>BTSY01000004.1:9907122-12887122 GCA_036245785.1 Pristionchus fissidentatus
AATGAACTCGGTTTTAGTACTGCGGCTGTTTTCTGATCTCAGAGGGAAATAAGTCTACGACTCTAGACTTATGGGCTGGACAGCGACGACTTTCAAAGTCTAATCGACACGCTCCCCTGCCTCTATTAGACTTTGAAGTCGTCGCTGTCCAGCTTAGAATTATGAAGTCGTAGACTTATTTCCCCGTGAGATCGTTTCTTGCTGGGCACTATCGATATTCGATTCCAGGGTGGGGCTTAAAAGGCGTAAAGCCGCTTGGAAAGCTGTTGCGAGAGTAGGCAAAATGCATGGAATTCCGGGGAACTCGCCCCGCAATATGATGCGAGTATTGAAAGAGGCAGGAAGTCCCCGAGAGAGAGGGGAGAGAGAGAGAGAGAGAGAGAGAGAGAGAGAGAGAGAGAAGGAAGCAGCGTATGTCTAAGAGATAGAAGGAGGGAGACTTGCTGGGTCCCAACTCATCCGTCATCTTTTTTTTTCTTGCCCTGTCGCACGTTCGAACTTGCCAAATCAGTAAATGGCATTCCTCGAACTTGATCTATCCGTCGTTTCGACGCTTCCACGCGAATTTCTAGGCAAAGACGCAAAAAATGCAGCAAAAGTCTGAGAGCACGTTTTCTTCATTTCGCCCATGAGAAATGATGTGTATTCCTTTTTGGAACCCTATTATTAGCGGTGTACAGTACCAAAATAAGAGCATGACATGAGGATACTATCGGCCATGATATCTGATACCACAGTCTCCCCACAATCTCTTTCATAAGTCGATGCGTGAGAAAGCGTGTGAATAAAGTACTCTGTACTCTCTCCATTTCACGCACTCTCTCGCATAATTACAAATCATTCCACACTTATTACAGAAAAGACTTTGGCGCATATGAAATCGGGAGGGACTCTCTCACTTTAGCACACTCTCTCACTCTAAATCTGGTCTGTAGGTTAGGAATCATGTGATTGGTATTAGCCTCTTCATTTCGCACACTCTCATTAATCCGAATTTTAAACTCTTTTTTTAAAACACAACTATAAAATTACTAGCCCTGTTTATTCCCCTCGTGCCCTTTCTCTTGTTGAATGGGCATCTTTTTAGCACGTGATTCCAAACCCCTACCTGAACGAGAGAGTGTGCGGAATTAAGAGAGTCCTCTCTCTCTCCTCTCTCTCTCTCTCTCCTCTCTCTCTCTCTCTCTCTCTCTCTCTCTCGTTGAATGGACATCACTTAGTCACCATCGCAACCTTCGTCAGAAAAGGGAAGGCGGGGATGATCAATTCGATTGATCGATCGACGCTCTCTCAACTCTCACAGTAAAGTTGTAGTTGTTCTCTCTCTCTCTCTCCGATCTAGCCGAGTTCTAAGTTAGTTGTTGTGGGCGATTGGCGCAACATTTCTTCCTCCTCTTCTTCTTTTTCTTTTTCACTTCCTATCTCTTTTTTCTTCTTCTCCTCGCCCCTCCCTCACTTCACGATGTAAAGTGTTTCGGATTTTCCGCGGGAGAGAGAGAGTGAGAGAGAGAGAGCAGTCTAATTTATCTCGCCCCCGAACAAACTCAATATTTATTGCTGTTCGGTCCGCTGATTTTTTTCGCGTTTTTTTCACGTACGCACCTTTTCATTTTTCGCTACAAAAAGAATGCATTTCCCTTTTATTCGAGTACTGGTATTACAATTTGAAAATGATACGTTCATGAAATGCACTACTGCTGTGTGTACCCTCTTTCTATACCTCGGCGTGTCTCTTGTTTTTCCACGCTATCTCGCCAACGGAATTTGTGTTTAGCCGCGGAACGTATTATTATTTTGGACGAGTGATAATGAACTTGTAATACTAAACGCGTGTTGTTTTTGAAGCTAGCTCTAAAACGCAAAGAAACTATTCTATGCGGTTTGCTTTATCTGCTTCTAAATTTTTCTTCACACAGAGAATGAATATACTGAGATGAGGCACCCAGTGTATGGTACACTCAATATTGAGTGTATTCGCGCGTCGAGAGAGCGTGCGAAAACGAGTGATTTGTAAGCATATCATACACTAGGTGTCATATCTCAGTATAGAATATACTCAATAGTAAGTGTATTCATTCTATAGACACAATAGTTTCTTTCCCAGAGCGGCTCGGCTTTTCTCAAAACCTGGTAATCAAATCAGTTTCCCTGTATGAGCGACGCCCACACCCCGACCTTTCATGATCTCACTCTGTTATGCTGTATTCGTTTTCTCTTTCTATTTGTAACCGCGTTTCCATTGAACACGAATAAATATATATATACATATATATATATATATATATATATATGTATATATATATATATATATATATATATGTATATATATATATATATATATATATATGTATATATATCCATTCTAGGTGCACTGGTTCGGGCTTAATCCATCGGTTTGCCATCATCCTACAGGAATACTCTCGATTGCGCCATCAACCAAAGCAAGAGGGGTAATACCACAGGGGATAATGCGCTTTGTACCGCTACCGCGCACTAGATTGGGCCGTCGAGAGAGAGAGAGAGAGAGAGAGAGCGTCGGCAGACAAAACATTGCGGGAAATGATGTCGAGAATCTATGTATGTGCCCCAATCGGCTTTGCATTCCATCTTGCCTCCCTAGTGACTCTATGGGAGATATCAACAATACCTACACACGCCCTCTTTCTATGCTCTAATTTGCATTGCGCGCGCACATATCTACATAATCTAAGTATTCTCTATGTCTAACGCTAACCTATGCCTTATAGATTTAGTTAGCACTCATTTAAATTCTCTCTAGAATGCGTCGTAGTAAAGTACGCATTATATTCACCTTTCTGGCGCTCAGAGCGCGAAGTCTCCAACTTTGCTTACTCCTTACTCTTACTCTTCCTTACTCTGGAAACATTGTCTCCAGTGGAGAGAGCGTGCAAAATTGAGAGATGGAGACATCAAGTCTCCCATTATTAGGAGAATTGAACACTCCAGAGTAAGGAAAGCTGGAGACTTCGCGCTCTGTGCGGTATGGAATACTCACAAAGAAAAAACTCTAGGCGTTTGAAACTCTAACTTTCGAGAGAGTGCACGAATGCGAGAGACGCGCGCTCTCTTATTTTCGCATGCTCTCTAATATTACAGTTTCAAACTCGCGCTCTGGCCATGTCAAAATTTGAGTTTTGTTCTTTGTGAGTAGTGCTACTGGCGACATCTCTCCCTTCCGAATATGCATATCATCCGAACAACGCGCTGAGCGCATCATTTTCTGCATTGGAGTCAAACGATTTGCATGCGAAGGCGAGCTCATCTTACTACCCTCGTTGGCTAGGAGAGGGGCGGTCTTGCTTGCTTTCTTGCCTCTCATTTCTGCTATTCGTATATTGCAAATGTATGGCGCTCGAGAAACCTATTAAAATGTTAGCTGCTCGAAGAGAGAGAGAGAGAGAGAGAGAATTCAGTAAGATGCATCCGAATTTGAATTGAACGCAGTCAAATTTGAACTTTCCGCCCCCCCCCCCTTTAGATAAGTGGCGCGAATCATTATAATACTCCCCCCCCCGTTCATTTTCTGCTTACTTCTCGCTTTATCTTCGCCCTAAACCACCGGAAATTCATTTATCATCATGATTTTCGCATGATTACGTATAGTTCTGAGTCACCATTTTTGTATAGCTGTGCGTTTGCTATTAGGGCTCCTCCCTTTTTACGGTCTCTCTCTCTCTCTCTCTCTTTCTACGACGTTGATTTGCCTATCGCTGAAGCTTCATCCAATGTTGCGTTTAGGACGCGTTCCGCTTATCTCAGTCACTACTATTAGGGGGTCTTTGTCGAGGCTGGAGAGAGAGAGAGAGCACGCTGTTATCAGGCGTCTTCTTTTGTTGGCCCGAGAGAGAGAGAAGTGATCAAAAATGATAGGAAGAGAGAGCTTTAGCACGCCTCTATGCATGCAATATAGTGTCTCTGCATTTCTGTAGATTTTCCAAGCATTTCTGACCTCCAGAAATGGGCGCGAGCGAGAGAGTGTGTGAAATCGAGAGGGTCCAGAGAAAACTCTCTCGTTTTCACACGATCTCTCGCGGCTCATGTTTTGATTTCCGAAGTTCCGCATAAAATTTTTCTCTTCACGACTTTGATGCCGGGAAAAAGTGCACAAAACAAGAAATGGGGAAGAGTGAGAGAGAGAGGGGAATGAAAATGTGGGGTTCTCTCTCTCTCTCTCTCTCTCTCTTTCTTACTCTCTCTCACACACAGATGTCAACAGTGACTCTCTTTTCACTCTGGGAAAGAGTAGAATGTGAGTGAGGAGGGAAGAGAGAGAGAGAGAGAGAGAGAGAGAACCTTGCGTCATCGCTCGGGAACTTTTCCGCACTATTTCTCATTTCGCCATCATCACTGAAAGTTGCCAATGTTTGCGAAGTTTCGCTGCTTTTTCCTCCCAAAGTAATTGCATTTTTCCAATTTCGTTTTCGCAGAAAAAAATGCGTTTGAATACTCGCAGCGCACCAGACTTTTTCAATCGCGGGTCTTTGAGACTCATTCTCTCTCTGCCCCTTTTCTTGCCCTGAGGCTGGCTGAGGTCTGCTCTCTCTCTCTCTCTCTCTCTCTCTCTCGGCTAATACAAACTGCATTACTCCACAACCTGCTAAAACCCTTTTCTAGTTTCCAGAAATGGATTAGTACCTTTTTTTGGAGACTAGCAATGACGCGTTTGACTAGGTAGGAGAGTCTATTTTCGGGATCGAAAACAGCAAAGCTTCCACGGGAAATTGCCAGTTTTCCGCCTTCTCTCTCTCTTTTTTTTCTCTCTCTCTCTCTCTCGGTCCATTTGACAATACGACCTTCTTGTTCGCTTTTTTGGCACTCATGCAAAGTGAACCACCTGTACTCTCTCCATTTCACACGCTCTCTCGCTGTCCTCTCCCAAGTACGGTCTCTCTCTCTCTCTCTCTCTCTCTCTCTCTCTCTCTCCCAATTACCCCTCTGTGATCTATTCGTATGTGTGCCCTCGACCCGTGGCTCTCTCTCGCTCTCGCTTGCGCCACCCTCGCTAGTTTTTTTTACCAATTCCTAACGCCGCCTTACCTCGTCACCCCTCTGAGATCTTATCTAATCTCTCTCTCTCTCTCTCTCTCTCAGAGTCCGAGAGAGAGAGAGAGAGAGAGATCCTCTCAAGGACTCGAGATTGCTTTCCTCTATTCGGCGTGTAGCCCCATCCAATATTGACGCTGCCGCCTCGGCTCAAGGGCCTCATCCCCCTTCTTTCCCTATTCATTCACAACCCGAAAAAACTTGGGACTCTCTCACTTTCGCATACTCTCTCGCCGCCTAGCCCTTTCTCACATGATTCCAAACCGACAAACAGGAGAGAGTGTACCATCTTAAGAGAGACTCTCTCGATTTCACACGTTCTCTCGCTCGCGACCCCTTTCTGGAGGCATGGAATTCTCAACTTTCGTGGGGCTCGAGAGAGAGAGAGAGAGAGAGAGAAATTCGAGAAGGCCCGTTTCCGCCCGCGTTTGCGATCTTTTCCCTATATCCCTCCAGTTCAATTTCCACGCAGCCTCCTCCAGAAAGGGGTGAGGTGGGGAGAGAGTGTGTGACAGTGAGAGGGTTTTCTGAGGACCCTCTCACTTCCTCACACTCTCTCACTTCATAATCCGTTTTTTCGAGATTTGCGCAATGCCCCGTGGCGAGCGCGTATTCTCTTTGAATTTGGTTACAATATCGAATGCTATTTCAAGTGTACTACAAGTTTAGTGAGTTAAAACTATAGTAGGCATGAATCGTTTCGCTCCTTTGACCTACTTTTTGGCACCCTTTTTTTACTTCGCCTTTTTTACACTGCATAAATGTAACGATGCAACTTGTGCATTTTACGATTTTCTCTTATGTCACGTTTATAAAGAGGATTAGTTTAAATCTTACGGCCCAAAATCTTAGTTATTTAAAATTATTTTATTCAAATTGCTTCATCTCTTCTTCCTCTCGATTGCAGGCCCTTAGCAGCACTTACTTCCTAGTAACCTCCATTAGAGATTTCTCTCTCTCTCTCTCTCTCCCTCTCTCTCCCTCTCGCATGTGTGAAAAGCATCGTGGGACAGTTTTGCGATTCTTCCACATCTCTCCTCACATTTAATCTCGAATATTCGAGAGCGCAAGGCAGCAAATATTCGTGTTATTAGAGTGTTTCATAGTTAGTGATTTTACCATTACTTCATGTCCAGAGTAAGGAAAGTTGGAGACTTCCCGCTCTGAGTACGTATATCCTTCGTCCGAGAGGACCATTATTAATTTATTTCCATTTCCTTTTCTCTATTTCCATTCTACTGTTTCCAACACTTTTGTAAGTTTCGAATCCGGCAACACATGATTCCAAACTTGAAGAAGGGGTCAACGTGAGACAGTGTACGAAATTGAGAGAACCCCTCTCTATTTCACACGCTGTCTCACACCCGCTAACCCCTTTCTGGAGGTTTTGTAATGGCGCGTTGTATTTCCTTCGTTTTTAATGTATTCACACACTCCGTGCCGATTTACGTCGTTTCTTGGCGCGTCTCTCTCTCTCTCTCTTCATTTGCTATTCACCACACCCTCTCACACTCCTTCAATTTCAGGAGCCCGAGAGACAGAAGAAATGTTCGAGTACGACCGACTCGCGCTGGACATCTCGCTGCTCGCGGTGGGCAGCAGCCGCCACAAGGGCGCCGCGTCCCTCGGCGCCATCGGCGCGCCCGCCGGCGCCCTCCTCAGCCCGCTCAGCGGCGCCGGCGCCATCGCCGCGCCCGCGCAGGTGAGCACTTATTCTAGCCTTTCGAGTAAGTCGAGTTTGGGTAGGAGCAGCTGCATTTTCGACATACCGGGAAATTATTAGGCGTCTTTTTTCACCTGTAAATTGTGATTGCATGCTGCAATATAGGGTCCGCTAATGAAACCCAATTATAAAATGTGCACAATTGGTGTCTCTATTGTTCCACTCTCTATTGTTTTCGTGTATCATTAGCGAACCCTACTGCAATAGTGAGTCATTTAAAACTGAACCATGGAGTTCGGTCTCATGGTATCATGTGGCAATGACTTTCTCAATCAATAAACTTTCTCAAAAATCCTTTATGGAGATTAGGAAATAAGTGATAGTATTCTCTAAAGTTAATCCCATTCTTTGGATTAACTTTAGAATAATGCAATCATTCTTAATTCCCAATCACCATAAAGTGCCAGGGCGAGAGTGTGTGCTAATCTGAGAGGGTCTCTCTCTCTCTCGATTCTACACGCTCTCTCACTCCTAAGTCCATGATGTTGCTGTGTCAATAGTTTGGTGTGTTGTCATTCATAGATAGATGTAATCATGCATCATTAGACTTCAACAAAGCTCAGTAGAAACAATAGATCACGCTACAGTTCCAGGTCGTCATTACGTCAGTATTGAATCCCCATAGCGGTTGAGTCAGACGCGCGATTATGCCGTCGTAGTTTGACATGGGAGAGAGAGAGAGAGAGCTTTTGCCATTGTGCGTTTTACTGATAGTGTGTGTGGGTGTGCATGATCCCTTAAACGCTTATCAGTCGACAATAATTCGAGACGATTCTTTCACGCCAGCTTTACTACGGCCTTTTATCTCTCTCTCTCTCTCTCTCTCTCTCTCTCTGCAACGATGTGTACTAGAAATCGACAGGGATCTTTGCATGAATCAACAAAACGACACGCAAAAAATGGCCTTGAAAACGAACTTAATTCTGGCAAAAAGCATAAACAGACATATGGACGGCCTTTGTGCACGTTCTACGCGCACGTGCAAGCATTCTGTTATTGCATAGTTTTTTTTTCGAAAAAGAGGTATATTGCAAATAGATGGCGATAGGGGAGCGAAACAGTCATACCTAGCAGTTTCTAGCAATATTTGTACGCTAAAATAACTATAGTTATTGTGAAATATTTAAATATAGTAAATATTAAATGTATTTCCAGCCCCGTGCCATGCATTCCTGAACTAGAAGAACTAGAAGAGATTGGATGAAATATAATTATGGGTATTATATAATATTTAAATATAATAAATATTTAAATTAAATTGCAGCCTCGTGCGATCCACTCCGACTCCTCCTCTTCCGACTGCGGGTCGTCCTCGTCAGGATACGGTTCACCCGGAGGAACACCACTCGCATCCCCCCAGAGTGAGTATTACTATTCCGAACCAACAGAAAAAGGGTCAGAGAGTGTGTTTGTGCGTGTGTGTGTGAAGTAGAGACGCCGTTTTGGAAATCGTTTTACGGCCTTTAGAGTGAGAGATCCGTAATACGGATGATAAGGCGCAGAGCATTAGAAAACAAAAGTGTGCCAGAGAGTACGCTCAACACCGAGCCGGTATCCCTAATGTACTGTCTAACCAAAACTCGGAAACCACTGGAGACTTCAAGGAAATTGTAGATACATACGAAAGACAATCATAATGTTTTCGCACGCATATTATATATTCCCATGCAACGGACAAATCTTTTCTTCGCACACGTAACGTGGGAAAACTCCTACGCAAATCTACGAATCCGAGCAGAAATGTCGATATTTATGCACCAGGAAATAGGAATATCAGGGATTTTAGGTGTGCTACACTCTAGTTCTTGTCGCCAAAAAGCCTCTATTTATTATGCAGAATGCGCTTGTTTCAATGAAAGAGCAATTGGGCAATTCTATCAAATTCACGTACTTTTCACGTGAAACAAATACTTTTTCATTATCTTTAGTGCGGGAAAGGCGCTTGTTGAATGTTTGAGCAGATGAACAAAGAAAGTTGAGTTATTTTCACATCATTCCACACACCAGTCAACCTTACAGAAAGGGCGTTGGAGTGAGAGAGCGTGCGAAATCGAGAGGGACTCTCTCACTTTTGCACACTCTCTCACCCTAACCCTGTTCTGTAGGTTTGGAATAATGTGTTTTCTATTTGATGTAGACTCTTTAAAGTTCGCAATTTTCGAAAGTGGGCAATGCATGGGATAATCCTCTTCGATTTGGTATTACAACTTTAAAATGATACGTTCAATGAAATGGACTACTGATGTTGCACTCTCTTTCTCGCGTGTCTCTCACTTTGGCGTACTCTCTCGCATCCGTATCTGCTGTTTAGGAGCGGATCGTTTTATTATTTTGGACGAGTGTTTGTGCTGTTACAATATAGCTGCTAGGTTATTTTGGCGTTTTCCAGGATTAGTAATCATAGAACGAGTATGAAAACAGTATTCTCTCTCGATATTTTCTACCCATTTTCTGATCTGTTCTCGAATGCATGACAATATGTTTGTGTGTGCGTGCGTGCGCCTTCAACGGAAATATGAAGCGAGTTCAGACGAAAAGAGAGAGAGAGAGAGAGAGAGAGAGAGAGACGAGTGGATGCATTTTCGAGGATGTGGTGTCTAAACTGTGGAGAGAAAAGAGCGCAGAAGGGTGGCTTGAAAGCGGATAGGGGCTTTTTTCGTTTCAAGATCTTTGAGAATTGTTGAATTTTAGAAAGAGAGGGTTTACAATAAAATGAACGGCGTAAATTGTTGGAAAGCAACTCACGAAGACTTTAGCATACCATAGGGATGCCGGTTCGGTGTTGTGCGTACCCTCCTTTTCTCTTTCTCTGCCTCATATTAGCCGTATCGTCAATCAATTGCTCGAAATTCCGGAATAAGAAAACCGAATAGGCATCCCTACTTGGTAGACGTCAATATCGATAGTTGAGATGTTCGAAATTTGCTCAATTGAAGCGTTTAGTGATTATTTTCCCTCATTTCAGCTAATCTGTCCCATCTCCTTCCCTCTGCCATCGCTCGCGTCTTCCGTGACGACCTGTCCATTTCTCCCTCCGATCTCTCCAATCACTTTGGCTGCTCACTCGGCGTCGATGTGGACAACAACAGGGCAGGAGGAGGAGGAGCAGTGGTCGGACTGAGGGGAAAGGTGAGGCTGCTGCAGCTGCTGCAGCTGCATAGATGCGTGCTGCAAGTGCTGCAGATACATTAAAATGCATGCAGAAAGCCATGGTTTTGAGGAGTTTTAAAGTCGCTGCGTTGAGCAGTAATAGTAGTTTCTGTATTATCAAGCCTTAACCTGCTCTAGAGAGATCACAACGTCTAATTTTTGTCGTTCCCTTTCTGGCGTGCTGAAATGTTGTGGGTGTTAATGTGCGTGTTTTGCATTAGCCAACCACTGTTCAATAGCTCGTTATGCGCTAAAAACGAGAAAAACGCTGTAGGAAACAACCTGAACCGGAAAGAGATTTTCTTCTTATAATTACCGGGAAGCGATTGTTTTCGTGTGCCTCTTCTGTAGCTTCTCTCCCAGTTTACTGTACCTTAGGTTCGACCAGCTGGAAACCTTGTTTTTCACCGTAATCGAGCATAAGAGTGCAGTCAAAATCAAGCCTGCCGCACCACTCTCCATTAGGGACGGACCACTATTGGCTTGGCCTAGCATATTTTGTCTTTTTGGGACATTCCTCGCTCGAAATGAATGGAATGATAGAGGAGCGATGTCAGTCGCCATAGGCACCCGGCTAAAACACATATTTTAGTTTAGGTGGCTGAGCTTAGTTAATTGGTAGTTAGGCATAAGTTTGAGAAAAGAAATCAAATAGATACTTGTAGCCCGAGGACAATCCTGCTGCAGTGGAGGACGGTTTCTCCCTGGACGAAATCGCCGACTTCGAGAATCTTCTTTGCTCGCCCAAGAAGGTCACTTATTACTTTACTTACTTACTTAAGCTTAAGTACCTCCTTAGGTAGTTGGTTACTACTAGTTGGAATTAGTATTACGTTATATTAGTGTTCACCACTCGAAATAACCTTTGTTCGAGAACAAAGAAAGATTAACAACGAAACAGAGAACTGTTCCGAAACGGAGTCGAAACGCTTTGCTCTTTTTCGTTTCGACATTTCGAGTGCGATTTAATGACGTAAAGGTTTTCCTTAACAATATCTTAAGAGAGGTATCACGAGAGATTGCAGGAAAAATCCAGCTTTCGGAACAATTTTCGAAAAAATATTTTTGATTTCGACCAAACTTTTTTGTGAGAGTACCCAGTAGACAAGGATTCGATCAATCCGGGTCGCAGGTCTCAGAGCCGTCTTTTAGGAATTCTCCGGTTCTGATGCCGGAATCCTCATAACTTTCTTCAAAATTGAGCTAGAAAGCTCACGTAGGGCTCAAAATGTGCGGAAAAATTAGCCGACCAATTTTTCTGTTGGTGATGAGTCCGTAGCTGGCTGACCCAGAAAGTTATCTGAACAAATGTGATTTTGTGAAGTTTCCAAAAATTATAACATATTTTCGATGGTCGAACCCAAGAGTTTTCTGTACAGCATATGAAAGAGCATGCACACATTAGTTATATAAAAAATTAAAATCGATAAGAAAAGGGCCCCTTTTTAGGCGAAAAATAGCTCTGAAAGCAAAAAAATGTGAAATTTTTGAATTTTTGGAAAAATCGATTATTTTAAAATCGCCCCAAATATATTTTTCAAAGACCCTGAGTAGTATTGTGTTCGGGAAAAATGATTTCGAAAGACAATATATGCATACTACATCACAATAAAATAATAAACTTCTTCAAAATTTTAATCTTTTTGACTCGATTTTACATTTTATCGTGAAACAATGCGCATATATTGTCATTCGAAATCATTTTCCCCGAACATAATACTACTCAGGGTCTTCGAAAAAAAATATTTGAGGCGATTTTAAAATAATCGATTTTTCCAAAAATGTAAAAATTTCACATTTTTTTTATTTCAGAGCTATTTTTCGCCTAGAAAGGGGCCCATTTCTTATCGATTTTAATTTTTTATATAACTAATGTGTGCATGCTCTTTCATATTCTGTACAGAAAACTCTTGGGTTCGACCATCGAAAATATGTTATCATTTTTGGAAACTTCTCAAAATCACATTTGTTCAGATAACTTTCTGGGTCAGCCAGCTACGGACTCATCACCAACAGAAAAATTGGTCGGCTAATTTTTCCGCACATTTTGAGCCCTACGTGAGCTTTCTAGCTCAATTTTGAAGAAAGTTATGAGGATTCCGGGATCAGAACCGGAGAATTCCTAAAAGACGGCTCTGAGACCTGCGACCCGGATTGATCGAATTTTTTTCACAAAAAAGTTTGGTCGAAATCAAAAATATTTTTTCGAAAATTGTTCCTATCTTCCTGCAATCTCTGGTGATACCTCTCTTAAGACATCAGAGAAAACCAGAGTTGCCAAATGCAGTGCTGAATAGTTGTTACTGTATTCCTCCATCTACAGTGTTGCTTGTAGCAAACATTATTGAATCATCGATTTTGCGCGAAATTAAAATCGGAATGATTCGCTTCCCGTTTTGCACAGCCACTTAAATTATTGAATAAGTAAATGATTTGATTATTGCAAACATTGAAAATGCGATTTCGCGTAACGCGCGAAAGATGTATGAAACATGTAATTGTTTTTTGTAGTTTGTAGTTTGGGGATCGAATTTTGTACATTTACCGGTGTAAACTTCAGACGCCCCCGACCAAGTACCAGTGCCACATTTGCTACCAGCACGGCCACTACATCTCTGACTGCCCCATGGTAAGTGAAATAATAAATTAATATAATTCAAATAATGATTAATTGATTTTAAATCTAATAAATAATGAGAACTAGAATAAAGAGAGAGAGAGAGAAATAGTTCATGATTTAATTGCAGAGGTTCAACACGCCTTACGACGAGTTGACACCGTACCAGGGCCGCAAGAAGTGCTACGGAGAATTCCAGTGCCAGGTCCGTTGATTAGCCTCCAGACCTGAATCAAATAGTTTACAAACAACAGTAACTATAGGTAATTCTAATAGAACAACATAATTCATGTTGCCTAAAAGATTGTAGTGCGAATCTTATTTCCCATTAGCGCACTCAATCCCAGTCTTTGGTGTAATGAACTCATTACTGAACTGACCAGTGACCGCACCTACACTCCCTACACAGTTTATCCTACACATTGCTTGCATTTCTCTTCTTGGTAGCAATTTTTGAAAAAAAATTGGTGCAGCAGCTCGTCCCTGATTCCTACAGTAACCCGCATATTTACAGTAACACATACTTATTCGTTAGCCTTACAGTAGCCCGCCTTTTCACAGTATGCGTTAAACTTACAGTAGTCCGATAAATTACAGTAACCCTAATCCCCACAATAATTCAGGTGTGCAAACGCAAGTGGACGAGTCAGAATTCGGTGGCGAACGAGGCGCAGTCCTGCATCAAGTGTCACGTTCCCGTCTTCCCCCACAAGCAGGTCCGTCCAATTTTTCTGACACTTTCGGCAACCATAAATCATGGTTGGTGGTTAGAGTGCGAAATGTGAGACCACGATCTCTTCATTTTGGACACTCTCTTCGCCAGTCGGTGGATGAGAGAGTGCGCGAAATGAGGAGACCGTGGTCTCACATTTCGCACTCTATTGGTGTTCCTCTTGTTGGTGTGAGTTGACCAGATTAATAGTCAAACAAACGTGATAACAAACAGGATAGGGTAGAAAAGTGAAAAGCTGGAACCTACTAAAGAATGTACGGTATAAGCCGGTGATCTCTCGTTTTGGCAATTGCTCAGTTTTCGACTTCCCGATTCCGTTTCATATTCATTTCCCGTTGCAGCTGCCCGTGGAGAAGGCGCTCGCGATGGGCTACATCAAGGCGTCCAAGGCGCTGCCCGTCAAGATCGCGCCCATCGGCTCCGGCCGTCCGCCTGCCGCGCCAGGCGCGCCAGGCGCGCACCGCGCCGCGCGCGTCTGAGCGCCTCGCGCTCTCTCCGCTTCCGCCCCCGATTCTCACGCGCCACTGCCTCTCCGAATCGTGCGCGCACGCACAATGCGGCACGATAGTACTGTACAAAACGAACCCTCGTTCCCCACCTCATTTCTAAATTGTTCCCCTAGTTTCCTCTCCATTGCGAGCTCATTTTCCCCTAGTTTCCTCTCCATTGCGAGCTCATTTTCCCCTATTTTCTGTTCAAATTCGTGATTTTGCACCCCGTTTTCCCGTGTGAGGTTGAAAATCTTGCTATTTTTGTACAAATCACGACATCTTTTCCTCCCCTCGTATAGAAAGCCCCTAGAGTATATGTGTTCCCCTGCAGTAATATTTGTGTTGTTCTTCCTCATAAGCGTTCTCAGTATCATCACTCCATTTTATAGTTGTAACAAGTAGAGTGCGAAATGCGAGACGACGATCTCTTCATTTTGCACACTCTCTCGTCGCCTACCGGCGAAGAGAGCGTGCGAAATGAAGAGATCTTTGTCTTGCATTTAGCGCTCTATAACTAAGTGCAGTAGTCTAGCTCAAAGTTTGTGTGTGAGCGGTTAGAATATATGTGGTAATCACCCGCAACAAAAATACCCCCCTCTCTATGTGTTTGTACATTTTCCGGTTTATCACCTACTCCCCTCTTCAGTCTCAAAACCGCTTGTGAAACCACCCAAATCGTCTTTTTTTCGGATGATCTGCCTCACCCCCTCTGTCTGTTTATAGTAATTTCGTTCTGTCTGTTTATAGTAATTTTGAGAGTGTTTGTGCGTAGTAGTCTGCATCCATGTCTGTAATAGCTGCTCACTCAGATCCAATCTGGCTGAATCCCTCCTCATTTTCCTCAAATTGTTTGTAATATATCCGAGAGCCGTTATAAAGAGTTTCTAGCTGATTGAGATTGCGTCGCATTTCACATAGACACACTATTTATCCAGACAAATCCGAAACCACTGCAGGTTCGGTTAGAATATATGTGGTAATCACCCGCAACAAAAATACCCCCCTCTCTATGTGTTTGTACATTTTCCGGTTTATCACCTACTCCAAAAAAATGAACCTGCAGTGGTTTCGGGGTCAGAGAATGCCGGGAAATTAGAGTGCGAAATGTGAGACCACGGTCTCTTCATTTCACACACTCTCTCGTCTATCGACCGGTCTAGAGAGTGTGCAAAATGAAGAGGCCGTGGTCTCACATTTCGCACTCTACACCAAAATCAGGGCAACAGGGATTATCGATTTCTTTATTCATAACTCCACAACGACACTACTGAGAGGTAGTGCAAGTGAGAGAATGTGGAAAAGCGGGAGAGATTCCCGAAATGACAATCACAGTCTATTCCAATCCCCTCCTAGAGGAATCAAATATATGCGCGAACTCGTTCCGGGACACGACATAAAGTACACGCGTGAAAGTGAATGGCGACTAATCATCATTACGTGCGTATCATAACAATTTCACTACTGTGACCGAAGAATATTATCACGAACTGAAACAAAATTGCGTGTGTTGATCCATTTTCCAATTTTTTCTCGAAAATATGAGATAATTGAATTATCGAATTTCGAGATTCTCATTTTCTCTCACACCGTGCACACCCTACTTGAAGCGGAGAATGTCAGAAGCAAAATGTCCCACTACATCAGGGAAATACAGAGGATTTTTGCCCCTGAAAGGGCCGTTTTCGTCTAGATAAAGTTCCGCATCACCTACGCCCCTCAATTGATTTCAGTTCATGCAAACGGACATCCGTTTCTTGTCACCTATTCACAGTTAACTCTCTTGCATGCGATTCTCTGACGGAATAAATAATGAATGAAAGAATGAATGCCCAGTTTGCGATTCTCGTTTCCCGACCGTAACTATCTCTGTTCCTTGTTATCTAATTCAGAGAACACATTATTTTCCCCGTTGTTTACCGACACAATTGGAACCAATTTGCCTATTGTTCATTTTAGCTATTTGATTATTAGCCTTTAAAAAATTGTTGTTTTTTTCTCCGCTCTGAAGAGGCCGTTGCAAATGATGATCTCTGAAAATATTCTCACAAATCACCTCCACATTTTATTCCAAGAAATTCCAAGAAAAAAGAAAAGAAGAATATTCCAAGAATTTGAAAGTGATACAGTGCTCACTATTCGAAATAGTCTCTTTTGGAAGATGAACAACGAAACAGGGATTGTTCCGTTGTTCTTGTCATTTTCGATTTTTCGATTGGTCATCTTTAATACAGGCCACTTCGAGAACAGACTGTGGCGCGCCCTCACTTCTGCTATTCATCAGCACTAATGTTTCGCTGTTTCAGACGATTGTTCGTGAATTTGCATAACGATTGAAAGTTCGAGCAACCCCGTGATCTATCTCGTGATAGAGAAGAGATACGTAACCCTAGCGTTTTCAAGATCAAGAGGTGATTATCGAAAACTGCGGCGACAGAGAGAGAGAGAGAGAGAGAGAGAGAAAGAGAGAGAGAGAACTGACCATTGCGATCGTCGCTCCTGCGCTGTTCTACGATCTCTCGACACCCACTAGTAGAACACACTCGCCGACTGCGTCATCCGCCCTCTTCGGTCCCTCGAGAACGGTCGAAATCTGCCATTCCAACCTTCCGTTCTATCCCATTTCTCTATTCTTCTCTATTCCACCCCTACAAACCGTATCGCTCTCACCATGGCCGACGCCTCACTCCTCGGTAAGCGACCCCCTTTCCCGTAGAGTTTTTATACGAGCCCGGATCTCCTAATTTCACGCGCTTTCGCACACCGGCAAAAAGAATGTTCGCGCAATAGCTTAAGATCCGGATCGTTTGTACCACTTGGACGCGCCGAACCGTAAGCGATTGGCTTTTACGCGCGGCTTTTGAAGAGAGTGACCCTTTG
The DNA here is from genome assembly GCA_036245785.1 of Pristionchus fissidentatus. Lineage (NCBI taxonomy): Eukaryota > Metazoa > Nematoda > Chromadorea > Rhabditida > Neodiplogasteridae > Pristionchus > Pristionchus fissidentatus. Next base: position 9,923,778 of record BTSY01000004.1, read on the forward strand.
ATCTATCCGCACAGTAGTGATCAACGATCGCTCACTCTATAGTGGATAGAAAGAACGGTCGGTGGTTACGTCAAACTGGCTATATTAGCGATGCTGATCTCTCTCTCCTTCCCCTTATTCTTCCCCCCTAATTGTCATCCTTATGGTTGAAGATGGTTCCTCTTCGCATGGGGACGATCGACAACTGGGCAGAAGTCGATCGACTGCGGCCTTCCTGCGCAAGTACCTGCTAGCAGGTTAGGTTTGTGCACTCATTCCCTTTCCTTTTCCATCCAGACGTAGCACATGATTCCAAACCTACAGACCAGGGTTAGGACGAGAGAGTATGCAAAAGTGAGAGAGTCCCTCTCGATTTCACACGCTCTCTCACTGCAAAGGCCTTTCTGGAAGGTTGACCGGCCTTTGGAATGATGTGGTAGTGGACACAGTACTAGCCGATGTCTAGTTTTTTTTTCAGTTTAGTTTATAAGTCGTTTATCAAGAGGCTATTCGGGTTCACGGGGAATCGAATGGGACCTCTGACGACGTTGAAAAGGCTGAGTATCTTCGGTTGATTTTCGTCTGAAGATGTCTTGATGTCTAGTACTGTGCAATATTTTTTCTGTCCGCGGGCTTATTTTAAATTATATTTTCGAAACAAGAGACTGATTGCAGGTCAGAAAACGTCGGAGGATCTTGAGGCCTACGATGGGCCGCCCTCCGCCTTTGATGAATTCTGCACGAAGAATCGCAAGTGGATCGGTGCGTTTCGCATTTTGATCGTTTCCCCCTCCCAATCGCACGCAATCAGCGCGCTAGCAGAGATTTGGTGCAAATCGGGGTGTAGCGAGAAATGCGATCACGTCTCTGCATTTTTTCTGCCCATAGTATCATTTGGAGACAAAGAACATCACCACTTTGCAGCGAAAAGGGCGCATTTTACAGAGAGAGAGAAACAAATATGAGGATTTCATGTTATCTCGTTTTTTCTCTCATTTTGTTTCATGTTGATTACAGCGAGCGCACTTGGTATAGCGGTATCTAAAATTTCCAGGAGACTATTTCCTGTTGCAGCCCTTCTCTTCCCCTTTCTGATCGTACAAATCGTCTACTGGTTGCTTGCTTACAAACATGAGCTGTACACGCTCTTTCCCGAGTATTGGGAGATCGGCGCCATGATGGCGTTTGGTGCATTCGTCGGAGGTACGTTGTTTTTATAAAGTATTCCATAATATATTCATCGAGTTATGCTATAATCAATGTGAAATACGATAGTATTGAAATGGTGTAAGTACCGGTGTTTGGTTGTGCTGCAAGTCCCGATTATATTAATCTAATTAAATATTATTAATTGTATTATTTAAATCGCAGGCGCGACGGCCGAGGGCGGCGGCGCCATTGCCTTCCCCGTCCTCACTCTCGCTTTCCATGTGAGACCCGCGGTCGCTAGAGACTTTTCCGCCATGATTCAGACCGTCGGTAAGCTGTTGTTCATACTATTATAATTAATTATTTTAATTAATTAATGCAAATCATTTAATTAACAAAACAAAAAAAACATGTGAGCATGAGAGATACTGTATCGAGTGAGTTCTTCATTCATAATCGTTGAAGGACTCAACTCGGCCGCTGCCTCCATCCGCATAATGGACGTTCTCATCGAATCCCACACTCTCTTCTTCTGCACGCTTGGAGGCACGATAGGAACCATCACTTGTCTCGAGGTCCACTCAAAAAAATGATTGTACAAAAAATCCTGAAGTAACCAACATGTTGGTTATGCGGCTCATTTGTTTGTTACAATTAACACACATGCAGTTAGAACTCTACAAACACATGTTTTTCCCGTGTGTGAGCGTGGTAAAGCTTTTCTTGATTCATTCGAAAAGCGAATTTAAAGAGCCATCAATTTTCCGATGTTGTGTAGTAATTCAAAATTTGCTGGCAAACCTGACTTAGATTGTCTTAAAATCATCGTCGACTTCGTCCACATCTGCCTCTGATAGCATGATAATTGTCTTGATTTCAGTTGTTCTTCATTCTTCAGGATTCTTATTTTCATTAGGATTAAGGATTAGGATAGGATAGGATTCAGGGTGGAATAGGATAGGTAGGAGAGAATTCTTCAGTAAATTTCTGATGCGTTAAAACTTCTGATATGATAAATATTGCTTGATTTCAGTTGATCTCGGCTCATCTCTCTCCTACGGTGAAGAAGATCGCCTTCGTTTCCGTCTTCTTCTCTTTTGCCATCGCTCTCTTCATCCTTAACAGAGTGCGTTTTTATTCCCAATGTAGTACCTCAAGTTTACCTCAAGTTCATGAATAACATCACATGATTCCAAACATACAGACCAGGGTTAGAGCGAGAGAGTGCACAAAAGTGAGAGAGTCCCTCTCGATTTCACACGCTCTCTCACTCCAAAGGCCTTTCTGGAAGGTTGGCCGGCCTGTGGAATAATGTGACATGTGGCGTGACTTTTGCGTTTTCTCTCGTAGTCATTGTCGTTGGTCGATGGAATAGTGATTTTTTAAACATTCGTGTTCATCCCTATTTCGCTCTTCGGCCTCAAAAGTGCGCGTTTCGCAAACAGAAATTGCGCTATTACAACTTCGCGGTGCCGCATCATAGTAATCAAACTCGTCAATATCAAAAATGCACTGTTGGGGGAACAGAAGTACAGGAAATTTGAGAAAAAAATTAAAATGAAATGTCTTTCTGTGCGAAAAATACAACTATTTGGTATCGGCATATTACAACGTTTCCAGGAGAAGAAGCGCCTCACCTACGACAAGATCCCGCACTTTGGCGCCAAGGATGCTCTCATTCTCTTCGTAACCGGATTGGTTGGAGGTGGGAACATCAGCTTACTAATTGATTTGAAAGAATGTTAAAATAACAATTTAAAAAATTAGAGGAATTCAATAAAAGAAAATATCAAAAAGAGTGCTGCCATTGCTAATGAGACAATCAACGTCTTTTCATTTTCGTTTCATTTTCATTCAGCGTACTCAGAGCGCGAACTCTCTAACATGGGCCTCTCTAGAGAATTCGATTCTCTTGTATTCAAGAGATTCCGCTCTCCGCTCTCTTCAATTTATACACTCTAAGAGAGTTCGTTCTCTAGAGAGGCACATGTTAGAGAGTTCGCGCTCTGTGTAGTACTATGCTACACATCATTCCACAGACCGGTCAACCTTCCAGAAAGGCCTTTGGAGTGAGAAAGCGTGTGAAATCGAGAGGGACTCTCTCACTTTTGCACACTCTCTCGTCCTAACCCTGGTCTGTAGGTTTGGAATCATGTGGCTAGACACGGAATACATTTGGAATTGAAGGCGTCTTCTCTGGAATCGCCGGCACGGGTCTTGAAGTGTTCGCGTTCTCCGTTATCACGCTGCTCTATCGAATCAACGAGAAGGTGCGGACCATTCGAATCAGAGAAACTGACAGTTTCAATAACTAGAGTCCTTTTTGTTATGTTATTTGTCTTAGTTTAAATAACAAAGGTGCAGGTTCCGTGGGACCACGTCTCATTTAGTATTATTTTGATTATCACCGTGGATTACACTTTGAAAAGTGTGGATTGATCATGTTGTTGTTTTCTTCAGACACTCATAATCGCTTGCAATCTTCTAGCGAGATATTACCCTATTATGCAACTAGTTCAACCAGTAGGTTGTACTCCGTAGTTCTCGTCATTGTTGAGTTAACTTGATTCTTCTATGTGTAGCCAAGAGAGTTCAACCGTAACCTCTACGAACCCACGGACCGAAACATCCAGTCGCATTCATTTAGGAACTCTTCTAATTTTTTTATACCTATCACAGTAGCATTTCAATATTTAAGAAAATCAATTCCGATATCAAATCTAATTTCAATGTTAATTGTGTAAATGAGCAGGTGGCGACTCCTACGACCGTCTCAATGGCCGGTCTCAACTCAGTCATCGTCTTCTTCTGGAGACATTTCATGCAGCAGGGCATCGAACCGGTAAAACACACATATTTTAAAGGCTATTTAATTATTCTTACAAATTTTGATCGCTTAATTACTGCTGCACTTTAATTCGCAGTCAATGATTGTGGTCCATATTTATCGAAATCTGTTCGTGAATCTGATTTGTCCCAGGTGGCCTGGCACTACTTCGCTGTGTGTGTGCCCATCGTGGTCGTTTTCGCCCCTCTCGGCTCTCTCATCTCCTCTTTCCTCCATCGACAAATGCTCGCCTCGTTCATCTACGTACTGGAGACAATCGCACTCGTTCGTTAACCTTATTTATTATTACAATATTTATTTTATTTGCAAAACCTCATGGAAAAAAAGAAAAATGGGCACTTGGGCACTTCGCTTGCTCTTTCGAATTTAATTCTCCACATTGTTCATTTTACATTTTGTAAAGATTTCAATTTTATTAGTTTCACTAATTCACTTGAATACGCGAATACAAAGTAGTCAAAACCGCATGCGTTTAATCTACGTTGTCCACTGAATTATTTGAAAGCTGCAATCGGAGAAATGCAAAGAATGATTATGATTGAGTAGTGACACGAACGGAAAATCGTTTTTGCACAATATTTTTTTCTGCGGGTTTGCTTCCCCGCAAGTAAAATAAGGCCAAAACACACGCGAAGGTGGCAATAACGAATTCGCTCGATTTAGTATGCATTACCCACGTTGGGACGCTGGTTTCTGAACCGAATTTCGCTTGTGGGGCTTCCCTTAAAAAAGAAGTATTTTTATTAGAGTGCGAAATGTGAGACGACGGTCTCTTCATTTCGTACACTGTCTCGTCTAACGACCGGTCTAGGGAGTGTGCGAAATGAAGAGGCCGTGGTCTCACATTTCGCTCTCCAATTTTAAACATTCTCCCCAGTTGCAATAAAAGTTTGCACGAATTTCATGACGATTTTTTGTGGTTAACAGCAAATTAAGAGTAAATAACTGGGAAAGATCTCATTTCGCACATTGTCCACAGGATTTGCGCTAAGAATGCGCTAAGAGAAGAGGCAACTGCTAATTTTACAATCAATTATAGTTTTTTTAAACGATGATTCAGGTATCGGCCTTCATCGTTATCCGTCCCGGACTCGACATGTATCTCCTCTCCCTGTTCATCGTCCTTCTCGCACTCGGCTTCTTCATGACCCTATCGTACTTTGGCAAGGTGATAGTAGTATGATATTTATGGTGGGCACAGTATTACTAGACCGCCATAAGCAACATGCTAGTTAAAAACTACTATAATTTTTCTGAGTGTATGGGGGGACTCTCAGAATTTCACTGTACACAGAGCGCGAAGTCTCCAGCTTTCCTTACCCAGGAGTATTCACATCTCCTAATAATGGGAGACTTGATGTCTCCATCTCTCAATTCCGCACGCTCTCTCAGCAGGAGACAATGTCTCCAGAGTAAGCAAAGTTGGAGACTTCGCGCTCTGTGTACAGCGAAATTCTGAGAGTCCCCCCCCATACACTCAGAAAAATGATAGTAGTTTTTAACTAGCATGCTGCTTATGGCGGTCTCATGATATTAATACAGTACCCGCCATAACTGTCATGCTACTATCATTTCAATTTGTGTTTAAATCCTGTTGCGCTTCGGGCGTGGGTAAATTATTAATATTTTTATTATTTTTATTTTTATTATTACTATTACTATTAAGGCGCGCATGCGTCGTCAAGAATCGACCAAAAACTCCAACGTGAAGAGACCACGGGCAAACTCGATCGGCGACTCATCAACAGAACTTCACGCAGTGAATCTGAACGGCGGCGGCGCACCGCGGTTCTCGCTGGCCTAAAGTCATATTGGCCCTTTGAAACACCGTTCCACCTGGTGGATTGAATTTGTTCTTTCATTTCCTTAATCGATTACACTAATCGGGCTCCCGCTGTCTCATGTCATGTTGCACATTATTGATCTTTTCTCGCTGAGCGTGTTGAAGTTAAAATCGGAAATAAACGAATCGGAAATAGCGGGTATGCTAAGATAAATCAGTGAGTCTTATTATGAACTAATTGTAGAAATGAGACCGTCCCTGGTTACGGCCTTGCATAGCGTATGTGTGGCAACTTGGATTCCCGTATTGGAAGTATTGGAAATGAACTCGCCACTGTCTTTTTTTCACACACTCTCCCACGCGTCTCGGTCAGAATTCTCTTGTTTTCCGTTTTTCCCATTTCCAATAGTTTCCAATAGTGGCAACCGTATCGTAACTGGGCGCCCGCTATTTCATGCCATGTTGCACATCATTGGACGTCTTTTGCTATGCGTGTTCTTGCCAATAAACGAAGCGAGCATATTATAATTATTTATCTATTGGAGAAATGAGACCGTCCCTGACTACGGTCTTGCATAGCGTGTGTGCATGTGTAGCAACCGTATCGTAACTGAGAGGGAGTGGCAAAACAAACGCGGGAGCAGCAGAAACCCTGCACACTTCTCGTCGCGCAATCCGCGACCGTCGTGGGTTGGAAGATGAGAAGCCCCCTATCGGCTCTTACACAATTCCTCGCCAATTAAGTCTCTCTCTCTCCTCTCTCTCCACCTCTTCTTGAAATCCACTGAAATTCACTCGTAACTACAGAAAAAAGATGCTTCCGGCTTCTAGTTAGATTGAAATTTATGCCAACACAGAAGTAGGGTGGCGCTGATTCATATCGATGTTGCCTGTTAGGTGTTGTGCATACCCTCAGACACTCTCATTTTCTCTAACTCTCAGCTCCTCTTTTGTCGTTTTACCGATCTCCCACACGAAAGGCGGTAAAAGGATTACCGAACTAAGATCCGTAGTTCGCATCACTCCTATATGTTTACCATGTGTGTGTGGGTCTGGGAAAGACCATGTTGACACGGACCCTATTACCTACCAAGGATTAGATTAAAGCCGTTTTCACATCTGTTCCCTCCCACCCAAGACCTCTCTCTCAGTTACGCCAGGAGCCGCGAACAACAACGAAATACTTTCTAATTGTGGTGTGCCGAGATTTGTAAAGCCTACTGCTAGAGATGCTGTCAAAATCGGAGATTTTTCTTTGCGAATACGTGAACAAATGCAGTTGAGAAACATTTCTACACTGTTTCTGACAACTTGCGCGTGTTTCGTTACATACTCAGACTTGTTGGAAATGCCGCCTACTTTTCCACTATTCCGACGCGATTTCATCGTGTTTGTCGCAATCTCAATAATTTATAACCTTTCCTGTCGTTTCACGAGACAATAATTTTTTACTCTATCTACAGCACTCATGTTTCACACCGTCTACGTCTCGATCTGTGTTACTTTCTGCGCGTTGTCGATATTATTCGATTCAATTCTAACGAAAATAGCGAGGGAACGAGCGGGCCGCGTGGGAGTGTACAGGTGAGAGTTTTTAGTTCATTTTTCATTAATACTATGCTATGTTAATATGCTATCCGAAAAAATACCAAATTTATTCACTACATCAAGAGCTTAATATTTCCGGGTACACGTCCAGAGGGAGCCCGGTAGCATGCGAGAAAAAAATGTGCACATGAAAAAACAATAAAATGACATACTGACAGACACCTCCATTTCCAATTAGTGGAGGAAATTGTCTGAAGCAGTCTTCAAATCGGAATATTCTAGATACTTCACCTACTCGTTCGTCATAACCGACATTGTCTACTCGATTTCGTATGCGTTGACAGCCCCGGTACATCCCATTGTTCTGTATTCTATTAGCATCGAATTTTGCGTCTGCAATCAGAGAGTTCGGGCTTTTCGTTGGATTTCAAATGTATACATGAAGTATAGAAAATAAGTATCGACTATCAAATACGATGGATAACGCAAAAAAACGCGTTTTCCGCAGAAAGGGCGCGGCGCCATACCGGCGCCCAGAGGGGTCCTATTGCGAAATCGATGGCACGGGCGTTTTCAGCGTCCAAAGTTACCCCTAGGAGCAACTTTTGAGCCATTTCGATATTTGACCTGTTCCAGACTCCTGTTGACGCCTTGTTGATCCTAACGCAAACAGCGTCATATTCCGTTCAGTACTGGCACTCAGCCCCGGGCGTTCTCGTCTTCTTCGCCGCCTCGCCACTATGGGAATACTACAGTCTCATGAAGGTTTGATGTTGTAACCTGTTATCCAAGCTGTTTTGAGGACGACTAGAATAGACTCTGAGTTCGATCCGAAATAATACCAAAATGTTAATATTTTTATTAAATCAAAATTTTGATATTTTACAAAGCCACTTTCGAGCGGAGGGTGAGAAAGTCTGCTAAGTGAAAAATAGTTGGCTGTACAATGTTGACTCGTCACTATTCCTGTAAAGTGTTTGCAGTAGCTTCGTTTAGTCTAAACTCAATAATTATTGGCATAACTCGATAAATCTCTTATTATTACAGATTTCGATGCTGGTTTGGTGGATGTCCTATGTGACGATCCTTCTGTGCCTCGCTTCCAGCTTCCTCTATCGATACGGACTCCTGTGCAAGTAATAGCTTTCTTCTTTTTTTAATTTAACAAAAAAAATTAAAATGGTTGAATGCATTTAGCACTCCTGTTCTCAAATAAACAAAAACACATCACAAGTTTGGTTCCTCATTTTAGTATTATTTGAAAGATGTAAAAAAATTGAAGCACTGCCGTTCTCGAAATCTTCACAACGCCCTGGAAAACGAAGACGTTTCTGGTCTCGTCATTCGTGAGTTTTAAAAACTTAATTTTACGACTAATTAACCAAATTTTAAATAAGAAAGGAGTTTTCAGGCGCTATTCACCGTGTGGATGACGCTCGCGACGCAGATCATTTTTCACAGTGAGGACGAACTTCGGGAGGATTTGCAAGCCGGATTAGACAGCGCTCCTTTCCATGTCAATTTCAGTGCAGTCTACTGTCTCGGAGTTAATATTAAGGTAATCACTAACTGATTTTAAAATATGGAAATGTACAGCTAAATGTCTTCACAATTCAGAAGTCTGACGCGGTTCAAGTCGAAATCGGCTCGATCCTTCTTCTAGCGTTGATGTTCGCCTCCTTTGCTTGCATAGTAGGTTATTTTTGTTTTTTTTAGTTATAAATCTTTTATTTTATTTTTTCTCCATGGAGAACCATGATTTACCTACGATGAAGCGCCGTCAGCTAGTGTTGTTAGCTCGAATAATTCCATTCACGAATAGCAAAGGCTATCCACGAATAATGCACTGTTATTCGAGACTTGACTAACTATTCGCGAAAACGAGTATTCGATCTAACAAACGTCCCTGTTCCTTACTATCGAGATCCCAGTCCCCTCTGAGAGAATAAATCATGAATGAACAATACTACTACCTAGGGTTGATCAAATCTGTTCCTGCTCCCTTCATTTCACACACTCTCTCGCCCGCCGCCTAGCGCAGAGAGTGTGTGAAATGAAGAAAGCAGGAACCGATTTGACCAACCCTACTACTTACTACCCACTCTATGCTCTCTCAGATTTACTGTGGCTACAAGATTCACGAAACGGTCGTGCACAGTATAATGAGCGACAAGTCTCGGATGATGCACGCCGCAGCACTGCGAATGATTATCGCACAGGTGCCCATTTTATTTCTTGTAGCTACTATTGTTTCATTACATTTGTTTGTCTGTCTGTCTATCTGTCTGTCTGTGTGTTCGCTCTAAAACATAAATGTTAACGCTTTCAAAGAATTGAATTTCGATCTCTATATTTCATCTGATCTTCATGAACTGTTTTGCTTGTATTATTTTGCAATTCTCTACATGCTATTCGAGAAAGTAATTAGTGATAATGAGGGGACACAGAATGCATTTAACATCGTTGTTTTGCAAGCGGCTCGCAAAGAATTATTTGTTGTCGTTGCTTGTTCTAAACCGTCCAGAATATTGCATTATAGGCGCTCAATCCCACAATCTTTCTCTACATGCCTGGCTCCATCAACATGATTGGCTTTGTGACTGCGTCACTTCCACTTATTACAAGAAGAGTGGGTTTTGAAATAAATGTACTTCATACTCTACAGTAATGCATACTTTGCTGAGCAAGAACCACTTACTTTTTAGCAGATGAAATATGAGAGAGATAAATTTTGGCAAGTAGAGAACAGTACATAAAATGATTGACGAAAGTATACGCTCAATTAGCTTCGTAAAACATAGTCAGACACCCGATGGATGTTTATGCGCTTTCTCACATATAGTTGAAAAAAATGACACAAATTGAATTAAATTAAATTAAGTAAATTAAATTAAATCAATTGAATCGAATATATTTGAGTTATTCGTGTGCCTCTTCGGTCTTTTTCCTGTTGTCAATCCACTCATAATCGTTTACTTCACTGACGATTACAAACGACTTCTGCTGGGCAAGTCGACGGGCAGTAGCACCCAGGTAAACAAATACACATCAAATCATACACAGAGTGCGAACAATGTAATGCGGTGTTAGTTTCCTGAAAAAGAAAATGGAAAAAGGAAAAAAAGGTGTCAGTTTTTCCGCCGCCTTTTTCGGAAAATGACCGAGAATTGAATTCCCGCATTTTCAGTATCTCGGCTCCCGGTGAAGATAGACATTCGAAACTTCGTTCTAGGGTTAACTTTCACCTTGAGAAATCACAAGTTTCGTGTCCCTAGCTCTTCTGGGAACCGAGTTATAAGCGAAAATCGATAAATGCGGGAATTCAAATTTTGAGCTTTTTCCGAAAAAAGGCGGCGGAAAACAAACACCCTTTTTCCTTTTTCCAGTTTCTTTTCCAAGAAACTAACACACATAACATGTGCCTCTCAAGTGAACTCAACTCTCTTAGATAGTTGGCGAGATAGCGCGCGTAATGAGGAGAGTAGATAACGGACTCTCTTGAATATAAGAGAATCCAATTCACTAGAGAGACACATGTTCGAGAGTTCGCTGTCTGAGTACAACTTTCACCTAATAAACGACAGGTGGTCGAAAATTGGGGAATAAATTTCATTTGCACAAATTTAATGTAAAATTCACTATAAATGATAATTGATGGCATGGAATTCATTTTCAAAATGGAAAATGTTAAATTTCTACAGAACAGTTTCAGAATAATCGACGATCGAAGAAGATTCGACTCTCATCTAGCAGACTCAGCATCACACCACAGCCGATGCTCTATGATGTCGCTCTTTGATTTTTTCATTAACGCAAATTACCTAACCTCGTACAACCTCACCAATAACAGCAAATGTGCTTAGAGCACATTTAAAAAAATCCTGAATGACCACTCTATTCCGAGCTCATTAACAAGAGTCCCCCCTCATCGTATTCTGAATCAGAAACGCGTTCACATCAGAGTAGCACATCTTTATTTGTACAAAGTCGCTGGTAATCATGGAGCTGTGAGGAAAAAAACGATAAATACTTAATACAAAATAAAATTGTGTGATTCTACTAGAATGTTGGGTGCAAACACGCTTGATACGAGTGATATGAATTTGGGTACAATTGGAGCTCTTCATTTTTCTCGTGAACATTCATCAAATGACTCCCTCATCACTGGGAGCCTAGATAAGGGGACGCCTTTACCTTTTACTCATCAAATTGTGATCGTTTTGTTACAAATTGTGATCTTTTTGATTATTTTAAAAGTTAGTTTACACATTGATGGTGGATCCCGAGACGATTGTCACTTGTCTCTTCTCTTTCGCCTTCATCTTGCGCGTTTTCCTGATCATTCCGAGGTCGAGCATCGAGTAGACCTGAAGAATCATTATAATTTTCCTCTTTTATGTTTATATTCACTTGTTTACAATTATTCTTTAACCTAAATTTTTTTAAATAATAAGGAGCACCTCTCATATAGCCATAGAAAGCTGAGAAATAATTTGTTTTATCACTCTGATTTGATACACTCCACAAAGAAAAAAAATGCATTACTTTTCATACGTGCCATGGACGAAGAGAGGAACCTAATCCATGAAAATGTATTAGGTTACACACATTTTTTTAAGTAGCTTCCTCTCCTCAATGTATGAAAAGTACTACATTTTTTATGTGCGTGTTTTTCATTATCCGTGTGACTGGTATTTACAATAATATTTCAGGCTTCGCTTCTCCATTGGTGAGTGTCCACACTGCAGGTACACACAAAGATATCAGTGTGTATGTGTTTTTTCCAGCGACATCTGTTGTAATTAGTCTACATTGATTTTCATTAGTGTCTTCGGCAATAACCTGTGTGTACAGCGACTCGCGCGGATCGCGATAGTTGATGCCGAGCAAGCGAATCGACTGAAAAAGCAGATGGTTTAGCGATTGAAAAGGTGTAAACAATCTTATTTCACACACTGCTCTCGATAACAATTACTAGTAGATCAATGCTTACTACGGGTATGAAAACTGTTGCCAATTCGGTTCACTTTTTTTCGAAAAAGGGAGACAAAATATCGAAATATGTTCGTTCTCTACATTTCTCGCCATTTCGCAGATGAACAATCGAAAATCAAACTGATGACAATAGAAACACTTCAATTAGACTGAATATTTAGAAAATATGGTACCGACGTTCCGATAACTCTCGTAAATTGATGAGCGAATAAGTAAAACATGATAAAAATAAATTCGAATAGGGAGTATTTGTGTAAAAAGGTAAGAAGCTAAATTGATGTTACCTTTGAGTTGTCAAAGCATAGCGGTCCGTCGCATCTAGCAATCGTCGCATTGGCTTGCTTGTCAAACCCGAGTTTCGCGTACATTTTGATCATCCACAGTTTCGCCTCCACGTTCGACACCGGATACCCTGATAAATACAAATTAACAGAGATTCATTTACACATTTGTCCTGACATCAAGGCCGTTATGCCTGCAGGAAGGTGTTGTGTGCTTTGTGGACAACAATAGTTTCATATAATTTGGTGCTGGTAACTTGTCTTTTTAAAAGAAAATTTGTAAGCAGTGGCGGTGATCATTGATAAGAGCTCAAAAATCAGATGATTTTCGAAGAATTTGTGCGACTTCGTATATGTGTTCAAATTGTTCCGGGATTGAAATTTCCCACATTTCTAAAAGAGTTCACTACAACCGCGAAAATCAATGCGTCGTCACGCTTAGGGAAACCATATTTTACGCGAGTGGAATTTTCTAATTTTCCGATCTCACCAACACCAGAATACACACACTCTCACGATTGGAGTGTGAAATGTGAGGCCACGATTTCGACATTTTGGAGGCTCTGTCAATCACCATTTGGTGAATATAGTAGAGTGCGAAATGTGTTTGCCACGTCCTCTTCATTTCACCCACTCTCTATACCGGTCGAGAGAAGACACATGATTCCAAACCTACAGATCAGGGGGCGAGAGAGTGTACAAAAGTGAGAGAGTCCCTCTTGATTTTACACTATCTCTCACTCCAAAGGCCTTTCTCGAAGGTTGACCGGTCTGTGGAATGATGTGAAGAGAGAGTGTGTGAAATGAAGAGGACGTGGTCTCAAATTTCACACTCTAGAAGATAGTGTGCGTGCTGGAGCGTGGTTGATTTTTACATGTCACCTAACAGAAGGTTTAAGAGAGCATCCACGAGAGGCCGGGGCTGATATGGGATATCTACGGATGGCTTTTTTGCAACATATCTCGATAACTTTTTTATGAAGTCAGTATCCGGAGTGCTGATATTTGACCAAGTAACTAAAGGTCTGGGTCCCATACGGAAAAGTTACAGTAACCCCAGGTTCCGATATCGATTTTTTTCGAGTTTTAAAAAGTAGGTTTTTATAGTGTTTCTAGATGTATTTTGCGGAAATATTACGAATAAAACATCTTTGGAAGTGATCTGACTACATTAAAGGGTCGAAATTTTAATTTTTCTCTGTTTTTCAACCGTCCTGGGGAAAAAATGCACATGTCCTCTGAACCGTTTTGTGATTTTTGGATTATCCATCAAAAACAATGTTAAGAAATCCATTTCATTGAAGCCGAGCTGCGCTGTCGACATTCGAAAATTATGTCTGAAAGTTCGGATGTTAGCGGACATTGGCGCATGCGCGGCGATATTTCTGATCCCGATTGCGAAATATCACATATTTATAGTGATATATTATTCGCCTACGATGCCGTGAACATGACTAATGCATTTAATTCATCACCGGTTAGAAAAATTTTCAACATTTTTTCGACCATGAATTTCGACCACGGGTTCATGGAATTTTCGAAAAAAAAATTTTTTTCAAAAGTCGGTGTAACTGTCCAAAATGCGTTCATTACATGAAATTTAATATGTGCGCACCGTATTTGACTATAAAAGTGTTAGATACGTCCAGAATTAATGTGTTTGTATTGAATTTTACTTTGTGTTTTTCTTTCGTAAGCTGCATCATGATAATGAAATATTGTAATATCCATAGTCAAATACGGTGCACACATATTAAATTTCATGTAATGAACGCATTTTGGACAGTTACACCGACTTTTGAAAAAAAAATTTTTTTTCGAAAATTCCATGAACCCATGAACCCAACCCACGACCATGAACCCATGGGTTCATGGTCGAAAAAAATGTTGAAAATTTTTTCAACCGGTGATGAAATAAATGCGTCAGTCACGTTCACAGTATCGTAGGCGAATAATATGTCACTTGATACATGTGATATTTCGCAATCGGGATCAGAAATATCGCCGCGCATGCGCCAATGTCCGCTAACATCCGAACTTTCAAACATAATTTTCGAATGTCGGCAGCGCAGCTCGGCTTCAATGAAATGGATTTCTTAACATTGTTTTTGATGGAGAATCCAAAAATCACAAAACGGTTCAGAGGACATGTGCATTTTTTTCCCAGGACGGTTGAAAAACAGAGAAAAATTAAAATTTCGACCTTTTAAAGTAGTCAGATCACTTCCAAAGTTATTTTATTCGTAATATTTTCGCAAAATACATATAGAAACACTATAAAAACCTACTTTTTAAAACTCGAAAAAAATCGATATCGGAACATGGGGTTACTGTAACTTTTCCGTACGGGACCCAGACCTTTAGTTACTTGGCCAAATATCAGCACTCCGGATACTGACTTCATAAAAAAGTTATCGAGATAGGTTGCAAAAAAGCCATCCGTGTGTATGCCCGACCTCTCGTGGATGCTCTCTTAACAACGAGTCTCTATCTCCGGTTCACCCAGTAACCAGCTCGTTTTGTAGACAGGGTTTGCAATATTGATGAATTTCGGAATGTTTTTAACTCAATTTCAATAAACCAACCGTGCGGTCCAAATTCGGCCTGTAGCCACTTCGTGAGTTGTCTGAATCGAACGGTCGGCGCGTTCGTAAGCAAAATCCGCTCTCCATTAGTTGCGGGCGTCGAAAGTGCCTGAAAAACATTGAAACAGAATATTAATAGCTTAAAAATGTATTTTCTATCCACGTCGTTTCACAGCGGTGCGAGCCTTTACAAAGCAGTTATTAAATTGTGTACCTATATTGTGCACCAGCATTTTTAAATGGATCGACGCTTGGCTCAACTCGTCTCTCATGACTCCCATCGATATTCGCCATGTAGTATTTCTCGTACTATCAACAATCGCGATCTCTGGTAGGTGAGCAAATTCTCCCGGGACGCTGGTCAACACTTGGAGGTGCACTAGGGCGAACTAGAACATTCTAATCTCTGTGCTCGGCCAGAAAAAAAAGTGTATTGGTTGTGCGCTCATTGCTACGTTACGATTTGAACAATTCTTTTTTTTTCAAATATCGCGAGCAATTTAGGAGTTAGAGCGCCAATTTTGGAATAAATAAAATTGAATCACTTTAACATGGGCGCTGGCGACATCACGCACGTCCACAATGCCAATGTAGGCGGGAGGCGCGGCGAGGAACGTGGTGAAGGACATCATCCGCCCGACGATCTGCCAATAAATGGTCTTCACCTCATCCTACTGCCCAACCGGAACCACATACTTCTCTCATTGCCAATTCTCCATTTTGTTGCTTTTGAAACGTAAAAAAATTATTATGCATACTCCTAAAGGTGGGGACAACACCGGAACATTGTCACGAAAAATGAAGGGGTCAATCTCTCAATTTTTGGCCAGTTAAGAGGCATTTTACCTACTCGAAAATAAAGTGCAACTGACCATAGCACTTCCACTGTCGGCATCCGATAGTAGCGGGCCGATGATCAGTGTCGGATTAAAGACTGTTAGATCGAATTTGTTTGGTCCTGAACGGAAATTCATTATTTGCACATTTCACATCTTCCGTGACGTTTGCTCTAGCCGGAACCATACACAGATCAAATGCGTGGTAAATTTGCTTTGACTCTACTCTCCCATTCCGTTTTTGCCATTCGGTTTTTGTCGATTTGATCTTCCCTCACTCCACTCGACAAAACCGGTGTTGCATTAGATGGAAAACTGAAACGCGGTGATGGAACTTACTCTCCTCCGATTTGCAAAATTTCCAGGCGGCTTGCTCTGCTAGAGTCTTTGATCGAGCGTAGCAATCGACCTGAACTCTTTTTTAATTTTTTTTTAAAATTTAAACCCTGAAGAGGGGGCGAGGACCGGGATAGATGCAGCGATCACATAAATTTAGTTCTTGCAGCGCGGTTCACTAGTGCTCCTCCATAATGAATGGTAGAGAAAACAGATACGTATTCTCACATGCGGGCTGGACATGTCAGTCCACACCGTCTCGTCGAAGACTCGGTTACGGTTAGGGTGGCCATCTCAATTATCCATATTATTATCGGCACGATTCATTTCACACACTCTCTTCACCGGAAAGCATACAAAATGAAGAGGCCCGGACTCGTTTTTAAAACATTTCACAGCATGGAGCGGCGCATTCAGGCAAAGTGAAAGCAGCGATCGACATTAGTATGATGTTCGCTCGCCGGGGGTGAAACGGAAAGTTTGCGTACCGCCAAACGAGTTCATTACGTGCACTTACCGTTTACCGCAGTGCAACTGCTTGTGAGCACAACTTTCCGCACCTGCAAAGGTATTGCATTTGTGGCTGAATTTTTTTCAGTGATCGATCATCCTGGTCTTTATGGTTTCAAAGAGCCAACTGTATCGGTACAGCTCCAAATTATCGCGTACATCGCGTCTGTAACAGTGACATGGTTGGATGCATTCTTTGTGTTGGGTACATCGTTTCGAAAATTGCAAATAAAGAAATTAAAGGAATCACCGATTGCACTGCAGCTGCTGCTTCTAGTACGGCCATCGTGCCTGCGAGCGCGGTTTTGATCGTGTCTTCAGTGGGCTCAACTGGCACTGGACTGGCGACATGAAGCACGAAAGAGACGCCTTCCAGAGCCCTGAATTAGCATAAATTGTATTTTACTAATAATTATTGATATCTCTAGTGCAATTAGGCAAAAATATATCCAAAAAAAGAGAGTTGCATTGCTAGATAAACTTTGATCAAACTACACTGAACGATTTGATAAATTACCGGCAATAATTTACTGAGCACATTCCTGAAAGACAATTAGACATCTTCTGCGCAATTTCAAGGCCATTGTAGGCGGCATAGTCAAACATAGTCAACTACGGTAGGCATAGTTTGCAATAATTCATTCATTCATTATTTATTCCGTCAGAGGATCGCGTACAAGAAAATGAATGGGGGCAAAAAAACGGATGTCCGTCGACGAGGTCGGATCGGTTTTATGCATGGCAGCAAGGGTATGAGGAAGAAAGAGTCAGAGCCAATTAGAAATAATTGATTCAGGGAAGAACGATTCTCTTTTGATTTGGAAACAGTTCTCTTGAATGCCCAACGATCAAGGCTTCGTTTTGCTTTTCACTATTCATTTGATCGTCAAATCGATAATTGGAGGAAGAAATGAGAACGAAATTGAAAAAAAGATGTTCTTACTCGATCCACTTCTCCTTTGCGTCGTGCAAATCGATTTCATATAATTCCAGTCGATCCCGTCCGTTCGGAAGCCGCAGTAGTGGAGTGATCTGAATATTAATGAAAATATTTTTTTAAATAATTTTGAAAAATTGTTTTAATCATCTAAGTGGCCGAAAATTGGCTGAATTCTTCTACACTCTAAAGGAACAGCGCATGCCTACTTTACTCTCGCTGCCAGGACGCAAAACAATCGTAAAACTTCGCCCCCACAATAACTTCACTTTGGGAAACTACCGCAGATTCACCAAATGTTGAGAATCGAATATAGAAATGTGCATCCAAAAAGCTATTCCTGTTGAAGTTTTTGGGAACTAATATTTCGGCATTTTTTTAAACTCACTTTGCGGAACGCTTTCTTGTCTCTGACAGTGCCGCGCACTCGATAGTTCTGCTCCAGCAGCTCTCTTACACAGTGCGTACCAACGAATCCCGTCGCCCCCGTGACCAGCACCACTAAATGCGTATATATACGTGTATATTATATATAATATTTTTATATATATATATATATTATATTATGTGTTAATATATTATGTATATATTATATATAATACAGTCACAACCACTCATCAAAAATAATAAAACGTCCCTCTCCTAAACAATGGATACGGCTGCAAGAGAGCATGCCAGAGACATGCCGAGGCATAGAAAGAGAATACACGCACCAATAGTCCATGTCATGAACGTACCATTTTAATATTGTAATATCACTTTTATTGGATCTTACGATGGATGAACTCTTGTCCGAATCGCATTGCAATTCTTATTTTAAAGGATGCAATGCCTTATGAAAGTGGAGTTGTAAAGCTGATAGTTTTAGTACAAAAACAAATTGTTGATATTCTAAATTTTTTCGATTGTGGTAATAATATAAGTAAGCCATGGTTTTGATAGTACAAGGGGATCTCGCAAGTGCATATCGCGTATAATTTGGTGCACAACTCACGCGGCAGCTGGTCGTCTTCCATAGCACAGCTCCTTTCGTCACTCATCACAATGTAATGACGATGTTCTACTTCCACTCCTCCTCCTTCTCTCTCTCTCTTTCTATTTCTCTCTCTCCTTCTCTAACCATGCCATCTTATAAGGGAGAGTAAGTGAAAACACGCGCCGCCCGTACTCAAAACAATCGGACACTGCGTGAAACCTGTGCTAGAGTACGTAATACTCGACTTGTATTAGCGCAGTCTCTTTTTAGAGAGAATAACCTCAGGTTGCTCATTTACTGCATATTGCCTTCAATTTACAACTTCCGAGCAAGTGCTTTTGTATTAATTAACTACTCCCCCCTTAAAGATTCTTTGCATCGTCAATAATGGACACTCGCCATTGAGCAAAACATCGTTTATCTCTCAGTGATTGATGAGGGAGGGGACAATTTCTAATTCGGTTCAAGGTTTGGCTTGGATCGAATTGGTAGCGCTGTTGCGCTTAAATAATAGGAACTTATCGATTAACAAATACCATGCAAAATTACCAAATAAAATAACTTGTAGCTGCAGACTACTGTAGCCTGCGTGTAGAATAATGATCCGCTGCAGTTTAAAAAAATCGTGAAATATTTGGATTTTCCCCCATGTACACATAGAAATAAAAGCGTCGCTTGTTTTTTTTTCGCTTTTCGCTGTACTATACTTTAGGGATGCAAGTTCGGTTTTCGTATTACGACCCTCTCAGCGAGAGATCGGTAATACGGCCGATAAAGGGGAGAGAACAATAGAGAAAGAGACGCAAGGGGGGTCCGTATTACCACAACCGACTCCGAACGGGCAACCACACTATATTTACTCGTCTTTGCACTCCACTGAAACGCACAGTCCCTTCAAATTTTCAGATCAGAAGTGAGAGAATTTGCGAAATGGAGAGGAAGGCTTACAATTTCCATTTTCTGCCGTTTGGAATGAAATGGCAGCTCGAGCGCATCCAATGTTCCTTTGACAATCTCCTGTAATATCGACACTCTCGGAGAAGCTTCAAGAATCGACAAAAATATGTTTTCTTTTTTTTTTAAATCTCTAATTCTCATGTTAATTTAATCGGTAAATAAGATTATAAAGATCGTTATCATCATCACCAAACATTGTTATCGAGAACAGAAGTTATCTATACACATTTACCTTCGCACCTTACTGTGTATATGTTTTTAGTTGATGATTTCCTGTTTTTAGTTGAAAAAGTTGATGATTTCCCATTTGTTGAAAACAATCGGCAAATCACCCATACGAACAAGCGAATGGTAATTTCAGCAGGTAAAGACTCACGCAAAAGCTACACGATCATTCCGTTCCTTTCCTTGGTTTTACGTATTTGCGCAACACAGAGTCTATGTAACTAAGTATAATTTGAAAAGTAATGGATCAAATAGTTGCATAATAGGGAAATCGACCGATTTCGCGAGGAAGAGTTTAAGGAGTCTGTAGAGAAAAGCAACTAGTTGCATCGTTACTTTTCAAAGTCTAGTCCTAAGTGAGCATGATCAATTTTTTTATTCTTTTGCACTCGTTATTGCTGCTAACAATACAAAGATGCACAAAATTAGAAAAAAATCACAAAATTAGAAAAAAAAACATGTGTCCGGTTGTCGTGATTCAATTAACATTTTCATCCGACTAAACTGAAGCTATGGTTTCGGCGGAAAATCGCGCACTCTTCGAGTTCTTAGCAGTCTTCGAAATGATTACCATTGGTCAGTTTTTTTGCTTTTTTTAGTTTGAAAAACCATGACGAAATAGAATTTGTGTTTCTCTCTTATTGTTACAGTTGTTCATTCTCTTCCCCTTGCTCCTAAATCATATCATTTGTTGTGATATGATTTAGGAGCTTCTCAAACCCAAATGGACGGAAGACTAATTGATAAATACATCAATTTTCAACACTATCCGTCTCAAGCAACCTTCTCCTGACCTCCCTCATCGTTTATCGATCTTCTAAGGATATTGGCGCTTATCGATTTATAAGTGCTATTAGCATAAATGCTAATAGCACTTGCTCTCAACGATACCAACTTCTCCGTTCTTCATTTTCTCACACTTTCGGTGCGATTTTTTAATGATACACACATGATTCTATACCTCCAGGAGGGCGGTCAACAGTAAGAGGAACCCTCCCATTTTCTCTTTATGCATATTCCAGCGAGCAACGTTGATAGGAGTACGACTGATCGCATATTTCGCACGATTGTGCTGGTGACGATATTTGACCTGAGTGGATGGGCAGTGACGAAAACAATTAACGATTAGAATCATTCCGCTCCCAGGTATACTAATCACGAACTGAGCGAACCTAATTTGTTTGTTATCATTTTTTTCCATCTGCGTGCATTGACGTGTAATGAGCAAGGAAAACCGATCACTCATTCAGATCACAAACGGCTCTGCTACGCGTACTTCGGTGCCGTTTTCGTCCATATTGGAATCGCCGTCAAATTTTTCGTATATTATTTCACGAGGTATACATTTGATGGTAAATGGATTACACCAAATCAATAAAACAGTTATAAAATCAAATATTCTAGTAGCGAGTACCGGCGTGCCATCAATCGGCAACTGTGCGGACGTGAAGAGAAGGTTCGAGCAAAGACCAGCGTTGCACGCTACTCCACTACCAAGCTGACGCCCGTGCACATGATACGAACGGTGAAACATCCTGAGAGCGGAGACGGCACACCGGAGGACACAATCCGGAGAGAAATGTAACAGGAGAACGTTTGTTCCCTGATTGTATTCAAATAAAGGTAAAAAAGGTAAAAGATAAAGGTGTTCCATGTCAAGCGGTTTTACAGTAGCAAGCTACCACGCTAGATGGGGCAAGCCGGTAAGCCAGCTGGTAAGCCTATTCAAATGAGATTGTACAATCGATGAATGTTTGACTTACAATGATATCTTGGAATATTTTCACCGTGCAGTGATTATTTATTTGCTGCATTGTTTGTCGAAATTCTTTTGATTTTGCGATCATAAAAACAGAGCTCAACAGGTCGCAGTTATCGTAAAATTAACGCATCCACGTTGAACGTTCGTGTTTCTGCGTCGCAAAAAAAAACACTTTTCTTGTTACCCTACGTTCAGCGTCAAAAGTTGCCTCTCGTTCCAAGTTTTGAGAGATTTCGATTGTTGACCTGCCATATTCATGATATTCAATAACATATCTATTTATCTTACACGGCTAAGAAACAAAATGAACACACATAAATCTAACAACCGTTGTTTACAAGAAACCGGAATCACAAAAGAAAGAGATTTCGAGATAAAAATGAGAACATAAATTGATTGGTCTGCAACAGCAAATATTCGATGAAAAAAGGTATCATATCTTTGATAAATTAGATGAATACTCTCTAATTTAGAAACAAAGAAGTCCCTTGCCTATACCGTAGTGTAGAGTGAGGCAGCAAAGACAATGTCTCGCTTGATCGCAGATTGAACCTGCAAGAGATACAGTAAGACCTTCTTCAGACTAGATACCAATCATTCTTTCGCTTCGTTGCACACATCAAATGTGGATACAGGACTACACAAAACAGCAATACTAAACATAATACAAAACATATAATACAAAACATTTCGTTTAAAAGTTTCAAAAATCATAACGTAATAGCAAATATGACACACTTGTTCCATCTTCTCCTGTAGTGCCGGATCTCCGACGATGCGAGCCGCGTTTCTGACATCCTTACACACCTAAACAATGCACAATATATAACTAAATATAAGAGCCCGTTTGTGTAAGAGTCGGACAATCCTCGGTACAGCAAAAAAGTGATGATATGAGTAGACAACTGTTTTCGACACATCTCGGCAGGTTAGAAATGTTGGCTAAATTACGTGGTATGCAAATTTCATATTAGACCAGTATGACACTCTGAAGATGCATGCATTTTCCAGTTTTTCAAGTATAACTCGGGAATTAGTGAAGGAAATAAAAAAATTTCAAAAAAGACCATACATTAATTTTCATAAGGAATTTGAATAAGTAATCAGATATCTCGAATTTGTGATAGTTTTTCATTGTATTATTTTATCTCCCTTGAAAACAAAAAGGTATCTGTGATTTTTGTACTTCATATTCGCCAGGTACTCAATGATGAACGTCTTAAATTAGCTCGCACAAAACCTACCGCCAAGGAAGTTATGATTTTTCAAAGTTCGACATTCGGTGAGATTCCAGTGTGCCGCCGGAAATGGCTGATTTGACTTTTGATAATCATGAGAGGATTATCCAATTTGAATGCTTATTTCGTATTGCAACAGAGAGATTTGTGACATATCCCGTTAATTCATAAGAAAAGAGGAAAAAATATTCATGGACTCAGGAAAATGATGGCTGAGATGGGTGAGTGGTGTAAGGCGCCGCTTGTCATACGAATGGTCACGAGTTCGATCCCCGCCCAGGTTCACCAAGCCTTCCATCCCCCTCGTTGGCGGTAAAATTGGTAGCAACTTTGATTGCGGAAGGTAACGTGCCCCAGAAGCCCGGTCAGCAGGGGATACGTAGACCTAGTTAGCGAACCGGCCCTACCGATGAGCCCCGGCAGGGCCCCGGCAGAGGAAAATGATTGAAAATAATTGAAAGGTCCCAAGAGCCGAAAAAAATATAATCAAAATAATGGAAATTTCCCAAGAGATTAGAAAGGCCCCAAGAACACAGATACGGAATCGATAAGACTCGATTATATTCGGCCCTGATCGGTTAAGCTACCGAACAAATCCAAACAAGAAGCGTTATTTATTGAATGGTGCAGCCTCTGGGTTAGGGGTTGTGTCTGTAAAAAATAGTCAATAAATAAAATTTCTTAATTTGAAAAAAAAGATATTTGTGTATGGTGTTTCACACGACGTACCACTGCTGCTGGGATTGAATTTCAATTGATTCCGAGATCACCACTTGGGGGGGGGGAATTCGGCAACCGACATTTCGGCAACGGCATTTCGGCAACCGACATTTCGGCAACGGGGCATAACTCTCTCGGGAGTGGCCCTAGGTCCATGGTAGTGGTACCATTGTAAGCAGCATCAGTTAATTAAGATTTCATTAATTAATTAATTAACATTATTAATGAGATGGCCTAGCGCTATGGGAGTGGTACCATTGTGATCAGCATCACTTAATTAATATTTACTAATTAATTAATTAATTAACAACCATCTTATTAATAATGTTAATTAATTAATTAATTAATTAATGAAATCTCAATTATCTGATGCTGATTACAATAGTACCACTCCGAAGTTCGTAGAATGACTCCCGACTGAGTTATGACCCGTTGCCGAAATGTCGGTTGCCGGAATGTCGGTTGCCGAAATGTCGGTTGCCGAGATGCCGTTGCCGGAATGTCACCCCCCCACCACTTGACTGGCATTTTCTATTTTTTCTTCTTCTTTTAAATTTAATGGAGAATTATCTGCAAAAAATATAGCACCACAATAATCAGACCTGAGCGAGTTAGTTTGGCACAGATTCAAAATATAATATCTTTCGTGCCAAACTGACTCGCAAATGGATTAAAAAACGAGAAGAGTGATGATGGGGATGAGGAGAGAGACAAGGTGAAACGAGGAGGGAGAGAAGGGAATTCGCGCGCTTCATCTATGTTTCTCAAATATGTGTAGGGACCGCAAGGTGTGTTGCCGATTTTATGCAAATGTTTGAAAAATATGTTCAAAGTATCCACTGAGGTCCCAATAACATCATCCTTTTTGCCGTATGTCGATATCTTGTTTCCGAGTCGCGCTATAGCTCGATAACCATTCGCGCCGATTGACAGAATTGGTAACAAGAGAGAAAGGGGCGGAGTTTATCTGCATCTCTAAACTCTGACTGATATTGAGAGCGGCATGGCAGCGTTTTTCTCACGTGTTCGCCCGTGGCTCATGTGGTTGAGCACGGGCTTTATAAACAGAAGGTTGCAGGTTCAAATCCAACGGTTTGCAATTTTTTTTGCTGATTTTGTAAAATAGTTAAAATTCAAATGGCAATTCTGCGCATTAATAAAATTTAATTTTTTTTCTTGGTATAGATTCCTCGAGCTAATCCACACAACTGAGAGTTGCGCAGCTGTGCCGATGAAATGGAAGTGCTCTAAACACCTACTATCGAAGCTTTCAATCAATATTTGATCTACTAAATGTTGTCAGAACATGGTGCGCAAGGTCTCATTTGTAGAGTTTACCGAGAGCTCTCGAATGAGCTTTTGAACGAGGGATTTGACTCAAAATGAAGCTTGCCATTTGATTGGGACACTGCTCGCCTCACGTGAAGACAAAAAGTGGGCGGAGCTTGCGCTGGCTAAATATGTGTCCGCTCTAACCAGGGCTGGGATTTTAAGTTTACGGATTTAACGGATACGTATTTTTTTATTTCACGCCCATCCCTGGCTCTAACTCATTCTCTATTACTGGTCTGATTATTGTGGTGTTATATTTTTGCAGATAATTCTCCATTAAATTTGAAAGAAGAAGAAAAAATAGAAAATGCCAGTCAAGTGGTGATCTCGGAATCAATTGAAATTCAATCCCAGCAGCAGTGGTACGTCGTGTGAAACACCATACACAAATATCTTTTTTTTCAAATTAAGAAATTTTATTTATTGACTATTTTTTACAGACACAACCCCTAACCCAGAGGCTGCACCATTCAATAAATAACGCTTCTTGTTTGGATTTGTTCGGTAGCTTAACCGATCAGGGCCGAATATAATCGAGTCTTATCGATTCCGTGTCTGTGTTCTTGGGGCCTTTCTAATCTCTTGAGAAATTTCCATTATTTTGATTATATTTTTTCGGCTCTTGGGACCTTTCAATTATTTTCAATCATTTTCCTCTGCCGGGGCCCTGCCGGGGCTCACCGGTAGGGCCGGTTCGCTAACTAGGTCTACGTATCCCCTGCTGACCGGGCTTCTGGGGCACGTTACCTTCCGCAATCAAAGTTGCTACCAATTTTACCGCCAACGAGGGGGATGGAAGGCTTGGTGAACCTGGGCGGGGATCGAACTCGTGACCATTCGTATGACAAGCGGCGCCTTACACCACTCACCCATCACAGCCATCATTTTCCTGAGTCCATGAATATTTTTTCCTCTTTTCTTATGAATTAACGGGATATGTCACAAATCTCTCTGTTGCAATACGAAATAAGCATTCAAATTGGATAATCCTCTCATGATTATCAAAAGTCAAATCAGCCATTTCCGGCGGCACACTGGAATCTCACCGAATGTCGAACTTTGAAAAATCATAACTTCCTTGGCGGTAGGTTTTGTGCGAGCTAATTTAAGACGTTCATCATTGAGTACCTGGCGAATATGAAGAACAAAAATCACAGATACCTTTTTGTTTTCAAGGGAGATAAAATAATACAATGAAAAACTATCACAAATTCGAGATATCTGATTACTTATTCAAATTCCTTATGAAAATTAATGTATAGTCTTTTTTGAATTTTTTTTATTTCCTTCACTAATTCCCGAGTTATACTTGAAAAACTGGAAAATGCATGCATCTTCAGAGTGTCATACTGGTCTAATATGAAATTTGCATACCACGTAATTTAGCCAACATTTCTAACCTGCCGAGATGTGTCGAAAACAGTTGTCTACTCATATCATCACTTTTTTGCTGTACCGATGGGTGCCGATGATTGTCCGACTTTTACACAAACGGGCTCATAATTGATCAATACATCCTCCGAGTACAGTATCCCACCGGTTATCGATCAACGTCTCTTCCCTACCGTACCTCGCCCAGTCGCTGGATGCATCGTACGATGAGTCCCTCCTGTGCCTGCGTCAGCGCCATGATCTCGGAGAAGGGCTGAAAGGAGTTACTGTATTATACTGTAGGATTCTGATAAGAAATCGGTAGAAAATCGATAATCGCACCATTCCATTTGCCCAATTGTACACGACATCCATCAGATCGTAGCGAACCTCCTCGTAACCATCGTTGACCTGTACGCAAATGATTACATGAAAATAGTCGTTGCTAAATATTTAAACCACACCATATTTTTGTTATGCTAAGTCGAACATTGGTAAACGCGTGTAGGGTTTGCGTTATTAATCCACAACGATTCGATTCTTGATTCTACAGCACCACAGATACATCTCTGCTTGATCTCTGCTTGAGGTATCCCGCGCACTTTGCCAAATTGCTGATTCCCCTTCTCTATGCTGCAAGGATTGCACTCACCTGCACTCCAATTCTGCCGGCCGACGAGTGAATCTTGAGCACCACCTCGTCCACGTCCTTCTTCAGCTGCAATCAATATCTTCCCCTCATATTCCTACCGTATCCCCTATCACTCCTCATACCGTACCTCAGCTAAGACGGTGCCCTCCTCGATCTTGACGCCGTCTCCCTGCTTGTACTGACACGTCGTGGCAGAGAGCATGGCTGCGATCTCTGCCGGCTCTCGCGAGTGCAGCTTGTTCTCCAGAATCAACTCGGTGATCAGCAGCTCCTGCAACGACGACGTGGTTACTGTATGTGTTTATTACAGTATCAATCTACAGATAAATAAATGTTGTACTATCACAATAATCGATAACTGATTACATTACAGGATGCTAGTTGGGTTACGGTAACTAGCTTATTACTATACTATACAACACTACGGGTGGTCAATTAACAAAAGGAGTGATAGAAAGCATGAAGCTACCGCGTACCTGATGATGAATCTCGCAGGCGACGCGTCCCTTGAACGAAACCATGTTGCCGGCCTCGACGTATCCCAGCGTCTTCAGCACCTGCCAATCCAAATTGTTACAGCATACCGTAATCACCTCCTAAAGTAGGGCACCGTATGCCTTCATGCTACCGTACCTTCAGTTTGTCTCTGTACTCCTGACTCAGACTGAGATTGTCAGCGGACAGCTGGAATTCGAGACGGGCTATGAGTCGTTGGACACGAGTCGTCTCACGAAGAATCGACATCTGAGAATCAACGCAACAAATTATAATCATCACTCGAACTATTGAATCAGTTTACCACACGTGTTGCTATTTATACGTGTATTACACGTAAATTATGGTCAAATCTGCAATAGCTATGTCTGTCTCATTATTTTCGCGTCAACGTATAAATGTCAACACCCAAAACAATAAATATTTATATTAAATATTCCGGCCGAACATACATGCTCCTGCAGCAGGGCGCAGTGTCTTGCGGGGTAAGCGCCGCCCTCGAGAAGTCCATCACGAACCGCCAGCCAGTGGCAAGTCTCCTCGTACAAACTAACCTCCTCCACCTGCAATCGATCGATGATCGCAGCTACCGTACTCCCAACATGAAAAGGTCCACCTGGGCAAAATTACTGACATATCGATTAATCGAGTGGTATATTGCATATCCATTGTCCTACAGTATCCGAAAGCTACCGTATACCTTGTTGTCCCTTCCGGGTACTGTAAGAGGGGCGCCGGATGCGGCGTACTCGTCTGCCAGCTGGTCCAGCTCGCGTAGCACGCTCGCCACTGCATCGGGCAATGAATTGGATCTGAAATGGATGCAACTTTCATTTCATTTCTCATTTCTCGGCACCCTGGTCTACAATTATTCTCCGTACCGATAGCGATATCGAGTATCAAATTTCCCGAAAATGACTGCTGGGTAGCATTTCGCAAGGTGGGCTATTCGTTGTGCTCGAATAATGCAGTATTCACCTGAATCGGGGCAATTCCCTCATCTTCTTCGTGTTCATAATCTCCGTCACATCCAATTTCACACTGCGAGAGACGACGGCGACGATCGACGACTGCGGCAGCTCCATGATTCTGCAATTTACTAAATAATTCTCTATATTTATTATTGATTAAATACGATAACAGTTACAGTGACCTTGAGGCACTCGGAGAAACGATAAAGAAGGTCAAAAACGTCATCGAATGCATAGATGATGTACTCTACTACGCCCATTTTGAATATCTCCAACAGAATACAACTCGCTCACAAAACCAGCTATCCATACAGAAGTTCTATTTTTTTTAAATCTATTACTGCTTTTGCTAAGTTTTCAGATGTAATTTCTGGTTCTAGTTTCTCAAAAAGCGTAGTTTGCGAACTCCCATTTACCCTCGAGACCTGCCATTTCATCCGTTCTACACCTGCTCTACCGCCCATTAGTAGAACGAAACTCGTCGATTCAGTTTAGTCTACTTTCACTCACATCTTACTGTGTGATGCCTGCTTGAGTATTCAGTATGTCTACCGTAGACTCACTCGAGCCCTACTCCCTGTGTGCATCACTACTCATCGGCCTTCCCTCTATATTCCTAGCTGGCTTCGTCTATCGTCGTATCTGGTACAGTTCATAGTATGGAAAGAGCGCATATCTGCGACTCTACGTCATCAAAGCTGCTAATGTACGAAATTGATCTTCGAAAATGCGAAAATGATGTTATTCAGGAGATAGTACTGTACTTTCTCAACTTGAGCCTCCTTCGACTGCCTATTCAATTCTACCTACACTCATTCTTCCTTGCAATATGTACGACCAAAACATCAACATTTTATTTTTTTTATATTCTTATTTAGCCAACTCCTTCTTAATTTGGACACTCGGATTCTTAATTCTCGTATGCGTTTTGGCGCCATTTACATTCGGAATATTCCTTTCGCTGAATAGATTCCTGGCCCTTGCTAGGATGAACCAGTTTCGAAAGGTACCGTCCTATATCGTTTACAGTTCTCAGTACGGAAATATTTGACTATACATCATCAAAGCGGTGAATGTACGAAAATTCTAAGTATGCTAATTTGCTTCGATTTTGTTTCTAAACTAAATCAAATATTCAGCTTCAATACTCCTACTTGCGCAACTCACTACTTCTCATCTATCCACTACCAATCATTTTCGCGTGCAGGGTACAAACGGCGTTAAAACAGGCACTAGCTCTGATCAGAATTCTTTCGCAATACCGTCTCTGACATAACATTCCTAAAGCTCTCATCCCGTGTAGTGCCGTTAAAACAACTTAAACTGTAAAACATTGAGATGCTAATCTGGATACCGTATCTTTCCCAAGCTGACGGAAAATTCGGGCCGATATTCATATTTCTCACTCCGGATATGGGCTCCTTCAACGATGTCGGATTGTGCATTGTAATTGTCTGACCAATTGGTAACTCACAGGCCTATCAGTACAGTATCTTTGCCTTCTACCTCCTAACATCGACATTAGAATGCGCAATCAATGCTGCTACACTGGTGTGGTACACTTACAAATTCGAGCAATTTCGGCAAATTAGCTATCTTTTCAGTCCGAGATAATGGGCCGTGCGGAGTTCTCGAAAAGTTCGGTGAAGCGACGGGCGGAAATTGTGGGTTGAGAAACAAGTTCAGTTGCATAATTAGAAACCCCACAGGGACTCTACTCGACCACCCTCTGTGGCTTCTTGATAACCTCGATCTACACTGCGCAACAGGTGAAACCGCTAAACACAATTTCTAAAAAGAGAAGGAGAATTTCAATTAGCAGATCTGCATTCAATTCTTTCCACTGACCAATCTCGCTACGATCGCTATGATGGTAAGTTACAATGACGTGTTTCGTCATCACCACGTAATTTCTATTCAGGGACACGTCATCATCATTGACGTCATGTCGATATCTCTCGCTTTCTCGCCGGCGCTGAGGTGGGGGAAGCTAGCTACATACACTTCATTAAATTGATTTCAGAAAATTCCTCTTTTCTTCCATCTTCCAGTCGCAACGCAGCTTCGTCACAAAAACCTCGTCGATAAATCCATAGTTTATAATTTTGTAATCATTTCTCCCAGGCTTCTCCATTACCACCTCTTGCCAATCCTAGATAGACTTCTCACCCATTTTTGCAGGAGTTCCCTTAATTTCCTCCCATAGAGACAACCAACACTTGATTGATGTCCATTCGCAAGCGGAGAATCGTAGAATGAGTTTAATAGTGCGTCTGTCTGTCCCTTCACCCTTCTTCCCTTCCTCACCTGAACACCCTTCTGCTGCCTCCTCTCATCGCGGGGGCTACTCCCTCCACTCCATATTTGAGTGCTCCTTCCATCATCGAACTCTCCTCTGCCCACACTCGATCACACTCATCCTAAGCACATTCCGTTATTGCTATTTTGGATTTACAACTAGGTGAGCCTAGTCGAAAACATCCTTTCGATGGCTTTTGTCAAACTTGTCAACTCTTTTTCTATCATCGAAATTGTTGACTATAAAAGAAGTCCACACTTGAAATAAACCTAGTTTTGTTTGTCTTCGAAGAAAACGGAAGATCCAAAAAATAAACAGAAGCCCAACCTTGATCTCCCTCGGCTTCTCGTACTCCTGCTCCTCGTCGCATGGGATGAGCACCTGCACATCAATACGGGTTCGTTTTCGAATCTTGGCACGCTGCCAACATCTACTCCTACCTGTAGACTCTTCATTTTCTCGTTGACCATCTCTTTGATGAGGAGGACGAGGGAATTCTGCAGGCCGTGTACTGCGGAAGTGACGATGAGCAGTCGACCCATTGAGAAGAGACGATCGATAGCTGAGATATCAATCGATTATCAATGCTTATACAGTAACTTATAAAAGCGGTGGCCACTGTAATCCGTACGGGAGCCACCCAGACGGCTATCAATAGCGTTCCACAAACTAGCAATTGTACCAAGCTTATCGTAGGCTATCGTAAACTATCAAAGCTACCGTATCCACTGCTATCGTAAACTGTAACAAGTACAGTAACCACTGCTATCGTAAACTTTCACAGCTACCGTATACATTGATTTCGTAAACAATCACATCTATCTTATCCACCGCTCACCCGACACGGAGGTCCACTTTGGCCACAGTGCGGCTCTGGTTGAGATGAGTGAGCAAAGCGAGGAATGGAGAGTGGACAGAGCATCGTCTGTAGAGCAGAGAGCACACTCGACACGGGGAAGAATGGAGAGAGAAGCAATAGCCTGACAGGGAGGAGATCAATTTAAATGGAATTAAAATTAAGCTGGACAACTTCACACAACAAGAGAACAGTATTACGAGAGAACCTTTTTAAATAACGATTTTGCGGATAACAAAAAAGTCTCACTCTAACATCTGTTATCGATTTTATTTCCGCTTTCATTATAACCTCACCTCTCCCAATTTCTCCTTCCTCTCATTTCCCAGTCGTAGCGAGATGCTCTCCGTGTAACTGCGTTGGAGCATGTCCTGGTAAAAAATCAGTTATCGATTATCCGAGACTCAATCGATACAGTACATATATCTCACTTCTCCTCCTACAGTACCTCAATCTTGAGCTGCTCTGCTCTCAGCAGGTTCAACAGCATCGAGTAGGTCACACGGAAGCGCGATTCCAGCTTCTCCGCCTTGCCCTGAACGAATCGACGTTATTTTCAGACACCGATCAATACGTTCGATAACTACCGTACCTTCATTACGGTCTGCAGCTCGGCGGAATCAGGCACACTCTCGCCCTTGCACAGCACGATTACGGTACCCGTCGAGTCGAGACCACGACGACCAGCACGGCCAGCCATCTGATGCGTGATCTCTATTTGTATGCCACCTACCGTAACTCAACGTCTAGCTACCGTACTTCCCGGGGAGGAGATAGAGGTTCCCATGACCTATTGTATCCTCTCCCCACCTACCGTACTCCTCCCTCTCTCTCACCTGAATATACTCTCCCGGCAGGAGCAGTCTCTGCTTGGTTCCGTCGTGTTTACTGAGTGAATCGAATACGACCGTTCTCGCCGGCATGTTCACACCCATTGCGAATGTCTCGGTGGCGAAGAGAATCTGCAATCGACTTCTGCCGTATTCGATCAATAAATCAATAAATTATAATGCCAAAACTTTATTAGATTGGAAAAATTCAGGGGAAAATTAATTACTTCAGATGTTGCGTTTCAAACTCGTCTTCGTGGCTATAGCAGCGCACAGCACTATTCTACCAATAGGCCATTTTCGAAATATATAATGTATACTACTGTAACACTACTACTGTTTATTACCTTGACGTATCCCTTCTGGAACAGCAATTCGACGACTTCCTTGAGAATCGGAAGAATTCCCGAGTGATGGACGGCGAATCCACGCAAGCACAACTCACGCATCGTCAGCACCTTAGTTATTCACACCTTTTATACCTTTATTCCCAATCGTTTATCATGAAATTTTAGCAACAAAACCAGCACTACGTCATATCCAGCACTAGACCTAGTATTTTAATTACATGGCAACACTGCAGTCCAGATGAGTAACTCCAGCAATACATCTCCATTCCATCACTTTCGTCATCCCTACTCAATCTCTCTCTCTTTTCTTCTCACCTGCGGCAGTTCCTTATCCGTTCCCTTCAATCTCGCTATACACTGGCCGAAAAAGGAAGTGACGTGCGACTTCTCAACGGACGTCGTCAGATCAATCGATCGAAGCAGCTGAGCATTCTCGTCGCATCTGCAAACACGATCATGAGGGTTACGGTAGTTGCTGGCGAATCGACAACTGACTATTACTATTTTAAAATGATACGTTCATGACAAGGTCTACTGGTGTGTGCCTCTTGCTTTGCCATATCAGTGCGTTCGCGTAAGAATCACAACACCTGCCGTACAGCAAAAAGTGACTAGGTGAGTATTTCACAGATTCTGATAGCTATTGGTATGGTCAATCATTTTCCGTTTGGCACATGACCAGAAATGTCAAATTTGCATAATTACAGTAGGTCAAAGTTCAGCTGTTTTCATAGTTTTTCGAGTGTAGCTCTTCAGGGAGTTGAGTTACGGCTTTAGTCAAAGAACAAAGAATGACCGCCAAAGAATGGCGCATCTTACTGTGTCATTTGTTTATTCAAATTTTAATTTTTAATTATTTCCGGAAAATTTGAACCCAAATTTCTCAAAAACCAGGCCGAATCCAATCGCCATTTTTCGATATGTTGTCACCTAGTCACTTTTTGCTGACGGATTTGAGAACAATTTATGCGGTTCTTACGCGAACGCACTGATATTCTCTCGCCCATCATTTCTGCGTTCAGCAGGATATCGGACGAGTGTTTGTGAATTTGTAAAATCGATCGTAACCTGATGCAGATACCGTACCTCTTTCTCGAGAAGACAAAGCAGACCATGGGCAGCTTATCGATCGTTCGCAGATGATCCACGAGATTGACGTAGATGTTCTTGTCCTGGAGGGCGGGCATAGACCAGACTACAAACTACAATGCTCAATTGACTCACATTCCTACAGAATCCTCCTCCTCCCCCACCCCCTCTTCCACCTCCGCCTCCTCTACCTCCCGCCGGACCACCTCCACGTTGGCCTGAAATTACCCTCAATCATTTGCTTTACTTCCGAATAGGAACATATTGATTTCGTGTATGTAGCGTTACGGTAATTATATTCTCGTCATATTCACGCAAAATGTGGGGGGGTGACATTTGTTCAACCGACATAACTCAGCAACGGGTAATAACTCAGCTAGGAGTGAGCCTAGAGCTATGGGAGTGGTACCATTGTGATCAGCATCAGGTAATTGAGATTTCATAATTAATATCTCATTAATTATGCTAATTAATTAATTAATTACGAAATCTATTTTTTTCTGATGCTGGTCACAATGGTACCACTCCCATAGCGCTAGGCTCACTCCTTGGTGAGTTATGGCTCGCTGCTCAAATGTCGGTTGCTCAAGTGTCGGTTGCTCAAATGTCGGTTGCTCAAATATGGGTTGCTCAAATGTCACCCCCCCCCAAAAAAAACAAGCCTCAATGTACCGCATCCTTCAGTCTCTCCACCTACCGTATCCTCCCCTCTGTCCTACTCCTCCTCTCTGTTGACCTCCTCCACCTCCTCTTCCTCCTCTTCCTCCTCCTTGATGTCCTTGTGGGGGCGCACTACCCGGTGGAGGAATGCCCGCTTTCGCATTAGCCGCCTTCTTGTAGTTGAGGTAGTTGAACTCCTCGTCGCCCTTCACCAAGCAGAAGAGGTCCTGAGCGGAAAATAGAGGTTACTGTAGCTGGCAATTGAAAATCGATTGCTCATTCATATCACTTACGATGTTTGGCTGTTACAATATTAAAATTATACGATCATGAAAAGGACTACTGGTGCGCTCTCTCGCCTGCCATTTCTGCGTTTAGCACGAATTAGCAACGGAACGCTTTATTATTATTTCCGACGGATGTTTGTGAATTTGTGATGCTGTACCTTCTTTGTCTTTCCGTCCTGTCCAGTGTAGAGGTGGTGTTCGAGAGGCACGGGCCGCCGAGGCGTAGATACAACGGCCAGACGACGGTTCTTGATGCGGCTGCAGTACGGTATGATTACTGTATCCGTCGATCGATATCACGTACCCGACCCAGTCGGCGAACTCGGTGCAGTTGGGTACGGTAGCTGAGAGCATGATGATGCCCACGTGAGCGGGAAGCATGATCAAAACCTAGAAATATCGATTGATTTCCATATTCAACTACCGTAATCTTGAAACCTTACCTCCTCCCACACGTGTCCTCTATCAGCGTCGTTGATGTAGTGCACCTGGAAAGAGAATCAATCAATACCGTATCCAATTGTGGCACTTCCAATCTCGAAACTACCGTATACGTATACCTCATCAAACACGACCCATTCCAGCTCGCGGATCACTTCGGAGCCGTTGTAGAGCATTGACCTGCAATATTATCCGTTTGTCAGACACTGTCATAATCGTTCCTATCACATTCCATCTCGCAAAAATATCACAAATGCACTTCAATTTTTGAACGAGATCTATCCTGGAATAGGTAATCAAAGAACGATTAATTTCGAAATCCGTAGTCCAACAGCTACAGTACCCCTAGCAGGTGCATCTACCGTACCTGAGAATCTCGGTGGTCATGATGAGGCAGAATGACTCGGGCGCGATTTGGATGTCACCCGTGACGAGTCCGACCTCGTCAAAGATCATCTTGAAGTCGCGATACTTCTGATTCGAGAGCGCCTTGATCGGCGATGTGTAGATCGCCCTACATTACGTCATCATTATGCAGTCTGCGTTTTCATCTGCACTTAAACATGATGTTTACAACAGTGTTCGATTTTTCCGAAACGTCGCTCTACCCCGTTGCACTCGCCGCACCACCCTGCACACCACCACCACCTCACCTCGTTTTGTGCTGCTGGCAGAGGGCGATTGCATACTCGGCGACTACCGTCTTGCCTGCCGAAGTGTGGGCAGCGACGAATACACTCTCGCCCCTCTCCATGCACACGACGGCTGCTTGTTGGAAGGGATCCAGAGGGAAGGGGTACTGCAAAGGCAAAAAAGGTAAAGCTTTACCGCAACGAAGAGCACTTTACGCTGACATGCGACTACTCTGCCCGGGCTCGCCGATAAGGCCGGCTTGCTAATGAGGAGTACTTAAAACACGTAGGACAGGGGAACATTCTGATTTTATTAGAGTGAACGAATTTGAGAGTTTCTTTGGATGTGATGACACTACTCTCAGACAATAGCATGGAAGAATTGTATCCGTTCAGTATGTTTCGAAAAGTCACACCAACATGTTTCTCACGTCCGAGAAAGCTATTTAGAAAAAAAATGAACTACTACTATCAAAAGTTGTTTGTTCGTCGACCCTATTATGATCTTTAAATCTCTTTCTCTCGCTGATCATTTCTCCCCCCCCCCTCACGCTCAAACATGTGGTGATGCTATGAGCGCGATAGCGTGGTTTGGTGATACATGGTAGAGAGAGGGGAGAGGTAGAGAGAGAGGAGGAGGGGAGATACAATTGACACAAAAAGGACACAAAAAGTAGAGTTTCACAATTTGGAGAGGCGACAGAGACGAAAGATGAATGTCTGTAATGTGGCCGCATCACTATTCACTCGAGCTCTTTTTCCCTCGTCTTGCGAATGTTCTGAATTCAATTTGTATCCCATGACCCATAGCATTCTGTTTTTGGAAGTATTGGAAATAATCTCGCCACCTTCTCTCTCCATTTCACGCAATCTGTTGCACGCGTACCAGTCAGCATTTCTTTGTTCTCAACAGTTTATATTTCCAATTTCTCCTAATAAGAGAACCTTACCTGTGACTGAACCCCATTCTTACTATGATACCATCGCTTTTCCGTCATTTACATCGCTAGGACGCGTGTCTCGTACTCCATACCAATATCTCCACCAAGAGCTGGTAAACACAGTTCATCGCGCGCATTCTCTCTTATTGTCACTATGTTTGGTTCGAAGGTCCACTGGCAAGCAATCCTTACGAAAATACTCCTAGAATGGCCAAGACCTTTGATTCTCAAATACGACAATGCCTAGTCTGCGCAGTGCCTGTGACCTCGATACGACTGGGCATGGATGTCTGCAGGTTGGTAATTTTGGCCTACCATAGCCCAATAACTCCCACGTTTTCTCAGAGAAAAAAAACATGAAATTGGATGTATTTCACACACACTGACAGGGCTGATAGTATGCAGGAATGAGAGGGTTCCTCTCTATTTTTGCAAGCTCACTTCGAACCCCCTTTCCGTAGGGCTGACCTACATGTAAAAAGATGTGGCCCTACTCTTCAGAGCCTGTTCTCACTTCTTCAAACGAGCCATTATCTCTCGGAAGGGCGACTCGTACAAGTGTAGATCGCGCACCAACTCCTGTCCCATCTATAACGGTTTGGAGACTTTTTTGCCTCTTTAATTCATGAATCGGGAGAAATTTCGCAGGTAGAAACTTGTCGTGTCGCGGTTGCCGCTATGCCAAGTGTGTCTCCGTGGGGATGGTCTACGATGGACCACTGAGGATAAACAAACCAACACAAGTTCGTACAATTCCCCCAAGTCATGCATTCCATCATATTTAGATGGAGACGCGCAACATCGAACTTCCAACAACCTCTGCTGCATCCTTTCTTGACAGTGTCGGGGCTGCGTACAGGTGTGCTAATCCGACCTAACTGAATTCCCAATTCTCACAGAGATTCGATCGATAGACGACGCGATCAAGAGCGAATATTGTTGCTGTCCCGAGGCGATTTCACTCGTATTCCCCATCCGACACAGGTAGCTCCAAATCCTGCCAACTATATCGTGATGTGAAAATAGCTAATATTAAATAATGACGCAATAGATGAACATTGGATGGGTGGGGGCAGAATTATAACTGGAACAAAACTGTTCTTACAATTCAAAGATCATGAGAATTTGAGGAACTCTACAGTGCTAGTCACGACACTGCACTGGCAACCTTCGATATCACAATGTCCGAGGCCCATACATTCTTCCTCGAAGTATTTCCTACACTATTGGACCTGCCACAGGCAGAGCAGGTTCAGACCATCCCATAAATGAATCGTTGCACAGCTATACACTTTCTCTCTATCAGAACGAGCTCTTCCAACTGTACACTCTCAAATTCAGCGTTATTGATGGATACTATCGTACCATCAAAACGTGGGGAAATGCCAACGATTAGTGAGTCTTTCGTGGTTGATTCCAGATAGATGCGAGAAATCAATTCAGATTATTAGTGCAGCGATTGGCGATATATTTTCAGCGTGAATTGTTCGGCTCTAATCTGCGCCAATCTCTCATCTATTGATAAATGGATTAGTAAGAGTGCGGGTGGATCACAGCGAGCTGCGCTACTGGGGTGAGGAGAAGAAGAGAATATCACAAAAAAAACATGAAAATTGCCCCCATCCTAACATCGAACAAAGCACCTTCAAGGAATCAGATATATGCATATCGCAAAACAAATCCTGGAACAACAATTCCCATCTCTCGTTTTCAGATCGGTACGTGACTACACCAAACAACAGTTGGAATTGATTGTTCCGCCGCTTCAGAAAGCGGACATCACCGATACCGAATTGAACGCCCTGCTCACTCTCATTCTCTGCGATATCGGTAATTTAACTAATTTCGGCATGTCCACTTCAGAATGCTGAAAGACATATCGGGAACGTACACTAGTGGCTCATTTGCGAGACAGTTCGAAGTTAATGCATTTCCTCGCAAGTGAACGAATCCAAACAAAAAGAAGAAAACGTCTAATCAAGGGCGAAACCCAATGCAGACTCGCCCTCGTGTGCCTCAGACAGCGTCATATCGCGACTGGAGAACATTCAGCTCCAAGTTCTCGACGAACTACAGCAATACTATCGACGAGACTGGCCAAACACGTCCGATTGCTCCATTCGTCTATGCAATCTGCTTATGCTGAGACACGGTGTTCGAGTAAGATCCCACTAATGTGACACGTTTAGTGTCACTAGTTTAGACAAGACCGCCCTCTCCGTATGAAATGATCTCCGATTTTGTGAGAAGGCGAGATATCATTTCATGCTGCGAGAGCGGTCTCGTCTAAACCAGTAACACTAAATACACCATTACAGTAACCATCGTAGCGGCGTGACCATGAGCATTCTCCCCTAATCATACTCATCCTCTAACCAGTCTATAGAAATACAATAATCATGCTGGGCCTCTAACTTTAACGAGTTATAACCCTCTAATCCTCCCTCATCTCCAGGAGTCGGCCTCCCTCTACTACGAATTCTTCCGTATTCGCTTCGCCCTTTTCGATGTCTTCGAAACGGAACTCGCATTCAAAGATCTCATTCTGTGACAGAGAAACCGCTCATCATATGCAAACCACTCATCAAACTCCACTGTTCCGACATAACATGTGCACCTCACATCAACATTGTGCATTCATGGTACATAAACACATCAACATTGTGCATTCATGGTAGCTTTTCAACTACAGAACCCATCTCAACAACATGTTACATTAACCTCATTGTATCCTCCCTTTCAGCTAGTGCTGACCACTCGAAGCTTCCTTTGTTCGACAACAAAGTAAGATGAACGACGAACAGAGCTCTGTTCCGAAACCTATCGTTTAGATACGATTTGTTATTTTCGCTTTTTAAAATGACCATCTCTATTTTCTGCTATTAAAATTACACGATCATGAAATGGACTACTGGTGTGTGCACCCTCGGCGTGTCTCTCGTTTTGTTATGATCTCTCGCAGCCATATTTGTTGTTTAGGAGCGGAACATGTTATTATTTTGGAAGTGTTTGTGAATTTGTAATAGAATCCACTCACTTTCTTCGCCATTCTCTCCTCGATCTTCGCGTATTCTGGCAGATTGACCGTTGTGGGGATCTCGTATGCGTAGAGGAACTCGCCCCTGCTCGCTCTCTTCGCCAGCACGCTCGTCTTCTTGTCGTCTCTCTCAGGGAGCGCAGGCAGCGAGAGGATCTCCTGCAACGACATGCCACAGCTATCGATTACCCCTCACCGTAGCCCAGATGGTAACGGTACAAAGAAATCTTCATCATGCGCCGGGAATCCACGGTGTCTCCCCCCATCCCGCGATCATCACAATTCTGAGGAGGAAATCACCATGCCTACACATTTCTCTTTTATTTTATCATATTTGCTCTGAACACAATGAAAAGATCAAAAATTTGTAATCCGACAAAAAAATAATAAAGCTACCTCCACTTCCGGTGTCACTTCCTCCTCCTCACTCGACTTCTCCTTCTTCTTGTCACCAGGAGTGACGTCATCTCTCGTTTCCGGTTGCGTGAGGAACGCGGGTCGCTCGCCCGACGCCACAAAGTCCATCAGGTCGAAGATGTCCGCCGACTCCAGATCTAGCAGGGGCTCCTGGAAGATGACTACGCAGTGATTACGAAATGTCTCAACAGTAAGAAGCCCATACTCTCCATAATGTAGAAGAGTCTAAAGTTGCTATAAGGCTGTTAAGAAAGTCTTGCCCGATTTCACGTTTCTTGAAAAATCCTCCAATTTTCTTTCCTAAGTTCCCGATCTAAATATTTATAGGCACGTTAAATGTAATGAGTCTTCCTCTTTATGTTGCCACTTTCTCATGCCTATGCATTTATACTGGCGAGATATATGAATGGAGAAATTGGGTTAGGTCTATTTCGACTCGAACTTTTCAAACGATTACAGTTCTACGGTGGAATGAGATAGGACTCCATTCAAGAGGTTTATGATAAAGGAAGTATATAATGAATTCGTGATGAGTTATTGAACTCAACCACCACATCGGGCTTCTAAGAAAATGTGTGTCATATCTAGAAGAGGCGTGCAAACGATGTTCAATATAAATGTTTTTGACTTAGCGGCGCTTCCCGAATGAAGCTAACTCCCAATCTCTGCACATTTACAGCGCCTTCTACTACTGTTAAAATAGCATTGACCATTTTGAGTGAGAGACTGTCGTCGCCGTGTTGGTTGATTAGTCAAATGATGTTCGAAATTCGCCATCGAAATAGGCACTTCATCGAAAGTTACTATTTCTGATCAGAGTCTATGATCTCGTTCTTACGCTCATTTTGTAGCTAATGTCCACTAGTATAACTTATTAGTCGGGCAATAATTGAATTTGTCAATCTTTTATGGGACACTTCATAAACGAACAATCTAGAAATTGAGATTTTACCGTAATTCAAAGTGTATCGAACTTTTAATAATTTTTGGTTTTTGAAAACATTCAGAGGATCACATTTCGAAATAACAATTGTTGCATAATACCAAAGTGTCAGCAAGTAAAACGCGCACCACTAGATCTGGATCGCATCGCATTGGAAATCGCCAGTCGAAATCATCCAGACACTACTTTTGACGGACAGGTCGTCTTTGAACCACCACAACTTTTGAAATACGTTTGATAGCTAGACACTCTAACTATAATATTAGAGGGGGATTAAACTACTTTTCTACAATGAGCTCTTGGAAACAAATTCCCTGCGAGAAACTAGCTCTAACAACTTTTACAATATACTTGCTGGAAAACATGAATCATATTTTGGATCTTCTCTTGGATATCAATCTAGACAGGACAATATCCATTGTTGGGTGTCATTATCAAACAGACCTCGTACAAGATCCAATGAATAAATGGAACATTGATTTGAACTTCGAGAGAACGGAAAGCTCAAAGTTCATATTGAAAATCGGGCAAAACTTTCTTAACAGCCTTATATTTCAAATGTAATTTCATTACCGATTGGCAAGTGCAAAAATCAAGGCGGCTCAAACATTTATTGAATTTGTTATGAACGAATATTTGTACTATTCAGAATTGATATGATGTCAATATCAGCCTATGAAAACGGCTATCATTGTTTCGGTCCTTGGTCTAGACCGCACCCCCGGGGGTCAAAGATATCATGCTACCTTTGCGGGAGGAGCTGCTGCATCAGCCTTGGCTGCCTCCTTCTTGTCCTTCAGCACGGGATTGTTGACCAGACCGGGTACGTCGGTGAGCAGCACTGAGGAAAGTAACCGTATTACGTCGTCATTATGCAATCTACGCGAGTAATTCAATTCCGAATGTTAAAGGGACCCGGCAGTGTAAAATATGATAATTATATTAGACAGTAAATATTCTCGTGCTAATATAATGCTCACACTAGAATATTTACGATTTCTACCACCACTATCATTTACAGTACTCACTCTACCTTACCCATAGGTTGAATAGGTCCTCGATAGCGAGGTTAGGCACTTCTGCACTTTGTATGTAAACCCGATTAACATAGCAAGAGAGTACAGGGCAGACACATGAAGGCGTCTATTTACATGCCTTAGCCAATGCTAATTGCAAACTGGCGAAACCCTCATTTGGCCTATTACCGTACCCTCATAGTTGAGATACTTGCTATCCTCCTCATCCACCTCATTCTTGCCTTCAGCCGTGAATCGAATCACATTATCGAGTGTCTCGTTGAACCCACCTGCAAATAGAGTCCAAATTACGTGAACAGCGAGACAATTTGCAGTCATTTCCCCCAGACTCACTCAGTGAGCTCACTCATCCCATTTGCACTACACTTCCGGGTATCCAAGGACTGGTTCCTTTCATGCTCTAGCACAGGTCTAGAGTACTACAAAACGCATATGGTAACCTTCATTATCAATACGAATCTCCCGTTTTCGTTCTTCAATTTCGTGCACAATCTTTCCATTTGTCACTACCCCATGTAACTATTATCGTGGGCTAGGTAGGGTGCGAAATCAGAAACCACGGACTCTTCATTTCACACAAGCTCTAGCCAACCGACCGGTGAAGATGAATGCGAAATGAAGAGACCGTGGTCTCACATTTCGCACTCTACTAGACGGTCTCTCCATCTCTCACCAGGCATGAATGGAATGTTGCTGGAGCTTCCCTTGATTCCTGTCGCGTCTTTGGCTGGCTCGCGATTCAGCGACATACCTGACCACAAATATTTCATAATTGATGACAATTTACTTACAATCACATTGACTAACTGGTTTTTAGTTAATAATTCATGACAATTTACTCCATCGTACGATCACCCTTACTGCATGATTTTCTCCAACAAATTGTAGTTGTTTTCGGTCTCTGTACGAAGAACGACCATTTCACCCGCTATTCGACGAGTGCATACAACAATTTTACGGTAAAATCACTAAGAAATTCACTCGCGAATATCGCACGTGATTTGGACAGTGGATTGAACGCGCAATACCGTACATGCTCCTTACGGTAGTCTCTCTGTAAACTGCTACAGTACTCACTCGTCGTGGCTCCGCCCATCTCATCCTCGTCACGGAGTACTTCCTCGTAGCGAACAAACTCGTGAGTCACCGGATCCAATCGGGCCACCTGATATTGATTGAATGATGACTATAGTAGCGCTCATACCACCATGATGTAGCATTCAATGCATAGTTAGGCACACAAGGGGAACCGGGCATTTCTCATAACCACCCATGCATTACATTTACGTAATTAATTGATTACAACTAGTATTTCGATCTTATATGCCTTGTTTTATTGACACATCGATTGATTCAGAAAAAAGCTGTCCATCTATACTCCGTTACTTTAGTCATAGTGAATCTAATTTCCCAAGAATGAATGAAATAGAAATAAAATTAAATAGATATCGGGGATTTCCCCTTTCCTCTCACTCACCATCTTGAGAGGTGGAGGATTGGGGACGAGCAGTCGATCGTAGAAGTGATCAGGAATCTCGTGCAGCGACGGATCATCGTCCAGACTTAAAAAAAAAACAAAAAAAAACAATCCTTTATTTTTTCCTCAATCATGGAAAATTTGGAAAAAACTCTCATAAAAATGTAAAGGAGAATTAGACAACAATTCCTCACATAGACAAAAATAGATGCTCCAGGAGGCATACACTGAAAGCGGTAAACTTTTTTTCTTCAAAAATAAGACATTCGCAAGGTTTGAAAATAAAAAAATCAAAAATCAACCAAAATCTAATCTGACAATATTTTGGGCTCTTTGTTACATAGTCTTCTTCTCTATGATTCCCGATGATTCTAGTATATGATTCCGTACGTCCGGGAACATACAATTTCATCCCAATTGTGTGCATGCGCAATAGGGCTTTTCGTATCTCGTTACCCAGTACTGACAACTACAACGTGTTGACTACACAACATATTCAATATCGTCCGCGTTCCCAATCGTAGCTAATTATTCCATACTAAACAGCATACGGAAGTCGGCATTTCCATAAAAATCAGGAAATAACATAACACGAGGTTTCTAAAAAAATAATAGTTTTTTCTATACTTCCCACCACCCCAGTCGCTAGACTACACTCTATAGCACTTATTGTTTTCAGAGGCAGTCACTAGTACTACCATATCTTATGAATATGACTTAAATTTGAATTCACCATCTGTCTCGTGAGCTTTTCGTCAAAGAACAT
The DNA here is from genome assembly GCA_036245785.1 of Pristionchus fissidentatus. NCBI lineage: Eukaryota > Metazoa > Nematoda > Chromadorea > Rhabditida > Neodiplogasteridae > Pristionchus > Pristionchus fissidentatus. The sequence goes on from BTSY01000004.1 coordinate 9,968,326, forward strand.
GTCGATTTTCCCTTCTGATTCTATTTGAATTTTTTTCAGTCAAAAAATATGTTCAATCTCTATAATTACTTTGGCGGTATTGTCTTACTGGTAAGTGGAAGCGATAGAGTATTCGGTTAGAGTCGAGGTGATTCTATCAATGGCCGTACGTCGGAAGACCAGCTCCGCCTCTCTGAAATAGCCTCAAGTTCATCACCCTTGCAACATCGTCCTTTATAATTTCCTACTTCCTAGTATCTTTGTGACGCATCAATTCTGTCTGAGGTGTAAAAATTAGTCGCGATTCACTATAGTTTTTTTAGCACCTTCCCCTCCTCCCCCAACCAGCTCCACTTATTTCTATCGATGTAATCGCATTCTCACCTCTTCAATGCCTCATCGCTTGCGTCGAGATTCGGATCAATTTCGTCCTTGCTCATTCCTGAAATGACAAGGAAGTAATGAAGTTTTTTGTACATGCACACATTTCCTACGTTATTCATTCTGCACCTATTTGCAAAGATATTATCGGCTCATTCTTTTGCGAAAAAAATCCTCCCTACAAATGAGCTCGTTTCCGTACGATTTCGTGATATAATATTGCGCGGCTCTTAGAATTTTTATTCACATATTTTTAATTTTAATTGTGCACGATCGCATATTGCCATCCAAAAAAGGTCGTTTTCAGAGTGATGGACTACTCTGACTGGCACTACGAAATATCGTGCTGCAGGGATACCATAATAGCTATGCGAATCGTCGAAGTGTGTTGTATGCTAGTTTCGTCAATAATTACCGCCCTATTCATTACTGCGCTGCTCCGATCCAGAGTATCCATTGCAGTATCATAATGAGCTGCAAAAAATCATTCAGATTCTCCACTCCAACTTGCGCGCACTATTTCTAGCTACAGCAATTACGGATTGTGTCTTGATGTACGCCCGAATCTTTGATCTTTTGCACACGGACGGACTTATTGTCGAACATGCAATGGTGATATGGGCGAAACACGCTGGTTTGTCGTAATCAACAATATTCTTTGAATAACTCCCTTCAGCATGGGTAATGGATACAGTGCTTCTGTTATTGATGATAATCGAGCGATACTACGCAATCAAGAATAATGAAACATACGATGAGGCGAGCATAAGTGGACGTACAATTTGCTGATTCAAACCGAATTTCAGAGTAGCAGTGAATTACCAGCTCGAATAATATCAATAGTGTTCGTAATCTTCGTCATAATTGGATCACTCACAGCTGGAATGTCTATCGGTACACTTTGTGATATAAAAATTAAGCAACCATTCTTCAAAAAAAACATTGTCAAAACAATTTCCACGAGAAGTATAATAGTTTCAGGAGGAAAATATTCGAGCAAAGAACAACGGAGAATCAACATTTCAGGAATGTACCCGAGGAAGTACTACATCGCGGGAATGCTGATTCTAGCACTATTCGTGTTATTTGTATGTTTAAGAATCTATTCATTGTTCACAAGTGTGTTTGCAGTCCTATGTAATCTCACTGCCGATAATTTCTGCACAAGCTAAACGAGTTGAGCGAAGACGCTTCGAATTGAATCAATCAAACTACATTAACGGTCGATTTCAAGAATATGAGTCGCAAAGGAGCTATATCATGCTGAAGTACTACATTCCATTTCAAGTAACTTAATACAATATCCGCGATTTGACTTTTAAAAATTCAGATAAGCACATTTATCTCAATCATAACCACAGCAGCTGGTCTATTTCTTACTCTCATCCCCACACACCCCGACTACTTTCTGCTTTTTCAACAGTCTATATACTTTCTCTTCGCGCCAAGGGTTAAGGGTTATCCATCTATTTCATCTCCTCAAATTCGATCTAATCAGGCAATTGTTAGTATGCTCCTCGCGCTCTGCCTTCATCCTTCTCTTAAAAAGACTACGAAGCAATTGCTCTCAAAGAGGTTTCAATGCATGCCTACTTTCCTCTAGTATCACACATTCAGCTCAAAATTGGACAATGATCCCGACAAAAGTTCGACCGTTGGTAATCGCGTAGCAGTAACTTCTATCGGCGGGAAACCACTCAACTTCATGTCCGGCCAAGAGCGAGACCTCTACTTCAAGGTTGGCTTACCAGTGTCGATAATTATTTTTATAATACAAAACTCAGGGATATGCCGATGCTTGGATGTCTGCATAATTCGTTCTTCGAGAACTCTGATAACGGGATTGTTTCCAAAGCAATGTGCGGTATGCACATCTCCGCTATAAAAAAATCTTCGTTTTGATGTCACGAGTTGTGAATGCAAACCACGCAACCGTTTACTCGAATAACAATAATATGTTCATTAATGCATAACGAGCTTTCGGAAAGCAGATTGTGAGAATAGACGATTATATCTTTCGGGAAATGCATCATTAGTCCTCCCAGCCAATTTCCTTCTAACAGGTGTCTCATTTTTTTCCAAACTATCTTTCCCACCTTTCATCATGTTTGTTCTCGATTTGTGTTTTTTGCATTGTATTTCGTTGTTGCTCGCATAAAACTGCTAAGCCACGTGGGGCTCAAAGGTGCCGATGTTCAAATGCTCTTACTACGGTATAATGCCTTATACAGTCATGGACTACTCCGACTGGCACTATGAAGTGTCCTGCTGTAAGGAGGCCATTATCGTCATGAGACTAATGGAAGTTTGCGGCATCGTAGTCTCCACCATACTTACAGCCATCTTCATCATAGCACAAATACGAACACACGTATGATTAACGTATGCATCCGCAAACAATAATTCATGAGTTCAGATTATTCACTCCAATCTGCGCGCTCTCTTCCTCGCTACTGCAATTGCCGACTGTGCCCTCATGTATTCCAGAATCTTCGATCTTCTGCACACAAAAGGACTCATAGTCGAAAATGCCATCGTCATGTGGACGAAACATACTGGTAAGGGGCTCGTGATGATGCACTTTGATAGCCGATTTGCATGAATCAGGATGGATGATGAACTTACTTCTTCTGTTCCTAATGGTAATTGAACGATATTATGCCATTAGACATTACGACACGTACGACGATGTGAGTTGGACGATACCAAGTTTTGCGTGAATCATCTCATCAAAATAATTGTTTTAGAGCAGCAGCAAATGGCCTTTTCGAATAATTGCAACTATGCTAATTTTATTCGGATTGGTTAATATGCTCGCGGCATCGGCAGCGATAGGTTAGATGTGTTTTTTTTATAAAATAAATCGAATTGTACTATTACCAAAAAGTAACAGACCTGTAACAGTTTTTTTCTGAGAAGATAATGCACTCAATGATTCCACGTCCAACAACTAGACACGACAGAAATAATTAAACACATTTTAGGTGTTTACCCAAAGGAGTACTACATTCTTGGTCTTATGATGTTGTCTCTACTTGTGTTGATCGTTAGTAGATCATTCATAGTCAAATAATTAAAACAATTTTAGTCCTACCTAATCTCTCGACCGTTCGTCGCGTCACAGGTTAATAAAGTCCATATGCGGCGATTCTCTTTGAACCAATTAAATTACATCAACGGCCGATTTCAAATTTACAAAACGCAGAGAAGTTATCACATGCTCAAACATTACATACCATTTCAAGTATGCGATTGCTGTTTCGTGAAAAAAAAGAATAACGAGAACTAATTTAGGTCGGCTCTTTTATTACAATAATTATTACATCAGCTGTTATTTTTATGTCATTAGTTCCCACGCATCCAAAATATTTTCTAATAATTCAGCAATGGAGTTATTTCCTCTTCCTATCCAGGGTTATAGCACGGTTGCCTCCTAACCTTATCATTATCGTAACAGGCTATTGTGAGCATGATCATTGTTCTGTGGATGCACCCGGCCCTCAAGAAGACTACGAAGGACATGTTTTTATATTAGTTTCGAGTCGAGGAAAATCTATTTTGTCATTTCAGTATGCGATTGCCTCATACTCTTCCCGAGAGCACAACAGGTGTACTGCATACAGTGACATCGATCAGTGGGAAGCAGCTTAATTTTCTAACCGACCAAGAAAGAGACCTGTACTTCAAGGTAGCAACAAATGCAAACACCGGTTTATGATGAGCCGCATCGTCAGGGCTATGCCGATGTATGGAAGTAGATCGACTGTTCAATGGCAACAAACCCTATTCAAGCTTGATGTAAAATTGATTTCTATAGTGCCCATATCTTACCATATTGTTCAGCTACAACTTCCTCTTCTGATAAAAACATTAGTCATTGAATCAAACTACATTTACAGTCCTATCAACAATATGTTCATTATATCCACTGCATAACGAGCTTCCGGGAAATCCAGTGAAAAAAATCAGAACATACGTCTCGCTTGTATACGCATATGATTCTTCCCTCTATGATTTTGCTTCTTCAGTCGCTGCAAGGAGTTGTTTTCCCTACATTTTCTATATAATTTTGAGGTAGGAAACGACATTTTTGAGACGAATTTAAATGCACAGTTGCTTCCAATCCCGCACAACAATTCGCGACTCTGTTCTTCGGTTATCTTTGTCTCTCACAAGACATACCGTGGTTCAGATTAGTATCATGGACTACTCTGAATGGCACTACGAAGTCTCGTGCTGCAAGCAAGCCATAATAACGATGAGGATCTTCGAAATGATGTGCATGCTCTGCGCGTCCATACTTCTAGTCGTATTTATCATTGCTCAAATACGCACGCAAGTTTGTGTACAAGCATGACATCACCAAAAAACTAAGAATTTAGATTCTCCATTCTAATTTACGAGCACTATTTCTCGCAACTGCGATTACTGATTGTGCCCTAATGTATAACCGAATCTTCGACCTTTCGCACACAAATGGTTTAATCGTGGAGCATGCAGTAGTCACATGGACAAAAAATACTGGTTTGAGGATTCTGTTTTGACGATTTATCAATTTCGCTGGTTCAGGGTGGACGATGAATTCGCTTATTTTGTTCCTAATGATAGTCGAGCGATATTACGCAATCAAACATTATGCAACGTATGATGAGGTAAGTGGTTAAGATCGGAGGACAATACGGAATCGTATTTAGAGCAGTAACAAGTGGCCTTGTCGAATATTGGGGACTGTCCTCATTCTTTTTGTCGCAGTGTGTTTCATCTCAACATCTGCAGCGGCAGGTAATACTATAGCTATCTTTGAAATGGCGCTAGTTTAAATAGAAATTTTTAAAAAAACATTTCAGGAATATTCCCGAGAGAATATTACGTCAAATGTCTTCTGATATTGTCTCTACTCGTGCTGGTTGTACGTTCATTATCTCTTATTCATAAAATACTGTGTTTTCAGTCATATTTCATATTTCGTTCGACCATCTCTACACAAGCAAAACTAATTGAGCAACGGAGATTTGCATTGAACCAATCAAATTATATCAACGGGCGATTTCAAGCATACGAATCACAGAGGAGTTATCGCATGCTCAAGTATTATATTCCATTTCAAGTTTGTTTACCTATTACGCTAAATCAATGAAATAAGTAACAATGCAGCTCGGCACATTTCTCACCATTATTATTTCTTCAGCTATTGTTGTTATCTCTTTCTTACCCACACATCCTGAATATTTTCTAGTCATTCAGCAGTCATGCTATATGATTTTTATGCCGAGGGTAATGATTAATCAGATTCGACTCCTTCCAACCGTGCCATCTCAGGCGATCGGCAGTTTGATAATACCTCTTTGGCTGCATCCGTCTCTCAAGAAAACAACGAAGCAGTTCCTGAGCAATTGCTTTCGAAGCAAGACATCAGTCACTACAGCTCTGCATTTCCGCTCCAACAGCTGTTATGAGATCCACAGTTCAACTGTTGAATGTCACATCTCCGTTACTTCTATCAGTGGGAAAAAGCTCAACTTCAAGAGCGACGAAGAAAGGGACATTTACTTCAAGGTGCCCGTATTCGCTTTTGTTAATAATGACTACATTTGGAGTACTCAGGGATATGCAGATGCGTGGAACTCATGATAGTTTATATTACGAATTCTTCATATCAATTTTATTTCATAGATTGCATTGAAATCCATAAGTGTCTCGTATAATCATGTGCACCATTCTTGAGCAGAATTATAAATTTGCTAGCAAATCCAGGCTTGTGGAACTCGCTATGATACAATTTACGATTTTCATAGCAAGTCGCGACAACAGTCGACTATATTGAATACAAAGTAGTGGGGGAATTGAAACCGAAGGCTAGAGATGGAAAACAAAACACTACAACCAAACAGCTGCGGCATAAGCAGTGAATATTCTGAAATTTCTTTCTTCTTGCCCAATATCTTGCCTATATAATTCATGACCCGACCATATTGGAACTACACAGCATCTTGTTGTTGTGACGTAATAGTAAACATGAAAAGAGTGGAAAGTATCTCATTGCTCATATTGATATGCGTTACTGTTTTCTATATCGTGATTCAATCCAAAGCAAAGGTCAGTCATACATTAAAGTTTAAAGCACATGCGGCAACTGCCAGATAATCCACTCCAATCTTCGATTCCTTATGATTGCCTACGCTCTGAATGATCTCGTGCTTGCACTTAACCGAATTCCTGACATTCTCAACAATGACGGGCAGCTAATAGAAAGCATTTTTGTGACGACTGTCAAATGCACCGGTAAATATGAGGTGCAGCGAACCTTGGCAAACTGTAGCACAGGGTGGATCATGGGAGTAGTAACATTGTGCGACATTATGATTGAGCGAATTTACGGATTCTGGACTCATGCAAAATACGACGACGTGGAGTTTTAATTTAATTTTTCAAATTCCAATAAAAATATTTTAGAGTAGTAATAAGCCACCTTTAATTGTCTCATTCATGTTCATTGTCCAATACTTCAATTTCGGACTGATTGGAATATCGATTGCATACAGTACTCGTAGAATAGTTGCACAATATATATCTTTCAATTGTAGAGAAGCTTTCTTACTATCGATTCACAATTGTTCTACTCATCATTTCATTGCTGACATACGGGGTAGTGGCTTTTTATCTTAAAAAAAAACCAAATTGTTAACCGAAAATATTTTTCAGGTTTTTCCGCTCTCACAATTCTTAATTCTACGAATCACTCGTCGAAAGAAATCAAGTAGATTCGACGGAAAAATTTACAACGTGAATAGCCGATATCAAGTTCACGACTTCGAGCGATGTGCACGAATGCTCAATCGTTATGTTCTTTTCCAGGTAAGAAGTTCTGATTCGGCACGATGATCCAGTATGGAAAGAGTTCCGCAACATATTTGTTCAGGGAGTATGTTGGGCCCTTGTGGTTGGAGCTTCCTCAGCCATGGTTTTTCTGGTTCTTCAAGAGCATCCTGAATACACGATGATCACGGAGCAAATAGGCTACACATTGCATGGACCACGTGTCAGCTGTTATAACTGTGTAGAATATCTGCTATGGAAAATATTGTGCAGGCCGTCGCGAGCATGTTTATTCCAATACTGTCGCATGCGGGATTGAAGAAAACAGTTGTAGGCGCTCCTATGACGAGGTTTGCGTCATAACCTAACCATGTGTAATGACATGAAATGTCTTCAGCCCAGCTGTTCCTGTATCCCTCGCCGCTCAGTCGTCCGTACTCTCATTATCTGGAGAGCAGCTCAATTTCCACCGAGACTGCGAGAGGGAGTTGTATTTCGCGGTATGACGAGCAAAAATGAGCTACGGATTTCAAATCTCCAAGAGAAAGAGCTGGTATAAGACATTTATTGAGGCGTACAACGACTCCTGGGGGACTAATAGTCAGAGAGATGCGCCGCTCTGTGACTGATGAACAATGCTCGCATGACCATCACTCGCCACTTCTTACTTACTATTAGACCTGAATGAGGAATGACGCCTATCTCATAATCAAAATGTCCATTTGTTTTGAGAAAAGCTTAAATGAATAAACAATATGAGGAATTACACATGATACCAGGCCGGGTAGCGCAGTGGTTGTGTGCTAGAATGCGAATCGAATGGTCACAAGTTCGACCCCCCGTGCCTGCAGATCCACCCAACCAAGGGGGTTAAGAAATGTTGGTAGTGATTGGTAAATCACGATCCAAACATGCCTCGAAAGGGGTCCCCGATTCACGTGCACACAACACGAGAATAGCCTCGCAACAGGCCGCTGATCATCTCAGGACAAGCTCTCGTTGCCCCTCAGGCATAGGGGTGGTCGAGAGAGCCTTGCGTGTAGAAGACCTAACACCTTTACCTTTACCTTTACCTTACCAGTTGAATGGGCTAACGATAAATGCGTCGACTCTATAGCCATTATGTTCGAAACTCCAATTATAATAAAACCGATTTCCGAGAAAACAGCACACAATCAAATACATTTAATTGGCTAGTTCAACATCACGAGCCTCCAAACCAGGTGGTAAAGCTCCGCCTACATTCATATTTAAGTCGTACTTCGTCGTCCATGCAACTTCGTCGAACAGAGTTTCAAAGACGATGATCGTATCTTCGAGTAATTGGTCCGCTAATCTCGGGATTAGTTTTCGCGACTGGCATTACGAGACTTCCTGTTGTCGAGACGCCGTCGTCGCTCTCAGAATTATCGAGGTTGTCAATCTTATCGTCACTGCCTTCGCCACACTTTTGTACGTGCGAATATTGGCCACGACGACGGTATAATACACTACGGAAGAAATTTGCCATTGTTTCTTTTATAGATTCTTCACGTGAATTTACGACTATTATTCTCTGTTTCCGTTCTGAATGACTTACTTCTAATCTTTATTCGTAGCTTCGACATAATCAATGTGTCTGGATTAAACGACGAGAATCCAAATTTGATATTTCTGAAGTATAATAGTGAGCTGTTACGACGTACGATGATCAGTTGGTTGCATATTTCAGGCTGGATATACGCTGTTGTGATTCTTTTGACAATAGTTAATGAGCGTATTTATGCTGTAAGGACATACCAAACATACGATAAGAGAGGTATCACCAGAGATTGCAGGAAGATAGGAACAATTTTCGAAAAAATATTTTTGATTTCGACCAAACTTTTTTGTGAGAGTACCCAGGAGACAAGAATTCGATCAATCCGGGTCGCAGGTCTCAGAGCCGTCTTTTAGGAATTCTCCGGTTCTGATGCCGGAATCCTCATAACTTTCTTCAAAATTGAGCTAGAAAGCTCACGTAGGGCTCAAAATGTGCGGAAAAATTAGCCGACCAATTTTTCTGTTGGTGATGAGTCCGTAGCTGGCTGACCCAGAAAGTTATCTGAACAAATGTGATTTTGCGAAGTTTCCAAAAATGATAACATATTTTCGATGGTCGAACCCAAGAGTTTTCTGTACAGAATATGAAAGAGCATGCACACATTAGTTATATAAAAAATTAAAATCGATAAGAAATGGGCCCCTTTCTAGGTGAAAAATAGCTCTGAAATCAAAAAAAATGTGAAATTTTTGAATTTTTGGAAAAATCGATTATTTTAAAATCGCCTCAAATATTTTTTTTCGAAGACCCTGAGTAGTATTATGTTCGGGGAAAATGATTTCGAATGACAATATATGCGCATTGTTTCACGATAAAATGTAAAATCGAGTCAAAAAGATTAAAATTTTGAAGAAGTTTATTATTTTATTGTGATGTAGTATGCATATATTGTCTTTCGAAATCATTTTTCCCGAACACAATACTACTCAGGGTCTTTGAAAAAATATATTTGGGGCGATTTTAAAATAATCGAAAAATTCAAAAATTTCACATTTTTTTGCTTTCAGAGCTATTTTTCGCCTAGAAAGGGGCCCTTTTCTTATCGATTTTAATTTTTTATATAACTAATGTGTGCATGCTCTTTCATATCTCTGTACAGAAAACTCTTGGGTTCGACCATCGAAAATATGTTATAATTTTTGGAAACTTCACAAAATCACATTTGTTCAGATAACTTTCTGGGTCAGCCAGCTACGGACTCATCACCAACAGAAAAATTGGTCGGCTAATTTTTCCGCACATTTTGAGCCCTACGTGAGCTTTCTAGCTCAATTTTGAATAAAGTTATGAGGATTCCGGCATCAGAACCGGAGAATTCCTAAAAGACGGCTCTGAGACCTGCGACCCGGATTGATCGAATCCTTGTCTACTGGGTACTCTCACAAAAAAGTTTGGTCGAAATCAAAAATATTTTTTCGAAAATTGTTCCGAAAGCTGGATTTTTCCTGCAATCTCTCGTGATACCTCGCATAAGGTGATTCGAACGTTTAAGTATGCATTACAAAGTTTTTTTTTGTTTTCAGAGCAGTAATTCCTTTCCCCGAATTTTTTTGTTCATTATTATAGGCGAGTACATCATTACGTTGATTTATACGTGGCTGATGATTCTAGGTAAAAAAACGTTTGCATGGTATTTACTTTCTATTTCAATCTACATATTCCTAGCTATTTTCTATCAGGATATGTTGCGAGGTCATTCTACGTGAAGACTGCACTCATTATTGCAATATTTTCGCTGCTGGTGTGACCAGTTTAATCTCAAAATCAGCTATCAAACACCCTTCAAGATGTTCATGTTCTACACTCACTACGCGTCGAAGCGTTCGAAATCCATCATGGAAGTCCGGTATCGTATAATGGGCAACAGCATAGCTAGTCGCTATCAAATGCTCGAAGCTGAACGATCCGCGCACATGTTGAAGTGGTATATCCCATTTCAGGTAAGCGCCTTGCGAAGAAAGGTTGTCAATCACGTTCTAATACGGCACAATGAATTGCCCTCACCCTTCCAGGTAACAACAAACGTTTCTAACATGGTGATTGGCGTCGTTGGGCTTCTCATAATTCGACAAACATACACCCGATATTACACTATTTACGTACAATGCTTGTACATTCTAATCGGTCCGCGGGTGAGCAGCTACCAATGTCGCGATGGTTATTTGGTGGTTTTCAGGTCATCGGTGCGTGAGTGATAGCCGTCACACGTCACCCTGCACTACGAAGAGAGTGGAAGCGATTGCTATCAAACTCACAGTGAGATCATTCTCTCTGGCATAACCGGACATATTTAAACTGCTCAGGGCACCCGATAGAGAAATAAAAGTTACGCGTATAACTGTGAAGTCAGTGACCGGAACTCAGCTCAATTTCACAAGTGACCGAGAAAACGAAATGTACTTCCAGGTCATCTTTTAATTTTCATGTAAAAACCCTTACAATGATGATTATAGGGATATGCAACGTCCTGGAGGTAGAATGAGCCATGCATTCGATTTCGAAGACAAAATCTAGGAGATTATATCGTACATACCGACAATTGCAATAAAGATTCATCACAGCAAATGTACTCATCCAATAAGTGAATTTCCATTCATACCAACAATTTACTTCACTATAATTGGCAATTCGAGATTTGTGTGATTTCTTTGTTCCTTGCTTAGATTCAGAAAAAAAACACCGAAATAACACACCATGGGTCAGCCCTATTCAAAAAAAATTCCTCAGCCCTTTGGGCATTGCTTATGGTTAGACACAATATTTCAGGGACATGCTTGGGCAGACCGACACAGGTGGCACACGTAGGATATTCTGATTTTACTTTCGAAAACAACGCGAAAATGCGTGTACACGTACATTGTAACATTGATTTTAGCTGTAACTCCTCATAAATCGCGGGGACGCGTAGACAGTTTGGCTACAATTGAGCCGGGGGCACGCATATTTTAAAGTAATTCTTACTCAGTTGGCCATCTCGGCTCAGATACAGGTGCAGGTGTTTCCGGTAAAGATCTGATTGTGAGTGACGTTGCCGGGAATCAGAGAATCAATAAGGAACACACAAATTTTGAGAATATGTATCCGTTGGTAATCATATGTTCTCTTGATTTTTCAGCCACCAGTGGCTACATTCTCATTGATATGAGCAAAAGCAGTTACCATTAGATCGCATTGGGAAATAAGATGGTGTTTGCCAGGTGTCGGCGTTCATTGTCACTCACTGTCTGTAATTGGAAATAGAGCTGTGACCCAGATGTGACACAGTCTCTATGTCCTTTCGTCAGAGCCCCAATTGGTCTGCCAATCTCGCAGTAAAGATGAGTGACTGGCATTACGAAACGTCTTGCTGTAGAGATGCTATTGTCGCTCTACGAGTTCTCGAAGTAATCAACATTGTCATAACAAGTATCGCAGCGCTCCTTTTCGTCAACATCTTGAGAACAACACAGGCAAGATTCTTTTGTAAGAAAGACAGTTCACAGTATCCGCTCAGATACTTCACATCAACCTTCGATTATTGTTAATTGCTGCAGTTATGAACGATTTACTACTCATATTCATACGAGTTTTTGACATCGTCAATGTATCCGGCCTTCTCGACGAAAATTCCGTTCTATTCATTCTTCGATTGAACAGTAAACACGGTACACTTATAAGGAAACCTAAAGTAGCAGCCTTTCAGGCTGGATATTTGGAATTACTGTCCCATTGACAATCGTACTCGAACGAATTTATGCCGTGAGAAATCATATATCATACGAGAAGGTTGATAACATAATTATTGTGACTCCGCAAACACGAATTACTCAGGATGTCTTACCAAGAAACACTATTCTGTTGATTATAACGTTGTATATTTTTGCAATTAGCTATAATCTGTCATTGTTAAAAGGTACCTTATTCCATTTATCTCTCTTTATCACAATTGATTTTCAGGATATTTGAGCAGATTTCTTTACCGTATTGGAGTGGGATTAATAGTATCTGTTATCATTATTGTGAGCAAATGTGATTATGCCGAATTGTGCGAATATTCAGGCACTATTATACTACATTCAATACACTGAAAAGCATGCGAAACGGATAATGGAAGTTCGATATCGGTTAATGGAAAACAATGTCGCAAGTCGTTACCAGATAATCGAAGCTGAGAGATCATCACACATGCTCAAGGGATACATCCCCTTTCAGGTGGGAAATAATGTTCATATTTTAAATAGATATAATTACTTTAGGCAATGGCAAGTGTGGCTTGTATCATGTACGCCCTTGCTGTGAGGGCACTCATTCTTCCTTACAATCCTCGAAATTACATCATATGGATACAAATTGTCTACAGCGTGATAGGTTTTCGAGTAAGTAGAAAAATGTACTCTGAAGAATTTCGCAAAAAAATGCTTACCAGGTAATGGGTGCAATCGCTATTGCGGTTAGGCGACATCCGATTCTATTTCGAGAAATGATACGGGCCATACGGTAAGCATTAATGTGCTTTGATTTCTTTAATATTAAAACTATTTAAAGAATACCGCTTGGCGTGTACCGTTTTCCAGAGTAACTTTTAGAAAGATCAACACTGTCGGCACAGTCGTTGATCACGTACCGTCGTCGCACGTTGTGCTTTCCTCTCACGGGAATCAGTTGAACTTCACGCCCGAGCAAGAACAGCGAATGTACTTCCAGGTAGATTACAGAGACTACTGACAGAATTCACAGAGAAAACAATCTTAGGCGTACCAGAGCTCGTGGGGAACCGGAGGAGTGCGTCAGGCATAAATAAACAGCCAAGAATACAGATTCATAACAACGCATGGCATCTCATTTTGCGAAGAAGTAAACAACATGATTGCCAAGGCCGCTATGTGCACTGCTATAATATCCCTTTGGGGATTTGCCATTAGTGGGCGTATTTTATAAACTAATTTGATGTATTATAGCTGTGTGCTTTCGTGATCTTCAATTTTATAAAACTACCGACTACCACGATAATCATACGCCTCAGAGTCGAAAATAAGACTTGGAATATTCGTAATAGTAGATGTTTTCTCTTCGTGCCTCCTATTCTTCGTATTTGATGCTTTCCACCGCGGATTCCAATTGGTCTTCGAATCTGGCGATTCCAATCAGCGAATGGGACTACGATTCGTCCTGTTGTCGAGATACTATCATCATCTTGCGAATCGTTGAATTAATCAATATTCTTATTGCCACTACCAGTGCCTTGTTGTATTTCCTCATTTTGAACAAAACCAGAGTGAGTAGCGCATACAGTTAGCAGTATAACAAATTGCTGCATTCGCTTGTAGATAGTGCACATCAACCTGCGGGTTCTTTTAATTACGATGGTAATGACTGATCTTGCCCTCCTTTACATACGAATTTTCGACATCATTAATTTTTCTGGTCGCTTCGAGGATAACATCAATCTTCTCTTTTTGCGCTTTACATGTGAGTTTAAGGTTCGCAACGAACCTCGGCAGTAATTCAGGTTGGGTACTCGGTATCGTTCTTCTCCCCTCGATTATCTTTGAACGAATCTATGCAGTGAGACACTACAGAATGTACGGCGAAGTTAGTATTTACAATAAGTGTTCAGCTGTTAATGTATTGTAGAGTTGTGAGAGCTTTCCGCGAAGTTGCTTGATCGTAATATTGATGAATCTGTTCTTCTCCGCATGTTACAATATCGGAGTTATTACAGGTGCCAATTCGACTACTGTTTAGTATTTATAAATTGTTCAGGTATTATGTCTAACAGTATGTATCGACACGGATTACTTCTCATTTTTCTCATAATTGCTATAGTTTGTTTGCCCCCATCCGAAATCATGTTTGTCATAACTAACACAGAGTCTAATCTTCTACACTCGCTACACGGCAAATCATGCGAGACGAATAATGAGCAGCCGTTTTCATCTAACTACTAACAATCTCGCCTCTCGATATCAAGTGGTTGAGGCTGAACGAAGTGCATACATGCTCAAGCTGTTCATACCGTACCAGGTTGGCACGAAAAAAAAATTGAAAATGTTATTGTTTCAATATATTGACTGACTCAATGAGTTATTGGCAGGCTGCATCAATTATAATCTGTGTGAGCATTGCACTCTTTGTCAAGCAATACATCTTTTTCGCACATCCCAAAGTGTATCATTTGGGAACTCAACTGATCTACACTTGTATCGGGCCAAAGGTGAGATCGTACGCTTGTTGCACATACTGTACGTGTCATAGGGTAAAAGTTGGAAATTGTGCATATAAAATAGAATGGATTACAACGATAGTGGCGCATAAAATTAAAGTGACACGTTCAATCAGATCGTCACAGCTATCATCATCCAAATTCGACGGCACCCTGCACTACGCCGAGAGCTGAGCCGCCTTATTAGGTAGTGGCTATTCGCCGGAGATAATTACTTATTGAAAACATGTCTACAGCACTCACAGGAGCACTGGTGATAGAGTTGCTTCGGTAACTTCAATTACCAATATTGCCGTCATCTCTTCCCACGGCACTCCACTCAACTTCGACAGTCAGCGCGAGCAGCAAATCTACTTTCAGGCAAGGCGCCCAAGCTTTTTTCGCCGAACTCGATTGTCGTTTCAGGCTTACGAAAGTTCGTGGAAAACTTCGCCGCGAGTCTAGGCACAGACAGGCACAATTCCATCCACACTACATCTTTCCGTTTTTCACTTCGCCGTTTCTCTCATTAGAGTCCATAAATTTCTGGGTTTCTTGCGATTGGATTAACGTCGTTTATAGACAAAGCAACACACTACATACATACAATAACTATCTTACCTGCACTACAGTAGACGATGGTCCGGAGATCACTCGATACGGTAGATCAACGATGCGTCGATTGAGTAGTCTGATATGGTTTTCATTGATATTTCATCGAGGTCTATCCGAGTCCAGATAATTCGCAGTGAAAACGAAATCACTTTTCTTTTGCCATCATCGGATTTAACATCACATTTATTAGCAACACATAAATTACAATTGACAACCACTAAAACCCTAAGAAGAAAAAAGGGAAAATGAAAGATGAGAGACAGATCAATCACAACCATGCAACAATCCAACGGATTTTGATGGGATTCTAGTGTACGAGCTCTTGGATATTCTACATCTATAAAGTTAAAATTAATAAGGTCAATTATGGAAAGGGCAAGTCGACTAGAAAGGAACAACAGAAACAATTGCATCACAGTTCAAGGTTCGAAAAGATAGGTGGGGAAGTTACTGTGGATCATGTTTGCGGAGCTTTTGGCACGCGTCACTTAAACATTTGATAGATTTGTGAGATGGAATGTTCCTCATGGAAATTGTCGTCTATTAGTAGCAAAGGTGATAGTGACAGAGAGGTTACAGTATCGAAAGGGGAGGGGGATTAGAACATGTCTCCGAGCAAGAAATTGAGTGATCGATCGAGAATGTAGCATCCAATCAGATCTCCAGCCACGTACTTCACAACCATGTCACGCAACTGAAACATGGAGGAAAAGGATGAGATGAGAAGATTTTTTTGAATTAAAAAAAAATCCTATCGCTATTCAAATTTCACAGTCGGATGTTGGGATTTTTAAAAATTCCACACATGTAATTTTCATATTGTAACGAAATGGTAGTTTTCAGAAGACCGCATCGTCTAATCCGTGATATTTTAAATTCAATATTCAAAAATTGAGTCGAGATTGAACATCAGATCTCTTTTGCTTACAAACCGAACACTTTACTCGACATCTTCACACCTAACCAGGTAAGCAAGCGGTGAACACATGATCACGCTAGGACACCTATCACTATCCTCTAGCTTCAATATTGCCTAATGATGACGCAATTGCTCACCTCTGGCGGGAGGACGACCAGTTCGAACTGCTGGATCATGTCGTCGGAGGCGCCCCACGCAAGTGAGAAGACGGCGAATCCGGAGGCCATGAGGGAGTAGAGCATGGCACGATGCTCGAGAAGAGACTCCATGAAGGGACGACCCTGCATGAATAATAGTACTAATGATGATGATGATGATGATAATAATAATAACAATAATAATGTTTATCATGGATGTAGGGTTAGGAAATTTAATAGTAGATAGCTTGGTGATGCACGACTTATTTAATAGTGTTATCGAAACGAGCCCATCCAAACCAGAACTCTATGAAAATCACAGGCTATCTCCCTCTTTTTATCATTCTTCCACATATTCCCCCTACTGCACTAATCCGGTTGGCTCTCGGAGCCTTCAATGCACGCGCAATTTCTCCGTTGAATGAAATATTCAGTGTATGATATTCTGTGTCATCTCTATGCCCGAATATATAAATATTTTCTCCGCTCATTGAAAGTCGAAGTGCGTCAAAAGAACGTCGTATGCACTTGATCTCACAACGATGGTCAACTTCTCGTGATAGACAAGCACTTTCAAATTTAGCCATTGCAATGCAATGTAGAGTGCGAAATGTAAGACCACGATCTCTTCATTTCGCACACTCTCTTATCCGCCGACCGGTCAAGAGAGTGTGTGAAATGAAGAGACCGTGGTCTCACATTTCACACTACATTTAATTTCCCATGAGAGGTGGACCCGGAAATTACCTTGCTGCTTGCATATACCTGCTGAAGACTGGCGCGATATCCCTACTTACCCATAATTTATTATTAAATTATTTCCCACTACGACATACCACGGTATCCATTTCCACCTGCATGTCTCATTTCCCGTCTAGAAACGTGCATTCTCCGCGCCTCAAACATCGGTGAAGTCCCTCTTCTCCTTTTACCACTACATCACTCCTTCTCCCAATTCTCCGACCACAGAGACAATCGTCCTCTGAAGCCCTTCGTGTGAATGGTTTGTCCGTATTCTCACTCCCAATTCCCTCACTATTCTTCCGTCATCATTCAAGGCACTATTTCGCAGTACCGTCTCTGGCATAACTGTTGCCTCTCGCCTCTTAAAGTTCTCATCCGGTTTAGTGTCCCCATTCAAAGCCGCCGTCCATTCGAGAGTGCACTCAAATCCACTGTCGTCACCAACACCGCATTTTCTCATTTAGGACATGCTATTGTAAGCCCCCATTCCATCTCCTCTCTCCTCTCCTCTCCCTTGCCTTCACTCCGTTCTTTGCTATTCAAATGAGCCCCTCGTTGTCGTTTCTGCTCACATCCTCATCGCGACAACAACAGGGATAAGTAGCTGCATCTCGCCTATCGTGCTCGTTCTATTGTAACTAGGACAAAAAGCCGAGAGACGGGGAGATTAAGTTGGAGCTGACGTCCAGAAAAGAGTTTCCATCTTCCCGACCTGTCTCACTCATCATCCGAGACTCACTGCGCATACACACACCATTCTATAATTGCTTCCGCTACCAACCCTTCCCTCCCTCTTCCCCTCTCTCCATCTCTCTACGTCGGACCTCAATTTTTCATCCTATTTCTAAAAGGAGCACACTCCCTACTCAGTATTTCGCGCGAATCTTCCCCTACGCCTAATTTATGGCCAGCTAGAGTAATTCAGTGCATCACCCCTTGTTTTTCACTAGCACTTCATCTCCTATTTTCATCAATTCCTCCACACACAATTGTCAAATGCATAGTTTTCTAGAGAAGAAAAAAAACTAGGAAATAATTTATTTTCGGTTCCAGCGTACAGGCAGTACGTGTTATTTCCTTGCCTGTTCCACGCACATGAATTGGTCCAATTTTTCATCTACATATTTTTCTTTTTTAACATTTTTTTAAATCTACAAATCTGACCCTGTAGTTGACGGCGAATGTGCACACTTGGAGTGCCATCGATATGATGTAGACTGTCGTGTTGAGCATGTTCGGCGTGAACTTCGACTCGAGATCGATCGGACCAGTTCTGGAAGAAAAATATATTTATATATTTATTAGAGTCCTTCTCCTTTTTTTCGCTCTAAGAACAACAATACGTTTTTTTGGCATCCCTTTGTTTTTGTGTGCTCACCCGGAAACGAATGGAAAGCTTAGACGTCTCATCTGGGATTTCATAAATAGTTCCGGGGATGTTATGAAATCCCCTGCCATGGAACATAACACACACGCCCTCTACAGATCTCTAATTACATATTCCAAAGTTAGTCGTCACATTCTAACACTCTCACGTATTCCGCTCCCTACTTCCAATTCCACACGTCTGATGCATACACAATTGTCCGCCCGTGTATTTATTTCTTGGTAAAATAGTGCCGCAATTTTGTGCTAGCAAGTTTCACACTATACTCATTCTTCCCACTAGATGATGCCAATTCTCGTAGACATACGCCAAATAGGTCTTCGCGTGCGAAGAAAGGCACTTCTGCACTTTGCATGTAAACCCGATTAACATAGCGAGAGAGTGTAGGGCAGACATATGAAGGCCTCTATTTACATGCCCTGCCGTATGCTAATTGCGAACTTGCGAGAAACCCATTTGACCTATGCTCGTAGATAAGTCCTCCAAATACGTCAACACTAATTTCAGCTGCTCGTCAATTTCGCTAATTACCAACACAGTTATGCTCTGCCCGACCATGATATGTGTCGTATTAGCCACATACGTTAGCTTTCTTATCTTTAACATCGGCTACGAATAGGAGACAAATATAATCTATCCCCAAAAGTTCAGCTTATGACATTCTTCTATATCATCTCCGTGATATCTTCCGCTATTCCAGTCACCGCAGTTAGTCCCTTTCGGAAAACAAATATCCTCAAGTTCCCACACTAATTATATGCCAGCATTTCCATCAAAAAATAATTCATAATTCACGGTCTCCGCTTCCGTAATTTGTTGCCTGTTCATGTTTTCTCTCCTTGGTATTTACTGCTATGGATGTTCCATTTTTCTTTACAGTTTGTTTTTCCGTATTTCGCATCACTCAAACATCCATGTTCTCTTCCTCGTGGAACTCGACTGTATCGTGTTGCATGACGACTACAAAGGCCATTCATCTAGTCGATTTCTGCGTTCTCCTCATTGCCATCTGGCTGTTCGCA
Organism: Pristionchus fissidentatus; assembly: GCA_036245785.1. NCBI lineage: Eukaryota > Metazoa > Nematoda > Chromadorea > Rhabditida > Neodiplogasteridae > Pristionchus > Pristionchus fissidentatus. The sequence goes on from BTSY01000004.1 coordinate 9,988,089, forward strand.
GTCTACATGCGGGTCCTCAGCAAGAGCACGGTAATAATTTATAGACCGGAAAGTATGTTCCATGGAACATACACTGGCAGCATTTCGAATTTAAGGGATGGAATTTCAAAAGAAAAACAATATTTTAGGATTGTCAAGGTAAAAATCAGCCTACATTTTCCAGTTATTAGCCAAAAAGCGAGAAATGAGACAACATTTTCGAATTTTTGGTACATTTGATAATATATTCTTTCTTGATAATATAATATACCCTTTGGTCTTTGCAAACATCCGACAACGCTGGCAATGCAATTTGAGGCCGCACTATGCAGGTGATTCACAGCAATCTCAAGCTCATCCTCGCTGCCATATCCACTCTAGACATATCAGTGCTTCTCGTTCGCGTAGCAGACTTCCTCGACTTTTCGGGGGTCTACAGCTTCGGACCCACGCTACAGAACTCGATCAAAATGATTTGTGAGCTAGAATGCCTAATTATTCTGAATAATCGAAACATTTTCAGGTTTCTCTCTTGGTTTGTTATCATTGTTCAATCTACTAGGAGAGCGAACCTTTGCACTATACGCATATAGATGGTATTTTACCTTTTATATATTTTTGGTTATCGCTAAAATTGCTAAGGTACGACCGTCCCGAGTACAAACGACCACACGTTGTCACCATCATATATCTGCTCCAGCTTATATTCGTTCTCATATCCTATAGATTGGTGCAGAACGGTACGGTAGCAAGGGTATACAGTAGCCGATAGTTGACTGCCCAGGAGGTACAGCTGCTGCTCAACTCTACGTTGCCATCATATTCTTCTGCGCTCTTATCGCTCTAGTGGTAAGGTTTAACTAAGTGTTGTGGAAATCGAATAACCGGATTTTCCAGGTCACCATAATCTATTTGATAAGTTCACGCATACGCCAGCACTTTGTACGCACACATCGATTTGACATCACGAGACACTCGATATCTGGCCAGTATCAAATGATAGAAAATCAGCGATGCGATAGAGTCATCGCTATCTACATACCGTATCAAGTGAGGATAAGGGCGGTGACGAATCGAATCGACAGTAATCGTCTTACAAAACTTACTTTCTATTTTTTTTCAGTATAACGATAAAAGAAAAGTTTTTTGTCGATGCTACACATGGCTTCACCATTAAAAAATTCCGCTTCCATTCACAGAAAAACTAACCAAAGTACCCCCTGTTCCAGGTACTCTCATTCTTCCTCACATTTGTTATGGGCGCAGTGCTAGTGTTCCAAGTGCAGCAAAAGGAGCCTCGAAAGTACCTATTGTTCCACTCCCTACTCTACCTCACTATTGCGCCAAGGGTGAGTGATTATTATAGATGGAAATGTACTGTGGAAATACCAACCACGATCGTTACTCCACAATCCACAAAAAAACAGGGCCAAGCGACCAAGTATTAATCATCCCGATTCAGGTTATGATGTCCATGCTCATTCCTCTTACTCGTCATCCCGCCCTTTACAAGCAGTTCCGACAGCTAATTTGCAGGAATCGGTATACAGCCACTCTATCCACGTTCCGAAAATTGGCTATGGTTTTCGCAGTGCTTTCGGATAGTGCGAAATGTGAGACCACCGACTGTTCATTTTGCACACTCACTCATCTACCGACCGGTGAAGATAGTGTGCGAAATGAAGATATTGTGGTCTCACATTTCGCAGTCTACTTTCGGAGTATTCAATCAACACATGGATGTGTCTTTACAGTTGCCATCGCTCGGACCACTACGAGTTGTCCAGTTCGGACACTCGATATGTGCTCGTCCACTCAAATGCAGGGAAGCCTCTCACTTTTGCGCCCGAAAGAGAGGCTGACTTGTACTTCGAGAACTACACTGCGGCCTGGGGGTGGACTGCGGGATGGAGGAGTAGATGAGATTATGAGAGATTAGCACGAGCTTATTTGTGAAATATTGTTATTAGCCCGAGATCTACGAAAAACGGGACACGGAACTGTGATTCACGCTTGCCACCATGTGATACAATTATAAAGATGAAAACGATTCCTGAACCGAGAAGTGTACACATGTCATCTCCTCATTAGTCTCGCTGATTATCTATCTTACAAATTTATTCCGCTTCCTCATCATGTTCTAAATTCATCATTATTACTACCAAAAATGGCCTCCATTGCACAGGTTATTGGGGATATCATCGCTCCAGATTGGGACCTTGACTATGCATGTCGTCGTGAAGCAAACACTCTTTTCAACATTACCTACCACTTTTTCTGATTCTTAAGACGCTCGAGTTTCTTATCTACACCTACGCATTCACTATAAATTCAGTGTGCATTCACTATAAATTCAACTCGAGATAGAAGCCCTCGGGTGAGAAATGACCAGACTGTTGAATTCAGACAACTCACGCCAACTTTCGAGTCATTCTTCTTGTTCTCGCTAACGTGAAGAATCGATCGTGAAAGAGGCGTAAAAAGGCATGCTTCTTCTCACAGGTACCATGTCGAACACACACGATTCCCTACGCTACTAATTCATCACGTAATCAAAGAAGACACCGTACTAAGTCTCTCACGTCTGCCCAAATGGGGAACGGTGAAACGGCGCAACCCCATAGCGCTCTTAACTTCATATACGCAACCAACGACGAGCTACTCTCCTTCACTCGCGATAATGTACCATATTCTCCACCTCATTCTCGAGATCAGAGCAACCACTTTCAATACAGGAGAGAGAAATTCACTTCGCCGTGTACTATCAGTGGTAAAGGAACAATCACCATGTGGATAGAATAAATTAAATAAAACTAATGACGATACATCCATGGAGATAAAAATATAATACGATTTATATGATTTTTTTACTCGTTTTTTTTAAAACTTGTCAATGCATCGCCCTTCGTTATTCTACTTTACGCCTCGTACTCTATTCGCCTCTAATTCCCTCGCCACACCGAATCATCACTCCGCTCTCTCACTTCACTTCACACAATGACATCCGCTCTTACTACTATTGGTGAATTGCTCATCCCCAATTGGGACTTCAACTATGCCTGTTGTCGGGAGGCCAACCTTTTCTTCAACGCTCTATACGCTATTTTCCTCGTCCTCAATACGCTCACTTTCATACTCTACATTTATGTATTCTTACGAAATGAGGTAAATAGTTCTCTGATATTGAGAAAAATGAGTGTGCTTACACATTGAGGCGATTCATGTCAATTTTCGTGTGATTCTTCTCACTGTAGCAATAAGTAACATGATACTAATTTATCATCGAATCGGTGATTTCTGGTTAACTGGAAGGATCGATCGGGAAAACGGATTCACATATTTCATAAAAATGAATTGTGGGTAGATCTATAGAAATAAAATTTTAAAAAAATTCGATGCTCCCATTTTCAGGCTGGTACATATTGATATTTTCTCTATGCAATATCATTGCAGAGCGATCTTTCGCACTCTATGCACATCGCTGGTATTAGGAGCACGTAACATGAATACGGTACTATCTGAATCCTTTCAGGTACCACGACGAAAGCACTCGTCACCGTACTCCCATGATCGCCATCTACTGCGTGGAAGGTGCTCGCACATACAAGAATTTTTTTAAGAAAAAAACTCATCGCTTTTTTTTGCAGAGATAACCGCCATTTCTCTCATCAAAAGTGGTAAATTGTCCAAAACTTTTATGCTCGATTTCCTTGCCGTGATAATTATAAGCTCGTTTCTGGTAAGGGTAGAATAGCCACGATCTCGGGATCAATGAAATATTCAACTACCCTTCTCTTTGCGGTTCCTCATCGCCATCTACCGTATCTCGCGTCGTCGTCATCGACAAATGATCGCTATACGATTTCAATGGAGTGACGGGAATTCACTTTCGCGACGTCAGCGAACAATGGAAATCCTGCGCGAAAACCGCCTTCTACAAGTCTACTTACCGTATCTCGTAAGTTGTATTCCAATATACATTATAAGCACAGTTTTTACCCTGTCTGCGATTGATCTCTCTAGATGATCAGTGTTAGAAGATCTCGGCATTCATTGCACTTTTCAGCTGATTTCATCTCTATTCCAAATTCTCGAGGGGCAGATAATCATGCATTTTGTCGTTCCTATAGATCATCGGTACTATCTCGTATCGCACGCCTTCTTCTATCTCACTATTGCCGTACGGGTGCGTGAGATTAATCTCTTATTTTTTACCCTACCTAGATCTCAGGTCCTTTTCTCTCTGGTCATACCGATAATTGCTCACCCTGTCATCAAAAAGGATGCTACGACAGCGCTAACACGATTAGTGAAGAAGTAAGAAAAAATGAGGCAACCAAATTGTAGTGAAGAAGTTAGCCCCTCAGTAGATTATTATTATCGTTAACGCAGGTTTCGAAAACGCGCTACATCCAGTCTTACCGCACCCGAAGTAATCCACGTATACGCAACCAATGGAAAACCACTATCATTCTCCCAGGCAAAGGTACTCCCTACACTCCCCCGGATTACCGTAACCAATCTCCGTTAAGGAGAATGACATGTATTTTGCTGGCTACAAGGAGCTGTGGTAGAGAGAAGTCATACATTTCAGTCCCACGTACAACACGGCATATTGCTAGATACATAAACAGACCAGATTTCGCATGAAACTGGTCAGAATCATAGTGCAAGTCACATAAAACTGGCCAGATATCAATTGATTCTTACTAAACTCATCCTCCCGCGTATTTCTAGATATAGGTTTCGACTGTCAAAATGGCCTCCTTCATAAATTTGTTCACGCATATTGTCCGTGTTTTAAAAGATATGAGAGAAGTTGACTACTCAAACCTGAGTTTCATAAATGATAAACAAATTTGATTTCTCTAACGATAAATAAATAGTGCACCTCATTCTAAGAAATCATAATATGATCGTCACTTAGCAACGGCTCATTATTCTGTCTGCTCGCGCCAGAAACCACTCTGAAATCCCCCCAAGCACACATATCTTCATTATTATTCCTTTTTTTGCAACAATGTCTTCACTGTTGTCGGCTCTCGGGCATTACCTCATCCCCGATTGGAATTTCGAATATGCTTGCTGTCGAGAGGCCAACCTTCTCTTCAACATTCTCTACGGATTCTTTTTCGTCATCAACACACTCGCTTTTATGTTATACACCTACGTATTCACCAGGAATAAAGTGAGAACGAAGTTCTGCTGCGTACATGAGTACACAACAAAATAAATGATCGAATTTAGACGCTTCACGCCAACTTCAGAGTAATTCTTCTCATTCTCGCCTTCAATGACATGGCGCTCATCTATCACCGAATTGCCGACTTTTGGTTAACGGGAAGGATCGATCGTGAAACCGGAGTAACCTATTTCATAAAAATGAATTGTGAGAGGAAGAAGTTGACATTTCCATAATATTTCAATTTTTAGGTTGGTGCATACTCTTCGCCTCTCTATGCAATCTCATCGGAGAACGTTCCTTCTCTCTGTATGCCTATCGATGGTTTGTTGGTAGCGGAATACCAGCGGAGCAAACCCCATTTTAGGTATCACGATGAATATCGGCGCGCCCCAACAGTTATAATCATCGTTTATGGCGTCCAAGGTGGTATACAAAATCTATGACAATGTCATGTTACGAAAAGCCAATCAACTTCTGCAGAGATCATCATAATCTGTCTCATTCAAAGTCGATCAGTGCCCAAGCGTACCATCGTGCACGGCCTCACTCTGGTTATATTCTGTTCATTCATTGTAAGCAGCGTTTTATGCAAATCAATATTATCATACTTTTTATCAGTTTCTAATCGCCGTCTACCGTACTTCTCGTCGCCGACATCGAAAAATCATCGCGCTGAGATTTCAATGGAGTGACGGGGATTCCCTCTCGAGACGCCATCGAACTATGGAAATCATCCGCGAATCTCGTCTTTTGCAGTTCTTTCTGCCGTACTTTGTGAGACTTCCCTCTCCCATTAGTGTGCGAACTACCTTCACACTCAGCTTTTCTCTACTCTTCTCCAGCTTCTACTGGGAATCACAGTTCTGCACTTTGTCGTATCTCTTGACCACCGATACTACCTCATCACCCACGCATTCATCTATCTCACCATAGCAGTGCGGGTGAGCTTTGCTGTCAAGAGTTACTATATGAGACGGATGAATATCAAATTCGATCTCTAATTTCTCTCACCACTGCCTTTCAAGGTCTTCTTCAATCTGCTCATTCCAATCATTGCGCATCCGGCCATCAAAGCTGACGCCAAGAACACAGTGATCAGTTTGATAAATAAGTAAGTAACAGTATCCGTCAAGAACCGTATCGTGGCCACAATACAATTCCACTTTCACACTTGTCGTCTCGTATTCTTAGCGATAACGCAGGTTTCGCAGCGGTCTAAGAATAAGAGAACTCAACGTCACTACTTCCCCAACACACCGCCGCGTATCGATTAGCGTGCACGCAACAGACGGACAGCGACTGTCATTCTCCCCCGAAGAGGTACGGTATTGAACCCCTAACTAACTGCACCCCACGCCTACAAGTTTTCAGGAAAGGGACATCTACTTCGCGGGCTACCAAAAGCTGTGGTGAATAGCACTTCGGAAACAGAATACTTTACCATGAATCTTACTTTTAAAAAAAAACACATTAAAAATTATTGTTACCTGGGATCCGCGGCGTGTGCAGCATTGACTAGAGTGAGCAGACACGTGAAGTGGATCGCGAATTGACCAGAGACCTGGAACTAACGACTTTATCCTGTCATCATTACCCCCCAAATATGGTCATTAGGCTTATAAAATGAAAATATCATACCAAAAACCAAAACATGAATTACCGCTGTTTACCTAACAGGCACGAGGCGAACTCTCTTTCCTACGGTAAATACAGGAAGTAGCATTTTGGTCGATCGTATTATTTTATACATGCAATGTTCCATCGATTTTAGAACCGAGTTTCGCTAATTGGCGCCATCACATCCTCTCATTAATCGTGTGTGAGCAGTAGAGGCGGAAATAAACGACGAGACGAAGACGTACCGTCAACAATGTGTAGGCATTGAAGATGTTGGCCATTGGTCGCTGGCGGGAGAGCGTGTTCAGAGGCTGGAGAAGGATTTTATTGATAACATTATTTAAACTAGGAAAACATAAAACTATTATTATGGTTATTATAATTATTATAAAATTTTCACCTTAGCTCTGCTTACGAACAGGAAACAGGCCGCAAGAAGCAGTCCCTGAAATGTCATCAAAATGAATTCAATTCAACCGCATCCGGTGATGGAACCAGTGGGAACTGCCGTTTAGGAACCCAAAAATGTGAAAAATTCTAAAATATAAAAAAGCCCAGAAGCGTATCCAAATGAATACTGCAAAAAAATGTTGAGGGTTCCTAAACCGCAGTTCCGCAACGTCCTATCACCCGTATCAAATGGCCATTCTTTCTCAACACTACCGTATCTCTACAACCGTACCCACCTGGATGGTAGCCTGGGTGTCGCTGAACTTGACTCCGTCCAGATATAGCACGGAGAGGGAATAGGCGGACACGAGAGCATTGAGGGCGAGGATCTTGAACATCTGCAGAGTCGTGACGAGTGTGCACCGACCTTGCTTGATCACGTGACAGACTGCAATTACGGCATTTAAATACCGTACCGCGACAAATAAAATTAGTCATCGATTGAGAGGCTACCGTACTCCTTAAGAAAAATCATGTCAGTTATCGATTGCCAACATAGACAAACTACCGTACTCGATTGAATGCTCGTGTACTTGCTGGTGAAGGGGGCGGCGATGCTCGCGTCTCCCAGTCGGACAATCTGAAGAGGGTGATGAAAACAGTCATTACTTGATAGGTAAACTACCGTATACATCGCATACATCCCCCCACTAACCTGTGCCTTCTCTTCCTCCTCAATCTCCTTCATCATATCGTCAAGGCGCTTCTGGAACGCGACGGGACGCTGTCGCGCGCCCATCGGTGCGTCCGTACGGCGACCGCCTGAAATTGAGGAAAGGCATCGACCAAAAACGTGTGTTCTCGAAAGTCCCTAATAATGTCTGGTTTTTAGGGTTCTAGGGTGAAAAAACATTTTCATTTTTTGACATTTCACCTCAAAAGTACTAAAGCAGTCTGGGTTTATTCCCTAGAACGAACTTTTTGGCCTATGAAGAAAGATTCCCATTCTATGTAAACTACCCAACTGAATTTGTTGATAGCACTGCACACAATAATGCTCTAGTTTTTCGTATATAACCAGTTCTCGATACTCAGTCTCGTGGTCAGCTACCGTACCCTGTGGCGGCATCGCAACCGTCTTCTTGTCCTTCTCGGCAGCCTTCTCGGGCGAAGCCGACTTCTTCTCTCGTTCCTCCTTCTCCTTGGCTGCTTTGACCGCGTCGAAGGGATGAGAGAGCAGAGCGACTCCTGCAACGACATAATACCGTACGCGGAGCATATGGTAAGGATGGTATTTTTCAATCGATTGGAGACAACGACAACTATGTGATGATTACATTTTTCATCAAATTTCAGGTGCATTTCAGGTACGCTCTTTGAGAGCCTTGTGAACGAGTTGTGATTTCAATTCATTACATTAGCTAGTGGAGAAATGCCCAATTCGGGATTGACTGTAGAATTGATTGGAGAGTGAAGTTTAATAGAAAACGGAATTCGGAGCTGCAAAAACATTGAAAATTCCCCTCATCACTCACCGACATTGGCGTGTTTGAGTGCGCCCACATCATTCGTTCCATCTCCACACATGAGCGTCGTCTTGCCGAGGTGCTTGAGGTCGTTGATCACTTGCTCCTTCAAGCGGATCATCGTGCCACAATCATTCACTTTCATAAACCCATACACGCAAAATCAGCGGCCAGGGTTCATGAATTCCATGTCCGCCGTCAAACAAAGTCAAAATTAGGAGGGATTTAGTTCGAGAAAAAATAGGATGAACAATGAAGCAGGGAATTGTTCCGAAACTGAGTCGAAACTCTTTGTTCTTTTCATTTTCGAGTCGTCATCTCTACTGCTCACCTTCTGTTTGGGCGCCATTCGAGCAAAGACGGCAATGTGGAGAATAAGTTGGAGGTAGAAGGGACGATGCTTCTCAGCCAGATTGGACAGCGCCTGCACATTACAAATATTAGAAATTTTGAAAATTTGATTTGTTTTTTTTTGTTTTTTTTTAAATTTGTTTTTTGTTGTTGAATATTTTGCAGGTCATAGTTGGACAAATTTCTTTTCAAATGTCGGAAAAATAACGCGAAAACGCACACTTCCGGTGATGCAAAACTCGTGGTCGTTGAAGAACTTCGCACGCTCGCGCGAGTTCGGCTCGACCTCACACTCAATCTCGCCATCCACCGATTTCCATCTGCAAATATTTGGGTTTTAATTATTACAAAAGTAATTTACCAACAGTGAAAAATTAGAAAAGGATGGAATTCAATTCCACATCAGCAGGCCAATACTAATCGATTATCAATATCGGTACCTTATCCTTTCCTCACTTTCCCTACCGTACCCCCAGTATCCTCCATTGTCGTGCGGTGCATCGAGGATGAGCGTCGGCTTCCTCTTCGACGTGAACCGCAGCACTTTCGCAACGTGGCAGGCAGTGAGCGGATTGTCGCCCGTAATCATCACAACCTGACAAGAGAGTAGTACGGTAAGAAATGAATCAATCGATAACTGAACGTCGACCACGGCAATCAAAGTGAATTTTTGATTACAATGAACAGCGCTGACGTGGCTAATAAATTACTAATCGATAACCACCGTAGCTACCGTACCCGATGGGAGGAATCGATAATCTCCTTGATCATGGCTTTGGTATCAGGCTTGAGAGGGCACGAGATAACGACGAATCCGGCGAAAGTGAGTCCCTTCTCCCACTGCTCACGCTTAGAGTCACGGATCTCCTGAAATCGATAGATAAGTACAACAATATCACATTACAAGGTTTTATGCTCTCGAAATGCGCCAAAGATGGCTGCTCACCTGGGGCGTCAGACCTCCGACATGGCGCAGTCCGAGTGCGAGCACTCTCGCTCCCTGTCTCGTCAGCTTCGTGTACGTCTCCTCGTAGTCGTCCGGGATCGAGGCATACTGTAAACACGGTGATACATTCACTCATTACCAAAACGCCCTAACTATACACTTTTTCAGCAAGGAACAACAAACATTACTCGACACTACTTCCCAATTTATTTTCATTATTTCGTACACATTCTAGAAGCATTGAAACAAATTAATCAATAATAGTATATCATGCTAGACAAACAAAGTTTGTGAAGTATAACATATGTATTATGCTTTACTGCGAAAGAAAGCACAATAGCTTTTGCGTCATTGTAAATTAGAGAATTGTGAGTTTGCGAATTCGTGGAAGAATTGTGAGCTGCCGGATTCGCAAAACCTATTGTGATTGATGGAACAGTATTGAATAATAGACAAGAATGGCCCTCACCATGTCCTTGAGTATTTCGGGCGCGCCTTTCACAGCCACGAGGTACTTTGGTTCGTTCGTTCCGTGTGGCATATAGCCAGCGATGACTGTCATTCTGCAAATGCAATCGTGTTTGATGGTATTTACGCTTTTTTTGTAAAATACGAATATCAGACTTTGTAAAAAAAACCTCTTCATGGCGGACGAAAAGTGGAATCGATGGGCGATCCTGAGCGGAAGAATATCCTTGCGATTCGTGTTCGGGATTACGGTGTCGCCTGAATACGAGGGGAAATTGATTGGTATAAAACCAGTTCTCGATGAAAATGCTCTTATCGTATCATGCTACCGTACTCTTTGTGAGTGAGAAATCGATCCACTGCAGACAGGCCTTCTCCAGCGGATCTCCCACCAACTCCTCGTCGAATCGAACAAGCGAGTGGCAACATGCGAGCACCTGAAAATAACTCGCGATTATCGATACCGTAATCTTCATCTTCAGTAAATACAGTAATGATATGCAGTAACCACATTAATTGTCTACAGTAACCAAAGGAAAGCGTGAGTACGGTGAGACAAATCGTCACTCGCCTGCACTCCCTCCACATTGTCTGCTGCCGTCTTCACAATTTCCACCCTGTCCTCCTCCCCGTCTCTGTAATGTCCGCAATCGATATTACTGACTAGGTACCGTAATCACCCTCATTTTACCGTAATCTTCCTGTAAGGGGGTGGTCGAGACCGCCTTGCGTGTAGAAGACCTAACACCTTTACCTTTTCCTTTAAGATACCGTAGTACTCACCCAACTGCGATTCCCTCCACGACCAGATTGTCCGTGGTGAGTGTGCCCGTCTTGTCGAAGCAGCAAATGTCAATCTTTCCAGCGAAGGGAATGCGGAAGGGCTCCGTGCAGAATACACCTAAACACGGTTATTCATCAAAACATGTCTGAAAAAACACCATTATTTTCAATAGTGTAGTGAAGACAGAAAAAAAAACAAGGCGCAAGCGAAGTCATTAACAATAAAACAGCACGCCAATCTTATAAACATGATGTATCTACGATTTCGTCTTGGTTTGGATTGTTTTATCAGGCTGTTGCAAAAGTCCTGTCGTTTTTTGAGCGTTCACTTTCGCGGGTTATCTCGACTCTGTTTCTTTTTGTAATGTGCCTTCCAGTTTACAGTAGAAGGGGGTCCATACCTTCTCTCTAAATCATGGTTATGATTAGTCCCTTCTAGTTCTCTGCATGAGAAATACGAATTGTTTTGTTAACATCCCTCACCACTTTTGGGTGGTAGTTTTGTTCGTCATCCTGCCTGGCTCAAAGTCACCCGAATTTGAACGCCATGTGGATGAGTGTCATAGGTAATATGTACCCTCTCTGCACACTGTGAAAAGTTGGGCTCTCGATAGCGAGGATTTGGACTTTTCTCTGGCCGAAGAGGACCGGTCCGAAAAATCCTCCGTCTGTATTTTGGCACTCTGTGCACAGAGCAAGAAGCAGACCCCTATCAGATCGTGCGCAAACTGGGCGGCACACTAGGAGCCAACTTTGCCACCATACATTGGGAAGTTCACGAAATTGGAAAGAAGGAAAATATGGAACGGTTGATTTAGTACGAATTCTCGGATCCGGTCATTTTTCTGAGGTTGGATATGCCTTTGATTATCCTTATTTTCCACAGGGCCTTCAGCTGTCTGGACTAAATGGTGACTGGGGAGTATACATGGGTAAACTGTGAAAACGTTGTACCTAAACACCCGTGAGTTGATGCAGATTAGAAGGCATACGATGTTCCCAAACACAGTTTTCGATAGTCGAAAAATGATGTTGTGAAATTCGTGGAGAGCCCGGAGCCCTCAGCACTGGGAGCTCCTACTCGAAGTCACCACTTTCATGGCACAGGTGTACACCGTTGATATATAATAAGTCGAGATCATAGTCGATAAGAGACGCGGTTTGTGGGCAAATGTTTACTTCCAACACGGCATCTCTCGACCCCTTACTGCGAGGGCGACCAATTCTGAAGTGGCGGTGTATGGCAGCACCATCCATATGTATCCTTCCTAGTCGTCAGACATTACGCTCTCAGAAAATAACTTGTTCCCCACCATCAGCAACTTCCTCAGAGAACAACACTTCAAGACCCGAGTCGATATCGTAAGCGAGTTAACCGGCTACTTCAAATTATAGACCCCGGCGTTCTATGAGAGTGGTATCCATAAGTTGCGCGAATTATAGAGGGCTACTAGTGGTGTGCACGTAGACTATTCCCAAGTTCAATGGTTCACCTTTGAAGATGGTAGCGATAAAGATGTTCGTACCCCGAAACGCGACAAGACTTTTGCAACAGCCTAGTAGTTTTATTTTTGCAGCATACAGTGCGGTTATGCCATAAATCTTCAATCGCAACTTCACTTCTCCTCCTTCTTCCCCTTCTCCCCTCCCACTCACCCAGTTTCTGCAGTGCCATGAGCGAGTTGTTGACTGCTAGCGACAGTTCAATCGGCAGTTCGGGCGGAATGACGGAGGTGAGGATGAGGGTGCACTCGAGGAACAACTTGTACTTGGAGCGGTTTGGGTCCTCCGAGCCTGTAACGATAGCAACCAATAATCAGCAAACAACAAACTACTAAAAAAATCCGAACACGTCACGCTATTACAGATACAATTATGAAATGCCATTTGTTCTGCGAGAAACAAACAATTGCAATTTAAATAATATATAGTTTCAAATATCGTGCCTTTGAGCCAGAGATAAGCGGCGGCAGCAATGGCGAAGATGAGGAGGAAGAGAATGAAGGCAAACGTTTCCAGATTGTTAGCAGTCACTCGTTTCACGCCGAACATTATCGTTCTGCAATGGCATCGTTCATACATATGTTACTGTACCTACCTTCATGGTGGACAGTAACGGACGGTATCGACTCGAGTGAGCCTAAACCTACTGCTATTGTACAACTACGGTAGCCTTGACACATTGGCTATCGTACTCACCTAAGGAGCTTTCCCTGGTTGGTGTTGAAGCCGGTTCTGAGGACGTAGCAGATGCAGCCGTTGTCGGGCGATTTCATGCCTGGCTCGTTCTTGCCTGTGAATAATAGTAAATAAATGCACAACTCTAAGAAATTGAAATTCTGCTATACAACACAACCTTTTTGTTTATAAAATATGAAAATTGCGAAAATCTGACTCATTTCTCATCCGTGACCTATAGTCGATATTCCCCCCTATGCGTCTTAACTACCGTATACCTGGTGGTGTGTGCTGGACGACCTTCGTGCCTCCCGAGATAACGTGCAATCGCGAGTCGAGTTCGTCGTCAAACTCACGGTGGCCCTCCACGCTATCGATCGGCTCCTGCAATTCGTTTTCATTCCCCGCAAATTACCATTTTATATAGGACAATTACAAAATAATAATATTTATAAAAATAAATAAATCAGACCTTCATCTGCGGCACCGACTCTCCCGTCAGCATGCTCTCGTCCACGATGCAAGGTCCACGCAGAAGAATGAGATCACACGGAATCGTCTGGCCCTCTTGAGAACGACCTGCAAACGGGGAGGATTACGGTAACCGCCGAATCGAAAGGAAAAACGAAATCAATAAACGCACTAATCGATACAATGTCTCCCGGCACGAGCTCATCAGACTTGACGCGATTCCACTTGCGGTTACGGTAGCACTGAAGAAAAAGCAATGCATTATTCAGCCACACTTTTCATCGCTCCTTTCTCCTAGCAACTTTAGCGACAGGAGCAACAAAAAGTGTATTTCCGAAAAGAGTATTAGCTTGCTCTTCCAATAGACTAATTACCATTACCTTCTTCATGAGACGGGTTCTCACTTTATTATTGATGCACTGTGCTTTAGAGGGGCCAAAACTCTCCATTTCATACACACTCTCTCTACCTGTGGTTTTCTGAATGGGAAAAATATGAAAAGTTTCTCAAATATTTTTGATACTGAATACAGGACTAGCAGTGATTCTCACACCCCATAAATTCGGTAATCCCCTTTCGCGCGAGGGGACAGCAATTGGTTGCGTGCCATGATTGAAAAAATCACAAGGGAGGCGTCGCGAAATTAGGAAACCGCGAGAATCACTTAATATGATAAATCAACTGACATAGATGGGATAGGTCTTGTTGCCCATATTCCTAATCTCGGCCATATTCTTCAACTGCTGCTTGACTAGCGTGGCCTCGAAGGTGGCGAGCATCGTAAGGGTGAAGAGCGAGTAGTACCACATGTCCTCCAGACACCAGAGACCCACGCAGAACACCTGAGCAAGAACATCAATAAACATTCACATTGTAAACTGCAATGCAACCAATCAATAAACATACCAATTGTAATTGTTAAAAGGCAAATGGGACTATAGTCAACACATGAGCATATATTTTCATAAAATGGAGGAAAACAAGAAAATAAAGATGTATAATACGCACCTGGAAGACGAAAAAGGGTGCCGTTGCTCGCTCCTTGAATAGATCCATGAACTGAGGAATGAACATCTCCACTCTGGAATGAGGGAATATATTGCCTTGTATTAAAAGGATTGTCAATCCGTGGTCGGGTCATAGGTCGAAAGGGTGCGTTGCGGCAAGTGGAAAATGCGGGTTGGATTTGTCAAAAATAGACATGAAAAACAGGAAATGCGGGTTAGGTTTGTCAAAAATGGGAATGAAACACCGAAAATGCGGGTTGGGGTCATTTTTTTTCACCAAAAAATCACAAAATGCGGGTTGGCTTCGTCGGTTTTTACGTACCTTTCGACCTATGGGTCGGGTAGATATTCTATATCGAGCTGAGGCTCCGCAACGGGCCAAGAAAATTCTAAAGCGGTGATCCGCTTTCCGAAAACAACAACAAAAAAATTCACAAAATTAAGAGGCCCGTGTATTTTGAATCTCTGAAAAGATTATGCGGTCCACAACTAGAACATCCATTAAATTCCTAGCCCCTCACTGTCGGCAATAGTGCGGAATGTGGAATGGTTGTCTGTAGAGTGCGAAATGTGAGACCACGCTCTCTTCATTTCACACACTCTCTCATGCATCGACCGGTGAAGAGAGTGTGTGAAATGAAGAGATCGTGGTCTCACATTTCGCACTCGGGTTTTCTGTCACTCACTTGTTGTCTCCGAGGGAGTACCGCGTGTTCACCAGCTCTTCGTCCGTCTGGAATCCCTGCGCACTCTGGTAGAACTTCATGGGCCTAAAGAATTTAGATTTTTCATATAAAATGAATATTTTAGAAATATTTAAATTTATTAAATTCCTGGCAAAAAGCACCTTCTCGTGTCCATCACCACCGTCTCGAACTGCTTTCCATCGCCATTGAAGGCATAGACGACCTTCTGGAACTCGAACCACAGCTTGGAATTGTCGTTTAGCTGCAAAACTTTTATCGTTATGCAGTTTACAGATAAGGACAAGTAGCAAGCTGGAATTAAATAACTTTTAATCAATCAAGTTTAGCACATTCCAAAGGTCTTTGATTGAATTGTGTAATATCTGACAAATGGTATGTGAACACGATACATACGATGTCACAACAGTGGCAGAAGAAAAATCGAATTAAAAAAAGCACACCTTCGAGTACTTGAGAGGAAGCAGCTCACTCCATCCGTTATTGGGCGTGGGAACAACCTTGACCCACGTCGCTTTCCTCGGATCGGACTCCTATAAAGAAATTGACTTCAGTTTTTTTAAAGAAAACATGTAACATTTAGATGTTGTAAAAATATCCAACTCACATAAGTGCATGTCATGAAAGCTTGTACGCCGACGAACCAGTGTCCGAACAGGACGCAGAGGACCTACAATATATCGGATATTTCGCATAAACTGGTAGATCAACTTTGATTCGATTGATGGCTGGCAGTGTGCATTTGTATCATCATTAGGGCTGCGAAATTCATCATCTGTGCAGACGATGTGAATTTGGTTAGGTTTTTACAGTCATTCTAATTCAAATCTCGCAGAAAACAGAGTTACTCGGTAGATCAAAATATGACAATTCTCACTTGTAGTAAACCGACGGCGGCGCATCCGATACATCCCAGCTCGTAGTGCTCATCAAATCCCCACGAGATCCAAGTGGCCAAGACTGCCAGATAAAGCACGCCGAACGGACCCGCATAGAGATGTTGCCACGTCGGCTTAAGCCGATACGTGGTTACGGACTCAACCAGTGAGTCCAGAGCCATTCCTCCCGTTACAAGTCGGAGGAACGACTGCTACCCAATAACCTGCAAGTTGCTAATGTGAAATAACGAGCGAAAACGGAGAAACAGTTAGAAAGCAACAAAACTGTCGGCGAGGGATAGCACACACAGCATTCTAGATGGGTCAGAAAAGACAGAACGTTGGACTGCACTCTATTCACACGCGTCAAATCTATCACCAACTGTATTTTTTCTTTTTAAATTTTTTCGTTCGTTCGCAAAATAAACTGACTGAATAATAAATTAAATTAGTAATCGTAGATAATGAAAATGTGCACTCCCAATAGGGATTTTTCAAACGCAATTGAAATCCCTTATTCCAGGTAGCTAAATAACTGGACCGCACCCCAATTCCCATTGATGCAAGCAAGCATTAATACAGCTGATAAAATGAATCTTCATCAGGACGGATCTCTCCAACAATCCAAACGAACAAATCAACAAAATAGCTTATTTTAGCAACAAATGAGACACCAGGAGAAAACGGCTAGGCGACAAACATACAGTAATCAGCTGGCTGGTATCCTCCCACAGTAGGTAAAACATCTCCCTACCCCGTCCCATTTCAATCAATAGCAATCAGCCTTTCGAATACTGTACCTTCACACCTAGCAGATAATACGATAAACCAAACAAAATGTGGGAGCAAAAGAAATCCACAGACTCTAGTCGGGTCAGTAGAGGGGAAAGGCACGAAACCGAGTGACACTCGGTTTCGCACGGGCAATAGGGAAATACGGTATCCGTCTAATGGGCGGTCACGGTCGTGTTCACATTCTTGATGTTCTCGTGCGACTGCTTGACAGAGGCGATCAGCGACTGCAAATATAGAATACTGTAACTTCAACTGGAATAAATAGTAAGTTTAAGTATAGGATTATTCTTTCTATATCACTGTAAACATACAATGGGCGAAATAGCCAAATTTGAGATCCGATTATACCCTGAGTCTCTGCTGGAGAGTCATCCACTCTTCTCTTCCGAATGATCGATGCTGGAAGGTCGACACTTGCAGCGAGCGATCCTTCTCGTTCAACTTGCCCTGAAACATTATGATGATATCAATTGTGCCACCCACTATACATTTATGGTATTTAACACGTTCACACACGCATAGCCGTTTCTTTTTTTTCCTCCTCCACTCACCGAGATGGCGTTGACCTGGATGGCCTCGATGATGAACTCCTCCAGCTCCTCTCCATCAACGATGCCGAGTTCGGTGGACAGCAGAGACAGCTTGATCAACTAAAATTGATCGGTGTTGTGTTGTAGTTAGTCAAAGATAGGGTTCCCTTAATGGAACTGAATTAATCACTACCGATTTCTCGCATGCATCGTAGTCGGCATTCCTTTGTTCTCCCAATTTTACAAGTCTATTTGATTCCAATAACAGAACCCTAGTCCAAGATGAGCGTGTACCCACCTGATCCTTCTCAGCAATGCTCATCAGAGTGAGCAGTCTCATCTTCTTGACGAGAATTGCCTCCTCCACGCGCAGTTTTTCAGTGACAAAGGTGGGATGGGCCTTGACGAAGGACTGGTAGTCCCTGCAATACATCAACATTTGGCGGAGGTTTGAATTCATTCAGAAATTAAGAAAAAAGGCACGATGAGAAGTAAATGAAATAATAACGCTCATAGTACGGCTCACAGTGATATCAATTTTATCAGAGTCAAGTTAGAGTAACCCACTTGTATGTTCCGGTGGCGAAGAGCTGAAGTGCCTTGTGCATGGCGGGGTCCTTCTTCTCCAGCTGACGGACGGCCGACAGGCGGACAATATGGTCGAAAGAGAAGGACTTGGGGTCAACCTGAAATAACAATGCCTTATTGAAAGTGATTGTTTTAAAAATATTTGGCAAACTGGTCACATTTCAGTAATATATATTCAAACTGCTATTACTTCACCATAGATATCAGATATGTAATCTAAGATATGTAATCTTCACTCACCACAGCTGTCCTCACACACTCTTGGGCGTCCTCGATGGCGGACTCTGCGTCGCTCTCAGTGTACAGACCGAGGAGAGCGATCATTACCTGAGGAGTATTATAGTCCATCTCAACAATCACGCAGTTTTTCAGTACCACCAAACTTGACAAATTAAAAAAAAGAGCAAGAACACTTCTTAGAAAAATTCTTCAACGAGGAGAGGCAAAAAGAGGGGGAACTGAAGTGTGAAATACCTTAGCAGCCTGGTCTGCTCTATTATCAGCAATGAGTGCAGCGTGCAGCTTGCGAAGGATCGAGCGGCGCATAACAGTGTCCGAGCCCCATCGCTGTAACGGGAGATTGGTCTTTTGGAAATATCGGAACATTAATATATAAAATAAATATACATATTTAAAAAAATTCTCACCTCGAAATAGCCAGTGAGCGTCGCCTGGCTCACGTCCATCTCCGACACGAGACGAGCCTCGCGGCACAGCTGCATAATGATATTATTGATACATGTTTCATAATGTAAAAAAATATCATGTATACCAATGCAACAAAAAATTAGTATTATTCTCCCTACACTATCGCCCAATGACTCACATCGAGAAGAGCAGAGAAGATGCGCTCCTGAACCTTCGGGAGACGGACGAATCCACGGAAGAGATTGGAAAGCACGCGGATGGCTGCTCCAGCCTCAATATTATACAGTCTTCAACTACCATCACAACTATGGACAATATTTATTCGTATTGAATCAAAACAATGCATCACTATTATCGATGTAAGCCTGGCATGTTGAATAATCCGCTCCCGCTCAATATAATTTTAAAGAAAATGTTCCCCCTATTCAATTATTTTGCTTCTGCAAACTTACGGGGCTGCCCCATCCAGGTCCTCTGAATGCGGCGGGCGTCAGCTGAGAGCAGAACGTGTCCAGCAGATCGAGTGCCTGCAGAGCAATTCAGAATAAACGTCTTGAAACACTCTAACATCTAAGACATCATGAAACATCTGTTTTAAAAAAATAAATAATGAAAAGTTTCCGACAAACCTTATCCTCGGGAATCGCCAGGAAGAGCGAAGCGATCGTAGCCAATACGTTGTCTGCCTGCAATTAACCTTTCTCTTAGAAAATTTGGCCGATGAATAACGAAAGATATAGTAATTGGCTCACCTCGACGGGCGAAGCTCCGACAAGCGAGGCATTCTTGACGATCTCAGTCAGATTGGGCAACAGCTCGGATCCCGCCACATCGATCTTGGCGCCTCTCGAGATGAGGTGCCGGAAATTGATCAGCTTATAACAATATTACAGAGATGTGTGGTGCATGAATTACTTTAATCGAAAACTCGCATAATTAAAGTTTCATAGGATATTCTCAGAAAAGTCAACCGTTCTAATCATATTTTTAATGGCTCACTTCTTGATATCTTCGATTTGGGTTGCGTCCTCGGCAAAGTTGAAAATGGGCAGCTCGCGAGCGTCCGCCATGACCACAGTTCTGTCACAAAAATAGAAATAGTCAACATAATAAGTACAACCAGGAATCAAGATATCAAACTGGTCGCAAACCAGTGATACTTCATAACTTTTTAAAAATTGAATAGAAGGCCTTTATTTATACAAACACAACAAGCAACTATAAAACAACCTATATTCTTCAAAACAATGCTGAGAACAAGAGGGGGCTAATAGGTTAGATCCACTTGATTAGCTGGAACTTTCTCTTTCCCCAGCAAACGAGTGTCATCGAAGGAGCATTGGCGAGGACTGTCGATTCAACGGAGAATGGTTGAGTGGCCACCAGTTGCTTCTCTCCGTTCACCTGGACATTTCCAATATATAGTCAATAGTCACATAGACGACTACCTTAAATGCTCCAGTCTTCATCAGGACACTTCCTTTCTGTTTATCGCTCCTCGTTCGGTCAGCGAGATCACCGTATGATCGCACCTGAAATTGGAATATTGCAATTTAGTACATGATCAACTGCAACTAGTCAACCCACTTCTTCAGCCTTCAACTGCAATGGTTGTCCGAATACATCAATCAGCAAAGAAGCGGGGAGGGCTTCTACTGCTTCTCTCGACCCTGCAACATGTTGACGATCATGATATTGCAGGCCAGTTGATTATATGAGGCTGTTCGCGTAAGGATCAACAACTTGACTGAAGGAGCTCGTACATCGATTTTCTGGAAATCAAAGGAACTTACGTTTTCGAGGGTGCTGATCATCATGGTGATAATCATTTTTCACCTAACTCATCGGTTGGGGCGTACTGTAACTACCGTTTTTGAGGCTGCATCGCTATATCTCATGAACCTGTGGGCCAATTTGCATGAAAAAATTTTTCTAGGAGTATTTTCACTCGCTGATAACGATGTGATATTCAAATTCAATAAATATAATACGCGCCGAATTTCAAAATAGTGTTTTAGAATACCTTCAACCAGAATCGTGATTTACATATCTAGGAAGATGCGCCTTGTTCTCGGCTTTCAGAATCGTATGCTACATGCATACTTCAAATGTACCGTTGTTACACTTTCGGGCTATTCTAATTGACGATTCCACATTTATCAGACCGCGCAATGAGAATGAAGAGAATTAAATGCGTCATCTCTTATCTCTATCAACCTTATTTCGAATAAGCAATGAAAAAGGCGATATTTAACAAAATTTTATTGCAATAACAGTAATAAAAAAATTAATAATAACGGCAGCACTAAAGTGCTGATCATTTAATCTGTGAAAATTTTCAATTTTTTTTCATCGTAGCGACGTCTCAAAAAATGAACGACTTTAGCATCACGGGGAGAGAATAGTTTCGCTTGTCTTATCGAATATTTGCTTACTCCAATCCGTTGTTGCAGCTATTATTTCAAATATTTTTCTTACAATAATAAACTACATAAATACCTACTTTTCGGTGAAAACTCCGACAACAAGGGATAATATCCGCATTCTGACTATAGTATTGTCAGATCCAACAAAAGCATTTTCCACATTGGTCAATATGGAGTCAATACGCCTACCGTCCTCAGTGTTGAGCTGTGTGAGAAAAAATCTATACATATTGATCAATGGGGCGGTGTACCTTTGGTTCACATCTCTGTTTCATGTCCTTCCAATCTTTTCCAGCAATTATTTTCATAATACCAATTTGAAGCTTATTATAATCATGCACCTTTAATTTTTGTTTGTTTTCAGCAGAAACAAAATATCCAACCTTCCTCATTCTCGTAGTCTCATCCGCCCACGGTCCTTCAGGGGTTAGTCGATTTATAGAGAACAAATTTGCCAAATTTCGTAAAGCCGAATAATGCTGGTATTTTGTGAATTATCTTGTGACTATATTTGACACCTCACGAGATGCGTCATTTAATCTTCTACACTTATACTAGCGTCATACGTCGGATCATCTCGGTTATAATCAATTCCCATCAGCGCGGTCTGATAAATGTGGAATCGTCAATTAGAATAGCCCGAAAGTGTAACAACGGTACATTTGAAGTATGCATGTAGCATACGATTCTGAAAGCCGAGAACAAGGCGCATCTTCCTAGATATGTAAATCACGATTCTGGTTGAAAGTATTCTAAAACACTATTTTGAAATTCGGCGCGTATTATATTTATTGAATTTGAATATCACATCGTTATCAGCGAGTGAAAATACTCCTAGAAAAAATTTTTCATGCAAATTGGCCCACATGTTCATGAGATATAGCGATGCAGCCTCAAAAACGGTAGTTACAGTACGCCCCAACCGATGAGTTAGGTGAAAAATGATTATCACCAGGATGATCAGCACCCTCGAAAACGTAAGTTCCTTAATTTTGAGCATACATTTCAAATTCAGTGTACATCGTTTTTATTGATTCTTACGCGAACAGCCTCATATAACAGAAAAACGAAACAAGATTCAGATCAAGCAAATAACCTTTGCAAACACTCAAGAACACTGTTTCAAATCACTCACCATGGAAGAGTGCTTTGCTGGCATTCTTGGCCATCTCGACTGCTTCTCGTCCATGCACAATTTCCGTCATCTCCTCTGCCAATGCATCCTGGGCGATCCATTTGCCGAGATTCGACGAGTGTTTCTTCTCTATTTCTTCAATTACCTCTGTTGATTGGAGAGAGCACCTGCAATGAACGAATCATATGGGATATGAATCGGAATTCTTTAACGGATCTAGACATGTAATTTTGGACAAAATCGAACCTCTTAAGCATCATGACCGCATCAGTGTCATGCAGTTGGCGGAAGAACTGGTAGAGGTGGAAGGGTGACGTCATCTCTCCGTCCAGCCACGTCCCCGCCCCTCCGGTAGACTTTCCAATCTTATTACCTTAACGATTGTCATGCTTGCTAAGAGATGGCAATAGTGTGAATAAAATGGTGTACTTATAAAATAGATTAAAGGACAAACCAGCAGAATCCGTGAGCAGGGGCAGGCAGACTCCGGCCGCCCATTTATTAATCGATCTTCCGATGTAATGAGCGCCGATATCGAGATGACCAAGCTGATCTGAACCTCCAAGCTGCAATAATAATGACTACAATAAATTACGATAAACTCGCAACAAACTTGGAAGCAGCAGTTGTGCTTCTCCGCTAACATGCGCCAATCGTACGCTTGCAATGATTGGTAGACAAACTCGGGAAAAGAGACGCTAGAACCTCAAATAACACAATTTTCTAATAGCGAGAACAGTCTTGAATTCTTCTCTTGCTTCAATCAATGTAAACCAGCTCACCAGCGCCTGCTTCCAATCTTGATCGAATCGCTCTAGTGCGGAGCATCTCACCAATGCGCAGAGAGCGAGTGAGCGAAAGGAAGTCTATCAGCTTCATCTCAAATAGTCAACATTATCTACAGTAAAACTAATGAACAATACATTACCAAGGTCGGCTCAACGAATCCGAAGAACAAACCTCTTTGTACCAATCAGAGTTGTCGATACATTTGAGCTCTGATTTGGATTTTGATAGGAAGCCGTGCCGTGCATTTCCCCACAACCGTTGGATTTGCTTCATAATCAAGTGCTTGTTCTCGCGAGCCTCGTGTAGACGAGACGCATCTCTCTCTGAAAGATAGAGAAGGATAGATCAGATTTTCAATAATGTCCATGGTTGTATACTTACAAGTTAATTCGGATCACTAACAATATATTTGAAGCAAAGAACCTGAACTACGACCGCTAGGATCTCCAACCAAAGCTGTTGCTCCGCCGATAATCGCGATTGGTTGGCAGTCGAATGCCGATGAGCGAAAGAGATTCAGCAGGATAAGTAGATTTCCCACGTGTAAACTGCGCGCAGTAGGGTCGAAACCAGCGTAGACTCCATTGGGCAGCTGCCTAACTGAACGGTAATAGTCAAAGAAGTGGAAATGAAAGCAACGTTGCGGAATTGTAAAAAGAGAAAGAATTCACTTCAAATTGATATCGTTCCCCTCAAGAAGGTGCGAAGGATACGAATCTGCAATAAGCGCCCTCTTGAGTAGATCCTGCACGTAGTCGGCAACAGGAGAGTTCGTGCTTGTAGTAGAAAAAGATTTGCAGGAGTGCTCGAGGCACCGTCGAAACAGGATTACTTCCCGAGGCCGCATCTGCAGGTAGTTGTCGATTAATCAACATACAACAAGGCATTGAGGGTATATCGGACTCGCTGAATCGAATGGTGATAAAATTAAGATTGTGAAAAATCGATAAATACGAAAATTAACGATTTTTTGAAAACAAACGAAATTGCAATAAGCGCGCATGTCTTGGTCTATTGCCGCATGCAAAATTAGGAAAAGTAACGCACACAGCACTTTTCATCAGACCTGGCTCTGGAATTACAGTGATGAAATATTTTTGGAAATTTGCCAAGTTCGATCAACAACTGATTGTCTTAAGAATAATTTTAGATTTAGGCTAAAAGATTGCTTGTATGAATGAGTTGGTAGTCGTTATGAAATTGCTCGAAAGGTATACTGTAGTCCGGCTACCGTACCCAGGGATACGTTAGCTTTCGCGGTATAGTATCACGGGGTACGGTGGTCCGATACAGTACCTTCACGGCGACCACAAGTGCGATTTCGCTGTGATGCTTACGTGCGTTGCGGCTGCGTCGCGGTTTTTAAAGAAGATTTTCAACCTCAGTATTTTTGCTCCAAATCATCGCTATCAGCTTTCCCGGCGCATCCGATTTTGTGAAATCAAGTCGGATTTTATAAATATAACTGATGCAACTAGATAAAGAGAGCTTCTCAGTTTATTGTGCTTTTGATTCAACGTGCATCTTCCGAGGCGACTAGAGCACCAATCTTTTTAATTTTGTGCTTAAACAACACAGAATGTTCGAAACCCCACGAAAGATGCATAAAATAGAGAAGCTGTAGGCTAATATAGTGAATAAACGGCAGAAACTAAATACTCGTAACGTTAGCCAGCGATCACACGGGTCCTATTTTGAAGACTAACTCACGCGCGAGTGACTCCTGCCACGAATTCCCTCAGTATTAAAGAACTCTTCCGAATAGTTTAGATTCGCCCTTTTGTTCATTTTGTGGTCGCCGTGACCTTTCGAGCAATCCCGTACCGAATACCACCTCATGCAAGTAATCGTGACTAGATTAAACCAACTTTGTAGAACAGTGGTCTTGTAGCGAAAGCTAACGTAGCCCTGGGTACTGTAGCCGGACTACAGTATACCTTTTGAGCAATGTCGTACCGAATGCCAACCCATACAAGTAATCGTGACTAGATTCGACCAACTTTGTAGAACAGTGGTCTTGTAGCGAAAGCTAACGTAGCCCTGGGTACTGTAGCCGGACTACAGTATACCTTTTGAGCAATGTCGTACCGAATGCCAACTCATACAAGCAATCGCGACTCGATTGGAACAACTTTGTAAAATGGTGGTCCAGCAGCGAAAGCTACCGTAGCCCGCGAAACAGTAGGCGCTGTGCCGTATACCTTTCGAGCAGTGTCGTACCGGATACCAAACCGTACAAGCAATCGCGACTCGATTTGAACAACTTTGCAAAATGATGGTCCCACAGCGAAAGCTACAGTAACCCGAATTATCGATTTTGAGTTACTGTAGATCATACGGTACCATCCCACTATAGGTTGGGTTGATCAAACGATAATCGAAAATATCTATTTTGAGCATGAACCCCGGGTCATGGGTGGGAAGTGCCCACCAAAAAAGTTGGTGGGCACTTCCCAATGTGCCGACCGTGGGAGGGTATGCTTGCCCCGCTCGGGGAAGATATCTCGCTGACAACTGTCAAAACAGTGATGTCACTCATGGGTGGTATATATAAAGATAGCGTACAGGCCACTTCGCACAGCTCTTGCTGTGACCTAAAAAAGTTTGCTCGATTAGCCCAGAGAGTGTCAGGGTTATGAATATTGTCTTGCGGGTTCGACCCGTCACAACAGTAAACTTTTTTGAACTTAGGAGTTCTAATTTTACTCCAGTGTTCAAAGTCCAAGATCGAACGATAGAAAGTAATAGAAAGTGGCTGCAGTTTTCTTGGAGCAAAATCATCATCCTATGACAGATTATGCAACATCTAGATCCAGCAACTTCAAAGAAGATGGTCTGTGAAAGGGGAGAAGGCCTATCCTCTACCCCGATCCCAGCCGAATTGATCCGTCTATATTGAGAAGAATGATCCTGATCCCTGAAACCACACCCTCGCCAGATAGCGTTACCGCTTGATGTGATAAATAATTGAATTGAATTTAGATCACTTAAAATTCTTCTTTCTGTGCCTCGTGATGGGCGGTCGACAGTCTCCCCGCTCCTCTTCCACCTCAGGTTGGAGAATCCTTGCCAGTCAGCTTGGGCAACCCGGCAAGTATATCACCCACCTGTCACCACTTCATATGGAGGACCTGGATCGACTACACCTAATTCAAGTCGCCAACTATCAAGAAAAGCCCCAGTCGACAAGACTACGACTACGCACGATACACGCTAGTAAAGACGTCACTGGAGGCTGGAAGATCTACTTCTACGCTCAATGTCTATCAACCAAGATCGGCACTATAATTGATCAATGAAGCCAGGCACGATTCATTCCCTTGACCATGTTGCCCTGAGTTCGAAGATCCTGGCCCCCTCTGACCACGAAGCTACCTCCCTGCAGGCCCATTTGCCTTGATTTCAGGATAAATCTGTATCTGTATAAAATGTTTTACATCCATTCGCGCATTCCTATGTGAATCAGATCCACGAACATTTTATATTTCGATTCTCTTTCCAAAACAATCGAAAATACAGAAACAAAAAGACACCAAGGCCGAGTTTAGTCATGAGCAATATAGAAATGGACGGTCTGAATGTCTTTCAGTAACCCAATAGCGTTCTGGAATTTGTATCACTTCCTCCAGATAAGCTGTAGTCACTTTCAATTACTTTCTATTATCAGATCTTTCCATCACATCTAGTAGACAATACTTGTTTTGTCATTATGCATCTGGGATGTCCATTTTTCCACATGAGAAAGCTTGCCTTTGCATGTTCGTGAAATGTGCAGCATAATCATGTCATGTGCAAATAAATACGTACACGGCGTATGCAACCCATGCTTGCAAATATAATGGATTTCTCTTGAGGAATATCCTAGAAAGGAATATCACTTATTCATTTTTGTGATCTTCTTCGCTTACTGTATTTCGTAATCCAATAGCGTTCTGGCAGGTGTATCACTTACTCTAGATATGTTGTAATCACGTTCTATTACTTTCTAGTATCAGGTGTTCCGATCACATCCAGCTCATTCATCCACACAATTTTCTGACTGTACGATCGTGCTCCATCACCCATGAACACATCCTTGTTCTTCCCTGAAAACTATACCACTGCTGATTTGGCCCATATCGCCATTCTCTTCACACTCGATGGTTCTGCAATAATCTTAAACATAATTCTCGTCTTCGCAATTCTAACCAGGTATACGGCTCACAATGTTCTGATTATCTGGAAAGCGGCCACGTAGTGTGTTTCCCAATTTGTGAAAAGACACTATGCGATATCTTTCCTGACAATATTTCGAGCACCGTTACATAATCTTTACATAACCGTTACATAACCGTTACATAATGGATAATCTTTATTAGAGCGTCATAGTAAGGTCGTTCGTACACTCGTAGACGCGTGTCAGCATTGCAGAACCCCGAAGTACCTACTATCCTATTCGGTGTTTCTGCTGAGCAACACGATCGTCGACATTGCCTCTGCAACTACAAGCGCGCTGGGAACAATGCGGTAAGTTTAGCAGTAGCCGATCTCTCATCATCTACCGTGCCTCTGGCAGACTCGTGAATACACACACGGGCCAGCTGATCTTTGTGAGTATTGGGCCGTGCGTTTGGGTTGGCTACGACTTCTGCCATCTCAATCATTGTGAGTATCTACCAGTACGTGCAACGTGCATCATCGTAAACTGAGATAGAGTTGTGCCAGCAATGAATAGCGCTGGTAGCGCTTCTTGTACAACATAACCATGATAGAGTTGTTCTCATAGGTGTTCATCTCACACTCGCCAGTCAATCCATCGTCATTCTCTTTCTCTCCTTCTGCTATCGTCTATACATCGTCGGCGATGCTGCGACTCCTCGTGATACTCCTCCCCGATCCCGATGTTGGGCCATCTGCTTCGTCTCTTCCATACCAAGTCTAGCCGTAGTAGTGAGTTGACAACATTTCAGAAATGTTACGATGAGACAGTCCATTCTGGAAGAATTCAACCAACATTACCTTGAATGTTTAGAACGTCCCTGTACTGCTTTGGTAGTTATAGTAGTATCAGGAATAATAGGAACGGATAACCAAGAAAATTCCCATAAAGAAATATTGTAATCTCGATCTCTTTAGTACTTCTTCTGGATAACGGGTGAGGAAACGGCGATTGACGTTAGGAGGGAATATGGTATTGAGGACTACGTCGCAATATGTGAGTAACCGTATTCGAACGGCCGCTTACATCTTAATTTTTTGCTACTATTTTCATCCAGTCATAGTGATATTTTTTTGCACTACAAGTGCTAGTCTGGATCGCTTCTCATCAGGGTTGCCTGATATGAGTGACGTGCGTGCCGCCCTTCCCATCTTCTACTACGTCTTCTGCGCCCCAACCTCGATGACGCTCATCTTCCTAGTACGGCGTCGACTCGTCGCTTGCATTGCTACAGTTGTTAGTTCACAATCAAATATTTAAAAAAAAAATAAAAAAAGTTTTCCAGGATGCGAGCATGCGCGGCCATCACAACCGCATCGTGCAGGTTGGCAATCACTTATTTCACGGTAGAGCTTGGAAAAAAACTGAAGTCCGAATTTAGCTCTCTCTCTAATCTAGCCCTTTTACGCTCCCTCTTGGTCTAATGTTGACGAAACTAAGATGCGTTAAAAAAACCTTTTTTTTTTTATTTTTCATGATTAATTTAATCACACTTTATTTCATGATTAATTTAATCACACTCACACACCCTCTTGATTATATCGGCATTGATTCATCTCATCCTGAATTCTTCCATCATTGCTTGCACTTTCCTATTAAATGAGCAAAGTCACTTTGAAATTGAGCGATATCAGGCACTGACGTACCAGATGCTGCTGCCATCCGGACTCTTAATCGGAGCGACCATTTGGATTCTCGATCTGTCACAGATCTATTGCAGCCTGCTAATAGAACACTCAATTATGGTGGTAAGTTTAGTTTTCTAATTTCATCTAGACGATTGAAACAAATTCTAAACAGTCAATTAGAAATCTATTATACATAGAAGTGTTTAATGTCGGCGATGTTTGCCTTCTCCATGTGCTATTGTACGACCACACAGCACAGCTTATGATTGTCGACAGATATAGAAAAAAATTCCCTCCTCTTTCAATTTCACATTCAGCCCCCTTTTATTCTGATAATGAATTCTGCTATGGCTGATATATAAGACATTATTTTGCTATTCTGCAGGTTGTGAGTCTGTTCGCACTGGCGTCTCCACTCATCAATCTCTACTTTCTCCCACCCTACCGCTCCCTTTTCCTCGCCAAACCAACCAAAGTATCGAGCACCAATCAATCATGGAAACGGTAGATGTTGGTGAATTCAGCTGTAATGCAGAAATAAACATACACCTGCAACCTGGTTGATGATGTTTGTTACAGAATATTGTGGTAGGACCTCACATAAACAACGCGAATTGAATGACACTTGGTAACGGATCATCCCCATATTTATTCTTTTGATTTGATTGAACAAACTCAATTGTAACAGGGCAATTAGAGGGGAATTATTTCAAACCTAAGTGTTATAAAATGATGAGCTCATATTGAAATGTCATAAACGTTCATTAGTTACTTTTCAACTTCTTCTTTTGTCAATAAGTTTATTCGCGGCTAGTCACATCGAATGCATCACCAATCGCAATCGGGCAGATGCTATTCTTCGTCTACACTGCCATTACTTTCCATTACTTTCTATTGTCACGTATTTCCATCACCTCTCATGTTTTCCACAGACAAACCCGAGTGTGCTACAGTGATAATTCGCCATGAATTCATCTTCTTTCTTCCCTGAACTCTACACTACCCTTGACTTTGTCCATATTGCAATTCTCTTCGCAATCGATGGTTCTGCCCTAATCTTCAACATAATTCTCGTCTTCGCAATACTAACCAGGTAGACGATTGATATTATTTCGTCAAATTATGTCATTAGCACGACGCGTGTTTGCAGAACCCCGAAGTACCTTCTGTCGTATTCGGTGTTTCTGCTGAGCAACACGCTCGTCGATATTGTCTCTGCGACAGCAAGCGCTCTGGGAACAATACGGTAGGCCCATTAGTCCCATTTATGATCATCGATCACACGTTTAACATGATATAGACGGAATAGACTTTTGATATGTGTACCCTGATCGCATGCATCGGTGTCTCTCTTGTCGTGACTCTTGTAATGTGTGTTATTAGCCGAAAGTTTTTATTATTACGGACGACCATTTGTGAATTTGGAATATCACACCTGGCAGGCTCGTGAACACACACACGGGTCAGGTTATCTTTGTTAGTATCGGGCCGTGTGTCTGGATTGGTTACGACTTCTGTCACCTCAGTCATTGTGAGTACAACATAAAATATACATTTAAACGATAATAGTTGTGACAACAATAAATAATTGGTCGTGCTGCGGATATAACATATGACCATTATACTGTCCTTCGAACTTTATGCACTTATGTGCCGATAGCAAACACCGATTGAGATAGAGATGTGAATACTCGCAATTCTGTAACTCGGCTCCCTACTGAGATAGAGATTTGAAAGCAGAAAAAGGGTTTCAGGACCAACAATTCTTATAAATCAAATTTCATCTCTCAAGCCCCACTAGGAACCGAGATATGCAATTACGGAAAATTACTCCGCGATCAGTGATTATTACCTTGATTGAGGTGTTCATCTCACACTCGCCAGTCAATCCATCGTCATTCTCTTTCTCTCCTTCTGCTATCGTCTCTACATCGTCGGCGATGCTGCGACTCCTCGTGAGAATCCTCTTCGTTCTCGATGCTGGGCCATCTGTTTCGTCTTTTCCCTTCCACGTCTGGCCGTAATCGTAAGTTGAGACCATACTTGCTAACGATTGATGCCATTGTTTACATTAATTGGTAAATGAAAAAAAATCGCTCACTAAAGGTAGATTCGGCTTGTGCATTCATAAATACGTTATCGGATTATCATACTAAATTTATGACCACTTCCATCTCAGTACTTCTTTTGGATAACGGGCGAGGAAACGCCGATTGAAGTGAGGAGAGAGTACGGCATTGAGGGATACGTCGCAGTCTGTGAGTTACGGGATGTGAGAAGTAAATCCAGTAACACGAGCTTAATCTGATCGGAAGTTAGGAATTACTAGTGTTTCTGAGGGGTATCGTGGCTTTTGGAAAACTGTTTTCGTGGAAAACGTGGCATCGTTTACGTAGCGAGCTCCCCTTGCGCAAATGACATCACGTTTTTTTTTCTGGAAAACCGTTTTCCAAAACCCATGCATACTGGCTCTGCTTTTGATAGGGTTGCCTCGAATGAGCGACGTTCGTGCCGCCGTACCCATCTTCTACTACGTCTTCTGCGCCCCAATCTCGATGACGCTCATTTTCTTAGTTCGCCGTCGACTCGTCGCTTGCATTGCTACAGTAGTAAGTAGAGCTTGAAATTCGGGTAAATAATTAGATTAGCACATTTCGCGCACTCGCTAAACTGGTTGATTGTTGAGAGAGTGTGTGGAATCTAATCCAATTGTAGTATTTACCCGAATTTCAAACTCTACTGGTAAGTTCATTATTAATATATTATATTTTAGAATCGAAGTAAGAAAATAAGTCCCTTTTCCAGGACGCGAGTATGCGCGGCCATCACAAACGCATCGCACAGGTGTGCAATATCACAGTATTGTTTCATCCGCTCATCGCTTGCACTTTTAGACTTTTAGACTTACAGTGAATAAGGACACTTTGAAATTGATAGAAAAATTGTTCTGGATAGAATGGATCAAATGTCAGGCGCTAACGTATCAGATGCTGCTGCCGTCAGGACTCTTAGTAGGAGCGACAATGTGGGTGGTCGATCTTACACAGATCTACAGCAGCCAGCTACTAGAACACTCCATGTTGGTGGTCAGTTTGATTTTCGAGTGCCCAAATTTGTTCTGCACGGTTGAAATAAAAACAAGAAAAATCAAACAATCTTACACAAACGTGTAGGGTTGGAACGTGTGGGGTTTTCGTGTAGGACTAGGCTCGAATTTTGAATAAAAGAAAAGTAAAGCTTCTCCAGGTTGTGAGTCTGTTCGCACTGGCTTCTCCAATCATCAACCTCTACTTTCTCCCTCCCTACCGCTCCCTTTCACAACACAACCATCCAAAGTGTCAAGCACCAATCAATCATGGAAACAGTAAATGTAATTGAATTCAGTTCAGTTGTACTGCTGAAATAAACATGCACCTGCAAACTGTTCGTTGATGTTTGTTACTGAATATTGTGGTAGGAGCACACATAATCAACGTGATGCGAATCACAACTTGGTACCGGATCATCCCAAAACTTATATTGATTTGAATGCTTCGTCTCGTTTCTTCCTAGTCTGGCCATCGTCGAAAGTGGAGACTGGAGATGCAAGATTCTTAAGGCAATTGAGGCAAAAGATCCGTATAACGACTAGTACGGTGAAGGGAGACAAAAAAGAGACCGCCCAGAGGGTAATCCTAATACCGAATTTAGATTCCATCGATTAACAACACTCCATTAATAATTATATTAGAGGAATCGCGAGAAAATCGAGGACGGCTGGGACGTATAAAATTCTGATTCTTTTAAAATTTTGCTGGTAACTTACCCAAGGTATATCAATCCTCCCTTTATCGAATGGTGTTGGCAGAATTTCGATTAAAAATTTGGAAATCTTGTGAAACTCAAAACAACCTGAATTCAGAAATTGTTCTGAAAAGACCACGTTTGAATAAATCATAAATTTCTTATAAAATAAATTCATAGTAGATTTTTGTATTAGTAGATTTGTATTTTTATAGATTGTTTTGTATATTATTGACATTTCTCGTTTAGATAGTTGTATAGATATTGCTTAACTCGCAAAAGCAGGAGTCAAAAATCATTAGTGTAGTATAGAGAACAGCGCCAGCTACTCGTTCAAGTCTAATACAAATTATCTTCCTTGATCAAAAGTCGATGCTTTATCTGAAGGCATTGACAGGGAAACTGGCAAAGCCATTGGAAAGAGTGCCAACTTCTAACAGATCGCGGGGAGATTATTACAAATTTTAAATGATACGTTCATGACATGGACTACTAGTGGTGTATTCTCTTTCTATACCTCGGCGTGTCTCTTACTTTGGCATGCTCTCTCGCAACCGTATCTGTTGTTTAGGAGCGGAACGTTTTGTTATTTTGGACGAGTGTTTGTGAATTTGTAATAAATGATTCTACGGGCATCTGAAAGCGAGATTTATACGAAAAACTAGTATTCCGCCAAAGTCTCGCGAATGATATTGGCGGCCAGAGGAGACAGATTGCGAACTTGACGGAGCCTTCTTATTCAGAGTTAAAAGTTACCTCCTGCAACAATTTTAATAAAAAACAATAGTAAATATACGTATTTGGCTCTCACAAATATGATAATTTACCGATTCTCCTGCACACAAACGGCAGTTTGTTCGACTCGCAATCTTCATTGATCCATTTGGCAGGAGAAGAGTCGATTAGCATAGACACACAATCTCCTCCTCCCGCGATGGGAAATGCTGCGAAAAGTGAAGTATCAATAAATAAAAGGATCACAATCTCATGATATTATCCGCTTATTCCGCTAAACGATAACGAAAATACAAGACATTGAATGTTTATTTTTTTTTCCGAACTGAGATATGCGTACCTAATGATAGAACAGGGCGCATAAATAGCAGGGTTTGCATATACCTGACGAGAAATTGTCGTAGTCCGAAGTATTCGTATTGCCATCGGTCCATTCCCACACGTTTTCAGGTGTCTTGTAGGGATGTCCGTACCGTATTGATATCGGTACTTCGGCCCCTCAAAGTGCTCTCTCTCACTCTCCTCCCTTAGTAAGGAAGGGGAAGTCAAATGGGAAAGATAACACGCCGTACTACGGCATTTGACCCGGATCCGGCTTGGGAAGAGACTCTTTCTCTCTCTCTCGCTTGCTTGTTTTTATTCACAAGGGACCTCACGGAAAGAGAACTGAAAATGTTGCTAAAAATATGGAAAGAGGAAGCTAGGGAGCAATCCCAAACAAGTTTCAAAAAACCAAAGCTGATTCCTAAGGAATATTTATCCGGCAGTTGCAAGACTCAAGTCAATCCACTCATTTGCATACCTCTAGCAGTGATCAATGGGAGTGTGGCCCAATGGCTCAGGCGGTTGCGCGCCAGTGCCGTCAATTTTGCATCGCTTGTTCAACTCCTCGCCATCGTCCAACTTTTTGCTATATTTTTGGAAAGTTGTGCGAATGCAGAAAATTATTTTCTTCCGTAAAATATTACGTGTGCAGAATAATCCTAAAGATAATGCAGCAGCCAAGTTTCCCCCATTCCAATTCTTGTGATAATGCAAAAGGAAGTCATTAAGTAAACAAAATATGCAATGTCCGTAGATGTAATTTGTTTGAGAAGCTGGGACGGAAGCACGGAAGACTTTTCAAAAATTTCAAAATTGTTGATTTCGTTCGTCCCAATCTGATATTACTCAATACGTATTTTATTATAGAATTACTCAGAATTAATCAGAATCATTACTTATAGAATTACTCAGATTCGCATTGTTAGAATGTTAGAAATTGGAATTTTCCATTGTTTTTTTTAATTCGCAAAAGCATTGAAAATATTCCCTTAGTACGGATGAAAAGCCGTAGTACGGCTTTGACCCCACCTCTCTCCTTACTCAGGCGAGAGCGAGAGAGTTGACCCCGCGAGAGGCCGAAGTAAGGGTGAGTGATAAGAGAGAGGGGAGAGGGAACCGTACTATCAATACCGAACGAGCAACCCTAGTGTCTTGTAAGCGCCTGAAAAACTATGTATGAATTAGCCGGGATGTTTTGAGGTTAAATACACTACGCTCTATGCGCACACTGCGCACTGGGTGCAGATTTGGTCCAGGGGAGTTCGGTAGCCGGCTACAGGCTACATTAAAGCTCAGCTTATGTAGGAATGTGAATCGCTACCAAGAGTACTGGCTTATTCCGTTGCAAAAGTCTCGCGAGTCTTGTGAGAGCGCTTCGTGCCAACTTTATTTTCTCGATCGCTCTCTGCCTCTTTCACTATGTATTCGGACCCAGGGTAATCTCAAAGACATTTTGTATTCGTTTTTTCTCTCTCAATTCCGAGTTCTTGCTTCTCCTTCAATCCGCCGCATGTTCGTGCGATGAGTTTGAGCAAAATTATTCGCGTTTGGCCCTGTGCCAAACTGGCCCTGCCGTGCAGGGATTCAAAAATGAGGTCGAGGGATTAGGGGAAATGAGGAGAGCGCGACCGCGCTATTTGGGGATGGGAGTGGAGAAATGAGGGGTGAAAGACATTCCTGATTCTCCTCCTTAAAGGTGGTGTCCCACGAACTTTTGGTCAACGGAGTTCTCACTGTCGGGTTATGGTAATCGGTTTCCCGATAAAAGCCCAACAAACCGCATGTTCAGCCGATAACTTTGAAAATAGTTATTCGCGCTTGGCTCTTTGCCAAACTGACCCTGACGCGCAGGAATTCAAAAATGATAGGGAGGGATAAGGGGAAACGAAGAGAAAGCGACCGCGCCATTGAAACATAGGAGATGAAGAATGAGGGAGCAGGAGATTCGTGATATTCCTTCTTTAAATACACCGTTGTCAGCGTTGCTTTGCGCTGAACATATTCTACCTCATCTTTTTGTGATTTTGGAAAACTACAATGCTTGTTTTCTGAGAGGACGCATACACATACGAGACAAAAAAAACATTTTGCGAAGTTTCTAGCGGTTCTTTAAGTTCTTGTTTTTTCTCTCGTGTATGAGAGAGTGTCATTAATGGAGGTCTGCTGACATTTTCCCTGTTCTTACCAATGTGAATATCCTCCAATAAATTCATCGAAACAGCAGTCCGCCAGAAGAACATGTTCTCCTGAAACAAGTTCGTTTCTCATTGAATAATTGTTCATTGGATACGTTTAAAGGAAAGTGTTGGAAAAGCTTCGAAATTCAATAAAGTAAAATAAAAATCTCAAGTACGATATCGCTGTTGATTGTTGCGAGTGAGCCAAAGTCATCTGCACATTTGTTCTGGGCGTCCTTCCAACTCATCGAGTCAGTGAATATCTAAATTAATGTGTCCTGATCGGTCACGTCAGAATCATCCCAAAATCCTAACTTCAACATGTGCCTTGTTGTATAAATAACATATGCTGATAGTTTCAATGACAGCTGAAATGTTTATTCAAACCTTGAAGCAAGGTTTGCTCGTGTCCGTTGGATTCCAGATTGGATCGTAATCTCCACACTGTTCCTCAGTGTACTGAAATAATCACAACGCAATGTAGATTGAAAATGGCAAAAATATGGGTGAAAAATTTACAAGACCTGCTTTTCTTACATTTCAGGTAGATAGATATAATTTGACAAAACAACAGTGCGTCGCGTTAGATGCACAGATGATTGCAAAACTCCTTAGAGCAAAAGTGAAAACTTGATTATTTAACTTCTTTTGATAGCCCTTGGTGTGCATCGATTCATGCTTCATTCATATTCTGATGACTCTAATTTGCATAATTACAGGAGGTCAAGATCAAGCTAATTTCGCAGTTTTTGATGAGATTTTGAATTAGTCTCAATTGCAAGATTGACCGCATTGACGAGCTACATCTGGCTATGTAATTTGTTTATTAAAGAAGGCCTCCCACGAATATTTGGTCACATAGACTGCCAACGTAGTGTTGTTGATTCTAAAAGTATCATTTTAAAGCAATTTTTTTGAGCGAGAATGATTACTCAAATCATGTAACAAAACAGAAAATTCTAAATCGAAAGAAAGTCCTCATGTCATTCTCTTTCCACACCCTTTGGTCGCTAACTGCGCGGTCTAAAATGATGCACATCAGAGGAATTTATTGTGTGGGGAAGAATCAACAAAAATCACGCAGATCTGCCATGTTACACTGCTCAGTTCACGGCGCATGAGTGGAACGAGAGTTAAATGAGGGGTTTCTCTTGATATAGAATGTTTTCCTTCTGTTTCTCGATGAACTGCACTTATGATTTGATATTTGAGTATTTCTTCTAAATCGAGGGAAAGAATGTAAAAAAATATTATATAACCAATTTATTTTTTTCCTGCCTGTTCTATAAGATGCTATTGAGGAAATATATGCGCCATTATCTAACTAAAATTCTTTACATGTCGATTCAGATTCGTATGTGGTGTGGAAAGTAGGCAGGACAATATTCAATTATATCTCGAGGGAGGGGATGGGCGGTCGCAAAGGCAGATATTTAACACTGTGTCTTGCGAATGAAAGAAAAAAGTTGCCACGAATCACAAATCGAAAACTTTTTTGCCCGCGTGACACATCACGAGTAGTGTTGACTGCTCGAAACTTCGTTTGTTCGAAGGCAACGAATCGGAGTCGAAACGCGTTGTTCTTTTCATTTTCGACTTTACGATTCTCTCTAGTCACGATCCTTTTGCAACGGGAATAGAAAATACTGTTCATATCATAACGTAGACTAACCAGAACGCAATCTTCGAGTATGCAACAACTGACTGTACACTTGTATATTTTCTTTGAACACATGTAGCAATCAAAACAAATCAAGCCTCTCACGAGAGGTTCGGACTGGACTTGGCACAGCTGCCATTTCCGAAATTTAATTTTTTCACGTTTTCGGGTACCTTTAGGTCCAATTAAGATCCCAGTAAGCTATTATGCGACAAAATTCATTCCTCGATTAGCTACAGCTACAGATTAGTTTCACTTCGTCCTGATCCGCTCGTGAGAGGAGGATATCTAGTTACTGACTTCAATTGGCTCGGCGACGCACAAAACTGTATAGTAGTTGGTAAAGATGGGATACTGCCAATTCCAGGAGTCCTGCAAGCGAGAAAAGTCCCTGAGATATTTTTTGTCCTATTTTTTGGCCGAATCCGAAAAGAAGAAGTCGAATTTCGATATAGTTTCGAGAAGCTAGTTTTGAATTAAGTGTTGAATTTTCCCCCGTTTCACTCACGAGTGCCGAATAAACTAGATATTTGGAGTCTACGCAGTCGAGGTTTATGTTGAAATTCTTATAAGTGTAGGAGATCTCCGACCCATCCATCCATTCCATTATATGTGTTGAGGAATTGCAAACCATTCCTGAATTGATCAACTATTCCCCTCCTCCTTCTCTCCCATTCTTTCTCTTTTCTTCACTTTTGTCGTAATCTATCATCTCTCGCCTCTTTGCTGTATGGGGAAGCGAGAAATATTCATACCGAGAATGAGGTACGGGTCGTCAGTAATTTCCGTTGTAAGATTTGATACGATTTCGTTGAACATTGAATTTTCCTGCAAAAAATTCAATGTTCAAAAAATTCAATGTGTTTTCCTGCAGAACTATTAAGTAACTCATAAGTTAATACGTCATCGCTTCTGATAATTGGTAGAGTGGCTCCATCGCCCGCGCATTCTTCCATTCCATCTAACATAATGTCTCCCATTTTCCCGCGCTGTTGTATTCTCGCTGGATAAACGCACCTGAATAAACGTTATTTTCATTTCTTTTTTTAAGTTTACACAATGCAAATATGAAAGAACAAGTTGTAAAAAAACCCAACTTAATCTGGAAACATGCAATATTTAAGCTCGATGTATATTTTCGAAAATCTCACCTTCCATCTCTCATCTTTTGATATAAATTGAGACATTGCAATTCAGCGAGAACGTCACATGCCCAAAAGTGAAATTTTCAACTTTGGCAGAACGCATCCAAACCCCATACATAGCTATATGAGGCCGATTGCGTAATTGTCGAACAAAAGTCAACACAGCTCGGTACAGCCGAAAAGTCAATGTCTGAGGAAAAAATGGTTTTCTTTACTATTTGATATGCTGAATAAAGTGGTGAAGTCTCATGATATGCAAATTCATCTGGAGCTCGATCTTAAGCTCCTAAGATCCGGCCAATTCACTGTTTTTAGGCTATATCTGGATACCCGATCGAACAATCGAAAAAGTTTGAACATATACTATAGCTAAATTTAGACAAAGAATCTAATGGATGACTTTTCAATGCGCTGTCGTTGTTGGTTCGTCAAATCTGG
This sequence comes from Pristionchus fissidentatus, assembly GCA_036245785.1. Lineage (NCBI taxonomy): Eukaryota > Metazoa > Nematoda > Chromadorea > Rhabditida > Neodiplogasteridae > Pristionchus > Pristionchus fissidentatus. Next base: position 10,027,571 of record BTSY01000004.1, read on the forward strand.
AAAATTGCCAGCGTCTATGGAAAAAGTGCGAGCGCATACCTTTACAGGAGATGTGCCAAACCTATACCGGCTTGTGTTTTAAATCAGGGGAAACATCAATGTCTGCGAACGGAGTTATGATTTTTCTACCGAGGCAATTTGAGGCAAAAACAGCCGTCAGAAGGGAGAATTGCGCGATTTGCTTGTAATTCCCCTCTCATTCTCGACCGCCCGGATCGGCTCGGCGTCTGGAAGTGAGAAATGAGAGGGGAATCATATGCAAATAGCGCAATTCTCCTCTCTGAGAGCTGTTTTTGCCTCAAATTGCATCGGTAGAAAAATCATAACTCCGTTCGCAGACATCGGAGTTTCCCCTGATTTAAAACACAAGTCAGCACGGGGTTGGTACACCTCCTGTAAATGTATGCGCTTGCACTTTTTCCGTAGACACTGGCAATTTTATAAATTTGACGAACCAAGAGAAATTGCGCATTGCCAACTTGTCCACAAGATTCCTTATACAAATTGAGCTAGAGTCTCTGTTGAAACTTTTTCGACTGCTCGATCGGGTATCCAGATATAGCCTAAAAACTGTGATTTGGTCGGATCTTCGGAGCTTAAAATTGAGCTCCGGTTCAATTTGCATATCATGAGACTACACCACTTTGATCAGCATATCAAACTGTACCGGAAACCATTGTTTCCTCAGACGTTGACTTTTCGGCTGTACCGAAGTTTGTCCGACTTTTAGGCAATCGGCCTCATATATTATGAAAGCGCTCTATAAAATAAACATTTTTATATATATTAACCAAGTGCCTAGCTCATCTGTGTCAAAAGTTATTATTTTTTGAAGAAATAATTTTAAAATATCAATATCACGACCTTTTCGGCGGCACTTTTAACTGTGTCCTTTCGATTGCACGTAGAAAATTACCCCCCCCCCCGTACGCAGGAATATGACAAAATTCATTGCGCTAAACGTGATCAAATAATTGGACGAAAATAGCCCGCTGCTCCAAAAAGAGGCGATTTTCAACAAACTAATTTATTATGAAAATATACGAAACTCGCACAGCGAAATATTTCGCCGACTCACTACACTACATAAACTGAAGAAGTTAAAAATTACCCCGATCAATTTGGAGGAATTTTTTTTTGAGCTCAAACTACGTACGAATTTTTGCAGAGGGGGTGAAATTTGCAGAAAATATATTTCGACTAATTGCATGTTTAGAATATTGCATTTCACCATGTATGCTGTAGAAAGAATATATACCACGATTTGGTATTAGATGCCGAACGGAAGAGACAAAAAAACGAAAAACAGTTTCCGGGTTTTGAACCATGAGCGGAGTGAGCGGAGTTATTTTTAATTTCTTCAGTTAATGTAGTGTAGTGAATCTGCGAAATATTTCGCTGTGCGAGTTTCGTATATTTTCATAATAAATTATTTTGTTGAAAATCGCCTCTTTTTGGAGCAGCGGGCTATTTTCGTCGAATTATTTGATCACGTTTAGCGCCATGAATTTTGTCATATTCCTGCGTACGGGGGGGGGGGGGTAATTTTCTACGCGCAATCGAATGGACACAGTTAAAAGTGCCGCCAAAAAGGTCGTGATATTGATATTTTAAAATTATTTCTTCAAAAAATAATAACTTTTGACACAGATGAGCTAGGCACTTGGTCATAATATGAAAAATGTTTATTTTATAGAGCGCTTTCATAATATATAGCTATGTATGGGGTTTGGATGCGTTCTGCCAAAGTTGAAAATTTCACTTTTGGGCATGTGATGAAACATATCTCAGCCGGGTTTGATCTATGAAACTTCTTATGTCCATTTTCGGTCTCTACGGCCAATGTTTACCCTAGGAGCAACTTTTCAGCATAGGTTAGTTTTTGCTTGTACGGCCGTATCTCAATCGACTCAGAAAGTCTCTCATATAAATATTACATATATAAATATTGTGAATGGGTCTAGTGTACATGGGTATGTTCGTAAGCACATCTTAGACCATGTCAGTTCAAGTTCTCCTCACATTTGAATCTGGGGGCTGTATAATCTGTCAGAAATGTGCGAGAAAAATATGGCAAAAAACATCGCCCAAAATATGGCAGATTTTTCTCTAACTCTCTCGATATAGCATGCTATTTCTTCACTCTAACCAAATTTCAATCGGAAATGTGCGATAAAAATTGGCGAAATTCTAAACGGAACTTGGCCAAGTTTGGTTGGAGAAAGAGAAATAGCACGCAATCGAGGAGAGGGAAAAGTATGCATGTTTGTTAGCCTTTTTAAGAGACGGGATCGGTAAAACTCGACCACCCCCCGGACGTGGCCGCCCAAAATGAGAGCTGGGGGCCCATACTCGGGTGGGTGGAGGGTCCCCACCCCGGATTGCGCAAAACACCATTTATTTCTATTTGCCGGCTCTGGACTTGAAGAAATATGGTTTTGACTGAAAAATGGTCGAAAAATAAAAATTTCTCTAACTGAAAATATGAACTTCTTTTATCATTTCCGTTATGTTTAGGGTGCCCAAACACTGTAAAACGCATGTTCAGATCGAATTTCGATTGATTCCGATACTACTTTTTGGACTCGAAATTTTGGATTTTCGAGAAAAGTTGGCCAATTTCAGAATAAATTTTTTTTCATAAGTTTAAGTTATTAGTTTCATAGTTCTTTTTTTAGGTATATGAACATGAATGCGTGCAATATTTCACTAGAACCGTTTCAAATATCGTCAGAATTAATTCTTTTGTTGAGAAATATGAGCACTTTTGAGACTTCGATTTTTCTCAAGGTCAAATCACTCATGGATTTGAAAACTATCAACAACAAAATTAGTCAGTAAAACTCTCCAAACTATTTGACCTGCACCAGGATTTGGTAGAGATCCAGATTTCTGAGATATGTGTGCTAAAATTGGGCGTATTTTCAAAAACCACGTTTTCTGAAAAAAAATTCAAAAACCACGATCGCCAAATAGTATATTGACTCTTTGAAATGGTCAGTCAAGTTGTAATAAAATTACAAGTAAATATTGCATGATGATGTAATAAAATTACAAGTAAATATTGCATGTACCAGAATATTTATTGGAAGGAAATAAGAAAGGTCGACACCGACTTCGTCGATAACGGATATTCGAGTGAAAATTTCGAAAACTTCGTCAATCAGGGTGGACCTGGCTATGGTCAATATAGTTGCATATGGTGCCAGGCTACAACGTATGCATAAAAACTATTGGCTTCGGCTCGAAAAATGGCCAACTTTTCTCGAAAATCCAAAATTTCGAGTCCAAAAAGTAGTATCGGAATCAATCGAAATTCGATCTGAACATGCGTTTTACAGTGTTTGGGCACCCTAAACATAACGGAAATGATAAATGAAGTTCATATTTTCAGTTAGAGAAATTTTTATTTTTCGACCATTTTTCAGTCAAAACCATATTTCTCCAAGTCCAGAGCCGGCAAATAGAAATAAATGGTGTTTTGCGCAATCCGGGGTGGGGACCCTCCACCCACCCGAGTATGGGCCCCCAGCTTTCATTTTGGGCGGCCACGTCCGGGAAGGGTCGAATATGGTCGAATCTTACCGATCCCCTCTCTTAAAGAGGAATTCAAGGCGCAATTAAGTGAACGCTAGAATTCCAATTTTAGCATAGTTGGGTGCTGATGGTCTGTTGCATCGTTGTTTTCATAATAACAAATTGGGTTGATAGTAGAGTTTAAAAATCGGCCATGTGACCATGTCTTGATCATCGGAACGTTTTATTCGAACTTCGCATTTTTCTTTATTTTTCATTTTTGATGGTTTGTTTAGTTCTTTCGTTCTTTTTGATCGTACGTTGGATTCAGCTCTAATCTAGAAATAATCATGCACCTGGAATCTGTTCGATAATATTTATCGAGGGTTGTAGAACCTCTAATAAATATCGTGAAGCAAACAACACTTGGTACGAATCATCACAAACATTCTATTGTTTTGAATTACTTAACAATTGACTCAAAACATGGCTATCAATTATCACAGTTCTTAATAATGTATAGGTGTAGATCATATCAAAATGCCAAGCTCTTGTCATTTACCACCACCAAGCTTCCAAACCCTCTCAATTGTCCAATAGCATGCGTTAACGATCTCAGTAGTCGCGATGATGATTATTCATCTCTCATCTTAGCCTTTCGCCTCTTTATCATCACGTCCCATTATCGTTCATTACCTCTTGTATCCAACTTCTTCTACAATGAGTCGAGCAACAGTGGAGTGGATCGAACTTCTGGAGAAAATCAACGTCGGTTAGTGTACAAGATTAATTCGAAACCGTTAATGTTATTAGTTGCGAACAAAATCGCAGAAATCTGAGCATTTAAACTGTGTTTCAAATGTGCTCTTGCTATATTTGTCGTTACTTTTCATCGGTATTTGACGGGGTTATTTCTCAGGGCTCGGTGTCGGTCTCAACTCGCTTCTTCTCTTTCTCATTCGTCGATTTTCGCGCAAGGACATGGGCAACTACAAGTATCTGCTGACGACCTTCGCCATCTACGATTCCTTTTTGAGTTTTATCCATGGAGTTATGAACCCAGTAAGTTCTAAAGCACTTATTACGGACGAAAAGAAATGTTTAGGACGTTTAAATTAAATATTTTTTTAGCAAATATGAATTTAAAGAGAATCATCATCGTGGGCACGACAATGGGAGCCGCATTACAGACAACACTGCAAAATAAGGTGAAAAATAATCTTCGAAATTGGTTATTCTAAATGTCAGAGGGAGCTTGGTGATATCTTTAGCATTATGGCGTATTCTTAGTTAGAACGAACCCTTTTTTTGTCGAACTCTTGTTCATTTCCGAGAGAAAAAGCAAATAATGATGAATGACTTTTAAGTATATCGGCCATATTACTCTTATCATTCGTGTCGTATTCAAATACCATCTATAGTCTGTCGCGTGATATTATAAAGATGTAGTGATACGAACGTTGGAAATGAAAAAAAAACTGTACTTACTGAGTTCACCAAGGCGGCACGAACGTCCAAACGCCTTGGTACCGTTTGTCATTTTGCAAAGACAGTATCATTGAATAACTGTATCTCATTTCATATCTCATTTCAGCACGTCAGCTGTGTATTCTTTGCTTGCTTTACTATTCCATTCGCTCTGATGAATGTGCACTTCATCTATCGCTACTGGAGCATAAAATGGTGAGCACACAAATCTCTTAATTCTACATACTCTCTCATCGATGGAACTTTGCAAATCAACATAACATCGTGCCAGTGTGCAGTGGTGACCATTAGAGCGTGATGATCGAAAGATCTCACTGTTAGTCACGAGCACACCATCTTCTGACTATTATACAGATCACTAGCCAACACATTACTCCGTTTCAGCCCAGATCGAGTGGAATGGTTTCTGAACTGGCGATTCCTTCTTCTGTTGTCTACTTACCCGTTCTTTCAATCTACACTTTGGTTCTTTAATAGGGAAAATAAGGAAAGTCACGAAAAATTGCAGGATAATGTGCTCGGAGTCTCTCGTGGACGACTTTGCGCCGGAGGCTCTGAGAACTGTGCGGGAGGGATTCAATGCAAAGTACAACGATTGGATCGAGGCAGGATGGATAATACTGGACCACTGGGTGGGTTTTTTTTCACTCGCACACTTTCCATCAATCGTTGGATTTTTGATCGGGGTTCATGAACAAGAAAGGGAGTTATTCATTCAGCACCAGTGTGAGTGTGAGTGTGAGCACCAGTGTGACACTGTGAGGGTGTTACTTTGACACACTGGTAGCTCGAGTTCTAGTTCACGAACTTTGTTGCGACCCTTTTCGTCCGACAGGAGAATGTCCTCCCTCGCGAACACCGACTCCTCTTCGGTCGTCGCGGAATCATACATGACGCATTCGATTGCAGCGTGATGGTCGTCTGAATGTATGGGATGCGTCGATGGTCGGCGTCGCTTACTCCATCATCCTCCCCAATATCACCGCCGCCTGCACTCTCGCCACACTCACGTATCGGTGCATTCTTCGGGCGAAGACAATGTCATTCGGACTCCGATCCACGCAACTCAAGATACTCATCGCCGTGTGTGCTCAGGTACTTTCCCTGACAGAAAATCACATCTGTGGAATAGGGATGTCGGTTAGGTGTTGCGCTCACTCCCTGGCAGTTTATTTTTATCATAAACTCTGCCGCTATCAGCCGTATTACCGATCTATCGCCGCTCGAAATGTTGTAATGCTAATACCCAACCGGTATTCCTACTGTGGAAGACTCTCAAAGAAGACAAGTTTTAGATGACTTTTTCAGACCTTCGTCCCAATCGTCTGCGTGTACATTCCGTACATTTGCGTGATCGGATCTCCGATCTTTCGTCTACCCGATTTCGGCATTCCGACTGTCTTCCCCTTTCTCGTATCGCTGTTCCCGGGTAGGCAGGAACTGTTGGATGTTCCTTGAATTGGATGCATCTTGAAGGCATCCAAATCTTTGACAAAATCGTTCACACACATTTCCCTCAGATCTAAAAAAATGTAAAACGTTGGGTATGGGAAACATTATTCTCAGTTTTCAGTGGAAAAGGCCACTTTGTTCCAGGCTGGGACGCTGTCGTAATCATCACTCTCATGAAGGATTATCGAAAGGGCCTCCTCAGTCTCCTCACTCCACTCGTGAAAAAGAAGAAAATAGCGGTGACAAGCCACTGGAAGAGCACTAATTGGGTCAACCCCGAGGCCTCGAATATTCCTGCCAACGAGACTTCTACTATAACCGTAGCTGAATCGACTACTACAGAATCTGAGAACGGTTATTCCATGGAAATTTCTGTAAATTAAACTCAAACTCCTTTCTTTGACTAGATAACTTGTGAATACTACTGTATTTATTGTGCAACATTGTCCATATAAAACTTTTTAAAAATGTTATATAATTTTTGCTTTTGTATTCTTTATACATATCAAATTATAAAAGCTTATGACTGACCAGCTGGATTGTCACGTGAAAATTAATTGTGAATCTTTTCCTAGTTCGATACAATCGCGAATTTTTGAGTACAAGATTCATGTACAATACAGATACAGCGAGTCAACTCAATTCGATTGTTCCTATTCTTGCAGAACTCTCTTGTCTACCCTTCAATTTGCAATTGCACCCAATATTTTACATGTTTTCTTCTCAAATCCATAGATACTATAAAACAAAAATTATCTTCTATTTGTTTCAAGTGATTTGTTCAAATCGATTGCATTTCCCGCAAAGACATGGGCTTTTATGAATATCTCTCTCTTTTTCACACTTTTCGCAGTCTAAGATATCTTAACGACTGGCGTAAGCGGACTTTTAAACCCCGTTAGTTTTTATGGAGAAAAAGGCCAACTCATTACGATAAACAAACTTTTTTTAGGAAGTTTAGTACTTCCAATAGTATGAAGTATTTAAAGAATAGTGAATCTCCAGGGAATCGTATGAATATATTCATACGTATGAATATAATATACGTTCATTTGAAAATTTAGATTTTTTCCTGTACGGGAGTTGTCCCGATCCTTACGTGACATGCGTGATATCTCCTGAAAACCCTTTTTTGAATGATTTTGTGACGTAATGCCTACTGGATCATTAAATGTACGGTTACTTCATGGGATAATAATAGTAAATTTAACTCACTTCTCTGTAACCATGTGACGACTCCTATTGAGTAACATTCACTTTCTGTAAATAAAGTAGTTTTCTCGGCTTATTATCACATCGTTAGCTCTTCACATGCAGGTGGAAAGAGGAGTAGATTGGTGTAAATACGAGTTTGTCTACAATCATTCCTAAAATCATGGCTACTCTTAGGTCCAGTGTCTTGCAAGGTACGCAAACATGTTCACTTCATTTTCTGATCCAGGATATTTTTTTCAATTTTGGCTCTTGAGATCAATGATCAAAAAACAATCAGAGCGACATACGTGAAAATATTTTTTTAAAACGTCTAAGATTTATTTTCGCGGAAATCAAGTGCGAACGATTCCGTTCACAATTGTACACATTTCTCTAAATATGTGAATGACGTCCCGTGGGATGCACTCCAATCCACATGTTGGCTGACATGAGAGGAAAAGATTGTTAAGCCAATCCCTTTCTAAATCATTAATTTCTCCTTTGTTATGATATAAATTCTAGATAAATTGTGCGGACTGAGATTTTGAATAGACAGTTCTCTCGGTTTCTTCTATATGATCGATCTTGACACGATAGAGAAAGTCAATGTGGGTAAGTCATGTCCCAATTATCGCCTGCCTCTTCATATGTTGAGGATTTCAGTTCTTGGAGTTCTTCTCAACTCTTTTCTTCTCTACCTCATTCGCCGATTTTCACGGAAAGACTTGGGCAATTACAAATATCTGCTCAAAGTGTTCGCTTTTTATGACATCTTTCTGAGTATCATACATGGAATTTTCAATCCAGTGAGTTCTCAGGGAGGGTATATCCTTAAATATGTGTCGTATGTTTCAGAGAATAATAATCGTTGGTCGAACGATGGGTGCCGTGCTACAATCGAAGTGGCAGAGTCACGTGTGAATGAAAACAAGGAAGGAAAACAATAAACAATATTTGCAGCACCTCACTGCACTGTTCTACGCCTTTTTCACTATTCCATTCGCCCTTATGAACATTCATTTCATTTATCGATTCTGGAACATCAAGAAGTTTGTCCTAAAACGAATAGGAGTGAAATCGTTATTCCAGCCCGGCCCGTCTTCATTGGTTTTCAAAGAAGTCGCATATTATTATACTATCAGTGTATCCAATATATCCACCATTTCTCTCCGACTTCGATCTGCGCAACTTAACAATAAGATTCTCATTGCAGTTTGCGCCCAGGTTTAAATATTTTCAAAAATTTGAAGAAATTTATTTCAGACTTTCGTGCCTATAATGTGTGTCTACGTACCGTACACTGTTGCCATCGGCTCCCCATTCTTCGGATTTCCTGATTTCGGTATCCCTGTCGTATTCCACGTTCTTGTATCACTTTTTCCCGGTAAGATAAAACAAATTGTCAGTCAGTCATAATAGGGAATTTCAGGTTGGGACGCTCTGGTGATAGTCACTATGATGAGAGACTACCGAGAGGGGTTCATCAGTCTGATTGTTCCTCAGAACAAAAAGATATCTGCAATGACAAATCTTTGGATGACGAACATGACAACAGCTTCGAGAGCCACTTCTTGACTATTCTGATTATTCGTAACTCACAAAGATAAAAGACAAATGATGACGCAACATCCAATTATAAAAATGACTTGAACATACACAGATTCGTCAACATTTGCAATTTACCTCTATGACACGATCGAGAACTGATATTCGCGGTGTTCCAAGCGCGATTACCCCCCCCCCCGGTGATGAGTTAAGGTGGGAACAGTGTCGACGACTAGCCGTAATTTCGAGACAGTAAACCTGACTAGACGGGCCGGTCTATTCGAGGGTCTATTAGGGGAAGCAGACTAGACGTCTATTCCGACGCCGTTCGCACCATTACAGTGTAGTGAAGCGCCATAGTGAGATGGACACATTCACACCCTATCTCTGCTTACAGGAACGGAAAAAGGGTATTCTTCTCTTGTTTCATGGTCAAGTCTTTGCTTGCAGGTGGAAATATGTTTGAATATTCGATGTTGTCTATGTTACTAACGTCCCCTGGGAGTTTATCCAATCCACTGACATGATTGGAGAATATTGTTCAGTAAATCCCTCCCTACATCGTTATTTCTCCGTTGTATAGACAAGGATTTTTTTATTCAATGCAATGATCGATTTGGATGTCATAGAAAAAGTCAACGTCGGTAAGTCATACCCAAATTCATGCCTGCATCTTCATAAATATAGGAATTTAGTTCTCGGTGTTCTACTAAATTTGCTTCTTCTCTACCTCATTCGTCGATTTTCGCGCAAAGACATGGGCAATTACAAGTATTTACTCACAGTGTTCGCGGCTTATGACATCTTTCTGAGTGTCATTCATGGCATCCTCAATCCTGTGAGTTGTCAATTGAGAAAATACTGGAGACCTCGAAAGATGCGCAGTATCCGTCTCTATTGTATTGTCAATTTGGCTGTAGACTGGTAGTGGTTTCTTTGAGTGGGATACCACTGGGAGAGGCCAACCACGTCTACTGTCACTGGGATACCGATGGGAGAAAACACTAGAAATGGAGGAATGAACCTCGATTATCTTGTTAAAATTGAGAGAATAGTAATCGTCGAGAGCACAATGGGGGCCGTGCTGCACACCAAATGGCAAAGTCATGTGAGGAAAAAAATCAAGAACGGAAAATAATAAAGAAACATTTGCAGCATCTAACAGCAGTTTTCTACGCATTCTTCACTATTCCATTTGCCCTCATGAACATTCATTTCCTCTATCGATACTGGAACATCAAGAAGTTGGAATTTTTGATCATATCGCAGCATAAAAGAAAAATCGAATTTCCAGCCCAGTCCGTCTTCTCTGGTTTTCAAAGAAGTCGCACATTATGATTATAGCGATGTACCCAATAAGCCAGTGGATAATATGGTAAAAATATTCGCTGAGTTTATCATAAACAAACAGCACATTTCCAGGGTAATTTTCGCCTCTTCTATAGGTACAGGAATTTCGATTGAAGCTTTGACCTCGATGCAAAATTGCTATAAGCAACGGTACAATGACACTATCGAAGATGGCTGGCTGATTCTGGACTTCTGGGTAGCCGGAAAAAAGATTCGGTTATGAGTTATGATGTGAATTCCCAGTCGGACAGTGGTCTCAACGTCTGGCCATCTATTATTCTTCTCATTGCCTATTGTATCATCGTTCCCAGCATGACAGTAGCAGTCTCTCTCGCGTCGCTTACCTATCACTACATTATTCGAGCGCAAACAATTTCACTCATGAATCGATCTGCGCAACTCAAAATTCTCGTCGCTGTTTGCGCTCAGGCAAGTACTATATTTAAAAAAAATTAAATGTATGTGTTTCAGACTTTCGTGCCAGTCATTTGTGTGTACTTCCCGTACACGGTTGGGATTGGTTGCCCGTTCTTCGGGTTCCCTGACTTCGGCATTCCCCTGGTTTTCCACGTGCTTGTTTCACTATTTCCCGGTGGGGAAGAAAAGATACTGTTCGTTAGTAGTAAAAAAAACTATTTTCAGGTTGGGACGCTATTGTCATAATGACGATGATGAAAGATTATCGAGAGGGGCTGATCAGTCTGATTGTTCCCCATAACAAGAAGATATCAGCAGTGACAACTCAGTGGAGAACGAATACGACAACTAGAGCTTCAACTAGAGCAATTATGTGACCATTTATTTCCGTCCCTCGCGATTAGAGATGCCAGAGGAAGAGTGAGAGGAAGGCCTTCCTTTCTCTCGCCCTTGTGATTATGATAATGCGTTTTTGGAAAGGAAGAGTAGGGAAAAGGGATTAACTCTTCCGGAAGAGTAGAGGTCTTCCGGAAGAGTTGTCAATTGTAAATGAAATATATAACTACTCTGAGACATAATTTTCAACAAATAGGCATGTAATTAGCATATAATCGCATTATGCAATGTTTCTGCGTGGAGACTGTACATGTTTCGTCTCATTCTAAATGATTTAGTATTCATATTGTCATGACAGAGAAAGCGTGATTGAGGAGATGAAGATGTCCTGCCTACTCGAAAGAATCTTCTATGAGTCCACTGGACACTTTTCCAGTGTTTTTCCCCTTATCAAGCCCTTTTACATTAGTAGTGAGAGTCTGACAATGACTTTATATCGCGACATCCAAACAATCAGCTCAAATAAAATAGGAACACCTCGCTGTGGGCTTCTATTTTATTTAACAGCGGAAAAAATATTTCTGAGTTTGATTTTACTGGTTTCAATGACCAACTCTTCCGGAAGACCTCTACTCTTCCGGAAGAGTAGAGGTCTTCCGGAAGAGTTAATCCCAATTTACATCTTGGCGAGGTCTGCCTTTGTCCAAAAACTCTTCCTCTGGCATCTCTACTCGCGATTCGATTTCATTATAAGCGTAAATTATATGAATGTATTATGAAATGAGAAAATAAATTTTTCAGTTAGACTTTAATAAATGAAATATTCAACTCAAATTGAACTAATAATTAGTAATGTATCTACGCTCGAGGCGCAACTGGATTTGAAATTTGACAAGAAATAAGGGAAGATATGGGGGAGGGGGGAATGAGGGGATGTAACCGTCTCCCAAATATACATCAGATCCAAATCCTCTCGATCTGAGGCATATTCTTGTCTTTTTCCATTGCCATTGGTTGAAATAGCAGAATGAATATCCAGCTTTGAATGCGGCTTTTACTCTGTGACTACGTAGCGTCCCTTGCGAATTCAGTCCGCATTTTGGCCGGCATGAAAATGATTATTCAGATAATCCCTTGCTATATCAGTCATTATCTGCTTATCATCGTAATATATCCATTTTGAAAATCGATATTTTGCATCGATCACTGTCATATTTCATTTAACGCAATGATGGATCTGGATTGCATAGAGAAAGTCGATGTGGGTATGTCATATCTTCTTCCTTTGACTCTTCGTAAAAACAATTTCAGTTCTCGGTGTCCTTCTAAATTTGCTTCTTCTCTACCTCATACGTCGATTTTCGCGGAAAGATATGGGCAACTACAAGTATCTACTAAAAGTTTTCGCTACTTACGACATTTTTCTGAGTGTCATACATGGAATATTGAATCCCGTGAGCATAACTCGTCCTCAGACAATACATTAAATAATATAGTAAAATATATTTCAGAGAATAATAATCGTTGGGCGAACGATGGGTGCCGTGCTGCACTCGAAATGGCAGAATCATGTGAGGAATTAAAATTAGTAGGAAAACAACAAGCCGATATTTGCAGCACCTCACAGCAGTTTTCTACGCGTTCTTTACTATTCCATTTGCCCTCATGAACATTCATTTCATTTATCGATTCTGGAGCATCAGGGAGTTCGATTTTTTAATTTGCGATTATTACATAAAAAATTCATAAATTCAGCCCAGTTCAAATTCATAAATTCAGCCCAGTTCAAATTCATAAATTCAGCCCAGTTCAAATTCAGAAATTCAGCCCAGTTCGTCTGCTATGGTTTTCGAAGAAGTCACACATTCTCTTGATATCGATGTATCCAATAAGCCAGTGGATAATATGGGAAGTTCTTCGGGAGCCATCATAACAATGAGTGATTTTCAGGGTAGTTTTCTCCGCCACTATAAGTGTTGGTTTCTCGAAAGAGGCTGTGGAGTCACTGCGAAATGGCTATAGCGTGCGATACAATGACACTATCGACGATGGGTGGCTGATTCTTGATTACTGGGTAACAAATAGAAAGGTCCAATAGCGACATGAGTTTTCAGCCGGAAGATAGATTCAATATGTGGCCGTCTGTCATTCTTCTCATTGCCTATATGATCATCCTACCGAATATGACAGTAGCGGTCATTCTCGCTTCTCTCACATATCATTACATTCTTCGAGCTCAGACAATTTCACTCGGACTTCGATCGGCACAACTGAAAATCTTAGTCGCTGTTTGCGCGCAGGTTAAAATATTTTCGAAAATCATTTAAAGATATTTATTTGAGACATTCGTGCCCGTCATGTGCGTCTACATCCCCTACACGGTTGTGATCGGCTCACCATTTTTCGGATTTCCTGATTTCGGCATTCCCATAGTTTTCCATGTACTTGTCTCACTGTTCCCAGGTAAGTGAAAGGAAAAAAAGAAAATAGATAGTTGGCACATTATCGTGTAATCCATTCCATTGTTCATGTGTTTACTAATCTGGATTACAGGTTGGGACGCTCTAGTGATAATGACTCTGATGAAAGACTACCGAGAGGGGCTCATCAGTCTGATTGTTCATCGACATAAGAAAATCTCAGCAGTGACAACTCAGTGGAGGTCGAATTGGAACGACGCGCCAACAATGCAAACTGATCCCTAATCATCCCCTTCACTTATCGTTCTCTTTTCTTTTTTTTCTCATATTTCACTGATCATCAGAACCGGCACTCACACCCTCAAGTACATTTGTGACCATTGTTATAAAGATCCCAAATACAAAAAAAATGAACTAATCGTCTCATTTCCCTACATCCTTTCTGATTTACACCTCCCTCTCTCCTTTCCCCCTCTCATTCTCTCCTCTTCTATGTATCCCCCGCGGTCGGCGCCCGAATCTTTCTTCGAATCAGTCAGTTATCGTTTTTTTTCTCAGTAAATCATTATTTGGGCGATGGGATTTATGTAGTACATATTTGACACAAGCCTTCACCATCTCCGAATCACAGTTCTCTCCTCAGGGTCACATCTATGGATGGGTGATTCTCTTCGCCCTTATCCTCTTCGGATTCATCTTCGTTTTCTACTTTTACAAGTGGGACGATTCCCCCCCCCCCTGTTTTACCTCTCCTCGTTTAGCATCAAAATTACTCGATTTTATTAACACTAGTGTACAGATCTGTCTCAATTTCTCATTTTCGATGATCTCACCTCCGTGTTGTTGAACATAAGAGACTTTATTTCGAGCAATACGATTATGAAAATCGCCATTGCAGAGAGGCCATTCGTCCCATCGTCGTGAGCAAGGATGCCGAGGTTCCAATTTACACTTTTTTCTGGAGTGGCGCTTACCTGGAGACCTTTGGCCACCTGAAAGCTGCTCGTGAGGGATAAACACGAAAAAAGAAAAAAAAGGAAACCGATAGAGTTGTGAAATATCGAGAGAAATATTTTGGTAGCTCTAAATTACTTTATTAGTTTTTAATTTGCAGTTGGAGAGTCGTACCCGTGACGAGGATGAGAGAAACCAGCCTCATGTCGCCGATTTCTACCTCAAGAAGAGATGCAGTCACTATCTAGGCATCACGAAGGAGAACAAGAAGAAGTGAGTCTCCCCGATCTTGAACAAATTTCTGCGCCGAATCCCGCCTCGAGAAACATTGACCCCTCATTGATGGCACATCAAATGTTCATTGGTCTAATTTTGAGCTTGGTTGATGGTGCTCCTCCTACCTTACCATCTTACAAAATATTTATTATGATCAAATTTTAGTCCGTAGTGTGTTTTGTATGTGCAACAGTTAGGTAGATCCAGAAACGCAGACCGTTTCACGGGTCGCTCTTTCTAATTAAATTTGCGTAGATAATGAGCTTTGGAAAATAGGTAATTTCTGATTTCATTGTTATTCTGCAGAATTCCCGACGCGACCAAATCGAAGATGAAGAAACCGAATTCGAAGGAGAAAATAGAGAAAGAATCTGGAAAAGAGAAGGAGAAGGGAAAGGAGAAAGAGAAGAAGGAGAAGGAAGTCAAAATGAGGGCGTAAACTGTGGGATTCCGCCCCTCCCCCCTACACAAACCCAGTTCGATAAAGCATATCTTTTTTGCAATCTGAATGTATATTTGCGAAAAATCACAGAATCGAATTCGCACTCATTGCTAACGGCGAGATTACATATCATTTTGTTTTGTTTGGCGGACGGTGGTAGCTCAGCAAAGCTTTCTCTGAAATTCGCGCCTTATAGTTCGTCCAAACTTGCCACGAAAATATGTACTCGTTTGCCAAATTGAGCTCAGTATAGACAACCGGTATCATTGGCGTATGTTTTCCTACTCAAGTTGTCCTTCGCAGAAAAGAGTTCGTCAAATGCGGGGCGTTGCACTCTATTTGAGCAGCTGTCTACAGCCGTCATACATGTTCTTCTTCCAAATTCGACGACATTCCTTCGCAATTCCGAGCATTCGACGCTCCGGACAACGAAAGTATGCTTCCCGGCAAGATGATTCCCCCTAATAGAGCCAATTCCTCTGGGCGCTGCTCTAAGGCGAGTATCTATAATATCTCACCATGCTTTCTACTTTTTGATACAAAAGATCTCGACCTGGTTGATTTTTCGAATGATTTCGTACAGGAAGTCAAATTCTGCGGTCTATTTTGCATCATAATCATCCTCCAAATGATGTACCTTCACTGGGCGCTGCGTAGATCCATCGTTTCGAGTGGGCATCACTACAATCCCAGTGAAGAAGTGTACCTGCCACAGTGAGTTGCCACATTATTTGCTGTCAAAATCATATCGATAATAATGTTTTATTTTCGGGAACGAAAGCTCACGAGCATAACAGGAAAAAATGATCGTTATTAACATATTCATTTTTTACTGACACGACGAGACGAGACGTCGAGCCCGGTTCGAAGAGGGGAAGTACCTTTACCTGTTGCTTGTAACCCTCTATTCAGTGCGTCGTTCGATCAAATTGCATCTGACATCGAAATCTCCGACGCTGCTCAACTCCTTCCCACCAATGGAACCCTCTTCTGCTTCGTCTTCACTGCACCCAAATACCATCGAACGAGGGTCAGAAAATCATTCTATTTTCATAACGGAGTGAACAATACTAATAATCCTTACATGCACTAATTCAAATATGAGAGCTGTCTATTTCTCTTTTCTAACACCAATTTGTGTTGAGGTACCGGCGGTTGCCTCGACATGGCTCAGTCGTTGCGACCATGGACAGTTCTTCTCGAGCAAACCTATCGACGATTACGGGGTCTTCTCCGATATTTTTCTCTCGAAAGAATCAAAAAATGCCCAGGTCGTACTCCACCATGACATTCAGCAAGCCGCAGTTCCTTATTCAACAGTGTTCAAGACTGTGAGAATTGTCTCTCACTTTTCGCATTCTCACAGAAATAACTCTAATAGTAAAATGTCGATACGAAGAGTATGGAACACTATTGTTACCGAGCTTGCGAAAATTAGAGTTTCAAGCTCTTTGTGAGCAGGCGTCTTTCAGATTCCGGACGACTACGAACTGCTCTTCTCCAAAACTCTTCTCGCACTGCGTTACACGTATCGAACGTATCCCGACTTTGACTGGTACTACAAGGTTAGCCACGAATAGCGACGAAATTCATGAACAAGTTATTGTTAGAGGATCTTTAGCTCCTAGCAAATGCATGAATAACAAAAGGAAAACGATAAATGCCAATGCGGTTATGGGTGTTGTCGAGGTGTTGCTTAGAATGATTATAAAAAATTAAAAATCTTTTTGAAAATATTTTAGGCAGATGACGATACATTCGTCATCGTGGAGCATTTGCGTCGGTATCTGGACAAGCTCGATCCCTCCAAACCACACTATATCGGATACCGACTGAACAAACATATTGTGCGATTTATCGAATTCCAACTTTTACATTGCAAGGAACCAAATATTTTTACACAAAACAGTAACAAATAAAAATGCGTTTATTTAGCCTCGCGGGTATCACTCGGGAGGCGCTGGTTACGTGCTCAGCAGGTGAGATCAACCCACATCATTCCATATCTGCAGAATGGGGTCAGGGTGAGAGAGTGTGCAAAAGTGAGAGAGTTTCTCTTGACTTCCTTGCTCTCTCATTCGGAATACCTTTCTGTAGGACTTGAGGGATGATGTGAACAACGGTTGTTAAACATTTAAATTAAAAAAAAAGATGGTAGACCATGCACTAAACGAGGTGCGCATACCCTACCATGCGTCGACGCATGGGAAGTGCCTACCAACTTTTTTTGGTAGGCACTTCCCACCCATGACCCGGGGTTCATGGTGAAAATCGATATTTTCGATTATCGATTGATCAACCCAACCTATAGTGGGATGGTACCGTATGGTCTACAGTAACTCAAAATCGATAATCCGGGTTACTGTAGCTTTCGCTGCGGGACCACCATTTTGCGAAGTTGCGCCAAATGAGCCGGGATTGCTTTTATAAGTTGGCATTCGGCACGACATTGCTCGAAAGGTATACTATAGTCGGGCTACCGTACCCATGGCTGCGCTACGGTAACTTTCGCTTCGGGACCACCATTTTTCAAAGTTGTTGGAATCGAGTCGCGATTGCTTGTTTGAGTTGGTAGACAGTACGAAATTGCTCGAAAGGTATACGGTAGCTCGGCTACCGTACCCATGGCTGCGCTACGGTAGCTTTCGCTGCGGGACCAACATTTTACGAAGTTGCGCCAAACGAGTCGCGATTGCTTGTAAGAGTTGGTATTCGGTACGACATTGCTCGAACGGTATACGGCACATCGCCTACTGTTCTGCGGGTTACGGTAGCTTTCGCTGCGGGACCACCATTTTGCAAAGTTATTCGAATCGTGTCGCGATTGCTTGTAAGAGTTGGTATTCGGTACGACATTGCTCGAACGGTATACGGCACATCGCCTACTGTTTCGCTAACAAGGTTTACGCGAAATATTTTTGAATGTGCAATTCATAGTCACAAGTATAGATGCTTCCCACGTTTGATCATGAAGTCACTTCGTGCATCTCTGAGCTGCTCTTCAATAGAACGAGATATGGAGTCAACTACCATTGGCTATTATACGAGAACCTCAATGCGGTTGAACACTGTAATAATGTATCGCCAACTTACTATTTAAATATTAAGGTACGATATCACCGCGAACGAAAATTAAAGGGATTCAATATCAGCGAATTCAAGTGCTAACCGCGACAAAATCAATAAAGAAATTAATATTTCAAAATAGAAATGGTTTTAAACAGTAAAAATATGTGTTAATGTATCCTGTATATTTTAACTTGCTAAAAGAGATACTTACATATCGCATTCCCTGCACAATATATCACATCGCATTCCACCTCTCACCAGCAATTTCTATTTTCCGCAACTTCATGAAATGATGTTCGAAACTAAAGGTACAGTAGCCCACGGAACAGTTGGCAATGTGCCGCATACCATTAATTCCGTACCGAATACCAACTCATGCATCAAACGCGACTCGTTTGGCGCAAATTTGTAAAATGATGGTCCTGCAGCGAAAGGTACAGTAACCCGGTGTACAGTAGGCGATGTGCCGTACACCGTTCGAGCAATGTCGTACCGAATTCCAACTCATACAAGGAATCGCGACTCGATTCGAACAACTTTGCAAAATGATGGTTTCGAAACGAAAGATACAGTAACCCGCGGAACAGTAGGCGATGTGCCGTATATCGTTCGAGCAATGTCGTACCGAACACCAACTCATACAAGCAATCGTGACACGATTCGAACAACTTTGCAATATGGTGGTCTCGAAACGAAAGGTACAGTAACCCGCGGAACAGTAGGCGATGTGCCGTATACCGTTCGAGCAATGTCGTACCGAATACCAACTCTTACAAGCAATCGCGACTCGTTTGGCGCAACTTCGTAAAATGGTGGTCCCGCAGCGAAAGCTACCGTAACCCGCAGAACAGTAGGCGATGTGGCGTATACCTTTCGAGCAATTTCGTACTGACTACCAACTCATACAAGCAATCGCGACTCGATTCCAACAACTTTGAAAAATGGTGGTCCCGCAGCGAAAGCTACCGTAGCGCAGCCATGGGTACGGTAGCCGGACTACAGTATACCTTTCGAGCAATTTCGTACTGTCTACCAACTCAAACAAGCAATCGCGACTCGATTCCAACAACTTTGAAAAATGGTGGTCCCGCAGCGAAAGTTACCGTAGCGCAGCCATGGGTACGGTAGCCCGACTATAGTATACCTTTCGAGCAATGTCGTGCTGAATGCCAACTTATAAAAGCAATCCCGGCTCATTTGGCGCAACTTCGCAAAATGGTGGTCCCGCAGCGAAAGCTACAGTAACCCGGATTATCGATTTTGAGTTACTGTAGACCATACGGTACCATCCCACTATAGGGTTGGGTTGATCAATCGATAATCGAAAATATCGATTTTCACCATGAACCCCGGGTCATGGGTGGGAAGTGCCTACCAAAAAAAGTTGGTAGGCACTTCCCAATGTGCCGACCGTGGTAGGGTATGGAGGTGCGGCAGGACCACAAAAGTTGGCAAAATCAATTCGTTTCCTTTGGCAGAGCAGCGATGGATGCCTTTGACAAGGCTGATTTGTACAGCGACCGCAAGAAATGTCCTCCATGCAAATACGAGGACGTCGGAATCGGAAGGTCAATTAACCTTTTTATAAAAAATGTACATTCCAACATTTCTTTTTAGATGCCTTGCCAGCTTGAACATTCATCCCAAGAATGCGAGAAATGCAAAAGGACAAACTCTGTTCAACCCAAATCGACCCGATCAAGTAATTCAATCGAATGTATGTAATTTTCAGATTGAGCAATTAGTCTTCATTTGATAGATGATAAGCAACTTTCAAATAATAAGACTACCAGAAGATGTTATAATTATGGGAATTGTGGACGAGTGTCCGCCCGTTTTAGCATTGAATTATTTTTTTCAGGGGTCTGATTCAGTCGCGGCGGATTCAATTTCATTTCATCACTTGAGCCCTCAACAGATACTAAACTTGCAACTGTTCACGTATTCGATTGAGAGGCCGACCAAATAAATTGTTATATAAACATGACGAGTGAAATAGATATAATGAAATATAACAGATTCGTTCAGTCGACAGTTTCGATATGAGATCTGTACTACTTTTTCTATAACATATTTGTGATGTTGAAAAAGCGAAAAGAAAATGAAAATCGCGAGAAAAAGTGTTGATATCGAATGCACAACTTTCGATTCTATTCTATTAATTTTCTCGGAAAATTACGGTCAATATTGAATTGAAATGTTACCTGCGTTGTGCACTCGTTTACAAAACAAATAGTGCGAGAGTTTTAACATACTCAAGAATTCCGTGGACCTGGTCTACGTAGAATGTTCCACATTCAGAGAAAAATTACTTCGTCGCATGCATGAAGTAATTAATTACTTCTGTGGAAATACATTATAAATGTGTTTATAAAACATTATAAATAAGTAATCAATTACTTCGATTGCTGTTCTAGCGTATTTCCACAGAAGTAATTAATTACTTCATGCATGCGACGAAGTAATTTTTCTCTGAGTGCAGGGAACAAGAGGAACAAGACCAGGTACAAGAGGTACACCATAAATAAGAGCATAAACGGATTTCTTGAGTAGCTATAGGCGTTTGTGATGATGAAGAGAAAATGTTTGTGGAGAAACAATTGAGAAATCTCGAACGAATTTTTGAGCCTCACATTAGCCCAGCTTTTTACGAGAAAACTTGCAGTCGTTTCAGTCGCCGGATGGTCTTTTCGATTGTTCTTGACTGTTGCACAAAGCGTGTCTATAAGTTGGCGTCGTAGCTATCAGAATCGTGGTATGCAAAGTGCAATGCAACATTTGGATGCAGAGTATTCCATTGATGTATCCTGAGGCGTATTTAGAGTTCTTTTTCCGAATACGCGCTGACCAACCAGCTGTTAGCCAGCCCGTTATGGCCGATAAACTAACGACAGCCATCGGACCAATTTGAACAGTCAGTGGAACACTAATCTGGAATTATTCACTAGATACTTTTTGTATTCAATCCTAAACAGATTTGACGCTATTCTTAAACCTGCAACATGAGAGTGTGCGTGAGCTTTCGTTGTAAAAACCGCGTTCGACCACTCATACTCTGTGACTGAAATTAGTGATTTGTGTTGAGATGCTCAACGTCGGAACGAATTTTGTCGCTTCTGAGATTGCGAAGTTCACCTTTTTCGAGAGTAGAAATAGTGTGTGCCATACAAAAAATGAACAAAGCGCGACGACGAGAAACATGGTCTAGAAACTTGACATGGGACAAATGAATACAAAGGAGTCACGGTGAGAGAGTGTTCAAAAAGGAGAGAGTCATGCACTCTCACTTCAAACCCCCTTTCTGTAAGTTATACCGACGTGTGCACTCACCACACCCATTGCGATCGCCAAACCGTGAAGAACACTGAAACCTTCTCTTGGTGATCGATTACTGTATGCAAAACCGTGATATGTGTCAGAGAATATCCACATAAGTGAAGGATTTTCCTGAACAGAATGAATATATTCAGATAGAAGATTTCTTCGATTACCTGTTTCATGAGGTCAAACCCCGCACCTGTCTCTAGATAACACAGCGCCATTATTACGCAGGGGATAGACATTAATACAACAAATCCCATTCGAAAAGCAGCTTTTTCAAATCTCTGAATTCTGTAGAGTTAATATGTTGGAAAAAAATGAAATGGAAAAATGAACAGACTGGAATATGTCGATATTTGGTCATTTCGACCACTGTTGTGTACTTGAAATGAAAGCAGAGAACGATTGAAACTGCGACAGAAACGATGGAACAAAATGTAATCGTCTGCAATGTGAAATCTTTAATTTAAAAAAAAGGTCGGTTTTTTTGGAGAATCGCGTTACGTTACTCGAAAAAGATTACCGAAATTCAGCGTTTTCTGAGGGACCAACGGATCATTTCGAGCATTCTATAATAGTAAGCGACTCACCAGTGCAATGTGTCCTTGCACTCCAAAGTAACACAACAGTCCCAGACACAAAGAAGCAGGCGCGGGAAGCAAAACTATGGGACAGAACAGCACTCCGATGTTGAAGTCAGTAAGAGTTATCGCAGCCTCAATTTAGGTTTCTGAACTTTCGTTGAAAAACCTGTGTTATGAATTTCGAAAAAGCTCTTAATCATGAACCAGATTCTATAATTACTAAAAAAGTAAAACAATTTGCAAGTTTTTGAATAATTTCAAAAACAAGGGATACCTGCACAAGCATGAGATATCTCGTGAGCGGTCGACTTGAATCTGGCGTCTTGGTGGCCATGAGATAAAAGGCAAGAGCGGACATTAGATGTGCAACAACTCCCACTCCGTGCTCGTATGCAGGCATAAACCACAACCAGAACGCATCCAGAGTTGCGTTTCGTCTACCCATTACGAGTGTTACATACAGTCACTGTCCTACTCTCCGGAAAATTCACCCATTGTATTCCTTCATGTCAATTGTTTTCCGAATCGAGAAAGAGAGTACAGAAGGCGATATCTTTTTTTTCGAGAATTCGAGAAAAACGCAATCGGCAATTGCATACAAAATACAATTAATCGTTGCAGTAATGTGAATAACAATATAGTTTAAAACGCGTTCTATGTGAGAACGCATGATCGGCTTTAGAACTAGTTTATAGTTACCGCCCAGGGTTCAAAACAAATGCAAGGGTGCCTTTGTGTGTATCTATATCAATGCGTTCTCGTTAAAAATGGACCTTTGACGTACATCAAATTCTTACGATCAGTCTATTTTCAGCATGGATCGACACCGAATGACCGCTCTATTTTGAAATTGTTTTGTGGATGTGCAGGCTTACTCCTTTTTAACGACTATCGCAATGTAGCCACATTTTCAACTCCAAAAGTATATATCACCGCTAATCTTGATATTTCCAGAGTGAGAACTTAAAATCCTGATATTAGAGAGAGTGATACGGTACTTACTTACTTACATACTTAGAAGAACCATCTTCAACGGCCCTTGCAGTGTGGATACAATTCCTCCGCTCGTCTATTCCGCGATCGCGTGTCACATCATTCCACCGGCCGGTCAACCATCCAGAAAGGCCTTTGGAGTGAGAGAGCGTGTGAAATCGAGAGGGACTCTCTCACTTTTACACACTCTCTCGCCCTAACCCTGGTCTGTAGGTTTGGAATCATGTGGCGTAGTGTGTGGGGCTGTGCGGACGATCGGGTCGTCCGTCCTCGAGGTAAACGTGTTCCATCTCAATCGATTTTACAGGAGCAAGCTACCACGCAAGATGGGGCAAGCCGATAAGCCAGCTGCAACGAGGGATTACGTAACCCATGCGTTCCCAAGGCATCTAGGGCATGTTACCTTTCGCAATCAAAGTTGGTACCAATTTACCGCCCCGGGATGAATGGAGGGCTTGGTTGGTCTCGGCGGGGATCGAACGGGTCGTCGAGGAAGCTCTGGTCACATGGCGATTCCAACTCATATAGTGTTGTGTCTTTGTGAGTTTCTGGGGGCATTTTTATAGCCACGAGATTGCTATCAATCAACCACGAGCCATTCGCACGAAAAGGAAATGGTCTCACATTCGCATTAATATGATATTTAGTCGATTCGAAATATGTATTCGGCTTTTGAAAGCCATTGTAATGTACCGTTTCCTTTACTGTGGTTGTAGCCGGTGATAATGTATTATACGACCACTCAACCACCTGTTGCTAACCACGCCAAGTCGCAGGTGAAACAAGAAATCAACGGCGACAAATTGTCATAACATTGGCAATGACTGCACGAAACGTAACGCTGGATGCGTTCTGGTTGTGGTTCATGCCTGCATACGAACACGGAGTGGGAATAGTTGCACATCTAATGTCCGCTCTTGCCTTTTATCTTATGGTCACCAAAACGCCCGAAACTGGACGACTGCTCACGCGATATCTCATGCTTGTTCAGGTATTCCATTTTTCGTTGTGCTTTCAATTTTCGCAAATGTTCTTCTTGTCTTCGAAAGTGTTTCCCCCAGGAACCCGTCAAAGAATTGTTTTTGGTGCATGACCTTTAGAATCGCTTGTGGTCAGTCCCGTAGCATCTTGTGGTCGGACGTGTGGACAGATGACCGGTCCCGTAGCCAAAGTGCAGAGACACTAGGAATCTGTGGTCGGACCTGTGGACAGTTGGCCGGACTAGTAGCCAGTGTGGTCGGCCCAGTGGACAAGTAGTACTGAGTACTCAGAGTGTTTCGAAAGCCCAGATTCTTCAGTGGACATTCGAAAATCGAAATTCAGGCTATGATAACGGTTAATGATTTCAACATCGGAGTGCTGTTCTGTCCAATAGTTTTGCTTCCCGCGCCTGCTTCGATTTGTCTCGGACTACTGTGTTACTTGGGCATGCAAGGTCACGTTGCGCTGGTTTGTTATTTCAATCGATAATTCTAATTAAATATGATCGAAATAATATGCCCCTCCCTCCCCCCCGAAAATTGAGAGGCGGCCCTCAAAGGGCAGCTTAAATTGAGTGGAAAGAAATGAGATAGTGGATTTATAAAAAAAAGAAATAAGAAAGTGGAAAATATTCTTTGTCCCTCAATTTCTCAATGCCTAACTCTTAAATTTATATACTTCCGAGTAACGAGAATCTCGAAAATACCCCGTTGTTCTTGAAAATAAGAGTTTATGCAATTTTATTTTTCTAACATTGCAGACGATTACATTTTGTTCAATCGTTTCTGTCGCTGTGTCCATTGTTCTTTGCTTTCATTTCAAGTGGTCAACTGTGGTCGAAATGACCAAGTATCGCCATATTTCAGTTTGTGTATCTCTGTCTCCTGATATTCCTAAATCTACAGTGTTCAGAGGCTAGAGAAAGTTTTTTTTTTTCTTTTTTATTTATTTATTTATTTATTTTTTTAATTTTTTTTTATTTTTTTTCTTCTTATATTAATGTCTATCCCTTGTTTTTTATTTCTTATATTAATGTCTATCCCTTGCGTGGCAATGGCGCTGTGTTATCTAGAGACAGAAGCGGGTTTTGAAATAATCAAGCAGGTAACCAAGGACATATTCTACGGAATGTATACTATTCTTTTCAGGAACATCCCTCACTTATGTGGATATTCACTGACACATATCACGGTTTTGCATACAATAATCAATCGCCGAGAGATGGTTTCAGTGTACTTCACGGTTTGGCGATCGCAATGGGTGTGGTGAGTGATTATTCGTCATTACATCTTACAATTAGTCTTAGTCTTAGACAACAAATACCATTCGAAAAGCACCGTTCTCAAATTTCGGAATGCGGACAATCTTAGTCGTCATGACAGTCCACATATTTTCACCGGCAGGAAAACCAAACACAAAGGGTGTAATAGATCGTGTATGATCGGGAAGGACTTTTTGCACACTCTCTCATGCCCCTTTGGAGCAGTGTTAGTCATATCATACTTCTAGACCATGTTCCTCGTCGTTGCTCTCTCTTCATTCTTTGTATGGCACACACTATTTCTGCTGTCGAAAAAGGTGAGTTGCGTAGCCTCAGAAGTGAAACATTGTTCCGCTAAGTCAGTAATTTCAGACATTTGAAACATTGTTCCAAATTAGTAATTTCAGACAGAGAGCATGAGTAATAGAACGCGACTTTTGCAACAAAAGCTCACACACACACTCATGTTGCAGGTTCGTGAGTATGTACAAATATACGACGTTTTGGTTTGAATACAACCTGTAATATAGATTCACAACAAACACTTTTCTTGTCATTTTCTGAGACGTGACACTTAGTGTATGCTAGACTTACACATTTCTCGTGTTTAGACACTCTTTAGACGCGTGATAAACTCAATATATATTTGATTGGGTGGCACATAACTAGGGTTCTCCTCGCAAGAAATGAGTAAGGGGGACCACATTGTTATTTCTTGCCAAGAAATGTCTTTCGAGAAACGATTTCCAAGCTCGATATCTCTTCAACTTTTACCACCGATTGATGGCGCTGAAATGAATGTAGACTGCAAGAGATACGATTGCTGGAAATTGAAAATTTCTTGCTAGGCGAACCCTACTCATAACAGTGTATTCGTTCCTTGTGTAATGAATCATTGCAGATCAGTGTCCCTCTTTCTGTTCAAATTGGTCCGATGGCTGTCGTTAGTTTATCGGCCATAACGGGCTGGCTCACAACGGGTTCGTAGGCTCGTATTCAAGACAAAAATATAAATATTCGTCTTAGGACACATCAATGGAATACTCTGCATCCAAATGTTGCATTGCACTTTGCATACGACACTGTTGATAGCTACGACGCCAACTTATCGACACGCATTGTTCCCTTGTTGCCGAACTCGACCGGAAAGTAGGAAAGTGACCATGTCCACATCGCAAACGGTTATGTGACGATCTCCAGGTGTAGACGGAGATCGTTCCTGTCTGCAAATAGAGGAATTTATGTTAGTGATATCCTTCTGAATAATAATTTTTTTTATTTTTCTGAATATTCTGAATATTAATAATTTTATTCCATTATGGAATAAGGATGACCCTAATTGTGTATTTGATTGTCTAGGGTATCCAGTGTCGCCTAGAACATAACACGTATTCTTCTTGTTGTCCATTAAGCTCTGGCTTAAAGCAGTGCGTCATATATTTTATTATAATAATTTACGATTCTCCACAATCTTTCCTGATAAGCATGAGGATAATTGTTTCCTCCGATACTGTTGATATGGTAAAATGTTCACATATGATACGCTCTAACATGTGCATTTTCCTCTGAAATCATGCCAGAAAAAAATATAGTAAAAAACAATTGTCATGGTTTACGATACGTTGGTATAAATTGATAACCCAACTGATTCTTCTGCATCGGTCACACATACACTCAGAAAAAAGTCACTAGGATCAGGACACAAAGTGAAAATGTTCACTTACCGGTAAGTGAAATGTCTCTTACTTCTAGTGACTTTCACTTACAGGTAAGTGAACATT
The DNA here is from genome assembly GCA_036245785.1 of Pristionchus fissidentatus. Lineage (NCBI taxonomy): Eukaryota > Metazoa > Nematoda > Chromadorea > Rhabditida > Neodiplogasteridae > Pristionchus > Pristionchus fissidentatus. The sequence goes on from BTSY01000004.1 coordinate 10,054,951, forward strand.
TTCACTTTGTGTCCTGATCCTAGTGACTTTTTTCTCAGTGTAGTACTAACCAAAGCCAACCTCTTCAAGAATCATACCGAATCTTCTAATCTTCAGCTGTCGATTGGTCGTTTGCCGCAGGTGCAAATAGAATCAAAGACGAAAAACGATGGCATAACACGCAACAATATATGATTTTGTTTGGCATCGTGAGAATAGCAGTAATATACGACGTATTACCGGCACTATATTTATTTGAGCTGTTCTTTCCACGCAAATACAGGTGCGGTGTCGAAGGCTAACTTCACACAGCTGCTTATTGCCTATGAATCACTAAGAGTAATGGGCTAATAAAATATGTATTACCAAAATGGCCAGGCTTGTTCTTGTCAAGTTTTTTTCCTGAATCAAATGATCTCATAGAAAACGCGTTCAGCAACAGCCAGCATCTTATTTCTCACCCACATTAGGTGAAAAAACATTAGGCTCGTTCATAGGGCGCATTTACCTCGTCAAGCTTGAAGCACTCAACAAAATGCTGGCGCAAAACGTGACTCTTGATGCGTTTTGGCTTTGGTTTATGCCTACTTACGAGCATGGAATTGGGATTGCGGCGCAGTTAATGTCTGCTCTCGCCTTCTATCTTATGATCACTAATAATTTTTTTATCTTACTTGAAATATTATAGCATGTGTGATACATTTTAAAGAACGTTTGCAAAAAATCTTTGAACTGAAGTAAGATAGCTGTACGAGCTTTTCAAAGAAAATTTTGAGGCTGCAATAACTCTCCTCGACGTCAATCTTGGCGTGTTTCTGTGTCCTCTCGCTCTTCTGCCCGCCCCTGCACTCTTGTGTCTCGGACTGCTCTTTAAATGGGGAAGAAGCGGAGAAGTCGCCATGGTTTGTACAAGGAATGACATCGCAAAAAATGACATCACCGTTCTGCACACTATCTTGTCGGTCGTACCGATGTGACAGTATGCGAAATGAAGAGAGTGATTTAAAAAAATAGAGAAAATCGTTCTTTTACTATCACAGACTATCTTATTCCTAGAAACTTATTTGAATTATCTAGTTGTCACCACTTATTCCACTCTATATGAGGCTGTTCGCGAAAGGATCAATGAAATGGACGTACACTGAAATTGTAAAGTGGTACCAAAATTTACACACAGTGGTTATTGAAGGTGCTGATCATCATGGTGAAATTCATTTTACATTTCACTTATCGGTTGGGGAGTACTGTAACTACCGTTTTTGAGGCTGATGTGTCATATCTCTTGAACCTTTCAACCGATTTCCAAGAAAAATTTTTTTCTGCGGGTATTTTATGATGCTGATAACAATTGCATACTTTAGTAAGAAATATAAATAATTTCTCAAGTTTCAAAAAAGTGTTTCAGAACACCATTACTAAGAATCGCTAATTTCATATAACAGAAGATGCGCCATTTTCTCAGCTTTCATATTCTTATGCGACATGTATACTTTAGACCTACCATAACAATCGATAATGTCCTTTTTATTCCCAATTTTGTGTTTCAATGACCGCGCAGGAGAGTGCGAAATGAGAATGACAAATGAAAAATGATAATGAATGGTGATCTAATGGCCATTTCCGTAAAGAAATTGGATATAAAAAGGGCATTTTCGATTCTTATGGTAGGTCTAAAGTATACATGTCGCATAAGAATATGAAAGCTGAGAAAACGGCGCATCTTCTGTTATGTGAAATTAGCGATTCTTATTAATGGTGTTCTGAAACACTTTTTTGAAACTTAGAAATTATTTACATTTCTTGCTAAAGTATCCAATTGTTATCAGCATCTTAAAGTACCCACAGAAAATTTTTTTCTTGGAAATCGGTTGAGAGGTTCAAGAGATATGACACATCAGCCTCAAAAACGGGAGGGTGACAAAACGGCAACGACGGAAACGGCAACGGCGGAAACGGCAACGGCCAAAACGGCAACGGGCTATAACTCGGTTATTAGTGATCCGATCGATATGGGAGTAGTACCATTGTACTCCTACCGTACCCCACTACAGTATCCACATATGGGTTCGGTGTGTCAGACAGCGGGTCAGATTCATGATTTGCGCCGTAAACTTTTGAATCATGACTCTGACCTAAAGTCTGACACACCGAACTCATCTGTGGATACTGTAGTTTTATACGGTACCCTTACTGTGGCGCCCACGGATGTTTACGGCACAAATCATGAATCTGACCCGCTGTCTGACACACCGAACCCATATGTGGATACTGTAGTGGGGTACGGTAGGAGTACAATGGTACTATTCCCATATCGATCGGATCACAAATAACCGAGTTATAGCCCGTTGCCGTTTTGGCCGTTGCCGTTTTGTCACCCTCCCTCAAAAACGGTAGTTACAGTACTCCCCAACCGATAAGTGAAATGCAAAATGAATGTCACCATGATGATCAGCACCTTCGATAACATCAATCAAGAGATTTCCAGAAAATCGATGTACGAGGTCCTTCACAAAAGTTATTGATCCTCTCGCAAACAGCCTCATATTATAGATTTCTACGGATCCTGACTCTTTCGGAGATATGTTATGCAGGCAATATTCTTTGATTTCCAGGCGTTCGCAAGTTTTTCAATTGCCGCCGTTGCCTACTCGGTGGTTCTCTGCTTTCATTTCAAATACTTAACGGTTGTCGAATTGACTAAATATCGGCATCTCTATGTTTGTTATTTTGCCCCACGGGTTTCTTTTTTCATCGCGCCCTTTCGAATCGGACTTTTTGTGGGCCTTCCCGTTTCTTGCGCCGTGGTGTTGTACCAATACCTGCATTCATACACTGATATAGGGCGCTTCAGACTGGTAACTGAGAAAAAAAAACAGGGAAAACATCACACAACAATTTTCGCAGGATTATCCGTCACTTACGTGGATCTTCGATGATGCCTACAACGGAATCGTGATCAATAATCAATCGATAGAAGAAGGCTTCAGTATTGTTCATGCTATGTTTCTACTGTCGTGCGCAGTGAGTGTACAGCGCGAAAATTTGCTAGAAGAATGGTTCTCGAAGGGTTCATTTGTTCGTTCTTTTACTATCACGAACAGTCTATCTTATTCCTAGAAACTTATTTGAATTATCTAGTTGTAAATTTGCTAGAAGAATGGTTCTCCACAGGTGAATTATCTAGTTGTAAATTTGCTAGTTGAATTATCTAGTTGTAAATTTGTTCTAAATTTGTAAATTGACTGTGTCCCCACTCTCTCGTCTCGGTGAGAAAACGAGAGAGCGTATGGAACGAGGAGATTGGAGAACCGTTCTCTAGCGAACGAAACCTTGGAGAACCATTCTCCTAAGAAATTTGCATTCATTGAGTGGTTGCGCACCCATTGTCAATGTTCAAAGTGTTCCTTTGAAGGGAGGTGTCTCTGTGGTCGCACTCAGCTCATTCTTTGTTTGGCACACACTCTTTCTCCTGTCGAAGCAGGTGAATTTCGCAAAAGTGCTCAACTGTGCTCATGTTTTGCCGAACTTTTAACTTCTCTTCATTTTTTTTCTTCATTTTGCAATTGCTTCGAATTAGGTTAAGAAAAGTGCCCAATGAAGGTATCCGGTGCGATATTTCAATCTATCCGATATCGACAGTTATACTTCTAATTGATAGTAACATTTCTTCAGTCTCATAATATGAGTCGTCGAACACGCGACATGCAACGGAAGCTCACGCACACTCTCATGCTGCAGGGTCGCCTAATCCCTTGTCTCAGTAATAGTGTTGTTAGACCGAATAATTCTATTCGCGGTAACAACGGGTTATTCACGAATAACTTTTCTTATTACTATATATTAGAAAATGCTAGCGTCTGTCTGTCTGTCCGTTTTTTTTCCTTCCGTCCGGTCACACTTTTTTCTCAATTTCCTTATATTTCGCTTCAAATTTGCTTTATCTTCTCAGAACCTTTTGCATATGATAATAGACCAGAATTGCTTTCAAATTTTACAAAATTTAAATCACCAAATCCATGGCCAAGTGGGTTACGCGCTGGACTAGCAATCCGACCGACGCAGGTTCGACCCCCGCCGCGGGCAAACCTTTTGCCGCATTTTTCGCGAGTGTCAGAAACCGTTCTGACACGTTTTTGAGTTCCGTGAAACACGTTTTCACCTGTTTTGCCGAGTTTTAACGTGAAAAGTCGAAAATTTCGAAAAGTTCCAAAATGATTCAGAAAGCGTAGTGCATTTAACCTCAATACAACCCCGCTAGTTAGCGAATAGCATTATTCGATATAATAACAGTACTCAGTAGATCTCCGAAGTAATACATTGCAGATTAGCCTCCCTCTCTCAATCCAAATAGGACCTATGACACTCGTTGGAATGTCGCCATTCCTGGGCTTTCTGTCAACTGGTTCGTCGACTAGCAGTTAAGAAAACCACTATACATGTACAGGACACGTCAACGGGATACTCTGCATTCAAATGCTGCATTGCACTCTGCACACGATACTTTTGATAGCAACGACACCAACTTATCGACAAACTCTCATCGATTGTTGTCGAAAGCGATCGAAGAGCAGAAAAATGAATGTGTCCGCATGGAAAACCGTCTGAACTTCCCCGATTTTTACATCGCCGGTGTTGTAACATTGAAGCATGTAATTTACGCAAAATAATATGATTTCGTTCCCGACTTCGCTTATCGTTTGATGTGAGCTTCATTTATATTTTTGTATCATTTCCGAAAAATTCGAACTCAAATTTCTCGAAAACAAGGTAGATTTTTTTTATTTAGGTCATAAGTGAAGCGGAATTTTTTGGACCACACCAATAGCTACCAGAATCCCTATTAGCTACTAGAATCTGTGGAATACTCAAGTAGTGACTCTTTGCTGAATGACATCGATTCTTATGCGAGAACATTGATAAAAGTTTCTTCCCTAATATGGTGAAGTGTTCATCTATAATGCTGCCTTCATAGTCCAGCATCCCTAATTTTGAGGGGTCAATGTCGCAAAACACGATTTATAAGTGAAAAGAAGACGACCCTGCAGTTGGATCCCTCAAATGTTTCGACTAGTGCTCTTCGACTCTCTTCATTGCACTAAATCTCTCGCAAACGTCGCGGTCAGCGTACCTTTCTTCTCAACATTTCCCATTTCCAGTAGCATCCGATAGGAAAACGAAAAAAAAATCGGCAAAAAACTTTGGTAACCGATGGGAATCGAACCAGTGACCTTCGGATTGACGTTCTAGGCCACTACCACATCGACCATGCGGATGCCGCGTGTTTACACGCGTTCCGCGCGCGTGAAATTCGTGCGGTGCAAAGAAAAACTACTTTCCACGAGGTCAAATACATCATCCGATATATCAAAATGATCAGAAAAAAGTTCTCTATAATCTGTGACTGACTTTTTCCGCAATGCGGCCTGTATCAAAAATCGACTTTTTGGCGAAAAAGAAAAACAAACACGATGTGACACTAGTGTCATTTGATAGAGCGTCAAATTCTGATCTAGAACTTTCGGTTTCGGGCCATTTAGACGAGTTTCCGAAGACTTTTACTCGAAAAACACGTTTCCGCAGAAATGACGCGGCGCCATACCAGCGCCCGGAAGGGTCCTATTGCGAAATCGACCGCACCAGCGTCTTCAGCACAGAAAGTTACCCCTAGGCGCAAGTTTTGAGCAATTTCGATTTTTTACCTGTTCCAGACCTCTGTTGAGACCTTGTTGATCCTAACGCAAACGGCGTCATATAGATTACGAAAAATCACCAACAATGTATCCAGTGTACACCATAAAATCTTTGCTTGTCTGAGGCATGAGCTTTGAGAATTCCGAAATGAGTAGCAGGGAGTATGTTGTACGGTAGATTCTGACACATCAAATTGTGTCTCCGGACGGCAGTCAAGAGTGGGGCAGGCACAACAATAATTTACATATTTTGTGTATTGAGAATGGCGAGACATTGTTTCCCAGGTGTCGATGTGCTGACTCCGCAGACGTCGGACAGAAATCACATAGCGGGAGTAAAAATATCGAACACTGTGTCAAATTCGAATAACACGGTGTCGATGTATCTATCGGGCAGAAATCACGGAATGGGAGTAAAATATCAAGCGTTAACGGCGTCTGTGGTGCTCGTCAGTCTTAATCATTTGGCGTTCATTTCCATGCAACTACAATGACTATTGGTTCCAAGTACTATTGGTTCCTAAAATTGTCGAACTTTCATTTCTTTATATATATTCGTGTCTACTAGAATGTCCGCGAATTGTCCAAGGAATATGAGAGCGTTCACATTTGGAATTGTTGACGAGCATTTCGTAGTATGGTTAGCGAATATTGCACTTCCTGAAGAGCGATAGACATCCGACAGAAATCACATAGTGAGAGCCGAAATATCTAAATGTGAATACTATGTGTATTACGAATGGCACAATACTGTTATCCTGGGTGATACTTCTTCGACAAAGATCCGACAGAATGCAGAGTTCTAAAGTAAAAATTCCGACATACAATATTGAAATTGGAATTCCAGTCCCGGCGTCGATTCTTCAGTATCGGACGGATTGAGTAGAAAGAGAGAGTTTGCAAAATCAAAATAGCAAGAATTAACGCAGTTTCTGATGCTCCTCAAACTCAACGCAATAGCACGGCACACAAGAGTCCGAAAAGTATCATTGATTAGCGAACAATTAGGGCAGATATAACAGCTAGATGTTTGAGATTTATTAATTGCGGGAAATAGCTACCATTTTCACATGTTGGTATGTAAATTTCAACACAAGAAGGCGAATTCAGAGATCCATCGGAATTCTCGGCCCACATTTTGTTTTCGCACGTATTCACATTTGTCAAAAGGATTATTTTAATTTCTGATGCTGTTCTACTGCCTGTGCATTCCTATAAAACTTTACGTGATACAGAGGAAATCACTTCACATTTTTTTATATTATTTGAGAATTTAAAGTGGTTATTAAATTGTGCTTTTTTATATTTATCAATTAAATTTAGAAAATGTCACCTTCCCATCTCCTCCTCCTCCTTCTCATCTCAAGCGTTGCTCTTACCAACTATGCTGATGCCAATGAAAGATAGGTCGGTCCACAATCCTCATACATCGATTTTATTTTATTTGCATTGATTTTTCTATTCGATATTTCTAATAATAAAGCTACTAACAGTCCCGATCAAAAGTTTTCGGGCACTTTTTTCTTTTCAATACAACTTTTGAACCCGAAAAGGCGCTCTAGTGGCATGGTGTGCTCTTCCATTGGAGATTACAATACGACTATTGGGGTATTACGAAATCTTTCAGTTTTTTCATAGTAATGACGCAATCAATGCATTCTTTTTTGAATGGGCATTATTCTTTCATGGATTTTTTTCATGCTCTCCAAACTTTCAGTGTGTTAAGACATCCCCATGGTCAACCAATAATTTTTTTCAAGTTGTTGCGGTGCCGCTACTTGGCTGCAGCCAAGCTACAATTTCGAGGTCGTAGGCATCCCACAGACCCGATCAAAGCAATAAAATGATCGCCATCATGGCTGCCGATGATCCTGAGAATATGGTCGCGGTAGGCCACAATTTGCCATCAGGGCACGAGAAAGTCACTTTTTCGCGTTATTGTGTTCTGGCCGAGGGCCCACTATAGGAAGTGCTCGGTAGATCTGGTTTAAACGTGGATTCTTTCGATAATCTATGCGAAAACCGATTGCTCGCTGCAATAAGCGTTTCGATTGGCGGCGATACATTTCTGGAACGACACTGGTTTGGCCAGTCCCATTTTCTGCCCGTTGGCAACGATCAGACTTTTGAGCGTATCTCCGCACTGAGCGAACATACAAAGCTGGCAGACCCATCAATGGAATCATCGTGGCCGGCTCTATAATATCATTCAGAAAAAAAGCCTGTTTGAATGAGAACAAGGGCAGAAAAATCTAGGCGAGGCTCGGGCCTTCGGGTTCCATATTCTCTGCTTGCGACGAGCAATGCGATTAAATAGTGCTCCCACCTAAATTTGTTTGGTTACTCTGAGAATCGAGAAAAGGAATAGCAAAGCCAAATGAAGCTCCGTAAACAGAGTATTTGTTTCCGAGCATCGGAGTGTGTGCTCTTTCTCGTGAATTATTTCTCACTATAATATCTTGTTCCTTAAATTTCTTTTATTTATAAAAATTGGGTTATTTGCAGAAGAGAGCTGCATGTGGACTCTCCGATGAACTGTGGACTGCTCTTAAAGAAGCCTCTAATGATGTGAAAGACTTATGACATGTTCTGGTTGTTGTCATAAAAAAACTATATAATAGTCTATAATAGTCTAACTATATAATAGTCTATATCAGTGCGTTCGCGTAAGAATCGCAACACCTGCCGTACAGCAAAAAGTGACAAGGTGAGTATTTCACATATTCTGATAGCTATTGGTATGGTTAATCATTTTCCGTTTAGCTTATGACCTGAAATGTCAAATTTGCATAACTACAGGTCTAAGTTCAGCTGTTTTCACAGTTTTTCGAGTGTAGCTCTTCAGGGAGTTGAGTTACGACTTTAGTCAAAGAACAAAGAATGGCCGCCAAAGCATGGCGCATCTTACTGTGTCATTTGTTTATTCAAATTTTAATTTTTAATTATTTCCGGAAAATTTGAACTCAAATTTCTCGAAAACTAGGCCGAATCCAATCACCATCTTTCGATATGTTGTACTTCTGAACATGGTCTATCTGATTATCACAGTCACATGGTGTATTGAGGGCGGGCATAGGTCGAAATTCCCAATGCAAAATTATAAGAAATGCACGAAAACCCTTCATTTCACCCTTATTTCACCATCATTCCCCTCATTCGACGCGAACTGCACGGTGTAAAATGAGAATTGTGCGAATTGTAGACCGCTCACTTCGCGTCGAACAAGTGAAATAAGGGTGAAATGAGGGGTTTTCGTGCATTTCTGATAATTTTGTATTGAGAATTTCGACCTATGCCCGCCCTCAATACACCATGTGACTGTGATCATCGGATAGATCATGTTCAGAAGTACAACATATCGAAAAATGACGATTGGATTCGGCCTGGTTTTCGAGAAATTTGAGTTCAAATTTTCCGGAAATAACTAAAAATTAAAATTTGAATAAACAAATGACACAGTAAGATGCGCCATGCTTTGGCGGCCATTCTTTGTTTTTTGACTAAAGCCGTGACTCAACTCCCTGAAGAGATACACTCGAAAAACTGTGAAACCAGCTGAACTTTGACCTACTGTAATTATGCAAATTTGACATTTCAGGTCATGTGCTAAACGGAAAATGATTGACCATACCAATAGCTATCAGAATATGTGAAATACTCACCTAGTCACTTTTTGCTGTACGGATTTGAGAACAATTTATGCGGTTCTTACGCGAACGCACTGATATAATAGATTACTAGTCGACCCAATACGATTAACCCACTAGGTATTGATCCATTTTCAGCCGCTTCTCGTCAGCACGCTTTTGTTGACAGTTCAAACAACCCCGTCTTTGATCGATTGCGTCTTCAAAGAACTGGGTGTAAGTACAAGTTCAATCAGTTTTTAATCAGTTATAATTAAATTATGTGATCACATTTCCAGCTCATCTAAGACGAATTCTGAGAAGGATTACTACAACACCGACCCTGGTCACCTTGATTCGTCAATTCTCTGATAAAGAAATGCATATTCACGAGAACTTGCAGACACATTATTAAGTAAAGGCCTCCCATCAGAATCCCTTTATGTTGTGTTATCACAGACATAGGTGTTATCACAAACACAAGGATCGTTTTCTTGGGCACAATTTCTGACACTCGTTTGTTACCGGAAATAATAAGTTGCTCGTTGAGCATGCCATTCGATTCTTATTTACCATCACCAGATCGTGGTTACAATTTATATTGTGGAATTCAATGAAGAGACACTTGACCAAGTGAGTTCGTCCCGGCTCCAATATCGTTTCTCGGATGCAATTATCTTATCATTCAGGTTCATTTCATCTGAAGCGGGTCCGTCGACTCTTCTAGCATCGTCTATGCTGAAAGAGTTAGAAAGTCGATGGAAGAAATATTTCCTAGATGCGGACATTCTTATTCACTCCTTTTTTGATCCTGCGGTTGTCAGAAAGTTCTCTTCTGTCGTTGATTGGGAAGGAGTATCCAAGGAACTTCCATGTTCGTACTATTTTCATCTATGAAACAGACAACAACAATAATTTAGACAATTGGAGCTTTGCAGTGACCGGACTTACTAGTCGACCTACAGCAAGCAGCAACTATATCGATGGATTCTAGACGTGCTGAATTGTACGACGATTCCGAAGATGATGATGTAGTCGACCAACCAGATATTAAACTTCTGATCAAAGCAGAAGTGATCAATTATCTCGAGAAATCTCGTTCGGGATTGGGTCTTACCATGCCCGCGTTGGGATGGTGGAACGCGATTTTTGTGAAAGATTCGAAGTTCCCTCATAATCCTTTCTGTTCCAGCCTCACTACACTCGCAAGACGCTTTCTTTCCGCCCCTCCTACATTAGTTTCCGCGGAAAGAGTGTTCTCTCACGCAGGTTTTGATCATCAATATTACCAAATACCGTAACCGATACCGTAATCAGATGATTTACCGTAATCATCTTCGTAATCGACTGAGTGCAGAGAAAGCAAAAAAATGCTTATCATTCGCCTCAATCTTTTCAAAAATCTCCGGCTAGTGATCTTGTGATATCCGATAATCGAATTTACTTTCAGTTCGCTCTCTGCCCAGCCCGAACGTGTAATTGTCCCCGAGACGCAGCTTGCTGGAACTGGAGAATACTACGATAGCGATGATACCGAAGATGAAAGAGATATGGACATGGAAGAGGAGGAACAAGAGAAGGACCAACAACAAGCAGAAGAAATCGAAATCGATTCTGTTCCCCCTTCCCCCACTCTGTAAAACGTCATTGTTTGCAACTGATTATAGATTTTTCCTCAATTCTTTCAGAAATTTTGATCGTTATTGTTAAGTTACTTATTGTCTCAAAATTAGACTGTGTAATAATTGAATTTAGAACTCTTTGTATTACGTATTTGTTATGATCGTTCGTTATGAATCAAACAGCTGTTATCGTTGTTATTGTTGTTATACAATGCTCAGAGCTAAGGTAAAACACAAATAGCAACTTGCCGCTTGCATTATTTCAATAAAGTTCGAGCTCGATCAGAACCAAACCCTTGGAAAAACCAAGGACGCGTCTTATCACTCCAAGGCCTTGGGCCCCCTGGCTGTTTACCTCTCACACTTGGAATGAGGGAAAGGTCACGGGAGAGAGAGACAAACCCTTGACCCTTGAAACAGCAACCCTACAGCACAAGAACAAGACAACTAGTGTGAGCTAGACAGATGTGCTATGAACAAACGTTACCTACTTTGTGCTGACGATATCCAAATTATGAGTGAGGTAAGCTTTAAGTTGTGCATAAAACATATTAATCTTTTGTGATAGCAGTTTGTATTTCACATCATTATCCTATGCATTTTCGGAGTTTCGTGACAATCATATGACGCCGTTTGCGTTAGGATCAACAAGTGTTAGGATCAACAGGTAAAAAATCGAAATTGCTCAAAACTTGCTCCTAGGGGTAACTTTCCGCGCTGAAGACGCTGGTGCGGTCGATTTCGCAATAGGACCCTTCCGGGCGCCAGCATGGCGCCGCGCCATTTCTGCGGAAACGTGTTTTTCGAGTAAAAGTCTTCGGAAACTCGTCTAAATGACCCGAAACCGAAAGTTCTAGATCAGAATTTGACGCTCTATCAAATGACACTAGTGTCACATCGTGTTCGTTTTTCGTTTTCGCCAAAAAGTCGATTTTTGATACCGGCCGCATTGCGGAAAAAGCCAGTCACAGATTATAGAGGATTGTTTTCTGATCATTTTGATATATCGGATGATGTATTTGACCTCGTGGAAAGTAGTTTTTCTTTGCACCGCACGAATTTCACGCGCGCGGAACGCGTGTAAACACGCGGCATCCGCATGTTCGATGTGGTAGTGGCCTAGAACTTCAATCCGAAGGTCATTGGTTCGATTCCTATCGGTTGCCAAAGTTTTTTGCCGGATTTTGTTTCTTCGAAATTTCACCCCCTGACAATATTGGCTCTTTTCCTGAAATCTTGTCGAGAAAGAAGTACTTACCGAGTGAGTAGGTTGCTTGGCACATTGTGAGGTAAACATTAAAGATATCAATACATAAATATTTATTAGTCAATGACAATTAGATTGGTAAGCCAATCATTTACCCCATTTGCACACTTTCCTATGATTAACTACGCGGCGCGCACTCTCACTTACTGATGTAAATCGTGTGTGAGTTAGAGTATAACATCAGCCTTTGCCGGTGTACCAATTCCTGAGAGGGCCACGGATAAACCATAAAGTAGCACAGAATAAGCCAGATGGAGGTCGGATAAGCAACTCTGTGAGGCGGCAAGCACGACGAGAAATCGATAATACCTAAAGTCAGGGTAAACAAATGAATCAGACCTCATCATTTCGACACTCTCTGTCGGTTGATGAGGGTGTGTGCGAGATGGAGAAAGTTAAACCTATTGTTTGCTTTAGAAATTTGTTTCAAACTCTAGAAGTCAAGAGAGCTGTCGAACTGACAGTAAACTACATAATAGAGTGCGAAACGCAATAATTCAAATTGAAATATCATAATTCTTTCAAAAATGTAAAAAAAATATGAAAAGGCGGGATTGCTAACTGGTCACTCTCGATTTGTTCAGACTTTCAATGATATGAAGGAATAAAAATATACAAAAAAGGGCCACGGCAGCGCGTAATATACCGGACCAATTTACCTTTACTTTTGAATAACTATCTCTATTTTGCACGCTCTAACATCAACCGACCGGCGTAGAAAGTGCGGAAATGTACAGGATTGACCAATTATTTGTCAGAATTTCAAACATTATTGATTTTTTTGATGCTTTCCCGACCTCCGGCTGGCCTATTCTGTGCTACATTGTGCCGAATCCGTGGTTTTCTCAGGATTTAGTACACCGATAAAGGCTGATTTTGTACTCTAACTCGCACACGCTTATTTTCAGTCAGTGAGAGTGCACGCCGCGTAGTTAATGATAGGGGAAAGTGTGCAAATCGGGTAAATCATTGGAGCTCTTTTTTATATGACCGATTGAGTAGACTAGAGGACATGGAAAATAAAGAGAGGCAATACAATTAGAGAGAGAGCAAGGAAAGCGAAAACAGTGTAAAAAAAAATTCTGTAATTTTGAAAATTTATTGTTCAACTGTTTGAAAAAAATTGAATAGATTTTCACACCAATCAATTGTGCTACTTCCTGTTTTGTGAACGTGCTTTGAACGCCAAGGCGGCTGTTTGGAATTTTTTTTCACTCCCCCTATTTGCCGAAAAAAGCACTTGCCGCACAATCCTGGCATGTAAATAGCACAACAAATATTTGCTCATTTTTTCAAGTACTTCCTTTTGATCTACCCATAGTGCAGGTGATTCTGGAGAGCAACACGCTCATCACCAAATCGTCACAGTACGATATTATCAGCAAATGGATCGGGACGGGACTGCTTACAAGGTTTACATCAGTTTATTTTTCTTTGTAACGCTCGCCTCATTTCACTTGCTCGCTCACCAGTCGGACTGACAAGTTAGTATGAATTACACTTACTTCAATGTTCCCAATTACTGAAAGCACTATAAATACCCAATGCCATGGTTTCACGGTTTTTCCTCTTGATCTATTAGATATATACTTTAGCCTTGCAGTACCACCGAGAAATGGTTCGGTCGCCGGAAAATGATCACGCCAACGTTCCACTTCAATATTCTGAAGGGATACGTCGATGTGTTCGTCAAGCAGGGCCAGGCATGTTTGCACTTTGATCAATCCCTTTTGAAAGTTGATTTAAATATTTTAATTGTTTTATTGATTTTTTTAAAGATTTTCGTGGATCAGCTAGAGAAGCACGCTGATACAGGCAGAGAAATGGACGTCTTCCCCTTCATCAAACGATGCGCACTCGACATCATTTGCGGTGCGAGATTTAAACTTCGTTTGCAGAGAAAGAAAGTGCACAAAACACTTTTCTTCATATTTCACGGGGGAATATTGCTTGCCCCATCCATTCGTTTCGCAGTGTTCGGCGTTATTTCTGGAAGCATCCCCTTTAAGTTTTTTTTAAAAATAAAACAGTATAGGTTATATTTATGGTAAATTTTAATTAGCCTACTTGAACTAATTATATTTTTAAATGTTTCAAGAAACTGCTATGGGCACATCGATGGACACACAAACGGGGGGAAATGCAGAATATGTCGACGCCGTTAAGAGACTCTCCGAGATTGTTTGGAACTTCCAGAGGTACACTGAAAACGAATTTGCTAGGAGATCGGATATCCATCACATTATTTCTCAGAGACCGGTTTTCAGCCTCTTTATTTCTCTTTTCAATGGGAAAACGAGAGAGCTTAAGGTCCTGGAAAAAGGCAAATGAAGGCAAATTGCCAGGCAAATTAAAACCACGGAGAACTGTTCTGCTAGCAAATTTGCGAAGTGATTTTTAAGGAATAGAAAGTAGACTATTACCAGAATTTATAATAACAAATTTCAGAGCAGCGCCAATAGTTTAACAGAAACCAGAAACACACTCCCAGATGGAAAAAAGAATAACTTGAAAAAGAATTTATGCATTTCTCAAATATAAATTCAACGTTTGAGAAATAAAGTATTTCAGATTCCCTTGGCTATGGCTGAAGCCGATTTGGTATGGATGTGGAATGGGATTCGAGTTTGATCGACTTGTGAAGATGACCAATGACTTTACAAGAAAGGTTAATTTCCTAAGTCTGTGCAGTTAAAGTTGGTTTAGACTCATTTACATCCTGATTCCTCTCAATTTCACACTCTTTTTTGTCATCTACCAGATCGTGTTAACAAAAGAATGACGTCATTTCAGGTAATAGCAGAGCGTCGCCGACAGCTTGAAGAGGACGGTTTGCTCGAGGACGATGCTCCCAGCACGGATAAGGCATGTTTTCTTGATTATCTATTGATTTTAAATATAAATTTACGAAAAAAGGGACGAATGTTTTGAGTGCGATTATAACCTCTGGACGTGTGACCTTGTTGGAGAAACCTGCCGTTACTTCGTGAAGTTCTAGTCTATTTCTACTGCAAAACAATGACGAGACGAGTAGTTGTTTCGGTGCTCCCAGAAGGAGTGTCTATCTTGGTGTCCTGGGGAATAACAAGAAGGGTTCTTTGAACACCGAAGTAATCAACTATCTATTATAGTTATCGGGACATTTTTTAAAATTTCTATTTTTACGAACTTGGTAGTAGCACCATGAAACAAAATATTTTTTAAAGGGAGAGATCTTTTTTTCTTGTTCTACCAAATATTAAAAAAAATGACAATTACACACAATAATATTTACAGACTTATTATACTTAAAATCTAATATTAATTATTTAGAAAAACAAATCCGTTTTCATCGACATGCTGCTACTGATGCAGAAAGCCAATGCTCTTACAGATCGGGATATTAGAGAAGAAGTGGATACATTCATGTTCGAAGGTATTTTAGAAATACTTTTCCATTTTTCGTTCTAATTATCTTATCAGTTATTGGTGTTGAGTTGATAGGGTACAGAATTCGGGGGGAAAGGAATGGTAAAAGACAAGTTCGCATACGATTCCAATCATACAGATCAGGATTAGAGCTGGAGAGTGTGCAAAAGTGACAAAGTCCCTCTCGACTCTCTCACTGCAAGGCCCTGTCTGTAAGGTAGTGCGGCCTGCGGAATGATGTGTTTCAGGCCACGACACGACTGCATCTGGAATGGGCTTCACTATCTGGTTCATTGGACAGTATCCAGAGGCACAGGGTAACAACATTTTGATTGGTTCACAATTTCAAGTCGAAAAAAATCAAAATCCCTGAAATGGTTGAAATTTTTTCGTTTAATAATTATTTCTGAAGGCGTTAGTATTCAGTTTGGCGAGATATTTGGCATATACGATACACTTATGGTACTACATCAACTGGCAAAAGAATAGCAACTTTCAGAAGAAAAATATTTTTCGAAAACTGTATCCAAAACAGAAAATCCAAAACAGAAAAAAACCAAAAGAAAGTCCAAAACTGAAAATAATTTTTCGCTTATTTATGCTTAAAATCACGTCACAGAAGAAGCTTTGAGGTCGAAACTACATTTTAGACCATTTGCTACCTAGTGGCTATCAATTATCGGTTGTATTGAACAGTAGATGATTGTCAGTTTTGGACCATGGTTCATGGTGTTTTTCGAAAAATATTTTTCTCCTGAAAGTTGCTATTCTTTTGCCAGTTGATGTGGTACCATAAGTGAATCATATTTGCCAAATATCTCGCTAAACAGAATACTCATGCTATCAGAAATAATGATTAAACGACAAAATTTCAAACATTTCAGAGATTTTGATTTTTTCCGACTTGAAACTGTGGGCCAATCAAAATGTTTTAAACAGTAAACTTGTTTAAAAACATCAAATGCATATTTTGAGGCTATTCTCGAAGGAGTGGGTTCTCGTAGGAAGGATATTTTCAATACCTAATTTTGGCGTAGTAGATTCCAGATGAAAACATTTAAAATTGTTTGATAAATTCAATAGATGTATCCAAATTTGGGGTTTTGGAGCATGCCGCACATGTAGAAGATGTTTCCGAAAGAAAATCAGGTCTAGCATGTATGGTTCATAAAATATATATTTTTGTACCAAAGTAATAAAAATTAGTATGCGTCAAACGAGCAGTGATCTCACTACGAGGGCACCGAAAATGTGCCAATTTCAAACCAGAAATTTGATCAAATATGCCCCTAATATGTTATGCAGAAGAATGGTTTCCGGGCCGACATTATGAGTAGGGTAGGCAGATCGATGTTTCACTAAAACAGCCAAAAATTTTCGATTTTGCTATATTTCTGTATTCTTCTCGCTTCAAATCCAGTAAAAACCTGGCTTCTGGCATAACTGTTCATGCTCTTTCGAATGATATATAACACGACATCAAAATCCAAAGTTTCAAAAAATCGATTTGGTAGGTCAAAACTTGAGATTTCGGGTCAATTTTATGGTTGTAGTATACATTACCCCTTGGGGTCATGTTACCAAAGTTTTAGCCCCGGGCGATCATTTTGACCGAGTTGTGCAACTTCACCGACGTTCTTACAGAGAGTGCGTTTTAAATCGTATATTTGACTCTTTTCCAGCAACGAGTGCATGAAGAAATGGATGAAGTGTTTGGCGGTGATATTCACCGAGATCCAACGGATGCCGATCTGAGGAAACTCGTCTATCTAGAGAGATGCATTAAAGAAGCACTCAGGTACTCGATGACGAAATTGACTATGGTGTATAACTAGACGATTTTTTTTCTAGGTGAGAAATCGTACAGCTAGTGAGGTCGGTCGAGTCGAGAAAGAAAGGACCTTCATAGACGAGGGATCATTTCATTTTGAGAGAGCACTGCGAATCGTGCTTGACTAGACCGACCGCTCTAGACGATTTCTCTACCAAAAAAAAGTCTAGGTCTCTCCCAAAACAGTTCTAGTCGTCGACACTGTTCGCATCATAGCTGGCACATTGTGTAAGAATATTTAATTTAATTTATAAAAAAAAAGAAAGACAACTGTTTAGACTGATGCCGTCAGTTCCTCTGCTGGCGCGCGTCCTCTCGCATGACACGGATATTGGTAATTGCATATTTTTCAAGTAAATAGTCGCTAATTTTCGTCGTGTGTAATTGGAAACATTGCAAACATACGACACATCGAAAGCAAAAGTGAGGGTATATAACTAGCGGGGTTGTATTGAGGTTAAATGTACTACGCTTTATGCGTACACTACGCTCTATGCATAGTTATGGTTGCGGGTTCGGTCCAGGGGGAGCTCGATAGGTGGCTCCAGATACGGTCCAGGGGGCGCCCTGTAGCCGGCTCCAGGTTCGGTCCAGGGGGAGCTCGGTAGCCGGCACCGGGCTACATTAAATCTCGCAGTATGCTGGGGAATGTTAATCGCTACCAAGAGTACTGGCTTATTCCGGTGGAAAAGGCTCGTGAGGCAGAGAGCGATCGAGAAAAAAATTTTAAAATAAAAGTTTCGATTTTTTACGTTAAAACATGTTAGAACACGTTCAGACACGTTTCGAACATCGCAAAACACTTTTCCTGCGAACCCCTATGCTCTCTGAATCATTTGGGAACTTTTTGAAATTTTCGATTTTTCAAGTTAAAACTCTGCAAAACAGGTGAAAACGTGTTTCACGGAACACAAAAACGTGTTAGAACGCTTTCTGACACTCGCGAAAAATGCGGCAAAAGGTTTGCCCGCGGCGGGGGTCGAACCTGCGTCGGTCCGATTGCTGGTCCAGCGCGTAACCCACTTGGCCATGGATTTGGTGATTTAAATTTTGTAAAATTTTAAAGCAATTCTGGTCACCTATCATATGCAAAAGGTTCTGAAAAGATAAAGCAAATTTGAAGCGAAATATAAGGAAATTGAGAAAAAACCGGACGGAAGGAAAAAAAACACTTCGTCCCCCATCGTCAAAGCCGACGCCGACTCGAGTACAGACCGCCCCCTCGCCCCACCCCCCCCCCCTACTGGTGAAACACTGGCATGCCAAGAATCAGACGTGGGCAAGATCACCCGGGGGCACTACGTATTTTCCAGGAACATGATAAGGTTCACTGTGCGTGATAACTATAGAAAGAGACACCAGTAATCTATTTCATGAATATACGGTATTTTGTTTTTGGCCACTTCTAGTTCCTTAGCTGATCACAGACTTGGCACACTCTAATGTGCCTATTTTTTGACTTGACTGGATGCCCCCGAAATCTCAGCAACCATAGAATGAGTTAAAGAGCGACTACGCAAAAATAATAGACATTAGACCAAGAAGAGTTATGTTTCGTATTTATGATATTTATTAAAAAAACTGCTTTCCAGGTGTCCGCTCGCCATCCGTACGCGTACATTCCGTTCAGTGCAGGGCCAAGAAACTGCATTGGTACGGTTCCCCCTTTTCCATACCTTCTTGAACAGGGATTATTGAAAATTGAATATGATATCCTACGAATATGCTGTGGCCAATCGATAACTGACTATTTTCGCAGGTCAAAAGTTTGCTCTTGCCGAGGAGAAGACGGTCCTTTCGTGGTTCTTCCGACGATACTCCGTCGAGACCGTCGAACCATTCCCTGGCAATCGACCCGTACCCGAGGTGAAAATAATTTAGTTTTGTTTTGGTTTTTACTACCATTAGGGTGGAAGCTTTTGTCATTCCGCGCAGTCATTATAATTTCAAATTCACGGCGCATCAAATATTCCGAGTTTATTGTGCTCAGGATTTAAAATAAGTATAAATCATAAGGAAAAAAATTTGGGTGCGATTTGTTTTTTCCCACGTCATGTTTAGTAACGTTTCGATGCGTGCGTAATGAATAGCCGAATTGAGACACGCTGAGTTATATGATGAACACTTCGTCCCTAATCAAATCAAACAAAAATAATATTCAGGTGATTTTAAAGCCGAGTTGCGGGTTCAACGTTCGCCTCTTCAAACGCGTCTTCGCGGAGTAGAAATGCATAAACATTAAACAATAAACGTATATATTGTATTGTAAATTACTCTAATCACTGATTTATCATATCTCTGGGCTGGGAAGAACTTACCACCTCGAATTACAAAGCTACCTTACTGCAGCCCGTGTGCCTTGATGTAAGGATAAATCTGTACATATAAATTTGTTTCTGGGAAGAACTTTGGCAGCCCTCCCAATGGCAGTATTCCGATGCGCAAATTTTTTTCTTCACATTTTGTTAATCAGACCTCGCGCTCCCTGATGCCGAAGTACTTATTTTGAACGTTTGAAACGCGTTTCCTTGTCGGTCAGACGATTTCATTCAATACGTTTTTTTGCTGCATCTTTCTTTTTCGTACTACTGAGATACGGGTGAGGAGGAATCTGTGGTTTCTTAGTTGGCCATACTCTCTTTCGTCTTTCGAAACAAGTGAGAAAAAATCTTTCAAAAAATATTCGAGTATTGAAATAGTCGTCTCAGAGGCATTGCATGCGCGAACGAACGCGAAAGATGCAGCAACAACTAACAAGTATTGAACGAAATCGGATCAAATCAATTGAACACATCGAGTGAAAGGCTAGAAATGGTTGCATAATATTCCTCGCTTCAACAATCGCTCATTGTGGAATTCGGTGGCTGTGGTTCATACCTCCTTATGAGCCTAGAGTGGGAATCGTAGCTCATATCAGTGCGTTCGCGTAAGGAGCGCAGATATTGCCAAAATTCCGAAAAGATATTGCCAAAATTCCAAAAAAAAATAGATTCAAATGAGAGGAATGGAGAGAGAATCGGGCAGAATGCACGTAGATCTGACATTTTAGACCGCGCAATCCGCGTCGAATGGGTGGAATGAGGGCGAAATGAGGGGTTTCTCTCCATTAGGAACGATCCGTTTTTCCATGATTTGAGTCTATACCCGCCCTCCAAAACGTATGTAATTGTGCTTATTCGATAGCTAATGACCATGACCACAACATATCAAAAAATAGGAACCCTTTTTTGCTTTGTTTTCGAGAAAATCGTCATTGAATTTTTCATGATTTTTTAGAATTGAAAATTAGCATAAATAAATTACACACGTCGATGCAGCTGGTCAAGGCGGTCAATATTACTGAAACAACCAAATCCCTATCTCTTCTCTCTGACGAAATACACTTCAAAAACAGTGCATATAGCTCAACTTTGACCTGCTGTAATTATGCAAATTAGAGACATCAGGTCATGAATAAAGCATATTTTGATAGAGCATACCAAGGGCTATCAGAATATGTGAAATAAACAACTAGTCACTTTTTGCTGTATTGAAATCCTTACGCGAACGTACTGATATAGGTTCTCGTTTTCTATTTCATGGTATCTGATTCATCTATTCAAAAATGAAATTCGAAGACAGCGATGAGATTTGCGATTTTCTCCAATCCCCAATGATCATTCATCGCTCACACTTTCAAGATGAATGCGTTAAAGTTTTCTCGCCGATACTACCAATGGCGCTCAAGTTTAATACGATCTAGCATGTGTTAAATTTTCCGTAACTTTTTTTTCTGAAAGCACATACCCCACGAAGAATGTACCATTCAGTTGCCAGTTGATCATTAGTCGCAGGTGAAATTGAATAAGAGGCGAAAACGCGCACATAACACTTGCCCGCACTGGCCCAGCAAAACATGACGCTGGATGCTTTCTGGCTATCGTTCATGCCCCGTTTCGAACATGGAGTTGGCGTCGTAGCTCATATAACGTCTGCTGTCGCCTTCTATCTCATGATCACAAAGACCCCCGAGTCTGGCAAACCGCTCACTCGCTACCTCATGATTATGCAGGTAGCACGCATTATTGTAGATTTTTAATTTTCCGGTTGTTTTGCGTTAAAACAATGCATCATGAAGGCACGAATTGTTTATTCTAAGATTTTTCATCTGTTTCTTATAAATGCATTAGAAGCGTCACGAATCTTTAAGGCAGCGATAACATTTACCGACATCAACATCGGCATATTATTCTGCCCCATCGTTCTTCTACCTGCTCCTGCATGCATGTGTTTCGGTCTCATCTGTCAATGGGGTTTGCCAGGACACATCGCTCTAGTTCGCTCAGTTGTCGATGCTCTTTTGATCAAACGTCTTTTACAGACACTTACATTTGGCTCAATTATGTGCGTTGCTCTGTCCGTCGTATTCTGCTTTCACTTCAAGTATTCGACAGTTGTCGAAATAACCAAATATCGGAATGTTTCGGTGTGTTCTATCACCTTCTTCCTTTGTAGTGCAAGGAAGTTTCAGGAGTGCGAGAAAATTGCGTTTCGGATGGGGCTGACAACTATTTTGTCGATTCCATGCGCTCTGATGGCGTTTTGCTACCTGGAAAATGAGGCGGGCATCAAGAATATCCAAGTGGTCAGAAATAATTATCCGGATGAAAAGACATTTTTATCTTCATAGGGATACCCCAGTCTTATGTGGATCTTTTCGGACTCCTATCACGGCTTTGCGTACAGCCTTCGTTCGCCTGACGGTGAATTCACTGTGGTCTCCTACCTTCTCTTCTTTGGTGGTGTGGTGAGTAGAGTGCGAAACTACGATCTCTTTTAAGAATTAAAATTTCACACATTCTCTCGATAGGGGAGCGTGTGAAGTGGAGAGGTTGTTGTGTCGAATTTCGCATTCTAATTGTGAGAGAACTGGGCCAATATACGAATATTCTGAATCAATTCACGTCTAGGCAATGCTCACCACCGTAGTTCTCTGTGGTTTCTTCGTTGGCCATACTCTTTTCCTTCTTTCGAAACAAGTGAGAAACACACATTTCCAAAGATTAAAAGAGGTTTGCCTAATCGCTAAAATCTCAGACGCAATGCATGAGTGAACGAACGCAAAAGATGCAGCAAAAACTAACGCGTACGCTCATGATGCAGGTAATTCTATGTTAATAATAATGTTTATCATGAATGTAAGGTTAGGATATCACATAATCGGTAGCGAGGCATGACTTATTACTATGTCACAACAAGGCAACATAGGGAGGAAGTGGCACAATTAGAAAAAAGAAATGTTCCATTGTTGACCAGTGCCACCAGAAGAGACGACCTTCGTATGTCATCCATGTTGTTTCAGATAAACCTGCCGCTGTCAGTCCAATCCTTGCCGATGGTCGTCGTCGGAATATCTACCGCCACTGGCTTGGGAACTACCGGTACGATAGCTTATTCTGATAGTTAGGATAATATATCGTACACTTCTGTTTCCAGGTTTTATCAACGGCACAATCTGCATTCAAATGTTCCACTGCACTCTACACACGATAATGTTGATAGCCACAACTCCGAGTTATCGAGAAGCCCTCGTTTCCTGGTGCAGAATTAGGCCTCACGTCAGGGAAATCGCTTCCACTACTTCTATGAGCGTTCGCTGATTCGTTGAATACAAATTAAATATAATTGCACATTTATTAGCTCCATTCGATCTCCGTACATGTCATAATTAAAATGAATATTGAATTGCAGAAAATTGCAGCCACAGTACTCTCGAACTTTTGGCATACCTTTGTACGGTCACACCTCAATCCACTCGTATATCACGCCTGTCACGTAAGGATCGGATAAAGGGTGGAACATGAAAAAAGTCGAACATGAGATAAATACAGTTTTGGATAGCCCTTAGGGTATCTAGGAAGGACCCGCGAGCGTTTGTCCGAGGAATCGATTTCCACGACGATAGACGACGTCAAAGTTTGAGGGAGGCAAAAGTAGTGCCTCTTTGGAGATCGGTATCTCTGTCCACAGCAACAATGGAGGAAAGTCGCCAACAGAACATCTGCGAGGAATCATCTCAAGAATAGCCCTGACTGATTGGGCCCAACTTATAATGAAAACTAATTAATCACACTAATTAAAACTTCTCATTTGCACCAAAGTTTCGGGCCCAGGATAATCTCGAAGCCATTCGACGCAGCTCACCGAGATGATTCGAATGATATGCTGAACTATCATATTTCACTTGAAAATGGCTCTTTCGCATGCGAAAAACACTTTTGGGCGCCGCCTCTCCCGCGTCATCTCTAGGTGAGAGAGGCAGAGAGATGCGCGCGTTACTGGGGAAGTCACCGTTTCAGTGGCGAACTTTCTCACCACTTCTGCATAACCATTTTGGTTATGCGATCATGAAATGCTTTACTTGCAGTGGGTCCAACTAGATTGTATTAGCACCTTGAAGAAAAACAATGCTAGAAGAATGAAAGAAATTAGTGGTCTTTATCTTTTTGTTGTAACTTTCCATTACAAATTACTTCTCTAATTGGATTTTTAAGATAGATCAACCGGAAATCATATTGCGAAAAATCGGCAAAAACAGATGTCCTAAAATGGAATCGAACTCATGACATTCAAAATGGAAAGAAAAAATTGCGACGCCTTACCGACTGAGCTATGCTCGAGACATGGTAGGGAGCCCTAGCGAAATCGTGACCTACCCAGCACTTCGCGCGTCTCTCTCTCACCATTAGAGGTCAAAGGGAAGGGGCAAAAAGTGAGAGTGTTTTTCGCAAGCGAAAGAGCCATTTTCAAGTGAAATATGACAGTTCAGCATATCATTCGATTCGTCTCGGTGAGCTGCGTCAAATGGCGTCGAGATTATCCTGGGCCCGAAACTTTGGTGCAAATGAGAAGTTTTAATTAGTGTGATTAATTAGTTATCATTACATGTTGGGTCCAATCAGTCAGGGCTATTCTTGAGATGATTCCTCGCAGATGTTCTGTTGGCGACTTTCCTCCATTGTTGCTGTGGACAGAGATACCGATCTCCAAAGAGGCACTACTTTTGCCTCCCTCAAACTTTGACGTCGTCTATCGTCGTGGAAATCGATTCCTCGGACAAACGCTCGCGGGTCCATCCTAGATACCCTAAGGGCTATCCAAAACTGTAAAAATAATAGGGGGCTAGAAAATGTTCCAGGTACCCCCTGATTTTATCCGATCCTTACGTGACAGGCGTGATATTCCCTCAAATATTTTGAATCATTCTCTTTAGAGGGCATGGACATCGATAGTCTTGATAGAAGAAATGCTCGACTTTGGAAAATTTGCGCAGTTCGTGATTTCGAACCAGCTGAAAAAAATATTACCCAGGGGAAATGCGAATATTCGAACTTGTAGATGATAGCGCGATAATTGTTGGTGAGCAAGATTATCAGTGTTGAGTGCACTATGGAGTGTAGCATTTGGATGCAAATAAAGATGACGTTCGTGGCTGCTATTATGAATTGTTCAAAAATCACATTGCTAATGTATAGATCATCGCCGAAAACTAGCATATGTTTAAAGTTCTCAAGAAAGGTCGAATGTTTGGAATCATTGTTTTAGACCGATCGATTTAGTCGACCAACCGATTAAGTATGCAACTAAACTCACTGATTGAGAAAGATTCTGTCATAATGGAAAAAGTGTGAAGAAAAATCTATACAATGATCATCAATACAATGACGATTATGTCGGTGGCAACAACGAATCCACAAACGATAATTACCTGCTGCAAAAGCCGCCCTCACTGAAGGGAAATCGCTACCTCCACTTCTTTCACAGTTCGCTGAAAAAAAGAAAAAAATACAACACAGAATACACACATGATATTCGCTGCAAACACAAAACATAATACACACATGAAATTCAAGTTGATATGGTCATCACGCATTAGGCACAATAGTTTTTTAACAGTTAATCTGTAAGTTCAATTTTTTTGTGGGCGCAGCTAGACCGTAGTGTATGTTAACCTCAACACATCCCCGCAACATATTTTTCCCGTCGAACATTGTTTTTGTCTACTGACTGGGTGTTAAAATTTCTGCATAATAGTGATCTCTCGGTATCTCAAGTGCAAAGTCTTCATTCGAAGGGTGACTGAAGATCTATTTCTAGGTAAACCAGTATTTTTTTGTGATCTCCTTGAAGGTACAAACTATTCTTTTAGTGGGCGTTTCTTCAAATCAAGGGTGGATTGAGTCTGTCTTTTAGCACGCCTTGATTAGCGTTCCGACCATGAAACGTCTCCAAAAAAAGATGCATTACTCGTTTTAGTGTCTCTTGTCATTAGTGTCTCCCTTTAATGGTGAATTCAGACATCTTCGGGAGACATTTGGGGTGACGTCCACACAGAGCGGCAAATTTGCCAGGAAAACGCTTTGCCAAAGTTTCGTTTCTTGGAAAACGTTTGCCAATCTCCCCGCTCCGCACACTCTCTCGGGTGCGGAGAGAGAGTGTGCGGAGTGAGAAGAGTGGCAAAGCGTTTTCCTAGCAAATTTGTTTTAGTGCATTGTTCGTCACTCTGTCTTCCTAAATTAATTTCCACCATGCGAAATCAGGGGACGATGGCGTTGTCTTCGATTTCATTCAACCCTCTCCTAACGGACTCTGAAAAGAATACCATCCTCTCTCAAGACAAAAAGATGGCTACAACGTGGCTCGAACAACTTCTCTCTCAAATATTCGGAACCAACCCAACTAGTATTTATGT
This sequence comes from Pristionchus fissidentatus, assembly GCA_036245785.1. Lineage (NCBI taxonomy): Eukaryota > Metazoa > Nematoda > Chromadorea > Rhabditida > Neodiplogasteridae > Pristionchus > Pristionchus fissidentatus. The sequence continues at coordinate 10,081,105 of BTSY01000004.1, forward strand.
GGGTTATATCGTACGTACTGAAAATATCGGAACGTTTACCGGAACATGATCAAAATTTTCAATTTTTGTAACTTTGCGAAGAAAATTATTTGCGACTCGTAAGTAGGTTCATATTTTTGTCCACCTCGATTTACCGGAAACTACCCGGACATGCCCGGTGAAATGTCTAAAACAAAGGAGAAAATTCGATGCGATAACAGACAAAGTTAGCGAATTGTCATCATTACCGTATACAGCCGGGAAATGCCAGTAATTGCCGGTTCTGTCCCTTTTTTGCAATCGAATTTGTCGCTTTCTGTTACACATTTCACCGGGCATCACCGGGTAGATTCCGGCAAATCGATGCAGATTAATCGAATTAGCATAAACACAAGTCATGATAATGCGTACTCGCAAAGATGCAAATTCTGAACATTTTGATCACATTGCGGTAAACGTTCCGATATTTTCAGTACGTACGATACGGTATTAATGTATAGATAGATATTTTTTGAAGGCTGGCCGAATTGAAGAAGCTTCTCATGGTTTCATGTCATTGATACTCCGCATATCTCTAATGTGGCCAAAAGTGAGAAGTGACCTACCCGATTCTGTCGTTCTAAAGGTTTGCCGTTATCAGATCCTTCAAATGATAGCCGTATTTCAATGGATTTTGAAAAAATTTTTTTTCTCTATGAGAGGAATCGTGAGAGAATCGAGCATTGTTGGGATTGGAAAGAAAAATCATGATTTTTCCAAGTGACACTTTGTCCTCGACTTTCTCCCGATTCCTCTCATATAAGTAGTATGTTCTTAAGACAGGTATCACCAGAGATTGCATGAAAACGTGACCTCGGGGAAAAACTTTCAAAAAAGTATTTCTGATTTCGATCAAAATTTATTATACCACTACCCTATGGACAAGAATTTCATCAATCGATGTCCCAGGTCTCAGAGCCGGCTTTTAGGAAATTCCCGGTTCTGAAGCCGGAATCGTTGTAACTTCCCTCAAAATGGTGCTAGAAAGTCGTGCTAGTGCTTAAAAAATGCAGAAAAATATGGCGAATATTTATTCTGTTGAACAAAATTTGTGAAATTAATATCTGAAAAAGTTATTTTGAAAAAAAACATATATTAAATATTTTCGAAATTAAAAAGTGCCTTCAAGTGGTCGAAGTGAGCAAAGTTACTACTTTATTTTTAAAGAGCAAGTCATATTGTGTAAGAAAAAAATTTAAAACTGAAAGATTAGGTAGGCACCCGATACCGAAAAACCGCTTCGAATGTGCAAAAATAGAAATTTTCAGTATCCAATTTTGAAATAAACCGTGAAAAATCACCGAAAGCTGGTCTAAAGAATATTAAATAATTGTACTGTACATTATTCGGGAGCCAAAAAATATTTGTTAGGTTCATTTGACCGAGATCCGGAAAATAGGAGCACTAGCACGACTTTCTAGCACCATTTTGAGGGAAGTTACAACGATTTCGGCTTCAGAACCGGGATTTTCCTAAAAGCCGGCTCTGTGACCTGGGACATCGATTGATGAAATTCTTGTCCATAGGGTAGTGGTATAATAAATTTTGATCGAAATCAGAAATACTTTTTTGAAAGTTTTTCCCGGACTCATGCAATCTCTGGTGATATATGTCTTAAGAGACCATCCACGAGAGAGTGGAAAGGGGCATTGAAACGCCAGGCATCTGCGCGAATTTTTAGTGTTTAAGAGACCGTCCACGAGAGAACGTAACAAGGGGTAGGGGTCCCGGATGAGAATTCGACAACCTACCCTCAAACTTTTTTCATGGAATGAACATCACGAATGCTGATCTCGACCGTATATAATTAAGCTTGAAAAAAATTTTCGAGGTCAACATTTTTTTTCAAAATTTTCAGACATTTTTTCGTCGAAAAATAAAGTTTCGAAATACTTTGCGAGAAATATTCTATTATACGTATTTTTATGCGCTGGTTCCGAATTTGGTAGTTAGAACTGTTGAAACTCACTTTTTAAAAAGTTATGATCGAAAAATCAGATTTGTTTGTGAAAAATCGAAAATATCTTTTTTCCCACCCCCCTTTAAGGTAAAGCCACCTATATTTTCGGAATCTACATCAAAAAGTATGTTATAGGCCTTTTTGGCTTAATTTTAAAAATGAGGATTTTGATCGAAATTTTGTCTCAAACTTGCATAATTCCTTATTTTTCGGTCGGAATTTTCTTACAAGTTTCTTACAGGTTCGTGTATGTACCAAATTCCGATGTCAAATAGACAAACATATTCAGAAAGTATGAAAACATGGTCTATTTAGATTATCGAGAGTAAATACAAGACGTTTCAAATTTTTCCAAAATTCATACAATCATCATAATAAACTATCAAAGATCAGGGTTCTATGACGAAATATAGTTTCGACTTTGGGCTCAAAATGTTTGAATTGCAATATTAAATAAATGTTATGTTGGTACTCTTCGATTTCATGCATTGGTTCATATCGGAAAAAAATAAGACTCGGAAATGGCCAAAAAATGATATTCATAAAATATTTCTGAAAGTACCAGTGGCGTGAATGATGAAATATATTAGCTGTGTAGTACACTCACAGAGTTGCATCAACTGAAAAAAGGACAAGTTGATCCAACTTCTTCGAAAAAAAAATTTTTCTCGAAAATCACCATGAACCCGGCGGGGTCATGGTCCAAAATCGCAAAATATTTTTTTCCAGTTTAATGGAGAACTAACTGTTACTAAAGCTTCTTGATACTCAATAAAGTAACATAGGGTGCTATACGTAACTTTCGGATGAATTGGGGAGAAATGTCAGGAGAAGTTCACACCACTGGTACTTTCAGAAATATTTTATGAATATCATTTTTTGGCCATTTCCGAGTCTTAATTTTTTTCCGATATGAACCAATGCATGAAATCGAAGAGTACCAACATAACATTTATTTAATATTGCAATTCAAACATTTTGAGCCTAAAGTCGAAACTATATTTCGTCATAGAACCCTGATCTTTGATAGTTTATTATGATGATTGTATGAATTTTGGAAAATTTTGAAACGTCTTGTATTAACTCTCGATAATCTAAATAGACCATGTTTTCATACTTTCTGAATATCTTTGTCTATTTGACATCGGAATTTGGTACACACACGAACCGGTAAGAAACTTGTAAGAAAATTCCGACCGAAAAATAAGGAATTATGCAAGTTTAAGACAAAATTTCGATCAAAATCCTCATTTTTAAAATTAAGCCAAAAAGGCCCATAACATACTTTTTGATGTAGATTCCGAAAATATAGGTGGCTTTACCGTAAAGGGGGGTGGGAAAAAAGATATTTTCGATTTTTCACAAAAAAATCTGATTTTTCGATCATAACTTTTTAAAATGTGAGTTTCAACAGTTCTAACTACCAAATTCGGAACCAGCGCATAAAAATACGTGTAATAGAATATTTCTCGCAAAGTATTTCGAAACTTTATTTTTCGACGAAAAAATGTCTGAAAATTTTGAAAAAAAATTTTGACCTCGAAAATTTTTTTCAAGCTTAATTATATACGGTCGAGATCAGCATTCGTGATGTTCATTCCATGAAAAAAGTTTGAGGGTAGGTTGTCGAATTCTCATCCGGGACCCCTACCCCTTGTTACGTTCTCTCGTGGACGGTCTCTTAAACACTAAAAATTCGCGCAGATGCCTGGCGTTTCAATGACAAACGAATCATTCGATGCTATGATGGAAGGCGTGGACGACGATACAAAAGAAGCTCTGCATGGACTAAGAGAAGCGACTCTCAACACTGTCAGCTTATATACTCTATATTGTTAGAAATAAAAATGTCCCTCAAAGTCTAAACACCGCGCTCACCAGCGCCTATTAAACTTTGAAGTCATCCCTATCTTGTTAGACTTATTAATCCGTAGACTCATTTCGCTGTGAGGATCAAAATTCATCTCAAATGCATCAATTGATGCAATAAAGTTGTGCTATACAGCCGGGAAAGAATTCAATATTTTATTCAGGTTTCTCAACTCGTGTATGATACTGAAGTGAGGTTCTATGCCATCTTCAGAAAAGGTTGGTTGAAGTCTCGAGATCATGGGGGTGGTCATGTTTAATTGATACCTAAATCTGAGATATGGAGCATCAGTTCAGATGTTGCTCCATTCAAGATGCCTCGCAGCTATTATTCGTCCCCCACAGGAACCGACCATCCGGCAATTATCATGGAAGATATTAAAAACGCCTCCATAAACGATGTTATCCAAGGATTCAGCGAAAATCAGGTTTAATTTATTTAACTGATTATATTTTAAAAAAAATTTTCCGTTGATATTTTCGAAAAATGGGTAATGTATAGACAGGAGGGAAATTCACAGGAGGAAGGAATCGGGAAGGGGGGAGGGCAACATCGAACGAATTTTTAAAACATGGATTGAGAAAAAAATATTGAAAACTAAAGCGAAAAAGATATTGCAGCTCTATGCAATCGTTGATGAAATAGTAAAGATTCACGCATATTCCTTCGAGAAAGACGAATGGAGAACTATTCAAATACCAAAGGTACTGGACAACCGATAATAATACAGTATCATGTCACTCCATGCAGGATCCAGAGCTGTTGAGAGGATATAATGTACTACTATCTCCGTTGATCGCTGGCATGGCTCAGGTAAGAGGTAGAAATTATTGAGCGAATTATGTTGTTTTATTGCAAATTTATTATTAATAATAAATATATAATCAGAGATTCCCTAACCACTCGGACAACTTGAATCTCATTGTTAAGAATGTTATTTCTGATCCCGAGTGGTGGATTAAAAACGAGAAGAAATTCGAGAATCCAGGTGATCTTTGGTCTTTCCTCGCTTTTATTATCCAAATGTCAGATGTTGTCTCTGTTCTTGTCCATGGAGACATGTGGAGTCCCCAGTTTCTGTGGAAGAACGACGATCTTTTGTCACTCGTCGATTGGCAACAAGCTCATATTGGATCATTGGTAGGCCGTGAATCTAAATTTTTTAATGGAATCGATGAAAAAATGCTCCGAGAAAAATGTCCTCTAGCCACAATAAATAACTTCCATTAGTTCGGCAGGTTATTGAGATCGCGATTCTCCAGAAACAAACAAATTTAACGGTTTTTCTAGCTCGGGTGTAAATAAATTGGAGATCCTTACCCGTGCCTCTGAGGCCGTATGCATGGACTCCGACAAACGGTTTGCACGGAAAATGAGAGATCATTTTCGTAAGGAGAGAATTCTCCGGCAAATCGCTCTCCCAACGCTGATGAATTTTTCCAGGCAAAACGTTTGTCGAGGATCTTGAATACTGCCATTATATTCCCTCTTCAGACAGAAGATCTCCTGCATGTCCTCTCCCTCTGTATCTCAGTAGAGATGAAAGAACGAGTAACTGTTCCTTTACTTCGTTACTATTACAATCAGCTCACTGCTGCAATGAAGGCGAAGAACACAGAAGTCCCCTTCACTTTCGACTATCTGCAGGTGGCTCCTGACCTACTCTGATTGTAAATCAATCGATAATGCCTATAAATCAATCGATAACGCAGCAAGACTACCGAGACTCTCTTCCTCTCACCGCATGCTTTGCCATCATCGCCATATCCATGTGGTCAAATTCGCCCGTGAGTCCAATTTCAATCCTCTCATAGGGAAATAAGACTACGACTAGGGATGGGGAAGGAAGAGGGAAGAGTGAGAGAGGCGCATGCTAATTGATCTCACTCTTCCAGAAGAGTTCGCCCTCCCCTCCCTACTCTTCCTTCCAATCCGCCATTATCATAATCACAATGGCGAGAGAGAGGAACGCCTTCCTTTTACTCTTCCTTCCTCATCCCTAACTACGACTCCATAAGTCTAATTGTAAGATGCCAACGACGACTTCAAAGTCTGTTATCGTGAGCGAGGCGTTTGGACTTTGAAAGTCGTCGCTCTCCAGCTCAGAATTATGATTTCGTAGACTAATTTCCATGTGACCTATCGGATCATCAACGCTACAGTATCCACCATCGATTCAGGTTCTTCGTAGTGGGACCTCAGATGACGAAGAGCGGGTTGCAGAGGCTGGGCGTCGAATGCTCGCGACCCTCAATCATTGTGTAAAAGAGTGTGGATGGTCGTGAATGAGCGCGTCCTCCAATTATATGTGTTTGTGCAAATATTAACCGTCAATTCGCCGTGAGTCCTGTCAGATCTCTAAGTCAACGCTGGAGAATCCATCTACACACAGAGAAACGTTTGTTGTTTTGAAACTACAAGCACCTCACATGACAACCGCGTTGGTTATATTAAACGAGCATGCAAGTACTGGGAAGACCGACAATCATCAATTGTGAAAATAACAAACGCTGTCAATTAAATAATACAAGCACTATGTGTCAAATGAAATCATGATGCAATCCCAAGTAAACTTTGATATTTCAGTCTATTTATTGTATATTCGATAAATTATAGTGTATTTAAGATTGTTTGTGTAAGTAAGTTATGCAAAATACTTTCAGAATGCTAATTTGCCCAGAACATGCGTGTTCCGTCTCTTTGAGAGACGAGAAAACCGTGGCTGCGCACTTTCGCATTTTGCACAGGGATTCGTCCTCAATGGTGTGCAAAATCTGCCGGAACGGTCCAGATTTCTCAAGCTACAAAACATGGAGGGTTCATATGCAGAGGTTTCACGCGGTATCTCCAGGAACTCATTTATTCTCTTGAATGCAATGTACAAAGGAAACGGTCTATATCCATAGTTCAATTCTTCCCCTCTCTTCCTCATTTTGCCTCCTCTTCATTTCTTGTCCGTCATCCGATCCAAACAATTCACTCAAAGAGCCATCATACGGTAGGCAATCTGAACAAAGTGATGATTATCGATCCCTATCCGGACCACGCCTTCCTTCCCCTGCGTGGAACGGCTATTGATTGATTGCCGTGAAGGGCGTCATGGACGCACTACAGTATTCCCCTTTGTTACCGTATCCGGTTGCTCTGCACCGTGCATACAAACATTTCTATGACTGACCTGGGCTAATTTAGCATTTTCTCTCAATTCCACTTCATCTTCCTCCGTCTCTCGATAGATTCACTCAAAGAGCCATCATACGGTAGGCAATCTGAACAAAGTGATGATTATCGATCCCTATCCGGACCACGCCTTCCTTCCCCTGCGTGAAACGGCTATTGATTGATTGCCGTGAAGGGCGTCATTGACGCGCTACAGTACTCCCCTTTGTTACCGTATCCGGCTGCTCTGCACCGTGCATACAATCGTTTCTATGACTAACCTCTGATAATTTAGCATTTTGTCTCAACTCCACATCTTCCTCCGTCTCTCGATAGATCCACTCAAATCACGGTGATACGGTAGACAATCTGAACAAAGCGATAATTATCGATCCCTATCCGGACCACGCCTTCCTTCCCCTGCGTGAAACGGCTATTGATTGATTGCCGTGAAGGGCGTCATGGACGCGCTACAGTACTCCATTTGTTACCGTATCCGGCTGCTCTGCACCGTGCATACAATCGTTTCTATGACTAACCTCTGATAATTTAGCATTTTGTCTCAACTCCACATCTTCCTCCGTCTCTCGATAGATCCACTCAAATCACGGTGATACGGTAGACAATCTGAACAAAGCGATAATTATCGATCTCAGAGGTGACAAACTCAGAGGTTATTAAACCTCTTTTTCATCAAAAGTAACACTTCGTTTAAGGTATCCGCTGCACTTCGATCTCTCGACCTCAAGTCGAAAATGGAATCATGCAAGGAGGGGAGGAAATTCTTGCTTCTTGTTCAGAAGAACACCGATTTCATGGTGGAGTCGAACGATAGATGCACGATTCTAAGATTCCTCTCCGGAATACTTTTGAAGGATGCAATCAAGTTAGTCATTATACTTTATGTGATGCAAGTATAATAGCAATGATCTAGGCCGTACTACCCAACACGAGATGAAATGGACTTAATAATGATTAAGTTCATGGTACTCGCCAATCAAATGCTCGACATTGTAAGTTACCTTGCTTGGTCCATTTAATAAATACTCTGTTCTAGCGTGCGTTTACAACTCGTACCACTGGATGGCTTCAGATGCGAATGGGAAATGCACGAAGCAGATTGAAAGCTCTCGGAGAAGACATTCCTGATCCAGCGCCGGTCGGTTCGAGTTCATCACTCTTGCTTAACAAAACTTTTCTCTAGAAGCGCCCTCGCACGGATACGGTGATTCATGGGGATTCGGAGCGTGAGAGTCAGAAATTTCAAGCATCAATAGACGGCACTGCGAAAGCGCTCGCGCTCGAATTGACAACCCGGTGAGTTGCTCACCTTATTACCTCTATCCTTTCGATAGCTACTTCAACACGATAAAGATTCTTTCAGAAATTGGCGAATGAATTTCGCAAAGAAGAACAAGGTCGAGGACACAATCTGTTCGATCCGCCAAGTCGTGACTGCTCCCAGAATGGTTAGATTTTTCTTCAATTATTTTTCGGAACCCCGAATGATTACAATGTTTCAGATAATGACGGATCTGGAATCGAGAGGTATCGTAACCTGGGATGCAAATGATTCGGATGCACTTACTGAGAGTGTCGAATCTACAATGAGAATTCACTTGGGAGAGGCCAAATTCAATGGAATCGAAGCGGCAGGTTAGTTTTATTCGACGAAATTAAATTTTGATGAAATTTTTAGATCAACAAACTCGAGTGGCATATTCGGTGATTGAGATGCTCAACAAGATATCTGGCAGCAAGCGATTGCGCCGGGACAGATCAAGCATCTTCATCATTGAATTTACAGTTCGTTCCTTACTTACACTACGATTTCTTTTAATATTTAATACGAGCAGGAGGGAACGGACTCGTCAGATGCTCTCAAGACGATTGCAAAAGAAGGACTGTTGCAGCCCACTCTCTACAGGTGATATACCGTTTCATCTTTTTTCGATCATCATTTAATTGCCTCATAATTACTTCTTTCATTACTTAGATTGATTCATTTTATGTATACGTTTATTCAGAATGGGAGTGGATCGATTCAAGATGGCCTTCCACGGACGCGAAATCACTCTTCACATGAATCTCCTCCCTTCCATCCACACTCTTATTGGGTACTGCCATTACTTCGGAATACAGTATACTCCTTCCTTAGTTGACGTATACCAGTTCTACGAGAAGCTTATGGGTGTTCGATCAGGCAAGTGTGCTGCGAACGCACTCACACTGTTCAACTTGGTTAGATCCTAAATTGACTATAGCTAAAGGCTAGATCCAAATAGATGTTGTGTTTTCAAAATTCTCCTAGCTTATGTGTTTCATAAATGTATTTCCGTTCTTCCATGTTAATCATCATACTTGTGTTTCTGTGCCATATTGTTTTCCCCCGTTGGAGCTCAGCTCTTACTCGTTCATAAACGAATTCTGTGAAACTTGCTTGTACACGTTCGTTCACAAACAACCACATTCATTATATTCCACATCCAGTGGGCAAAATGAGCCAACTTTTATCGCTCCCTTCTTTTGGAAATTTTCACAAACATGTCCGTTAAAAAACAACAAGCGGTGTTTGTTAAATATAATTGACACTCGTGTCAATCCCCAGGTAACCGACGCCGCTTTCCAGGTGCCCCCAACAATTGACGACTGTCGGTTATATTCTACAAACGTTTCTCTGTGTGTACACATATTCTTCGTCGTGGGGACCTCAGACGACCTACCACATTCCCTACCTATTCCGTTTGTAATTCTCCAAATACGTAACTCAATTTGTTACTCACTTATCATATTAAAGAAAGCATGATGATTAGATTTATTTATTTATCGTACACCACAAGGGTGCGACAACATGCACAAAAATGAACGAGTAATAATAATATTTAATAATGGGTAAATTCACAGAATAGGGGAGTGGGTAGTGATCGGGGCAACCGCACGGGAAATAGGAGTGAGGGGAGGAGCCTCAAAAGCGGTGGAGGAGCCGCCTATCCGATGAAGATAACGCATATAGTGGTGGTAGATTAGATGATGATAATATGATGAAGATACACTAATTTTATATCGACACGAAGGAGTGAGATGTGAATGGAATCTCCGAACTCGGGGCAACTGGGTCAAGGTAATAGAATAATTCAATATATTTAATTATTCTATCATTCTATATATCATTCTTAGCTTCTTTAATCCATGTAGATCTTGGACAGAAGGGAGAAGCAGTGGGTAATTGTAATTTTGTTATGTGATGGGAGGGTGAATAAATGCCAGTCTCTCGTATGCAAATTCCACGCAACCGATACCGTACATCCCCTTGAATATTGCATCTTCATTTCGTGTAGTTTGAGGACACAGAAAAGTTCTCATTCTGAACTGGCAAATCGAGTTCGTGAATGGCATAGAACATATTGTATGAACGTATGCGCTCGATTATCTGAATCAAGAAAACATGAAAATACCGTGTACTCATCTTGGACCAAGGAACTTGATTTTGTGCCACCCAACAACAAGAACTTGTAAGGAGAGATTAATTTGAAAACACGACTGATCTCTTGCAACCTCAATATTTCCCGGTCAGTGTTCTTTCTCACAATCAGAGAACAGTTTGTTTCAAGGCAGACATTTCATTGCCAATATCTCTCGGTGCTTTCCTGGGTGTCTCAAGTTCTCTTTCTAAAGTGTATTGTTTCTCTCTCTACTTCCGCCTCGGAAAAAAAAATTTGCTTGGAGGTTTGCATTTTCTCCCCATTGTTTCCCCCCTTTTTCTCTCGGTGCAAGTTTTTGTTGTTGGGTGGCTCGAAATCAAGTTCCCTTTGTCCAAGATAAGCACGCGGTATTGTCAACTTGGTTTTATGATTCCGGTAGTCCAATCTTAAACATGATGTATTCTTCTAGGGCACATCCGTGATGGAACTTATCATGAGAAAAGTCGGGTGAACTCATGTTGCATTTGTTTTCGCGTGTTCTTCACTTTTGCTATTCTCTTTGTACCTAAAACTGTAATCGGAAAAAAATTGGGTTTTGGACGACCGCTTTTAATTAGTTATGCCGCTTACCCCAGCCCCTGCGCTCTCACTTATAAGCATTTGATGCGGACTGAATTCGCCCTGGATCTGAAGACATGGCCACTGAAAGATCTGAAGAAATGGCCACTGAAAGATCTGAAGACATGGCCACTGAAAGATCTGAAGACATGGCCACTGAAAGATCTGAAGACATGGCCACTGAAAGATCTGAAGACATGGCCACTGAAAGATCTGAAGACATGGCCGCTGATAGATCTGAAGACATGGCCACTGAAAGATCTGAAGACATGGCCGCTGATAGATCTGAAGACATGGCCACTGAAAGATCTGAAGACATGGCCGCTGATAGATCTGAAGACATGGCCACTGAAAGATCTGAAGACATGGCCGCTGATAGATCTGAAGACATGGCCACTGAAAGATCTGAAGACATGGCCACTGAAAGATCTGAAGACATGGCCACTGAAAGATATGAAGGCCACTGATAGATCTGAAGACATGGCCACTGAAAGATCTGAAGACATGGCCGCTGATAGATCTGAAGACATGGCCACTGAAAGATCTGAAGACATGGCCACTGAAAGATCTGAAGACATGGCCGCTGATAGATCTGAAGACATGGCCACTGAAAGATCTGAAGACATGGCCGCTGATAGATCTGAAGACATGGCCACTGAAAGATCTGAAGACATGTCCGCTGATAGATCTGAAGACATGGCCACTGAAAGATCTGAAGACATGGCCACTGAAAGATCTGAAGACATGGCCACTGATAGATCTGAAGACATGGCCGCTGATAGATCTGAAGATATGGCCACTGAAAGATCTGAAGACATGGCCGCTGATAGATCTGAAGACATGGCCACTGAATTTGCACAGACAGATAGGCACTTTTCTAGATCCATGCCAGGCCCCGCCCGCTTCCTTTCCAGAGGAGAGGAGGGGAGGAGCTGACCTCCCGCCCAACCCAAGGGAGGAGATAGAGGCGTTCAAAATAGCCGAGCAATCACCTTCCAATCGGCGATAGCTTCGCTGCTTTGTTGCAGTACGTGCCGCACATCATTGACGCGAGCGAGCACTATGTCTAGGGAACGCGCGCTCTACTCGAGACGGGTTTGACAGGCACATCAGAGAGGGGAGGAGTGGTAAAGAGAGAGCTGCGCAAACTCCGCCCACTCATGAGTGCGCTCTCCCCGTCTGTCAACCCCGTCTCGGGTAAAGCGCGCGTTCCCTAGACATATTGCTCGCCCGCTCAGAGGCAGTTCAGTGCGTACTGGAACTCTTCGGCGCAGCCATGCCCGATTGAATGCCGATTGCTCGGCTATTTTGGACTGCCTCTCGCCCTTATTCATGGATGGGCGGGAGGTCGGCTCCACCCTCTCTCGAGGGGGTGGAGCACAGGGGGCGGGGCCTGGCACAGATCTAGGAAAGTTCCGTAAAATGTAATATTTTAAGGCAGCACGATAATTACGATGTCACGGCTTGGTGAAAAGACAATGTGCGAGTAGGAGGAGCGTAACAGGTCAAATGCACAACAAGGGTTCAATCATATGACATGGCCACTGAAAGATCTGAAGACATGGCCGCTGATAGATCTGAAGACATGGCCACTGAAAGATCTGAAGACATGGCCACTGAAAGATCTGAAGACATGGCCGCTGATAGATCTGAAGACATGGCCACTGAAAGATCTGAAGACATGGCCACTGAAAGATCTGAAGACATGGCCACTGAAAGATATGAAGGCCACTGAAAGATCTGAACACATGGCCACTGAAAGATCTGAAGACATGGCCGCTGATAGATCTGAAGACATGGCCACTGAAAGATCTGAAGACATGGCCGCTGATAGATCTGAAGACATGGCCACTGAAAGATCTGAAGACATGGCCACTGAAAGATCTGAAGACATGGCCACTGAAAGATCTGAAGACATGGCCGCTGATAGATCTGAAGACATGGCCACTGAAAGATCTGAAGACATGGCCGCTGATAGATCTGAAGACATGACCACTGAAAGATCTGAAGACATGGCCACTGAAAGATCTGAAGACATGGCCGCTGATAGATCTGAAGACATGGCCACTGAAAGATCTGAAGACATGGCCGCTGATAGATCTGAAGACATGGCCACTGAAAGATCTGAAGACATGGCCGCTGATAGATCTGAAGACATGACCACTGAAAGATCTGAAGACATGGCCACTGAAAGATCTGAAGACATGGCCGCTGATAGATCTGAAGACATGGCCACTGAAAGATCTGAAGACATGGCCACTGAAAGATCTGAAGACATGGCCACTGAAAGATATGAAGGCCACTGAAAGATCTGAACACATGGCCACTGAAAGATCTGAAGACATGGCCGCTGATAGATCTGAAGACATGGCCACTGAAAGATCTGAAGACATGGCCGCTGATAGATCTGAAGACATGGCCACTGAAAGATCTGAAGACATGGCCACTGAAAGATCTGAAGACATGGCCACTGAAAGATCTGAAGACATGGCCACTGAAAGATCTGAAGACATGGCCACTGAAAGATCTGAAGACATGGCCGCTGATAGATCTGAAGACATGGCCACTGAAAGATCTGAAGACATGGCCACTGAAAGATCTGAAGACATGGCCACTGAAAGATATGAAGGCCACTGATAGATCTGAAGACATGGCCACTGAAAGATCTGAAGAAATGGCCACTGAAAGATCTGAAGACATGGCCACTGAAAGATCTGAAGACATGGCCACTGAAAGATCTGAAGACATGGCCACTGAAAGATCTGAAGACATGGCCACTGAAAGATCTGAAGACATGGCCGCTGATAGATCTGAAGACATGGCCACTGAAAGATCTGAAGACATGGCCGCTGATAGATCTGAAGACATGGCCACTGAAAGATCTGAAGACATGGCCGCTGATAGATCTGAAGACATGGCCACTGAAAGATCTGAAGACATGGCCGCTGATAGATCTGAAGACATGGCCACTGAAAGATCTGAAGACATGGCCACTGAAAGATCTGAAGACATGGCCACTGAAAGATATGAAGGCCACTGATAGATCTGAAGACATGGCCACTGAAAGATCTGAAGACATGGCCGCTGATAGATCTGAAGACATGGCCACTGAAAGATCTGAAGACATGGCCACTGAAAGATCTGAAGACATGGCCGCTGATAGATCTGAAGACATGGCCACTGAAAGATCTGAAGACATGGCCGCTGATAGATCTGAAGACATGGCCACTGAAAGATCTGAAGACATGTCCGCTGATAGATCTGAAGACATGGCCACTGAAAGATCTGAAGACATGGCCACTGAAAGATCTGAAGACATGGCCACTGATAGATCTGAAGACATGGCCGCTGATAGATCTGAAGATATGGCCACTGAAAGATCTGAAGACATGGCCGCTGATAGATCTGAAGACATGGCCACTGAATTTGCACAGACAGATAGGCACTTTTCTAGATCCATGCCAGGCCCCGCCCGCTTCCTTTCCAGAGGAGAGGAGGGGAGGAGCTGACCTCCCGCCCAACCCAAGGGAGGAGATAGAGGCGTTCAAAATAGCCGAGCAATCACCTTCCAATCGGCGATAGCTTCGCTGCTTTGTTGCAGTACGTGCCGCACATCATTGACGCGAGCGAGCACTATGTCTAGGGAACGCGCGCTCTACTCGAGACGGGTTTGACAGGCACATCAGAGAGGGGAGGAGTGGTAAAGAGAGAGCTGCGCAAACTCCGCCCACTCATGAGTGCGCTCTCCCCGTCTGTCAACCCCGTCTCGGGTAAAGCGCGCGTTCCCTAGACATATTGCTCGCCCGCTCAGAGGCAGTTCAGTGCGTACTGGAACTCTTCGGCGCAGCCATGCCCGATTGAATGCCGATTGCTCGGCTATTTTGGACTGCCTCTCGCCCTTATTCATGGATGGGCGGGAGGTCGGCTCCACCCTCTCTCGAGGGGGTGGAGCACAGGGGGCGGGGCCTGGCACAGATCTAGGAAAGTTCCGTAAAATGTAATATTTTAAGGCAGCACGATAATTACGATGTCACGGCTTGGTGAAAAGACAATGTGCGAGTAGGAGGAGCGTAACAGGTCAAATGCACAACAAGGGTTCAATCATATGACATGGCCACTGAAAGATCTGAAGACATGGCCGCTGATAGATCTGAAGACATGGCCACTGAAAGATCTGAAGACATGGCCACTGAAAGATCTGAAGACATGGCCGCTGATAGATCTGAAGACATGGCCACTGAAAGATCTGAAGACATGGCCACTGAAAGATCTGAAGACATGGCCACTGAAAGATATGAAGGCCACTGAAAGATCTGAACACATGGCCACTGAAAGATCTGAAGACATGGCCGCTGATAGATCTGAAGACATGGCCACTGAAAGATCTGAAGACATGGCCGCTGATAGATCTGAAGACATGGCCACTGAAAGATCTGAAGACATGGCCACTGAAAGATCTGAAGACATGGCCACTGAAAGATCTGAAGACATGGCCGCTGATAGATCTGAAGACATGGCCACTGAAAGATCTGAAGACATGGCCGCTGATAGATCTGAAGACATGACCACTGAAAGATCTGAAGACATGGCCACTGAAAGATCTGAAGACATGGCCGCTGATAGATCTGAAGACATGGCCACTGAAAGATCTGAAGACATGGCCGCTGATAGATCTGAAGACATGGCCACTGAAAGATCTGAAGACATGGCCGCTGATAGATCTGAAGACATGACCACTGAAAGATCTGAAGACATGGCCACTGAAAGATCTGAAGACATGGCCGCTGATAGATCTGAAGACATGGCCACTGAAAGATCTGAAGACATGGCCACTGAAAGATCTGAAGACATGGCCACTGAAAGATATGAAGGCCACTGAAAGATCTGAACACATGGCCACTGAAAGATCTGAAGACATGGCCGCTGATAGATCTGAAGACATGGCCACTGAAAGATCTGAAGACATGGCCGCTGATAGATCTGAAGACATGGCCACTGAAAGATCTGAAGACATGGCCACTGAAAGATCTGAAGACATGGCCACTGAAAGATCTGAAGACATGGCCGCTGATAGATCTGAAGACATGGCCACTGAAAGATCTGAAGACATGGCCGCTGATAGATCTGAAGACATGACCACTGAAAGATCTGAAGACATGGCCACTGAAAGATCTGAAGACATGGCCGCTGATAGATCTGAAGACATGGCCACTGAAAGATCTGAAGACATGGCCGCTGATAGATCTGAAGACATGGCCACTGAAAGATCTGAAGACATGGCCGCTGATAGATCTGAAGACATGGCCACTGAAAGATCTGAAGACATGGCCGCTGATAGATCTGAAGACATGGCCACTGAAAGATCTGAAGACATGGCCACTGAAAGATCTGAAGATATGGCCACTGAAAGATCTGAAGACATGGCCGCTGATAGATCTGAAGACATGGCCACTGATAGATCTGAAGACATGGCCACTGAAAGATCTGAAGACATGGCCGCTGATAGATCTGAAGACATGGCCACTGAAAGATCTGAAGACATGGCCGCTGATAGATCTGAAGACATGGCCACTGAAAGATCTGAAGACATGGCCACTGAAAGATCTGAAGATATGGCCACTGAAAGATCTGAAGACATGGCCGCTGATAGATCTGAAGACATGGCCACTGAATTTGCACAGACAGATAGGCACTTTTCTAGATCCATGCCAGGCCCCGCCCGCTTCCTTTCCAGAGGAGAGGAGGGGAGGAGCTGACCTCCCGCCCAACCCAAGGGAGGAGATAGAGGCGTTCAAAATAGCCGAGCAATCACCTTCCAATCGGCGATAGCTTCGCTGCTTTGTTGCAGTACGTGCCGCACATCATTGACGCGAGCGAGCACTATGTCTAGGGAACGCGCGCTCTACTCGAGACGGGTTTGACAGGCACATCAGAGAGGGGAGGAGTGGTAAAGAGAGAGCTGCGCAAACTCCGCCCACTCATGAGTGCGCTCTCCCCGTCTGTCAACCCCGTCTCGGGTAAAGCGCGCGTTCCCTAGACATATTGCTCGCCCGCTCAGAGGCAGTTCAGTGCGTACTGGAACTCTTCGGCGCAGCCATGCCCGATTGAATGCCGATTGCTCGGCTATTTTGGACTGCCTCTCGCCCTTATTCATGGATGGGCGGGAGGTCGGCTCCACCCTCTCTCGAGGGGGTGGAGCACAGGGGGCGGGGCCTGGCACAGATCTAGGAAAGTTCCGTAAAATGTAATATTTTAAGGCAGCACGATAATTACGATGTCACGGCTTGGTGAAAAGACAATGTGCGAGTAGGAGGAGCGTAACAGGTCAAATGCACAACAAGGGTTCAATCATATGACATGGCCACTGAAAGATCTGAAGACATGGCCGCTGATAGATCTGAAGACATGGCCACTGAAAGATCTGAAGACATGGCCACTGAAAGATCTGAAGACATGGCCGCTGATAGATCTGAAGACATGGCCACTGAAAGATCTGAAGACATGGCCACTGAAAGATCTGAAGACATGGCCACTGAAAGATATGAAGGCCACTGAAAGATCTGAACACATGGCCACTGAAAGATCTGAAGACATGGCCGCTGATAGATCTGAAGACATGGCCACTGAAAGATCTGAAGACATGGCCGCTGATAGATCTGAAGACATGGCCACTGAAAGATCTGAAGACATGGCCACTGAAAGATCTGAAGACATGGCCACTGAAAGATCTGAAGACATGGCCGCTGATAGATCTGAAGACATGGCCACTGAAAGATCTGAAGACATGGCCGCTGATAGATCTGAAGACATGACCACTGAAAGATCTGAAGACATGGCCACTGAAAGATCTGAAGACATGGCCGCTGATAGATCTGAAGACATGGCCACTGAAAGATCTGAAGACATGGCCGCTGATAGATCTGAAGACATGGCCACTGAAAGATCTGAAGACATGGCCGCTGATAGATCTGAAGACATGGCCACTGAAAGATCTGAAGACATGGCCGCTGATAGATCTGAAGACATGGCCACTGAAAGATCTGAAGACATGGCCACTGAAAGATCTGAAGATATGGCCACTGAAAGATCTGAAGACATGGCCGCTGATAGATCTGAAGACATGGCCACTGATAGATCTGAAGACATGGCCACTGAAAGATCTGAAGACATGGCCGCTGATAGATCTGAAGACATGGCCACTGAAAGATCTGAAGACATGGCCGCTGATAGATCTGAAGACATGGCCACTGAAAGATCTGAAGACATGGCCACTGAAAGATCTGAAGATATGGCCACTGAAAGATCTGAAGACATGGCCGCTGATAGATCTGAAGACATGGCCACTGAATTTGCACAGACAGATAGGCACTTTTCTAGATCCATGCCAGGCCCCGCCCGCTTCCTTTCCAGAGGAGAGGAGGGGAGGAGCTGACCTCCCGCCCAACCCAAGGGAGGAGATAGAGGCGTTCAAAATAGCCGAGCAATCACCTTCCAATCGGCGATAGCTTCGTTGCTTTGTTGCAGTACGTGCCGCACATCATTGACGCGAGCGAGCACTATGTCTAGGGAACGCGCGCTCTACTCGAGACGGGTTTGACAGGCACATCAGAGAGGGGAGGAGTGGTAAAGAGAGAGCTGCGCAAACTCCGCCCACTCATGAGTGCGCTCTCCCCGTCTGTCAACCCCGTCTCGGGTAAAGCGCGCGTTCCCTAGACATATTGCTCGCCCGCTCAGAGGCAGTTCAGTGCGTACTGGAACTCTTCGGCGCAGCCATGCCCGATTGAATGCCGATTGCTCGGCTATTTTGGACTGCCTCTCGCCCTTATTCATGGATGGGCGGGAGGTCGGCTCCACCCTCTCTCGAGGGGGTGGAGCACAGGGGGCGGGGCCTGGCACAGATCTAGGAAAGTTCCGTAAAATGTAATATTTTAAGGCAACACGATAATTACGATGTCACGGCTTGGTGAAAAGACAATGTGCGAGTAGGAGGAGCGTAACAGGTCAAATGCACAACAAGGGTTCAATCATATGACATGGCCACTGAAAGATCTGAAGACATGGCCGCTGATAGATCTGAAGACATGGCCACTGAAAGATCTGAAGACATGGCCGCTGATAGATCTGAAGACATGGCCACTGAAAGATCTGAAGACATGGCCGCTGATTGATCTGAAGACATGGCCACTGAAAGATCTGAAGACATGGCCGCTGATAGATCTGAAGACATGGCCACTGAAAGATCTGAAGACATGGCCACTGAAAGATCTGAAGACATGGCCACTGAAAGATATGAAGGCCACTGAAAGATCTGAAGACATGGCCACTGAAAGATCTGAAGACATGGCCGCTGATAGATCTGAAGACATGGCCGCTGATAGATCTGAAGACATGGCCACTGAAAGATCTGAAGACATGGCCGCTGATAGATCTGAAGACATGGCCACTGAAAGATCTGAAGACATGGCCACTGAAAGATCTGAAGACATGGCCGCTGATAGATCTGAAGACATGGCCTCTGAAAGATCTGAAGACATGGCCGCTGATAGATCTGAAGACATGGCCACTGAAAGATCTGAAGACATGGCCGCTGAAAGATCTGAAGACATGGCCACTGAAAGATCTGAAGACATGGCCACTGAAAGATCTGAAGACATGGCCGCTGATAGATCTGAAGACATGGCCACTGAAAGATCTGAAGACATGGCCACTGAAAGATCTGAAGACATGGCCGCTGATAGATCTGAAGACATGGCCACTGAAAGATCTGAAGACATGGCCGCTGATAGATCTGAAGACATGGCCACTGAAAGATCTGAAGACATGGCCACTGAAAGATCTGAAGACATGGCCACTGAAAGATCTGAAGACATGGCCACTGAAAGATCTGAAGACATGGCCACTGAAAGATCTGAAGACATGGCCGCTGATAGATCTGAAGGCATGGCCGCTGATAGATCTGAAGACATGGCCACTGAAAGATCTGAAGACATGGCCACTGAAAGATCTGAAGACATGGCCACTGAAAGATCTGAAGACATGGCCACTGAAAGATCTGAAGACATGGCCACTGAAAGATCTAAAGACATGGCCGCTGATAGATCTGAAGACATGGCCACTGAAAGATCTGAAGACATGGCCGCTGATAGATCTGAAGACATGGCCACTGAAAGATCTGAAGACATGGCCGCTGATAGATCTGAAGACATGGCCACTGAAAGATCTGAAGACATGGCCGCTGATAGATCTGAAGACATGGCCACTGAAAGATCTGAAGACATGGCCACTGAAAGATCTGAAGACATGGCCACTGAAAGATCTGAAGACATGGCCGCTGATAGATCTGAAGACATGGCCACTGAAAGATCTGAAGACATGGCCGCTGATAGATCTGAAGACATGGCCACTGAAAGATCTGAAGACATGGCCGCTGATAGATCTGAAGACATGGCCACTGAAAGATCTGAAGACATGGCCGCTGATAGATCTGAAGACATGGCCACTGAAAGATCTGAAGACATGGCCACTGAAAGATCTGAAGATATGGCCACTGAAAGATCTGAAGACATGGCCGCTGATAGATCTGAAGACATGGCCACTGAATTTGCACAGACAGATAGGCACTTTTCTAGATCCATGCCAGGCCCCGCCCGCTTCCTTTCCAGAGGAGAGGAGGGGAGGAGCTGACCTCCCGCCCAACCCAAGGGAGGAGATAGAGTCGTTCAAAATAGCCGAGCAATCACCTTCCAATCGGCGATAGCTTCGCTGCTTTGTTGCAGTACGTGCCGCACATCATTGACGCGAGCGAGCACTATGTCTAGGGAACGCGCGCTCTACTCGAGACGGGTTTGACAGGCACATCAGAGAGGGGAGGAGTGGTAAAGAGAGAGCTGCGCAAACTCCGCCCACTCATGAGTGCGCTCTCCCCGTCTGTCAACCCCGTCTCGGGTAAAGCGCGCGTTCCCTAGACATATTGCTCGCCCGCTCAGAGGCAGTTCAGTGCGTACTGGAACTCTTCGGCGCAGCCATGCCCGATTGAATGCCGATTGCTCGGCTATTTTGGACTGCCTCTCGCCCTTATTCATGGATGGGCGGGAGGTCGGCTCCACCCTCTCTCGAGGGGGTGGAGCACAGGGGGCGGGGCCTGGCACAGATCTAGGAAAGTTCCGTAAAATGTAATATTTTAAGGCAGCACGATAATTACGATGTCACGGCTTGGTGAAAAGACAATGTGCGAGTTGGAGGAGCGTAACAGGTCAAATGCACAGCAAGGGTTCAATCATATGACATGGCCACTGAAAGATCTGGAGACATGGCCGCTGATAGATCTGAAGACATGGCCACTGAAAGATCTGAAGACATGGCCGCTGATAGATCTGAAGACATGGCCACTGAAAGATCTGAAGACATGGCCGCTGATAGATCTGAAGACATGGCCACTGAAAGATCTGAAGACATGGCCGCTGATAGATCTGAAGACATGGCCACTGAAAGATCTGAAGACATGGCCACTGAAAGATCTGAAGACATGGCCACTGAAAGATATGAAGGCCACTGAAAGATCTGAAGACATGGCCACTGAAAGATCTGAAGACATGGCCGCTGATAGATCTGAAGACATGGCCGCTGATAGATCTGAAGACATGGCCACTGAAAGATCTGAAGACATGGCCGCTGATAGATCTGAAGACATGGCCACTGAAAGATCTGAAGACATGGCCACTGAAAGATCTGAAGACATGGCCGCTGATAGATCTGAAGACATGGCCTCTGAAAGATCTGAAGACATGGCCGCTGATAGATCTGAAGACATGGCCACTGAAAGATATGAAGGCCACTGAAAGATCTGAAGACATGGCCGCTGATAGATCTGAAGACATGGCCACTGAAAGATCTGAAGACATGGCCGCTGATAGATCTGAAGACATGGCCACTGAAAGATCTGAAGACATGGCCGCTGATAGATCTGAAGACATGGCCACTGAAAGATCTGAAGACATGGCCACTGAAAGATCTGAAGACATGGCCGCTGATAGATCTGAAGACATGGCCACTGAAAGATCTGAAGACATGGCCACTGAAAGATCTGAAGACATGGCCACTGAAAGATCTGAAGACATGGCCGCTGTTAGATCTGAAGACATGGCCGCTGATAGATCTGAAGACATGGCCACTGAAAGATCTGAAGACATGGCCGCTGATAGATCTGAAGACATGGCCACTGAAAGATCTGAAGACATGGCCACTGAAAGATCTGAAGACATGGCCGCTGATAGATCTGAAGACATGGCCACTGAAAGATCTGAAGACATGGCCGCTGATAGATCTGAAGACATGGCCACTGAAAGATCTGAAGACATGGCCGCTGATAGATCTGAAGACATGGCCACTGAAAGATCTGAAGACATGGCCGCTGATAGATCTGAAGACATGGCCACTGAAAGATCTGAAGACATGGCCACTGAAAGATCTGAAGACATGGCCACTGAAAGATATGAAGGCCACTGAAAGATCTGAAGACATGGCCACTGAAAGATCTGAAGACATGGCCACTGAAAGATCTGAAGACATGGCCGCTGATAGATCTGAAGACATGGCCGCTGATAGATCTGAAGACATGGCCACTGATAGATCTGAAGACATGACCACTGAAAGATCTGAAGACATGGCCACTGAAAGATCTGAAGACATGGCCGCTGATAGATCTGAAGACATGGCCACTGAAAGATCTGAAGACATGGCCGCTGATAGATCTGAAGACATGGCCACTGAAAGATCTGAAGACATGGCCGCTGATAGATCTGAAGACATGGCCACTGAAAGATCTGAAGACATGGCCACTGAAAGATCTGAAGATATGGCCACTGAAAGATCTGAAGACATGGCCGCTGATAGATCTGAAGACATGGCCACTGAATTTGCACAGACAGATAGGCACTTTTCTAGATCCATGCCAGGCCCCGCCCGCTTCCTTTCCAGAGGAGAGGAGGGGAGGAGCTGACCTCCCGCCCAACCCAAGGGAGGAGATAGAGGCGTTCAAAATAGCCGAGCAATCACCTTCCAATCGGCGATAGCTTCGCTGCTTTGTTGCAGTACGTGCCGCACATCATTGACGCGAGCGAGCACTATGTCTAGGGAACGCGCGCTCTACTCGAGACGGGTTTGACAGGCACATCAGAGAGGGGAGGAGTGGTAAAGAGAGAGCTGCGCAAACTCCGCCCACTCATGAGTGCGCTCTCCCCGTCTGTCAACCCCGTCTCGGGTAAAGCGCGCGTTCCCTAGACATATTGCTCGCCCGCTCAGAGGCAGTTCAGTGCGTACTGGAACTCTTCGGCGCAGCCATGCCCGATTGAATGCCGATTGCTCGGCTATTTTGGACTGCCTCTCGCCCTTATTCATGGATGGGCGGGAGGTCGGCTCCACCCTCTCTCGAGGGGGTGGAGCACAGGGGGCGGGGCCTGGCACAGATCTAGGAAAGTTCCGTAAAATGTAATATTTTAAGGCAGCACGATAATTACGATGTCACGGCTTGGTGAAAAGACAATGTGCGAGTAGGAGGAGCGTAACAGGTCAAATGCACAACAAGGGTTCAATCATATGACATGGCCACTGAAAGATCTGAAGACATGGCCGCTGATAGATCTGAAGACATGGCCACTGAAAGATCTGAAGACATGGCCGCTGATAGATCTGAAGACATGGCCACTGAAAGATCTGAAGACATGGCCGCTGATAGATCTGAAGACATGGCCACTGAAAGATCTGAAGACATGGCCGCTGATAGATCTGAAGACATGGCCACTGAAAGATCTGAAGACATGGCCACTGAAAGATCTGAAGACATGGCCACTGAAAGATATGAAGGCCACTGAAAGATCTGAAGACATGGCCACTGAAAGATCTGAAGACATGGCCGCTGATAGATCTGAAGACATGGCCGCTGATAGATCTGAAGACATGGCCACTGAAAGATCTGAAGACATGGCCGCTGATAGATCTGAAGACATGGCCACTGAAAGATCTGAAGACATGGCCACTGAAAGATCTGAAGACATGGCCACTGAAAGATCTGAAGACATGGCCACTGAAAGATCTGAAGACATGGCCACTGAAAGATCTGAAGACATGGCCGCTGATAGATCTGAAGACATGGCCACTGAAAGATCTGAAGACATGGCCGCTGATAGATCTGAAGACATGGCCACTGAAAGATCTGAAGACATGGCCGCTGATAGATCTGAAGACATGGCCACTGAAAGATCTGAAGACATGGCCACTGAAAGATCTGAAGACATGGCCGCTGATAGATCTGAAGACATGGCCACTGAAAGATCTGAAGACATGGCCGCTGATAGATCTGAAGACATGGCCACTGAAAGATCTGAAGACATGGCCACTGAAAGATCTGAAGACATGGCCACTGAAAGATCTGAAGACATGGCCGCTGATAGATCTGAAGACATGGCCACTGAAAGATCTGAAGACATGGCCACTGAAAGATCTGAAGACATGGCCGCTGATAGATCTGAAGACATGGCCACTGAAAGATCTGAAGATATGGCCACTGAAAGATCTGAAGACATGGCCGCTGATAGATCTGAAGACATGGCCACTGATAGATCTGAAGACATGGCCACTGAAAGATCTGAAGACATGGCCGCTGATAGATCTGAAGACATGGCCTCTGAAAGATCTGAAGACATGGCCGCTGATAGATCTGAAGACATGGCCACTGAAAGATCTGAAGACATGGCCGCTGAAAGATCTGAAGACATGGCCACTGAAAGATCTGAAGACATGGCCACTGAAAGATCTGAAGACATGGCCGCTGATAGATCTGAAGACATGGCCACTGAAAGATCTGAAGACATGGCCACTGAAAGATCTGAAGACATGGCCGCTGATAGATCTGAAGACATGGCCACTGAAAGATCTGAAGACATGGCCGCTGAAAGATCTGAAGACATGGCCACTGAAAGATCTGAAGACATGGCCACTGAAAGATCTGAAGACATGGCCGCTGATAGATCTGAAGACATGGCCACTGAAAGATCTGAAGACATGGCCACTGAAAGATCTGAAGACATGGCCGCTGATAGATCTGAAGACATGGCCTCTGAAAGATCTGAAGACATGGCCACTGAAAGATCTGAAGACATGGCCACTGAAAGATATGAAGGCCACTGAAAGATCTGAAGACATGGCCACTGAAAGATCTGAAGACATGGCCGCTGATAGATCTGAAGACATGGCCGCTGATAGATCTGAAGACATGGCCACTGAAAGATCTGAAGACATGGCCGCTGATAGATCTGAAGACATGGCCACTGAAAGATCTGAAGACATGGCCACTGAAAGATCTGAAGACATGGCCACTGAAAGATCTGAAGACATGGCCACTGAAAGATCTGAAGACATGGCCACTGAAAGATCTGAAGACATGGCCACTGAAAGATCTGAAGACATGGCCGCTGATAGATCTGAAGACATGGCCACTGAAAGATCTGAAGACATGGCCGCTGATAGATCTGAAGACATGGCCACTGAAAGATCTGAAGACATGGCCGCTGATAGATCTGAAGACATGGCCACTGAAAGATCTGAAGACATGGCCACTGAAAGATCTGAAGACATGGCCGCTGATAGATCTGAAGACATGGCCACTGAAAGATCTGAAGACATGGCCGCTGATAGATCTGAAGACATGGCCACTGAAAGATCTGAAGACATGGCCACTGAAAGATCTGAAGACATGGCCACTGAAAGATCTGAAGACATGGCCGCTGATAGATCTGAAGACATGGCCACTGAAAGATCTGAAGACATGGCCACTGAAAGATCTGAAGACATGGCCGCTGATAGATCTGAAGACATGGCCACTGAAAGATCTGAAGATATGGCCACTGAAAGATCTGAAGACATGGCCGCTGATAGATCTGAAGACATGGCCACTGATAGATCTGAAGACATGGCCACTGAAAGATCTGAAGACATGGCCGCTGATAGATCTGAAGACATGGCCTCTGAAAGATCTGAAGACATGGCCGCTGATAGATCTGAAGACATGGCCACTGAAAGATCTGAAGACATGGCCGCTGAAAGATCTGAAGACATGGCCACTGAAAGATCTGAAGACATGGCCACTGAAAGATCTGAAGACATGGCCGCTGATAGATCTGAAGACATGGCCACTGAAAGATCTGAAGACATGGCCACTGAAAGATCTGAAGACATGGCCGCTGATAGATCTGAAGACATGGCCTCTGAAAGATCTGAAGACATGGCCGCTGATAGATCTGAAGACATGGCCACTGAAAGATCTGAAGACATGGCCGCTGAAAGATCTGAAGACATGGCCACTGAAAGATCTGAAGACATGGCCACTGAAAGATCTGAAGACATGGCCACTGAAAGATCTGAAGACATGGCCGCTGATAGATCTGAAGACATGGCCACTGAAAGATCTGAAGACATGGCCACTGAAAGATCTGAAGATATGGCCACTGAAAGATCTGAAGACATGGCCGCTGATAGATCTGAAGACATGGCCACTGAATTTGCACAGACAGATAGGCACTTTTCTAGATCCATGCCAGGCCCCGCCCGCTTCCTTTCCAGAGGAGAGGAGGGGAGGAGCTGACCTCTCGCCCAACCCAAGGGAGGAGATAGAGGCGTTCAAAATAGCCGAGCAATCACCTTCCAATCGGCGATAGCTTCGCTGCTTTGTTGCAGTACGTGCCGCACATCATTGACGCGAGCGAGCACTATGTCTAGGGAACGCGCGCTCTACTCGAGACGGGTTTGACAGGCACATCAGAGAGGGGAGGAGTGGTAAAGAGAGAGCTGCGCAAACTCCGCCCACTCATGAGTGCGCTCTCCCCGTCTGTCAACCCCGTCTCGGGTAAAGCGCGCGTTCCCTAGACATATTGCTCGCCCGCTCAGAGGCAGTTCAGTGCGTACTGGAACTCTTCGGCGCAGCCATGCCCGATTGAATGCCGATTGCTCGGCTATTTTGGACTGCCTCTCGCCCTTATTCATGGATGGGCGGGAGGTCGGCTCCACCCTCTCTCGAGGGGGTGGAGCACAGGGGGCGGGGCCTGGCACAGATCTAGGAAAGTTCCGTAAAATGTAATATTTTAAGGCAGCACGATAATTACGATGTCACGGCTTGGTGAAAAGACAATGTGCGAGTAGGAGGAGCGTAACAGGTCAAATGCACAACAAGGGTTCAATCATATGACATGGCCACTGAAAGATCTGAAGACATGGCCGCTGATAGATCTGAAGACATGGCCACTGAAAGATCTGAAGACATGGCCGCTGATAGATCTGAAGACATGGCCACTGAAAGATCTGAAGACATGGCCGCTGATAGATCTGAAGACATGGCCACTGAAAGATCTGAAGACATGGCCGCTGATAGATCTGAAGACATGGCCACTGAAAGATCTGAAGACATGGCCACTGAAAGATCTGAAGACATGGCCACTGAAAGATATGAAGGCCACTGAAAGATCTGAAGACATGGCCACTGAAAGATCTGAAGACATGGCCGCTGATAGATCTGAAGACATGGCCGCTGATAGATCTGAAGACATGGCCACTGAAAGATCTGAAGACATGGCCGCTGATAGATCTGAAGACATGGCCACTGAAAGATCTGAAGACATGGCCACTGAAAGATCTGAAGACATGGCCGCTGATAGATCTGAAGACATGGCCTCTGAAAGATCTGAAGACATGGCCGCTGATAGATCTGAAGACATGGCCACTGAAAGATCTGAAGACATGGCCGCTGAAAGATCTGAAGACATGGCCACTGAAAGATCTGAAGACATGGCCACTGAAAGATCTGAAGACATGGCCACTGAAAGATCTGAAGACATGGCCACTGAAAGATCTGAAGACATGGCCACTGAAAGATCTGAAGACATGGCCGCTGATAGATCTGAAGACATGGCCACTGAAAGATCTGAAGACATGGCCGCTGATAGATCTGAAGACATGGCCACTGAAAGATCTGAAGACATGGCCGCTGATAGATCTGAAGACATTTCCACTGAAAGATCTGAAGACATGGCCACTGAAAGATCTGAAGACATGGCCGCTGATAGATCTGAAGACATGGCCACTGAAAGATCTGAAGACATGGCCGCTGATAGATCTGAAGACATGGCCACTGAAAGATCTGAAGACATGGCCGCTGATAGATCTGAAGACATGGCCACTGAAAGATCTGAAGACATGGCCGCTGATAGATCTGAAGACATGGCCACTGAAAGATCTGAAGACATGGCCGCTGATAGATCTGAAGACATGGCCACTGAAAGATCTGAAGACATGGCCACTGAAAGATCTGAAGACATGGCCACTGAAAGATATGAAGGCCACTGAAAGATCTGAAGACATGGCCACTGAAAGATCTGAAGACATGGCCGCTGATAGATCTGAAGACATGGCCGCTGATAGATCTGAAGACATGGCCACTGAAAGATCTGAAGACATGGCCGCTGATAGATCTGAAGACATGGCCACTGAAAGATCTGAAGACATGGCCACTGAAAGATCTGAAGACATGGCCGCTGATAGATCTGAAGACATGGCCTCTGAAAGATCTGAAGACATGGCCGCTGATAGATCTGAAGACATGGCCACTGAAAGATCTGAAGACATGGCCGCTGAAAGATCTGAAGACATGGCCACTGAAAGATCTGAAGACATGGCCACTGAAAGATCTGAAGACATGGCCACTGAAAGATCTGAAGACATGGCCACTGAAAGATCTGAAGACATGGCCACTGAAAGATCTGAAGACATGGCCGCTGATAGATCTGAAGACATGGCCACTGAAAGATCTGAAGACATGGCCGCTGATAGATCTGAAGACATGGCCACTGAAAGATCTGAAGACATGGCCGCTGATAGATCTGAAGACATTTCCACTGAAAGATCTGAAGACATGGCCACTGAAAGATCTGAAGACATGGCCGCTGATAGATCTGAAGACATGGCCACTGAAAGATCTGAAGACATGGCCGCTGATAGATCTGAAGACATGGCCACTGAAAGATCTGAAGACATGGCCACTGAAAGATCTGAAGACATGGCCACTGAAAGATCTGAAGACATGGCCACTGAAAGATCTGAAGACATGGCCACTGAAAGATCTGAAGACATGGCCGCTGATAGATCTGAAGACATGGCCACTGAAAGATCTGAAGACATGGCCGCTGATAGATCTGAAGACATGGCCACTGAAAGATCTGAAGACATGGCCGCTGATAGATCTGAAGACATGGCCACTGAAAGATCTGAAGACATGGCCACTGAAAGATCTGAAGACATGGCCACTGAAAGATCTGAAGACATGGCCGCTGATAGATCTGAAGACATGGCCACTGAAAGATCTGAAGACATGGCCGCTGATAGATCTGAAGACATGGCCACTGAAAGATCTGAAGACATGGCCGCTGATAGTTCTGAAGACATGGCCACTGAAAGATCTGAAGACATGGCCGCTGATAGATCTGAAGACATGGCCACTGAAAGATCTGAAGACATGGCCACTGAAAGATCTGAAGATATGGCCACTGAAAGATCTGAAGACATGGCCGCTGATAGATCTGAAGACATGGCCACTGAATTTGCACAGACAGATAGGCACTTTTCTAGATCCATGCCAGGCCCCGCCCGCTTCCTTTCCAGAGGAGAGGAGGGGAGGAGCTGACCTCCCGCCCAACCCAAGGGAGGAGATAGAGGCGTTCAAAATAGCCGAGCAATCACCTTCCAATCGGCGATAGCTTCGCTGCTTTGTTGCAGTACGTGCCGCACATCATTGACGCGAGCGAGCACTATGTCTAGGGAACGCGCGCTCTACTCGAGACGGGTTTGACAGGCACATCAGAGAGGGGAGGAGTGGTAAAGAGAGAGCTGCGCAAACTCCGCCCACTCATGAGTGCGCTCTCCCCGTCTGTCAACCCCGTCTCGGGTAAAGCGCGCGTTCCCTAGACATATTGCTCGCCCGCTCAGAGGCAGTTCAGTGCGTACTGGAACTCTTCGGCGCAGCCATGCCCGATTGAATGCCGATTGCTCGGCTATTTTGGACTGCCTCTCGCCCTTATTCATGGATGGGCGGGAGGTCGGCTCCACCCTCTCTCGAGGGGGTGGAGCACAGGGGGCGGGGCCTGGCACAGATCTAGGAAAGTTCCGTAAAATGTAATATTTTAAGGCAGCACGATAATTACGATGTCACGGCTTGGTGAAAAGACAATGTGCGAGTAGGAGGAGCGTAACAGGTCAAATGCACAACAAGGGTTCAATCATATGACATGGCCACTGAAAGATCTGAAGACATGGCCGCTGATAGATCTGAAGACATGGCCACTGAAAGATCTGAAGACATGGCCGCTGATAGATCTGAAGACATGGCCACTGAAAGATCTGAAGACATGGCCGCTGATAGATCTGAAGACATGGCCACTGAAAGATCTGAAGACATGACCACTGAAAGATCTGAAGACATGGCCACTGAAAGATCTGAAGACATGGCCGCTGATAGATCTGAAGACATGGCCACTGAAAGATCTGAAGACATGGCCACTGAAAGATCTGAAGACATGGCCGCTGATAGATCTGAAGACATGGCCACTGAAAGATCTGAAGACATGGCCGCTGATAGATCTGAAGACATGGCCACTGAAAGATCTGATGACATGGCCGCTGATAGTTCTGAAGACATGGCCACTGAAAGATCTGAAGACATGGCCGCTGATAGATCTGAAGACATGGCCACTGAAAGATCTGAAGACATGGCCACTGAAAGATCTGAAGATATGGCCACTGAAAGATCTGAAGACATGGCCGCTGATAGATCTGAAGACATGGCCACTGAATTTGCACAGACAGATAGGCACTTTTCTAGATCCATGCCAGGCCCCGCCCGCTTCCTTTCCAGAGGAGAGGAGGGGAGGAGCTGACCTCCCGCCCAACCCAAGGGAGGAGATAGAGGCGTTCAAAATAGCCGAGCAATCACCTTCCAATCGGCGATAGCTTCGCTGCTTTGTTGCAGTACGTGCCGCACATCATTGACGCGAGCGAGCACTATGTCTAGGGAACGCGCGCTCTACTCGAGACGGGTTTGACAGGCACATCAGAGAGGGGAGGAGTGGTAAAGAGAGAGCTGCGCAAACTCCGCCCACTCATGAGTGCGCTCTCCCCGTCTGTCAACCCCGTCTCGGGTAAAGCGCGCGTTCCCTAGACATATTGCTCGCCCGCTCAGAGGCAGTTCAGTGCGTACTGGAACTCTTCGGCGCAGCCATGCCCGATTGAATGCCGATTGCTCGGCTATTTTGGACTGCCTCTCGCCCTTATTCATGGATGGGCGGGAGGTCGGCTCCACCCTCTCTCGAGGGGGTGGAGCACAGGGGGCGGGGCCTGGCACAGATCTAGGAAAGTTCCGTAAAATGTAATATTTTAAGGCAGCACGATAATTACGATGTCACGGCTTGGTGAAAAGACAATGTGCGAGTAGGAGGAGCGTAACAGGTCAAATGCACAACAAGGGTTCAATCATATGACATGGCCACTGAAAGATCTGAAGACATGGCCGCTGATAGATCTGAAGACATGGCCACTGAAAGATCTGAAGACATGGCCGCTGATAGATCTGAAGACATGGCCACTGAAAGATCTGAAGACATGGCCGCTGATAGATCTGAAGACATGGCCACTGAAAGATCTGAAGACATGGCCGCTGATAGATCTGAAGACATGGCCACTGAAAGATCTGAAGACATGGCCACTGAAAGATCTGAAGACATGGCCACTGAAAGATATGAAGGCCACTGAAAGATCTGAAGACATGGCCACTGAAAGATCTGAAGACATGGCCGCTGATAGATCTGAAGACATGGCCGCTGATAGATCTGAAGACATGGCCACTGAAAGATCTGAAGACATGGCCGCTGATAGATCTGAAGACATGGCCACTGAAAGATCTGAAGACATGGCCACTGAAAGATCTGAAGACATGGCCACTGAAAGATCTGAAGACATGGCCACTGAAAGATCTGAAGACATGGCCACTGAAAGATCTGAAGACATGGCCGCTGATAGATCTGAAGACATGGCCACTGAAAGATCTGAAGACATGGCCGCTGATAGATCTGAAGACATGGCCACTGAAAGATCTGAAGACATGGCCGCTGATAGATCTGAAGACATGGCCACTGAAAGATCTGAAGACATGGCCACTGAAAGATCTGAAGACATGGCCGCTGATAGATCTGAAGACATGGCCACTGAAAGATCTGAAGACATGGCCGCTGATAGATCTGAAGACATGGCCACTGAAAGATCTGAAGACATGGCCACTGAAAGATCTGAAGACATGGCCACTGAAAGATCTGAAGACATGGCCGCTGATAGATCTGAAGACATGGCCACTGAAAGATCTGAAGACATGGCCACTGAAAGATCTGAAGACATGGCCGCTGATAGATCTGAAGACATGGCCACTGAAAGATCTGAAGACATGGCCACTGAAAGATCTGAAGACATGGCCGCTGATAGATCTGAAGACATGGCCTCTGAAAGATCTGAAGACATGGCCGCTGATAGATCTGAAGACATGGCCACTGAAAGATCTGAAGACATGGCCGCTGAAAGATCTGAAGACATGGCCACTGAAAGATCTGAAGACATGGCCACTGAAAGATCTGAAGACATGGCCGCTGATAGATCTGAAGACATGGCCACTGAAAGATCTGAAGACATGGCCACTGAAAGATCTGAAGACATGGCCGCTGATAGATCTGAAGACATGGCCTCTGAAAGATCTGAAGACATGGCCGCTGATAGATCTGAAGACATGGCCACTGAAAGATCTGAAGACATGGCCGCTGAAAGATCTGAAGACATGGCCACTGAAAGATCTGAAGACATGGCCACTGAAAGATCTGAAGACATGGCCACTGAAAGATCTGAAGACATGGCCGCTGATAGATCTGAAGACATGGCCACTGAAAGATCTGAAGACATGGCCACTGAAAGATCTGAAGATATGGCCACTGAAAGATCTGAAGACATGGCCGCTGATAGATCTGAAGACATGGCCACTGAATTTGCACAGACAGATAGGCACTTTTCTAGATCCATGCCAGGCCCCGCCCGCTTCCTTTCCAGAGGAGAGGAGGGGAGGAGCTGACCTCCCGCCCAACCCAAGGGAGGAGATAGAGGCGTTCAAAATAGCCGAGCAATCACCTTCCAATCGGCGATAGCTTCGCTGCTTTGTTGCAGTACGTGCCGCACATCATTGACGCGAGCGAGCACTATGTCTAGGGAACGCGCGCTCTACTCGAGACGGGTTTGACAGGCACATCAGAGAGGGGAGGAGTGGTAAAGAGAGAGCTGCGCAAACTCCGCCCACTCATGAGTGCGCTCTCCCCGTCTGTCAACCCCGTCTCGGGTAAAGCGCGCGTTCCCTAGACATATTGCTCGCCCGCTCAGAGGCAGTTCAGTGCGTACTGGAACTCTTCGGCGCAGCCATGCCCGATTGAATGCCGATTGCTCGGCTATTTTGGACTGCCTCTCGCCCTTATTCATGGATGGGCGGGAGGTCGGCTCCACCCTCTCTCGAGGGGGTGGAGCACAGGGGGCGGGGCCTGGCACAGATCTAGGAAAGTTCCGTAAAATGTAATATTTTAAGGCAGCACGATAATTACGATGTCACGGCTTGGTGAAAAGACAATGTGCGAGTAGGAGGAGCGTAACAGGTCAAATGCACAACAAGGGTTCAATCATATGACATGGCCACTGAAAGATCTGAAGACATGGCCGCTGATAGATCTGAAGACATGGCCACTGAAAGATCTGAAGACATGGCCGCTGATAGATCTGAAGACATGGCCACTGAAAGATCTGAAGACATGGCCGCTGATAGATCTGAAGACATGGCCACTGAAAGATCTGAAGACATGGCCGCTGATAGATCTGAAGACATGGCCACTGAAAGATCTGAAGACATGGCCACTGAAAGATCTGAAGACATGGCCACTGAAAGATATGAAGGCCACTGAAAGATCTGAAGACATGGCCACTGAAAGATCTGAAGACATGGCCGCTGATAGATCTGAAGACATGGCCGCTGATAGATCTGAAGACATGGCCACTGAAAGATCTGAAGACATGGCCGCTGATAGATCTGAAGACATGGCCACTGAAAGATCTGAAGACATGGCCACTGAAAGATCTGAAGACATGGCCACTGAAAGATCTGAAGACATGGCCACTGAAAGATCTGAAGACATGGCCACTGAAAGATATGAAGGCCACTGAAAGATCTGAAGACATGGCCACTGAAAGATCTGAAGACATGGCCGCTGATAGATCTGAAGACATGGCCGCTGATAGATCTGAAGACATGGCCACTGAAAGATCTGAAGACATGGCCGCTGATAGATCTGAAGACATGGCCACTGAAAGATCTGAAGACATGGCCACTGAAAGATCTGAAGACATGGCCACTGAAAGATCTGAAGACATGGCCACTGAAAGATCTGAAGACATGGCCACTGAAAGATCTGAAGACATGGCCGCTGATAGATCTGAAGACATGGCCACTGAAAGATCTGAAGACATGGCCGCTGATAGATCTGAAGACATGGCCACTGAAAGATCTGAAGACATGGCCGCTGATAGATCTGAAGACATGGCCACTGAAAGATCTGAAGACATGGCCACTGAAAGATCTGAAGACATGGCCGCTGATAGATCTGAAGACATGGCCACTGAAAGATCTG
Source organism: Pristionchus fissidentatus (assembly GCA_036245785.1). Lineage (NCBI taxonomy): Eukaryota > Metazoa > Nematoda > Chromadorea > Rhabditida > Neodiplogasteridae > Pristionchus > Pristionchus fissidentatus. The sequence goes on from BTSY01000004.1 coordinate 10,115,947, forward strand.
AAGACATGGCCGCTGATAGATCTGAAGACATGGCCACTGAAAGATCTGAAGACATGGCCACTGAAAGATCTGAAGACATGGCCACTGAAAGATCTGAAGACATGGCCGCTGATAGATCTGAAGACATGGCCACTGAAAGATCTGAAGACATGGCCACTGAAAGATCTGAAGACATGGCCGCTGATAGATCTGAAGACATGGCCACTGAAAGATCTGAAGACATGGCCACTGAAAGATCTGAAGACATGGCCGCTGATAGATCTGAAGACATGGCCTCTGAAAGATCTGAAGACATGGCCGCTGATAGATCTGAAGACATGGCCACTGAAAGATCTGAAGACATGGCCGCTGAAAGATCTGAAGACATGGCCGCTGAAAGATCTGAAGACATGGCCACTGAAAGATCTGAAGACATGGCCACTGAAAGATCTGAAGACATGGCCGCTGATAGATCTGAAGACATGGCCACTGAAAGATCTGAAGACATGGCCACTGAAAGATCTGAAGACATGGCCGCTGATAGATCTGAAGACATGGCCTCTGAAAGATCTGAAGACATGGCCGCTGATAGATCTGAAGACATGGCCACTGAAAGATCTGAAGACATGGCCGCTGAAAGATCTGAAGACATGGCCACTGAAAGATCTGAAGACATGGCCACTGAAAGATCTGAAGACATGGCCACTGAAAGATCTGAAGACATGGCCGCTGATAGATCTGAAGACATGGCCACTGAAAGATCTGAAGACATGGCCACTGAAAGATCTGAAGATATGGCCACTGAAAGATCTGAAGACATGGCCGCTGATAGATCTGAAGACATGGCCGCTGATAGATCTGAAGACATGGCCACTGAATTTGCACAGACAGATAGGCACTTTTCTAGATCCATGCCAGGCCCCGCCCGCTTCCTTTCCAGAGGAGAGGAGGGGAGGAGCTGACCTCCCGCCCAACCCAAGGGAGGAGATAGAGGCGTTCAAAATAGCCGAGCAATCACCTTCCAATCGGCGATAGCTTCGCTGCTTTGTTGCAGTACGTGCCGCACATCATTGACGCGAGCGAGCACTATGTCTAGGGAACGCGCGCTCTACTCGAGACGGGTTTGACAGGCACATCAGAGAGGGGAGGAGTGGTAAAGAGAGAGCTGCGCAAACTCCGCCCACTCATGAGTGCGCTCTCCCCGTCTGTCAACCCCGTCTCGGGTAAAGCGCGCGTTCCCTAGACATATTGCTCGCCCGCTCAGAGGCAGTTCAGTGCGTACTGGAACTCTTCGGCGCAGCCATGCCCGATTGAATGCCGATTGCTCGGCTATTTTGGACTGCCTCTCGCCCTTATTCATGGATGGGCGGGAGGTCGGCTCCACCCTCTCTCGAGGGGGTGGAGCACAGGGGGCGGGGCCTGGCACAGATCTAGGAAAGTTCCGTAAAATGTAATATTTTAAGGCAGCACGATAATTACGATGTCACGGCTTGGTGAAAAGACAATGTGCGAGTAGGAGGAGCGTAACAGGTCAAATGCACAACAAGGGTTCAATCATATGACATGGCCACTGAAAGATCTGAAGACATGGCCGCTGATAGATCTGAAGACATGGCCACTGAAAGATCTGAAGACATGGCCGCTGATAGATCTGAAGACATGGCCACTGAAAGATCTGAAGACATGGCCGCTGATAGATCTGAAGACATGGCCACTGAAAGATCTGAAGACATGGCCGCTGATAGATCTGAAGACATGGCCACTGAAAGATCTGAAGACATGGCCACTGAAAGATCTGAAGACATGGCCACTGAAAGATATGAAGGCCACTGAAAGATCTGAAGACATGGCCACTGAAAGATCTGAAGACATGGCCGCTGATAGATCTGAAGACATGGCCGCTGATAGATCTGAAGACATGGCCACTGAAAGATCTGAAGACATGGCCGCTGATAGATCTGAAGACATGGCCACTGAAAGATCTGAAGACATGGCCACTGAAAGATCTGAAGACATGGCCACTGAAAGATCTGAAGACATGGCCACTGAAAGATCTGAAGACATGGCCACTGAAAGATCTGAAGACATGGCCGCTGATAGATCTGAAGACATGGCCACTGAAAGATCTGAAGACATGGCCGCTGATAGATCTGAAGACATGGCCACTGAAAGATCTGAAGACATGGCCGCTGATAGATCTGAAGACATGGCCACTGAAAGATCTGAAGACATGGCCACTGAAAGATCTGAAGACATGGCCGCTGATAGATCTGAAGACATGGCCACTGAAAGATCTGAAGACATGGCCACTGAAAGATCTGAAGACATGGCCGCTGATAGATCTGAAGACATGGCCGCTGATAGATCTGAAGACATGGCCACTGAAAGATCTGAAGACATGGCCACTGAAAGATCTGAAGACATGGCCACTGAAAGATCTGAAGACATGGCCACTGAAAGATCTGAAGACATGGCCACTGAAAGATCTGAAGACATGGCCGCTGATAGATCTGAAGACATGGCCACTGAAAGATCTGAAGACATGGCCGCTGATAGATCTGAAGACATGGCCACTGAAAGATCTGAAGACATGGCCGCTGATAGATCTGAAGACATGGCCACTGAAAGATCTGAAGACATGGCCACTGAAAGATCTGAAGACATGGCCACTGAAAGATCTGAAGACATGGCCGCTGATAGATCTGAAGACATGGCCACTGAAAGATCTGAAGACATGGCCGCTGATAGATCTGAAGACATGGCCACTGAAAGATCTGAAGACATGGCCGCTGATAGTTCTGAAGACATGGCCACTGAAAGATCTGAAGACATGGCCGCTGATAGATCTGAAGACATGGCCACTGAAAGATCTGAAGACATGGCCACTGAAAGATCTGAAGACATGGCCGCTGATAGATCTGAAGACATGGCCGCTGATAGATCTGAAGACATGGCCACTGAAAGATCTGAAGACATGGCCGCTGATAGTTCTGAAGACATGGCCACTGAAAGATCTGAAGACATGGCCACTGAAAGATCTGAAGACATGGCCACTGAAAGATCTGAAGACATGGCCACTGAAAGATCTGAAGACATGGCCGCTGATAGATCTGAAGACATGGCCACTGAAAGATCTGAAGACATGGCCGCTGATAGATCTGAAGACATGGCCACTGAAAGATCTGAAGACATGGCCACTGAAAGATCTGAAGACATGGCCACTGAAAGATCTGAAGACATGGCCACTGAAAGATCTGAAGACATGGCCGCTGATAGATCTGAAGACATGGCCACTGAAAGATCTGAAGACATGGCCGCTGATAGATCTGAAGACATGGCCACTGAAAGATCTGAAGACATGGCCGCTGATAGATCTGAAGACATGGCCACTGAAAGATCTGAAGACATGGCCGCTGATAGATCTGAAGACATGGCCACTGAAAGATCTGAAGACATGGCCACTGAAAGATCTGAAGACATGGCCACTGAAAGATCTGAAGACATGGCCACTGAAAGATCTGAAGACATGGCCACTGAAAGATCTGAAGACATGGCCGCTGATAGATCTGAAGACATGGCCGCTGATAGATCTGAAGACATGGCCACTGAAAGATCTGAAGACATGGCCGCTGATAGATCTGAAGACATGGCCACTGAAAGATCTGAAGACATGGCCGCTGATAGATCTGAAGACATGGCCACTGAAAGATCTGAAGACATGACCACTGAAAGATCTGAAGACATGGCCACTGAAAGATCTGAAGACATGGCCGCTGATAGATCTGAAGACATGGCCACTGAAAGATCTGAAGACATGGCCACTGAAAGATCTGAAGACATGGCCGCTGATAGATCTGAAGACATGGCCACTGAAAGATCTGAAGACATGGCCGCTGATAGATCTGAAGACATGGCCACTGAAAGATCTGATGACATGGCCGCTGATAGTTCTGAAGACATGGCCACTGAAAGATCTGAAGACATGGCCGCTGATAGATCTGAAGACATGGCCACTGAAAGATCTGAAGACATGGCCACTGAAAGATCTGAAGATATGGCCACTGAAAGATCTGAAGACATGGCCGCTGATAGATCTGAAGACATGGCCACTGAATTTGCACAGACAGATAGGCACTTTTCTAGATCCATGCCAGGCCCCGCCCGCTTCCTTTCCAGAGGAGAGGAGGGGAGGAGCTGACCTCCCGCCCAACCCAAGGGAGGAGATAGAGGCGTTCAAAATAGCCGAGCAATCACCTTCCAATCGGCGATAGCTTCGCTGCTTTGTTGCAGTACGTGCCGCACATCATTGACGCGAGCGAGCACTATGTCTAGGGAACGCGCGCTCTACTCGAGACGGGTTTGACAGGCACATCAGAGAGGGGAGGAGTGGTAAAGAGAGAGCTGCGCAAACTCCGCCCACTCATGAGTGCGCTCTCCCCGTCTGTCAACCCCGTCTCGGGTAAAGCGCGCGTTCCCTAGACATATTGCTCGCCCGCTCAGAGGCAGTTCAGTGCGTACTGGAACTCTTCGGCGCAGCCATGCCCGATTGAATGCCGATTGCTCGGCTATTTTGGACTGCCTCTCGCCCTTATTCATGGATGGGCGGGAGGTCGGCTCCACCCTCTCTCGAGGGGGTGGAGCACAGGGGGCGGGGCCTGGCACAGATCTAGGAAAGTTCCGTAAAATGTAATATTTTAAGGCAGCACGATAATTACGATGTCACGGCTTGGTGAAAAGACAATGTGCGAGTAGGAGGAGCGTAACAGGTCAAATGCACAACAAGGGTTCAATCATATGACATGGCCGCTGATAGATCTGAAGACATGGCCACTGAAAGATCTGAAGACATGGCCACTGAAAGATCTGAAGACATGGCCACTGAAAGATCTGAAGACATGGCCGCTGATAGATCTGAAGACATGGCCACTGAAAGATCTGAAGACATGGCCGCTGATAGATCTGAAGACATGGCCACTGAAAGATCTGAAGACATGGCCGCTGATAGTTCTGAAGACATGGCCACTGAAAGATCTGAAGACATGGCCACTGAAAGATCTGAAGACATGGCCGCTGATAGATCTGAAGACATGGCCACTGAAAGATCTGAAGACATGGCCACTGAAAGATCTGAAGATATGGCCACTGAAAGATCTGAAGACATGGCCGCTGATAGATCTGAAGACATGGCCACTGAATTTGCACAGACAGATAGGCACTTTTCTAGATCCATGCCAGGCCCCGCCCGCTTCCTTTCCAGAGGAGAGGAGGGGAGGAGCTGACCTCCCGCCCAACCCAAGGGAGGAGATAGAGGCGTTCAAAATAGCCGAGCAATCACCTTCCAATCGGCGATAGCTTCGCTGCTTTGTTGCAGTACGTGCCGCACATCATTGACGCGAGCGAGCACTATGTCTAGGGAACGCGCGCTCTACTCGAGACGGGTTTGACAGGCACATCAGAGAGGGGAGGAGTGGTAAAGAGAGAGCTGCGCAAACTCCGCCCACTCATGAGTGCGCTCTCCCCGTCTGTCAACCCCGTCTCGGGTAAAGCGCGCGTTCCCTAGACATATTGCTCGCCCGCTCAGAGGCAGTTCAGTGCGTACTGGAACTCTTCGGCGCAGCCATGCCCGATTGAATGCCGATTGCTCGGCTATTTTGGACTGCCTCTCGCCCTTATTCATGGATGGGCGGGAGGTCGGCTCCACCCTCTCTCGAGGGGGTGGAGCACAGGGGGCGGGGCCTGGCACAGATCTAGGAAAGTTCCGTAAAATGTAATATTTTAAGGCAGCACGATAATTACGATGTCACGGCTTGGTGAAAAGACAATGTGCGAGTAGGAGGAGCGTAACAGGTCAAATGCACAACAAGGGTTCAATCATATGACATGGCCACTGAAAGATCTGAAGACATGGCCGCTGATAGATCTGAAGACATGGCCACTGAAAGATCTGAAGACATGGCCGCTGATAGATCTGAAGACATGGCCACTGAAAGATCTGAAGACATGGCCGCTGATAGATCTGAAGACATGGCCACTGAAAGATCTGAAGACATGACCACTGAAAGATCTGAAGACATGGCCACTGAAAGATCTGAAGACATGGCCGCTGATAGATCTGAAGACATGGCCACTGAAAGATCTGAAGACATGGCCACTGAAAGATCTGAAGACATGGCCGCTGATAGATCTGAAGACATGGCCACTGAAAGATCTGAAGACATGGCCGCTGATAGATCTGAAGACATGGCCACTGAAAGATCTGAAGACATGGCCGCTGATAGTTCTGAAGACATGGCCACTGAAAGATCTGAAGACATGGCCACTGAAAGATCTGAAGACATGGCCGCTGATAGATCTGAAGACATGGCCACTGAAAGATCTGAAGACATGGCCACTGAAAGATCTGAAGATATGGCCACTGAAAGATCTGAAGACATGGCCGCTGATAGATCTGAAGACATGGCCACTGAATTTGCACAGACAGATAGGCACTTTTCTAGATCCATGCCAGGCCCCGCCCGCTTCCTTTCCAGAGGAGAGGAGGGGAGGAGCTGACCTCCCGCCCAACCCAAGGGAGGAGATAGAGGCGTTCAAAATAGCCGAGCAATCACCTTCCAATCGGCGATAGCTTCGCTGCTTTGTTGCAGTACGTGCCGCACATCATTGACGCGAGCGAGCACTATGTCTAGGGAACGCGCGCTCTACTCGAGACGGGTTTGACAGGCACATCAGAGAGGGGAGGAGTGGTAAAGAGAGAGCTGCGCAAACTCCGCCCACTCATGAGTGCGCTCTCCCCGTCTGTCAACCCCGTCTCGGGTAAAGCGCGCGTTCCCTAGACATATTGCTCGCCCGCTCAGAGGCAGTTCAGTGCGTACTGGAACTCTTCGGCGCAGCCATGCCCGATTGAATGCCGATTGCTCGGCTATTTTGGACTGCCTCTCGCCCTTATTCATGGATGGGCGGGAGGTCGGCTCCACCCTCTCTCGAGGGGGTGGAGCACAGGGGGCGGGGCCTGGCACAGATCTAGGAAAGTTCCGTAAAATGTAATATTTTAAGGCAGCACGATAATTACGATGTCACGGCTTGGTGAAAAGACAATGTGCGAGTAGGAGGAGCGTAACAGGTCAAATGCACAACAAGGGTTCAATCATATGACATGGCCACTGAAAGATCTGAAGACATGGCCGCTGATAGATCTGAAGACATGGCCACTGAAAGATCTGAAGACATGGCCGCTGATAGATCTGAAGACATGGCCACTGAAAGATCTGAAGACATGGCCGCTGATAGATCTGAAGACATGGCCACTGAAAGATCTGAAGACATGACCACTGAAAGATCTGAAGACATGGCCACTGAAAGATCTGAAGACATGGCCGCTGATAGATCTGAAGACATGGCCACTGAAAGATCTGAAGACATGGCCACTGAAAGATCTGAAGACATGGCCGCTGATAGATCTGAAGACATGGCCACTGAAAGATCTGAAGACATGGCCGCTGATAGATCTGAAGACATGGCCACTGAAAGATCTGATGACATGGCCGCTGATAGTTCTGAAGACATGGCCACTGAAAGATCTGAAGACATGGCCGCTGATAGATCTGAAGACATGGCCACTGAAAGATCTGAAGACATGGCCACTGAAAGATCTGAAGATATGGCCACTGAAAGATCTGAAGACATGGCCGCTGATAGATCTGAAGACATGGCCACTGAATTTGCACAGACAGATAGGCACTTTTCTAGATCCATGCCAGGCCCCGCCCGCTTCCTTTCCAGAGGAGAGGAGGGGAGGAGCTGACCTCCCGCCCAACCCAAGGGAGGAGATAGAGGCGTTCAAAATAGCCGAGCAATCACCTTCCAATCGGCGATAGCTTCGCTGCTTTGTTGCAGTACGTGCCGCACATCATTGACGCGAGCGAGCACTATGTCTAGGGAACGCGCGCTCTACTCGAGACGGGTTTGACAGGCACATCAGAGAGGGGAGGAGTGGTAAAGAGAGAGCTGCGCAAACTCCGCCCACTCATGAGTGCGCTCTCCCCGTCTGTCAACCCCGTCTCGGGTAAAGCGCGCGTTCCCTAGACATATTGCTCGCCCGCTCAGAGGCAGTTCAGTGCGTACTGGAACTCTTCGGCGCAGCCATGCCCGATTGAATGCCGATTGCTCGGCTATTTTGGACTGCCTCTCGCCCTTATTCATGGATGGGCGGGAGGTCGGCTCCACCCTCTCTCGAGGGGGTGGAGCACAGGGGGCGGGGCCTGGCACAGATCTAGGAAAGTTCCGTAAAATGTAATATTTTAAGGCAGCACGATAATTACGATGTCACGGCTTGGTGAAAAGACAATGTGCGAGTAGGAGGAGCGTAACAGGTCAAATGCACAACAAGGGTTCAATCATATGACATGGCCACTGAAAGATCTGAAGACATGGCCGCTGATAGATCTGAAGACATGGCCACTGAAAGATCTGAAGACATGGCCGCTGATAGATCTGAAGACATGGCCACTGAAAGATCTGAAGACATGGCCGCTGATAGATCTGAAGACATGGCCACTGAAAGATCTGAAGACATGGCCGCTGATAGATCTGAAGACATGGCCACTGAAAGATCTGAAGACATGGCCACTGAAAGATCTGAAGACATGGCCACTGAAAGATATGAAGGCCACTGAAAGATCTGAAGACATGGCCACTGAAAGATCTGAAGACATGGCCGATGATAGATCTGAAGACATGGCCGCTGATAGATCTGAAGACATGGCCACTGAAAGATCTGAAGACATGGCCGCTGATAGATCTGAAGACATGGCCACTGAAAGATCTGAAGACATGGCCACTGAAAGATCTGAAGACATGGCCGCTGATAGATCTGAAGACATGGCCTCTGAAAGATCTGAAGACATGGCCGCTGATAGATCTGAAGACATGGCCACTGAAAGATCTGAAGACATGGCCGCTGAAAGATCTGAAGACATGGCCACTGAAAGATCTGAAGACATGGCCACTGAAAGATCTGAAGACATGGCCACTGAAAGATATGAAGGCCACTGAAAGATCTGAAGACATGGCCACTGAAAGATCTGAAGACATGGCCGCTGATAGATCTGAAGACATGGCCACTGAAAGATCTGAAGTCATGGCCGCTGATAGATCTGAAGACATGGCCACTGAAAGATCTGAAGACATGGCCACTGAAAGATCTGAAGACATGGCCGCTGATAGATCTGAAGACATGGCCACTGAAAGATCTGAAGACATGGCCGCTGATAGATCTGAAGACATGGCCACTGAAAGATCTGAAGACATGGCCACTGAAAGATCTGAAGACATGGCCGCTGATAGATCTGAAGACATACATGGCCACTGAAAGATCTGAAGACATGGCCACTGAAAGATCTGAAGACATGGCCACTGAAAGATATGAAGGCCACTGATAGATCTGAAGACATGGCCACTGAAAGATCTGAAGACATGGCCACTGAAAGATCTGAAGACATGGCCGCTGATAGATCTGAAGACATGGCCACTGAAAGATCTGAAGACATGGCCACTGAAAGATATGAAGACATGGCCGCTGATAGATCTGAAGACATGGCCACTGAAAGATCTGAAGACATGGCCGCTGATAGATCTGAAGACATGGCCACTGAAAGATCTGAAGACATGGCCACTGAAAGATCTGAAGACATGGCCACTGATAGATCTGAAGACATGGCCACTGAAAGATCTGAAGACATGGCCACTGAAAGATCTGAAGACATGGCCGCTGATAGATCTGAAGACATGGCCTCTGAAAGATCTGAAGACATGGCCGCTGATAGATCTGAAGACATGGCCACTGAAAGATCTGAAGACATGGCCGCTGAAAGATCTGAAGACATGGCCACTGAAAGATCTGAAGACATGGCCACTGAAAGATCTGAAGACATGGCCACTGAAAGATCTGAAGACATGGCCACTGAAAGATCTGAAGACATGGCCACTGAAAGATCTGAAGACATGGCCGCTGATAGATCTGAAGACATGGCCACTGAAAGATCTGAAGACATGGCCGCTGATAGATCTGAAGACATGGCCACTGAAAGATCTGAAGACATGGCCACTGAAAGATCTCAAGACATGGCCACTGAAAGATCTGAAGACATGGCCACTGAAAGATCTGAAGACATGGCCACTGAAAGATCTGAAGACATGGCCGCTGATAGATCTGAAGACATGGCCACTGAAAGATCTGAAGACATGGCCGCTGATAGATCTGAAGACATGGCCACTGAAAGATCTGAAGACATGGCCACTGAAAGATCTGAAGACATGGCCACTGAAAGATCTGAAGACATGGCCGCTGATAGATCTGAAGACATGGCCTCTGAAAGATCTGAAGACATGGCCGCTGATAGATCTGAAGACATGGCCACTGAAAGATCTGAAGACATGGCCGCTGAAAGATCTGAAGACATGGCCACTGAAAGATCTGAAGACATGGCCACTGAAAGATCTGAAGACATGGCCACTGAAAGATCTGAAGACATGGCCACTGAAAGATCTGAAGACATGGCCACTGAAAGATCTGAAGACATGGCCACTGAAAGATCTGAAGACATGGCCACTGAAAGATCTGAAGACATGGCCACTGAAAGATCTGAAGACATGGCCGCTGAAAGATCTGAAGACATGGCCGCTGATAGATCTGAAGACATGGCCTCTGAAAGATATGAAGGCCACTGATAGATCTGAAGACATGGCCACTGAAAGATCTGAAGACATGGCCGCTGATAGATCTGAAGACATGGCCACTGAAAGATCTGAAGACATGGCCACTGAAAGATATGAAGACATGGCCGCTGATAGATCTGAAGACATGGCCACTGAAAGATCTGAAGACATGGCCGCTGATAGATCTGAAGACATGGCCACTGAAAGATCTGAAGACATGTCCGCTGATAGATCTGAAGACATGGCCACTGAAAGATCTGAAGACATGGCCACTGAAAGATCTGAAGACATGGCCACTGAAAGATCTGAAGACATGGCCACTGATAGATCTGAAGACATGGCCACTGAAAGATCTGAAGACATGGCCGCTGATAGATCTGAAGACATGGCCACTGAAAGATCTGAAGACATGGCCGCTGATAGATCTGAAGACATGGCCACTGAAAGATCTGAAGACATGTCCGCTGATAGATCTGAAGACATGGCCACTGAAAGATCTGAAGACATGGCCACTGAAAGATCTGAAGACATGGCCACTGATAGATCTGAAGACATGGCCACTGAAAGATCTGAAGACATGGCCGCTGATAGATCTGAAGACATGGCCACTGAAAGATCTGAAGACATGGCCGCTGATAGATCTGAAGACATGGCCACTGAAAGATATGAAGGCCACTGAAAGATCTGAAGACATGGCCACTGAAAGATCTGAAGACATGGCCGCTGATAGATCTGAAGACATGGCCACTGAAAGATCTGAAGTCATGGCCGCTGATAGATCTGAAGACATGGCCACTGAAAGATCTGAAGACATGGCCACTGAAAGATCTGAAGACATGGCCGCTGATAGATCTGAAGACATGGCCACTGAAAGATCTGAAGACATGGCCGCTGATAGATCTGAAGACATGGCCACTGAAAGATCTGAAGACATGGCCACTGAAAGATCTGAAGACATGGCCGCTGATAGATCTGAAGACATGGCCACTGAAAGATCTGAAGACATGGCCGCTGATAGATCTGAAGACATGGCCACTGAAAGATCTGAAGACATGGCCGCTGATAGATCTGAAGACATGGCCACTGAAAGATCTGAAGACATGGCCGCTGATAGATCTGAAGACATGGCCACTGAAAGATCTGAAGACATGGCCACTGAAAGATCTGAAGACATGGCCACTGAAAGATATGAAGGCCACTGATAGATCTGAAGACATGGCCACTGAAAGATCTGAAGACATGGCCGCTGATAGATCTGAAGACATGGCCACTGAAAGATCTGAAGACATGGCCACTGAAAGATATGAAGACATGGCCGCTGATAGATCTGAAGACATGGCCACTGAAAGATCTGAAGACATGGCCGCTGATAGATCTGAAGACATGGCCACTGAAAGATCTGAAGACATGTCCGCTGATAGATCTGAAGACATGGCCACTGAAAGATCTGAAGACATGGCCACTGAAAGATCTGAAGACATGGCCACTGATAGATCTGAAGACATGGCCACTGAAAGATCTGAAGACATGGCCGCTGATAGATCTGAAGACATGGCCACTGAAAGATCTGAAGACATGGCCGCTGATAGATCTGAAGACATGGCCACTGAAAGATCTGAAGACATGGCCGCTGATAGATCTGAAGACATGGCCACTGAAAGATCTGAAGACATGGCCGCTGATAGATCTGAAGACATGGCCACTGAAAGATCTGAAGACATGTCCGCTGATAGATCTGAAGACATGGCCACTGAAAGATCTGAAGACATGGCCACTGAAAGATCTGAAGACATGGCCACTGAAAGATCTGAAGACATGGCCACTGATAGATCTGAAGACATGGCCACTGAAAGATCTGAAGACATGGCCGCTGATAGATCTGAAGACATGGCCACTGAAAGATCTGAAGACATGGCCGCTGATAGATCTGAAGACATGGCCACTGAAAGATCTGAAGACATGTCCGCTGATAGATCTGAGGACATGGCCACTGAAAGATCTGAAGACATGGCCACTGAAAGATCTGAAGACATGGCCACTGAAAGATCTGAAGACATGGCCACTGAAAGATCTGAAGACATGGCCACTGATAGATCTGAAGACATGGCCGCTGATAGATCTCAAGACATGGCCGCTGATAGATCTGAAGACATGGCCGCTGATAGATCTGAAGACATGGCCGCTGATAGATCTGAAGACATGGCCGCTGATAGATCTGAAGACATGGCCACTGAATTTGCACAGACAGATAGGCACTTTTCTAGATCCATGCCAGGCCCCGCCCGCTTCCTTTCCAGAGGAGAGGAGGGGAGGAGCTGACCTCCCGCCCAACACAAGGGAGGAGATAGAGGCGTTCAATATAGCCGAGCAATCACCTTCCAATCGGCGATAGCTTCGCTGCTTTGTTGCAGTACGTGCCGCACATCATTGACGCGAGCGAGCACTATGTCTAGGAAACGCGCGCTCTACTCGAGACGGGTTTGACAGGCACATCAGAGAGGGGAGGAGTGGTAAAGAGAGAGCTGCGCAAACTCCGCCCACTCATGAGTGCGCTCTCTCCGTCTGTCAACCCTGTCTCGGGTAAAGCGCGCGTTCCCTAGACATATTGCTCGCCCGCTCAGAGGCAGTTCAGTGCGTACTGGAACACTTCGGCGCAGCCATGCCCGATTGAATGCCGATTGCTCGGCTATTTTGGACTGCCTCTCGCCCTTATTCATGGATGGGCGGGAGGTCGGCTCCACCCTCTCTCGAGGGGGTGGAGCACAGGGGGCGGGGCCTGGCACAGATCTAGGAAAGTTCCGTAAAATGTAATATTTTAAGGCAGCACGATAATTACGATGTCACGGCTTGGTGAAAAGACAATGTGCGAGTAGGAGGAGCGTAACAGGTCAAATGCACAACAAGGGTTCAATCATATGACATGGCCACTGAAAGATCTGAAGACATGGCCGCTGATAGATCTGAAGACATGGCCACTGAAAGATCTGAAGACATGGCCGCTGATAGATCTGAAGACATGGCCACTGAAAGATCTGAAGACATGGCCGCTGATAGATCTGAAGACATGGCCACTGAAAGATCTGAAGACATGGCCGCTGATAGATCTGAAGACATGGCCACTGAAAGATCTGAAGACATGGCCACTGAAAGATCTGAAGACATGGCCACTGAAAGATATGAAGGCCACTGAAAGATCTGAAGACATGGCCACTGAAAGATCTGAAGACATGGCCGCTGATAGATCTGAAGACATGGCCGCTGATAGATCTGAAGACATGGCCACTGAAAGATCTGAAGACATGGCCACTGAAAGATATGAAGGCCACTGAAAGATCTGAAGACATGGCCACTGAAAGATCTGAAGACATGGCCGCTGATAGATCTGAAGACATGGCCACTGAAAGATCTGAAGACATGGCCGCTGATAGATCTGAAGACATGGCCACTGAAAGATCTGAAGACATGGCCACTGAAAGATCTGAAGACATGGCCACTGAAAGATATGAAGACATGGCCACTGAAAGATCTGAAGACATGGCCACTGAAAGATCTGAAGACATGGCCACTGAAAGATCTGAAGACATGGCCGCTGATAGATCTGAAGACATGGCCACTGAAAGATCTGAAGACATGGCCACTGAAAGATCTGAAGACATGGCCACTGAAAGATATGAAGGCCACTGAAAGATCTGAAGACATGGCCACTGAAAGATCTGAAGACATGGCCACTGAAAGATCTGAAGACATGGCCACTGAAAGATCTGAAGACATGGCCGCTGATAGATCTGAAGACATGGCCGCTGATAGATCTGAAGACATGGCCGCTGATAGATCTGAAGACATGGCCACTGAATTTGCACAGACAGATAGGCACTTTTCTAGATCCATGCCAGGCCCCGCCCGCTTCCTTTCCAGAGGAGAGGAGGGGAGGAGCTGACCTCCCGCCCAACACAAGGGAGGAGATAGAGGCGTTCAATATAGCCGAGCAATCACCTTCCAATCGGCGATAGCTTCGCTGCTTTGTTGCAGTACGTGCCGCACATCATTGACGCGAGCGAGCACTATGTCTAGGAAACGCGCGCTCTACTCGAGACGGGTTTGACAGGCACATCAGAGAGGGGAGGAGTGGTAAAGAGAGAGCTGCGCAAACTCCGCCCACTCATGAGTGCGCTCTCTCCGTCTGTCAACCCTGTCTCGGGTAAAGCGCGCGTTCCCTAGACATATTGCTCGCCCGCTCAGAGGCAGTTCAGTGCGTACTGGAACACTTCGGCGCAGCCATGCCCGATTGAATGCCGATTGCTCGGCTATTTTGTACTGCCTCTCGCCCTTATTCATGGATGGGCGGGAGGTCGGCTCCACCCTCTCTCGAGGGGGTGGAGCACAGGGGGCGGGGCCTGGCACAGATCTAGGAAAGTTCCGTAAAATGTAATATTTTAAGGCAGCACGATAATTACGATGTCACGGCTTGGTGAAAAGACAATGTGCGAGTAGGAGGAGCGTAACAGGTCAAATGCACAACAAGGGTTCAATCATATGACATGGCCACTGAAAGATCTGAAGACATGGCCGCTGATAGATCTGAAGACATGGCCACTGAAAGATCTGAAGACATGGCCGCTGATAGATCTGAAGACATGGCCACTGAAAGATCTGAAGACATGGCCGCTGATAGATCTGAAGACATGGCCACTGAAAGATCTGAAGACATGGCCGCTGATAGATCTGAAGACATGGCCACTGAAAGATCTGAAGACATGGCCACTGAAAGATCTGAAGACATGGCCACTGAAAGATATGAAGGCCACTGAAAGATCTGAAGACATGGCCACTGAAAGATCTGAAGACATGGCCGCTGATAGATCTGAAGACATGGCTGCTGATAGATCTGAAGACATGGCCACTGAAAGATCTGAAGACATGGCCACTGAAAGATATGAAGGCCACTGAAAGATCTGAAGACATGGCCACTGAAAGATCTGAAGACATGGCCGCTGATAGATCTGAAGACATGGCCACTGAAAGATCTGAAGACATGGCCGCTGATAGATCTGAAGACATGGCCACTGAAAGATCTGAAGACATGGCCACTGAAAGATCTGAAGACATGGCCACTGAAAGATCTGAAGACATGGCCACTGAAAGATCTGAAGACATGGCCGCTGATAGATCTGAAGACATGGCCTCTGAAAGATCTGAAGACATGGCCGCTGATAGATCTGAAGACATGGCCTCTGAAAGATCTGAAGACATGGCCGCTGATAGATCTGAAGACATGGCCACTGAAAGATCTGAAGACATGGCCGCTGATAGATCTGAAGACATGGCCACTGAAAGATCTGAAGACATGGCCACTGAAAGATCTGAAGACATGGCCACTGAAAGATATGAAGACATGGCCGCTGATAGATCTGAAGACATGGCCACTGAAAGATCTGAAGACATGGCCGCTGAAAGATCTGAAGACATGGCCGCTGATAGATCTGAAGACATGGCCACTGAAAGATATGAAGGCCACTGATAGATCTGTAGACATGGCCACTGAAAGATCTGAAGACATGGCCGCTGATAGATCTGAAGACATGGCCACTGAAAGATCTGAAGACATGGCCACTGAAAGATCTGAAGACATGGCCGCTGATAGATCTGAAGACATGACCACTGAAAGATCTGAAGACATGGCCACTGAAAGATCTGAAGACATGGCCGCTGATAGATCTGAAGACATGGCCACTGAAAGATCTGAAGACATGGCCACTGAAAGATCTGAAGACATGGCCACTGAAAGATCTGAAGACATGGCCACTGAATTTGCACAGACAGATAGGCACTTTTCTAGATCCATGCCAGGCCCCGCCCGCTTCCTTTCCAGAGGAGAGGAGGGGAGGAGCTGACCTCCCGCCCAACCCAAGGGAGGAGATAGAGGCGTTCAAAATAGCCGAGAAATCACCTTCCAATCGGCGATAGCTTCGCTGCTTTGTTGCAGTACGTGCCGCACATCATTGACGCGAGCGAGCACTATGTCTAGGGAACGCGCGCTCTACTCGAGACGGGTTTGACAGGCACATCAGAGAGGGGAGGAGTGGTAAAGAGAGAGCTGCGCAAACTCCGCCCACTCATGAGTGCGCTCTCCCCGTCTGTCAACCCCGTCTCGGGTAAAGCGCGCGTTCCCTAGACATATTGCTCGCCCGCTCAGAGGCAGTTCAGTGCGTACTGGAACTCTTCGGCGCAGCCATGCCCGATTGAATGCCGATTGCTCGGCTATTTTGGACTGCCTCTCGCCCTTATTCATGGATGGGCGGGAGGTCGGCTCCACCCTCTCTCGAGGGGGTGGAGCACAGGGGGCGGGGCCTGGCACAGATCTAGGAAAGTTCCGTAAAATGTAATATTTTAAGGCAGCACGATAATTACGATGTCACGGCTTGGTGAAAAGACAATGTGCGAGTAGGAGGAGCGTAACAGGTCAAATGCACAACAAGGGTTCAATCATATGACATGGCCACTGAAAGATCTGAAGACATGGCCGCTGATAGATCTGAAGACATGGCCACTGAAAGATCTGAAGACATGGCCACTGAAAGATCTGAAGACATGGCCGCTGATAGATCTGAAGACATGGCCACTGAAAGATCTGAAGACATGGCCACTGAAAGATCTGAAGACATGGCCACTGAAAGATATGAAGGCCACTGAAAGATCTGAAGACATGGCCACTGAAAGATCTGAAGACATGGCCGCTGATAGATCTGAAGACATGGCCACTGAAAGATCTGAAGACATGGCCGCTGATAGATCTGAAGACATGGCCACTGAAAGATCTGAAGACATGGCCACTGAAAGATCTGAAGACATGGCCACTGAAAGATCTGAAGACATGGCCGCTGATAGATCTGAAGACATGGCCACTGAAAGATCTGAAGACATGGCCGCTGATAGATCTGAAGACATGGCCACTGAAAGATCTGAAGACATGGCCACTGAAAGATCTGAAGACATGGCCACTGAAAGATATGAAGGCCACTGAAAGATCTGAAGACATGGCCGCTGATAGATCTGAAGACATGGCCACTGAAAGATCTGAAGACATGGCCGCTGAAAGATCTGAAGACATGGCCACTGAAAGATCTGAAGACATGGCCGCTGATAGATCTGAAGACATGGCCACTGAAAGATCTGAAGACATGGCCACTGAAAGATATGAAGGCCACTGAAAGATCTGAAGACATGGCCACTGAAAGATCTGAAGACATGGCCGCTGATAGATCTGAAGACATGGCCACTGAAAGATCTGAAGACATGGCCACTGAAAGATCTGAAGACATGGCCACTGAAAGATCTGAAGACATGGCCGCTGATAGATCTGAAGACATGGCCACTGAAAGATCTGAAGACATGGCCGCTGATAGATCTGAAGACATGGCCACTGAAAGATCTGAAGACATGGCCACTGAAAGATCTGAAGACATGGCCACTGAAAGATATGAAGGCCACTGAAAGATCTGAAGACATGGCCGCTGAAAGATCTGAAGACATGGCCGCTGATAGATCTGAAGACATGGCCACTGAAAGATCTGAAGACATGGCCGCTGAAAGATCTGAAGACATGGCCACTGAAAGATCTGAAGACATGGCCGCTGATAGATCTGAAGACATGGCCACTGAAAGATCTGAAGACATGGCCGCTGATAGATCTGAAGACATGGCCACTGAAAGATCTGAAGACATGGCCACTGAAAGATCTGAAGACATGGCCACTGAAAGATCTGAAGACATGGCCGCTGATAGATCTGAAGACATGGCCACTGAAAGATCTGAAGACATGGCCGCTGATAGATCTGAAGACATGGCCACTGAAAGATCTGAAGACATGGCCACTGAAAGATCTGAAGACATGGCCGCTGATAGATCTGAAGACATGGCCACTGAAAGATCTGAAGACATGGCCGCTGATAGATCTGAAGACATGGCCACTGAAAGATCTGAAGACATGGCCACTGAAAGATCTGAAGACATGGCCACTGAAAGATATGAAGGCCACTGAAAGATCTGAAGACATGGCCGCTGATAAATCTGAAGACATGGCCACTGAAAGATCTGAAGACATGGCCGCTGAAAGATCTGAAGACATGGCCACTGAAAGATCTGAAGACATGGCCGCTGATAGATCTGAAGACATGGCCACTGAAAGATCTGAAGACATGGCCACTGAAAGATATGAAGGCCACTGAAAGATCTGAAGACATGGCCACTGAAAGATCTGAAGACATGGCCGCTGATAGATCTGAAGACATGGCCACTGAAAGATCTGAAGACATGGCCACTGAAAGATCTGAAGACATGGCCACTGAAAGATCTGAAGACATGGCCACTGAAAGATCTGAAGACATGGCCGCTGATAGATCTGAAGACATGGCCACTGAAAGATCTGAAGACATGGCCGCTGATAGATCTGAAGACATGGCCACTGAAAGATCTGAAGACATGGCCACTGAAAGATCTGAAGACATGGCCACTGAAAGATATGAAGGCCACTGAAAGATCTGAAGACATGGCCGCTGATAGATCTGAAGACATGGCCACTGAAAGATCTGAAGACATGGCCGCTGAAAGATCTGAAGACATGGCCACTGAAAGATCTGAAGACATGGCCGCTGATAGATCTGAAGACATGGCCACTGAAAGATCTGAAGACATGGCCACTGAAAGATCTGAAGACATGGCCGCTGATAGATCTGAAGACATGGCCACTGAAAGATCTGAAGACATGGCCACTGAAAGATCTGAAGACATGGCCACTGAAAGATATGAAGGCCACTGAAAGATCTGAAGACATGGCCACTGAAAGATCTGAAGACATGGCCGCTGATAGATCTGAAGACATGGCCACTGAAAGATCTGAAGACATGGCCGCTGATAGATCTGAAGACATGGCCACTGAAAGATCTGAAGACATGGCCACTGAAAGATCTGAAGACATGGCCACTGAAAGATCTGAAGACATGGCCGCTGATAGATCTGAAGACATGGCCACTGAAAGATCTGAAGACATGGCCGCTGATAGATCTGAAGACATGGCCACTGAAAGATCTGAAGACATGGCCACTGAAAGATCTGAAGACATGGCCACTGAAAGATATGAAGGCCACTGAAAGATCTGAAGACATGGCCGCTGATAGATCTGAAGACATGGCCACTGAAAGATCTGAAGACATGGCCGCTGAAAGATCTGAAGACATGGCCACTGAAAGATCTGAAGACATGGCCGCTGATAGATCTGAAGACATGGCCACTGAAAGATCTGAAGACA
Source organism: Pristionchus fissidentatus (assembly GCA_036245785.1). NCBI lineage: Eukaryota > Metazoa > Nematoda > Chromadorea > Rhabditida > Neodiplogasteridae > Pristionchus > Pristionchus fissidentatus. The sequence goes on from BTSY01000004.1 coordinate 10,135,943, forward strand.
TGGCCACTGAAAGATATGAAGGCCACTGAAAGATCTGAAGACATGGCCACTGAAAGATCTGAAGACATGGCCGCTGATAGATCTGAAGACATGGCCACTGAAAGATCTGAAGACATGGCCACTGAAAGATCTGAAGACATGGCCACTGAAAGATCTGAAGACATGGCCGCTGATAGATCTGAAGACATGGCCACTGAAAGATCTGAAGACATGGCCGCTGATAGATCTGAAGACATGGCCACTGAAAGATCTGAAGACATGGCCACTGAAAGATCTGAAGACATGGCCACTGAAAGATATGAAGGCCACTGAAAGATCTGAAGACATGGCCGCTGAAAGATCTGAAGACATGGCCGCTGATAGATCTGAAGACATGGCCACTGAAAGATCTGAAGACATGGCCGCTGAAAGATCTGAAGACATGGCCACTGAAAGATCTGAAGACATGGCCGCTGATAGATCTGAAGACATGGCCACTGAAAGATCTGAAGACATGGCCGCTGATAGATCTGAAGACATGGCCACTGAAAGATCTGAAGACATGGCCACTGAAAGATCTGAAGACATGGCCACTGAAAGATCTGAAGACATGGCCGCTGATAGATCTGAAGACATGGCCACTGAAAGATCTGAAGACATGGCCGCTGATAGATCTGAAGACATGGCCACTGAAAGATCTGAAGACATGGCCACTGAAAGATCTGAAGACATGGCCGCTGATAGATCTGAAGACATGGCCACTGAAAGATCTGAAGACATGGCCGCTGATAGATCTGAAGACATGGCCACTGAAAGATCTGAAGACATGGCCACTGAAAGATCTGAAGACATGGCCACTGAAAGATATGAAGGCCACTGAAAGATCTGAAGACATGGCCGCTGATAAATCTGAAGACATGGCCACTGAAAGATCTGAAGACATGGCCGCTGAAAGATCTGAAGACATGGCCACTGAAAGATCTGAAGACATGGCCGCTGATAGATCTGAAGACATGGCCACTGAAAGATCTGAAGACATGGCCACTGAAAGATATGAAGGCCACTGAAAGATCTGAAGACATGGCCACTGAAAGATCTGAAGACATGGCCGCTGATAGATCTGAAGACATGGCCACTGAAAGATCTGAAGACATGGCCACTGAAAGATCTGAAGACATGGCCACTGAAAGATCTGAAGACATGGCCACTGAAAGATCTGAAGACATGGCCGCTGATAGATCTGAAGACATGGCCACTGAAAGATCTGAAGACATGGCCGCTGATAGATCTGAAGACATGGCCACTGAAAGATCTGAAGACATGGCCACTGAAAGATCTGAAGACATGGCCACTGAAAGATATGAAGGCCACTGAAAGATCTGAAGACATGGCCGCTGATAGATCTGAAGACATGGCCACTGAAAGATCTGAAGACATGGCCGCTGAAAGATCTGAAGACATGGCCACTGAAAGATCTGAAGACATGGCCGCTGAAAGATCTGAAGACATGGCCGCTGATAGATCTGAAGACATGGCCACTGAAAGATCTGAAGACATGGCCGCTGATAGATCTGAAGACATGGCCACTGAAAGATCTGAAGACATGGCCACTGAAAGATCTGAAGACATGGCCACTGAAAGATCTGAAGACATGGCCGCTGATAGATCTGAAGACATGGCCACTGAAAGATCTGAAGACATGGCCGCTGATAGATCTGAAGACATGGCCACTGAAAGATCTGAAGACATGGCCACTGAAAGATCTGAAGACATGGCCACTGAAAGATATGAAGGCCACTGAAAGATCTGAAGACATGGCCACTGAAAGATCTGAAGACATGGCCGCTGATAGATCTGAAGACATGGCCACTGAAAGATCTGAAGACATGGCCGCTGATAGATCTGAAGACATGGCCACTGAAAGATCTGAAGACATGGCCACTGAAAGATCTGAAGACATGGCCGCTGATAGATCTGAAGACATGGCCACTGAAAGATCTGAAGACATGGCCGCTGATAGATCTGAAGACATGGCCACTGAAAGATCTGAAGACATGGCCGCTGAAAGATCTGAAGACATGGCCACTGAAAGATCTGAAGACATGGCCACTGAAAGATCTGAAGACATGGCCACTGAAAGATCTGAAGACATGGCCACTGAAAGATCTGAAGACATGGCCACTGAAAGATCTGAAGACATGGCCGCTGATAGATCTGAAGACATTGCCACTGAAAGATCTGAAGACATGGCCGCTGATAGATCTGAAGACATGGCCACTGAAAGATCTGAAGACATGGCCGCTGATAGATCTGAAAACATGGCCACTGAAAGATATGAAGGCCACTGAAAGATCTGAAGACATGGCCACTGAAAGATCTGAAGACATGGCCGCTGATAGATCTGAAGACATGGCCACTGAAAGATCTGAAGACATGGCCGCTGATAGATCTGAAGACATGGCCACTGAAAGATCTGAAGACATGGCCGCTGATAGATCTGAAGACATGGCCACTGAAAGATCTGAAGACATGGCCACTGAAAGATCTGAAGACATGGCCGCTGATAGATCTGAAGACATGGCCACTGAAAGATCTGAAGACATGGCCGCTGATAGATCTGAAGACATGGCCACTGAAAGATCTGAAGACATGGCCGCTGATAGATCTGAAGACATGGCCACTGAAAGATCTGAAGACATGGCCGCTGATAGATCTGAAGACATGGCCACTGAAAGATCTGAAGACATGGCCACTGAAAGATCTGAAGACATGGCCACTGAAAGATATGAAGACATGGCCACTGAAAGATCTGAAGACATGGCCACTGAAAGATATGAAGGCCACTGAAAGATCTGAAGACATGGCCACTGAAAGATCTGAAGATATGGCCGCTGATAGATCTGAAGACATGGCCACTGAAAGATCTGAAGACATGGCCGCTGATAGATCTGAAGACATGGCCACTGAAAGATCCGAAGACATGGCCACTGAAAGATCTGAAGACATGGCCGCTGATAGATCTGAAGACATGGCCGCTGATAGATCTGAAGACATGGCCACTGAAAGATCTGAAGACATGGCCACTGAAAGATCTGAAGACATGGCCACTGAAAGATATGAAGACATGGCCACTGAAAGATCTGAAGACATGGCCACTGAAAGATATGAAGGCCACTGAAAGATCTGAAGACATGGCCACTGAAAGATCTGAAGATATGGCCGCTGATAGATCTGAAAACATGGCCACTGAAAGATATGAAGGCCACTGAAAGATCTGAAGACATGGCCACTGAAAGATCTGAAGACATGGCCGCTGATAGATCTGAAGACATGGCCACTGAAAGATCTGAAGACATGGCCGCTGATAGATCTGAAGACATGGCCACTGAAAGATCTGAAGACATGGCCGCTGATAGATCTGAAGACATGGCCACTGAAAGATCTGAAGACATGGCCACTGAAAGATCTGAAGACATGGCCGCTGATAGATCTGAAGACATGGCCACTGAAAGATCTGAAGACATGGCCGCTGATAGATCTGAAGACATGGCCACTGAAAGATCTGAAGACATGGCCGCTGATAGATCTGAAGACATGGCCACTGAAAGATCTGAAGACATGGCCGCTGATAGATCTGAAGACATGGCCACTGAAAGATCTGAAGACATGGCCACTGAAAGATCTGAAGACATGGCCACTGAAAGATATGAAGACATGGCCACTGAAAGATCTGAAGACATGGCCACTGAAAGATATGAAGGCCACTGAAAGATCTGAAGACATGGCCACTGAAAGATCTGAAGATATGGCCGCTGATAGATCTGAAGACATGGCCACTGAAAGATCTGAAGACATGGCCGCTGATAGATCTGAAGACATGGCCACTGAAAGATCCGAAGACATGGCCACTGAAAGATCTGAAGACATGGCCGCTGATAGATCTGAAGACATGGCCGCTGATAGATCTGAAGACATGGCCACTGAAAGATCTGAAGACATGGCCGCTGATAGATCTGAAGACATGGCCACTGAAAGATCTGAAGACATGGCCACTGAAAGATCTGAAGACATGGCCGCTGATAGATCTGAAGACATGGCCACTGAAAGATCTGAAGACATGGCCGCTGATAGATCTGAAGACATGGCCACTGAAAGATCTGAAGACATGGCCGCTGATAGATCTGAAGACATGGCCACTGAAAGATCTGAAGACATGGCCGCTGATAGATCTGAAGACATGGCCACTGAAAGATCTGAAGACATGGCCACTGAAAGATCTGAAGACATGGCCACTGAAAGATATGAAGACATGGCCACTGAAAGATCTGAAGACATGGCCACTGAAAGATATGAAGGCCACTGAAAGATCTGAAGACATGGCCACTGAAAGATCTGAAGATATGGCCGCTGATAGATCTGAAGACATGGCCACTGAAAGATCTGAAGACATGGCCGCTGATAGATCTGAAGACATGGCCACTGAAAGATCTGAAGACATGGCCACTGAAAGATCTGAAGACATGGCCGCTGATAGATCTGAAGACATGGCCACTGAAAGATCTGAAGACATGGCCGCTGATAGATCTGAAGACATGGCCACTGAAAGATCTGAAGACATGGCCGCTGAAAGATCTGAAGACATGGCCGCTGATAGATCTGAAGACATTGCCACTGAAAGATCTGAAGACATGGCCGCTGATAGATCTGAAGACATGGCCACTGAAAGATCTGAAGACATGGCCACTGAAAGATCTGAAGACATGGCCACTGAAAGATCTGAAGACATGGCCACTGAAAGATCTGAAGACATGGCCGCTGATAGATCTGAAGACATTGCCACTGAAAGATCTGAAGACATGGCCGCTGATAGATCTGAAGACATGGCCACTGAAAGATCTGAAGACATGGCCGCTGATAGATCTGAAGACATGGCCACTGAAAGATCTGAAGACATGGCCGCTGATAGATCTGAAGACATGGCCACTGAATTTGCACAGACAGATAGGCACTTTTCTAGATCCATGCCAGGCCCCGCCCGCTTCCTTTCCAGAGGAGAGGATGGAGGAGCTGACCTCCCGCCCAACCCAAGGGAGGAGATAGAGGCGTTCAAAATAGCCGAGCAATCACCTTCCAATCGGCGATAGCTTCGCTGCTTTGTTGCAGTACGTGCCGCACATCATTGACGCGAGCGAGCACTATGTCTAGGGAACGCGCGCTCTACTCGAGACGGGTTTGACAGGCACATCAGAGAGGGGAGGAGTGGTAAAGAGAGAGCTGCGCAAACTCCGCCCACTCATGAGTGCGCTCTCCCCGTCTGTCAACCCCGTCTCGGGTAAAGCGCGCGTTCCCTAGACATATTGCTCGCCCGCTCAGAGGCAGTTCAGTGCGTACTGGAACTCTTCGGCGCAGCCATGCCCGATTGAATGCCGATTGCTCGGCTATTTTGGACTGCCTCTCGCCCTTATTCATGGATGGGCGGGAGGTCGGCTCCACCCTCTCTCGAGGGGGTGGAGCACAGGGGGCGGGGCCTGGCACAGATCTAGGAAAGTTCCGTAAAATGTAATATTTTAAGGCAGCACGATAATTACGATGTCACGGCTTGGTGAAAAGACAATGTGCGAGTAGGAGGAGCGTAACAGGTCAAATGCACAACAAGGGTTCAATCATATGACATGGCAAATGAAAGATCTGAAGACATGGCCGCTGATAGATCTGAAGACATGGCCACTGAAAGATCTGAAGACATGGCCGCTGATAGATCTGAAGACATGGCCACTGAAAGATCTGAAGACATGGCCGCTGATAGATCTGAAGACATGGCCACTGAAAGATCTGAAGACATGGCCGCTGATAGATCTGAAGACATGGCCACTGAAAGATCTGAAGACATGGCCGCTGATAGATCTGAAGACATGGCCACTGAAAGATCTGAAGACATGGCCGCTGATAGATCTGAAGACATGGCCACTGAAAGATCTGAAGACATGGCCACTGAAAGATCTGAAGACATGGCCGCTGATAGATCTGAAGACATGGCCACTGAAAGATCTGAAGACATGGCCGCTGATAGATCTGAAGACATGGCCACTGAAAGATCTGAAGACATGGCCACTGAAAGATCTGAAGACATGGCCGCTGATAGATCTGAAGACATGGCCACTGAAAGATCTGAAGACATGGCCACTGAAAGATCTGAAGACATGGCCGCTGATAGATCTGAAGACATGGCCACTGAAAGATCTGAAGACATGGCCGCTGATAGATCTGAAGACATGACCACTGAAAGATCTGAAGACATGGCCACTGAAAGATCTGAAGACATGGCCGCTGATAGATCTGAAGACATGGCCACTGAAAGATCTGAAGACATGGCCGCTGATAGATCTGAAGACATGGCCACTGAAAGATCTGAAGACATGGCCGCTGATAGATCTGAAGACATGGCCACTGAAAGATCTGAAGACATGGCCGCTGATAGATCTGAAGACATGGCCACTGAAAGATCTGAAGACATGGCCACTGAAAGATCTGAAGACATGGCCGCTGATAGATCTGAAGACATGGCCACTGAAAGATCTGAAGACATGGCCGCTGATAGATCTGAAGACATGGCCACTGAAAGATCTGAAGACATGGCCGCTGATAGATCTGAAGACATGACCACTGAAAGATCTGAAGACATGGCCACTGAAAGATCTGAAGACATGGCCGCTGATAGATCTGAAGACATGGCCACTGAAAGATCTGAAGACATGGCCGCTGATAGATCTGAAGACATGGCCACTGAAAGATCTGAAGACATGGCCACTGAAAGATCTGAAGATATGGCCACTGAAAGATCTGAAGACATGGCCGCTGATAGATCTGAAGACATGGCCACTGAATTTGCACAGACAGATAGGCACTTTTCTAGATCCATGCCAGGCCCCGCCCGCTTCCTTTCCAGAGGAGAGGAGGGGAGGAGCTGACCATATTGCTCGCCCGCTCAGAGGCAGTTCAGTGCGTACTGGAACTCTTCGGCGCAGCCATGCCCGATTGAATGCCGATTGCTCGGCTATTTTGGACTGCCTCTCGCCCTTATTCATGGATGGGCGGGAGGTCGGCTCCACCCTCTCTCGAGGGGGTGGAGCACAGGGGGCGGGGCCTGGCACAGATCTAGGAAAGTTCCGTAAAATGTAATATTTTAAGGCAGCACGATAATTACGATGTCACGGCTTGGTGAAAAGACAATGTGCGAGTAGGAGGAGCGTAACAGGTCAAATGCACAACAAGGGTTCAATCATATGGTTCGTGATCTTTCGGGAAAACTAATCGACATCTCATCATGAACGAGTCGCTATTGTATGACAATATGACATGCTCTGAGAACAAAAATCACTAGGATCAGGACACAAAGTGAAAATGTTCACTTACCTGTAAGTGAAAGTCACTAGAAATAAGAGACACTTCACTTACAGATAAGTGAACATTTTCACTTGGTGTCCTGATCCTACTTTTTTTCTGAGTGTGGTTTGGGTTTCCTCACCCCGTTTGATCCCTGTACATGAGATGTGTGCGAGGACGAATAGATTAGCATCGAAGAATGAACTACAGATAAACTGGCCGCTCTCAATCCAATCCTTGCCGATGATAGTCGTCGGAAAATCTACCGCCACTTGTTTGGGAACTAGCGGGGCTGTATTGAGGTTAAATGCACTACGCTCTATGCGTACACTATGCTCTATGCATAGTTCTGGGTGCGTGTTCGGTCCAGGGGGAGCTCGATAGGTGGCTCCAGGTACGGTCCAGGGGGCGCCCTGTAGCCGGCTCCAGGTTCGGTCCAGGGGGAGCTCGGTAGCCGGCTCCGGGCTACATTAAAGCTCGCAGTATACTGGGGAATGTTAATCGCTACCAAGAGTACTGGCTTATTCCGTTGTGAAAGGCTCGTGAGGCAGAGAGAACGATCGAAAAAAAAAGTTGCCACTACGCCACTTCGTGGCTCCGCCACTTCGTGGATACAGTGCGTTCAGAACTTTTAGAACACTTTGGATAAGTCGCTACTTCTCGAAATCGGACACGTTTCCGACATCGCAAAACGCTTTTTCCTGCGAACCCCTACGCTCTCTGAATCATTTGGCAACTTTTTGAAATTTTCGATTTTTCAAGTTAAAACTCGGCAAAACAGGTGAAAACATGTTTCACGGAACTCAAAAACGTGCCAGGAGCACTTGCGGTACTTGCGAAAAATGCGGCAAAAGGTTTGCCCGCGGCGGGGTTCGAACCTGCGTCGGTCGGATTTGAATGTCGGGCGCTTTAACCACTTGGCCATGGATTTGGTGATTTAAATTTTTTTTATTAACTACCGGTACAATAATGTACATTCTATTCCCAGGATTCACGAACGGAACGGATGAAAGGATTCTGCGTTCAAATGTTCCAATGCACTCTACACACTATAATGGAGATAGTGGTAACGCCGAGTTATCGAAAAGCTTTCATTTCTTGTTGTAGAGAACTACCTTACAGCGGATAAGTCGCTACTTCTACTTCAATCACAGGTCGCTACATACAATTTGAAATCGTCAATACTCGGTGAGAGTTTTGACACACATGAAATCCAAGTTGGTATTGCCATCAACGTCATAACGTGCACAATTGTTTTTTCTCTGATGATCGATCGGTGCAATTTCTTTAGTGGGCGTAGCTAGATCACACTGTAACTTAACCTCAGAAATGAATGTGAGTTATTTACAATGTCCGATTTCGGTGAATCGCCCGAATAAAAGGCCCGAATCGAAAAATGGCAGGCATAATGCCCCCCCCCCCTTCAGGGCTCATCAATATATTTGCACTCTTCGTTTCGCAACACATTTTTTCGACCGGATAATTGTACCGCTTTCAATATTTCAACTCCAACTCGATGAGTAGGAGTTGCGAATCAGCCGGACAATATTTATTTCACATAATGTTCGCAATTAATCCAGATTGATGATTATTCGAATAGAGAATATTCCGATCAATGAAAGTATAGTAAGATCACTGTGTAACATAATACAGCGATCGAGAACTGAATGTCAAGATGGGCGACGTCGTTGGCCGTAGAGGTTGTCGAGAGCCTCGATGCTGTTGAGATTCCAATTGATGTTCCGGTTGGGCTTACCATGTACTCTATCTGAAATGGGAAATATCGAAATTAGTTGATTAAAGAGAAAAATCACGCCTGAAGCATACTTTGAAATCATAACCTCCACGTATTCCGCTAGTTATTCAAATTACGGCTAAAAATTCCCGAACTGAATTCAAAATTGGTTTACTTTGCTGGTCGTAGTCAAGAGATTCGATGTTGTCTCCGTTGAAATACCAATCAATGTCGTGACGTCGTTTCCGATGAGAACGGCCTTGTACTGCATCTGCATTGGGAAATATTCAAATTCGAAATTCAAAATAAAAATTGAATAAGGTACTACTGAACGCTAACGTAATGAACAGAAAATCCCACCATGCACCATGCGCTCTAAAGAGATCCTTATGGCAATGCATACTGTGAATTCCATAATCGCTAGCAATTTTCGGCTCAGCGTTTCCGGCTTTAAACTCAGCTAGAATTGAGCACTGCTGGACATCCAGGATTTTGAAAATTATACTCCTACCATAGAAGATATCTCAGCTTACGAAAGTATTCGAATTTATACCCTGAATCTCAAACCCCGGCTGCCTTATGCTGCGCAATTGCGAAAAAAAAAGATTTCAGTAAGAAATAATTTTACGGAGCACATTGTATATAGAATAAAAAATCTGTTGATGGCCATATTGGGTATCATAATTTCGCATCAACCGGAAACCCTTTTGAAAATCTATTCTATCATATATATATTTTTAAAAATCACATTGAAAAATACTGAACATTAAATTTCATTGTCTTATAGAATAATTTTGCGTTTATGGTAGTATATTTACTGAAGAAGCATCAAATTCATAGATCAAGATTTAATGATTTTTTTGTTAAAATTCATATTATTGTCCAGAAATCCAAAATAAATTGTTCGCTTCTCATCAATTCCATGCTCCTCCTTGACCACTTGCATATGTTTTGTATTAGCACTCGAATGGCACATCAATGCCTATGAGTGTAAATTCACAAAACTTGTCCAAAATAATAAAACGTTCCCCTCCTAAACAACATATACGGCAGCGAGAGAGTATGGCAAAGTGAGAGACACGTCGAGGTATACAAAGAAAGTACACACACATCAGTAGTCCATTTCATGAGTCCAAAATTGTAATAGTATGATGAGCGACGAGTGACATCGAATGCCGTGAAATCGAATGCGGAAATAAATTCTTTACGAGCCGATCTCTTAATCCGTTGTATTCTATTTATCTTGAAGTCAGATTTGAAAAAAAAACTGTCGATTTCCTTTTCAGTGGCGTTTTCAAGCTGTGAACATTTAAGTTTGCACTCATCACAATTGACTTTTAGCTGATTATTTATTGCACGCAAATGATATGATTCGATACATTTGGTTCTCGGATTTAGAGTTGAATTGCAGATATTGAAGAAGATTTACTTTCCAATTGCGATCGAATTGTATCGAATCTGAATTAGAAATTACAGGGTAAATGTTTTCGCTCCCCGCCAGATACAAGATACAAGATTTATAAGTGTCGCTTTGCGGGCGCTGATCTAGAGGAGGTTTCGAATAGGTTTCAGACGTGGTCCACGCCAGATGTCTACAAATAGTTGCTTTCTCAAACTCACTCTAAATCCTGGATACTCGGCAGGCCGATTGACAGTACTTGGCTTCCAGTTGACTCTCATCACATTTGATTCGGTCACGTATGTAGCGGGGTTTGGAATGGTTCCAGTTAGGCTGAAGTACCAGAATTTATTTTTAAAACATTCAAAATCGTTCCATCGGAGCTATTCTTTCATAATCTGATCATCGAATGAGCTAAAAATAAACATACTTTGCCAGCAAATGCTTTCCGACGGCTCCTTCGTATATTTCGAGAAAGTCCACATTTGGGTTGGCTTTTAGAGCGAGAATCTGAAGTGAAAATTGATTTGTATAATATATCAATTTAAAACTAACCTCCAGCTGGACGACCTTGTTAGCTTTGACAAGTATGACATACTCGCAGGGAATATCGGGAATGGGAAAGCCGGGAGCGTAAATCTATAATGCTTCCAGTATTTAAATAAAAGATATACTGTATTGATTTTGAAACTGATAATGTCTCACAATCAGTGTTGAATCAAATAAGAATCATTGGGACCTTATATATCAGTGCATTCGCGTAAGGATCGCACGATTCCCATATTTTTCGGTACAGGGTAAAAATGCACTTTGTGTTTTTCACAGTTACCGTTAGCCCTATGGATGCTCTATCGATTTCTAATAGTTTCATGTTCTGATTGAGCTCATTTGCATAATTACAGCCTGTCAAAGTGTAGCTATTTTTCAGTATTTTTAACGCCATTTATGTCAAACTAAAGATAATCATTCACATAGATATTGAAGAATGATCGCCAAGATGCGACAGACAACGTGGTGTCGCTCAATTTTACGTTTTTCAAAATTTGCATATTTCATGAAATTTTGACCTCGTGTTTCTCGAAAACTAAGCAAAAAACATGGCTGGATTTTTGATATGTTATGGATACAGGTGACCTCTATCCGAATCGTCTATTATTTGGGCAGGTTCCGGGGAGGAACGGTGGTGTTACGCATGAAAAACTGATAATTTCTAATAGAGAGGATCACTCATTTCGTCTCATTCCACCCATCCAACCCCGCTCGTGCGGTCAGAAATGAGGCGCTTTTTTTAAAATAGGGATGAGAATGGACGAGGGAAGACACTCGCATGCTATTGGATCTTACTCTTCCAGAAGAACAAGACTTTCAAAACGATCATGGAAAATTGATGCAAATGCTTTCTGGGCATTGTAAATAGCTTCAAATTGTTTTGGAGGTGCCAATGAATATTACAAGACCCAGATTACTTGAGATTATTTAAATAATTAAAAGATAACTAAAATTCCTCAGATACGCGAGGATGGGGACTGAAAGAATGTCATGCCTCCCGGATGGATCCCAATGTGCAGGCTGTTGCTATGAAATTCTTCCTAGATCATCGCGCTTTAAGCAAAAGGGCCAGTGCGGCAGAGTGTTGTGAACTGATCAAACATATGATGGACTCTCGCAATGACTATTTCCAATTTCCGCTATCTCTCAGTCCTTCTGAAAAAAAAAGTCTCATGTCATCATTTGGGAGTTGGAAAACAAAACGCCCAAGGCGTAAGGTTTTAACACTAATATCATGTAACCAAGATTTATTGTATAGCTCTAGCAACAGCCATCACAGCAAGAGCGAATCCCAAAATTAATGATTCGGAAATACCGGAAACTCGTAGAAACTGCATTAAGAGGAAGATCTAGGAAGTTATGAGTGAAGAAGAGAATGAGGGTGAAAAGCCACATGGAGAAAAAGATTAGTTAACAAGCAGAATGAATATTTGGATCACTGAATATTTAATTTTAGCGAAAGTGACGTCAAGTTATTTTAGTGTGCTTTTTCAGGGTCTTCGAGTGTGTGTCGTGTGCGAGTGTCGTGTGCATGTGTCGTGTGCGTGTGTTGTGTGTTCGTGTATCAGAAGAATGTATCGGAAGAATTTACAAGATGCAAGATTACGGAAGACAGTCCCTTTATGTATATAAAAAATATTTATTTCATTGTATGATATCTTTAATAAAACATCTTCTTACTATACAGGACGATCACCTATGATAACAAGTGAAACAGGACACATGAAATACAGAAGTATCGCACATGAAAGACAGAGAGAGTAACACAAAGATTAAGAAAACTAAAATACTTCTTAAGAGACCCTCCACGAGAGAACGGAACAACTGTGGTAGGGGTCTCGGCTGGCCGAAAATACAACCTACCCTAAAACTTTTTTCATGGAATGGCCATCACGAATGCTGATCGAGAGCATATATCTTTGATCCTGAAAAAAAATTTTGGCCGAAAATAAAATTTCCAAATTTTCGACCACTTTTTAGGTCCGAAATTGAAGTGCCGCCAAGTTATACGAAAAGTAGTTTATTATACGTAATTTTACGCGTACATTCCAAAAATAATAGTTAGAACCTCGGAAAGTTACCCTGAAAAATGTAAATCTTGAAAAATCGATTTTTTCAATAAAAATTTGAAAAGATATACATTTCAAAAAAATCGGGCCGCATTTTCACTACTATTTTCGGATTCCTCATCGTAAATATGGTTCTCAGTATTTTTTTCAGAATTTTAAAAATGTGTATTTGCGAGATATTCGAGTCCTAAAGTGCCTAGTTTGTGCAATAGTGAGTCAGACATCACCAGAAAGTCGATTCAAATTGATGTGCAAGAACTTTTCTGAGCATCACAATATATATGATATTTAATAGAATGAAACATACAAATATAAAATATAAAACAAATTGTATTAATCGTGTTTTTAAGTGCAGGTTTGGGAAACCAACGTTTTTTAAGAGACCGTCCACGAGAGAGTGGAAAGATCCCGGATGAGAATTCGACAACCTACCCTTAAACTTTTTTCATGGAATGAACATCACGAATACTGATCGCGACCGTATATATTTAAGTTTGAAAAAATTTTTAGAGGTCAAAATTTTTTTCAAATTTTTCTTTTTTCTTCGAAAAATAAGGATTCGAAATACTTAGCGACAAGTATTCTATTATACGTATTGTTATGCGCTGGTTCCGAATTTGGCAGTTAAAACTGTTGAAACCCATTTAAAAAAAAGTTATGATCGAAAAATCAGATTTTTTTTGTGAAAAATCGAAATAATATTTTCCCGCCCCCTGTAAGCCATATATTCGGAATCTACATCAAAAAGTATGTTATGGGCCTTTTTGGCTTAATTTCAAAAATAGGGATATTGATCGATATTTTATCTCAAACTTAATAATTCCTCCTATTTTTCTGTTCCTGAATATGCCGTTCAAGTTAGGATTTAAGTTTCAAAAATACGTATATATTCGAAATATATTAAATATGAATATTGCGACTTGAAAATGTCATATTTAAAAAAAGTGAACGATGAACATTTCAAGCTAACAATTATTAAATTCTTGAGAAACAAACAATAGAGACGAAAGAAACGAAAATGATACGATAAATGATTAGTATTATTTTTTAAAGAGGCGAAATTGGTAAGATTCGACCACCCCGGACACGTTGAGCTAGCAATGAGTACCGGGGAAAAATGCAATGCAGGCTTAAGACACCCCACTCGAGTGTCTTAAGCCTGCATTGCACAAAAAAACTAATTATTCTATGATGTTGTCTTTGAGTAGGGAAAAAGTATGTTCCAGTGAAAATGGTCTCGTATTATTTTCTTCTTTTTAATCGTATTATTTTCTTCTTTTTCGTCTCTATTGTTAGTTTCTCATGAATTTAATATTTTTTAGCTTGACATGCTGTCGGCATATCACGCTGTCTGCGATAGATTCAACAAATCTCCAATGAGGCTCAGCACAGCTAAAAAATGAAATGTATTTCAAAAATGCCCCTAGGGGTAGTTTTCGATGCTCTACAACGTGTTTTTTTTATTTTTCATGAATTTCACCTTTGGCGCCAAAATGGCGCCGCGCCAGAATTCAGTGAAATCACTTTTTCTAATATTTCTAAATCAGTGTTGCAGATAGAGAGTCGAAGTCTCACGTGTTCTATCAGAATTTGATTGCGAATCTCGCCAAGTATTTCATTTATCGCTGATTAGCTTAATTAGCCTGTAATTAAGCTTTTTTGACCCGTTAAAGTGTGAACGTCGTGACATAGTTGTTCATTCGAACCGCCGTGAGGTGCTGATTCCATGGATATATTTATGTGGCAAACACACCCATGCAACTATGTTCTACAAATCATTTTAATGAAAAAATAGTGGATTATAGCTTTTTTTAAATTAAGCCAAAAATGCCCATAACATACTGTTTGATGTAGATTCCGAATATAGGGGGGCGGGGAAAAGTATATTTCCGATTTTTCACAAAACAAATCTGATTAACTTTTTTTTAAATGGGTTTCAACAGTTTTAACTGCCAAATTCGGAACCAGCGCATAACAATACGTATAATAGAATACTTGTCGCTAAGTATTTCGAATCCTTATTTTTCGACGAAAAAAGAAAAATTTGAAAAAAATTTTGACCTCTAAAAATTTTTTCAAACTTAAAACGCGTTCTCCGTAGGAGCGCAGTGGGAGAAGTGGCACAACTAGGTCAAAATGATCGCCCGGGGATAAAACTTTGCCAGCATGACCCCTAAGGGTGATATAACTTTCCATTATAATTTTGACCCGAAATCTCAAATTTTGACCTACCAAATCGATTTTTTCAAACTTTCGATTTCAATGTCGTGTTGTATATCATTCGAAAGAGCGTCAAAAGTTATGTCTAAATCTCGGTTTATTTTCGATTTGAAGCATTCTCCCAGAAAAGTTTACGAAATATGTAAATTATTTGGTCGTTTTCACTATACAGTGAGATGTCGCCCTAAGATCGCACCATTTGTACCCCCTGGTTTCGATATATATTATGTAGTTTTCATCGGCGAATACGATGGATCGGTTGTAGAGGCGAATTTTCGGTGCGGAAATATGCCTACACTCTCCCGACTGAGACACACTTTGTGCTCAGGTTCGATCCCGCCCGGTGACTAATCTTTTGCAATTTTTTTCCTGTATCATTAATCGCTTGTAACTATTTTCAAATTAGATTAGGCATATTTTGAGAATGTTTCATGCACATTACACTCCAACTTACTCCGGAATACGATTTTACCGTATAAATTGTGAGTTTTTCACCTTATCTGAACTTCCGATCTACAACAGCGATGGAATATGTTCCGCTCGGCTTTATTCATGTTGGAATATCATGTTAAGTCTACGAGAAACTCGCTGCGCGTATTGAGGTCTTTAAATTTTCTTGGAAGATTATTTCTAAAGCTCGTTCCAAACTGTATCTTCTGTTCAATTCATTCCGTAGTAATACAACTGATGTTTATTTTATAGTCATTTACTACTTATATCTTTCCTGGTCTCGAGACCTGCTCTGTAATTTGGAATCCAGTTCATGCCGTTGAAATAACTATGGAAATAGAAAAAGTCCAGCGCGATTTCACTAGAAAGTTGTATTATCGATGTTCCCTTCCCCACACCAACTACCGTAATCGCCTGCGTGCACTGAATCTAGTAACATTAGAAAGGCGTAGAGTTATCACAGATATCGTATTCCTGCATTCAACCCTGCATAGGAAGTATGAACTTGATTATTCCTCTCTTCTTACTCTCTCTCCTCTCACTCGTTTTATACGCAATTCCCATCCTTTCCGCATTTCACTTCCCTTCCTCCCTCACAATTCCCATTCCACATTTGGCTCTAGAACTTTCACAATCTGGAACTCCCTCCCTTATAAATCAGTTTTCACCTCACATGATACTTTCCGCAAATTTCTTCGCTCTCAACCCATTTCATTTTCCCCTAAATCCATTATTAAAAATTGGCTCTGATCCCCCTCCCCCTCCCCTCCTCTCCAATACCTTTGCTGCCAAAGCAAAACAACCGATTCGACGACGTCGACGGACATCCGTCTCTTGCCCCCATTCACAGTTATAATTCTTGTACATGATTCTGACGGAATAAACAATGAATGAATGAATGAATGAATGAGCTCGCCTGAGTGCGTAGGGATGACGCAATCGAATATCATTTTTCAAATAGTCATTGTTCATTGTTTAGAAAATGCGCATAATACTCTTAAGCTGTGAGAAAGCATTAAGGAGTACTAAGAAATTATTTTGCAATTTCATGCGACTTTATTGGTGCACGTTCTGCTAACCATTAAATAGCCGGCGACGCCCGCAAAACATCAGACCACCACAACATGTTCCGCGCATGAAAACATACTGAAGACGGGACCTTTACCTTTACAAAAAAACTTTACCTTTACATTTTTACCTAATAACCATTTTAGTATCTTCCCATACCACGGCATTCTGGTGCTTTTATGCAAATTGTGGCAGACAGTTAGAGAGCGCGAAACTAGCATGCTAAAGAGCGATGGTCTCACCACGAATTCAATTTTGGCAATTTGCACAAAACAGTACTGGACAGAACAAGATTTTGAAAAATGAAAATGTGGGGAAAAACATTCGAAACAACGTGGATGATGTACTGAAATGCACTGCGCACTCTGGAGCACAACTGAACTGCTATTAGCCACTATATCCATCCGCTCTCTCACAGTTCGTCTTCTATTAGTAGTTACAGGTTACAGTTTACAGTTTGAACATATTTATCTAGAGTTCAAGTGGGGTCTTCGCCCTCTTCGAGAGTCGTGGAAGGTCAATTGAGAGCTCTGATGTGCGTGGCGTTCCATTCGCTGCTCCTTGCTTCACTGAGAAAGCCCGGACCAATCGTCTTTCGAAAAAGATGACTCCATCCTTTTCGAAAGACGATTGGCAGTTAGGGTGACGAAAACAGGGGGAGACACCAAAAACCAACCAAACCAAAAAACCAAAAAAAAACCAAAAAACCAAAAACCAAAAAACCAAAAACCAAAAACCGGAAACCAAAAAAATCACGAAGCGAGCATTTTCCACGGCTTGGTCCTTCATATCCTTAGTGAGTAGATGCTCCTCACATTCGGGCAAGTGCATGTCAGCAAGCGAGAAATTGTGGATCTTGAGGAGATACTGGACATGGAACAGGGCTGCTGCACGAAGACAGGGGGAATAACTGTTGATATCTCCTCGATTTCCATCAATAAAATGGGGTTCAAAGGACTTCCACAACTTCAAGGAGTCAGAACAGCCTCCGAACACGAGGATATCGACCAGTAGTTTCCTCAGGCCTCTGGGCATGATATCCTTGGCAGCTTCGGCCAGACATAGCTCCCATTCAATCTCGGAATTCATCAACGCCAGTCGTTGCGCCGCCTCGAGTGCCGTATCGTACACGACTCCGTCGACTTGAATAAAATAATGAATAAAAATAAAAGTAAATTGGAATACGTACCTGTACGAAGCTCTTTGAATGATGTCACACCTCTTCGAGTCTTAGCAAGTAGGCGTATTGCGAAAGTATTGAGAAACCTATAAATAAACGATATTGATAATGTATGATTTTCTTAAACCTACCGGGGACTGACTGCATTCAATAGGACGACAATTTTGGAAGGAACAGACTTGTAAGCCCGCCAAGTGTACTTTTCGAACTTATAAAAGAGTGGAATCTCATCATACGTCAGCAGTCTTGCCCTCCAGTCTTTCTTATTCAACTCAAACCACGCAGTCAGCATGGATTTGATAACTCCCTTATCGATCTACGAACAGTCATGAATTACAATTTCGATAAGGGGTACGGTACCTTCTCCTCGAGATGTTGTTCTCTGCCCACGACCCAATACACAGGAAGTTTGTCCTCGTCGTGAACAGAAAGATTCTTCACCTAAATAATTGAAGATAAATAGTTCTCTCTGTTTAAAAAAAATACCATATGAGAGTTGGCAGCCAGAGGATGAGCTTGAACTATCCATGCCGCTTCATTGGCAGTCATTTGACGAAAACACTCCACCATGATGGCTTCGTCGTAAGCAGTTAGCTTTTCCTCTCCCTTCTCCTTGATGTTTCTCTACAAGGAACACAATATATTCAATTTTAGTTATATGAACGTACCTTCACGAGCTGTTCATTGATTCTCTTGGCCACATTCTTCCATTGCTTGACACTGCCGATCATTCCTCGTGGTGCAATCACTGCCCCATGACTGGTCGATTTGATCTGAGAGTTGACAAAAAAATATATAAATAAGAAATTGTAACCAAGCAAACCTCGGAAGGTGGAGGTTGCCCAGTAGTCAGTCCCGCATCGACTTCAAAAGTTTCGATAAACTCGACAAGAGCTCTATCGAAACCCTGGAATAATTATCATCACTATCCATTTTTTTTAAACCAACTAACTTTAAATATGTATTTGTAGACATATTTGATGACGTCGACCTTAGTGACAGCTTCGACATTGATGTGGCAAGCATATTTGTTCAACAGAAACGGGTTATACGGAACAACGTATCGATTATCAGCCAACAGCTAAAATAGTGATTGAAATAATATATTAGAGAAAAAAACTGACGGTCTGAGAGCCTCCGCGTTTCTTCTTCACTGCATTCTCCTTTCCACCTTTTCCAGCAACAGTTGATTCAATCTGCAATTAGTATCATTATGAAAAATATGAGCGCGCAATACTCACTTCCACGACCCGATCAGTCACCTTCTTCTCTACGACAACGCCGCCATCTTTGGGACGTTTATAGCGAACCTGGAACGTATAATTCTATAGAAGAATATCTTACAATCGGTACCTTTCCGCCATTCATCAAATGGGTAGAGTCGGAGAAATCATACGGGAAACTCTTTGTGCACGTAGAATACGTTTTAGTCTTCGATCCCCTATCAGCTCGTTGATTACAGTACGCGGTAGGTCGACCTTGGAAATTAGTGTTTTATAGTGAACAAGAGAAATCACTACAAAGGATTTATTTTGTAGGTTTTCTTTCGGATGAGGATATAAGTTAATAATTGAATGAAAGAAAAGAGGATTACGTTGACAAGGAGTGTGCACCATCCGCTCAGAGACATTGAGATGAAATCTCATCTTCGCTTCATAATCAGGATCGTCCTTCTCAGGTCTCGGTGGAATAATTGCCCATACAGCTGCGTTCACCTTGTCGGGAGAATCGAGTTTGCTTCCATCCTTAGTAGTAAGAAAGTCGGGACATTTAGTTATTAGAACAAACCTTGAGAGTCACAAGAAGGTGCATATGAGGCATCCCACGTTTTTGAAACTCTATAGAATAACAAAATGCGACGCCGGGTCCGAAAAGCTCTTTCTCCACGACGTCATCCAAAAGCTCCTATAAAATAATCACCATCAAAAAGTAGTGAAGAATTGTGAATGTTGGGTAAATAGTAAAAAATACTCACTTGCATCTTTAGGTAGAACACCTCATTCACGAGTAACGGATTGGATTGCCGAAGTAGAATTGGGCAACAAATTATCCTTGATTTCGGGCCACTCCGGATTACCAGTCATCGTAATAAATAGATCGGGACGACCAGTCTAAAATTTAAAAAAAAAATCGCCGAAAAGAAAAATAAAACGTACTCGATCGATAGTAGCCATAGCATGTTGATATCGCTCCTTGTACCATCCAACTGACGCTACCGCTTTTCTCGACATTCGACATACATATCCAAGATTGTATCCCTGATAAGGGAATTGTTGGTTCACAAAAATAATAGAGGTCGATAAACTAACTCTTTTCCGAGCAGTTCGAGCATGCCTCACAAAATTGTAAGTAGCCTCTGTAGATCCCCTCATTTCAATCAATTGATCTCGTGCATTATCATTTCGTTCTCGCACGACTCGTAATGCACAATCGATTAGATACAATTGCCCGAGGAGAAGAGAACTCAGAAACTAAAAAAAACTTGATTGAGGTACTCAAGACATATAAAAAAAGGAACTAACCGGATGATAGACGGGATTCCGAACTTGAAACTGATGAAGAATATACTCGCGACGAGAGACAAATTGACGAGGCCCTTCCTTCTTGCGAAATTTCTCCGACTTCCTCTTAGTAGTTTCAAGATCAGCGTCGCGTTGAATTAAATCCAAATTCTCATCTTCGTACTTCTCGTGGGTAGCTGAAATGAAAAAAAGGTAAATTCAAATACAAAAAGGGGTAGGTAGATAATTAGATTCAAAATTTATCTCACGTTCAAAAAGTCCACTTTTATCTCGTATTTTGTCCACGGTTGGATCTCCTTTTCGGTAATCACCTTCACACATAATTTGAGTCATTTCAATATCAATTCGTTCGCGTAAATAATTGATACCTGAGAAAATAAAATGCGGAAAAATGAACCACCAATTTTTAAACTAACACCATTCAGGATCGTGAGTGTAAAGCATGGAAGTGAACTCAATGTTGAAATCGGGAATTAGTTCTATAACAAAGTTGTATTTGAAATATTATTTAATCTAAAATATGATTAAGTAGAGCACTCACTTTGTGAATCGCCGACAAGTTGATCATAAGTGTGCAGTAGAGAATTATGGAAAAACACGCCATCCTTCATCACTTTGAGAACCTCGTACTCCGTAAATATCAAAGAGAGGTTTCCTCGTTCATTCGAAAACAGATCTCTGAATACGTCCCATATAACGTAATATGAACTTGACGAACTAACTTTTGAATTTGTGAAGCAGCGAACGCATTCTTTCGTCTTTTTCCTCTGCACTTTCCTCCTTACGAGAAGAACATTTGCCACGACCGAGACGAGAATCTTTAAGAAAAGGAAATTAGAAATGATTTTGTATATTACAGAATTTGAAGTATTTATTATGTAGTTTACAAATGTAGTTTACAAATATACACATATATATATAGAAGTAATTATATATATATTTTACATAAAAATTTAGTAATCTATTACCAGCTTCGCCCTTGTCATCTGCATCATTTCCACCTCTGTCTTCGTGAACTCCTTCACAGTCGGATTCTGCCTCGTCACTGCTTGAGTTTTCGAGTAGTCGAATGGGTTCCGTTGAGGGCAAAGCATCTTCTTCGACATCTGAGACATCGTGATCCTCGATCTTGAGCATGGTCAACGCCTCGACTTCATCCACTTCCTCGTTTCCCATGTCTACGACACTCGAAGTTGCCTTCTGTACAGGCTCAACAACTTGAACAATCTCCTCCTCAATTTCGGTTTGTTCCTTCTTAGAAGTCTCATCATCACCGTCTTCATCGTCACTAAAACACATCTTGTACTTGCGCGTGTAGCTTGGATTCCATTCATCGAAATCGAGATAGCCAATGAGTTTCTGATCAATGAATCTCTTCAAGGCCTCCTCGTAATCAATGGGATCAGGATCCTCCTCAAATATGTCGGCCCCAGATTCGTAGACTTGAGGTGGAAGGAGGTCTTCTTCGTCGATTTCTTGACTTTCATGATCCACATATGACTTGCCCAGTAGATAATCACCACGACGATACCCTCCATTTCCGTATGGATGAAGTACCGGGTAACATAGAGGTTCAATCAGTGGGTTCCAGTATCCAATATTCGTGAGTCCTTTCTTTCCTCTCGCAACAAGCCAGACACCAGGTTTACCAGGGCCACCATCGGGGTGAGGTGTGTAGATCATAGATTGCATCTCTTCACGCGGTCGCTCCAATGTTCCACGATGGTGAGTTGAACGAAATTCAACTTCATGCGGCTGTCGTAGGACGAGAATGATCTCCTTCCGCCTCTCGGTCGCAATCAATTTCAGCATTTCACGGGCAGTACGAAACTGTTTAACCATGTAGTTCTTCTGCTCAAAGAGCATACCGAGTTTCTTCAAAATATTCAAATTTGTCGAGTCTCCACAGTACTGATCGAGTTTCCGATACTTGGTAGCTTCATTAATGTCATACTTGTAGATCTGACAAAAATTCGGCCGTTGTCCATAACTCTCGTTAATCTCTCCGATGAGGTGCTGCATCTCCCCGTGAACCTGAAATGCAATTCCAGAATATAAATTGGAAACATAAATTGAAGAAACAGATTATTTTGAAGTATAGTCCTACCTTGATGTATGGCGCCCCCTTCGAAGAATTCTCGCGATCGTAAGACAACGAACCCATCGCAAGCGAACTGTTGTACTTCACTTGATTCTGCAAACACACATTCACTACATTTATTAAAGGCAATAATAATAACAATAAGTCGGGTAATCGGATAAATTCCTACCTTCCTCCAGTGATCTCCAATCTTGCCATTATCAGTGTACCAATTCTTCATCATGCGAGGATGATCGAGAGGAGGGGGAATTTGCACTTTTCCACCATTACAGCAATTGAGCGAAAAATTCAATGCTTTGCAAGCATCGCATTTCTGCAAAAGAACAAACACTCTTTGAACTACATGATTGATCACTTTAAAAATCACTCTTTGAACTACATGATTGATTACTTTAAAAACTTGAAATAATCATAAGAATTTCTACGATATTTGTAATAATTAATAACAAAATCGACTACGTACCTTACGATTACCGAGATGTGCAGCAGGTGGAACAGCATTTTCGGTCTTGTTGAAATCTCTCTGGGATACGGGCATAATATTCCTCTTCAATTTATTCAAAGATGGAAGATTATTTGGATCAGGTCGGGCCTTGGCGACATTGAACGGCTGAAAAGATTTAAGAGGGGTTATAGGGGAAATTCGAAAAAGTAGGGGTAACCGCATTTTCTGAGAATTTTTAAAAACATTCTACAGGTCCCCGGTCCTATTATGACAGTCCAGTGAATCGGCGCCCAGTTATGATCATTTAGTATACGTCCGTCCAGAAATCAATAAAACAAATGTCACGCCCTCAGTTTTCAATTTTTTAAATATTTTTTTCATGCGCACCTCTATTGATGTTGTGTGAACGTCACACAATATCATTTTGACAGGAGAAAAAATTGATTCTATGAGATAAAAATTGAATTTTGAGCATAGGTCTGTTTGGAAATCAATAAAACAAATGTCACGCCCTCATTTTTCAATTTTTTTTCATAATTTTTTTATAGGCACCTCTATTGATGTTGTGTGAACGTCACACAATATCATTTTGACCGGAGAAAAAATTGATTCTATGAGATAAAAATTGAATTTTGAGCATAGGTCTGTTTGGAAATCAATAAAACAAATGTCACGCCCTCATTTTTCAATTTTTTTTTCATAATTTTTTTATAGGCACCTCTATTGATGTTGTGTGAACGTCACACAATATCATTTTGACCGGAGAAAAAATGGATTATATGAGATAAAAATTGAATTTTGAGCATAGGTCTGTTTGGAAATCAATAAAACAAGTGTCACGCCCTCTGTTTTCAATTTTATTTCATAATTTTTTCATGGGCACCTCTATTGATGTTGTGTGAACGTCACACAATATCATTAGAGGTAGGTAACCGCATCTTTTCTTAGGTAATCGCATTTTGTGAGAAATTTTAAAAACATTCTACAGATCCCCGGTCCAATTATGACAGTCCGGTGAATCTGCGCCCAGTTATGATCATGAACTATACATCACCTTGAGTATCAGGAAAAGTATCAGGATCTTCGACTTCTTCAGGAATATCATCTCCCGTAGGCTCGTCGACATAGATAATTTGAACATCAGCACCTCCTGGAAATATAAAATAAATAAAACAAACAAAAACAATGAATCTAAACATCGAACCAACATTATGTAAAAATAATAAAATAGATAAAGGAGGATTACAAATTTATCACCTGAATCTTTGGCCATTTTCTTCTTTGCACGTGATTTTTTACAATACTGTGCGTTCTTGTCGTTCTCTGCAATATAATAAAATTGGAAAAATAATTAGAGATAAGTACTTACTCAGATCAGTTTTCTGTTTTGCATTATCCATGGCTACCTCTTCATTCTTCCGCTCATCTATAAAAAGACCATAATAAAAAAAGAATATTATTTGATGAAAATAATACCTGACTCCTTTTCTTCTTTCTTTTTGGCACGCGATCTTTTTGCGTACTCCCGGTCCCTCTCTTTCTCTGATATGCAATGTTGCAACAATTTAATACAATAAGACACTTACTTCGCTCAGGCTCTTGTTCCTTGGTAATTGGGGGCACGTCATTCACCATGACTACTTCGACATCCAAATTGTTCAGCTGATCTATAAAAATGACATAATAAACAAAAGTGTATTGCATGATAAAATTATTACCTGACTCCTTTTCCTCTTTCTTTTTGGCACGCGATCTTTTTGCGTACTCCCGGTCCCTCTCTTTCCCTGAAATGTAATAAAGTAGAAACAATTGAATACAATAAAACACTTACTTCGCTCATCCTCTTGTTCCTTTGTAATTGGGGTAACCATTGAAGAGATACCTAAGAGCAACAATACCATTAAGTTGCAAATTTATAAGAAGAATACAATATTATTAAGGGAAACAAGAATAAATATTTACCTCCTGCATCCATAGTCTTCTTTTTGGCACGATATGTTGCAGAGTAGATTCGAGCCTTCTCTCGATCTTCATCGGTACGTGCAGAAGCAGCAGAAGTTGATGGTCCTTTTCAAAAAAAAATTAAAAAAAGAAATTGGATAATAATAACCTTGAGAGAGAGAAAGATCCTTCTCATCGCTGTTTCCCTCTTCCTTGACGATAGAAAGTTTCTTCTTCTAAAAGAGCATAGCGATTTCATTCCCCACATCACTCAACTCACGGGTGCTCTCTTCCTTGGTGGAACCTTGTCGGGTGGACACATCGAAGACTCTCTCGAAACCGACCCTCTCACAGACGGGGTGAGTTCACGTGACATAGATCTCATAGACCGACGTTTACCTTGGATATTCACAGCTGGAAATAATCGCAATTTCTTTCATAGGTTGGAAACAAAGATTCACATACATCCCATAGCAGGAGAAGGAGACATGTTGAGAACATTAGCCACGTCTTCACGTTCATCCTCTTCACCAG
Organism: Pristionchus fissidentatus; assembly: GCA_036245785.1. Taxonomy (NCBI): domain Eukaryota; kingdom Metazoa; phylum Nematoda; class Chromadorea; order Rhabditida; family Neodiplogasteridae; genus Pristionchus; species Pristionchus fissidentatus. The sequence continues at coordinate 10,161,518 of BTSY01000004.1, forward strand.
CCATTTCTATCATAAGAATTTTGAGAATTTGAGAGGATTCATAAAATTAGTAGACAAATAAGAAAAAGAGAATGGCAAAAGCCAAAGGAATATCATAACCAATGTAATGTAGGAATTAGTCAGGACATAAAGAACGTATTTCATAGATATTTTTATCATAATGCATAAGACAGGAAGAAAACAGTCATGAACAATAGGCAATAAGCATTATCACTCCAATCACATCACTCCAAGAACATAAAGAAAAAATATAATTACATTATAATACACAAATAATACAATCTGAAAAATATTTTTTTAATATCGCACCCACCCACCCAATAGCTATGCAAAGCATATATTGTACACAGGACACGAGTCGGATCACCTTATGAGGTTTATCTTCACAAGAAGTAAAATAACAACAGGAAAATCAGCACGAATGATCGTAGGTTGGGACATTCAAAAAATAGAGACAGGAAAAATGAGTAGTGGAGACGTCTCGGGAACACACATTTGGCAGTCTTGTATTTGAAGAATAAACACAACAGATGCAGATGACGCTGCAGATGACGCTCGCCACAGCAGATGACGCTCGCCTGAATAATAATTCATTAAATCATGAAAAGTGAGTTCAAAGGAGGAAGAAAATCAACACACAAGCAAAAACTCACCCATATTGACGCTTCACTAAAAAGTGAACTCCATAGCATGAATTGGCATTAGTCGAACGTCGACAAATGACGAAATGAACAATTGTCCATGACTATCCTGTAATATTATTATTATAATATTACATATCTCATTACAAGATGATAATGCTAAGGAGTATTTCACTTTCGACAAAACCTTTCGACGATACTCAGCAATCAGTACAGTAATTTCCAGTCGGGACATGACGAAAGTTTAAAAAAGCCCGAGGGTATTTGGAACACAGCGAAAGTGATATTGCCCCCTATAAAAGTATGAACAATTCAAAATTTGAATTGGAGTTTTCCGCTACTCAATTTTGCTATTTAAGTTAGTAATGTTTCAGCAGTCACCCATCAACTGACGGAAAACAGCACGAACCTTGTCTCGGAGAATCCAGCCACTGAATAAACGTCGCACGTTGCAGGGATACAATGACGGCGGATGATTAAGAAGCAGAAAAACAGGCAACAAAGATCATAGTAATCCGAGGCCGCTTGTCGACGACTTGAATCATTCTGTAGTATTATAATATTACAAGTTGTCTGTTTCAAGATGACAATGAAGCTAACGAACATTTCTCTTTCGACTAAAACCTTTCGACGATTCTCAGCAATCAGTAAAATTATTTCCAGTCGGGACACACGAAAGTTAAAAAAAAGGAAAATGCTCACCTCATGAGAACCGGTCGATCAGCGATAACAAATCCTCAATATTAGACGGGATCCGCTTGCCACGACTTAACGACGCCATTCTGTAATATTACTTATATATAGCTTAAAGGCGTGGATAAAACTAAAGAAAAAGGAAAAAAAAGAAAAAAAGGAAAAGCAAACAATTTGACACGCAGCGATACTCAGCCAAAAGTACGGTAGAACAGGTATTTCCAGTCGAGAGCCCGGACATGTTACAACGTGTTCTCTCAAATCCGGACCAGTGTGATTTGGACTTTACTTCTCCAAACAAGTGATTTGGACTTTTTACCCGTCCGATAGCCTATTGGAGCAGATCAAGAAAAGAACACCTTTTTAGTATCGCACCCACCCCACCCGATAGCTATGCAAAGCATATATTGTACACAGAGCACGAGTCGGATCACCTTATGAGGTTTATCTTCATAAGAAGTAAAATAAACACAGGAACATCAGCACGAATGATCATAGGTTGGGACATTCGAAAAATAGACACAAGAATTATGGGTAGTAGGGGACGTCTTGGAGACATTCACTTTTGACACACTTGTATTTGAAGAATAAAATTCATTCGATGCAGATGACGCTCGCCACAGCAGATGCAGATGAGGCTCGCCACAGCAGATGACGCTTCGACAGGGCAGATGAGGCTCGCCACAGCAGATGACGCTTCGACAGGGCAGATGACACTCGCCTGAATAATGATTCATTAAATCATGAAAAGTGAACTCAAAAGAGTAAATTAATCAATACACAATGATTCATTAAATCATGAAAAGTGAGTTCAAAAGAGAAAGAAGATCAACAAACAAGCAAACACTCACCCATATTGACGCTTCACTAAAAAGAGAGCACCATGAAGATCCATTGGCATTAGTCGACGGTCGAAAAATGACGAAATCAGCAATTGTCCATGTCTATCCTGTAATTTATATTCATAAATTACAAAATGACACCGTCGCTGGTAATGAGGAAAACGAAATAGGGAATTCCAACTTAAGTGAGCGATACTCAGCGAAAACGATATTTTCCACTCGAGAGTCCGAGGGTATTTGAAATTAGAGGGTATTTGAAACGACAGTGATTTGGACATTTTCGACTACTCAGATAGGGTTGATTTTGAATTACTGATTAGATTACGAATGTTTCAACAGATTCAAGAACTGCACAAACCTCGAATCGAAAGCTCCAGCCACTGAATCAGTTCGCGATCACGAATTAAATGAGTCACGTTACGAGGAGCGGAGGAACGGAAAAGAAGAAACCCCTGCAAATAGAGATCACAATACAGTGAAATAATAGTATAAAAACATATTGAATCAAATAATTAGAAAAATAATTTTAAAAAACCAAAAAAAAAACCCTCACCTTCAATTCGCGGATTGATCGGCATCGATTATCGAAGAATTCCGTATTATCGAAGAATTGAAATCAAATAGAGCTCGATAGACGACGTATCCTGAAAAGTAGAAAATATTAGTAATAATAATAAACATCGAATAGCTCACCTCATGAGAACCGGTCGATCAGCGATAACAAATCATCAATATTAGGCGGATCCGCTTGCCACGACTTAACGACGCCATTCTGTAATAAGGAACGTATAAGGAGTAAAGACGTGGTTAAAACTAAAGAAAAAGAAAAAAAAGGAAATAGGAAAAGCAAACAATTTGACACGCAGCGATACTCAGCCAAAAGTACGGTAGACAGGTATTTCCAGTCGAGAGCCCGAAAATGTTACAACGCGTTCTCTCAAATCCGGTCCAGTGTGATTTCGACTTCTCTTCTCATTTATATTACATTATTTTACTTTATTATGTTTATTATATATTTAAATTTACAAAATAACTCGATTATTGACAAATTGACCGAATTGACGTTATATCGCGACAATATTGAAAACTTAAGCACCATGAAGCGTCATTAGAAGGGGAGTAGAGGTACATGAATAGAAGACCCAAGTTAACCGAGAAGCCGTGGCAAACTGATATCACCAGACACAGGTACTCAAACTTATCAAATTATGGGTAATTAGAGGAAATTAGCGGAAATTTGACCAAAATGGGCTCCCACACGAGAAAAGTAGACGACAGGAAGACCTTAGAGTGACTGGACACTCGGAGCATTGAAATCTCGAAGTTGAGAAACCATTAGGACCTGTGACCTACTGACACCAGTCGCCCCTCCCCTCCTCTCCCCTCTCCCCTCCTGACGCAGGGGGGAGGGAGCGCGCGGAGGATAGTCGTCCGCTTTTCCCCTCCTCTCTCCAACTCGTCCGTAGCCGAGTGGGCAGTGAGCCAGACCCCTCACCCGGAGGTCGCTGGTTCGATGCCCCTCGGTTGCAATCTTCTATTGCCGGTTTTTTTCGAACTCTCTGACCCTCGCGTCAGATTATCTGACGCTCAGAAATCTGACGCGGAAAATCTGTCGCTCGAAAAATCGTCTTTCGGATGAGGATAGAAGTTAATGAAGAAGAAGCCTTGTTGGATAGAGTTAACGAGTCCAATATCATGTTTAATGTTGTGAAATAGAGTTCTGATGAGATTTTCCTGCCACAATAAAGCATTCTTAATTGTCATTTCTCACCGCACGGGCGGGGTTGGATGGGTGGAATGAGACGATATGAGTGATTCCTCTCTATTAGAAATTATCAGTTTTTCATGCATAACACCACCGTTCCTCCCCGGAACCTGCACAAATAATAGACGATTCGGATAGAGGTCACCTGTATCCATAACATATCAAAAATCCAGCTATGTTTTTTGCTTAGTTTTCGAGAAAAACGAGGTCAAAATTTCATGAAATATGCAAATTTTGAAAAACGTAAAATTGAGCGACACCACGCTGTCAGTCGCATCTTGGCGATCATTTTTCAATATCTATGTGAATGATTATCTTTAGTTTGACATAAATGGCGTTAAAAATACTGAAAAATAGCTACACTTTGACAGGCTGTAATTATGCAAATGAGCTCAATCAGAACATGAGACTATTAAAAATCGATAGAGCATCCATAGCGCTAACGGAAACTGTGAAAAAAACGATGGTGCAATTTTGCTGTACCGTCGGGTGTGCGAGTCTTACGCGAACGCACTGATATAGGTGTGAGGAGAGCGAGTGTTTCAATGTTAAAGAATCGCTCGCTAACCCCTTTCTTTTTTTCCTTTCTAACCCCTTTCTGGACGTTTGACCAGAAACTGAAATTACGTTATTAAAACTAACGTCTTTGCCTTCTATGAGTGCATCAAGAGTGCATTCAGCCCGAACGGTTGAGTAGCCTGCATTGAATATATTCCGACTTTAAATTGTAATATTTTATTTTTAAAAAACAGTGTTGAACATGATACGACCAAGTAGATTTAGAAATTCGGGTAAATAATTGAATTAGCTCTCTTCATTTCGCACTCTCTCTACACCGGCAGGCCGGTGAGAGAGTATGTGAAATGAAGAGATCTAATCCAATCATTTACCCGAATTTCAAGCTCTAAGACCAAGCACAAGGCCAAGTTGTCAGTTCACCTATCTCTCATTATGTGAATCCTCCTACTATCCTCCTTGCATTATTCAAAAAAACTTATGCAATAGAATACCATATAAAGTAAATACAATCAAACCGTGTCTTCTGCAAATAAAAGGCAATTTCTGATTGTCGCAGTCCTCATTTATCCATTGAGCCATCGAAGATTCGGTCAACATAGCAGTGCAATTGCCTCCACGAGGGATAGGAAAAACTGAGAAGATTTTAAAAGAAACATTTTTAATTTACTGAACTCTCACTCTCACATTGCCATTGTCACCTAGCCGTGACAAAGTAAATATCATGTTGCTAAATAATAGTAAATATAACTGCAATTCAATCAAATTTGGCATGATAAATGATTGATTGATTGATTGAGAAGAAAAGATAGAGCAAAATAGTTAGGAGTATGTGGGATTAATGAACTCGAGAATGTTTTGCAATGCGCTTTTTAATCGAAATATTTAAATTCCAACACATATACCGTATACCTCCAGCAAAGTGCTTGTAGTTCGATACATCTTTGTTGTCATCAATCCATTTCCAATTATAATCTTTCGATCGATAAAGACCTGAATAGTTGAAACACCAATGAATAGGGCTTAAAAATATTTTTTTGTGGGAATTATAGACGTGTTCTTAGTGTACATCGAGCGGGAGTTGATTTTTTTCCCTTTCTCTAGATATGTTGTCTCCTGAAGAGAGAGCATGGAAAGTATAGGGAGTGAAAGATCACGTAATTTATGACGCTCTCCAATTAAGTGTTCTCTCGACAGGATACAACATCAATAGTGCAAGAGAGGTAGGATATTTCCCGTGCTATTTAATTGTTAACAAAGAAGTCTGAAAATTATATTATTGCATAAGATTGGACGTCACCAATGTGAATATCATCATCAACATTCTGCGAAACGGCCGAATTCCAGAAGAATTTGTTTTCCTGAAAAAAATATTTAATTTTGCCCGATTAGTCAAAGAGGGTTGAAGTATCTACGCAGATAAAGTAGACAGACTGCTACTATACCAGATAATACGAGACATTTACATAATTCACTTTACAGGGTAGCAGAGTAGTTGTGTGCGAGAATGCAAATCGCGCAGTCACGAGTTCGACTCCCCGTGTCTGCAGATCCACCCACCCAAGGGGGTGAAGGAATATTGGCAGTGATTGGTAAATCACATTCCAAACATTCCTCGAAAGGGTCTCCGATTCACGTGACACACCACGAGGATAGTCTAGACTGGTGATCATCTCAGGACATGTTCACTCAGGCATTTGTAGGAGTGGTTGAGACCGCCTTGCGTGTAGAAAACCTAAAATCTTACCCTTTGCCACTTTACTTTGCATTTTTCCCAAATCATACTTGATTCGACTGACTAACTCATAACATAAATTCACAAACACTCGTCCAAAATAATAAAACGTTCCGATCCTAAACAACAGATATGGCTGCGAGCGAACTTGACAAAGCGAGAGACGAGTCGAGAGATTGAAAGAGAGAACCAGCAGTCCATTTCATGAACGTATCATTTTAAAATTGTATACCTGCTCGCTGTTGATTGTTGCAAGGGATCCAAAATCATCCGAACATTTCTTCTGAGCCTCATTCCAACTCAGAGCACCAGGAAATATCTATTAATTTATATTATGATTTGAAATTGTTTGATTCATTTATTTGTCTACTGTTGAGTCTAAGACTGGTCGACGTCTTATTGTTAGCTCACTATTTTTAAATACACGACTAGGAAATTACCATGTTAGTTCGAATGGAGGTATTGTTCACGAGCACTCGTCCAAAATAATAAAAACGTTCCGCGGCTAAACACAAATTCCGCTGGCGAGAGAGCATGGCAAAACAAGAGACACACCGAGGTATAGAAAGGGTACACACACCAGTAGTCCATGCCATGATTGTATCATTTTTAAATTGTAATATTTATATAGTGTCGTACACGAAGAAACTCGATAATGGAAGAGCGTTGACCGTAACCGCTATAACCACGCGCGAAATTTTAATTATATTAATTAAAATATAAGCAAGGTAACAACCGTGACACTATGAAAGACCATTTGTTGTTTCCCATTGACAACTTCAGATATCCGCAAATAAGAAAAAAAAACCTTGAAGCATGGTTTAGACGCGTCGTCGGGATTTGTGATTTCTTTGTAATCTCTTCCGCACTGAAATAATATTAAACTTGCATTCTTTTGAAATACGCCCAGGACAAATGGAAAATATCATAATTCTCGCTATAGATTTCTATAAATAAAAATTCAAACTAAAAATATTATATTACTCACTAATCATAAAACTCTTGGGGTATGAAACCACATATGATCAGTGTAAGAGAATCTCAGCGAAAGAGAGAGAGTGTGCACGGAAACTCTTTCCTATCCGTAGATACACTCTCTAAAATTGAAGTTATTTCTTTCAGAGAACTGACTTGATTAGGCCCGGCTGCACTCAAAACTGTCCAGTAGAACACATCGGTGGATGGAAACAGACCCCATTCGCCATTAGTCTGCAAATAAGCACAGATAAACAATATCCAATATTAAAAATATAAAAGAAAAACGATAATATATAAAATATATAACCAATACAAAAGATTAAATAAAAATAAGTTTCGCTCTTTTCTTTGACTGGAACGCCCAATGACGAAAATTAATGTAGAATAATTAAAGGATTTAAATTAATGTAGGATAATTACGGCACTCACAGGTAGGGAAATAAGGCGATCATCGTCTGCCACACAGTTAACGTGGACGCTGGCATGCTCATGCACGTAGGTAATATTCGATCCATCCATCCATTCCAAGCTACGTGTTGAAGGATTACAAACCGCTCCTGCACGAACTCATTTTATCTTTCTCTGCAGCCTGATCGATATTGATTATTTAATAAATACAAATACCAAGAATGACGTGAGGATTGGAAATTTTCGTTGTCAGATTGAGTGCGATTTCATTCCACATTGAATTCTCCTGTAAGTGTTAACCAATTGTCAAAAAATTTATATATATATATTTATGCGAGACACGTGGAAAAGCGGTAAAATGATACAATTAAATGAAATGAAATGTAGATCGAACAATGTACTCTGGCTTATACATCTAGTAACGATGGTCACTCACAATCAGACAATCTAGTAAATTGATAGTTTTATAGATTAATACCTGTTCGCTTCGGATGATCGGTAGAAGGGCGCCATCTTTCGCGCATTCTTCCACTCCCTTAGTCGTTATATCTGCCAGTCGGCCGTGCTCATCCATAAACAGCAGTCGAACACACCTGAACAATCACTATTTATTAGAAAATGCTAACGCCTGTCTGAGTGTTTGTCTGTTTTTTTTTGTCCAGGTGTCCGTCCAGATATTTATTATTTTCCTTATATTTCGCTTCAAAATCGCCTCTCAGAACCTTTTGCATATGATAAGTGAGCAGAATTGGTTTCAAATTTTACAATATTTAAATCACCAAATCCATGGCCAAGTGGTTTTAAAAAGCGCGCGACATTCAAATCCGACCGACCCAGGTTCAACCCCCGCCGCGGGCAAACCCTTTGCCGCATTTTTTGCAGTGCCATAAACTGTTCTAACACGTTTTTGAAAAGAGTGAAACACGTTTGTACCGGTTTTGCCGAGTTTTAACATGAAAAAATCGAAATCTTCGAACTTTCTCCAAACGCACCCGGTGAGTGTCGGGGATCATAGGAAAAGTGCTTTGCGATGTCAGAAACGTGCCCGAACGTGTTCTGACGTGAAAAATCGAGAATTTCGAAAAGTTCCAAAATGATTCAGCGAGCATAGGGGATCACTGGAAAATTTATTTAAGATGTCATAAACGTGTCTGAACGTGTCCTAACACGTTTTAACATAGAAATTCGAAAAGTTCCAAAATGATTCAGAGAGAGAGAGAGAGTAGGGAATCACAGGAAACGTCTCTGAAAGTGTTCTAAAAGTTCTTAACGCACCGTATCCTGCGTTTCCGTTGTGAAAGACTCGTGAGGCAGAGAGCGAGTGAAAAAAGATGCCACGGAGCCACGAAGTGGCGTAATGGCAACTTTTTTTGATCACTCTCTGCCTCACGAGCCTTTCACAACGGAATAAGCCAGTACTTTTGGTAGCGATTAACATTCCCCAGCATACTGCGAGCTTTAATGTAGCCCGGAGCCGGCTACCGAGCTCCCCCTGGACGATATCCGGAGCCAGATAACGAGCTCCCCCTGGACCGAACCTGGAGCCGGCTACCGGGCGCCCCCTGGACCGTACCTGGAGCCATCTACCGAGCTCCCCCTGGACCAAACCCGCACCCCAGAACTATGCATAGAGCGTAGTGTACGCAGTGTGTTTAACCTCAATACAACCCCGCTAGTTATAAGGGTGTCCCAAAAGTTTTGCGACTTTTAGTTTTTCAATGATATCATGCGAACTACAACCTGTACTTCCGAACCTTCTCCCACGATGATATAACACACCATTGGTCTATCTAAAAAAATGTTAATTTCGAGTAAAGATGGCATAGTAATGACGCAATATTTGCAAATGCTCAATGATGCCAATTTTTAGACCCCATTTTCGACAAGTAAAATCTAGATGAATATGAGAGCCAAAAATTCCCAATAATGTTGCAACGTAGAGCATACGTTCAGCAATAATTTCATACACTAAACAGTGGAATTCTTAAACTTGCAAAGGAAATAAAAAATCACTTTCAAAACTCCTGAAGCTGCAAGGTTCAATGTTTTCAACATATTTAATTATCTGATGTCTTGTTGGAGTTTGTTCAATATGACATGGCTTATAATTCATTATTAATGGCTACAATAATTTACATATCGATTGCGAAGTGATTTTCTAAAATTTTCTGAGATTTACGTGGAAAACCTAAAATTGCGTAGGGATGACGAAATTTGCTGTTACTTCGCACAGCTATGTATTTCCTTCCCTGAAGCTATTTGCAACTAAAATGGGAATTTTCATGTCATTCCTAATGGTAAAACTCGAATGAGTTGAGTGCTTTACAGTAATCGCGACTGCGCTGCTTAAGATCTACAGTTCAAGTAACAATTTAAAATTGATGGTGGGATGTTGGTCTCATTATAGAACTATACTAAGTTCCCTTCGGGATAAGCAGAGGAGAAAAAATCGAACAGTCGCAAAACTTTTGGGACACCCTAATATTATAATAATATATTATTATTATTATTATTACTATTCTACACGAACGGATATTTATAATATTATATTATTATTATTATAATATTATATTAATATTATTATAATATCATAAATATCCGTTTTTTTTTCAATCTTATGAACGCTTTCCTCTAGTTTAATTTGCATATTTATTTTCGAAAATCGAACCTTCCGTCTCCCATTAGTTGATATCCAGCTGGACATAAAAAATCAAAATCAGCGAGAAGAGAGATTACTGAATATTAATCCACTCACCTACGAAATGAAGAAGGAGTAGAAATCGTAGCATTTTCTTGGGAAAAAAGAATATGAAATGTGACTTATGAATCGCCAATCGAAGCTTAAAACCCTAAGTGATAAGCGAAAGAAGTGAAAATGGTAGACAACTTTAATCTGCGACGTGCATTTTTTATAGCCGACATGTGTGTTGTATCCAAAACGAGGAAATGACATCAATATCCAAAATCGTGTCATTTCCAGTAATTCGCATCTTATGTACAACTGCTGTGTAAAAAAACAGCCCTCCGTGAAAATGTACACTTCAACGCATAATTTAAGAAGGACTCAAATAAAACTTCCGTCACTGTCGGTCCAGAGATCAACTTGCATTATTAGCTGCATCTGCATCTTGCCTATATCAATCTGTTCTCTCTCTCTCTCTGCACACTCTTTTCTCTCTCATTTCACCCCGCAATGTCTCAGTATTTAAACAATGCTATCCTATAAAGATCATTCTTCCCACTGAAACACCTTTCGCGGCACACTCAAAGAAAACAATACTTCATCGCATGCATATCGTAATTAACGAGCAGGGTGTGTTTATCACCATAGATTACAGGAAAACAGGCCCTTAGTGTTAGGAATTAAAAAAAAAGCATTTTTTATTTCGATAAAAACATTAATATAGGAACGTGAATTTCAACAACCGATATCTCAGGTCTCTAACCGGCTTTTAGGAGATACACACTTATTACACGGCTCTGTGGCTGGATTCGTTGTAACTTACTTCAAAATGGTCGTTGAAATGGTGGAAAAAATTGTGGGGCTCAAAAATTCAGAGAATAAGGTGAGTAATTATTGTGTACAAAATAAAACTTTGAAATCTGCATCTAGAAAAAAAGTTGTCGTGAGAATAACGCAATATATTCATTTTCATCACCAATTTCTCGACTGCCACAGCCCGCGTGATGCCAACATTGAACAAGCGTTTGTACCTCCCGCGCTTGATTCACACCACGTTTTGTTCATGCACTCTTTTGGTCAGAGTCATGATACTGTGGTGCGCCAGCAGTATGTCTTGCGTGTGCCTGGCTTGAAGGGTATTATCACAGGATGATCTGTCCTCAGAAGATGAGAATTCGCCATTTCTAAGCACCGGTTGATGACTATGCCTAAAGAGACACTGATAATCTTTGAATTCTACACTCGGCGATCCGTTGTAGTCACGGGATCACATCATTCCACAGGCCGGTCACCCATCCAGAAAGGCCTTTGGAGTGAGAGAGCGTGTGAAATTGAGAGGGACTCTCTCACTTTTGCATACTCTCTCTTCCTAACCCTGGTCTGTAGGTTTGGAATCATCTGGGGATGTGCACTGATATATTTTTCACGGATTCCTCATCCAGCCCGAATCGCATAGCGCGCCGTCTCGGATGCAACGACCTGAGTGGATGAGAGCGATCGAAAAAAAAAGTTGCAACTTCGCCACTTCGCGACAACTTTTTTTTCTCGATCGCTCTCAGCATCACGAACAACGGAAACGCTCCGCGAACTCGCTAACAATAAGGGTTCTTGATATTGGTAGGTCACGTCGGCACATTTCTGGAGACTCTAGATTCCGTCTTTACATGTTGCAACACGCATGCAACACGTATGTTGGATCACGTATTTACACGTTACATGTTGAAGCAACGGGACACATCAACATGTAACGTGTAAATACCACGTTATGACAGAACACGTTTGTGGCATCGCAAAACACTTTTCCCTTGAGTCACCACGCTTAGCAGTTCATTTGGTAGAAGTTCGAAATCGACAATATTCAATAGAACGAAACTGTTCTGTGATGTCAGAGCCTCACGTATCCGTTCTCACACGTATCCGACATCACAGAACAGTTTTCCCATGATTTCTTGTACTGTTTTGGTAAAATTTAGAGAAAAAATCGTAAAAGCACGATAAAATACGTCAAAACGTGTTCGAACACGTTTGGCGGAACTTGAAAACATGTCTCCTTTAGCGTGTTGCGAAAAAAATGCGGTAAAATGTTTGCCCGCCGCTTAGGAAAAACGAGGGCAGGACTGAATTCGAATCTGACCCATTTGCCTTGAGTTTGAAGATCCCCATTTGCCTGGAGTTTGAAGATCCCACCTCTACCCCGAATGATACTTCCTGCAGCTCGTTTGATAATATATATATATATATCTTTATCGCAACAATAAATGCGCGAGTACACACTAGCCGGTAGCTAGGAACCGACATGGACAATTTAACGATGATCGGGGAGCGGCGATGTAGAAGAAGCGACGCCTCCGAGGCGACCCGAACGGAGCTAAGGAGAAAAGAAAAATAGGAGAGAGAGAGGAAGATCACAAGGATCACAAGAGATATTCAATAGAAAGATAAGGAGATAGAAATTTTAAGAACAAGGGAGAGGAAAGGGAGAAAATATCATCGGGCAAGGTGTTGATAAGAGAGAACGTGCGATGAGAAAGGAAATTTTAGATGCGTTGTCTGTTGCTCTAAAAATGTGGAAGAGTTTACAGGTTGCACCTCTAGTACACGAAGATCTGAATGTAAATAGAAGGGAGGGGGATACATTGGACTTGGGTGAGAAAATGGAATGAATGAACTTGAATGAAGATAACTGTCTACGGAAATCAAGAGGTTCGAGTACGAATGTTTTACAAGAGGACGGGTAATTAATGAAAGGAACTTTACAACGATAATGAAGTTTGCGCAAGAAATTGTACTGCACCTTCTCGAGGAGCTTGCGCTCCTTGAGTAAGTGGGGAGAGTAGACGATAGAACAATATTCTAGGATAGACCGAACATACACCTTGTAGGCATGGACAAGAACTAATGGATTGGCCGACCTAATAGCAATAAAAAGAAAATTAACGCGCTTAGACGCCTTTTTCACTACATCGACAATGTGAAGGCGAAAAGAAAGGGAATTTGAGATGAGCACACCTAGGTCGCGTACATCGTCTGTAGAGGAAATGGGATGGGAATTGAAATTATATTGAATTTTAGGATTTCTATTTCCTATATGGAGGATATAAGGCTTAGAGGGGTTGACAGACATTTGCCACTTCGCACACCAGACGCAAAGGGCATCAAGGGATGATTGGAGAAGAGAGGGTGATGGAGGAGAATGATGGGAAAAGGAGAATACAAGTTTAAGGTCATCTGCAAAGAGATAGGAATCTATGGGACATGAATCAACAATATCATTAAAGGGACCTGGTCGTGGTAGAAGATGGAAGTAAAATCGATTCTAAATCGAATTTCAAAACAAAAAATGAAAATTAAAAAAATTAAAAAATTTTTTAAAAATTTATCAATAAAATTTAAAATACGGTAGCGATTAAATCGTTCCGAGAATGTGGGCGCGGCGACGATTCCGGCGTACGCACCGGAACCTGGGAGCGACCAGATCCGGCAAGCAGAATACGAATCGCAAACTGCGTTTATAGTGAATTTTCGCCGCGTCCGGCGGGCTCTCCATGTTTTACTGCTTTGTTTCGTGCAATTTCTTGGTCTTTCTTATTATTTCCATGTCACAGTTCCTCCGCCATCACTAGCAGTGTTAGTTTCACCTTGTGTGCGTGTGAAACTCACTGCCAACAACTGTTTATTTACGATTTTCTGAAAACTGCACAACTTGAACGATTTTACTGATGTAACGCTATTTATATCTTTTGCTATCGATATCTTTCTATTCCCTCTTAGTAATCAATCCAATCCCTCTCGAAAGAGCTCAAACTGGAGCTCAAATCGTCCCCATCGTCCTCTTGTTCTCCCTCTCCTCCTTCATCCCTCTCGTACTCTTCCATGGCCCGAATCTCCCTCTCCTTCTCCTCCCACCACTCGATGATGTCGTCGTAGACGTCGTCCTCAGGCACCCCGATCCTCCTTGCGTACTGCTGGTCGTTCCTCTCTTCCAGGACGTTGTAGCTCGTGGCCATTACCTAAAATAACGATGCGATTTTAATTTTATTTATTTATTTATTTTTCTCACCTCTTCCCTCCAATAGTGCGTGCCGACTCCCCGGTTCCTCTTCACTGCCACCACTACTTTTCCTCTCCTGGGAAGAAGCGTGTTTCCAGTCTCTTTTCGTGTTCCCATCATGTCCTCCAGAACAAGACCGTTGTAGTGAAGCAGCGCCACTTTGGTCTTTAGCCGATAGTAAAATGGGGAGCTGAAATCAGCATATTACGTTACAGCCTCTTGCGTATAGCTCACCACGCGAGTCTTTTAGGCGCGTACATAAGCGAGAGGGAGTGGAAACACTCATTGATTGCAGTATCAATCAATGACGCGGAATTTAGGAAAGCCTTTTCAAACGAAGGCTTATACAAGAGGTCGACCACAATAGCAATTAAACCGGCGTCCTTCTATAATTATTTATTTCACTATTTTTTCCGGCTCGTGGTCTACCTCTTTCGCGAGCTTCAGTCGTTTCTCGCCTTTCTTCAACTTCTTCAATTTCCCATGCTGGCACTTTTTCACCAATTTGAATCGACAGTCCTTTAGTCAATCAATTTTCGCTTTTCGCTTTGCTCAATTTACCTTAGACCATGAGTGCTTCCCCTGTATGTGATGCTCAAACGATCTAACCAGCTCCAGCGCGCGATCACGGTCCTCAGGCTTAGGATATTTATTATGACAATAATACAGGTGATTAAAAAACGCTTGATAAACCGGCGCCAGTTCCGCATCTGCCTTTACTGCCTGAATTCAGTGAATTTTAACTATACGTATTATATTTTATTATCACCTTCCACCATGCGCTCCTGAATGGCTTTTGAACGTGCCACCAATCAATGAGCACATCGATTTTTGCTGTCTTTTCGTTCTCTCGCAATTTCTTGTTCACCATTCCATTTTGGTCACCGACTCGAGTGCTGATATTTGGCTGTTACATATCTTTCATCAAAAAACGCCTAATAAAAATTTAAAATATTACATTCCACTTGAATGATTAACTGTGATATGTTTAGTCTTGTTCTCTCACTATCACGTGCACATCTCGTTGCTATATATCAGCGGAAAATTTTAATAATTTGGTCGAGTGTTTGTAAATTTCTAGTAGCACTGTCCGTTTTCGTCGGGGTCATATTCCAGAAAGGTGGAGATGTGCACGAGTTGTTTAAAAGTGAGTTGATATTACGTCATATATGCTATGCCGCGGAGAGCTCCACCCGCCTCCGCCCAATCTACCAATCGATAATAGATAGTCTCCGTTCCCGTGATCTACCAATCAATATTATACAATATTATTGATTGAGTAGATCAAAGAGGCGTGTCAGATTATTGATTGGTAGATCAAGCGGAGATGAGAGGAGCTCCAGATGGGGCGGAGCCTATCGATTATCGATTGGCAGAATGACGGAGGCGGGAGGAGCTCTCCCCGGCATAGCATATGTGACGGACTATCTACTACTGTGTGTGCGATCTCTCGCTTCACCATTTTTTCGCTTTTCTGTAGTCGCGCGCTGTATTGCATCATATCTCATTTAATTGTTTTGCAAACTAAATTATTCCAACCTTATATCAATTCCATCATCAATCAATTCCACCAATACACGCAACGCTCCTTCACTTTCCATTCGAAGTGAAACATTATCTGTGAATTAGTGATTACAGTATTCTACGAGACTTATTTATCACCAATTCCGGGTTCTCCTTTGTGTATCGTGGCTGCTCCTAGAGCTAATTTGGTGTGACAGTCGATCGCAGTCACTTTACAATTCGCAGCGTTAAATCCGGGCGAATTATACTGCCCGTCAATCGAAAGTTCCAATCCCTTCCCCTATAAGTACAGTATGTATTGATGATGCGCAACATTAGAATACCCCTGCGGCATCTACTGCTATTCTCCTCACTCTCTTCTCCTCACAAGCATAAACCCGATCGATCGATTCCGCGCCTACATCTCTTATCACTCTCCTCATTGTCCGATCAGAAGGAATCGCGAGATCGATCAATCGCGCTAGATCACACAGTCTCTGTAATGCAGAACCAATATTTCAGTGTAGAGGGTGCCTTATTACCGGGACAGGCGTTCCAGTTATGAAAGAAGCGACGGGAATATCGTGATTTGCACGGTACACTTGTCCCTTCCCTTTTCCCACTCTTGATTGGCTCTCCCATCTTACGGCCTTGTTGCAAAAGAGACATTCATAGATCACGATTTTCGCACTCCCGATTGCCGAAATACGAATCAGACTTTGATCAAGTCGTTGCCCGCACAATCGACAGCGCTCGAATAACTCCAAAATGCACTGAGTCTCCACTAGCGAATAACGACTATTCTGTTTCCCCTCCTCCTCATCCTCCTCCATTTCTTCTTCCTCTGTCTCATCTACCCCTTCCATCCCTTCCAAATCTTGCGACGCTCGGTATTCAATGTCCTACAATTGATGTTTTTGTATCCCTCTATTTGATTCACACACCTCTTTCTCGACTGGTTCTATCGTTATTGTCGAGAACGCGGATTTATACCGCTTTGGCGGAACAACTTCATCAATGACGTCATTGAAGGTGGCGTCATCATCGAGAACAAGAGGATCGACAGAAGGGAGAATTGGCGGCGCCCACGCAGCCTTCGTATTGTTTTTATCTTTATTGTGTTTTTAAATGTTCACACACTGATCCTTTGCGATTCCACTCGTGTCGCGTAAGGATCGAAACAACTAATCGGCAGCCAAAAATCATAAATTAAAAATAATTAGGCAAATCAAAGCTGCTGTTTCCACAGCTAATCCGAGCTAGGCACATTTTTTGATATGTTGTAAAGCTGGAAAAGATGCATCGATTGATATATTGAATGCATGCGATCCCATAGGTTGAAGACAAAAAAGGATTCCGGAATCTTGAATAACTTTTTGCCACTCTTTATTTTGAGAGATCAGAGTGATCTACCACTTTTTCTTTCGCAAAGGTCACATTATCTCCTCATTTGCTGTGCTCTAACTTCCAAACTCGAGTGGTAGATCACACTGACCTCACCCAATTATAGCGGAAATCTGTAGTTTCCTAGATTTCGATCACGGGTATGCCACGAAACTAAAGGATCGCATGCGAATTCACCCCATAGCGTATCAAATAATTGCTTCTGGTTCGGAGTTGCGGAAGAAATGTCTTTTAGAGCACTGTTAAAGCTACCAAAAAGCTGTCGGAAAATAAATAAACACAAGAAATATAATTCTGCCATTAGAAACGTTCGTATTTCTATCATTACAGTACGCGCATTCGTATTCGAGATACTTCATGGTGATTTCCGCCAACAAATTAGCGTAAAACGGAAACCCAGTGCCCGCAAGCATTTCAGCATGTTTATCTATAGAATGCGCATTTTTACGAAATTTGGCGAAAGATATTTAATGTTGATCAAAAGACGGGGAGATAGAGAGATCAGATCAAGCGCATATTTTTCGAAAAAAAGTTCGAAAAAGAGCAAAGTTTATATATTGTCACTTATTTCGGATATAATTATATAATCAAACAGTAAAATCGTAAATGAAAATAAATGTGCTATATTTTTTCTTCCGTTCTCCGTATACTGTAACCAAGGTACCGTAACCCAGGAATCAGAAATAATGAAAATAGTCTGAGGGGGTAGCGGTCTGAGGCGCATGTCAAGTGATCAATGCCTAAGAGAAATGACGCGTTCATGATATAGTTTCTCCCGTTACGGTAGGCGATTTACAGTAATCGAACATATGAAAATCTCAGGCATCTCAACAATGGATAACTTGAGCTACTGATAATAATACCACTTTTGAGTAAATGTTCGCAACTTCACATTGATTACTGTAGCTCGCCTACCGTAGCCGGGGATATTGTAGCGAAGAAACGGTATACCCCACGGGCATCGACAACTAGAAGTGCGAAATGTGATAACAGGACCTCAGAATGCTCTATTACTCGATAAATTTTGCGCAACGTTATGAAATGCGTGTATTTGCCTGATTATCATAACTAGCTTTGTCTGGGAGAGTCTGCAATTTGATAATTCGACGTTGTTCTCTCATTTCGTCTGCGTCTTCACTTCCCGGACGGTCTCTTCTCTCTACAACAGGCAAGTGTTGTCGTTTAGGTTGAATTTCTTTTGATTATTTGATATAGAAAGTAACTAGTTGACATCGAAAGTATATCAAACGTGTAAATCGAGCGATGATAGGCAGGCCTCAATGTGAACGTGTACAATGTCTTTTCTCTTCAGAGATCGCAGACTGAGAGGCCCATCAATGGATAACGAGAAAGGAGTTGGACTCGAACTTAGACCCTATTTTACAAAATAGTGTTTCATATTGAAGACAACTACAACTCCAATTCCA
This sequence comes from Pristionchus fissidentatus, assembly GCA_036245785.1. Classification (NCBI taxonomy): domain Eukaryota; kingdom Metazoa; phylum Nematoda; class Chromadorea; order Rhabditida; family Neodiplogasteridae; genus Pristionchus; species Pristionchus fissidentatus. The sequence goes on from BTSY01000004.1 coordinate 10,180,164, forward strand.
GATTTGCTCCGAAACCAAAATGTGAGTTATCTTGTATTTACTTATGTACTTCTATGTTAGCGTGTTGTGTGGCTATGAAATATCGCGACATAAATGTAGCTCACAGGGAGAGTAACAAAGTACTGTGTTCCATAAACACAAAAAACACTAGAGAACGGAGTTCATAAAATGGAGTACTGTGGAGTCTTCAATTACCAGAATCTCTCAAACGTAAGTCGAAATAATGTACATCAACTCCTTTCTCTAGCTTTTTTCGTATTTATGGAACACAGTACTTTGTTACTGTCCCTGTGAGCAACATTCCATTCATATATATTTAATGCCATATTATCTATTCCATAGTCACACAATAACACGGTAACATAGAAGTACAAAAGTAGAAACAAGATAAATCACATTTTGGTTTCAGAGCAAATCTGGAAATGGAGTTGTAGTTGTCTTCAATATGAAATACTATTTTGTAAAATATGTGGAAAGAAGAGACCGTCCGGGAAGTGAAGACGCGGACGAAATGAGAGAACAACCTACGCCAGGCATTCCCTGACAAAGCGAGTTATGATCAGCCAAATACACGCATTTAATAAGTTTTTTAGAGAAACCAATTTATAGAGTGAGGGCTTGAAATCGGGTCATTCACCATTTTCAGGCACTGTTATCTTGTAATGAATCATTTTGAGGGGTTGTGTGTTTTGTTGTTGTTTTTTTCGGATAATTTCTCGAATCATTTCGACAGGGGCCCCTCAATTACCCGATTACCCGACCATAATTACGCACTCTAATGACAGCCCCATATTCACTTCGTGCATCTATCCCCGAGTCAATTTGCTGAATTCCAGAGTCACTGATTACGGTATACCAGATACTGTAACTTAGATACAGGTTCCGGTGCATGGTACGTAAGCAGTAGTAGGTCATATCTGTTTTACCGGCATCAACATTAGATTTGCCTTACGTAGGTGCGATACGTGAAAAGTTAACTCGCCAGTGCTGTTCTGAAGTAAGCCAGACAAGGATTCGTTTCGAATTGAAAACGAATCCTTTCGCTTCTTATCCTCAGACCGAGTGATTTGCACCGCAAAAGATCCGGAATCAGAGGGAAAAATTAATTTTGCCATCCCTAGTATGTCATCTGACTGTTTCTAAGAGAGTGTGTTTAATTTTTTTCACAATATCATTGTTTGAACACTATCATTAATTGTATGTTCGTGTGTTTCTTGTAATGTATATTATTGTCGGTGGAAGACTGTGATTATTTATCATTTAGACTAGATAGGTGGCTTTGCAAGAAATAACTTCATAGCATTGCATGCTCGTCAAATTGCGAAGTGTCTGCCAATTTTGTTTTGGTATACACTTTGCAACCATATGGAAAATCGATATTTTCGATTATCGATTGGCCAACCCAACCTAAAGTGGGATGGAACTTTATGATCTACAGTAACCCAAACTCGATAACATTTCGCTGCGGGACGACTACTTTCGAAGGAGCGCAAATTAAAATTAATATTTCGCCAAATGGTGGTCCCGCAGCGAAAGTTACTGTAGTCTACGGTACGGTATCCAAGATACGATATACCTTCCGTTCAATGCCGCACCGAATGCCAACTCATGCAAGCAATACCGAATCGATTTGAACATCGAAAGCTACAGTAACTCGGACTATTGATTTTCGGCTATTGTAGATCATGAGGTACCATCCCACTATAGGTTGTGTTGACCAATCGACATTAGGAAATATCGATTTTCACTATGAACCGGGATCACAGTTGCGAAGTACCTACCAAAAAAAGTTGGTAGGAACTTCGCATCGGTCGACTAATACAATGCTATGATTAACTCTCTTAATTTCGCACACTTTTACACTGGTTTGACCTACGATAATAAAGAGGGAATTTCTTGCGAAGACTCACTTGAAATGTCTCATAATCGTGATGAAAAAGAGCTGATGTAGGTAACAATGGAGAGGGAGACGGAGTGGATAGGGATGGCTCGCTTTGCTGATTCTGCTAAATTTGTTTTCCATCATTATTATTGCAATCTAGATTACTGTAATCTCTCTTGTTTCTTACTGTAGAATCACTGTAATCCGTTTTGATATTGATTTAAGATTGCTGACTCCACAATTTCATTGTATCTGTTTCCATATTCTTGGTATTAAATCCATAAATATTCAACATGATTGTTTATTGGCGACTGACCACGACTATTGAGAGCTGAGAGAAGGTCGATGGTGGGGTGATATCAGCTGGTCTCGTTGTTCTGAGTGCTACGACGGGTAGAGGACGAATAGGGACGAGAGAAGGAACAGAGACAACTCGCAACTGATAGTGATTCATTATTAGACGGGTTTCCACTAAAATACCCTTTTCATTGATGCTTGTGAGATAAATGAATTATAAGATTACGGTATGTGTTCGATTTGTTCTCAATTACTAGTACTGTTGAACTCTTCGCGGTAAAAAAAGCGATGAATAGTTGAATCACACTCATTTCTCATAATATACGACAGTCGCATCCATTGGTTACGGTAAGTAAGTATTCGCTTCGATTGATTATGGTAAGTATTCGTATATTTTTGTGCACCTAGAGACACACTACGTTACATAAGTAGTTACGTATGCCGAATACTTCAGGTGATGTAGATGGTTACGAAATTGGTTTACAATAGGTACAGACATCGATGGGATACTTATAATAGATGATTACGGAGGCACTCACATCGGTAGGCAAATTGGCATCGGGGGAATCGAAGTGTCGCATGCACCATCGAGCCTCATTCGCTGATCGATGTCGATCCATCTCCTTTGCAGTATGCTCAGCATCGAAGTTCTGTCTAGCCATCCACTCCAACTGCGCGTCCGGTCGCCCATTATGGGGAAACCTTTTCGCTGGCCCCATGCTATCCCCGCACAAAAAGCATTTGCGCTTTTTCGCTTGCGTACTCATCTATAATGACAACGCATCGGAATCGTACACAAAAAAACATGAAACTACACACCAAAAACACTTAAAAAGATAAAAAAATCGATAATAATACGGTAAAGATCGTAGAACAACATTCGGCGGTTTGTGGTGTGCTTGGGCGAGATTTAAAAGCCGGCTCTCACAATAGACATGGCTCTGGTCGCTCCCAGCTAAAATCCGGCTCTGGTTCTGAACTTTGAAAATCTTTGAAAATTCTAGGAAAATTTTTAAAATTTTATAAAATTTGCTTTTGTTTTACAAATACGATTTTCGATCTTTTGAACTTTAATCTTGTTGCTGTGCCAGGTCCCTTTAATATAAATGAGAAACAACAAGGGACCGAGAACACTCCCTTGAGGAACTCCTGATGATACAAAAGAGGGAGAAGAAAGAGTGGAATCAACATTGAGTTTTTGGGATCGTGAGCATAGCCACGATGCAATCCATCGATGCAAATTTCCACAAATGCCATATGAGGATAATTTAAGAAGAAGTTTGGGATGGGATACAGTGTCGAAAGCCTTACGGAAATCTATATATGATATATCATTGGATAGTTTGGAACAATGATTGGAGACAAGTTGAGAGATGAAAAAGATAAGTTGATGGGTGGTACTTCTACTTTTGCGGAAACCGTATTGATTTGAAGAAAATAAATTATGGGAAGTGAGGAAGTTAGTGAGTGAACTCTTAACGAGTCGCTCAAATAATTTTGGAACATTGCTGGTTAGGGAAATAGGCCGATAGTCGGAAGCATTCTCACGTTTGCCACCCTTTTTGAACAGAGGACAAACAATAGCCTCTGTCCATTGGGATGGAACGGAACCTGAGAGGAGGGATGATTGAAATATGAGGGAGAGAGGTAAGGCAAGGGAAGTTGCACATTCTTTTAGGAAAATAGAAGGAATTCGATCGAGTCCTAGTGAACATTTACGAGGCATCTTGGAAAGGAATTTCTCCAAAATGTAAGGGGAGACATCGATGGTGTCGATAATTGATTGAGTACGTGTGGGGAAAGAGGGAAGGACACCGTCATCTACTGTGAAGACCGATGTGAATTGGGATGAAAGGGCTTCAGCTTTTTCGGAAGGTGAAGAAGCGATAGTACCGTCACTACGCCTAAGCGCAGAAACAGTTGCTTTTTGCTTTGAGAGGCTTCTCATGTGTGAGAATAAACCTCCATTGGAAGTGAGGATTCGCTTGCCCTCCTTTCTGATAGCTTCACGTCGAATTGCTACTCGAACCTTCTTAGTGAAGGTTTCATACGTGGGGTCATTTGTGGAAAAGAGACGGGATTGGATGGAAAGAAGATTGCGAATGTACTTAGAATGAGTGGGGAAATTGGCTGTGATGGGAATGGATTGTTGAATAACTACTTGCACAATTTCAACGAAACGGTCATACATATTTTGTGTTGCATCTCCATTCGCCAAAGCGTTCATCCAGTCGACCCCCGAGAGGAGGGAATTCGCGAGAACGAAATCCCCCTTTCTCCAGGCGCGAGAGGATGAATCACTCTGATTTTGAACGGAGACAGAACGCACAGAGAAATTGACATTACAATGGTCGGCTATTCCAGGCGAGAGAGATATTGAAGAGATAAGGTTGGAATCGGTGGCAAGAACAAGATCCAAGATATTATTGAGACGAGTGGGAGAGAGAACAACTTGTGAAAGACCATGGGATGCACAGAAATCGATAAATCCGCTACAGGTTGTGCAGGGACGGTAGAGTTTGGTATGTGGCCAATCTATATGTGGAAGGTTGAAATCACCCATGATTAGTGCGGGGAGAGAAGTTGATAATATAAGATCAGAAATGGTAGAAAGAAGTGGACGAGAATCGTTATCGTGATGTGGGTTATAAATGGAGATAATGCGACATGAAAGGGGCTTGATGATATCTATGGCAAGCAATTCAACATGAGGGGGAGAGGAACATCTAGTTGAACGAAATCAATGGAATGGGAGAGGAAAAGACAGACACCTCCACCATGTGAGGGTCTATCGAGACGGATAAGAGAATAATGTGAATTTCGGATTAGAAAAGAATCAGGAATAGAGTCGTCTAGCCATGTTTCGCAAACAGAGGCGATATCGATTGAATGTAGGGAGAGTAAGGAATGGAAGGAGTCAACCTTGTTTCGAATGGATTGGGTATTACATTGCATAAGATTTACAGTGGAAAGAGGAATATGATGGGCAGAAACGGGAAGAGATTGAGACAATGAGGCAGATTTAGGTGAAATAGACAAGGGAGAGGAATGAGGAAAGACAGACTCAACTCGATAACTCACGTTCGGGTCGGTCGATCTCTCTTCGTCCAGTCTCCGGGCTGCTGCAGCTGGACGACCCGAAGGTTTCGCACGACGAATTCCTTCCGACCGACAGCGTCGTTCTTGGCGCAGGCATCGGCCCACGCCGACTTGAATACTTTCTCCTCCTCCACCGAGTAGTTGGGACGAGCGATGAGGGAAGTGTTGTTGCCTTCTCCCTTGCTCTGAGAGAGGCGACGAAGGAACTTGACTGCATCTTCTGCCGTCGAGAATGTGAGGATCAGGGGACGGACTCCTTCCTTTCCCTTGAGCCGGAAGAATTTGGTGGGTTTGGGGGAATTGATCTCGTTGCAGTGCAGAGAGCTGAGATGGACTCCGAATCGTCTTCCAAAGGAGTCAGGTTTCGCAGAAAAACCTGCATCTTCCGGAGGCGATCGTTGGTGTCGGACTTGATTCCTTCCTTGACTGCCGTCTTGACTGCAGTCTTGACGGATTTCTCAATGGTGGATCCGAGAGGGGGGAATTCAGCCATATCGAGGAGTTTCTTCGAGACTCCGTCGATGGTGGACTTGAGGGGGGAATGAAGCTCAGTGAGTTGTTTGATGGAATTCTGGATGGCGAGTATCTGGGTCTGAAGCTTATCCATCTCTCGATAGAGAAGTTCCATTGCCGTGACGATCGAGGCCTGAGAGAGCTCGAAACGACGGAGTCCTTTGCTCTTTCCTAGGACGTATCCGTCGGTCTTGAAGTGGGTGTCGAATTCGGGATCGGATGGCTTGAGTCTCTTCTGAGGGTTTGTTCGATACGTGGTATTGAACAAGTCCATGAAGGGCTCGACCGAAAGTTGATCAGGGGTGACGGGGAGATTGAGATGGACTTCGATTAGGACGGTGAGGTCGACTTCATCGTCGTCAGAGTCGACTATTGAATTTTGACTACCGAGATGACTCATCTCGAAGAGAGAAATTCAGGGCGACTATCCTCTGGAGAAAAGATAGAGGAATCTTTGCCTTGATGTCAGGATAAAAATGTCAAGGGAATCAATGCGTCTGTCTGTTATTGGAAATATTGAACAAATCACGTCCGTGCAATTGGTGCATTACGATAGTGAGAGAGTAGAAGGATCAAAATTCGTTTTGCAAAAAATCGATTCCCTGTTCAATAGGCTATCGAAGACTTCATTACATAAGGGGGGGGGGGTAAGAGAACGGGGTACTCATTAAATGAATGAGGCAGATCAGGATGTGTGTGATCATCGAGGCTGTCGTACCACTTATTTAGAATCAGAATCAGTATCGTTTATCAGTATCGTGCGGGTCGATGTTGTTGAGGACGGAGAATCATCGACTGCGACTTTTGAGGGATGAGGATCTTTCTTGCATTTTCAGTTCGTCTCAAGGACGCATGAGGATTTATCAACGGCATTATCTGCATTCAAGATATGTATACAAATGGTTCGATGCAAGATAAGTTATTATGCTGATAAGTAAAAAAATCATCGAAACATTGAGTGCAACGTGCAGAACAGTATTTTTTTCTGTAGATCTTTTGGTGCAATTCATTTGTTTACTGGGCAGTAGTGTACTTTAATCTCACATTGTCAGTACATTGCCACTATATATTATAGAAACGTGTTTATGACTAGTGAAGTACGTCTAACATACTTTGCTAATGTATACCTGGTATTTGCTTCTTTAGCAATAGTTGTTCGCTCAAATAATTGCATAAAAGAGAAAGTAAACACAATTTTACACAATTCGATACAAGAGAAGATTTGTATGATCATGGTCGAACAATCTTATGCTGATAGGAAAATGAATCATCGAAACATTGAGTGTTACGTGCAGAACAGTACTTTTTTTCTGTTGATCTTTCGGTGCAATTCATTTGTTTACTGGGTGTACCTAGGCAGTAGTGTAGTTTAACCTCAGTACATTTCCGCAATATATTGTATAAATATGTTTTTGTCTGACGATTCAGTGTCTACCGGAATCGATCTTCGCTGTCTGTACACTGTCTAGACAACAAATTGTCTAAGAGGAAGTGTTTTCCTCGTCTGTCGATCTTTCGTTCCTTTGGGAACACATTCTTTACTCTTTGGGTGGCTCGAGATCAAGTTATCAGCAGACAAATGTTGTTTGATCACTCTGTTTCTACGGGTATAAATTCTAATTGTCTTCAGAACAATGGTAAATAAAGTCTATGTCTTTTAAGAAGAAAAAAAGAGTAAAAATCGTCGAGTTCTTATTATTTCGTGTACTTTGAATGTAAAGTAGATTATGACTTTTTTCTTATTCTTACGCTTTTTGATTTGTTGAATGTGGAAGATGAACTATACACATCATTCCACCGACCGGTCGACCTTACAGAAAGGCCTTTCGAGTGAGAGAGCGTGTGAAATCGAGAGGGACTCTCTCACTTTTGCACAGTCTCTCGCTCTAACCCTGATCTGTAGGTTTGGAATCATGTGTATACTAATGAGTAATAAAACGCAGGGTGCGATGACGACGTCTTCGGTTTCATTCAATCCTCTTCTAACGGACTCCGAAAAGGGTGCTGTCGTCTCACAAGACTGTCCCATGGCAACCACTTGGCTCGAACAACTTCTCTCTCAAATATTCGGAACCACCCCGACTATTATTCATGTGAGTTGCATAGTATTCATAAATGGAACTCAAGAAAGTGTTTTCCGGGTGTGTTCCGATTGTCCGTGGTAGTGTTCCTCCTAGCAGGAACATGACCAGGAACATATACAGTTGATGATATTGTTTATATTTTGAATAAATTTCATGTTTGGAGAATGCTCGAAAAATTGAAAGTGAAGTTATATTTTTAGCACCGATTGTTCGATTGTTCCCGTCCAAACTCGGAGTGTGAGCAGGAGCATCAGAAAAAAAACGGACCAATAAATTCTTGAGAAACAACAATTAATTTTTGAGGCCGGCAGCATCGAAGAAGCTGCTTACGGTTTCATGTCCTCAATACTCCGCATTTCTCTAATGTGGCCAGACAGGAGATGTGGCCTACCCGACTCTGTTGTTATCAAGGTACACACCAATTGTTCACACAAATTATAGCCATATTTCAACGATTTTATATATTTTCATAAATATATATTTATTTTTTTTCAACAAATACTAGCAGATGCCTGGAGTTACAATGAGAGACGAACCAGTGACGATGGAGGGAATGGACGAAGAGGAGAGAGAAGCAATGCAAAGAGTTCGACAGACGACTACAAACACTGTCAGTTTTTTCCTACACCCAAAACGGGAAAAAGTGAATCGTGTCCGGCATTCCGGAATTTCCGGGGGAAATCAAGAGAGTCTTTCTGAGGGAAAGTCTCGTACACGGCGCACTTTCGTCCGTTGTATCCATTGCCTCTTCATTCAGGTTTCTCAACTCATGCATGATACTGAGGCGAAGTTCTATGCCATCTTCAGAAACGGTTGGTTCAAGTTTCGAGAAAGATCATAATTAAAAAAAAAACTATTTTTTTTTCTATGGATTCTCACACCGGGAAAAAACAAAGCAGAAGACATGCATAGGCTAGGCCTAGAACCCACGATTTTCTCTACTGAATGATTTATAAAAGAATAATTCAGATGCGCCCCCATTCAAGATGCCTCGTAGCTACTATTCGTCCCTCACCGGAACTGACCATCCAGCAATTATCATGGAAGATATCAGAAACGCCTCCATAAACGATGTAATCCAAGGATTCAGGGAAAATCAGGTTCACGATATTTTCTTGATTTTTTTAAAAAGAAAAGCCGAAGGGAAAACTTCGTATTACAAAAAAGTACATAATAATCTGAGGATAGTTGCTGGAAGGATCAGTCGTACTGTTCGACTTGCCATGTGACCATGTTTTCTAAATTCCAGTGACACTAATCCTAAATACACCGAAACTGCAGGAAACTCAGTAGACTACTAGACGAGACGACAAAAAGCAAAAAAAAGATATTGCAGCTCTATGCAATCGTTGACGAAATTGTGAAGATTCAAGCTTATTCCTTCGAGAAGGACGAATGGAGAACTGTTCAAATGCCAAGGGTACTGGGTGATCTACGCAACTATAGCATCATTTCATCTGCAGGATCCGGAAATGATGGAACCATTTAATTTAACACTCTCTGTGTGTATTGCTGGCCTGGTGCAGGTATTTAACGAGAGATTATTGACCGAAGATTAGCAAAATCAGAAATACCCTGACCACTCGGAGAACTTGAATCACATGGCAAAGTACATTTCAACTGAACCCTACTGGTGGATCAAAAATGGACAAAAATTCGATAATCCAGGTGCTATTTGGTTTATCTTCGCCTCTATAGTCCGCAATTCAGATGTTGTCTCTGTTCTTGTCCATGGAGACATGTGGAGTCCCCAGTTTCTGTGGAAGAACGACGATCTTTTATCTCTTGTTGATTGGCAACTCGCTCACATTGGATCATTGGTAGGTCTGCCATTTAACGCTTGCACAACAACTAATGAGTTGTTGAACAAATGTTTCGAAAGGTAGATTGATCCAACCAGACATTTCTCGTCTTTTTCATTAACTGTCATTCGTTCGGCCAATGTCTCGGACTTTCAGTATCCCACATAGATCGATCAATTGAACGGATGAATTCATTCGAGTTGAATATTTTCGAGGGCCTTACATGAGTATTACAAATTTTAAATGATACGTTCATAAAATGGACTACTGGTGGTGTACTCTCTTTCTATACCTCGACGTGTCTCTCACTTTGCCATGCTTTCTCGCAGCCGTATCTGTTGTTTAGCACGGATTATCAACGGAACGTTTTATTATTTCGGACGAGTGCTCGTAAATTTATAATAGTATTCCACCTTCTCAGACGGAAGACCTTCATCGACTCCTTTCCCTCTGCATTTCAGTAGAGATGAAGGAACGAGTAACTGCTCCGCTTCTTCGTTACTATTACAATCAGCTCACTGCTACAATGAAGGCGAAGAACACAGAAGTCCCCTTCACTTTCGACTATCTGCAGGTGGCATGACCTACTCTACCTATCGACCAATCAATAATGTGATTACAGAAAGATTATCGAGAGACGCTTCCTCTCACTGCATGCATGTCTCTCTTCGCTCTCTCCCTCTGGTCAAACTCGCCAGTGAGTCTACTCTATTACATTATCAATGCGCAAACACACGTTCAAAATAATGAAGCGTTCCGCGCCTAAACAACACATAGGGTTGCGAGAAAGCATGATTAAGCGAGAGACACGCCCAGGTATAGAAAGAGAGTGCTCGCACCAGTAATCCATTCAATGAATTTTTTTTACTATTAGATCAATGCTACAGTATCCCCAGTCTATTCAGGTTCTCCGTAGTGGAACATCAGATGACGACGCTCGAGTAGAAGAGACTGAGCGACGAGTGCTCTCAATCATCAACCTTTGTGTCAAAGAGTGTGGATGGTCATGAAGGATAGTGGTCACCTCAGTCTCATATTGAACTAATTCGTGAAGAGTCAGTTAGTTGTTGTGTACAGTGACAAGTAAAGATCAATAAATCAATAAAAAATAATCATTAATCAATGCTAAATCCGAAGGTAAACGGTGATGAGGAGATGAGATTGGCGGGTTTGAGGAAGTGAAGTAACGCCAATTGGAAACGTGTACCTCTTGCGCTGAGCCAATCTACAGTGAGGCTTCACTGATTACAAGCCAAGCCAATTTCAATTGACTGGGGAATGTGTGTTGGATTAAGCCAATCGATCAGGACGAGGACGCCAGTATATTTCCAGATCAAGTTCTCTTTAGAGTATTGTTTTTCTCTCCACTTATCTCTAGTATCTGAAAAAAAACTTGTTTTGGTGGGTTGCTAGAGATCGTTGTTTCACTCGTCTTTCGGTGCAAGGTTTTTGTTGTTGGGTGGCTCGATGTCAATTTCTCCTCGTCCGAAATAAGTACACGGCATCATGATAAACATTGTCGAGTAATAAACATGCTGGGTGCATGTGGGTACGAGTGTGGTGCAACGAAAGTAACACGATATACGACGAATGAACTCGTGTTGGCCTGCCTAAACATCCCTATTCCATTAAAAATTTCTCAGGTAAAAGGATTTAAAAAATATTTATAATTGCCCCGACTGTCACAATAGGCAATTTTTTATAATATACACAGATGAATCATCAGCGGAGTTGTTTCGTTGAAAAATATCTTACACATTCAGGATTTCTAAGGTAAATTCCTAAGGCTACTAAATGCCTTTTACATTTCCTCAATGTTCCATAAAATATACAAAACAAATAATTATAGGATGTTGACTTATTGAAAAAGTGGGGTTTTCGGCGAAATTTGGGCATTCCTTTCGCACAAATTGGCAGGTGCAAAGGAAAATATCGCTGATCTGCCTACACTCTAAGCGTTTTCCGCCAGTCTGATTCAGTCGCCCGCCTTTGACGTCGAAAAAGATAGAATTCTGAATTTTAATGTCCATTCATGACGTCATGCTCAGTGATTCTTTCATTAACTTCATGCTTGTGTACATGCACGCTGCATCTGTGGCTACACTCGCCTTATCCATTCTCGTCTTCTATTTGATGCTGAAGAGAACGCCTCGTTCTGGAAGAATTATGGTTCGACATCTCATGCTAGTGCAGGTACACTAACGATTATTTCTTGCACTCTTTTACACTAATGAGTAGCTTGCGTTATCATTTCCATTCAAGAGTAATACAAGATTAGCAACGACTAGTCGTAGATGTGATCGTTTCGCTCATATTTTAATTTTTACGTTTCGCTCATATTTTATACAAGAGATGGTTAAAACCATCTCTTGTATACACAGAAAAAAATCTGTCATTTCTCATTCTGTCACTTTTTCGACAGAATGATTCTGTCGATCGATTCTGTCACATATGACAGATGTATCTGTCGGTCTGATAGATTAATCTGTCGATGCAAAGCTTTTTGAAAATCAACAGAATCAATCTGTCACTCTGATCAGATTTCATATTGATCGGTCGGTTCTTGCTAATTTGAATGAGTGGATCGGTGCAAATGAGGATTATTGTCTTTTCTCATTCCCTACTCTCTAGCTCGTATTGTTCCAAATTTCAGAGGGTATAAAATGATCAGGGAACACTTCACTCTGATCGCTTCAACTTTTCCCAATGGAAAAGAGGAAGGGGGCACTTGCCCCACGGACAAAGTCCTCCCTCTATGAGAAGCCCCAACCGAACTTCTGCCAAAGCAGAAGAAACCACAGACCCGAGGGGATTTGGGAAGGTGGGGTACACCTCATTTCTACAGTAACCACTACCCAATCCATCTGTACTTCCAATCCAACTGAATGACAGAATGAATGACAGAAAATCCAACTGAATGACAGAATGAATCTGTCATTTTTGCACCCACCGAAAATCGACAGAATCATTCTGTCAAATGCGACAGAATGGCGAGTGACAGAATGAATCTGTCGAAAAAGTGACAGATTAATCTGTGAGAGCAGATCTGACAGAATATTCTGTCAGTGCAATCTGTCATATATGACAGATTTTTTTCTGTGTGTACATAGTCGTGTACCTTTTTTACCTCTTGTATCTGCTTTTATCAGCAAAAAAAACCATACACGAAAGAACTTCACAATTGTTCAAGGTATGCAACAAGTGCATCAAGTGCAAGTAGCACTGAGACATGGACAAGAGGCTTTTAAATTGTGAAGTTTTTGTTTTGCACCTGGTCGTGTACGTATGTGTACCAAGGTACACTACGCTGAGTGTACCCGGGTACAACAGGTACACTAAATTCTCGAGCCAGTTTAAAAATAATTTGAGCAGCTCATCTGCGATGGTTACAGTTCTTCGTTCTTCTTAATGATTTCATCTTGGGAGTTCTCGTATCCGGCGTTCCTCTCTTCCCTGCGCCTGCTGGTTTCTGTGAAGGAATACTCTGCGTACTCGGCTTGCCGGGACACTTCGGACTGGTAATATTAATATATTATAAATACCATTTCATACTTTCATTTCTATTTACGCTCTCCCTCATTTGAAACCGTGACAGCTGGCTACTTTTCCTTGCTTATCATTTCCTCTCTTGACATCACGATGTCGAAAATAGCAGTATGTGCAGACGCTCATGTTCTTTTCTCTCGCTTACGTAGCGACCTCGATTGTTTTCTGTTTTCACGTCAAATACACAACAGTCGTCGATTTACTGAAGCACAGAACGATTACGGTGGAGGAAGAAGATTTCGATCGAAAACTAACTTTAATTTTAGCGATTGGAAACGAATTGTTTCCGTGCCGGACTGGCATCTGTACTCACTGTCCCTTGCGTCATCTTTTTCTTTGCGTATCCAGCGTCTCTCTATGGTCCTGACTTCATAAAGAAGGTGACATACTTCACTCAGGAAACGAGTTTTTAACAATTGTGATACTTATTGCGGTCTCAATATATTACACTTTCAATATGCACCCTATCATATCATACTACTATCTATACCATTTCTATAATTTATATGTGTATGCATTTAACAATTTGGTGAACACGCAAGAAAAAGTTCACGTGCAATTGCTAAATGGTCTTTCAGGAATATCCATCGTACAGTTGGATTTTCGCCACAAAGCGGCACGTTATGTCCTACTCATTTCGGGAAAACTTTTCACTTGTAGTCGCAGTCTACGCGACGGTCGCAGGGGTCTGGATCCTGTTAGTTCCCGTTCGTTCAAATTTGCTATTCGCAGGGCATGGCAATCGTTTGTTTTCTCAGCGCATACTTCGTCGGACGAACACTTTACCTCCTCTCTCAAAAGGTACAGCCTATTCAGAAAATAAGTAATAATAGTTATATCTACAAGTGACACTGCGTAAGCCATTCGACGTAACATTGTCTATTCCCCATTTTTGATGTTTTCATCTCCTTTGCTAAACTACCCAACACATGTCAGGGTCTCGTTCTTAGTCAACGAACTCGAACTATGCAGAGACAACTCACAATCACCCTTGTCGCGCAGGTTTCCCGCTTTTTTATGCTTAATTTTTTCCGGTGTGAGGTTTGTCGCACAACCACAGTTTGACCTTCTTCTGACGACGACTGATTGCTGATAACGAGAACTCCTTTCCAGATCAGTGTGCCTCTTACGGTTCAAATCGGACCGATAACAGTCTACGGTCTTTCGGTGATGACAGGAACGTTGACACCAGGTGATCCAAATTTGCTTATTTCCATTTAAAATCGATATTTTTTGCTGGAAATACGGGATTCTTTTAGTGGTCATTAATTTCTTTTTCTGCATTCAACTTCTCCACGCGTCATTTCACAGTATTCTGCTCATTGCAACTACTCCCAGTTACCGAGCAGCGATATTCTGGTGCGTGCGTGCGAAAATACGAGAAGTTGTTCTCTTCTCAGTTCCGCCAGTACTAACACCGGCACTTTGGCATCGAATGGCTCGCGCACGGTTAATCGCAGTTTCACGGAGCAAACGCGAAGCGTTAGTCTTGACACCCAAAACGACAATCTATGGAGTACATTTACAGGCAGCGTTCTGATTCGATAATTTGTTTAATTTTTTTTATCTTTGAAAGATCGAAATAATAAACACGATATCTACTAGCTTTAATATCAAGAGAAAGCATAAAAATAGCTGAATCGACAGACAAAATAGAAGAACCGAGAATTACGTGGCAAACTTTTTCTCTAAATGTGGAAGTTCGCGCTAACGAGAAAACAAAGTTAAAGGTGGTGTCCCACGAACTTTTGGTCAACTGAGTTCTCACTGTCGGGTTATGGTAATCGGTTTCCAGATAAGAGCCCCGCAAACCGCATGTTCAGCCGATAAGTTTGAATAAAGTTATTCACGTTTGGCTCTGTGCCAAACTGACCCTGAATGCAGGAATTCAAAAATGATAGGGAGGGATAAGGGTGGACGAGGAGAAAGCGACCGCGTAATTGAAACATATGAGACGAGGAATGATGGAGCAGGAGATTCGTGATACTCCTTCTTTAAACGATAAAGAAACGAGAGAGATAGGGAAATGACAAACATGAACAGGCATTTACTCAATCTATGTTCCATATAATCAGCACAGATAATTATAGATTTCTGATTTGAAAAGGGTGCGTTTTCCGCGAAATTCCGTCTTTCATTTCGCACAAATTGGCAGGTGCAATGGAGAAGACCGCTGTTCTGCCCACACTTAAAGCGTTTTCCGCCAGTCTGCATCTGTGACCTCCCTTTCTCGTCTAAAAACGATTATAGTCAGAATAGTTAATGGTCAAAGATGACGTCATGCTCAGTGATTCGTTCATTAACTTCATGCTTGTGTACATGCACTCTGCATCCGCAGCCACTCTCACTCTTTCCATTCTCGTTTTCTATTTGATGATGAGGAAAACGCCTGTTTCTGGAAGGGCCATGGCACGTCATCTCATGCTCGTGGAGGTAAACCCACTCACGCGCGTGTTTCCACAACTCTTAGACACCCTTCAATATGGTTGTTTTAACAAATATATTCGTTGCCACATGTTTAGCAAGACAACACTTTTCGTAGGCATGATTGTTTCGCTCACTTGGTGTTAATGTTAGTAAATTTCATACTGACAGTGAAATTTCATATATGAGGCTGTTCGCGTAAGAATCAATAAAAACTATGTACACTGAAAATGAAATGCATGCTCAAAATTAGGGAACTTACGTTTTCGAGGGTGCTGATCATCATGGTGCCAATAATTTTTCATTTTACTCGTCGGCTGAAGCGTACTGTAACTACCGTTTTTGAGGCTACATCGCCATATCTCATGAACCGGTGAACGAATTTCCATGAAAATAGTTTTCTAGGGGTAATTTCACTCACTGATAACGATGTGATATTCAAATTAAATAAATATTATACCCGCCGAATTTCGAAAAAGTCTTTTGGAATACCTTCAGTTAGTATCGTGAATAACATGAATAGAAATATGCGCCATGTTCTCAGCTTTCAGAATAGTATGCTACATGCATAGTTCAGAGGTACCGTTTTATCACTTCATGACAATTTTAATCGCCCATTTCTCCGTTATTTGACCGCAATTATTGGCTCTTGAATAGAAATGACATCGCAAAATGACATTTTCTATTGTCAGTCTGGAATATCTCACTCTCATTCTCATTGTACGCCCAACGGTGCGGTCAATTAACGGAGAAATGGGCGACTAAAATTGTCATGAAGTGGTAAAACGGTACCTCTGAACTATGCATGTAGCATGCGATTCTGAAAGCTGAGAACATGGCGCATCTTTCTATTCATGTTATTCACGATACTAACTGAAGGTATTCCAAAAGACTTTTTCGAAATTCGGCGCGTATAATATTTATTTAATTTACGCTTCAGCCGATGAATAAAATGAAAAATTATTGTCACCATGATGATCAGCGCCCTAGAAAACGCCAGTTTCTTTGCTTTCCAGAAAGTCGATGTACGAGGTCCTTCAGTCAAGTTGTTGATCCTTACAAGGGGTCTGCATAACCTCACGGAATGGTTTCTGTAAATTTCACTAAAATATGGAAATAAGACCTAAGGAGCAACTCAAAACAAGTTTCAAAAATTGCCCTAATCGATTCCTAAGGAAGATTAACCCGGAAAAAGTAAGTCGCAAGCCTATCCACTCATTTGCATATCTCTTGCAATGACCTACGAGAGTGTGATCCAATGGCTCAGGCGGTAGAGCGCCAGGGCTACCGATTTAGTCACGCGGGTTCAACCCCGCCCTGCAGCGAATCTTTTTGCTTCATTTTTGGAATATAATATTAGTGAGAACATACTTTTTTTCAACGGTAGACACCCACATTTGCTAATTCATACCAGCCTTTGAATGATTAATTTCTAAAAATGCGCCCAACGCATTTGACTCTGGAATTGGATCGATTGAACGGATTCATAAGCTACCACCTCTACAAAAATTGATTGAATGACGTCTGCTGACGTTTATTTTCCCAAGTTAGACATTTCCTATTCAACCTTCACCTATTCACTACAAGGGATGTCCTACGAAGTGTTGAATGTTGCGTTTGCCTCGCCATCTATAGTCACATCGTTCCACCCCCCGTTATGGCATTCAGAAAGGGGTTGATTTCCCAGTCTACCGTTTTTGTGCGGTTGACACCACGAAATCTACTGTAGGAAGGTGATAGACGGCTACACGTTACTCGAGACGGGGATGAAACAGGTCGACACGTCCCTATCTCCCTTGCCTCTCAACCCCGTCTCGTGTAAAGTGCGCGTTCCCATCACCACCCTGACCTCTCTCCTATCGTCGCGGCAGTGAAACTATTGTCGAATGAAAATGCGCAAGTGAAGTCGCATCCAACCCCTTTCTGTCGAAATAGAACGATGTGTAGTGTGTTCTAAGAAAAGGAAGGTCGTGAGTCGCAAATAAGTATAATAAGTATAGCAAATAAAATTGCGGAAAAGAACGTCAGCAGACGTCATTCAATCAATTTTTGTAGAGGTGGTAGCTTATGAATCCGTTCAATCGATCCAATTCCAGAGTGAAATGCGGTTGGGCGCATTTTTAGAAATTAATCATGCACAGGCTGGTATGAATTAGCAAATGTGGGTGTCTACCGTTGAAAAAAGTATGTTCTGACTAATATAATATTCCAAAAATGAAGCAAAAAGGTTCACTGCAGGGCGGGGTTGAACCCGCGTGACAAAATCGGTAGCCCTGGCGCTCTACCGCCTGAGCCATTGGATCACACTCTCGTAAGTCATTGCAAGAGGTATGCAAATGAGTGAATAGGCTTGCGACTTACTTTTGCCGGGTTAATATTCCTTAGGAATCGATTAGGGCAATTTTTGAAACTTGTTTTGAGTTGCTCCTTAGGTCTTATTTCCATATTTTAGTGAAATTTACAGAAACCATTCCGTGAGGTTATGCAGACCCCTTGTTACGCAAACAGCCTCATATTCTTTTCACATGTTCCTTCATAACCAACTTTCCTGGTTTGAGACTCATTTGTGATGGTTCCAGTTCTTCGTTCTCCTCAACGATTTCATCTTGGGAGTTCTCGTATCCGGCGTTCCTCTCTTCCCTGCCCCGGCTGGTTTCTGTGAAGGAATCCTCTGCGTACTTGGCGTGCCGGGACACGTCGGAATGGTAATAATAATATAAGTATCACTAAAAATGATTATTTTAAAAATCCCTTATCCACTCCTCTTTCTGTTTACGCTTTTCCTCGTTTGAAACTTTGACAACAGGTCTCTTTTCCTCACGTATCATTTTTTGGCATCACTATGTCGAAAAAAGCACATTTTGCAGACGCTCATGTTCTTTTCCCTCGCCTACGTGGCGACATCGATTGTTTTCTGTTTCCATGTAAAATATACAACAGTTGTGGACCTGCTGAAGCATAGAACGATTACGGTGGAGGGAGAAGATTTCGATCGAAAACTAACTTTAATTCTAAGCGATTTGAAACTATCTGTTTCCGTGCCGGGCTGGCATCCGTGCTCAGTGTTCCATGCATTCTCTTCTCTTTTGGATATCCAGCGTCTCTCTATGGCCCCGATTTCATAAAGAAGGTGAAATAAATAATATATAACATAATTTGGTGAAAATTTGGTAGAAGTTCAATAGTCTTTCAGGAATATCCATCATATGGTTGGATTTTCGCCACGAAGCGTCATGTTATGTCCTACTCATTCCGGGAAAACTTTTCACTTGTAGTAGCGGTCTACGTTACGGCGGCAGGGGTTAGCTTCTTGTGCAATGTACACACAGAAAAAAAGGTCTTTCACACGGCCCATAAGAACTGGGGGTTCTTTACAAAACAGCTTATGTATAAGACATTTAGGTAGAACCCCCAAGTGTTATGGACCGTATATAAGATCTTTTTTCTGTGTGTACTCGTTTTTAAACGTTTTCGTTTTTAAAAACCACGATTAGCAGGGCGGGGCACTTGTGTGCTTCCTCAGTGCATACTTCGTCGGGCGAACACTTTACCTACTCTCCCAAAAGGTGAGTAATCTGAAAAAAAATTTTCTAGCAACAAGCCACGCTGCGTGTGCCGTTTGGCGTAACATATGCTTTTCTACATTTTTGCATTGTTTCTCTCCATCTCTAAGTTAATCGAAGTCAGGGTCTCGTTCTAAGTCAGCGAACTAGGACGATGCAGAGACAACTCACTATCACACTTGTCGCACAGGTTTCTCGCTTTTTAATATAATTTTTGGATTCTAGGTTCATTACATGAACACAGTTTTCTTATCCTGATATCGACAGCCATATACAACTAACAAAAGTGGGAATTCCTTTCCAGATCAGTGTGCCTCTTACGGTTCAAATGGGACCGCTAACAGTCTACAGTCTTTCGGTGATGACAGGAACGTTGACACCAGGTAATTCATACCTGCTTTCAATTTTCAAATTTTTATTCAAAAAATCGAAGAATTTTTGCTCGAAAACGCAACAGTTTCAGTGGCGATCAATATAATTTTCTGCATTCAACTTCTTCACGCTTCGTTCCACAGTATTTTGATTATTTCAACAACTCCCAGTTATCGAGCAGCGATGTTTAGGTGTGTAGGCACGAAAATTTCAGAAATTATTCTCATCTCAGTTTCGCGCGATGTAAAACCGGCACGGAGGCTTCTAGAGGGACTCACACGGTTAACCGCAGCTTCACCACCGAGCAAACGCGAAGCGTGAATCTTGTCACCCAAAGTGATGACAATCGAATAAAATTGCAGGCAGCTTTCTGATTCGAGAATTTTCGTCCTTATTCTAATCCGTATAGAACGACATGAATGTGAAGACTGCTCCTTTCATATTCGACACAAGAAGAGCGGAGAATTTCGTGGCAATCTTTTTTTGTTAAATATGGAAGTTCGCTTTTAAAAATTGGCAGGTGAAACGGACTCTACGTAAAATTTACGTATCTCGTTTCAATCTTCGTGAGCGCTTACTTCGTGTTTTAGTCAGTATTCTTCTTTCCCCTCTTTCAGATCGATCGTCTGAAATGTCTGCGAATGACGTCATAGTCAGTGATTCATTCATCACTTTCATTCTCGGGTATCAACACGTTGCATCCGTCGTTACTCTCGCTCTGTCCATTCTCGTTTTCCATTTGATGTTGAAGAAAACGCCGCCGTCAATGAGGGTGATGATGCGACATCTCATGCTCGTTCAGGTTAGTGAACGACCAAGAATCGTCGAAAATGATAAATCGTTCCGCGCGTAACGTGGCCAGTGAGCATGAAAGCAGTCAGGACGAGGTATGGAAAAGTAACGGCCCGTAGATGTTTCATTCTGAGGAAAGTCGCATCTTAGTGTATTTGACTATCCAATGCTATCCCAGTAATTGTAACCACAACAGTCCGTCATTCTCCTCAATGATTTCGTGCTCGGCGTTCTCCTCTCTGGATTTCCTCTTTTGCCCGCGCCCTGTGGATTTTGTGAAGGAGTTCCGTGTGCAATCGGCGTGCCGGGACACTTCGGACTGGTAATAACAATGTAAAATCGTTTCAAAAAATAATAATATTAAAACATAACTTATCCACTCCTCAAACTGTATATTACATTTATAAAATGATACGATCACACCAAAAAGTCAAATGACGGACTTCCGTTGTTTACCACCCAGGCACGTACGCGACCCTCTCACTTTTGCCCGCTCTCTCGCTTTGGTAAACACAGTAAGTACCATTTTGACTTTTTGTGTGTTCGTATCATTTTATAAATGTAATACGCTTTCCGTCGTTTGCAACGGTGACATCTGGTACCTTTTCCTGGTAGTTCACTGCTAATAGTAAATATCAGTTCGCGTGATTTCATATATTCCCCTAGATTCGCGGTGTATCCAATTCCGTACCTCGGCAGATGATATTTTTACTCGTTACGCATTGCTACATCCGCCTACATGAAAGTTGTTATTTGACATTCAAAATTAAAAATGAGGAAGATGGCGGCTTATTGTTTTAAAAGAAGGTTAAAATGAAAAATTGGTGAGCACAGGCCAGTTTTAACTATTTACAAAAATACATCATAAATAGCCAAACTGTGACTCTAAGGAAGACCATCGACCACGTCTAAAACCAATACGAAGCCCCATCATGATGAGCGCCCTATAGCGATACTGATAAATTTTATACATATTGTATTGTATCATGACAGGCTCTCTTCTTCTTCTCGACTGCCCATGTCGCAACATCTGTCGTCCTCTGTTTTCGCGTCAAGTACACGACAGTTGTCGACCTATTGAAACATCGGAATATAACGGTACCCGAACACATCAAACAGCGATCGACAATTGTTCAAGCGATTCGAAACGAATATATTCCGTGCGGGTCTCGCAGCACTGCTCACTGTGCCAAGTATTCTCTACGCTATCGCGTATCCCGCTACCCTAATTGGACCTGAGTACATTAAAAAGGCATGATTTTTCGTTCTATAATTGAACTCAGGGGTGCGATATTTCCATTTTCGACCTGGCTGCAAATCATTTGCGGCCTAAAAATCAGAGAACTGCCTGATTTTTATTTTTTTTTCCTTCGTTTTAAGTTTTTTTATGTCGTCGATTGTATTCTGGTACATAATCACTAATATCTTTCAGGAATATCCAGCATACGCATGGATTTTCGAGACCAAACGAACAGTCATCGCCTATTCCTTTCGTGACCATTTCCCACTTGTCGTTGCCGTGTTTCTAATAGTCGCTATGGTTTGATATTATGAAATCTAAAATATAAAACAAAAAAAACGATTTACAGGAAATGGCGCTTTCAACCTTTCTCTGTGCATATTTTGTGGGACGCACTTTGTACTTGCTCTCGAGCAAGGTAATTATATCTCGTTCATGAAGATGGTAAAGTGGGATTATGAACAACTCAATAAAGAGCATTAAAAAGCATTTGAAATCTATATGACGCTGTTTACGTTAGGATCAACAAGGTTTCAACAGAGATCTGGAACATATCAAAAATCGAAATCGCTCAAAACTTGGTCCTAGGGGTAACTTTCGACGCTGAACACGCTAGTGCCATCGATTTCGCAATCTGACCCTTCTGGGCGCCGGTATGGCGCCGCGCCACTTTGGCGCCAAACTTGTTTTCGAATAAATCTCGCTTAAGAGTGCCGGTAGAGGCACGAAATATCGTGTGTTCTAACAGAATTTGACGCTCTATCTCGTGGCGGTCTCCGTTTGTTGATATCGTTTTTGGCTCTTTTGCAATCATCAACTTTTGATAGAAGAGATGGCGTGTGACGAGTTGAAATACAGTAGAAAGGGCGGCTCACGCTGATCATTTATCTATATTTGGCTAAGCATTTGACTTCTGCATGGCAAAGTTATGCTCTTTTAAGTGTTTTCTCACGCGCGCGGAACGCGTTTACTGACGTGGCAGCAGCATGGTCGATGCGGCAGCGACTTAGAACTTCACTACAAAAGTCATTGGTTAGAATCCTGTCGGTTTCTAAAGATTTTTGCGGATTTTTTTTTTCATCGAAAAAATCACCTTTTCAAGATTTTCGGAAAAGTGACAATTTTAGTCGAGGTCGATTTTCCGAGAAAACAAATTCTGCAAAAGAATTTTTAAATCGGTAGGATTCGAACCAATGACCTTTGTAGTGAAGTTCTAAGTCACTACCGCATCGACCATGCGGCTGCCGTGTCAGTAAACGCGTTACGCGCGCGTGAAAAAAAACACTTAAAAGAGCATAACTTTGCCATGCAGAAGTCAAGTGCTTAGTCAAATATAGATAAATGATCAGCGTGAGCCGCCCTTTCTACTGTATATCAACTCGTCACACGCCATCTCTTCTATCAAAAGTTAATGATTGCAAAAGAGCCAAAAACGATATCAACAAACGGAGACCGCCACGAAATAGAGCGTCAAATTCTGCGTCGAAAGTTACCCCTAGGACCACGTTTTGAGCGATTTTGATTTTTGACCTGTTCCAGCCATTTGTTGATCCTAAAGTTACCAGCGTCATATGAGTGGTTATCTGTACGGATCGACATAGTGTTGGCACTGGGCTAAATTTCCGATGAGAAGCTAACAATGCTATAAATTAGCGCATCATGTGAGGAATACGGATCCACCAAAAAAGAAGTTCAAAAACGCTTTTGCGCCTCAGGGCATGAAAACGAGTGAAAATGACGTCACCAACAAATTTCGCGAATTTGAATTGAATCACTTCGTACTGTACATTTATGGATTCCTTATAGAAATGCAAATATTTTTTGGTTACATAACTTTTTTGATTGGAGTCGATCTTAGCAAGTTATTCAGAGAAATGTGCTTCACTCTGTTTTCATAAAGAAGTTTCTCGAAGAACTAGTATTTTTTATTTGATAATTTGAATTGTTGAATTATTATACAACTTATATTTAAAATAGGAAACAAAAATTTTCCTGGAAAGAAGTCAAATCCGGAAAAGTGTAGCTAAAAATCGAATAAAATCAGTCCTTGATTGCGATACGCTACCGTATCTACTAATATTCCTACATATTTTCTAGGTTGGACTTTGGTAAATTTAATATTTCACAGTTTTCTTCAGTTTCATAGAAAACGTTTTCGTTTTTAAAAACTAGATTCAAAAACGTGGGAATTTAGCCAACTTTATTATGTTTTTCGATAATTATTAACAGTTTGACGCGAGCACTTACCGTACATCAACAACCGACAACTGATTTTATTCGATTGTTAGCTACACTTTTCCGGATTTGACTTCCTTCCAGGAAAATTTTTGTTTCCTATTTCAAATATAAGTTGTATAATAATTCAACAATTCAAATTATCAAATAAAAAATACTAGTTCTTCGAGAAACTTCTTTATGAAGACAGAGTGAAGCACATTTCTCTGAATAACTTGCTAAGATCGACTCCAATCAAAAAAGTTATGTAACCAAAAAATATTTGCATTTCTATAAGGAATCCATAAATGTACAGTACGAAGTGATTCAATTCAAATTGGCGAAATTTGTTGGTGACGTCATTTTCACTCGTTTTCATGCCCTGAGGCGCAAAAGCGTTTTTGAACTTCTTTTTTTGGTGGATCCGTATTCCTCACATGATGCACTAATTTATAGCATTGATATCATCTTATCGGAAATTTAGCCCAGTGCCAGGTCTCTGAACAAATATGTCGATCCACTCAGATAGTCTCTCATATGGCAACTACGTAGTATAAGAAAAATCCGTTTAAAAAAATCAAATTCTCAGGGATTTGTACTCAGTGAACGGACGCGAAGAATGCAGCAAAAGCTAACGATAACTCTCGTTGCTCAGGTAATTCAATTGTAAAATAGTTAATGTTTTTTTACGTGCATGAAAAATGGAATACTATTGTGTGCACACTACTTCTATTCCTCGCCAGCGGAAGATTATTTTCGACGAGTGTTTGTTGTTTGTAATATTCAGGTTTCGTGGAAATGATGTTGATAAAAAGCATGGAAAAAAGACACATTTTCAGATCAGTGTTCCTCTCATAGTTCAAATTGGTCCTCTGACAGTTTACGGTCTCTCTGTGATTACACAGTCTCTTACACCAGGCTCGTTCCAATATATCTATTATTTGGTAGTAGTAAATATACACAAAAGGACTATTGATCATCCGAAATTTATATACATAATATTTCAGTAATTATCAACATCGTCTACTGTATTCAGTTACTGCACGCGTCGTTTCACAGTGTCCTGCTAATATCGACTACCCCGAGTTATCGGGAGGCGATATTATGGTACTTGAACCCGCAAATAGTTATAATTGTTTATATGACAGGTATCACCAGAGATTGCATGAAGCCGGGAACAACTTTCGAAAAAGTATTTTTGATTTCGATCAAACTTTTTTGTGGAAGTACCTTGGGGATGAGAATTCCATCTTTCCGGGTCCCAGGTCGCAGAACCGGCTTTTAGCGATTTTCCGGCTCCAAAGCCGGAATCGACGTAACTTTGTTCAAAATGTACTTACAAAGCCGTTCTTGGGCTTAAAATGATCAGAAAAATATGCCGCACATTTCTTCTATTGACGGTTACCTCACAAGTGAAGACAGTAAAAAGTTATAAAGGTAAATCCGACAAAAAATGGAATAAAAAAATAATATCCTATTTTGGATTTGAGAAAACACAGAATTTCTATGCAGAATATTGAAGAGCAGGTCAACTATAGTAATATACAAATTTAAAAATGGCAAAAATAGGGGGACTCAAGACCCGAAAAATTAAGTTGAATCTCAGTAATTCGCTATTTTTCATAACAAATATTAATCAACTTTTTGCAGGTGTCGTCATTTCTTGACTAAACTTATCAGAATACATTGCCATATCATTATGATATATTTTTTATCTAGGCAGCTTATTTTCATTGCGAAAAAACGGCAAAAACAAAATATTTGTTATGAAAAACAGAGAGTTAATGAGATTCAACTCAATTTTTCGGGTATTGAGTCCCCCTATTTTTGCCATTTTTAAATTTTTATATTACTATAGTTGACCTGCTCTTCAATATTCTGCATAGAAATTCTGTGTTTTCTCAAATCCAAAATAGGATATTATTTTTTTATTCCATTTTTTGTCGGATTTACCTTTATAACTTTTTACTGTCTTCACTTGTGAGGTAACCGTCAATAGAAGAAATGTGCGGCATATTTTTCTGATCATTTTAAGCCCAAGAACGGCTTTGTAAGTACATTTTGAACAAAGCTACGTCGATTCCGGCTTTGGAGCCGGAAAATCGCTAAAAGCCGGTTCTGCGACCAGGGACCCGGAAAGATGGAATTCTCGTCCCCACAGTACTTCAACATAAAAGTTTGATCGAAATCAAAAATACTTTTTCGAAAGTTGTTCCCCGTAGGGGGTGTTTTCATGCAATCTCTCGTGATACCTGTCATATCAGTACTTCAAGTAATAGTGTTTCGAAATTATAGACATGTCTGTTTCACTCTTATATAATATTAGCGCTAAAATTGACGATCTTCATCCATTCGTTTTTCAGTTGCGCCCGTTCTAATCCCATTTTGCCGCCGTCTTCAAATCAACCTTCACATACTGTCGCTGGAAGCAGCTTCACACAGCAAAATCGAAATAACAGCATTCTGTCTATGTAAACAGGCAGTTCGAGGTAGGGCTCCTTAATGATACACTAAAACCCAATTATAAAGTTGAAAAATATAATTTTTAGACTTTTAGCTCTAACTTGGAGTGTCTTAAAAATAGCAAGCAATCAGGCGATGGCTCCAACACGAATTCAATTTTGCAATCTTGCCCAGAACACCATTGTGCCACAATTCCTATCAATGCATCGACGCCGATCATTTTAGGATGTCCTCAAATCCAGTAATTCCCTGCTTCAATGATGAAATACCGTGAGAAGTATTCGATCGCCATCGATTTCTGTTATCAATCAGTGCTCGAAAGAGTAAGAAAATAAGAGCGGGGAAGGGGGAAATTCGCTGTTATCAGTCATCCTTCCGACCATTCGTCTCTTCACGTGTACTACCAACCTCCTCTTTCCCTCCCGCCGATAGTCACGGATTGTATCAATATAGGCCGCACTTTGAATCGACTTAAAGAGTGAGAACATTGCCCTTTTTCCTAATTCCATTTAAATTCCCTTTTTTCAGATGAATTATCGATTAATTTCCGCCCTTCTCTTTTTATTTCCGGTATTGCTCGCGAATAAGGAGGAATATAATGTGAGTTAAATATTTTGAAAAAAAACTAGACAACTAGAACTACAAACAGAACACAGAAGTAAGAGGGAAATAGACTTTTTTTTAAAAGAGAGCGCGGAGAATGACAAGTGTGAGGGTTCCATTTCCCTCGTATGTGGTAGTTGAATAGTGACCTTTCAAAGTCTAGTGAGTGACAGTCTGACTATCGATATCCCGAACAAAACAGCTGATGGGAGTCACTTTTTTCTCATTCAAAATGATGTGTTGGAAATGTATTATCGAGAAAAAAAATGTCATTATCTTTTTAGATTAAATCTATCGATTGGTTATTTAGGCGTCAGTAGATCGAATGTTAGCAGAAGAAATAGCGCCAACTGAGATTCCACTAACATCAAACTCCACCGAACGATCAATAGTGAGTCAAACAATAATACAAAACAACACAATCTGCCCGGTGTATCACATGTTCATCATAGACGCGTCATAATCGCTAATGTCAAAGTTATGTGCCGATTTGAAAATAATCTGTAATCAGCTAGACTTTCTCGTCTGGGGATTAGAAACATTAAGGGTTTGATCTGTTCGAATTTCAGATTTTTTCAGATAATCTCACCGTTTGTCAACGGGTTTCTCTCCTCGCTTTCGGTCATTCTCGTGTCTGAATTGGGCGACAAAACATGGTTTATTGCTGTTGTCATGGCGATGAGACATTCGAGGTGAACAGTTATTATAATAATTTACTTTATTTACACTGAAATATAAATATTAAAATGTACAATAATAATACAAATATTAATCCGTAAACATTCAGGTTAGTAGTCTACGGAGGTGCTATGATGGCTCTCGCTTTGATGACTATTCTATCTGGTGCGATTACATTGAAATACACCTTTTTGATGTGACATAAAAGTAGATTATTGCAAGAACAGTTTCACATTCGTTCCGCCATAAAATCGAAAAGGCCGTGAAATTATTATTTTACAGTATCGATCGGTTGGTTGACACAATTGATTCCACGAGTCTACACGTATTACGCGTCCACTGCTCTCATGTTTATATTCGGATTGAAAATGTAAGAGCCCTTCGTTCGTAACAATTTTGTTCTAACAGGGAATCGTGTTCCATCCTTTCCAGGCTGTATGACGGCTACAAAATGTCTCCGAACGAAGGCCAGGAGGAATTCGATGAGGTCGAGAAGGAAGTAAGTGATCGTCTTTTATTATTTGCTAAAAAGTGATTTATTCGAAATTCAAGTTATCGATTGGCAAAAATGCAGGTGAATGAGCGCGAGCAGACAGAGAGCGACAAGTTGCTGACGGTTGCGGGACAGATGGACGCGCCGCCTCCGTATGTTGCGACACAATTATCAAATTATAGCAAATGAAATAAGAACAGATATGTTCATGTTCTTTGAGAAATGTCACACAGTCATGGACTATCAGGGACCAATTCTGCATGGTATTGTATAAAATGCCAAATTTGATTTATGCTTCGTATCATTCAAATTTTAATTTTAATTCCCATTCTCAGTCCTCCCGCATGGAAATCCGTCCTCAAAATCTTCGTCGAGACTTTCGTCCTCACTTTCCTTGCCGAGTGGGGCGATCGATCGCAGATGACTACCGTACTCCTGGCCGCGAGGTACGGTAGCCCGCTGTCAGAGACTCGCCGTCTAGCATTGTCTTCCTTGTTCATTACAAATAGGCTACTCGAAAATTCCGTGTACTTGAACTTGTACCCGGGAACAAGAGGAACATGACAAGAGCAAGAGGTACATTAGGTACAGAGCCAGGTACACGGAATTGCTGAGTATCTTTCATCAAAATGCAAACGAAAATGTAGACAGTAATATTGAAACATACTTTTCTTGTAAAACGTGTTTCCTTCCAGAGAGGACGTGTTTGGTGTGGCTCTGGGCGGTATTGTGGGACACGCTGCGTGTACGGGAGTCGCCGTTCTCGGAGGAAAGCTCGTCGCTGACCACATCTCCGTTCGAATGGGTGTGTTTCCGCAAATTAATATTCATCTTCCCTATTACTGTTTCCCAATTTCTCTTCTGCTTGCCTAAAATGGCCAAATTTTTCGCACATTTTAGAGATTCTTTTCACCAGGGTGGCGTGAGGGCATTGGATTTATCATTCTAAAAATTGTGAAGTTCGATTGGGCGAAGGGGACTCGAAAGAATGTGTATTATGAAGAGGCTATCGCGCGAATGTCGCCGTACACTTTGTAGTGAAAGAGAGTGTGAGAAATGCAGTAGACAACTCAAATGTTTCAGTGACTCTCTTCGGTGGCGTAGTCTTCCTTCTCTTCGCTGCGGCCGCTCTTATATTCAACGACTCCGCCTCCGAAACTCCTCCCGCCGGAAACTAAGAGAGCCGGAAGATAGTATAACAAAGATCTCTATTACTTCCTCTCTGAATCTGTTCCAAACGGATGGCAAATAGTACCGAGCACACAATAATATCTTTTTTTAATGTCAAACGGTGAATGGATATGTTAAATAACGGGTAAATCGTTGACTTGGTGTTTCACCATACAGCACATGTGTACCTTGATAATCATTGAATGCATTGAAAAAAAGAGTTCCCAGAAAGCGCCTTACCTCGTCCCTAATCTCTGAACATGATGATGAAAATGGAAGGAGCGAGCAACAACAAGTTTAATGACTAAATAGAAAATGTCATCCGGAGAGAGACGACAAAAAGGGAATTGGGAGTTCGTTAGTTCGATACTATTCTATTATCACGTACTCAAGAATTTCGTGTACCTGGTCTTGTACCTCTTGTACCTCTTGTTTCTAATCTTGTACCTCCTTGATCTATTTTAAATTTTAGCAATAACTAGACCGGTAACAAAAGGATTTCAATATTGCGAAAAGCGTGTAACATCACGTGTTCGTAGCACTCATTGATGCACACATTGTGATTTTGTCTGTGCACCTGTTGAACCCAGTGTTCCCGAGTAGGAGGTACCAAATTCTAGAGTAAATATACTGAATTTCTTGCCAAATTATTGAAAGTGTGCAGAAAGAGACGAAATTGGACCGGGGCAGATACATATCGGAGAATGAACTGTAAACGAATCGATTGTACTCGCATTCAGAACGAAAACAATATCTTAGATGCCGACATCAAGATTTTAAAAGTCTTTTATGTCCAATAGACTTCACCCTCCACTCTCTCACAGTCTGGAACTATCACGTCAAGAGAATGGTTATCTAGATATCGAGATCAAAGAGATTTTTCATATTCGAAAACTGGAAGACAACGTTCAGAAACCCCGCGAGGAATATCGAGAAGCTGTATGCATACAGCGAGTTTCTGAAAGTGACTCGGCATATCAGCGAACTAATAAGCTCTAATAATGGAAGTAAACCCCCTTACTCCAATGAACTCCTCGATATGTGATTTTCCTTTCGCAGCTTTACGAAAGAATAAAGAAGTAAAATGTGTGAATGTTATTATACGTATAAAAACTTCCGACAATAACACCCCCGAACGTCGCATTAAACGCGCGCGCGTTTAAAAAAGTGCGGCAACGGCGTTGCGCAACCTCTTTAACGCTCAATCAATATTCACCGTTTTCTGTTCTTTCTGGTTGATTTTCTTACTTTCTTTGATTCGCAAATGAGTGTGCGTACTCCAGTGCGTGTTTTGCGGTCGAAGGGAGTGGTTGGAACGTCGCGGGAACAAAATGCGGGCTGCTTCAAGGGATTTAGGTGAGATTCTTTCCATTTTTGCTTTTATTGACAACTTTTTGCGTTTGCTTGTGGTTCCCTACTTCAGGCTCTGGGGACTGGTGGTTCCTGCCGATATTGAGCCATGCAAGATGCTTCTCCGCGTCGCCCTCGCCCATCTTCCTCTCTTTCTACTCTTCATTTCTTCGACAGGAACTTTGCTTCGTTTATCGTTGTACTTTCTCGATAAATATCATTTCACACGGTTCATTGCACATTGCTCTTGACTCTTTCAAAATGATTGAAAACGGAGAACGTTTATTTCTACTGCTGAAGCGACCTTGTTTCAAACGACCTTGTTTTTGAATTTATTGCAGATTAATCTGGGCTTCAGCAGTAGCGCCGACACTGGGGTGATTGGAGAGGTTTTTTGAGGATGCATAACCGTCAGAAATACTATTTTAAAAGCAAAAATAATAATAAACAACTGTTTGAACAATAACGGTGTGCCTTGGGTGCAGTCACTTAGTGCGTTTTCCGAAAT
Source organism: Pristionchus fissidentatus (assembly GCA_036245785.1). Taxonomy (NCBI): domain Eukaryota; kingdom Metazoa; phylum Nematoda; class Chromadorea; order Rhabditida; family Neodiplogasteridae; genus Pristionchus; species Pristionchus fissidentatus. The sequence goes on from BTSY01000004.1 coordinate 10,211,257, forward strand.
TCAAATCCACCTTTTCCCGCGCTCGAGAAATAGTTAGTGGAACGATTTATTCGTGGTGTCGGACAACTTTTTGTAATCTTATAATAGCTGCCAGATCGAGTGCGTAAATTATAAACGTGATGTACACTCCAATCTGCAACTCCATGTATTCTACACCCAACAAATTTATCCAGAAGGAGGTCAATTGCAGGAGAATGAGTCACTCTTATGGTGCGAACAGTGTCGACCACTGAATCTGTTTTGGAGGGGAACTACACGATTTTTCACGGAGAGAATACGTCCAGAGCGGTCGGTCTTGTTGAGAGCGGTAGGGCCCACACAGATGAGGGATCATTTGATTTTCGAGAGCAATCTGACTCATTCTTGAATAGACCTTACCACGCTACACGATTTCTCTTCCAGTTAGTCTGTTCAGTGTGAGAAGAGTATTGAGAAAATGCTTAGCGAGCGACCCGGACCTGAATTTTGAAAAACATGCCATTTATGGTGCCTTTGTCTCATAGGCCTAGACGATACTGCCCTGAGCTCATTTCATGCTGACACGGCGGTCTCGTCTAGACTAGTGACACCAAATGCACCATTACTGTTTTCACATCGTAAACCACAGCATCGCACTGAGATATCGCGTGCCGGTCACTTCGAGGCAGTAGACGCCGAGCCAACCGAGACCAGGTATGTACAGTTGAATTACCATTGACGCGTATGTCACCAGGTTCTGCCGATTGCTTCCTATTTCCTCGTTTACAAACAGCATAAGAATCATTTATCAGTAGCATGCGGGCCGGTGTTTAGCTTCCTCATGATACTTACAGATGATTCTGATTCCACTCGTTTACACAATGGTCGCTGCTTTTTCAACGCCCAAATGGACAACTTACCAATGTCATAGTCGCAATGAATTTCTTGCAGAAAGGATTGTGCCAGTATCTTTCTCTTCTGAGAACGATAGCGCATCGAATAGCGAGGTAACAGACGGGGAGTGCGATCGAATTAGAGACGAAGAAAGTCACTGCCTTCACTGCTCGGCGTAACATGCACATCTACACAGTGGCTATTTTGGCCTAGTGCATCCCCACAGTGGCATCAGCGTGTCTACACAGTAGCTATCCTCTTCCAAGTCGAAGAAGCACATCGCCACTGTGTAGCCACTGTGTCGATGTACTTGGGGTGGCGATTGAGTGGCGATAATGTGGGCATGCGTGTATACACAGTGGCGATGATATTTGATCGGAATATGATAAGTCAAAATATATCACCAAAACGTTGATGGGGACTCTTTTTAGGATGAAAGGATAGTGTTGGCTCAAAAAATTGGCCAAAATTTGATAAAAAATTTCGATCATAAAATATAGCCGAGTAGTTCTGATTTTGATATCAACGGATTCTCCGTGCTCGATTTACTATTCTTAGAAACTTTCATCAGTATACTATTATTTCTAAGCCCCAACTAACAAAAGACAGGTCAGCGGGTTCCGAAGAGTCTAGTACTCCGCAGCTCTTCGAAGCGTTCAGTCGGGGTAGCGCAGGTGGTAAGAGTTCGGGTTAGAAAGGCAAGGGGTGGGTAGGCGCGAGTTCGATACCTCATCCGTACATTCCTTTTGCAACTTTTCACCGACCCACCGTGGGAATCCCACATCTACACAGTGGGAATCCCACATGTACACAGTGGGAATTGAACATCTACACAGTGCGCCGGCGTGTGTAGACACGCTGTTGCCACTGTGTAGATGTGCGATCTCCACTGTGTCTATTCGAATGTTACGCCGAGTGGGTCCATGACGATTTGCACAGGTTCAACTTCGACCCTCTCAAATACCTTTAAAATAAAGAGTAACCGTGAGCTTCCGGAGGGAAAATAGTGCAAGTGCTAGCGAAGTATCGAGTTTAGTAGAATTTGAGATAAAATTCAAGGCAAACCTCCATCATCTATCCTCTAATAGAATATAAAAAAATGTAAGATAGCGAGATATCCGGTATCTCTTAAACTTTATACTGAAAAAGAGGTTGCCATGCTGATTCGATATTTTTTCGGCGCGTTGCTTGGTTAAATGCGTTCTCGTTATAAATGTGATGTGTATTATCGATCAAAAATTGAATCACAAGTTTTTATCATAAGTTACAAAAAGATACAACACATTTACAGATGCAAATGTCTTCATAATCATAATCAACAAAGTTCAATATTGTTTTAGAACAATATTCGTTTTCTTGTTGAAGCGCCGATTTCAGTACATCGGCACATGATTCCAAACCTACAGACCAGGGTTAGGGCGAGAGAGTATGCAAAAGTGAGAGAGTCCCTCTCGATTTCACATACTCTCTCACTCCAAAGGCCTTTCTGGAAGGTTGACCGGCCTGTGGAATGATGTGATCGGGCGTATATCGCTGAATTGGTCGCGAACGATGCAGCATTTGACTACCTCCAAAATGAATTATTTTATTTCCAGAAGTCTGTCAAAATGTTTCACCTGATCTCGAATTTCTTTAGTGAAGACTAGAATGAATATTGACGGTGCGAGAAGCAGCAAGTTTAGGGACTACAAAAAATTGAAAATTTCGAAAAGAAGGGAGGAATGATGCCAGATTGTTGAAAGTGTGTAGCAGTAGGCGGAAGTTGACTTTCAATGGAGCGTAGCGGAGTAGGAACTTAGCAAAATAACAAGCTCTCATTATGTGTTTGGGCTAGTTACTACCTGAATAGTAGTGCTGAGAAATCCCGCCACGAACATTGAGAAACTGTATGCATACAACGAGTTTCTGGATAAACACCGGTCAAAAAAATACGTTTTCGCGAAAAAAACAATCTTTACTTACTCCAGCGAACTCCGCTCTGCATAATTCGTGTGTCAAATTTTCCATAGTTTAGAAAACATGTAAATATTGACGAGCAAATCGAACAATTTAATCGCCAACGTGATGTAGAATCCAATCTTAATGTGCATGCTAGCTAATACCATCGATCAACAGATCCAAAGATGCCCCGAAAGGGGTCCCGATTCACGTGCACAAAACACGAGAATAGCCTAGCACTCTGCCATAGGGGTGGTCGAGGCGGCCTCGCGTGTAGAAGACCTAGCACCTTTAACAGACAATTCAACACACTACAATGTCGCCGCCGGAATTTGAAATGTAGTAGACGACGTAGCCATCCGGTGATGTAACCGGCGAATAGATTCTGTGCCATGACCACTATTTTCTCGGTCAAAAATGAATAATTCACACGTTTTGCCGAAGAATGCATCGATACAAATTACGGGGCATAAAATAATCAGGCCACCGACTCCTCCGATAGTGGCGTATTTCCACACATGAAACACATGTTGATACTTTCCTATACGCACTTTCTAAAATACCTTTCTATTATTTCCTCTGGATAAAAGGATCAGAGTGAGACGATTGAGTGTTTGCAATGCATTCAGACAATGTGTAGCTAGGCATCCGGAACTAAAATGATGAATTGCGCGAGAAGCAAAAGTTTGATCTCACATGGATATCCACAGCATCACACTGAGATATCGTGTGCCCGAGACTTGTACACAGTAGTCTCCCAACCATCCCAGTCCCGGCATGTACAGATGAACTACCATAGTCGCGTTGGTGATAATATTCTGGAAAAATCGTGTTCTCGTTACTACTCATTGTACTTCTTCGTACTAGGTGTGAGCATTCTGTATAGAGGAAACATCAGTTTGGGCGCTAGGATTGAATTCCTCTCGATAGGAATTCCGTTTTGGTGTTCGTTTTCGGTAATTTCGAGCGACATATCGGTTCTACAGCTGATACATGGTAGAGAAAAAGAGATTGTCAGAGGGTGCAAGCAACACCGAACCGACATCCCTGCACCTCGATATTTTCAGTGCGACTTACCAAGAACATGGTTACGATGAATATCTTGCAGAAGGGATTACGCCAGTATCGTTCCTTTCTTAGAACGGTGACACACCGAACAGAGAGAAAGCAAACGGGAAAAGCGACAGCAATGGAAATGAAGAATGTTACTGCTTTTACTGGGTCCATTTGGAAATGTTCAATTCTCTGCAAATATTGCCTGTTTATCATGAGAAAAAAACAAGAAATTGTTTACTACCGCGATGTGAGTGAAAACACAGTGCAAACTTGATTGGGAACGTGCATTTTGGGGTGACTGTGCACACGAACACAGTACGGACGATGCACCCAACTCTCAGATACTAAGGGCAAAGGAGAGAGGCAGAGGTGTTTTTATCCGGAAATCTCTCCAATTTGATAGCGAAAACACCATCGTTGCCATGCTGACTGTCTGTTTTTTCGAGATTACTATATATTAGAAAAATGCTAACGTCTGTCTGTCTGTCTATCTGTTTGTCCGTTTTTTTTCTTCCTTCAGTCCGGTCACACTTTTTTCTCATTTTCCTTATATTTCGCTTCAAATTTGCGCTATCCTCTCAGAACCTTTTGCATATGATAACTGACCAGAATTGCTTTCAAATTTTATAAAATTTAATTATCCAAATCCATAGCCAAGTGGGTTACGCGCTTGACTAGCAAACCGAGCGACGAAGGTTCGACCCCCGCCGCGGGCAAACCTTTTGCCGCATTTTTAGCAAGTGCTCGTGGGACGTTTTTAAGTACCGTGAAACACGTTTTCACCTGTTTTGCCGAGTTTTAACTTGAAAAATCGAAATTTTCGAACTTTCTCCAAACGCACCGGTGAGTGTCGGGGATCACAGGAAAAGTGTTTTGCGAAGTCAGAAACGTGTCCAAACGTGTTCTGACACGTTTTAACGTGAAAAATCGAAAAATTCGAAAAGTTCCAAAATGATTCAGAGAGCGTAGGGAATCACAGGAAACGTATCTGAAAGTGTTCTAAAAGTTCTGAACGCGCTGTATCCTGCGTTTCCGTTGTGAAAGGCCCGTGAGGCAGAGAGCGATCGAAAAAAAGCCACGGAGCTACGAAGTGGCGTAGTGGCAACTTTTTTTTTTCGATCGCTCTCTGCCTCACGAGCCTTTTCCACCTGAATAAGCCAGTACTCTTGGTAGCGATTAACAATCCAAAGCATACTGCGAGCTTTAATGTAGCCCGGAGCCAGCTACCCCCCTGGACCGAACCTGGAGCCGGCTACCGGGTGCCCCCTGGACCGTACCTGGAGCCATCTACCGAGCTCCCCCTGGACCGAACCCGAACCCAGAACTATGCATAGAGCGTAGTGTACGCATAGAGCGTAGTGCATTTAACCTCAATACAACCCCGCTAGTTTTGTTTTGTGGATGCATTCTCTCTTACGTGCCATTTCGATATATTTATCTGAAAGATGAGCTTTGTGTACAGATACAGCATATTTAACGAGACAATACTTACAATATTTACAAAATACTATTGTGCAGTTCATATCACTCGCAATCGTCTTACTAAAGCTGATCACTCGTTTTTGGGTTCCTGGCTTGCAGTTTCGATGTTCTTCACATCTTCACAGTTCTCAATGTCGTCAATCTCGCTTTGCTCGGGCTCCACGGTAGAACGCTTCACTCTCGCGAATCTCGCGCTGTAAGAGACTATCGGATAACATTTGTTCCTTGTTTACTCAGTTCTTACGACTTCTTAGCGGCGCCAGTGACGGAAGTCTGATCGCGTCTCTTTCTCTTGCAGCAGCCGCAGCCGCAGCATCCACATCCACAGCCGCAGCCGCATCTGTAAAATAGTATTTTAGAATTAAAAAATGAAAACGAGGTTCTCGTGATTCGCTATCAGTTGTATGTGGTAACTATGAACTGCTTTATCCAAGAGCTGGCGTGACTTACCCGCATCCACATCCGCATCCGCAGCAGCAGGGTTTGCAGCAGCTGCAGCAGTTTCTGTTGTTGCAGCAGTTGTTGCAGCATCTGAAAGATTGGCTATTATAGAAGAATTATATCTTCTCATGGGGCTACACGAGTAGCCTTATTAAACAGTAAGTATCCATCAGTACATACATTCATTCCCACAAAGATCGCGTGCTGAGACAAATGAACTTAATCGAAGCTCTACCTGTTGTTGCAGCATCGATTTCCGCAACAGCAGCACTTTTTGTAGTACACCTCGCAGCATTTCTTGCAGCAGCAGTTATTATTGCAGCATCGGTTGCAGCAGTTGTTGCAGCAGCAATTGTTGTTGTTGCAGCAGCCCCCGCAACAGCAGCATCGCTTGTCGCGCGAAATTGACGTCGAATTTGACGATTTTACACCTTTCGTCGAATTGGAGGGGAGCAATTGTTGAGATTGGGTCTCGTCCTGCGCCTTCTGAGCACTCTTTCGGGCAGTTTTAGCTGACAGAGCAGCGGAAAAGAGGCCAAGAAGAGCAAGGAGAAGAAGCGAACGATGGAACTTCATTGGTGAGAGAAGAGGATCCTGGTGACAAATGGGATGCCCCGCATACTTTTATACGTTGAAGCTTGGAGGAGACAATAGACTATTTGCGTGGAAGGCGGGAGGTTTGCCAGACGTGTGACAATGGAGTCGGAGCGAGGGATATCCCGATCTCTCGTTGCAACCTGATACTATCGTTGTAGTTCTTCTGCCGAAACACTTCTGAACATATTTATCCATGGCCATTTTATTAGATGCATTTCCTTCCGCATGATACGTGTTGCCAGCGCGAGAAATATCTCACTTCCTTTTAATCTGCAGATGTTGTCTCCTTCTGAGCAATCCTGCAAAATTGAGAGAGAGAGAGAGCGGTAGAGAGATAGTGATAGTGATACCTCTCAGCAAAGAAAGGAAGATATTCCCCGATCTGAGTATCATGCATGGCGTTCTTTACCAATATTTCCTTTACACGATTAACATAATATCTAGTTTATCTGTACGAGTACCAATACAATATTTTGATTATAATGCGGATTGAGAGATCGTCGTGTATGACTACTGTATTCATATATGGTGGTTGCACTAATTTGTAAGGTTTTCAATTCGGGTAACTTATTTGATTAGATCTCTTCATTTCACAGCCTCTCTTCGCTGTTCTATTGGTGAGAAAGTGTGTGAAATGAGAAGAGCTAATCCAATTGTTTACTTGAATTTCAAACACTACTAATCAATCAATCAAATGGGCAGCTTTCATGGTTATCTCTTCGGTGGACCCTGGTGGTGGGTACATCTTGCTTTGCGTCGTTACGACTACTGGCGGCGCTGAGCGAACGAAGAGCATTCCCGTGTTGTGCTTCTCCCTCTTCTCAAAATATTTATTGTTGAAAACTATTTGAAAATATTTCTGAGCGTTAGTGTGTTGCAAGACATATATTTTATAAAAATAAGATTTTTTTTGTTCAAATATACTTGTCAACTAGAGTGCGAAATGCGAGACCACGGTCTCTTCATTTTGCCCACTCTCTAAACCGGTCTATAGACGAGAGAGCGTGTGAAATGAAGAGACCGTTGTCGCACATTTCGCATTCTATTGTCAACCGACCTCCTCCTTGTCTATCTTTCTCTTGCCCGGGAAGAGGAGACCACATGAGACCACGAAGAGGAACTGAATCAATGTTTGCTCAAGAATAAATAAAAATCCAAGGTAAAATCTCCAATGAATATGTGTTTGCCTGTGTAAGATAATTGTAAGAGACATTTTGCTAGCTGTTGTATTAGTCAGCTAAATTGGACTTTTCGAACACTTAATAGACACCGAAGTTTCGGTGAATTGAAGGGAATAATTTTCGCGTATTCACGGAAACGAAGTTGTGCCACACAATTAGAGGTAAGAAGAAATTGGAGGGTAAGCAGCTGTACCTCAGTGAGTCACAGATATTTTACAAAATAACTTTTTTCATAGTTAGATACCTGTTTGCGAATGAAGCTCCGCATTAATTTATGCATTTCTCTTATTTTGTTGTTGTGTAAAATTAAAATTTTAATCCTATCTTTTAAATTTAATCAATCTCGAAAAAAAATGTAAAACCTGCTGGGAGTAGCTGGTTAGGAATGCGATAGCACAGAGCGCTTCGATCAGAGGAATCACGGCTTCCGTCCAATTGATTAAGTTAATAAGGAACAGAAGCACTGCAGCGATTACGGTAACACGACATTACAGGGTACGGTAACTCACTCTGCATGCTATTTCCGCCATTTCCGCTTCCATTCATGGATTCCATGAATTTCTGAAATTTCAACCCTTTTTAAAACACAAAAAAGCTGATATTTTCCAACCTTTAATTCCTCGGGGTATTTGGCGCCCATGAATTCCATGAAAGTAAGACCAGTACAGATGAGGTAAGCGAACTGAAAATGGATGAGGTCACGATCCCCACACATCATTTCACAGGTCGGTTAACCTTTCAGAAATGGAGTGAGAGAACGTTTAAAGTCGAGAGGAAATCTCTCTCACTTTCGCTCTCGCGTGACCACTTTCTGTAGTCTTGGAACCGTGTTTCCAATCTATGACTCACATAGGGAATGAGACCGTAGAAAAGAGTCAGCCAGAGTTCCACCAATTTGCTCACTTTTCGCTTGACTCTGAAAGCGAAAAATTTGTGCCTTTTGTCGAGTCACGCGGGCGTAATTAGCAGGTGAACCCTTTTCGGGGGACTACCATAGTTTTGAGGGGCTAGCGTAGTTTTGAGGGGCTACCGTAGTTTCGAAGGGTCTACCGTAATCTGTTTTCGTGTTAATCGAGAACTGACCGACTGTTGACGAAGATAATGGTCGCAATAACGGCACAAGCGAAGTAAACGATGAGGAGGAGATTGAAGACGTTGACGATTACAATCTATAATTGTTTCACTTTTATAACCAGTTCCGCTCTGTGCTCGGGATGTTGTATGTATCTCATGGAATTGTATTTTTTTCATGGACACATTACATTCATATTAGGTGAGAACAGATAGCCTGGGTATACAATTAATTGTAAAAATTATTTCAAATGACTGAGAAAGGAGGCGAAAGAGGTAATCACTCGCATGTCAAATAGGGTTATTGGTTCGTTGTTGTGAACGCCCTCTCTTTGTTGACTCTCTACCTCTTATCAGCCGTATTACCGATCTCTCGCTCCGGAATTCGAAAACCTACTCCCTAATTTGTACTCAAAAAGAAAGTGGTTGACGTCATTATCGACATTTAGAGTGGACACATGATAGTAACCATGTGACCACGACACCTTTTTATTACTATCACTTTTACTACCATTTTGTGTACAGTACCTGGTAGATGGTGAGGGGATCGTACCAGAACATGGTGAGAACCTCGTCGCCCCAGAATATCTACAAAATTTGATTTAGATTTTAATTTAAATAATTAACAGCAAATGCCCTCGAGACTACGGTGGCCATCGAAAACTCACCTGCTAATTACGCCCGCGTACCTCGACGAAATGCACAACTTTTACTCCCAGAGTCAAGCAAAAAGTGAGCAATTTAAAAAATAAAGAATATCAAAATCGGCTTACTCTCGCCAGGAAGCAGAGGAGCAGAAGTACATTGGCGAATCCGCAAATGAGAACAATCCAGGCAATGGAAAAGATGAAATTGGAGGCAAGAGAAGGCAAGAAATAGATGAGAATTGACTCGACGAACACGAAAATAACACCTGAAAATGACCCTTTTTTTATTTTTTGACCGTGATTGCCCTTCAATAATTGGGTGCATTGCGCCCCGCAGTTCACTGCGTATCGAAAATACAAATAACTTCCTAGAGGGGCAATTCGGGTAAATAATAGAATCAGATCTCCTCATTTCGCACACTCTCTGGATGAGTGATGAGAAAGTACACGGAATTAAGAGTTCTGGTCAAATTATTAACCCGAATATCAAACCCTATAACCTACTCGTCCGATCGCAAACTGAACACTGACCATTGTGAAAAGTGGTGAAGAGGAATTGCTTCATGTACATGTAGTTCTTCTTGATCTGGAACAACGTTTTATTAATTTCCATTATGGTGCGTTTATTGTTGCCTGACCCCCCAAGTTGAGCGGTCGGAATGACAATTCTGACCCCTCAGAACGACCATTCTGACCCCCCAGAATGATCATTCTCGGGTGTCAGATGAGGTGGACCCCCAAACTATCATTCTGACCCCTCAGAATTATGTTGCTGACCACTCAGAATTGCTATTCTGACCGCTCAACCTGAAGGGTAGGCGACGATAAACGCACCATAAGAGCTTGAAATACGGGTAAATAATTGGATTAGATCTCTTCATTTTGGATGCCCATCAACATGCGTGCGTAATGAAGACATCTACTTCAATTAATTACCCGAATTTCCAACTCTAATTTCCATCTCTCCTTAAATTCGCTTACATCCTCATTGTGCATGTAGTCCGTCCACGGCGTCTTTAATCCATACGAGGCGAGAAATACCTGAAATCGATGGGATGACGTCATACTTACCATAGCCATTTCAAATTACCGTATGGACAATATTCCACACGGAGCAGTTGATTACATGCCATCGGGACGCTCGCCAAGTCATGCGTTGGCCTGACAAATCGATATTGTACTATGGGAAGCTGGTTACGGTACCCACCGAGTATCGACATGTACAGCAGTGCGAGATTGAAGCCAACGGCGAGTCCGTAGACGATAGCATGGCTAGTGAGAACCGTCTGCTCATCCATGATGGTTCTGAGCGATTACCGTAGTACGAAAAGGCGAGTTGAGACCAATTCGGGCAATCGATTCCTACCCCGCAACTAATGCTGAAACTCAGAAATGTGAACGAGTGTGAAAACTGGCTTCTTTACAGAGAAAACATCTGGCATTTTCTCAGTTTCAAGCCGCGCCCCTCCGCTACCCTTCAATTACCTACGGACGCAAGAGAAGTGGAAGCTACAAAACTTCGAGATATCGATTGCAAAATGTTATGAATAAAGCTAGCGACTTATACAATACATCCTCCAAATTTCCCATCTTTCAGCCCACTTGGACTGGATTTAAGTACTTAGTTTAGTTTAGTTGGTTGATAAGTAGTTTATCAAGAGGCTAGTCCACATCATTCCACAGGGCAGTCAACCTTGCAGAGAGGGCTTTTGGGGTGAGAGAGCGCGTGAAATCGAGAATGACTCTCTCACTTTTCCACACTCTATCGCCCTGACTCTGTCGGCATGGAATCTTGTGCGATCGTGTAAATAACTTACTCTTTCGAAAATCTTCTTAAAATCATCTGGGCTTCACTATCGTCTTTGTCCTCCTCAGGTTCATCGAATTCTACCGGAGGAGGAACGTAAGTGGTAGTGGTGATCATCCGATGAACAGCGAACATGACTGAATTAAAGAAAAGAAAGAAGGCAGAAGAATTCGATGCCAAGCGATTTTACATGGTCGTAAGCCAGCAACAACGACTTGATTGAATCAACGCGATTACAAACACACAGGTTTTTTCAGCAATATTTAGTGGGAGAGTGACAACATTCAAAGTCTAATTGAACGGTCCCTACGATGGCATTGAAGACTGTGTATTGGAAACACCCGCGGAGGGTGTGAGGGATAATTCAGACATGAGGAACAAAGAATAATGAAGATTTATCAATTAAGATAGGGAAGGATGTAAGACGTCGCTATTCACCTTTAGCTTGTGCGTCTGTACATGAATGTGCATGTATGCGATAGAACCGTAAATGAGAACAGATACAACATCCTTATTATGGATCTAACAAGATAGAGATAGGGAGAGAAAAATCGATGGAATACTTCCATTTTGGTTGTGATATGTGGCACATAACGAGTTTTCGACCGATTAGAGATTTGTTTATTGGTGTGACGGGCGTTCGAACGTCCTGGCCAATCTAAGATCGTGTTTTGGCAACTGAGAGAGCGGGAGAAACTTGGTTGAACAAGGGGCGTCTATCAACCACCCCCGAGTGATCTCTATCCCCATGTGTGCGCATGTTTATCGATGTTCCAGACAGTGTTTTCGATAATTTCTCTCTAACTGATCGCAAGTTCTTGCGAAATCGAAAGTGATCAGACTAGATAAGGAGAGGCGACAACTCAAATCTGCCAGTCCATTCGATGAGAGTAACAAGAGGAATTTGAGAGTTGCCATTGATGAGGATTCATAGCGATTTTATTAGATCATCTATCATTCTTTCAGCTGAAGTTTTGCAATAATTTATACAGACATTATATAACACGAGTTGCAATTTATAGAGATTTTCTAGCACGCACTAAAACGCTGATCGATTTGTGGAGATGGTTTTATTGAATGACAGTTCTAATGTCGACTACGTCGCAATATTGATTGCCTCGTTGGAGTGGGAAGTAATTGAGAGGTGATATCATTGGTGGGAGTGGTAAGGAGTTCCGTGGAAAGACAACTAGAGTACGAATAGGGTCGGACAAACACGACGATGTCCCTGTAATACAAGTGATATATGACACGATCAAAGCATCTAACGACACGATGCTTAAAATATTTGTGAAAATATGCTCACCTTTTAACTAGAATCGATCTATGCTTCTACAGTAATCAACTGTCTATTGTACAATAATCATCTCAATATCCTCGTTGGACGACATCGAAGAAATCTCACGAATAAAGATCTTCTCAGGGTCGATTTGTATCTGAAATAGTTATTCAAAAGTATCGCCTCCCCAAGCACGTGTAGATACTTTCTTATTATTTTTTATTTTGTTTTATTTCTTTTAATTCTTTTTTATTTTCATCCTAGTTTCAGTAATTGCCGGCACACCCTTCGCTGGTGTATCAAATAAAGACAATAAATACATAAAATTATATCTACCTTTAGCTTCTTTCTCTGAGAAATTCGCTCTCCAGGAAACATTCGACCACATGAGAGAACGAAGAGAAACTGAATTGATATTTTTATTAAAAATAACATTCTTTCTGAATAATAAGTTTAATAAATGCACATCTTTTTCATTAAATATAGCGTTCTTTGTATAAATAAAACGTGCGTACACTTTGAAATTATGTTTCCAATTTGGCTGTTTCTGGGGTGTGTTAGTTCGAAAGGGATAATTGCAAAGAAAATTAGCGGGTGCGCTACTTGCCATGCGAGGCTGTGTCAGCCTGTGAGGAGAACCAATAAAGTCATGGATTCAGCACAGCATCGCGTTGTTATGCCCCGTTCAACGTTCAAACCTGTTCAGAGTAGCTGGTCAAAAAGAGAAACGCGCTGATCGCGTCGACGAGAGGAATAACAATCTCCGTCCATGTTATCGAGTCCGCCAGGAAGAGCATCACTTCAACACTTTGTATCATTTTGTATCAATTGGTTCCACAAATTTGTTTGAAATACTTTTGTGAACACCAGTTTTTTTATGTTTATAGCAGCTTCAACAAAATTCAACTATAGCGACTTGAGCGTCTCGAGCAGAGCCTAAAATTCTATAAGTCTCAATAGAAGTTCTCACTGCCCCCAATCATCGAACATTCAAAAAACGATTGGCAAATCACCCCATTGTCAAAGACCTCCGTCATCTCAAGTAATATTCGGAGAGTCCCCGCTCCCCCATATCTTAATTTTTCTTGTCAAATTTCAAATCCTATTGCGATAAATTATTATTATTATTATTATTAAGTGTTGGGGTTACTTACATTTGATGGACGCCTCGGGGTCACCTCCACTCATCAATTGCATGAGAGCCTGAAAATGTGAATTTTAAAACTCTCTTACATTACTTATTATACTGCATAAGTCCCCTCTTTGATTTGGTTTTGGTTGTATAAATTGAAATAACGATTTCACATCATTGTTCTTTGCATAAATAAAACGTTCGTACCTCAATTAGATCCGGATTTTTGTCTCCCATGAATTGCATGAAAGTAAGACCGGAAGCCACGAGAAACGCGGCCTTCAACAATTCTATTATTTCACATTTTCAATCGATAATTTCTACTCACATAGGGAACGGCGCCGTAGAGGAGTGTCAGCCATAGCTCGAGCAGATGTTTCTTTGTATGTTTCACTCTGAATATCTAGATTTGCATGAAAGATGCTACCGTAGTCGAAATGCATGTGAAATTTAAAATTCGAACCGTCTGGTGCAGCTGAAAATGGTCACAATTAGGGCACAGATTGTGTAGAGAATTAGACCGAGGCCGAATAATTGGACGACCACAATCTGGAAAATAAGGACCTCCGGTTCTCATTTCGGGTACCATCCGTACCTGGTATACCGCGAGAGGGTCGTACCAGAAGACCTTGCTCACATCGAAACCCCAATACAGCTGAAACTTGTATTTATGCCGGATGTCAATATGCAAATGCTATCGTACTGGGAAGCAATATAATTTGGAAACTGCTACAGTATTTGCTCACCCTTGCAAGGAAGCAGAGGAGAAGAAGGAGATTTGCAAGTCCACAAATTAAAAATATCCAGATTAGTGAGAAGATAAACGAATTTGCAAGAGAAGGAAAGAAGAAAACAATGAGCGTCTCGATAAAAACGAAGATCACACCTGAATTTGTGCATTGCCTCCCTGCCATTTTCATGTTTATCGTATTCGACCGTATCCGATGTAACCAACCTTTGTACTCTTTTAATTTTACGGAAACACATTGAACAACACGATTTAGAACTGATCTGTGAAACATCTGTAGCCTCTACTTTTGATGGACTTTCACTAGGGTTGACCAGTAGAAAAGTTCCTTAGAACTTAACAATGAAACCGGGCAAAGGGCTTGTCGGCTCGTTACGGAAAATTCCTTTGTTCTAGAGATCATTCCGGCTTTCTACTCCTCTCACACTCACCATTGTGGAATGTAGTGAAGAGGAATTGCTTGATGTACGTGTAGTTAATTTCAATCTGAAATTCTAAAACGTTGGATGAATTTTTGCAATTGTCGACTTACCTCTTCAGCGTGCTTAAGATTCTTCCATGGCGTGTTGTATCCATAGGTCGCGAGGAGAACCTAAGCGTTCAAGATTTAGGCTTAGAGATTAGTTACCGACTTAGCTTACAAGGGAACGGTCACAGAATAACCTATAATGATAACGAGTGACTTACCTAAAATCAAGAGAAGTAACAAGGGCTCCGTCAGGTCTTTTCTTTCCGACCATTTTTCAGGGAGCAGATCAATATGGGATTTTGTTCATAGCGGTTTTTTGGTGTACCTAGGGGACTAAGTGATCCACTCACTACAATTTTAAGCTATCCTATGACCATTCCCTTGTTAGAGGTACAATAAGTTACAACAATTTAATATAATAAATTCTAACCGTGATTGCAATGTTCCAGACGCAACTATTGATAACATGCCACCGTGATGCCCTCCGAGTCATTCGTTGGCCTGGAAAAGAAATATAAAATGCAGTTACTATTAAAATATGTACATTTGTATTTTTTTAAAGTTTAGATGTTCTTTAGTAGCAATGAGGTTCCGCTCACCGACTATTGACATGTACAACAGAACAACGTTCAATCCGATCGAAAGTCCGAAGACAACTACTTGTACCGTGGTAGATGCCTCCTCATCCATTACGACAGATTGCAGAGCGGTACTCCTGAAGGATTTCTAGAAAAAAGTATCTCAGATAAGGAAACCACAATGACTATTGCTTCTGTCATCGAAAAAAGCAATATATTCAAGTATAAATGAAACTCTTTTTCCGATAAACATTTGTACCTTTCTTTTTAAGAATCCCGGGGAAAAGCTAAGATTAACGCATCGCTGGTTTTCAACTATCGCACTCATGTTCACTTACATAATAATTCGCGGCTCGTAAGCTGACCGATTTCAAACGCGGGTCGACCGTAACTTCCTGCAAATGAGCAATGCAACAAGGGCGACAGTAATGATAATTACGTGGTGGATCGTCTCTAGTAAGTGTTGACTAGACTACGAGTGTTGATCGTTTCATGGCAAGTACTGTCGACCTTACCGTCGTGTTTGTGACAAGGGTGCAGAATAGATAGAAAAATGGACCACGTACCGCAACACCTTCTTGTCCGTGAAGATTTGCGTAATCACTTCGAGCTTTCTCTGTTCAACAACCGGCTCTGCACTTCGTTCCTCCGATCCATTTCACCCACGAGCGCTAACTTTCTCTTTCACTCAACGGTAGACTGTCTATAATTAGCAGGAGATGTGTCAAATAACAAAAGGTGTGCCTTTTTGATAACGAATCACATGAACAAAGGTGGCACTCGATCAGTTCTAAAACATCATGGAAAGTGACAGGTGCAACACGCAGCGGTCTCTCCTTTCCGGGTTTTTTTTATTATTCGTTACATCAGGAATATGGTATTTACGTTGTTTAACGAATCACACGAACATAGGTGGCACCTATGGTATCTACGTTTCTCTTCTATCAAAATATTAGGAAAATTCCATAAACTTCGTTGATGAAATCAAGAACACTTTTCTGCTTTTATCGATGTAGATGAACGATTCAACATTTCACAATAAACAACCTTCAGTGCAATTTATTTTCATTTTCGGCACGTAAAATTGTTGTGTGTGAATACATGGCAGTTCATACTCTTGTGGAGTTTGTGTAGGTGAAAATGAGAAGACACAATCAAACGGTAATATAAAAGTGATTGAACTCCATGGGACAAGAGGATTTTGTATGAATAATATGTCCAATACTCCTTCTTTATTTTGTTTTTAGAATAAAAATTGAAAACCATTCGATTCATTTACTCTGATTGCTAACAAAGCGTGCAAGTGACTATGTATTGAAAACCACATCGACAATAGAAACTGAAGTCATTTTTCTAAGGTATATTCTTCATTTCCATGTTTTTGTCTTCCTTCGATGAAGATGGTTGAAGAACTTGTTGATGGAACGGCGCGGGAGTGCGGATAAAGAGCTTTTCCGGTTCCGACTTTCTCTTAAACTGGGGTTGGATGATGTTTCAGACAATCACAAAACCATTTTCCTCGTGCATTACCTCTTTCTCACAGGTTCGTTTGCCAGCGAATATGCGTCCGCAGGAGAAAACGAAGAGAAACTGAAAACAATTACAACTTCATTTGTTTCAGAATACGTTTTAGGTTGTTCCAAATTTCAGTTAAAATTTCTATTGATCAGTGTACGCTTGTGTAAAAGCAAAACTGCAGGTTATAATTTGCTCTTTTACTGATTTGTTACTCCGGGCCTTACTACACCGTCAATTTCCAATATTCAGCGAAAGCGTGTGACTACGTAATTACAACTGCGAAAGAATGTTATGTTGGATGTTCTGCGAAAGAAGGACTACGCAGAAAATGCGGTGTGGTTCTGTGCTACTCACCATAAAAGGCTGCATTAGGATTTCTAAGAATAGCGACAAAAATTATTGATTTTGCACAGCATCGCTTTTTTATACCCTGTTCAACTCCATAAACTACTCGAACCTGCTGTGAATAGCTTGTCAAGAAGAGAAGTGCAGATATGGCTTCGATTAATGGTGCGGCAGGCTCAGCCCACGTGAGCAAATTGATGAGAAAATTCAGCACTGCAATTATATAATTTTGTGACAACGATATTTTTTATATATTAATTTTAATGTAAAAAAAAACTGACTCTCCATGAAACCTGATGGGTCACCTCCACTTCCCGCAACCATGTCCATGATTGTCTGAAAATGTAAGTTTCTTTTTAAAAATCACTGTATTTTTCAAAATTATAAGCACAATTTGTAAGAGAAAAACCAATTCAACACTATTGCAAATTCACAAATACTCGTCCATGAAAATAAAAATGCGTTGACAAAGAGACGCTCCTCTGGCGAGTGAGCATAACAAAGCTCGAATTATCTAAAGAGAGTACACACACGAGTACACTCAGAGAAGCATTACTCCGCCATGCATGTGTTTTAATGATTAAATTACTTGAGCTCTCCACACTTTCCACGCTCTCTTTGTAGAAACTAAGTCATTCAATAAGTGACTCGCATCCATAGCGGAGTAATTTTTCTCTGAGTGCACTCGATTTCTCCAATGTATAATTGCATAACTTTAATAACCTGCATAATGCCAGGCATTTTGTCGCCCACGAATGCCATCATTGAGAGACCTGAGGCAACGAGAAATGGCGGCTGAAATATAAATTAAAAATTAAAATAATTATAAATCAATCGATAACTGAATGTTGCTCACATATGGGATGATCCCGTAGAGGAGCGTGAGCCAAACTTCCAATAAACGATTGCCGCGGTTGTCGAATCTGAGAAAGGATTTTGAGATGGAAATTATTTTGTCATCATTATTTTCATTCGCACAATATTTGTACGACATCAAACATGCCATCGAAAAAGGGATTTTATCTCTGCAAGGCAAAGACAATTGATTATGAATATTTGAGTGGAAATTGGAAAAAATCGAACCTGAAGATGCAGGCCACAACGCTGGCAATGAAAGCGCAAATTATGTAGATAATCACAAGGATGCCGAACAATTGAATAATTACAAACTACGAAAATAAATTGTTTCGGGGATTATTGGTTTCCTTCGATACCTGGTATGTGGTTAGAGGGTCGTACCAGAAGATCACGTTCACATTGACTCCCGAGAGAATCTGGAATTGTCAAAAACGTTTCACATAATTGCTTAGATTTTTCCAAGAAATTGCTCAAAGTTTTATAAAATGGAGGAAAATATATTTGAAAAACGATAAATTGGAGAATAAATGCTTACTTTTGCTAGGAAGCAGAGAATAAGAAGAAGATTCGCGACTCCACAGATAAGAATTATCCAGATGATAGAGAAGATAAAGGAATTCGACAGAGAAGGAAGAATGAAAACAATGATTGACTCGATGAAAAGGAATATCACTCCTAAATACATTTATTAGCAAATTTGTATAAAAATATTATCGACATTATTAGTATTATTAATAGATCTTTAGAGAGATAATCACTCACCGTTGTGGAAAGTAGTGAAGAACAATTGCTGGAGGGATGAATAGTTGGCTTCGATCTGAATTTTTATTATTTAATATTTCAATAGTCAATAATGCCCACCCAAGGGTTGTGCATGTACTTGGTCCAGGGAGTTTTGAATCCATACGAAGCGTGGAAAACCTGAGATTGAATGAATTGGATCCCTGTTGATATCTACTTTCTTACGGTATGGATAACGTTCCACAAGGAGCAGTTTGCAACTTGCCATCGTGAAGCCCTCCACGTCATCCGCTGACCTGGTTATAAAACAGTACTCGCCGTTTTGGCAAAACACGCGTTTGCATTCCTGGTGAGACTATCACACAATCTGGTTCATTTTGCATGGAATCCTCCGTGAGAATAACGCGCAATCGTTGGTAATGAGGACGCACCGAAGACGGACATGTAGAGCAGAGTGAGATTGAATCCAATGGAAAGACCAAAGAGCACAACTTGTCCGGTGAAAACCGACTGCTCATCCATATCGATCGATAACAACAACTCTCGAGCTGTTACCAGAGCAGCGCCGTCAAGAATCCATTTCTCGCCGATTATAAACTCAAGTCAACGCCTAATTCGGGGGTGACGAAAAGTGTCATGCGAATGTAGTAGTAGCTCCCTTACCTAGAAAACATTTAGCAATTTTCAGGTGTTGAATGATCCTCGCCCTCCTTTTCCCGCTGTCGATCTTTATTTCGATGAACACGCACAACAACAAGGAGTTACTGAGCAATACATTGACCACTAAATGTGATCGAGAACTGATTTATTTGTAGCAAGCTACATTACAAGCTGCGCTGTGCGCGGGAGCTGAATCTCGTGGTCATCATCATATTCTCCTCTCCTCTGATGATTGCAACTACCGTCATCCGACTTCTCATCATCTCCGCCATTCCTCTTCGATAGTCTCGTATGAGCAGGACGATAACTGCCGCGTCAACTGCGGGAAAGACTGAAGTAAGAGCGGTGGCGAGAGAAGGCAAGAAGGGGAAGAAGTTGATGAGAAAGGGGAAGTAGAGCACGAACGAGTAGGGAATGTACACGCAAACTATCGGCACTGACGCCTGCAAATATATCAGTGCGTTCGCGTAAGAATCGCAACCATGGTCGTACAGCAAAAAGTGACAACTTGAGTTTTTCACAGATTCTGATAGCCCTTGGTGTGCTCTATCGATTTATGTTTTATTCATGACTTCAAGTTTCGAATTTGCATAATTATGAGTGTTCAAATTTCGAATAGATTCAAGGTATTTCAAGTATATCTCTTCAGGGAGAATAGCTAGAAGTTTTGTCTAAAGAACAAAAATGACCGCCATGATGAGCTGCATCTACGTATGTCATTTGTTTATTCAAATTTTATATTTTGAAAAACACCTAAAAATTTGACGACGATTTTCTCGAAAACCAGGCCGAGTCCAGTCACCAGTTTTCGATATGTTGTTGCCCTGGGTATAATCTATCGAATCCACACAATTACATGATGTATCGAGGGCGGGATAAGGTTGAAATTTTCAATACAAATTTATATAAAACGCAAAAAATCCCCTCATTTCACCCTCATTTCACCATCATTCTCCTCATTTGACGCGAACTGCGCGGTGTGAAATGAGAATTACGTGAATTTTAGACCGCTCACTTCGTGTCTAACATGTGAAATAAGGGTGAAATGAGGGGCATTCTTGCGTTTTATATAATTTTGTATTGAAAATATCAACCTTATCCCGCCTTCGATACATCATGTAATTGTGTGGATTCGATAGATTATACCCAGGGCAACAGCATATCGAAAACTGGTGACTGGACTCGGCATGGTTTTCGAGAAAATCGTGATCAAATTTTTAGGTTTTTCAAAATTTGAAATTTGAATATGACATAGGTAGATGCAACTCATTATGGCGGTAATTTTTGTTCTTTAGACAAAACTTCTAGCTCTTCTCCCTGAAGAGATATACTTGAAAAACCTAGAATCTACTCGAACTTTGAACACTCATAATTATGCAAATTCGAAATTTGAAGTCAAGAATAAAACAGAAATCGATAAAGCACACAAAGGGCTATCAGAATCTGTGAAAAACTCAAGTTGTCACTTTTTGGTGTACGGATTTGTGAACGTTTTTTGCGGTTCTTACACGAACGCACTGATATTCCATCCAACATTGGTCTTTCAAAAGCATTTTCTATTAAGCCCATGTATTCCGTGATCGTTAAAGTTTGATTTCGATAAACATCACGGCATTAGTCTATGCAAATGGAGGCAGAAAGTTAGAGAATATTCAGTTTCGTTAATTTGTCCAGAACGCCTTGAATATTTTGTATTCACCTGAGCGCAAACTGCGATGAGAATGCTCTTCTGAAAGGCTCGATATCCTTGTGACATCGTTCCCGCCCCTCGGATGTAGTGGAAAGTAAGTGCCGCGAGAGTGAAAGCAATGGTGAAATTGATAGACAGGATGGTAAAGCTGAGCAGAATGATGCAAACTGGTTTGAATGCGAGCAAATCAAACTCCTGAAATTTGGGTCATAAAGAAATGAATATTTTCAGAAAAGTTCTCACCCACTCATGTACGATAATGTAGTCCTCGCAGGTATTTCGATGGAATTGTTGTTGGAACCCCTCACGAAGTGTTGAGTGTCGTTCAAGAGGAGTAGTTGGCATGGCGAGATAGGAGGCTGCGATATACCTGGAATTAAAGTGATATAACAATCCCAAATAAACTGACCACTCGGCCGTAATTGGCGATAGCTTTGTCATCCAAATCTTTTTTGGGCATACTAAGTTTCGTAGAAATGAGATCAAGGTTTTCGCCCGAGTCTTCGATCCGTAGCAGCACATCCCTTGGGATCCCCTTCATTTTCATCCTATTTCCAAGAGCCAACCAAGCACTTCTCATCCTTTTAATATGTTTGTGCGTGTTCGAAGAAAACGCTAAAAAGAAAGAAAGAAAAGCAGTAAAATGAGATAAAAACTGGGAGTTACTCACCAGATTACTACTTGGACTGACGGGTACAGAACCATGAGCACAATGCATCGGGGCTGCGAGAATAGTTTAATTCGTTCGGGCCTGACATTTTCAATGCTTTTCCCCTTCTATTGCATTTGTAATACGATCATACCAAAAAGTCAAAACATCTACTTCCGTCGTTTACAAGACAGCAACTTTAGCGACCTTATCAATGTGTACTGTCTCGCCTTCGGTAAACGCAGGAAGTAAAAATTTGACATCTTGTTTGATCATATAATTATATAAATGTTATATGCAGTGCTCGATCTCACATTCGAATGACTATGAAGCGGTAGAGAAAGTTGATATTTAGTAGAGTACATGGAACTGTGTAGGTGGCAATGAGTAATGCGCCCACGCTCTGTAAATCAATGCATTAGAGAACATTTTGAAAATATATCGACATATAAGGTGAACAAATTCGGAATAAAAAGCAATTCTGTGTGAGAAGTTGAATTTCCATGCCAGTATTGCTTACTTGATCAAATTTGGCGACGATCGCGACTGTGTTACCAACGATGAGGATTTTCTGAATGTTTAAAAAATATAAAAAAACATATAAATTAAAAATTGTTTAAAAAATATAAAATATACTTCTTATCACGTACATATTACAATATGTAAGCACACCAGTGCTCTCAATATCCAACACAAAGGAGATGTGAGAGGACGTTTCCCCCGAAAAATAGTTTTCAATCATTAGAGAAGTATTTATAATAAATCATATCAATTTTAATTAAAATTAAAATCTTAAAATCAGGGCTTACCGGACGAAGCAGAGCGTGGATCATGCACAGGAATATATCAAGACAAGCGAAGGCGAACAGCAAATGTTTGTACGTTCCTAATTGTTTACTGGAGAATCGGCCGATGAGAAACATGAGAAAGCAGTTTGCTATTGCGCCGATTACTAAAAACAATTCATTAAACTCAGTTGTCGATGGGAGATGTATACCATTATTTCCGATTTCGAAGTGTTCGCTGGTGATCATCATAGAGGAGATCTGAAATGTGAGATGAACTCAGCTCCTTTATTACTTTTTACATGTGCACTCATTCGAAAGACGGCAATAAGATGCGAGAAGATCATTCAATTCGGTCAATGGTCGTCGACAGGCTAATAATTGCGCAGTCTTTCGAATAACGCACGCGGTATTTTTTCTGAGTTCATTTTTAATAAGGACACATTATCAATACTTCTAGATACAGAGATAGAATATTCTCGCTTTACAACTTTCAGCCTCATGTTTAATCCAGAGCGCGTTAAGGTTGGGAAATGGAAATTTTTTTTAATACGTGGCTTTATTTTGCCTTCTTCTATCTATTTGAAGCGCCAGTGATCAACCACTACATAATCTAGTTTTGTTTTTGTGCAAATTCATGCATTAGCGACGCTTACTGAAGCAAGCTATTTGGCAAAATTAAATGTGCACACAACCCAAAATTGTTCGAAAACTATTTTGTTTTTTTTAATCTAAAATACTTCTTAGATCAGAGTACAAGCGGTCTTCCGCATGCTCATCAAACTTTGGAAGTGATAGAAAGAGAATTGACACATCGTAGAACATATAAATTCAGAAAAAAAAGAGTCTTCGTTTTTCTCTCAATTTTCCGGAAAAGCATTTTTATATATGTCGGAGTGAATAGATAAGTGATGTGTAATGAGGTAAGGGAACTCTAACGAACAAAGGGAGCTTAGCATCATTTTCTTCCCCCGTGATATTGTCTGTGATGACGGAACGTTCTTCGAATTGCCATGAAAAGATGTACAAAAATCACATATCGGAGAAATGACAGTGATTAAATTTGTTGAAAATTAGAGCATTCATTAAGTTGTCGAGAGAATTACATACTGACTCATTGCCCCTGAGAAACATTGACATTATACAGTCTTGATATTTCCTCGTTGATAGTTGATACAATATTTATGTTTTCGTCGACAAGAAAGAATATCCACTTTCTTCTAAAACTATAACGCGTGTTTCAGAACTGCGAATTTGGGAAATGTCTAGTTCGCTAAGTTCACATCCTCAAAGGAAAAGTACGCTCAAGATCAGATGTTCTACGTGAATGCACAAAACTTACTGCTCGTTAGATATAGAACTTTCTGATTGTTATAACTGGCGCAGATCAATATAGGCAGAGGATGACCGTGAATTAGTTCAGCAATCACTATATCGTGTTTTATATTAGTACTTCATAGTTTATAGAACAAACGTGTGACACCTTCGATCTCAAACGCCATAACGGGTGGGTGTAATTCTTCCAGCAAAGACAACATAAATATGTATAATAAATTTGAAAAAAACAATGTGTTACCAATGTTCAACTCAGATTCACTCAAATTCATTGAATTGGAAACTGTAATCCTCCATTTTTTTCCAAAGTAAGCACATGATTCTAGAAAAAAAGAAAAAAAAACGGATAACGGTAACAAATATTCCGGAATTTCCATAGGTCCATACGACATTAAATGTTTTCAATTGAGAATTTTGAGGTGTTTCAGTTTTTTTCTCCGCTTTTACGAATTATAATGTAACTTTGCCTCTCAATTAGGTTCCCGGTGTTATCTTCATCTCTAGTTCCAATATCTACTAGAAATTATACAAGAAATATACATTCTTCATACATTACATTACTGTATTACGATAGTTGATCGAGGAGACGACTTCAACGGAGTTCGTCTTAATCGAAGATGTCACGTTCGTTGATCATTTCTACAGTTGTCTTTTTGCATCTCATCATCTTGACGAGTCCGCGTCGATAGTCTTTGATGAGGAGTATAATTACTGCTGCGTCCACGGCGGGAAAGATGGAAATGAGTGCGGTGGATTGGGATGGTGTAATGGGGCAAGAGATTCCGAGGAAGGGACAATAGAGAATGAGTGCATATGGAATGTACAAGAACACAATGGGCACAGATGCCTGCAACGATGTAATATATAAATTCCATATTGTTTACTGTCTCGGGTTCAATAGAAGTGCACTTCTCTCCATCTCTACCTGAGCACACACTGCCACGAGAATACTCTTCTGATAAGCTCGATATCCTTGTGACACTGTTCCCGCCCCTCTGATGTAGTGAAAAGTAAGTGTGGCGAGAGTAAAAGCGATGGTGATGTTGATGACAATGTTAAGGAAAGTGCTGCCGATTATACATATCGAATTGAACGAGAGGACGCCGTTTTTCTGATTGTGAGGCAAATTTTGATATGTCATGGACTGTGACAGGGAAGTGTGTCAAAATGGAATCGGCATATGAGGGAAACTAACCCAATGGTGCACAATAATAAAACCATGGTTCACTGTACGGTTGTACTCTTGTTGGAACAAACTGCGAACTGTTTCCAAATCGTCTAGATCGGTAGATTTTCCGATAACAACGGATAAAAGGAACCTGAAGTTGGATAGTGATGAGTACACGGTTACCCCACACACAATAACGTGTTACTAGTAGTGTTGTTAGATAGAATAATTCTGGTCTCGAATAACTGAGGTTATTCGTGAATGTTATTTGCAAATAGGATTATTCCATCTAACAATACTAGTCACTGGGGTCTCATATTGCAATCTAATAGAATTGCGAAATTGGGAGGACGAAGGAATACAAGAGCGCAACGCGTGCGAAAGAGTGCGAGAAATCGAGAAGGTAGTGATGAATTTAATTCGAAAAAGTTCCGGGAATTGGAATTCCAGTACTCACCAAGAAAATAATTGAGATGTCGGATAGAGTAGCATGAACACAATGTATCGTTTCTGAGAAAATATGAGAATACGCTCGGGTCAGGAATTGAATGTGTCATAATAAGATAAACAAGAATCGTACATTCGAATGACCATGAAGCGATATAGAAAGTGGAGATTGAGCAGTGTGAACTGAACTGAGTATGCACCGGACATGAAAGCGCTCACGTACTGTAAAAGATTATCCCAATATATAGTTTTGCAGGGCCAGAAAATGATTTTATTCTGTAATTCTCAGATGAAATGAAACTTTGTTTTAGATCACTCCTCCACGCAGTCGAAGACATGATATGGTTCAAAAATAACAAACACAAAAAACTGATTGAGAAAACTAAATGTTGTTCCTGGGAACGATCCGCCGAGCGTTCCTAGGAACAAAAGGAGCATTAGGGAGCACAACGTTTCACGCACGGACATTGGCCGGCAAGAGAACGGTGACAAAGGAGTAGCAAAGAAACTAGTAAACACGAGAGAGCGTGTGAAAGTGAGAGAGCGCTAGACACCAGTCTCCGCCCCTTTGTTGTTGTTTACTGTTCGGCCGCCCCGGATTTGAAAACCCTTCACATCAACCGTTCAAACGCAGGTGTCCCTATTTAGGTGGCGATGAAACGCTGTAGGGAGAACAACAGGAACAAAACTAGGAGCTAAAAGTTCTTGAGCTCAATGTTAGAGTTTGGTTACACTGACCGACTTGAGCAACTTGGTTACAATGAATGATGAATGAAAATACATATTCTGTCCTTACTCGACTTTCGATTGGTGCATTTGCGATGAAACAGAAGATTGTACCGATGAGAAGAACTCTCTGACAAGGGCAAAGTCACACGATATCTTAGCATTGTATTGGTTGACCTAGCTAGGATCATTTCGTCCCCTTGACACACCAACAATCCACTGTCAACAAATTCCCATATTGATCGTGACTTCTCCAGTTTTATCGCACCCTCTCAAATTACCTCTGTGGCGTAGCAGTGCTTGCGTATTTGAATTGAATTTGCAAAAATGATGATAAATGCATCTAACCGGTTGAAGGGTTCCATGCAACACGCAGAGGACGACGTCAACAATTGCGAAAGAGGCCAGCAAATGCTTGTAGGTTCCCAGTTTTTTGCTGGAGAATCGTCGGATGATATACAACAGGAACACGTTCGATAAGGCGCCGATTACTGAAATTATCGGGAAATAGGTAAACTGAATAGAACTACACTCATAATTACTCATCGCAGGAATCAACACTGAGCACATTAGCAAAGTTTACCGAGTACTGTAATAATCAAAGCACTGTTTAATACATTACCATTATTGCCGATGTCGAAAGCCTCTCTTGCAATCATCGCGATATCAATGTGGTCTACTTATCTCCGCGTAGTCATATATTCTTCCTCATATAAATCTTCTCATATAAACTCATGTAATCTTATATGACTCGTTCATTCAATCGTGTATGCCATGCGCTAAAAGCCTCTGATGTGAATGACAGGTGGTAAATGGATGGAACTTCTCTCATTATTGCTGATCGCAGGCATCAACACTGAGTACACTCGCATTACTTAACGAGAACTGTAATACTAATAAGCACTACAGTGGCTTCTCATGAAAATAATCGGATACAAATCAAGTTTTTAAAGAATGCAGAATTCATTGGGGAATGGAATGGGGAAAACAATGTTTTGATTTTCAGGGAAGTAGAACTCTTTTTCAATGGGAAAAAAGGGGATCCACCTGGACAAGTTTATTCATTTTTTACCGGAAGGTATACAATCTATTCCGGATGTGCAAGTTTCAATAAGTGGTTCTTCTGGACGTCATCTCTTCATCCTTCATCTTCTCTACCATGGTCCTTCTTTCATATCCGATCATCTTCATGAGACCCTCTCGATAGTCTTTGATCAGTAGAACGATAACAGCTGCATCTATAGCGGGAAAGATTGCAATGAGGGAAGTGGATAGAGGTGCCATGAAAGGCCAAGAAATGCCGAGGAAAGGAAAGTAGAGCACGCACGAGTATGGAATGTACACGAATATGACGGGGACAGACGCCTGCCATGAAAAGCGGTCAATTTCTAATTTGACTGGTGGAGCGGACTCGAGAATGTATTTTCAGCGTTGAGCGTAATACTTGGCATTCGGAATGACACTAGCTCTTGCCTGTGCACAAACTGCGAAGAGAATGCTCTTCTGATAGGCTCGATATCCTTGTGACATCGTTCCCGCCCCTCGGATGTAGTGGAAAGTAAGTGCGGCGAGAGTGAAAGCAATGGTGAAATTGACGAAAATGAGGAATACGCTGCTCGCAATGACAGACATCGACTCGAATGTAGTGGAGCCGTTCCTCTGTAACTTGAAATTTATTCAAAAATGAGTGAAAAAGAAAATACCCAGTGGTTCACAATGAGAAAACCGTCGCTGACTGTACGATTGTACGCATGCTGAAACGCTTCACGAACCGTTGTCAAATCGTCTACATCTGTGGACGGGGCAAAGAAGAGCGCTGAAAAGTACCTGAAATAGGAAGGAAATATATAATTTATCAAAAACATCATGACTCCTACCAAATGAATAATTGAGCTGTCGGATATAGTATCATGTAACGTGTCTTAGAAAAGAGAACAATTCGATCGGGCCTGGAAATGTTTATTAAAATAATTATATTTATGCATGCCGCACATTCGGATGACCATAAACCGATAGAGAAAGTTTAGGTTGAGAAGCGTGAAAGGGACCGAGTATGCACCGGTGAAGAAACAAGTTAGGCACTGAAACAATTTTTTTCGTTTCCAGAAATATTGTGAAATACCGCAAATAACGTGACTACTGTAAGCAGTGCCGATGATGTTTTTTTTTTCATGTCCACGTATGTATTTTGCTAGTTGAAATCAGTAATTCCATTATGAATTATCAGTTGGTAATCGAACTTTCGTACGCGACTTTCAATTGGAGCATTCGCGACGATGCAAAATATACTGCCGACGAGAAGAACTTTCTGAGAAATGCAGTTAAAATAACACAAATTCTTTTAATACAATTTACAGGCTGAAGAACGCCATGCAACAAGCAGAGAACAACGTCGACGCCGGCGAAAGCGGACAATAAATGCCTGAAGTTCCCCAAGGTCTTGCTGGAGAACCGTCTTATGAGATACAACAGGAACACGTTGGATATTACGCCCAGCACTCAAAGGTGAATTGATAAATGCAGCTAAATGATAAATGCCTTAACATTGTTGAGAATAAAAGCTATGAAAGAGGAGAAGTAGATACGCTAAATGTTTAGCACTTTACCGTTATTGCAGATTTCGAAAACCTCTCTAGCAATCATCACGAAGGAGACGTTGTTCAGTTTTTTCGTAAGCTTCCCTCATCTTAGATGACTTTTATGATCGCAAATGGCCTACTTAGTCAGCATCTGAATATCAGTGGAGAAATGCCGAACTACATTCATTATGTCTGATAGCAGACATCAACACCGAGTGCATATGCGTAATCGTACACACACCGCGAAATACGAACTCTTCTTATCTTATAGTTGAACGTATTTCGAAGACAGTAATCAATGACGTCATACTTACAAGCGTCTGCCTATGAATGACATTCGAACTGTACTGTATCTGGTTGGTTAGCAAGACTTTCAAGAGGGGAGAGGGACTCGCATTTGATCAGACGAGTACTAAACACTGACTTTATTCGACTTTCCTCATACAATTATGACTCTGGAAGCATCATCTTTCTGTATCATTTCTCTCTGATGTCATATCTCGAAAGTCCATCGTCTGTACCATCGTCCCTTTACATCCAATCATCTTCATGAGTCCCTTTCGATAGTCTTTGATTAGCAGTGCAATAAGAACCGCGTCGACAGCGGGAAAAATTGTAGTGAGATACGTGGCGAGGGAAGGCATGACTGGCGATGAAACACCAAGGAAGGGGAAATAGAGCACGAACGAATAAGGGACGTAGTTGAATACAATTGGGAGGGATGCCTGCAAGGGAATTCATTCCTGTCAATTCTCTAGTAAGGCTGTTATTGTCCAATTCTATGTATATCCTGTAAATTCATATCTTCACTAATGATATAAGAAAGGTAGTGATATTTTTTTCCGATTTTTCCAAACCTGTGCGCAAACTGCCACAAGAATACTCTTCTGGTAGGCTCTATATCCTTGTGACATCGTTCCCGCTCTTCTGATATAGTGGAAAGTAAGTGCCGCGAGAGTAAAAGCGATGATGAAATTTATGGAAATTACAATAAAGCTGATAATGAAGACGAAAATCGATTCGAATGTGAGAACGCCGTTTTTCTGTAACAAAAATGAATAGAAGAATTGTCATTGGAAGAACTGGCCCAACCCAGTTCAACTGGGTTGCATTTTTTTCAGTTATTAACTTATTATAATGTTAACGACGGTATGTAAACGTGCTATGCAATATTGAATTTGTCAAATGAAATCTATCTGGGTAATTAAATCTAAATGTTTAGTCTGATCTGGCCGATGTACTAATGTGGAAACTGACCCAGAATTGAACAGTCACAAAGCCTTCTCTGATAGTTTGATTGTACTGATGCTGAAACGCTATTCTGACGGTTTCCAAAAGCTCGACATCGTTTGTTGGTGTGGTAAAGGCTACTGTAGCAGCGAACCTTAAAGGTTGCACATAAAATTCCCGATTTACGAATTCAACTATGATCACTCATTCATCGTTTTGAATATTCGAAATGATCTTGATTTTTTTTTGTCTACGAATCACATTCATAAAAAAGAAAATTGCACTCACCAAATGATCACTTGCACTGTCGGGTACAGTACACTACATACGATGTGCCGGGGCTGCGAGAAGATTATGATTCGTTCCGGCCTGTAATAGCGAAATTCTGTTTGTACCGTGGACTGCTCGTGTTACATTCTAA
Organism: Pristionchus fissidentatus; assembly: GCA_036245785.1. Classification (NCBI taxonomy): domain Eukaryota; kingdom Metazoa; phylum Nematoda; class Chromadorea; order Rhabditida; family Neodiplogasteridae; genus Pristionchus; species Pristionchus fissidentatus. The sequence goes on from BTSY01000004.1 coordinate 10,241,687, forward strand.
TTGCCAAAAATCGATAGAGGAAATGAATATTGACGAGAGGGAACGGAACAGTGTAAGCTGCAGTGAGGAATGCACTCAGGTACTGTAATGGTAATACCGTACACACCTTTTGTAGATAAATACCTCAATTTATATATTGAAATTAATTAATTAATTTAACGAGAAAAGTAGAAATATCGTACCCGGCTCTCGATTGGCGCGCTTGTCGCCATAGAGAAAATGTTCTCGATCATTATCATTTTCTGAAATCAACATTTAATGAAATAAAGAAAATGAAAAAAAAATTTAATGAAAATGAAATTAAAAAAAAATTAAACTTACCGGTCTGAGAACGGAATGTATTAGGGACAAAACTATATCAACACCAGCAACAATGGACAATAAATGCTTGTACGTTCCAAGTTGTTTACTGGAGAATCTCTTTATGAGATAAAATAGAAATGCATTAGACACTGCGCTTAGTGCTGAATGGAAGGATCAATAAATAATTAGTTAAATTGTATACCGTTATTGAAGATTTCTAATGCCTCGCTATAAAACATGTTACACAGTATTTAATTGTAATATAACGTGTTATACAATATCTGATTGTACTAGATTAAGAGTCCCATGAGTGTCCACTTCTTTGTAAATGCCGTTCACATTATAATATCACACTAACTATAAGGTTGTTTAACGACATTCGAACGCTAGATATTGTTGACAAGTTCATACATATCTTGTCTAACCCATTTTAAGCTTTGAAATATTGGGCGTTCAAGATGTTCCATGAGTAACGAATTCGTTTTTTCGTTCACCTAAATGACCGACCTCCTTAGATTTCGTGTACCAAAAGTGTAAAGTTTGGCTCCTTCCACCCGAGTAGAGAGTATTTACACCCATAAGAGAGCAATCGCGATAGAATCGACCGGCTGGCGGAAATAGAAAATTTTGGTCTCCGATTTGGCTTAAAAGTGAACCTAAGGTACTTTCGGGTCTGTTCTATTCAAATCTGTATACTAGAGCTCATGAAAATCATTCTCTGTCGCGAGCGGTTGCCTCAAAGCTGAGGTGTTCGGAAATTTTGCTCTAAAAAATTTCACGTAAATTAGTGTAACTTTGTTCAAACTTGAGATATCTTCTCATTCTTAGGATTATATGAAAGAGTAAACCTTCCGCTACGATTTGTGCACCACCACATCATTCCTGGCCCATGCCGTGCTGCGCAGTGGTCGCTTTCGCAAAAGTTTCCATAATTCTCCTAATCGGAAAAACCAATGCCCCGTTCTCGGGCAATTTATAGGGCCATGTATGAAGTTACTTCGCCCAACTTTTCAGCCGGATCGGGACATCCGAAAAAATGACGCTCTCGCCGAAGTAGGAGCTGCCAAACGTTTCATGCCATAAACGAAGTGTAATATATGATCAAAATGATCCATCATGTTCATCTCAACATTCTGAACAACTTCTCTTTTGAAAGTGAACAGCTATCTTTTTCGATTACGGAGCTACACTGCTTAGAAGTTGCGACGCGCGCTCTCCACCGTCCCCTCTGCTTGTCTCGCGCTCTCTCACTTTCGCACACTCTCTCACGTGTTTCGAGCACTACCTGGTCCAAGTATACTTTGAAAATTCAGTAAGCATGAATTTCGAATATATATGGCTCTATTTTTAACTAAAACAAGTTTTCTCAGGACAAAAATGAAAATCATGGTGAGAGAGTGTGCGAAAGTGAGAGAGCGCGAGACGAGCAGAGGGGACGGTGGCGAGCGCGCGTCGCAACTTCTAAGCAGTGTAACTCTGTTCTAGAAAAAGATAGCTGTTCACTTTCAAAAGAGAAGTTGTTCAGAATGTTGAGATGAACATGATGAACCATTTTGATCATGTATTAAACTTCGTTTATGGCATGAAACGTTTGGCAGCTCCTACTTCGGCGAGAGCGTCATTTTTTCGCATGTCCCGATCCGGCTGAAAAGTTGGGCGAAGTAACTTCATACATGGCCCTATAAAGTGCCCGAGAACGGGGCATTGGTTTTTCTGATTAGGAGAATTATGGAAACTTTTGCGAAAGCGACCACTGCGCAGCACGGCATGGGCCAGGAATGATGTGGTGGTGCTCAAATCGTAGCGGAAGGTTTACCCTTTCATATAATCCTAAGAATGAGAAGACATCTCAAGTTTGAACAAAGTTACACTAATTTGCGTGAAATTTTTTAGAGCAAAATTTCCGAACACCTCAGCTTTGAGGCAACCGCTCGCGACAGAGAATGATTTTCATGAGCTCTAGTATCCAGATTTGAATAGAGCAGACCCGAAACTACCTTAGGTTTACTTTTAAGCCAAATCGGAGACCAAAATTTTCTATTTCCATCTACTCCCTCAGTTGGTCGATTCTATCGCGATTGCTCTCATAAATAGAAAAGTGCTAATGATCACTACGAAGATCTAGGCCGTTGTGGTCATGCAAGAGTACATTCTTGCGATGAGATGAGAAGGCAAAATGCACCCTAAGCACAAGATGATTTTCGTGGTAAATGACACACATAGAAAAACACACGCGATTGTCAAATTAACACAATTAGCCTATACTTCTAGTTATTGATCTAGCATATTGAAAATTGGGCATGCATATATAGAAACTCACTAATTGCAAAGTAACTTTATTCTACTTTTCATCCAGAGAACGATGGCTCTGATTGCGCAAGCCTCATCTTTCCTAAATATTCCTTCTAGATGTCATCTCCTCGATGTTCATCGTCTCAACTCTTTTCCTTTTACACCCCAACATTTTCACCAGCCCCTCTCGATAATCCCTAATGAGAAGTATGATAACGGCAGCGTCGATTGCTGGAAATATTGAAGTGAAGAATGTGGCGAGAGAAGGCATCAAAGGGCAGGAGATGCCAAGGAGAGGGAAGTAGAGGACGAACGCATACGGGATGTAGACGAACACGATTGGTACCGACGCCTGCAAAGAATATTAAAAGAGTAAATAGAGCGCTAATAATAGTTATGCTTAGAAAATGTCTCGAAAACCGGATTTATCGTATTGACGCATCGAGCTACGGAATATCGTTTTTATCATAATTTTCGAAAGTATGACCTGAGCACAAACAGCGATGATCTCTTCTGAAAAGCGCGATATCCTCTTGACATTGTTCCCGCTCCTCGGATGTAATGGAAAGTTAGTGCGGCGAGAGTGGAAGCGGTGGTGAAGTTGGCAGAAATTACAATAAAACTGATAATGATGACGAATATCGAATCAGATGTGATCTCATCTTTTTTCTGCAAGTAATGAATTCAAAGTAGGTACATGAGCGAAAAACGTTTTCTTTTTTTATTTAAGATTTTGAGCGTTAAAAGTTCACGAGAATTTATTCATTTAATCGAAAGGCTGCATAATTTATATAAAATTCAGCTTCAATATTAAAACTATATAAAAAATTTCTAATGCGTATACTAAACTGACCCAGAATTGAACAATTACAAAACCTTCACTGAAGATTTCATTGTACTCATGCTGAAACGCGATTCTGACAGTTTCCAAAAGCTCTTCATCGTGTGCTGGTAGTGCAAAAGCTAGCGTGGCAACGAACATGAAAAATTAGACGGTTAAAGGAGGAAGAACAGCAAAAATGATATCTGAAACTAATCACATTACTCGCTTACACCTATGAATGATAATGGAAATCCAAAACATGAGATCTCTATCTTTCCTCCGAACCGAGATACTCGCGAGCAAAGAAGCTACAGGGCTCAGGGACAATCAGGGTCAAGTTTCCGCGCACGCAGGAGGGGCTTTCTTTCACGTGCGCGAGTAAGCAAATCTCTCGGTAAACTTTATTTCCCGTGTCGAATTTGCGTGCACTTTACTCCCGCTGGGGAAGAGGATGAGGGAGGATTGTCTGATTCCGAGGCATTCGGCCGACTCCATGCAAATTGCGGTAGACAGCGAGAGAGGGCGAAACAAACATGTAAATGGGCTAGTTCTCGCAAATATGTCAACCTTTGTCTTACAGTAAGTAAACGGAAGTTCAGGGTTGTCGTGTTAAGATATCCTGCTGTTCGTCCTCCTTTAATCTCCATTCTTATTTTATTGAACGATTCAATTCGCATACAAATAAAGCAAAGACATTTAGTGTCATTCTTCTCTATGAATATTCCAATTTGTGTAAGCAACGACAGAAACGAATGAAATTACCAAATTATCACTTGCACTGTAGGGTACAGTACCATACATGCGATGTATCGAGGCTGCGAGAAGATTACTACTCGCTCCGGCCTGGAATACCGAATTTCGATGTGTTTTGTTATTCACTGTTGTTGATTTGCCTTACATTCGAATTGCCATAAACCGATAGAGGAAATGAATGTTAACGATAGGGAACGGAACAGTGTATGCTGCGGTGAGTAATGCACTGAGACACTGAAAGTGTTATTATCGTTGAGTGATACCAGGCATCCATTGCAAGAAAATTTTTTTTTTAAATTAAAAAAATTAAACAATTTCCAGAACAGTTGTTCTCACTCGGCTTTCTATGGGAGCTCTGGCGACCATTGAGAATATGCCGTCCAACATTAGGATTTTCTGAAAAAAACGACAATGATTGACGACTACTAGAATGGACAGATTAATCGATATTAACGATCAAAAGTAAAAATGGACTGACTGGTCTGAGAATCAAATGAATTACACAGAGAACGACGTCGACAACAGCAAAAATGAACAATAAGTGCTTGTATGTTCCAAGTTACTTGCTGGAGACTCGAGTGATGAGATGCAGTAGAAATGTATTAGCGAGAGCTCCGACTACTGAATGGACAGATTAATCGATATTAACGATCAGCAAAAGTAAAATTAAACACCGTTACTGCCGATTTCCAGTGCCTCGGTAGAAAACATCTCAGTAACCGCGGAGATTTCTGATTAGAGTTAACCAAAAGTCCCATGCTCACCCATCCGCTTGTTAATGTCATTTTTAGAAGAAAATCTCGGTAATGTAGGTCAGTGATATTTAAAAGGAAGACAAATTACTGACTTATTGTTAGTCATCGTAAAGGTAATCTCACCAAGTAATGGGGCTCGTGCCCCATATATTTGAGGTGTCCTTGAGCTGTCGAACACGGTGCTTTGAATCCGGCTCTATTTGTTGACAGAAGAATGGTCCATAAATGACTGGAGCCTATAAAAACATTTTAAAGCGAGGTCAACTGATGCGTTATGTGATAATCCAGTACGAAAATGTCTTCAACATTACCTTTCATCTCGTCGATCATACTCACCGGTGTGACCGACGAACTACCTAATGATGACGGGAGTCTTTGCGACGCCATCGCTAATATGTTGGGTTGGTGAAATGTGACTTTGGCCTGAGAATCGAAAAAAATTCTTAATCATTGCTAAGTCAGCCGGTTGGCCCGAGGCGGGAAATAACTTTGCATACGTGAATTTCGCGGATACTCTTGTACTTGGAGTAGACTGGCGAGGAAAGGAGGACCGATTGTACAATAATGTGATCTGAAATATGAAATGTGAAATATACTCTGCTATTATCGGCTAACGATAACTGTTCACATAATTCAGATGCTGCCTCAAATCATCGGCAACTATCCCGACCAAAGTGTCTCCAATAATCGATTTCGTGCTCAAACAAAATGGAGCCAAGTGAGGTCGTAAAATATTGAATTCGGTCGACTCTTCACTTTCAGAATTCTCTCAGCCTGGCTGCAGTCTCTGGCAAGCTGTCGAAGATAGAGTGAAGAAGAAAGTTCTCATGATTCGAACATGGACAATACGCACAAAAAAATTTATCGATAAAACTTAATGAAATGATTTTCTCCGATTTTTATCGACTGAAATGAAAATGTCGAGATAAAAAAACGCATTTTCCACCAAACGGAAGGGGTCGTCCAACTGCACTATAGTCTTTTGGCGACTGTTCTGGTATTTTCAAAATAGCAGATTATACAGTCGCGCCGGAAAGTATTCGTACACTTTGTTTTTCTTGTGTAACTTTCGCAATAGTTGAGCAATTGACCTGAAAATTTTATTGGAGCTAGCCAATCCATTATCTAATCGGATGCCACTATTGCGGTGTTTGGAGCCAATCGTCTGGATTGCATAGTGATGACGCAACTCAACATCACTTTTTCGAAAAATTATATCTCGGAGGAAAATAATTCTCCCAAAATTGAGGCTGCAAACTCATAACTCGGCTCCCAGGTAAGCTAGAGACCCGTTCTAGTGTTCAAAATGATCCATTTGGTGAGCCCAGACATCTCTGAAAGTTTGGTGAAGATTGCACATCATTTGCCCTCAGGGCTCAAAAAAGTCACTTTTTTGCATACCCCAACTTTGACGAAGCTCAACTCTACTCAACTCAACTGACGAAGCTCAACTCGAAGGGTGAATTTTCTAAAAATATGGTTCCTGTGTACGAACGACCCAAAACCATCTAAGAATCGATTCCCAACTTTTTGTAGCATCAGCATTTTTTTCCTGCATGGCGCGATCGCATCCCTTTCGCGCGCTGGCTTCGAAATGTATCGTCTCTCCCTTTGCATAATCTCGCCCAGCCTCGTTTCCGAACACCAGCGCGCGCCAGGGATGCGAACGCGCCATACTGAAAAAAACGCTGATGCTACAAAAAGTTGGGAATCGATTCTTAGATGGTTTTGGGTCGTTCGTACACAGGAACCATATTTTTAGAAAATTCAGCCTTCGAGTTGAGCACCCTCAAAGTTGGGGTATGCAAAAAAGTGACTTTTTTTAGCTCTGAGGGCAAATGATGTGCAATCTTCACCAAACCTTCAGAGATGTCTGGGTTCACCAAATGGATCATTTTGAACACTAGAACGGGTCTCTAGCTTTCTGGGAGCCGAGTTATGAATTTGCAGCTTCAATTTTGCAGCAAGGTTGCTGCAAAGGAGAAAAATCGCAGCATCTTGAAATTTTTATTCTGGGTAGTCCATGGGTAGATCTACAACTTCTGTGAAAGTGATATGTGGGAGAATTATTTTCCTCCGAGATATAATTTTTCGAAAAAGTGATGTTTAGTTGCGTCATCACTATGCAATCCAGATTGGCTCCAAACACCGCAATAGTGGCATCCGATTAGTTTATGGATTGGCTAGCTCCAATAAAATTTTCAGGTCAATTGCTCAACTATTGCGCAAGTTACACAAGAAAACAAAGTGTACGAATACTTTCCGGCGCGACTGTAACTAGGCTAACCACGAGTAGTTTCTAGTACTTCCTATTATTCAACTGGTATGCCACTCGTAAAGTGCCCACCACTAGTAAACTATTAGTGAAAATGTGTGCCACAGTAGATACATGACCTCGTTCAAGGGCGCGAGTTTAAAGGAAGCGACTCATTTGGCTTGAATTTTAAAAAAATAGATACAATGAAAGACGACATATTTCTCTTCTTACATTCGCCTCCTCTTGTGAGCAGGTGCGTGGATCGAACCTGTACCCGGAAACATGCGTAGAGCGTAGTGCACGCATAGCTGAGTATTTTTCCTCAAAATGTAACGGCTGGTTATTGTTATTATCTATCGTTTCCTGAATATAATAGCATTCAACTCGATAAAGGCATGCTCTCGTATTTTGATTGACGTTCATTCCGCTAATCTTCTCTCACCTTCTCCTTGACTTCACTTCATACGGATGCCCGATTTGTTGGCATGCATAATCTACATCATGGGCGTTGCAGGAACGCTGTTTAATGCCCTACTAATTATAGTTATTCGAAAACGGTATGTTTAATAAAACTCTGTCAGATGGTTATTACAAATTTAAAATGATACTCAAGAATTCCGTGTTTCTGGTCGTGTTCCTAAAGAGGAACATGACCAGGAACAACAGGATCACTGAAATATTTTCTCTATACAATGCCTATGGTGCCGGGACTTGTGTGGAACAGGATTGACCCATGGTGTACTATCTTGGTTTTCGGAATCGTAGTCCTGCCACACCAAAAAAAAATCAATGCTCGCGAATTTCGCTCATATAACAACCAAAGATACCTTGGACCCGTTTTATTGCCAAAAGCCAGCAATTCAAAATCGATTACTTTTTTCCGACATTTTAAATTGGTTCTCTTCGAAAAAGAGCGATATCGAAAATCTGTCAACGTAGTTAGGCTGGGTATGGTCCAAGGTATCTTTGGTTGTAATGTGAGCGAAATCCGTGAACATTGATTTTATTGGTGTGGCAGGGCGACGATACTGAAAACACACTAAGAGAGTACACCATGGGCCAGTCCTGTTCCACACAAGTTCCGGCACCTTAGGCATTGCATAGAGACAATATTTCAGTGTTCCTGTTGTTCCTGGTCATGTTCCTCCTGTTCCCTGGAACGTTCTGCGGAGGAACGGGAGGAAAATGACCAGGAACAGGAGGAACAGAATTCTTGAGTACGTTCATGAAATGGCCTATTGATGGTGTACTTTCTTTCTATACCTCGCAGTGTCTCTCGCTTTGTCATATTCTCTCGTAGCCGTATCTGTTTCTAGGAGCGGGACGTTTTATTATTTTGACGAGTGTTTGTGAATTTGTAATATGTTGCAGGACCCCTTCGACTATGAAGACGTATGCTCTAATTCTACTGGTATCGGCGATTTATGACTGTCTTGGTCTGATTCCCATGGTAACTACCATCACAAGGTATTATTATTATTTATATGATTAAAATGCACCATTTCAACCCTTTCGCAGGATGGTGATCATCAACGATACGTGCTTCATGGAATTTAGCGGTATCTGCACACGTTTCGGTGCAGAAAGTTGCTGGTGGATTTTCGGTACATTTCATTTTTTTCTCGTTTTTTTGTTGTTTTTGTCGTTGCAAAATATTTCAAAAAAATATTTCAAATAATTATTGTAAAACGCTAAAATAATGACATACAGTAACAGTGAAAAATGTTTTGGGCACATTTTGTCTTTGATACAACTTATGAACCCGAAGAGGCTTTGATCTGATATTGATGGGTCTTGTGCCAAATACATTAGAGGTGATATTCCTATTGCGAAACCTTTCAGTTATCGCTTTGTGATAACGTACTCAAGAATTCTGTGTTCCTGGTCTTGTTCCTGATATACCTCTTGTTCCTGGTCATGTTCCTCTTGTTCCTGGTCATGTTCCTCTTGTACACGGGAGCGCTCCTAGGAGTGTTCCCTGGAACAAGAGGAACAATACCAGGAACATGGAATTCTTGAGTAGTCGATGTACACTTTGTTATCATCTCATGTAGGCCTGACGTTCAGGCTTGGGGGAGTATCTTTTCAATACTACGATGTTTCTTCTCTGTTTCTCTTTTTACCTTCGCTTCCGAGTCGTCAGCCGAACTGCTATAAACCAGAAAGTAATCGATCACTCAAATATTGAAACCGAAAAAAAACCATTATATCTTTTTCAGACCATTCCTCTAGTTTTAGTTGTGTTGCTAGTTTGTAACACATCTCTCATACCGATGTACTGCAAAATGCTTGCTGAAGCTGAAACTGAATTTGTGATAATGAGTGACTATCGAAAAATCAGGCCCGACACATCGAATTTTACAGGTATTTCAAACGAGCTTTTAAGATTCAAAAATGGATAGGGGATTTTTCAGGATTGATCAACTCTGCCGATCCGTTCAGTTTTGGTTTTGCGAACTACACTATATTGTCACCTCTCATGTCTTTCTTGATTTCAATCAAATTGCGAAATCGAACAACAACAACATATCGACACATCGAAGTTTGTTAATACTGAAAATAGCGGACAGAAACGTTTTTTTGCAGGGAACAATGAGCCCGAGAGCGAAATTACAATACGAAATGCTGAACAAGGTATGGTAGTTTCGAAATTCTCAATTGTATGAATCCGAAAACTTCCAGGCCTTGAACATTCAACTCGCGGTTTCATCCACCGTTTTTACTGGCTGCCTTATTTGCATTCTCAGTTTCATACAATTTGAAGGCTTTAACATGTCGGAGATTGCTTTCCTTTCGGTTCCGGTACGAGCTGAACAGAACGCAAATTTGCTCTAAGCGCAAGGTTCTCCAACCCTCTAATTTGTGATACTTATTCAACGCACTCTCGCGTTTGATTACCGGACAGAGAGAGAGCATGTGAAAGGAGGAGTGTTGGACAGCCGTTCTCTAACAATAAGAGAGGAAACGGGGATCATAAAGGATGGATTTATCTCCTTGTGCGGGGATAAACGAGAGATTCTCTCTTTTGAACAGTCGTCGCCAATACTCACTTTTAGATTTGTAATGCGCAAAGCGTGTTCATGCCACTAACTAATTTGTGCGTCATTACTCCTTACCGAAGGTTTGTTAAAATTCAAAATATTCAAACTAATAAGGAGCGTCCGCTAGCACCGTTCATATCGGGACTGAATTTTGTCACACAGCCTAAAGAAAGAAGGGATCAGGGTTAGAGAGTGACATGCTCTCTCACTTTTCTCGACATAATATCTTCAACATTCAATTTTAGGTTTATGTTCCGGCCTTTCAAGACGGTCACACATTTTCGAGTAACGACTACGCAAGTTCGAATCGTTTCCTCTGAGTGCGAGTAACACTGTATTGTAATAAATAAGTATAACCATATCCGCCAAGCAGTGATCTACAGTTCAAGAAGATACATCGGTTAGAAATGCAGACAGACTAAAACAAAGTGCGTGAATGTCTACCCGGCCTTTTGTAACGGCTAGAGTTTCTTTAAATTGGTCCAAACATTCGATGAAATTGAAATGGGTGGGCAAGTGTGCATATTTCACTACAATTTCACTACGTTTTATGCTATTTCCTGCTGCTCGCTTTTTATCGGACAACTTGAGATCTATCATGCGCCCCCCTGGTTGGAATACTCGACTCATATGGCCAGTGAAATCACTTTCGTACTAGTTTTGTTAGAAGGAATAAATCTATTGTTATTCGCGAATTATGCTAAGTTAATTCACGAATAACCTATGCTATTCTCGAATAGTATTTTCTATCTAACAAGACTATTGCATGCTCACATTGTGGCATTCAATCGATCGTTGCTTTGGAGGCACGCTCAGAAAAAAGTCACTAGGAGCAGGAAAATGAAAAAAAATGTTCAATTACCGGTAAGTGAAATGTCTCTTATTTCTAGTGGCTTTCACTTACAGGTAAGTGAACATTTTCGCTTTGTGTCCTGATCCTAGTGACTTTTTTCAGAGTATCTAACTGTTAGGGCTCATTATTCAATCAACCAATCTTTATCAGTTTCATGCTTTGAGGTAGGGTCAAAGGGCATGCTGATCTATTCTGATTTTGAATTCAGCTGGTTCAATGGACCACCAGTCTCTTCCCACTGTGTGTTTCAGCTCGTCTCGTCAGCGCGCGTGGGGATGTCCCACAGGTCGTTTTCGATTGTACGGTATCTAGGTAGTCAACGCTCTTGTCCAGCTAGATCCATTCATTAGTCACACTCGTTTAGCCCAGTCCATCTTCTTCTTCTGCGCTAGTTTGACCAAGTCCTTGGGCTCCGTCGTATCTCTGAGCCGGACGTTCGTCCACCGATGTAATAGAGTAAGCCCGAGCATCTTTCTTTCCATCTTACGTTGGGCAATTCTTAGCTTCTCTGTCAGATTCTCGAAGAATCCATGTTTCCGATCCATATAGAACAGCTGGTGTTATGAGTACGTTGAGCGCTCGCCTTTTGTGATTGAGCGATAAGCGATGTGATGTCATTAAACCATGAATTTTACACCAGGCTCCCCAGGCAGATTTGATTCTTCTCTCGATTTCTTCTATCGAAAGACCAGAACTGGGAACGGAATACCTATCCAATTTACCCCGTTTCATTGTTATGATTTTGGACCACAAGTGAATTTATTTCGACTCCAAAAACGGGCCGTTTTCGCTCGCCGTTTCGCGGGGACAGGCTCCCATAGGGAAAGCGAATTGCCTTCTCACAAAAACCGAACAGGCAACCGTAATGTACATTCTCATGTATTTCAACTCGCATCGTTCAATCGATGTGCAGTCACTTCAAATCCTCGTTCGATTTTTCTCATGATAACAGCCTTCTCCGTGGACATTGGGTTTACCTTTATTGTGCTAGACGTATGTTGCAATTTTATTGGCTCACTTTTTGCCCACTCTATCTCTCGCTTTTAGTAGATGGATAGAGCTTGCGAAAATAAACCGCTGAAAACTAAACTAAAATAAATCGCGAAACTCTTAGGGAGAACTTACGCTCAAACTATTCATCATGTTTCACATTTATTTTCATTTTTCTTCCTAGCAATTAATTCCCGAGACATGCATTCCCGGTAGCAGTTGGTGGGGAAAACAACAGATGTTGTTTTATGCACAATTAGGATTAATGATTGGAAACATATTATCTCTTGCCTGTGCTTGGCATCGGTCTCCTTCTCTGCTGAAATGGTGCATTTTCTTATGGTCGCATGTCACTATACCGCCTGCAGCATCGGAATCCTCGCTAACGTAACACTTCTGCTAGCTGTCTTCATGAGAACCCCGCCAGCAATGCGGTAGGTCACCTCACTAAATATTTATTAATTAATAATTTGTAAAAATTAATTAATAGCTAATTAATTAATTATTAATTTATAAACAAAGCGTTAACAGATCCTACGCAGTCCTCGTCGCTTTTATGGCTTCTCTCCAACTCTCCACGTGCTTTACTTCTTTCATCTGTTTTGGAAGGATACATAGCATCGATTGGTTGCTTATTGGAATTGATTTTCAGGCTAATACCCGTCCATGAATTTGCGTTTGTGATCTTTGGCGGACCGATTCGATTATTTGTTGACAGCGAACGTCTTAAATTTGTTATCTACATTATAATGCTTCACGGACACGCGCATTACTGCATTATGATCGGAGTTTGCTTCGCGTTTCGGTGAGTTGAAAACGGCGGTGGATATATTGGGTATCAGTGTAAATCTCAACAATAAAAAGATACCGGATGATTGTGGGGACCACTCCAACCACTTCGTCTGCATTGATTCTGGTGTTGATACTTTACACACCCACCTTCATCCTTACGGTTCGGGTCTTCAAACGCAGTATTGCCTAGATTCATAGACGATTGATATTTTTCGATCTGATGAGAAATATCATCCGCAGGTCTTCATGACGAGTGCACCGTTGTCTGACAGTGAATCAACTGCTAACCAGATTGCCAAATATAAGATAAAGTACAACATCGACGAAAATGAGCGACCGATCGGTAAGGTGACGAAGAAATCGCGCGTGCCTAGAAAAAGTGTTCACCCCTCATAATTATTGAATTTCAAGTCTTATACCTCTACACTCCTGTCGCCGTGGCGTTTGAGGCATGGTGTGCAGTGCCCATGTTTCCTGCCTACACAGTCATTGTCGTACTGAGCCTTCGAATGCATCAGTTTCTCAAAACCCAAGCAACGTCAATGAGTGCACGCACCCACGCAGTGCACACTCAAATCATCACGGTACGCGTACTGCAAATTGCGTGCTCCTAATTTCGTTCCTTGTTCATGATATAACAGGAAATGCTCTTGCTCCATTACAGGGAATGTACTACCAGGCATGCCTGCCTGCGTTTTACGGTGTTTCATGCTGCTCGCTTTTTATCGGACAACTTGAGATCTATCATGCGCCCTGGTTGGAATACTCAACGAATATGGTACATAGAGGAAACATACATAATTTAGTACGTTGCACACAGGAATAGAATCATTCGTTTTGAGGCGGTTGAATAGTTTTAGAGCTCAATTTTAAATTTGTCTTTTGATTTTTTTATTAATCAGTTCGAATACAGGCCAGTGAAATGACTGCTACGCTCAGCCCATTTTTCAGTATTTTCTACATACGCCCGTACAAAAGGTCAGTAGCAAAAAAATGAAGCAATTCTGTAAAGTGATGACAATATTGTTAAGTGTCTTTTCGCGTGATTCCCATTTCAGACTCGCGGCTTCGCTCATAACAAAAAGGAATGGAGAAACGATCAAAAACATAAAGATTACTTCTACATGAACATTATTTCCGAGAAAACGAATTTACGCGATTGCATCAGAGAACATTCTTGTCATTTTCACTCGTTGAGAGCGGTCGCCTTTCCCTTTCGTCCGTCTTCTCCCTGACTCGACTCGATCCTCCCAACACGGAACTGGCCAGCCGTGGGAGTAAGGCCTACCATGGTTCTCCCATGTATCTTCCTGGCTACCCTGAACGTCCTCTCCCTCGCTTCCGATGGAAGGACCGTTCAATTCGATCAAGCCGTAACGAAGATTCGAGCTGATATTGTTGGACTATGCGAGGTACGAAAGAAAGGAGAAGGAGCAATCGATCTCAATGGCTCTGGAGGGATACTGTATCACACGGACAGACTGGACAATCGATCTGCTGGTTGCGGGTTCTACGTGCACAGGAGGATGAAGTCGAAAGTAGTACGTTTCTTGAGTATTTCACCCCGTTTCGCTATTTTGGATTGCCGCCTCCCGAACAATGTCCTTCTTAGAATTATACAGTGTTATGCGCCGTGCTCAAACCATTCTGATGATAAGTACGATGATTTCCTAAGCGAGTTAGAAACAATATTTCGAGAAAAGGTGCCTGAGCAGCGCAGTTTCCGCAAGGTTTACAAGGTTATAATGGGAGATCTCAATGCAAATGCGAAGATAGGAAGTAGACAGGTAGGGGAAACTTCTATTGGTACATTCGGATTTGGGGACCGTAATGATAAAGGAGAGAGGCTGGTCACGCTATGTGAAAGCCTGAAAATGCGCGTGGGAAACACTATGTATCAGAAGCAAGTTAGCCACTGTCACACTTGGGTTTCTCCAACGGGTAATGCGGCCAATAGGATAGACTACATTATCTTCCCCAAAGACTTCCCTGTGACGGATGTAGACGTTATCAATAAACTAGATTTCATGACCGACCATAGAATGGTTAGAGCCTCAATCGCAATGGGAGGTAGACCGCGCGATCGCCCGGGAGGTTCTAAAAATGGAGGGGTCTTGGACAGGGATCTTTTCAAACTACATCTTGAAAGGGAGGTATACGGTATTCCGGAAGACTGTAACTACAGTACACTGGTTTCTCTCATACAGGCGGCGGGTGATTCTTCTATGGTGCCGATTTCTGCTATTCCCCGTTATTCTCTTAGAACCAACAGACTGTTCGCCGAGAGATCAAAGCTCAAGGCGACTGCGCAGGGATATCAACGTATTCAATGGGTAGCAATAAACAAGGCACTTAGGGGGAGCATCCAACAAGATGCAATTGACCGTATGACTAGGATGGTAGAAAGGGCGGTGGAAGAGGGGAAAAATTACAAAAGGGCAGTGAGAGATCAGTGTGCTGGGAGAGATAGAATCATTAAAATGCAGGGCAAAGGTGGAATGGTCAGTTCTCAAACTGATATCGAAGATGTGTTCAGGGACTATTATAATGATCTATATCGTGGAGATGGAGGAAGAAACTACAATGTGAGAGAGTCGGAGGATGAATTTATTCCCATAGGCAGGGACGAAATTGAGGCTGTTCTAAGTGGTTTCTCTTCTGGGAAGTCACCGGGGGAGGATAGGATTACCGGGGAAATGTTGAAAATCGGCGCAAATTAGAAATATATAATAATTCGTTTCTCAGGAGCTTTCCATGATTTGACAGAAATCAACTTTTTCGTTCGCGAGTGACGGAGATTAAATTCACAACAATGAATATCGACAAGCAAATGAACACCAATTATGAATTCTTTCAGAACCTCATTGCGATGGTGCATTTACTACATAGCTTGGTTTTGAATATCGGAAGATTCTTTTGTTTTGATAGGGTTCCATTGTAATGGCAAATTTTCGCCCACTCTTTCTTGCTTGAAGTAGACAGAGATTGTAACCGCCAAGGAGAACCAAGAACTTATAAACCTAATCCCTCATAAATCGCGTTACCCTCATATCAGGGAGATCTTAAGTGTAAAGGCTGATTGCTCAAACTGTATGTTAAAAATATTATCATGCTTTTACTGTTATTTTTATGGCGCCTGGCAATGTGTTCAAGACATACATTTCCGGTATCAGTAGGTGGCAAAACAAACAGATGATTTATGTCCATTTACGATTAATGATTGGCAACTGACATTCTTAGGTTACGCTTGGTATTACTATTCTTCCTTGCTGAAATGGTGCATTATGCAATGGTCGCCTGGCATTATATCGCGTGTACCATCGGCACACTAGCAAACGTCGTACTTCTACTTGCTGTCTTCATGCGAACTCCTCCCGCAATGCGGTAGGTCTACCCACGTCTCATTTATCGATCAAATATTCGCAGATCTTACGCAGTCCTCGTTGCTTTCATGGCTTCTCTCCAACTTTCCACGTGTTTTACTTCCCTCATCTGTTTTGGAAGGTGCGACAATCGCATCTGGTTCGCAATTGGCACACATTTTCAGGCTGATACCCGTCCATGAATTTGCGGTTGTGATCTTTGGCGGGCCGATTCGATTATTTGTTGACAACGACCGATTTATATTCGTAATCTACATTGTAATGCTTCACGGGCACGCGCACTATTGTATAATGATCGGAGTTTGTTTCGCATTTCGGTGAGTAAAAGGTAGTTATATTGAAGAAAAAAAACTAATTATAAGCCACCGAATGCTTGTCGGGACCACGCCAACCACGACATCTTCGTTGATTCTTGTGACGGTTATTTACGCTCCCACTTTCCTCCTAACGGTAAAGGTCTTCAAACTTAACATTGCCTTGATCCTTAGAGAATGAATACTTTTTTATTTAATAACTATCTGATGAATAATATCGTCCGCAGGTATTTATGGCCAGTACATCGTTGTTCGACCGTGAATCATTTGCTAATATTCTTGCTCAATATAAGACACCTACAATATCGACGTTAACGAACTTCCGATAGGTAAAGGAAGGCCGCGTGTACCTGGCCTTGTACCTCTAGTATATGAAGCGCGTTCCGGATACAAGTGTGATTCACGGAATTCTTAAATTCACTCCATTCATTTCAATTTGTTTATCCTCTCACAATCAATTGCCAGGCTTCTACTTCTACACTCTGATTGTCGTAGCCTTCGAGACTTGGTGTGCTGTCCCCATGTTTCCAGCCTACACAGTCATCGTCCTGCTGAGCCGTCGAATGCATCATTTTCTTAAAACGAAATCTACGCTAATGAGTGCACGCACTCGCGCAGCGCACACTCAAATCATCACGGTACGCGAAGGAACTTTTATAGCCTATATCGCTACGTAGTATGCTTAGTTTCATGACCGGCAAATACCCCATTGTAGGGCATGTACTACCAAGCGTGCTTGCCTGCGTTCTACGCTGTTTCATGCTGCTCTCTGTTCATTGGCCAACTTGAGATCGTTCATGCGCCCTGGTTGGAATACTCGACACATATGGTAGAGGAAACATACATGTTGCCCAATTGTACTCATGCATAGAACTTTTTTTGGAGGTTGTATAGTTTAAAAAATTTTTGATTCGTCCTTTTGTTGTCTTAATATTAATCAGTTCGAATGCAGGCCAGTGAAATGACTGCTACACTCAGCCCTTTTTTCAGTCTTTTCTATATACAACCGTACAAAAGGTAGGCGATGAGGAAACGAGAAAATATCTTCACATGATTCCCAGTTGAGGTTTGTTGCTTCGCTCATAACAAAAAGGAATGGAGCAGGAATCAAGCACTTAAAGAAGATGCCCACCATATGAAAATTATTTGGAGAGAACACGCATTTGAAGATTGAATAAGAGAATTTTCCCAGTGTTTTTATCTTATGGCTGAGTGATAATGACAAAGACTTAGAATTCATATTAATTTGACGTGTCTCTTAGCGCCTGACAATAATTGGCAGTAGAGTGCGAATATCGTCTATCGACCGGTCTAGAGAGTGTGTGATATGAAGAGAGCGTGGTCTCACATTGCGCACTCTAATTGTCAGCCAAGCGCAGTGTAATAAACAATACGAACAGGATCGCACTTATAATAAAGTCAGGCTCGATTCAATAGTAATGGTTCTATTTTGGTCAAAAGCTAAGACAGACTACGAGTGGGAATGGTTATCAGGTCTTTCATGATTGAGAACTCATTGAATTCGGTCGAACATTGGACGAGATCGAAATGGACGAACGGTTGATTGGAGAGGGGCTTTCAGCGGCGTGGAGGCCACGAAAAAATGTTAACACCGCCTGAAAATATAAATACCATATGTGAAAAGAGAGGAGTCACAAGAAACAGGTAAACACGGACCTTTCTGTAGGGATCGTACTGGATAATTGTGGAAAATGAAGTGAGTGGACCGTGTATCATTAGTGTCGACAGTAGCAAATATCCCGGCACTCAATTTGTGATATCCGTATCAAATCAGTATGTAAACAATGTCCATATCGATTAGAAACAAAGAATTGGTTGTCAAATTTCGTCGATATCACATTTCCTTATCCTGCGTAAATTATACACAAAATTGCTAGGAGAACGGATCTCCAAGGTTTCGTATCTAGGAAACCGATTTACAACATCCTCCTTCCACACACTCTGGGTAAGTTAACGAGCGAGATTATGGAATGAGGAGGCTGGAGAACCGATTTTCAAGAAACGAAACCGTAGAGATTCGTTCTCATAGGAAATGTGCGCTCTTTGGATTCAAAAAAAAGATCTTCCAACTCAAATTTGTCTTCAAGGGAAACTCGAATAGGACGAGAAGAATTAGTGAGGAGAGTGGACAAACAAGGACAAGAAATGGAACGTCCGCCTATAAATTACTAATTAATAATAATAAAGTATTACGAATGAAGTGATAATGAATTAAAAAGTTTTAAAAACACGGATCATACGGTATACATGTGCACCTCTATGTTCAAAATGAGAATTCGTAGAGATTCACCTGCATGCACAGTTGGAAAACGAAGCGTACGTGCATTTTCTGTGTTGTAGCGCTCATTTGGTTCTTGTGCAGGTGGAGCATACTGTAATGGAATTATTGATTTGGATAGGAGGTTTTGGAAGATGGAAACTGCGAAATGGAGAGTACATCGACGAACACTAATGTGATGTTAGTTTCTTAGAAAAGTAAATGGAAAAAGGAAAAAGGGTGTTATGCTGCGCAAAAATCATGGGTGCAATTGCACCAAGGTGCAAAAATCTCGGGGGGTGCAAACGAAAAATTTGAATATTGAGTGGAATGGCATGCATTCTTCAATATTCGAGTTATGAACCGTAGAAAGTGCGAAAACTTTGTAGCCATGCTTGCCGAAGTTCTTGAAACTCGAATAAACATTATTTGGAAATTTTTTATTAATGGGATTTTACTCGGCACCAAAAGAAAATGTAGGTGCGACAATTTCGTGCAATTTTTATTCACTAATTTGGTAAATAAAGTCAATAAAATTTATAAAGTGCATCTTCGGTAAGATACATATGAATGGCATGCGTTTTCAGCTTTTCACATTGAAACGAGACGGTAAATTAATTAATTTTCGATTTTCGGAATTTCTTGAAACCTTACGTTTCTAGGCGAACTTCGAGTGAATCTTGATAGCTATTAATGTTTTTACAATTAATAATTAATTTTGGCACCGATATCACTATAGTTGTTTACCCCGTTGAGGCAAGCGTCGCGTGCTGCGTCGCGTACTGGCACTGCGGCGCTTGTTCATTAAGAAATTCACCATGGACATACACCCCGATTTTGCTGATTCGAAGACTACGGGGTAACTTTGCACGCGCAATCGAATGAACATACTTAGAAGTGCACTGGGCTATGATGAAATATTGAAATTTTAATTTTGAGTTTTCAAAAAAATATAACTATTTTCAAGTGCGAGTTATAAACTCAGTTACAACATGAAAAATGTTCCTTATTGCACGAGCTTTCAAAAAATATAGCTATGTAGGGGGTTTGGAT
Source organism: Pristionchus fissidentatus (assembly GCA_036245785.1). Lineage (NCBI taxonomy): Eukaryota > Metazoa > Nematoda > Chromadorea > Rhabditida > Neodiplogasteridae > Pristionchus > Pristionchus fissidentatus. Next base: position 10,261,574 of record BTSY01000004.1, read on the forward strand.
GCGTTCTGCCAAAATTGAAAATTTCAGTTTTTGACCGGGTTTGATCAATGAAACTTCTTATGGCCATTTTCGGTCTCTACGGCCAATGTTTACCCTAGGAGCATCTTTTCAGCATAGGTTTGTTTTTGCTTGTACGGTCGTATCTCGATCGACTCAGATAGTCTCTCTTATGGTTTAGTGTCGGATCTCCATCATTCTTTGTTAAATTATCATGACGGTATTGAGTATGAGAGGACTGACCATTCATACTTCTGATATTGTACACTACAAAAGACTGGTACTTGTCGAATGTGGGCACTACATTAGGGTAGAACTGAATTTTATTTAAATATAAAACATTTCTTGAAGAATTGACCGTACATCTTCTAGATACTTTCTCATATCTCCTCTGTTTAATTGTGCTCCGAGTGGCACAAAACCAACACCGATCATTATCACTGTCGTTAGTTTTACGAAAACGGAGAAACCAATCTGAACAGAGGTGTCATATCGATGAGTATAAAATTACGGGTCTCACCCACAGATTCTTGTTAGTTAATTGTGGGTGTTGAGGAGAACACGGCAGCGGAAATTGAAGCCGTCCATAATAGATTCGATGTCGAATGCGGAAACGAGAATCCACGCACACTAACAATGATGAGGGAGGATTAGAGACTCGTTAGTTTTAGAGGGTTCGCATTAGGGTTGGTCAAATCGGTTCCTGCTCTCTTCATTTCACACACTCTCTGCGCAAGGCCGCGGGCGATCGCACCCATCGACCGTGCACTATGAACCTTAAATTTTTACATTTTCGAATGTTCAAAAGAAAATCCAACTCACAAGTAGCAACAAAAAAACTTTATATTTACTTATTTGAGTGAATGTGTCTTTGTCCAATCAAATCGACAAAAACTGATTCCCCGATTTTATGTGGTTACTGTATAGCGAGAATGAATATACTAAGATGAGACACCGAGTATATGATATACTCAATATTGAGTATATTCGCGCGTCGAGAGAGCGTGCGAAAACGAGAGAATATACTCAATATTGAGTATATAATATACTCGGTGTCATATCTCAGTATAGAATATACTCAATAGTAAGTATATTCATTCTGGGTGTACGATGCTAGGACTTTGAGGGTTGAGGAGTTTGAGGCTCTTTTTCGGTTGTTAGACTTATTTTCTAGGAACACTTTCGGCTCAGAGGTACTGTGTATTTTCGATGAATTGTTATCTTTGTATTATAGATCTGTGTGTGTTTTTCCAGTTTGGCACTTGGCATAGTAACTTTCAGGAATCATATTTGGAGCCCAGGCATCCGAAAATGTCAAAAAAACAGGTAACACAAATTCTGGTACGGTCTGTGTTTGTAAAAACACATACCGTATCAGAATTTGTGTTAGCTGTTTCGATCCACTCGTGAGAGAGGCGTTTTTTCCCAGCCCCTGTTTTCTCCGAATCAATTATGAAAAACCCCCCTTCCGTCACACCCTTTACGTATCTTACTTCTTTCCGTAGATATTTCCTTTCCCAGCCCAACTCGTTTTTCCCTGAATTAATTATTAAAAATTGGCTCTGACCCTTCCTCCCCATACCATTGCTGCAATGCGTAAAACCGAACCGCCTACGGATATCCGTTTCTTGCTCCTTCACTGTTAATTTTCCTGTATGCGAACCTGTGCCGGAAAAAATTCAATGAATGGACTTCTAAAACTTATCCCTTTCAATCTAAAAAAAATATTTCTATTTATGCACAATAACGATTAATAATTGGAAAATTCCCAAAGAAAAATTATCACAGGTTTTTTTTGTTATTGATTTTTCTTTGCTGAAATGATACGCTATGTTATGTCCTCTTGGCATTATACCGCCTGTGCCATCGGAACTCTGGCAAACATCCTACTTCTACTGGCTGTCTTCATACGAACTCCTCCCGCAATGCGGTAAGTCACCCCACTAATTATTTATTAATTAATAATTTGTAAAAGTTAATTAATGATCAATTTATGTATAAACTATTTATCAATTTATCAACAAAGCTTTGACAGATCCTACTCGGTTCTCGTTGCTTTTATGGCCTCTATCCAACTCTCCATGTGCATTACTTCTCTCATCTGTTTTGGAAGGTCCAGCAATAGCATCGTTTATGGCTCCCTGAGCAATTGGCACACATTTTCAGGCTGATACCCATGGGCGAATTTGCGGTGCTGATCATTAGTGGGCCGATTCGATTATTTATTGACAGCGAGCGACTTAAATTCGTCATTTACATAATAATGCTTCACGGTCATGCGCATTACTGCATTATGATTGGCGTTTGTTTCGCGTTTCGGTGAGCTCATTATCACGCCTCTCACGAGAGGTTCGACTCAGAATGGAAGGAATGTGTTTGTTTTTTCTGATACACTTCTGCATTTCCCTAATATTGAACTTTGTTGATTTTTCAAAAATCGGCTCGAAAGCCAATAGGTTTCTCATTCTAGAAGGCTCCGGTAGGTCACAAGGGTTCGATTGATATACTGGAGCTCGTGGATGAAGGAGTACTTCAATAGGAAACGCTTAAAGCTGGTAGAATTCCTACTAGAAGATGCTCATAAATGGGAAAACACCGTGTCATTCGTCGTGAGAGAAGTGAAAGAGGCGGTGTGGAACAAAGGAATCAAGTAGTGAAATTACTAGAGGCCAAACATTTTATTCATTTCATATTGAAATATCCCTTTATCTACAGAGATTTATCTACAGACCCAATATATCATTTGAATCCTTGTGACCTACCGGAGCCTTCTAGAAAGAGAAAGCTATTGGCTTTCAAGCCGATTTTTTTGTAAAATCAGCAAAGTTTAATATTATGCAAATGCAGAACTGTGTCAGAAATAGAAGTACACAGATCGAAAGAGCTTTGAAAATGATCCTTAGCTCTAAGAGAACAGTCGCGTGTTATCATACCAGTTGAAAATAGTTAAATGGGAAAAATCAATTAACAGCCACCGGATGATTGTGGGGACCACTCCAACCACTGCGTCTGCATTGATTCTGGTGACGCTTCTATACATACCCACCTTCCTTCTAACGGTACAGATCCTGGAAAAAAATCTTGCCAAGATTTCTAGATATTTAACTTTATTATTATGCAGCTATATTTTAAAGGGCGTATTTTTATATAATAACGTCCGCAGGGATTCATGGCAAGTACAACTTTGTTCGACAGTGAATCAATTGCTGATCAGCATGTTCAATATATGATAACCTACGATATCAACGAAAACGAGCGTCCGATCGGTAAGCGTACAGTGGTGGCCAATATTATATGACATACATCTCTTTTGCCTTTTCTCACCTTAAACCCAACAAATCTTTCTCAAATTTTGGCATTATCAATTATTTGTGATTCTTCACGATAATATCTAATTGCTATCTTGCGACCTTGGCTGTACGACAACTTGCTGAGAAGTGGTTGTATTGCTGCAAACTCGCTTTTCAACGTTTGCCCTTGGCTAAATTCGGAATAACAAGACACGTACAACTTAGTTAGCCTATCGTGAAGAACAACTCTTGGGCTATCGAATTCACTCTTTGGATAAGACCTTAGCTGTCGCACAAACTGTGCTGCACGTGCTGCAGTTGCTGCACTTTTCTGAGATCACACCGGCATAACTTTCTTTAACAACGAGGAATCAGGCTCAACCATGTAGGTTATTACCGTGGAGACATTGCACATCCACTATGCAAGTTTGGACGGGATACCGCTTACTTTATAACTTGCAGCAAGATTACGTCATTTTTGAAGCAAGCTTTTTTAGCCGTGCAGCACTCTTGCTGCAGATGTTCGGCAAGTCTAGCGAACATCTGCAGCAAGAGTTCTGCACGGCTAAAAAAGCGTGCTGCAAAAATGACGTAATCTTGCTGCAAGTTCTAAAGTAAGCGGTATCCCGTCCATACTTGCATAGTGGATGTGCAATGTCTCCACGGTAATAACCTACATGGTTGAGCCTGATTCCTCGTTGTTAAAGAAAGTTATGCCGGTGAGATCTCAGAAAATTGCAGCAACTGCAGCACGTGCAGCACAGTTTGCGCGACAGCTAAGGTTTTATCCAAAGAGTGAATTCGATAGCCCAAGAGTTGTTCTTCACGATAGGCTAACTAAGTTGTACGTGTCTTGTTATTCCGAATTTAGCCAAGGGCAAATGTTGAAAAGCTAGTTTGCAGCAATACAACCACTTCTCAGCAAGTTGTCGTACAGCCAAGGTCGCAAGATAGCAATTAGATATTATCGTGAAGAATCACAAATAATTGATCATGCCAAAATTTCAGAAAGATTTGTTGGGTTTAAGGTGAGAAAAAGGCAAAAGAGGTGAATGTCATATAATATTGGCCACCACTGTACCTGGTCTCTTGTTGGGCCTCTTATGCATCAATCACGTTTGTTGGGTACGAGAGGAACGCACGGAATTATGTTAAGACTCACATGCAGTATTCACTCAGTCCGTTTGAATTTGTCCGCCCCTTATAATCTTCGGTATTGCAAGGTTTCTACCTCTGCACTCCTACTGTCGTAGCCTTCGAAGCTTGGTGTGCAGTTCCCATGTTTCCTGGCTATACGGTGATCGTCGTTCTGAGCCGTAAAATGCATCACTTTGTCAAGACCCAATCGACGATTATGAGTGCACGCACCCGCGCAGCGCACACTCAAATCATCAAGGTACGCGTTCTCTAGATGTGTTTTTGCTCTTCCTTTCGTTCTTCGTTTCTGTTATTCCCGGGAAAACTCTGCGGAATGTCTGCGGGAACTCAAGGATCAAGGAAAAGAAGGAGGAATACGAAATATTGAGCAGTCTAAACGGCCTATAGTTCCGCGAAAGACACAATATTCTCCATTACAGGGAATGTACTACCAAGCGTGCTTGCCAGCGTTTTATGCAGTTTCGTGCTGCTCGCTTTTTATCGGCCAACTTGAGATCTATCACGCGCCCTGGTTGGAATACTCGACGCATATGGTAAGGGAGACAGACACCATTTTGTATCTTGTCAATCTGCCCGCGCATTACAACATAGGACCAATATTTTTAAGCGGTTTTTTTACGTTTTAGAGTTCAATTTAAGATGCATCCAATTGTTTTTAAAATGAGTTCGAATTCAGGCCAGTGAAATGACTGCTACACTCAGTCCGTTCTTCAGCATTTTCTATATCCAACCGTACAAAAGGTTAGCATTAAGGAAACGAAGAAATTGTGTTAAGCCAGCTAAACAAGTATAATATATTTTTCGCATAATTCCCATTACAGATTGCTTCGCTCATAATAAAAGGGAATGGAGATGGAATCAAACAAATAAAGCCGTCCATATGAAAATTATTAGAGAGAAACACGCATTTGGACGATTGAATCACAGATTTTTAATGTGTTTCTGAGAAAACTTTATAATTAATATTAATTTAGACGTGTTTATTATCGCCAACAAAAGTGAAATAAACAAATAAAAAAGTCAAGATCAATTCAATGCAAATGCTCTATTTGGTTTAAGGCTCTGACAGAGTTCTTTACCGCGTAGGAATGGTTACCAGGTCTTTCGTGTTTGAGAACTCATTGAATTCGGTCGAACATTGGACGAGATCGAAATGGACGAATGGTTGATTGGAGAGGGGCTTTCGGCGGCGCGGAGGCCACGAAAAAATGTTAACACCGCCTGAAAATATAAATACCATATGTGAAAAGAGAGGAGACGCAAGAAACAGGTAAACACGGACCTTTCTGTAGGGATCGTAGAGAGCAATTGTGGAAAATGAAGTGAGCGGACCGTGTACCATAAGCATCGCCAGTAGAAGATACCCAGGCACTGTGTGTAAGACATTAAAATTATATTTCCGCATCTCGATTACAAATGAACTAGTGGAGATTTGATGAGCTATGTGTTTAGCTTCGAATTCCTCTCTTGTAATGCTGCGCAAATTTCGGGGGGCGGAATTCCACCCTCTGAGGGTGGAAAACTCGTGTAACTTAGCTCAAACTGAACTAAATCTCTCCAATCAAAAATAAAAATGTTCCAAACGTGGCTTGCAATCGTGGCTATCAAGTTTTTTCCAAACGTGGCTTGCAATCGTAGCTATAAAGTTGTAGCTTCACTAGGAAAAAAGTTATGAAAGGGTGCATACAACTGTTTTGCACCTTGCACCCAATCAAATTTGCGCAGCATTAGATTATTCTCTACATAACATCAGCAACTCTTTCGCGTCTGGAATCAACTCACAATTATTCTTCAGAGGAACCTCAAAAAGGACGAGGAGAATGAGAGAGAAGAGAGGGCAAACGAGGACGAGAAATGGGACGGACGCCTATGAATTACGAAGAGAGTGACTACACTGAGATGACACACCCAATGATACACTCAATATTCAGTGTTTTTTGCGCGCGAGAGTGTGTGTTAAATCGTTAGATTTGTAAGTGCGTCACACACATTGTGTCACATCTCAATGTAGGATACAGTTAAGTGTATTCGATAAGGGAATAATGTTGACGCTTGATTCGGTGAATACCCCGAATACCCTACGCTACCCATAATCCTCTGGTTACCATCAGTGAGTCGCCTCGTAAACGAGGCGCAAAGTATTCCCCCAGACCAAACATTCAAACGTAAAAATATGTTGGATCTAGGGGAATAAATTTTACCCTTTAATTAACTAAACGAGAAAATCTCACCTGCATGCACAGTTGGTGAACGAAACGCATGTGCATTTTCTGTGTGGTAGCACTCATTTGAGTCTTGTGCAGATAAAGCATACTGTAAGCAAACTATTGATTTGCATGGGAGTTAGTGGAATATAAATATTGCGAAATTAGGTACATTTATGAACAGTGATGCCAGCAAACGGCTTGATGAGGATGGTGGGTCTATTGAGCAGAAAAACAACTCACAGGCAGATGACGCAAATGTCGAGAAAGCAGCAACCGCACAGCAGGAAACAGCCAACACCGAGTGCAACGAACATTTCGAAGAAACCTGATGATAATTTCGGTTTAGTTTCCTATCGTATTTTTCACAGTCAAAAATCATAAAGATAGTGAATAAAATTGTAAAACTGGACTGACCTGTCACACTCCTAATATTGTACACTACAAAAGACTTATACTGATCGAATGTGGACACTACATTGGGGTAGAACTAAATTGTTTTATAAACCCTGGAAGGAGTAAACGAGCATACATCTTCGAGATACTTTCTCATATCTCCTCTGTTTAATTGTGCTCCGAGTGGCACAAAACCAACACCTATCATTATCACTGTCGTTAGCTTTACGAAAACGGAGAAACCAATCTGAACAGAGGTGTCATATCGATGATTATAAAATTACGGGTCTCACCCACAGATTCTTGTTAGTTAATTGTGGGTGAAATGTGTTAAGGAGAACTCGGCAGCGGAAATTGAAGCCGTCCATAATTGATTCGATGTCGAATGCGGAAACGAGAATCCACGCACACTAACAATGCAGTAGGGTTGGTCAAATCGGTTCCTGCTCTCTTCATCTTACACACTCTCTCGCCCGCGGCCTTGCGCAGAGAGTGTGTGAAATGAACAGAACAGGAACCGATTTGACCAATCCTATTTATTACCTTTCTTTATTGATCTAATTTGTATTTTTATTTTAACACATTTATCAAGAGTAGGCTCTTGTTATTTATTTGATGATTCTATTCCATATAATCATGAACATCTCACCAAATCGAGATGCACAAGGAAAGGATTGGGAAGGATGTCGAGTGTTAAATATCCGCCTCAAAAATGACATTTTTTATTTTAACTAGCGGGGTTGTTTGAGGTTAAATGCACTACGCTCTATGCGTACACTACGCTCTATGCATAGTTCTGGGTGTGGGTTCGGTCCAGGGGGAGCTCGGTAGCCGGCTCCGGGCTACATTAAAGCTCGCAGTATTCTGGGGAATGATAATCGCTACCAAGAGTACTGGCTTATTCCGGTGGAAAAGGCTAGTGAGGCAGAGAGCGATCGAAAGAAAGTTGCCACTACGCCACTTCGTGGCTCCGTGGCAACTTTTTTCGATCACTCTCTGCCTCACGAGCCTTTCACAACGGAAACGCAGGATACAGTGCGTTCAGAATTTTTAGAACACTTTCAGAAATGTTTCCTGTGATTCCCTACTGAATCTTTCTGGAACTTTTCAAAATTTTCGATTTTTCACGTTAAAACGTGTTAGAACACGTTCAGACACGTTTCGAACATCGTAAAACACTTTTCCTGCGAACTCCTACGCTCTCTGAATCATTTGGAAACTTTTTGAAATTTTCGATTTTTCACGTTAAAACGCGTTAGAACACGTTCGGACACGTTTCCGACATCGCAAAATACTTTTGTAGTGATCCCATACGATTTTTGAATCATTTTGGAACATTTCAAATTTTTCGATTTTTCACTTTGAAACTCGGCCAACCAGGTGAAAACGTGTTTCACGGAACTCAAAAACGTGTTAGAACGGTATCTGACACTCGCGAAAAATGCGGCAAAAGGTTTGCCCGCGGCGGGGGTCGAACCTGCGTCGGTCGGATTGCTAGTCCAGCGCCTAACCCACTTGGCCATGGATTTGGTGATTTAAATTTTGTAAAATTTTAAAGCAATTCTGGTCTATTATCATATGCAAAAGGTTCTGAGAGGATAGCATAATTTTGAAGCGATTTATAGAGAAAAGACGAAAATTTTGCGAACGGAAGGAATCACAAAAAAAACAAACAGACAGACAGACAGACAGATAGACAGACGTTAGCATTTTCTAATATTTAGTAATAAATAGGTAAAAGCACTTCCCGTCTTCGAGCTGGGCCCGCGGGAGAACACTGCTATGCCATTGTTACAATGGGCCGATACAGTCCGAAATGCCCACCTCGAGTCAGACCTATTGCGTGATCTAGTGACTAGTTACCATTTCCCCGTTATTTCGAACTTATCATACCAATGAGTGGCATAAGGAAGATTGGACCAAGAATGGTCAACTGCTGCGATATGAGAGACATGGCCACAATTTGGTAGATGCACCACTTGTAGGATCCCATCGACCGCGCACTGTGAACCTGAATTTTTTTTGAATATTCATCGAATATTTTTTTTAAATCCAACTTACAAGTTTTGGAAAAAAACACGGAATTCATGAGTGGAAAATTTTTAAAAAAATATTGTGCATACTCACATGAATAATTCTCAGCGTAATGAAACATACGATAAAATTTAGAACTTCCATAGATCGCATGAAACTTGAAAAAATACAATCTTCTCGAATTTATGGATAAATAAACACTCACATCAGCATTATCGTTTCGCCCTTCAACAGTGTGAAGTCGGTTGTATTTCCAGACATTTGCATGTTTAGTAGAATTGCGGAACTTGACGAGAAGTGTGTAAGCGTGTAAAGCAGTATCAGCTGCTTGCGAATTTGTGTAATTGCCACCTGCGGCGCTTCTAGTAGAGTGCGAAATGTGAGACAACTTTCTCTTCATTTTGCACACTCTCTCGATCGGTCGGTAGGTGAGAGAGTGTGCGAAATGAAGAGGTCGAGTTTCTACTAATTTGAGCCTAGGGATAAAGCACCCGTAGCAACGGGAACGTGCAGTACACAGATCGCGAACTCTCTAACATTTATCTCTCTAGTGAACTCAACACACTTAGATAATTGGCGAGATAGTGGGCGTAATGAAGAGAGTAGATAGTGCACTCTCTTGAGTTTCGAGTTCACTAGAGGGAGGGCGCATGCTAGAGAATCTAGTAGACAGTTCGCGCTCTGCGTATTCTATCTCAATCACATTTTCCAACATTCACGTGCGGGACGAAATCTGGTAGCCCGTAGAACTGCAGGCTCAGAAAGAGTATTCGATACTGTCTCTAAACAGTTTGGATTTATAAGGGATTTATAAGGATATAAGGGAAAAAGAATGCGGGAAAAAGTAGTCGAAAAGGACAAACGTTCTGGCGGTCTAGAACTCGTGAATATCAGAGCCCGATCTCGAGGTGCACGTAGAAGTTCAGTGACGATTCTTTTGTAAGCTTCTCCAACTGCGGCCCCTCACACTTTAGCCACTCCCTTTTCTGCTGATTAGCAACAATCCGATGTTTGGTCTTTCTCGACTATGTTAATGGTGAACGCTGGCAGAGGTCCAATGGAATCACGTTGATCTGCACTTTAATCTCAAGCACGAATCACGTTGTCACTATTCAATATGTCCTCATTCTTATTTAAAAAATCATATGACTGCAAGAAAAAAGGTTTAAAAAAGAATGCTTGCATTTTGTCACGGTTGCGCAAAAAACTGAATAATGCAAAAACAGAACTTGGATAATATAATTTATGCCTTTTATGCCAATTGCCTTTTATATTACCACAATTATTATGATTGTACTTTACGGCAAACGATATTCTCAATATTCAAATTTGCTGCTTCTATTTTACTCGGCAATGGAAGAAACACCGCCAGCAAAGCCTTCACTTTGATGGATACATTTCAATTGGTAGATCATACTGTGCATGGTGCTTATATTCCTCTAATTAAGGGTCGTCGTAATTTCGGGGACTTCATTTCACTTTCTTCCTTTTGATTTTGATTGGAGAGATTTCGTTCAGATTGAACTGAGTTACTCGAGTTTTCCACCCTCAGAGTGTGCACATGCACCCCTGAAATTTGCGCAGCATAAGTAATCGGAACGTTTTGACCGCCTGATATGCTATAGTAAGGACATTTGCAGATAGTCTAAGAGCTGAGAAGATGTCGTCTGATTTCAATAAGGACATCATTTCTAAGATTCCTATGCTTCAAAAAATCAAATTAAAAGTGTATAAAAAAAGGTAAAGGTGCTACACGCAAGACCACCCCTATCATGAGTAGCAAAGAGAGCCTGTCCTGAGATGATCAGCGGTCTGTTCGAGGCTATCCTCGTGTTGTGTGCACGTGAATCGGGGACCCTTTTCGAGGCATGTTTGATTCGTGATTTTTCACTACCAACATTTCTAAACCCCTTGGTTGGGTGGATCTGCAGACGCGGGGGTCGAACTTGTGAGAACTCGATCCGCATTCTAGCACACGACCAACGCGCTACCCGGTCTACCGGTCGGTATAATGTGTCTAATTACAGTGAATATTAATCGTGTGCACAACTCTTTTTTTATACATTACATTAACACAAAAAAAAGTATTTTATAAATTATTGTTTTCAGTTGGTATTCCAAATTGTATGCTTTTCACTTTCGATCTCCCCCGGGTCTTCTCCCCCTTCAATATGTTATCTTGCCGGCTCTTTGCCGATGATATCAAGCTCTTTACGGCATGTCACCCCCTTTCCTCATCTGAATCTCACAATCAATTTCAGTCCGGGCTTTCTGGGTTCCTAGAATACTGCACAAAATTGCAGTTACAAGTTGCAGAAAACAAATGCAATGTTATTTATTTCGGCGAAACAAAGCCCCTCCACACTTATAAACTGAATTCTACCGATCTCCCATCTTCCGATTCTATCAAAGACCTAGGAGAGCATCCACGAGAGGCCGGGGCTGATATGGGATATCCACGGATGGCTTTTTTGCAACCTATCTCGATAACTTTTTTATGAAGTCAGTATCCGGAGTGCTGATATTTGGCCAAGTAACTAAGGGTCTGGGTCCCGTACGGAAAAGTTACAGTAACCCCAGGTTCTGATATCGATTTTTTTCGAGTTTTAAAAAGTATGTTTTTATAGTGTTTCTAGATGTATTTTGCGAAAAAAATACGAATAAAACTACCTTTGAGGTGATCTGACAGCCGTAAAGGGTCAAAATTTTAATTTTTCTCTGTTTTTCGACCGTACTGAGAAAAAAATGCACATGTCCTCTGAACCATTTTGTGATTTTTGGATTCTCCATCAAAAACTAGGTTAAGAAATTCACTTTTTGAAACCGGAGCTGCGCTGACGATATTCGTAAATGATGTCTGAAAGTTCGGATATTAGCGGACCTTAGCGCTTGTATGACGATATTTCTGATCCTGATTGCGAAATATCACATGTTTCAAGTGATATATTATTCGCCTGCGATGCCTTGAACATGGCTGACGTGATGGTTTCATCACCAGCTGGAAAAAAATTCAACATTTTTTTCGACCATGAATTTTGAATGAATTCATGAATTCATTAATTCACGACCATGAATTCATGAAATTTTGGAAAAAAATTTTTTTTCTAAAGTCAATGTACCAGTGTGAAATGTGTTCATTACTCGAAATGGAATGTGTTTGCACCGTATTTGACGATAAAAGTGTTAGATACGTCCAGAAATAATGTGTTTGTATTGAATTTTACTTTGTGTTATTCTTTCGTAAGCTGCATCATGATAGTCAAATATTGAAGTATACATAGTCAAATACGGTGCGCACATATTACATTTCAAGTAATGAACACATTTCACAATGGTACATCATCTTTTGAAAAAAATTTTTTTTCGAAAATTCCATGAACCCGGGTTCATGGTCGAAAAAAATGTTGAAACTTTTTTCACCCGGTGATGAAATAAATACGTCAGCCATGTTCAAGGCATCACAGGCGAATAATATATCACTTGAAACATGTGATATTTCGCAATCAAGATCAGAAATATCCTCATACAAGCGCAAAGGTCCGCTAATATCCGAACTTTCAGACATCATTTACGAATATCGGCAGCGCAGCTCCGGTTTCAAAAGTGAATTTCTTAACCTAGTTTTTGATGGAGAATCCAAAAATCACAAAATGGTTCAGAGGACATGTGCATTTTTTTCTCAGGACGGTCGAAAAACAGAGGAAAATTAAAATTAAGACCCTTTACGACTGTCAGATCACCTCTAAAGTAGTTTTATTCGTATTTTTTTCGCAAAATACATCTAGAAACACTATAAAAACATATTTTTTAAAACTCGAAAAAAATCGATATCGGAACCTGGGGATACTGTAACTTTTCCGTACGGGACCCAGACCCTTAGTTACTTGGCCAAATATCAGCACTCCGGATACTGACTTCATAAAAAAGTTATCGAGATAGGTTGCAAAAAAAGCCATCCGTGAGCATGCCCGACCTCTCGTGGATGCTCTCCTAGGTGTATATGACGCTGTTAACGTTAGGATCAACAAGGGCTCAACAGGGGTCTGGAACAGGTCGAAAAATCGAAATCGCTCAAAACTTTGTCCTAGGGGAAATTTTTGGCGCTGATCACGATTCTGTTATCGATTTCGCAATCGGACCCCTCTGGGCGCCGCTATGGCGCCGCGCCCAATTGGCGCCAAACTACATTTTCGACTATAACTCGCTTCGGAGTGCCCGTAGAGCCGCGAAAACTATAACTTCTAGTCAGAATTTGACGCGCTTTCGAATGGCGTTGCCAGTTTCTGGATACTCAGAAAACTTTTCCCGTGAAAAATCGAAATTTTTATAAAACGAAAGTAAACTGGGAGACCTATCCTATCTTAAAGCGCGCTTCATTCTGATCATTTTGATATATAGAAACCCCAATATTATCTTAGCATGGGGTAGAGCCACGCATTTAACAACATTTTTGCTCAAACGCGTCTACGCACGCGCCAACCGAATAGACGATGCGTTAATCGCTTAGAACTTCCTTGCGAAGGTTGTAGGTTTGATTCATGTCTATAGCCGCGCATTTACGCCGATTTTATTTTTCTCGAAAAAATCGAATCTTCCACAACTTTTTACAGAATAATAAAATCGGCCAAAATGCCTTGCTATCGAGATTTACCAAACCTACAACCTTCGCAATGAAGTTCTAAGCGCTTACCGCATTGTCTATCCGGTTGCCGCGTGCGTAGACGCGTTTCGCGTACGACGCGTATGAGCAAAAATGTTGTTAAATGCGTGGCTCTATCCCATGCTAAGATAATATTGGGGTTTCTATATATCAAAATTATCAGAATGAAGCGCGCTTTAAGATAGGATAGGTCTCCCAGTTTACTTTCGTTTTATAAAAATTTCGATTTTTCCTGGGAAGAGTTTTCTGAATATCCAGAAACTGGCAACGCCATTCGAAAGAGCGTCAAATTCTGACTAGAAGATTTAGCTTTCGCGGATCTACGGGCACTCCGAAGCGAGTTATAGTCGAAAATGTAATTTGGCGCAAATTGGGCGCGGAGCCATAGCGGCGCCCAGAGGGGTCCGATTGCGAAATCGATAACAGAATCGTGATCAGCGCCAAAAGTTACCCCTAGGACAAAGTTTTGAGCGATTTTGATTTTTCGACATGTTCCAGTCATTTGTTGATCCTAACACAAACAGCGTCATATATTGATCCAAAATTATCCCTAGATTCGCATATTTCTACTGTTTGTAGTCTATTAATAGTATCGTCCAAGTGGTGTGGTGGTTGTGGTGCAATACTGCTGACCTAGTGTCGTGGATTCTACTTTTTGGGAGTTGGATTATTTTTGCCGTTTCAAAATTATATCAAAAGTGGTAATAACCCTTATGCTCTCAAGTTTAAAAAGTCGAAATTTCAGCCCGAGTATGCTTTTCCCCACAAAGGTCAAAGATTCACTAGAATCTTTCAAAGATTCAATTGAATCTTTACACTTTGAGTTTCACTCATTTGAGATGCATTCCATTCTTTGTAAATGAGGGCGACCGGTCAACAAAGATTCAAAATGCAGACCCTAATGTACATGTTGTCGCACCCTCGTGGTGTACGTCGTACACTGTACGATTAATAAAAATAAATAAAATTCTTTTTTTTGTTTTGTGTTTACATTTTATATTTGTTATTGAACCTTTCTTTCAACAATACTTTGTTTGCTTATCCTTAAAGTACGAGTTTTTCTGCGACGTATTCTGTGAAGATTACTGCGTTGGCATAGACGTGGGAGATAAAATATGATCTAGAGTCCTTAGGTGACCAACAAACAGTCTTCTCTTGCGTAATGATATGCGCCCTGGCTTGATGTTCTGAATCGCTCCTACTACCGTATTTTTTTCTACGGTCGAATGCACCTAGCCAGTGATATGTGAAGGTTGTTCAATGAATATTGTAGAAGAGAAAGGCTGGTCTCAGATTCCTTATATTCTTAACAACCCTTCAATCGACTTTCGCAATGCTCTCCAAAGCCGACCTTGTTCATATTACTGTGCTTTGTTCAATCGACTGCTCTGCCATATTGGCCAACGTAATCATGATAACGCTTATAGTGACCAGGTTCATCTGAAATATACAAAAATAAAGTAAACAACAGTACATTTTCAGAACCCCGCATGTTATGCGCTCGTACTCAATTTTATTGTTCAATAGTGCGTTCATTGATATCATTTCTGCAACGTTCAGCCTGCTTTCAGTCTCACGGTAGTTTTAATTTCTCTCTTACAAGTAATTTCGCGTAATTACAATGGTAAACTAGAGCTCACGAGAGTCCATCACATTTAGAGTCGTCAGTATCCGCGATATTGGTCTTTTTAATTTGTATCTTGGCGTTTGCTCGTTGTTCGGACCAGATTTCTGTCATTTATGCAACGGCGAGTCTAAATACTCTCATAATTAATAATTTGATCGCTCAGCTATTCATTTGTTCGCCGTTTGTCATTCTACGATAATCCTCCTGCACTCTTTCTGTTTTCGCCTCTACCTCTTACCCGCGAACCCGCTGTTGAGCGTAATGCCAACTCGACGCATAACTTGGCTGATATCATTTTCCCTTTATATTCCAACTATTACGATGATGGTACGCTATGCCAAATAACGTATTACGGATTCCAATGTTCAGCTCCTCTTTAACTCTGGAGTAGAAGTAACACCGTCTGACGTACTACACATTTTCCGCTTCGATGGATACACTTCAATTTGTACAACTTGTGAAATCGCATTTCTATACGCTTTATATTTTCAGGGTCTCGCGAGTTCGGATATAGAATTTTCATCTCCCTTTCGTATTTTGTCATCCTTTCACCAACAGTAATGATTATTCTTTTTTACACGCGGCACATATTGATGAAACGAATCGGCGTTATGGTAATTTACAATTGTGTTAGTATTATAATACATTGCTTCAGGATCACACAGATAAAACGCATCATTCTCATATCGCAATCGTTAGTGACGCTTCTAATTATGCAATTATATGTGAAATATGAAAAGAAGGCCGATCCCGATGCTCAACTCTGGACAAAATGAATAATTCTAAAGAAGACCAGTGACCACGTCTGAAAAAAAAATTCATCTCGATCAGCGCCCCCATGCGATTCTGATAAATATTGTAGTGTATTGTATGTGCATAACCGGCTAATTTCAGGCGCTCACGTATCAAATGATGCTCCCGATCGGGGTGACCGTCGCTTGCGTTTTCTGGCTGATCGGAGTATTCGGCATATTCCACCCCGAAATTCTCGAACGAATTGCGCCCATTGTGGGGGAGCCACTGAGCGCAAATTTACTAGGATAACGATTCTCCGAGGTTTCATTTCTTAGAAAACGGTTCTCCAACCTCCTCATTCCACGAGCTCTCTCACACCAAACCACCATGCTTACAGAAGCGAGGATGAGGTTGGCCAACCGTTTCCTAAGAAAAGAAAGTTTGGACATTCGTTATCCTAGCAAATTTGCTCTCACTGGATAGTCTATCATTGGATGAGCACCTCTTCTTTACCAGATGACTTCTCTGTTCGCACTAGGATCGCCCATTATCAACATGATTTTCCTCCCTCCATACCGTCGAGTTTTCGGTCGTCGTAACAGCGTTTCGCACATTAAAATTGCGTCCTGCTCCAGCTCGCAACAGTGCTGACCTCGATTTACTGCATAAATTATTGTGTAATTCTTGGTGCACTTATAATATCATTTTTGTATTGTATTTGTAAATTGTGCCCACCATTGCAGTCCGAAAAAGCCAACGAAATTAGTGTCTCTGTGCCTAGAATATACGAATCTCTCAATTTCCGAGAAGTCATGTCCGGCTCAATTTAGACATTTCAATGATCATAAGCACACCCACGACTTTCCTCAAGGGAATTTCAAGAAAATAATATATATTCGGTCTCGTGATGACGTTAAGAAAGAGCGCAGCTCACTCTCATGTCAAGTATACCATACAATTCCGTATCACAATGTGTCGCCGGTTTTGGAGTTTCACTCAATTTGCTTATTTTCATCGTTACCAGGTTTTTCCCTCAATATATAGTATCAGAATTTAAAGTTCCACTCTGACAGGACGCCTTCTCACATGCGAACGTACGCAATTGTTCTGTTTTCGTCAGCTTTTAGTGATCTGATTTCACTTGCGTCCTTGATTGCTAGTCTTCCAAGGTTAGAAAAAGACCAAACGAGTATTATAAATTCATAAACATTCTTCCGAAATAATAACACGTTCCGCTCCCAAACAACAGATATGGCTTCGAGAGAGAGAGAGTATGACAAAGCGAGAGACACGTCTTCAGCGTTGTGTAATGTGGTGCTTCTTATGCGCCCTATTCCACTGGTCGCTCAATTGCTCAAAATAGGTCTCCTTTGCGACGATATTCGTTGACGATGTTTCGGCACTGAAGAATAAGTGGATAAGCTTACAATCCGAAGTGAATTACTATAGAGTCACCTAGAATTTCATTTCTCTATTTTTAAAATTTCATGTTGGCTTTCGTTGCGCCGAGTAATGTGTACGGTTAAAATTGCAATTGTTCGAAATTAGCGCATTTTCACGAAATACGTTAGTCTACTAATTACAATTAACAATTAACCTTTTTCTTATGTAACGTCGTAGTGTAATTGGGAGCAGATCGCTGTGGAAGGCCATAGAGAGAGCGGCAAAGAGGCACAAAGAGATAATCGTCCTGTAATGAAATGTAAAAGCTGATAAACGTTATTGATTTATTTTTGTCCTTTCCCCATAAATTTCTATTCCATTGGAAGGATAATGAACGTCGTAACTGTTTCAAAACAGTGGGCATTTCAAGTTTACAAAGACTTGTTGAAAACCACGTAACACCACGTTACATCATACGATGTGATTCATTATTAAACAATTAAATATTCATTATTAACTCAATCATTTGCTCAAGTAAAATCGACTTTTTTCGCCCATATCTTTTTCATTTAGCTTTAGCAATGAAAGTCGCCAACAGAAAAATTATTAGGCATAGTTCTGCGATCATTTTGAACCCAATAACGGCTTCCTAGCTACATTTTGAACAAAGTTACGTCGATTCCGGCATTGGAGCCGGAAAATCGCTAAAAGCCGATTCTGCGATCTGGGACTCGGCTTGATGGAATTCTCATCCCCAGGGTACGTCCACAAAAAAAATTGATCGAAATCAGAAATATGTTTTTGAAAGTTGTTCCCCAAGGGAGTCGTTTTCATGCAATCTCTCGTGATTCCTGTCATAAAGCAAAGAGTTAATCAATTCAATAGAAAAGAATGATGAAAAAGAGTGTGTGACCTCATTTTTTTCATTAGCATAACTCGCACACACAGTCACATGATTCCAAACCTACAGACCAGGGTTAGAGCGAGAGAGTGTACAAAAGTGAGAGAGTCCCTCTCGATTTCACACGCTCTCTCACTCTAAAGGCCTTGACCGGCCTGTGGAACGATGTGACAGTGTCACTGATATTGTATTGTTCGGTATTGTTGCTGTTCTGCTGTTGTTATGGTATTGTTCGGACGTTTGGATTCGTAAAGCAGAATAGGACCCACATCGCTACGACGAGATTTGCTGCGACGGTGAACCATTGGAGAGCAGGCAAATCCTCCTGTCGATCGAGAGAGAGCGAAGGAACAAAGACGAAGAGAAGATCGGCAGCCAGAACTGTCGTAAGGGCGTACATGGCATACTCAATCTTCTGCAGTTTATAACAACTTTGACCTTTACGAAGATATTTTCATTTTCAAGGATGCCATTTTCTCGAACACACGATCTTTTGAAATTGTGAATTTGCTCAGGAATATTTCGAGAAGGGATGTTTAGATTTCCGGATCTGGACATTTCTTATTGCCGGTACATGTGCCTCACCTGCATGGTCCAGATGTTTTCCTTCAGCTGCACTCGTATAGAAAGTGAGTAGGCATCGTGTAAATCTTTGCCTCGCAACTCACTTAGTCGGCCGAAATGAGCCTCGTTGCGATGCAACATCTTGCGGAATAGCTTAACTTTTATAATTTATGAATTTTACAACTTTTTTCTCTCAGCCGTTTTATAGAATTCTTTTGTAACATAAAAAAAGAAAAGGACCCACAAGACAGTAAAATGGGTTGGGAAATAGCGCAACAAGTGCTAGATAATAGCCATTTATAACACCTGAAGCAATCCGTATTGGAAAATTGTTATATGGGAAGCTTCAACCTTTCACCATGAGAGTGGCAATTAGCAGCGAGACAATGTCTGTTATGATATTCGAAATTATTGAAATGTGAATGCGCTTGTTCCGTTCGTAGTCCTTGACGAAGTGAGTAGCACAAAACCTTCTCAAAAATTAATTTAGATTCTTGAATTAGTAGATTACCGCTCGGTAAATACTGCACCGCACATAGCGAATGAGAGATTGAATCCACTCAATCGAATGATATTTAAGTGAGGAATGGGAAAATAGCCGAGACCTTTCGAAGACACAGTTAGCTTGTGGGTTACAATGGGTCTCACCGGGAAGATGAATAAGCTTTGATTCGTAGAGAATTAGAATGATTCGGGAAAACAGTCCCAGTTGTATGAGGACCAGGTAATTTGTGAGGAGGATCGACAAGTTCAAGTGTACAATCTGTCATTGAAAAAGTTGGAAAGCAGCTGAATTACGGTGAGTTTAGACGAAGCGCACTAGCGACGTGCGTAATCAAAGCGAGAGGTTAGTGCACGGACCGGGAATCGAATCACGGACCTTCCGCTCACCGCGCAGATTTCTCAGCCACTGATCTACTCGTAGTAACTAGAGATGACCACTCGAAAAGTCGGAAATGACAAACAAGAAAGCGGCTTCGGGAGTCAGTTTCGGAACAATTCCCGTTGCTCACCTCTGTTTCCGAATACAGGATATTTCGAGTGGTCAACACTAGCTCAGTCCGGTCACAAAGGGTTAGTGAAGAGGTAAACTGAGCCTACTTGATGTCTCCAGAAGATTGCAGTGAATCCATTGAGAACGGCGATACCGATGAACAAGAACAATACATGCAATATAAATTTGATTTCGAATCGGTTTTTAATCAAATTAAAGAAATGTTGATGGAGAAATACTGCGCTTATTTTGCATTTTATTAGGAAATACTATAAATACCTGTTATCGGCTTAACTTTTGAAATGATACTCGCCTCAACGACTATTGCCACGTAGTATCCGTGCTCCTGTCCTCTCAGATATTGTAAGCGCGCAATGCAGTTCACCCAGTAACTCGAGTTGCCAGGGCCGAATTCAGTGAAGATGTCTTCGTTTGGGAAGAAAAGACTGGAGATCTCCTTCATTTTATTCAGTCGAGCATGAGATGGAAAGGGTGCTTAGAAATCTAAAAATTTGTATACATTCTGAACAGTTTGGAATGTTATGGTCATTTAAAGGACGAAGGGAACGAAAAGGAATTAGCAGTGCCCAAGTCTGCCTTAAGCAAGTGTGAGATCAACAATACAGAAATTCACCTGCCTTACAAAGAAGCGGAGGAAATTGTAGTCGTTGCTTAGTTAATACCATCTTCCCGCGCGGATCTGAAAACACACGTAATTTTTGCACAAAAAACACATCAAAAAAGGAGACAATACGCAGTTGAAGTACCTTGTTTATATTGGTCCCGATTATCGAACAGAAGTTTTCTACTTCCTATCTGTTCTCTACATTCTCTCGATTCCCCTCAAACACATTATATGTTATGAGATTTTGTGCTGTTCGTGAGAAAATATTATTATGAAGCATTCGTATGTGGCTGCTCATATATTTTTTTCCATAAGCGGTGGTCGATTTATCGTCGACCACAAATTTCCGACACATTGTATTCATAAGCAAATGCATATGTATGTGCCATGTTTACCTGTTATATCTATATTGTATTCCAATCTTTCTCCCATCGAGGCTGATCTGCTTGCAAATAACTTAAGAGACCACTCACGTGAGGCCGAGGCGCAGGATACAGTAACCTCCAATTCCGACATTGATCTATTTCTGCCTCAAGAGGATGATCTCTTAAAATTGCGCGTAGAGTAGTGCTCGTATCAATTGGCCTGCGACGAAAAAATGGCCTTCTAAATTTATTATATTCGTTGTTGTAGGTATGCTCAGTAATTGGATCAAGGGCGGAAGACTGGTAACTTTCTTCGAAGGTTGGTCAAAGAATATACATCTTCCACTTGTTATAATACTAGAACCGAATATTCCAATCGACAATTGCTAAAACCCGGTTCTCCTAAATATTTTTTTTACAAAATTATGAAACGGTTGTCACGTGAGTGCTCTCACATAGAAATTCGTAAAACCTTCTCCCCATTACGCGCAATTCAACTGTATCATGTGTAACCGAAATTTATCTTGAAGGATGTCTGGGAGTGATTCTCAACGCAATCCTACTATATTTCCTACTGCGATCAGATCTCGGCAAATCGGCTAACCTCTATCGAATTGCCTGCATTGTTACTGCGCTGAGTAACCTATACACTTCGCTACTGCAGGCGATAATTGTTGTTGTAAGAGAGTTTTTTTTTAAATATCAAGGTTGTGATAATATTCAATTTCAGATTCCCTTTATGATCATCGGCAACTTCATAACGACAACGCATGGTCCACTGGTTTTTATCTTTCCAGAGTATCTTTCCGCTTTTCTCACCATTTCTTTCGTCACCCAGTACCATCTTTTGTGGCAAGTAAGGATGATTTTTAAAAATAACTACTGGCGGTTTTTTCTTCTTTCTGATTACCCTTGTTACTCAAACTATATATAATTGCGAAACAAAAAAACCTACGTGATACATACAGCGGTCTAATTGTAAGGAAAATTTGTATATTAGATTTCTTCCAGATGCTTCCAGCACCCACTATGCTTCAGTACTTCTCGTTGCATCGGTATCTATAAATTATGCATTTAAAATAGTGTTTAATTAATAATTAAATAAAATCTCAGCAAGGGCATGAGGAGCAGTGTTCAACTGGCGCTAGCCTACGCCATTCCTATTGCGAGCAATGCAAACTGCTACGTAATTTGATCTAGTGTGGAGCCTTAGAAAAAAAGGGGTTGTTTTAGCTGCCCGTCATTCGTCATGTTTTCATCGATAGCGCGTACCATGACGAAATGGCAGCAATGGTGTTGGAGCAGTACGGAGCTGGCTCAGACGACTGCCGAGTTTACGCCTTTCCAATTTGGTCCAAGGTAAATCATCGCACTTTGTAATTGTAGTTTTTTTTTCAATTAGTAAAGAAACTATTTGTGGGAAAGACACGATTTCGTCGATATGGCAATCTCCGACATTGTCCCTTCGTATTTCGCCTGCTATGGAGTTGCTGCAATATGCGTGCGAAAAGTGGGTATTTCACAATCAAAAAAATGGTATTTTGTAAGAATTATTAAAATATAGAATTGCATCGCACTGCGATCTCTATCGCATCACATGCCCAGATGAAATTATTCCTAAAGACTATTATTTCAGAACGTCTGTCTGTCTGTCTGTCTGTGTGTCTGTGTGTCTTTTGTCTGTCCGTCCGTCCGTCACGTTTTTCGCATTTTCCTTATACTTCTCATATCCTTTGGCATAAGATAACCGACCAGAATACCTTTCAAATTTTACAAAATTTAATTAACGAAATCCATAGTCAAGTGGGTTATGCGCTTGACTAGCAATCCGGCACCCCCAGGTTCGATCCCCGCCGCTGGAAAACCTTTTGCCGCATTTTTCGCAAGTGCCAGAAACCGTTCTAACAACTTTTTGAGTACCGTGAAACTCGTTTTCACCTGTTTTGCCGAGTTTTAACATGAAAAATCGAAATTTTCGAACTTTCTCCAAACGCGCCTGTGAGTGTCGGGGATCACAGGAAAAGTGTTTTGCGATGTCAGAAACATGTCTTCTAACACGTTTTAACGTGGAAAATTGAAATTAAACAATGAAAATTAAAAAATGAAAATTCGAAAAGTTTCAAAATGATTCAGAGAGCGTAAGAGATTACAGGAAAAGCGTTTTGCGATGCCAGAAACGTGTCAGAACACGTTCTGAACGCACTGTATCTTGCGTTTCCGTTATGAAAGGCTCGTGAGGCTAAGAGCGATCGAAAAAAGTTGCCACTACGCCACTTCGTGGCTCCGTGGTTCGTGTTTTCGATCGCTCTCAGCCTCACGAGCCTTTTGCAACGGAATAAGCCAGTACTCTTTGTAGCGATTAACACTCTCCAACATAATGTAACATGGAGCCGACTCCCGAGCTCCCCCTGGGCAGAACTTGGAGACGGCTATCTTGCTTCCCTGGATCGAACTTATGAACCAGCTACCGAGCTTCCCCGGGACCGAACTTTGAGCCGGCTGCCGAGCTCACCCTAGATCGAACTTGGAGCATGCTACCGAGATTCCCCTGGAGTCGGCTGCAAAGTTCCCCCTGGGCCGAAATGTGCCCGGCAAAAGAATTCCCCCCTGAACCATACTTTGAAAACATGTGCGCACCCTACCATAACGTAGTTTAACCTCAACACACCCTGCTAATTTGGATCTCATAATGAAATACAAACAAAAACCGCTACATCGTTCAGCTAAGAAAAGAGGAAAAATAGGGAGGGAAAAAAGGTTCTCTTACCACCAATCAACGATCGTCGTTATTCATGCAGGGAATCAACATCAAGGCGCGAAAAAAATCTGATCTTTGTGAGAGTATCGAGAATTGAGGTTATTTCAGGTTCGTGCGAAGTTAAAGTGTATGGGTACAGTGCAGAGTGCAAAAACACTTTCGATGCAGCAGAGATTTTTTAGAATCCAAATCGCGCAGGTTTCCTTCTTTTTACTATATGTTCTTCACATCTTCACATATACTTATGTACATTTGAAAACAGACTTCCAATCTTTTGGTGGTCTGATAAGTATTGACGATGTTATTTTTCAGCATTGCTAGATTTTTCTGAAGGCCTCTTTTCAAAAATAATCTTGTTGTTAAAAAATATTTTCCAGATATTCCTACCCTTCGTTCTTCTTTTCTTTCCATTAACTCTAATGTGCGGTGCTGGATTGCTCAGAATTGACTTAGCAAACTTCTCATTCATATTCGCTAATACGTTATGGCTCATTCCGGGAGCGACGGTGAACAGTGAACATTTTATTTGGAAGGTCTTTTCAAAGCCTATCGAACATGCATATTTTGTTGGATATTATGAAGAAAAACAATCGTCGTAGAAAGATCGATAGAATTACGAAAAAAAGAGAGACAGGCGACATTAACAAAAAAGTGGCCAAAAGCGGAGATAAAAATCAAAGAGTGAGAAGGAGATTTGAATTCCCGCAATTCCTTATCTCGGCGCCCAGTAGAACTATAGTAGATAGATCTCGCACTCTACTAGATAGATCTCAACTTGTCTACTCCACTCGGGGACGCGATATGGGAGAGCCGGAGTTCAAATACCTTGATCTTTCCTTGATCTGTGATTTACTTACAATTTCCCCTCTTCCATTCAGAAAATCAAACTCAGGAGTTTTGACAAATGTGTCAAGCTGCTTGCTAATTTCTTTGAAACGAGCGATTCCAAAACTATTTTTAAATAATTTTTTTACATAAAATAAATTGTTAAATTATAATTTCAGGCACTCCTTTTGCTTGGATTTGTTGCGAAAGCGAAGCATGCCGACACTTCCAAAACTTCGGTTGCTAACCACACTGGGGATGCCGGTTCGGTATCACATTTATCAAATGATACGAACTGTCAAAATGTTAAATCATGTGTTCACTGACGACGAGAGAGCACACAAACGTGAGAGGGTCGACCGGCAAACAAAGGAAGTATGTGTTTTGAATTTTTGGAATTATCGCATCATTTTATATATGTAACGCTTGTATTACGCGCTAAAAAGGCGCACAAAACTGTGTCAATACGAAAAAGACGTGGTTTTACAAAACCGAACCGGCGTCCATGCTATGCACACTCATCTGAGAATACAACAATCGATTTTTACAGATTTCTAACAATCATCAATCGAATTATCGAACTAAGGAATGAGCGCTCACTATTTCTTCTTCAATTTTCTTCTTACCAAGAATTGGTCCGGATAAAATTAATCTATGTCAATTGCTGTTCTATAAAATCAAACCCGTGTACTCGTGTCGCATGCAAATTTGCAGCAATCCAATCATTATGTAGAGAGCAAAGTTGTTGCCTCATCAGATTCTAAAGCATTCTATAAGCTCTGCATTCTATAACTCTATAGACTAAACGCCCCCAAATCTACCCCTTCCGCAATTGTCGATTCAAATCGTAAATTACTCCTAACAAATGAAAAGAAATGTATCGCATTCTCTGATTTTTTCTCGTCCGTTTTCACAAATCCCATGCATTCCCCTCTCCCATTCCCTTTCCCCTCAATGATCTTTGATCTCCCAACTATATCACATTCCCATATTATAACGGCTCTCAGTAATCTATGACCTAAAATCAATATTACACCAGATAATATTCCCAGGTTTGTCCTCACTAATTCTAAATTATCGATTATCACCCCACTTCTTATTATCTTCAACAAGTCTCTGCTCACTTGTTAAGTCCCTCCTTTGTGGAAAC
Organism: Pristionchus fissidentatus; assembly: GCA_036245785.1. Lineage (NCBI taxonomy): Eukaryota > Metazoa > Nematoda > Chromadorea > Rhabditida > Neodiplogasteridae > Pristionchus > Pristionchus fissidentatus. The sequence continues at coordinate 10,287,240 of BTSY01000004.1, forward strand.
ATGCTCTTGTGAAACCTATCCCTAAGAAGACAAGCAATTCAATATCCGATTTTACCCCATTTCTTTGGCCTCTTCTGTTGTAAAATTTTTAGAAGATCCTTATTTGTGAAATCACGACCTTTCTTACCCAAAATAACCTTTTCGACCCTCATCAAACAGGGTTTAGGTCGTCTAGATCCACTTCCACCTATTTGGCTGAAACTCATGCCCATTACCTTAGAATTTTGAGCAAACATGCCCCATTCGATACCGTATATATTGACTTCCGTAAGGCCTTGATAGTATCGATCACCGACTTCTGCTTTTTAAAATGTCGCAATTAGGAATATCCTCTCATTTAGTATCCTGGTTCGAATCATACCTTTCTGATCGCACCCAATCCGTTTTCATCGATGATTCATTCTCCCCTTCCACAGTAGTTAGATCCGGTGTGCCACAGGGGTCATGCTTAGGTCCACTATTGTTTATCTTATTTATTACGGATATTTCATCGCAATTTCCACCTTCTATTCGTTATTCCGTTTATGCTGACGATTTGAAGCTTTATGCGGAAGTACTGAAGATTTCATGTACCTAATAGTAACCATAGCTAAGGTGTGTATGAATTCCGGCCACCCTTTTAGATAAAATAAAATAAAATAAAAATGTTTTGCTGTAGCTCTAGTGTAGTTGTAGTCCTCTTGCTATATGTAGTAGCTTGTTTCCTGTGGTTAAATATAATTGTATTGAGTTAGAAGAGACATCTACACAACACATACATATCTGAAGCTTTCTCTTGCTTTTACAGTACGTAATAAAGGTTTCAAATTATAGGAATAAATTATTACAAAAACGATATTAACACGATTGTTTCTCTATCTTTGTTAAACTTCAAATAACATTGTTGTTCCATTAGTTCCACTTTGACTTCGTGCCATTCATTCCATTAAATTCTACTTGTCGATGTTATGAAATTGCGAGAGTGATAGGACAGTGAGTTATTTATTTATCCACGCCCGACGAGCAACCTGATTTGAAATTTGGCACAAAAATATGAGCAAACGATGTGAATATAATCCATGAATAACGCCGACGTCTCGCATTAATGGAGTGTTAGAAGATTGGAAATATCCTTTGCTCTGAAGAGATAATTTGCGAGATATTACAAGAAAGCCGAACGGGTGATTAACCCCTTATCGCGATTGTTGAAGAGAAATCGACGATATGGCGGAAGAAAGTAGAGATTGATCAATGGAGAAGCGAGAGCAAACAAACTTGCAATCTACAATTGCATCGGTGTAATTGTGATAAATAATATTATTATTATCCATCTCATGTAAGAAAAAAAGTAATTAGGCCATGTCGTTCTTCCCTTTTTCATTCTGTATTCTTCCCTATTAGTTCTTATTTTTAATACATGGGGAAGAAGAAAACGATTTCAAATCGGACAAATCCGGAATGCTGAGCGACTGTCCGTATAGACAAAAAGGTCGGGCTCAATGAGAATGAGTTCGACCGATCTGTTTGTCCGGGGATATGTCCTTATTCGCTCACCCCCATCTCCGATCGCTGCGTAAATTCCCCATATGCAATTCCCATCAAATCTACAATCCACACTGTGGCAGCAATTCCGAGTCCCGATGGAAGAAGCATTTGATACGTAAGAGCCTGAGAAATTACCATAGAAGAAGTTCATCGGACAAAGAAACCTGGGCGATTTTGTTGTGAACGTTGCGCACATTTGGATCCTGAAAATGTAACTTTATTAGGTTTAATATTTCTATAACTACTTCTAATACTACTATAAAGGGTATTTGCCAAAAATAGATAAAGGGCATACATATTTTGCTCTCAAGCGCCATAAAAGTTTGCATTTACCCATGATAAAGTCATTGGTATACAAATGTGAACTTATGTTGTTAACCATCGGCATCCTCTCAATTCAGCAAAACACAATAGTTAGCATTTTTCCAAATGATCTTTTTTTGTCAATCACTTACAACACTGGCGATCTTTTCGATGAGACGTCGACGTACAAAGAAAATGATGGTCATTGTAATCGGAGCGCACATTACAAAGTAGAATAGAGGAGCGGCCGCCCGAATGTCGCTCAGATTGGGAAGCCCTGTCCATGTTATTATATCGTCTCCAAAAATAATCTGAACTTGATTTATGATACTCCCCACAATTCCCGCACACTTTCTATGAGCCCGTTTGTGTAAGAGTCGGACAATCATCGGCACCCATCGGTACAGCAAAAAAGTGATGATATGAGGAGACAACTGTTTTCGACACATCTCGGCAGGTTAGAAATGTTAGCTAAATTATGTGGTATGCAAATTTCATATTAGACCAGTATGACACTCTGAAGATGCATGCATTTTCCAGTTTTTTAAGTATAACTCGGGAATTAGTGAGGGAAATAAAAAATTTTCAAAAAAGACTATACATTAATTTTCATAAGGAATTTGAATAAGTGGTCAGATATCTCGAATTTGTGATAGTTTTTCATTGTATTATTTTATCTCCCTTGAAAACAAAAAGGTATCTGTGATTTTCGTACTTCATATTCGCCAGGTACTCAATGATAAACGTCTTAAATTAGCTCGCACAAAACCTACCGCCAAGGAAGTTATGATTTTTCAAAGTTCCACATTCGGCGAGATTCCAGTGAGCCGCCGGAAATGGCTGATTTGACTTTTGATAATCATGAGAGGATTATCCAATTTGCATGCTTATTTCGTATTGCAACAGAGAGATTTGTGACATATCCCGTTAATTCATAAGAAAAGAGGAAAAAATATTCATGGACTCAGGAAAATGATGGCTGAGATGTGTGAGTGGTGTAAGGCGCCGCTTGTCATACGAATGGTCACGAGTTCGATCCCCGCCCAGGTTCACCAAGCCTTCCATCCACCTCGTTGGCGGTAAAATTGGTAGCAACCTTGATTGCGGAAGGTAACGTGCCCCAGAAGCCCGGTCAGCAGGGTATACGAGGGGGATGGAAGGCTTGGTGAAGCTGGGCGGGGATCGAACTCGTGACCATTCGTATGACAAGCGGCGCCTTACACCACTCACCCATCTCAGCCATCATTTTCCTGAGTCCATGAATATTTTTTCCTCTTTTCTTATGAATTAACGGGATATGTCACAAATCTCTCTGTTGCAATACGAAATAAGCATGCAAATTGGATAATCCTCTCATGATTATCAAAAGTTAAATCAGCCATTTCCGGCGGCTCACTGGAATCTCGCCGAATGTGGAAATTTGAAAAATCATAACTTCCTTGGCGGTAGGTTTTGTGCGAGCTAATTTAAGACGTTTATCATTGACTACCTGGCGAATATGAAGTACGAAAATCACAGATACCTTTTTGTTTTCAAGGGAGATAAAATAATACAATGAAAAACTATCACAAATTCGAGATATCTGACCACTTATTCAAATTCCTTATGAAAATTAATGTATAGTCTTTTTTGAAAATTTTTTATTTCCTTCACTAATTCCCGAGTTATACTTGAAAAACTGGATAATGCATGCATCTTCAGAGTGTCATACTTGTCTAATATGAAATTTGCATACCACGTAATTTAGCCAACATTTTTAACCTGCCGAGATGTGTCGAAAACAGTTGTCTCCTCATATCATCACTTTTTTGCTGTTCCGAGGATTGTCCGACTCTTACACAAACGGGCTCCTATACGGAAATGGACTGAGATCAAATAATTTTGGCACCAGTGCTCTAGACTGTAAGCTTGGGAAATTCGTGTTGTTCAAGAAAATTGTACTCTTCATATTTTATAGATACGCACGTAAATGCTAAGAATAAGCAGAAGACATTTATTTGGAACTAAAAATAATATATTTGGAAAACAATCTGTAAAATAGAGCGATCACATTTTCGTAGTCCCTCGCAGTTCCTTTTTTTCTAATGCATTTTCTTAAAATAGACATTATTGTACAGCGTTCCCATGTTACTTGAATAAGTATTATTACTGTAACTCACAAATCGCAACGTATCCCTCGATGCCATGGTCTCTTTTCACTGCATTCGGAGTGTCCTCACCCGTTAGAAAGAAGAAGTACTACAAAGATAATGATCGCCTTCTTCTAATAAATAAGAAGAAACTCAACGCAGGATGGTCGTTATGATACGCAATTTCTCACTACCACCAATATCGTTGCATCTTGCATACACAGAACGGGAGATCTCCTACTACCCGTACTCTGGAGATGATGTCTTTCGCTGTGAGATCATGTAAAATAGAGAAGTGATAGATCACAATTATATTTTCGCAGGAGTCGGCATCTCCAGAGTAAGAGAGAATGGAGACTTCACGATCTGTTTGTGCTGCTCGTACGACTCATCCGACCACTCACCACTGCTGCAAGACTCGGGAGGAACGACAGCAAACAGATGACCCAACACTTCCATCGTGCAATATTCGTGCGAGGATTGGCGACGTCGGCAATAATGAAGAGACGATAGCAGAAAGAGAGAAGAAGAATGACGATGGATTGACTAACGAGAGTGAGATGAACACCTGATGATGCAATTGAAATGAATGGAAACGTGTCTAAGCATTCCGTAAAGATGCTATTTTTTTAAATATTCGATGATCATAACATCTAGAAAATTCCTAACTAGTAGAACTAGTCGTAATATCTTACATCCCTTACATCGTCCCTTACACTCTGGAATATTGCCATATTTACACTTCTCAGAAGTGCATTTTGCATAACAATAAATATTCCTGCCACAAAACATATATTTATTGTTTCCACTCACAATGGTTTAGGTGGCAGAAACTGTGTCCGACGACAGCGCAAGGGCCCAAACTCACGAAAATCAACTGGCCAGTGTGCGAATTCACCAGACTGTAAGATACAGTATCGGGTTGTTGAATGTATCGATTTGCCTACCGTATCGTTCCCGACGCGCTAGCTATTGCTGACGCAATATCGACCATTGCATTGTTGAGAAGGAACACAGAGTAAGGCCGCAGGAATTTCGGGGTTCTGTGTAAAACGTCCAATTATTGTAATGTGTTGTTGGATTGCTTTATGTGGTCTATAAGTTGTTACCTGGTGATAATTGCGTATACGAGAATCGTATTGAAAACGATGGCCAGACCATCGAGCGGCGGTGGTGTAGAATGCGGGGAAAAGCGATGAAGAATTCATCGCGTCTTTGAGAGTAGAAACGAGGCGTTTGACGAACGAGAAATAGTTGTGAATGAGACAGATGTGAATCTGATTGCATAGACTGGTGATATTTAGCGCGACTCACGTGTATAAAACAGACAATCTTGAAAAGGCAATCGTGCGAAAATATTGCATGACATTTCAATCGAGCACTTTGCGCGCACTCCACGGCCTTTCTGTGAAATCAGAAAACCGGGAAAAGGAATGGGAGAACTGGAGCCGTGGGAATAAGAGGAAATGGAAGAACAATTGAATACGGCGAAGAGGTATGCGAGCAATATTCCTCCGTGCTCATTAGCGGTGGGGTGAAGAGAATGATAAAAATGTGCCAGTTTTGTGGGTACTTGCCAATCTCAAGTTCATATCACAAATGAAATGCAAAATAATCAAAAAATTCTTAACGAAGATTAATTGCTTGATAGACATGTTATGCATTGATGCGTTCTCCATTCGAGAACTGGCATTTACATATAAAACGAACCTTACGCGTGGTTATTGTGCCATTCAATTCATAATAATTCAAACGTATGCCATTTGTAATTATTGCGACAATCAAAAGTCTCCGCCTACTTTTCGTGATCTTTCTCGTTGATCAAACACGCGTGGTTATCAGAGATTTTTTTTACAATACTTGGACGTGAGAAGACAGTGAGAGTAGTTATGCTGTGCAAATTTCAGGGGTGCATGTGCACCCTCTGTGGGCGGAGAACTCGTGTAACTCAGCTCAAACTGAACGAAATCTCTCCAATCAAAAAGGAAAATGTTCCAACCGTGGCTTGCAATCCCTGTACCAGGTTTGGAAGTTGTAGCTTCACTAGGAAAAAAGTTATGAAAGGGTGCATAAAACTTATGTGCACCTTGCACCCCATGAAATTTGCGCAGCATTAATATCTAGCGCGGCATAGACTCTTGGTGGGAAGAAGGCTGAGATATCAATGGAAGAATCCCAGAGCAGACTAAACAGAGATGGTGACGCATCATTTCTTCTCACTCTTTGTGTTAGTTTGCTCAAATTAAGTAGACAGTACAGTCGTCAATTCCGGATATAGGCAGATTTACGAGACCGTTAAGCGTCTGCTATTTTTGGATTTTCTCAGTATGCACGTATCTTGATATTTTAAGATTGATTCATTGATCAGTAACCTTTGAAATATAACAATCAGCAGAAGAAAAGTTAGTGGAAGAGAATCAACAGATCATGATAGACTACTCTTCTTCCCTTTCTCAATATTGTAATAAATCGTTTGTTAAAAAATACAACAATAAGAAAACCATAACCTTTTGATCTATTGTATTGCGGTAGTTCTATCGCATGAAAAAAAATTGAAAGCCGCCGGAATCCGAAGTTTTTACTTTATTTGAAAAAAAAGTCTATGTTTTTCATCTATTCACACATAATAAATTATATTTTGAATAGTGAGCAACACCTCCAGATCAGTAGTGACCGTTCCAGAAATAGAGGAACATCTGTAACAATTGTAACTAAAATTGATCAGAAAATATAGCACAGGAGAAAACAGAAAATTATAGTATCTGAAATTCTGCGAAAGGGCTCTCTTTTATACCTCAACCTACTCGAATCACTGATCACTCATACAAGATCACATTTGCAGCAAATTATAAATACTACGCCCCAAGAACTACTTGTGATGTATTTTTGTTCACGTTTCCATAATCAATTCTTATAGAAACGCAGCGAGAACGACATTGATAATTCAACAATTTTGTAATATCATTGAGTTAGATCTTGATGCCCGATTTTGGCCTCTATCAATCTCTGTGTTTCTTCAGTAGCGAAGAGTCTTCGAATCGTCTCAAGTTCAGTTTCGAAAATGTTTCTCATCTGCCGTTTCCATGACTCTCCACGAATGAGAGACTTCGAAGCGATGAGACTCTTGAATAATGACGCATATTTTGTAGAAAAGTTTCGATTCTCTCGCGAATTTCTCTTAATTTATGTTCGCACAAATTTATTTGTTGCGATAAAGATATAACAGACATGTCGTCTACAATTTATAGGGTTCTGACTTTCAAAAAATGATAATGCATTTTCTTCAGTTACTACAAAAATCATTGCATAAAGTCGAAAGAGAAGAAAAAGTGTCTTGGGAGTTTGTCGAACTTGTCCATCATCTCTGCTGATAGACACTCGAAATCGTCTTTCGGGAAAAACTTGATAACTTCAACAATAATTATGAATTACAATCAGACAATGTTCCCGCTTACCTTACCAACGAATCCGCACTGCTGTCCAAACAGGAGAAGACCATTGCCTGTGAAACAATGTTATTATTGAAAACTGACACCATCGTTAAAGAAGTCCATCATCTCACGTCAAATTTGGATAGTTCCCCTCATCTGGATGGAGTATGAGACTTTAGAGGAGTAAAGCTTCTTTCTCGTTCTTTTCTCATGTCTTATCTTTGGTCACCAATATCTTCTTCCTACTTACTCTCGATGTTCCCATAACAGGAGGAAGAGTGGCAGATGATCCGCCCTCAGGCACAGCTCCAAGAAGAGTGAATGGAGTCTCGAAGAAGCTCCGAAATTAGCGGCATTTATGGCCCTAAAAGGCTCCGAAAACTAATTTTAGAGGATGTGGCGATTATCGCGTGCTCGCTAAAATTTAGTCGCCTACTAAATTCGAACAGGCAACGTCACGGTGCTCGAAGCAAATTTGTGAAAATTGAAAACTGTTCTGAGATCATCGGGGTCTCTTTCGGTGGTGAATATCTCCGTGACCGAGAACCTACTTTTGCGGACCTTACGGAATAGAGAATGTACGGGAAGACAAGTCAGTTCGCATTTCATCATCTTTCGTCTTGAAAGCCATAGATATCCAACCTTATCATGATCGATCAGTCGTCTTCCCATTCTGAACATTCCCGTCGCCACGTCAATTGAGGCGGAAGCTCTGCACAAGTTGATTTTTACTTTTTTTGTCACCCTGGTGTGATGTTGCATCTATCGCTTTCTCACACCATCGTTCGATATTTCCCCACGGCAAATTTTCACTAGCACGGAAAATATCCATGAGAACGGTATATATGACGGGTGCAACTAAAATTTGCACCATAGTTACCTAAAAAGTAGGATACCATTCCAAGTTTTCGGAAGCTTGGTTCGCACAGCGAAAAGCCATGTTGAAGGAATTTCAACTTACTTCTTTGAACTACATACTTGGGAACTACTTACTTTCGTCTACTATTTGGTTCTATAACATGCGTCACCTCTGTTTCCCTCGATTTCCCCTTAAAAACCATACTGGCACATTGTCAAAATGGTTATTCGGAACAACCATTCTGACAATTTGTCAGAATGGTTGGTCGGCCAAACCATTCTGACAGGTTGTCAGAATGGCCTGTTCGTTATATTTTTGTGCAATAATCTATTCTTTTTGATCAGAATTTTTATCGACATTGATTGAGAGATATGTGCAACACAGTGAGCTTTTATTTGACGGGAATCATAGATAAATTGTGGTAGCGGATATTTATAAAATCTTCTTCTTGATAGCTAAATTCCAGTGAATTTCTCGTACTCTAAACATAATAGACTGCGTATCGGTCATCTAGGGATGGCAAAATGAATCTTTGTTGACCGCTCCGGCGAGGCAGCGCAGGAGTGGAATGAATCCAAAAATGAGAAATGCTCTAAATGCGAGGATTCATTACGAATCCTTGTGGAAAATGAGAGGATTCGAAACGAATCCTTCGTAAATTGAGTTCAAAACATATCTAAACTGATACATAATCATATATTTTGGATACAGTTATAGTTCTACGACATGCAAACATGAGAATGCGATGTCAATCAAACCCAAAAAATGACGTAGGGTAGCTTAACTACGGTGCTCCGAATACTGTAACCAAGCTCCCTAAACCGGGGAATCTGAAATAACGCAGTTCGGATTAGTGGTAACCCCATGAGGTGGAGCTCAAGCGGTCAATTACTAAGAGGTAGGTTGCGAACATGATTGCCGATTACGGTAGCCGACCTACAGTAACCCCAAATGAGAAATCTGACAGGTATCTTCTGCATAAATAACTGAAACTGGTGTTAATTCTTTCACTTTAGAGGAAATATTTGCTACCTACTATTTTGCTTTGGTTACCAAAGCTCGCCTACCGTGGCCGGGGGATACGGTGGCCGAGAAACGGTGCGCCCCACGGACAATCACTACCCCATATCTACCTCGTGCATGAATCCCTGAGACATATTACTGAATTCCAGAATCCCGGATTATGGTATGCCAGATATGGTAACTTGGATACAGTATCCGGACCACGGTAGTTCAGCTGTATTAGGTCACTTGGGTATTGTTAACATATTCCCAACTTTAACTTTACTTTTACTTAGCTTTTACACGTGAAAAATGAACTCGCTATTCCTTTTGAGCCGTTATCCAAACAAGGATTCGTTTCGAATCCAGATTCAAAACGAATCCTTTCATTTCGAATCCATAGACCGGGCGATTCGCACCGCAAAGATTCGCAATGAGAGGGAAAGATTCATTTTGCCATCCCTACGGTCATCGTCATCCTTGATAGTGAGAGTCCGCTTGATCCTGTTTCTCCTTTCTGGAAAAGTGGCTAAATATTGACAAAAATAATGATAGTCAATGAGCGTGTAATAAAGTGAAATAAGCACCGACCAACTGCGAAGGGAAGAATCTGTGAGAATGAATTAAAATGAAGCGAAAAACAAAGAGGATGACCAGATTTGACTAAGATTTGAACGAGGGATCTCTCTATCTCACTTCATTTCAACGATGTGAGGGTGTGTGAGCTGGTCGATGTGAACGATGGATTCGACATTGGTCGTCGTCAACTACTTAAAACGAAGAATGCGGAGGCGCATGATTCCATTTTGCCGTCATATCTCCGGAAAGGGGTCATGGGCAGGAGAGTGAGTAGAAGAAAGAGGTTCTCTCTCTTTTTACACATTCTCTTGTTTCTGATCCATTTCTGGATCTGTGAACTGATGTGGAAATTATCGTTCCGAGCAACTCATAATTAATGAACATAATACACAACATAATGGCATCAATACAAAAAAGCGCTCATAAATGACCATTCTGACACATTATCAAAAATGAATGGGGAATAATTAGGCGGTTCGCCATTCTGACAACTTGTCAGAATGGCTCGACCTCTTCCTGAAATGATCAGTCCAATTCGCCATTCTGACAAGTTGTCAGAATGGTTTGCCGGGCGAGCCATTACAAAAGCCTGTCAGAATGGCGATTTCAAACAAACCACCATCAATGATTAGGGAGATGGAGATTCCCTTATCCGCCGAATATATACATAGCAATTTTGGCGAATATCAAGACAAAAATTTCGCAATCTATAGCTCTTGATTTCGTCCATTAATGAAAGAAAAAGATGCTTTTTCGAAGTTGTGGTGCAAATTTTAGTTGCACCCGTCATATATCTTCAAGAAGTGTAAGGAATCCCCCTCACCTGATCCCCGGCAATCGAACACATTGTCCCACAGTGAGAACACACTTTGCCAAAAGTTCATTGGAATCGAATGATTTATTCGCAGATTTTTTTAGGATGTTGGTCTTACAACTGTTTAAAAATGATAATTTACAATAATAGTACCAATTGCCGGATAATATTTAGTGATGACGGAAGAAAGACTTTGCCTTGGCAGCAATTGTGCTCTTGAAGCACTGTTTCATATCGTCGAACTTTCCGAAGCAAGCGGCATAAGTGTAGTCGATGGGGGTGAATTTATCGGGAATTTGGTCACAGAAAACGAGGCACTTGTCTCCCGAAGTGGTGGCGTCGACTCCCTGAACGGAGGGGTTACGGTAGCACTGGGATCGACATCGAGAACTGATTACTCACCTTAGCCTTACAGCAAGAAGTGTGGTCACGTCCCTGGGCGGCGCAGAAGTGCATTTCGGGAAGGGAATTAAGAGGGCACTCATCAACTCCAATCAACATTTTCTGGAGGAGGGCCTGGTTGTAGGTCTCGAAGTTGCAACGAGCCTGAACAAGTAGGATTACTGTAATCGAGTGGGATACGGTAGATCAGAGAAAGAACGGTAGTAAATATTGATTACCACACAAGCAGTGGAAAGTGCACGGCCAGCACAGCAAGACTTGAAGTGGAAGTTGGGATCTTGAGCCTGGGAAAGGGAGACGTTGTTGGGAAGTTTGGGAGAAGCCCAGAGTCCAAGTCCATAGATCTCTCCGAAGTCCTCCTCGATGGCGTCGTCTCCCTCGAGACGGAGGACACCACGGGCCTGCAATTTCATAGTGATGACGTCATCGATTGCATAGGGATGATGTAATGATACCTTGTGCTTGCATCCACATCCTCCTCCTCCTCCTCCTCCTCCACCGCCGCCACAGCCACATCCACCGCCTCCCGAGGGACTAGAAGAGCAACCGAAGACTGTCGAGATTCCGACGAGAGCGATGAGAAGAAGAAGACGATTCATTGTGAATGGGTGATCATTTAAAGAGATGGTGTGCTTATATATGCTCAGGTGCAATACCGGTAATGGTTTTAGAGCCGAAAAGACTGAGCAAAAGTAAGAGGGCGGCATAATTACTCCTAACGCGCCAACCCGCACGTACGCTAATTATCCGTGTTATGGCCATCATTATGAGATACTCTGCCTCTAGGGCTCATTATGTTCGGCCCACCTAACTTGACCGTTACTACAAAAAGCGAAAAGAGCCTCTCCACATGCATTATCGCTTTGCATTGTAATTATATCACATGTGATCGGGACTTCCCATCATTCTACACTGGACAATCAACTTGTATCTCTAGTCAATTTTAGAGTTGTCCCAATTATGCAAAGAACTTGAGTGTTGTGCATTCCTTGTGAGTGGAGGGAGACGCCATAACACATAGTGTTGATCTACTAAGACGATATTTCCTTCAGATACGAGATACAATAGAAGAGGACTCTGGAGAGACTCGGGAGCTATGATCTGTCGCCAACACTGCGAAATGTTGGGGCGAGCACAGCACAGTGGGGAAAGATATATTTATAATTAAAAAACTAGAGAAAATTCGAAAATTTTATGTTCAAATATTCTCGTCCCTCTCGCCCACGAACAAGCAATAAAGGAAAGCAGGAAGTGGGAAAGGTCTTGCAAAGAGAGTCGCGTGGAAACGACTAAGGCGGTAAAGATCTCCGTCAAGATGGTTGGACCACATTCTGACTGCGCTTCTTGCCCACTTTCTGACATGGACGCCGGTCGGACGCTGCTGATCCTCTCCACGATAGTATCATTACTTCAGGCGACAGTTCGTTATCTTCTTGCTAATTACTTAAAACGCGTTCTCTGTAAGACCGTCGGATGGGGTGGCACAACTCGTTCAAAGTTACCACACCGGACTCAAACTTTTTTCACAGACGGTCATGGGTACAAAGTAAGTTTAAAACGTGAGAAATACACAAAATGTCAACTTTTGAAAAATCAATAAATTTTTTACGAAAAAAAATATTTTTTCCTCAATTTTTTTTATTTTGCTATCATGTTATATATCATTCGAAAGAGCGTCAAAAGTTATGCATAAATCTACATTTTCATGACGATTGAACCAGTTAGAGCGGAAATCGGCGATCATGTTTACAGAAATTTGACGTTTCTGTTAAACTTTATTCTGGATAAAATTGTTCCCTTGGTTTGTACCCCGTGGATAAGAGATATATAATGTATTTTACATCGGCAAATCGATTGGTGTCCTTATAATGCAACATTTCCACTGTGAAAGTACTCCTACACTCTCTAGACCGTGACCACCCAAAAATGAGATATACTTTCGAAGTGCGTAGAAAACTTTTTCTATGTTTTAAAACAAAATGGAACATATGCCTTTTTTTAAAACAAAATGGTTAAAAAAACAAAATGGAACATAAGAGCATAAAAAGTTATGGCTAAAGTTTTAAAACAAAATGGAACATAAGAGCATAAAAAGTTATGGCTAAAGCTAAGTTTTCAGAACTATTGAACCACTATCGTACATGTCAGAGAAATCGGAACAAGTACCGAGTCTTACCGTACAATTTGCTACAATTGAAACATTGCGAATACAAGGTTTTAAATGTTGATTTCATGCTCATTCGATTTCCCTTCCCCGATTTGCCGGAAACGGCTCGGATTGTCTCGGTTAAATATCGCTAGAAATCAATAAATCAGAGTCATGGGTGTGCCAGTGCGCACACGTGTTTTGTGTAGTCCGCAAATTGCCACTGCCGGCGCGCATTCAGTTCGCGATTCGATTCAGTTCGCGATTCTCGGCGACTTTTTAGCTCACGTTTTATCGATTTCTAGCGATATTTAACCGAGACAATCCGAGCCGCTTCCGGCAAATCGGGGAAGGGAAATCGAATGAGCATAAAATCAAAATTTAAAACCCTGTATTCGCAAATGTTTCAATTGTAGCCAATTGTTCGGTACTGCTCGGTACTTGTTCCGATTTCTCTGACATGTACGATAGGAGCGAAAATCGATATACGAAGGCCAAGAAGTTGATAATGTGAGTGAAGCTCAATATTTGCGTTTTTTTTTCAATGCGATCGGACAGGGCTTAAACTTTTTTACAAACATTAGTAGCTGTAAAGAAAATTTTGATAACAAGAAAGTAATGAAAAGTTAAATTTTGAAAAATCGATAAAAAAATTTTGAAAAAAAATATTTTTAAATTTTTTTTTCAAAATCCTATCATGCAATATCTCATTCGAAAGAGCAGCAAAAGTTATGTGTAAATCCTTATTTTCAACATTATGGGTATACAGGAAACAGAGAAATGGTGATTACATCGTCCCAATTTATTCGTTTTTCTCAACTACATATTTTTCTCCTACTATGTCAATCACACTAAAATAAGGATTTATGCATAACTTTTACTGCTCTTTCGAATGAGATATCGCATGATAGGATTTTGAAGAATAAAATTTAAAAATATTTTTTTCAAAAAATTTTTTATCGATTTTTCAAAATTTAACTTTTCATGACTTTCTTGTTATCAAAACTTTCTTTACACCTACAATTGCTTGTAAAAAAAGTTTAAGCCCTGTCCGATCGCATTGAATGAAAATATAAGCAAATATTGCGCTTCACTCACATTATCAACTTCTTGGCCTTCGTGTATCGATTTTCGCTCCTAGTGGTTCAATAGTTCTGTAAACTTAGCTTTAGCCATAACTTTTTATGCTCTTTGAAATGGCATATGTTCCATTTTGTTTTAAAACATAGAAAAAGTTTTCTACGCACTTCGAAAGTATATCTCATTTTTGGGTGGTCACGGTCTAGAGAGTGTAGGAGTACTTTCACAGTGGAAATGTTGCATTATAAGGACACCAATCGATTTGCCGATGTAAAATACATTATATATCTCTTATCCACGGGGTACAAATCATGGGAACAATTTTATCCAGAATAAAGTTTAACAGAAACGTCAAATTTCTGTAAACATGATCGCCGATTTCCGCTCTAACTGGTTCAATCGTCATGAAATTACAGATTTATGCATAACTTTTTACGCTCTTTCGAATGAGATATAACATGATAGCAAAATAAAAAAGTGAGAAAAAAGTTTTTTTTTCGTAAAAAATTATTGATTTTTCAAAAGTTGACATTTTGTGTATTTTTCACGTTTTAAACTTACTTTGTACCCATGACCGTCGGTGAAAAAAGTTTGAGTCCGGTTTGATAACTTTGAATGAGTTGTGCCGCTTTCCCCAACTTTCACTGCGCTCTTACAGAGAACGCGTTTTAAATCAAATAAGTTGGACAATAATGATTCTTTAGTGCGACAGCAGCTACGGCTGCAGCAGCGGGTACTGCCCGAAGGCCAATCAGGCCGGCTGCAGCTGCAGCGGCTGCAACTGCGTCAACGATTGTCTGACTGGAACTCTCTGCACGGAGCATGAGTACATTGGCTGCTCAGAATATTTCAACGATGTGAACCATCCCAATTACGCACTTTGCAGTGTCGATTGTATCACCAGCATTAGAGTGAATCTTTCGATTTTTTCAGTGAAAGTTTCGGAAGCTTCGTGCAACCATTGCTTGAGTGATCCTTGCCCCATCAATCACGACTGCACGCCGTCACTCGGACGACGAATCTGCACGTGCTCCGTCGGGTTTGCGGGAGACAACTGCGAGCTTGGCCAGAGTGGTTGTTTTGTATGTCCGATTGATTTTTTAAACAATTGCAGTTGAATCGTCTAATCGGCAACATTGGCGGACTGGGCGGCGTCATTTGCGGCATCAATCTCATTACTTTCTTCGAATTCGAATTCTTCTTCTTCTTTCAACTTCCGATGACCGCTTTCTTCAATAAGATGTATTGAATCATCGATATGTCTTTATGTCCCCCATAATGTTGTAAATAAAATGTTCTACGTAAGTTACAAAGGAACTATGACATATTTCTTTTTTTCTGTATAGTCGACAGTTTTGGAATGGGATTTTGCTGAGGTGTCGGATCCCGAGTGAAATCAACTACGGAAAGATAGACAGGAGACAGGTCGAGAAAATATGTGGAAGTGGCAGCTGTGTTTTTGTTTACGAAAAAATCAAAGTTGTCGACGGAAAATTACATCTATGTTTCGGAGAGAAGTGTAATCAGTGCCTCCGACAAGATCTGTTCGAACATCACTTTTTTAGCTAGAACACACAACCAACTAATACTAGGAATTAGTAGTACGTAGTTAATTCTCGGTATCGAAGTGTCTCAACTGCGCATTTTGAATTCATTTCCGGCACAAAATATTCTCATTCGTCATTCTAAACTCGATCAGCGGAAAGATAAAGTTTACCTCATCTCAGAAAAAGAAACCCACTAATTTGCTAGTAGTCAACAATTACGGAAGCAAAGTTGCGAAGGGAAATAGTTAGTGCCGGAATTTTTCTCCCGATGTCTTCCTTATTGAATACAAATCCAACTGAACTTGGCGAGGATTTTGAGAATTTCATCTCTATCACTTTCTATTGTGTCGGATCAATTGCTATCGTACCTTCGTTCGTCTCATTCTATCTTCTGGCAATGAAGAGCTCGTTCTTGCCCATGGACATCCGCATATTAATGTTCAATCAACAAGTACTTTTTCCTATGAAGTGTAGTTTACACCTTGTATTTCTTTTAGATTCAGGCGTTCTTCAACAATGTTCACTTCTGCATTTTGTTCACGCCATTCATATATCCATACGTCGGTAAGCTGCTCAGCAACTGGTTAGCAAAGTCATCTTGATTTCAGGTGGTGGATTTTGTACCGGAGTTTTATGCAAGATTGGCGTCAAATTTCATTTCAGTTTTGTGAGTGAACGATCAATTTCCACTCTTCTAACTTACATTTCTGCAGTGCGTTTGGATTCTTTCCACAGTACTCCTCTGTGCCAGTTTTATCGTTCTTCTCTTCGCTAGATATCAATCTCTCCTTCCTCCGTACTCTCGCATGAGAATTCGATATTCTTGGCAAATAGGTTACCCCTTGTGCCTTCCACCCAGAGAGATGACACAACTTTCAGCTTTCTACTTATATATTCATGCTTCTCTTTTGCTCATTCCAATAGCATTCTTTCTCTCGGAAACACCTCAAGAAATCATGAACAGGATAGTAAAAGTTAGTTCATCTTCACAATAAATATCGTATCAAACTGTTTCAGAAGAACGAGTTTGATTGGATTGTTACTGGAAAAGTTTTCGGGGCAGTAAATGGGCCGGAGAGGTTGGAAGCATTTTGATTTCCGAAAAAAACAGGAAATATGCGTTTTTTTCAGAGAGGCGCTGCGAATCTTCATGCTCTATTCAATTCTCGGAAATATGATTATTTTCGGAACAGTCACAATGATTATTTGCGTCCTCACTCTTCGTGTTATTATCAGCTCTAAGTAATCTGAAACTTGAATTTAATATTTTTTTTAATATTTCAGAACAATGCGCAAACGTCTGAGCTTCAATGAGACTCGAGCATTTCGAGCCAAAGTGAAGAACACAGTTGTAGTGCTGGCACAGGTGATTTAAATATACTGTACGATTTGTTCAGCAATTTAGATGCTCGCGGCAATTAGCGTCGGAATTGTTCCCATTTGCATTATGATTGCGATTGTCGGTATTGGATCCAGCAGAGAACTACAGAGTGAGCATAGAATCTATTGATTTACTTATTTACCCCCTATATTGTAAACCCCCATTAAACAATATTTCCCTATAGAGAGTCTTAATGCGCCGTATATAATGCCGAGTAGCACACACACATTACGTTGCACCCTCGGGCCCCGGTAACATAAATGTAGAGTACAGAAAGGGATTAATTAGCATTCTCGGCATCGCAACAGACGCATATTGATATTACTCCGCCCATATTTTAATAAACTTACAATTTCAGAAGTTGTCATAATCTGCGAACTCTTCATGGCTTTCATATCCATTGTAATTTCAATGATCCTCATCGCGGGCACCAAACAGTTTCGTCCCATTTTTTTACAATTTTATCAGGAAATCCTTTTCAGATACGTGGAACTTATTCGACGGAAGTTCAACCGATCTTCTATTGACACGAATGTATCCTTTTCAAATCGGTCTAGCTGAATTTAAATCCCGCAAGGGAAAACATAAAAAATATCCAATGTTTTGAAAGTTATTGGCTAAAATATACATTCTTTTTAATTGGTTGGTATAGGGAGCCGTTCATTCTTTCATTGCTTCGTTATATGAAATGAAGAACTGAGCCGATCGTAGAAAAGGTAGCATTGCTTGTCATTGTCATCGATGCGTGCTTGAAAAATCAGACAAAAATCTCCATTTTGCAGAACAATTCTGAAATGGTTTCTGGGAAGGCTTCTTGGAATCGTATTATCATTATTCGCTCAATTAAAATTATTTGACTTATTGCCGATGAACAATTCCATTATTGGAAAAAAATGCTACTTTCTCGTATTCAACAACACTACGTTCTACAGGGGGGTATGCGAGAAAAAGAGGGCACAGAGAAAGAGAGAGAACTGCAAGTACCGTAATCCTGGCATTTTGCCAATTTTTTTTGAACATTTTAACATAGATTCCCTTGATTCCATTTTCACTGTCACACAACTCCTAGAGAACAGAATATTTATCGATTTTTATAACAGTGATTTAGCGTTTAATAACTATTTGTGGTCAACATTGAGCAATCAGAAAGATTAAAATCCGTGGCTCCGATAGCCTTGCCGTCACTCGAGAAGGCAGCTTTGCGGATACGGTAGGTCTTCTTGTTCATCTTGGTACGGTGGTGGAATCCCTTCTGACCAGCAAAGGCAATCGTGAACTGGAAGCAAGGCGAATGCCAAGCTCCGATACAGGCGACCTATAAAAGGAAAACTACATATTAGTATAAGCTTTACCAGCATTTACCCGCGTGAGCTGAGCACCCGTTATTCTATCAACAAGCAGCATTATACTTCACTGCTCAATCAATCACATGGTTATGCTCGGTCAGAGCTCCCATAGATTTACGGGGTCTCTGACCCAATAGCAACGTCATTGCTTTCGCAGCAAAGCATAATAAATATTATACGTCAACAAACTGTGTTTGTTTAGAATAATATAGCATTATTTTGGAAACTTTCAGTTGCTTAAATATTACAGCTCCGATATTATTATCACATAAAAATACAGCAATTACATTGCGGAGATCCATGTGGGTCTTGTGAGGGAGCTTCTTGGTGTGCTATCTCGAAGTGACACACTTGAATCCCTTTCCGCGGGTAACACCGATGGTATCGACCATCTCGTCCAGGGCGAAGGCGTGGTCAATGAAGACCTGAAAAATCAAAGATTCAATTCACTATCGATATTAACATGGCAAAACAATATTTAGTGTGGCTCAAAAGGAAGGCAGCGTGGACAATTATATCGGACAAGAACCATTCATTCGATAATCGCCAACGTGAACTAAAAACACTGGATCCTGTCTTTACCTGCTTCTCAAGGAGCTCTGGAGCACATTCGACGTTGTCGGCGATGGGACATCAGCTAAGCCGCCATCCATGACGTGGGCCTTCTTGTTGCTGTGCTTGAGGAGCTTCTGCTGAAAAATGAAAAGAATAAATGTCGCCTTTAATCCCATGAACGCGGTGGTACGAGCCGACTCCTCCGAGGCCTCGTCTTTGCCTCGATCCCTCCAAAACTGAACGAGAACTTAAGGAATTTAAACGACAATGACAAAAGGGAATTAGGCGATGACAAAACACGAACTGTCCCTATTGAACACGTCGTAATCGCGAGAACTGGCCTGCACTTCACTTTGAGCAATATAAACAACACATTCATCGAGTAAAGAACCAACAAATCGGTAAATGAAGAAAAATAAAAAAGAAAAATCACCCTGGCCAAATCACACTGGTAAAGTTGGCAAAGTGCCAAGATTTAAATTTCAATGGTCTTGCAACGAGCTTTTTCTGGCGGGTTTTTAAATTTTTTTTTGGCAGAACGTAGTGAACAAATGGAACTCATTTAACATTGGGATATTATTTTGAACATGAATTGCTTAATATTAAATGTTTAATTACCTTTGAAAAAAACATCGCGAGCCGGTGAAGAGAGCTTCTCGCTATGAACAAATTCTTCCATTTCCTTGTGCCTCGTAATTGCAGGGTTGGAAACTCGAGAAAAATGATTCCAAAGAGCACTTTTGGCTAACAACTAGAAACTAGAAATTGCGTTCCAATCACACTCAATTTTATACCGAAATCGAGGAGCACTTGGATCGTTTTGTCACCACAACTATCTTTTCAATAGGATGCATTTCAATTGCACTATCATCGATTACATTCTGACTTTTGGCAAAGAAAAGCTCATTCAGGGCAAAGGATATTGTTATGTAGCTGTCTACCCCAACTCTGAGAGCATAGAGGAGTAAGAGTTTATCTACAAGCAACCAGTTGACACCACTGCACGGATCGAGAGTGGAGAGGGCGAAGGGATAGTTACGTATCTAATTATGCTAAGATGGACTCGTAGGCAAAGGGGGCGAATCACGTGATAGGATTATGATAATTGACTAAGGGGGAGTGGAGGGAAACTACACAATACAACAGATATTATAATATTAAGGTTCACACCATTTTGGTGGGGAAAAAATTAATCTTCGTGGTCCGAGCATTTTTCAATGATTTTCACTTTTGTTTTCTTTTCGGAATTGAATCATTATTGGTTTTAGAATGCACTCACTCATTTGACAAAGTCTCCAACGGTCTTCGGTTGATTCGTGTTCCCTTTTCTTTTCAAATCGAGTACGATATAAAACCTTTAAGGGGCGATGAATAGAAACAAGGAATCACAACAGGGCATCAAAGTTCACTGGCTGAACCTGACAGTAGCAGTATCTCGGCGAACAATGATTTCTGAGGCATGGTAACAAACAGGGATCTTAGTGGGACCTAACGACATGCTAAAATAAGGAAAACTCGATTTCAAAATGTCAGCCTGTTCCAAGATTGGTCCAGCCTTCACTTGAGAGGCGTGCTAAGTAGGTAGAAAAAGGGGGACAGCATGTCATGATAGAAAATCCGCTTGTTTTCAATTCTCGCGAGATTCTCGATTCATCTGCTCGACACGTGAAATGAGAGTAGAGGTGTGAATTCACAACTTCCCAACTCATCAGTCACTTTGAGTTCATGAATTCATCTGAACTCGATGCGACCGTCGAATCGGCGATTACTCACTTTTATCACATTTTCGGTGAGCAGAGTGCCATTGACAAGAATTAATATTGAATGGCAGGTCCACTGTTCTTGGTAGTGAGCATTTTGGTTACATTGCTCATCTTTTTCGATCGAGATCCCAGAGGGAAAGAGTACCGCAAGTATTTGATTACACTGCAAGTAGGCGATATTACGTGTTATTCACAGTAGCTTTCTTTAAAAAAAACTATTTCGAACGCCCACTTTTCTATAAGTCGTCAAGGTTGCTTCCATGACGATGGATGTATTCTTCGCCCTTTATTCCCCCATTCTTCAATTGAATTGTCTCGCTTTATATACTAATTCTAAGATAGCTGAAGTCATCGATGTTTCCGCATTCCTGGTAAGTCGTTACTTGAAATCGTGATTCAAATAGGCATATTTCAGGCCATCGAAGTGTTTCTATTTGGTTTAGTAGCCAGCTCCTACTTCTCATGTGTATATTATCGCAGAAATGTACGTGAGACTTTTTAAATAAGTTGGGAAATTCCCTCACAAATTCATTTCAAAAAAATATAAAGATTTCTGGGACATAAGACATCACAGGGATTTACAATAGCTACGAAACTAGACAACTTGAGAAATACGACAGTTTTTGGTTTCTGTGGGATAATTCTGTGGAAGGATGTTGTGATGTGTAAAAATATATAGTAAATTACGAAAATACTTTCTTTTTTAGGTGATTATTCCAAATGACACTTTCGGTTGTTTCGTCGGATGGCGAAGAGGAGTGCTCATAATTGCATTGAATGCTCTTTCATTCGTGATGGTCATCTCATTGTACAACGTTCTCAAGCAAGCACAAGCCATAGCAGAAGTTCGCACATTGCAACTGTTGAATTACTTTGTTGCTCATTCGTAGCTCAAGCGAACTGACGGCGCCATTTCTGACACCAAAGAGGGAATAATGTAGTGTCCCTTGACTCCTCAAGTCGAGTGGTGAGAATGACGATTCTTCGTTGTAAGAATGATAGTTTGGGGGTAGTCATCTCATCTGATACCCCAAAATGGCCATTATAACCAACAAAAGCGATCAATCTCACCCCTCCGAATGAACATTCTGGCCACTCAGAATTTTTATTGTGACCGCTCACCTGAGGGTTAAGGTAACAATAAACGCACCTTTAAACTCCGATCTCCAGCCAGTATTCATAGTCGGAACAGGTGCACTCCTCAAACCTCACCCCTCAAATCTTACAGCGCTTTGAGTCCTCACTTTGGTTTGCCAATATGGGTATATGTAGATATTATCGCAGCGCCTTCAGGGGAGGAATTTCGCTTGGTTGTCTAGCAAGACCTCTTCTATCGTCATCAGAGAGACGTCGGGGACGATCACTGTCGGCGTATGTGAGTCCTCCCCAGCTGTGCATCTTGTGACCATAGGGGATGTCTGTCGAAAAAGGAGCGAAACAGTCATACTTTGACTTCTATGGTTTTGACCACATCTCACTTTTTAGTACACTTGAAATATCGCACTTGAATATACTATACTTGAAATAGTTATAGACTACTCATTAATGTGCTGTAACCTAAATATTGTAGTCAGTGGGGAACTGTAGAAACGCCACTTCAATTCGATATGATGCTTGAACTCGATTTTACTAATCCACCTAAATTTTCGTAATTCTCAAAAGAAAACATAAAATTTCAGTGGGTGTTGTCATCGTCCTTCTCGCCTTTATCACCTTCGTTCTCATGGTTCTGCAAATGCTATACGAGCTCAAACACGGCATGCGACATGCGAGTTCGTCCACTAGAAAGTACGTTTACGCTAAAAACTGCACCGCCTCCGGGGTTTTTTCGCATATTTTCAAGGGAAACTCCGGGGCAGGCTGATAATCGTTGGTTCTGAACTAAATCGCCCAAAATGTAGAGAAGGAGTAAAAGGTAAAAAAAAGGTAGAGCCATCCCCTTATCTAGGCTCCAAGTCCTGAGGGAGTTACTGCTATGGCCAGCGTAGAATAGGCCAGTTCAATCCGGAAGGACCAATTTCTCCTTCGGATCTGATTACCTTCGTGCTTACCCCACCACCAATCTTTACCCATTCGGGAGTCTTAGTGGGGCGGTGGCGGTACGCACAGCCGGGAATCGAACCCGGTGTGGAACGGAATGAATTTGGGAGGGCGCCTTAGACCACTGCCTTAGAGAGTGTGTTTCCTGCGAACTGTGGAGCGGTGGTGATTTAATTATCAAAAGTTGTATTTAACTCGTTGCAGGTATCAAAAACGAGCTGTCGTTTCTCTTGCAACACAGGTTAGCATCGAAACTGTCCACAAGTGAAACACGCGGAATTTAAGGGAGCTATTCAAAGTCTCGTTTACTTCATTCCCCTCGCTGTTGAGTTTGTAATCTATTTCGTTTCGCGGTCAAATATTTGCTCCAACCGGAAAGAATCGACAGCGCGTTAGTTTTTTGACTACTTGTTATACCAAGAAAATGCCAAAAGCGAGGATCTCAATAAGGGTTGCGAAATCGGACAACGTCGGACGCCGGACAGGAGGGGTGAGAAATGAATGGGAGAGTGTCCAACTTTGTCCGAGATCGGACGGAAGTCTGAGTTGTCCGAATTTGTCCGAAATTACTGTAGCTTGAGCTATCACAAAATGATTTTCTCTCTAAAAATGTGCATTTTACTGTTTATTCAAATGAAATCGTTTTCAGTCCACTTTCATTTTCATTTCCCCTCTCATGCTCATCTTGAGCAGTCACCACGTCTTTGTCGACCCGCATATCAACAATTTCTTTCGCAGATCAAACAGTAATTGAATACAGTAACCGGGGACACTGTATGAGGGGTCTGACTATTTGAGGACCAAGTCAGACATTTACGATCAATTCCCTTTCGCGAATGCATATTTCGGGTTACTGTAGTCGAGTACTTAGCTGGTGGTACGTCAGGAAAGAAGCGGGAACAGTAACAAATAGTGAAAGTGATAAATATTGAAGCAAATGTGATAAAAACCCATTTCACGATAGCTTTGTTCGGATAATCCACAGTAATTTCGGACAAATTCGGACAATTCGGACGTCCGTCCGAACAACAAAGGTGTCCGAACACAAGGGAAATGAGATCGACATATCACTTTGACCGGAATGTGTCCGAAATGTCCGTCCGAATTCGCAACCCTAATTTCAATGGTATTTCAGGCCATTTCAAAAATGAAAATAAATTTTAACTTATAGTGAGGACCACTGATAATCACAATAGTGATAGTAACGATGGTGAAGCAAAGTACGAATACTTCACACACAGAAAAATGTATAACTCACCCCTCGGAGGGGGTGCTTTTCATACATGCATGTATTATCAATGATACATTGATGTATTTCATATAATACTTTCCCCATGTCTTATTTCATAATACACGAAATGTATTACATGATATACATTTTTCTCTGTGTGTTCTAACTATCATTACTCACATTTTCGTGCAACAATCTTTTAGTGTCAACTATATCGGCTTCATTCATGGCAGCTGCCGCATCTCATTCCTTCTTGCATTCTCTCACTGTAGTCGCTTGTTCTCCCAACTACAGACGATCGATTATCTTATTCACTCAATCCATAATCGACCTCATCAAGCTAACCTTCCGGAAGAAAACTGTATCACTAAGAATTACTGCCAAACCACAGTCAACTTCGGCTTCGTGATTTTATCACGAAAACAGTGTATGTTCAACCTGTAGTTACTACTTAAGAAAAAGGTAGCAATGGTTATCAACATTGCATGAGAAGTTAGGCAAGAATCTCCATTTTGCAGAGTAATTCTGAAATGGTTTCTGGAAAGACTTCTTGGAGTCGTCTCATAGTTATTCGCTCGATTAAAATAACTTTATTTATTTTCGATGAACACTTTCATTCTTGTAAAAACAATGCAACCATCTCGTACTAATACAATACAATACAATATTTATCAGTGTCTCTTTTTCTCGTACAAACGGAACTCCTTTAATGTTGGATTTTTCTATTATTGTCTCATAGGAAAATTTACTTATTTTTTCATTTGAAGATGAATCTCGAGAGGAAATGAAGGAATCTTCTCGCTGTTGGCACATTAAGCCACTTCCATGTGCTCAGTAATTGGGGGTAGAAGCTCAAGCGAAAAAAAGTGATTCCAAAGATCATTTTTGGGCTAAATTTCGGCATGTCTTCCAATCGCACTCAACTTCCTACCGAACTCGACGAAAATTTGGAGCACTTCGTCACCATATCTTTCTTTTCTGTTGGATGCCTCTCCTCTGTGCTATCAGCGATCACCGTCTATCTTTTGGCAAAGAAAAGCTCTTTCTTGACAAAGGATATTAGAATACTACTGTTGAATGTGCAGGTGTCCTTGCAATCCAAATTCAGCAATTATTCAATGTTCCAGGTCCAAGCATTTTTGAATAATTTTCACTTTTGCATTCTTTTCGCGCCAATTATCTATCCGTTCGTAGGTGAATCATTCTCTTTATGACGTTCTGTGAAAAAAATACATTAGAAATTGTAGGTGGTGGATTTTGCACTGGTTTACTGTGCGTAGCTGGAGTCAAGTTTCATTATGGATTTGTGATTATGTTTTCCCGGTGTACCTTTAACTTGTTTGTAACTTCAGTGCATTTGGATACTCTCGACAGTCCTTCTATGCGCTAGTTTCATAGTTTTATTCTTCGCTAAATACCAATCACTTCTACCTCCTTCTTCACGAATGAAAATGCCATTATCTCGTCGCATCGGTTATTTTCTTCCTCAACCAAATTCGAAAAAAAATAACTTTGATTTTTTTTTACGTCTACGCTCACGTTTCATTGTTGCTCATTCCTATATTGTTCTTTCTCTCAGAAACTCCTCAAAATATCCAAAACGACATAGTGAACGTACGTTTTTCGTTCCGAAAATCACAAATTAGCAAGAATTATTAACAGACATTCGGTCTCGATTGGATAATTGACGGAAAGGTTTACGGGTTGATTAATGGATGCGACAGGTGGGAATTTGAAAAGTGTATGATTGTCAAAATTTGAGGGAAAAAAATAAACACTGCGGATTGATTCTTCTTTTCAGACAGGACCTGCAGGCGTTCTTGATCTATTCGATTCTCGGAAACATGATTGTTTTCGGCTCTATTACCATACTTCTTTTCGCTCTGACCCTTCACATTATTGCTAAGTAATTTTTTAAAAGAAATATTAATTTATATGCAAGCGATATACCAGGACGAAACGCAAACGAGTCTCTTTCCGCCATAATCAAGCATTTCGAGCAAAAGTGAAGAATACAGTTGTGATAATGACTCAAGTAAGGGTGCAAAACAAAAACACGCTTTCTGCATAAGTGCAATCTGAGCCAAACTCTGGCACAACTCTCCGAGTCAATTTTTCCCCACAAAAAGTGGCTGGGATAAAGCTAAATGTTTTTCTCTGTGATATTTGGAATTGTTCCCATCTGCATCATGATTGCATCTGTTGGAATCGGAGTGAGCAAGCAAATTGAAAGTAATATTTTATCATTAAATCAATAAACAATAAATAAGTAAATAAAGAGTAAGTAGAGACGAAGAATATATTTTCAAATCTGCGTTGGCCTTATTGGCTCCCCTGCGTGTCTTAGTATCTCGAATCTCTTAGTCTGAAGTCTTAAGTCTTAGTATCTCGAATTAGAGTCGAATATCTCTTTTTTTGACTAGATCGGTACGGGCGCAAGCAGCATACACCCACCCACGCTGTCTACATAGTGGGATAGACGACTCGTCTCTCGCACCCCCTCATCTTCAATAATTGAGTCTCATTTCAGCAGTTGTAATTATCTGTGAACTCTTCATGTCTCTCATCTCTTCTTCAAATTCCATTATCTTCATCATAGGCACTAAACAGTACACAGAGAATGAATATACTGAGATGAGACACCTACATAGTGTATGATACACTCAATATTGTGTGTAATCGCGCGCCTAGAGAGCGTGTGAAAACGAGAGGTTTGCAAGTATATCATATCACGCCACTCACGAGAGGCTCGGTTTGAAAATGGCAGAGACCAAGATTTTCGTATTCGAGTTTTCGCTGGTTTCGGGTTCTATTGTGCCCAACTAAGATACCTGTGAGGTATTATGCCACAAAAGTCATTACTCGACGAGATGCTGCTACTGTTAGGTGCAGCGCGCGAACTTCGAGCACCTTTTTCGCGTATTCAACGGAGTTTCTGTGAAAACTTTTTGCTTGGAGCTATGCTTAATTTTCTATGATCTTTCAATCTATCTATTTGGTTTGTTAGATTTCATTACTAATTTGCATAATATAGTATTTTGTTGATTTCCGAGAAAACTGTTCGGAAAGCAGATGTTCTGATTACATGATAGTCTGTGGGAGGTCACAAGGATTCGAATGATATGTCTAAGCTCCCACAACTCGGGAGTTGAGATAGTGCCGCATGCAGAAACGTGGAAAATAGAGAGCCACCATTCAATTCTTTGTTTTCATTCTTTGTTCTTCACCGGTTCATTCGCCGCTCTCGCGACGAATGATTACTAATTGCGCCTATTTTAAGCGTTTTCTCCTATTCTACGACGTTTCTGCATGCAGCACTATCTCAACTCCCGAGTTATGGAAGCTTAGACATATCATTCGAATCCTTGTGACCTCCCACATACTCTCATGTAATCAGAACATCTGCTTTCCGAACAGTTTTCTCGGAAATCAACAAAAAACGATATTATGCAAATTAGTGATGAAACCTAACAAACCAAATATATTGTTTGAAATATCATAGAAAATTAAGCTTAGCTCCAAGCAAAAAGTTTTCACAGAAACTCCGTTGAATACGCGAAAAAGGCGCTCAAAGTTCGCGGGCTGCACCTAACAGTAGCAGCATCTCGTCGAGGAATGACTTTTGTGGCATAATATCTCACAGGTATCTTAGTTGGACCCAATAGAACCCGAAACCAGCAAAAACTCGAATATGAAAATCTTGGTCTCTGCCGGAATTATGCCAGTCTGTGTCGAGCCTCTCGTGAGTGGCGTGATATACTAGGTGTCATATCTCAGTATACGATACAATCAATATTAAGTATATTCAATCTGGGTGTATGATCCTTCCACAGCGTATCATTCTTCAACTTGATGCAGATACGTCTCACTCATTTGGCAAAGTCTCCAACGAGCTTCGGGTGTTTTGTTTTCCAGTTGTTCAAAGTGATTGTGAAATAAATGATAAATATAAAATTGTTTTTACTAGAGACCTTCTTGTTGGGTGACACAGGAAATTAATCAATCGACTTCCTCTGACTTCCTTATTGCATGTTTGTTTTTAGATAGGAAACACATCTTTGTTTGTTTCCTATTCGACGGTTTGTGTAGAAACTTTCTACAGAAAACATCGATCGACTCACAAAATCGTGAGAATCGTGAGAAGGGGTACAACATTTCTCGGAAGAAGACTACTCAATTTGCGAAACACTCACATTCCATCTGCACGCCAGATGTAATTTTTTTTGAAAAGGCGCACACGTAGTCTGCTTTCACAACTTCAAGCTCATAAGTGAGCGTAGTCACCGTTTCTTTTACATGAATTCGTCTGAACTCGACGTTACTGCCGAATTGGCAATCTCGTTCTTTCACTACATTTTCGGTAGGTAGATATTAGTGTGGTTAGATCGAACAATCTATTCGCGAATAACTAAACTTTATTCGCCAATAACCGTTGTTCTTCGCGAATATAATAATTCGATCTAACAACGCTAGTTGATATTCGTCGGCAAGAATAAATCTGGATTGGCAGGTCCTCTGTTCTTGGCAGTAGGCATATTTGTCACATTCTTCATATTTTACGATAGCGACCCCAGAGGGAGAGACTACCGCAAGTATCTGATTGCATTACAGGTAGGCTCAAATCCTTTTTAATTCGTTTATCTCAAGAACGCATAATATATACAAAACTATTAGTTGTTTACTGTGTAACGAGTAAGGGAGCTAATCGATAAGCTCGACTTTCAACTTTGTGATAGTGCTAATGCAATCCTTCCCTCATTCAAAAGATTACGGACTATTTATATTCGGCATCTTTGACCCAATTATGTAAATTTTATTGATAGAAGAGGGTGGCAGCTCTCGAATATTTCACTTGTGAACAATATCATCAAGGTTTCTTCCATCACCATGGACTCGTTTTTCGCCCTCTATTCCCCCATTCTACAAATTAATTGCCTTATTTTCTATTCTGATTCTAAGATTGCTTCCGCTATCGACATTCCTGCATTCCTAGTCAGTCGATTTTTGAATTTTGCGAGTTCGATTGGCGCATTTCAGGCTATCGAATTGTTTCTTTTTACATTACAGGCAAGTTCCTACTTTTCATGCCTTTATTATCGCAGAAAGGTAAGTTTATCAGATCATTTCTCAAACACATTCTTAGCTTTACTTCTTTTTCATGGCTTTACGTTCTGAAAATGAACACGAATATACTCCGAATTTAAACAAAAATCTCTTCTGTTTTCAGGTGATTATACCCAATAGCGCTTTCGGGTGCTTTGTGGGCTGGCGTTGGATTGCATTATTATCAACAATGAATACATTTGCATTGGTGTTTGTCATCGCTTTTTATCTCTCCCTGAAGCAAGCGCAAAGAGAAGTGGACATTGTAGGTCTAATTTTATCCGGAGCTCGACCGGAGCTTGCAGGGAATCTTTGAATGGCTGTCCAGCAAGGCATCGTCGATTGTTTTCACAGAGACCTTGCCGATGATGATATCTGGTGCTAGTGAGCCTATTCCAGTAACTAGTGAACACTTGTACGAACCATGCCGCTCAACTCATGAGATTAACGATATTTATCATAGATACTTGAAACTCGACTCTTTATACATATGACGTTTTCTTAATTTTACGAATTTTCCAATACGCATTCACGTTGTCTTACATGTCGTCTGATAGTGAGCTTCACTCTGAAGACTGGCAAATCAATGACAAATCAGAAAAAAACAATGAGATGAGAGTTTCAGCCGGTGTTATCGTCACCATTTCCTGCTTTTTCGTCGTTGTTCTCATGATAATGCAGATGCTAAACGAACTCAAGCACGGCATGCGACATGCAAGTCCTTCGACAAGAAGGTATTCCTTGAAAAAACGGGGGTAACGAGAAAAAACCAGCAATGTCCTCCCCACCTCTTCATTTCTGAGTTGACGAAAGACGAAAAGTGCTTCACCTAGTCGTTTGCACTTGCGCCATAATTTCATAATTTTCTTGGCAATCAAGATGATGGCTTTACCAATTCCGAATATTGATTGAAATAACTGCTCAAGAAAAAATATAATTAAAATGATACGCATGCATAGAACGTGTTGCAGGTATCAAAAACGAGCCGTCAGATCACTCGCCTCGCAGGTCTGAATCGAATCTAAAAAGAAAATGAATTCAAATGACGTTTCAGGGCGCGATTCCGGGTCTGCTTCACATTATTCCAATCATAGTTGAAATCGTCAACTACCTCATTTCGCGACCGCGATTCTGCGCGGAACCGAAAGAATCCAAAACGGGTCAGTGGTATCTAGAACAGTAACGCTTAATTAATTCGGACGAGTGTTTGTGAATTTGTAATAGATGAAATCTCTCCTGTCTCTACTGCGTGTTTTCGAATCTCGATCAGTAGAGGGACGAGAGATATTTGATCTACCTGAACTCTCTGTCTCTCCCCTGTCTGCGTGCGGGCTCGACCGAGTTTTCGAGTATACGAGTATACTCGACCCTTCCCTCACTCAACCGATACCCTAGTCCAATTGAGTCTTCACAACGGGAAAAAGAGTATTCGAGCATCGAATTACTCGATTTCACCAACTCTACTATCTATGGAGCAAGTATTGTTTGGGGGAGAGGTTTTTACAATAATTTACAATTTTACAATATTTATCACGTCAGACGATAACGCTAGGTGAGCATGTGGTTTCAGGGGTCAGGATCATTCTTCTCAGAGTAGACGGATCATTTCGGCTGGGGTCGGGGTAGAGGATCGTTCTTCTTCCCATTCACAGACCATCTTCTTTGAAGTTGCTGGAGGAATAGACCTCCCTAGTTCCCTCCGGGGAGAGGTTGCAATAGGGGTAAATCAGTGTGTAGATCAATCGTCGTGGTCACATCTGTGGTCTGGTCGTTGGTCTCTGTGTGTACTGAGAGAGGGAGCATCTATCCGAGGAAGGGGACTCGGACGACAAAATGTACAATCAATGATGTTTAATGCTAAAAAATATTGAATTGTATTAGATTGATGAAGCAACATGATTTCTACGTTGTCATGTCAAAGATGTCGAAGAGAGTGTGCGTTTGAGAGACGCGTAGTAGGTGAAAAATAAACAATAATGGGTAAACATAGATATTTAAAATTTCAATATTTGTGAGAAATATACAATCTTTGTAGCGTCAATCATCTCCGCCTCTTTCTTCACTCTTATCTCAGCTCATTCGTTCCTGCATTCTTTCACAGTCGTCGCTTACTCTCCCAAGTATAGTCGATCGATTATCGTATTCACTCGGAAATGTGTCGATATCCTCACGCGACCTTTTCGGAAGAAAACAGTTTCACTACGGATCACTACCAAACCACAGTCAACTTCGGCTGCATAAAATGACTGTTTGAAATTAATTCAAATTGACTTGTTGATTTTGCTCAAAGTGTCATAATCATTCCCAGACCATTAAAGAGTGCAAACAGATTTTTTCACTATCATATACACATTCCCTCCTGAGCTTTTCTGTAGTTATCTCGTGTTAATTTCTGTTATTTTATTTTTCGTGTCAGTTTCTGTTATTACAGCGCTAAAATGTGTTGTTATAATTATGTTGTAATATATGGACTTAGAACAAGTTTTGTTCAATATTACATTAGCTATGGGTACAATAGGGCTTCAGGATATCCATGATCAAGGCAACATCGCTAGATAATGGTAAACGCATAGAAAGCAGTTGTTACTTTGTTTGTTACTTGGTTGGTTATCGTAGATTTTTTTAAAACTCTTCAAAGGTAATAATCAGTCTGCCATGGGAGTCAACTCGTCGGTGAGCTTGACAGTATCTTTGCCTCTTCTCTTCTCGAAGTTCGCAGCGATCACGGAAAGAATCTGAAATTGTTCTGAGATTTACATATTTTTGCATTTATATTAATCATTTTTTAGTGTTTTCCCAGACAACAGTTTCCAGATTACTCTTATCAGCACAATGTTGGTAAAATAATTGACGGTCGAATTGCACTTACAACTGAGACGGTCACTCCGACTGCCAGTCCACACAGGGCCCATGATGCAGTCCGCTCAGCTCTAGATCTTTCCTCCTGAGGATTAACCATTGAGCGGGGTATGAATGAGTGGCCGATCATTTTTGTCGTCCATGTCTGATCTACACATTTGGGAAGGTTTCGATGCTCTATGGACTTAATTGTTCTTTGGAGTTGTACGAAATATTGCATCACTCACCATTTCCATATCTTCTATGCCTGTATCGATGTGGCATCTCGATCGTTCGACGAACCACTTGTGGTGCAATTTCTCCAATTCGCCGGTGATCTTTAGTGACTCGATTGCCGTTCTAATCGGTTCACTGCAAGAAAGAAAAATAACTAAATTCGCGATTTCACTGTCTATTATGCTATTAAACATATTTAGAACACGGTGTTTCGAGCAATTGTGAAATGCGCGCACTTCCGTACACTTCCACATCATTATTCGATCAGATCACATTTTTTTCCATGGGCCGGTCAACCTTACAGAAAGGGGTTCACTTTTACACGCTCTCATACCCTCACCCTGTTCTGCTACTTCTTATTCTATTAGTTATATTATGTTATTGTTATTTCGTCCCGTTTTGTTTGGCATCACGTGAGATAGTTGGGGGATAATTGGGGGGGGTTAAATTGTATAAACCAACGTCAGTTTCGAGTCCTTCGTTGTCGCGACGCCATACTGAATTGTGTGCAGATTCTCACCTGCGTTCGTAATATGTACGCCCATTTGTTTCTCAATCAGTGATAATCATGCCTCCAAATTTATACGGGAATTTATGTGTTGGCAGCCGAAATATCCCAAATCTCAACCTTAGAATGGCATTGGATAAACTACTCCTCATTTTCATTTTTACCGTGCATCGTGTGAGGAAAGGAGTTGGAGGTAGGGTTCCCTTATTGGAACTTATTGGAATTGAAGTGATCACTACCCACTCGATTTCACACACTCTCTCGCACGCGTTGCGGTCTGCGTTCCTTCTCTAGTTGGAGGCAATGACGTGGTGCACAGGAGAGGAGCTAATTACTGTCCTCTTGCTTGCAGAATGGCGCTGGTTCGAAACCTCTTTTCACCCATTTTGTCCCCAATCTTCGGGATGATCTTACCAACTTTCCTCGTATCACACGGTAATCGCCCGTTCTCCCATTCATTGACAACGTCCTCGACGATAAAAACGAACGATCCTTCTGACATTCGCACTTTCTCGATGCCATGAGGGTATGAAGAGACGAAGGACTCGTTCTGTACTACGATAATAATAATAATAATAATAATAATAATACTTATCATTCACATACGCCCGATACAGGTTGTGTTTTTTGACAAAGAAATATTCTTCGGGAAATTTTGTATTATTAATTAGAACCAACTGTATGCTCACAGATGCAGCATGAAGATCATTTTATCTCATTAGTGTCAGTAGCTAATTCGTAGGGAGTTGTGTGTCGATTGCTGTAATAATTTACTACAAACTCACATTATTCTCCATCGTCTCGTAAATACGTCTATGCAGAGTGTTGTTCGAATTCTGAAATATCGTAATAGATTATTTATACCTTCTGACAATGACACAAGGGCAAAATATTGATTTTTTAAAAAATTTCCTAGACCATCTTATGCAAGGTCGAAATAGAAAAGAATCTTGAAATAGGAAACGGAGAATAGAGGGGAACTGTAAAAACAAGTTTTGCATCTGTACCTTGAGGAAATTATGAATCCATCCACCGTTGAAGACTCCAAATTTGATTCGGCCTTCCTTCTCCAAAATCTCCTCGATTGATTGCACTTGTCGTATCTTTTCGTGCTCCTCTTCCGTAAGAGTTACTACTCCGCAAACATTATCGGTTCTGCAGTGCCATGATGTATTTTCAGCGTTTTTTTTTATATATTTGTTTAGATTATTGGGTCAAGTTTCTAAATTGTATGTGCTCTCTGAGCTTACATGGACAGAAGGAATAGACGAAATACAAAATGACCTATACCTTCTATTCAAGTTTATGGATTTGGAGGTAATTTGGAGGTTTGAGAGCGATAAATTTTGACAAAATTATTTTTTCCCCAGTTTTTATCAATAATTGAAAGCGCAAGGAATATAGTTTTCTTATTTTCCTGCGTTAACTATAGTTATAGTTAACGTTGAAAGCAGGAAAATAAGAAATCTAAATTCCTTGCGAAACTTGCAAGACAAACATAGTGAGATAGTATGCAAAAGTTCGAGGCTCCCTCTCGATTTCGCACACTCTCTCTCTCAAAACCCCTCGCTGTAGAACGAATCTTACCTGGAAGACCACGAGTTGCAAAGGTAGACGTGGAGAGACAACGAGATTATGAAGAAGAGAGAAACAACCAGCCATGCAAAGAAGCAGCAGAGCCAGATGACGAATCTAGAGATCAAAGAGCAACTGGCGGCATGGATAATTCTAATTTTGAAACACTACCCTCCACTTTAAGAGCTCTTCATACGAAATATGACGCTTTCGCGTGCTTTCTTACTCTCGTTTTTCCTTTATATTTGCGGAACGTTTTAATATTTCGAACGAGTGTTTGTAAGTACAGATCACCTCGGCTGGTTTCTGTCCATTTTTCCGCCTCTCTTCATCCACATCCACAGACCGACGACCGTGGCAATGGTCTGCAAGTTAGTGTAGGGTACGGTAGAGTACGGTAGGTCTCACTAAGATCTCCAGCGCTACGATGGACACCCACGTAGTGGAGGAGTAGGGATTGAGTGTGGTCGGAAGCTGTAAAATATCGATTTGTTTCGAGTAGAGTTTCTTCGTTGGAAAATGTAGGCTATTGGATTTTTTTTGTCTCCTCTTCATTTCATATAATTATGAGAGACTATCTGAGTCAATCGAATTATCCATGGCACAGTACAAAAATTAATTGTTGAGTTAAACATTTTAGAATGTACAGCAGCCCAGGAGGAGTTGCTACGTACTATAAAAAGTTGTAAAAATGCTTCTACGCCTCAGGGCATTACGTCATAGCTATTTCCGGTTTTTCAAAAACGTCATCATTGGGCTTCAAAAGTGGTACCAATCGATTCCCCATCAAATTCTAAGACTTTTTCGACTCGCGTTATGCGTTTTTCGCTAAATATCGATCTAAGGTCAGAAAAATTGAAATTTGTTAATTTTTTTTCGTTTTTCGCAATTTTAAATATTTTCCTTCCGAGAACGTTGAATTTTTATTTTATTAAAATGCTTCTTCAACAATAAGTGTTAAACAGTTTTAATATGGAGAGTTTTTGCAAATCCCTAAAATGTGCGCGAAGCAGAAATCGGAGGTGACCTCATAGTTATGGTGTGGATACAGTATGTCGGCAGAGGTTTCTCATTACCATATGACGGCCCTTATTTTAAGGCCTTATTACAGAATTGTGTAGATGATTATGGGTGAACTACCATCCGCATGTTATAGCCAGAATTGGGCGGATACAGTAATATTGGTACCGTACTACTTATTACAGTATTCTACCTACAGTAGCGGTCAAAAATCTTCTTGCATTTTTTTTTCTTTGTTAAAACTTTTGAACCCGATGAGGTTTCGATCTGATAATGGTCGGGTCCTATGTGAAATCCATTGTAGATTACGATGCAACTATTGGAGTATTGCGAAATCTTTCAGTTATTGCGTCGCAATCAATGCATAATATTTGAATGGGCATTATTCTTCCATGGATTTTTTCCTACTCTCCTAACTTTCAGGGTGTTGAGACATGCCCAAGGTCTACATATAAAAATTGTTTCAAGTCGCTG
The DNA here is from genome assembly GCA_036245785.1 of Pristionchus fissidentatus. Lineage (NCBI taxonomy): Eukaryota > Metazoa > Nematoda > Chromadorea > Rhabditida > Neodiplogasteridae > Pristionchus > Pristionchus fissidentatus. The sequence continues at coordinate 10,323,127 of BTSY01000004.1, forward strand.
CGGTGTCGCTACTTGGCTTGAGGTCGGAAAATCATATCTCACCGTTTAGACATCCCACAGAACCGATCAAAGCATCAAAATGATCGTCATCATGACTGACGATCCCCCTGAGAATATGGTCATGGTAGGCCACCATTTGCCCTCAGGGAACGAAAATATCAATTTTTCGCATTATTATAGACTTCCCCTTCGTCAGACCACATATTATGCATTGATTGCGTCATCACGACGCAATAACTGAAAGATTTCGCAATACTCCAATAGTTGCATCGTAATTTACAATGGATTTCACATAGGACCCGACCTTTATCAGATCGAAACCTCATCGGGTTCAAAAGTTTTAACAAAGAAAAAAATGCAAGAAGATTTTTGACCGCTACTGTAGGTAGAATACTGTAATAAGTAGTACGGTACCAATATAACTGTATCCGCCCAATTCTGGCTATAACATGCGGATGGTAGTTCACCCATAATCATCTACACAATTCTGTAATAAGGCCGTAAAATAAGGGCCGTCATATGGTAATGAGAAACCTCTGCCGACATACTGTATCCACACCATAAGTATGAGGTCACCTCCGATTTCTGCTTCGCGCACATTTTAGGGATTTGCAAAAACTCTCCATATTAAAACTGTTTAACACTTATTGTTGAAGAAGCATTTTAATAAAATAAAACTTCAACGTTCTCGGAGGGAAAATATTTAAAATTGCGAAAAACGAAAAAAATTTAACAAATTTCAATTTTTCTGACCTTAGATCGATATTTAGCGAAAAACGCATAGAGTCGAAAAAGTCTTAGAATTTGATGGGGAATCGATTGGTACCACTTTTGAAGCCCAATGATGACGTTTTTGAAAAACCGGAAATAGCTATGACTGCCCTGAGGCGTAGAAGCATTTTTACAACTTTTTATAGTACGTAGCAACTCCTCCTGGGCTGCTGTACATTCTAAAATGTTTAACTCAACAATTAATTTTTGTACTGTGCCAAGCCTCTGAACAAATATGTCGATCGAGTCAGATAGTCTCTCTTATAATTCCTCAAATAATTCCTCACTTTGTGAGAGGTTGCCTATGGAAAATATTCTGGTGGACGATTATTGTTAGAATTCCAATACCGGAAGAATTTCGACCACCCAAGAAGGGGATATTTATGGAACGAATTTATACAGCGCGCCTTTATTTCCTATATTGGAACTGACGATTCAGTGAAATAAGAATACATTCCAATAAGTGTCTGAAATCGCATCTAAATGTAATATATTATAGCTCAATTTTGGGCAAACTGTAGTTAGAGTAGGAAAACACATTAGAGCCTCTCTCTCTACATACAAAATAATATAATATATAATTAATCTATATCGTATTCTAATTTATAAAATCACTTTGTAATGATCAGTATTAAATTGTTCCGTAGAAACTTTCCGTCTAGACTTCCGTTGTTTATCGTACGATTTGCGTGCCACGTAGTGTGCATTTACATTTCACGGACTACTCTTCTCTCTTGTTTGTTTTTCAGTTGTGTTGTAGACCGTGTCGCGAGCGGTGTTTGCTCCCTGGTGAGCTAGTAAAGTTTATTTATTTGAACTATCCGTGTTGTCTTCGCATTTCAAGGGTTCTCAAAGTCCCTTTGGATTTCTTGTCTTTGGTCTTCCTGCCTTTTATCGTCTTGCCTTTTGTTTCCCTGTCTTCTGCCTTATTGCCTTCTTGTGTCTTCTTTTCCGGCAAGTCTTCTTGTCTACGTGCCTTTTGCTCTTCTTTGTGTCTATCACGATACGTGGCGGTACCAATCCAGTGCCAACGCGGGTAGTGGTTTCCACTTAATACTCTGGTGTATTAAGAATCCCGGTACTCATTGTGTATCGGTCCCAGTCGGCTACTCTTAGTGTAGCGACTGGGTAAATTGTCTCCTTGTACTCATTGTGTACAGAGACGGATCCTGTTTGTCGTCGACACAGGGAAAGCCTTGATCGAGGGTCTCGCTAATCCGTGTAATTGATTGCTGACGTGGCTTCCACCACGAAGGTTTCTCAATTGATTGATTACAGTAAGCCGTTCGTCTCGAGGTCTTCTGTCAAGAGGATCAACAAGAATCGCCCAGAAGTGCAAACTGTTCTACCGTCGGAGGTGAATCTACTGCTACCGAAGGTGCGTATTTATTACATGGGGGCCAAGCACGGGTTCGAATAAGTGGATCGATAATCTTTGAAATCAGTCATTGATTGATTATTATTGATTGGTTATTATTGATTGATTGGAACGAAATAAGTATATTATTGGTGTATTGTGTGTGAAATAAGTATGTCGCAGATCACGATGGATGCCGACAAGATTGGAGAGAACAGAGTGGAGCCTTCTCTGAGTGGAATGAACCTTCAAGACAATGTCAACCCTTCTCACGATGAACCAATGCCGCTGGACCAGCACGGACTGCTAGCGGATGCAGCCATGACGCAACCGTCGTTGGCTCAACAAGTGAGTACAGAGTCTGAGCCAACCAAAATGACTAGAGGGAAAGTGACTGACATTGAAAGTGGCAAGGATGTCAAAATGTTAGTGAAGAGGGTGAAAGAGAAAGTGGAAGATATGAAGGAGAGTGTCATTAGAGAGGCCGAGTTTCTCCAGATGTCTCAGAGGAAATGTGAGAGTTTGCGTACTGCTTTCGCAAAGGATAAGGAGGCCATAGTGCTACTTTTGGATAAGGTAGCGAATGTATGGGATGATGGCATGGAAGAGAGAATGGGAGATAGTGAGGATAGTAGTGAGGAATTCGTCTCGAGGTCTTCTGTCAAGAGGATCAACAAGAATCGCCCAGAAGTGCAAACTGTTCTACCGTCGGAGGTGAATCTACTGCTACCGAAGGTGCGTATTCATTACAAAACCAATGATTCTTAATAAGACCACCGACCACGTGTGAAACCTATACGAAACCACATCACGATCAGCGCCTCTAAAGCGATACTAATAAATATTGTATTTATTGTATTAATATCACCAACATCAAATCGCCCCGGCTTCAAAATCATCGCGGAGATTCCAGTGGAGAAGAAGGGAGAGAAGTCAATAACAGGCGATCTCTCCTGAGAAAGAAGACAACAATGTGCAAATGGCGTGAACTCTCTGATGCTGCGCAAAAATCAGGGGGTGCAAAGTGCAAGAAAAAATAGGGGGTGCAAAAATCAAGGGGTGCAAACAAAAAAATTGAATTCCCGCAATTATCGATTTTTGCTTATATCTCGGCTCCCGGTGAACCTAGCGGTACAAAATTTCGTTTGCAAGTTCGAAATGTGTAAAGTAATTTACATCCGAAGTTTTGTACCCCTAGCTTCAACGGGAGCCGAGATATAAGCAAAAATCGATAATTGCGGGAATTCAAATTTTTCGTTTGCACCCCCTGAGATTTTTGCACCTTGGTGCAATTGCACCCATGATTTTTGCGCAGCATAACACGTGCCTCTCTAGTGAACTTAACTCTCTTAGATAGTTGGCGAAATAGCATGTGTAGTGAGGAGTGCTGATAGCGGACTCTCATGAATATAAGAGAATCAAATTCACTAGAGAGGCACATGTTAGAGAGTTCGCGCTCTGTGTAGCAAGAGGAGATTGAACGATTAGAAATAGGCTTGCGTGTATCAGGAGCGGGAAAATTTTTCGAGGACGGAAATGTTCTCAAACATCGATTTCGACTTACAATTAGTTACTATTTTTTCCGGATTCAATACTTCGTAGGTCTCTGTTTGGTACCTTTTGTTATGAAATTATCACTCCACTGTCTCAGTGGGAGAAAGTGATACCGGTGTGATCAGCATGGGTGCCGCTATAACATCTATTTCAGATGCGACGAGGCTTCCAATGAGGCCGTCCCATGTCCCGTTCTTCTGGGAGCGCCCATACTGAAAAGAGGTTAAGTGTGAATTCAGATATCTTTTTTATCTTCATTTGTTTCGTTTCGTAAGCTCTCTCACCAACCGACCAGCATAGAGTGTGGGAAATGAATTCAATTATAATCCCGAATTTCAAACTTTAGATAGTGTGAATACCTTCTGCTAGATTCTTCATTGTCGAGAGTATTCCATTAAGTATCTAGTATAACTCACGCTATTCCCAATCTCAAATGTGTAGTTTGAATTTAGTTCTCGAGCAAGCAGTGCCATAAAGTCCACCATGTATCTGGAATTTCGCAAATTTGATTTTCGTAGTCTGCCCAGATCAAATTTAGAACGCATTCATAAATATTCCGTCTCCCTGTCTCCCATCTGTTCTCCTTTTTCGTCTAATTGTAAAGATCACAGCTCCGAACATGGATCGCATTGGATTCATTCGCTTTCGTCCCTGTTCACATGATTCCAAACCTACAGAACAGGGTTAGAGCGAGAGAGTGTGCAAAAGTGAGAGAGTCCCTCTCGATTTCACACGCTCTCTCACTCCAAAGCCCTTTCTGTAAGGTTGACCGGTCGGTGGAATGATGTGTGTTCAGAGGAGAGACACATTTCTTGTTCTCACTAAATCCCCAGTCCTTTCCCAGTAGTTGTCTGACAGGAGGAGGTCGTGAAAGGTCGTTAGATGTGTGATCCAATTTTTTACCCGAAATTTAAATTATTTTACAAATGTTGTTAAAAATGTAGTAGAAACCCCTCGAAGGCGTCGTTTCCCTTGCAATCGTCAGTCAGCTCTTCGCGCAAGCATCGTCGTTTATGGGAAACAAAAGGTGTCACCTGCCAATATTTATCAATATTCGAATGTTCTACATTATTCAAATGTAAACTCTTCCAATATGAATCTGCCAATATTTGTCGAAAGTAGATACAGAGCAGGAGAGAGAGACTCGAGCTCGACCAGGACAAATTTATGATTTTTTAATTGGCTGAAAATATAGCACAAGGTACTGCAAACCGATATTCGATAGAGGGAGGTTTGTAGTACCTTTTGCTATGTTTTCAGCCAATTCAAAAATCATAAAATTTTTCCCGGCCATGGTCGATGAGCTCGAGTCTCTCGCGACTCCTGTCATATGACAACTCGAAATACCCGTATGGTTCCGAAGCGAAGCGCCATCTTGTCGGCTTGATGAGATGTCCCCATTACACTAAAGAGAAGGGTGAGAAGAAGCAGTAGACGCATCTGAGAAATGTTTAAACAATTGCATTTAGTCGAGTGGAGGAGGTAAAATACTGTAACTTAAATATGTCTGCCAATCGATAAGTCTAGCATACGGTGCGACGCGATAAAAGTCTAAATTTATCTCAAATCGAAGCGATTTGACTAAAAAAAGGAGTCGTCGCTCGGTAGCATAGACTACTTCTCGATGAAGTATCTGTCGAGGAGAAAAGTGAGTGTGAATAATGATGACTTCCGTCGAATGCAAAGGTTGATAAAGGAGAGTTAATGGCAAGGATAGTGAGATGAGTAAAGAATTGTCGGAGAGTAGAAAGAACGAAGTGGTTTGAGAGCAGGGACGAAAGATTCTTCGTTAGAAACAGAGAGCTCTAGTGGTCTCTAGACTCTAGTGGCGGAGAGACACGAGATCGCTGTCTCTTCTCCGTTTTATTCCTAGTTAGTGGGTGCAAAAAGAGATGGACTCTCGTGGGACAGAGGCTGAGTTTGCCCTGCCGTTCCAATTCTGAAAGGACAAGATGAGATTCATCGAAAAATTAAGTAGAAAATGGCTGATGGGGAGTACTTGGCGTGACGCCACACGTGATTCGAAACAAGGAGGCCGTGCGAAAGGTAGAGAGACTCGTTCTCGATCTTACCCCTTTCTCGAGCTTTGACCGGGCTGTGGAATCACATGGGAAAGAGAAGATGCATCCACTGTGATCTGCGGATATCTCAATGGAACGAGAGAGAGAGAGAGAGATTCTTCCGTTGGATGTGAGGGTGGAGACAAAGGCGAGGAGTTAATGGACGGATAATGAGATGGAAATTGTATGGAAGGGAGTGAAAAGCCAATAGCGAAAAAAAGAAAACAACAAAGTAGGTTCCGAATCGAAGATCCATCATGTCGGCTTGATGAGACGTCCCCATTACACTACAGAGAAGTGTGAGAAGAAGCAGCAGACGCATCTGACAAATGGAAAAAGTTAATTTAGTCGATGGGAAAGAGGAAAAAGACTCACAGGTAAAAGATCCACAAATTTAAAAGTCTAGGCGTTCGAGCGACAACTTTAAAGGTCTAAAGTTGCCACTCCCCTATCTCAAATCGTCGCTTGTTTTGCGAAGGCTTGTGGAATCGTGGGCTTTCTTCACTGTGAGTTCTATGTACTCGATACAGTATTTACATATATTGAATTTGGTTACAATATCGATTGCTATGTCAAGTGTACTACAAGTTAAATACGGTTAAAACTACAATAGGTATGTTTTTCTAAATACGGTTAAAACTACAATAGGTATGTTTTACTGTTTCGCTCCCTTAGCGTATGTCGCGGAAGTGAGTGTGAATACTGATGACTTTCGTTGGACGTGGGGGTGGCAACTAGGGATGGCTGGAAATCGCTCTCTTGATTTCGCACACTCTCCCATGGTCTGACCGACGGCAGAGTGTGCAGAATGATGAGTTCTTTTCTTGCGATGCCATCCCTAATAAAGACAAAGGAGATGAGTTAATGGACGGATAATGAGATGGAGATTGAACCCAAGGGAACAAAAACACTCGGCCAGTAGAAAACGAAAAGAACAAATTGGATTGTGGCAATCTATAGACTCTAGTGGACGGGAGAGGTCTCCGTCCCTTCTTCCTTCTCTCACCAGTCTATGGGTGCAAAAAGAGAGATTCTCGTGGGAAAGGAGACAGAGGAGAGGCGGAGTCGCCATTCCCCCGTACAATTCAGAAAGATATATAGAAAAAATGAACTTCTACGAAGCGGTGGGAAATGGCTGATTGGAAGAACATTGTGTGACACCACACGTGATTCTCAACATAGAGGAAGGAAGGCGAAAGGTAGAGACACTCTTTCTTACATTTACACTCGTCTCGAACTTTGACCGGGCTGGGGAGTACTGCACCAGATGAGAACCTACTGGATGAGATCCACTTTTGTTGCATAAACTTTTTTTGTTGTTTTTGTTGCAACTCATAAAAGCAATGTTTTAATCGGAAACTTATTTTAAAACAAAAATGTTTGACAAACAAGATTTGGTTGCGCATCAAGCATAGTTCTCGTCTGACCGTCTGAACGTATCGAATGATGCGGGAAAAAGAAGATGCACCCGGAGTTTGCTTCATCTCCTGAAATCCAATGTGAATGGAGTTATCAGGGCAATATTAAGTACATATAAATACATACATATTTATCCTGACATCATGGCAAGGGCCTGCAGGATGTATCATTCGGGGGGTCATTCGGGGGCGGGATCTTAGAATTCGAGGCAACTGGGTCAAGGGAATGGATCTTGCTTTGCTTCTTTGGTCAATTAAAGTGCCGATCTTGGACGAGTAGAAGTAGATCTTCCAGCTATATTAGCGTGGAAATTCTATAGTGCGGGTACATAGAGAGGAGAAGATCGATAGACAGATCATAGCCCCGCAATTCCCGTGAATCCGTGTATTAGAATTACAATAAGACGAGGAATTCATTCCGGAGCTAAAACGATCTTGGTACACTTTTTACATACTCGGTGAAAGCGGGGAAAAGGATAAACAGAGAAAAAGATTTTAGGAGAACGGTTCTCCAGGGTTTCAATTCTTTGACAAGAGTTTCCCAACGTCCAGGTTCCTTCTCTCGTTTGCTCACCGAATCGAGAGAACGTGGATTTGATGGGGAGTTGGAGAACCGCTCTCTAGGAAGTCTTGGAAAATTTTCTCCATTTAAATTTTATCTCTGTGTACAACCGGTCACGATCGGCGACACTGAGGTTCTCCTGATAGCTCTAATCAGATCACTCCCTTTCACATTATTCCACACTTACAGACAGGGAGTGAGAGAGTGTGCAAAAGTCAGAGCCACTCTCGAAATTTCTCTCTCGCTCATTCCAGGCCAATTTATGTAATTGTAAGGTTGGCTGGCTTGTGGAATGATGTGCTTTGATTGCAATATGCCAGGTGTTGCTTCTAAATAACTACCATATCCTTAGTGCAAGACACCATGGAACTTCATTGCAAGACTAAATCTGATACGTTGCACCTACCCACATCATTTCACAGACCGATACACCCTGCGGACTGGGAATGGAGTGATCGTACTTGCAAAATCGAGAGGTACTTTTCCACTTTCACTCGTTCTCTCCTCTTGACGCCTTCACGTACACGGGGGCTCAAAGGCGGATAAAAAGCGGTCCGCGAATAAGCTGCACTTACTAGGGTATAATGCTTGATTTAGTCCACAATTTTCATCGCAATACCGTAGTAAGCAATGGAAATTTTACGCATTGCGCTCGTGACCATTATCTGTTCATTTCTCTTGTAGAGGATCTGAATTTTTGAGCCCCCGTGACGTAGGCATGGACACCAGTGCATCGCGAACGTCACAATGATTTCAGAACTGTCTAGACTTTGAATTTATTGGTGTGTGATCGCTGGATTGGAAGTGTCGGTATAATGAATACTGCATTTCGGTCTCACACAAAAAATATAGAAGAAGTGTTGATGAGGAATGCTGATAAACTATGAAATTTACCAGGATTACTGTAATTCTGTGGAGGAAATTTGTAATTACTGTAGTTAATTTCCAATTGAAATAGATCATGCCAAATTCATGGCAAATATTACTATTTATTTTCAGAATATTCTTAAAATTGATGAAGTTTAATATTAATGATGAAATTAAATGATTCACCTTTGAATTACCCTATTTGTTGAATTCTGCATTAAAAATACTTAATAAACACAGTTTGTAATCAAGCCCATGCTACTTACATTACGGTAACGCAAAACACTTTTCACCGGCTTCAATGACGGCTCTAAATTTAATTTTTGAATTTTATTTAATTTATTCAGCGTTTCCGGCTTATTTTCAATGAATATTGTTTCCCCAAGTAGCCCTGCTTCGCTGTTGACTCAAAAAATACCATAATATAGCTTAATACGATTTGAAATGCACGTTTTACAGTGTTGTTTACATTTATGCCTTTAGTTTTGCTCAATAATCATGTGCATCCTTGTCTTTTTGACGATGTAGTCGTGTAAATTTAATTGCGTCTTGCGAAATGGAACTTTGCAGATCGATGTACGGACTGCCACCGACCGTTTGTTGACCTTCCCAGTCGATCCGAACACCAACGCTAATTACGAGCGATTTCAAAGGTATCGATACTTCTTCTACGGTTGGGTACTGTGCATGCATTCGCCCCTTAATCAATTGTATTTCGGGGGGGGGGCGTCACTCTTTGTTTCCCGCGTAGTCGGCTGGATCGATAACTCGCCTCCCCCGCGTGTCTCTCGCGCCTGTGTGTCTCTCTCCCCACACACCCGGTCGATAACTCCCCCCCTCACTCTCTCCAAACGCGTGCTATCTCACCCTCCCCCTCTGTCTCTGCACACGCGGGAAATAAACACTCGTGATTCGGCTCAATAACTACTGCAGCGTCTCTATTTTACAATTATAATGATGATTTAATATTCGCGCGCTTTTCCCCTTTCAAATTCTGCGGTGCGTCGTATTTATTGCGAACACTTGTATCGCATACAAATTGATTTATTTTTCAGGCATTATCAGTTATGGCCGAGGCCGAAATTACGATTAAAGAAGACGATGATCTACTCAATGAGATCACTCGAGAGGCGAAAAGAGTGGCTAAAGTGTCCGGCAAGGTAAATATATTTTAGTAAATCGAATACTGGTGATTTAGCGAAGATTGGTTGTACATTACGCGCTGATTTTGGCTTGATGGAGTGGTACTGCGTTTGAAAGTTGGTGAAATGCCTAAAAGTGTTATCCCTTTGCAGCCCTCGAAACTACGTCCCCGTGGTTCTAATGACTCGCGCGCGGTGAGAGGCTGCTATCCCGTCGAGAACAACGTCTTCGACAACTGCCAGGTTTATCTTGCTCTTCTAACTTTATCATAATAGAATTAATTTTATATATATATATATATATATATATATATTGCTATTCTTAGCGCACTACGAGCAGTAGTCGTTGGACCAGCTATAGACATGACTGTTTCGCAAATATTCGAGACCTACATGGAAATGCTTTCGGTTACCGCCAAAACGCTTGCTAATTCTAGCAAAAAGAGATGTAGGTCATACATTTTCGTTGGCACAGATTCTGGGTTTACACTTTTTTGAACCAGGCAGTTTAGAGACTCGAGACCCATCTAGGAATACGCAGAATGTCGAGTTTAGTAAGAATTGTCCCCTATCTGACCTGTTTTATCGAACTTCCGATAGAAATCTGACGTGTTTATGAAATATCTGACGTGTTTATGCTTTGCGAGAGAGTGTGTGAAAATTAGAGATCTTGGCCGGGCGAAAATGTATGATATAGGTCTCGAATATTTTTAGAGTAGAGCAGCCTTGCCCTTTTTTCAGTACGTTCCTGTTTTCTATCTTTACTTGCTTGTAGCGAAGTAAAAACGATCATGTCAACTATAATAATAATGATAATAATAATAATAACACTCTTTAAGCACTGTCGCATTCCATTGGCCGGCTGCATCAGTGAGGGCAACGAGGGTGTCGAGCTGTTCACGAATATTCTCACGTGCGGCCACGTGCTCTGCGAGCTCTGCAAGGAGATGTGTGAGTTGATCAATCGATTATTTAGTCCTTACCGTAGCTTTGAATAAATACATGCGCTTGCTTTACAGGGTGGGGCAAAAGTCTTTTGACACACTGCTAATCCTCATAACTGTATTTATGAATGTGCGATCGCTCTCAATTTTATGCCATATATTGCTCATGCCTTCGCAATTATATCATAACCATGTGACATTTTGTCTCGAAGGTTCACTGGAGTTACATAATTTTAATAAAATTAGTTGCTCTGCGATTCTGGTTTACATCTATTTTTGAGGTGCAAGTTCACTGAACTCGGAGTCTAGCCACGCGCACTGTGAGAGCAATATAAACCCAGTATTTTTTTGTTAATATGTCTGTAGTATGTACAATACTGCAGTCTTAATGGCAAGCTCCGGTAACCTTTGTTGACTTATTTATAAATATTTTTATAAAAATCCAATTTTCGGCGCGCAAACAAGACATATTTGCGAATACGGATAATTTTCAAGATGAATAGCGATGTTTGTTATTTTTAGCATGGGGCAAGTGCACATCACCCTCAGCTATTAATCAGTGTTATATATTTTGTCATACTCCAACGAAAACGATTTGGCAGTGCATCCGACTTTATGGAACTGGCATTTCCGCGATAAATTATCAAAATGATTTTTGCTTTTGATTATTCTCATTGTACGTATTCCGTCTAATTTTACTGATGGCAAGCATTGGTAATGCCAGATCATTCTAAAAACGACTAGATGAGAGCATTCGACTACTTTGTAAGAAAATCGAAAAAGTCACTTTTCCGGAATTTAATTCTCAGTGCTTAGCGCCACGAGCTGTAAAAATATCAGTTGCTGTACTGAACTGGATCTGGTATAATGAGTAATAGAGCTATGTTTTGTCTTGTATTTGGTTGTTTGCTCATGGACATTCATCGCCAGATATTGTCTGGAAAAAATAAAGAGAGCCAAAATGAGCAGCGGCGCGGAGGCTAGTTTTGGAATGGCGGGTTTTCGGATGAACCGATCTTCGCATTGTACGAAATGGCGTCCAGCCTTTGTGAATAACTGATGGAAGACTGTTTTCGTTCCCTGTCAAATGTAAACTCGTACGGTTCACTGATGGCCGAGTTATGATAGGTCAAACTTGTCAAAAGACTTTTGCCCCACCCTGTATTACTAAATCGTATAGTTCGCGATACAGATCTGATCTGATCAGTGTTGTTGAACTTTCTGAGCAGTTCACATGTCAGAAGTAACTTTAAAAAATGTTTACTCTGGTTTTTTTGCCCCACTGGGGCCCCAGAGTTCGCCCCATTGGGAGGCAGCTTAGGGTCCTAGTGGGGCTAACTCTGGGGCACCAGTGGGGCAAAATAAACGCTGGGGCCCCACTGGGGCAAATTTTAGGGCTGTTCTGGGGGAATATTGGGGCCCCACTGGGGCATAAATGATTCTTGCACTGCGAATAGTTGAATGGATTTTAAAGTGCACATGTTTTTATTCGATTGAAAACGCGAAACAACATTTTAACAAATAACGATAACGAAGTGTCTTCTACATGAGATGATTCAATCTTTCTATAACAAAAGTGATCCATACGGTAGTCATTTAAAGAGTTTTGAGGTCAGTAAGGGAAGGATTGTTGCCGTCGTATAATACTCTTCCCTGAGTGTTGGACTCATTCTCCATAGATGAGGATCGAGAAGCGACCGGTGATGCATCTCCCGAATCCATGGCGACACTGTAAAACATTGCTGATTATGGGTGTATAACTTTCTCCCAAGGCTGTAGACCACAAAAACAGATTTGTTCTTTTTGTTTTCTCTCAAAATGTTGTCATGTGCTCTCAGCATGATACCAAACCGATTTCGCGTTCTGTGCACAAAAGTCCCAAACGCATATGAGAGGAATCGCGAGAGACTCGAGCTCATCGGCCATGGCCGGGACATAGAAATTTATGATTTTTAATTTCGCTGAAAACATAGCACAAGGTACTACAAACATCCCTCTATCGAATAGCGTTTTCGGAATTTTTTTAAAAAAAATCTCGTTTTCGCTTGAAACTCAAATGAACCTGGTGAGTCAGGAACTTTTTCGAGAAACAGTAAAGTTTGAAAAATCATAAATATCTTCAAAGTGAACATAAAAATCTTCCGTTTGGTGTGTTAGACAGATAAATCAGTCGACTTGTTTACCAGCCGCTCCAAGTCATTTCTGGATGATGCACCGATGCGGGGTGGTTGCTTTTGCAAAAGTTGAGCTTATTTTCTTAAAAGTCAAAAGTGCTGGTTCCCTCTATGGGTGCTCTGGTGAGTATTATTGGTGCTCACTCCATTATAAGTATGGGCCAAATCGGTCCATGCGTTGTAAAGATGGGATGAATTATGTGAAGTCCTCCAAGTGTAACTATTATTCGTGAATAATAATTCTTGATCTTTTTAGGTGAAAACAACATAAAATTAGCAGAAAACAATATTCAGGTTGTTTTTGAAATTTTTTATTGACAATTTTTTCGAGGAAAAAATTGAAAAATTTTCAACTTCGATTTTTGGATTTGCTGAATTGCTGAAATTTCGAAGTCGATATAACTCTTGAACATCTTCATATTACTAGATACACTCGCTGGATGAAGCTCTGTCTGTAATTTGTAGAGTATTAAACTTTTCCTCACAGAAATCACAACTTGCGGGCGAAATTTTTCTATTTATCGTAGAAGCAGTCCAATTCATTCCATACTGCATCATGGGGTTCAGCATTATATGAAGACCAATTTCTTTTTTGGAAGTGAATGTCTATCTGTTCTTAGAGAAGAGTTACAGCGCCTAGAAAATCGATTATAATGAGAAAAGCGCGTGCTCTGACTTCTCTAGCACTCTCTCAATTCCCCACGCTCTCTAGCCTAGTTCGGACCCCGAGCTGGGCAGAAATCTTTTGCAAGTACTCCCCTGATTCATCGCCGTGGTTTGTGGGCTGAATTTACGTGATTTCGATAACACAGAGGCGTTGCAAAAGATTTCTGCCCAGCTCGGGGTCCGAACCAGGCTAGAGAGCGTGGGGAATTGAGAGAGTGCTAGAGAAGTCAGAGCACGCGCTTTTCGTATTATAATCGATTTTCTAGGCGCTGTAACTCTTTTCTCCGAACAGATAGACTCTTACTTCCAAAAAGGAAATTGGTCTACCTATAATGAGGAATGTCTCGACGAAATGTGGAAGGAATTGGACTTCTTCTAATATCCATAGAAAAAAATCGCCTGCGTGTTGTGAATTCCGTGCGGAAAAGTGCAATACTCTACAAATTACGGACAGATCTTTCCCCAGCGAGTATATCTAATAGTATGAAGATGTTTAAGATTCATATAGACTTCGAAATATGAGACATTCAGCAAATTCAAAAATCGAAACTGAAAATTTTTAATTTTTTTTCCTCCAAAAAGTTGTCAATAAAAAAGGTCACAAACAACCTGAATATTATTTTATGTTCGTTTCACATTGTTTTCACTGAAAAAGATCCAGAATTATCATTCCCGACTAAAAGTTACATACCAGGAATGACTTCGAGCGGTCGGTAAACAAGCTGAGTGATTTATCTATCTAACACACCAAACCGTGGATTTTTATCTTCACTTTGACGATATTTATGATTTTTCAAACTTTGCAATTTCTCGAAAAAGTTAAAAAAAACGACTCACCAGGTTCATTTGTGTTTCACGCGAAAAAGTCTCTCGCGATTCCTGTCATATATATATTTAGACAGAATAAATTAAAATAAATTCTGGTTGTTCCTTTGAAATTATGGAATCAACCCGCTCTACCAATACGGTAGCTGAGCTTTCGTATGTGTAATTCGAAACTAACGATTTCATCCTGAATCTCAAGATTCATCCCTGCATAATCTGTGCTCTCCTTGCTCTTCCTCTACTTCACGGCTTTCATTACACGATTCACTTCCATTTGTCGACGTGGAACTCTCACTGTGCACCTGAACGCGCCTTGTTAAACAAAAGTCATAAAAAATACCGATGAAGTCATAAATCATAGTTAATTGTAGATTACGACGGTTAAAATGCGCACGCAAATAGTAATACATACCACTTGCACATCCAAAGTTCCCTGCCCAAACAGATCGAGAAGACGAAGATCTTCGTCGTCAAAGTCGTGCACGTCTGCAAAACAACAATTTCACCATATAAAAAGAACAGCGAACATGTATGTATTATTAGTAATAATGTGTTATTTTGAAACTAATTTAATCATGAAAGATATCACCGAAATCATACCTCTATCAGTCATGGTGCAGTTGCTAGTCCCACTCCAGTCACTCTCAGTCTCAGTCGCTCACTTCTTCATCGATCGGAATCGAGTGAAACGGGACTTGTGCTCTGAAACAATTAGTTTCGTAAACATGACGAAATTAACGCATTGGCAAGTCCAAATTAAGCAACGACCACCTCGCGACAATTGCATACTGTCTACGTGCAGAACAAGAACGAAAATGATCAATGGAATACTGAAAACAGCGTGTAAAACGGCTTGAAACGTAAAGTTGTATTGATTTTCGAAACGCCTCTAAGGCGCATTCAATGAGCGTGCCAATCCACTTTCAGTGGCGCACTTCATTCTCTGGGGCCCTAGTGGGGGAAATTTTGGGGCCCCACTGGGGCGAAATTGACACTCTCGAGAGGCAATCGCCTCTAAATTTGTTCTGGGGCCCCACTGGGGCAGCGAAACCACGCCCACTTTCACTGGGGCCCCAGTGGGGCAGAAAAACCAGAGTATGTTATATTTTTCAGGCCAGCGAACGCGACAGGAAATCGCTGACGATCGACCATTGCTGCAGTGTCCGATCTGCCATGACTACGGCGCCGCCAACATGCTGCCCTCCCCTGACAACGTGAATCTATCGTGAGTACTGTACAATTGTCTATCGATTATCCGGTTTTCAACTGTTAAATACTCTTCTTTGTGGATTCAGCGTGGCTTGGCGTTAGGGAACGAAACTGTTGCACTTTTTACACGCATAGATTAAATACGTATCTCCACGAGGCGATGCAGCGCAAAAAATTAAGATGGAAAAACATGTGGTGTGATACTTTTTGCCATTTATTAGAGCAAAAATACATAGTAGGCTTCTGTTTCTCTCCCGAAAACACAAGGTAAGAGAATTTGGCTCGTCAGTTGATGGTAGTTGTTAATCTGTGTTAACCCGTTTTGGTACTGTAGTCATCCGTAGATATTAGCTAATCATTTCTCCCCTTTCAATCGATATTCTGGTTGCAGATCATGCCAAGCCCCGTACTGCTCGGGCGAACACTTCTCCTCTCCCCAGTATCGATGCGTGCCCTGCCAGCGGCATATATGCGAGGGCTGCAAGGAGGAACATGCCGAACGATTCCCAGAGCACGAAGTGAGATTTGTTAATTAGTAAATAATTAATAATTACGGGTACTACTTCTGTCGTTACGCTCCATGCTTATACCATTCCTGATTTGGATTTCTGTTTGCGACAAGAAAAGGATGAATAAATGATTAAATATCGTTACAATTATAAAAAGTGGTGTGGAGAAAACGCAATTTATGCAGTTTCCGAACTTGCAGTTGGTGCCTCGTCCATCTAACACCATCAACATCAATCGAATGTTCACTGGCTGCAGCGCGCATCAGCATCCCGTCACTTCACGATGCAACTGTGGAGAGGTACGGTATTTATATTACAATTTTAAAATATTACGTACCACTTCGAGTACTACCTGTGGTGTGGCTGCTGTCTGCTTCTCTCATTTTCTCCTACTATCTCGCCCCCGTTTCTGATGTTTATCACTGGAACGTTTTAACATTTTTGGGACGAGTATTTATAAATTTGTAATAGCTTGTCCGATAAAAGCATTCGCGCTTTATGACACTTGTTAGACTCCGCCATTTACAATTGAAGTCAGTGTATCGACATGAATCCCACTCGGCAGAGTCTAGATTATACAATATGTTAACTTTGAATAATCCCCCATCCTGCCTGATTATGACCACAATACTCACAGAATGATATGAAAATGGATTAAACGCAAGTATTTATTCTTACAGATGCTCTGTGATCGCTGCCCATACAACTACACGTCGCACATCCCTAAAACGAACGTAACGGTGACGCATCGCAAGACTCGGATGGAAGAGGTACGGCAGTTTTTACCAATCGATAAATCAATAAGTTGTGTTTCCAAGAGACGCATGTCGCTCATTACGTACGGTAGCTGAGAATTTCCGTTTCCCCCCAAACAATCGATTGATTATGGCTACTATGCGTAGCATGTGCTCTGCATTATGCGTCCGTGGTAGTGACTGTGCACACACTGACTACAGTACCCCTTCTCATCCCTCAACTACATTACTCCTTCTCATTCCTCCAACTACAGTACCCCTTCTCATCCCTCAACTACAGTACCCCTTGCTCTTCCAGGTTGATCTGGAAGTAGAGGATGCGATTGAGAATTCGTTGGGAACCGTCTCGAGGATCCGCGCGATGCGATCGATTGCTGTGCAGAAGAAGGCTGAGCTGGAAGAGACGATGGACAATATGGCGAACGAAGTCGCGCTCCATTTCAACCAGATTATCATCCAGGTATTACAAATTTAAAATGCTACGTTCATGTAAATGGGCAACTGGCGGTACACTCTCTTTCTATACCTCGGAGCATCTCTCGCTTTGTCACGCTCTCTCGCAGCCGCATCTGTTGTTTAGAAGCGGAGCGTTTTATTATTTTGGATCAGTGTTTGTGAATTTCTAATATGCGGTGGCTCTTCTTCGTTTTTAGTACAGGGTCAATATTTGCCGGTTTTGTGCAACAAAACTTTTGCGCTCCGTCTCGAGGATCCGCGCGATGCAACCCGCTCGCGAGATTTTCATATTTTAGTGAATATGAGCAACGTTGGCAGTAATATTATTACTGTTATTATTATTATTTCTACTATTTAATACTAGTAATACTAATAATAATGCAGACGATTCAACGCTGCTTCGACGTGCTCAAGAATCTGAAGGGTCGAGGGGCGAAGCAGCACTCGGCCATTGTGGAGCACATCAAGAGACTGGAGAAGACGGAAAGACAGATTATGATGGTGAGGAGGGAGGGGGCGAAGACACAGATTAAAAAGTACCCAAAACTTACGGTATAATATCTCCTACCTTGTGTTTTCGAGAGCGAAAAAGAGGTCTACCACATATTTTTCTGCCATTCTTAGTAACAAAAGTGTCTACCACATGATTTCCAATCGCATGTATCGTCCTATCATGTTTTTTTAGAAGTTACTCGGGATAGGTATTTAATGTGTGGGTGAAGAATTCATGTATTTATTTGATACACCCGCGAGGATGTCTGAGAAATTACAGAAACTATGAAGACTAAAGGATACGACATTTGGTGGGGAAGGTGCAATTTTGGGTAGAGAGGAAGGCAGAAAAAGAAAATGTCGCATTTGTGCTGGATTAGTGACATTCAGTGAAGACGAATTCGAATTATCTGGAAATGTTAGTGCGCATTTGCAACGGAGTGTGCCAGTTTTCGAACATATTTAAATATTCCTTGATCAATACGCTTTGAGGGCGTCGAAATTGACGAGAGAGGACGCGACACTTCGCTGGTCACTGCTGAGAACGTCTCGCAGTACGTGAGAAACGTCGCCTACGGACTGTGCAAACCAGCCATCGAACAGTTCGACGATTGCACGGTGAGTATTACGGTAGATGAGATACGGTAGGTGGACAGTATCACTTTGAACACATTTATTCGTGAACAAGCGAGCGTTATAATCAAAATTGCCTTTTCCAACAAAGTGGAATTATTCCTTTATTACGCTTGGTGAGCCTCTCGATCGGAGAGAGCGTAAATAGCGAGAACGTTATTTTGCAGAAAAGTTACCGTTACTGTGTTTCAGGAATACAGTACCCTCCTCGAGAAGGCGACCTTCGAGTTGACCATTCTGCGGCCCGAGACGAGACAGATCATGGAGAGCATCGGAAGATGGGGAGAAGCGGTGACGACCAATCTCGGCGACGTCATGCTTCCCGCTCATGAGGTGAGTATACTGTAGTAAAGATTACGGTACTGTAAATACATTGCCAGGAGAATCAATAATCTACTGTTTTACCGATATCCTCTAGTGAATTGTGGGTGAATATATTTTTAAAATGACGCATTCATGAAATTGATTAGTGAAGTGTGTTGGTCAATTTCTCTCTCAACCATATCTGTTGTTTAGGAGCAGAAGGCTTTGTTATTTTGGAAGAGTGTTTGTGAATATACTATCGATCGATTTCCCTCTTCCTCTCTACAGATTCGTCTCGGTCGCACTCCGACTCGTGAGGCGGCGTCCCTATCGGGAGAGGGCATGCGACTACGAGACATCCTCAACGAGCAGCCTATCGTCGCCTCTGCACTGCCAGTCAGACTCCACTCTGCACTCGACCACTTCACCGATCTACACGAGAGGGTACGGTAGGAGAGGGGTACTTTAGGTGGGCAGAAAATATTTCACCTGCGGACAACGCCGTAGAGATTTAGTGGGGTACATCTTCTGAAAAAATCAATCACACCACTTCACCGATCTGCATGAGAGAGTACAATTTACAATTATTTACTCCACGCCAGCGTTAGGGATTTCTTGTGAATTCGCTGTAGATTTACGATATAGGAGTCGGTAGATGTTAGGTACGGTAGGAGAGGGGGTACTGTAGCTGGGCACTACGGATCTGAGACTCTTCGAAGGCAATGCCCTGCTATGATTTAATAAAGTGTGGCCTCAGCTATTTGAAAAAAAAAACAAGTAGATTACCCAATGTTGTCGCAATTTGCTACGCGACCGAGCGTTGCAAGTGCATGTACGGCACTCCCTTGCCAGTCTTCCCACCTATGGATATATGGTAGTCGGAAAAAAGTGCACTCTTTTTTTAAAATCACACGCTCATCTACTCGATTTCAGCGGTTCTTGACAGTGGCTCAGATGGAAAAGTCGGACGGTTGCACGGCGATGCGCGAGTTTCCCTTCCAATTGGGACCGAGAGTACCGCCCGAGGCGATAATGACGCCTAAAGAGATTGAGGTACGGTTGCTGATTGTGGATACTACATTCGGATGGGTATTATTGATTGTGTTGATGTTGTCAAATAATTTTTACATATCAAAAATGCAGGAGCGTCATCTGTACGAGCTGTACATGCACACGCGGCCCGGCATGATAATGATGCAGCCAAAAATATTCGGAGGTGATTTATAGCTTATTTTCTACGTCTTATTAGAAAAAGCCCGATCAATTTTGTATGTTATTTGTGCCTCACTATCAGATCATTGCTGGACATGAGTATCCAGGGCATCCTGCCTTTGAGAGCTCATTTTCCGGGGACATGTTGCGGGGGGGGGGGGGGGGTCGACCCCCCCCCCGCGCTGCCGAATTTCGGGACTCATGAGTATCACTGAATGTGGGTTACGATAGCACCCTGCCAAAACTTTTGGCCGAAAAGGCCTGGATTCATGTTCTTATAAATTATAAAGGGAGGGGCATTGGGCAACATTCGACAAAAGATACATTTGGGGGGGGGGATTCGCGACCACTCTGGGAGGGCGTTTAGTTTGCCCTTACAGTGGGTATTTAATCTCTGCTCATAATACATTAATACTATCTTCTTGTGACGGTTGCGTTGCAGGATTCCGTCGCCTCTTCAACCTACACGACAGCAAGGATTCGATGACACTCAAGGAGGTGCAGGGAGTGTATGCGAGGACGCCCGTGGTCGCACCCATTTGGTGAGTGGGGAGACGAGATGGGGGTCAGATAGAGAGGTGACAGTGTCTTTATCTGTTTTATTCATTTGATACCTACCCCTGCGAATGGTGCAACAGTAATTGAAAAAAAAACAATTAACATGGGAGTGACCTGAACTCACATTTCCCGATCTTTTTGATTTTAGCATGGTAGTATACATGTCTAAAGACTATCTCAAAACCGTTCTCAAAAGCTGCGGAATCCGCCTGGGAAGCGAGTTAGAAGATTTCACGCCTCATAAGAACGAAAGAGTGCACTGCTCCCAACAGCAACGGTGGCCTAGTGGTGAAAGGCGGCGGGAGGGAGCGAGCGGGTCGTGGTTCGAGTCCGCTCCCCGAAATTTTGTTTTGCTCATTTTTCGCCAATTGTTTTCTGGATTGTGGA
Organism: Pristionchus fissidentatus; assembly: GCA_036245785.1. Classification (NCBI taxonomy): domain Eukaryota; kingdom Metazoa; phylum Nematoda; class Chromadorea; order Rhabditida; family Neodiplogasteridae; genus Pristionchus; species Pristionchus fissidentatus. Next base: position 10,343,981 of record BTSY01000004.1, read on the forward strand.
GCCAATCTTGATGTGGAAATCGTTTTGTTCACTTTTGATTTACTCTTTTACGTTAACTTTCCGGTCCCGCTACTTTTACAAATTGGAGAATAATGAATGAGGACGCTGATCTACATGTTTACCCTTCTCGCGTTGTACGTGTACTACCCGATACGTCATCCCACCAGTCGGTCAAATCTCCAGAAAGGTTTCAAAAGTGAAATAATTTATACAACAAAGAATACTCTTCACTTTCGCGCACTTTTTTCGCTCCAGACCCCATTCTGGAGTTTTGGGATTATGTTCAACCCAACTCGGAATTCGATCGAACGTAACAAGTCTGCATTAGCATGTCTATGGTGAGGAGGATGCTCTGATTTTTTTCCCTAACTGGATCCCTGTCTGATTCCAGGCTGTAAATATACCGTATTCCAGCCTGGAATCTTCCCATTTCTTACCGGGATCCAGCCTCGAAACGTGTCCAGGCTAGATCCCTGTCGGATTCCATGCTGAAAATGCAGATTATATCGATACAGTCCGGAATAAAATATCATAGTGAACTCGCAGTACTCGATCACAATGACGAAGAAGACATCGACCGTGTATTCCCTCCCTAACAGATCAAGAACGATTACTTTCTCCAATAGATAATCCAATGACGACCAAATTCCGATTCCTCGTTTATTACATACATTTTTTTTTTGATTTTTTGAAGATCTACAAGTTTGCAAAGAAAATCGAGTGGTACTTCGCTCTGCGGAAACAAGTTCCTTGCCGGTAAAAATACTCAACGTTTAGAGTGTCATTTGGAGAAAGTACATCGTAATTGATCTGTTAGGGGGGGAATACACGGTCGACGTCTTCTTCGTCATTGTGATCGAGTACTGCGAGTTCACTATGGTATTTTATTCCGGACTGTATCGATATAATCTGCATTTCCAGCATGGAATCCGACAGGGATCTAGCCTGGACACGTTTCGAGGCTAGATCCCGGTAAGAAATGGGAAGATTCCAGGCTGGAATACGGTATATTTACAGCCTGGAATCAGACAGGGATCCAGTTAGGGAAAAAAATCAGAGCATCCTCCTCACCATAGACATGCTAATGCAGACTTGTTACGTTCGATCGAATTCCGAGTTGGGTTGAACATAATCCCAAAACTCCAGAATGGGGTCTGGAGCGAAAAAAGTGCGCGAAAGTGAAGAGTATTCTTTGTTGTATAAATTATTTCACTTTTGAAACCTTTCTGGAGATTTGACCGACTGGTGGGATGACGTATCGGGTAGTACACGTACAACACGAGAAGGGTAAACATGTAGATCAGCGTCCTCATTCATTATTCTCCAATTTGTAAAAGTAGCGGGACCGGAAAGTTAACGTAAAAGAGTAAATCAAAAGTGAACAAAACGATTTCCACATCAAGATTGGCTCCACAATCCAGAAAACAATTGGCGAAAAATGAGCAAAACAAAATTTCGGGGAGCGGACTCGAACCACGACCCGCTCGCTCCCTCCCGCCGCCTTTCACCACTAGGCCACCGTTGCTGTTGGGAGCAGTGCACTCTTTCGTTCTTATGAGGCGTGAAATCTTCTAACTCGCTTCCCAGGCGGATTCCGCAGCTTTTGAGAACGGTTTTGAGATAGTCTTTAGACATGTATACTACCATGCTAAAATCAAAAAGATCGGGAAATGTGAGTTCAGGTCACTCCCATGTAAGAATTTTTTTTAAAATCTGGATTGGGGTAAGGGGAGATGCGATGTTGTTAGAACCTTCTTGGCACTAGCCCGCAGCTGCTCGGCGTTCGTCCATGCACAGATACGCGCTGTGCACTCGTTTTTTTAAAGTCTTGTTATTGCGTTATTCCACTAGCTTTCGGGGATTGTCGAATCATTTTTTTTCTGCAAAAGGGCAAGGTAAATAATACTCCAAAAAGCACTTCCGCGTTAATTTTGCAACGTTGAAATGCTACGTTTCAACTGGGAAGGCCAGATTGCAATTCTTAATTAACTTAATCAACTCTTAATTAAATTCAGGATGGCTACGGGTGCCGACGCCTCTGAGATTACTCCGACGAGATCGAGTAGGGGAGGAGAAGAGAGAGGAGAGAAGCGGCGAGTGGTAGATCAAGGAGGAGAAGTGGAGATTATGGAAGATGGAGGAGAGACGAGTGACGTCATCATCGACAACCATCATCATTCATCGACGTCCCCTGCCGCCCGCTCGGTTGACGACTCTTCGTCCCGAGCTGCGACACCTGCAGCAGGAGACGTAGAGGAGATCGTGCAGCACAGTGACGGCTGCACCAGCCCGCCGCCCCAAATGGAGCTGATGCAGCAGCTGCAGCCGAAGATCCCAGCGGTGCTGAGGAAGAAGAATCTCGTGTTTGGTGAGGGCTCGTTAACTCTTTCGATTCCCCTGATAGCCCTAGTTTTAACAAGAATATCGTTTAGTGGTTCACTAATCAGTACGGCAGGGTTTTCGCGAGATGGATTAGCACTACGAAATTCATTATTTGACGGACATTCATTCCTGCCGCGGCATATTATAAGAATTAGCCTCACTTTTTTTTAAATTAAAAAAAAAACTACATAATAATGTCTCAACTCGTCTCAGCACCCGAATCTTTAAGGTTGAATTCAACCAACTTGTTTGGCCTATGAGTCCAAAATATTGCAGTGAAACGGCCGGATGCGGCTACCGCCTCCTCTCCCTCCGCCCCTTCTCCGCAGCAACCGACGACGTCGACTGGCCGAACGATTGACACGACCGCCCAGCGAAGAGTCACTGCATTCGTACGTTTTTTATCACTGTTTTTACTTCTTTTTTAAATGTAAAAGTGCCCTCTACTCCGTAGGTAGGATTCTAACAAAGTAATGTATGTATTCATTGATTAGTTGCTATCGATTAAACTCTTCTCAGAGCTTCCCTCCCTCGGCGCCTAAGCCAACTTTCTTCCGTCCGGCGACGACAGCCGAGCGGGCTGCTGCAGCTGCTGCAGCATCCCCAGCTGCAGCTGCACGATCGCCGGTCGTGCGACCCTCGTTGTACGGTGGTGCAGCGCGACTGGGACAGCAGCAACAGCAGCACAGACTGGCCGGAGGAGCAGGAGTATCACCGCATATGCAGAGAGTTGTGCGACTCGTGCCCCCGAGCAAGCTACTCACGACCCAGGGCACCGAGAGAATCACACGAGTTATCAAAGGTACGGTAATGATGACGGAAAGGGGCACTGTAGGCGTGGACGTTACGGTAGTCTTTGTTTGCTTTGATTGTAATCGATAGGGGGAAGATGAAGCACGCAAGAATACTGTAGGATGATATGAGGGTACGTTGGATGTATATGAGTGATAGATAGGGTGACGATTAAGTATGATAATTAATAATTTATCTACGCCCGAGGTGCAACAGAATTTGAAAAATTTACAAGAAATAAGGAAAAGATATGTGGGGGGACTATCCGAATTTCACTTGATATGACGGAGGTCTTTGACGACAGGGTGATTTGCCAAGTATGCAAGGAATACTGTAGAAAGATACAGGAGTACAGTTGGTGTACAGTTGTAGATTGCAGACGCCAATGGCCGGATGCGTGTGGTGCGTGGGACGGGAATGAATACGGCACGAGTGATCGCACGACCGCCGGCCGGCCACCCGCTGCCAGGAGGAGGAGTGAGAGTGACCATGATGCAGAGTGAGGGTGAGGAGGGGAGGCAGAGGGAGATTTTTGAATAGTGGCGTGAAGACATGATGATGGCGACACAAAATAGCTGTACGACTAGCTTTTGAAGGTCAAATAAGAAGGACTTCAGGGAATTGATCTCCGAAAGTTGTTTTTATGAGCCCGTTTGCGTAAGAGTCGGACAAGCGTCAACAGACCTCAGTACAGCAAAAAAGTGATGGTCTGAGATAATACCTGTTTTCGACAGACTTCGATGGGTTAGGAATGCTGGTAGAATCTCATGATATGTAAATTTGATTGGAGATCAGTATGGAGCTCTGAAGATTCAACTGATTTGCGGTTTATTAAGAATAACTCGATACCCAATGGACGAAACCGAAATGTCTAAAGAAGGACTCTAGTTGAATTTTTGAGTTGAACATCCCTGTGTTTTTCAATTTTGGAAAATATATTTTATTTTCGAAATTCGTTTTATATAAAAATCATAACAAAAAAGAGATAGCAGAAACTTTCACAGTATCTCGATCATACCTTAGGTGGTCTACGTTATTTTTCTGGAAGCACAAGACCTACCGGAAATTGAGTTATGATTTTTTAACTGTTGTGATTTCAACTATAAAACGCCGAATTCGAGAGAACAGTGCCCGATTTGCATCAACTCACCCTTTCATTTCTAATCCCCGAGCCCGCGCGGTGTCTGAAAATGAGAAATGAGGCAAATAATCCATGCAAATCGAACATTTTTAGCTCAAATTGGAACACTCGCCCTCATATCTCGACATTCAAAAATCATAACTCAATTTCCGGTAGGTTTTGTGCTTCTAGAAAAATAAAAAGGATCACCTAAGGTATGCTCGAGGTAATGTGAAAGTTTCTGCTATCTCTTTTTTGTTATGATTTTTTTATAAAACGAATTTCGAAAATAACATATATTTTCCAAAATTGAAAAACACAGCGATGTTCCACTCAAAAATTCAACTAGAGTCCTTCTTTAGACATTTCGGTTTCGTCCATTGGGTATCGAGTTATTCTTAATAAACCACAAATCAGTTGAATCTTCAGAGCTCCATACTGATCTCCAATCAAATTTGCATATCATGAGATTCTACCAGCATTCCTAACCCATCGAAGTCTGTCGAAAACAGGTATTATCTCAGTCCATCACTTTTTTTGCTGTACCGAGTATTGTCTGACTCTTACGTAAACGGGCGCTTATTATGTTTGTGAATTGTATTCATTTCTTATTATTTTTGTTACAGGTAACTCATCGATGTCTGGAGATAAGCTTGTCAAGACGGAGGAGCCGGACGGTAGTGGAGAGACGGCACAGGTACGGTAGCAGAGAGATCGGTTACGGTAGGATAAGTACTGTAGCTTTGGATACGGTAGCCTACTGTATTAAAACGGGTAAAAACGGTTGTGAGAATATTATCATACAGCTCGAAATTGGGTTTTCTTTACTACCATGTGTGCATTGTCTTTACAATACTTTACTTTAATGTATGTATATTATTGCTTGTGTTTCGTGTGTGCAGTCGTCATCTCGTGTGAACGTGGTGCGTATGGTGCTCCCGCCGGAGAATAGACACTCGGATCCAGTGGACGAGACGGAGGAGGAGGTTAGTATTGCATTTTTTTGTAATTTTTAAAATTATTTAAATATGATACCAACATGAAATGGACTATTTTCCTCTGCTTATGATCACTATCATGCAAGCAGTACGCACGTATCACGTTTTTTAACCATTTTAAGAATGAGGAGAAACCATTTTCATAATGGAGCCGAGTACTGTAGGTTACGGTAATTACGATGGTTATAGTATAGTCGATGATCGATGATGGCATACTCTTGCAGAAGAAGCGTCGGGCGCAGCTGCGACAGCAGGGATTCCGTGAGACGGAAATCGATCGAATCATCGTTAACCACAGGAAGAAGCTGGAGGTCGGACTCATTTACTCCTCACTGAATACAAATAACCAACAATCTTCTAATTTCAATAAAAAAATTGTATATATTTCGCAATTTGCCGTAGCATTCGGGAAAGAAACATATGCGTAATCTATTCATTAGTCGAACAATAACGATGTCGCCAATCTTTTTTTCGTTTGTTCCTGCCTAATTTTGAAAAAAAATCCTGTAAAGATTTGTGCGCTTTCCTCTTGGCTTTTGCACACCGTCATTTTCTTGAAGGAAGAGGAGCGAGAGGCGGCGCGGAAGCTGGCCAAGCACCAGGAGAGAGTGCTGCAGCTGCAGCATGAGCGACATGAGCAGCAGCAGCTGCAGCAGCAGCCGTACAAAGGGCGACCCGTCGACCCGCCGCGAACCCGCAACCCGAGTCTGCAGTACATTGTGAATGTGAGCTAAAGTTAACCATTTCCCCAGAGAATTTAATCAAAACAACCAACCGAGATTTTGTTGATGTCAACGTAATTTGTGCAAGCAAAGATTACTACTGCCCAAAATTTCGGCGTATGGGCAATAGCACTTTCACATCGTTCCTTCTAATCTCTGGTCATTGATTAGAGAAGGAGATGAAGATAACGGGAGAGGGGCGGCACTGATTGCCTGTGCTCTTCGGGGTTTGGTTGCCAGCTGGTGCCTCATTTGCCGCCGCTGTCTTTATCGATTGGTATTTGTATTACTGCAACTGGCATACCGGCTTGGTCCGACATTTAAAAAAAACCATTTTACCTTTGTATTTGCAGCCTCGTCGTAATCTCGCGCCCGGCAGCGGCTACGCGGCGCTCGCGGGCAACGTGCCCGTCCCACGCTTTGGAAGCGCGCGCGGATCAATGGCGGAAGCGCAAGCGATGATCAGCAAGAAGGTGAGTTAACACTATAAATTTACAAACACTCGTCCCATAGGTCAAATAGGTCATCGCTGGCGAGGATAGGCACTTCTGCATGGCGTCCAGACCATGTCGGCAGACGAAATATTTTCATGTTTCATGCATTTTTGACCTCTTTTTTTGACAAATTTATCGAAAAAATTGTCAATATGCACTTCGGCAAGTGATTTTAAGCATTTCCGCACGAAATACTTGCGAGAAACCCATTCTACCTATGACTCGTCCAAAATAATAAAAAGTTCCGTTGCTAATCCGCGCTAAACGCAAAAATGATAGTCGTGAGTAGATGGCAAAGAAATTGAGGTATAGAAAGAGAGTACACACACCAGTGGTCCATGTAATGAGCGTATCATTTTAATATTGTAATAGTGATTGGACGTTTTGGAACTGCCGTTTAGTAACCTTCATTATTTTCTTCCAGCATTACTTTGGCATACGCATAGGTAAAAAGGTACGATAAAAAAAACGACGAAGCCAGCACGTATTTTGCTATTTTCAAGGCCAATTTTCGAAGCCAGCACGTATTTTGCTATTTTCAAGGCCAATTTTCAATTTTTTTTCACATGTTCGACTTTCCCAAACGCACTCTTTTGACCTATGGGATACGTTTCATGACATTTAGAAATTTGTGTATTTTCGGATTCCTAAACATACCATCACTGGGAGAATCATGGAAGGGATTGTGTGTTGGTAGAGATTGGCGCCTAATGTACAATAATACTGTAGATATGGTTAATGGATGATGATTTCATGCGGGCAATGCATAATTTTAACCCAATTCTCCCATTTTTAAAAACGTAAAATATGATAATTAATTAAAAATCGTCCTTGTTCCAGAGAATGCTTCCAATCGAGCGCGCCTTCACGAGCATGTTCGGTGCTGATGGTTCGATTATTCGTGAGTTTGCTTTCGCAGGCTAGAATTGCCTCATTGCTTTTTTTTTTGCTCATTTTGGGCATTAGAACTCAATGAATATGTAATAATAACTACCGTAATCCTTGCCTAGTAGGAAAGTGCGTGGTGTTACCGTAATCCCCTTGTTCAGCCGAATGGAACAATCGTCGTCGTGGTCGACCGGCGAAGGACGACCCAACGGCGCCCTCGAACATCCTCGAGCAGTTCAGAAAGCACACGACACAGTGGCCACCCAAGTGAGTCACAACTACCGACTCATTTTCTCTTTTTTTCGCTCTATGAAGTATTGACAGTGTGCTACTTAAGCTTATAAAACATTTAAAAATGCACACTAACAATTTCGATTGGGAACCATGGCAATCCGGGTTTCATGAAAGATTCCTGTTGCAATCTTGTCATGTTTTGCTCGCTAATAGTTAGGAAATAGGTCGAGAGGTACGCTGAAAATGACGAAGCCTACACACAATTTTGCATTTTCATGACTAATTTTTGAAAATTCTAATTTTCAAAACAATCCTCCACCGATAGTTTGTCATTACCTACATACCCTTTCGACCTGAGAGTATGGTATTTGTTCGCTGATTACATAGTGATGCCGCAATATTCAAATTGCGATTGCATAATGATGATGCAATAAAAATTGTATCGCAGATTCGACGAAATGACGGAGGAGGAGATCGTGGAGCTGCAGGAGCTCATCGACCAGTTGGACGAGGCGAGCAGAGAGGATGAGGGGAGGGAGGAGGGAATGCTGCCCCTCTTCGACAATGGTGAGAAAGACGATTTGTGGTGATTTGGGAAAAAGCAAGAAAATGAAAAGAATAGTGTCACTTGACGTGCTCAAAATGTACGTTTTTCGTGACATGAAAATGATTCAACAATTTTGGAGATTTGCAGAATAGTCAAGAAAAAAATGTCACTTTATTTGCGCTAAACGGACGTTTTATGATGATGCGGAAATGAGTCTTTATTCGCAGGCCTCGTGAAGTCGGAAGTGGAGGATCCGACCAGTGTCCCCTCTCCATGGCATGGAATGTCGCAGCATGAGAGGGAGAAGATCAAAGCAGCTGCGGTGGAGAAACTACAGGGTACGGTAGGCTGAGGGGGTTACTGTAGTAGCACACGACGGTATAATATTGCATTATTCTAGGACAGTATTTGATGTGGCATTTGTCCTTTATTCGTTACCGCAGCTTTTGGTTCCGATTCGCCATTCCCGAAACTTTAGAAAAGGTACCGGTCTTTTCCCGATCAAATACTGTCCTAGAATACAAACCGAATAACGCACTTGGTTACGGTAGATTTGGGTAATAATATCATCAGCTATCGACTGGATAATTTCAGTCGCCGCCAATCCTGAGTTGAAGAAAACGACAGGCTGCTTTGTGTGTGCTCTCTTCAGAGAACACGAGGGAAAGTCGCGGACGTGGCAGTGCAATGAGTGCATCAGTGTGGGAAGGGAACTCACGCCCCCGAGGGTGAGGAGAGATTGCATAGGGATGGTGTAATAAGAAAACGGCATAAACAGTCCACTGATAAGGCAAAAGCTGTCTTTGTGCAATAAATACTTGTTGAAAATTCTCTTTAAAAATTGCAGACGCCAAGTGAGTAATACGCTTGGTGTAGTTGAACCTAAATTTCAAAATCTATTTTTTTTTCAATTTTTGTTTCTGTGCTTCAATTTCATTTGTTTGAGGATGGCGAGTCTTTCCCTCCACCGCCAAAGAAACCGCGAGTGATGTACAACATACGGCCGCCTCCTCAATCGGAAGAAGAAGGGATGGGAGATATGAGAGCGGAGGAGGAAGAGGAGGAGGAGAGAGGAATGATGGAGGGAATGGAGGGAGAAGAGGAAGAAGAGGCGATGGAAATGGAACCAGCGAAAGTGGAGAGAAGAGGGCGGAAGAAGAAGGAGAGGGTACGCAATGCATTATCGATTACGGGAGTACGTTATTACGCCGAAAAAGGAGAAAAAAGGTGGACTGCTGTTGTCTTTTGCACGGTCTTTGCGAAACACGGGTACTAATATTTTGACATTTTGTTATCTGTGTTTCCTAAATTTAAAATAACACTTATTTAGGACCCAGAGGAGGCGGTGAGGACGCCACGAGAGCCGAAGAAGCGAAGAGAGACTATAGAGGAGTCGCCTGTGCAACTGCCTGAGGAAGATGTGGTGGTGAGAGATTGCATCATCATCACGCAATACTAGGCAACATCATGGGGATTACGGTAGGCAACATTGGCGGTACAACGTTCTTACATTTATTTAGAGGGTGCTATTGTCTTACCCCCTGTGCTCACGGAGATGTTGTTGTGGTTAGCCGCAGCTTTGGGGAATGATGAGGAGTAAATTGCATTGTCACTAGGTAATTGTTCTGCAGGTGGGCACGACCCGACGCGGTCGGCAGATAAAGATGCCGTCGAAGCTGAAGGACTATGAGGCGGCGCCCATTGCAGCACCCGCAGCACCGCACAGAAGAAGTGAGGAATCCATATGCATTTTTTATTAAATCGCCACCTAATTCTGATGAGATACGTACTGGTTGAAAGATGTATTGATTAAGAATGCGAGAAATGATTAGTCGGATTACAATAGTGTTTATCCCCGCATTACCTACTACCCCAGTCATAGTCGCTTACAGAATTCAAACAGTCAATAAAGTATTTGAATCTATTTTTCCTACCTATCATCCGTAGTTGTTGATTTAATCACCTCCTAATTGTTGTGTTGAGCGAATTTGGGTAATGAACGAATGTGAGAAACAATTATTGCTGGGTTTGTATTAGTGTGTTCCTTCCTGTATCTCCCTGTTAGATTATGATCAATCTTTTTTACGAAGCTCATTCTACAGGTCCGTCGACGGGTTCTGAGGCGCCGTCCTCCTCCGACCTTCTCCTCTCTCTTCTTCCTCCAGTGGGAGCTGCAGCTCGGACGACGCCCCGAGCAGCGAAGAAGAAGGAGGAATTGAGAGAGGTGAAGGAGGAGGAACCAGAGCCGAGAAGTGAAATGGATGGAGTGAGGAGAGGAGGAAGAAGGGGAGGCAGGCATTGAGATCCCGATCCCTTCCTGCCGTCATGCCAAAATGAGCTTATTTGTAAATGCGTTTAAACTCTTTCGCATCCCCCTTTGTTCTGTCATTGGCAAATGACCTAGTACCACAGCTGACCTACCACAGGCGCTGATTGTACACAGTTCCCCTCCCAGTGTTTACCTTGATTTTGAATATCACTAGCATGATTGCTCCGCTCACTTTTTGATACCTGCCAGTATTTGCGCTGAATTTGCATCGTATTCTGTTTTAAGTTTTTTTTGTTGCTACAGTTCCCCCACCCACCAACTGGCGCCCGTATCTCTGGAAAGTTTCTAAATTGTTTGAGTTTGACCGATGATTTTTTTATGTTGACTCTTTAGATCGATTGATCTCCCGTTGTTAATTTGCTTGACGTTCTGAATAATGTTCTCGTTTTACTCGCAAATGATAAAATGGTTTATTTTTATTCTGAGCAGGAAGAGATGTCATATTTTGAGTAGGTACTAGGGATGCAAGTTCGATTTTCGTATTTAGGGAAATGATACGCTATCCCTTACTGTGATATCAAGTGATGAAATAATTACTCATTGGCCATACCACAGTTAGGTGTGGGGCACCAGAGCACACATTTGTCTCTCAAACTACACTTTCCTAATCTACATACACCAACCTTCATCTTCGCCAATGATCACGTGACTCTAGCCTATTATCATACACATTTACATGTCGTTTTCAATTGTCATTATCTAGTCATATTAGGTAACACTAGTCTTAGTCGTCTCGGATCAAGCTGAGCGGTCGACTCCACGGGACACGTCATCGATCGACGGGATTCATCGATCGCCCGTGTATTGTATATTTACGGTAGTAGATCAGCTGGTAGATAAAATACTTAGTAGTTATAACCGTTCCATCCTTGTTTACTCACACACTATCCACTCTCTATGCGCACCTATAGGGTATAGGGCACCTATAGTCTTGTCCGTTTTCAATATTTCGGAAAACTATCCCGCGCTTTCTTTTCAATTGATCCAATGAATTATCTCTAGTATATTCCAATGTAGTAAGTCCTCCTCTTTTAATCGCCCTCTACTTCATGGCTACTAGTTCATTATGGCGAGAATTATTAGTGGGCAAAGTGGGGCAGTTCGAGTTCGACTAGACTTTTTCAATTCATTGAAGTTCTATGCCACGATTAAGTAGAACCGGATACAACGCATGTATGAGTAGGGTGATGATGACTGTGCATACACACGCGAATGGGAGCAAGCCACCTCTTCGGACCAGCCAATAGCGACGTCTCCCATTTTTTAATTGCGCGCAAAATATTAAGATAGATGAAATATTTGACATTGTAGCTTTGCCCGATTGAATTAAATCCTCACTCTTTGTTGGTTTTAAAGTGCTCCCATCATAGTTATAATAGAGTCACTCATTTTGTACCATATTTACTCATCTGTAAATTTGATGAAAATTCGCAAAGGACTCAAAAATCGAGACCGAAAATGAGACTTTGAGATTCCCACCAATTTTGAGGAAGAAAAAATGAATCAGTTTGGCCGACCATTCAATAGAGAAAGTGTACTGTATGCCTGATAAATAGGGTATTTATTAATTTAGCACTACTTCGACAGGACACGTAACCAAATAAAGTACCCAAAATAGGAATTTCGGCGAAATTCTGCGAATTTCGGAATTTTTCAATATTTTGTTTCTTAAACAGTGGAGGAGATGGCACTTCTAATGATCCACTGTGAAAGGAAGATTTATTGGCATTGTACGCATACTACATGATTATATTTCGATTGCTTCACATTGGGCCTCTCCGCATCAGATCGTCCGGACACTACTTTTTCCGCGCATATCTTATTTGAAGAACCATAATTTCTGAAGTTGAGGCAGTAGCAGCATGCTCTCGCCATAATTCGAAAGAGGACACATGATACATTAACTCCTTCAAAGTTGAGGTCTTGAGAAAAATTCTAGGCAACGAGAAAAATCTAGCAATGTTTCGTTCATTTTCAGAAAATTTCAAGAATAATACTTTTCATAATATCTATGAGACAGAAGTAGAGTCGAACAAACCGACAGTTGCAAGTTATTATCTAACAGTCCTCCTACAATATATTAGGAGAACAGGAGATCTTGATTTGAACTGGCCGAAAACTGTAATCTCAAAGGTCGCATCCCAAAACGGACAGAACTTATTAGCCAACCTGATATAAGAATCCGAGAGTACCTCTGGTACCATCTATGTCTAATTTGGGGGCCGAACCAGTCGATATAGTCGCTATGAGACGTAGAAGTAGTGTTGAGTTTGAGGTAGCCCACGGGGGCGTTTACGGTACTACTAGAGCTGATACTGCTTATCCGTTGAGGTTTATCGATCACCACGCGCCCAGAGACCAAAGATCACCGGCCAGTGGACAAGAAGGATCCCAAGAGCCGAGTGGTAGCAGAGCCAATGTGTGGACTGCTGATGACGTGGAGGAACAACTACGAGAGATGCGAAAGTCTCTTCGTGAGTTGGGATGCCCCACTGACCCCTTAGATGGGTATGAACCTGGTTCTAGTGTGGTAGATCACGATCTCTGTTCCCGACTGACTTCTAGTGGAAGTGATATTCCGTCAAATTATCGATCTTTCGCTGATGATGGGCTCATGTTTGAACGACCCCAGATAGATCATTACCATAAGGGACGAGATTATCTATCGATGGGAGTGGACTTTGATCCCCGATCGATATCAGTCGATGATTCACCGGTAAGTTGGTTGTCCGGTAAGTGTGCCCCTGCCGATGCGTCGGAGGTGGCGAAATCGACAGTACCTACCGCTTTGACGGTCGAGGGAAGGCAGTCGATATCGAACGTACCAGCCGTGAGAACGGATGTGGGAAGGCGGTCGATAAAGTTGACAGTACCTACCGCTTTGACGGTCGAGGGAAGGCAGTCGACAAAGGTGACAGTACCAGCCGTGCATACGGATGTGGGAAGGCAGTCGCCCAGGGCAGTACCTGTCAGTTATCTGAATGTGGGAAGCATGATGCCCAATGCTACAGTACCTGCCGCTTTGACGGATTTGGGAAGGATGGTAGCTACAGTACCCGTCGGGGTGGGAATGATGATTCCCCCGAACGTGGCAATGGACCAGCACCGACTGGGTTTCATTTCTGATCAGAGAGTGCCACCGATGCACTATGGGGTCGCCCTTGCCGTAGAGACGGAAGAGGCCAAGAATCAGCAGAGACTGAACCCCTATGATCTACCGGTACTACCGATGAGTGAGATCGCGACTACAGTATCCCATCACGGATCGATGGATGGCTGTTACGTGTCGGATCCACGCCTATACTATGATTATCATACAGTGCAGTGCGAGGCGAATGATCAGAGACAAGATTATCTCAAATTGATCGATGCGGGGCATGCAAATGGTATTGAGGATGCGATGACTGGAGAGTTTATCGCAGATCAAAGATCAAATGAGATGACAACTGGGAGAGATCAAAGTCCAATAGACAGTGACACTCTAAGAGATCGAAGATCATTCGTGGATAAGAACAGTGCAGATCAAAGATCAATTGATTGCAAGACTGGAAGAGATCAAAGAGCAATTGACAATGGTTTCTTCAAAGACCAAAGATCAATGGCATTTGAGAGTAACCCAGATCAGAGAGTAACGAATGAGGAGATCAGGAATTATCAGAGACCATTCGGTAATGAGATCAAAGATCACTCGAGAGTAGTGACTTTCCGATACGACGTGGAAGTGATTGATCTGGATGATAGATTGAGTGAGTTCGATTATCAATACGATCCGAATGCATACATGAAACAATTGATTGTCTCATACACTGACGAAGTGTCGGAATTTTGCATTCGAAAAGACCAGCCAAGACCATTCAGAAGATTCAGTGAGATGAGACGAATCATGATGGAAGCTGGCGACGGTTCCCTTAGTTTTTATGATAGAGAACTGATGAACTGGGGAGATGTGAACACCAATGATCGGAGTATCGAGTCGTTCCTCTCAGAATTCAATGTGAATACATATTATTTCAAGTTAACTGAGAAGGAGAAGAGTATTTGGTTCCCGCAGTACCTGAATCCGAAGGCACGCGCGATTTTCACATCGTGTGAAATCGAACATGATGAAATGTGCTTCGAGGAGATCGTGGAGACTTTCACAACTGAGTGGTACCGATATGTACATTGCATTGAGTTAGTTCTTGGAGAGGATAGCCAATGGATGGATGTTGCTATGATCGACCCGAGTGGTGCGATGCTGAGAATGCACGAGAGAATACAAAAGGCTGTAAAGTATCTTAGCCGGGCAGAACAGAATGCAGTGGTTCTGAAGGTTAATGAGAGAAATGAGTGGGTTGGTCAGATGCTAAAAGCACACAACTCTGTTAATGGAAAACAGATGGGTGATTGTGTGATTACGGTATCTACCTTACTCAGCTCTGATGACGTCACCAACGAACCAATCGATAGTAGATCCATGTCGCCTGAATTCGCAGACGACCTTATCGATTTGAGTGATACGTGGGTTATGGAAAGTGAGAACAGTGGGCAATTCCAGCTCGTTTCGAAGGATTCGATCGAGGAGAAAGAGAATTGTGACCCACTCGAATATCCGTTAGTCGCCCATCTTCATTTCAGGGAAAGAATCAGAGATTGACGAGGGTATTAGTGAATGCGCACGTGACAGAATGAGTGTTGATCCCAATATTAGCACTGCGGAACAGGGTCAATTGGTAACTGAGAAGAATGAATATTATACGAAATGTTCGAAGAGTGAAATCACTGGAGAGGTTTATACCAGTGTAAATAAGGAATTGAGAGTGAGCATTGAGAATGTCGAGTGCCCTCAGACACCGATCGGCACTACCGGCGCCATCTTCATTTCAGGAAGAGAGTCGAATGCGAGTGAGATCAGTGATGGACAGAGTTCTTTCGAAGAACTCTACCAGAGTGATAAGAAGGGGAATCATAATTACCCATTGTCGGTGTATAATGAATGTCTGAATATGTCTGTTCAGAGGAGTCGAGATGAACAAAGTTCAAAGATCAATCTATCGGCACAGGTCAGGCCAGGATGAATTCGATCCCTGATGGAAACAAGAATGAATGTGGATGGGGAATGAATCCTACGCACAAAGGATTTGTGCAACCCACAATTCGCAGTCCAGAGAAATGTGAGAAATCTCTCGAGATACGTTGTTCACGGGAACATACGGAGGAGAGATACGATCAGACAAATTCGATTAACATGGATGGAGATAATTTCTCATTTGGAAATCGAAATATCAACCATCAAAAGTTGACATTGACACAGAACAAACAGAATCATGGTGTTTCGAGAAGTGAGATTCATAGCGAAGTGAACCTCAAAATGTGCGAGATCGGGGATCCGTACAAGAAGCATGTGTCGCCTACTTTTCGGAGTCCAAATGAATGCGATTTACTCGACGAGTTGTATCCCATCGAGTCTGAGAATATCAGAATGAGAATCAGTTCGAAAGAATGGCAATGGTGAAACAATTGGATTCCAAAGTGAAGTGGAACCAAGTGTGTGTGCAGAAGAGTCGATAATTTGCGGAAATTCTTCTTACAAATGGAATATGTACAAAAACAATCGAGAATTCGAAGGAGATTCCTATGTGAATTGTGAAGAGAGGGTACCATCGAGAATGGTCGAACCCACATTTCGGAGTCATATTCTCATTCTGTACAAAATGTGTGCGTGAGCGGTGATACGTACAAGGAACACGTCCCTCCCACTATTCGAAGCCCGAATGAATGTGAAATGCTCAGCGCCAGTTGCGAAATCGCATGTACTCATCTGAAGGCAGTGAACGCAATTCGATTAAATGGCAAATCATCGAAATTGCCGACAAGGGAGCTGACATTCGGATTGCAGACAGATATGGAACCGACGATGTGCAGTCTAGAGAAATCGATATATGGAGAGAATTCATCGTATGAATTCAACGAAGGAATTGGTGTATTCAATGGAAATCTATGCATGAATTGTGATGAAAAGGACCCGGAGACAATGGTGGAGTCCACAATTCGTAATCGAAGTCTCGATTACTCGATCTCACAATTCGCACATCGGAGCCACAGAAATTCGAATCGATCGAAGAGAGTGAAATATGATTTGATATTCATTCTACGAATCTCGTTCATGAATTCGCTTCTCAATGTCAATTCCCACGGAAGAGAGTACTTTGTACTGCCTGGAGGCATCTACTGTGTGTATTGAGGAGAAATGAAGAGATAGACCCATAGACTCAGTGGAAGAGCCTAAAATTGGGGAGCGGCGAGTAGTTAGGTGTGGGGCACCAGAGCACACATTTGTCTCTCAAACTACACTTTCCTAATCTACATACACCAACCTTCATCTTCGCCAATGATCACGTGACTCTAGCCTATTATCATACACATTTACATGTCGTTTTCAATTGTCATTATCTAGTCATATTAGGTAACACTAGTCTTAGTCGTCTCGGATCAAGCTGAGCGGTCGACTCCACGGGACACGTCATCGATCGACGGGATTCATCGATCGCCCGTGTATTGTATGTTTACGGTAGTAGATCAGCTGGTAGATAAAATACTTAGTAGTTATAACAGTTCCATCCTTGTTTACTCACACACCATCCACTCTCTATGCGCACCTATAAGAATCCGAGAGTACCTCTGGTACCATCTATGTCTAATTCCACAACAATACTTTTATACTTGATGCCGCTTGTCTAAGAAGCAGGAAAAGCGTGCGCCATCCGCATCGAGAATTCTCTGAATTTTTCATGCGAATTTAGTAAAGAAAGTGCGAATTTGCTTATTCATTGTGCACATTGATTTTCATTAGTTTCCTCCTTCCCCATGACCCCTCCGAAGAAGTTCGATTCACGGATAGTAAATAACTGTATTTATTCTGACTTGATTAAACTAGACACGATGTCAATGTGTGTTCCTCTAGATAGTTGGTGGTGTGACAGAGTAGAAAGGCTTGCGATCAGTGGGAAATGTACCATCGTAGATTGCAACAGATCGAATGTCCGTATAATGCGTTGAGAAATCAAACCTTTCCACTTCCATATACCACATCCCAAAGTTGATAAAGTAGCGTTGAGTCTTGTAATCTAGATCTATAACTTCTGTATGTCCCTTTGTATCGACAAGGCTATCCCGAAGTTCCCACAAGTTGAACGAAGAAAGGAAGTTGTTCAAGTACGGCAAGGTCAGGTCCACCTGCACTCTCTCCATACACTCACTTGATCGCACCATCTGAAATGAAGTCATTCAAAGTTGTGAGTAGAGCTCTATAGAGTGGGGAATGTGAGACAACGGTCTCTGCATTTCGCGCACTCTCTCGTCCACCGACCGGTGACAAGAGTGTGCGAAATAAAGAGTCCGTGGTCTCACATTTCTCACTCTATACTATTAATTACCTCTATCAGACGATGTATTGTAGTCGGATCGGAGATATCCGTACTCAGTTCTAGTCTATAATGATCTTGTTCTACGATTGAGAGTACGTCTTTGTCAGAGAATTTTTCTTTCTGCAATATCAAAATAAGGCAATGCAATTTGCATAATTTTGAAGTGCTCGATTGCTTCATTTTTTGCTTAACCGTGTGAGAATGTTCATACTAGGGATGGCAAAACGTAAAGCGGAATGAAGCCGGCATGTAAATTGATTCGCCCTTAGTTCTGTGCTTGGACCATTGCTTTTCCTAATATACACTTCCGAAATACCATCCCTCATGCAAAACAACGGTGTCATTGCACGAATGTATGCAGACGACATAAAAAATATATCGAGCTTTCAAAAAGGGTGATGCCTCTGTCCCACTACAAAATGCTATCGATAGTATATCAAATTGGTATGCAGAGAGGCAGCTCCCCCTTGCATCGCATAAATGCAGCTACCTTCACTTAGGACGGGCCAATACCAAAGAGGTATACAGTATCGGCACTTCCAAATTAGCACAGAACGTAGAAGTAAAAGATCTACGGTTCATAATTGAGAAAACACTTACTTTCACTAAGCACTGTAGAACAACCGCAATGAAAGGTAAAACAGCCTGTCACAATATATTCAGAGCGCTCAGAACAACAAAATGTTGAAATCCTCGTGAAAGCCTACTCGATATACATAAAACCCATCCTAGAAAGTGCGTCCACTGTGTTTGACCCCTACATGATCCAAAACAAAAAGGTACTCGAAAAAGTCCAGAATTATTTTACTCGTCGACTTTTCATGCGTTGCTACAATATGACACGGGAAAACATCCCTAAAGTAGCGGATAGGAATAGGAAATTAGGATTAGACAAATTAGAAAAGCGTAGAGAAGCGATAGACTTGAAGACAGCCATGAATCTTCTGATAGGTAAATACAAAATCTCTAAACTCAAACCACATCATTTCAGTTACTATTACACACGAAATGGAATAAATTTTGCAAATGCTGGCTCTCATGCGAACTATAGACACAATAGTTTATTTATATATATATATATATATATATATATATATATATATATATATTGCCGGCAAGAGCTCAACGATCTCGTTACCTAGGTGGAATCAATGCGGAAAACCCTCTCTCTCTCGTCTGATTGTATGTAAATCGATCGCAAACTCGACATTTGGTCGATTTTTTAACAACACAATTTTGATCTTTCCTCTTTCAAGCCGGCATCAAAACGGAATTTTGATTAGATTAGCGCAGATGTCGGCAAGATCGATTTGCGTGGCGGATCCCGTTTTCCGTTTTGTCATCCCTAGTTACGCAGAAGGCTATTTTGCTCATCAAGATTTTCTTTTTTTTGGAAAACAGTTTTCCAGCCTCCTCATTCAAAACACTTTTCGGTGACTAATTTGATCACCGAAACCAGAGTGCAAGCAGAAAAGGGAGAATGGAAAAGCGCTTACCGTTCAACTAAACCTTTGAGAAACGTGAGGCCGATTAACCTTACAGAAAGTTATAGAGAATCGAAAGAACTTTCTCACTTTTGCGCACTCTCTCACCCTTACCCCTTTCTGTAGGATTGGAATGATGTGAAAAGCGCGTTCAGTGTATCACAATTTTAAAATAATTGGTGTATGTAATCGGATCCCTTTGTACACCTCGGCGTATCTCTCACTTTTGTGTACTCTCTCGCCTTGGTAACCACAGGAACGACCTTTTGGCATTTTGTTTGATCGTATCATTTTGCAAATGTAGTACCTGCTTCACAAAGAGCCTCTTCATTTGCGGTAGATCGACGATCATGTCCAGTTTTATCGACGCGTCGAATCCGGTGAAATATTCAATGGGTCGACCAGAAGATAGAGCAAAGTCAAAAATGCTGAAATTACAGAAATGATGCAGTTGTAGAGTTATATTCAAAATGTGAACCTCTGTTGATTGCAATCGAAAAATCTGATCTCGAGAGAACAGAAATCGATACGTTCTATAAACTCCTCCACCTCCGTTCGATCGATATTATATTCGCCCTAAACGATGCAATTATATTGCACGAAAATACCAAGATTTTAAGAGGCGTTCTCTGTAAGAGCGCAGTGCTAGGCCAACGTACTACGTAGGCGTCACAAACATGTAATGTCAGCCACTAAACATAAGAACTAATTGCGTGTATACTTAGGTATAATACTCACTGTTCCAATACTGAGCATATTGCATCTCAGACTTCGAAACTGCGTTTTCATAGTGTCGATGTAGTTCTGCACCTCATCTTCCTCTGTGTAATTAATGGAATGCCAGCTTGTCCATCCATCGGATTCCAATTTGATTGACAATTTGGGGGGATTATCAGGTGGATCCTGAAATTAAGTTATTCTGATTTACTTTTTACGGTATGGCCTTTAATAGTCAACTGACTTTTCGGTATGGTCGGGGGGAGCGGATATTGTCTCGAAATTTCCCGCACATTAGAGTATGAAATTGGGGGTAAACATTACTATATATTAGAAAATGCTAACGTCTGTCTGTCTGTCTGTCTGTCTGTTTTTTTGTTATTCCTTCCGTTGCAATTTTTTTTTGTTTTTTCGCTATAAATCGCTTCAAAATCGCGCTCTTCTCAGAACCTTTTGCATATGATAGGTGTCCAGAATTGCTTTAAATTTTTACAAAATTTAAATCACCAAATCCATGGCCAAGTGGTTAAAGCGCGCGACATTCAAATCCTACCGACGCAGGTTCGCTCCCCGCTGCGGGCAAACCTTTTGCCGCATTTTTCGCAAGCGTCGGAAAGTGTACTAACACGTTTTAGAGTACCGTGAAACACGTTTTCACCTGTTTTGCCGAGTTTTAAGTTGAAACAATCGAAATTCCTCCACTACTAGGAAATTGAAATGTCTGTCTGTTGGTATGTTTTTTTTCCTTCCGCGTGACGGACATTTTTTTTCGTTTTTTCGCTATAAATCGCTTTAAACTCAAGCAATCTTCTCAGATCCTTTTGCATATGATAACCCATCAGAAAACATTTCAAAATTTATTTACAAAAAATCGAAAAAAATTCCATGGCCAAGTTGGTAGCGAGCTCGAATTCAAATCCGAGGGTCGCAGGTTCGATCCCCGCCGGTGCATAGTCTTTTGCCGCATTTTTTGCAAGTGTCAAATGTGGCCCAAACCCATATTTGAGTGACGAGATTCACATTTGAGCATCTTTTGCCGATTTTTGAAGTGAAATATCGATTGATTTCACTTGATTTCACGCGATTTCATTAAATTTTCGCACATTTCGTTCCAAATCATTCCTCATGCCGGCAAACCTCGCAGGAAGGGGTTTAAAACGAGAGAACAAGGGAAATCAAGAGGGACTTTCTCACTTTGGCACACTATCTCGCCCCTGACCCCTTTCTGGAGGCTCGGGTGTTTCGGGAAGCTTTATAAAGCGCTTCAAAATCGCTCTATCTTCTCGGATCCTTTTGCATACGACAACAGACCAAAATCCCTTTAAAATTTTGCAATATTTAATTGACCAAATCCATAGCCAAGTGGGTTACGCCTTTGACTTACAATCCGAGACCCCCAGGTTCGAATCCCGCCGCGGGCAAAACGTTTGCCGCATTATTCGCAAGTGTCAGATGCCCTTCTAGCACGTTCTTGAGTAATGTGAAACACGTTTTCACCTGTTTTGCCGAGTAAAAAAAAACAAAAATCGAAAATTTCAAAAAGTTACCAATTGATTCGCAGAGCGTGGGGGACCATAGGAAAAGTGTTTTGCGATGTCGGAAACGTGTCTGAACGTTTTCTAACACGTTTTAACATGAAAAAAAATCAAAAATTTCAAAAAGTTACCAATTAATTCGCAGAGCGTGGGGATCCACAGCATCGGAAAGTACGCGCGAAACGGAAAAATCCTACTCCCCTACCCCCGAACTGCAAAAGCGCGCGCTGGAAATTTGCCAGCCCCTGGCGTTTTGCCAGCTTGATCGATTGGCGAGGCCAGTTCGCCAACTATTTTTCTCTCTATTTTGTTTTATTGTTGCTCTGTAACTTTTCGTTTGTTTTGTCATTGCTACTGTTGTTTCCACTCGTAATCACCTCATCAACTCCCTTCTCTACCCCCCTTCCCATCTCTGTTCGATCGACTCCTCCATGTCACTCTCATTCACCCCCTTCCCTTCTCTTCTCTCTCTCACTTCTCTCCTCGTTTTCTTATCATTTCTGCGCGATTATCGCTTTATTTTGTTTATAATTCACTATTATTTGAATTCATGTCGCTCCAGGATCAAATCCACTTCGTTTGGATGGGGCACCGACACTTTCACGAGTCCTACTACGAGAAGACGCCTAAGAAATGAGCTATGATGTGTCCTCCAGTTATTTCACGGTGCGTTATTCTACTCTATTTGGTGTAATATTGAACTCAAAATGTACGGGTGCAGCGGGAGCTATGGCCGATTTTTGAAATTGGTCTTTTGAAATCGACCTCCAAAAATGTGTCGAGCCTATTCTATCGATTGAACGGCATAGCTGGCATATTGAACCGTATAGTTGCAGGAGAATTTATGCCCATTTTTTTACTTTCTGGTACATTAATGGTATTTTGGGTTGCATCTACTAAATGCGTGCATTCCAGATACCGTCGTGCTGCTTCGACGGCGGTCGCTGAACAAGATTTTCCCGATGACTTCGAGATTCCCACCCCCACCCTCATTTCAACCTTTGAATCGATAAAGACTTTACACTTCCGTTTTTTGCTAATTGGTTTGATACCAACCCTTCGGGGCTATTTCATTATAATCAATTATGAATCTCAGGTACCTTCTACCCGTGTTACGACTCAAAAGGCTTTTTTTTTGGTTCTTTAGACATTCCTATTATCAATGTCTATGCCTAAACCTTCCCCGTTGTATATTTTCACACCCATTGTGTTAAAAATGACCATCGATAAAATATTTAAACAACGCTCGGATCGATAACCCAGAAAATTGGCACGGTGCCAGGAGGTTTGGCAGCTTGCCAAATCTGTTTTCTCTGGCTTCTCTGACTCTCTTTCTCTAAACGAAAGGGGTTCGGATGCTGTGGGATCATAGGAAAAGTGTTTTGCGATTTTGGAAACGTGTTCGAACACGCCCGGGAATCCAACACACGGTGTCCTGCGTTTCAGTTGAGAAAGGCTCGTGAGGCTGAGAGCGATCGAAAAAAGTTGCCACGGAGCCACGAAGTGTCGTAGTGGCAACTTTTTTTTCGATCGCTCTGAGCCTCACGAGCCTTTTTGCAACGGAATAAGCCAGTACTCTTTCTAGAGATTAACATTCCCCAACATACTAAACCCCCCTGGACCGTATACGGTAAACCCCCTGGACCGTATGCGGACCGTATACGGTAAACCCCCCTACGGTAAACCCCCCTGGACCGTATGCGCGCATAGAGCGTAGTGTATTTAACCTCAACACATCCCGGCTAGTTTTCGAACTTTTTCCAAACGCACCGGTGAGTGTCGGGGATCACAGGAAAAGTGTTTTGCGATGTCATAAACGTGTCTGAACGTGTTCTAACATGAAAAATGGAAAAATAGAAAAGCTCCAAAATGATTCAGAGAGCGTAGGGAATCACAGCACAATGTTCTGGTGCCTCAAGGAATGTAAGGCAAACGAGCAACGAGTGTATTTCCCTAATTGGGAAAAGGCGCCCAAGAGGCGCTGTTCGGCGCCTTTTCCCAATTAGGGAAACACACTACGTGGCCGCTTCCCTGACAATCCGAACATTGTGACAGGAAACGTAAGTTTTCTAAAACTCTGGTTTTTCTCCCCCAACGGGGGACCCACAAAAGTGGGCGTGGTCGATCTCCCCCAACGGGGGCCCCGAAACGCGGCCGCTGTTTGAGGAGGGTAGAAGGGCGCATTTTCCCCCAATGGTCCCCCACAAATCCCCCCAATGGGGCCCCCACAAATTCCCCCAATGGGGCCCCCAATCAGCAAACACGCCAGCCGCGCAGATATGCGCGGCTATGGTGAGTACGGCCCGCTCGTGGTGTTTACGAAATTCGAAACTGTTTCTGATCGTTTTTTATCGATTTTCGTTATAGTTTCGCGTGATTTCATGTACCATTCTGTAGCGTAAATGGAAAGTATCGCGTCCACCCATTATGATTTGTCTTTTATGTTGATTCACCATAATTCGTGGAGTCTAATTTCTTAAAGTGTTAATTCTTGATATTTGAAGCGGAAGAAAGCGACGTTCGTTCTTGTGGGGAGAGTAGCGCATCGCTCGAGGAATGGCTTTTCTAGATGGTGAGTAATCGCATCAACTAACAAGTCATTTGTGTTTTTGGCGTCCCATATTGTTCGATATTGCCATATATTTGTTCAGATGTCCATGACTTTGATCACGAGGATACGGCTTGCGAAATGCGACCACGCCAACTGTGCCAGTCCAAGTACGTTATACAATTGACCCGCAGAATAAGTTCTATTTGCCTTTACTCCTTTTAAACAATCTGAATATTTGTAACTCGAATAAAAATAGTAAACGAAGTAACGGTAACGCTATCACATGGTGACAAACTTATGTAAAGGAATGAGGAGTTAAATTGAATGTCGGTTGTGGGTGATAGAATGGACTTTTTTGCAGAGCCCACAGTTACAAATCCGGAATCGATCACCGTCTCCCACTCCATTCTCCCATTCTCATCAGGGATCGGATGCGGACGATTCTGAAGATGATTCCGCCCACTCTCAATCTCAAGTTAGTTTGTAATGCTTTCGATGCGCGAATTGAATAGTGGAAAACCCGAGAACGTTGTGGGGAAATCAATTTAGCTTTTTATTAGGATCATTATCGATTATTTTGGGGAATAATTTGATATTTTTTCAGTCCCATTGTCCATTCTCCCACGAGAAGTCGAGCGAATGAGAAATCGTGTGGAACTACTCCGAAAGGGTATGGTGGGTTACGGTAGCTCTAAGAGAGAGGGAGAGAAAGAACAGTAGATTCATTACGGGAATTATAGCTCTGACTGAAAATGCATGAAAAATTCAGCATAATGTTTTGGGGGAATTCTGATCGATTATTAGGGAGGAATTGAATTTTGGCAACTTTCCAGGCGTGTTGTACCTTCATCCGCTAGCAGCAGAGCGATTGAGGGAGTGGGAGGAAGGAAAGGAGCGAGGTACGGTAGATTACGGTAGTTCTCACAAAAAATTGGCATATTTCGATGGGAATTTGAGTTTGGTCGAAAACCTGCTTGGAACGCTTTCAGATTACTTTCAGATCATTATCGATTATTCGGGGGAAATACAATAATTTTCATTATTTTTCAGTCCCGCTGTGCCTTCGTCCGCAAGCAGCAGAGGGATTGAGGGAGTGGGAGGAGGGAATGGATACAGGTACGGTAGATTACGGTAGTTCTCAGAAAAAGAAGTATATTAACAATGGCAGTTAGAGTTGGGTCGAAAATATGCTTAGACTGCTTTCAGATTACGCTATCATTATCGATTATTAATTGGGGGAATACTAAAATTTTTCATTATTTTTCAGTCCCAATGCGATCTACCCCAAGCAGCCGGGCGATTGAGGGAGCGGAAGGAGGAAATGGATACAGGTACGGTAGATTACGGTATTTACGGTAGTCTGGGTTGAACGCTTTCAGTGTACTTTATCGGTGGTCTTGTTATTATTAGGGTGAGAAACGCTTGTTTTACAGCCACGAAGAGTCCTCTACCACCGTCTATCACACGATGCAGCCAATGCGACAACCGTCGGACACGAGAGAAGAACCTCAGAGTGAGCACTCGTCGATCTCATGATCTCACTACGTTATCGTACATTCTTCTCTCATTTTATCGTTTATCGTTTTCCTCTTTCTATTTGTAACCGCGTTTTCTTTGAACACGCATAAATATATATATATATGACTGGATCACAGTGATCACAGTGACTGGAGTGCAGTCGCAGCGATCATGAACCATCTCGGTGTATCAGGTAAACCGACCCATGTGTTCAGAATGGGAAGTGGTATAACTGCCGGTGTTCGGAATGGACGTTTGTTGAAGGTAATAATGCCATCCAGGAGTATTCAGAGACTTGTAATGGAGAGAAGACACCAGCTCTCTCAATTCAAGGGAGGTCCAGGTGTGAGAGTTTGGCTGAGAGCATCCATGACCAGAGAGGAAAGAGCTGCATCAAATGAGCGTCCGTTCACTTATGAAATCCCGCCTCCTCGTCCGAATCGTAAGTTGAATCGCCCCACGACCCGTCACCACAACACTGGCAATCGTCCCAATGGCAACTATAGACCATTCTCTGTAGATGTCACACAGCAGTGTCACACTCCTCGTCAATATGGTCGCCCTCCCATTACTCCCTCTTCCTCTCATCATCTCCATACTGGCGTGCACAATAGCCCCACGCGCTCTCACAAATCCAGCTACTCCGTGCGCAACAGTCCCAACCACCCTTTCTAAAATGGGATGAATCTCTGGAGAAGGAATCCCCTAAAATACACATTCTTTATGCAAATATCCGATCTATATTAAATGTAACAAATCAAAATCACCTAAAGATATTACTCGATTCCCAAAAATACTCGATTCTTGCCTTCTCCGAGTCCTGGCTCAAACAAAATGTTCCTGATGGACTTGTCTTAGGTGAAAATGCTAGATCGTATCAGATCCTACGCTGTGACCGAAAAAAGAAAAAAGGTGGAGGCGTTTGTGCGTTAGTTCATTGTAGTATTGATGTCAAAATTATTTTCGAAGAAACTGTCAATGATGCTTACGAGATACTCATTTTTGATGCTATGATCAGTTCCATTTTAATTCGATTTTGCATTGTCTATAGAGTACCAGCTCTTTCGCAAGAATTGAGTGAAGGAATTTGGGGGAAAATAATTGATTATTCTATTTGCCAACATCCTATTATCGTAATGGGTGATTTTAACATCCCGAATTTAAAGTGGCCACTTGATGATGAAAAAGAATATAATGGTTTAGAAGGGGATTTTAAAGATTTTCTAGAAATGGCAAATATGACGCAGTTAGTCGATAAGCCAACAAGAGAAAACAACTTCCTCGATCTTCTGTTGACAAACGACGACGAGTTCATTCGCGATGTTGAAATTCTTCCAGAAATTGGAAATTCGGATCATCGTACCATAGAATTTCAACTTTCGATTTCCCACAAACCCCCAAAATGCATAAACCGGCGAAATTTCTCTAAAGGAAACTACCAAACTATCAATTCAATACTGGCAAAAATAAATTGGAGTCTAGTGTTTAAATGTGACGATTCGACAAATATTATGTACGAGAAACTTTTAAGTATCCTAGAAGTTATAATCGAGTTTCGCGTTCCTATGACCAGAGTGAACATGTCTGGAATGCCTATCCCTCCATTTATAGAAAAACAGATGAAATTTCGATTCTTATACTGGCAAAAGTGGATAACATCAAATGATCCCTTGTACAAGGGAGAGTTTCAACGCGCACACAAAATTTGCATGAAAAGCATGAAAAAGTACGTAACAAACAGGGAGAAAACAATTTTATCTTCTGCCGACAAAAAAGGGTTTTATCGCTACATAAAGTCGAAATTAAGTGATACTAAAGGTTCTACAATTGATTCTCTTGTTGGGGTAAATGGGATCATATCTGAAACTGATTCTGACAAAGCAAATTGCCTTGCGCATGCATTTTCAGAGGTGTTTACAGTTGACGATGGGCAAACGCCAATCTTTACTCATGCAAGAGAGGCAATATCAAGTCCCGATTATGATGAGATGTTCAGTAGACATGAAATATGCCGTTTAATAGAAGAATGGAAGAACTCTAGCTGCAGAACACCTGACAATATCAACTTGTTTTTTATCAAAAAAATTGCCGTCCCTCTATCAATTCCTCTTGAAATTATATTTAACAAATCATACGAGAAAACTGAGATACCTAAACGTTGGAAGCACTCTATTATAACACCACTTCGAAAAAAGCTCCCTTTAATGATCCCTTGAATTATCGACCTGTATCAATAACCAGCTTTTTCTGTAGAGTTTTTGAGAAATGTATTTCGAAGGGGATAATTAATGATTGTGAAAAGTTCGAAATATTCCCAAACACTCAGTTCGGATTCAGACAAGTTCGAAGTGTCGAATCTCAACTTTTAGAAGTAATAAATCATTGGTCGAAATGTATTAATGACGGGGGTAACGTTGATGCTGTATATTTTGATTACGCAAAGGCTTTCGACACTGTAAGTCACCAAAAATTGATAACAAAAATATCAAAAATGGGATTTCCTGTGAAGGTTGTCAAATGGATTGAGGAATATTTGACAAATAGAGTATTTCAAGTGCGGGTTGGTGATAAACTGTCAGATAAGCGTGATGTTACAAGTGGAGTCCCTCAGGGCTCAGTATTAGGACCACTACTCTTTAACCTTTATATTTCCGAGTTACCTAGAATTTTGAGCGGTAATGATGTTTACAGCTACTCATTTGCAGATGATCTAAAAATATTCAAAAAATACAAAAATGATGAAGATGCGGGAGATTTACAAGTCAGCATTGACAAAATTTTAGAATGGAGCAATACGTGGCAATTGAAAATTGCAAACCCAAAATGCAATGTGCTCCACCTGGGCAATAAAAACCAAAAGATAAAATACCAAGTTGGAGATCATGATATTGAAAGTAAAGAATGTATAAGAGACCTAGGAGTAATCATTGATAGTAAACTGTCCATGAAAAATCACGCTAGGGATATATGTGTTAAAGCAGAATCAAAGGCAAATATGATATTTCGAGCTCTACAAACAGAAGATACGCAAACATTAGTTAACGCGTACTGTATCTATGTTAGGCCCACGCTAGAGTTTAGTTCCAGTGCTGCGCGTCCGATAAACTCTACGGATAGGGGAAAAATTGAAAAAGTGCAGAATGCAGTAACACGCCGAATTTTGTATAGAACGATGAATTATACTTATTCCAATCGCCCGAATTATTCTACTAGGAATGAAATGTTAAATATTTCTTCATTGGAATACAGGAGAAATGTTAATGATATTAAAATAGCGTATCAAATGATATTCGGGAATGGAAGACTTTCCGAAGTTATGCCGGATTTCTTCTCACTTGTGAGAACTAGAACAAGAGGAGCTGGTTATAAAGTCGATATCGACATGGCTAAGTTGAAACAGCGCGAAAACAGCTTCGCGCATCGAATATCGAAACTACTAATATCTTTATTGCAGAAAGTCAAACTTCCTACTAATTATTCTGAGTTTACCAAAAGGATGATTGACGAAATTAATTGAGAACGAATATCATTCATTCCAAGACAACCCTTTTCTACATCAATTAACATGTCCTAACATGTATAAATATCTATCTATCTATCTATATATATATCACCGAGTTCAATCCCATTGATTGGGAAGATCTATACAACTATTCCATGTAGGTAGTAATTGTGACAATCCATTGTTTACCTTGTTTTCACTCATCAAATCGTTATCATTTGTTAACAAGTTTCTTTTTTTGTTATTTTGTTGTCTTCCGTCATCACTAGCATTATTCTCGAATATATGTGTGCTCCATGGATGATAAAATTCTATACCGCAATTACGTACTTTCGTCATCACTACGTAACAGAGAAAATGAAGCACCCAGTGAGTTCCCACTAACCCCCAATGGGGCCCCCACAAATCCCCCCAATGGGGCCCCCAGACCTGTCACGCCCCCAATGTTCCCCCACAAATCCCCCCAACGGTCCCCTGCCTGACATCCCATTGGGGGAATTTGTGGTCCCCCATTGGGGGAGAAAAACCAGAGAAGTTCTGAATGAATTGTATCCTGCGTTTCTGCCTCACGAGCCTTTTCCACCGGAATAAGCCAGTGCACGTTGTAGCAATTCACATTCCCCAGCATACTGCGAGCTTTAATGTATCCCCCCCTGGACCGAACCTGGAGCCGGCTACCGGGCGCCCCCTGGACCGTACCTGGAACCATCTACCGAGCTCCCCCTGTACCGAACACGCACCCAGAACTATGCATAGAGCGTAGTGCATTTAACCTCAATACAACCCCGCTAGTTTGGACTCAGGTTTCTTCGTTTTAGACGCTATCTCTTCCAGTAGATGGCGAGAGAGAATGTGTAAAATAAAAAGATATGATACAATAAAATCACTGCATTTCACACTCTACCTCACACAGCCGCACCTATCCACCTGTCAGGAGAGTAACAACGAGTCAGATCAGATAAACGCACCACACCTATTGCGTTCACAATGTGATTCGTTTAAGCAACACATTGTTTTGCCATAATGTTTTGCCGCAAGGTGAACTTGATTGTGAGTGGTAAGCAACGGAAGATCATGCTTTGAGTTTTTGGTACGATCGTATAATTTTTAAAATGTAATACCTGCTCTAAGTCGTCCCACGTTTTTATATCAAGGTCGAACTCGAGAGTGACGAGGTTAACGAAGAGATCACTCTCCTCCACCGCCTCTTTCATCACTGTAAAATAATAATAATAAGAATAATAATGATAATAATAATAATAATAACAACAACAACAACAATAATAATAATAATAATAATAATAATAATAATATCGTATACTTGTACTAATCCATTAGAAATTCAAAAAAAAACTGTATCTAGTAAGTGTCGGCAACACAAGAAATGCGATGTCACGTGGAACAACTGAGGAGCTGGTCTAGCATACTATGTCACAGTAACTATATGATAGTTAGTCATTCGAATGTTACCTTTGCTACACTGACGAACGGTATTCCGATCTTTTGTACTGAGCGTCGACAGAATTCGATAAACATTCTCCTTCGGGAGACTTTCAAGAGTCAGCATTGCTGAAATGTCAACAATTTAAACATAAAGAGTGAAAAGAATCACACGAAGCTGGAGAATGTGAGCTGGCGCGTGCGGAAATGATCAAGTGTGAATGATTGATCACTATCTCTCTCGTTTGCTCTCTTTAGTGATAAGAGAGAGGAGAGGGAAAGGAGGAGCGTCAAAGGTTTAGTGTGTTGTGCAATAGATAGCGCTTTGCTGGGGGTGTTTGAGTTGGGTCAGTACGGCCGGTCACATTTGTGATTAGAACTCCTATTTTTTAAAATCATTCTTCTCACATGCTCACTTTGTGGTACAGTGCGAAATGTGAGACCACGCTCTCTTCATTTCTCGCACTCTCTCGACCGGTCGGTAGGTGAGGGAGTGTGCGTAATGAAGAGGCCGTCGTCTCACATTTCGCACTCTACTTTGCAGAATATTGCATTGATCCAATTCATTAATCCAACTATACTAACATGACTGTAGCACTGAACGGCGTTGTCAATTAGGACAAAGACGCTTCGAGAGATTCTTCGGGCATTTGTTAAAAATCGGAGCAAATTATGTGGGAAGGGAATGCAGGTACACTGTTCTTTTTTCAAAGCCGAAAGGAAAATCAAACTCAGGAAAATCAACAAAATCAACAGAAAATCAAACAAACACATTATTGCAATGAGAGGAACAGATCCGTCCATTCAAGCTCTCATTTTTTGATTTCAATAAATGTATATTTAGTTCATATATTTTTTACCATTTCCAATGGCGTACGCTGTAGGTTCCAATATTAAGAGCTGTATCTAATGAATGATAAAGTAAAATTTAATTATATTTCCACGTATTTTCGCGCCTTTCGTAACTTGGCAATGCGAATTAGGAGAAGTATATATATATATATATTTATGCGATCACAAGAAACGCGGTACAAAATTAAGTTAGATTAAAAACGAATTCAGTTGGAAGACAATGACAATCTAACTAATAACGAGTCACTCAGAGAAACTGATCAATTCTCTGGACTTCACTAATAGCCTTGCCGCTCTGGGGAAGAAACTATGATGTCGGTAGTTTGAAGTGGAACTAGCGTTAGTGAAATTTATCCCATGTCGAGTGAAGTAATAGCTAAAGTGATGTGGTGTCTTTTTAGATATTTTGTATTTGCCTCTCAGGAGATTACTGGCTGTCTTCAGGTCAATTTCCTCTCTACGCTTTTCTAATGAGACTAGACCTAACTGCATATTTCTATTAGGGAAATTCGGCATTGTTTGCCAGGTTGATTTGTGGCATCTCATAAATAGTCGTCTAGTGAAATAGTTCTGAACATTTTCAAGGATTTCTTTGTCACGTATTAAGTAGGGGTTGAAAACCATAGAAGCGCTCTCTAGTATGGGTCGAATGTAAATAGAGTAGGCTTTGAGGAGTATTTCAGCGTTATTGGTGCGAAGAGCTCTGAGAATAATGTGGCACGCGGATACACCTTTCTGAGCAATTGTCTTGCAATGGTCGGAAAAAGTGAGCGATTTTTCTAATATGAAACCGAGATCTCTCATGACTAATTTCTGTTCTAGTATAGTATTGCCTATTTTGTATTTATTCTTCGCATTTGCTCTACCTAAATGTAATGAGTTGCATTTATGTGCAGCTAATGGTAGCTGCCACTCTTCAGACCAATTGACTATGGTATCAATTGCGCTTTGTAATGGAATAGTGGTTTCCGTTCTTTTAAACGGGCGGTAAATTTTGATGTCATCTGCATACATTCGTGCAACGACACCATTTTTCTGGACTAGTAAGGGGATTTCAGACGTGTAAATCAAAAATAGCAGTGGACCTAATACCGATCCTTGCGGAACGCCACTTG
This sequence comes from Pristionchus fissidentatus, assembly GCA_036245785.1. Lineage (NCBI taxonomy): Eukaryota > Metazoa > Nematoda > Chromadorea > Rhabditida > Neodiplogasteridae > Pristionchus > Pristionchus fissidentatus. The sequence continues at coordinate 10,376,607 of BTSY01000004.1, forward strand.
TAACTGGGAATGATGACGACAGTTTCTCACGTACTCTAACTTGGAAAGTTCTGTTCGCAAGATAACAAGTAATCCAGTCAATAGTTTTATGTGAAAGCCCGATTTTTCCTAGTTTGTGTTTTAGTTTAGGGTGTGATACTCTATCAAAAGCCTTCGCGAAGTCGAAATATATTACATCTACAGGTTCGCCATCACTAATAGACGCTGTCCAATTTTCCAAAGCGTCTAGCATTTGAAGCTCGCGGGAGCGTTTCTTTCGGAATCCGTATTGTTCATCAGGGAATATATCTAGGGTTTCACAATGTTCTATGATCGGCTTACACAGGAGTCTTTCAAAGACTCTGCAGAATAGTGATGTGATTGAAATGGGTCTATAGTTTAGGGGGTCACAGAAAGGAGGGGATTTCTTAACTGGTGTTACAATGGAATGTTTCCATAAAGACGGGACCATGCCTGATTCGTATGAAAGGCGAAAGATAATTTCGAGTGGTTCGGAGATTGGGACAGCTATATTTTTGATATAACCCAAGTCAATGTTCTCTGGTGTTCGACAGCTAGAGCGTTTCCATCTTTCAATTAGTGAACATATCTCATGCCTTAAAAAAGAAGGTTCATTGTAACTACCTAAGTTGGGTAGGGTACCTGTATTAGGTAAAGTTCCATTATCAGTGGTGAATACACTCGCAAAGGTTTCAGCGAGTAGATTTGCTTTTCCATGGTCGTCCATCACTAAAGTTCCATCATTCTTTTTGAGGCCTTCAACTCCCTTAGGTTTGTTGGTGCACCGCTTCATAAAACGAAAGAACTTATTCCGATCCTCGCTATCGATAATTCTCTTTTCAATAGTCTTATGATACCGTATAAGTTCTTTTCGGAATTGCCTATTTAGTTTCTCAAATTTACGAGTTATGGTTGGGTCGTCTGCAGAAATGGAATGTTGCCAAGCTAAGAAGCGCCTACTAATAAGTCTCTCAATATGGGGAGGTACTTTGCCATGGGTCACATTTACTCTTATCCATGGGACATGGGTGTCAATTGTCTTCTGTATCAGTTTCATGAGTAGATCATACATGTCATCGACATATTTCATTGTCGAAAACGCAAGGGTCCAGTCAACATTGGCTAATTGGCAATTGATTAGCGCGTAATCGGCTTTCTTGTAATCTCTTCTAAGAGTGAATGCAGGAACTGAATGGCAGAGCGAAAGTTGGAACTTTACAATATGATGGTCAGAAATATCAAAAGGAGGGCCTACTACTGTATTAAAAATTAATCCTGGGGTATTACATAATACTAGATCGAGAATATTACTTTTCCGAGTCGGATGCGTGACTAGTTGCGCGAGTTTTATGGATAGGCAAAGATCTAAAAGGGACTGCGATGCGGGGGTAATCTTTTCTTTTTGCGGGCATGGAAACAATGACCAATCGATATCGGGGAGGTTGAAGTCACCAGTGATTACTGTAGGTTGGGGGCATGAGCAAAGATCAATTATCGATTTAAGCAGTGCGTCAGTTTGAAGAGTGGTAGCTTTTGGGTTACGGTAGATACATACGAATCTTATTAGGTCACCATTGATATCTAAATCAACGGCTAGAAGCTCATGCGAGCCTTTGACTGTTTCATCAGAAATTTGAATAGCACTAATTGACGAGTGGACTATAATTGCCACTCCACCTCCACGGGAATTTCGGTCTCTGCGGAACACGTTATAGTATTGGTCTTGAGAATCTAATAGAAGCGTATTTGGAAAAGTTGAAGCCAGCCAGGTCTCAGTGAGGGCGATTACGGTATATTTTTGTGATAGAATCTGTGAGAGGTACGGTAACTTGTTACGCACAGAGCGGCAGTTAGCTAGAATAGCGGAGAATGTGAATGAGTTTTTGTCTGAGTGATTAGAAGTCCGGAGATTCAATAGAAGTTTCCCTGCGCACCCATATTATTCGGAAAACCGCACTGTGATGCAAACGACATGAATGGGCTATTGAGTGTGTAACTGGGGACGAAAGGACGGGGTGGGTAGTGAGCATATCCGAGATTATGGTTGGTCATGGGGTGGGCCAGGTACGGTATCTGGGTCGTGTACTGTACTGGATGAGGGTTCAGGGGCAGATTCTGGGGCTGTTGCTGGTGGTGGTTCTGGGGATGGGGAGGGTTCGGGATAGAAGGAGGTTTCATGAATTGGCCATTCGGAGGATTCTGGTTCGTAGAGCGAAGTGTGTTACGACGCTTTCCATTGGCATTGGTATGTCCCTTCTTCTGGCTGAATACAGAATCCAATCGGTTGCGTGTGGGAGGGATTTCCGCCTGTACTTTCATCAATGGCTGTGGAGGGTGAGGGTGAGGGGGCTGATGGAGGAATGGGCGACGACTAGTGGGAGGAGTCTTTGGTCTCTCCTCAGGCTTTGCGTAGGATGGCCTGATGAAGATATCAGAGAAGTGGGGATCTCTCTTTACTCTACTTGCGAATTTGAGAATCAATTCGGCGTGTTTTCTTGTAGGCAGCAGTACTTTGGTCAGTCGATTGTGGGCGGCAGAGGGGCTTGCCACTGGCATCCTGTAGACAGTGACAGGAAGGACGGGATAACCAATGAGAGTAGTGATAGCAACTACTTGGTCATAATCTTGTCGTACTTGAGCTTCATCATCTAGATTTGGGTCGATCGGTAGACGGGCGATAACTATCGATCGTTCAAGATCAGACGGATTCTCAGTTTGGACAGAGGGAGGTGGATCTTGGGGGCCGGCAGTCTGCATGGGCATAGCCTCGTCCACAGTGACAGGGGGAGGGGGAGGAGGGAGAGTATCCACTCGGGATGCCAACTCACGTAGCCGGGCCTCCAGGCTGCGGCGGTTCTCGATTTCGTCGTCGAGTTCACATCTGAGTCGGAAGACGATGTTGGTGAGTTCCTCCATCGATATCGGGTTCGAGTCGTCAGTTCTCGATCGCTTGACAGCTCCAATGAGGGCGGGAGTCTCATCGACGACGGCTGCCTGAGAAGTCGAGGGAAGAGAAGGGGGAGGCATATCGGAAGTATTCATCACCTGATAGAGTACCGAGTTGAGGCTACAGTCGGTACTCTGTAGTTCGTGAGCGGTTCCTTGATGGCGAGAGAGTGTGCCAAATTGAGAGAGCGGAGAGGGGAGAGAGCGAGGTCAAAGTCACCTCTCCCTGTGAGGGAAGGGAAGGGACGACGAAGTAGGGACCACCATCCTCGTTAACCGAATTGAAAACTAGGTCGTGAAGCCCATGTCATAATCTTAACCGTGTGTGCTGAATCACTTTTCTGAAGAGAACAGGTCACATAACTTTTTACTTTTTATTCAAATTACAATTTTCGAAAATCTCGCCCATCCTAAAAGTGAAGCTGACACACTAAATGTTTTCTAGTATCCGTTCGAGACGAGTGCCGCTCGTTTTGAAAGTTTTAAGTGATAAAGTAGGTATCCCCTCATAACATATCCAAACATCGACTAATTCGGCCAGTGCCTTCGGTTTCTATAGTAGATCAAAGACCACACATGCCGTTAATGTTTGACCTACTATAGAATCCGAAGGCACTGGTCGAATAACCTAATTTTGGGATATGTTATGAGGGGATACCTACCTTATCACTCAAAACTTTCAAAACTAGCGGCACTCCTCTAGCACGGGTTTAGGAGCGATCCAAATGTGAAATCAGCATGGGGAGCACGTACTTTTGATCTTCAACTTCATATATCACGTGAAGGCACTGGTAGATTTCTTAAATTTTCTGATATGTGATAGCCAGGATAGTATATTACATGATACTGAAAACAGAACACGCTGCGCTCTTCGTTCCCGTGAGCTATAAGCTTCCGAACAGGGCGCATATTGATTCCAGGGGATGGTGGTCCCTATGGGAGAAGGCCGTTATTTTGCTGGTTTCTTTGAACACCCTTACAACATTACAACAAAAGGTAAATATGTGTATTTTCAGATACGATATTGTCGTTGGCTTCCACTGCGACACTGAACTACATCTATTGAGGAAGATCTCTTTGTTGTGTCTATTGTTTGCATGAATTGCACTGTGTCTATTGTCGATCCAAGGTTGAACGATTTTCTTATTATATCCCGCTTCTGAAAAATAAAAAAAAGTTTAATAAATGCTGCTTGTGAGACGACGAACCCTTCTCATAACTGCGGCTCGGATACTTTTGGTGCTGAGTACGAGTGTGATAGAGTGCACAATCGAGTGAAGTCCCATCACTGCCAGCAGGGCGGGCGCGAAAACTGAATAATATTTATGAGAGTCAGGATGCGCGGCACGGTGACACGAATTAAAAGAAGTGCACGAAATCGACAACAAGGCCACTCAGGGAAACTGTTCAATTTTCCGGATTATGAAGACAGAGAATCGCATTAGAGAGCTACACTCATAACAATTATCTATCACATGATTCCAAACCTACAGACCAGGGTTAGAGCGAGAGAGTGTGCAAAAGTGAGAGAGTCCCTCTCGATTTCACACGCTCTCTCACTCCTAGGCCTTTCTGGACGGGTGACCGGCCTGTGGAATGATGTGCTATGATCAGGGCACGAAGTGAACATGTCTCCTCCACTGTAACTGAAATGTCCCTTATTTCTAATGACTTTAACTTACAAGGTAAGGTATAGAACATGTTCACTTGGTGCCCTGATCATATCGACTTTTTAATAGCTAGGTACGCTTATTCAACAGTGCTCAGTTCCAACATCATCCATAGACGACAGTCGCCAACTTCTTATACATCGCTAATATAATTTGATTATTTTTAAATCGCGTGATACCCGTGCTCTCGAATTGGAGTCTGGACTGCGACAGCAGACCTATGAGTGGCACTGATACCATTGTGCTTGGAATTGCCGCCTGTAATATTCATATTTTCTTATTTTGAATTTCCGACAATGCTTTGAAATTCATGGTGTGGCCGACGTTCCGATGAAGAAAACAAGAAAAAAAATTTTAAAAAAGCAAAATAGCATGACAAAGTGCACCCACAAGTAGTAAATTTCATGAACGTGGCGTTTTAAAATTGTAATATGGACTAATAGCTCAAGAAAACGCTCGTGACGGCATGGGGGACGGCATCAGAACAAGGGTTCCTAAACAGCACTACTCCGCTCATTAGTGTTTTTTCGCAGTTCTTATTTCTTACATCGAGCCAGTTAAATACCCCGTTAAAAAACTGCCCTTTAATGTATAATAGTTGAAATCGTAATTGTGATAAATAATTATTGTAGGAACCGCAGCGTCTGCCCACTCCTTGGTGACACCAAATCGCGAATAGGTGGACCGGGTTGTGCACAACCCGAAGTCATCACATGTTATCTCATGACCCCCCCCTATCCACACTTGCTATTATTTGAACATCGAGCTACACGATTAGCTCCCTTACCTCATTACACAGTAAACAACCATCTACCTATGCACTCCCACAAAGTTCTTATTATGTGTTGCTGAGATACATGAATTGAATTGAATGTTATCTATCCTTATATGTTCGCCATCACCTGGATGACTAAAGCCCGAGTTGCTTCTCTGTGAAACTGTCGAGCCGCCTCACTGATCGATTGCATCTGTCGCAATGTGTAGAAAGTGTGCGAGCAGAGCTGCAGCAGTTCATACTCTGGCACTTTGCCAAGACTGGATCCCGGTAAGAAATGGAAAGATTCCAGTATCACAAATAGCAAAAAAAAACAAGATGGGATGCCAAAATAATTAAGAATTCGGATTCCGGATAGTAGACTAACCGCAACGAGCACCAACGAGCACAGACACACTACGGCCAAGAAAAATATGACGACTCGGCTAGCTCGGTCTGATGCGAAACAAGCGATGCGCGACGCCATGTCTGCCGGCCAGTTCCCAGCGAATTCCTGATTGATTCACTGATGCTTATTAGTTTAAGTTTCACAAATAATAATGGGTTATCGTGAACAGTCGTGGGTTTTCTTTAGACCAAGTCGTGATCATGCTGCATTTTTCACTAGAGTATGAAATTCGGTTATATTATTGGATCAGACCTCTTCACTTCCTCACTTTCTTCGCCTGTCGGCTGATGAGAATGTTCGAGGAATGAAGAGAGCAAATTCCAGTATTTAACCGATTTTCATACTCTATTGTTCACCTTCATCCATGTAGAGTTGATTTGCAAAGGTTCACGAGCGTACTGAAAACCGAAATTATTGAGCGTCTGATCTATGGGGACATCTGGTCGTAATTTGACTCTTGGTCGTAATTTGTATTGCCAAGAGCCAAGTACGAGAGGAAGTTATACACATTAACACAACAAAAAAAAATCAGTTTTGGATCTTCCATTATTTTCCTCGCCAAACCGACTATTCAATGAAATTTAAATCCTCATTCGAGTCGTGGGACGAACATGATCGCATAAGATGTCACTCTTATTCTAGACTCGATGGCTCTTCATTTCAGATTTTCCCGGCTTTTTTTTCGCACGCAATGTTTTTTTTTGGAAACCCATGCGGCGTTACGTAGCGTGCCTTGTTTCAAAACACAGTATTGTATGATTGGTGCCAAGTTGTGGGTGTACAATGAACGGTATATTTCTTGTGGTTACTCGAGTGGAATCGATATTCACCTGTAATTGAAAGGATGGAAACATATTATTACAAGCGGAACGGAATTTAGAGTTGGGTCACGATTGTAATTTATCTTCTTGTACTTCCTCTTTAGTTATCTTTCCTTCTCTTCTCTTCTCAACACATGAAATGGACTAATGGTGCCTCGGCGACTCTCTATACCTTGGAGTGTCTCTCGCTTTGTCATGCTCTCTAGCAGCTGTTGTTTAGGAGCGGATCAACCTATTATTTTGGATGAGTGTTTGTGAATTTCAAATATCTTTATAAAGGATGCCGTCTAAATGGATTCACATTCGTCTCATCGAATTCTTTGGCCATTACTTGACCGCCGAAATAAACTATGCTATTATTATACCGTGGATAAAGGGAAGACATCTCATAATTCATAATCCTAACATGAAATATATAATCATAGTCTATTTTTCAAGCGTCGAGTTCTATGCACCTATAACCCTGGAGGTACTGAGGGCAACAGTAGTAAGAAATGATTTTCTGATATCAGCTCATACTGTAGTGGTGCCTACAGTAATCCGTATTATACTGTATAATTTATACCTACGGTATCTTATACTATTTCTTTTATTTTGTATTGTTTTCATCTCTTGGACACATTACTTTTTATAGTGAGAACAGGTGGCTAAGAGGGAGGGAAACTGTGTTGTGAGGTAAGAGATCGTAACAAGTTGGTCAGTGCACTAAACAAGTAACCCAATGAAATTCCAATGAGATCACGTCCAGATGTCATTCTGCATTGCGTCATTTAACAGTGGACTAACAATAAGCTCACATATTACAGCCACTACTACTGCAGTTAATTCGACCTGCGTCGATTTGGTAAGTGATTTCCCAAATTCCTCAATAGCACTGCGAATCAGAAATGATTAAGCAACTTCTTGTTCAGTTGAACCCTCTGACCGGTGTCTCTGACTGCCCCGCCCGTTCCAGTCTCTGCACCAACTCGGTGTATCTCGCAGGTGCGCCAAAATACTGTTCTATAAAGTTGAAAATGCTTAAAAAATATTTTTTTAGTGATGACCCAGCAGTGCCCTCGAACCTGCGGATTCTGCGGCAACTTGACTTCTACCACAAATTCCACAAGTAAGCACGTCCTTTCTCTTTCTCTCTCTCTCTCTCTCTCGATGTAGCCGTAATCAAACAATGCCCTAACTTCTTAGCCTGACTACATCGTCGTGTTGTTTGCAACAGTGTGTTGTAGATCAACGATTCTCATTTGCAGGCTGTGTCGATCTCACCAATCCATCGACGGGAGTCTCCGATTGTCCCGCAAGAGTGTAAGTTACTGTTTCAGAAGACATAGGCTCAAGGTAAAGCTTATCTGCTGCCGGAACCACCGGTAAGCGGCTGATTACGAAAAATTGTATCCCCAAGCTTCAAAGGATAGTTACATAGGATAAAATCGAATTTCATTCATATCACAAAAAAATATGCATTCCAGAGCGTACTGCAACAACACCGCCTACTCCGCACTGATGCGCATCCAATGCCGATCAACCTGCGGATTCTGCTAAATACCTCGTTGCATTCTAATTCTTTTTATTTTATTTTCACATCTATTTGTATATGTACTACTAATAAGTTTGCCGTGCATAATAACATATAAAAGTAATAAGCGTATGTGATCTTTTCAATAAATGGGTATTATTCATTTGATTTTGCAACGACCAGGAAGAAAAGAGAATACACTTAGAGTAGTTTGGGTACCATAGGATAATAACAACTCACTGATTTGTTATTTGGTCGTGTAAGTCATTTACGAAAAATGTATTAACGTTTTTTATGCTCAATATTTTCATGGAGGATTTTCAGGTATCAGATCCTCTTTTTTCTGTGTAAGTGATGATTGTTTATCACATGCAGTTCAAAAAAAAATTCCTACGTGTGGTTGTGCACTTGCCTTGTCAGTTCTTGTCAGGCTCAATCCTGCCGAGCGTTGAAAAGTTATGCAAATTTTTAGTTGCATATTATGAACACTATACTAGTTCTTAAAAAACTGCAATATATAAATAAGTACAACATGATGAACCTGAAAAAAGTGAATGGAGATAGATAAGGCAACTGGAAATGAATCATGAGAGACGGGCATCTATTGTGGGATCCATGCAAGAGGAATTTTAGCTATGACATCGAACACTTTATAAAGATATGACTAATCGTTATTTGAGCACTATGGTCTGGTATGAAAATTTCATGGATTTGAGGGGTAAGTAGATGATAGCGTTCTTTGACATCCAATGTTAGCTACCTGACGAGATCAATGATGACAAGCTATTGTCACAATTTGTATCTAGATCTCCCCGTAGGTTGCAATTTCAGATCAAAATCAGCAACTTCTTTCAGGGGTCGGCGGGAAATGATCATTTCATTATTCCACAAGGTACTTTAAAAAAACTTTGGAAACAATGGATCATGTCATTGCACCTTGCAAAAAATGAGCAATGAAAACGGGGACAATGTTCATTTTGTTTATATAGCGGCGAAATGCCTATTGCAGAGCGCAAGAGACCCTTTTGTTTCATTCCATATTATCTGTGCAAACAATGAAATGGATGCAGACATGCCCTATAAAGAGGAGAAATATTCAGTGACAGATCAACTTCTTCTATCTTCTCATCTTCCTACAATATGCTTCACCAACTTTTCTCTCTTCTCACTATCGTCGCTCTTGTGAAAGGACAGTGTGACCCCGCCCTCGGTATGTCGGCAGACTTTTTCTTTACCCATTCTCTATGTTATATTAATCTTTTCAAACTTTTAAAAATTTAACAACTTTTTGAGAATAGAAATCGGTCCATAATTATGGAGTGCAACAAAAGAACCCATCCACATCTGAAGCGTTTCACGCCTGACATGATAAATATGATTACACACATAAAATGTCATCTTCAATGTGTGATAACTGCAACTTTCCACTCAGCGTGTATGACCGATCCTGAGTGCGTCGCTCAATTCGGGGCTGGTATTACTTGCACTCCCGACCCCGCCGGCGGTCCTCTCGGCTGCTGCAATGTCCCTGCTACGACCACTACGACAACGACGACTGCTGCAAGTGCTAGTGAGATTTGGACTTTCTTATTTAGTACTCAGAGTTCACGAAGTCGCCTGTCTAGTGAACTGAATTCTTTTATGTTCAAGAGAGTCTTCTATCCACTCTCTTCATTACAAATAATATCTCGCTAAGAGATTTGATTATCCCAGTGAGGCACATGTTCTTTGTATCTCGCACAAAATTTCCCATGATATTCTAGTTTGTAAGATTAAGTTAATCCATAATTAACATATTACAGCCACTACTACTGCAGTTAATTCGACCTGCGTCGATTTGGTAAGTGATTTCCCAAATTCCTCAAATGCACTGCGAATCAGAAATGATTAAGCAACTTTTTGTTCAGTTGAACCCCATGACCGGTGTCTCTGACTGCCCCGCCCGTTCCAGTCTCTGCACCAACTCGGTGTATCTCGCAGGTGTGCAAAAAATACTGTTCTATAAAGTTGAAAATGCTTAAAAAATATTTTTTTAGTGATGACCCAGCAGTGCCCTCGAACCTGCGGATTCTGCGGCAACTCGACTTCTACCACAAATTCCACAAGTAAGCCGTCCTTTCTCTCTCTCTCCCTCTCTCTCTCGATGTAGCCGCAATCAAGCAATGCCCTAACTACTTAGCCTGACGACATCGTCGTGTTGTTTGCAACAGTGTGTTGTAGATCAAAGATACTCATTTGCAGGCTGTGTCGATCTCACCAATCCATCGACGGGAGTCTCCGATTGTCCCGCAAGAGTGTAAGTTACTGTTTCAGAAGACATAGGCTCAAGGTAAAGCTTATCCGCTGCCGGACCCACAGGTAAGCGGCTGATTGCGAGAACATTGTATCCCCCAAGCTTCTAAAGGATAGTTACATAGGAGAAAATCGAATTGCATTCATATCACAAAAAATATGCATTCCAGAGCGTACTGCAACAACACCGCCTACTCCGCACTGATGCGCATCCAATGCCGATCAACCTGCGGATTCTGCTAAATACCTCGTTGCATTCTAATTCTTTTTATTTTATTTTCACATCTATTTGTATATGTACTACTAATAAGTTTGCCGTGCATAATAACATATAAAAGTAATAAGCGTATGTGATCTTTTCAATAAATGGGTATTATTCATTTGATTTTGCAACGACCAGGAAGAAAAGAGAATACACTTAGAGTAGTTTGGGTACCATAGGATAATAACAACTCACTGATTTGTTATTTGGTCGTGTAAGTCATTTACGAAAAATGTATTAACGTTTTTTATGCTCAATATTTTCATGGAGGATTTTCAGGTATCAGATCCTCTTTTTTCTGTGTAAGTGATGATTGTTTATCACATGCAGTTCAAAAAAAAATTCCTACGTGTGGTTGTGCACTTGCCTTGTCAGTTCTTGTCAGGCTCAATCCTGCCGAGCGTTGAAAAGTTATGCAAATTTTTAGTTGCATATTATGAACACTATACTAGTTCTTAAAAAACTGCAATATATAAATAAGTACAACATGATGAACCTGAAAAAAGTGAATGGAGATAGATAAGGCAACTGGAAATGAATCATGAGAGACGGGCATCTATTGTGGGATCCATGCAAGAGGAATTTTAGCTATGACATCGAACACTTTATAAAGATATGACTAATCGTTATTTGAGCACTATGGTCTGGTATGAAAATTTCATTGATTTGAGGGGTAAGTAGATGATAGCGTTCTTTGACATCCAATGTTAGCTACCTGACGAGATCAATGATGACAAGCTATTGTCACAATTTGTATCTAGATCTCCCCGTAGGTTGCAATTTCAGATCAAAATCAGCAACTTCTTTCAGGGGTCGGCGGGAAATGATCATTTCATTATTCCACAAGGTACTTTAAAAAAACTTTGGAAACAATGGATCATGTCATTGCACCCTGCAAAAAATGAGCAATGAAAACGGGGACAATGTTCATTTTGTTTATATAGCGGCGAAATGCCTATTGCAGAGCGCAAGAGACCCTTTTGTTTCATTCCATATTATCTGTGCAAACAATGAAATGGATGCAGACATGCCCTATAAAGAGGAGAAATATTCAGTGACAGATCAACTTCTTCTATCTTCTCATCTTCCTACAATATGCTTCACCAACTTTTCTCTCTTCTCACTATCGTCGCTCTTGTGAAAGGACAGTGTGACCCTGCCCTCGGTATGTCGGCAGACTTTTTCTTTACCCATTCTCTATGTTATATTAATCTTTTCAAACTTTTAAAAATTTAACAACTTTTTGAGAATAGAAATCGGTCCATAATTATGGAGTGCAACAAAAGAACCCATCCACATCTGAAGCGTTTCACGCCTGACATGATAAATATGATTACACACATAAAATGTCATCTTCAATGTGTGATAACTGCAACTTTCCACTCAGCGTGTATGACCGATCCTGAGTGCGTCGCTCAATTCGGGGCTGGTATTACTTGCACTCCCGACCCCGCCGGCGGTCCTCTCGGCTGCTGCAATGTCCCTGCTACGACCACTACGACAACGACGACTGCTGCAAGTGCTAGTGAGATTTGGACTTTCTTATTTAGTACTCAGAGTTCACGAAGTCGCCTGTCTAGTGAACTGAATTCTTTTATGTTCAAGAGAGTCTTCTATCCACTCTCTTCATTACAAATAATATCTCGCTAAGAGATTTGATTATCCCAGTGAGGCACATGTTCTTTGTATCTCGCACAAAATTTCCCATGATATTCTAGTTTGTAAGATTAAGTTAATCCATAATTAACATATTACAGCCACTACTACTGCAGTTAATTCGACCTGCGTCGATTTGGTAAGTGATTTCCCAAATTCCTCAAATGCACTGCGAATCAGAAATGATTAAGCAACTTTTTGTTCAGTTGAACCCCATGACCGGTGTCTCTGACTGCCCCGCCCGTTCCAGTCTCTGCACCAACTCGGTGTATCTCGCAGGTGTGCAAAAAATACTGTTCTATAAAGTTGAAAATGCTTAAAAAATATTTTTTTAGTGATGACCCAGCAGTGCCCTCGAACCTGCGGATTCTGCGGCAACTCGACTTCTACCACAAATTCCACAAGTAAGCCGTCCTTTCTCTCTCTCTCCCTCTCTCTCTCGATGTAGCCGCAATCAAGCAATGCCCTAACTACTTAGCCTGACGACATCGTCGTGTTGTTTGCAACAGTGTGTTGTAGATCAAAGATACTCATTTGCAGGCTGTGTCGATCTCACCAATCCATCGACGGGAGTCTCCGATTGTCCCGCAAGAGTGTAAGTTACTGTTTCAGAAGACATAGGCTCAAGGTAAAGCTTATCCGCTGCCGGACCCACAGGTAAGCGGCTGATTGCGAGAACATTGTATCCCCCAAGCTTCTAAAGGATAGTTACATAGGAGAAAATCGAATTGCATTCATATCACAAAAAATATGCATTCCAGAGCGTACTGCAACAACACCGCCTACTCCGCACTGATGCGCATCCAATGCCGATCAACCTGCGGATTCTGCTAAATACCTCGTTGCATTCTAATTCTTTTTATTTTATTTTCACATCTATTTGTATATGTACTACTAATAAGTTTGCCGTGCATAATAACATATAAAAGTAATAAGCGTATGTGATCTTTTCAATAAATGGGTATTATTCATTTGATTTTGCAACGACCAGGAAGAAAAGAGAATACACTTAGAGTAGTTTGGGTACCATAGGATAATAACAACTCACTGATTTGTTATTTGGTCGTGTAAGTCATTTACGAAAAATGTATTAACGTTTTTTATGCTCAATATTTTCATGGAGGATTTTCAGGTATCAGATCCTCTTTTTTCTGTGTAAGTGATGATTGTTTATCACATGCAGTTCAAAAAAAAATTCCTACGTGTGGTTGTGCACTTGCCTTGTCAGTTCTTGTCAGGCTCAATCCTGCCGAGCGTTGAAAAGTTATGCAAATTTTTAGTTGCATATTATGAACACTATACTAGTTCTTAAAAAACTGCAATATATAAATAAGTACAACATGATGAACCTGAAAAAAGTGAATGGAGATAGATAAGGCAACTGGAAATGAATCATGAGAGACGGGCATCTATTGTGGGATCCATGCAAGAGGAATTTTAGCTATGACATCGAACACTTTATAAAGATATGACTAATCGTTATTTGAGCACTATGGTCTGGTATGAAAATTTCATTGATTTGAGGGGTAAGTAGATGATAGCGTTCTTTGACATCCAATGTTAGCTACCTGACGAGATCAATGATGACAAGCTATTGTCACAATTTGTATCTAGATCTCCCCGTAGGTTGCAATTTCAGATCAAAATCAGCAACTTCTTTCAGGGGTCGGCGGGAAATGATCATTTCATTATTCCACAAGGTACTTTAAAAAAACTTTGGAAACAATGGATCATGTCATTGCACCCTGCAAAAAATGAGCAATGAAAACGGGGACAATGTTCATTTTGTTTATATAGCGGCGAAATGCCTATTGCAGAGCGCAAGAGACCCTTTTGTTTCATTCCATATTATCTGTGCAAACAATGAAATGGATGCAGACATGCCCTATAAAGAGGAGAAATATTCAGTGACAGATCAACTTCTTCTATCTTCTCATCTTCCTACAATATGCTTCACCAACTTTTCTCTCTTCTCACTATCGTCGCTCTTGTGAAAGGACAGTGTGACCCTGCCCTCGGTATGTCGGCAGACTTTTTCTTTACCCATTCTCTATGTTATATTAATCTTTTCAAACTTTTAAAAATTTAACAACTTTTTGAGAATAGAAATCGGTCCATAATTATGGAGTGCAACAAAAGAACCCATCCACATCTGAAGCGTTTCACGCCTGACATGATAAATATGATTACACACATAAAATGTCATCTTCAATGTGTGATAACTGCAACTTTCCACTCAGCGTGTATGACCGATCCTGAGTGCGTCGCTCAATTCGGGGCTGGTATTACTTGCACTCCCGACCCCGCCGGCGGTCCTCTCGGCTGCTGCAATGTCCCTGCTACGACCACTACGACAACGACGACTGCTGCAAGTGCTAGTGAGATTTGGACTTTCTTATTTAGTACTCAGAGTTCACGAAGTCGCCTGTCTAGTGAACTGAATTCTTTTATGTTCAAGAGAGTCTTCTATCCACTCTCTTCATTACAAATAATATCTCGCTAAGAGATTTGATTATCCCAGTGAGGCACATGTTCTTTGTATCTCGCACAAAATTTCCCATGATATTCTAGTTTGTAAGATTAAGTTAATCCATAATTAACATATTACAGCCACTACTACTGCAGTTAATTCGACCTGCGTCGATTTGGTAAGTGATTTCCCAAATTCCTCAAATGCACTGCGAATCAGAAATGATTAAGCAACTTTTTGTTCAGTTGAACCCCATGACCGGTGTCTCTGACTGCCCCGCCCGTTCCAGTCTCTGCACCAACTCGGTGTATCTCGCAGGTGTGCAAAAAATACTGTTCTATAAAGTTGAAAATGCTTAAAAAATATTTTTTTAGTGATGACCCAGCAGTGCCCTCGAACCTGCGGATTCTGCGGCAACTCGACTTCTACCACAAATTCCACAAGTAAGCCGTCCTTTCTCTCTCTCTCCCTCTCTCTCTCGATGTAGCCGCAATCAAGCAATGCCCTAACTACTTAGCCTGACGACATCGTCGTGTTGTTTGCAACAGTGTGTTGTAGATCAAAGATACTCATTTGCAGGCTGTGTCGATCTCACCAATCCATCGACGGGAGTCTCCGATTGTCCCGCAAGAGTGTAAGTTACTGTTTCAGAAGACATAGGCTCAAGGTAAAGCTTATCCGCTGCCGGACCCACAGGTAAGCGGCTGATTGCGAGAACATTGTATCCCCCAAGCTTCTAAAGGATAGTTACATAGGAGAAAATCGAATTGCATTCATATCACAAAAAATATGCATTCCAGAGCGTACTGCAACAACACCGCATACTCAGCACTAATGCGCATCCAATGCCGATCGACTTGCGGATTCTGCTAATTATCTTCTCGTTCCTGTGTTAATATTTTTTCTCCGTTAACATTGATATCCACGTTCATTACTAATAAGTTTAGATATAAGACTAGTGCATCTAAAAAAAGAAGTCTGTCAACTGAACACAGCTACTTCTATTTATGGCATAATCTTTCATTTTTCTCAAATATATCAGGAAGGATCATTTTTAGACACTCATTTTGGCAATGTTGCAATGAACATGACAATTGACAAGTACTGTAGATCCAACTACTTATTATTTATTGCGATATCTACCGTTTTTTTTGGATTGCTGAATATTGGCACATTCCGACATTTTTCAGCGCTGAATTTTGGCAGATCCCGCCATTTTTCAGCGCTGAATTTTGGCAGATTGCGCCATTTTTCAGCGCTGAATTTTGGCAGATCTCGCCATTTTACAGCGCTGAATTTTGGCAGATCCCGCCATTTTTCAGCGCTGAATTTTGGCAGATTGCGCCATTTTTCAGCGCTGAATTTTGGCAGATCTCGCCATTTTTCAGCGCTGAATTTTGGCAGATCTCGCCATTTTTCAGCGCTGAATTTTGGCAGATCTCGCCATTTTACAGCGCTGAATTTTGGCAGATCCCGCCATTTTTCAGCGCTGAGTTTTGACAGATCCCGCCATTTTTCAGCGCTGAATTTTGGCAAATCAAACTAACATCAAATATACAGGACATGCTTATTTATTCAAGTTTATAGTATGATGAGATTTAGCGAAAATCTAATCAGCCAAATTAGCAAAACTACTTTGGTTTGATAATATACTAGTGAGAAATGGCCAAAGAAACTGTAATAAGCGTATACAGAGCAAAGGACTTTTTTCGGCTTATAAAAATAAACTGTCGCACGGAACTACGCGGAAATCATTAATGGAAATCATTAGAATTTCTTCGTGTCGTCGCCATCGAAGTAAAATAATCATTCTTCTCTTCTTCAACATCAGGGCGATGCACTTGACGGAATCTGAATAGATTTGTTTCATAATCGTGAGCGACGATGGGAATAAACGGGAGGAAAGGTGGTGAAAACTCTGTACTATCGTAAGAAAAGTTCTCATTTTGAGACGCCCGATGTATACTCTCTACTGGTCTTAATGTCCACGTTTGCGCTAGCAGGGTTTAAGAGAGCATCCATGAGAGGACGGGTCTCTGGACGGATATCCACGGATGGCTTTTTAGCAACCTATCCCAATATCTTGGGGGTAGAGTCGGTATCACGAATGGTGATATCACGCCTCTCACGAGAGATTCGACACAAGTCTGGTACATTGAAAAAATGGTGTTGTATTTTACTTTCGAATATTGATTGTTATCACCCCCTCTATCAGAAACAGGCGGTATTAGATTTTTAGGCCGCTCCTGAGCTGCAGCAGGCTGCTGCAAAGTTTCGGGCATGCCACATTGGAGGAGTGAAAAGTACCTTTAAAATGCTTCAAATTTCATGAAATTTGAAATTTAAGCATCTAAAGGAATGTGCTACAACTTCCCCACGTGATTTTGATGGTACTCCTAATTCAGCTTCTGAGCTGTTTTTGTGTAATAACTTTAACATTTCGCCTAAAAAGCAAACCATATCTTCACAGTTTGTGTAAAATTCAATTACGCATCGAATAAACATCAAATGTAGGAAAATTTCTGTAGTCCTGTATGTGCCCCAAGCGAAAAACCGCTCTGCGCAGTGCTGCGACCACCTGCATTCACTCATCCGAGTTGCTTGCGATTTAGTGATGGACTCTGAAAGGTCGGGGGTTCGATTCCACCCCGAGGCAAATTTCTTTTGCTGTTTTTTCGCAATATTCTTTTTTTTTTTAGACACTTTCCGATGCCGTACATGTTATTTTTGCATCTTTTTCATGAATTTCCAGACGTCGAATAAGATGTTATTGAACGACTCTTCTGGATGTAAAATACAACACGATTTTTTCAATGTACCACGAAATAGTCGATTTGTCTCGAGTCTCTCGTGAGAGGCGTGATATTTAGCCAAGTAGCTAAGGTTCTGGGTGTACTTTTCAAAATTGTAAAAAAATCGATATCGGAAAGTGGGGTTACTGTAACTTTTCCGTGCGAGACCCAGATTCTTAGTTACTTGGCTAAATATCATTCGTGATACCGACCCAAGATATTGGGATAGGTTGCTAAAAGCCATCCGAGGGTACCCCCGCCCTCTCGTGGATGCTCTCTTAAACCATGTTTACTAACATACCTCTAGAGTCCTGGCCAGAACGGGAAAGAGAAGGAAAATGGAGAAGTAGGTGTGGAGTCGACCGCTCAGAATGAGAGCGGGGAGTCAGTATGAAGAGGACGATTGAAATGAGAATAGAATTAACGATTGGGCATATTAAAATTGCAAAATGCAGACAAATGGTTATGCAGAATCGTTAATTCTATTCTCATTTCAATCGTCCTCTTCATACTGACCCCGTGCACTCATTTTGAGCGGTCGACTCCACACCTACTCCTCCATTTTCCTTCTCTTTCCCGTTCTGGCCAGGACTCTAGAGGTATGTTAGTCCTTCAAACATTCTTTAAACCCTGCTAGCGCAAACGTGGGCATTAAGACCAGTAGAGAGTATACATCGGGCGTCTCAAAATGAGAACTTTTCTAACGATAGTACAGAGTTTTCACCACCTTTCCTCCCGTTTATTCCCATCGTCGCTCACGATTATGAAACAAATCTATTCAGATTCCGTCAAGTGCATCGCCCTGATGTTGAAGAAGAGAAGAATGATTATTTTACTTCGATGGCGACGACACGAAGAAATTCTAATGATTTCCATTAATGATTTCCGCGTAGTTCCGTGCGACAGTTTATTTTTATAAGCCGAAAAAAGTCCTTTACTCTGTATACGCTTATTACAGTTTCTTTGGCCATTTCTCACTAGTATAATATCAAACCAAAGTAGTTTTGCTAATTTGGCTGATAAGATTTTCGCTAAAAATATGAACTTTTTAACTCTGTTTGCCCCAATGCTATCTCATCATACTGTAAATTTGAATAAATAAGCATGTCATGTATATTTGATGTTAGTTTGATTTGCCAAAATTCAGCGCTGAAAAATGGCGCAATCTGCCAAAATTCAGCGCTGAAAAATGGCGGGATCTGCCAAAACTCAGCGCTGAAAAATGGCGGGATCTGCCAAAATTCAGCGCTGTAAAATGGCGAGATCTGCCAAAATTCAGCGCTGAAAAATAGCGGGATCTGCCAAAATTCAGCGCTGAAAAATGGCGGGATCTTCCAAAATTCAGCGCTGAAAAATGGCGGGATCTGCCAAAATTCAGCGCTGAAAAATGGCGGGATCTGCCAAAATTCAGCGCTGAAAAATTGCGGGATCTGCCAAAATTCAGCGCTGAGAAATGGCGCGATCTGCCAAAATTCAGCGCTGAAAAATGGCAGATTAGTAAAATTCTCCAGTAATCGGGAGGACAAATAGCAGCATAGCCAGCTGCAGTTTGTTTGTTTTTTTGGCAATATCGTTGACTGATCTATGGAAAAGACTAGGTAGTATACAACCCAATTGCCCGACTACGTGGAAATATGGAAGAGTAACTTCCACAATAAATGTGGGAGACGAAAGTGGTGAAAGTAGTCGAATGATCGATTTTGGTACTATTTTTTTGATGCACTAGTCTTATATAGTTCCTAATAACATTTAATGTTAATTAATAAGCGTATTCATATGTGATCGATTGGATAAATGGGTAATTTTCATTTAACGAATGCAATGACTAAATGTTATTTTATACATAAATATTACAGTTATATAATCATGTATAGTAAACACTGATTTTGTTCGTTCGTTAGTGTTGTACGTTGTTAACGAAAAAATGTTATAAATTTTTTTTTAAATAATGCAAACAAAAATTTTTGTTGGATTTATTTTGGATCAATATTTGTCATGGGGTCAGATGAACATTTTTATGAGTAAATGACGATTCCTGTCTCCTACGTCTAATAAAGTAATTTCCTCCGTGTGGTTTTGAACATGCTGCTTTAGTTCGACCCTCATCAAACAGGGTTTAGGTCGTCTAGATCCACTTCCACCAATCTGCCTGAGACTCAAGCTCATTACATTTGTATTTTGCACAAACATTGACCATTCGATACCGTATATATTGATTTCCGTAAGGCCTGATAGTTTCGATCACCGACCTCTTTAAAATGTCGCAATTAGGAATATCCTCTCATTTAGTATCTTGGTTCGAATCATACCTTTCTGATCGCACCCAATCCGTTTTCATCTATAATTCATTCTCCCTTCCACAGTAGTTAGATCCGGTGTGCCTCAGGGCTCATGCTTAGGTCCTCTATTGTTTATCTTATTTATTACGGATATTTCATCGCAATTCACACCCTCTATTCGTTATTCCGTTTATGCTGATGATTTAAAGCGTTATGCGGAAGATTCCCTTTTTCTGATGACTTACAAAATGCCCTCGATGTTATTTCTGCCTGGTCAACTCAATGGAATCTCGGATTATCCGAGACCAAATGTTCAATTATGCACTATGGCCTCCACAACCCTTGTAGACAATTTCATATCAATAAGGTTGCGTGCACACTGAAAAACGCAATGTTCCGCGCATGAAAGTATGCTGAAGACGGAACTACCTTTACCTTTACCTTTTAATGTCGCTCTTACCCCCAAAAAGACTGTTAAAGACTTAGGAGTTGTCTTCACGCCCTCTCTCTTTTTTTCTGAGCATATCAATGGTATTGTTTCCACATCTCGCTCCAAAATGTATTTCCTTTTTAAAGCATTCCGTAGTGATTGTATCGATGTTTACTTGAAATCGTTCACAACTTTCATTCTCCCTGGTCTCGAGACCTGTTCTGTTATCTGGAACCCCATTAATTCAGTTGAAATATCCAAAAAATATTGAATGCGGTCAACGCGATTTTACTAGAAAGCTATTTTTCCGTTGTTTCATACCTTCATTAAGCTACCGTAGTCGATTATATGCCCTAAATCTGACAACTGTAGAACGCCGTAGATTTGTTATCGATATTGTCTTTCTCCATTCCATTCTTCATAAGAATTATGAGGTTGATGTTTCTTCCCTTCTCACTCGTTCTCCTCTTACTAGATTTGACCGACATGCACATCCATTCCGTATCTCTTTGCCCTTCCTCCCTCGTAACTTTCATACTCGCATCTAGAACCATATCTGTATGGAATTCCCTCCCCTCTCTCTCTCGGTTAACTTGTCCCGAGATTCCTTCCGTAAATTTATTCGTTCCCAACCCAATACGTTCTTCCCTAAATCGATTATTTCTAATTGGCTCTGACCCTTTCTTCCTCATACCCTTGCTGCCATGCATAAAACCGATTCGACCTCGTCGACGGACATCCTCTTTTTGCCCCATTCACAGTTCATTTTCTTGAACGCGATCCTCTGACGGAATAATTAAATAATGAATGAATGAATTGTTTGTTCATCTGTAGGCGGTCGCCTATTGCTGAGCGAGAAAGACAGTTTCACCATTGTTTCACCCATATTATTTGCACAAACAATGCAGTGAACCTACAAAAGAGCGAAATGGGCAATGATAAATCAGATCAGTTTCTTCTCATCTTCCTTCGAAATGCTCCACCACCTCTTCTCTCTTCTCACTATCGTCACTCTTGTGAAAGGACAGTGCGACCCCGCCCTCGGTATGCCGACAAACGTTTTTCTTAGACCCATGTTATAGTAATCTTTTCAAAATTTTAAAAATTTAACAACATTTGAGAATAGAAATCGGTCCATAATTATGGAGTGCAACAAAAGAACCCATCCACATCTGAAGCGTTTCACGCCTGACATGATAAATATGATTACACACATAAAATGTCATCTTCAATGTGTGATAACTGCAACTTTCCACTCAGCGTGTATGACCGATCCTGAGTGCGTCGCTCAATTCGGGGCTGGTATTACTTGCACTCCCGACCCCGCCGGCGGTCCTCTCGGCTGCTGCAATGTCCCTGCTACGACCACTACGACAACGACTACTGCTGCAAGTGCTAGTGAGATTTGGACTTTTTTTATTTATTATTCACAGTTCACGAACTCGCCTGTCTAGTGAACTGAATTCTTTTATGTTCAAGAGAGTCTTCTATCTACTCTCTTCATTACACATAATATCTCGCCAAGAGATTTGAGTTCTCTAGTGAAGCACACGATAGATGTTTCGCGCACTAACGTTCCTACAATACTCTCGTTTGTAAGATGCAGTTCATCCATAATTCACATATTACAGCCACTACTACTGCAGTTAATTCGACCTGCGTCGATTTGGTAAGTGATCTCCGAAATTCCTCAATAGCACTGCGAGTCAGAAATGCAACTTTTTGTTCAGTTGAACCCCATGACCGGTGTCTCGGACTGCCCCGCCCGTTCCAGTCTCTGCACCAACTCGGTGTATCTCGCAGGTTTGAGTAAAAAAGTTTTAAAAATATTTTTTAAAACAAAATTTATCAAAAAAAAATACTATTTTTCAGTGATGACCCAACAGTGCCCTCGAACCTGCGGATTCTGCGGCAACTCGACTTCCACCACAAATTCCACAAGTAAGCACGTTCTTTCTCCCTCGATATGTAATTGTAATCAAGCAACGTCCTAACTACTTAGCTTGATGACATCGTTGTGCTGTTTACAACAATATGTTTTAGATCAAGGATATTCATTTGCAGGCTGTGTCGATCTGACCAATCCATCGACGGGAGTCTCCGATTGTCCCGCTCGTGTGTGAGTATTTATCTAGCTATTGCGAAGTTTATTTCATCTAGAACAAGAAACAGTCTAGAGAAATGTCAAGTTGGTTTTTACTTTTAAATCATAATACAAGTATTTTCATAAATGTCATATCACCACAATCAAAGTTTTACAGAGCGTACTGCAACAACACGGCTTACTCAGCACTGATGCGCATTCAATGCCGATCGACTTGCGGATTCTGCTAATTATCTTCTCAATCTATAGCTAATCAATCTGTGTCTGTTAATATTCATTTCAACATTATATATTTATTACTAATAAGCTTGGTTTTTCACATTATAATTAATACGCGGTGTATTTGTGGATATGTGATCGATCGAATAAATGGGTATTTTTCATTTGATTCATGCAACAGCCAAGTTTTCTTTGTTAGTGAAAATAATACATACTTGCAATAATTAGGGCACAATTGGTAGCAATTGGTAGCACCCTCGCCAATAAGCATGCCATCAAGCAGATAGCATAAACAACCCATGAGTACGGTATGCCCTCTACCGCGGAATCGTCGATTTTAAGAAAGCGTTCTATGGCGTGGAATGGCACTATGGACGTCCGGAGACCATCCCACCCTTGTTGATCTTCTTAGACGAATTTACGAGTCGTCTTCCACACTCATCCGAGTAAACGAAGATCTCGTTCGACGTTAAAAGAGGAGTCCGCCAAGGGGACACTTTATCTCCTCGCCTCTTCAATGTTCTGCTTCGATTCGCGATGGACGACATCGACTGGAATAAAGAAGGATGGACTTAGAATCGATGGGAGGAACCTGATCCACTTTGAATAGGCTGACGACGTTGCACTCATTGCCAAGTCACGACAAGAGCTGGAAAGAATGCTGAAGAAACTGATGGATGCTTGTTTACGAGAATGCTGAAGAAACTGATGGATGGTTGTCATCATGCTGTAGGTTAGATCCCGTCCATATTAGTGTAGTGTATGGGTAATCATGACATGATAATGTTGGACACGTATGAGCGTGCATCCACAGCGAGAAAGAGAAATAAATAGAAAACTTTATTGTAAAAAGTACCATGTTCCGCTTCTGTTGCTGGGCTGGATGGACAGTGGATACTCCAAATAAGTGGTGGTTAGGGTAGCCCTAGAGTTCACCTATTTCATAAACATAGCTATTCCGAACAGCTTGCCATTACTAATTTAGCAAAAATAAAAACTGATATATCGAATTTGCAGCAAGGTAGCAACTTTGCAGGAAGTGGTCGTGCGACCAAAGTAAACTGGACCACACAATCCGCGATTACGAAAATGTACTACAGTTAAAATTCCAGGAAGTTGCAATGGGTTTGAGTGTGGATATTTTGAAAAATACAAAAGGTGATATAATATTGGCCACCACTGTATATTGAAATGAGCTATGATGTCTATACGTATATTTATAGGAATGATATAGGTTTGGCGGTCTGAAGTAAACAATGGAAATCAAAATGATATGATCCGAATGATTCTAATATCACGCCTCTTACGTAAAGAGCGGCGGCAATCCGTATTTTTCGTGCACGTTCAAAAATCATGTCGGTGTTTTCTTCAGAATATTACATCATCTATGAACCTATCGAAAAATCATAGATGAACCCCCTAAAAAAAAATAAATACGTTTGATTTTTAATTAGTTGACCAGAGGGAGATAATACATAGATGGCCGCAACCACATAAAACTAATGAATTTTCTCTTCTGGACGATTGACAAATGTGAATCATTATGAACAAATCAAGAGAAGACATATTCAGCTAGATAATTCACAATATGCAATAACTTTCTCTACCTGAACATGATTTGCAATTTCAGATCAATATTTCCAGTGCACCTTGTTCCAGATCTTTATCTTCTATGAGTGACGAAAATGGGGACAATGTGGATATTGCTTGCTCAGCTGGAGAAGGCCTATTGCTGAGCATTTGTCTTTTGTTTCATTCAACATTTCCTGTGCAAACAATGACATAAAAGAGGACACGCACTATAAAGAGGAGAAATATTCAGTGACAGATCACCTTCAACTTCTGTCTTCTTATTCAATATGTTTCGCCAACTCTTCTCTCTCTTAGCATTGGCCGCCCTCGTGAAAGGACAGTGTGATCCCGCAAACGGTACGCATTGTCGGAAATTAGCATTTGTTTTGAGCACAGTTGCAAAATCGAATCATCCGGAAACATAAAGTTAATTCGTTTCTCATCTTTCAGCGTGTTTCGAAGACGCGGAATGCGTTCCACTCGGGGCGACTACTTGTGTTGGAGGCAACCTCGCGACATCAACGCTGGGATGCTGCAATGTCCCCACGACCACGATTGCACCCACGACGACTGCTGCGAGTGAGTAGAGTGCGAAATGTGAGATCACGTCCTCTTCATTTCACACACTCTCTAGACCGGTCGATAGTCGAGAGAGTGTTCGAAAGACCGTGGTCTCACATTTCGCACTCTACCAGTGAGCTGCACATTTTCTCTATTGTGAATGAGCACCGCTCGTAGTAACAATTCTGGTCACGATAATAAGAATAATATAAATAATAATTGATCATTCCTTACAGCCACAACTACCGCCCGCACTACCTCCTGCGTCGATCTGGTAAGATTTCTAATTAAAATCGAATTAACAACAAGCACGCACCGTAATGAGCATTATTTAATTAGAAGTGCTGTGAATTTTTGCATCTTCGCCTTTTTTTGTGCTCCGACAACTTTATAGTCTCTATTCGTTTTCAGCTCAACCCAATGACGGGCGTTTCTGATTGCCCAGCTCGCGCTTATCTCTGCACCAACTCGGTGTACCTCACACGTGAGCGAAAAATTATTCTGAATATCGAAATAAAAACGAATTTATTTTTCAGTTATGAGACAGCAGTGCCCGCGAACGTGTGGATTCTGCAGCAGCACGACGTCTACAAATTCCACGGGTGAGATTATTCATAAATTAACTCGTATAACTATACACTATCGTGCAATGAGTTCATGACTATAAGGGAAGGCGCCTTACAATTAATAGAGAGGTACTCATTTGAAGGCTGCGTCGATCTCACTAATCCCTCTACCGGAGTCTCCGATTGTCCAGCGATGAGGTGAGTTCTATGCCTTCTTTATGGAAAACGTACACATATGAGGCGGTTGGATGTCTCTGAATCCAACCGCAACACGTTGCTCAGGCATCAATCTAGTTTTCCTTGAATTTCAAATCCGACAGATATTTCAATTATAGTTATCAGTTATCCTCAAGCTCCTAGAAAATATTGCTTTTATTGGACCCCAAATTCATCTTTATTTTCAGAGCTTACTGCACCAACACTGTGTACAATGCACTCATGCGGGTCCAGTGTCGTCGAACTTGCGGATTCTGCTAAATAATATATTATAATTGTAATCATATCGAAATGCTTCTAATAATCTGTATCTGCAATGTTAAATGTAAATATATTTAATGAAATTGTAACTTTGAAATAAAAATGATACGTTGGCTTTCATTTAATATCACTGATATTCAATGCAAGCAACTTCTTGGTTCACGTAGAATCTCAGGAAGGAATAGGCGAGTCACCTTGTCGGAAGAGTCCACAGGTTGATGTATCTAACTTTCTGTACTTTCTTCCTGATGCGTAAGATCTTGAGAAATCGTTAAAAAATACCTTCAAAAGGGGCAAATGCATGCTGTGCAGATCTGCTCTCTTGTTCACAGAGTGCGAACTCTCTAACTTGTCAACATCCAGATACTTAGTCTCTTGAAGAGATAGTACATGAATTTGAGAGAGTAGAGGGTGAAGTAGCTTGAATATAGGAGAGTTGGACTATCCAAATGTCGACAAGTTAGAGAGTTCGCGCTCTGAGCATGATAAACGTTCAAACATCAATCTCGAAACAAATGTTGCCTGAGGTAATGGAGATGCTTGCGGATGTTATGGCAGAGCTACATATTTGTTTGACGCCCACTAACCAATCATCCTCGATTACTGTTACGATCACATTGAAATTAAAGGGATCAGAAGCTGCCAAAAAAAGAATTTAGGCCGCTGAGAACAAGCACACAGCGTTTCATCACCCCCTAACATCACCCCAATGAATTTTCGCATATTTTAATTTAATAATTGTGTGTAAAAATTGAATATCGATTCATTCAAATTATTGAAGAATTGATCATCAGTGAAAAAGAAAAAAATTGTGTTGAACGTGTATACACACACACTTACTCTTCGGAAAATTATTTGCCTGTACTACCAAAAAATACAGACAAATACCGGTGAAAACGCATATGCTTGCCGGACAGCTCTGCTCTCTTTCATAATTAACTTTCAAACATCAATCTCGAAACAGACGTTGTCTTTGGTGATAGATATACATGCTGATGTTAAGAGAGAGCCTTTCAAAGGAAGAGCCGGATATTTGCTTGACGACCACAAACTGATCATTCTCGCAATGCCACCAGTGAGAGGCTGTCTCTACTCTCTTATGCTTGCAATTTCATCAAGGGTTAGTGTCCAATATATTTCATGATGTGTCTATTTATGATATATCTCATATCATATTACCTAAATAAAGGCTTCCTCGAACCGTCTACACAACAACTTGTCAGCGTGAATGAGAAGGAGTGTATTTTCAGTACATAAATACAAAAAAGAAAATGAGAGAATATTTAGATGTTCGTCTGCTCGGTTTGCTTCTCCCCTCTCACATCCCTTATCCGACGTGACGTCATCGATGTGGTACCCGGCTTCTCCCTCACTGGTTGTGAGATCCTCTGCGCGAAGAACCCTACGGTTGGCCCGATTATAGACAAATTCTTTACATCATGTAAATTCCTCTATTTCTTTTCTGATTAATTTTCTGCTTCACGCAAGAGGAAATAGATTGATCTAATTCCCTCGGTTTTAGACATGATCTCAACAGCTTCCTTTCCTCTCATGAGCTCTTTTTGCACTTTGTCCACTTCCAGCGGGTATATTTGTTAATGTATTCTACGGATACTGGTGTGCGAATACTGTTTGCTGGGAAAGGGAAATTGTATGGTATATTTGAGTGCACCGCAACTCTTCTCAACGAGATCGGAAAGTGCGTGCAATTCGGCGCTGACATCACAGCGACTCCGCAGGTATAGTAGAGTGGACATTGTGCGGCCCTTCACCGGTCGGTAAACGAGAGAGTCTGAGAATGGTAAAAAAGTGTTTCAAACTCTATCAGGGCCTCTGTCCTCTGCCCTTCACCTGTCAAGAGAAGAAGTCGAGCGGATGCACGCGTTAGTTTTTTTAACTGCAAAAAAGATCCATTAAACAGATACTATATAGAGTGGAATAAAGTAGCTCGAAACATTAGTCCCTCTCACTATCGAATGGTAAATCTGTTTGTCTCAGCCAAATATCGGCGTCCGATCGATCAAGGCTACACGTCTGGTCTCTGCTCAACGAGCGCAAATGTAGTGAAAGCACCAGCCGATGACGCTACGCACCACATTTTTTTATTATTGATTTAATTGCTTGTGCTTTGGCTTTTTTGCAAGTAGAACTTCAAAATGCTTAATGATGCAATAAATTACAAGTAATTTACACATATCATCATCAGGAACTCTACATCCTTGCGGTAACTATGCTGTTGCAGACCGGAAGATAGTAATTGAGTGAGCTACTATTGTATACTTAATTATCACCATAGTAGTCATTCTGAAAGAAGGAACTGCTACAGTTAGGACGATTCGCGCTGGCAGTACTTCTCTGGAGCAATATCAAAAAACTTTCTTTCCCTGTTTTCACCCTATATTTTTTTAAATATAGAGAAAATTCGAATTTCAGCGCTCTCCTCCACGACGGAACTCATCGTGTTAACGAGAACTACAATAAGGCGTCGATGCGTACGTAAGATATTGAATAATTGAACAGATCATTTCACTTTTATATCTACTCGAAATACATCATCCGATAGTAATACTGCGCAAATTTAATGGGGGGGGGATTTATCCGCAAAAGGTGGAAAACTCGTGTAAGTCAGCTCAAACTGAACGAAATCTCTCCATAAATAAGGAAAATGTTCCAAACTGATTTTACCATCCCTGTATCAAGTTTGGAATCAATAGCTTGACGGATAAAACTGGGGTGGATAGAACTGTTTACCTCTTTCCACCCATGAACTTTGCGCCTCATAAGCCCCGCCTACTAAACATTTGCCGTTTAAGAGACCGGCTCGGTAAGACTCGAGCATTTTCGGACATTCGCGCCAGGACTTTCGATTTGGCTCATCATACGCATACCATGGGAACACCTTAGGGCCCTATTTACAAAAGTATTCGAATTTGTGCCCTGAGGCTCAAACCCGTCTCAAGTAGCACTCAAACACGAAAAAATTTTATTTTTCATATTTTTCCAATCGATGCAGGGAAACATAAAATTACCTGTGCATTATGTCTAAGTGCATTGGGAAGCATAGAAACACATTTTTATTTGAATTAAGGTGACTTCCAAATATCGAAAATCGAGATCGTGAAATGGTTTTTTAGAGAACGAGATGCCGCTAACACTAGCTTTCAAGTACATATTGTAGCCCATTTAATTCTGCATATATGATAGGTATTATAGAGAAATCGAAGGATACTCAATATAAGAAAAAAATTTCCGAATGTTTAAAAAATTCATTGTGAAAGTAGAAATAGCGTGCACGGCGAAATATCATAGATATATCGTGCACTTATTATAATGCATATATTTTGAAGAGAACATGAAAATACATCAACTTTGAAAAAAAAATTTTTTTGAAAAATCCATGAACCCGGGTTCATGGTCCAAAATTTGAAAATATTTTTGACATGTTCCGCGGTACCCATTCAGCCCAAGTAATCATAGCAATGCCTAAATACTCACTGCATGTATAAGGGTCACTCAAGTTCAACCTATCTTAAAATATCGATTTCGAATTTTTGGACCATGACCCGGGGTTCATGGACATTTTTCGAGAAAAAAATTTTCTCGCAAAATGGCTAAATCTAGTTGTTACTAATTCAGAAGATCAGGAAGTGCGCAAATCACGCCCTTTGTGAAACATTCCGAAAAAAAATTTTTCTCGAAAAATGTCCATGAACCCCGGGTCATGGTCCAAAAATTCGAAATCGATATTTCAAGATACGATGAACTTGAGTGACCCTTATACATGCAGAGAGTATTTAGGCATTGCTATGATTACTTAGGCTGAATGGGTACCGCGGAACATGTCAAAAATATTTTCAAATTTTGGACCATGAACCCGGGTTCATGGATTTTTCAAAAAAAAAATTTTTTCAAAGTTGATGTATTTTCATGTTCTCTTCAAAATATATACATTATAATAAGTGCACGCTATATCTATGATATTTCGCCGTGCACGCTATTTCTACTTTCACAACGATTTTTTTAAACATTCGGAAATTTTTTTCTTATATTGAGTATCCTTCGATTTCTCTATATTACCTATCATATATGCAGAATTAAATGGGCTACAATATGTACTTGAAAGCTAGTGTTAGCGGCATCTCGTTCTCTAAAAAACCATTTCACGATCTCGATTTTCGATATTTGGAAGTCACCTTAATTCAAATAAAAATGTGTTTCTATGCTTCCCAATGCACTTAGACATAATGCACAGGTAATTTTATGTTTACCTGCATCGATTGGAAAAATATGAAAAATAAAATTTTTTCGTGTTTGAGTGCTACTTGAGACGGGTTTGAGCCTCAGGGCACAAATTCGAATACTTTTGTAAATAGGGCCCTAAGGTGTTCCCATGGTATGCGTATGATGAGCCAAATCGAAAGTCCTGGCGCGAATGTCCGGAAATGCTCGAGTCTTACCGAGCTGGTCTCTTAAAAAAAGGGCTCTGTTCCGGAATAGAGGTTCTTAGGAAATAGAAAGGTCCCAAAAAAATAGAAAGGTCCCATGGAAATAAAAAGGTCCCTATAAAATAGAAAGGTCCCTTGAAAATAGAAAGGTCCCAAGTTCGGGAAAGTGATCTCTCAAAAATAGACAGGTCCCATAAAATAGAAAGGTCCCAAGAAAGTCTAAAAGTTGTGCTGCAAAATAGAAAGGTCCCAAGATTGCTCAAAAATGATCCGAAAAAATGGAAAGGTCCCATGAAATAGAAAGGTCCCAATAAATAGAAAGGTCCCAAGAAATACATGGTGAAATGGATTTCGAAAAATAGAAATGTCCCAAGAAAGTTTTTAAAAATAATATAAATAAAGATCCCAATACCGTTTTAAAATGTTCGCCAAAAGTAGAAAGGTCTCAATAAAAACCGAATGGTCACATAAATTTGAAAAGTTTCAAAATATAATTAAATAATTTTAACAAAAACAAATAATAATTTGGCACGGTGACTGAGGAGAAGGGATTGCAGGAACTACTGTTTGGTCGGGGTCAACTGAAGAACGAGCAATCGGTTGAACGGGCACAACAGCAGGAACGGGTATAATAGATTGAGCTGGTGCCACTGAAATGGCCGATTCACGAGTAACTGATTGTGAGTCTCGGAGATAAATATTCATATCATAGATAAGATGATTCAGACTTTTTCGGATTAATTCTCCAATGAAACAGATATCCCTGAATATTGTGAAAGGGGTGACAACATTGGTTTTGGTAAAAAAAACATCGAAAAAAATTGTCTTAACCTGGGGAAATTGACGCTATCCACCATTGGCGTTATCTCAGACTTTGTCAAAGGACTAGTAAGATCGCAATTTTAACTGTTTTTTAATAAATTTTTATGCATATTTCGATGAAAATACATCCTTTTGTAATGTTTGCCATAGATGTCTAACAACACAGTGCACCTCAATAGATTACACGACCAAATCGCTTATATTCGGGATGTATTAGAGATAAAGTTTCTTGAGAACTTTTCAAACTTCCGTGTTGTTTTCAGGTTTCTTCAGAAAATCAGAATCATTTGCTATTTTTGCCAATAATTTTTTCCAGAACAGTAGTGCCCGCAATCCCTCCTCCGTGCTAAATTTTTATTTATTATTGGTAAAAAAATTATATTTTGAACCTTTTCAAATTTATATGGCCATTCGGTTTTCATTGAGACCTTTCTACTTTTGGCGAACATTTTTAAACGGTATTGGGATCTTTATTTATATTTTTTTAAAATACTTTCTTGGGACATTTCTATTTTTCGAAATCAATTTCACCATGTATCTCTTGGGACCTTTCTATTTATTGGGACCTTTCTATTTGATGGGACCTTTCTATTTTTTAAGTCTGGTTTTTCTTGGGACCTTTCTATTTTTTCGGATCATTTTTGAGCAATCTTGGGACCTTTCTATTTTGCAGCACAACTTTTAGACTTTCTTGGGACCTTTCTATTTTATGGGACCTGTCTATTTTTTGAGAGATCACTTTCCCGAACTTGGGACCTTTCTATTTTCAAGGGACCTTTCTATTTTATAGGGACCTTTCTATTTCCAAGGGACCTTTCTATTTTTTAGGGACCTTTCTATTTCCATGGGACCTTTCTATTTTATAGGGACCTTTCTATTTCCATGGGACATCTATGGCAAACATTACAAAAGGATGTATTTTCATCGAAATATGCATAAAAATTTATTAAAAAACAGTTAAAATTGCGATCTTACTAGTCCTTTGACAAAGTCTGAGATAACGCCAATGGTGGATAGCGTCAATTTCCCCAGGTTAAGACAATTTTTTTCGATGTTTTTTTTACCAAAACCAATGCTGTCACCCCTTTCACAATATTCAGGGATATCTGTTTCATTGGAGAATTAATCCGAAAAAGTCTGAATCATCTTATCTATGATATGAATATTTATCTCCGAGACTCACAATCAGTTACTCGTGAATCGGCCATTTCAGTGGCACCAGCTCAATCTATTATACCCGTTCCTCCTGTTGTGCCCGTTCAACCGATTGCTCGTTCTTCAGTTGACCCCGACCAAACAGTAGTTCCTGCAATCCCTTCTCCTCAGTCACCGTGCCAAATTATTATTTGTTTTTGTTAAAATTATTTAATTATATTTTGAAACTTTTCAAATTTATGTGACCATTCGGTTTTTATTGAGACCTTTCTACTTTTGGCGAACATTTTAAAACGGTATTGGGATCTTTATTTATATTATTTTTAAAAACTTTCTTGGGACATTTCTATTTTTCGAAATCCATTTCACCATGTATTTCTTGGGACCTTTCTATTTATTGGGACCTTTCTATTTCATGGGACCTTTCTATTTTTTCGGATCATTTTTGAGCAATCTTGGGACCTTTCTATTTTGCAGCACAACTTTTAGACTTTCTTGGGACCTTTCTATTTTATGGGACCTGTCTATTTTTGAGAGATCACTTTCCCGAACTTGGGACCTTTCTATTTTCAAGGGACCTTTCTATTTTATAGGGACCTTTCTATTTCCAAGGGACCTTTCTATTTTTTAGGGACCCTTCTATTTCCATGGGACCTTTCTATTTTATAGGGACCTTTTTATTTCCATGGGACCTTTCTATTTATTTGGGACCTTTCTATTTCCTAAGAACCTCTATTCCGGAACAGAGCCAAAAAAAGTGTATTCCCAGAATTGATTCATATAATTAATTGTTCATTAATAAATATAGATTGGGACGACATGATCGGTTCGTGGTATCTGCGTTTCAACGACGATCCCCTTCCCCCAAATGCAACACTTTTTCCTGGCTGCGAAATGTATCAGACCTCCTGTTTTTGGTTTGTTTTCTATTTTTGTTTTAGGTTTTCGCTTAGAAATCATTAAACATATCAAGATATTTTGCTGTTAGAAAATTTGAAAAAATATGAATATTATCAGCCTTCCCTCCTTGTGATTGCGCTCCTCTTCCGATGGAGATACAGCTACTACCTGGGTTAATCACTCTCTTGGTTAGACATACCAAATCAATAAAATGTAACAAAAATCCAATTTTTTCAGTTATATGAATCCGATTGCGCCAACTGCGGACACTGTGCCCACGTGTTCCGCGCCAGGCATTCAATTACTACAGTGCGTGTTCATAATATCATATTTTTATTGTTGTGATTCCTTTTATTTTTCTTCGCACAATTCTGTTGTTCTCTTGACGTATGCCGTTAATATCGGCACATCCATTAGGAGGCAACCATGTCAAATAACAATGAAATCCATTTTGGAATGCGCTACCTCAACATCTACGATGGTGCCACCAAGGGTCCTTCTGTGTACGAAGCTTTCAATCGACGTCTATGGTGTGCAATGGGAGTGTGGATGATTGTACGCACAATTTCTTTATTATAAGATTTAAAAAAATTTCAAGGTCGATTCTTGAGAAAGTGTTATCATAACATTAATGCAATTCCCTTCCAGATCACCGAATATCCCAACACCGACAGCATGTATGCTGTAACAGCGGCGACTTGTGTGACGACAACGGCAGGATGATTCTCAATCAAATTCAGCTCAATACTATCCTCTCATCATAATGCTCCACACTAATCATACAGAAATTCTACTAATAATATGTATCTGCAACGTTGAATGTAAGGGCAGTCGAAAGTCGAAATAATAAACAATGGGATCATTAGTGCGACCTTGATGATTCAATTTTGAGTCATTTGTTGTTTTGAACGAAGAAGTTGATCGTACTATAGAACTGGACTAAAAAGTGGACGAGAATAGATGGAGATTGCGATCTACCAAGAGGACGGGATCCACATCATTCCACAGCCCGGTCAACCTTACAGAAAGGCCTTTGGAGTGAGAAAGCGTGTGAAATCGAGAGGGACTCTCTCACTTTTGCACACTCTCACGCTCTAACCCTGATATGTAGGTTTGGAATCATGTGTATCCGCCTCAAGATGTGTGGAAGACGTTCTCGATAAGAAGTGAGAAATTGAGGAAGCGGGACAAGATGATTCCATCCAGAGAGAGGATGACCAACGGCAGTCATATCCGTCAATTCCATTCTCACTTCGTACAAATAGATGGCGAAATTCAAAAGGCATATCGCCCTTCCCAAAATTGAAGGATTGCTTTTCAATTACGTGTTTAGAAATTATAGGCTGTAATATTGTGCTATTCTGTGCTAATTTTTCGTTTGATGTATTTTATTCGCATTACAAATAAATCATTATGGACAGAAATTAATCGCTGTTGCTCAGGTGTCATCAAATAAATATTATTCCGAAATAATGAGGATGTCAAATTAATAATTTCTCCTTTTTCATCAAGTTGAGCGATGGTGCGTCAATATAATGTCTCAAGTTCACCAATTACGTCTGATTATTTGCAAAACAATGAGAGATCTATGTCGCCGGAAGTGAAATGTTGTTGATAGAGCTGGATTTTATTTCGGCTCGACTGAATATTCTGAAAAAAGAAGAGTTTGTTTTGATTTCATCTAGCGTTCAACAACGAATTACCTGTTTCTGGTACATTTATGTGTGATAATGAGCAGCCAAGGATGGACAATGGACAGACTGAGAACGGCGTATTGAGAAATCCATCGGAATGAGTCGACTGCGGCAATCTGCGCGGAATCTTGAATTAATTCAAGGGCACAAAGGAGAAAAAACGCACATTGTTCATGCCGGTAAATATGGAAGAAACGGTGAAAAAGGCTGCGACAAAAAGAAGATTGAGAAAGAGTGAGAAACCGACGAGTATTACCGACCGCTCACCGCGGATAACTGCCGATTTTCTGTGTGTTGTAACTTATGTTTGGTAATTACCCAAAAATGCTAACCCCAAATACATAGTCTTTGCGATGCGAATGAACACACACGTATAGCAGAGGGCGCAGATCACTGACGAGCCAGCGGTGACAATTGTGAGTAGCAGAGAATTGATCTGAATCAAGTTATGTTTTTTTTCCGTCATTCTTCACTATCATTTACACTTGATCGAAAATGAGCCAAGATTTTGGTGATTTTCATGTGTTCACATTGTTGACCAAAATTAGTTATAGTTTTGAGCACAAATTAGATTTGATTTCGGATTTGATTTTATGAAATATTGAAATGCTACTGTGATAGGTATAAAACTTAGAAGAGTTCCTAAATGAACGCGGCTGGATGTTTCGGTCCGTGGGTTCGTTATGTTCAATAATTCTCTCACAGCTGCAGCGTTGAAATCCCGCCATCGGACGAGATTTCCCGGAGGATCCTCGAAGAAGCGCATAGGCGGCTGGATATACCTGGTGTAATAATAATAGTAAGAATTAGAGGTGGTCAGTCGAAAAGCCGGAATGAGAGGGAGAATAAAGGAGAACAAAGGATTGAACCGGAACGAACCGGAACGGAACCTTTGTTCGACATTATTTCAGACAATGACATTTTCCGACTGATCATCCCTAGTAAGAATTATAATTATAATGATAATTCGTATGCGACTACTGGGTAACCTCGGTACAAGAACTTGAATAAAAAGAAAGACACGGAGCTGGAACAGACAGTTAATTCCCCGTGTCTTACAGTATACTTGCTGCAACAAATTGTAAACCGTACATGGGGAAAATTGCTAGTGCAGGGATAATGATGTGAACTACCATGATGAAGCAACATGGAAGATTGTCCATTACCTGAGAATTTATAATTAAAGATATGCAATTTTTAATCAGTATGCTAACATCAATTACTATTTCAATGAATACTACAAAAATAGTGTTCGAAACTGCATTTGGTATAACTGTTTCGCTCCGTGCGCGTCATGTTCTTACTTGAGTGAGCCGTGAACGAGGAAAGCAGACAACACTAAACCGGTTTAGAGTGAGAATAAGAACGCCCAACACCTAAAAAGTTGTCCATAGATTGTTTTATATTCCCACGGTCGTTTCGAATTTGAATACCTGGGCATAGGTGAAATAGTAGGTGGTGTAGTAGGAGAGCGCGGCTGGAAATCCGTTCAGGGAAAGGGCGAATTTCAAGCCGAAAACCAGGTCGGTATGTGTGATGATGATAATAAAGTAGATCCAAACGTGGCTGATATCGATTAAGCCCTGGACAGTTTACATTCTTTTATAATCATATTAACTTGTCTATTCCCTTTTCTGAATATTTCTGATAAAGGAGGAGGAACACGAAAAATAGAATATCGATTTGTTGACATTATTCGCGTTCTCCTGTGAACGATAATAGAATTCCAAAATTTGTGATCTCTATCTTTCCTCCGAACCGAGATACTTGCATGCAAAAATACTACAATAGCTTAGGGACGATCAGGGTCAGGTGCTGATTACGGTAGAGGGGGCGTTTTTCACGTGCGCGAGCAAGCAAATCTCTCGGTAAACTTTTACTCTCCTCTCGAGTTTGCATGCACTCTCTTCCCTCACCGCCCTCGTCCCCCACGAGGAAGAGGGTGGGGGTAGGGAAGAGAGTATGTAAATGCAAATAAGGTATTAGGGAAGGGGAGGAACAGGCGGGATCGCAAAAAGTCTTCCTGCGTTTAGCAGCGCACTCATTTTGCGATTATTATCCTCAACCTTTCCTTACAGTATAAACACCTGTTGCTAAGAAAATTCGATGCGGTATCCGGTTGGTGTTCATCCTCTTTTAACGCTCCATTACGATGTACGATAAATATATAAAACTTGCTACGGGGTTTCGTAAAAGATAGTAAGAGTCACCTGCGAGCGGAAAAGCCGAAAGTAGAACGAAGAGTACGACTTGGAAGAGCGATTTCGATTGATAACGTAGAGAATCCGGAGATACAACAAAGTTGAGACAAAGCCAACACAGAGATAGGGAAACCAGTAGAGAAAGCGGAAGGCCATATTGAAATGTGAAGAGATTCCTCTGTAATTACTGAATATATAGTCGAAAATCGACGATTTCACTGAAAAGTTCATTGATAGAATACAATGGAGTTTGGCTTTAGAGGGAATACTGAGTAGTTAGTCATCTTATCTCTCGGTGATATTAAGAAAAGATACGAGTGCACATGTGATCTTCACTTCTTTTCTTCAG
The DNA here is from genome assembly GCA_036245785.1 of Pristionchus fissidentatus. Lineage (NCBI taxonomy): Eukaryota > Metazoa > Nematoda > Chromadorea > Rhabditida > Neodiplogasteridae > Pristionchus > Pristionchus fissidentatus. The sequence goes on from BTSY01000004.1 coordinate 10,413,966, forward strand.
CGGAGTCACGAATTTCAATATAAGATACACATGAATGGATAGGCTTGCACCTCTTTCGTAACATGTTGTGAATGAGAGCGTACTCAAATTTTGAGCTTGATCTCTTGGAGGGAAATAGGAGCTACAACGTAGTTCAGAAGATCGCCCAAAAACTAAAAGATCCATTACAATGGATGTTTTGACACGCGGCCACTTCCCAAAACTCTACATGTCGTTGTGGGAAGAGAGCTGTCGCATGGCGACTCGCTTCCGCTGTTTTGCAACTGAAGGCAGGAGTGGGTGCATCTTGCTCTCGATCTCTTAGAGTGTCGGTAGTGGAACCGCCATGGTCACAGCGCCCATGCTGTTGCTCCATCTCTTCTCTGGTCTTCAGCAAGCGGACGCTCAGCCGGTACGTTTCTTCTTTCCCGGATGATCATCTTCAGCGTCCGTAGGTCTTCATGCGGAAAGTCCCGTTGCAGGTATGCTCCAACAACTACGGCTGCAAGGTCGGGTACTGTCCTCGAGTCGGCTATATGCCCGGACTGCCGCTACTCTGCAGCGCGTGCAGCATATGTACGTGTCTGGACGACTGCGTGGTCGGCTATGCTTGTGATACACGTAAGTCGGCCCAGGAAATCGCATAATCAGCTTCACAAAACTGTGTAGGGCGTCTAGCGCACTAGGGATGCTAGTTAGGTATTTCTTCACCTTTGAGCGAGAGTTTGGTGCTACTGATGAAAAGGTGAAGAACGTTTGAGGAAAAAATAGCTACGATAGGTGAATGCACAAAGCCGAACAGACATTCCCATCGCCACGGTAATATAATCGCCGCCTTCAGAAAACGATGTATTGCGCCTTGCAGGCGCCAACAATTGTCAATGCACAGACATTGACCCTCTCACACCTTACCTAATGAAAGCTATTTCAGCTGCGACGCGTACCGAATGCGATAAGTGTTCGCCCTTTCCCTGCCCGAATGACAACTATGCTTGCACGCAAACACTCGGCGGCTTCAAGTGCACCTGCGCGGGCTACCGCGTAGGAGCAAATTGCGAGTTCGGTCAGTCTTGGGGAATATCAACGCCAGCATCTCACGAACTAGCCACATTACGAGCGATGAGTCGGGCTCAGCCCACTGAAGTCGGGAAAAGCTATCGCAAAGAATTGTCCTTACGTCGTTAACATTCAGCATACGCGGGATCGAACACATGTGCGTCGTATCCTTGTCTTAATGGCGGGACTTGTGACGGAAATTTTCTATGGTACACGTGCACCTGCCCCTCGGGCTACTCGGGCAAGCAGTGTCAGAGTGAGTGAAAGTTGGTGTACATTGCATAGCGCAAATAGCAATAGTCAAAATGTGCTCTTCACCGCTAGCCGTTGCAGTTTATCTTATCTCTACACTTCATTATCCGATTTGAATAATTCAGTTCCCGGCGACCCCTGTGCTGGCGTTACCTGCACCAATGGCACATGCAAGACGGTGTTGAGCGTGAGCGAGTTTCCGGGCTCAATGTAGAACAACGACAATGATATCTCTCTTCAGCGCACCAGAGGAGTGTGCGATTGTCCGACGGACTGGCAGGGCCCAAAATGCGATCAGCCGATCAATGTCCGCGCCGCGTATGGTCAGCAATGTTTGATTTTTGCGCAAATGTTCTTCTTTTATGCATCTATCATAATCTATAATGCGACAATACTTGTGTTACATTCTGCGTAGGAAGTTCGCCGCTTTTAAATGGCTCCTCTCAGGCCAGCCGATCTCCGTTATGTGCTATAAGGCTACAGCAGCCCTCTATGACACTGCAAACTTTGCGCGGAGCACTGATCGGGCCATGACGGCTGCCAAGTGTTACGATGCCATGTTCTACGGCACCACCTACGACTTCTTCAGTACTCCTTTGCATCAGAGACGAGATAAACAGCGCGCATTTCAGTTGTCGCCGGGCAGAATTGTTATTTGGGCAAGAATCGGCTGCTGACGACCATTTCGACCGACGGCGCCTGCAACACAAACTGTCCCGGTACGGGAGCACCTGGATCTTGTACATTTCACTTGAACAAGAATCTTCTATCGATTGAATTCTAACAGTGAAAAATATCTCTAACCCGCCGGTGGTCGGACTAGGCCGTGGACAGTTCTCCGGATTAGTGGCATTCGGTGGTCGGACCAGCAACATGCATCAGTCGGCTATCGGGTGCTCATGTTCCGGCCGATACATGGGGCCGACGACTTTCGATTCTAGAGGTATTGTACCTGTCTAATAAATTTCCAGGAGGAAGCGGCTCGGGAAAGTGTGGAACCAACGATTTCGCCATCGTATACACGTATCCATACACCGGTGAACATAAAACATCTAAATTTATTCTTATTCTAGTCTATCGGATCTTTTCACAATTTCTTAATGCAGTTTAATTTGAGCCGAGCTGAATGCCTGTTCGTCAAGTCCTTGCGGCACTTTGGACCAAGGATACTGCGTGCGGGCAAAGGTTCCTTCTTCTCTTCTACCGACCCACTACAGTACACTTGTTCAGGGCAGCACATACATGTGCGTCTGCCCGCTGGGCAAAGGCGGCATCGACTGCCAGACCAGTAATCTTTTGATTGTTTTGCGACTCCTATGATAATTTTTTATGCGAACCATACCGTAAACTACCACATCATTCCACAGGCCGGTCAACCTTACAGAAAGGCCTTTGGAGTGAGAGGGCGTGTGAAATCGAGAGAGACCCTCTCACTTTTGCATACTCTCTCGCTTTAACTCTGATCTGTATGTTTGGAATCATGTGCTACATTGCGTACTTGCAGCAATCGATCCATGTTTGTCGTTTGGGTGTAAGAATGGAGGCACTTGTAGCAAGACTGAAGATGGATCTGCTGCCTATTGTCTTTGTCAGACGGGATACTCTGGAGAGAAGTGCACTCGTGGGTCACAATATTTTCGCTGTGGTCAAATATGCATTCGCACAAAACTGACACGATGTCATTAATCTTGAAAACTTCCAGATATCGACCCGTGCTTTTTGGCGCCATACAAAAACGCTGGAAGCTGCACGAGTAACGTAAGTGCTCGCACCGTAATTGACATTACTGATTAAATGTCACGCAGGGAGCCACGTACACATGTGCGTGCAATTCGGCATTCTACGGGACGAATTGCGAGAGTGAGTTGGATGCAGTTGGACACACAAATAGGGATGCCAAATGAAGAGCTCTGGGAATTGGTTTATCACTCATAAAACTTTTATACTCCGACCAATTCTCCAACTTAATGTTTTAATCTGTTCTGGGCATCAATACGAAATTTTTGAAACTAAGTATGGGATGATTGTACATGAGGATAGTTTTTGGGAACTGGTAAACACGAAAACCACGAAAAATCGCAGGCTCTTCATGAAGAGTCGTTTATAAACCTGAAGAACGTAGCTCATCTCCCAAGATCAACAGTGATAAATATTCCTAATAAGATTCTAGAATGATTGGAATCAACTCTTCACATGTTTTCATACCTCATTTGCATACTACAACGATTTTACGCGAGACAAAATTCGCAAAATTGCTCTTCATTTGGCATCCCTACACACAAACATTCTAGACTGGTTACAAACAATTGATATTCCATTGTACTACCCTATCGTATCCCATTAACCTCTCAATAGAGACCCCATTAACCTCTCAACACGGAAAAAGTTGAAGTTCTCTCTCTCTCGTCCCTCTCTTGGCCATACATAGAAGAATCAAGTTAATTTCAACAATGACGAGAATAACGGAGTACAACCTACTCAATAGAGAGTTATAAGTTACTGAAATTACTTCACGATACGATCCTTTTCCTTGCGCCCCTCGGACATCGATAAAATACATCAAGCTTTGCTTGGCCTCATCAGATGATAAGAATGATGCTTCACAGAGTACAAGGCGTGCGTCTCATCGCCGTGCGTGCACGGAAACTGCACTGACAAGGGAAGTGGCGACTACTCGTGCAGTTGCGAGGACGGATGGAAGGGCAACAACTGTCTCGAAGGTACTGTATTTCAGTATACAATACTCTCTGAATCTGCCCAGTCACCAAAGGAGAGCTATTGTCCTTAACCAAGTGTTGTTTCAGACGAGGATGAGTGTTCTTTTGCATCCTGAAAGGGACAGATTCTCTGCAAGAACGGTGGAACCTGCGTGAACACCATGGGTTCTTATAAATGCAATTGCGTCCTAGGGACGGAAGGAAATGACTGCTCGAGGAGTACGTGAGCTTTCGTTATTCCTCTATAGTTTATTGTTTGTGCTGTGACTTCGGTGGATATCACGCCTCTCACGAGAGGATCGAGCTGGCGATGGGAATGGGGCCAAAAAGTGAGATTGAGGTTTTCGTGGATTTGGGCCCTCCCAAGCCTGTCTGATAACCCCCCCCCCCGAGGTATTGGAACCCACTTTTCATTCTGTGGGTCGTGGCACCGGGTCGGCTCTCCTGGTAGCCAACTTTGACCCCAACTTTCTCGGTTGTGGGCCATCTGTGTGCAAATTCATGTCTGAACCACCCCGGCTCATTTTTCGAGCTCTATCGATCCATGCTATTCACTTTTCCTGAAATTCACATTAAGCAGTGATACAATCCACCTCATGTATTTCAAAAGTGTAGGAAAAAAGCAGCTGGATTTTTGATATGTTGTAGACGGCGTTGTCCTCTTTGAAATAAGTGGCTTATGCTCAAAATAGCAGAGGATTGGTGTGTGCTGTGCCGTTTTTCAATTTCGAGATGATTTGAAATCAATTTCACACAGTTAAAACCGCTCATTTTTGAGCACGGTGAATGAAATGAATGAAATGATGCATCATTTTGTCTATGTTTCGTTCAACCCCAGCGGTCTGGGCTGAATGATTATGATTTCAAATCATCTCGAAATTGAAAAAAAACGGCACAGCACACACCAATCCTCTGCTATTTTGAGCATAAGCCACTTATTTCAAAGAGGACAACGCCGTTTACAACATATCAAAAATCCAGCTGCTTGTTTTCCTACACTTTTGAAATACATGAGGTGGATTGTAGCACTATTCAATGTGAATTTCAGGAAAAGTGAATAGCATGGATCGATAGAGCTCGAAAAATGAGCCGGGGTGGTTCGAACATGATTTTTCACACAAATAGCCCACAATCGAGAAAATCGGGGTCAAAGTTGGGTACCAGGAAAGCCGACCCGGAGCCACGGCCCACAAAATGAAAAGTGGGTTCCAATACCTCGGGGGGTTATCAGACAGGCTTGGGAGGGCCCAAATCCACGAAAACCTCAATTTCACTTTTTGGACCCAATCCCAGAATACATCGATTTAGCTCGATCCTCTCGTGAGAGGCGTGATATGTTGTTTTGCTCGGACTGGTTTATGAGGGAGGAAGCAAAAGATTTAAAGATGAAAGGATGCAAAAGGTAGGAAACTGCTCATTGGAGAAGCGAGTGTTATCGCACCGGCGGTGCTATGCCATGTGACTTTGCAACACTCCCCATTCTAGAAACATCGTGACATGAAGTGGAAGTGAATAGGAGGAAGCAGCAAGAACTTTTTCCTAAAGAAGCAAAGGCTTGGAATTGGGGAATAAATAATGTGCTCTCAGAAAAAATAAACACTCTTTCGTTAGATATCGTGCAAAAATGAAAGAGCACGTTTTGGTGAACTCTCTTGAAAATTAGAGTTTCAAACTCTTAGAGTTTTGTTTGTGAGCGGAAGACACGATTCATTGCAGACCCTGATGACTGCGACAAGTCTTATCTGGGCCAGGATTACAACTATTATCCCAATCTCTGCATCGTTCTTGTCAGTTTGGTCAGCTTTCGCGTAAACCCATGCTTCTTCCAGGACAAAGGCGCGAAGTGCACGGATGGCTTGGCCGATTACACCTGCACTTGCAGTGCGGGATTTAAAGGAGCTCGATGCATGCAAGGTACTGGTTTCATTGATCCATACACGTCCCGCTCACATTCTATTGCTGAGCGGGCCATTTTGTCATTGACAATTCTGTTCGATATTACGGTACACATCATTCCACAGGCCGGTCAACCCCCCCCCCCCCCCATGAGAGCATGAGAAATCGAGAGGGTCTCTCTCACTTTTGCACACTCTCTCGCTCTAACCCTTGTCTGTAGGTTTGGAATCATGTGGGTAGCAAGCTTCCACGCTAAATGGGACCAGCCGGTAGGCAAGTTGCAACAAGTAGACATTTTTAAATACTTAACCCGATCGGGCTTGTGTAGTGCATGGAGGTGAATGGATTGTTTCTTCGTGCAGATATCGACGAATGCGCCGAAGCCGCAGCGAGTAACAAAAAGTTGTGCGCCAATAACGGCACGTGTGTCAACTCGATCGGATCGTACTCTTGCTCCTGCATCTTCGGAACTTTCGGATTCGATTGCTCCGAGAGTGAGTACTCGCGGTGAATCCTATTGCTATTGCTTAATCTTCAGACCCCGACAATTGCTTGATCAGCAATGAAACGGTGGATGGAGTTCTCTACCCAAACAAATGCATTGCAAGGGTGAGTCAGTTTATGATCACATCTACTGGAATTCCTAAAAAAGGAAGTTGGGAAATGAGCCAAATTGTTTAGGACAAGGATGCAACTTGTACTGATGGTTTCAGCGAGTATTTCTGTGGGTGCAGCCCCTTCTGGACCGGCAAATTCTGCCTTGATGGTGATGATCTTTTATATTTTCTTCTTTTTCTTACTAATTAGTATCCAGTTCGTAAGAACGTCATGCCGTAGTATTGTAAATCGGAAATCATCAACATACCTGTAAACGCATTGCAGATGTGGACGAATGCGCAATCGATTCGACGCGGTGCAAGAACTTTGCGACGTGCATCAACACACCCGGCTACTACGAATGTGATTGTATCAATGGAACGAAGGGACATAACTACGAGATCAGTGAGAACCTCTCGAAATTCAATAGAAAGTATCGCGGAAATACATTACATATTTATCACGTCAAACGTTAACATCAGGTGAGGATTAGGGTGTGCTAAACGGTTTTTCGACGACTGTTGAGCAGCCGACTCATTCCCCTCCCTCTCATTCGGTAATAGTCGGTGTTGAATGACTCTTTTCATTCGAGAGGAGAATGGTCGATGAAACAGTCGCGACTGTTTACTCATTATGGTATCATTCTGATCGTGAGAGCGGTTGTCGCAGCTCTCACAAATTGAAATAAGTTAGAATGAGAATGACCTGATCACGAATTCTCCCATCGATAGAGTGGCCTAGTGGTACAAGGCGCTAGATAGATCCGTTCCAATGGTTCAATCGCCGTCACCCTCTTTTTTTGCAGTTTATAATTTTGGTCGTTTGAGTACCGTAATTTGACGGTTTTCCTCGGTCTAATTTTGATTTTCCGTAGACTCTCATCATTGTTGAAACATTAGTTAAGAGCGCGCATGTTTTCACTATATTATTGTATATTTAAATAAAATGGCCAATAGACCGCTAACCGTCGCGAACAGTTACCGACTGTTCGACAGAGTGGCAAACAGTCGCCGAGAGTGACAGTCACCGACTGCCACGCTCACCGACAATGAGGGGGTCAATTCACGAATGATCGAGTCGTTTAGCTCACATTCTTCGCGGTATGCACGGTTCATTTCGGATGGGGTCAGGGTAGAGGATCGGTATTCTTCTCACAGACGATCTTCTTTGAAGTTGCTGGAGGAATAGACGCGATCTTTCTTAGGGACATGTGTGTAGGAAGAAAGGGGAGGATATGGCTGAAGGCAGCTCTGACGAACGGGTGACTTATTTCTTCCACTTGAGTCCACCAAGCTCGAATCATCAATCAAATTGAGAATTAACGAAACTGGTATCTAAGTAGCCAACATCAAACGGTCATACCCATCCACGGTGGCCAGGCCGGCTATGACAGGGATTCCGATCTTGTCGAGTCGTTGGTGGAGAGACGAGTGGTTCTGGGAACTAGGGAAATCCTCTCTTCATCAGAGTAAAATGGAGAGGGACCACTCACGACGACTGACAGAAACGAAAAGTAATACATGACTCCGAAATAATTTTTGCGCGCCAAGTAAATAAACACGCAGAAAAAAGGTCTGTAATATATGGCTCCTTAACGTTTTTTTACATGTTTTAAACATAAATGCAGGTCAAGAGCCCTATCAGACATTGTTTCTGTGTGAAGAGAAGAATTGGTCGATTGCAGACCCCGATGACTGCTTCAACATCACTGCTTGCAATATAGCGGACAAGAAAGCCAATTGTACGGATGGATTCGCTGAGTGGTGGTGTACGTGTGGACCTGACTACACTGGAGAGTTCTGCGATCTCGGTGAGCTAAGGATTTGAATATTGATCTGTTATTGTAATGACAATTACAGAGATGATCATTTACAAAGTCTTGTTGATGCTCGGCGGCAACAATACGAACTATGACGATTTAATAGCGGTAAGTTTCACATCCTGTTAAATTCAAGAGTTGTTGGATGTTTCGACTTGACATATCGAAAGAGAAAACTTTGCAGATGATGCGTGACCTTATCCGAACTCCAGCAATGATGAAAGACTTGGTTCCTTTCATTGTTGGCCTCCAGTCGTTGGAAAATCGAACGGCGCTTAGTTGGACTGCCGAAGAAACCTTCCTATGGGTGGCATACGAAGAGAAGAGACTCGATTTGAAGTAGGTCATATTTAATTTCATAGGGGTTTTTCGTAGTGGTGGCGTGATGAGATAGTTAACCGTCTAGGAGTAAACTTTTTAAGCACGTGTAGAAGAAACCCCGACCAATAGAATCATCATTCATAGTGTTATTGCAGCGCCGATCTGTACAAGTGGAACGATGTCGTGTTGGGCAATTGCTTCAGATTTAACCACTTCAACAATACTGATAGGATGTATTTGATGCGAGCCGACGGCGCCCAAGGAGGTTTCCCATTTAAAATCTCTGTGATTATTGTATGTCATTTCAGGACTGAAAGCGGCGCTCAAGCTAAATTCCAATGAGTACGTGCCGTGGACGGAAACCGTGGCGATTATGACTTTCATCCACCCGAATGTGAGTACGGAGTAGGGATACCGGTTCGGTGTCGGTCATACCCTCCGTCAGTCTATTTTTCCCTATCTCATTTTCTTCCTCTCTCCTCACCTTATCACCCATATTACCGATCTCTCACTCAAAGCCCCGCAACAAATATTACCTAACCTTCATCTCTTGTACGGAGACAATATGTTTGCAACGAAATACATATTATACAGACGGAGACAATCTTCTCCGAGTCTCCTCGTTACAACGCCGAACCAGCAGCGATGACGACGATTCAGAGCATTGAGGTTTGCATTGTGTTTATTGATTTATCGATGATGATAATGGTGTACTGTAGTCGCGCTATCGAAGACTGGGTGGACGCTATGGAAAGTGTGCCAAATCGGCCAGCGAGGTCGCCTCGTACTACTACGAAGGCAGCTACACTGCTGATGTAAGTTTCAGATTTAACTTCGTATCCATCTTTCTGTGCACTGTGACAGCTGTTGCAAAATGGAGTTACACGAGTTTGGAATAAACTCGAAATGGGAAAGTGATTTGTATGAAGTTCTCGGTTTTCTCATCAGGGTTGTCTTCGATCGTGTTATCAAGACGAGGTGAAGAAGGCTTGTCAATGCATGGACTCTCGATATCCAATGGCCAGCAACGAGGCACCCTGCGAACTGCCCGATAGTATGTCTATGAAGGTTCTCTTATTGGAATCATAAGGTATTGTGAAAATAGGAGAACAAAGGAATGCACAGCGAGTGAGACAAATGTAGAGGTTCAATAAGATAACCACTCACTTTCTTAGATCCGTGCCAGGCCCCGCCCCTTACCACTCTCACGGAGAAGAGGGGAGGATTTAACCTCCTTCCCACCCGAGGGAGGGCAAGAGGCCTTTAAAATAGTCGAGCAATCGGCTTTAAATCGGCCATATCGATAACTCGAGTTTTTTTCAGGAAAGTGTGTCGATTCGATCATTGCCAAAGGAGACGTCTCAACGTGGGCCGACTGCACGTGTCCTCTTCCTTGCGAGAACTCACAATTCGACGCCAGCTTCACCGTAGCCCCCCTCGTACTCGGCGTTAGTATTTTCCAATAAATATGTATATATTTTGAAATCGTCCGAAATCCCCGGAAATCTCGGTTCTGTTTGCTGGCCTCCTCATGTCACATGCTATTTCATCCACCATCCGGGACGAGAGTGCGAAGTAAAGAGATCGTGGTCTCATTACGCACTCTACTTTATTCACTCGTGGTTCAGGCTCTGTTTTTTTCAGAAGAACAAATGTAATTCCTACAAAGCGAATCAACGATTGAACGACTCGAATTGTGCCAAACCAAAGAGCGAACCCGACTATCTCATAATCAACGTGCAAGTGCCCCGTGTCACCATCAATATCTTCGAAGAGACACCCGCTTGGACCGTTAGTTTCTGTCCACTTCTAAGATGAAATTAATAATTGTTTTCAGAAAATGAAATAACATCATTGCAGAGAAAAGCAGAGGCATTAAAGGTATTGGCATTGCAGGTCAATCGTCTAGTCGGTACTATTGGTGGACTGGGCGGCGTCGTTTGTGGCATCAATTTGATCACTTTCATCGAATTCGCATTTCTTCTTTTCGTTAAATTGCCCATGGTATTTTTCTTCAACAGACAAATATAACCGTCTCGAGTTTTGTGAAGGTTTTGTTTGTAGACTCCCATTATTACCAGAAGACTTTTGAGTATTCTTTTCTCACGATCAGTAATCTGGGTCTAGTAGACAGACATCTCTAGTTACGCGTCGTAAATTGTCGTGGAATATGATGACAAAATGTTGCTTGATCGACAAACGCAATTGCCTCTATAATGTCACTGTCGTATTTTGCTACCCTATTTTGAAGGTTACATAAATAAAAGAATGTTGCAGAAAATGAAAAAAATTTAATTTGACTTATACAACTTTACCAATCTCCTTTCCTCGTTCAGTATAAATTGTGCGCACAATTGATACTGAACTTGAGTCACCTTTTCATTGATTTCAGATGCGTTTTTAGCGCTGAGGTGCCAAAACATAGAAAACGATTGTTGCATTTTTTTCCGTTCCAACGCCTTTTTTTCGTCGCCTAGCGCGTCGTGTCTTGAATGATTAGACACGCAACACATGTGAATATGAGATACACATGAATGGATATGAGAGACTATCTGAGTGGATCGACATGTTTCTTCAGAGGCTTGGCACAGCAGGAAAAATGAGTTGATGAAATAAACATGCCACATTGTAGTATAGCCGAGGCGGAGTTGAGTCACGATATGCAGAAAGTGGAAAAACGTTTCTACGCCTCAGGGCATGACGTCACACGAATTTCCGTTTTTCGAAAACTTCATCAAATGACCTAATGAGTGGTACCAATCGATTCCTCATAAAATTCTAAGACTTTTTTGACTCCATGGATTTTCGCTAAACATTTTTCAATTTTTCAAAGCCTGAAAAATTAAAAAATTGGTTTCAAAATTTTTATTTAATAAAATTTAATTATTTTTCTGTTGTTTGCCTGTGCAAGTGAGAAGATTTTATTTGTGATATACAATGCTATAAGACAGGTATCACCAGAGATTGCATGAAAAGAAGCCCTTGGGGAAAAACTTTCAAAAAAGTATTTTTGATTTTGATCATAATTTAACATAGGACTATCCTAGGGACAAGAATTTCATCTATCGATGTGTCAGGTCTCAGAGCCGGCTTTTAAGAATTTCACGGCTCTGAAGCCGGAATCGTTGTAACTTACTTCAAAATGGTCCTAGAGACTTGTACTGGGGCTCAAAAAATGCAGAAAAATATGTCGAACATTTCTTCTGTTGAAAATGTTTTATGAAATTTGCATCTCGAAAACTTGTCATGAAAAAAACACAAAAAATGCACTTTATAAATTTAAAAGTGCCTTCAGATGGTCGAAGTGAACACAGTGGCTATTATATTTTGAAAGACCAACTCAAATTGTATATGAAAAAAATTTAAAACTGAAACATTTGGTAGCCCCCCTCCATCGAAAAACCGCTTTGAGTGTGCAAACATCGTAATTTTTATTTCCGATTTTTTGAAACAAAAGGCGAAAATACACCTTAAGCAGGTCTAAACGATATTTATAAGTGTAAATATATATTATTTGGGAGCCTGAGACTTATGGCTATGTTGATTAGACCAAAAACCGGAAAATAGGATAAATCCGGTTTTGATGCCGGCTTTAACTTATCTCGGTTCAAAATTGTGACAGGAGATCGCGGTTGAGCTCAAAATGTTTGGACTGATAAAGCTCAAAATGTTTGGACTGACAACTTTCATGTTCATAGTTTCTTCAACATACGGCAAATTTCAGCTGCAAAAACTATTTATTTGTATGATATTCCGAAAAGTGTCAGTAAAAAGATGAATCTGTTTAAAAACTTTTTTGTTCCTTTCAAAATAGACATCTCAATATTTCCCCGTTGAATTTTTAATTTTTTTTTCTAATTTACGACATATTAATTTGCGCAAGGTTATTTTGTAGTACCTACAGACGAACTCATTTTAGAGGGAACATATTTCATAAAAGTAAAAAAATTGATTTTTTAATTTCCAATTTTTTTTAAACATTCATCGTATATTATGTTGTAAATTAGAAAAAAATAACTTAAAAACTCAGCTGGGAAATATCGAGATGTCTATAGTATCGAGAAGTCTACTATTTTCATATTTTTATAGAAATATCGAGATGTCTACTATTTTCCGGTTTTTGGTCAAATGAACATAGCGATAAGTCTCAGGCTCCCAAATAATATATATTTACACTTATAAATATCGTTTAGACCTGCTTAAGGTGTATTTTCGCCTTTTGTTTCAAAAATCGGAAAAAAAAATTACGATGTTTGCACATTCAAAGCGGTTTTTCGATGGAGGGGGGCTACCAAATGTTTCAGTTTCAAATTTTTTTCATATACAATATGAGTTGGTCTTTCAAAATATAATAGCCACTGTGTTCACTTCGTCCATCTGAAGGCACTTTTAAATTTTCAAAGTGCATTTTTTGTGTATTTTTCATGACAAGTTTTCGAGATGCAAATTTCATAACATATTTTCAACAGAAGAAATGTTCGTCATATTTTTCTGCATTTTTTGAGCCCCAGAACAAGTCTCTAGGACCATTTTGAAGTAAGTTACAACGATTCCGGCTTCAGAGCCGTGAAATTCCTAAAAGCCGGCTCTGAGACCTGACACATCGATAGATGAAATTCTTGTCCCTAGGATAGTCCTATGTTAAATTATGATCGAAATCAACAATACTTTTTTGAAAGTTTTTCCTGGTCTCATGCAATCTCTGGTGATACCTGTCATAACAATGATAGTTCAACTGTGTGAAGGGTTGTTTGTACGATTGGCATCAAGCTTGTTCAGTATGCTGACAATGAATGGGTTCTTGGAATTGTGGTGTGCTACAGTAACCCGGAGTAATTTTCAAGTATTATCCGACAGGTTCGGGGGTGTGCCCGAAGGAAGCCCTAGTAACCTACTATTGCATAGTTACCTTACAATAGATACTGTGGCTTCCAGCGCCGTTTTGATAGCATTGGGACTTTTTACCTTGTGACTGTAAGTACACCACAATTCCAAGAACCCATTCATTTTTAGCATACTGAACAAGCTTGATGCCCCTCGTACAAACAACCCTTCACACAGTTGAACTATCATTGTTATAGCATTGTATATCACAAATAAAATCTTCTCACTTGCACAGGCAAACAACAGAAAAATAATTAAATTTTATTGAATAAAAATTTTGAAACCAAATTTTCAATTTTTCAGGCTTAGAAAAATTGAAAAATGTTTAGCGAAAAATCCATGGAGTCAAAAAAGTCTTAGAATTTTATGAGGAATCGATTGGTACCACTCATTATGTCATTTGATGAAGTTTTCGAAAAACTCGTGTGACGTCATGCCCTGAGGCGTAGAAACGTTTTTCCACTTTCTGCATATCGTGACACAACTCCTCCTCGGCTATACTACAATATGTTTATCTCATCAACTCATTTTTCCTGCTGTGCCAAGATTAATTCGACTGAGTCAGATAGTCTCTCATATGCTTGCACATCATCGTATTTCTTACATGTTGTGAATGAGAGCGTATTTATATTTTGAGGTTGATCTCTTGTAGGGAAATAGGAGCTATATTCTAGTTACGAGAATCACCTCAACAATGAAAGATGCTTCACCATGGATGCTTCGACACGCGGCCACTTCCCCACATTCTACGTGGGAAGAGAGCTGTCGCATGGCGACTCGCTTCCGCTGTTTCACACTGAACAATTGGAGGCGGGAGTAAATGCATCTTGCTCTCGCTCACTTAGAGAGTGTCGGAAGTCAAACCACCATGCTCAGCGCGCCCATGCTGCCTCTTCTTCTGCTGCTGATAAATCTCTTAATTGGCCTTCATCCCGCGGAAGCTCAACCAGTAAGCATATTGATTACCGATGGTCATGATCAACGTCGGTGAATCACGAGGTAGGTTACATCGTTGCAGGTATGCTCCAACAACTACGGCTGTGAAGTCGGATACTGTCCTCGGGTGGGCGCCATGCCCGGACTGCCGATATTGTGCGGCGCTTGCACCAAGTGCACGTGTCTGGACGACTGCGTGGTCGGCCCTGCTTGTGACACCCGTAAGTCAATCCGGAAAGTGAATCGGCGCCTTCTCAAAGAATTTGTGTAGGTTTTGTGTAATTTGTAATTTTGTAAAAAAAATTGTGTAATTTGAAAAAAAATTGTGTAATTTGTAATTTGTGTAAAATAGGCGATTGTCAACTGCACGTCTCCTAGTGGAGGCTAGTTTGGCTCTATTCTAATTCTAATTTCTAATGTTAAGTTCTAATTAATTTTAATTAGTTCTAATTAATTAAGTTAATTAATTAAATTAATTAATTAAGTTCTAATTAATAGTTCTAATTTCTAATGAACGGAATGAAACTGGGAGGGCGCCTTAGACCAGTACACCACACTTTTTACCGTTTACCTAATATTACCTACTAGAGGAATAGAAAGGTTCCATTGGAAGTTGTTTTTGTTGGGCCTTTCTATTCCCTTGTGATCTTTTTTTAAAGCCTTTTATTTCACAAGAACATAGCCGATATTTCAGCTGCAACGCGTCCTGCGTGCGATAAGTGCTCGCCCTTTCCCTGCCCGTCTGACGGCTATGTTTGTACGCAAACACTCGGAGGTTTCAAGTGCGCCTGCAAGGACAGTCGAATAGGAGCCAACTGCGAATTTTGTACGTCTAACCACAATCTTTCGTGCTATGAGAGATTAAGACTGTATCCAATAAGACCGATCAGTCGAATAATGTAATTGTTGAAAAATGAGCACGACCGGTAAACCCCGTTTTTGACAGCCACTCCAGCTTTTGACTGATATAGTATTGATCACTAATAGTTCCGTGTAGTTCACAGAGTGCTTTCAAATCATTAGATGCTGCCCGCGCCTATTTCTAACGCAAGGAAATTAAGTTGTTAATGTTTCGTGTATTCAGCGTCCTCGGGGATGAACAAGTGTTCCTCGTATCCTTGTCTCAATGGCGGCACTTGCATCAAAGGCTTCATTTTCGGGTACTCATGTGACTGCCCGCCGGGCTACACAGGCAAGCAGTGTCAGAGTGAGTGGATGCTAGATTACATTATACGACTACTCACACAGTGATATTCACAAATGTGTTTTTATCACTATTTGCCTTTACAATTTAAAAAAAAATTGTAAAGGCAAGTAAAGGCTGCGTTGTGAACCAGTGTATTTTCGAATATGCTGTGAGGGATTGCGTGATTGCACGGAGGGTATCTGTACTCTTCATCACTATATTTATATTGTTCAGTACCCGGAGATCCGTGCGCGGGCGTCACCTGCATCAATGGATCATGCAAGGCTGTGTTGAGTGTGAGCGAGTTCATGGGCTCAATACAGAAACACAAATGCCTCAAAAGAGAAACATAAGTGTCTCAATGCAGAAAAAAATGTTCTCTCGCTTCAGGGCACCAGAGGAGTGTGCAATTGTCCGGCGGATTGGCAGGGACCGCAGTGCGATCAGCCAATCAAAGTACGCGCAGGTAATGTTCAGCAATGTTTGAGGAACGGCGTTAAGCTGAATTTCTTTTTTTTCCACTCCTTCTATATACCACAATATTCCAATATTCTCATTGAATTTTGCCACAGCGTAGATTCATAGCGAGGGATGGCGTGGTTGCGCTGATGAAGTGTAATGTGCTCTTTATAACTTGTTTCTTTCAGGCCAAGCGAGCTCCGCACTCTGTTACAAGGCGACGACAGCACTCAATGACACTGCTAACTTTGTGCTTGTCACTGATCCAGCCATGCGGGCAGCCAACTGTTTCGGCGCCATGTACTACGGCTCAACATACGACTTCTTCAGTACAATATTGTATAAGAAACATGAACAGTCGCGCGCATTGCAGTTGTCGCCGGGCAGAATTGTTATGTGGGCAAGAATCGGCTATTGACGACCACTTCGAACGATGCAGCATGTAACACCAACTGTCCCGGTACGCGAGCGCTTCGATCCAGATCAGTTCACTTCAGCCAGAGTCGAGTGACTCATCCTTCTTGAATTCATTGAATTCTTTCTGCGATGAATGTGTCTAGAACCGCAAGTTGTCCGAAATGTTGTTGTGTTGGCCCGACTAGAAGCGAGTAGTTGCAGAACTACTAGCATTAGGTGGTCGGACCAAGCGCCAAGCGGACTAATAATGCTGCTGGTCCGAACAACGACAATTCCGAACAACGATAGTTACACATTTATAATAAATTTCCAGGAGGAGGCGGCTCAGAGAAGTGCGGAACCAGCGATTACGCCATCGTCTACACTTATCCATACACGGGCGAGTATAATAACATCCGCATTTAGTCTTTCTGGTATACGTTTCTAATCCACTAGAAACATATATCCGAAAGACTAAATGTTGATGTTATTGTATTATATTATTATTGTTATTATGTTTGACTTTCAGCCGAGCCGAATGCCTGTTCGTCAAATCCCTGCGGAGCCTCGGACGAAGGGTACTGCGTGCGAGCAAAGGTTCCTCGTCTCGTCTTTCTCGGTTTCTCACAGTTCATACATTCAGGGCAGTACATACACGTGCGTCTGTGCGCCGGGCAAAGGAGGCAACGACTGCAAGACAAGTACGCTTTTAATCGCTTTATGACAGTCATAGTAACTTTAAATTGATGTGACACATGCTGAAGATTGTGGAAAAAAACGTTCACCGTCCCAGAAGGACTACAATAGTCTTTTGCCTCTTCATTCCAAGCACTCTCTCGCTATCGTCGGAGGGGATGAGATAGTTGGCGAAGCACCACAATTTGCAGCCATCGATCCCTGTTTGTCGTTTGGATGCAAGAATGGAGGCACGTGTACAACAATAGAGGATGGAACTGTGGCGTATTGTCTCTGTCCCTTGGGATATACGGGAGATAAATGTGCTGGTGGGTTACAGTACTTTCGTAATGTTATCGTTAATATACTTCAAGCTTCCAGATATTGACCCGTGCCACTTATATCCATGCAAGAACGCGGGAACCTGCACGAGCAACGTAAGTGCTCGGACAGTACTCGGCATTATTGATTCTCTGTCAGGGAACCACGTACTCATGTGCGTGCAATCCGGCATACTACGGGACCAATTGCGAAAGTGAGTTGGACGTAGTTGGACACACCAAAACATTCGAGACTGGTTACGAGGAGTTGCTTGACGCCAACATACCTCTACACATGCGAAACAAGAGAGTTGTGAACCGCTTTCTAAGAAAGGGAAATTTGGAGAATGTTTTGCGCTCTGTGTATGACAAGACGAATGCTTCACAGAGTACAAGGCGTGCGTCTCTTCGCCGTGCGTACACGGCAACTGTACTGACAAGGGAAGTGGCGACTACTCGTGCAGTTGCGAGGACGGATGGAAGGGCAACGACTGTCTCGAAGGTGCGAGACTTCAGGAGGATACTGCCCAGTTTATGATACCACAAATGAATACTATCGTAATCGAAGTGATCTTGTAGATGTGGACGAATGTTCGATTGCCTTCTGGAAGGGACAAATACTCTGCAAGAACGGCGGGACTTGCGTGAACACCCCGGGCTCGTATAAATGCAGTTGCATACTTGGCACGGAAGGAGATGACTGCTCGAGGAGTACGTGCGCTTACTTCTATAGTTTCTGTTGTGCCTTCTTTGGATACGTTGTTTTTCACATCCGCTGTTTTCTTCTGACTCGGTTATGAGTGAGGAAGTGAAAGAGGGAAACAACAATGGAAGAGAGAAAGGAAACTGCTCATTGTCAGTGGAAGACGTGAGTGTAGTCGCACGCACGTTGCTATCCCACGTGGCATTGCAACAATGCCCATTCTAGAAACAACGTGACGAGGGGTGGATGTGGAGGCAAACAAAAGCAGGAAGAAAGATATTTTAAAGAAACGTAGGGTTGGAATTGGGGACTAAATGATACAAACACAGTGTGAGTGTTGCAAATTTGATTCGTTACAGATCCAGATGACTGTGACAAGTCCTATCTGGGACAGGACGGAAAACATTATCCGAACCTCTGCATCTATCTGGTGGGTTTTGGTCTGTTTTCGCTTGAAATATGATTCTTCCAGGACAAAGGCGCGAATTGCACGGATGGGCTGGCCAACTACACGTGCACGTGCAGCGCGGGATTTAAGGGAGCGCGGTGTATGAACGGTACTGTTTTATCTGTTGCTGATAATATTATTACATATAGTTTTTACCTGTTAGTATGCCTTACAGCTCACATTTCCTTTTATTCATGTAAAATTATGTGCCACAATGGAACTTTTTAGTACATGAAAATATGAATAATCCTTTTTCTCACTTAGACATCGATGAATGCGCCGAAGCCGCAGCGAGTAACAAGAAGTTGTGCGCCAATAACGGCACGTGTGTCAATTCGATCGGATCGTATTCTTGCTCCTGCATCTTCGGCACTTTCGGATTTGATTGCTCCGAGAGTGAGTACTTGCACACACCCGAGTTTCGTAATAATTATGCGTATAATAAGGATTAACGAATATGAGTCGGTAGGTTGGTCTTTTGGCTCCGGGCGAGCTTTCCCTGTTTCAATGGATTTCAGGGGAAATTGGAAATTCATGCATTTTCTTCCTAACACTACTGTGTACTATTTAGACCCCGACAATTGCTTGATCAGCAATGAGACGATCGATGGAGTTCTCTACCCAAACAAATGCATTGCAAGGGTGAGCCAGTTTACGATAACAAATAATTTAGAAACTTGATCAAGTGCATTGTGATTTAGGACAAGACCGCAAATTGCACTGATGGCTTCGGCGAGTATTTCTGTGAGTGCAGCCAATACTGGAATGGCCAATTCTGCCTGGATGGTGAGAGTCTTGGCTTTTGCTTTTGTTCTGGCCAATAAGCATTAATCTTGAGCTGCATTGCAGATGTGGACGAATGTGCTATTGATCCGACGCGGTGCAAGAACTTTGCGACGTGCATTAACACACCTGGCTACTACGAATGTGATTGTATCAATGGAACGAAGGGACACAACTGCGAGATCAGTCAGAACCTTTTGACACTTCTAGAAACACTACTAAAAAGAATTGCGGAAATAAATTACTCAGAAATGAATTTCGAGTAAACGTCGAGAAGAAAGAATTGATTACAGACCCCGACGACTGTTTCAACATCACTGCTTGCAATATAGTATTTCAAAATTTCTGAAATCAGGGTCAGAAAAATATTTCAAAATTTCTGAAATCAGGGTCAGAAAAAAATGCTGGATGAACAAGATCACTTGCAGACCCCGACGACTGCGCCAACATAACTGCTTGCAACAGTGCTGACAAGAAAGCCAATTGTACCGATGGATTCGCTGAGTGGTGGTGTACGTGTGGACCTGATTACACTGGAGAGTTTTGCGATCTGGGTGAGTTAATAGAAGTTGGTTGAAATATCTATAGCTATTTCATGTGTACTACAAGTAAATTACGGTCAAAACTATAATAGATATGGCTGTTTCGCTCTCATTGTTAGCTTCAGAAATTATCTGAATATTAATATATTATTGGAAGGAATATTACAGAGATCATCATCTACAAAGTGCTTCTGATGCTTGGCGGCAACAATGCAAACTATGACGACTTGATAGCGGTCAGTTTCGCATCCTTTTACGTCCGAGATTGATCTGTGCGAAAAGTTGAGAAGGAATACTTTCCAGATGATGCGTGACCTTATCCGAACTCCAGCAATGATGAAAGACTTGGTTCCTTTCATTGTTGGCCTCCAGTCGTTGGAAAATCGAACTGCACTTAGTTGGAGTGCAGAAGAAACCTTCCTATGGGTGGCATACGAAGAGAAGAGACTGGATTTGAAGTACGCACCTTGAAATTTGATATTAGATTCCGATTTCCGAGAGGCGATTAACAACTTGCACCGTTGTCTTTTAATACTTAGTTCTTCTATGTGAGGCCAAGAGAGAGAGACGAGAGAAGGAGAACGTCAATAACATCGAAACCATGACGAGAATCACCGAGTGTAATCTAGTAATCAAAGTTACATTGCAGGGCAGATTTGTACAAGTGGAACGACGTTGTGTTGGGCAACTGTTTCACATTCAATCACTTCAACAACACTCATAGAGCGTATTTGATGCGATCTGACGGCGCCCAAGGAGGTTTCCCGGAGTCCATCTCTGCGATTATCCCATGGAATTTTAGGACTGAAAGCCGCACTGAGGCTCAATTCCCATGAGTACGTGCCATGGACTGAAACTGTGGCGATTATGACATTCATCCACCCGAATGTGAGTTCGCAAACAATATTTTCAAAAACGAAAACACGTACTTTATAGCAATTTTTATTGCATATTTTTACAAGCTCTCTCCCCTTGTCTCTTTTATGTTGGTTTGAAATCGTGTGTGTACAGACCGAAACGATCTTCTCCGAGTCTCCTCGTTACAACGCCGAACCAGCAGCGATGACGACGATTCAGAGCATTGAGGTTTGCATTGTGTTTGTTGATTTTTCAATGATGATAATGGTATACTGTAGTCGCTCTATCGAAGACTGGGTGGACGATACGGGAGGTGTGTACAGTCGGCGAACGAGGTCGACTCGTACTACTATGAAGGCAGCTACACTACAGATGCAAGTTTCATACGAAAATATACATCCCCTTATGAAAAACAATATATAGCTCTGTAAAATGTAATGAGTGAGGAACAAACTCGGCATTGGAGAGTGATTTAACAACTTCTAATATTTTTTCACTACGGAGTCTATTTCTCCTCCACCTTCTTTTCTTCCACTTTCTTATCTGCCTGATTTGTGTAGGAGCTATTGTTCTTCTCAGGGTTGTCTTCGATCGTGTTATCAAGACGAGGTGAAGAAGGCTTGTCAGTGCATGGACTCCCGATATCCAATGGCCAGCAACGAGGCACCCTGCGAACTTCCCCATAGTATGTCGTATGATATCGAAACTTATCGAATCATAGAGTATTCTGATATTAGGGAGACAAATGAAAGCAGACCGCAATTTGAGCGAATGAGGGAAACAGAGAGGGGAATAACCCAATCGACATGAGATAACCCGAATAATTTGAGGAAAGTGTGTCGATTCGATCATAGCTAAAGGCGACGTCTCAACATGGGCCGGCTGTACGTGTCCTCTTCCCTGCGAGAACTCGCAATTTGACGCTAGCTTCACTGCTGCACCGCTAGTAATCAGCGTCAGTATTTTTATAAATACTATTTTAACGCTCAAAACATTTGGAATCTATGAGCTATTTTTTGAGTTTTATTTCATTTGCAGAAGAACAAATGCAATTCGTACAAGGCGCCACAGAGATTGAACGACTCTAATTGTGCCGAACCAAAGAGCCAACCTGACTATCTCATAGTCAATGTGCAAGTGCCCCGTATCACCATCAATATCTTCGAAGAGACTCCCGCTTGGACCGTTAGTTTTATCGTCATATCACGTTCTTGCCTTTTTTTTCTACTTTTATCGTCTCTATACGCTTTCCTCTCTTACTCAGCCCCCGAAGAATTCGAAACCGGGTCGACGAGACCGAGTTAGAGAAAGAGAGAAATGACGAGAGAGAGAGACCAAAAGAGAGAAGTTCTTGGCAAGGTTCCATTTGGATTCTGGGGATGATTCTCTGCGGTGGCGGAGGGAGGTAGAGGGGGGTGATGAAAAGATTACAAGAAATGACATGTCAGAACTATCGTACGAACTCGAGAATGGATTCGGAATTTTGTAGGCCAATCGTCTGATCGGTACTATTGGTGGACTGGGAGGCGTCGTTTGTGGCATCAATCTCATTACTTTTATCGAATTTGCATATCTGCTTTTCGTTAAATTGCCCATGGCAGTGTTCTTCAATAGACAAATATGAACTGCCTCGGGTTAGACAACCTTTTTGTTTGTAGATACCCATTGTTACGAGAAAATTTTTGAATCTAGTAATATTCACGATCTGTAATCTGGGTCTCGCAGTCATCTCTAGTTGCGCGTGGTAAACTATCGTCGTACGGTAGCAAGCAAATTTTATTTCAGACACGATGTTTCCTCTACATTGTAACTATCATTTTTCTCTACCTCATTTTGAAGGGTACATGAATAAATAATGTGTTGGTGAATAATTGAAAAATTGGTGATTTCCCTCTCTCCTTCCTGTTTCAGCTACATATCAGAATAGTGCATTTATTATTTTCTGTACTCGCTTTCATCGCTTTTTTTCTCCGTTTCGTTTGATTTTCGTTTGAGTGTAATCGCTCTTTCCTCCGAATGAATCCGAAATAACTTACCTGTTTCAGCTGTGAGTGCATGAGAGTGCAGCACTTGCTCTTTCGTCTGACACTCCTCTCATGTGATTCAGGTGCATTGTCAGTGGGCGGGTCTTCAGGCGCCAAAACATAGAAAACGAGATGAAAAGATTAGGAAAATATCGGCAAACTTTCGCCACGAATGGAACCTCTTTGCTTCGATAACTCAACGTGTTTGTAAGGTTTCTGCTATGTTTATGCTTAATTTTCGCTACTTTCTTCACAATTTTATTTTACTTACTCTCTCGAGCGGTCCAACGCAAGAGAGAGTGTGCAAATTGAAGAGACTGAGCCCTAACTTTTTTCGCCAATAAACATATTTGCTAATAACTGTCCTTTGAGTGGAATCGCTCTTTTCTCCGAATCAATAAGATATAACTTACCCACAATGCTGAACGTGATCATAACCGTTCTGACCATAACCCAATTCATTTTTCTCGCCTTTCTTCTACCTTCGCTATTGTTGACATTTCATATCATACGAAAGGTTACTATTACATTTATAAAATGAAACGATCATACCAAAATTGCCACAATACGAAGTTTTGTTGTTTACCAAACAGGAACGTGGGCGACCACTTTGGTGTGCTCTCTCGCCACGGTAGACAAAGGAAGTACCAGTTTGACATTATAATTAATCTTATCATTTTATAAATTACAAAAAAAATCAATCGAAGAAAAATAATGTACTTTGTCTTGCCAACAGTCATCTGTATTCCATCCTAATATGATTCGGTTGACTGAATTCTTTGTTGTACACCTCGAATTGGATACAATCGCACGATTCGTCATTTATCTTTACGAGGCGCGAATCATAATTTTGTCTGGTTTGTTCCTATTGAGTTCCAATTCGGATAAGTTAAATTCTCAGACAATATTTTCGACATTTCGTCTTTTCTTCTTATTTCAATTTCAGTAATTAGAATGTATGGCGCATTCGCTACCATGGCTTGTTTGATGGCATTTGTGAGATTCCCCAAACCTCAACATTCGAGATCATCTTTTTAAGGTTATTGAGAGACTCTTCGCCACAGTTCTGTTTCATGACTATGAGAAAACCGATCGAGAAAGGATATCCGTTCTATGCATGATATTGACAATTTCATTCGGATTAATCTGTTCACTTCAGACGACAATAGGTAAATACTTATATTACTATTGGGTTCATTCAGGAACAATTTTTGTTCAGGATTTTTCGGTATGCCTGAAATAACTTTTATTTTGTTTGGAGCAGTTTTCCTAATGCTAACAGTGGTCGGTGCTTTGTCGGTGAATATTGATGAATAAAAAAGTTTTTTTCAGTTAGCGATCGTACTAAACTACATCAACAAGCAACGATTGAAAGCACTAATTGGAGGAAGTAATTCATATAATCTGCCAGCGCGATATCAATTAGATGAGAATCTTCGAGCGTTTCAGGTTATTTAAATAAATTGTATGTCATGATATATTTTTTTTAAAAATTCAGTATATTCTTAAAATGGCGGTTACTGGAGGCGCTGTGATGTTGGTGAATGTGTCTATTTTGCTATTTCGATTTGTCAATAGTCGTAATACATTTGTATTCGTAATGTGTGGAGTTGCCTTCGAGACTTCCGCAGCCATGTGAGTTTCATACAATAACACTAATAATGAAAAACAATTGTATGACACGGACCAGGTATCGATCCTACTTTGATTACTCTAGAGGTGTCTTCTCTTGAGAGATATCTCTCACTCTCTCAATTTTACAAGTTCACTCAAAAGGAGGCACCTCCAGAGAACTGGAAGTAGAGGAATTCTCGCTTCGCGCGACAAGAAAGATCGATCTAATCCCGCAATTTATCGTTGCTGTTAACCGGAATGCACTTAGATCCATCACAATATGGGCAGTAGTCGTTTTCTCACAACAACCTATTTGGAGGGAGCAATTACTGCAGAAATTCGCGAAACTGCTCAAAATACAGAGGTCTTGTTGGCATTATAGTTAGTCATTTATCGTAATTTCAGACTCCATAAACCTTGTGTTCAAGTTATCCCAGAGAGCGATGCCGCAACTATTTATTTCCGAGATCTCGCACGATTATGGGACAGATGATTTGAATGATACTGGAATTATTTTTATATGAATTATTTTTTGTAGTGGGCACAAAAAATCCCCAATCTTGTAAATAAAGTCATGCGAAGCCAGTTTCTTTGAGCAGTCCATCTGTTCTGTTTTCAGCTGCTACTAAAGCTCGGTACAAGGTAGGAATTATTTTTTACCAAGAGGTGTACTTTTTTCGTTGGCACTGTTTCGTTGAGTTCCAAGTTTATAGGAATTGTGAGGGGCTCGAGAGACACGAAAAATATATGAAATTCAATTAAGAAAAAAAAATTAAAATCGGACTCAATTTAATGAAAAAAGATTATTGTTTGCCAAGACACATCCGATTCAGAAATGTTTTTACAGAATGCATATCCTACTAGGAAAATGGCAATGGTTCCATTCGGAACCCTGAAACAAAAACGATTTTCGAGCGCCTTCACTCACATGCACGAATTACAAAGTTTTTAAATTAGTTTGACACTTCCCTCATAATTCGGATCGATTTTCCGTAAATACATTTTTTTTCCCAAAAAATAACCTATAGTTTGGCTGCGGGTAGTTTTTTAAAAAAATACTCAAATGGCATAAAATACGACCGGCGGTCGCTATTCGTATGGTAATTGTGAGACGATTGTCAAATGTCCATTGTCGACGATTGCCACGATAAGTCTGACAGTGGAGATACGCGAGGTTTTTTTATCGACTATTCGAGAGGCGCTCAAAATTGTTTGTAAACGTTCATCACTGATTATTCAGGTGACGGCTATGGCGAAAAGCCAGACAAAAGTTTACGATTTTAATCCTCGCCCATGTTCACCAAGCCTGCCGTCCCTTCGGCAAAATTGGTAGCAACGATGACTACTGAGGAAAAGTGACGCAGAATCGTTGTGGGATAATTCTCAGTACGAAGTGAAAACTGAAGTAATAAAAAATAATGTTATTTCGTATTTCCTCCTGTTTCAAAATGTGCCTTCCAAGTTTCCTGCACACTCATGCTAAGATGGAGTTGATATGCGTGGAAGTGAGAATTGTAGCATCACAAAACTTGTACAATGGTGGGCTGATAATGTTGCCGCTTTTGTCAAAATATGATCACCGTTCCATTAATGTTCAATTACCTGCAGTCGCGTAATCATTAATATCTTTAAAACATACATCCAGAAGTAATGTCTTTGTCTTCATGAGAGTTCTTTGTTTTACGTCTCTTAACATGCGTGTGTTTTAGTTCAGCATATTTCAAGTGCGTTGAGATCAAATCAGATTGAGGCACTCTTTATAATCCTCTTGACAATGAATGAGACAGAAATCTGGATTCTACTGGGATCTTGCTCGGTTCTTGTACGGATTCACGTGTTTCTGGGCTGTCTTCGGAATTTCATCTAACTCTTCATCTAAAACAGTTTTGACAATTTTTTTGCAGATCTCTTCGATCTCCTTGCAATCTTCTAATAGCATTGTGCTCGATTGGTGACATTCTTCATGAGGATTTAATTCCGTAAAATTAAATATTAAATTAAATATTTTAATGAAAAAATATTAAGTGCGGTACACTTGTTCAATTCCCAATGCTTTTTAATTACGACGTTAAAATGGAAAGCGAAAAGTGCCGGCAACTTATTGTAAGAACAATTAACGGCGTATTTAAAACAATAAGAATCAATACAATTAGTAAATTGCATTAAAATCTCGCCTGACGCGGACTATTACGCCTTTTGCTATGCATATTTGACAGTGCTAATCGATTGAAATAATGTTTTCAGTTTCTACCCGAAATGGGCGTCGCAACCGGCTGCATCTGCATTCTTTGCACTGGAATCGTTCGTCTGTTCTCAGTAATCGCAACCATGAAATATCGAACACTCGACCAACGGAGATACTATGCGGTACCATCTCGACATGTTTCCCGATCCCATTATTTTGTTCAGTTCCTACTCTTTCCCATCGCAACTTACTGCGTTTATCTCACCTCATTGATGATCATTTTTCACAGACCACAGTCAGCTTTTCGATCTAACACCACGCAAGCAGGCAAATGAGAAGTTAGATGCAAATCGCCATTTTTCTCGTCAGATCAGTGCTTTTTCACTCAATTAAAAATTCATAACTCTATTTTACATATTTTTAGTCAACAGCGTACAAATTAAAGAGGCAGGTGTGTACCTACTATGTTAATCTCTGACTCGTTCCTCCACTTATAGGAAATCATTGTGTCTGTCTGTCTGTCTGTCTGTTTTTTTTCCGTACGCGTGACAGACATTTTTTTTTCGCATTTCCTTATATTTCGCTTCAAAATCGCGTCTCAGATCCTTTTGCATATGATTTTTAGAATAACTATCATAAAATCAATAAGTTAAAAGTAGTATTTATGAATAAATGCTAAGAAAAAACTATCAAGCCCAGTCGTAAACAATATATTGCTTTCCCATCCTTTGGGAAGCATATTTCTCGTGGACGTGCCGACGTTCTCTGCTAATACATCTAAAAGGTTCCGAAATGGCAGGTGCCTTGGCAGTAGAATGCGAAATGTGAAACCACGGCCTCTTCATTTTGCACACTCTCTAGACAGGACGATAGACCAGAGAGTGTGCGAAATGAAGAGGCCGTGGTCTCACATTTCGCACTCTACTTGGCAGTGGGTGTGTCTTCTGAGGCCACAGATTAGAAAAGGAGAAGTAAAGTACAGAGATGAAGGATTAGCATTTTTCGCCACTGATGGAGCCTTTTTGTGTCGACAATTCGACGTGTTTGTAAGATTTACCTTTTATGCATTTGCCAATAATTTTGTTCGAGAGGAATCGCTATATTCTCCGAATCAAACAAGTACAATTTACCCGCATCTGTGAAGCTTATTATCACTGCTCTTACGATAATCGAGTTCACTTTTCTCGTATTCCTTTTCTTATTTCTTTGTTTCGCATTTATCATCATTCGAAAGGTTGTTAAATTCCCTTTACATTAATTTTAAAGGTTCATTTCACACAGTCATCTATATTTCACCCGAATCTAATAAGGTTGAGCATTTTCTTTATTCTGCACCTCCATTTGAATATAATATCAAGATTCGCTGTTTATCTCTACGAAGTGCGAATTGTTATTGTGTCAGGTTTACCAGAATGGGCTATCTAACGCAAAAACTTTGTCAGATAATAGTCTCCGTATATCCTCTGTACTTCTGATTACGATATCTGTGATAAGAATGTATGCTGCATTTGCTACAGTTGCAAGTTTGATGGCATTTGTGAAAATCCTTAAAATTTAATAACTGTCTCTAATTTCTTAAGGTTACTGAACGATTATTCGCAACTATTCTTGTAAACAGCTATGAAAAAATCGATCGTAAATGGATTGCTACATTTTGCATTATTTTTACAGTTTCATTCGGAGTCACCTGCTCACTTTATTCAACGCTACGTAAATGTGAACATGTTAATTTTTTCCAGTTTATTTCGAATTAATATCAAAAATTCAACTCATTTCAGGTTTCTTCGGGTTTCTTGAGCTATCTTTTCTTTTTGTTGCAGTTGTTTGCGTTGTTTTAACAGTGGTCAGGTCTTTTGAGGAGAACAGTTTTTTTTCAATATGTGTAATTGCAGTTAGCAGTTACGCTAAATGCTATAAACAGGAAACGCTTGAAATCAGTGGTTTTTGGAGAAAATGCATACCATTTGCCGACACGATACCAACTGGACGAGAACCTACGAGCATTCCAGGTCATTATAAATAAACCATCATTTTATGATTTTAAAAATGTAAAATGTTGGTGAATGTGGCCATTTTGTTCGTCCGATATCGTAACCGACGGAACACAGTAGTATACGTTTTGTGCGGATCGATTTTTGAAGCATCTGCTGCGGTGTAAGTACTTTCTCAAACCCATTTTCTCGAAAGTATACACGTAGTTTTGAAAGCAGACAATTTCAAAGTTCAAACAACTAATGCCAACCACCTTCAAATGGTGACTTTACGTCACCCAGATCCATTTCGTTATGGGCAATCGCAGTGTTTTCTCAAAAGCCCGTCTGGAGGGAGCAATTACTGCAGACACTTGCGAAACTGCTTAATATAAAAAGGTTTTTTCATCTGTGATTTAAAGAACAACATACAAAAACACTTCAGATTCCGCAAGTCCCGCAGTCAGATTGTGCCGGAAAGGGACGCCACGGAATTGTATTTTCGAGATCTCACGCGAATATGGAACGGATGATGCTAGGAAAAGATTTAGTATAAATGATTTGGCAAACATTATTTGTTTTCGGCATTGTTTTCCAAATACGCATCTTTTCTGAAAATGAAAATTTTTTTGGTTTCGATTGCCGTTGTGATTATAATACTGTTATTACTAATCGTTTCTCTTCTGACTCCACGTATTTAGGCATATGTTCGTGGTTTGCATAGAGCATCTGCTCTTTTCGAAATGGCCAAACATCCAAGAAACAGATTAAAACGCGTTCTCCGTAACAGCGCAGTTTTCCTGTAGGGGGATGGCACAGGGACTCAAAATGACCCTAGGAACTTCATACTTTGGGGTTAGAGTGCCTAGGGGTGGGATACACTTCAGCCAAAAAATTGACCCCAATTATCGATTTTTGACCTACCAAAATCGAAATTTTCATTGTCATTTTTCACCCTCGTGTTACATACCATTCGATAGAGCATCAAAAGTTATGTAGGAATCTATGTTTTCGTGAAGATTGGTTAACAATTGTTTGAGAAAAAGTAAAAAAATCGATATTTTTGAAAATCGAGAAGATTCAATAATTTCTTTCCCTATTTTCCCATGATTTCCGGGTCCTGAAAATTTGGTACAATGTGTAAAAAAGGATGGCGAATCCAATAAAAATTATCGCGACATTAATTTCGAACCCATGCATCGCTTTATTGAGCAAATTCTATCACCCGATCGGACCGATTCTCATCTCAGGTTCGAATCCGCCTGCCGACATAAAATTTTTGCCAGATTTTTTTTGTCACCGAATGATGCTGTAAACATTCTAAACCAACTTTTATGTGTATTCTGATCTATTTTGAGTGCTTTCGCTAGTTGTTCGATTCCTTAAAGAGTTCACTATTTGCTTTTCTCGGCTTCTTCGGCAGGTTCCTTCGTACCCTTCTTCATTGCCTTATCGAGCAGTTTCTCCTTATTTGCCTTCTCAGAGTACCGAGAGGATAGTTTTTCACGTTTAACACATAATGAAGAGTATTATGGACAATTTCGAAGAAAATTTCGATGAAAATCTCTGAATAGATAGAGCCGACCAATGACGATCTGACAGTTCCGAGTCGGACAAGTATGATTGTTGAACCAGTAAATGTAAACTTGGAAGTTTTCATAATTTGTTGATATTGACTAACTAGACGTTGATTACGCGTAGCCCGAGGGGAGGGGAAATAGAGATAAATACAAAGAGATTAATGGGACTCCTCGTAAACGAACTCGCCCTATCGGAAGACCAAAAACGAGATGGAAAGATGAAATTGTTCAACTACTTGGTGTCAATTGGAAGGACACTTGCAAAAGAAACCCCTATGCATGGAGAGATAGCATCGTTCATCGGGCCCAGACCTTGAAGCATGAATAAATCAGTATCTGTATCTGACTAACTAGAAGTGATGTGTCGAGGTTAAATACACTACGCTCTATGCACAGTTCTGGGTGCAGGTTTTTGTTCAAGTGGAAGTTCAGTAGCCGGCTCCAGGTTCGGTCCAGGGGAAGCTTGGTAGACGGCTCCAGGTTCGGTCCAGGGGAGCTGGGTAGCCAACTCCAGACTACATTAAAAGGACCAGGCAGCGGAGCAAAACACATTTTTAAATCAAGTGATTTTGCAGTATGTTATTGTACTATCCTTAAAAACAATAAAGAAAGAAAAAAATAAATTTAAAAAAATTTGCATATTTAAGAAAAAATGATTTAAAAAAATGGTATACTGTATCAAGATTGGTGAAGTGTTGATGTGTGTAATTGTTGTATTACGGTATTTGCGTGCCGCGTGTATTGTGCGTATTGCATTTTGCCATTTTTCGCGCGCTTTTTTGTTTTCCTTTCAACTTGCGTTGTTCACGTTCCTTCTATGGTTTTCTGCTTTATACTTGTCACTAATCGTTATTCTAAAGCTTTTCCAATGTAACGAAAGGACGCACATGGTTGGGAACACGCCCGAAACCTTTTAAGTCTCGCGCGTTGTGTCATATTCGACTTATAATTACATTTCCCTATTTTAAGGTGAAATGCGGCGCCAAATCCAGGATATCAAGGACTCAGAAAGGACGCCAAGTCCGTCACCATCAAGAAGAACAAGGAGAACGTCAAGTTTAAGGTCCGCACCAGCCGCTTCCTGTTCACCCTTGTCATCCAGGATAAGGAGAAGGCCGACAAGCTGAAGGATTCCCTCCCGCCCGGACTCCAGGTTTAAGCTCAATTCTGTTTCGTTTACTTTCATGTTATGCTCCAAAACTCGCTATGAATAAATGCGAGTTGTTTTAGGAGCTCCTGTCGACCGACGAGTGGGAGTTGCGAGGAGAAGATTGATGGAGGAGGAACGAGTGAAAGAAGTTAGCTCATTATTTATTTTATTTGATTTTACATTTATATTCTTATTGTTGCTGTGTAGTGCTGTTATCAAGAGGCACTCGTCTCTTGCGAGTCCTTTTGTGTAAGTTGCTCGCGAGAAAGAGTTACACGCGAGTGCATTTCAAATGTTTAGTCACAAGCATCGGTCGCGTACGTGTAGATTTAGGCCATTCACTGTATTGTTTCCGCCCGTCGATCCAGCCGATCAACCAAACCCTCACATTGGCTGCGTTGTGAACACAATGTAGCGCGAGCAACTCACGAGTGACTCCGATGTGTGACTCCGGGAATTAGGCTCGCGCGCGTCCGGTTAAAATGTGATTGCCACAAAAGGTTCGGCGAGTGCTGGGTGAGCAAGCACTAGTCGAATTAGCTTCACTATCTCTGTCCATTTCATAAACGCCTTTATACAAAAAGTTGGACAATGAGTAATAATGACGAAATTTGAGTGATTTTAGAATCTCCCGTCGATCGATGAGTGCGAATTGGAGAAGAAGAAGAGATAATGGAGGGGAGAAGCAGCGGGAAGAGGTCAGCTCATTCTTTATTTATTTCACTCAGTGGTTGCAGGATAATATTACGGCAATTAGTGTGGTTATTTACAAAAAATACTCAAATGGTGCAAGGTCCCGGGTTCGACTCCCGCAAAAGATCAGACCACCCCAACAGGTCTACCAAGCCTGGTCCAAGTTGGTACTGGTGTTAAAACCAGGAGTAAAGGGCGGTGGTCGCCAGCTGGCAACTGAGTGACTGATTATGCCGTATATGCCTAGTTTGCGTGCACACTGAAAAGCGCAATGTTCCGCGCATGAAAGTATGCTGAAGACGGAACTACCTTTACGTTTACCTTTAATACTCAAATAAGTTACCTTGGCGCTTGCAGTAATATTACTTTTTACTTACTTCATATTTGCATCTAACTAGAAACTTACTTTGTTAGTGCTCTCAAAAAAGTAATATTATTTCAACATAGCTACAATGTTACTTCTTGCTTACTTCAAATTAGCCTCTGTAGCTAGCACAAACTTAGTTACTGAGATATTGCTAAATTGTAGTAGGAAAAAGGTAATGTACCGTGGTACTGCTCGTAACTTATTTTTCTGCAAATAAATTGCGGTAATATTACCATGCAATCTCTGAGCAGTTTATATTGCAATTCTCATAGTTGAAGCTGAAGATCACACATTTGTTTTGAACTTTTAGACACATATCCTTTTATTCTACAGCTCGTATGCCAACAATAGGTCAAATAGGTTCTCGCTAGCGAGGATGGGCTCTTCTGAATGGCGACCAGACCGTGTCGGAAAACGAAACATTTTGAATGTATTATGCCTCTCTGACCACTTTTTTTGACAATGCTTTAAAAATTGGGTAATGTGCACTTCACCGTGCTTTAGTAATTTCTGTCGAAATACCGGCTAGAACCCCATTTCTCCCTTTTCAGGTGCACAAGCTCTCGGACAAAGTGTACGTGGGACTGGCGGCTTTCCACTCGGACGCCAAGACCGTCCTCGACAAGATCAGAAAGAGTCTGCACGAGCTCAGAGAGAACAGATGCATCAAACCCAAGGTGAGTACAGTTTTGTTTTCTAAAAATCTGCACATTTGAATATATATTTTCTATTTTATTCCAAAGTATAATTGCTGATACTCTTGATAGTGAGGGAATGATCAGTTATCCTCTAAGAGGATTCCTATATAATTTTAATATTTTTTGATTCCTAGTTTCGATTATTATTAATCGGGAGGTGATTATTTCTTATGGAGCTCTTACCAATTATTGGGGATAACTTCCTTTATGATTTGATATTGTTGTTTTTTTAAATAGATGTTTTTTAAACATAAAATAAATATAATGTGGAAAGTCAATTGCAGGAGGGTTTCCCGATCACTGCCAGCCTGTCTACATCCACGCTTTCAACAAGATCTAAGAGGCCACTTCTTCGATACAACCCGCAAGGACATCGTTTTCATCAAGAATTATTTAATTGTTTGTTTGTGAATTCTTGTTGTATTTGGGTGCATACATACCAGTGCTAGGTTGTCTGAATACTGTTCATACAAAATTTAAATGTCTTCTCTCAGTTACTAATCAATAATTGACTTTTTCCTCTGAGCCAATCAATAGTTTTTTTCGTTACCGTAATCAATTTTTAACAATGTCACGTGTCCTGTTGTGAACTTTTCTCGCTGTGCCAGATTTACCTCTGCCGATGTCGTTGTCGTCATTGTGTTTTCCCGCTTATTCGATCTAGTCCGCTGAAGAGTCAATTAGTCTTCTGTGCTCGTGCAACGGATTTCAATGTGCTGAAACTATTTTGTGATGTCGACTTCTTCCTTCATCCGCAAAACTATATTTACTTTCCCATATTCATCGATATTGACGTCATGCGAATAAAGATTAC
Organism: Pristionchus fissidentatus; assembly: GCA_036245785.1. NCBI lineage: Eukaryota > Metazoa > Nematoda > Chromadorea > Rhabditida > Neodiplogasteridae > Pristionchus > Pristionchus fissidentatus. The sequence continues at coordinate 10,447,888 of BTSY01000004.1, forward strand.
AAACGAATATTTATGGCTCTTGCTTTACAGTGCTCTGCAATGTCCGCTAATAGCGTTTCCTTGTTATGATCCGGCTACCGTATCCTAGTCGGATATTTTGATAGCAATTAAACTGCAGTTACGAAGACCAGGTACGGTGTTCTGTTTCATTTCTCGACTCTTCCGTCGTGCGTTGAACCTCCACAGGGCATATCACAGTAGGAATATACTTAACAATAGGAAATGAATAGCCAGCATAGATGGAATGAATACAGCACGTGCTGCATTCATTCCTTCTATGCGTTGTCAAAGCGGATCTTTAGAGGGGGGGACGGAGCGGAAGGAGGGTGTGTGCGAACATAATTAAACACGAATATTCAATCCTTTTTAAGTTGCACATGATGCTGTAATAAAACTGCATGCACACCTCTCGACTATAAGTCAGTTTACACCCCTTGCCCTCCCCTGCTCCGTCCGGGTCTTGCAGGAAGCCGGTTCAATTGATGAATCCATTCGAGCCGAAGGTCCAACAGGTGCTGCCGTAAGCTGCGCATGAATGCGCAGCTTACCGCTGCACATGTTGCGTGCTGCATGAATAGCACGTGAAATAGGTCATCTCTAAAGTAATAAAGATAACGAATCTGTAGGCAAGCCGAAAAATATGGGCAAAAAGGTGGCCGGCAAGAAGCGAAAAATCAAGCTTCTTTCGGGTTAAATACACATTCGATTATGACAAATGCGATCGTAACGGGGAGTACAACTATTAGAACGTTTTGGCAACAAAGAACAAACGCAATATCACTGGAATTAAATAAAACCGCAAGGGAAAGGGTGAATTTGATGACCGGCCCGAATCTCCTACAAAGTCTTCATTCAATCGCGAACTGAACAATTGTTGTGTTACCGTAGGAACCTCGCAAAATCACCAATCTTGAGTCTAAATAAATAAGGTAATTATTTTTAAATGCATTTTTATCGATTTTTTTTCAATTTTTTTGCTTAATTCGATGAGAAACAGCAATTCAAGCTCTATGAAATAAGCTTCACTTGTTTTTCACTGCCTGGTCCCTTTAAACACGACATACCGTCAATTTGGATTTTTTTGAACGATTACCCAGTAAAACCAGGGTCAAAACCGGCCAACCTCTTAGTCATATTGAATTTCATCAATCGGTCTGAAAATTATATTGAGCGTAGATCATTGCGTTATCCAGTTATGGCGATTTTCGTTTGCGGCGATTACGGTATGCCGCACTATCGACTATTTTTGCACTATTTTTGGAAAACTAGTTGAAACATGAATTTCCAACGTTATGTTGGTTTTCTAATGAAGTACGCCTTTTATAGCCAATTAATCTTCGGTTATCTCTTTTTACGTAATAAAATCAGTTGTCGATAGTGCGACCTACCGTAATCGCAGCCCACGGGAAGTGTCATAAATCGAGAATTCAATGAGCTACACTCAATATAAGAACTTGGATGGATAGGTAAACATGAGAGGCATTCAGCGAACAATTTTCAGACCGATCGATGTACTCCAAGACGAATGGGAGGAGGTTGACTGGTTTTGACCCGGTAAATCCTGGGTTTACCAGGAAATTATGCAAAAACTTTCAAAATGACGGTATTTTGGGGAATGTTAATCGCTTCAAACAGAACTGGTTTATCCCGTTGCAAAACAAAGTTCGTTGAAATTTAGGAGCGCGTTATACATGTTTGAAAGCATCACGTCGAAACGAGTTTGACAAGGATTAGACAGGTATTAGATATTTCCGACGTCACAAAACATTTTTCCTGTGATTCCCCACGTTCTCCGAATCATTTTGGATCTTTTCGAAATTTTTTATTTTTAACGTGTTAGAACATCGAACAACTAGCAAAAGCACTCAAAATACATCAGAATACACATAAAAGTTGGTTTAGAATGTTTACAGCATCATTCGGTGACAAAAAAAATCTGGCAAAATTTTTATGTCGGCAGGCGGATTCGAACCTGAGACGGTCCGATCGGGTGATAGAATTTGCTCAATAAAGCGATGCATGGGTTCGAAATTAATGTCGCGATAATTTTTATTGGATTCGCCATCCTTTTTTACACATTGTACCAAATTTTCAGGACCCGGAAATCATGGGAAAATAGGGAAAGAAATTATTGAATCTTCTCGATTTTCAAAAATATCGATTTTTTAACTTTTTCTCAAACAATTGTTAACCAATCTTCACGAAAACATAGATTCCTACATAACTTTTGATGCTCTATCGAATGGTATGTAACACGAGGGTGAAAAATGACAATGAAAATTTCGATTTTGGTAGGTCAAAAATCGATAATTGGGGTCAATTTTTTGGCTGAAGTGTATCCCACCCCCAGGCACTCTAACCCCAAAGTATGAAGTTCCTAGGGCCATTTTGAGTCCCTGTGCCATGCCCTCCTGCGCTGTTACGGAGAACGCGTTTTAAATGCATCTTTAAAGCGAAACATCAATCAATAAATTCATGAATGATAATTACGATAAACTTGCTAGAAGTTATGAGCATGGGTCGAATGCCGTTTCAGATAAGTAGACACTAGGAAAACTGACGCGGAAGACGATAAGAGAATAAACATATATTTATCAGTAGATCAAAAAAAGTCAAATAAAAAGCATAGGCGCAAAGTAGACGGGCATCTATGGTTATGAAGTGACGTGAATCATGTAATAGGCAAAATAGGATAAAGGTCTCGAGGATAAAGGTCCTCGAGAAGAACACAATGCGTTATCTCACTTTACGAGTACCTTTCAGGGGATGTAAAGCGTTTATGCATATTGTACGACATAATTTCGAGCAAACTGTTTCGGAAGATTTGGCTCTGTCTGTTCTACTCTAACTTCCAATTATCAATCGGATGGCGATGCCATCCCTATTTTGACTTGTTGTTGTGAGTGTTATTTTACAACTGTTGACAAATTCAATGCAGACGTGATTGGCACAACTCTTGATGCTGCAAATATGATTTTATTTACAAATATGGGATCACGCGCAAAGTCAAGCATTAGCTTCCTTCGAATTTCTGTTCAAAGTCGGATATCACTAACACTGTTCGGGAGTGCGAAGGTGCCTGCGGAGAAAGGAACGAAATGCCGGTGTTCCAATGATTTGCACCACAGAATGCGAGAGTGAATTGAATGAGAAGAGCAGAATGATCGGTAGTTGCACGACTGAATGATGTCGAAATGCATTTTTTCACCGATGTTTATTGTATCGACACAAATTTGGCGGTCTTTAATATGTGCTGCAGAACCTTCGGTAATGTCGAAGATAAGCGGAGAAATGAGTAAGTAGACTGGCACAGCGAGGAATACGCCGAAGAGTCCAATCTAAATTGTTATACCTGGTAATTTTGGCAATTTAAAATTCAATTTTTTTCAATTTAATAAAAAAACATCTATCATAAAAATGGTTTTGAGTAAATATCAAACTGATCGAGGTGTTCCCGAACCTGCAGTAGTGATTGCCTTGTCTGTCTCAATATCGTCGATAATCTTGCCATGCTTTGCGAGCTGCAATTATATTTTTGAGAGATAATATTATTCCAATAACTCATTCCTATCATTGACTTCGGCATTATATGCAGGAGACTAATTGACAACGCAATGGTACTCTTTCAAATACTCTTGCGCCTCGGGCGTTAATCAAATATATTTTATTTAATAAAGTTTTTGTGAAATATAAATACCTGTGCTGGCGATTCTTGTTCATCTCGTACAATATGTGGCAGAGAAGGGTTAGAGCGAATAAACCGAAGACGGCGACAATTGCAAATGTGATGATGCCATTAGTCTGACAAATGACATCAAACTCTCCGGAAAGGGATCAGACACGAGAGTGTGTGCGAAAGTGAACGAGTCTTTCTCGACTTCACACTGAGATGAAACACCATGCCAGTGAACGCACATTTGCAGTTTCCTTGTCGAGTATTCCAAAATTTCGCCCACTTTCGATCCAATCACATTCCGGACATAACTGCAATAAGACCATCGTGATCAACGGTCTCTTCATTCTTCACACTATAGCGGACGTGAAAATACGCAAAAAAACATTCTACAAGATGAAGAGTCCGTTGCGATTACGGGGTGAACATTATCTGCGATTGTGTTTTTAGATATTCTCGACTACTCAACGGAAAAAGAGTTTTCCTAAATTTTGGATGTCCGCTTCTTCTTCTTCATTTTCTTCTTCGTACCTGTGCGAGAAGTTTGCTATTCTCTTCCAATGGACGGTTCATATTGATGAGCGAATATTTGATCGACATTGCATTCATTCCAAGCATTATAATCGCCGTTACCGCTGAATCAATCAAATAGACAATATTTTTTCCAATCCAACGGGAATAGGGCTGTTGAACGATGCATTTGCTCCAAACATCGGGGTGTCTTTTACAGAATGACCCAATTGTCCCAATTTACCCCTAGTTTAATCTCAAAACTAGGGCGTATTAAACAATGTGCGAAAAGCTTTCACCTCCTCTTAATTTTCTTCCGACTGTTGATTTGCATCTATTAAAATGACACACTTGCAGTTTTTGGACGATTGAGAAGCAGCTGAGAACCGGGCATCATGAGTTTCTGATGACGATAGAAGAGAAGAATAACGAACAGCCCACAGAGATTGGCGAGAAGGAAAATAAAGACTACCTGAGATTTATTCTTTTCACATTTCATCTCTGCATTGCGGACAATCCGGTTATTTGAAGAAAGAAAAACAAAATGAGGAAATGAAACGGACAAAAAATATCCAGAACGGTAGGATGCTGGATTTGCACATGAATCCTATGCAATAGCCGCCCCCGAGAGGAGCATGGAGGAATGGAACGAAAATGATTGTAAAGTGGACATTCTGGACGAGATATGCAATCTGCGGATTTAATATTGAGATAAATGCAGCTAAATTCCATGATGTCACTACACAAACCAACCACCAGCAAGGGCGAGCGTTTAAAAGTAAGAGAGCAAAACAAAAGATCACCTGTAAAAGCACGGACACGGCATGAATGTCTGGTGAATGTCTGGTTATTCCGCGCAATTTCAGCATGAGAAACAAGCAGAAGATGTTCAGTGCAAATGAAATCGAGCCGATAATGAAACACATCAATCGAGTTTGCGAATCCGATAGAAAGATATTGCTGGTCATGCTCCTGAAAATTATTTATTTCACCATCTCAAAGATGTCGTTGAACTAATTAGAATCATATGAATAGTATTTATTTAAACTTTTAAAAAACTGAAATGCATCATGGTATATGAGATCTACGTGAGTGTGATTAACTAAATTTAAATCTCGTATCTTAACGATACGAAAATGTATTTTCGATGATGTTCTAGGTGCTCTAAATCTAGAAATTGTCGGATACAATCTATGCGATAGTCCACATTATATTCCGTGGAAATCAAAGATCTGAAGAACGAATAGAGGGCAAATGTAAATTGTGAAAAAAATTTAAATTGTAAAGAGAGACACATTCTTACTGTTAATCACAATGCCGGCCGAGAAATTTATAGAATTTATGGCATGAAAGAAATGTTATCGTAAAAGAATTATTTACTCAACGGGGAAGGTGATGCATGTGGTCAATATCTTCAGTAAAGTGAACAAAAGCAATAAGTGATGGTAGTGAAAATACCGATTATAAGAAGACCAGAGCGCATGATGTTAACTTTCCCCAACAACAAGGAAATGAACTAGGAAGGGAAAAGAAAAATAGCTTAAATGTTTTCAAGAGTATACAGAGTTACAACGAAAATGAATTATGATGCGATTTAATTAATATCGTAAATATCGCTTATCGTTCGTGAGCGGAATGAAAGAGTAGGAAGAACTGAAGGTGTCTCAGAGCGCTTATTGGAACAAAAAATAACACGGCCAATTTAACGTGGGAGACTTGCAATCCGACAGTGGCGGTCATACCCTTTCACGCCCTTTTCGCAAGTTTCACAAGTGTTCCGAACACGTTTTTACAGTACCCTGAAGCAAGCTGAGTCAACGTCAATTTTTTAAAAAAATTTTCACGAAACTCCAACGATGGAGTGTCCTCATTGCTTTGTACTTGTCGCAGGTACCCCAGTCGTGACGGGAAGAAAGATGGATAGTTTTTCACGAACTCTTACTTGGAATGTTCTGTTTTCCAGACAGCTCGAAATCGAGCCAACAGTTTTAGTGGATAGGCCAATGGTGAAGTTTGTGTTTTAACTTGGAGTGAGATACTCTATCGAAGGCTTTTGCAAAATCAAAGTAAACGACATCGACAGGTTGACCAGCACTAATGGAAGATGCCCAGTGTTCAAGCGCGGCTAACATTTGAAGCTCACGAGAGCGTTTCTTTCGGAAACCGTACTGTTCGTCAGGGAAGATATCTAAATTTTCGCAATGCTCAATGATGGGCGTGCACAGGAGGCGCTCAAAGACTCGGCAGAATAGAGACGTAATCGAGATTGGTCTGTAGTTTAGAGGGTCGGAGAAGGGATGGGATTTCTTGACTGGAGATACAATTGAGTGTCTCCATGGGGAAGGGACTACACCTGTTTCGTATGAGTGGCGAAAAATGAATTCAAGAGGTTCAGAGATGGGTACAGCTATCTTTTTGATGTAGCTGAGGTCGATGTTTTCTGGTGTCCTACAGGAAGATCGCTTCCATCGTTCAATAAGCGAACATATTTCATGTCTCAGAAATGATGTTTCCTGATAGTTTCCATAAACACTGGCGAATGTCTCAGCTGGTAAGTTCGCTATGTCGGCACTGAACCTACCGATTACAAGACAACAAGAGCTCGTGGTGTAAATTCTCTTCAAAATAAGCAATATGTACTAAACGGGAACGGAAATGTTCTCAAGCTGAATGTGAGTATTAAAAGAAATAGAGAAAAGTAGGAATTTATTTCGATAGTGTTTACTCGAGAGAAAAATATATGAGGCCGATTGCGTAATTGTCGGACAAACCTCGGTACAGACGAAAAGTCAATGTCTGAGGAAACAGTGGTTTTCGGTACTATTTGATATGCTTATCAAAGTGGTGTAGTGTCATGGTATGCAAATTCACCTGGAGCTCGATCTTAAGCTCCAAAGATCCGGCAAATTCACTGTTTTTAGGCTATATCTGGATACCCGATCAAGCAATCGAAAAAGTTTCAACATAGACTCTAGCTAAATTTGCATAAGGAATCTTATGCATATATTTAAAATGCGTTTTCTCTCTTGGTTCTTCAGATTTGTAAAATTGCCAACGCCTAAGGAAAAAGTGCGAGCGCATACATTTACAGGAGGTGTGTCAATCCTGTATTGATGTACGTTTTAAATCAGGGGAAACATCGATGTCTGCGAACGGAGTTATGATTTTTCAAGTGACCGGCATCTAACTTGAAATTGCTATAGGACGGTAAATGGAATGAGAGAATGTGATTTGCATACCCTTTGCAATGAAGCGAAGTCGATGTGTTTAGATCATCGCATATTATCTCTAACATCTGTGTGAATAATTCCTTCATGGTCGGGGAGACCTCCTCGTCTTTAGCCGTCATGGTTCTCTACTAGCCCCACTTCCTTTAGCTATTGATCCACTCGACCAATCTCCAACTATCAGTCGTGTTCTCAGGCTTAACCAATACGCAGAGTAGTTATCACCAAAACAATTGGCGATAGCTTCCGCTGCTATCAGTAAAAACCACGGCTTTAGCTCGCTTGTTGGCACGGCCAACAAGGTCCACGCTTGGCTACCCTGACCAATAATGAGGTTTTAGCTCGCTTGTTGGAACTTCCAACAAGGTCCTTCACCTTGGCTACCTTCACCACCACTTAATCACACTCAATCACAGAGGTTTCAGCTCTTCTGGTAGACGACCACGTGCTAAACTTGGCAGCACGAGTTTGAAGTACCTGCGAACCTCTAGCACCAGGGAAAACGGCACTAGAGGCGACACTCGATAAAGAAATATGCAAAAACAGCCAATAAACTATGCGCAAGCAAGTTAAACAATCCTGATCGCCAAAATGTTATGTCTGTGCACAACGGGTGTTTTAGTGTAATATATTTATAATACGGGAGCAAACGGAATAACGACGTCTCGCTACGCGAGCGGAGGACAAGAATGAATTACGTAGGAAAAGAGCGGGAACTCTCAGCTACGCAGTCAATATGTAGAGTATACAATGAAGAGCGTGATACTCAGTCAACGGTTTGAATTTGGCGCCAAGTGTACGGGAAGTTGAGTTTTTTTTTCTAAACACATCGACTTCGCTTCATTGCAAAGGGTATGCAAATCACATTCTCTCATTCCATTTACCGTCCTATAGCAATTTCAAGTCAGATGCCGGTCACTTGAAAAATCATAACTCCGTTCGCAGACATCGATGTGTCCCCTGATTTAAAACGTACATCAATACAGGATTGACACACCTCCTGTAAATGTATGCGCTCGCACTTTTTCCTTAGGCGCTGGAAATTTTACAAATCTGAAGAACCAAGAGAGAAAACGCATTTTGAATATATGCATAAGATTCCTTATGCAAATTTAGCTAGAGTCTATGTTGAAACTTTTTCGATTGCTTGATCGGGTATCCAGATATAGCCTAAAAACAGTGAATTTGCCGGATCTTTGGAGCTTAAGATCGAGCTCCAGGTGAATTTGCATACCATGACACTACACCACTTCGATCAGCATGTCAAATAGTACCGAAAACCACTGTTTCCTCAGACATTGACTTTTCGTCTGTACCTCTGTCTGTACGTCTGTACTTTTCGTCCGAGCTGTGTTGACGTTTGTTCGACTTTTACGCAATCGGCCTCATATGAGCAGCAATATTTACACCTTTTTCTGTATGCTAATTGGCTCTCGACAAATTTGCTCGCTTGAAAACATAAGTGTGTGAACAGTTACTTCAGCAATTTTCCCATCAACATTGTATAAACGATTTAATAAAAATTATAATACAGAATTTCCAGACTGGAAAACCATGGCATTTCCGGGGACTCCCCTTGTGTTAGGTGTCTTTGATTTGAACGTAGTGTTTGGGAATTCTGAAAGTCCAGCATACGTTAGCTCTACGATCAGTTCCCGAAGAAAATACAATTTAAAAAAAAGAGTTCACTTGTCAGTGAGTGTTAGTATAGTTCTCAGATGGCAAACGGACGGAATAGGTAACAGTTGTTGTGTTTCATTTCGAAGTTTGTTCTGTTGTTTTACCATTGTTTGTTTCGTTTTTAAAACTTTTTAATCGATTCTCTCTTTTATTCCAAAATTCAGTGGCGTCTGCCCGTGCTAGGGCAGCCTTTTACAGGGAAGTAATGAACGAGCTGCATCATTTGGCGGAGACTTTGCTGTTTCGATCGATATGGTTAGAACTTGTCGCTCGATCCTTGCGATCCACTATTGCTGTCCGAAGCTGCCCGGTCCATCTTAGAGTTGCAGGTTTATCGAATTTGTAAACCGGTAGTGTAGTGCTCACAAGCTTAGCTTCTAAGAAACGGTGTTAAAACAATACAGTGAGACCAAAGATCGAAAGTTTCACTTCATTCCTTTTTAGATCAATACTTATTCATGATAAATGAAGTACAAGCAGTGCTAGGGAAACTGGACGTTAGAGAAGGTGACGAACGCATGAATTTATCGGTTAGTTGCGAAGTTCAATGGAGCAATGGAAAGTTGGCTGCGTCGTTCATAATAGAGTGCGTGTGAGATCACGCTCTCTTCATTGCTCGACCGGTCGGCAGGTGAGAGAGTATGCGAAATGAAGAGGCTGTTGTCTCACATTTCGCAATTTAGTTCATAACACTCCGTGTTCGATTACAATTTACTTGAGGAAATTTGATTTGCTCCAATTCTTGACACTGCTGAACGGGCAAATATTATTGATAAACATTGCAAACTCTTTTCATTTTCATGTCCGCTCACTCCCACCACTAACACTGATCGGAAGAACGTATGTTACGTCGGAAAAAGGATCGAAATGCGGGAGTTCCGTTGATTTGCGCAACTGAATTGACGAATGAATTGGACGAGAAGAGCAGGAGGGCAGGCAGTTGAACTTCTAAATTTAATGGCTGTTCTTTGTATTTTTAAAAATATATTTTAGTGCTAGTTCAAAAGAATATCATTTCCTCTATATAATCGAACCTTCAGTAACTTCGAAGATTAGTGGCGAGAGGAGCAACATGGTTGGCAACGCGAGAAATATTCCGAAGAGCCCGATCTAAAAATACTATCGATATTTTAAGGAAATTTAATCGCCACAGTAACAAGTTCTATTACATGTTAATATAACAAGTTCTATTACATGTTATCAGTTTATATAGGAGTTAAAAGCAGTGTTAAAACTTCTCTATAGTTCACCATTGGTTGGTATGCTTAAAGAAGTGCAAGGGTAAAGTGAACTAATACACAGTACCTGTACGAGTGCTTGTTTCGTTTGTCGTAATATACTTGACATTCTTACTGCGCTTTGTGAACTGCAAATTATCTAATAGGGGATTATTGCTAAAAAAATAAAATTCCCTCCGTCTCCAAGAGGAAGTACATAACGCGTGTGTTCGAAAAGTTATCGGACTATTTTTTATCGTCAATTAGACAAACTCCTCTTTGTCAACTTTAAAGGGACCTGGCACTGCAAATGAAGTGAATTTTATATTAAAGATAATTTTATTCCGATTTTATTCCGATTCGATAATTTTATTCCGATTAAGAAAATCGGAATAAAATTATCTTTAATATAAAATTCACTTCATTTGCAGTGCCAGGTCCCTTTAAGGGTTTTACTTACAGTGTAGGTATGATATCTTCGGAAAAAAGTCGCAAAACTTTTATAATTTCACTATGCATACTCGATGCGACCGCCTATCATACCTGAGCTGATGATGCTTGCGAAGCTCGTAAACTATGTGGCCGAAACAGAGACCAATGAAAATCGCAAAGACGAACACTACGGTGATTGTTGTGATTCCATTGGTCTAAATAATTAATATTCTAAAATAATATTCATTTGCTATATTCTTTTTAATCACCCAATATTTTATATTTTTTTATAAAAATATATTCGGCTCTGCTGAGTGTAATTATCAGACTCTCCTCAATCTACATGCTCTCTCATCGATCAGGCAGCGCGAGGGAGCATGCAGAATTGAGAGGGTCAGACCATTACTCCTGATGAACGCACATTTGCTGTTTGCTCATCAACAACGCCGAAGTTTAGTTGACGTTCGATCCAGTCACATTTCGGACACAACTGCAAAAAAAAATGCTTGATATTCGAGATAATATTTTAATTTTTCTCAGGCCAAATTTAACTTACCTCACGCAAAATACGACAGTTGTCTTCCATAGATCGGTTCGAGTTTATTACGTAATATCGAGACGCCAAGCTGTTCACTCCCATCATTATAAACGCAGTTACCGCTGAACAGGAAGTATTTCAGCAACAGTATCTGCTTGTAAAAGGCCCTCCCCTATTCAACCACCTGAACTGTTCGTAGAAAAATATTTGAAGAAAAATCACTTCTTATTTTTACAAGTTTCTCATTTTGACCTGCAGTTTGCCATCTACTTAGAAGTAGATGAGAGCCGGGCATCATCAGCTTCTGATGACGGTAAAAGAGAAGAACAATGAATAGACCAGCGAGATTAGCCGACAGGAGAATATATATTTCCTGAATTTTTTTGGGCAAAATGATAAGTTTGAATCGGAAATTTTTCCCAGAAATGTATTTGCTTCAATTTGAAAGGAAAATGATCAAAATATAGTTGAAAGACAAAAAAAAGATTGATGGCAACAATAAACATACTGACAAAGAATATCCAGAAAGGGATCTGGCTTGCTTGACAGCCAAGACCGATGCAAAATCCTCCTCCTAGACGAGCATAGAGAAAGGGCACGAACACAATTGCAAAGTGAAAATTCTGGACGAGATAAAAAATCTGAAAATGACGGCGACAACAGCTTCCTAAACGAAACAGATGGTTTGCGATATCCTATAATCAATCACCTGTAATAATACGGAAACTGCATGAATATCGGGGGCGCTGAGCCCTCGATGTTTTAAAATGAGAAACAGGCAGAAAATGTTGAGCACAAAAGAAAGTGATCCAATGATGAAGCACATGATTTGTGTTTGAGCAATCGATAACAATACAGTATCGGTCATATTCCTGAATAGAATTCATAGATTACTCCTCATTGAAATATGTTTAGCTGACTTCAAAAAACGCTGCTAATGGTTATCGAAAATTTGAAACTACACTGAGAAAAATGGTTGTAGTTTTCTACTTAAATGTTTGTTAAATATAACAAACATCGAAATTTTTTTACAAACATTTTTTGAATGTAATAATAAAATACAATGGGGGATTGCGGTTGAGAAAATGGGCAAGATTCTGAACACTACACCAAGGTGAATATTTCACAGCCTTCTCAATATAATTGTGGCAATATTTCCTCTTGCTACAAAAAAATGAATTTGTACCCTTTCGGAATTTATACAGTACCCCGAAGTCTGCCTATGGAGAGCTGGCCAGTGTTCATAACTTGCGTCAAGAATGGGGAAACGCGAATACTGAATAATCTAGCGTGGGAAGACAAATGTGTTTGTAGTATTGAGGTAATGGTTAAAAGAATGGGTAACGTGACAGAAGCGTCACGTGAGGCAAACTCGGTTTTCCGACTTCAATGTGAACACAACTACAAGTGCCGGTACTGAACATTAGAGTGGGAGATGTGAGACCACGGTCTCCTCGTTTCGCACGCTCTCTCGTCCATCGACCGATGAAGAGAGTGTGCGAAATGAAGAGACCGTGGACTCACATCTCGCACTCTACTGAACATACCGATTACCAAACGACCACAACCCGTCGTTTTTTCTCTATCTCTACACAAACAAAAAAATGTACTAGGAAATGGGTATTGTAAGAAGAAGACTATTCTCAACAGGAAGATCGTTAATTATCGCAATAGTTGGAGCGAGAGAAATAGGATTATGACTTTGTGCATATTTTACGATGTATGGGATTTACAACTATTTCCTGAATAATAGCTTATTAATACCAAGAAACCGTATCCAGTGATATGTTTTTTCGGACAATGAATTTACGATCACTGCTCGGCAAGAACACTAGGTTAACCGGTGTTTTTATTAGAATGCCAAATCTATATTTCAATGAGAGAAAAATAGATTCATCGAAACTATTTATCGTATACGTGACGCAATAATTTATCCATAAGATGCGATATCAATTTCGTGGTTGAATCTTGACCAGGAAAGGAGCTGCGGCGCGTCCGAATGTGTTGACAAACTCAATCGCCGGGGGCACCTGCGAATTAAAATTCTACTAGCCGGGATGTGTTGAGGTTAAATACACTACGCTCTATGCGTACACTACGCTCTATGCGCACACTACGCTCTATTCACAGTTCTGGGTAAATGTTCGGTCCAGGGGGGATCGGTAGCTGGCTCCAGGTTCGGTCCAGAGGGAACTTGGTAGCCTGCTCCAGGTACAGTCTTGGGGGAGCTAAGCAACCTACTTCAGATTCGGACCAGGAGGACCTCGGTAGCCTTCTTCAGGCACGGTTCAGGGGGAACTCGGTAGCTTGCTTGAGGTTCGGTCCAGGGAGGAGGACTCGGTATCCGGCTCCAAGTACGGTCCAGGGGGAGTTTAGTATGTTGGGGGAATGTTAATCTCTAGAAAGAATACTGGCTTATTCCGTTGCATAATGCTCGTGAGGCTGAGAGCGATCGAAAAAAGTTGCCACGGAGCCACGAAGTGGCGTAGTTCTCAACGGAAACGCAGGATACCGTGTGTTGATTTCCCGGGCGTATTCGAACACGTTTCCGACATCGCCAAACACTTTTCCTGTGATCCCTCACGTTCTGCGAATCAATTGGTAACTTTTTCGAAATTTTTCATGTTAAAACTCGTCAAAACGGGTGAAATCGTGTTTCACGTTAATCAAGAACGTGCTAGAAGGGCATCTGACACTTGCGAATAATGAGGCAAACGTTTTGCCCGCGGCGGGGTTCGAACCGGGGGGTCTCGGTTTGAAAGTTAAGCGCGTAATCCACTTGGCTATGGATTTGGTCAATTAAATTTTGTAAAATTCGAAGGGTATTTTGATCTGTTGTCGTATGCAAAAGGATCCGAGAAGATAGAGCGATTTTTAAGCATTTTATAAAGCTTCCCGATACACGATTCCGAGCCTCCAGAAAGGGGTCAGGGGCGAGATAGTTTGCCAAAGTAAGAGAGTCCCTCTTGATTTACCTTGCTCTCTCGTTTTAAACCCATTCCTGCGAGGTTTGCCAGCATGTGGAACGATTTGGAATATACGAAAATTTGTAAAATCATGTGAAATCAAGTGAAATCAATCGATATTTCACTTCAAAACTCGGCAAAAGATGTTCAAATGTGAATCTCGTTACTCAAAAATGGGTTTGGGCCACATTTGACACTTGGAAAAAATGCGGCAAAAGACTATGCACCGGCGGGGATCGAACCTGAGACCCTCGGATTTCTAGTCGATCTCGCTACCGACTTGGCCATGAAATTATCGATTTTTCAAATATAAAGTTCGATGTGTTTTGTCGTTGCCTATCACATGCAAAAGGATCTGAGAAGATTGCTAAACTTTGAAGCGAATTATAGCGGAAAAAACGAAAAAACGTCACGCGGAAGGAAAAAAAAACCAACAGACAAACAGACAGACATTTCGATTCCCTAGTAGTGGAGGAATAAAAATAAATATAAAAATAAATTGAACAAAAAAATTCGACTTACTTTGTTGACGGGCACGAAGTTGCAGTTCTGCACGAAAGCAGCGAGCATCACAAAGATTTCCATTTTAGCTAGCGTTTCTCCTAAACAGTAAAAAATTAAAATTTCTACAAATTAAAAAAAAATGAAGAAATTTCATTCATACTCACCCAGACACGAGCGTTTGCCGACAGAGAACGGCGTTATACGAGGGTCCTGAAAGAAAGTTTTCTTAAAGTTTTCCTTACATGCGCCAACTACGAGGTTTCTCCCAAATTTCCTTTATTGCTCAAATTTTTCTATTTACGTTATTGTTTAATTGCTCAATTTATCGAGACCTTGACGAACTGTCCCTCCTCGTTTATGTGTCTTTCGGGACAGAAGAAGTCGGGACGCTCGAATTCCGCCGGATCGGAGTGAACCATGGAAAACTGCGGAAGAATTGTCGTGCCGGCGCGAATCGGCCAACCTAAGTGGGCGAATTTAATTTCCACTATGCGTAGTTTCACTTTCATGATTCCATTCAATTATGCATTAAAATTATGAAGAGTGTCCTAGTCTAGTCTTCCTTTCTAGACAATAAAGAGTGTTCCTTATAGTCGCTTATTCATCTAGAAATGAAGACTGGATAAACATACTGTTTGAAGCATAATTCTTGATTTTAAGAAAGGCCGTTTCGAAAAATAATACGTACCATCAACTTCCGTGTCTTGCATTGTTTGTCGGAGAAAGTTTATGGGGAGCACATTACCGACTCGGAAGACCTGGAAAAGGAAAGGAAACGCTTAGTTTTTTTAAAAGAAATTTTATAAGTCACCTCTTCAACTCACCTCCTCAACGAAAGCGGAGATGTATGGAAGCTGCTTTAGATCGGCGTGACGAATTCTCTTAAATTATTGTATTAATAAATATTACAATTTTGGAAAAAAAACAAATGTCGTCATTGTATTTAGATTTTCTCATTATCCTCTGTGAGTACAAAACGAACTCTTTTGCCGATGACTTCGTCTATTTCTTTCTGTAGCTTTCGCTGAGCATCAGGGTGATTCACAAGCTCGAGAATGCAGAGGCGAACAATGCTCACGGTAGTCTCGAGACCTGCAAAATAGTTTCAAAAATTTAGAAAAAAAGAAAAACACATCAGGCTTCTGATTCGATTTTAAAAAATTCAACCTGGTTTAGCCAAACACAGTAAAATAGGAAATTTTCGGTTGTAAGAATCCTTACCTGCTCCCCAAAGACTCGCTGCTGATGCCACCATCTGATCGTAGTTGTAATTGCCTGCAATGCAATGATAGGTGAACAATATTCACTGTTTCTTCTCACCTTTTTCGATTCCCTGTTCTTCCCGTTTCTTTGACTCTGCCAGGAAAGCTTCGATGTAACAGCTGGGCTTATCGTCGGCGTTGAAAGACTTCTCAACAGTGGCGATCGCCTACAATGCAAGCATCATCAGTGAACGGTGTTGCATTGTTGCGACATAGTAAGATGTCATACATCGCCCTGCTGTTGATCATTTCGTTTGCGTCCCTTTTCATCCATGATAATCTCTGCAGACCAATTTTTTTTTATTTAGAAAATAACATTTGTATTCACTAATTGTCAGATAAGCTGTAATAAGAATAGCAACTACCTCTTTCAAGTAGTTGTTGCTCTCTGTGGAGATCGCTCGCAATTTGCTAACAGGCGAGCCGAACAAGAACTCAAATTTGCGCAGAACAGGGAACGTTTCCAGGAACATGATGAATGGACCGCCCAAGTAGGGAAGCATCTGAACTTTTTTATTTTCGATTTTGCGCATCTTGTTGAGCAGTGTATTCAATGCACCAAAAAAGATAATATGCAGAAATAAAACGAACGTCCTGCTGCAGTTGCCTGTACTTGACCAGAACCGTATTGTCGAATTCGAGAGTGATTCCGAAGATGACGTACCAGACGATGTTTCCGACTGCTCGCTGAACATTTTAAAAATTATTTGACATAAGTTTTTTAAAGGGGGTGCATATATGTCCGATACTATCTAACAATCAAGTGAAAGTCCGAATCCCGAAAATCATTATAACTAATAGTTTTACCATGATATTCTCAGTGACATCCACTGCCGAATCACCCGTTTTCCTCCAGCGGGCAACGATCTCTTCCGCAAAGTGGTGCACTATTTCCTTTAATATTTAATCATTTATTTAATTTTGCTCTGCACTGATACATTGAGATGCACACAATCCGATATTGAGTTTTTTTTTCATTTTTGGTTTTTACGAAAATCGTTCTTAAAAAAATAGAAAACCTCCAGAGCAACCGAGCCCATTCCGGATTCGTGTAGACTTCTCAATGCAAACTTGCGTTGCTCCTGAATTTAGCACATTTAAATCATCAACGAATGATCATACAAGAAAGGTATGGTTGAAATATCGGACGAATCATATCGGACAATTGTGGTCGAAAGAACATACCTTCACCATTGAATTATCCTCGAAGCCGAGTCCATACAAACCACCGAAGGTGATGTCCATAACCTGCTCTGGGTTCTTCCTGCCTAAAGCAATTTATTTCAAAAAAATATGATTTTCGGAAATATTTGGAAGGAATCCAAAATGTATGAAAATATTTAGAAAATTACCGAGGAACACGTCCCCGTCCTTGACCAAATGCTCTTGCAGCACCTGTAAACTCCGATGTTGGATCGACAAATGAGTTATTTTCTGCTAATGAAAAAACTCACTTTGTGATCGCCAATGACAACCATGGGAAAAGGCATCCATACTGTGAAGACACGACCATACTTGGCCTTCCACGCAAGCAGCATCTATGAGTTCATTTAGACAGGAACTATCAGTAGAAAAAAAATCAGTTTGATTCTAGGAATAGGAAGCCAAGAGGATAAGTACCTTGTCGATTTCCCAATCGAATGAGAGCATGTTGCCGATGAGAGGAAGAGGAGGGGGACCAGGAGGAAGACCTGGCAAGGATCGCTAAATGCTCGCCCATTTCGTGCGGGCAATGGATACCGTCAGAGATAATATTTCTCGCAATGTATCATATTCGCTCACCGAGAATGCGATTGACACCGAAATAGTAGACGACGATAAAGGCGAGTAGAAGAACGACAATAAACATCCTGAAAGTATCACAAAATAAATCAAAACGAAATGCACGACGCAAATCAAGAAATGTAGGAGTTCACAAACAGGAAATTTTTCATTCTCAAGGAATAGGCGAAATCCTAAATGATTGTATGTAGAACGATCGCTGTCGTCTTTATATACCCGTTATTTCTCGATGATCATTGATAACTTATAGATAACAGCGTCCATGATCCGCTGTGCACATACTTTTGTTTTTTGTCTGTTTCTCGTGTTTTTCGCACTCTCTCCCGCCATTTTTCTCGCTGTCCTTCCCTTTTTCGTCGAGAGGAGAGAAGAACGTGGTCCGATTCTCTTATGATCACATGCTTTCTCTTTAACAGAGAGGATGAGAGAGTGGGCGAAAGAGGGAGAGACCAGAGTGATGTAATACACAATTGACCGTCCACAGCAGAGTCGAGGCACGGGGTGATAAGGAGCGAAGCGTGCCGAGGAACTCGCGAGCGATTGTGCGTTTATAGGGTCAGATTCGAGTAAAATGTCGATAAGAAAAAAGAGAAACCCCGACTTCTCACTACGCTCTTATAGTTTTTCAAAACATTTCACGCGTCACACCCATGACGGTGTAATCACATATTTGGGGATGACTACACGAGGTGTTTGCGACGCTCCACTTTGAAACAATTAAATTCAAAAAAAATATCGGCATTGAAGCGATGAAATACATTAGGGGCGCTTGGTTGATTAATGTTAGACGTGATTATCATCGGTCTCTTGACGACGAATGGAATTGCAATACGATCTTGATTAGCGAATAGGAAGCGGCGTGTTTCGATATAATCAATAAGTGATAATAAATTTTACTTGAAATTGGTTCTCAACGTTGACTCAGTGTCTCGCCACTCCTCTCAGCAACTGCCCACGCAACTTCGCTCTAGGCGTCGTTGGTTTCTCAATAACAAGAAAACAAGGGAAACTCGAGTGGGAAGGAAGCCTTCCTCCAACTCTCCTTGTATCGTCTCCTAGATACCATCGAGACCTCGTTGTCCGATGCGTAGTTGGATTCTTCGGGCGACCACTCACCACACACTTCGACATGGAGCTGTCTTGGCGGCTGCTACTGTTTCTCTCAACCATCATCCCACCAGCGTTCTCCGCTTCGGTAAGAAGCTTGCTTGATTAAGAAATAAGTTTTCCATAACTATTGTAACTCAATAATGCTGAGGGACTCTTGGAATTCTTCAGGAAGTGTTAGCCTCACAAAAGTGCAGTACCGTTGATTGATTGATTTCAGTGCGACAGCGCTTACGGCTGCGCGAATGGATACTGTCCGAAGGCGAATCAGGTTGGCTGCGGATGCAGTGCCTGCACCTGCGCCAATCCCTGTCTCCAGGGCACTCTCTGCAACGTTCGTAAGTGAATACACCTTTAAAATCACCGTTTTCTGGATTAGTGCTCGATTCATATGGTGGCCGAGCGAGTAGCATGAGTCCACCGACTTGCAACTATTCCGACCACAGGCGTATCTATAGAATGAGGGGCGGTGCTGATGAGTTAGATATTTGCAGTGAAGACAACGCCTTCGTGCGACGAGTGTCAGAAAACGCCGTGTCCGCCGAACCATGTCTGCACGCCGTACCTCGGCTACCGCAAGTGCGCATGCGCAGCTGGCTTCACCGGCAAGAACTGCGAGTTCGGTAAGAAATTGATGAAAACAGCAGCACGTCGTTCTGGCGAGTTTATGCTCATTCAGACGGGCAGTAAGACTATGCGAAAATAGCATGTAAATGAGATGCGGTCTTACCGCGAATTCACTTTTGCCAATATACCCAGAACGCCGTACGCGGTGCTGCTCATCGATGCGACACCTATTGCAGAGTTGGGGAACCAATGTGCCTCCTACCCGTGTCTCAATGGCGGAACTTGTGTCGGCGATTCGGTGTCATACAACTGCTCATGCACCGCAGCGTACAGGGGCAAGCAGTGCCAGAGTAAGTGAACTTGATTCTCAGCGACGATCTCCATCTCACTGTGATACGTTAACTGTAATGTGTTCTCCAGCCACGGGCGATCCCTGCTTCAATGTCACCTGCAGCAACGGAGCGGCGTGTAAGACAGTGCTGGATGTGAGAACCACTCCTTTTAATCTAGATCAACAGTTATGGGGCGTGTCTTGTCGCTGAGCGGTCAAAACATGGCCTTTCATACACTATTTCGACAGGATGGCTGATGAAAGCGTAATGACAAACCATGCTGGACTCTTCTGTGATAATAAACGCAGCGTAACTATATATTTTAAGACCACTCGGGGCGTATGCGACTGCCCTGCTGCTTGGCAGGGAAAAGAATGTGAAGAACCCGTGAAGATTCGTGAGTGCTCGGCTATCTAAATTCCGATAGTCGTAGCTCGTCAGGTGCATGCGGGTCATTATGCAGCGGTGTATGCTACGCAGCCATCTCCTCACTTAATTCGTCTTCCTTCACTCGCACCTACGCTGCCGATATGTCGAGCTATATGTGCAAGCAGCTCATGCTCGCTGATCCCACCGCAGAGTTTTACAGTAAGCCCTCAAAACATTCAGTCCCAAAAACACAGTGAACCCCCCTATATTCCGGAAATCTAAGTGATATTCATAGTTGTAAGTTGCACGATCGCAATTACATCTTCGTCCTTCAGTCGTTGCTGGATTCTATTGCTATCTGGGTGCGGAGCCGCGTTTAACGACACCATCGAGCGATGCGGAATGCGACACGCGATGTCCAGGTTGGGTATTCGTATCAGCACTGCTTCTTGACTCTCCTCTTCAGGTTCTTCCAACTCCAAGTGCGGCACGAACGACTTTGTTCGCCTGAACTCGTACCCATTCACAGGTGAGTGTACCGCACAACCAATTTCTCAAATCATACTTCTCACAGACGAGAGGACTCAATGCACATCCACCTCGTGCGGCCCAGCAGCAACGGGATACTGTGTTGAGCAGGATGTAATCAATAATATTAATTAATATAACTCGCAAATGCTCACATGGCATCATTTTAGCATCGAAAATACGAATTTTATTGTTGCAGAACTCCTATTCTTGCGTGTGCGCTCCTGGAATGTCCGGCACCAATTGTTTGTCTCGTGAGTAACATATTTTCCTTCCACCTTCAACAACACAAACACGTTGTTATCTCTAAATGAGTCACCATCTGTCTCACATTTGTCAAATATTTCTAGCCCTCGACCCGTGCGCCTCCTTCGGTTGCCTGAACGGCGGAACTTGCCTGGCCACGGAAGATCTGTCGGACGCACGATGCAAGTGCAAGGCGGGATACACGGGAGCAAAGTGCGAAGGTACCGTATCTACCCACTACCGTATCTTTCCAACTTTACCTTACCGTACTCTACCGTATCTTCCAAATCATGATACAGTATCTCCCAAATTGCGCGTTGCAGATGTGGATCGATGCTACTTCACGCCATGCAGGAACGGCGGAAAATGCACAAATACGGTAAGTATCGAAAGTAGCTAGCGTGTTGACATTAAATCTTGGTCCGATCCAAATGATTGATATTTGTCCTTTCTGAATCTTTTCGAAGTAGTGCTTACACAATTCAGAATGATGCCGTCGGGTACAAGTGCACCTGCGATGGGCGCGCGTATTATGGAGATAACTGCGAGAGTGAGTATTTTAAAAATTTTGCATCGGTGTTACAGAGCACATGCATATTTTGGTGTTGGATAAGATATGAACTCAGTTGTTTTCTGCAGATTACCACGCCTGCTTCTCCTCTCCGTGCGCCCATGGCTCCACGTGTACAAACAAGGCATCGAAACAGTATGAATGCAATTGCACCGCGGGATGGAAGGGAACCGACTGCGATGAGGGTATTGCATCCATGTCAATAAAATGGCGAAATACTATGGTATGTGTTCCCAGAGGTATCTCAGATCCCCTGTACTGGGGAAACATCAAAGAAGCCAACGGTTTCCCCACTGTTAAGTCACTGGGATACTTTGACGTTTCCCCTATGAAACTGGGAGCAAATACAATAGTAAGCAACATTGTTCTTTGAATGATTTGCCAGTGCTCACTTGACAAGGCTTCTTGCAGACGTCAATGAATGCGCAGTGGCAGCAGCCGTCAGACCGACGCCAGTCAAACTCTGCAAGAACGACGGAGTCTGTCTGAATAACATGGGATCGTATTCTTGTGATTGCGTGGAAGGAACGACGGGATTCGATTGCTCCACCAGTGAGTTCAAACGATTTACGAGATTTTTTGTTCTCCTTTTTTGTCAAAAACATCTATTGTTCTTTTTTGTTTCTGAAGTGTGATAGTGCGGGTACACTATTTCACGCGTGGGAGCAACACAAATCCAACACAATTTTGGAAAACTTGTCCTTTGAAGCATGCGTTGGTGGCAGGGAGCCATCACTTGATGCTTAGGAGGACACATCAGCCTCACTTTCAGTCTACTCTCCCCTCCTCCTCTCTTCCACTTGATCTTGTCGCTCCCTTTGTAGTCGCTTCCACGAGTTTGCCCCTCGTTGCTAGACGATCTCAGCCCACGGCCGCATTGTCTTTTGAAGGAGATGGGGGAAACTCCCACGCGAGCGAGACTAGAGTCGGCTATTTCGTTCCCGATGTTTACAAGGGGGGTTAAAAGAGGTTCAAAACTAAATTATATACAAAGAGAATATTTCAGACCCAGACGACTGCGCGTTCATAACGCCCGGGTACGAAGGACCGGATGGCAACTTCTATCCCAATCTCTGCAGCTACTATGTGAGTATACGGTGCGGTAGACGGCCGCAATGTTGCATAGATTGATTCCTGTTGTATTTCGGCTTAAAACCAACTAAGCTCCAACTAAACTCAGCTCCTGCCTCTTCTTCACACATATTTAAAAGCGTGTTTTGTGCGCGAAACGGAATATTTTCGTAGTCTTATTTAATATTCTCTAGGGGAAGTGTTTCCAGGACAAGAATGCGACGTGCGACGATGGCTACAATAATTACACATGCGAGTGTGGACCGGGATTTAAGGGATTCCGTTGCGAGGAAAGTAAGACGATTGAACTATTTCGCACGAAATCATTAATTGTTGTACAAACAACAAAATATATTGATGTTCAATTTAGAAACTTAGGTGAAAAGTGCTCAACACGGTAGTTCTGATATGAGTAGGTTTTTATGAAAAAAAAGAAACTCTTTGTGAAAGTTGTTTTTTTACTTGAAGATATCAACGAATGCCTCGAGGCTGCAGCCGATAATCTAACTCTCTGTGAGAACTTTGGCACGTGCATCGACACCCAGGGCTCGTACTACTGCAAGTGCATAGCGGGGGCGTTCGGATTCAATTGCTCCGAAAGTGAGTATTCAAACATATTAAATAAAATATAGTATTATTTCATACTTTGCGCTTCGTGGTTTGAAAAACGGCCGGAATGGGTAAACTGGAATAATAATTTCCTGCTGACACTAACACATTTGCAGACCCGGATGATTGCGCGATCAAAAAGAGTGTCATCGACGGCGTTGAATATCCGAATGAATGCATTGCGAGGGTGAGCGTTTTCCCAGAACACATTGTCATCATAGTCAATTATCAGAAATTGTATGGCTAAAATGTGAATGCGTGATTCGTGTACATACTAACAATAAGACATTCTAAATGTGAATCGAGAAATCCATTTTTTTTTTCGAACGACACGATCCTGCAAGTATCTGATTCTTCTTGAAAAAAAAGTTTTTTTGCAGGACAAAGAGGCGAATTGCACTGATGGCTTCGATACGTACTATTGCGATTGTAGCATCTACTGGACCGGTCCTCATTGTCTGACTGGTGAGCGAAATACCAAAACTTGGAAATTCAAGGATGAATGAAGATGGATTTCTTACAGATGTCGACGAGTGCCAACAAAGTCCCTACCCGTGCAAGAACTTTGGCACTTGCCAGAACACTCCCGGCTATTACGAATGCCATTGCATCAACGGGACGGAAGGACACAATTGCGAGATCAGTAAGTGTATCAGACATGGCGTTTCATCCATCTCTTAGGGATAACACTGCATATCCATCAATCAATCAATCAAACAATCAATCAATTGAAATACCAAATAGGGACCGGGTTATTTGGCTGCGTTGTGAGCTAAAAGAGCTACTCAAGTAGCTCAAAGTAAGCAAAAAAGAGAACATTCCAATTAATATTTCAAAATGTCTGAAATCAGGGTCAGAAAAAAATGCTGGATGAACAAGATCACTTGCAGACCCCGACGACTGCGCCAACATCACTGCTTGCAACAGTGCTGACAAGATGGCTAATTGTACGGATGGCTTCGCTGAATGGTGGTGTACTTGTGGACCTGATTACACTGGACAGTACTGCGATCTGGGTAGGCGACACAGATATTTGATACTTCGCAGTATTATTATCTTGAATTATGGCATGGAATATTACTTCAGATTGATTCAGGTCTTCTCACTGATTTTTCTCAATGTTTACATCATCTAATACTATGATTGTGATTTAACTTTTTTCCAGAAATGATCATCTACCGCGTGCTCCAACTCATCGGCGGAGCGACTGCGAAACCGGAGGATATGATCGCGGTGAGGCTCATTCTTGTCTCATTTACCTGTTGAACGATTCTGATAATTTCCCGTTCATACTACAGGTAAAGGCTATGCATCGACTTGTCTGGTGGACACTTAAGCGCTGTAGGATGAAAAAAATGGTTGTGACAGTGTTGGGCAGCTAACATTAAGTCGGATAATAATCGTAGGATGAGAACCTACTGGATGACGATTCCCAACATCTTCAGATGCTCCGTGATCTCCTCAACAATCCGTCGATGATGAAAGATCTTGTTCCATTTGTAATCGGACTACAATCCTATGAGAATCGAACGAAATTGAGCTGGAATGTGGAGGATCTCTTCATGTGGATATCGTATGAGGAACGAACACTGGATCTCGAGTAAGTTGATTGCGTTAAAACGAAAGCATTTGCATTCCAAGATCCGAATTCCGACGTCGAAAGTGAATTACCATAGCAAAGGGTTGCCTTTGTTGATTGATTTCGAACATTTCAGGAAGGATTTGTTCATGTGGAATGACGTCGTATTGGGCAACTGCTTTACATTCAACCATTTCAATAACACGGAAAGAGCTTACTCAATGAGATCAGACGGATCATTAGGAGGTTTCATTTCTCATATGCAATTCTTATTATACGAAATTTAACCATTTGACAATGACAATCAATGGTTCCTTGAAATTTATTCATAAATTTCGCGTACTCACTATCAGGTCTGAAAGCAGCGCTGAAACTGAATACGGAGGAGTTCGTTCCGTGGACGGAAACTAGCGCCATCATGACATTCATACATCCAAATGTAAGTCGCGATCGCGATTTTAACGAAAAAAACTAACTCTCTAGACTTCTCAAACTTTCACTTTTACATATTGCTTTACCATTTTCTCAGTTCATATATTTTCTCGGCAAGAGAGTGCATGAGTGTAATGAGATGCAAGAGAATTCTGGACAGCGTGAAAGGACGATGCCTTTCCATTCTTTTGATTGTCTTGATAAGTCCATTCAGACGGAGACGATCTTCTCCGAGTCTCCTCGTTACAACGCCGAACCAGCAGCGATGACGACGATTCAGAGCATCGAGGTTTGAAATGAAGAAAAAACAATGAACATAAGTAGTGGTCGATTCTAACTTTCTTTACCCCGTCAGTAGTATTACCAATTTATCACTCAAAGGCCGTAAATTGATGACCGCATCCCTAGTCGACGGGAATTCTTTCTCTCTCTCTCTGGAAGTTGTACAGATAGATACCAGCCGCGGCATGCAATACGCGTATTTGTAGTCGCGCTACAAACGTCTCGGAGGTCGATACGGAAAGTGTGTGCACTCGGCGGACGAAGTCGCTTCGTATTACTACGATGGCAGCTACACTACGGATGTGAGTTCAAAAGCGTCGTGGAAATGTACAAATGATACTTACTATATTATAAATAGAAAAAAATGTAACAAACTCATGCACAATCGAGCGTGTCCACCCGGCATGAAGCAATATTGTCTAGGCACATGAAATACAGGAAAATATCGTTTGAAATTGTTACGATCTGATATTAATATTTTATCTGCGCCCTGGTTTGAAGTTTGACATACGAAATGGAAAGATTACTCTCCGAGGGAGGGGAACTCACCTAAATTGACCTGAGATGAATTTTCCAGGGTTGCCTCCGTTCGTGCTATCAAGACGAGGTCAAAAAGGCGTGCAAGTGCATGGACTCTCGATATCCGATGGCCGCCCATGAAACCGTCTGCGAGCTACCCGATCGTATGCGAAAACAGCAATAATGATATGTAAATTTGGCAATATCAGGAAAGTGCGTCGACTCGATAACAGCCAAGGGAGACGTGTCGACATGGGCCGACTGCACGTGTCCCCTTCCTTGCGAGAATTCACAGTTCGATGCCAGTTTCACTATGGCCCCCTTCGTGCGCAGTGTAAGTTACTATAATTTCAGTGCTGGATCACGTTTCGACAATTAGAGGTAAATATGAAATTTTCATTACACTATCTATAATTTTCAGCGAAATAAGTGCAACGCGTACACGCAGCTCCAGAGAGTGAATGGCACGAGTAAATGCGAAGATGTTGACGGACAA
Organism: Pristionchus fissidentatus; assembly: GCA_036245785.1. Classification (NCBI taxonomy): domain Eukaryota; kingdom Metazoa; phylum Nematoda; class Chromadorea; order Rhabditida; family Neodiplogasteridae; genus Pristionchus; species Pristionchus fissidentatus. The sequence continues at coordinate 10,474,387 of BTSY01000004.1, forward strand.
CCAGACTATCTCATTATCAACGTTCAAATTCCCCGCATAGCCATCAACATCTTTCAAGAAACGCCAGCGTGGACGGTAATTTTAATGCAATTAAATATATTAAATGGCTCGTTAGATACGTAAAAAAAGGAAAATAGTAATGCTTATGATTAACTTTCAGTTGAATCGTCTAATCGGCAACATTGGCGGACTGGGCGGAGTCGTATGTGGAATCAACCTCATTACTTTCTTCGAATTTGGTTTCCTCTTTCTTATCCAACTGCCCATGACATTCTTGTTCAACAAACGATTTTGAGCAACATTTGATTGATTTTACTATTGTAAATAGTCTCCTTCATAAACAATACCATATCCGTATTTTATCACGCTGAAGAATATCAAATATTAGTTAGATTCCAAAATCGTGTTATTCACATACTTAGGACCGTTGTTGAGTACTCTAACAGGACTCCATCCCATCATTTCCATAAACCCTCTTCTGTAATCGGACATTAAAATGCATACTATTAAGGCGTCTAATAGGGGGAAGAGCGAAATGAAAACGGGGAACAACTGGGATAGATTATAGTCAGGAAGAGAGAATAGTGTGACAATGAGGACGGCTGCATTCGGAGCGAAGACGCAAATGAGGGGAACGACGGTCTTAATTAATACACTTATTTAAAAAATTTCAAAATTGAAATAAATAAATACAATGCCAAGATTCCCTAATGGTATTAGCTACTGATATTGTGACTATTTGTCACTCGAAAAAATTTCAGTCGATAAATTCACTCGAAAAAATTTCAGTCGACAAATAATTTTCAAATCGATAAACAATTTTCAAATCGATAATCGAAAACTATTTTCCAATCGATAACTCGCCTGAGCACTGACGACGAGAAGTATGCGGTACTGAAAGGTGCGACTGCTGGGTGAGATGGTCGTCAGCTTCTTGATTCCTCTGTAGGTCCGCACTCCGAGGTACACCGAGACCGCCATGGTGCCGTTTACGAGAACCATAGCAATTGCAGTAGTCACAACGGCGCCGCGACTCGATTCATCGTCGCTCTGATAATCATAGTATTAACGAGTTATCGATTTGTATTTTTATTTTTAAAATTTCAAAACACGACTTCAATTGCTTGGTGGAGACCATGAACCATCGAACATATTATCGTTTCAGTGCTAATCGTCGTCATTATTGACGTTTCACCAGTCCACAGATATCTTCTTTTTTTCTGATACACAAACCACAATACTAAGAAACACATAATATGTATTATGATCAAAAGATGGATATTGTCATCTATGTCTCTAACAAGATGACGCATTGGTGTGTATATACCATATTAATAATTATTATTCGCTGAACCAACAAAGTCAATGATGAGCCATCCGTGCTTGACGCTTCTATTGTATCGCATTGTTATGTAATCACGAGCGGTGGCGAAACTGGGAGTTTCGTGAGCAATTTGAGCGAACATTGACGATAAGAACCTGCGAGAGGGATTATGCAAACTTGGCCGGGAGAAAAATTACAAAATGATACGATCATATAAAAACAATGCAACTTCCTAGCCACGCAACAATGCAACTTCCTAGCCTTTACTTCCTAGCCACGCAGAAAAGCCAAAAAAACATTTTGAAACTTGTTATGTTCGTATCATGATATATTTAGAGTAATAATTACCAAGCGGCTGCGAATATAGCCATGTACGCTGACAATGCACTGATGAACCAACACTTGGAGAATAGGGCGATTCTCTCGGGACTGAATCAAAATATTGTATTAGTCGGAGCCTTTGCTTACATATAGCTACTTCTTTAGCTTTCAGAGCCCACAAAACATTCAGACACTCCGTTGTTTGTTTTCTGTCTCACAAAAATATTTGAATTGTATATAAGGTAAATTGCGTTGAATTGAATTGGACTGATTCGTAAATGGAAGAAGTCGATCAACGAACCAATTTACTACGCAGTATCGATAAAGAAAGTGAATATTCATCAGGGGAAGCGGTAATGTCATCCACACTAGCATGATGCTCGTATAGCCTATCTGATTTTTTTCGTAGATTGTTGATTTTGTATTTTTTTTAGAAAATGGGTTACCTTAGGTGCCCAATATGTTAACGAAATAGCGGCGACAGCGGACTCGGTGAGAATCATCTTCTGAAATAGACACTAGAAATTCGATACGAATATGACTTATAAGAATACATTCAAAGATTTTTTTGAAATTTTATAAAACGTTGATATCAGAATTTCGATATACAGAGTGAAAACCCCTGGTAGTAGATGCCGGAAAGTAAAAATCTACCAGGAAGTAAGATCTCGTGCGAGAAAGAGTACACGAAATAGTTTAGGAATAACAATAGGAAAAATATTTTACCAAATTGAGTGTTACTTCGATCAAACATAGCGAAATGTCATATGCAGCGAATATTTGTAGGAGGTACTTGTAAGTTCCGAGGTCCTTCCGGGAGAATTTAGTAATGAGATACAGAAGAAGTGCGTTGAGAACCACTCCGAGAACTAATATTTATAAAAAAGTTGTGTTTTTACAACAAAAAAAAACGAACCAAGGAAAATCTTCTCGGCGATGTCTATCGCGTGCATAACTAATACAGTAATACGTGATTCTCATTCTCATTCCGCGTCTCCTTCGCGGCATAACAATCTATTAGCGTATGCTCTTTTCGCATTGTAATTGTACTCTCTACATACAAATATGATAAATATTACGAAACGAGACTATTAATTGTGACTTTTATGTGTGTTTTTCTAGTCAGAAATAGTTGAAATAGTGACAAATTTCGAAGTCTTGTAAGCAAATTTGGTGAGACTTCGAATATTGAAGTGTTCTTTGTTCATGTTGCTGTGTAGAACAAGGGCGAATCTGAAAAGTAGTTGGAGGCAATTGTCACTGATGTTGAAATATCGCCTTTGTGTTTTAGGGGAGTTCAGAAAGGAGTAGAGTTTGCGCGTTTTCTTGCTCAAGATACTGTACTGAACTTTCAGAAAATAAAAGAAAACTGAGCCTATTGTGTGCATCGACTGGATTCCATTTTGTGGTGTGGATTAGCATCAGCCATAACACGTCTCTCATTTTAGAATAGTGGAAGATAAATTTCATTACGTAATACTCCGATAGTTCTCCATGTGCAATGTGACTTTTTTATTGAGCCAATATTCCTAAAGACTATTATTTCAGAACTTCTGTCTGTCTGTCTGTTTGTTTGTCTGTCTGTGTGTTTGTCTGACTCAAATATCTCGCGAACGGATATAGATATCGACTTATGTAGTTCCTTCACCATCACATGCATCTTCACAAGAGTAACTTGCTCAATAAAAATATTTATATAAAATCCATGGCCAAGTGGCTAAAGCGCTTGCTTTCGATTCCGAAAGTCCCAAGTTCGACCCCGCCGCGGGCAAACCTTTTGCCGCGTTTTTCGCAAGTGTGAGAAACCGTTCCAACACGTTTTTTGAGTACCGTGAAACACGTTTTCACCTGTTTTGCCGAGTTTTAACTTGAAAAATCGAAATTTCTTCAAACGCACCGGTGAGTGTCGGGGATCACAGGAAGAGTATTTTGCGGTGTTAGAAACGTGTTCTAACACATTTTAACGTGAAAAAATCTAAAATTTCAAAAAAATCAAAAAATATTCAGATAGTAGAGTGCGAAATGTGAGATTACCCGATGCCACGGGTACCCGCCTGCGAGGAATGAATGGGAGAACTACCCGATAACACACCCTCGAAATGATACAATTACCCGATAACTTATCTTTGAAAATATGTTATAAAATGCATGTTTCTTGTGAATTTCCATACACACTTTGTCTGTGACACTATCACATATGATAATTCGTTATTGTTCTCTCATTTCGACCGCTTCTTCACTTCCCGGACGGTCTCTCCTCTCTTAAACTCGTGAATTATGTCTTCAGTAATGTCCAGGTCGGTGTTTCTTGATATTATTTTGTGCTAAAACTTACTGAACATAGATTTAGAGTAGATCAAGTGTGTAGACCTTGCTGGTGGAAATGGTGGTCACACTTTGATCTTGGACACTGAGTTTTTTCTTCAGAGACTCGTAAATCAATGGTAAAAGGTGGTTCTGATATCCAACGGACACACGTCAAATTTGCTGCCAGCTTCAATTCCAATTGCGTTAGTCGTTCTGAATATTAAATGTAAGTTCTCTTGTATGTCCAAATTGTTTAACGCGTGTGTTTGAGTGACAATCAAGTCGAATCTGTGGAGTCTGGTTTAGGAAAACGAATCAGATTTACCTATTCCGGTATTTTTACTCCTATGGATCTACAGTTGACAGACCAATGGGGGAAGATCAAAAGTGCCGACGGTTTCCCAATGGGGAAATTCTGGGATCCAAAATGGAGAATCCTCCCTCAACGGGAAACCACAATCTACCCCACTGGGAAATCGTCGGGCACCTTTGATCTTCGCACTTACTTACTTAGATACTTAGAAGATCCATCTTCATCGGCCGTTGCCGTGTGGATCACAATTCCTCCATTCTTCTCTATCGCGAGCGCGCGTAGTCCAATGTCGGTAGGGCTGACGCTGCGAGGACGATCGGGTAATACGTCCTTGAACACTGTAGGGCATCTTCGCATATTCCACGATCGAATCCCTTCATCTCACTGGCGGCTTTCCTGGAGGTCTGCGGAGATCGGGAGGGGGGAACCATTCCGTGACTGTTGTTGACCATCTGCCGTCGTCCCGTCGAAGCACGTGTCCGGCCCATCGATGCTTCGCCCGTTTGATGTAGCGTATCGGGTCGGTGAGGAGTGACTGCCGTCGGACGTCCGAGCTGCTGCGCTTCTTCTGGTGCATCGTGTACAGATTCGTGCCGATCAACGATCTCTCGAGCGCTCTGTGTGTGGTCTGCATGTAGGAGATGACTGAGTTCGAGAGATCTTCACACTATTGGTCTGCCAACTGGGGATCGATTGGGGCAAAAATACCAGAAGATGTCAGATGTCACGACAGATAGAGAGAGAGAGAGTCTAACGCGAAGAAACTACTTAGTACAATCCATAGATTCGTTTCAATTGTCGCTCAAGAATATGCGTTTAAATATTTTGGACATACAAGAGAACTCACATTTTGCCTACAGAACGACTAATGGAAATGCAATTGAAGTTGGTGTCGATTTTGACGCTTATTCAGTGAATATCGGAACCACTTTTCACGATTGATTGATTCACTAATGTCTGAAGAAACAACACAGTGTTAACATTGAGACGGGAATTTCAACCAGGCTAGATCTACAAGATAAATTTATATTTTGTACGTTCTGCCACAATATAATATCAAAAATCGCCAACCTGGAGATGACTGAAAACATATTTCGCGTGTTTCAGAGAGGACAGACCGAATTGAAGAAACGGTTAAAATGAGACAACAATGGGAAATTATCATATGCCAGAGTGTCACAGACAAATTGTGCACGTAAATTAACAAGAAACACGTATTCTATTAAGTATTTCCGTTAAAACGTTGTCTGTATGAGAGCCTGTTATCGGGTAATTGATCATTTTGAGGGGTTGTTCTCGAGCCGTCTCATTTGCCGAATCATTTCGACAGGGACCGTTCAATTACCCGATTACCCGACCCGAATTACGCACTCTATCAGATAGCGTAGGGGATCATAGTAAACGTGTTTTGTGATGTCGGAAACGTTACTGGGCGCGTTTGAAAAAGTTCTGAACGCACTGTATCTTGCGTTTCCGCTGTGTTTCCGAAATTCTCGTGAGGCTATGATCAATTTTTTCGATCGCTCTCAGCCTCACGAGCCTTTTGCAACGGAAAGCCTTTTGCAACTGGTTGGAAGGAGGGAATGGCGCCTGCCGCAGCCACTAATTCCACGTGACGAATGAGCAGTTCACGGGGAGAAAAGGGACGATGAACGAGTGAAAGAGCGACTCGGCGGGCGGAGGAACGCAGTCTGCAACAAATACACCTTTTATATCTATAGTAATGAAAAAATTGAATTTCTTATAATAAAGTGGCAACCAATTTTTTTCCAATTAGTGCCACGCCGCCCGTCTAGGTGAATAACTACACCGCCGACGCTAAATAACAAAAAAATGAGCACAAGCACATGAACAATTGTTTTTCGTAGAAATAATCAAAGAATATCAAGTTCTTACGATGGCGATTCGATGACTTCCCTAAGTGCATCTGTCAGTTTTCTGGCGTCATTAAGGTCGAATTTGTCATAGACAACGGCCATTCCATTCTTGGCCATCATTGCCGCATTGTAAGGTTGGTCAGCTGTGAATAACGATATTTTTTTCTTTTTGTACGTTTGCTAAAATTATCCCACTATTCTAACAATAAGGAATTTGTTGTTTTTCCACCTGGGCACTATCCTGATCCAGTGCTTTCCATTTATGTGGTGTTAGTTTTCGGAAAAAGGAAATGGAAAAAGGCCAAGATTTGAATTCCCGCAATTTCTTATCTCAGTTCTCCATGGAGCAATCGACTCAAAATTTCGTTTATAGGTGGAAAAGGGTCGAAAAATGTTATATTCGAAGTTTTGAGTCGATTGCTCCACGGAGAACTGAGATAGGAAATTGCGGGAATTCAAATCTTGGCCTTTTTCCGTTTCCTTTTTTCCGAAAACTAACACCACATTAGTGAAGTAGCAGAAAGTCGGATAGTGACAGTTCCTTTATTATAACGAGTTTGTCCGTGATTCGCATAAATGTTAGTATATTATTATGATTTTCTTACCGAAAAGAGGGACGAATAGAGTGGGAACTCCCGCAGAAGCAGCCTCCATCGTTGAGCCAGCGCCACCGTGAGACACGAAAGCGACCACTCGATCGTCGCCTGCATTGCATACCATTATGTCATGTAATCACACATTATTCCGTTGTGCCTTTTCGCTCCAAGGTAATATATAAATGTGTATTACGGAATAACCTGTGATCACATGAATATGTACAACGACTTCAATGTTTACCAATTTTTTTAAAAATCAATGCACACTACCTAAATCGAAATTTCGATCGCATATCTATCAACGACGCCCTCAAAAACACAGCCGCCTTTTGAAGGGGTTTGCATGTTCGGTAACTGATAATGCGAAGAGAGTAAAAGAAAACGAGACTGTCCTTGCAACTTGACATTGCACAACCTTTCCGACCAATTTTTTTTGTGTGACAATGGATAACCGTCAGATTTGTCAAATATAATTGCATACCGAGCAGATCATTCTGTGGTACCCACTGGGTCAGAACGATGTTATCAATCCTTCCCACTTCCTCCGTCGCAAAGTCGTCTTCTGGCGTCTCATACTTCCAGATGAACGTTATGTTAGGGAAAGTGGGCAGAGCCTTGAACGAATTTTATTTTTCTATCATACGTTATTTGCTTTGAAAGCTCGTTCTCGGGGATGTTAAAACAATTTTGTGAGAGCACACTTTCCGCTGACCGCGTAAATTGAGCGGTCAGCATTGCTGGTCCGGGGGGACCGAATGGCAGTTGTGACCCCTCACAATCCGAATGATCAATGGGTCAGAATTGCCATTCTTATGGGCCACTAAACGCACCGTGAGAATCGCTTTCTTTGCTGCTTCCGGCATAGTTTTTGATCTAGCAACGCTTCCGAACGAAACGAGTACTGTACGAGAACGGAGGGAAAGGAGCGAAAGCCAGCGCTCAAATGTTTTTGTTCGAAACTATTTTTTTTTGAAAATTATGAAACTTTTAAAAAATTGTACTACTAAAATCAACCTCATCGAGAGGTTTGCTCTCGGACGCTACAATTCCGCCAAGATCGATTATCTGAAAATATTTGTAATGAACATTTTTATTTAGTTGTAAGCCTATTATATGCAAACCTTTTTAAGCGACGGATGGGCTGCGCTCAAAACTGGCTCTTGATTTGTTATAATCAATGCCGATTTGGCCATAATTTCCTGCAAGAAAAATAATATTTCGATTATTGTTTCAGTATATAATAATTGATTGTAGATGTGGAATGATTGTGTCGGAAAGACGTTTAAAATTAGAATTGTTAATGGGTGTTAACCCACAAAAATGGCACATTTGATTGTACTTAAACCTAACCGTGATGTTAACTTGTGTGTGGTAACTCACAGAGAAGTCAGGGAATGAAGGACCATATCTTTTCTTGAATACTTTCTCGGAAGCGTCGAGGATGACGTCGTGAAGCTTCTGAAAGATAAATTTTTGAAAAGAAAGAATAACGGCCCAAAGGTAATTCGTACTCTTTGGATGCTATGCCACATTATTTTTTTGAACGCGACATTATTAACAATCCTAACGCCTTATTTGTTTTCGGTGTTTCTAAAGTCTATGGATGCAAATCTTTCCCGCCTCCGAAACTTTGTGATTGATCCAGTTCATAGCACGGCTCCACATCGAGTGAGGATCCAAACGTAGAGTGTTCAGACCTGAGAATAATAATACGTCCATCATGGGAGAAAAGTAATTAAATCATAATAATCGGAGGTTTGATCAGCATGCCTCTTGACCAATCCTCAAAGCATGCTAACACACCTCAGTACCGCCCCCCAATACAGACCGCTCATTCAGCCTCCACAACCACTGAGAATAACGATATGTTTCAACAACTTATCAAGAGCAAGTATGAGTATGATAAATATTGATTGATTGAATCGATAGCTAGACGATGTAAGATTTGTTACTATGCTACAACATGGCAACATAGGATAGACCATCTACTTTTATTGAGAAAATAATTATATTTCTGCTATTCATAGTGTTGATATCTTATTCGTGCATCTTCGAACTCACTTTGCACGTAGCTGAGTGGTAGTGGGATGCCAATGTCCCTAGATAAAGTTGATTTTAATCAACTGAGAGAAACCTTTTTAAAAATGTAAATGTAAAATACGTTTGAACCGGTATTATGATACATATGTATGGTAGAGGTCTCATAACTAAAAAGTAGGAAGGAAATTAGATCATCAATTGTAAATTATCAGATCAATTTCGGACTTTAATGGAAACTATTTTTTTAAAGTAAAACAAATTGCAGTCACCTATTCCGCAAGCATCGCCTTCGTTGAGCATCACGTCGAATTTTTCGTCCTAAATAAGAAAAGAAAATTATTTTTAATTTAAAAAATATTTGTTTTCTCTCAAAAATATCAAAATCAAATTGAAAAATTATTAAAATCAAAATGTTTAAAAAGAGTACAACCTTCATCATCTCGATGAGTCCTGGTTCGTCGAGAACCTTGTCGCACATTGCTTCATAGATTCCCGCCATAGTGCGTCCCTTCTAAGGAATTTAATTTGTTTTTATTTCTCCTGACCATCAGGAAATTGAGCTATTAAAGAGGTGAAATAGAGTCGATTTTGAGTGTGCATGATGTCAACGTTACAAAGGGGTAGAAGAATATTGAATAAAGAAATATTGGATAAAAATTGGATGAAGATTAGCCTCACAATCAGTTCGTTTTCCAATAATTTTCCATGAAGGAATAAATATTGAGTAAAAATATGTAAAAGCATCAATGAATCTGATTTTGGGGAGTTCGTTGTTTATATCATAAAAGATTGTCTTCGCGGAATTTTACAACTTGGTCAACAATAGATAATTTACCGTCCATGGTAGATGCCAGGCATTGTATGTGAGAGTGAAGAAGTTTAGCTCGTGAAAACTGTCGAGGTGTCTTCTGCATAAGTACTTTTCAGTCTTTACTTTTCATTAAAAAACTGAAAGTTGGGTCGCGAGTCTATGCAGTTTGAGAAATACAATGAACGCAAATAAATAGATTACGCGTTGGTTAAAAAAATCATAGCATTTGTTCGTACTAAAAAATAATCAATATTATCAGGACACCGAATGAACATGTTCATTTGTTGTCCTGATCCCTGAGAGTGTTTCCCTGGCTGTAGGGCGTCATCTATTTTTGATCTGCGGATACGCCAAACTAACTGAGTTTCAGGCACTCGCTCGATTCGGATAATCTTCGTTGTCGTGTAGTCGGGCACTGATGGATCCATCACTGGCATAAGGGAAACCTGCAACAACAAACTGGAATATAACCCTAGAAATTGGACAATTTATTTACAAAAGAACCATTATATTAATTTCGAAAGCATTCGTTCCCACACCCACAGCATAGTGGAAATCCCCATTCGAGATTGGACGGAAATTTCATGCTCACAAGGGTAAAGAAAATGGATCTCCACATCCTGATTGCCGACGGCCAAAGTGACCAGCGCGAGAGAATGACCAGCGCGTCTCTCTAGGGTTCGTAAACGGGAATAGCAGCTCACCACTTCATGACCGGCATCTTGCAGTGTATCAGCCAGTACTCCCATGAACTTTGAGTGCGAATGGGCGAATTTCGACTTGAATACGAGTATTTTGAAGGCGTCGATGGACGAAATCAACAGGAGAAAGAAAAGCGATCGCATTCCTGCACAAGACGTCGACAATAATGAACAAGCAATGATGGAATACAAATGTCAGCAGCAACACCCCAACAACAGCAAACGTCAGAACACAAATGCCCAAAGGAGGAATGGCGCAAACAAAACGACACCAGTTATGATTTTCGGTAAAAGAGAAGATGTATCACGTGTTGACTTAAATGTAGAGTGGCAAGTTGGAAGGGTCAGAGAGAAGTAGAGACAGCGTTTATTTTTCTGGTGCGCGAAGAGTGAAAGAGAGGGATTTATAAGTTGTGTCTCGCTGGGGTTATCGCGTTGTGCACCTCGAATAGAGGAAGAAAGTGTGTCGATCGTGTGCTTGCGAAGCGCCCGATGTCTACCTTTTCGTGATGGTGATTAGCTTGATTGCGGGTCAGAACCCTACAACAAAAAAAAATTTTCATAAACCATGAGCAAGCGACAACTTCTGAAGCCTTTTTAATTGGAGCAAAAGGCATGGAATATTTGATCTTCACGTTTATTATAATCCGCAGAAAATTAATAAAAAGTGCATGAAAAGGCGCAAAAATAAAAATAAACAATAAATCTTCAAAAAATTGGTGAAAAAATATCGGCACATGATATATGTAAATGCGTAGAATGATGGAACATATGAGAGGATGTCTGAGTCGATCGAGATACTGCCGTACAAGCAAAAACAAACCTATGCTGAAAAGGTGCTCCAAGGGTAAACATTGGCCGTAGAGACCGAAAATGACCATAAGAAGTTTTATAGATCAAACCCGGCTGAGATATGTTTCATCACTTGTCCAAAAGTGAAATTTTCAATTTTGGAAGAACGCATCCAAACCCCATACATAGCTATATTTTCTGAAAGCTCGTGTGATAAGGAACATTTTTCATGTTGTAACTGAGTTTATAACTCGCACTTCAAAAAAGTTATAATTTTTCGAAAACTCAAAATTAAAATTTCGATATTTCATCATTGCCCATTGCACTTTTAAGTAATTTCATTCGATTGTGCGTGTAATAATACCCCCGTACGCTTCGAATGAGTAAAATCGGGGTGTATGTCCATGGTGAATTTCTTTAATGAACAAGCGCCGCCGCGCCAATACGCGACGCAGCACGCGACGCGTGCCTCAACGGGGTAAACAACTATAGTGTTATCGGTGCCAAAATTAATTATTAATTGTAAAAACATTAATAGCTATCAAGATTCACTGGGGTTCGCATAGGAAGTTGAGGTTTCAACGAATTCCGAAAATCGAAAATTATTTAATTTAACGTCTGGTTTCAATGTGAAAAGCTCAGAAAACCCATTCCATTCACATGTATCATATCGAAGATGCACTTGGCAACTTTTACCAACTTTATTTGCCAAAGTAGCGAATAAATATTGGACGAAATTGCCGTGCCTTCATTTTTCTTTGGTACCGCTTAAACTCCTATTAATGAAAAAAATCCAAATCATGTTTATTCGAGTTTCAAGAACTTCGGTGAGCGTGGCTTAGAAAGTTTTCGTACTTTCTACGATCCGTAACCCGAATATTGAAGTATACAGGCGATTCCACGGCATATTTTGATCGCCAAATCTCGCATAGGAAAATGTCAAGACGAAGCAGTGAATTATTTCTACGAAAACCACCAGCATGTTAGGAGTGCATGAAATGCTACGGGGGTAAAATTACACGCACAATCGAATGAAATTACTTAAAAGTGCAATGGGCAATGATGAAATATCGAAATTTTAATTTTGAGTTTTCGAAAAATTATAACTTTTTTGAAGTGCGAGTTATAAACTCAGTTACAACATGAAAAATGTTCCTTATCACACGAGCTTTCAGAAAATATAGCTATGTATGGGGTTTGGATGCGTTCTTCCAAAATTGAAAATTTCACTTTTGGACAAGTGATGAAACATATCTCAGCCGGGTTTGATCTATGAAACTTCTTATGGTCATTTTCGGTCTCTACGGCCAATGTTTATCCTTGGAGCACCTTTTCAGCATAGGTTTGTTTTTGCTTGTACGGTCACTGTTGAGAGAAACTCAATCGACTCAGATATTCTCTCATATGAACTATCATTGCCCATATGTTATTGGTTTCGCGTGTATTCGGAAACAATTAAATTGTCGAAATCTTCTCATGTCGAATTTTATCCAGCACTTAGAAAACTAAATCACAAGTTCAATGAATTGGCGCCGATTGCGCCATCCAGTACTCTCCATCGAATGGTGAACTTCGTCCTCCTAGAAAATTTATTTGGAAACTCACAGGCAGTAGATATTTGTTTGCGCCCTTTCGTAATCAAATATTCACAACGCACTGTTCTCAAAAACCAATTACGACGCCTATTGGCGCTTGATAAAGTGCATTCTGTGCCAATTCCCTTTGCTCATTACATTGTCAGCACGCTTACCTCTATCCAGTATGAACTTTCCCAGTACGCTGCCTGATTGCGCCTTTTGTTGATGATTTATCTCTATTTTAATAATTACCCGTTATCGGTGATGACCATAGTGTTCCGTTTGTTCCTGGTCACGTTCTCACTGGTCTTCCTGGTGGCCCATTGTTCCCGGCAACGGGAGCAATTGGAGCATTTCCAGGAATACAAAATTCATGAGTTTGTTCAACTGACATTCTAGTCGACGTCCGAAATTCTACTGATTCCTCGAAAGATGCATAACGAAACACTTCGTTTCGGGCTCGACACGGACCGCGATTTCTCAGTTGTCTTTATCAGAACGTGAGCGTGCTCGACGAACGTTTAAATTTATCGTTCCGCTCACTTCAGATTCCAATCTGTCTACGGTGTCGTGATGCTGTCCATGGTTCATCCATTCGCCCTGTTCCTGCTTATATTCAAAACGAAAATGATGAGTCGAGCAGTGCGATTGGGATTCATCACTAATCAGGTGAATTTTTTATGCCGTCGAATCTTTCTCATACAACAATATTTAAGTTCTTCGTTAGAAGCGATTAGAGAAAAGTAAATTATTAAGACACAGAATGTATTAAAATCGGTTACATATTTAAAGGGAACGTTAAACCGTTAAAATTATTTGTTTGCATTCTAATCAACAAAAAAATTCTTTAAAATAAAAAAAAAATTATTTTGCAGAGACAGGTCCCTTTAAATTTAAAATAAAAATTCACAGGTTCAATTGTGTCTACACGATGTTTGGATGTGTTTCTTCTTCAAAGCCTACTTCTTCCTGCCCTATCCAATCATGCAGTGCTCGGGATGGTTCTGTCGGCTGAGCAGCGTCCCTTCCTACTGGACTCTGGTCAGTGCCGAGACCGATCAACATGTCTTTTAAAAATGATCGATTCTTTTCGACGATTATAAAATGGGAAGAGAAGATTATAGAATTATTGGATAAGACATTTTGGCCAACAATTCAAAGTTAGACGGTTTACACACGAAATGAACTAGTGTATATGGGTGGAAAACAGTCGATATGATTTGACAATTTCAAGGAAGAATATATTCTCTTTCACTTTGACTAAAAGACTACCGTAAAGAACTATTTTTCAGATAATCGAAGCGGTTTTTATGGTGCACGCTATGTCCATTCTGTTGTATCTTCTAATGATGATGAATCAAAATCTCATGCCGCCCCTGAGCAAACACAAACTGTCTGCGAGGTATTCCAAGAAAACAAACCGTGGCAATATTTACCGCAAATGCCACTGTAGATCGCAAGTCCTCATTCTGTCCCTGATCTACGCTTTTCTGTGCCTTAATGTATTCGGGTTCGGATATTATGGCCGAGATGTTCATAACAGAGGGGGCATACTGCAGGTGTGTTTTATATTAGAACTAAAATATTTTTTTCTCTTTCAGAGAGTCGAACTACGTTGGCTGAAAAACACGCCTGGAAAGATAATTGTTTTCGGCGATATTGCACTTCCTGGACCAATTCGATATGGCACGTTTACAAGAACATTTGTTCTGATAATTGAGAAACAAACTGTTCAGAAGTCTACATAATATTTGCTTCCGTTTTTGTTCTGCTTCCCATTAGGGCAGGACTGACGCTCTCGTCTATTGACATTCTCAAGCGACAGTCGGTACGCTAAATTCCAAACATACAGAAAAGGGTCAGGGCGAGATAGTATCCGAAAAGAGAGTGAGAGAGAGTCCCTCTCGATTTGTTCATTCACTCCAGTCTCTCTTTCGGTACGATTGGTCGGTCTGTGAAGTAGATCATATCCCATCCCGGAGACATCCCGGTTGCATTTCAAAGGCATCTTTCAGATAACGAGTAATCATGCGGGTCGATTAAGGTCGAAATTCGTCCGAGTTTTGATCGACTTGGTTTCGTTTCCTCCAAATATATTCAATGCAACAACATGTTCAGTTAACGATTGTGTCTGTGTTTTACGTCTACCCAATGGCAATTGCTTTTATTTGCATGCGATATCAAATCGACTTTTTGCCAAACGGAGCACTGATAGCCATTCGACTAGTCATAGAGGTGCGTGGAAACAACAACACTTGAAAATTACTGATTAAAACAATTCAGCCAGCATATACAGTAAATTCACTCATGCAATTCCTTCTTCTTATCAGGACAAATAGACAGTACAAAAAGGTGGAACATTGATTTTATCTTGGAAAAATAATCCGTTCAGGTCATAATTTATTTCGCATATAAACTTATCAACAAAAGAGAAAAGAATCCGTCAATAACAATGACTCTTTCGTGAAATGCACATAACACGCCTCTCACGAGAGGCTCGACACAGAATGGCATAATTCTGGCAGAGACCAAGATTTTCGTAATCGAGTTTTTGCTGGTTTCGGGTTCAATTGGGTCCAACTAAGATACCTGGGAGGTATTATGCCACAAAAGTCATTCCTCGATGAGATGCTGCTACTGTTAGGTGCAGCCCTTGAACTTTGAGCACCTTTTTCGCGTGTTCAGCGGAATTTCTGTGAAAACTTTTTGCTTGGAGCTAGGCCTAATTTTCAATTTCCTTTCGATCTATGTAGTTGGCTTGTTAGATTTCATAACTAATTTGCATAATATCGCATTTTGTTGATTTTCGAGAAAACTATTCGAAAAGCAGATATTCTGATTGCATGAGAGTCTGTGGGAGGTCACATGGATTCGAATGATACGTCTATGCTCCCATAACTCGGGAGGTGAGGTAGTGCCGCATGCAAAAACGTGGAAAATAGAGGAAAACGCTTCAAAAAGATGCGAAATTCATAATCATTCGTCGCGAGAGCGGCGAATGGACCGGAGAAGAACAAAGGATGCCAACAAAAACAATTGGATGGTGGTTCTCTATCGTGGTCCGAGATCACAATGCACATTTGTGATAACTGTTTGCAACTGTGATCACAATCGCTCACATTGGATTTACTCAAAATTCAGCCATTTCAGCCATTTTTTCTTCTTTTCATTGTTTTTCTGGTGTATTTGCGCGCCCGTAGGAAAAAAAGGTACTTAAAATATTGATTTTTGACGAAATTGGCCACTGGGAAGACCTTACAGACCAGAGAAGGCCGTTTGTCCGGGGAATAGGAGTGAATACAGTGATTGGGAGGAACGGAGGTGCGAAACAGGGAAGGATGAGAGGATGAGAGAGAGAGTGGGGGATGAGAGGACGAGAGAGGGTGGGGATTAGAGAGAGGGTAGAGAAAGAGAGAAACACCGAGGGTGAAATGACTCTTCTCCCCGTTTCCGGCCCCCCTCCCTTCCCTGTTTCGCACCTCCGTTCCTTCCAATCACTGTAATCACCCATATTCCCCGGACAAACGGCCTTCCCTGGTCTGTCAGGTGTTCCCAGTGGCCAATTTCATCAAAAATCAATATTTTGGGAACCTCTTTTTTCCTACAGGCGCGCAAACACACCATCAAAACAATGAAAAGAAGAAAAAATGGCCGAAATGGCTGAAGTTCGAGTAAATCCAATGTGAGCGAATGTGATCACAGTTGCAAACAGTTATCACAAATGTGCATTGTGATCTCGAACCACGATATTTTCCACATTTTTGTATGCGGCCGTACCTCACCTCCCGAGTTATGGGAGCATAGACATATCATTCGAATCCTTGTGACCTCCTACAGACTCTCAAACAATCAGAACATCTGCTTTTCGAACAGTTTTCTCGAAAATCAACAAAATTCGATATTATGCAAATTAGTTATGAAATCTAACAAGCAAACTACATAGGTCAAAAGATCATTGAAAATTTGGCCTAGCTCCAATCAAAAAGTTTTCACAGAAACTCCGTTGAACACGCGAAAAAGGTGCTCAGAGTTCAAGGGCTGCACCTAACAGTAGCAGCATCTCGTCGAGGAATGACTTTTGTGGCATAATACCTCCCAGGTATCTTAGTTGGACCCAATTGAACCCGAAATCAGCAAAAACTTGATTACGAAAATCTTTGTCTCTGCCAATTTCACACCGAGCCTCTCGTGAGAGGCGTGATAAGATGTAGAAAAGATAAAACTACTGCAACTAAATATGTATTGGATAAATGGCTCGATTATCGTTCTTGTTATTTCTTTTTATTTGTTTCTAAATAAAATATGCGATGAAAGAGAGAGAATCACTCATCATGACGTATCTTTTTCGAAATGTAAAATATGATATTTATCGCGGAGCATGAATTCGGATCCACTACCGTTGAGATCTCTTATGAATATTATGTAATTTTTTCTCTATTTTTTCATATATTTACCTTCATCAATTTGGCAAGAGCGTCGTCTCCGACCTAGTGATGATGATGTTGGCTACGCAGATGACAGTGTCGCTCATTGTCAATTTGATTGGTGATGTTGTGGAACTCACGTGCAAGAAAGACGCGCCACCTGTTCGTCAGGACTGCCTTCAGCCTCACGTAACTTATCCTTTAGTCCTACGTTCATAAGGAGATAGTATATTGCCTGAACACCTTTACGGAACACACAGAAAAAAAATCTGTCATATATGACAGATTAATCTGTCACTTTTCCCGACAGATTCATTCTGTCGCATTTGACAGAATCATTCTTCCGATTTCTGCCGACTTAAGTATGTTTGTGAATGGAAAGAATGCAACTTCTCCAAGCTGATCCCAACAGAAATGGTCCGTTTGTGGCAATTTCCTGGACAGATAACAATACGTTTCACTGACAGAGCAATGTTCATATCAGGTGCTCTAGGTGGTGTTTACTCTCTGACCAACTGCGCGATTATTGTGGTCGGCTGCGCTTTTTTTCAACACACTTACTCACAACACATTTCACAATGCACTTAAAGATAGGAGAGGGAGGGAGGAAGGAAGAGAAAGAGAGAGAGATAAATAGAGAGCATCGTGAGTGGCTCAAAATGCGATGGCTGGCACTGGTCTCTGTTCAAATATTGTGCGTTGCATCACTTAAATTTCTCGTCTTCTCGCCTCAATTCTTCAAGTCTCATGTTAATTTTCACGCCAAACTCTCCGATTTCCTCGTGGATGCGGGTCATGAAGTGGTGAGAAATTACGGAACATTCTATTCTGTTTTTTCCACTTGCTTTTATAAGAATTTTACTTTGTTCCATAATAGTATCGTATTACATTTATAAAATGATACGATCACACCAAAAAGTCAAATGACGAACTTCCGTTGTTTACCACACAGGCACGTACGCGACCCTCTCACTTTTGCCCGCTCTCTCGCTTTGGTAAACACAGGAAGTACCATTTTGACTTTTTGTGTGTTCGTATCATTTTATAAATGTAATACACGACATTCTAGAGAGCTTGAGCACGAGAGAAAGATGAGAGAGAGAGTGCCTCTCTTTAATCTTTAATCTTTAATATTTATTCTCCAAGAGGTGATTTTGGGTGGGATGTGGATTTATCTTGACGTTATGATGGATTCTTCGGCTCTGGATCAAGCACTTTTTGTGGTGGAGGAATCAGGCAGTGTTCGTGTCACAATCACAACCTACGGATTTAATCGATAAAACGAGATACGAGTGCGATTGAGATAGTTTGCGTATTGGCATGTTGTCACACGCATCAGAGTGAAACATCAGAGTGAAACTAGGCTCCCAAAACGCAGTATCTAAAAATGTTCCAAGAATAGTAAAAAGGCTACAAAATATTAGACATGTCCAAAGAACGTTTAAAAAAAGGTTTGAAAATAGTCGAACACTTTATAGAATAAAAAATACAAGAAAATATCGCTATCCGATCTATTCGATCACCAATATTCGATATTTAAGGTAATGGTTTCGCCTGTGATGAACAGTGAAATCGGAGGTCCAATGACGAAGAAAGCAAGAGTGATCGAGGTGAGATTTTAATGGTTGACCGAATAAAGATGATACCGGTTAAAGGAGTTGCCACGTGTTCGATAGTCATCTCGGCTTTCGAATGACCCCAACTAGTGCGACTGATGCAAATTTCATAGTTGGAATGTGGAACACAGTTTTAACCACCTTTTTCATAACTATTTTCAAAGGGAAGCTACGACTTTCAAACTTGATATATGCAATAACAAAAAAACGTTTGGAACATTATCTATTTTTCATTTGAGCTGATTGTGAGAGACACGAGTTTTCAGCCCTTCGACGTTGGAAATTAATTCATCCATGAGTGTTGCGCTGAGATTCGAAGTGCTAATACACCATTGCTTTTTTCCCATTTGGTCTATACTATCCTATCCTTAGTTCGAAAGTCGAATGAAGAGTTATTTAAATGTTTTTTCTCAACATTATTCCAGATACCAGTAAATGGAGTCAGTGCTAGCGAGGCTACTGCAACTAGCGACATCTCAAACAATGTGTGGGAGAATAGCAACGCCTTTCAAATGTTCCTAGTAGGTTATTACATTCGTTTCAGAAATTTCAAATAGTATATTAAAAATCGGTTTTGCACAATGTTTTATATTTTAAAAAAGATCATTTAATTACAGGGTGCCATGGGAATGTTCGACATGTGGGCTAACCTTTGTGATAGTAAGTTGAATTATATTGATTTGTAAATGTATAGGAATTTTGTGAGTTTTGTTTTCCATTGTTGTGTTTTTCTATCATATTTTGAAAAATTTCATGTATTATCGCGGATACGGAATTGATCGATGCGCTAAAAGCGGAAAAATTTGATGCTGCCTTCACAGAATCGTTGGACAAATGTGGCGCCTGTAAGGAACAATTTAATTAATATTATATCGTCCATAGTTTTTCCGAATTTTTATTAAAAGGTGCGGGAGTTTACGCTGGATAAGAATTTGTTTGAGTTCTCTTCCATCTCGTGGGTGTGAATAAATGGGCAGTAACGGAATCAGTGGCGATAACCGACGGAACCTTCTACTACACACAAACGCCTACTAATCTCGCCTATGTCCCATGTGAGAATATTTATATTTATTTTTATCGACGCCCCATTTCGGTTTTGGACTACATTTCGGTTATGCAGATAATATTGCATGGATTAAACTGAATAAACATATCCAAATACGGATCCGAGTAGTGCAACTTCAAAATTTTCGAAGTGAATTTTTGTTGTTAAAACTATTGCTATAACAAAAAAAGTTTTAAAACATGACTGGCTTGCTTTGCTTTTTTTACAATTGCGTTACAATTGGAATGAACGTGAATAATCGAAGTGAATTTTTGTTATTGGAAATATTTCTATGAAAAAAACTTTAAAGGAGGACGAACAGCAGAATATCCCACCACGATAACCCTGAACTTCGCTTGGGAAACGGGCGAGAGATAGGGGTCAAGCGAGACGAGAGACTGATCTACCGGGAGAGTCGAGTAGAGTGTCTAGAGGTTGAGTTTATGATCTACCCCTTCCCTGGCCTTCTCTCTTCCCCTTTTCCTCCCTCTAGTGCACGTAAACTCGACACGAGAGAGAAGGTTGACCGAGAGATTTGTTTAGTCGCGCACGCGCGCGTCGCACTTGAACCTGATTTCCCTGAGCCCTGTAGCTTCTTTGCGCGCGGGTTTCTCTGTTCAGAAGAGAGATGGGGGTGTCAAATTTTGGATTCGTACTATCGTTCACAGAAGAAATTGAGTAATGACATTAGATACAAACTCTATTTTTCCTGTTCCTCCTCCTTTAAAGCGTATGAAACTGCTCATGCGTTGCTTTGCAGCACTTTCTGGTGGAGCAGGAGAATCGATGAGTTTCTTTGAGCGTCTCTCAAATATTCTCGAATTCACGATAACCGATATTTTCTTGAGCATTGCTGCCACTGATTTGGATAAAACTTTGAAGAAAAGAATGCCCAATCTTCCTGGAGTCAAGGTATTTGAAACAATCTTCGTACTATTAGGGAGTAAGCACTTTTTGATATTCGAGGAAATTATGGCTACAAATTCGCTCGTTTTCTTCAATTCGGATCCACTAGTTGATTTCCCGAGGATTACTTCCGCAAGAACGATCGATATCGGTGGAATCACTGTTTCCTCAGAGCACAAACCACTAAACGAGGTTATTTTTCTTATATTACCGATATTGACAATATAAACGGTAAACTCTTTGCAGACTTGGTCGAATATTTTGAATGTACGTTCGAAAAATATTTATATATCTTTCGGAAATATCGCCACTTCGTTCAGTATGCCCGATGAATATAAGAAAACGATCCAGGAAACAATAAAATCGTTCCCAGATGTCACTTTTATCTGGAAATATGAGGCAAGTTGATGCTGCTAATTTCGAGAGACAAATAGGCACGAATTGTAGAAACCCGAGAACAAAATCTCTGAGGGAATTCCGAATTTGGTGGAGTCCACTTGGGTACCGCAGAGAGATTTGCTGTGTAAGTTGCTCAAATGTTAAACAATGTTTAAAAATTACGATTCCTTTAGATGACCCTCGTATCTCCGCATTCATTACTCACTGTGGACAAGGAAGCACTACCGAGGCAATCGATGCAGGTTCGAACACATCATGCTCATGATTTTGTGTTCCCATTTTGTTTATTTTTTCTGCACATTTCGCGGGAACGATCAGTTCCCGGGAACAGTAGGAGCATTGCAATATTGTCTTTACCAAAAGCCAGGAGTGGTTTTGAATGGCACTGCCTCTTGTGCTAGCTCGGTTTTGGAATCAAGAATATCATCATTTATTTTTGCAGGTATTCCGCTCATAGTCATTCCTGTGGAAGGGGATCAACTGCGAAACGCGCATCAAATCGAGCGAAACGGAAACGGAATTCGACTGGAGAAATCGGATCTTGCGAGTACTGGCAAACTGGAAAATGCAATCAGAGAAATCGTCGAAAACGACAAGTAGGTGATCTTATTGTTCATTGAGCATTGCGCATTCCCGCGATGTTTACAGATATCGAAAGAAAGCTCGGGCCATCAAGCAAATGATTGCTGACAGACCATTCTCGATGAAAGAGGTTCGGTTCTTTCAATCCATATTGATATGACGATTGCATGATTAAGATCTTCGTGAAAAACATGGAGTTTCTGGCGAAGCACGGACCGCTGAGGCAGTTGGACCACTATGGAAGACATCTCAATTTCATCCAGTATTATTTAATCGACGTTATCGTCTTTGTTGTTATTATGGTCATCATTGCTTGCGTAGTTTTTGTGTTCGCAATTAGAACTCTTATCAGACGAGTTTTCATCACTAATAGTAAAGTGAAGTTGAATTATCCGCGTATCAACACCGACATATATGAGAACTTCTAGTATACTCGTACATAGACTTTGAAAGATAACTAACTAGTTGCTTCATTCTTCATTTCGACCGTTGCTTTAGCGGGCTATGCAACTAGTTGCTTTTGAAGGAACTAGTTGCTTTCTGATTTGACAAATTTACATGAAATAATTTTCATGGAAGATAGTGGGAATTATTAATATGTTTATGAGGGGGATCGTGAGATCATTTCTCACTATGTTTGGCTTCGAAATCGGTTGTTTCACGCCGCGCTCAAACGATAAATCAGTGGAACGTCCTATCAAGCCAAAACGTTAGTAATCTTTCTTTTCTTTTCACTTGTCATATTAGTGATCGTCCAAAATTTATTTCCAATTGGTTTTACATTAGTAAGACAGCAATCAGTAACTGAATTTTTGTCAATCAGTAAGAAAGGCAATGTCTTGTTCGCACACAGAACTTATATTTGAAAAAAAACTGAATATGGTTATTGCAGGTGCTCTTGAAAATGATATTAACGTGACAAAATATTTAAATAGTCTTTCACTATCCATGGTATTTTAGCGCTTGTTTCGAAATGCTTCAGAAAAGCAACTAGTTCCACACGCCGCTCAAAGCAACGGGATAAATGACGGAATGGCCCGTTGCTTCAGAACAAAAGCAACTAGTTGCCCAGTGCCAAAACCGTTACTTTTCAAAGTCTACTCGTACATTAACTTCAAAGAAGACATTGACTGGGTAGAAGACCAATGCCCTACGCCGATACCTGCCGAAATTATCCGACCACTCCCTTTTGCGACAATGTCCAGGACAGGCTTTAGCCATAACTATAAAAACTGTTTCACTGGTAGAGCCATCAATGCTCACGTGCTCTAGATTGTGTTTGCTCTCTGACCAACTATGCTCGTATCGCTGTTGCCCGTTCTTTCCGCTCAACAATCGACACTCACATACTACATAATGAGCTTGGTTACGAAAGATGAATGCACCGACAGAGAGAGTATTCTTAATTTTGTTTTCAGTGCTCTTTTAGTATTTATTGTTTATAATTTTTAATTTTTTTAAGATTTAGTTTTTAGTTTGTCATTTTAGTGTTGTCAGTGAGGCCTTTCATTGTATGTTCTGAATCAGCCTATTGGACTTGCCAACTTTTGATAACGGAATACAAATCTTCAGTCGGGATACTAGTGGGCGCTTTCAGCGTTGTCACAAATCCCCCTATTATTTTGCGGCCTTCTGTAGTCAGTGCAATCCACTTTTTCGCGCTAGAGGTAAAAATGTCTTGGATTGAATCAGCAATTTTGATCTTTTGTGCATGCGTTTGTTCTCTACTACGCGATTATCGTGGCCGGCTGCGCTCTGCCGCCACACTCTCCACGCACCCACTACACATTTCACAACACACTTTGTTATGAAAGAGGAGAGGCAGAGAGAGAGGGAAATCTCGTCAGTAGTGAGACGCGCAACATGCGGGTGGTGTCGTTGCTCTCTATTCAAATACTCTGCATTACCTCACTCAAGTTTCTCGTCTTCTCTCCTCAATTCGCCAAATCTCATGTGAATTTCCAAGCCAAACTCTCCGATTTTCTCGTGGACGCGGGCCATGAAGTGGTGAGAAATCATGAAACACTCGGTTCGAACATTTATAATAATTAGATAATTATCAATGTTTTTTGAAATTCTAAATTTATAATTTCATATTTCGATCACGAAAACATCATTTAGGTAATGGTTTCGCCCGTTTTCACCAGTGGAATAGGGCCAATGACGAAGAAAGTGAGAGTGATCGAGGTGAGACATTCAAAGTATCATAGCTTTAAAAAAAATAATTAAATCCATACCATTTCTTGATCGCAATTTTAAAGAAGTTCTAGTTTAACTTTTTTAAACTACGAAATATTACAGATTCCATTGAACGATGTCAATGCTAGCGATGATACATCAGCGGACGAAAATAGTGGCTTTTCGTTCAATGCATGGGAGAGCAGTAACTCCATACAGATGTTCCTCGTGAGTTTGTTAGTTGGTGAAATAATAAATGACCAAAAAATGTGCAAAACGTTCTTCATTCTTTTTGCGATATTAATTTTCTTGCAGAGCAGCATGGGAATGTTCGAGTTGTGGGCTAACGCTTGCGAAAGTAAGTTTTATTTTTTATTGATTACTTATTGTAGGTGAATATTTTTCCTGAGTTCTATTGAATTTTCATTTTTAAATATATTTGTAGGTGTAATCAATGATGTGGAGTTGATCGATAAGCTGAAGGCGGAGAAATTTGACGCTGCATTCGCTGAGTCCTTAGACAAATGCGGTCCCGGTAAGTATTAATTAATTAAAAGTATGTAATTTATTTTCAATTCACACTCCGTTAATCATAAATACAGTGTAGCACTTAGATATCTGTTCCAGTTCTCTTCCATCTCGCGGGTGTGAATAAATGGGCAGTAACGGAATCAGTTGCGATAACTGATGGAACTTTCTACTACACACAAACACCCACGAATCTCGCCTATATACCATGTGAGCTTTTGTTGGAATACATTTCGTCTACACATTCCTTAGAGACCCGAAAAATAGCTTTGCATCGTACGCGGCTGTTAATTGCAGCTCTTTCGGGAGGTGCCGGAGAATCGATGAACTTCTTCGAGCGGCTATCAAATATTATCGAATTCACCATAACCGACTTATTCTTGGGTATGGCTACTACAGATTTGGAAAATACTTTGAAGAAAAGAATGCCCCATCTTCCCGATGTCAAGGTATTTGAAACATTCTTGGGAATAATAACAATTTTTGATTTAAGGAAATTATGGCTTCAAATTCGCTCGTTTTCTTCAATTCCGATCCTCTTGTCGATTTTCCGAGGATAACTTCTGCAAGGACGATCGATATTGGGGGAATCACAGTTTCCTCGGAGCACCAACCACTAAACGAGGTATTTGCTCATGCTATCGATTTTGACAATTCAATCGGTAAAATATTTGCAGACTTGGTCGAATATTTTGAATCTTCGAGCGAAAACCATCTATATCTCGTTTGGAAGTATCGCTATTTCTTGTGATATGCCTGAGGAATATAAGAAGACGATTCAGGAAACAGTAAAATCATTTCCAGATGTCACTTTCATCTGGAAATATGAGGCAAGTCGATACATCAAATTTTGAAAATAAATACTGAATCAGAGAACGAGTGAGTAATTTATGATTACTGACGGATTGCAGAAACCCGAGCACAAAATCTCTGAAGGAATTCCGAATTTGGTGGAGTCCAGTTGGGTGCCGCAGCGAGATTTGCTGTGTAAGTTGCTCAAAATGGAAATATTGTTGATCACCCATATCACGCCTATCACGAGAGGCTTGGCTCAGAATGGCATTATTCCGGCACAGAGCCCATTTTTCGACAGTAGCTTTTTCACGTTTTTGGGTGCCACTAGGTCCCACTAAGATCCTCGTGTGTTATTATGTCACGGAAATCATTTTCCGCTTAGATACAGCTACTGTAAGCTGCCACCCTTGAACTTTGGGGCAGTTTTTCGATGTTTAAATGAAGTTTCTGAGAAAACTTGTCTCTTAGAGCTAGGGCTTCTTTTCCATGCTCTTTCGATGTGTCTCGTTGGTTTTTCGATAGGTCTGTGAATTTGCATAATAATTAACTTTTGTAAATTTACATAAATCTGTTCGAAAAACCCGCATTATTATTTCACTATCGTCTCCGGAATGTCGCAAGGATTCGAATAATATGTCTGTGCTCCCCCAACTCGGGAGATGATGCCATATTTCATCTGAAAATAGGTCATTTATGGAGTTTTCGCTCATTAGTTGCCTCTCGCACCGCTTCATTCGCGCGAAATGAGTGTTCAGAGTTTGTGAGAACAATGGAAGGACGAGTCATTCTTCACTTGAAAGTTGAACTACTCGGTGTGAAACGTCGAGAATCAACGAGATTTACATCTTTTCATATGAAATATGGCATCATCTCCCGAGTTGGGGGAGCTTAGACATATCATTCGAATCCTTGCGACATTCCGGAGACGATAGTGAAATAATAATGCGGGTTTTTCGAACAGATTTATGTAAATTTACAAAAGTTAATTATTATGCAAATTCACAGACCTATCGAAAAACCAACGAGACACATCGAAAGAGCATGGAAAAGAAGCCCTAGCTCTAAGAGACAAGTTTTCTCAGAAACTTCATTTAAACATCGAAAAACTGCCCCAAAGTTCAAGGGTGGCAGCTTACAGTAGCTGTATCTAAGCGGAAAATGATTTCCGTGACATAATAACACACGAGGATCTTAGTGGGACCTAGTGGCACCCAAAAACGTGAAAAAGCTACTGTCGAAAAATGGGCTCTGTGCCAAGCCCAGTCCGAGCCTCTCGTGAGAGGCGTGATATACCTTTATGGGTGATCAGCCTTTATGGGTGATCCTTTATGGGTGATCAGCAATATTTCCGTTTACCTTTACCTTTACCTTTACCCATATTTCAGATGACCCCCGTCTCACCGCATTCATCACTCACTGTGGACAGGGAAGCACGACAGAGGCGATTGATGCAGGTTCGTACATTCATATTATTGTAAAATGCAAATCCGTTCAAAACTGTCTTGAAACGGATGCTTTTTGGAGGAATGCCAGTGACCCTTTTCAAGCACTTTTCTTACCCTTTTCTTACCTAAAACTAGCTGCAAAAACGAAGAAAATGCCATGTGTTCAGGGCGGCGACGTCTAGACAAATGACACTTAATGCATCCTTGCAGCCATGCCGCTCATAGTCATTCCTGTGATGGGAGGCGATCAATCGAGAAACGCATATCAAATCGAGCGAAACGGAAACGGAATTCGACTGGAGAAGACGGATCTTGCGAGTACTGGAAAACTTCAACACGCAATTAGAGAGATGCTTGAGAATGACAGGTTCTTTCTTGTTATTGTTTTTTTAAAAAATTAATTTCGTCCGATGTATGCTTATTTCAAATAAAAATCAAACAGAAAAATTGGCAATTGTAAGAGCGCTGAACAAGTAGCTCAATGCGAACGAAAATAGATAACATTATTTCAGTTTTTTTATGTAACGAGAGATAGTTTTATCCTCAGATATCGCAAGAAAGCTCGGTCGATCAAGCAAATGATTGCTGGCAGACCATTCTCTATGAAAGAGGTTAAGATTATACAAGCACTTTGATTTCACCATTAAATGTTGTATATTTCGTTAAAATATTTGGTTCAATTAATTATTCACTATATTTAGATCTTTGTCAAAAACATGGAGTTTCTGGCGAAACATGGACCTCTCAGGCAACTGGACCACTACGGAAGAAACCTCAATTTCATCCAGTATTATCTAATAGATGTGGTTGTCTTTGTTGCTACAATGCTCATAATTGTTTGCGTTGTTGTTACGTGTGCAATTCGAGCTCTTGCGAGACGGCTTTTCATCGCTAAAGTGAAATTAGATTATCAGCCTGTTAACGTCGACTAATCTGAGAAATCCTCTCCGCGGAACAATCACACACAAATCATGCACTCTCATAAAGAACAGAATTATTTGTTGTCGTTTTCATCAGATAAATACGGTACGCATTAGTCGAATTAATGCGGTCAACATGATAATTATTTCTTTCAAGAATTATCTTCACTGGAGATTGTCTGTGCACTGAACATGCAACCACCAGAACTGTTACTGGTTATGCGAAAATCGTTCGCTAATTTTCTTTTTTCGCTAAAGAAACGAAACCCCTGCTCTCCTAGCAAATTAGCATTCACTTCAATCTCGCTCATGGTACGGTTTCGTGGAAAGCGTCAGCAATCTCTGGGACACGGTTATCCATTACGTTCTATTCGTGCTAATTTGTTCGAATATCGTGTGCGAACACGCACACCCTCGATAATAGGCACGCTCTCGTTCCTTTAAAACAGGGAGGAGAAATTGGAAGAGGCGAAGTAATTGAATATGCGGCTGCTGGTATTGCTCTTCACACTGCTAGTCACCTCTACTTCACTCAAATTTCTCGTCTTCTCCACTCAATTCGCCAAATCTCATGTAAATTTTCTCGCCCGGCTCTCCGATGTTCTCGTCGATGCTGGCCATGAAGTGGTGAGCAACTACGGAATATTCCATTTTACCCCGATTCACGAAAACGCAATTATAAAAAAAACATGAATAACTGAAATATATTTTACTCCACTTTAACAATTACATTTTGCGTTTCATTATTGAACCCTACTCGATGCGGTTTTTGTAGTTCACGTGAAACGCATGGTATATTCACTGTCTAGTGACCCCTAGCTTGGGGATCGGAATGCCAATACTGAGGGGTCAGTATGGTCTGGTGTCAGAGTGATCATTATCAGAGTTATCACAGTGATCAACTAGGGTGTCAGGCGGCAGTTACTTAACCATTAGTATTTTCAGATAATGGTTTCGCCCGTGATGAATAAACACGTCGGCGGGCCAATGACCAGCAAAGCCACGGTGATCGAGGTGAGACGCGGTTAATTTTAAGTTATCATTCTTACGATCTTTTTTTTGCTGTAACAGTTAGATAGTCATACAAATTCCCTTTCGTTTTTAGCATTCTAATTGTTGTCAACGGAAATACGACGTTCGAGTTTTTCAGATTCCCCAATGCGAGAAGGCGCTTGTCTTCGAGAAATCTGCCACTAGTGGCATGTCACAGAACTCCTGGAAAAGCAGCAGTTCGTTCCAACTCTTCATGGTGAGTTCCGCTGGTTTGCTTATTTTTTTAATTGTATTCACTTTAAGGGGCTGATACAAAAACAAAAACAAACATAATAGGTGAACAGAAAAAATAAAATAACCAGTACTGTTTCATTTTCCAGAATAGCATGGACATCTTCGATACGTGGGCGCATGTTTGCGAAAGTTAGTTGAATACGTTTAAACAGTAAAATATACAATTTTGAAATTCCCCTGAAAGAAAAACTTTGTCTACTGAATTATAGAGATAATATGTAATTATATGCGCGATCTTCCATCCGGGATTGATTGAACGGCTCAAAGAGGAAAACTTCGATGCCGCCTTCACAGAGTCGTTGGACAAATGTGGGCCTGGTGAGCACATGTCGTTCTCTAGATGATGAATTCGAATGAAATATTCCGCACACTAAACAAATCATCACGCGACGCTACTCATTTATTTAATCATAATCAGTACTTAATATTTAAAGTCGCATCTTTACAGTTCTCTTCCACCTTGCCGGTGTGGATAAATGGGCTGTGACGGAATCGGTGGCGATTACGGATGGAACCTTCTACTACACACACACTCCGACAAACCTTGCCTATGTGCCGTGTAAGAAACGATCGTAGGACGCATCAATAGAAACATTATTATATTTAAAGTGTAGTAGAATGGCTCAATTGCAGATAACGATATCTGTGAATCCAAAAAAACGGCCAAAGAAGTGGTTGATAAAATATGTGATCTGTAGCTCTAACTGGTGGCGCGGGAGAATCGATGAGCTTCTTTGACCGCTTATCAAATGCAATGGCATCTACACTAACCGACATTGTCATGCGCATGGTGGCATCTAATCTAGAGCAAGTTGTAAAGATGAGAATGCCCAATTTACCGTCTGTAAAGGTTGGCAACTTCTGTTAATTTCGCTGTATATTTCATTCTTCAGGATTTGTTGGCAACGAATTCATTGATTTTCTACAATTCGGAGCCGCTCGTTGACTTCCCAAAGCTCACTTCCGCAAGGACGATCGATATCGGAGGAATTACAGTATCTGCCGAGCACAATCCACTAAACGAGGTTGGCCGCATCATGGAGTGTCGAATATATGTCTAGCATTTGCAATTTATAGTTACGGTGTTACATCAAAATCGTTGCAGACATGGTCAAACATCTTGAATCTCCGATCGAAAACAATTCTAATTTCGTTCGGATCTATTGCAAATTCGTTCAATATGCCCGAGGAATATAAGAGAACTATTCTCTCAACAATTAAATCGTTTCCATATGTCACCTTTATCTGGAAATATGAGGTAAGTCTACATCGAGAACTTCAAAATAGAAAATGACGAATTGTAGAAACCCGAGCACAAAATCTCTGAAGGAATTCGGAATTTGGTGGAGTCCACTTGGGTACCGCAGAGAGATTTGCTATGTAAGGGTCATTACTTGTTCAAATTAGTGAACTTATAAATCGCTGTTATATTATTATTATTCTTATGTCAGATGACCCTCGTCTCTCTGCTTTCATCACTCATTGTGGACAAGGAAGCACGACAGAGTCAATCGATGCAGGTAACATACTAGACTTTTTAGAAAATAGATCTCTTTTCTCATAGGAAGTCGCAAGTAAAAAATCACTGATCATCAGTATTTCATTTATTCGTCTAAAAAACTACGTTAGTACATTTATAATGCGGTATTGCGTTACTACGTCAGTTGACCCTCGTCTGCTTTAGGCATTCCTCTCATAGTCATTCCCGTAATGGGAGATCAAATGCGCAACGCGTATCAAATCGAGAGAAACGGAAACGGAATTCGGTTGGAGAAGTCTGATTTGGCTATAGTTGGCAAACTTGGAGAAGCCATCAGAGAAGTTCTCGAAAATGAAAAGTGAGTAATCGATTAGTACTACCACTTCGATTTCTTGTTTCAGATACCGACTCAAGGCGCGCACCATCAAGAAAATGATTTCTGAAAGGCCGTTTTCGATGACAGAAGTGAGATTTTCCAATATGCGGCAAATGAATATTTGCTGTCTTTAGATTTTCGTCAAAAACATGGAGTTTCTGGCGAAGCACGGACCGCTGAGGCAACTGGACCACTATGGCAGAAATCTCAATTTTATCCAGTATTATCTAATCGATGTAATTGCATTTGTTGTTTCGATGCTGGCCATTGTTTGTCTTGTAATTTCGTGGGCGATTTTCACTCTAATTCGACGGGTGTTTGTCAGCAAATTAAAGAAGGACTGATGTATTTTTCAAAATACCATTTTATAAAATAGTTAATTTTCTTATTTTTGCAAAAAGCTTAAAGCCTTTCGCAGTTGCAACCTAATTGAAGAAGTGTCAGCAGAACATACAAAAGATGCAAAACAGGGATTAATCAAATAGAAAGGAAAAGGCGGCGTATTCATGCGAGTTATCGATCGTAGAATCAATTTAATTCCATTATTTTTTATATAACACATTTGGTGTGCACATAGAATGTACTAGGTCAACGCCTCGATTTCATTGCTTTCCCCGTAGAGTTGCTATGCTACTGAATACTCTTCCCCCTTACATACACAGGTCACCTAGTATGAATGTTTACAAGAGTCGTTTACGTGAATTAGATTATAGTAATTACGATATTAGCAAATATACCTTTCGTTAGTTTGCATTGCATTACTTCCCCCTCCCAACCTCATCCCCCTCCTATTAGAGATCACTGAGTCTGCTCCCGGAGATGAGTCAACCTGGTCGCCCGAGTCCCCTTCCTCGGATCCCTCCTCTCTCAGTCCACACAGAGAACAACGACCAGACGATGCCAGATGGGACCACGACGATTGATCTACACACTGATTTGCCCCTATTGCAACCTCCCCCCCCTTCCCAAAACATACTTCCCATACATACATACATACATATTTATCCTGACATCAAGGCAAGGGCCTGCAGGAGGTATCATTCGGGGACAGAGGTGGTCGGGATCTTCGAATTCGAGGAAACTGGGTCAAGGGAATGGATTATGCTTGGCTTCCTTGGTCAATTGTAGCGCCGATCTTGGACGATAGACATTGAGCGTAGAAGTAGATCTTCCAGCTTCCAGTGACGTCCTCCTGACTAGTGACTAGCGTGTATCAACCAAAGTGGGAACTCGCGTCGTAGTCTTGTCGACTGGGGCCTTTCTTGAAAGTTGACGACTTGAATTATATGTAGTCGATCCGAGTCCTCTGCTCGAAGTGGTACCGGGTGGGCGAAATACTTGCCGGGTTGCCCAAGCTGACTGGCAAGGATTCTCCAAACTGAGGTGGGAGAGGAGCGGGGAGACTGTCGACCGCCCGTCACGAGGCACAGAATGAATATTTACTGTACATCGTTCGTGTAATCACACATTATTCCGTTGCGCCTTCGGGCGTCGATAAAATATATTGAGAGAGAGAGAAAGGCAGATAGAGGTCGGCATGACAGGAGCAGATGTGAACGTAATCAAGCGCGCTTCTCTATCTCTCGCTCTCCATTTGTTTGCTGCTCTCTCCGTCAGCTCAAAATGCTCACAACCCGCCATGGCGCGCGCACACGTTCTCTCCCTATAAAAAGAAAGCCGTCGAAAGAATTTCTCCGTTGCTCACTTAAAATGCGATTGATCTCCTTGCTATTTCTGTTGACTTCTGGTGTAATCTCACTCAAGTTTCTCGCCTTCTCAACTCGATTTGCTAAATCTCATGCTAATTTCATCGCCCGTATTTCGGATGTTCTTGTCGACGATGGACATGAAGTGGTGAGTGTGTAATTGAGGTGATCAGTTGAAAGCCGGAAAAATTGTCGACCTTTGTCGATCGGCAACAAAGTAACAGCTGGTTTGAGTTGTTTGTGTCGAGTAGGTCAAGGAATCTCTCACCTTACCCTACGATGCTGCTCATTTCATGTGGAGAACTGTCGAGTTGGCACGGTTGAAGAGGGGAATCAGCCCTCTGTGGCTGAAAAGAGGAAGAGAAAGAAGGGAAGGGGGGAGAGACGAGGGGAGGAAGGAGGGAAAAGAGGGAATTAGCCAGCAAACTCCATTGTCCGGTCTCATTTTGAATTTGTCGAATGAAAAGGATTTTTTTCACTGAGTAACTCAGTCCACAGTGTCCACACATTATGATGAGTCAGACGGTTCGTATTGATTACTCTGTATTGACTTTGATTGACGTTATTGATTTATTGCAGGTCATGGTGTCTCCGGTGATGAATAGTCAGGTAGGGGAGCCAATGACAAAGAAAGCGAGAGTTATCCAGGTGAATATCCGATTCAACAATTTTCTCTGCTTCTACCTTCTGCTTGCAAACTATTGAAATAGAATACCCTTAATAAATAGAACCATTTTCCATTTGTCCCCTATATATTCGAACTTTCATTGGTTTTATCAGAAGCAAACTCATTTTATTTTAGATTCCGCAAAATCAAAAGGTGCTTCCGTACGAAAAGTTTGCCAACGAAGAATTGTCGCAGAACGTGTGGGTTTCGAGAAGCCCATTGATGTTCCTGGTGAGAATGCAAGAAAAAAGTTATCTCTATTGTAATTTTAGAATCTTGAAGCAATTCATTTCAGAATCGCAACGATATTTTCGAATCGTGGGGCCATTTATGCGACGGTGTGTTATCGATCCAATATAATTAATTTTCAATTTCTATAGCTGTTCTAACAACTCCTGTGCAACACGAGATAGTGTTTCAAACTGTCATAGGACTGTTTAGCTCTCTTATTGTTGGCACAGGCTCTTCCAACGATATTTATGACAGGTGTCATCGCCCATCCTGAATTGATTGATCAGCTCAAGAATGAGAAATTCGACGCGGCTTTCTCAGAGTCTTTCGACTTGTGTGGACCCGGTGCGCATTTTTATGTTCCGAAAACCTACAGTGCACAGACTAATTCATGGACATGGTCGGACATGATTGTATATTTCGTCAAAAAGCTAAAGGACAAACTGTTCAGAGTACTCCAATCGTTTCAGTCATTTTCCATCTCATCGGAGTGGAAAAGTGGGCGGTGACTGATTCAGTCGCTATTAAAGATGGAAGCTTCTACTTCACCCAGACACCCACAAATCCCGCCTATGTGCCATGTAAGACATCTAATTTTCTGCTTGCGGTTTTTTATCATGTGTCTATTATCGCTGATAGATCAGAATGGTCACGTTGTTCTGCATATATCTCCACCTCTGAACTAATAGAGAGTGGGTAATTTGAAGAGCCTACTTCTGACCTCACCTCGGAAAAAAATGCGCCATTAGAGCATGTGTTCAGTGCGTCGTTCATAGACACTTATTTCAGCTCTCATGGCTGGTTCGACCGAATCCATGAGCTTCTTCGGCAGACTTTCGAATTTCTTTGGAGCAACGCTCTCGGATATCGTCTCGGATGTTATTTTCACCAAGGTCGAGGAAATTTTAAGGAAACGCGTTCCCGATCTGCCGGGAATCAAGGTGATACTTGTAAAGCTGATTTTTTATCCGTAATGCCGAACACAAAATTTGATTTGTGAATCGAATAAGAGTATTTCATGCGTTTTAAGGAACTCATGGCTACTAATTCTCTAGTATTCTTCAACTCGGAGCCATTTGTCGACTTTCCAAAGATAACATCAGCAAGAATCATTGACATTGGAGGTATTACTGTATCGTCCACGCCCAGCCCTCTTAATGAGGTTAAACATTTTTTTGAGTATCAATTTCTTGCAATATTTGCAGACCTGGTCAAACATTCTGGATTTGCAATCGAAAACTATTCTTATTTCCTTCGGAACTATGGCCAAATCATTCAATATGCCTGATGAATACAAAAGAACCATTCTGGAAACAATCAAAATGTTTCCTGACGTTACGTTTATTTGGAAGTACGAGGTATGAGAAAAAAGCTTCCATGCCATGAGAACGCTGAGTGTACTCGTAATTGTTTGTTTATTACCATTAATCCATCTCTGAATGAATTATCGCAAAATTGTTTTTATGATTTGAATTATAGAAGCCGGAGCACAAAATCTCCACCGGAGTGGTAAATTTGATAGAGTCGACATGGATACCGCAGAGGGACATGCTACGTGAGCGATTTAGCAATTAGATACTAGAAAAAAGAGATGCGCGGTGCACAATATAACATAGAACGGATGAAGGCGCGGTGGTCATTTCACGTCCTCTAAATGAGAGATCATTAAAACAATTTCACATGAATTTCGACATTTTATGCTCTCGAATTGCAGAGGACCCTCGTATCTCTGCTTTCATTACTCATTGTGGACAAGGAAGCACAACAGAGTCAATCGATGCAGGTTACAAGCTTGGTTTACTTTTTTTTAGTTAAATTAATGTTCTGTGAAAAAAAGTCACCCGGAAGACAAGCGAAACCTGTACGTGAACGTCACGAGGTCGTTTCACTTACAGGTAAGTGAACATGTTTTGAAAGTAAAATGTTTTGTGTCCTGATCCTGATCCTGACTTTTTTCTGAAAGTATTTTTTTCGAGGAATACCCATGATCGTGATTCCTGTTGTGGCCGATCAATTGCGGAACGCACATCAAATCGAGAGAAACGGAAACGGAATACGACTGGAGAAGAGGGATTTAGCGAGCATCGGAAAGCTGGAACTCGCAATTAGAAATATACTTGAGGACGGCAGGTTGGCCCACTATTTTTTGTTTACAATTCAATTAATGCTGTCTCAAGGACACGTTTCAATCATTATTGTTGTGTTTTTACAAAGTGAGGTGTTTAACAGAATATATTGTAGATAACGGGAAATTACGATTCCGATACATAACTTTCCAAACAAAAAAAACAATTCCTTGCAGATATCGCAAAAGAGCAAGGAGTCTCAAACAAATGCTTACTGATAGGCCATTTTCGATGAAAAAGGTGTGACAATCCAACATTCAAGTACCAGTCGCTTCCACAAACAGATTTTCGTCAAACACATGGAGTTTCTGGCGAGACACGGACCCCTGAGGCAACTCGATCACTATGGGAGACATTTGAATTTTTTCCCGTATTATCTAGTCGACGTCATAGCTTTTGTCTTGTTTGCACTGACTATTGTTTTCTTTTTTTTCGTGTGGACACTTCGATGTCTAATCACAAGAATTTTCCATACGAAATTGAAGAACGAATGACGCGTTGTATGTGCAATCCTCTCCCATTTTGTCGAATCCAATAATTTGATTGTGTAAAAAAGGATTTTCTTTCATCCTGATTTATTTGATAAACAAGTTGTAATTTCGCAAACCGAGGTCAATTTTATCTGTGAATAAAATGAATTGAAAACATGCATTTCCATTCCTGATCGTGATGGAACACGCAATTTCAGCTCAATTCTCGACGTTTGCTCAGAGTTGATTGCCGTAGCGCTTTTGTGGTTGAACTGGCCACATTTTGTATTGCGATGCTTGTGTGAAGGTGCTCGTCTTTCTTCCACGTGTGTCCATAAATGCGAACCAAGAGCACTAAGCGTAGTTTCCAACCTTTGGATTAGTTCAATGATGTGAAATGCATCGCGGGTCCAAAAGTGACTAGAAAAATCACGACTGATCACAATGCATAAAGTAGAAAGAGCGCCTATAAATTGATAAGATCGTGGCTGGGCGGAGGCTCACAACTCTCAACTCAGAGGAGACAAAACGATGCGACTGATTCCCCTGCTCTTTCTTCTCACAACGAGCGTTTATTCGCTCAAATTCGTCGTCTTCTCCACTCAATTCGCCAAATCGCACGTGAATTTCCTCGCGCGCATTTCCGATGTTCTCGTTGATGCGGGCCATGAAGTGGTAAGTAACAGTCTTAACCATTCGAAGCTTTCTTTGTTTTCCGACAAAAATATTAACAACGAGTAGAGAACTGTTTGAAGCGCTTCTGTTATTTTCAATGACGACTTTTCGTCTAGTAAGTAATGAAGAAGTACTAAAACACGAGAGGAATGTTCGCTAATCGAGAAAAAACGAAAAGGAGGTTGTAAAAAAGTAGCGAATTCAGGTGATGGTCGCGCCAATTATGAACAGTCACATTGGAGGCGCAATGACGAAGAAAGCGAGAGTTATCGAGGTAATAGAGTTGAGATGTGAACGGTAGGGTGCGAATGTGAGACTACAATCTCCCTCTCTCGTCCACCGACCGTCGAAGATTGTGTGCAAGAACCGGTGGTCGCACATTTCGCAGTAAAATGAACGAATGGTTAATCGAGCCCGCTTTCGCATTTGAGTCAATTGCTATTGTAGATTCCGCAAAGCGAGAAAACACTGCCGTTCGAGGAGTTCGCCAACAATGAAATGTCGCAGAACGTGTGGGTGACCAGCAATCCGATGCTGATGTTCCTGGTCAGAATTACACTAAAGTTGATTTAACAACATTACAATTCACAATCAATCAATCTTTTTTTGTGTTGAAATTGAGGTTCATTTCAGAACAACTGGGCCATTTTCGACTCGTGGGGCCACATGTGCGACGGTGAGCATTTTTACGAGCGTGCATTCGTAAATACAATTTTGAAATATTTCAATAATTTTCGTTGTAGATGTAATCGCTCATCCGGGATTGTTGGAGCAGCTCAAAAATGAGAAATTCGACGCAGCTTTTGGAGAATCTTTCGACATGTGTGGTGCAGGTAAACGAAGACCAATTCACAAGCATGAAAGGAAACTGAAAATTTCAGTTATTTTCCATCTCATCGGAGTCGACAAATGGGCGGTGACCGATTCAGTTGCAATTAAAGATGGAGGTTTCTTTATGACGCAAACTCCTACCAATCTCGCCTACGTTCCTTGTAAGTTTATTCGATACCTCAATCTTCTTGTTAAAGTTCCCTCAATAGAGTACCTCACTTCACAGTTGTACTTTTAGGGTTCAAACGATCCGAAACATCACAAAACGACTCCTTTTAAGTCTTCCGTTCTTTTAGGAAGCGAAACCCAATTTTGCGAAAAACCAAAACAGACTGTGTTGCGTTGCTTTTCCAAAGAAAAAAACAAACTATTAAATAGAAAGTAAATTTTCTTGATCGTAAACCTTGCAGCTCTGATGGCTGGCGCGGGTGATTCTATGGGATTCCTCGGCCGTTTCTCGAATTCTTTCGGTTCCATAGTAACTGATCTCATCATGGACTTGATTTACCCCCGCATCGAAGAGATTATCAGAAAACGCGTTCCCGATTTGCCTGGTATCAAGGTAATATATTTTGACTATTCGAAGAATTCAAAAGAACTGATTCATTTTGAGGAACTCATGGCTACGAATTCACTCGTTTTCTTTAATTCGGAGCCGCTCGTTGATTTTCCAAAGATAACTTCCGCAAGAACAATCGATATTGGAGGAATTACAGTATCGTCAGGGCACAAGCCACTAAATGAGGTAGGCTGAAAAGATGGTAAATTCATGTCGTTGCATCTTTCAGACGTGGTCGAATATTCTGGACCTCCGTCCGAGAACAATTCTACTATCGTTCGGTACTATGGCCAAGGCATTCAACATGCCTGAGGAGTACAAAAGAACCATTCTGGAAACGTTCAAGAAGTTCCATGACGTAACTTTTATCTGGAAATACGAGGTACGTGACTTTTCACACTGAAAACGCCGTGGGCACACAAAGAATCACTATTCTGTGAGTGCTCACGGCTGGCGCATTTGAAAGCTTCTTATCGAATTGTTATCAGTTGAAAGCCACGCTTTATCAGCGGGGACAACGTTTTAGTGTGAAAAAAATGTAGCAACCGCGTCGAATTTTAGAAGCCCGAGCACAATATTTCTGCCGGTGTGCCAAATTTGATCGAATCTCTGTGGGTGCCACAGAGGGACATGTTGCGTGAGTGGCGTCACAATTATATTCAGAGGGAAATGAATATAATTTCAGATGACCCCCGTCTATCCGCATTCATTACGCATTGTGGACAGGGAAGCACGACAGAGTCAATAGATGCAGGTTACACATGACAGTTTATGCGAATCAATAATGTGTGGTTCAGGAATCCCTTTGATTGTGATTCCCGTGATGGCCGATCAACTACGAAATGCTCATCAAATCGAGCGTAATGGGAATGGAATTCGCATGGCGAAGACGGATCTCGTGAATACGGGAAAGCTGGAAAATGCAATCAGAGAAATCCTGGAAAACGACAAGTGTGTTTTTATTGCATCTACCGACTGTTAATTTTTCCTACTCAGGTACCGCCAAAAAGCGAGGAGTCTCAAGCAAATGATCGCTGATAGACCGTTTTCCATGAAAGAGGTGAGTTTATCAAGTAGAAATTGAGCCTGGCGGAAGATATTCTGCGTGTGGGTATGAATGCGTCCAATTTTGCATCAAAACAACAAAATATTTGAAGAAATACAAAAACATTTTCTCGATTCAGATATTCGTCAAGAACATGGAATTCCTCTCGAAACACGGTCCCTTGAGACAACTCGATCACTACGGGCAACATCTCAATTTCTTCCAGTATTATCTCCTTGACGTGATCGGATTCGTCGCGTTGATATGTTTAGTGGTCTTCCTTGTTTTCGCGTGGATTATTCGATCTCTCATTAGACGTGTCATTATTGTCAAATCAAAGCAGGAATAGAGCTTTAAAGTTATTTTCTCTACAAGGTGCGGCAAAATTACTTAGACTAAACTTTACAAGATAATTCCAATACAGTAAAAGAGTTATGAATGATCTCAAGTGCATTTTTGCGACTATTAACTATTGTCCTGAAACTATTCGACATTTCAAGTAATTTGTTCTATCCAATTGTTTACGGCAGAAAAAAGTCTGACCCACACTGCATTTTCAAATTGAAACGCACGGGGGTTAGATCACACAGCAACTTTCGGTTGCACAATGTATCGAACATCACACTGAATTTGACCATTTCCCAGTACCCACGGGTAGAGCATGATGTACAGTTCTCATGATTATATTTATGAAACACAGCTCCCTTTGACCAATCCATTGGAGATTGAGAATCAAGACCTACATACGTTTTGAGAAACCGCTATCGAGATGGTTGCCTTGCTCCATAACTCCGCGAGCTTTCCACGTCGTGTGGTCTCCCTAAGTTAGTAGCAACTAGACATCACAATGAGGATGCTATACAATTGAGACATCTCGAAGTCCTATCTAAACCGAGCTTTTACAGATAATATTTTAGTTGGACGCATAATCGCCGCTCATCACGGCATAATCAAATTGAAAGATGACAGCACGATGTGAGGGAGAGATGAACATTTGAAAACACAGTGAAGTCATGCCCTTGGTCCTTGATAATCTTTAGGCACCGGGAGAATCGTTGAACATTCAACCCTTCCTTAGAGCGCTTATAATAAATAGGTCATTTTGATTTTTCTATTTTTCAATGTTTTATGCTCAAAAACACTTGGATGATCATAGGAGAGACTATCTGACTCGATCGACATATTTGTTCAGAGGCTTGGCACAGCAGGAAAAAATGAGTTGATGAGATAAACATGCCACATTGCAGTATAGCCGAGGCGAAGTTGAGTCACGATATGCAGAAAGTGGAAAAACGTTTCTACGCCTCAGGGCATGACGTCACAGGAATTTCCGGTTTTTCGAAAACTTCATCGAATGGCATAATGAGTGGTACCAATCGATTCCTAATAATATTCTAAGACTTTTTCGACTCCATGAATTTTTTGCTAATCTTTGATCTAAGCTTGGAAAATTCAAAATAAGTATTTAAATTTAAATTAAAATATTTTTTTGCTGTTTCCCTGAGGATCGGAAAAAGTTGTATTCGCGTAATACAATACTATAACATTGATGGTTCAACTATGTAAAGGACAGTTTGTATCGAGGCGACTAAGCTTGTTCAGTAGGCAGAAACCCGAAGTGCACTTGGTTACTCCAGGTTACGGTACTCAGTTTGTATGTATGTTGTAGTGGAAAGTCTCCTCTACAAAATACGCCTTTCGGAACTAGTTCATTCTTCACATTCTTAGAGAACAGTTGACTTCAATGAGATCAGATGCACGGGAATCGACAATGATTTTGCCCATAGAGTTTTGATTTACAGCTCTTGTAAAAAGAGCTTGATTCTATTTGTACAGTGGTTTTCCTATTGCTTATAAAGTCAGTTAATAAATATATAAATTCCAACTTCAAAACATTTCCTCTAAGAAAAATTATAAGAAACAAATCTAGTCTAAGTAATTTTGCCGCACCCTGTATATTTACTAGCATTGATCTCCGCACTACTTTCGGTGAAATGATAAACAATGAGAAGTAACTTTCGAGAATAACATTTTAACTTCTAGAGAATTAATGGAAATACTTTAAATATTTTTTAGATGAGAGTCGATCACCTGCACATAGATCTCGGAATGTCGTTCATTTCCTCAACAGTGCTCATACTGAACGTTCAGTAAGATTACTGTGGTGAATGAGTGTACAAAGTGAATAGTCTTTGCCCGAAAACCCATTTCGAAGCAAATGTAGGAAATCGTGCGTCAAGCGTCCTTAGACGTGCTTCTTATCCTCGATGCTCACCACTTCAAAATCCGCACAATTCGTCACAACTGTTAACGATCGAAGCACGATCAGTGATGGTGCCGAGAATCGAAGCGATCATGAGAAGAGGGGTGCAAGCCACACAGCCTCCCCCTCCCACCCACCGCTCCAACCCAGGGTGAGAGAGTATGTTTCATCTATATGTTTCAATAATGTATCAAGGGGAGTCGCGAATAATTCTCCAATATATTTTGAAGAACTAACGAATTGTATTCTTCAATTCCGAGCCGCTTGTCGACTTTCCAATGAAAAATTCGAAAACTCCTGTACTCTTTTCGGTACTAAGGCTAAGGCGTTCAACACGCTAGAGGAGTACACAATAGTTCAACACAATAGTGCCATTCTGAAAAAAAAAATTTTTTTAAACCCGGAAATTTTCGTACGGAACTGCGAGGTGTGAATGAAAGCAATGAAATAAACGCGTACTAGAATGTGGTCTTGTTCTTCAAATGCATCCGCCTTATCATTTCATCATTTTTGGGGGCGTCTTTTGTAGTGGGTAAAGAATGGGTCTGCCTGTACAGTGAATTGCATAAGCTTGAGCACACAATTCCTCAAGGAATTCCGAATTTTGTGGAGTCGATAGAAAGGGATATGATACGTGAGTGTCCATCATAAGTAACTTGCCAAATATTTCATCAACCGATGACTCTGTGTTACTCACTGTGGACACGAAAGTACGACAGAGTCAATCGATGCCGGTCGACATTCTTTACAAAACGCGTTGCCTGTTAAAAAAACGTTGGATTGATTGAAACATCCATCTCAAAGTATTCGCTAAATTGTGCTAATTTAGATCACCCAAGAAAAATGCAATTTATTCAATATTCTATGCATCTTTCTGATTGTTCTTCCCATGATGGCCGACCAGTTGCGCAAATCATTTCAAAAAGATTGAAACGTTAACGGAATTCGACTGGAGAAGACGGATCTTGCGAGCCCAGGAAAAGTGAAAAATGAAATCCGAGAAATACTCGACAAGGACTTTTTGAGGTATATTTTTTTCCTTTTTCTCCGATTTTAAAGCATTTCCTCAGGAATCGCCAGAAATCTGCGAGTCCAAATAATCGACATGCCATTCCCGATGAAAGAAGTTATCAGTTCGGAAAGGAGAGTACAAGCCAATATATTTTACAGGTGCTAGTCAAGAACGTGGAGTTCCTCGCGAAACACGGCCTGATGAGACAACTGCTCAGACGTGTGTTCTACACAAAATCAACGAATGATTAACGCACTTTATAAAATTTCTTGTTATAATTATTTCAAAAAAAATAAGTTCATCACAAATGGATTACAACGGGCGAAATTTGAATTTCCTTGACTATTATGTTTTCCTTATACTATTGAACTTTTCTACGATAAACTAATGGACATCATTGATGGGTCACATTCCTTAATATGATAGCTGCTTCCGTTGTTTGGCGCCAAATGTCTTTAGATTAGTAAACCAGACACTCATAAGAAAAATTTTTTGTGAACATTGCCATGGAATAAGGTCTTAAGATTTCGCAGCACTTGCACACTTTCTAGCTACGTATAATTATATTCGCTTTTAGTGTGTGTGCAATGTTGTTCTCTCATATTCCATCCCGATTAGAACACGGTGCACACAGAACAAATTGTATTGTTACATCTAGTATTTATTTGGATATCAATAAAAGAAGACGGAGGAGTGCTGTATTGTGGTTGTCGAAGTTGTCGTCCCCTACTTTTTGCACCACGCTGAACATGAATAATGAGAGGGAAATGGAAAAAAAGACCTACGTGAAGTAGAGCGGTTAATTGTCACATTATTGATTGGAGTTGGTCCAATCCAATTCGGTCCGACACATGTCAATTTTCCGTATCCCACGGTCTAGAAATACCAAAATACATTTATACAACCTCTCAAAATCAACTTGTTTTCTAGTGATATAAAAAAGGAACCTGAGGATACTGTGACTTTTGTGTGCGGGACGTAGAACTTATTAACCTTGCAAAATATTAGCACTTACAATATCAGAAACCTACACGAATCAAATCAAGAGTGCAAAACATGAGAACACGGTCGTGTCGGCAGATGTTTGTGCGAAATATCTCATCGCCGGTCTCGCAATATTAATCAGCGGTCCCAATGCGACAAAAGCTTGACATTACACATGTAGTACTACAATGTTGCGTGCACGAAATCTCCTAGAGTCTTCTGCGCGTGGAATCTGCTGTGAGTGTGTGTGTGTTCTCTGATCGCAATTCGGCGTCTCGCGACTATGTTTCTGTGTTTAGGAGCGGAACGTACTGTTCTATTGATTAGAAACGTCACCAAGCCGTCGGCCACGAGCATGTATCCCTCGGGGCAGGAGACCGATTCTGCGGTGATCACAGGTGGCGGCGAGCTGTCGGGGAGACTCAACACGCCCATTTCGTAGCACGGCACATTAGTAGTAGTAGCTGTAAATACCGTCAAAAGGGAGAATCTTTTTACTAAAACCACTGTTGAGAGTTTTTTTTTTAAGTTGGGGCAAAACATAAAAATTACTGCTTTTTGAAAAAAAACACAATCAATATGAATTCTCGTTTTTTTTAAAATAGTTATTGCCTACATCGTGGATACGTTGATGCATGAAAAGCGAAATGAAAACTCGCTGTACGCATTGTACTCGTATTTAAAAAAAACCAGATTTCAATAATCTGAATACGGTCGTTGGGATCCAATAAACTCGAATACAAAAAATCACACCGGTCCGATTTTTTTAAAATCAGGATACCTTTCTTCTATGAAATTTTAAAAATTCTTTATAAAAGAAGTATTGCATACTTGTTGGAAGCGGCCTGGTCGAAGTCGTTGTAATAATAGCATCTGCAACTATTTTTTTACAAAGGGTTCTCCTGGACAGCGGGCTGGTATGGTATGACTTTTCAAAACTGCGGTATCGAGCTCAAACTTTCAGGTTATGTCCCTTTGGGTCAAACATTGGGATACTCGTTGAGAATGATTCTCAAATGGGACCATCGTGCAACAATCGGCAGAGCATGAATAATTATCCCCTGTAACTCCATTCTCGAATCTATTGTTTTTTCGAGAATATTACGTAAAACCTCATTATCTAAGCTTACATTTCGAAAATGTCACTTACAATTAATGAAGGAGTGCAAAAAAATAATTCACTTTGCCCTCGGGCTTCTCACATGATAGCGCAGGCTTTTGTGCCAGAAAAAGTACCAGTGCATCCATCGTTTGATTTGACGTATCGAGTGTAGGGAATCTTTCCACACAGCGGCGCGGGAAGGGGATCGTCTGATTGGAGTGCACACATTCCGTTCTCTGCCCGATAAC
The DNA here is from genome assembly GCA_036245785.1 of Pristionchus fissidentatus. NCBI lineage: Eukaryota > Metazoa > Nematoda > Chromadorea > Rhabditida > Neodiplogasteridae > Pristionchus > Pristionchus fissidentatus. The sequence goes on from BTSY01000004.1 coordinate 10,518,946, forward strand.
CTACCGATACGCACTGAAGATGGTTTTGTGTTTTCTAACAGTTGTTCACATTTACATTTAACTTCATTAAATGGTTAAAGTTGTCAATTTATGATCAAATTTTCTACACTGAAAGTATTATAAAGATGAACAAGAACGTAATGCGGCCTTGACTTTAGTAGTCGTTTCTTCGTGGAAACACAGCTATGCAAATCTGAACAGAGTTTATTCAGTCCTGCTTTACGACAGTCTTACCGTAACAATGACCGACAAAAAAGGTAGAAATCTCATCACTTGGATTGTTTGAGAAGACCTCCCGGAAAGAGAGAAGGACCACTCAGTATGATCACTTGTGCGTTGCCGGATACATGCGTGTTGCTAAGCATATGGTAAGATCAACCAACAACCATTGAAAAGATCGATGTACACCAGAGGTAGTATGCGTGGCTTTTGGGAAATGTATTGTGGAGTCGTAACAATGGAGTGGTCTCTTCCTATTCCAAGGGAACTAAGTTTCAACTATGCATTTAAGGAAAGACAGATTACAATGTCACCAGAAGCAGCAAAAGGATTACTATGCTGGAAAATAGAGCCAGTTTTTGCACAGAGCGCGAAGTCTCCAGCTTTCCTTACTCTGGAGTGTTCACATCTCCAATCATTAGGATATGTGATGTCTCCATCTCTCGATTTCGCATGCTATTTCAGCAGGAGAGATCTCCAGAGTAAGGAAAGCTGGATACTTCGCGCTCTGTGCGACTGAGTCAGTGGAGGAATGGTGTAGGACCATTGTTGAATTTCAATTTCTAACTTTTGTGTCATTCGACTTCCCCTGAATCCCTAGACATTATACAATGTGATGTTTCTGATGTTGTGTCAAAATTGAATCGTGTCTAGGGATGGCGAATGAAGAGCAATTTTGCAAATTTTGTCTCGCTCAAAATCGCTGTAGTATGCAAATGAGATATGAAAACATGTGAAGAGTTGATTCCAACCATTCTAGAATCTTATTCGGAAGTTTTATCACTGTTGGCCTTGGGAAAAGAGCAACGTTCTTCAGGTTTATAAACGATTCTTCATGAAGAGCCTGCGATTTTTCGTGGGTTTTGTGTTTACCAGTTCTTAAAAACTAACCTCATGCGCAACCATCCCATACTTAGTTTCAAAAGTTTCGTATTGATGACCAGAACAGATTAAAATAGTAAATTGGAGAATTGCTCGGAGTATATCAGTTTTGTGGATGATAAACCAATTTCCAGAGCTCTTCATTCGCCATCCCTACTCGTGTCTTACTCGAGAATTGTTGAAGAAAACTTTTTTCATAACAGAAAAAGATATGGTGATAACGAATGCTACCAGAATTATCTCAGAAGTTGCTGTCCTCGTGATACTCCTAAAAACGCACTTCTGAATGGTTTCAAATCAAAGTGTTCAATGCGAATGGAGGCACAGAGGACTTTCGTGACAACCCTCTATTTAATTTTGCTTTGGTCTACTTGAATTATCATCCTTTCTTGTATCACTCCCACTCGAGTCTCTTTCATCATAGTCTGATCACCTCTTTCTGCTAAGATTATGCTGCGGTGTGAACAAATGTGTAGCGGTCGTGAAAAGGAGCACGAGAATTCCTTATCAGACACAGATCCCACAGCGCCTCTCGGGCCCCTATAAAACGGAGAGTGAATGGAAAAGGGTGGAGTGTGAAAGTCAAAATGCGTGTGATAATCGCCATCTCCCTTCTGCTCGCTAGTGTCCACTCCTTCAAATTTCTCGTGTTCTCCACAAGATTTGGCAGTTCGCACACAAATTTCCTCGCCCGAATCTCCGATGTCCTCGTTGACGCTGGACATGAAGTGGTTAGCGTTTCAAAAGACATCTCGCAATTGCAATTATGTAATAGTTTCGCGCATTCAATGAACTACCGGTGTGCAAACACATAAAGGTATATATATATATATATATATATATATATATATTCGGTTGGTCAATAAGTTTTGCCCGATTTGATGTTTGAACTTTGCGTTGTCGATTTTCCGCCAGTTCTACTTAGCAAGCCTTGTGTTCATAATATGTTGTAGGAGGACTGTTAAGTAACAACTTCTATCTTTGGTTTCTTTTCGCACTCTCTCGGGCTCCTTGATATAACATTGTGTAAATTTTGTGAGATCCGCTGAAAATTCGAGAAAAATGTTTATGGGTTCCTTGGCGTCAAGAATTTTCCCCAGAGCCTCAGCTTAGAACCAATTATATTATCAACAGTCATCTTTCATTTTATGGTAAGAATGAGCCGCTGCTTTATTTCTTTTATAAGTTATGGTTCTCGATATTAGATAAGTCCGGAAAAAGTAATATCGCTTCGATTTCAAATCACGATGTCGAATGCAAAGCTATCCAGGTGTAGTAGTGCACGATTTACTCACTGACAATATAACTTACTTTTCCAATTGAGACTTTAAATTGTGCCCTCCTGAACTTTTCGAGAAACAAAAAATTCATAAATTTCGAAACTTGCAAATTTTCAGAAAAATTCCAATTTTTGGTGTCTGATTTGATAAAATGTCCTGTCGAAGTGAACATGAATCGACCAAAGCCCCACTAAACAGCAATACTATAGGACTTTTACTGCAGAATGGGCGGCATAACCTATCGCTAAATGCTTCCCTAAAATTAAGACACTTTGTGAAAGCACGTTTTCGTGCTCTGCTTTTAGGAATAATCGCAATTCTCAGATAGTTCACCGATGGTAGCACCTAGTTCAAAGTGAGTAGTACTATTGTAATGATAGTAGGTGCCCTTCTAAATCAGATCGGAATGAGAATTCAATTCGGTCCAGCGACTTTAAAAATCGGAAAACGAGTCGCACCTTGAAATTTCGCGCGCAGCTTTTATATTTGTGACATCGATTCTGGCTAACCCGATGCTGAAGGTTCCTTCCATGAACCTTCCTGCATTCAGGACAGATCAGTCTTTCAATAAATAGGTTGCATGGAATCATCTCTCGATTCATCATGAAACGGCAACTCGACAAAAATGCCGAGTCGAAACCGACCCGACCAACTTTCTCAACTCTCACTTCTCGACTAAATGAATGGACAGCATCGAAGTAGTGGGCGATGAGAAGGGGAAGACTCACTTTGTATAGTGAGCGTACAGGGAATTTGATTGCAGGCTTACAAATGAAGCGCGATAGAATTTTGAAAAATTTCAAAATCGGGCAAAACTTATTGACCAACCTGATATATATATATATATATATATATATATATATGCATTTCAAATATGTTGACAATCAGGTCATCGTCTCTCCAATAATGAACAGTATCGTTGGCGGGCCGATGACAAAGAAAGCGAGAGTGATCGAGGTGAGATACTTTCGGATGCATCGTCAACTCCTAGATAGCTCTCGGCAATAGTTTTATACACTTTATCTTTATCATTGTCGTTGCGTTTTTAATGGAATCGACGAAGCATTTTGACAAAGTCTCTTCAGATTCCACAGTGCCAGAAAGCCGCCGATTTCGAAGACATTGTGAACAATGCAATGACTCGAAATGTTTGGGTGATGCAACATCCGGTCCAGATGTTATTTGTGAGTGCTACCTGTATTACAACATAAAGATATTTCGTTCCACTTCACTCCCTACCAGGGGGGGGGTGTTTGAATCTTGCTCTCTAGCAGTGATTTATTTTGTTTATGAGCTGGACGATATTTTATCGAAAGTGTATGTGAATGTTTCAAATTCTCTAAATGTTGCACGTTCACAAGATACTGTAGATTGATTTATTACCAGAATGATGGGGCAAGAGTTCATCTTCATCAATTTATTCTATTCTTTGCCACTTTTTCAGAAATTTTCACAAAAAAATATTGATTTCAGGAGCAACGCGACATGTTCGCCACGTGGGGATACGTCTGCGAGAGTAAGTTAGTGTTTCGGCAGAGATTGCATCACTATTTGCTTTTGCATATTAGCATACACATAATTTCTTGTTCAACAACGGTTCTCTCCTCGAGTCGATAGCCAGTTGGCAAATGAATGAACTACGTGATGATGTCACATGCCTAGATTGCGTACACACTGAAAAGCGCAATGTTCCGCACATGTAACATGCAGAAGACGGAATCACCTATTCCTTTTACCTTTACGTCGCTTCTAAATTAGACAGGAGTAAATTATACATTTGCAGGTGTTGTTACACATCCCGGACTCATCGATCAACTCAAAGCGGAGAATTTCGACGCGGCTGTGGGAGAATCCTTCGACATGTGTGGCGCAGGTAAAATATGGCTTTATTTTTCAGCCCCTTCCATTCAATAAAAAAGTAAATTGCTTGTGCTGTCTATTCATACTTGTATTTTTTCCCTTTTTCATTATATATTTTTCGTGGTATGGTGACTGCGATAAATAAAATATCTAGGACAACAATGACTATAATTACTTCAGTTCTCTTCCATCTACTGGGAATCGACAAATGGGCAGTGACGGACTCGGTGGCCATCAAAGACGGCGGATTTCACGTCACTCACACACCCTCCAATCCAGCCTATGTACCCTGTGAGTGCAAGAGCGAATTATTTTAGCTCACTCAGCTATGAACAGAGTTTACCAGAGCTTTTTCAGCTATAAATAGAGTTTAGCCCGTGTTTCAAATCCTGGTCTGGGCTCTAATCTTTCCTGTCTTGCCTCGAAAACGTTCAAAAGCGAATGAGAGTCGGGCGGAACGTCATCTTTTACAATGTTTCTGGAACGAAAATTGCGAGAAGGAAATTGTTAGGCTACATTTTTTTAAAACTTGTTAACTAGCCATATTTTTGCGGCTTATTCCAATTCTTTCCACATTAGCAATGCACGCTTGCAGCCTTGATGGGAGGTTCGGGTGAGAAGATGGACTTCCTCGGCCGTCTCTCGAACACCTTCAGCTACATGCTGGGCGACTTCTTCTTCGGATTTATCAGCGTCGGAATCGAAGAATCAGTACGCAAGCACTACCCCGATCTGCCCAGTATGGCGGTGAGAGACTCTCGCAGATAATCAGTGTTCATCATAAAAATCTTTTTAAAAAACCTTCATTTCACACACACTTTCATCCACCGACCGGTCGAGAGATCGTGTGAAATGAAGAGTACATCGATGTACATTGATGAACTATGTCAGGAGATCGAATCGACGAACTCGCTCGTCTTCTACAATTCCGAGCCGCTTGTCGACTTTCCAAAGGTCACTTCAGCAAGAACGATCGATATCGGTGGCATTACAGTATCCTCGGAGCACAAGCCACTCAATAAGGTGAAACAGGATGAGGCCACCTTACAAGGCACCTTGTAATGTGTAATGAAGGCACTGGGGTCATCAAGGATCAATTTTATTCTTACTTACTGTGAAAAACCAAGTATAGTCTTTTGTGGTTGCAGACATGGTCGGACATGTTGAACCTTCGACCCAAGACTATCCTGATCTCCTTCGGAACCGTCGCCAAGGCATTCGCCATGCCCGAGGAATACAAGCAGACTATACGAGAGACGTTGAAAAAGTTCCCCGACGTCACCTTCATCTGGAAATATGAGGTGGGATCTTTCAAGAAATGTTCGCCTTCTCAGAGATATACTCTGAGAAGGCGAACATTTCTTGAAAGACCCTTACAATCCGGTCATTAGAGCAGCATAAGAAAGTAGTAATGCAGAAGAAATTAACCTAAAATATAAACTAGGGAATTAGCCGCACCTCTTAGAAGGTCGCGGAATTGCTCTAATGGCCTAACGCAAATTATAAAGAAAATAGCTTAAAACGAGCAAGAAAAGATGCGTGAAAAGTTCGCGAACTTCTGACGGATTGTAAGGGTCGTATATTTCGTATTTACTCTGATAATCGTATATACTTGTGCGACTCCTGTACCCCCAATCGTCTCGCGGCGATAAGGATTGCAGATGCACATCACGTTTTGTTATCAGTTGAAATCTGAGCTTTATTTTTGGGGACAACGTTTTATTGTGCAGAAATGTAGCAAACGTATCAAATTGTAGAAGCCAGAGCACAACATTTCGGACGGAATTCCGAATTTGATCGAATCGACGTGGGTGCCACAGAGGGACATGCTACGTGAGTGACGTCACAATTATACTTTAAAAGAAAAACAATTATTTCAGATGATCCTCGTCTATCCGCTTTCATTACTCATTGTGGACAGGGAAGTACGACAGAGTCAATCGATGCAGGTAATTTTTTTTCTTCTGACATTTCGTAACAGATCATCAATACTGACTGACATGTGAATCTTATTCTTGTATTTTTATGAAAAGATCTACCACAAAAATTTTTGGGGTGGATCTTCCTTGCAAAATTTTCTTTGCTTGCAGCTGGCTTACCTGCTTGTACCATCTAGCATCTTTACCTTTCTCTTGTCCAGGCATTCCGCTCATAGTCATTCCTGTAATGGCTGATCAACAACGGAATGCTTACCAAGTTGAAAGAATCGGAGTTGGGCTCCGAATGGATAAAACGGATTTGAAGACTGTGGGAAAACTAGACGAATCCATCACTGAGATACTCCGCAACTACAAGTTTGTGCTTTTCCATTTCAGTCGAACAATTAGTTTGCTATTTACTATTTTTATGAGTTCTACTAATAGTGTTCGAAACTGCAACATGCATGACTGTTCCGCTCCCTAGGTTCCACATTACAATAAGGATAAACATTACAGGTATCGTCACAATGCTAGGCGAGTTAAGAACATGATTGCTGACAGACCGTTTCAGATGAAAGAGGTTTGAGACTCATATTTTAATTCCTAACAAAAACATTTTTCAGATTTTTGTGAAAAATATGGAGTTTCTGGCGAAACACGGTCCCTTGAGACAACTCGATCACTACGGGCGACATCTCAATTTCTTCCAATATTATCTAATCGATGTGATCGCATTTGTTCTGTTGGCAGTCGCTTTTGTTTGTCTTGTTTTTGGTTTCATCGTTCGTTCTATTATCAAACGCGTTTTCACATCCAAATCAAAGCAGGACTAATATGTCTAATTAATATTTCAATATTATTTATGGATTATTAATATGTGGAATGATAATAAAAAACATTCTCGTGGAATATACTGTTGACTACAGACACATTTTTATCAATGAGATGATTCGCCGGGTTTTCGGTTTCTTATCAAGTATCAAGATGTAACAATGGATGGCCGAGTACTGTGAGTAACCGCCATCCATAAGAAGAGTCATAAGTAGGGATGCCAAATGAAGAGCAATTTTGCAAATTTTGTCTCGCGTAAAATCGCTGTAGTATGTAAATGAGGTATGAAAACATGTGAAGAGTTGATTCCAATCATTCTAGAATCTTATTAGGAATATTTATCACTGTTGATCTTGGGAGACGAGCTACGTTCTTCAGGTTTATAAACGACTCTTCATGAAGAGCCTGCGATTTTTCGTGGTTTTCGTGTTTACCAGTTCCCAAAAACTATCCTCATGTACAATCATCCCATAATTAGTTTCAAAAGTTTCGTATTGATGCCCAGAACCGATTCAAACATTAAGTTGGTGAATTGGTCGGAGTATAAAAGTTTTATGGGTGATAAACCAATTCCCAGAGCTCTTCATTTGGCATCCCTAGTCATAAGCTTTGATCATCTATGGGGCGGTAAATTGGTAGCAATTTTGATTGCTGAAGGTAACGTGACCTAGATGCCTTGGAAAAGCTTGGGTTACGTTATCCTTCGTTGCAGCTGGCTTACAAGTTTGTCACATCCTTCTTGGTAGCTTGCTACTGTAAAATCGTTTGACATGGAACACCCCTTTCTTTACCTTGTACGGTGTGTATGCGCCTATTCATTCGAGCTAGAACGGCACGACGAAAATTCAATATATTCCTTCGATAATTAGGTGAGCGAGCGATTATTGTCAGAGAATGTAGGAAAGAATTCGTAGACATAATGTAGTAGACGGTCGCGGAGATGATTGACACTACAAAGGCACAGAAATATATTAAAGAAGAAAATTCGATATTTTTTTAAATATAAGTTTCCTCGGGTCGTTAGATCTAACAATAAGAATGGCATGATAAGAATGATTCGGATATTAATATTAAGATTCACTCACAGTGATAATTGCATACACTTTCGTTCTTCCTCGATATTGCATACAGAACACCTTCGACCACAATGGGAGTGCAGAAGGAAAGGGCAGGCACGCATCCCTGAGAGAGGCTCCGTCTACCATTACAAGCATATTTGTAATTTCGGAGATCTCAACCCATGTTTCCTCGTATCTCAAGGCTCTCACAATCAAATGGTTTCTGATTTTCTCACCTGCACAATTATCGCCACAACAGCCCGCTTTTGATATCTAAAATAAACCGTCGATCAGGAGAATTCGGATAGTTCGTAACTATGCGATTTTACATCACCCTTAGCAGGTTCGCCTGAACAGAAATTTGGCCGTTTTTTCTCGTGAGATAATTGAAAGGATTCCAAGATCCTGCTTGCCGGCGAACCCTACTTTGCAGTCGAAATATTTTCTGCAGCTGTTTTCGTCTTGGTTGTTTTTGTGAGGGTGAAATACCGTCGTGTTGCTCTACTTGCATGCAACATTCCGTGCTTTAGCTCGCGCAGTGTTTGCAGTATCATAAGCGCGAAGATGAAATGAGCTGCGGTGATGGCAGAAAAGCATGCTGGGACAACACATTTTATAACATCTTAGAATCGATGGTTTTCGACTCTGGCATAAATAGTCCTTTTATAGCCCCACAGCAACTCACAGATAACGGTAAGAGTCATGAGAGGAGTATCACGAAGTACGAGTGATGCAGCTTTGTGGCGCAGAAAGGAGTCGGCATCTCCCTGAAATGCAGAAATATGCCCCGTCTTTTAGAGTGCGAAATGTCAGACCACGATCTCTTCATTTTACACACTCTCTAGTCTACCGACCGAGAGTGTGTGAAGTGGAGATCGTAGTCTCACATTTCGTCTTGTGTTTTTTTAAACTTTCGCACTCTACTTGTTACGTGAAATATAATCGAATGTTTTTTCTTCTCACATTAATTTGATTCCGCCGCCCCCCTAAGCCATGAAACCGTATTTTTCTTTTTTCTTCTTTATTCTGATGATAGTTTTTTTTCCAAAATGTTCGTTTTGAAAAAAATCTTTATTTTCAATGTCCAGGCTCAAAAATTATAAGGGTGTCCGGGAAGTTCGTACACTTTTCGTTTTTCGGAAATTTCAGACGAACGGCTTTCTATAGGAACAAATATTTTCCAGTACCACGACCACAAAATCATAGCCTATCAAATATCATATGATAGATATTCGCATATTTAATAGTGATGATGCAATAAAGGCAAATGTAAGGTATTTTTTTGTTGATATACTCATATTCGATTAAATAAATTTTGATGAATGTTAAAACGATAGATGCCCAAATTTAAGTGAACATAGAGATGATGCTCAATAATCAGTTCAGGTACAAAAACATGAGATTCATTTCTCCATTATCGAATTAAAAATTTCTGAAAAAAACTCGGAACTTCGCAGTATTGCATTTTTCAAGAGTTCTGTTGGAGATATTGCAATACAATGTGGTTTATTATTCATTATAAATTAAAAGAAATTTTTCATGATAGATTGTGGAGGAGTTTTCTAAAGTTTCCTCAGATTTACGTGGAAAATCCAAAATTGCGTAGGGATGACGAAATTCGCTGGCACTTTGAACACTAACGCGCTTCCTTGACATACAGTCGCGCCGGAAAGTATTCGTACACTTTGTTTTTCTTGTGTAACTTTCGCAGTAGTTGAGCAATTAATTTGAAAAATTTATTGGAGCTAGCCAATCCATTTCCTAATCGGACGCTTATATTGCGGTGTTTGGAGCCAGTCGTCTGGATTGCATAGTGCTGACGCAACTAAACATCACTTTTTTGAAAAAGTAACTCTCGGAGGAAAAAAATCTCCTACGTGCCAGTTTAACAGAAGTTGTAGATCTACCCATTGACTACCCAGAAAAAAAATTTCAAGATGCTGCGATTTTTTTCCTTTGCAGCAACCTTGCTGCAAAAATGAGGCTGCAAACTCATAACTCGGCTCCCAGACAAGCTAGGGACCCGTTCTTGGGCTCAAAATGATCCGTATGGTGAGCCCAGACATCTCTGAAAGTTTAATACAGATTGGTCAATATTTGCCCTCAGGGCTCAAAAAAGTCACTTTTTTGCATACCCCAACTTTGAGGGTGCTCAACTCGAAGGCTGAATTTTCTAAAAATATGGTTCCTGTGTAGGAACGACCCAAAACCATCCAAGAATCGATGCCCAACTTTTTGTAGCATCAGAGTTTTTTTCCTTTATGGTGCGATCGCATCCCTGGCGCGCGCTGGTGTTCGGAAACGAGGCGGGGCGAGATTATGCAAAAGGAGAGACGATACATTTCGAAACCAGCGCGCGCCAGGGATGCGATCGCGCCATAAAGGAAAAAAACTCTGATGCTACAAAAAGTTGGACATCGATTCTTGGATGGTTTTGGGTCGTTCCTACACAGGAACCATATTTTTAGAAAATTCAGCCTTCGAGTTGAGCACCCTCAAAGTTGGGGTATGCAAAAAAGTGACTTTTTTGAGCCCTAAGGGCAAATGATGAGCAATCTTCACCAAACTTTGAGAGATGTCTGGGCTCACCAAATGGATCATTTTGAACACTAGAACGGGTCTCTAGCTTATCTGGGAGCCGAGTTATGAGTTTGCAGCCTCAATTTTGCAGCAAGGTTGCTGCAAAGGAGAAAAATCGCAGCATCTTGAAAATTTTTTTCTGGGTAGTCAATGGGTAGATCTACAACTTCTGTTAAACTGGCACGTAGGAGATTTTTTTCCTCCGAGTGTTACTTTTTCAAAAAAGTGATGTTTAGTTGCGTCAGCACTATGCAATCCAGACGATTGGCTCCAAACACCGCAATATATGCGTCCGATTAGGAAATGGATTTGCTAGCTCCAATAAATTTTTCAGGTTAATTGATCAACTACTGCGAAAGTTACACAAGAAAAACAAAGTGTACGAATACTTTCCGGCGCGACTGTAATCCATCTGAAGCATAAATGAAAATTTTTAGACCATTCCTGGCTGAAAATATCGAAAATCCTTGTTTTTTGAGGTCCGAGTTCACTATGTTTACACTAATAGGGATTTCGATAGAAGTGAGCTCGACGTGTGGTCAAAGTCGAATAATGTCGAGCAGGTGTTATTGTCACGATTAAACTATAATGAAGTCCCATCGGGATTGAAGTCGAAGAGAAATATTCGAAAAACCAGAAAAAGTGCACGAACTTTCCAGACACCCTTATAGAAGCCAATCAACAAGTGCATTGTGCAAATGCAACGAGTAAGTTTGGTATTCCTATCTTAGCAGGCAATTGTACTCTTCACACGTTAGTATAAATATAATATCCACCCACCTCTCTTGCTTCTTCCATTTGTTCCATTGCGGCGTAAGTGAGCAGGCTTAGTCCAGGAGTGCAAACGTGCAGATACTTTCGCCATCCGACATAGCAGAGAAACGTGTTTATCGGCATTATAATCTTAACGAAGGTAATCCTAATTCACGAATTCTAAGGAATCACGCATACATTTCGGCGAGAGTAAATACAGGAGAAATATGAATTAGACACCAACCCGTAGAGGAAAATTAACATGCCCTGAATATGGTCTAATAAACGAAAATGAAAGAGATGATAACTTACATAGAAATAGGCAACATCAATAAACTCGGCCATTTTCGAATTGGAGAAGAAAAAGCGACAGTTTATTTGTGCAATGGGCGAGTACATGTCAAGCCACGTATCCATTGCAACCGATGAAATCTTTATTGATATCCAATTATTGTTTTCTGTTGAAATTGTTTTCCTAGTTTTGTTTGCGTCGGTCCTGAAGCACTGGGTGATTTACTCCCAGGGAAAAAGGCTCGAAATTAGGAAGAAAATAAAAAAAAAGAAAATAAATAGTTGATAAGAGTTCTTTGCAAATGCTCATTCATGCCAGTGCTTACTTGTAACGACATCAAATACTTTCGGTATTCAATTCCTCTCGGTTCTTCATAATAGAATTACGAAACAGCTCACCAGCAAGAATAGCGAATCTGCCCAACAAGATTACATAAATATTCATCTAAAAATTACCGAAAATGCGATGATATAGGAAGATGGTTGTTTGAACAGCGGGATCGAGCTCGGCAGAATTCATGCAATGTTAAGCCACGTGTGTTCTCGAAGATTGCTTTGAGAAATCTCTCTCTCTCCTCTATCTCTCTTTGCACCTGCTGAACTTATTAATTGATTCCATGGAGAAGTCACTTATGCAAACCTTTTTTTTGCACAACGATTTACTCTTTCTAATAACAAATGAATTATTCATTGATTTAGATTAAAAATTCAATCATACAAATGTGGGAGATCAAAAGTTCGCACATTCATTCTTTCATTGTGGTGCGTTCACTATCGTCGGCCCTCTTAGCTTGGGCTCATGAGAGAACGCATACTATCAAAATCTGATTAATTTTGATTAAATTTATTTTGTAAATTTTTTTTTCTGACACCAAGGAAATCTTGCAATGATAGCGCGTGGAACTGCCACAATCGCTCTCTGATAGTTGGGCGAGCAAGCGATGATTGTGAGAGAATGAACGATTGAATGGGAAGAAATCGGACAGAAGACAGTCGCTGAGAGTAATGACACTGCAATCAGAGAAAAAATATATGTCGTATGTCAACACAGTTCAAAGTAATCAATTACTTCGATTGGTGCTCTATCGTGTTTCCACAGAAGAAATTATTTACTTCATGCATGCTTCATGCGGTCATTTTTCTCTGTGTGTGAAATTTGAGATTCAAAAACAATCAAATTTGTTTGCATGCAATTTTAACAATTACTCGGCCGTGAATTAGCAACCACACATGCCAGTCAAACTGCCAGAATATTCCACTGTTTCTCGTATGCCTTATTTTCAGCATTCAGATATGTACATCTCCAGGGTAAAGGAAGTTGGAGACTTCACGTTGTGTGCGGGTTTTCGATCTTAGGCGAATTCACCTAACGACAGGTCACCTAAAGCCTATCAATCGGTTGACACATACCCATTTCGTTCAAGAGGCCGTATGGCTTTGCGGTGTCTGAAAAAAAATTTAAAATGATTTTTTCCGAGGTTTCAGGTAATATATTCATAACCTAAAACCCGAAACCCTAATAATCACCATGATAATCACACGTTGTGTATTCATTCGGCATCGACGCTAGATAAACCGAGGCTTCCACACCCAGGGGAACGAACAGTGTGAGAGCAGGAATTGTGCTCTACAATTAGATTAATGAAACAACAATTTTGAATAGGAAATATCAGGTTTATTAAGTCTCAGATGTACCCGTGTCTCAAGTGAATCGTTCGATTTCCCATTTGTTTATCTAAAATTTTTCATCATATTTTGAGGCACAGTTAGCATGTTCGCGTTTTATCAGTGCGTTCGCGTAAGAATCGCAACATCCGTCGTACAGCAAAAAGTGACTAGATGAGTATTACACAGATTCTGGTAGCTATTTGCGTGGTCAACCAAATTCCGTTACACTCATGACCTGAAATGCCAAAAATTTAATTACAGGAGGTCAAAGTTAAGCTGTATTCATAGTTTTTCGAGTGCAGCTCTTTAGGGTGTTGAGTTACGACTTTACTCAAAGAACAAAGTATGGTTGCCAAAATATGGCGCATCTTTCCGTGTAATTTGTTTATTCAAATTTTTATTTCTAATTATTTCCGGAAAATATAAACTCAAATTTCTCGAAAACCAGGCCGAGTCAAGTCACCAATCTTCAATATGTTGTACTTCTGAACACTGTCTTTCCGATGGTCACAACCACATGATGTATCGAGGGCCGCTTACGGTCGCAATTTTCATTACAAAATTATCTGAAATACACGAAAACCCCTCATTTCACTCTTATTTCGACATCATTTCCCTCTTTCGACGCGAACTGCGCGGTGTAAAATGAGAATTGTGCGAATTTCAGACCGCTCACTTCTCGTAGAAGGAGAAGCAAGAAGCAGAAGAAGAAGTAGAAGAAGCAAGTAGAACGGATGTTAGCCTGTCTCTGTGCGCGCTAGATTTCTTTTCTGTGTTGCCGGACCTTGGATTCCAATTTTCTCAAATCCGATTAATTATTTCGTTGGTTTTCATACTAAAGTCCAAGGCGGACTAGGAGGGGAAGAAACACAGGGAATTGGTCTGCCTGTCTTACCTTCCGTTAATTCGTGTTCTCCTTTTATTCTCATTCCATCGCCACACTCTATTCTTGAATATCCATACGAAGTAATAGAAATGAACGCATACATTCCCCATCCTATGAGCTGTCGTTCTTACCATCGATGTGCCCGGGAAAACAAAACCTGCATTCATATCAGTGCGTTCGCGTAAAAAACGCCCCTTCACCGTACAGCAAAATTTGACTATGTCTGATTTCGACATGGATCGAAAGCCCCTGGTCTCCTCTTCCAATCCCGCTTTTCAAAAAAAAATTCCGCATAAAATTTGCATAGATAATGAGCTCGAAAGATTGCACATTTTTCACTTTGACCGACAGTAACTCAGTTCCTTTTGAGAAAATGGCATTACTTGCTGAACAAATGTTGCTTGGTTTGGCCAAATGAATAGACGTACGTTTTTAGAATTTTAAAATTCGATGATTTTTGAAATATTCAAATTTTTGAAGCTTCATATCTCGAATACCAGGAAGAAAGTATTTTTAGAAAATTGATATGTTATGTATTTTTGTATGTAGAATCCGATTCTATAATAAAAATGGAATTTCCAGCCAGGTAAATCCATGAAAACTACTGTTTTCAAAACAGTACTTTCGTATTATTCTTCACGGTTTTCACTCGACGAGCGGTCGAAATGGCTCTAAATCATCACAATTCCTCATTTACATCCCTCTCGTGCGGTCGATAACTCAATTAGTTGTCTCATTTCGACCGCTCACCACCCAAAAAGAGTGCAGAATAAGATGGTAGAAGAGCGAGTAAACAGTACTTTTCATGGATTTACCTGGCTGGAAATTCCATTTTTATTACAGAATCGGATTCTACATACAAAAATACATAGCATATCAATTTTCTAAAAATACTTTTTTCGTGGTATTCGAGATATGAAGCTTCAAAAATTTGCATATTTCAAAAATCATCGAATTTTAAAATTCTAAAAAAGTACACCTATTCATTTGGCCAAACCAAGCAACATTTGTTCAGCAAGTAATGCCATTTTCTCAAAAGGAACTGAGTTACTGTCGGTCAACGTGAAAAATGTGCAATCTTTCGAGCTCATTATCTATGCAAATTTTATGCGGAATTTTTTTTTGAAAAGCGGGATTGGAAGAGGAGACCAGGGGCTATCGATCCATGTCGAAATCAGACATAGTCAAAATTTGCTGTACGAATTCTTCCTCATTCGTGCGATTTTTACGCGAACGCACTGATATATCTTTATTTACTATACACTTCATTATGGGTTGTACTCGATGGGTGGAGGGGGGTTCTTTCTGCGGATCATGTTGTCTCCCTGGAACCACTCGCAGCAAGAATTGCTTGGCGGTTCCATCGGGGTGTTGGTCCTTTTATGGTCACACGGTCGTTGTTGGTGTCCTGAATTGAAGAAGTTAGAATACAATGATACTGATTTTGGCACGCGATATGTTAGTATTGTGCATCGGGTAATGGTACCGTACCCAGTGGCAACATTATGTGATAAGTTGTCTCGGCAGTGTTTCCAATTAACTGTAATGGTAGGGGTAGTTTTCAAAAAGCTTCTGTAGGTAGGTGAAGGAGTAGAAAAAAACTGCGATGAGGGCAGCCCCTTTGGGAGTACCACCCTGAATCAGGGGTCGATACCCTCAATTGAACTCTTCGAACGTATCTACTGTAATCTAATGAATGACGAAATATCAAAGTAAAGAAAATCCATCTTTTTCCCTCGACGAATAGACCTAGAAGTAAACAAAACCCATTGATTCCAGTCCTGCATCCCCTGTTCCCCTTACAATGCACAAACAGACAATAACATTAAGATTCCACGCTTTATAATCACGGATTGTACTCGCTGGGGAGTTTCTTTCTGCGGACCATACAGTATCCCAGGAACCACTAGCGGCGGAACTGCTTGGCGTTTCCATCTAGGTGTTGGTTCACTCGGTGGTCACACGGTCGTTGCTGGTGCCCTGAAAGGGGGAAGGTTAGTACGAGTTGCTAGGGTACTGGATAGGATACTGTAGATCGATCTAGCGGTGGAGGGTATCGTTCCGACGTGACGCAGTACAAATTTGATCTAGAGGGTACCCCACCAAGGGAGTGAAGGTATCGGCGGTACTCTCACAATAAGACACTAGCTGGGGAGGGGACGAGGCTAAACCGTACCTCCTGTCTGTAGGCGAAGGCGTCGCAAGAGACGGTGATGGTCTCCTTAGGGTCGAGCACTTCGGATCCGGGGTCGACGCCGAGTCTCTTCATGTTGGTGGTCTTAAAGAAGGACGAATGTTCGCGACTCCCGACTGGAAATTTTCTTAGCGAACAAGCGGGTACTGTAAGCAAAGGTTGAAGATAATCATCGCAAACTGAGTTCGCCGCTAAACGCAGTAACATTTTTGGTGATTCCATCTGTCCCTCCCCTTCCCTAATCCCTCGTTTGCATGCACTCTCTTCCCTCCCCCTCCCTCTTCCCTGTGGGGGACAAGGGAAGGGAGGGAAGAGAGTGCACGCAAATTCGACAGGAGAGAGAGTTGACCGAGAGATTTGGTAACTCGCGCACGTGTGAGAACGCCCCCTTTACCGTATTCGGCATTTGACCCTGATTGTCCCATAGCGACGGTAGTTTCTTTGCGCGCCGATATCTCGGTTCGGAGAAAAGATAGAGGTCTCAAATTTTGGATTTCTGTTATCGTTCACAGGAGAAATCGAGTAATACCATCAATTTGAGATTCTATTTTTGAGGTTACTCCTTCTTTAAAGGCCCATCCGATACGGCGAGCGAACGAGTTGGTCACCTGAAATGAAAGTTTCAGAGTGGTACGGTAGGTAAGTGAAAAGATCCAATGGGAGTATCTGGGGGTGGAGGGTCTCGTACCTTGGCGCGGTAGGTGTT
The DNA here is from genome assembly GCA_036245785.1 of Pristionchus fissidentatus. Classification (NCBI taxonomy): domain Eukaryota; kingdom Metazoa; phylum Nematoda; class Chromadorea; order Rhabditida; family Neodiplogasteridae; genus Pristionchus; species Pristionchus fissidentatus. Next base: position 10,536,073 of record BTSY01000004.1, read on the forward strand.
CTTGGTCGGCCTCCTTTGGGACGAGCACTCCGGATCCGGGGTCGACGCCGAGTCTCTTCATGTTGGTGGTCTTGAAGGCCCATCCGATATGGCGAGCAGGCGAGTTAGTCATCTGAAATCAATGGTATCAGAGAGGTACGGTAGGTAAGGGAAAAGATCCAATGGGGGTATCTGGGGGTGAAGGGTCTCGTACCTTGATGTGGTAGGTGTTCTTGTCATCGTAGGGGCATTGAATACGATCCTAGCGGTGGAGATCCTCTGGGCAGCGACCATTTCAGCGTAGAGAGAGTGGACCAGTCTTTGCGAATTACGACGGCTTGAATGGAAAAAGGAGAGATCGAGCAGACTTTTATTTCATTTGAAATTTGAGGAACAATGGCGATTAGAGCTATCGATTACAGTCAAAATATCGATTTAACTAACCCTAATTACATTGAATATCCAGCTCTCTCCCTTTTACATTCTCTCTCCCTCTACCTTGCAATTCTGCAGGTTCATTCAAAATGACTCTCTTCTCTCTCGCCTCTTCTCCCCTCTCCTCCACCTCTCCATTTTCCATTTCATTATCTCGTCTGTTCTCTCCTCGTGCGGCTGTCAACTCTCTTGAATCTAAAGTTTTGCCCCGTCCATTTTAATACCGTACTCTTTCAGGACTTGCGAGCATCATCGACCAATGATTTTTATTATTATTTTGAACCGGAATACCGTATCCCCCCCTCATCAGTCATCCCATGCGCTCATTCTCTCTCGTAAGTTGTCGCTCCTTCATTTAGATCACCGTATCCACTGACGATCTTCGAATTACAGTATACCAGTATCTCGTTGTGGATACCGTACCACCGAAGCTCAATTGTACAGTATACATTCACTATTCTCAATTCCATTCTCTACAGTCCACAGTGAGTTGTCGAAAATATCGATCATCCAATGTATTCACTCGACATTTCGGATATACCGTATACCTTTCAGATTGGATATCTATAATAAAATGTTGTTGAAATGCTTTGAATGTTTGATCACAAATTGCATCGAACACAAGGACAAAGGTAATCACACTGATTTCTTTGGGATTTCAAATATAATTGATCTTTGAACTCAAGAGTAAAATTTTGTGATCTTTAATCTTTACAGACTGACAACTGACGAATCTCCGTGCCCCTCATTCTCTTCGCTTCTCCCATTCTGTGTATATCAAGCTCCGTCTCTTAACTCGATCAAGCCCGTGCCGCCTCCGAGTCTCTCAGTAATGTCACTGAGGTACTGTAACAGCCCCTACAGTACCCAAAAGGGTACCGTAACCGCCATACATTAACCCTCAGGGAACCTTTACCTCCTCTACAGTACCCCACATGGTACTTTATCCGCCCCTACAGCATCCGACAGGGCATCGTATCCGCCCCTACAGGAACCCCACTTGCTACCGTACCCGCCCCTACAGTACCCCACTAGTACCGTACCCGCCTCTACAGAACCCCACCAGCTACCGTACCCGCCCCCACAGTACCGCACGAGGTATCACGCCTGCCCTACGGTATCCCACATGGTACCGTGCCTATACAGTACCCAACTGGTACCGTACCCTAACAATATCCCGAGAATACCGTACCCACCACTGCACTATCGCACATATTACCGTACCCTCCTACAGTATACTAGTACTCTCCCCTACAGTATCCCACAGGGTACCGTACCCGTCTTCCAACAGTAATGAAATCTACCACTCTTCTTCAGGCATCTCCTTCTCCCTCATGTTCAAACTTCTTCTAGTCTTCGAAAGTAATATATTCTACTTATTGATGCGGACAATATATAATTGAAGTACGGCATTTTTATTGACGGTATGTCGACTGAGTGTGAAATGAATTCTATCGGAGAATAAGCAAATAATAACTTTAAAGGTAACGGCTGTAATGATTCTACCGTGCCGCCGATTTTGAAGGATTACAAGAGATGTACAATTAAGCTACAATAATGACTCTTCTCCAATATTTATTTCAAGTAAGTTTTATATTTACGTACTGTTCTCAACCGTTTTCTACCGTACGCCAGGTGTGGTAACGAGAAAAACGAGTGCATATTTTCACGACGCGCGACATAATTGTTGCGAATTTTTATTGGATAGTGTAATATCACATATCTCATGAGAGACAACAGGAATGCCAGCTACTGTCGGTGCATAAATCATCGTCCACTTTTTTCAAACGACTGTTTTATCTGAGCCACTAAAGAAATCCATCTCTTATTTTGGCAAGATTCATGAAATCCATCAGCGGCTATGATGCTCATATTCAGATATTTCGAAATCCCCCTGCATAGTAACGACGTAATAAAATCATTTTCGAAACTTTTTTTGCGGAATTTCATTATTCTTACGTACTTCTTTATTATTATTTTAATTATTCTTATTTTTTCCTAATGGTCAAAATTTTTTGAGCATAAAGGTAGGCTGAAGGGCTAACCTGATTTAAAGAAAATGTTGCTGCACTTTCTCAACTTGGCTGCAGCCTTGCTGCAATTTCGCGGTCGTAAACTTGTAGCTCGGTTTTTAGATATTCTAGAGAACAAATCATAAAATAAATCTAATAACCAAAATAGTCCACACGTATATTGCTGACGATCCTGATAATATGAACCATGTATCTCAATCATTGCCCCCCAAGGTACCAAAATCAATTTTTTTCATGACTCATCTTCGATCCATCTGTTTCCCTTCATTGCGTAGTGACCAACATTTCAGTGCTGATTTAGGGAGTAAAATGTATGTAAGACTCATGGTAATCCGAAAATGTATGATTTGATTAGGTCATCACTACGCAATAACAAAGGGATTTTGAAATATCTCATTATCGACAGCACAATCACCAATGGATTTTATGTGTCATGCCATAATACAAGATTTACTAATTTACTTGCTCAGACATTAGAGCTCTTTGAATAAGTGGATGACGACTCATATGATTCGTAGACAAACTTATACTAAATTATAAATTAACAAAAAAAAACTAAATTAACAATACATAAACGATGATAAATCGTCTTCATCATATTCAACCATTGGTTCCTCTAAGAGGGTTTGACGAATCCATGAAGAATTCCACCATTACGAACCCAATCATGTCTGTTATTGCTTCGTTCGTGATATCAGCCGTCCTCAGGGATATAAACCTCCATCAATCGCTCCTCCCTCCTCTTCATTCATATTGTGCATAGCCAATGCAACAGCTCTGCGCAGACGGCGATATTTCTGCGCTCTCCCTTACTCTCTGTATGCGGCTGGGGATTGCGCGGTCGGCGCTGGGGATGGGTGCCCGGCTGTGAGTGATAACCTGCCTTGGTTAGTTCACTGTACCTTCGTATTCCTTGAATGCGACTGAAGGAGGAATCCAACCCATTTTAGGTTTCCTCAAGCATTTGTTTTCTGTCGTCCGAGTGAACACATCGTGGTGAGAAATGGGTGTAGGGCAATACGAACGAGAATGAATTAAAGTTGTCAAAACGTACGAGCAGCCTCGCGTCCTTTTTGGCTAAAGGACTGCCCGGATCACAAGATACTCAACACCCGAATCTAGCGACTCGATGGACAGGTGTTACCCGGTGCCTATTTATCGAAGGTGGAGAAATTGAAGAGAGGATTTCGACACTGAAAAAAATTGAGAGGAATTTGAATAGAGGAGATGGAAAAGACTTGCTGCAGGCAAGCGCTGGCGAACTTCCGGGGGCGGAGTCCAAACTGCGAAAGGAAAAATCAGTATGATTTAAAAGCGTGTCGGCTATCCGCTACGCGACTTGATGACTGCTTTTGTATCAACTGATGCCCCTTCTGCTGGCTAAAGGACTGCCCGGATCACAAGATACTCAACACCCGCATCTAGCGACTCGATGGACAGGTGTTACCCTGTGCCTATTTATCGAAGGTGGAGAAATTGAAGAGAGGATTTCGACACTGAAAAAAATTGAGAGGAATTTGAATAGAGATGGAAAAGACTTGCTGCAGGCAAGCGCTGGCGAACTTCCGGGGGCGGAGTCCAAACTGCGAAAGGAAAAATCAGTATGATTTAAAAGCGTGTCGGCTATCCGCTACTCGACTTGATGACTGCTTTTGTATCAACTGATGCCCCTTCTGCTGGCTAAAGGACTGCCCGGATCACAAGATACTCAACACCCGCATCTAGCGACTCGATGGACAGGTGTTACCCGGTGCCTATTTATCGAAGGTGGAGAAATTGAAGAGAGGATTTCGACACTGAAAAAAATTGAGAGGAATTTGAATAGAGGAGATGGAAAAGACTTGCTGCAGGCAAGCGCTGGCGAACTTCCGGGGGCGGAGTCCAAACTGCGAAAGGAAAAATCAGCATGATTTAAAAGCGTGTCGGCTATCCGCTACGCGACTTGATGACTGCTTTTGTATCAACTGATGCCCCTTCTGCTGGCTAAAGGACTGCCCGGATCACAAGATACTCAACACCCGCATCTAGCGACTCGATGGACAGGTGTTACCCTGTGCCTATTTATCGAAGGTGGAGAAATTGAAGAGAGGATTTCGACACTGAAAAAAATTGAGAGGAATTTGAATAGAGGAGATGGAAAAGACTTGCTGCAGGCAAGCGCTGGCGAACTTCCGGGGGCGGAGTCCAAACTGCGAAAGGAAAAATCAGTATGATTTAAAAGCGTGTCGGCTATCCGCTACGCGACTTGATGACTGCTTTTGTATCAACTGATGCCCCTTCTGCTGGCTAAAGGACTGCCCGGATCACAAGATACTCAACACCCGCATCTAGCGACTCGATGGACAGGTGTTACCCTGTGCCTATTTATCGAAGGTGGAGAAATTGAAGAGAGGATTTCGACACTGAAAAAAATTGAGAGGAATTTGAATAGAGGAGATGGAAAAGACTTGCTGCAGGCAAGCGCTGGCGAACTTCCGGGGGCGGAGTCCAAACTGCGAAAGGAAAAATCAGTATGATTTAAAAGCGTGTCGGCTATCCGCTACTCGACTTGATGACTGCTTTTGTATCAACTGATGCCCCTTCTGCTGGCTAAAGGACTGCCCGGATCACAAGATACTCAACACCCGCATCTAGCGACTCGATGGACAGGTGTTACCCTGTGCCTATTTATCGAAGGTGGAGAAATTGAAGAGAGGATTTCGACACTGAAAAAAATTGAGAGGAATTTGAATAGAGGAGATGGAAAAGACTTGCTGCAGGCAAGCGCTGGCGAACTTCCGGGGGCGGAGTCCAAACTGCGAAAGGAAAAATCAGTATGATTTAAAAGCGTGTCGGCTATCCGCTACGCGACTTGATGACTGCTTTTGTATCAACTGATGCCCCTTCTGCTGGCTAAAGGACTGCCCGGATCACAAGATACTCAACACCCGCATCTAGCGACTCGATGGACAGGTGTTACCCTGTGCCTATTTATCGAAGGTGGAGAAATTGAAGAGAGGATTTCGACACTGAAAAAAATTGAGAGGAATTTGAATAGAGGAGATGGAAAAGACTTGCTGCAGGCAAGCGCTGGCGAACTTCCGGGGGCGGAGTCCAAACTGCGAAAGGAAAAATCAGTATGATTTAAAAGCGTGTCGGCTATCCGCTACGCGACTTGATGACTGCTTTTGTATCAACTGATGCCCCTTCTGCTGGCTAAAGGACTGCCCGGATCACAAGATACTCAACACCCGAATCTAGCGACTCGATGGACAGGTGTTACCCGGTGCCTATTTATCGAAGGTGGAGAAATTGAAGAGAGGATTTCGACACTGAAAAAAATTGAGAGGAATTTGAATAGAGGAGATGGAAAAGACTTGCTGCAGGCAAGCGCTGGCGAACTTCCGGGGGCGGAGTCCAAACTGCGAAAGGAAAAATCAGTATGATTTAAAAGCGTGTCGGCTATCCGCTACGCGACTTGATGACTGCTTTTGTATCAACTGATGCCCCTTCTGCTGGCTAAAGGACTGCCCGGATCACAAGATACTCAACACCCGCATCTAGCGACTCGATGGACAGGTGTTACCCTGTGCCTATTTATCGAAGGTGGAGAAATTGAAGAGAGGATTTCGACACTGAAAAAAATTGAGAGGAATTTGAATAGAGGAGATGGAAAAGACTTGCTGCAGGCAAGCGCTGGCGAACTTCCGGGGGCGGAGTCCAAACTGCGAAAGGAAAAATCAGTATGATTTAAAAGCGTGTCGGCTATCCGCTACGCGACTTGATGACTGCTTTTGTATCAACTGATGCCCCTTCTGCTGGCTAAAGGACTGCCCGGATCACAAGATACTCAACACCCGCATCTAGCGACTCGATGGACAGGTGTTACCCTGTGCCTATTTATCGAAGGTGGAGAAATTGAAGAGAGGATTTCGACACTGAAAAAAATTGAGAGGAATTTGAATAGAGGAGATGGAAAAGACTTGCTGCAGGCAAGCGCTGGCGAACTTCCGGGGGCGGAGTCCAAACTGCGAAAGGAAAAATCAGTATGATTTAAAAGCGTGTCGGCTATCCGCTACGCGACTTGATGACTGCTTTTGTATCAACTGATGCCCCTTCTGCTGGCTAAAGGACTGCCCGGATCACAAGATACTCAACACCCGAATCTAGCGACTCGATGGACAGGTGTTACCCGGTGCCTATTTATCGAAGGTGGAGAAATTGAAGAGAGGATTTCGACACTGAAAAAAATTGAGAGGAATTTGAATAGAGGAGATGGAAAAGACTTGCTGCAGGCAAGCGCTGGCGAACTTCCGGGGGCGGAGTCCAAACTGCGAAAGGAAAAATCAGTATGATTTAAAAGCGTGTCGGCTATCCGCTACGCGACTTGATGACTGCTTTTGTATCAACTGATGCCCCTTCTGCTGGCTAAAGGACTGCCCGGATCACAAGATACTCAACACCCGCATCTAGCGACTCGATGGACAGGTGTTACCCTGTGCCTATTTATCGAAGGTGGAGAAATTGAAGAGAGGATTTCGACACTGAAAAAAATTGAGAGGAATTTGAATAGAGATGGAAAAGACTTGCTGCAGGCAAGCGCTGGCGAACTTCCGGGGGCGGAGTCCAAACTGCGAAAGGAAAAATCAGTATGATTTAAAAGCGTGTCGGCTATCCGCTACTCGACTTGATGACTGCTTTTGTATCAACTGATGCCCCTTCTGCTGGCTAAAGGACTGCCCGGATCACAAGATACTCAACACCCGCATCTAGCGACTCGATGGACAGGTGTTACCCGGTGCCTATTTATCGAAGGTGGAGAAATTGAAGAGAGGATTTCGACACTGAAAAAAATTGAGAGGAATTTGAATAGAGGAGATGGAAAAGACTTGCTGCAGGCAAGCGCTGGCGAACTTCCGGGGGCGGAGTCCAAACTGCGAAAGGAAAAATCAGCATGATTTAAAAGCGTGTCGGCTATCCGCTACGCGACTTGATGACTGCTTTTGTATCAACTGATGCCCCTTCTGCTGGCTAAAGGACTGCCCGGATCACAAGATACTCAACACCCGCATCTAGCGACTCGATGGACAGGTGTTACCCTGTGCCTATTTATCGAAGGTGGAGAAATTGAAGAGAGGATTTCGACACTGAAAAAAATTGAGAGGAATTTGAATAGAGGAGATGGAAAAGACTTGCTGCAGGCAAGCGCTGGCGAACTTCCGGGGGCGGAGTCCAAACTGCGAAAGGAAAAATCAGTATGATTTAAAAGCGTGTCGGCTATCCGCTACGCGACTTGATGACTGCTTTTGTATCAACTGATGCCCCTTCTGCTGGCTAAAGGACTGCCCGGATCACAAGATACTCAACACCCGCATCTAGCGACTCGATGGACAGGTGTTACCCTGTGCCTATTTATCGAAGGTGGAGAAATTGAAGAGAGGATTTCGACACTGAAAAAAATTGAGAGGAATTTGAATAGAGGAGATGGAAAAGACTTGCTGCAGGCAAGCGCTGGCGAACTTCCGGGGGCGGAGTCCAAACTGCGAAAGGAAAAATCAGTATGATTTAAAAGCGTGTCGGCTATCCGCTACTCGACTTGATGACTGCTTTTGTATCAACTGATGCCCCTTCTGCTGGCTAAAGGACTGCCCGGATCACAAGATACTCAACACCCGCATCTAGCGACTCGATGGACAGGTGTTACCCTGTGCCTATTTATCGAAGGTGGAGAAATTGAAGAGAGGATTTCGACACTGAAAAAAATTGAGAGGAATTTGAATAGAGGAGATGGAAAAGACTTGCTGCAGGCAAGCGCTGGCGAACTTCCGGGGGCGGAGTCCAAACTGCGAAAGGAAAAATCAGTATGATTTAAAAGCGTGTCGGCTATCCGCTACGCGACTTGATGACTGCTTTTGTATCAACTGATGCCCCTTCTGCTGGCTAAAGGACTGCCCGGATCACAAGATACTCAACACCCGCATCTAGCGACTCGATGGACAGGTGTTACCCTGTGCCTATTTATCGAAGGTGGAGAAATTGAAGAGAGGATTTCGACACTGAAAAAAATTGAGAGGAATTTGAATAGAGATGGAAAAGACTTGCTGCAGGCAAGCGCTGGCGAACTTCCGGGGGCGGAGTCCAAACTGCGAAAGGAAAAATCAGTATGATTTAAAAGCGTGTCGGCTATCCGCTACGCGACTTGATGACTGCTTTTGTATCAACTGATGCCCCTTCTGCTGGCTAAAGGACTGCCCGGATCACAAGATACTCAACACCCGCATCTAGCGACTCGATGGACAGGTGTTACCCTGTGCCTATTTATCGAAGGTGGAGAAATTGAAGAGAGGATTTCGACACTGAAAAAAATTGAGAGGAATTTGAATAGAGGAGATGGAAAAGACTTGCTGCAGGCAAGCGCTGGCGAACTTCCGGGGGCGGAGTCCAAACTGCGAAAGGAAAAATCAGTATGATTTAAAAGCGTGTCGGCTATCCGCTACGCGACTTGATGACTGCTTTTGTATCAACTGATGCCCCTTCTGCTGGCTAAAGGACTGCCCGGATCACAAGATACTCAACACCCGCATCTAGCGACTCGATGGACAGGTGTTACCCGGTGCCTATTTATCGAAGGTGGAGAAATTGAAGAGAGGATTTCGACACTGAAAAAAATTGAGAGGAATTTGAATAGAGGAGATGGAAAAGACTTGCTGCAGGCAAGCGCTGGCGAACTTCCGGGGGCGGAGTCCAAACTGCGAAAGGAAAAATCAGCATGATTTAAAAGCGTGTCGGCTATCCGCTACGCGACTTGATGACTGCTTTTGTATCAACTGATGCCCCTTCTGCTGGCTAAAGGACTGCCCGGATCACAAGATACTCAACACCCGCATCTAGCGACTCGATGGACAGGTGTTACCCTGTGCCTATTTATCGAAGGTGGAGAAATTGAAGAGAGGATTTCGACACTGAAAAAAATTGAGAGGAATTTGAATAGAGGAGATGGAAAAGACTTGCTGCAGGCAAGCGCTGGCGAACTTCCGGGGGCGGAGTCCAAACTGCGAAAGGAAAAATCAGTATGATTTAAAAGCGTGTCGGCTATCCGCTACGCGACTTGATGACTGCTTTTGTATCAACTGATGCCCCTTCTGCTGGCTAAAGGACTGCCCGGATCACAAGATACTCAACACCCGCATCTAGCGACTCGATGGACAGGTGTTACCCTGTGCCTATTTATCGAAGGTGGAGAAATTGAAGAGAGGATTTCGACACTGAAAAAAATTGAGAGGAATTTGAATAGAGGAGATGGAAAAGACTTGCTGCAGGCAAGCGCTGGCGAACTTCCGGGGGCGGAGTCCAAACTGCGAAAGGAAAAATCAGTATGATTTAAAAGCGTGTCGGCTATCCGCTACGCGACTTGATGACTGCTTTTGTATCAACTGATGCCCCTTCTGCTGGCTAAAGGACTGCCCGGATCACAAGATACTCAACACCCGCATCTAGCGACTCGATGGACAGGTGTTACCCTGTGCCTATTTATCGAAGGTGGAGAAATTGAAGAGAGGATTTCGACACTGAAAAAAATTGAGAGGAATTTGAATAGAGGAGATGGAAAAGACTTGCTGCAGGCAAGCGCTGGCGAACTTCCGGGGGCGGAGTCCAAACTGCGAAAGGAAAAATCAGCATGATTTAAAAGCGTGTCTGCTATCCGCTACGCGACTTGATGACTGCTTTTGTATCAACTGATGCCCCTTCTGCTGGCTAAAGGACTGCCCGGATCACAAGATACTCAACACCCGCATCTAGCGACTATATGGACAGGTGTTACCCTGTGCCTATTTATCGAAGGTGGAGAAATTGAAGAGAGGATTTCTACACTGAAAAAAATTGAGAGGAATTTGAATAGAGGAGATGGAAAAGACTTGCTGCAGGCAAGCGCTGGCGAACTTCCGGGGGCGGAGTCCAAACTGCGAAAGGAAAAATCAGCATGATTTAAAAGCGTGTCTGCTATCCGCTACGCGACTTGATGACTGCTTTTGTATCAACTGATGCCCCTTCTGCTGGCTAAAGGACTGCCCGGATCACAAGATACTCAACACCCGCATCTAGCGACTATATGGACAGGTGTTACCCTGTGCCTATTTATCGAAGGTGGAGAAATTGAAGAGAGGATTTCTACACTGAAAAAAATTGAGAGGAATTTGAATAGAGGAGATGGAAAAGACTTGCTGCAGGCAAGCGCTGGCGAACTTCCGGGGGCGGAGTCCAAACTGCGAAAGGAAAAATCAGCATGATTTAAAAGCGTGTCTGCTATCCGCTACGCGACTTGATGACTGCTTTTGTATCAACTGATGCCCCTTCTGCTGGCTAAAGGACTGCCCGGATCACAAGATACTCAACACCCGCATCTAGCGACTATATGGACAGGTGTTACCCTGTGCCTATTTATCGAAGGTGGAGAAATTGAAGAGAGGATTTCTACACTGAAAAAAATTGAGAGGAATTTGAATAGAGGAGATGGAAAAGACTTGCTGCAGGCAAGCGCTGGCGAACTTCCGGGGGCCGAGTCCATACTGCGAAAGGAAAAATCAGCATGATTTAAAAGCGTGTCGGCTATCCGCTACGCGACTTGATGACTGTTTTTGTATCAACTGATGCCCCTTCTGCTGGCTAAAGGACTGCCCGGATCACAAGATACTCAACACCCGCATCTAGCGACTCGATGGACAGGTGTTACCCTGTGCCTATTTATCGAAGGTGGAGAAATTGAAGAGAGGATTTCGACACTGAAAAAAATTGAGAGGAATTTGAATAGAGGAGATGGAAAAGACTTGCTGCAGGCAAGCGCTGGCGAACTTCCGGGGGCGGAGTCCAAACTGCGAAAGGAAAAATCAGTATGATTTAAAAGCGTGTCGGCTATCCGCTACGCGACTTGATGACTGCTTTTGTATCAACTGATGCCCCTTCTGCTGGCTAAAGGACTGCCCGGATCACAAGATACTCAACACCCGCATCTAGCGACTCGATGGACAGGTGTTACCCTGTGCCTATTTATCGAAGGTGGAGAAATTGAAGAGAGGATTTCGACACTGAAAAAAATTGAGAGGAATTTGAATAGAGGAGATGGAAAAGACTTGCTGCAGGCAAGCGCTGGCGAACTTCCGGGGGCGGAGTCCAAACTGCGAAAGGAAAAATCAGCATGATTTAAAAGCGTGTCGGCTATCCGCTACGCGACTTGATGACTGCTTTTGTATCAACTGATGCCTCTTCTGCTGGCTAAAGGACTGCCCGGATCACAAGATACTCAACACCCGCATCTAGCGACTCGATGGACAGGTGTTACCCTGTGCCTATTTATCGAAGGTGGAGAAATTGAAGAGAGGATTTCGACACTGAAAAAAATTGAGAGGAATTTGAATAGAGGAGATGGAAAAGACTTGCTGCAGGCAAGCGCTGGCGAACTTCCGGGGGCGGAGTCCAAACTGCGAAAGGAAAAATCAGCATGATTTAAAAGCGTGTCGGCTATCCGCTACGCGACTTGATGACTGCTTTTGTATCAACTGATGCCTCTTCTGCTGGCTAAAGGACTGCCCGGATCACAAGATACTCAACACCCGCATCTAGCGACTCGATGGACAGGTGTTACCCTGTGCCTATTTATCGAAGGTGGAGAAATTGAAGAGAGGATTTCGACACTGAAAAAAATTGAGAGGAATTTGAATAGAGGAGATGGAAAAGACTTGCTGCAGGCAAGCGCTGGCGAACTTCCGGGGGCGGAGTCCAAACTGCGAAAGGAAAAATCAGTATGATTTAAAAGCGTGTCGGCTATCCGCTACGCGACTTGATGACTGCTTTTGTATCAACTGATGCCCCTTCTGCTGGCTAAAGGACTGCCCGGATCACAAGATACTCAACACCCGCATCTAGCGACTCGATGGACAGGTGTTACCCTGTGCCTATTTATCGAAGGTGGAGAAATTGAAGAGAGGATTTCGACACTGAAAAAAATTGAGAGGAATTTGAATAGAGGAGATGGAAAAGACTTGCTGCAGGCAAGCGCTGGCGAACTTCCGGGGGCGGAGTCCAAACTGCGAAAGGAAAAATCAGTATGATTTAAAAGCGTGTCGGCTATCCGCTACGCGACTTGATGACTGCTTTTGTATCAACTGATGCCCCTTCTGCTGGCTAAAGGACTGCCCGGATCACAAGATACTCAACACCCGCATCTAGCGACTCGATGGACAGGTGTTACCCTGTGCCTATTTATCGAAGGTGGAGAAATTGAAGAGAGGATTTCGACACTGAAAAAAATTGAGAGGAATTTGAATAGAGGAGATGGAAAAGACTTGCTGCAGGCAAGCGCTGGCGAACTTCCGGGGGCGGAGTCCAAACTGCGAAAGGAAAAATCAGTATGATTTAAAAGCGTGTCGGCTATCCGCTACGCGACTTGATGACTGCTTTTATATCAACTGATGCCCCTTCTGCTGGCTAAAGGACTGCCCGGATCACAAGATACTCAACACCCGCATTTAGCGACTATATGGACAGGTGTTACCCTGTGCCTATTTATCGAAGGTGGAGAAATTGAAGAGAGGATTTCGACACTGAAAAAAATTGAGAGGAATTTGAATAGAGGAGATGGAAAAGACTTGCTGCAGGCAAGCGCTGGCGAACTTCCGGGGGCGGAGTCCAAACTGCGAAAGGAAAAATCAGTATGATTTAAAAGCGTGTCGGCTATCCGCTACGCGACTTGATGACTGCTTTTGTATCAACTGATGCCCCTTCTGCTGGCTAAAGGACTGCCCGGATCACAAGATACTCAACACCCGTATCTAGCGACTCGATGGACAGGTATTACCCTGTGCCTATTTATCGAAGGTGGAGAAATTGAAGAGAGGATTTCGACACTGAAAAAAATTGAGAGGAATTTGAATAGAGGAGATGGAAAAGACTTGCTGCAGGCAAGCGCTGGCGAACTTCCGGGGGCGGAGTCCAAACTGCGAAAGGAAAAATCAGCATGATTTAAAAGCGTGTCTGCTATCCGCTACGCGACTTGATGACTGCTTTTGTATCAACTGATGCCCCTTCTGCTGGCTAAAGGACTGCCCGGATCACAAGATACTCAACACCCGCATCTAGCGACTCGATGGACAGGTGTTACCCTGTGCCTATTTATCGAAGGTGGAGAAATTGAAGAGAGGATTTCGACACTGAAAAAAATTGAGAGGAATTTGAATAGAGGAGATGGAAAAGACTTGCTGCAGGCAAGCGCTGGCGAACTTCCGGTGGCGGAGTCCAAACTGCGAAAGGAAAAATCAGTATGATTTAAAAGCGTGTCGGCTATCTGCTACGCGACTTGATGACTGCTTTTGTATCAACTGATGCCCCTTCTGCTGGCTAAAGGACTGCCCGGATCACAAGATACTCAACACCTGCATTTAGCGACTCGATGGACAGGTGTTACCCTGTGCCTATTTATCGAAGGTGGAGAAATTGAAGAGAGGATTTCGACACTGAAAAAAATTGAGAGGAATTTGAATAGAGGAGATGGAAAAGACTTGCTGCAGGCAAGCGCTGGCGAACTTCCGGGGGCGGAGTCCAAACTGCGAAAGGAAAAATCAGTATGATTTAAAAGCGTGTCGGCTATCCGCTACGCGACTTGATGACTGCTTTTATATCAACTGATGCCCCTTCTGCTGGCTAAAGAACTGCCCGGATCACAAGATACTCAACACCCGCATTTAGCGACTCGATGGACAGGTGTTACCCTGTGCCTATTTATCGAAGGTGGAGAAATTGAAGAGAGGATTTCGACACTGAAAAAAATTGAGAGGAATTTGAATAGAGGAGATGGAAAAGACTTGCTGCAGGCAAGCGCTGGCGAACTTCCGGGGGCGGAGTCCAAACTGCGAAAGGAAAAATCAGTATGATTTAAAAGCGTGTCGGCTATCTGCTACGCGACTTGATGACTGCTTTTGTATCAACTGATGCCCCTTCTGCTGGCTAAAGGACTGCCCGGATCACAAGATACTCAACACCTGCATTTAGCGACTCGATGGACAGGTGTTACCCTGTGCCTATTTATCGAAGGTGGAGAAATTGAAGAGAGGATTTCGACACTGAAAAAAATTGAGAGGAATTTGAATAGAGGAGATGGAAAAGACTTGCTGCAGGCAAGCGCTGGCGAACTTCCGGGGGCGGAGTCCAAACTGCGAAAGGAAAAATCAGTATGATTTAAAAGCGTGTCGGCTATCCGCTACGCGACTTGATGACTGCTTTTATATCAACTGATGCCCCTTCTGCTGGCTAAAGGACTGCCCGGATCACAAGATACTCAACACCCGCATTTAGCGACTCGATGGACAGGTGTTACCCTGTGCCTATTTATCGAAGGTGGAGAAATTGAAGAGAGGATTTCGACACTGAAAAAAATTGAGAGGAATTTGAATAGAGGAGATGGAAAAGACTTGCTGCAGGCAAGCGCTGGCGAACTTCCGGGGGCGGAGTCCAAACTGCGAAAGGAAAAATCAGTATGATTTAAAAGCGTGTCGGCTATCCGCTACGCGACTTGATGACTGCTTTTGTATCAACTGATGCCCCTTCTGCTGGCTAAAGGACTGCCCGGATCACAAGATACTCAACACCCGTATCTAGCGACTCGATGGACAGGTATTACCCTGTGCCTATTTATCGAAGGTGGAGAAATTGAAGAGAGGATTTCGACACTGAAAAAAATTGAGAGGACTTTGAATAGAGGAGATGGAAAAGACTTGCTGCAGGCAAGCGCTGGCGAACTTCCGGGGGCGGAGTCCAAACTGCGAAAGGAAAAATCAGTATGATTTAAAAGCGTGTCGGCTATCCGCTACGCGACTTGATGACTGCTTTTGTATCAACTGATGCCCCTTCTGCTGGCTAAAGGACTGCCCGGATCACAAGATACTCAACACCCGCATCTAGCGACTCGATGGACAGGTGTTACCCTGTGCCTATTTATCGAAGGTGGAGAAATTGAAGAGAGGATTTCGACACTGAAAAAAATTGAGAGGAATTTGAATAGAGGAGATGGAAAAGACTTGCTGCAGGCAAGCGCTGGCGAACTTCCGGGGGCGGAGTCCAAACTGCGAAAGGAAAAATCAGTATGATTTAAAAGCGTGTCGGCTATCCGCTACGCGACTTGATGACTGCTTTTGTATCAACTGATGCCCCTTCTGCTGGCTAAAGGACTGCCCGGATCACAAGATACTCAACACCCGCATCTAGCGACTCGATGGACAGGTGTTACCCTGTGCCTATTTATCGAAGGTGGAGAAATTGAAGAGAGGATTTCGACACTGAAAAAAATTGAGAGGAATTTGAATAGAGGAGATGGAAAAGACTTGCTGCAGGCAAGCGCTGGCGAACTTCCGGGGGCGGAGTCCAAACTGCGAAAGGAAAAATCAGCATGATTTAAAAGCGTGTCTGCTATCCGCTACGCGACTTGATGACTGCTTTTGTATCAACTGATGCCCCTTCTGCTGGCTAAAGGACTGCCCGGATCACAAGATACTCAACACCCGCATCTAGCGACTATATGGACAGGTGTTACCCTGTGCCTATTTATCGAAGGTGGAGAAATTGAAGAGAGGATTTCGACACTGAAAAAAATTGAGAGGAATTTGAATAGAGGAGATGGAAAAGACTTGCTGCAGGCAAGCGCTGGCGAACTTCCGGGGGCGGAGTCCAAACTGCGAAAGGAAAAATCAGTATGATTTAAAAGCGTGTCGGCTATCCGCTACGCGACTTGATGACTGCTTTTGTATCAACTGATGCCCCTTCTGCTGGCTAAAGGACTGCCCGGATCACAAGATACTCAACACCCGCATCTAGCGACTCGATGGACAGGTATTACCCTGTGCCTATTTATCGAAGGTGGAGAAATTGAAGAGAGGATTTCGACACTGAAAAAAATTGAGAGGAATTTGAATAGAGGAGATGGAAAAGACTTGCTGCAGGCAAGCGCTGGCGAACTTCCGGGGGCGGAGTCCAAACTGCGAAAGGAAAAATCAGTATGATTTAAAAGCGTGTCGGCTATCCG
Organism: Pristionchus fissidentatus; assembly: GCA_036245785.1. Taxonomy (NCBI): domain Eukaryota; kingdom Metazoa; phylum Nematoda; class Chromadorea; order Rhabditida; family Neodiplogasteridae; genus Pristionchus; species Pristionchus fissidentatus. The sequence continues at coordinate 10,552,567 of BTSY01000004.1, forward strand.
CTACGCGACTTGATGACTGCTTTTGTATCAACTGATGCCCCTTCTGCTGGCTAAAGGACTGCCCGGATCACAAGATACTCAACACCTGCATTTAGCGACTCGATGGACAGGTGTTACCCTGTGCCTATTTATCGAAGGTGGAGAAATTGAAGAGAGGATTTCGACACTGAAAAAAATTGAGAGGAATTTGAATAGAGGAGATGGAAAAGACTTGCTGCAGGCAAGCGCTGGCGAACTTCCGGGGGCGGAGTCCAAACTGCGAAAGGAAAAATCAGTATGATTTAAAAGCGTGTCGGCTATCCGCTACGCGACTTGATGACTGCTTTTATATCAACTGATGCCCCTTCTGCTGGCTAAAGGACTGCCCGGATCACAAGATACTCAACACCCGCATTTAGCGACTATATGGACAGGTGTTACCCTGTGCCTATTTATCGAAGGTGGAGAAATTGAAGAGAGGATTTCGACACTGAAAAAAATTGAGAGGAATTTGAATAGAGGAGATGGAAAAGACTTGCTGCAGGCAAGCGCTGGCGAACTTCCGGGGGCGGAGTCCAAACTGCGAAAGGAAAAATCAGTATGATTTAAAAGCGTGTCGGCTATCCGCTACGCGACTTGATGACTGCTTTTGTATCAACTGATGCCCCTTCTGCTGGCTAAAGGACTGCCCGGATCACAAGATACTCAACACCCGTATCTAGCGACTCGATGGACAGGTATTACCCTGTGCCTATTTATCGAAGGTGGAGAAATTGAAGAGAGGATTTCGACACTGAAAAAAATTGAGAGGACTTTGAATAGAGGAGATGGAAAAGACTTGCTGCAGGCAAGCGCTGGCGAACTTCCGGGGGCGGAGTCCAAACTGCGAAAGGAAAAATCAGTATGATTTAAAAGCGTGTCGGCTATCCGCTACGCGACTTGATGACTGCTTTTGTATCAACTGATGCCCCTTCTGCTGGCTAAAGGACTGCCCGGATCACAAGATACTCAACACCCGCATCTAGCGACTCGATGGACAGGTGTTACCCTGTGCCTATTTATCGAAGGTGGAGAAATTGAAGAGAGGATTTCGACACTGAAAAAAATTGAGAGGAATTTGAATAGAGGAGATGGAAAAGACTTGCTGCAGGCAAGCGCTGGCGAACTTCCGGGGGCGGAGTCCAAACTGCGAAAGGAAAAATCAGTATGATTTAAAAGCGTGTCGGCTATCCGCTACGCGACTTGATGACTGCTTTTGTATCAACTGATGCCCCTTCTGCTGGCTAAAGGACTGCCCGGATCACAAGATACTCAACACCCGCATCTAGCGACTCGATGGACAGGTGTTACCCTGTGCCTATTTATCGAAGGTGGAGAAATTGAAGAGAGGATTTCGACACTGAAAAAAATTGAGAGGAATTTGAATAGAGGAGATGGAAAAGACTTGCTGCAGGCAAGCGCTGGCGAACTTCCGGGGGCGGAGTCCAAACTGCGAAAGGAAAAATCAGCATGATTTAAAAGCGTGTCTGCTATCCGCTACGCGACTTGATGACTGCTTTTGTATCAACTGATGCCCCTTCTGCTGGCTAAAGGACTGCCCGGATCACAAGATACTCAACACCCGCATCTAGCGACTATATGGACAGGTGTTACCCTGTGCCTATTTATCGAAGGTGGAGAAATTGAAGAGAGGATTTCGACACTGAAAAAAATTGAGAGGAATTTGAATAGAGGAGATGGAAAAGACTTGCTGCAGGCAAGCGCTGGCGAACTTCCGGGGGCGGAGTCCAAACTGCGAAAGGAAAAATCAGTATGATTTAAAAGCGTGTCGGCTATCCGCTACGCGACTTGATGACTGCTTTTGTATCAACTGATGCCCCTTCTGCTGGCTAAAGGACTGCCCGGATCACAAGATACTCAACACCCGCATCTAGCGACTCGATGGACAGGTATTACCCTGTGCCTATTTATCGAAGGTGGAGAAATTGAAGAGAGGATTTCGACACTGAAAAAAATTGAGAGGAATTTGAATAGAGGAGATGGAAAAGACTTGCTGCAGGCAAGCGCTGGCGAACTTCCGGGGGCGGAGTCCAAACTGCGAAAGGAAAAATCAGTATGATTTAAAAGCGTGTCGGCTATCCGCTACGCGACTTGATGACTGCTTTTGTATCAACTGATGCCCCTTCTGCTGGCTAAAGGACTGCCCGGATCACAAGATACTCAACACCTGCATTTAGCGACTCGATGGACAGGTGTTACCCTGTGCCTATTTATCGAAGGTGGAGAAATTGAAGAGAGGATTTCGACACTGAAAAAAATTGAGAGGAATTTGAATAGAGGAGATGGAAAAGACTTGCTGCAGGCAAGCGCTGGCGAACTTCCGGGGGCGGAGTCCAAACTGCGAAAGGAAAAATCAGTATGATTTAAAAGCGTGTCGGCTATCCGCTACGCGACTTGATGACTGCTTTTATATCAACTGATGCCCCTTCTGCTGGCTAAAGGACTGCCCGGATCACAAGATACTCAACACCCGCATTTAGCGACTATATGGACAGGTGTTACCCTGTGCCTATTTATCGAAGGTGGAGAAATTGAAGAGAGGATTTCGACACTGAAAAAAATTGAGAGGAATTTGAATAGAGGAGATGGAAAAGACTTGCTGCAGGCAAGCGCTGGCGAACTTCCGGGGGCGGAGTCCAAACTGCGAAAGGAAAAATCAGTATGATTTAAAAGCGTGTCGGCTATCCGCTACGCGACTTGATGACTGCTTTTGTATCAACTGATGCCCCTTCTGCTGGCTAAAGGACTGCCCGGATCACAAGATACTCAACACCCGTATCTAGCGACTCGATGGACAGGTATTACCCTGTGCCTATTTATCGAAGGTGGAGAAATTGAAGAGAGGATTTCGACACTGAAAAAAATTGAGAGGAATTTGAATAGAGGAGATGGAAAAGACTTGCTGCAGGCAAGCGCTGGCGAACTTCCGGGGGCGGAGTCCAAACTGCGAAAGGAAAAATCAGCATGATTTAAAAGCGTGTCTGCTATCCGCTACGCGACTTGATGACTGCTTTTGTATCAACTGATGCCCCTTCTGCTGGCTAAAGGACTGCCCGGATCACAAGATACTCAACACCCGCATCTAGCGACTCGATGGACAGGTGTTACCCTGTGCCTATTTATCGAAGGTGGAGAAATTGAAGAGAGGATTTCGACACTGAAAAAAATTGAGAGGAATTTGAATAGAGGAGATGGAAAAGACTTGCTGCAGGCAAGCGCTGGCGAACTTCCGGGGGCGGAGTCCAAACTGCGAAAGGAAAAATCAGTATGATTTAAAAGCGTGTCGGCTATCTGCTACGCGACTTGATGACTGCTTTTGTATCAACTGATGCCCCTTCTGCTGGCTAAAGGACTGCCCGGATCACAAGATACTCAACACCTGCATTTAGCGACTCGATGGACAGGTGTTACCCTGTGCCTATTTATCGAAGGTGGAGAAATTGAAGAGAGGATTTCGACACTGAAAAAAATTGAGAGGAATTTGAATAGAGGAGATGGAAAAGACTTGCTGCAGGCAAGCGCTGGCGAACTTCCGGGGGCGGAGTCCTAACTGCGAAAGGAAAAATCAGTATGATTTAAAAGCGTGTCGGCTATCCGCTACGCGACTTGATGACTGCTTTTATATCAACTGATGCCCCTTCTGCTGGCTAAAGAACTGCCCGGATCACAAGATACTCAACACCCGCATTTAGCGACTCGATGGACAGGTGTTACCCTGTGCCTATTTATCGAAGGTGGAGAAATTGAAGAGAGGATTTCGACACTGAAAAAAATTGAGAGGAATTTGAATAGAGGAGATGGAAAAGACTTGCTGCAGGCAAGCGCTGGCGAACTTCCGGGGGCGGAGTCCAAACTGCGAAAGGAAAAATCAGTATGATTTAAAAGCGTGTCGGCTATCTGCTACGCGACTTGATGACTGCTTTTGTATCAACTGATGCCCCTTCTGCTGGCTAAAGGACTGCCCGGATCACAAGATACTCAACACCTGCATTTAGCGACTCGATGGACAGGTGTTACCCTGTGCCTATTTATCGAAGGTGGAGAAATTGAAGAGAGGATTTCGACACTGAAAAAAATTGAGAGGAATTTGAATAGAGGAGATGGAAAAGACTTGCTGCAGGCAAGCGCTGGCGAACTTCCGGGGGCGGAGTCCAAACTGCGAAAGGAAAAATCAGTATGATTTAAAAGCGTGTCGGCTATCCGCTACGCGACTTGATGACTGCTTTTATATCAACTGATGCCCCTTCTGCTGGCTAAAGGACTGCCCGGATCACAAGATACTCAACACCCGCATTTAGCGACTCGATGGACAGGTGTTACCCTGTGCCTATTTATCGAAGGTGGAGAAATTGAAGAGAGGATTTCGACACTGAAAAAAATTGAGAGGAATTTGAATAGAGGAGATGGAAAAGACTTGCTGCAGGCAAGCGCTGGCGAACTTCCGGGGGCGGAGTCCAAACTGCGAAAGGAAAAATCAGTATGATTTAAAAGCGTGTCGGCTATCCGCTACGCGACTTGATGACTGCTTTTGTATCAACTGATGCCCCTTCTGCTGGCTAAAGGACTGCCCGGATCACAAGATACTCAACACCCGTATCTAGCGACTCGATGGACAGGTATTACCCTGTGCCTATTTATCGAAGGTGGAGAAATTGAAGAGAGGATTTCGACACTGAAAAAAATTGAGAGGACTTTGAATAGAGGAGATGGAAAAGACTTGCTGCAGGCAAGCGCTGGCGAACTTCCGGGGGCGGAGTCCAAACTGCGAAAGGAAAAATCAGTATGATTTAAAGCGTGTCGGCTATCCGCTACGCGACTTGATGACTGCTTTTTTATCAATTGATGCCCCTTCTGCTGGCTAAAGGACTGCCCGGATCACAAGATACTCAACATCCGCATCTAGCGACAAGATGGACAGGTATTACCCTGTGCCTATTTATCGAAGGTGGAGAAATTGAAGAGAGGATTTCGACACTGAAAAAAATTGAGAGGACTTTGAATAGAGGAGATGGAAAAGACTTGCTGCAGGCAAGCGCTGGCGAACTTCCGGGGGCGGAGTCCAAACTGCGAAAGGAAAAATCAGTATGATTTAAAAGCGTGTCGGCTATCCGCTACGCGACTTGATGACTGCTTTTGTATCAACTGATGCCCCTTCTGCTGGCTAAAGGACTGCCCGGATCACAAGATACTCAACACCCGTATCTAGCGACTCGATGGACAGGTATTACCCTGTGCCTATTTATCGAAGGTGGAGAAATTGAAGAGAGGATTTCGACACTGAAAAAAATTGAGAGGACTTTGAATAGAGGAGATGGAAAAGACTTGCTGCAGGCAAGCGCTGGCGAACTTCCGGGGGCGGAGTCCAAACTGCGAAAGGAAAAATCAGTATGATTTAAAGCGTGTCGGCTATCCGCTACGCGACTTGATGACTGCTTTTTTATCAATTGATGCCCCTTCTGCTGGCTAAAGGACTGCCCGGATCACAAGATACTCAACATCCGCATCTAGCGACAAGATGGACAGGTATTACCCTGTGCCTATTTATCGAAGGTGGAGAAATTGAAGAGAGGATTTCGACACTGAAAAAAATTGAGAGGACTTTGAATAGAGGAGATGGAAAAGACTTGCTGCAGGCAAGCGCTGGCGAACTTCCGGGGGCGGAGTCCAAACTGCGAAAGGAAAAATCAGTATGATTTAAAAGCGTGTCGGCTATCCGCTACGCGACTTGATGACTGCTTTTGTATCAACTGATGCCCCTTCTGCTGGCTAAAGGACTGCCCGGATCACAAGATACTCAACACCCGTATCTAGCGACTCGATGGACAGGTGTTACCCTGTGCCTATTTATCGAAGGTGGAGAAATTGAAGAGAGGATTTCGACACTGAAAAAAATTGAGAGGACTTTGAATAGAGGAGATGGAAAAGACTTGCTGCAGGCAAGCGCTGGCGAACTTCCGGGGGCGGAGTCCAAACTGCGAAAGGAAAAATCAGTATGATTTAAAGCGTGTCGGCTATCCGCTACGCGACTTGATGACTGCTTTTTTATCAATTGATGCCCCTTCTGCTGGCTAAAGGACTGCCCGGATCACAAGATACTCAACATCCGCATCTAGCGACAAGATGGACAGGTGTTACCCTGTGCCTATTTATCGAAGGTGGAGAAATTGAAGAGAGGATTTCGACACTGAAAAAAATTGAGAGGAATTTGAATAGAGGAGATGGAAAAGACTTGCTGCAGGCAAGCGCTGGCGAACTTCCGGGGGCGGAGTCCAAACTGCGAAAGGAAAAATCAGTATGATTTAAAGCGTGTCGGCTATCCGCTACGCGACTTGATGACTGCTTTTTTATCAATTGATGCCCCTTCTGCTGGCTAAAGGACTGCCCGGATCACAAGATACTCAACATCCGCATCTAGCGACAAGATGGACAGGTGTTACCCTGTGCCTATTTATCGAAGGTGGAGAAATTGAAGAGAGGATTTCGACACTGAAAAAAATTGAGAGGAATTTGAATAGAGGAGATGGAAAAGACTTGCTGCAGGCAAGCGCTGGCGAACTTCCGGGGGCGGAGTCCAAACTGCGAAAGGAAAAATCAGTATGATTTAAAAGCGTGTCGGCTATCCGCTACGCGACTTGATGACTGCTTTTGTATCAACTGATGCCCCTTCTGCTGGCTAAAGGACTGCCCGGATCACAAGATACTCAACACCTGCATCTAGCGACTCGATGGACAGGTGTTACCCTGTGCCTATTTATCGAAGGTGGAGAAATTGAAGAGAGGATTTCGACACTGAAAAAAATTGAGAGGAATTTGAATAGAGGAGATGGAAAATACTTGCTGCAGGCAAGCGCTGGCGAACTTCCGGGGGCGGAGTCCAAACTGCGAAAGGAAAAATCAGTATGATTTAAAGCGTGTCGGCTATCCGCTACGCGACTTGATGACTGCTTTTGTATCAACTGATGCCCCTTCTGCTGGCTAAAGGACTGCCCGGATCACAAGATACTCAACACCCGCATCTAGCGACTCGATGGACAGGTGTTACCCTGTGCCTATTTATCGAAGGTGGAGAAATTGAAGAGAGGATTTCGACACTGAAAAAAATTGAGAGGAATTTGAATAGAGGAGATGGAAAAGACTTGCTGCAGGCAAGCGCTGGCGAACTTCCGGGGGCGGAGTCCAAACTGCGAAAGGAAAAATCAGTATGATTTAAAAGCGTGTCGGCTATCCGCTACGCGACTTGATGACTGCTTTTGTATCAACTGATGCCCCTTCTGCTGGCTAAAGGACTGCCCGGATCACAAGATACTCAACACCCGCATCTAGCGACTCGATGGACAGGTGTTACCCTGTGCCTATTTATCGAAGGTGGAGAAATTGAAGAGAGGATTTCGACACTGAAAAAAATTGAGAGGAATTTGAATAGAGGAGATGGAAAAGACTTGCTGCAGGCAAGCGCTGGCGAACTTCCGGGGGCGGAGTCCAAACTGCGAAAGGAAAAATCAGTATGATTTAAAAGCGTGTCGGCTATCCGCTACGCGACTTGATGACTGCTTTTGTATCAACTGATGCCCCTTCTGCTGGCTAAAGGACTGCCCGGACCACAAGATACTCAACACCCGCATCTAGCGACTCGATGGACAGGTGTTACCCTGTGCCTATTTATCGAAGGTGGAGAAATTGAAGAGAGGATTTCGACACTGAAAAAAATTGAGAGGAATTTGAATAGAGGAGATGGAAAAGACTTGCTGCAGGCAAGCGCTGGCGAACTTCCGGGGGCGGAGTCCAAACTGCGAAAGGAAAAATCAGTATGATTTAAAAGCGTGTCGGCTATCCGCTACGCGACTTGATGACTGCTTTTGTATCAACTGATGCCCCTTCTGCTGGCTAAAGGACTGCCCGGATCACAAGATACTCAACACCCGCATCTAGCGACTCGATGGACAGGTGTTACCCTGTGCCTATTTATCGAAGGTGGAGAAATTGAAGAGAGGATTTCGACACTGAAAAAAATTGAGAGGAATTTGAATAGAGGAGATGGAAAAGACTTGCTGCAGGCAAGCGCTGGCGAACTTCCGGGGGCGGAGTCCAAACTGCGAAAGGAAAAATCAGTATGATTTAAAAGCGTGTCGGCTTCCTTCTCATCCGTAGAATCCGTAGAATGAGTGTGAAATGAGGGGTTTTCGTGTATTTCAGATAATTTTGTAATGAAAATTGCGACCGTAAGCGGCCCTCGATACATCATGCGGTTGTGACCATAGGAAAAACAGTGTTCAGAAGTACAACATATTGAAGATTGGTGACTGGACTCGACCTGGTTTTCGAGAAATTTGAGTTTATATTTTCCGGAAATAATTAGAAATAAAAATTTTAATAAACAAATTACACAGAAAGATGCGCCATATTTTGGCGACCATTCTTTGTTTTTTGAGTAAAGTCGTAACTCATCACCCTAAAGAGCTGCGCTCGAAAAACTATGGGCACTTTACTACATCCACGCCAAGCTCCGCCCCCTCCGCCCCCATCCCTCCATCGTCCCGCCCCTTGCCACTCCTCTGCCCTCCCGCTTAACATGTTTGAATTCGCATCTTACGAATATTCACAAAACATTTAATCAATTCACTCATTCTAGACATCATACAGAAAAGATACGAATTTGTGAAACTCTAACGTATGTATTTAGGCGGTGAGGGGGGGGGCAGGAATGACCTATTTCAAGCGCTGTAGAAGTGATAAAGACAACCAGTGTCAGCTATGGGTTCCTAAACTCCTACTTAGTAATCAATTGCTTCGAGGTAAAAGACTAAATCACTGATTATCGCCGAACCAAGTACTAACTGGGCCCACCGCTGCTTGACTTGACAGATCGGACGGATTAGCGCATTCTCACGTTCACATCATGCGCTTTCTCGTTTCCACACACTCTCTCGCCCGGTCTCATTCCTGATCGTGATGTGGAGGTCGGTCAAATATAATAGTGCGACCACTTGCTGCATACTCGTTTACTTGCTGCAAATTCGAATTTTCAGTTTTCTCTTTGGCTAAATTCCGAATGGATGGCTATATCTGAATAGGTATGCTGGTCAAATAGAGGAACATTAGGGCTTCTCAATCCACTACTTGGATAGGGTCTCAACTGCCTCACCAGTCGAGCTGCATGTGCTGCAAATGGTACACTTCTGAAAAAGTTTTCGAGTATAAATCTCTTCCTGATGAACGAATCAAGCTCAGACGTGGCGATTATTATTGGCTAGTCAGTAGTCATGCACTGTGCTAATATGGACGGGATGCGCCTCTCTTTGGAACTTGCAGCAAGATGACGTCACTTTTGCAGCTAGTGTTTTTGTCATGCAGCACACTTGCTGCATACTTTTTTCTTAGGCGTAAAATGATGAGCGAATGTTATTGGATGCCTAAATAATATTTCTGCAATTTAATAGAGTGATAGGACCATTGCGAAGAAAGTTATGTGCCATCACACCTGAAAGAAAGTTGCACTTTTCGATATTTTTTTGTTCAAAAGTGCTGTTTTGAACAGGTTTTTTCCCAGATTCCAACTATTACAGCGGGCCGGAAAAGTGCTCCAAAATTACAATACTTGATTTATGAGAAGAATAGGTATCATAGAATCATCACTTTTAATTTTACGCCTAAGAAAAAAATATGCAGCAAGTGTGCTGCATGACAAAAACACTAGCTGCAAAAGTGACGTCATCTTGCTGCAAGTTCCAAAAGAGGCGGATCCCGTCCATATTAGCACAGTGCATGACTACTCACTAGCCAATAATAATCGCCACGTTTGAGCTTGATTCGTTCATCAGGAAGAGATTTATACTCGAAAACTATTTCAGAAGTGTACCATTTGCAGCACATGCAGCTCGACTGGTGAGGCAGTTGAGACTCTATCCAAGTAGTGGATTGAGAAGCCCTAATGTTCCTCTATTTGACCAGCGTAACTATTCAGATATAGGCATCCATTCGGAATTTAGCCAAAGAGAAAACTGAAAATTCGAATTTGCAGCAAGTAAACGAGTATGCAGCAAGTGGTCGCACTATTATATTTGACCGACCTCCACTATACAGTATCATCGGCAATCATAAATCCCAATCACTCTAAAAAAATTAGAAAGATTCGATAAGTTTGAACAAAGATAAATTCGAAAAATGTAGAGGTGACACCATTTTGGCGGTTACTGTATGGCCGATGAGCTCGAGTCTCTCACGATTCCTCTCATATAAATACTTATGAATTTTCGGCATCTTATCTCACCTGCATTGTAATAACAACAACTGCATGTTTCTGATACCTGGAATAATATTTTTTTAAATCACCCGATATTTTTCACAACAAATTACAATATACTGGAGAATGTATAATCGCTTTATCACATTAAAAACACAAGAAGATATTAGCGAAATAAATACGTGCCTCTAAGCGAATACTATACGCCATTATACGTGCGATAATATCATATAATTTTTGACTGTCAAATTTTATAAAATATTGTATCATAGTAAATGTCTGCAATGTTCAATTGATAGTAGCTCAAATGTTTTCTACTCGGAAAATGACAATACACGGCACCTGCGGGTCGCAAAACTCGCGTGCAGCATTCCGTGTTGCAGCTCGTGCAACACCTGCAGCACCATGAGGAAGAAGACAACGTTCGAGCCGATGAGAGCGAGAAAATCGACTGAACGTAGCAGTCAAATGTATCAGACATTTCGGCAGTTGCCAATACAATCAAAAAATAGACTGTGGAAGAGTGTAATATAAAAAATTGCCCCGAACTTCACGAACGAGGCTGAAAATTATGCATGAATTTCCGCTGGGATTACTGAAAAGTCGCCTATGCTGAAAAAAAATTTGGCAACACACACCGAATACATCGACATTTATGAGCCAGGTTCTCTCCAGCACAAGAGAAGAAGCCTTGTTGTGTAGCCATGAGAAAGAAGCCAAATCGGAAAGAGAATTCATCTGCGGAAAATATCGATCACGAAACGTGTTGCATTCATTATTTGCTTGATTCAAGTTTCGGATGCTGATCACCTGCTTTAGTTTATGCGCGGCATATGTGAGGAGACTTATTCCAAGTGTGGTACAACATTGCAGTGCACCTAAGAGAGATTATCTGAGTGGATCAACATGTTTCGTCAGAGGCTTGGCACAGCAGTAAAAGTGAGTTAATGAGATAAACATGCCACATTGTACTATTGCCGAGGCGGAGTTGATTCATGACATTGAGAAAGTGCAAAAACGTTTCTACGCCTCAGGGCATGACGTCATCGGAATTTCCGGTTTTTGAAAACTTCATCAAATGGCCTAATGAGTGGTACCAATCGATTCCTCATAAAGTTCTAAGACTTTTGTGACTTCATGAGTTTTTCACCAATCTTTGATATAAGCCTGAAAAATTGAAAAATTGGTTTTTAAAAAAATTATTTAAAAAATTTAAATATTTTTGTGTAGTTTCCCTGAGGAGATGGCAAAGTTTTATTCGCGTAATACAATGCTATAACAATGATAGTTCAACTGTGTGAAGGGTTGTTTGTATGAGGGGCATTAAGCTTGTTCAATAAGCTGAAATTGAGTGGGTCCTTGGAATTATGGTGTACTACAGTAACCCGGAGTAATTTCCTATTATTATCCGGCAGGTTCGGGGGTCAGGCTTAAGAAAGCCCTCGCCACCTACTATTGAGTAGTTATGCTACAATGGATACTGTGTTTCCCGGAGCCGCTTTAATAGCGTTGGGACTTTTCTCCTGGTGACTGTAGGTACACCATAATTCCAAGGACCCATTCAATTTCAGCTTACTGAACAAGCTTAATGCCCCTCATACAAACAACCCTTCACACAGTTGAACTGTCACTGTTATAGCATTGTATTACGCGAATAAAATTTTGCCATCTCCTCAGGGAAACTACACAAAAATATTTAAATTTTTAAAATCAATTATTTAAAAACCAATTTTTCAGGCTTAGATCAAAGATTAGCGAAAAAAAATTGGCGAAAAACTCGTGGAGTCACAAAAGTCTTAGAATTTTATGAGGAATCGATTGGTACCACTCGTTAGGCCATTTGATGAAGTTTTCGAAAACCGGAAATTCCGATGACGTCATGCCCTGAGGCGTAGAAACGTTTTTGCACTTTCTCAATATCATGAATCAACTCCGCCTCGGCCATACTACAATGTGGCATATTTATCTCATCTTCTCACTTTTCGACCTGTTCCAAGACTAATTCGACCGATTCAGATTGTCTCTCCTAATAGAACATACTTTCGCCAACCGTGAAAGCATAGGAAAGTATCGCGAGGCATTATTGCCTGAAATAAGCATACATTTAAGGTGATTTTCAATAATGTATAAAAATAGGTTATACGTTTCTGCGGTAGTACATGCAGGAGAAGTATGCATTCGCTACTAATCCGTACAGAAAAATCAATGTGGCCTGCAAACGAGAAAAAGTTGAAAACGCATTATTCTGTAAAAGCCTACAAAAAATGAAGCGATATCCACGTGTGCGGCGAGATGCGAATTGGAGAAGAAAACGTGGCAGTTAACTTGCACAATAGGCGAGTACATGGCAAACAATAAATCCATTCCGATCGATGTACCCTGGTAAACTAAACGCGTTTTGGCGCGACCAATTGTAAACTGCTCTGTTAAGTTTCCTTCGAGATCGAATGAAACATTTCCTGATTGGCAGAATGCTAGTACACAGTATCTATTTATATCCTATTTTGCTTACCCATTGCTTATTAGAGATACAGGGTCTCTTTTGATCTACCTCCCTCCTACTCCCGCGGTGAAATGACGAGTTCTCACTTGTAACCACATCAAGTACTTTCGGTTATTCTTTCCTCTGGGATCCTCGTCGAAAAGGATGAGAAGAGCAACGTAGCAACTCATGAGCAAGAATATTGATCCTGTCTCGGATGAGATTCGTTCTAGTGGTTGAAGTCGAGCTGATCGAACACTCGGTGGTAGAGATAGATGCCTTCTTCAACAGAGGAGCCAAGTTCCGTTGAATACGTTAAGGAGGAACACAAAGACTACTACAATGTGGCATATTTATCTCATCTTCTCACTTTTCGACCTGTTCCAAGACTAATTCGACCGATTCAGATAGTCTCTCCTAATAGAACATACTTTCGCCAACCGTGAAAGCATAGGAAAGTATCGCGAGACATTATTGCCTGAAATAAGCATACATTTAAGGTGATTTTCAATAATGTATAAAAATAGGTCATACGTTTCTGCGGTAGTACATGCAGGAGAAGTATGCATTCGCTACTAATCCGTACAGAAAAATCAATGTGGCCTGCAAACGAGAAAAAGTTGAAAACGCATTATTCTGTAAAAGCCTACAAAAAATGAAGCGATATCCACGTGTGCGGCGAGATGCGAATTGGAGAAGAAAACGTGGCAGTTAACTTGCACAATAGGCGAGTACATGGCAAACAATAAATCCATTCCGATCGATGTACCCTGGTAAACTAAACGCGTTTTGGCGCGACCAATTGTAAACTGCTCTGTTAAGTTTCCTTCGAGATCGAATGAAACATTTCCTGATTGGCAGAATGCTAGTACACAGTATCTATTTATATCCTATTTTGCTTACCCATTGCTTATTAGAGAGACAGGGTCTCTTTTGATCTACCTCTCTCCTACTCCCGCGGTGAAATGACGAGTTCTCACTTGTAACCACATCAAGTACTTTCGGTTATTCTTTCCTCTGGGATCCTCGTCGAAAAGGATGAGAAGAGCAACGTAGCAACTCATGAGCAAGAATATTGATCCTGTCTCGGATGAGATTCGTTCTAGTGGTTGAAGTCGAGCTGATCGAACACTCGGTGGTAGAGATAGATGCCTTCTTCAACAGAGGAGCCAAGTTCCGTTGAATACGTTAAGGAGGAACACAAAGACTGGAAACTTTTCAGCCATTGCCAGGAAATAAATGCATCTGTCTAATTATGTATATCACTTACGATTTGGGCTTGCCCAATGCTTGATAACATAATCATAATAGAATAACAATTGCGAGGAAAACAGTGTAGATGATAACCGGAAGTAAATATCAGGTTTATGCCCCAATACGGATACAATATCATGTGAAATCATAAGCATATCATTCGAAAATGTATCTAGCTATTCTCCTAAATTCGTTCTTGGCGCGAAACAGTTAACTTGCTATATTACAGTGAAGATCTGTTCGCATTGAAAGTCTCACAACATTTGAGCAAACAATTCAGGCACGTTTATTTTTTAAGGTGCAACTATTCGACATGACCTTGAGGAATTTGCGTGGGCGAATCATTGCAGTCTAACAACCTATACGAAATGTTCACTGCTGCTGCTGGGCATGGCCACGCCCCCTCTTTCTCTCTTCCTTAGCCATGTCGTGGTTACCAGCGCTCGACAGAGGGAGGATGAGAATTCGTTTCCACGAGATTGGCGCATCTCTAAGGAGCAGATCTCAGGCAGGAGAAGAGGATGATCGTCGACAGGAAATGAGAACTCACGAAATAGAATAGGGTCGCCGTCATACCGGTCACTTCCCCCCCAAACGTGGCCTATTTTTGTATCATTATTCAGCCATTTTGTCCCTATTTTGTCTCCTTTCTCTTCCCCTTCTCTTATCAGGTTGCGTTCACCAACACTGGAGTGGGGATAAAAAGCGGAGAAAACGGAGAAGTGATAAGCGATTCGGTCGAAATGCGACTGTTTCTGCTATTGTCACTCCTCTGCTACGTGCAATCGCTGAAGTTTCTCGCCTTCTCTACGCAATTCGCCCGTTCCCACGCTAATTTCATCTCCAAAATCTCTGATGTACTCGTGGATGCAGGACACGAAGTGGTGAGGTCAACACTTTCACTACTCTACAATATACGTCAAAATAACGGTTCAACTAGTTGAATAATAGGTAAATCAAACGATCACACGCTAAAGGTTACGAGAAATTAGGAGTGTGTGGAAAACTCAACTAGTTGCTTTGTTACCATTCAAACTCTCGGCGGTGATGCAAGTTCGTTATACGTATTACGTCATTTTGGACGAGAGATCGGAATTTCGGCAGATAAGGTGAAGAGAGGGACGTTAAATTAGATTACCTGAGGGTTATGACCAATACCGAACTGGCATCCCGACGGGGCGGTAAACAATGGGTTTTTTTTCTAGTAAATTTCGTACCAAATCAATATCACCAATAAAATCGATTTCTGCAGGTTATGGTTGCTCCCATAATGAGCACTTCCTTCGGAGGACCGCTGGCGAAGAAAGCGAGAATTATCGAGGTGAGTATTTTACCAACGTTGCTCGGGTTAAAAAAAAACAAAAAAATATATTAGTAGACTTGAGTTGTCACTTTTTCCTTTTTCGAAAGGCGTTCAATTGACTTCAGAGTCGGGAAAATTAAAAATATTTGTAGATTCCTCAATGTGAGGAGGCGAAGAGGTTCGATCAAATCATCGATGGTCGAATGGCTAAGAACATCTGGGTGATGAAACACTCGCTGCAAATGTTTCTGGTGAGTACTAGCTTCCTTTTCCACCTATTTCTTACTTCCTAAGAACCATATTTTAGGAGAAGCGGAATGTGAATTACATCTTCGGCGATGTTTGTTTAAGTGAGTTTTGATTCTTATCCAAATTGTCCTAGCAAAATTATTGTGATTTTCGATGGTTAGCACTGATCAATTTGGTCAAATGTGATTTCAGATAATTTTTCGACGGGCTTTTTACAGAATAGTTTATTATATACTGAACGAAATTCATTTCATCACAGGTGTGATGGAGCATCCTGGATTGATGGATCGACTGAGGGAAGAGAAGTTTGATGCCGCCTTCTCAGAGTCGTCCGATGGCTGTGGACCTTGTTGATTTTCTCTCTCTTTCTTTCACTGATCCCATCTTTGTCGTCCTTATCAGATCAGGGGACAAAATATTGACGAAAACGAAAATTTCTTTTGTAGAGCTCTTGATACGATCTCTGACACCTCACTCGCAACGTTGGTGTGTAGACAGCTTCCGTTTTCAGTGGTCTTCCATCTCCTCGGAATCGATAAATGGGCGGCGACTGAATCTCCGGCAATCAGAGACGGCGGATTCGCCCACACTCACACACCGTCGAATCCCGCCTATGTACCATGTGGGCATTCACCTTCTCCCTTCTCCTCATGTTCATGTTGATGGTTATAGTAATACCTTTATTATCGCAGTGAAGCTATGAAATCGCATATTTGCTAGCTAGGAGATGAATGACTTATAACTATAGCAGCATGACAACTGAAATGTGTGCGGACAGTTACAAGAAAAACTAATACGGATATTTAAAATATTTCCATATTTCAGCTCTGATGGGTGGAAGAGGGGAGCAGATGACATTTCTCGAGAGACTCAGCAACACTTTTTCTTTTCTAATGGCCGATTTGATGGTTGGAGTGATGATTGATGACATGGAAGCGTCGATTCGAAAGAGAATGCCTGACATTCCGAGAATCAAGGTTATTTATTGAGTTAGTTTGCTAATATATGGCTATCTCTATGAGTAATGCGACATCTTGATTGAGAGAGCGGTAATACGGCTGATAAGGCGCAGAGTATCAGAGAAAAAGAGAGTGCCAAAGGGAACGCTCATCATCGAACCGACATCTTTATTGAGTTCAACAAGTGTTACTGCTCTAAACTGTTATAGATATGACTGATTCGCGTTTTCAGTTCACATTGACTACATTTTCCAGGACATTCTTCCCACCAATTCGCTCGTTTTCTATAATTCCGAGCCACTCGTCGACTTTCCTCACCCAACATCGGCGAGGACAATCGATATTGGAGGCATCATAAATTCCGAGCCTTACGAGCCCTTAAATAGTGTACGGTATTATTACCTATCATTCAAACATGTAGGGATGCTGGTTTGGTGTTCGAATTCCGGCCTTTCGAGCGAGAGATCGGCAATACGGCTGACAATGAGAAGACGCAGGAGTCGTAGAACAACAGAAAGAGAGTATAAACAACATCGAACCGACGTCAAGCAATCTTTATAAATAATAATTTTCATATTCTTTCAGATGTATCATACTGCAAAGACTCTCTCCTTTCAGACATGGTCTGCCATTCTTGATCTTCGCCCAAAGACCATTCTCATTTCATTCGGGTCAATGGCCAAGGCTTTCTCCATGCCTGACGAGTACAAAAAGACTATTAGAGAGACGGTCAAACAGTTCCCAGATGTCACCTTCATATGGAAATACGAGGTCGCGATCATATTTTATTTGTATTTTTCAAGAAAATGATTATGAGTGAAATATGTGCTAGTTAATTTATGCAGAAGCCAGAGGACCACATTTCCTGCGGAATTCCGAATCTCGTGGAGTCAACATGGGTGCCGCAGCGGGACATGCTACGTGAGTTTTATCAACTGAGATAAAATTTTGAACTTCCGCATTTCCAAAACTCGGCTCCCAGTGGGGCTAGACTGTTGGCAGTTGGTTTATTAGGTTTTATGAAACAACATAAATGAAACCCAACAACCATCGTTCAACTCTCTAACTCCCCGGGGATCGGAGATATATGGAATTGCGGGTATTCTTTATTTGTCTATTTGACTTTTAATGTTTACTGAATCCACGCGAAAAAAAAAGTGAAAACTAGACGTTTACAGACGATCGTCGTCTCTCCGCTTTCATTACACATTGTGGCCAGGGAAGTACGACGGAGACAATCAATGCAGGTAAATAGTATTTGATCGATCAATAAAACGAGCTCAAATTGGCCATGCGAACAGCTCTCCGATCTACTCATCCCACGCACTCTCTTATGCTTCGTTTATTGTCGCTAAGGTGTCACAAATGGTCTCGTCATACCGTGCACTCTCTCACCTGCCGACCAGGCAAGAGAGCGTGGAGAATGGCGATACCATTTCTGACCCCTCAACGACAATAAACTCACCATTATTTCGGTGAAGAGTAGGGATGCCAAAAGAAGAGCTCTGGGAATTGGTTTATCACCCATAAAACGTTTATACTCCGACCAATTCTCCAACTTAATATTTTAAGCTGTCCTGGGCATCAATACGAAACTTTTGAAACTAATTATGAGATGGTTGCATTTGAGGTTAGTTTTTGAGAACTGCTAAACACAAATCCACGAAATCGCAGGTTCTACATGAAGAGTCGTTTATAAACTTGAAGAACGTAGCTCTTTTTCCTAGATCAAAAGTGATAAATATTCCTAATAAGATTCTAAAATGAATCAACTCTTCACATGTTTTCATACCTCATTTACATACTACAACTATTTTACGCGAGACAAATTGCTCTTCATTTGGCATCCCTAGTGAAGAGTGATGCTGTTAAAAAACGAGGATGCTGCTGAGCCGTTACGTGAGAAATGAAAATCATGGAGAATCTTTCTCCTGGAATATTTACCAATTGAGAAAACTTCTGTACCACAAAACTAATACGCAGGCGTCCCAGTTGTCGTTATCCCTGTTCTCGCCGACCAACTACGAAACTCGCACCAAGTCCTGCGAAATGGAATTGGTCTTCGTCTGGACAAAACTGACCTGGAAAAGGAAGGAAAACTGGGCGCGGTGATCACCGAAATTCTAAACAATACTACGTATGTTTTAAAAACATTCTTCCATTAGAATTCACTATTAGTGAAATTGTGGCTTCGCAAATGCAGAAACACAGTAGACAGTAAGGATACAGTGATCTGTCTCATTTTCGAATTATTAAGACAATCAATAATTTCCAGATACCGCGAGAATGCAAAAAGACTGCAACGAATGATCGCAGATCGGCCATTTGCCATGAGCGAGGTTTTTTTGTTAAAAAAATATTTTTTAACATATCAATCATACTCTCCCATTTTTGCATGCTTTCGAGTGGTGTACGACAAATACATAAATATAACATTTATCAAAGTTACTGCATCAATGTGCTTCGTTCAGATATTCGTGAGAAACATGGAGTTTCTGGCCAAGCACGGTCCCCTGAGACAACTCGATCACTACGGGCGACACCTCAACTTCTTCCAGTATTATCTAATCGACGTCATTTCGTTTGTTGCTAGCATTCTCGTCATTACAATAATTGTAATTTGTGTGACCATTCGATCGCTTTTCAGATGTTTCTTCTCGCCAAAAATTAAGCGAGATTAATATTCAGCTATAAATCTATTAAGTTTCGCATTTTGATCAATCTGTCTCTTTCTGCACTAGATCAGCGGTGATTTTTCTCCCGAAATTTATTATGCGTTTATTGTCGCCTAACCCTAAAGTTGAGACCCTTGTCCGACCAACAGTCCCTTTTCCGTTTCCGATGTTTGAGCTTGAAAAGTGGATGCTTGAAAGGTACGTTTATCGACATATCGCCATGTTTTCTAAAATGATTACGAACGTGAATGTTAAACAGTATAGGACACGAGTATTGCACTCATCAGTTTGTCGTTATTGTCGCAAATCGAATGCTCCAGAGCAATTGCATTAATCGTGACGAACAAAGACAGTATGAACATTTCGTACATATTAATTTGAGATTTATTCTTGTGCCATGTGTTCGTGTATTGTTGCGCTAAATGTGCGAGATACTGTAGCGAGCACAAAACTCTAGTTCAGCTGGGAAATAATGGTCACTAGTCTCTCGAGTTTCCATGGGAGAACGTCCAATGTATCCTATAAGTATGTCTCCACCTTGCAGACAGAAGCTCTGCCTGAACTAATTTCATGAGACTATTTGTACGACACTGGGTTCTCTACGGCTTCTCGGGGCTTCGATGCGAGTTTGTGCTATCGGCAAATGAGCTCGTTACAACTCACCTTTCAAAATCACACAAAGGGGTTTGGAAAGAGAGCGAGAGCATGCACAATCGAGAGGGACTCTTGCCCACTCTCGCCTTGACTCCTGTCTTTTTTTCGGAATTATGTGAATTGGCACGTAAATAAAGAAACGACCTTATTGTAATTGCAGTAGATTTTTCACACAGCTCCCAGTAATCTTTCATATCGGAGGAAACTTCCGCTTCGATCAGGCGAGTTTTTAAGTGATTTTTTTTAATTTAAAAAAGCTGGCCAGACCCGACAACACTTCGTGCTTGCGAACTATAAAGAACAGATCAATTACTTTCTATCTCCGACAGTGCCTACATAGACCCGGCCACAATGAGACAAACAACCCTGAGCTGCAAACAAATAATGAAGAATGTTAATGAAGGACAATGATTATTAATTTCATTAACTTTTGCCGTATGAGAACTATTATTTTTTAAACTTTATAATGAACAATTTTTTTTTGATTCCCTTGAAGACTTAGAAGGAAGCTATGATCTGTCCACATATTTTCGATAATGAGTACAGAGGACGGACGAACGCTCAAATTATACTGAGAGAGACAATGATCAACTTTGAGCACATCGTTAAGGCATGCATGCACACAAGTTAATTAACAATTTATCTACGCCCGAGGCGCAACAGGATTTGAAATTTGACAAGAAATTAGGGAAGATATGGGGGATGGAAAATATGGGGGGTTATTGTGTAACGATCGTTGATCAACGTTGGAGCCTAACTAACATTTCGCCTGCATGTTTATTGCAGTCACAGTTTTCATTACCTTATAATATCTCCCATAGATCTCCATTCCTCTTCACTATTCAGACGTCCAGACTCGCTAGATTTTTGATTCGGTATTATTTTTAACTTGTAATCAACTGCACGTGCGACTTTCTTCCTACCCATTGCAACTCGCAATATTGTTGATCTGCATAATTGCAATTCCGGAACCGCAATTGAGAGTAATAAGTACCTAGAAATGTGCTAATCTTAGATATTGTCATGATTGCAAATGCGGAACCAGAAATGAGTGCGTGTAGTGATGAAGAGAAGTACTCACTGATTGTGAGTTCCTTATGGGTCGTTTTTGGACATAACATTTTCTCGATCCCTATAAACTACTGAATAGTGTGCATATTGTTAAAGGAATAATCGTGTTTCAATCACCACTTCGTTTCTGAAATATCATGAAGATTTCGCCTCGTGAGAAAAGTATAGAGGAATTCGAGTTTCGAAATCTCGAATGCCATTTTATTTCTACTTTTCCATCGTGGACACGATCCTCTTGCAATTGTCTATCTAATTTTAAAATGAACAGTTATTTTTTTATTTTTTTATTTTTAAATCTAGTTTAAAATCATCGATTCGCTATTATTATTTTTTTTCTTTTTTCTTGTATTCAGAAATGGCTGTCTGATGGCAGAAACGATGAAACATTCATCGATTTTAAAAATGTCCCCTACTTCTGTTTTTCTCAGCAATCGCAGCGGCTAACTTGTTTATAAGTTACGTGCAGAGTTTGTAATTGCGCGTCCAGGGAGTTTGTGACGCTCGTGTTGTTAATGTACTCTGCAGATAATTCGATCGCTGTCCGACAAACATTCTCTGACTTTTTCATTCACCAAGAAGACAAATTGTTGATCTCGAGGCCAGTTGAATTTTATAAACAGAAGTGCTTTGTTTCTAACGCTGTGAAGGAAAGTTACTATTGTAGTCTTGGTATGATTCATGACATGGCATACTTTGGTTGGTTTTGTGCAAGAACGACGTGGAGAAGCGGTGGGCGATTGTCTCAACACTCATCAATTGTCATTGTAGGAATACACCACCGCTGATGACGTAATTGTCCGACGAAACGTTTGTATCTCGGTCTAACGAACCAAGGAAACTAATTTTGCCCGCTGCCCTATTCATTTCCGAGTATTCTGCAGAGTGAACACCCGCTAAGCGACAAAATTGCGTGGTCCTAATTATCATTTGACGCGCTTGAATCAGCTTGTGACGTCAGTAAGAACGAATTGGTCCACTGGGTTTTAATCGGATTTGCATGGCAATTTGATGTCGATCGTTGTTTTTGCGACCGTCTTGCGTGGCAGAATTAACGAGTGCAGAGAAGGCTCATACGGTATGTACGACGCTAATTAGAAGCAGGAAATATTACAGAACGACACGCATAACAGATGGATGGCTAGATATAGTTTTTATTGTCGCGTAGTGCGCTGACCGGACGAACGACAACAAGCAATAAAACGACGGAATTATTTGTTTTTGAAGGTCAATATACGACAGAAAAATATCACCAGACATCTCTGGCGCAGACATGGCTAACTCATGAACCCAAAAAGGACGATTTAAATTGTTTGTTTGTGTCAGTGCGTGTTGTGATCGAAACAATGTGGTGAACGACCCTTTCAAATACATTCTAATCACATTGACATTTCGCTGATCATAAGGTAATGACATGAAAGAGTAACAAGGTGTTCCCCTCTAGCGCAGTACAACCGCTGATATCATAAACAATTTTCACTCGGTCATGTAACAAAAACCATTCCAAATTGTGTAAAACAGATAATGCAATATCGAGACTACTTGCTTCTGAGCGGTAGCGTAAGAGGAAAATATTGTGAGAAGACGGGAATCGAACAAAATGTCACCAACCCTACAAATTACTTGTTCACTGCACGACAATGCAAAGTTTGTTTCCGTATTGAATCAGTTGGTAACAGTCCTTGAGTTAAATGGAACACATTCCGAATAAACTGTTTTTGCCAACATGAATCCTTGCATTGATCCCAAATCGTCCCTACCCTTTCTTTCAGTGCTTCTTTCGTGGAGAGTAGTCGTTGAAAGTGTGAGGCCGTCACACAATTTCCAAGTATCCGCTAGCCGGTCACCCTTCCAGTACTTCAGAGAATAAGATTGGTGCATGAACGACATAAAGGCCATTATAAATTAGTTGAAGCGAATTTGTTGAGCTCCAGCTACAGTTTCGAGCCGTCCCCCGGCATTATATTGCATGTACGCAGATACTTTTCTAAGTCTGAAATTGCGCCTTTGATCAACCACGCCAGGAAAATCAGATTTTGTCGAACATTGTGACAAAGTTCAGTAAAACTTGTTGTTACATGCGTCATATCCAGGCGTTCTTTTCAAATGTATTATTAGCAAACACACCAAGAACAACAATGACGTCATTGTGCGCTTACTTCCTTTTATTTCCCTATAGAAATGCAGGCCTGTGCACTTGCCAATTTCACAATTTTCTTCGCTTTTCACGACGAAATAAACCGCTGCAGCTGATTGAGTTATGTGTCTCGGAATGAGGGGCTGAAAACAGGCACAACCGATGCCGCGGCACTGTGGACAAGTCTTGCTGTGGCACAAGTTACTGCACTTGCACAATGAGTGCAAATGTGAATTTGTCTAGCAGAAAATACAAACTATAATCGGATGAATTTGTGTTTGG
Organism: Pristionchus fissidentatus; assembly: GCA_036245785.1. Lineage (NCBI taxonomy): Eukaryota > Metazoa > Nematoda > Chromadorea > Rhabditida > Neodiplogasteridae > Pristionchus > Pristionchus fissidentatus. The sequence goes on from BTSY01000004.1 coordinate 10,575,909, forward strand.
CATCTGTTCATTATCAGACAGTCTCTAGGCCGGTTTACTGATGAGAAAGTGCGATATTTACCCGAATTGCAAACTTTAAAAATGGAAATCTCCATAAAGTACCCCTAGCAAAAGATAATCTGATTCGGAGAAATCCACGCATTTTCGACGGTCAGAGAGGGAGAGTTTCGAATGTCATGACGAACTCTTGCTGGTCAGAACTCAATTTCAATGCTCTAGAGGGGGAGAGAAAAGCACACCCACACAAAACTGCATCTGGTCATGCAAAAAAAGATTAGATGCAAATTCCCAATTATAAGATTTTCCAGAACTAAGCGTAAAGGAGAAACGGACCGAAGATCACATTTCTCAGACAGTCTGCTCAATGTGATCAACGTCTTCGACGCTTGTGGATACGGTTAAGCTTCCGACGGGGAACAGCCAGACGAGAGCTCAGAGGCCATTTAAATATGCCTATCAATAGCCGACTGCATCAATAGTTTGTTGATGTTCGACAGGAAAAAGTATCAGTATAATAATAATATAGAATGACTGGAAGGTACCAATATGAGAAGAATAGCCACATATTTTACTTTGTTCTAGTCGATGTATCTCATTGCTGTTCTCGTAGATCATGTTTGCCCTTCCCTCCACCAGCTCATGCTTGCAAGCATCTATCACGAACTAGACAACCGCCTCTCCGTTGCAGAACACATTCATGGGAGGCAAACTGCGAACGTGTGGCTGAGGAAAGTGGGACTGTCTCTCTCACACACACTCACACGTACGTTCGATGTTTACCCCACTAGGTGTAATTTCGCACTTGTTTCTCCCCCCCACTCAAAAATTAGCGAAGTCTCGGGGCGGCGTTGATGAAAAATGCGAGTGCGAAAAATAGACTATCGACTGGTGTCACCGCCATGCATTCACTGATGAATTCCAGACTTGCACTGAGCGTCCTAAATAGTTTCTTTTCTTTGTTTCTAAGAAAAATTCTTTCTGACGACTGTCAAATTCTCAAAAAAAAAAGAAAAGAGGAAGCGAAAATGTGCGTAATTTGCGTGAGAAGCAGCAAATGATGTGTATGTGCAATTACTGCTTCCTGCTGTTTTATATTCTTCTCAATTATTCTCAACTGCCCCGAAATTCAACGCCAACCCTTCCATCCCCCGTCACTTCTACTCTCTTTGTTCATCGAACGCCAATAATTCCGAAATATATGCATTCCTTTATTGTTCATTCTATACTCACTCATCAAACTGGAGATCGAGAGAGAGAGCGAGCAATGAATGATGTGAGGGTGGACGGGTTGTTTGGTGTTGTAGAGGAGACCACTGAGTACATTTGGCATATGCGTGTGTCTTCCGGGGGGCTACAGTATTCGGCACGAAAAGAACAATCGGAGAGGCCTAGAAACGACGTCTGCCCATACAAAGCAACTGTTTTGTTGTGCGAGTAGTCGACATGGAAATGAGATTATACGCGTTGATACTCGTGAGTTCATTCGAATAGCAAGAAGGGAATAAGTTAAATCACATGAACGGGGGGTTTCGAGATCAGAATGTCTTCACAAAGCATCGAGATGAACAGTATGGGAATCGCAAGAAGAAGATATCGAATCACTACGGGCACAACACTAGACAACCCGTATGCTGATACACTAGTATGATGCATAGAGATAAAGAAGAGATTGCAGTAACGAAGCAACGGAAAGAACTCCCGAATAGCATGAAGGATCTGGGCTTATTATCAGGGCTAAAGAATGGAAGGGGAAAGGGAGCACCGGTGATCCTACTCAAGAGTGGCTGTAGTACCCGTGGGGCCTAGAAGTGATAGTGGAGCGGTCGCTATGCGGCCAGACTGGGGAATAGCAATGATAATGGAGACGGCAGCTTCGGCTCAGATCTTGCCGCTGCCGCTGTGGTGATGATGCCTCGTGGCTCGGGTTTGCTGAGGTGAGAAGAGCCTCAGACACGATCTGAACTGGTCGTTCTTGAAGCAGTTCGACCTGCAAATTGATAAGATTGAGTGACGGCATATGTGCTGACGCCCGCTCTCTTTCACAGCATGTAATCGAGTTTCGAGGGTGGATCCCTATCCGGAAGGGAAGAGAGAGAGGAGGAGATGGCCTTTTCAGCGGCCCGTTTCATACATTCGCAGCAGCGCATAAAATAGCTCTCGTCCTCCCTCGCGGCCGACGAAATTTTGAGGAGCGGCGCGCGAGAAATCTAATTAGTGTGTGTTGCTGGTCTCCACGAGTCCTTTTTCGGGCCACATGCACACGCCATCAATTTGTTCCGAGACACGCGTCATCGTCCCCGATTAGAGGAGAGAAACTGCGCGGTCCCAAGGGAGCTCAACAGCTTGCTCAAGAGGACCCCGGAAAACTGTGTCTTCTCAAATCATCCTCTACCCCGCATGGCTGTTCGCAATCTCTTGTCAGCTCTTACAAATGCTGCGAACATCCGTCCGTCACGGTTTAACGAGAGCACATATACGCAGAAATCAGAATGATCGGCATCAAAATGATACGCTAGTCGCTTTCATCATGCCACTTACTAGAATGTGCACACACGCGCTCCGTTCGCTACGGCAGATTACAGTTTATCGGTTTGTCCAGCGCAAAAATGCATACTACGAAAGGCACGTGTCCGTGTATAGGCAGTATTTAATGAGAGCCTAGATGAACCCTGTGATATGTTAATTGGCTCAGGGAATGTCTCATTTTTCTTGGGTTTTGTAAAAAAGAACTCTAGGAAAGCGACAAGAAGAAGTAACTGTTTACCTGCAGATGGCTCGTGTGTTCGGTTGCCGGTCGGAGATCATATCGTGACAGATCTCACACACTTTCTCCATTATCGCGCTCAGTGACTTGTTGTTGGTCACCTGCAATGCGCACTTTGAGCACAGAATGGATCAATGAGTGTGTGTGTGTGAGAGACAGAAAAGGGTTGAGTCGGTCGGTGTTCTAGACTAGACTAGCACCGTACCTCGCACGTGTCTTCGGCTCCTTCGGATTCAAGTGGCGTCGTGTCCACTTTCTCCTCGATGATGACGACGTCTTCCGATATCAATCGGGCAGTGGACGGTGTGATGAGACTAATCATGAGAACCAGCAAGCACAGTAGCCAGGAAGTGAGAGATGACATGATGTATGCAAGAGGGCGATCGCTCTGCAAGAGATAACGGTTGGAGGACGAGGAGAGAGAAGCCAAGGGCGCGTGTGATGTGGGGTGGGTCATGAATGCGGGATGATTGACGCAAGCATAGAAGAGAACAGCAGAAGGAGAGGAGATGAGCGCAGTGCTGCACGAGTGCAAAGATGGAGGAACACAGGAAGATGTAGGCAGAAGACGAAGAAGGATCGGGAACAGTTCTTGACATGAATAGGAACGGATTGGAACAACTGACAGTAAACGATGGTACAGAAAGACAGAAAGGTCAAGTTTGAGTAGACGACTAGGGGTGGAAAATAAATATTATTTAAGGCACATCATATAATATCAATTAAATTGAAATGCGTTCGGGATGATAAAGAGCGCGAACGTGATCATCTAGATGTGAATAGAGACAGTACGGAACGTGAGCGATACGAGAGCATTGCGCAGCGGTCAAAGTGCGGCACAAACAACGAGGAACTTCCAACAGATAGCAAAAAAACCAAGACAATAACACGCGTCTGAGTCTCGCTCACATCCGATTGTCCTTCAGGGTGGAGAGATCTACACGGTGACTTTATATAGACGAAGTCGCTCGCTCTCCCGCCCGATCGAGACTCCTCCCCCCTTCCCCGCCTTGAGTGTGTTTCACTCTCCCCTGTCTCTCCCCGCCCCTCGCGCGCGCCCTCTCCATTTCCCACGCTCTCTCGCCGTCCCTCTTCCTCCTCTTCTCCCCAATTCGTCAAGATCATGGGTATGTGCCATCGAGCGAGCGATCGGCGTGAGATCGAATAGCAACCAAAAGATCGTAATGGACTATCTGTTTGCTGAACGCGCAAAGGTGCACATTTCGTTTGAATTTCTTTGCACGTTCCGTCTGTACAAAGAGACTGCACAGTCTCACGGATTTTGCACAGTCTGAGCTGCGTCTGTGGATAATCCACCAAATCCGTAGATTGATTAGAGCCCGCTACAGTATATTAACTACGACTGCTTGTGAAACCGGAGTATTGAAGAAAAAGCTCGTCTACTAAATTAAAGTGACATTTGTTGAACATTCGAGCATCAGCATTGGGACACTATTTTCACCGTTTAATCAATCTTCTTTCAGTCTACGATTACAAATGAATCCTGTCGCAAGATTTTTCATTTATACTGATTGATCGCTGAACGCTCGCTCATGACTGAGTTAAGAATGTAATATCGTTCAAAAGCTTGCGGAAGGGGAAAGCATCAGGATCATCCGCGGATCATTTTTTTTCTTTCTTCTTCAAGTCTCATAATTGTATCGCATATATATAATTGTATCGCATATATTCATCCTCATTTTTCGGCAAAGTCACCCCAGATTCAGCGCTTCAACCAAATCTCAGCACGCAGAGTATGCACGGAATGTGCCATTTCCACACCAATTAGTGCGCGGTCGGGCGACTCGTACGGTTTATCTCAAGATACATCTTTCACTTTCGGGTGTGGAATGAGTGTGGGGAGAGAGATGCGTCATCGTCATACCACCAAAGATTTGCAAGATCCGCCGGAGGGAGTTTGAGAGAGTGAATGAGAGAGAGAGACAATCATCATTGCAACTCTCAGGTATGCTCGGTATTTGTCTCACTGAGAGAGAGAGGGAGACGAGAGACAAGGGAAATCCCCCTGTGTGATCGGGATGTGATTCGCACACGGAATTTGAGCAGAATTTTCGCCAAAAGAGACAAGCAACTTCTCACTTCTCTCGAAGGAGCGAAAAGCGTAATGTGTGTTCTAATGTAGGAATGTGAGGAATTCGCGGGGGTCAATTAGCTGTTGGGAGAACCGCAGAAAAAAATTGCGAATGTTTCCTCATTTTCGAAGCGCATTAGAGTGCGTAAATGGGAGGCCATGATCTCTTCATTTCGCACATTCTCTTATCCTCCGACCCGTGAGGAGGCTGTGTGAATCAAAGCCGACAGTGGTCTCACAGCTCGCACCCTTTTAACAATCCGTTGAATCCTAATGGTATGGCGAGCGCTTTTTCGGTCGTTGAGTACCAGGAAAGCACGGGTTCGAAACGCTTCTCAATTCTCCCCAAGTCAGATGCTCCTATTGACGCCTACGTCCTTGCATGCTATAAGCTTTGATTGAGAGAAGACCGAACTGTGAATTATTCACTCGTCCAAAAGTATGCGGGCTCCCCAAATGGGAGATCTGACATTGCGCAGACGTTGCTTGCATACCTACACACAAACTCTCTTCTCTCGAATGGAGGATGAGTTTTGAGCTTTGGATAGGGGAAAGGGCTCGACCGCAGACCTCTCATGTATTCATACTTGGCTCATGAGTGTCGGCCGGTGCAGACTCCCGAAATAGACACTTGGGCGCCGTACACTTCCTAGTCCTATAGAGAGCTCAGACTTGGTCATGCACGCACTTTCGCTATATCATTGGATGTTCTCGGTGATTGGCACATTCTGAAGATTAGAATTCATCATAGTTAATTGGCTCAGATTAAAAGTGGGGAGGATGTTGTGGGCCGCGACTCCGCCAAGATCCGATCTAGACTCACATCATCCAGCGACGTGATATGGTGTACAGACTCTGATGCATCGGGTGACGTGATTCTGTATGGGTCGTCCGCGCGAAGGAAGTAGGGATGATCCACTCGACCTACACGTCGTGCACTTGCTGCCATGGGGATCAGATTCAGATTCGCATCGGGCCGAGCGATAAATAGAGAACGCCGTTCCACGACTGGTCTCTCGATAGGTAGATAGGATCAGAGTTCTAAGTGATGCGAGTCGGAGACAGATTGGCGACAACAGCGAAAGTGCTTCGTAATCGGGCAATGTGTTATTCAGTCGGAGCGCTCCTCAATCGAGTTGGTTAACCTCGTGGAGCGAAGACCGATTGGTGGAGAGGGGGGATTCATCAACAATTAGCGCCTCTCGCCATACTGCATACGCTGCGTGTTTGCTATGTTCGTTAGTGCTCTACGGTAGTGCAGAAGAAGCCTGGGCGAACTAGTACACACGTGTATGTGTTGGAGAGAGAAGTGTTATGTACGGCTTCCGGTGTAATAATAGCCAAAGCGGGAACTACACAGCACAGCCTCGCTGACTCATCATCCCTGATTATCGCCCTCAGGGATCTTGTCTGGTATGCAGATATAGAGATGATGAGAGAGAGAGCGGGGGTCCTTGAGTGTCAAAACGGGAGAGAGCACACAACAGACGCCGCCGTGTGCATAACATTCTGCACATTCCGGCGGCGTCATATGCCTGAATTTGAGATATTTCGGGCGTAAATTTTTGCTGGAAGCTGCGCACCCATTGTGCGGGCCCGACCCGGATATTGCTTTTGTTACGGACGGAGATCGTCCCATAAAACAGTGCCGGAACCCACGCATTCGCCCAATCTTCATGCAGAGCAGTGGGAATTGGACGAATGAGATGGCCTGTTGATGGACTGTTCATGACAAATTCATGCGCGCGTAACGAAATGTGAAATGGCCGTGGTGGGGCGTCCCAATTCATTGAAGAATGCGTATGGGGCAAGCAGGAATAGACACAATACCGTGTGCAGAGTACTTTAATCTACCCGTGACGGCAAGCTTGATCTCCACCCCCGCGCCGTACTCTCTCCAAATAATTTGGCTATTTTCTGAGCGAGCAACATCATAATTTGCATTCCCTGCGGCCCCTTGACATTTAGTCCGTTTCCGGTTCAAGGCGCTTGTGTGCCCAGACATCATCATTCGGTTAGTGCTAATGAGCACTTGAGACGGCAATTTTATTTTCCGCGATAAAAAAATCTTCGGCTAGATTAGTGCAGAGTTGTGTGGTAAAATCGAGAGATCGTTCTCTGTTTGGGGGGAGGACGATTTTCTTACGTGCGTCTTGCAAGACTTATCTCGTCGAGTCTAAGAGAGGACGACGACGATGAAAAGTGTGTCGTCACGCTAAATGTCGTCCTCATTCGTGTGCCGTGCATACCGGATTTGGAAGCAAAGCGTGGGGGAGCCACGGAGACAAATTGAGGAAAGGAATTGCGTAATATCCGGGGGGAAGAAAACGCCTGATTGCATACGCAAGATGTTGTTTATCATCATCACTCATGGACAGCTGGGAATACTGCTCGAATGGTCTCACTGTTAGGGCGACAACAAGGATACAGTTTATCACAATTATGTATTCTGTCTCGATATCGCAAGGTGCAAATGAATTCATCACATAATAGAGTATACTGGGATCGTGAAAGGGGGGAACGCGCGCTGTACTCGCCCTATATTTGGTTATTATTTTTTTCCTGTTAGCTGACAGTCGCTCAACACGAAAGCCTATTAGTCTTCGCTCAGGACATCGCCGTGACGAAATGCCTCAACGTCGTGAAAAAGTCTGAAAGCGAACTCAGAATGTGCGGAAAGGATGCATCGTGAATACTTACAATTAGAAAGGTAGGAAATAGCGAAAGCACTGGGGGTTCAACAATTGCATGTCTCTGTATCTAGAGGGTACGTCGTCCGAGAACCGAACAAAACTATTTGTAGGTTGCTGCCGAACAACAAAGTGAGAATTCGTGAAGACCGTGGGGGTGAAATTATTAGAGTTCGCTTATTTGCACATGCCTACGTCGTAATAAACAATGAATGAGGACGGGGCTCGTATGAAATCAAAGGTTAGCGTGTCGCTCTAGTGCGCGATTCGGTTGTTTTCTAGTGCGAAGTTGTGCGTCGAATGGAGAGAACGATGTAGGCGATCCACAGCGCGACGAAGACAATTGCAGTAACGATCTTCGTGCCTCGAGGACCGCCGAGCTCGCCGTTGCCACACGAAGGAAGAAGACGACGAGTGGAGAGGACGAAGAGACACACCAGCGAGAGCACCGTGAACAGGGAAACACTGAAGATGGTATCGATTAGAGTAGCGAAAGGGGTTCCCCGTACACTGCTTGTTGATTTCCAGATACTATTGACGGTGATTGGGTTATGCGTGGCTTAATATTAGCCTATTGGCCAGTAAATGTTCCATTATAGGGAATGACGTTTTAGAATTCCTTTCTGGAATATTCGAATAGAAACATAATTTATGTATGGCGTACTCAAACAACAGGCTCTAAAATAGAACACTTCCGGCACCTGGCTTTTTCATGTTGTTTGATTGGACAATTACGTGGTTATACTAACAATATTCACGTCGACCATAATAAACAAGCACTACTACAACCCACACAATACGTCTGCAGGTGTTTTCATAAAGGTTGTTTGAACGAGTAGACAAAGAGAAGAGAAAAAAAACGGTGTTGATTTCGGGGGGCTCCAAGAACTCAACAAAGTTCTACCGTACTCTTGACGGGGCTTTCCATTATGGTGACTTGCTACCACTGATGTATCATTGTTCTACGCTAATGTCGATGGTTTACCTGTAGGTGAGATCGCCGGCGTTCACAACGAATTTCTCTCCTTTAGCTGCCCAGTAAATGGCAGCGACCAACCACGGAAGACCGAGTCCGAGGAAGACATTCACCGAGTTCGACCCGGTTATGTTGCCAACAGCATTGTCCGCAGCACGGTCCTGAGAAAAGTTCTTATAATGATGTTCTGGGAAAATATGCCCTTTCATTTTCTTTCGTGTTTAAAACTTTGCTCATTTTCATGCAATGTTCACAATGTCTAACTTTTCCGGTCAATTTGCATACACAAGCCAGAACGCGCTGGGTATCGCTATAAACGAAACCACTTACACTTCGTCCTCGTTAGTGCTCTACTTAGTCATTCTTAGTCAATTCCTTTTCCAGAAAAGAAGGACTTGTTTTCGCCCGCGCGAATCGCACTTGATTATCCGCTCGTGCTTTTTAGACCAATTCGTTCCTCGTGCTTTATCAGTCTGCCCCCGCAAATGAGTGGGAGAAGAGGAAGAAAAACTCTAGAAAGCTCAGAAAAAGTACAGATCTAGCGGGTCGAAGCCAGGGGATCAGCCAGGGGACAGTGTGTACCTTATGACCAGCGAAACCAGCTGCTCTCGTTTTCCTCAGAACATGTGGGAATTGAGCTGCTTCACTAGGGATATTGCAATTCCGATAATATTTCAACGATTAATCTTTGGATCATCTGTGACATACACAATCTCTCCAAGTAATACTTGGATTCCACTTCATTGAATTCGCCTCGTGTTTGTTTGAAGCTGAAGCGTGCGAAATGTTTGATTGCAATGTTGTGAAGCGTTGCAAATGTTGAAAAAAGAGATTTCAATGGACAAAACAGACACAGTGTGCGGATCACGCTGAGATGAGATGCAAAAATATCAGAGAATTAATAAGATGGAAACAACCGAAGGGATAATTATACTAAATAGTGGATTCACTTCTCGCTTCTCACCCCACTTCCTTATTCTGCAGCCTCAAAATTGTTGATACTATGGGGGGGGGGCGTTTTTCATACCATGCCTAACAAATTTCTATTGAGATAAATATGTGGCAAATGATCAGGCACTAGGTCGGATGCGAACAAATTGACATGTTAAAATAAGTTTTTGATTGTAAAATAGCTTTGGAGACAGCAACAAAAATTTTTTCAACAAAAAAATGGTTGTCGTCCAGTAGGTTCTTATCCGACCTAGCGCCCAAATGTTTATTACGGACAAATTCTCCCAATTTTACCTGTTCTGCGGCGATTTTGGATGCGAAAGTGTCGGGAAGACTCGTTCCGAGAGCGACGAATGTGATTGCAGTGATCGCATCGCCGATGCCTACCATGCAGCCGAAGATGGACGCCAGATCACCTGAAACGACCCTTTTGCTCTTTGATCTCTGAATTTAAACGACCCTTTTGCTCTTTGATCTCTGGCTTTTTCAAAGCTATTTCGAAGTTGAATAATTCTCAGTAGAGCAAGGTGTATCCTTTGATCAACGCGAGAGCTTGAAGAATTGATAAAGATCGCTAAAGCCTCTACCACTTTTCCAGTCACCGAAGCCGTAATGTTAGACTCTCTCTCTCGAAATATGATCAAGCTTCCTTAGAAAATCAAATCTGCGATATTGGGCTTCCAAGTTTGAAGTTATTTGATATCACTTTCCCCATTTAGACACTGTATTTCGCCTTGCACGGTCTCGTGCAGATTAGATGTGTGGGTTCGCGGAAGGGGGGAGGATTAACGGATTTCTTCATTCCAGATTCTTGACTTCTTACGGAATGCGGGCTCTATGATACGTAACGTGAAAAGATTTAAACGAAGGATTGATGTGTAACACTGATATCTACTCACGATCTTTTAATTAAAACTGAGGGGTGTTTGTCACACTGAAAGGTGGCGATAATTGTAATTGGGAGACCTGGATGACTAGTTTCACGGGGGCGCAAGTGATATTTTGATCTTGACAATAATTTCCATTTCACGTGCTAATGTCTTGAGTGCGCTGTATTTCCTATCGTGCATTGCAAATTGCGAGACCAATCAGGGACCAATGTCGACACAATCATCGATGTTTAATAGGCAGACTATAAGTCTTCCATTGGTCCTTCTTAGCCAATTTCATCCTATTAGAACTCGAGAAAGGTTTGTTGATGCGATAAAGTGCGGCTTCCTCGTTAGCAAAACCAATCTTTCCGTGTGTCTTGTAAAATAATTATTCGAGGGACCAAGCAGTTGAGAGAAACAATTTTCTCTAAATTCGAATTTGCGGATTCATCTTAATCTAAGCTTCGGATGATTGTTTTGAGCGTTTTCAGTGCTTTGCCAGGGAGCAAGGGTACGAATAGGCTCGTTCGAACAGGTTGAACAGGTCAGGATCAGGTCAGCAACAGGTACAGTTCGAACAGGTTGATTGTTGATTTACGCTCATATTTCGAGTAGCGTAGAGCTATCTTCATTGCACACACTCTCCCTTAAGAAATCTAGTTAAACGAAGATATCGTGGCCTCACATTAACTAACTTTGGAAACTTGTGATTTTTTTTAAAATACACTTTTTATTTATTTTTTAATCTTAAAACAAAAAAAAACTGACCGATGATTGCCGTGACGACGCCGATGAGAGCGAGGGCGACGAAGAAGCACGGCCATCCACCCAGCAATTCTGGAGGAGGAACGAAGGCGAAGATGAACTTCCACGGAAACGCCAGTCCTGCAGCGTTTAATGCTTACTCAAAGACTTCACCGCATATTGATATCAATTGGCGTCGTACTAACTATACAACGTTCATCGTTTTTCATTATACACATCGTATCGAAACAATGCGTAGAATAGAAAACAAAGAAAAAAACAAAGCGAACCGTGCTTGATTGCATCGCAGAAGGTCGCGTTCACGATGTCGCCGCCATTGACGGAAGACGCGTTGATGATCTGAACAATATATTGATTAACTTTGCCATTTTCTCTTAAATATTGGTAAAATAATTGCTTAATATCGCTTGTAATGCGCACCTGTTCCGTCCAGCTCGCGCGCTCCAACTTCATGTCCTTGAGGTAGTTCCTCATGAGCTTGCGCACGTTGGTCACGTTCTTGAGCGCGTTGTCGTCGGAGATGATGGTGACTGTGGCGCGCAGCTTGGAAGTGATAGGCACATCTGAAAGTGGGCCATACAAGCAAAAAACGAGAGAATACACATGATAGTTGATTTATTTGCCTATTTGCTTCGGATCTTGGAAGAGAATAGCTTTTTTTCTAATAGATCTTGTATAAACTTTTGTATCATAACCTAATTAGGATTTTTGATTGATCACATATGTACACCTGAAAGTCAGTTGTTGATGGTGAACTACCGTACCCTGCTCGTCGACACGAACGACGGTAACGAGGAAAGTCTCGTCCTTCTCGTCCTGCTTGTCATCGATGATCTCGATGTCAATGTACTTCTCGATCTCCTCTGGCTCGAAGACCACCCTGCCCTCCTTCACTCCCACGTAGTCTTGCTCTGCCTGCAAAATGGGCTTGATGAATATTCTATGGTGAGCTAATCAATCCAGCTCAAGCAGTGACTCCCTACGGATTCGCATGTTGGTTAATTTATCTTTCGTAACTTTTTCTAAAGAGCTCCTGAAATTCGATGATCGATGAAGATTAGTATGTGCTCACCTGTGCCGAAACATCCTCTGTCGAGTATCTCACGATGCACTTGTCCGTAGTCGCCGGTCGATTCCTCAGTTTGAGGAAGACACGAACCCATCCCTTGCTCTCCGAAATCACCTGCACAATGCCATTCTTGACCACGTCACAATACCGTTCTTTGACACTTTCGCATTATCGGATTGACCGATAAATATTCCCTTTCAAGGTCAATACTTTATGACTACCGTTAATCGGCTTATTGTAAAGGCGAAGTGTGATTCAAACTACCGCCAGCATGGCTGTCGCTGAACCTTTGGCAGAAGAGCGAACTCACATAATTCTGCTTTGCGAACTCAGCAGTCGGATGGCTGGCGCCGCTGCTCGGCTCGACGAATCGAACTCTCGCCACATTGCACTCTCCCAACTTCGTGCGATCGTCGTCTTCCTGGTCCTGCAATTTTCCTTATTTTTAAAAAAAAACTAAATTTGTGTTACCCTACTTTCTTGAGAGAAAACACGAGATAGTGCAAAACATACGCTTTCTAGATTTACTGATTTTTGGTCACAATTTTACTGATTTTTGGTCACAATTTGACTGATTTTGGTCGCATTTTGAAATATAACGAAGCAACGAATTGTGTAAGAAGCACATGAACTGCGTCAGCAGCGAGATGCGCGGTGAATTATGTGGGCGGGGAGTGATTTGGCTCTTACCCAAACCGTTGTTTCGTTATTTCTTGAAGCTTAGCAACGTTCAAGACGAACTTGGATCTTGAGATGAACGTAGAAGAGGCTGTCTGCCTTCCAATCTGCGTCCTCGACGAGCAGAAGATCGATGACCTTGAAGCGCTGCCCGATGTCGAATCTGCAAAGTAGTTCCCTCACTACAGTATAATTTTGCATGTTCTATAAAGTAGGTCAATGCCGACTGTGAACACCTTTTATCTCCTTTAATTCTTACGTTATTTTATTCTGCATTCATTACATTATGCCTTATTGGCGATCAGTTTGGGTTGTCAAAAATCTCTCCATTTCACACTTTCTCGTGCTGTCGATCTCTGTATAACATACTGAATGGACTCCTTCTTGTCCATAAAGTGCTGGTCTTTCTTCGCCGTTCCATTGGCAGTGTGATAAGCGACTGTGATGGGGTAGGAGACGGGCCCACGACGAGCGATCTGATTTAAATTTATTGTTTAAAAATACATTTAAAAACAGTATTTTATATTCTATTCTTGTACTTTTTTAATATTTTTATTTTACATCTACATCCGTTTTGTAACATTTTTGTAGACAAGACTACGTGCCTATGCAGATGTCTGCTCAATGTTGTCCGATGTCTAGTCAGCAGAGCCATAAAGAATGCATGACTATTGCATTCCTCGTTCGGAGAACACTGCGGTTCTCCTCTATTGATAGTTATCTCACCGTCAGTTGAATCCTCTTGTCGCCTTCTCTAACTCCATACGCACGCGCGCTCCACTCGATACGTGGTTTCACTGAATACATCTTTCATGTGTATTTCACATAGAATATACATTTTATACTATACGTGATCCATGTTCTATCTTTCATTGACTAATTGAAAAGTGTTACTGAGATAAATTGAATTGATTCGTTGAAACAAATTTACTTCTTCCATCAGGAGAAATCGTCTTTGTCGTCGCCAGGAACTTCTTCACTTCTTGTTCAGTCTTCGATTCACGCCACGATGACGTCATCTGCCTGAATTATGAAACGGGGTATTGGTGAAATGACGTAAGCGAATCGCGAAGTACAGTGAACTGATGCATACCTGATCGCCTTGATGCGGTAGTACATTCGATCGTGGGGCTGGAAAATGTTCAATAGAAAAAAAATTTCGGGATTTGGCAACTATTCGAAATCGCAGAAAATTATAGACTTTTCGAAAATGTCTGTTTGACAATAATGCTATCAGAGATACGTACGGGAAAAACTTACCGTGGTAGCCTGGTTGATACGGTAGGCGAGAATCTTGGCATGATCCTCAGGTGAGAGCGACGGATAGACACGGGCTACCTAAATATATTATTTTTTATCATTTTGAATATTATTTTTTTCCCCAAGCGAAACAAAGGGGAATTGCAACAGAGGGAGATGATACTGGGCAATGATGTGTTAGAGGCGAGGGGCGATAACTGACTTGCACTACATACATACAAAAAGTCTTATATGAGGCCCCTTACCCCTTTAAAAGTCTTATATATAAAACTTTTCGAGGGGTTAGGGGCCTCATATAAGACTTTTTTCTGTGTACTCCCGACTTGTACTATTCCCCCTTCAATACCTGAACCCGGATGCGCCATCAACCCGGCGGTAAAGGACAAACTGAGTGACAGTGAAGAGATCAGAAAAGTGGAAATAAACGATAATTTAAAGTTTGAAATTCGAGAAAAAAAAAAAAAAATTGGTTCAGGCCTCTTAATTTCGCCCACTTTCTCACTAATCGTTTGCCGTAGAAATTGTGAGAAATGAATAGTCTAATCATAATATTTACCTGAATTTCAAGCGATAAACGAATGGGTGTTGCGGGTGCATTGCAAGCCTTACCTCGCGCGTCATATTTCTCACAGTCGCCAGATCGGGAACGGGCAGATCCGCAGTGAGCGAAGTGTGATATCCATTGCCCTCTTCCGATTCGTCCACTTCCTTCTGACGACCACTGTCGATGGCCACTTCCACTTGGTGACCGTGCTGCAAATGCGTTACGATACCATTTATCACAAAAAAAACAAAAATGGAGAAGCTACTAAGCTGATCCTTTCCGACAACGACTCCACTTGTGTATTATGGAAGATCACATAATAATTCTATTCACAGCAGCTATTTTTGATAATAGTTACATAGAGATAGATGTGACACTTTTGAAGGTACTTCAATATGATTAAAAGCATTGCGATTACCGTCGCCTTCGTCGCTCGTTTCTTCCACAGTTGAACGTCGAAAGCGTAAGCGACGATGACGAGAACGAAGAAGAAGAAAAGAGTGAGAGCAGCCTCCCAGATGTCGATGATATTGGGAGATGAGACTACCAGGATCTGACATGACATCTATATTGGGGCGGCGAACGACGTTACACGCTGAGGAATATGTCAAACGGGCAAAGAAATTCTTGTGCCCTAGAACACTGATGATGAACTTTGACTAATAGGAATAACTGTGCTCTAGGCTGTTTTCTTCCTCTTTTGAAGTATCATCACAGGCAGTAAAGTTTACCGACTAGTACAGTATTCGCGAGCCTGATGTTTATCACTGGTTTTTATCAGAGACTTTCTGAGAGGATCGAGTTTCTGTCAACAGTGGCCGTACAAGGGGACCTAACCTATGCTAAAAAGATGACCATAGAGTAAACTTTGTGCGTAGAAACCGAAAATCGACCTTAGAACTGCTGATTCTCAAACCCGGCTGAGATATGTTTCATCACATGTACTAAAGTGGAAAAATGAAAATTCTTCCAACGCAAACTAGACCCCAAATTAGATAGTAATTCTTAAAGAACATCTCGTATGCATGATTTTCACTGTTGAAAGTAAGTTTATAACTGATCTGTGAAAAAAGTTATGAAATTTTGAAAGATCAAAATAATTTTCGAAAAAATAGTTTTCGCGGAGGGGGAATTTTAACATTCTCATTCGATTCCTCGTTGAAAGTAACACCGGGTACCATATTTTGGGTTCGATCGATAGGGCTAATCTATTTTTAAATATTTTTTGAAAACACACATTCTTCTATTTTTGACGATTTTCGATAAAATTCAAGTTTCGAAAAAAGTCAGAAAAAAAACTCAAATGAGTCCTAGTAAAAACTCAAATGAGTCCTAGTTATCAGAAATCCATATTAGAATTATTATTATTAATTTTCATAATGTTTGCGTTTGAACTGACGTGCCATTTATCAGTGAAATACGACCTCGAACTCCCATTTATCAGTGAAATACGACCTCGAACAAACTTGTGTTTTAAGAGACTTGCTCGGTAAGAATTGAGCATTGCCAGGCATTCGCGCCAGGACTTTCGTTTTGGCACATCATACTCATACCATGTGTTTCAGCACCCAATTTACAAAAGCATTCGAATTTGTGCCCTGAGGCTCAAACCCGGCTCGCATATGTCGCAGAAGTGTCAAAAAAAGTGATTTTTTTCAACTTTTGAAGTTCATGAGCTAGGATTAATTTTTCTTCGGCAATATTTTAAGCATGCCTAGTGTGCACTGAAAAACAACATGAATTATTTCTAAAGACTTTTATTTCACCAAGGCCAGTCTGTCTGTCCGTTTGTCTGTACGTGCGTGTGTTCAACTTTGCCACTAAATAACTCGGGAACGAAGAAAGATTTCGACACACTCTCTTCACTGTCTTATACATATCGACAAAAGTAAACTTTTCAATAAAAATATTGAAACAAAAACCCTGGCCAAGTGGCTAAAGCGCTTGCCTTCGATTCCGAGAGTCCCAAGTTCGGACCCCACCGCGGGCAAACGTTTTGCCACATTTTGGTAATATTAGAAATTATAAATTGTTTCTTCATCTGCTGGCCAAATTATGAATTTTCGCATCAACACTTTTTTTTTACAAAAAATCGAAAATTTTTTGAAAAAAACTTTGAATCCTGGATGATTGTCAAAATGGGAAAATATTTTTTCGTCTTGTTGTGCGCTAACGGCACGGGGTAGAGGCTTGAGCGGTTGAAGACGATAGGCGAACAATTTGTTTTAGATTTTGGACCATTTTGCAGGTTACGGAATTTTCAAAAAAATTTCTTTCATTCTTTATGAAAAAAATTTCATACTTTTTTAATAAATGCGGTACTTTGAATGCAGTGTAATTCTATAATATAAGATGACGGCATTCTAGAATTCGAGTTTTTTCAGGATGATTTTTTTGTAAAATCGAATTTTTCGTTTACTGCGAAATGATGGCAAGCAATATTGCATCCACCATCATTTACAGATTATTATGTGCTACAATGTTCAGCGTGAAATTATTTGCTGTCTCTCTATATTTGAGGATAAATTTCAAAAATGAGACAAAATCGATTCGGATGAAATATTTTCAATCGCTCCAAAATATTTTATGTTGTTTTTCGATGCACACTGAGCATGCTTAAAATATTGCCGAAGAAAAATTAATCCTAGCTCATGTACTGTATAAAATGTGGCAAAACGTTTGCCCGCGGTGGGGTCCGAACTTGGGACTATCGGAATCGAAGGTAAGCGCTTTAGCCACTTGGCCAGGGTTTTTGTTTCAATATTTTTTATTGAAAAGTTTACTTTTGTCGATATGCATAAGATAGTGAAGAGAGTGTGTCGAAATCTCTCTTCGTTCCCGAGTTATTTAGTGGCAAAGTTGAACACACGCACGTACAGACAAACGGACAGACAGACTGGCCTTGGTGAAATAAAAGTCTTTAGAAATAATTCATGTTGTTTTTCAGTGCACACTAGGCATGCTTAAAATATTGCCGAAGAAAAATTAATCCTAGCTCATGAACTTCAAAAGTTGAAAAAAATCACTTTTTTCGACACTTCTGCGACATATGCGAGCCAGGTTTGAGCCTCAGGGCACAAATTCGAATGCTTTTGTAAATTGGGTGCTGAAACACTTCCATGGTATGAGTATGATGTGCCAAATCGAAAGTCCTGGCGCGAATGCCTGGCAATGCTCAATTCTTACCGAGCCGGTCTCTTAAGAGACCGTCCACGAGAGAGTGGAAAGGGGTCCCGGATGAGAATTCTACAACCTACCCCCAAACTTTTTTTATGGAATGAGCATCACGAATGCTGATCGCGACCTTTTATATTTAAGCTTGAAAAAATTTTCGATGTCAAAATTTTTTTTCAAAATTGTGTTTTAAAAAACACAAGTTTGGAGTTCGAGGTCGTATTTCACTGATAAATGGCACGTCAGTTCAAACGCAAACATTATGAAAATTAATAATAATAATTCTAATATGGATTTCTGATAACTAGGGCTCATTTGAGATATAAATCTGACTTTTTTCGAAACTTTAATTTTATCGAAAATCGTCAAAAATGTTTTTCAAAAAATATTTAAAAATTGATTAGCCCTATCGATCGAACCCAAAATATGCTACCCCGTGTAACTTTCCACGAGGAATAAAATGAGAATGTCAAAATTCCCCCTCCGCGAAAACTTTTTTTTGAAAATTATTTTGATCTTTCAAAATTTCATAACTTTTTTCACAGATCAGTTATAAACTTACTTTCAACAGTGAAAATCATGCATACGAGATGTTCTTTAAGAATTACTATCTAATTTGGGGTCTAGTTTGCGTTGGAAGAATTTTCATTTTTCCACTTTAGTACATGTGATGAAACATATCTCAGCCGGGTTTGAGAATCAGCAGTTCTAAGGTCGATTTTCGGTTTCTACGCACAAAGTTTACTCTATGGTCATTTTTTCAGCATAGGTTAGGTCTCCTTGTACGGCCATATCTCGAGCCTATCAGATAGTGTCTGTTATACTGTCATTTATTTCTTTACCATTCGACTGTGCTTTATGTATGTGCATAATTTAGAGTCGTCTAGTCTTATGCTATCACTCTACTCGATTACGCTAATCAATAACTCACGAAGAGAATCCAGACATAGGCGAAAACTGAGAACGCAGCGGTGATGTAGAAGACGCTGATTTGCTGGAAATTTGAATTTATCGATCGGCGCTTTTTGATGTGGTGGTCGGGAAGGAAAGTTAGGAAATGTTAAAAGAGAGATCCTTTATGGTCATTTTAGGAAGAGTTTTGCGATTCGTTCGAAGTCTTACCTCGATTCGCTTGGACATTGGGGAAGCGACGGAAACAACGCAGATAGCAGAGATGCAGAAGAGATTGAAAGCAGCGGAACCTGCAAAGTCCCTTCACATGATTCCAAACCTACAGACCAGGGTTAGAGCGAGAGAGTGTACAAAAGTGAGAGAGTCCCTCTCGATTTCACACGCTTTCTCACTCCAAAGGCCTATCTGGATGGTTGACCGGGCTGTGGAATGATGTGCCTTATAGAATTAGTCATGACGACTCGGTGTCCTATGACCGATCCCTCACTAATCAAATAGGTCTCGCTTAGTATTTGTTTATCTAAAAATGATTACGATATTGAGACAATTCAAATAATACGTTTCTTTTCTGAAATAAATTCCTTTCGGTAAAAAAAGGGTACATACCAACGATGGTTCCTGGTCCTAAATCTCCCGCTTTGAAATCATTTCCGACAATTTCGATAAGTGACAGAAGAATCTCCGGAGCGCTGCTGCCCAACGCCTGCAATATTAAAATAATTCATAAATTGACATTTTTCCTCGGATCACCATGTATCATAATTGTGCGTGCACTTAACGTTTTTTCTGTGATCCTTCTCAATTCTTTTTGATAAAAAGATTTGTATATGTTTACGTATTTACGTATGTAAGATTTGTATATGTATGTAATTCAGGTAGTTGTATCTTCTTTTGCACAATCTACATATCGGTAAAGTATGTGCAGAATGAGAAGCCAATACACAGAGAAAAAAGTCTTCCCCCACACCTAATAAACACAAAAAAAATTATTGATTGATATTATATTTTTTCATGTATGTGGCTCTGGGGAAAGACATTCTGTGTTCATAGCATGTAAGCCGTATTCTACTCACCATCAGCGTCAGGTTGGCAACGGTCGGATTCCACACCTTGACATACTCGTACTCTTCCTCTTCCGCGACCTGAAACATATTCAGATATGCGAATACTGTATGTCAAATATGTACTAAACACGGCGAGCAAAGGCAAACTCAAAATCCCGTCGGAAATATCCCATAAATTTATGAAGGAAGCCAATTACTACAATTTTTAAATGATACGCTCGTGAAATGGACTACTGATGGTGTACTCTATTTCTATACCGCGGCACGTCTCTTGATTTGGCATTCTTTCTTTCAGCAGTATCTGTTATTTAGGAGAGGATCGTTTTATTATTTTGGATGAGTGTTTGTGAATTTAAAATACCTGCACGGCCTTTCCCTTTCCCTGCTCGACCAGCGGCAGCTCCTCTCGCTTCTTCTTTATCTTTCTGCAATCATCACAATATGATTTCAAAATGAAGCCTAGATTGCGTGCACACTGAAAAACGAACCGAAAAGTGAAAAATGTTCCGCGCCTGTAAAACACGCTGAAGACGGGACTGGCTTTACCCTTTCTTTACGATTTCAAAAAAAAAAATAAAAAAGTTTAGTTTCCAATCATCTTTTTTTCAGTTTGGGGATTTTTTGCTGTAATTCATGTAACTAGAGGGGCGTTGCACATCATTTCACAGTCCGGTCAACCTTACAGTAAGGCCTTTGGAGTGAGAGAGTGTGTAGAAGCGAGAGGAACTCTCTCACTTTTGCATACTCTCTCACTCTGACCACTCGTCTCACTTCGTCGTCGACGTGATCCTTTCGATTGCACACATGAAGATGTCGGCGATGATGGCGGTGCCGAGGAAACAATAGAGCAGGAAGAAGAGATACACCTCAACTCCATTATATTATTTCTCCATCAATATCTGTCCTCTCATTTTCATTCCATCATTGTGTACTGTTGGAGGAACTGTGGAATTGAGGTGGATTGCAAAATGGGAAGCAATGGATTTCCGTTGACGTGGTACGACTTCTCACGATCTCTACAACTTTTCAGTACTTTTCGCACGAAAATTAGCAGTATTTGTACATCTGGATGGCCCATGTTTTCCCATGCCTACTGTGTGAAAATGCCGACCAATTGGCGTGTTTCTCAGCAATATTCTCACCATGGAATGGCCAATTGAGGTGGGAAGGGCGGGAATGAGTAGCCCCGACTTGCATTGACCAGTGGGAGAAGGAGAGAGTGGAGGATCCGCCATCGCTCACTAATAATATATTTATCGAGTTATGTACATGATGTCAGACAAAACAAATGCGAAACAAGATGTCGCATAGAGCAACAAAGAACACAAATGATACGATAAATAGACGGTTAGTTTACTGGAATAATGATAAGTCACTACAAGTATACGTAATCAGAAGTGCGATAGCTTCGGTTGCAGTGGCGCTCGGTAGCCTATACTTCTGAGCAATATTTTAGTTTATTGACCGAGAAGTGCACTTTTAAATAGATAGTACAAGACTATCTGACTAGCGTAAGCTACGGCAAACATGAAAAGTGTTGTAGCGGTGAGTAAGAAAGAGTTTGAACAGAACAGCGGGAAGCGGGACCAATATTTGGCTTCCCCACTACGAAACTTCACGCTGTGTTTGCGGGGAAAATCGTGAAAACTTCGTGCGTAACATCAGCTTACTACGGGGCGGTACGTTTTGAAATTTCCGCATACGATGGATTCTTAAGCCAGGGTTTAACGAAAAACGTTTCTAAACAGTGAATTTCTTAACGATCTACGTACTAATATTCATTTCCTATATTATGCGCTAACTAATAGTGGAACTAACTCTAAATAAGAAAACGTACACACTAACAACAGCTGGAAAGGAAATGAGAAGAAGAATAAGAGATTCAGATATATCGCGAAAATGAGCTGCGATCGCACTACAATCGAACATTTTCATCGAGATTGGGTGTGGCTGCAACCCAAATGGTGCGGGTTACAGAGCCGATCTCTCTCTCTCCCGCACTTTACTCGTAAAAGGGGATCATGACGTGGTGAATTGGTGGGGGTGTGGCAAAAGTTGTTCAATCAAAGATGATTCATCGCCGGACGTTCAATAGGATAGATCGAGAATTTCGTGTGCGTGCACTGAACAACGCTACATGATTCCAAACCGACAGATATGGGACAGGGCGAGAGAGTGTGCAAAAGTGAGAGAGTCCCTCTTGATTGCACACGCTCTATCACCCCAGTGCCCTTTATATTCGGTTAACCGGACTGTGGAGTCATTTTTAGCGCATGAATTTCCATGAGAAGTGAAATGTTTGCGTCAGTGGGAGAGATGAATAGAGCGGAAAATGGGCAGATGGACGGGTGAGAGGAGAGAAAAAACACAGAGGAAGAGAGAGAGAGAGAGATGAGTTAGTGGAAAGACAAAAATGCGATACGATACGAAACGATATATCCGTCCATAATACGGCATAAATCGCGCCAGATTTGGTGGCCAGGTGAGCAAACGCATTGCGCGGAACCATGCTTGTGAGAGAGATTCACTATTCTGTCTACACAGGTGGAATCGTTGTTGGCATCGAACATTATCAATCTCACACGAAAATATCGAAATAAGCAATGTAACCTTGCAAATGGAGGCGCAATGTTCACACGTCGGTCAACCCCATTAAAATGGGTTAGAGGGCGCCAAATCGAGGGAAACTATCTCACCCGAACTCTTTTTTGGAGGAATTTACCCATATGGCAACATATAAGGAAGGAGAGAAGAATACGAAATGCCGAGTCCAAGAGATCAAAGAAAGGGGAAAAGAATAGATGGCGAAAAGAGACAAGCCAACATTGTGCTGCCTCTGTGTCAAAAGAAACGCGAGCGGGAAAAGTCTGAATGTTAGCACAGCTCCTTCTCTCCTTTCCGCTCTCTCTCCTTTTGCCATGGGTGCAGCGTGTACTTGACAACCTTTTTCTCTATTTTCCATTCCCGGCGTTTTACTACGCGTGTGCCGTTTGTTAGCGAGGCAATAACGAGCGCGGAAACGCGTCAAACAAGCGCGGTATGACTAATAAAGCACGGCGAAAGAATAGCATGAGATCCTGTCCCGCACCCAACAATAAAAACAAGCTGTTAATTCACAATACAGAAGGCGATAGAGCATATGGAAACAAGATATGCCGAGGTATAGAAAGAGATTATGTAATACACTTCGTGTATGTTTCATTTTATAGCAGTACTACATCCTGCCCACATCATTCCACAGGCCGGTCAACCATCCAGAAAGGCCTTTGGAGTGAGAGATCGTGTGAAATCGAGAGGGACTCTCTCACTTTTGTACACTCTCTCGCTCTAACCCTGCTCTGTAGGTATGGAATCATGTGTGCCCCTATACCACGCAACACTATAAAAACAAGCAGATAACGATGAAATACCGTGTTGCTGTCATTCTCTAATAATGGTTATCATGTTATTTACAGGCCAAATTAGTATAGGAATAGCAGGCGTAGAAGGATGCGTTTATAAGTTTTAGTGGACAAACGGCAAAATGTCAATTTTCCGCATTTGCGAAGAACAACCAAGAAAGAGGGGGGGGCGTTATGCACGCACACGAACCTGCCTCTTGACCCGGCCCACAAGAGGGGAGTGGGGCCCCCTCTCCTGACCGTGGGACCAACACCCGAATGCGATTAGAGATGGCACCAAATGGAGAGGCGAGATACGAGAGAGCAGGCAGGAAGGAGAGAGTACCAGACGACAGACGGACCGCAGGGAACTAGCGTAACCATGAGAAAGAGAGAGTGAGAGAGAGAGACAGCACTATTGCGTGGGTTGCGCAAGGAATGATTGGGGGGGAGAACGGTTAGCCTGCATCAATTCTCAGTGGAACCCTGGTCTTAAAATTTGTCAGCAGGTTTTGCCCAGAACGCCAGGGCACAACTGTGATCAACGGAGCAGGAGAAAATTATAGAGACGCAATCAAAAGAGGGGGTAGAATTTTTACACGAATTTGGACTAATTGGGAGGTTGCCTGTTCTGGAACGTTGTTTACGCGTTTCGCTGAGGGCGGGATGGTAACTGGGAAAAAAGAGTGAGAGAGAAATGGAGTCAATGACCACCAGAGGGGAGAGAGTTGCTCAAGGTCGAAAGGCAAACACTTGGGCGACCACCGGATGAGGGTGTTGTGTGTACATGGTCTCTCTCTCTCTCTCCCTTTCTCTCTCTCTTTCTCCCTTTCCCTCACACGTCTATCTCTTTCGTGTCTAGAATTCCTGCCTCTGCCCATTTGAGGTGGCCGAATATAGTGGCAGGTACACTCCAACCCAATAAAAACAAGCGCATCAAGAATTAGTGTGGGTCAGGAATTGTTACTCGCGATTGTCAAACAAGTGTTTCAGAAAATAGAAAAGAAACTGCGAGCTTTCCCCGGCCATTAAACGCAATAGTGGAATGAAAAGCCGCCGTCGCGGTTGCTAAGCGGCTGGTCGGCAGTGTACCAAACGGCGCGTTTCTTTTTCTGCGTCAAAAGGAAGAGAAGTGAGCACGAGTTATTAAAACTATACGAGTGCAAAAACTAATCTCTTGCATTTTGAGGATTTTGAGGGCTCTGTCGATGAACGCTTTTTCAGTATTATCCCGTCGTTACTCGAAAGTTCGGTGTTCACTGGGAAATAAGCCAGCGACGACTTCAATTCGAATAACCGCAGAGGAAGGAGTCGACTTTGAAATCACGGAAGCCCAGAAGTCTAGAGTCATAGACTAAATTTCCTCTGTCTTTGAGTGAGAACTAGAGTGCGAAATGTGAGACCACGCTCTCTTCATTTCACACACTATCTCATGCATCGACCGGCGAAGAGAGTGTGTGAAATGAAGAGATCGTGGTCTCACATTTCGTACTCTGGTGAGAACAGAGCGCTCACGACAGAAAAGCCGTTCCATCATCGGAATTCGCTTTGAAAATGCATGCGAGAAATCGAATTGCTCCGCACGGCTTTTCACTCTTTCTCGTTTCTCTCTTTTTTCTCAATTGCTTTGTTCGTTTCGCACCCACAATTAATTCAGACACGCAATTGGAAAGAAATTACGTGCAGTTTGGACAAAAATAGAAGGGAAATTATACACTTTTAAAAATTTCTATGAAGTAATATGATGAATAGTGTAATCGTATATATATATATATACATTTCAAAAAACATATTTATCATTTTCTTCAGATTTCTATAATCAACTTCCAAGGAAGCCTTAGCTACCGATTTAAGGTGTTCAACAGAAGGCTTCAAACTCAAGTAGTGAAGTCCGTTCTAAATATTTTTTTTGACTCAACAACAATCTTCGACCACACTGTCGTCATGTTTGTTGTTATTTTGGTCCAATAAATATAACAAGGTCCAATATTTGAATTCCCGCAATTTCTGTTCTCCGTGGAGCAATCGTCTCAAAACTTCCCTTTCACATCTATAAATGAAGTTTTGAGTCGATTGCTCCACGGAGAACTGAGAGAAGAAATTGATGGAATTCAAATATTTGACTTTTTCTATTTCCTATTTCTTTTTAGAGACGTCCATTTTCGTGCGTCCGCTATAATTCATCGACATGAACATGAAGCCAAGTAGGAGAAGTGCTTTAAAATATAATTTGTTTATCAAAGTGTTTTAAGAGAGGTATCACCAGAGATTGCAGGAAGGTCGGAACAATTTTCGAAAAAATATTTTTGATTTCGACCAAACTTTTTTGTGAGAGTACCCAGGAGACAAGAATTCGATCAATCCGGGTCGCAGGTCTCAGAGCCGTCTTTTATGAATTCTCCGGTTCTGATGCCGGAATCCTCATAACTTTCTTCAAAATTGAGCTAGAAAGCTCACGTAGGGCTTAAAATGTGCGGAAAAATTAGCCGACCGATTTTTCTGTTGGTGATGAGTGCGTACCTGGCTGACCCAGAAAGTTATCTGAACAAATGTGATTTTGTGAAGTTTCCAAAAATCATAACATATTTTCGATGGTCGAACCCAAGAGTTTTCTGTACAGAATATGAAAGAGCATGCACACATTAGTTATATAAAAAATTAAAATCGATAAGAAAGGGGCCCCTTTCTAGGCGAAAAATAGCTCTGAAACCAAAAAAATGTGAAATTTTTGAATTTTTGGAAAAATCGATTATTTTAAAATCGCCCCAAATATATTTTTTCGAAGACCCTGAGTAGTATTGTGTACGGAAATTTTTTTTCGAAAGACAATATATGCATACTACATCACAATAAAATAATAAACTTCTTCAAAATTTTAATCGATTTTGACTCGATTTTACATTTTATCGTGAAACAGTGCGCATATATTGTCATTCGAAATCATTTTTCCCGAACACAATACTACTCAGGGTCTTCGAAAAAATATATTTGGGGCGATTTTAAAATAATCGATTTTTCCAAAAATTCAAAAATTTCACATTTTTTTTGTTTCAGAGCTATTTTTCGCCTAGAAAGGGGCCCCTTTCTTATCGATTTTAATTTTTTATATAACTAATGTGTGCATGCTCTTTCATATTCTGTACAGAAAACTCTTGGGTTCGACCATCGAAAATATGTTATGATTTTTGGAAACTTCACAAAATCACATTTGTTCAGATAACTATCTGGGTCAGCCAGCTACGCACTCATCACTAACAGAAAAATTGGTCGGCTAATTTTTCCGCATATTTTGAGCCCTACGTGAGCTTTCTAGCTCAATTTTGAAGAAAGTAATGAGGATTCTGGTATCAGAACCGGAGAATTCATAAAAGACGGCTCTGAGACCTGCGACCCGGATTGATCGAATTCTTGTCTCCTGGGTACTCTCACAAAAAAGTTTGGTCGAAATTAAAAATATTTTTTCGAAAATTGTTCCGAAAGCTGGATTTTTCCTGCAATCTCTCGTGATACCTCTCTTAAATGTACCCACCGTGCAAGTCAGAGTGCAAAACTGATGATAAACGACAGAATGTTGAGATCTTGGCCGAGAAATATTGCAACGCAAATGACTATCTCAACGATTTATCATTATCACTGCAAGACCGAAGAGATTGGTGCACAGACCGGTATTACGAACTACGGGCATTCTGCTTACCGGGTAGATGCCATAACCACTTTTAAGTTTTTTTACCACTTTTTTACCACCACAGTGCACAAATCTTGTCTGCTTAAAACTGACGATTTTTTTGAATAAGAAACAATCGAACATATTGATATTTTTTGCTCTGTGCTCGTGGTAAAGAAGCTAATAAATGGTTCGAATCAACAGTCGGTTCGACGAGGCGAAAAGGAGAAAGTTCCAAAGATGTGCTGAAAAAGAGCCACTCTGTGTCGCATCTTTTTAAGGATGTCATTTGCTCACAATGTGCAGCACAGTTGGATGAGCAACCTTACGCAGGAACGATCAGTTACTATAACAAATTGACGAAAGTCTACAATCACTAACAGCTCATGATCAACAGTTTTACTGTTGTATGTGATTCAAAGATTGGGGAAAAGTGTGACACAGTGTCGCACATTATAGCAATTTTTCGGCGCACTTTTCCTTTTCATTGAGATTCGCTTTTAGAGAAGCTAGTATTGTGGCGTGTGCTGATTCAACCCGTTACCTATCTCACTTTCCTCGACAATAAAATAACGAATGAAAATTAATGAACATAAAAAAAAGATACTTTTTTTATAAATGTCTGAAAACACGATCAGCAACCAATTTCATCTTATTCAAACATCGATTGTGATCATTAAAGCGTTTTTTTGTTTGTTTTTTTGCATTACAGATAACTGTCATTTTTTTATCGGCCTTGCATAATATGCATTCGAAATTCTTTATTTTAAATGTTTGAAAAAAAAAACTTCACTTGAGGGAAATAAGATAGGATATGGCTCGAATCAAAATTCGCGTCTTCGATGCGAAAAAGAGAAAGTCCCACAGCTGTGCTAAAAAGTTCTACACCGTGCAACATCTTTCTTTAAAGGGCCATTTGCGCACGATATTTCAGTCTTGCGAGATTAAGTGGATTGTGGTGAACCATCTTATCCAGGAACTATCAGCTAGCTACCGCTCTGACAGAATCACCGCAGATCAATACACAGAGGGAGAATGCGCTTGTGTCTGTCTAGTGGACTACAGTAATACAACATGCGGCGGTGTCGCTGTATAATATCAGAGAGGCAAAACTCTTCTTTACATTAATAATAATTTTTATATTTCTGCAGGGCACGAGAAAGCGGTTCAATAACATAAATTAAAACAATGGCATGAATAATTTTTACAATGAATATCCGGGGAGTTTCAAGTGTGTTGTATAGTATGACTTATCGTAATGCCGACGATTTGACGGTGAGTACAGCTTGATCAAGTATCTTAAACAAATATAACGCAAAAAGTTTCCCACAACTAGATCTTGCGATATTCTCCCTTATCTTTCACTTGTCGCTGTTTTTGCACACGCCCTGTTCTCTAGTATGCACCCATTCTCCACTTGAGCCACTTCGTGTGATGTATGGCGCATCCCTTCGGCGCCCACTCACTATGTGTCAAAAGAGGTAGTCAATTATATGCCGAAACAGCAACAAACAAGTCTCTGCTATCCCATCAAGCGCGCCTCTTATCGTTTCCCCCGTTTAGCCGGGTGGGCGGGAAAGGGAGAGGAGCAGCTTTTGCGGGGGAGGGAGGAATGAGGTGGATAGTAACCCCCGCACTTTCTCCGCCACAGCATTTTATCAACTGTGATACGCTATGGACAAGGACAAGTTTGTGTATGCATCGCTCAATGTTCGGTGAGGAAAACATCTTAATAATGTTGAAACATTATATTTATGATATATTGATACATATAAATATTGATGATATGGAAATATTATATTGGTGTGGTAGATCGAGAAGCATTTCAGAACGCTCGCCCAGATATCGATAGCTGTGAACAGCACGCTGACTGTAATTGCACTGATGCGGCTTCTGGTCGGCGACGTTAGTGTATTTTGGTACGGCTTCACGACTGGCTTTCAGCGGGAAGTACTGGCCAAGGTACTGTCGTCATTTATGATTATTTCCATGTACGAATCAGCTTCCGAAATAGTGTTGCACGAATGTTACTGTAAGTTTCGTGTTTCGCTTGCTAATGTTATTGTTTCTAATTTGTATCCGCGTTTTTCCTTTTGAATTCGCATAAATATATATATAGGCCCTTCTGGAGGCTGCAATTGATCCTTTCCAAGGAATTTTCCTTCGCATCTGTCGATGACAGCGGAGACTTTCGTATTTTGAGAGTAACTACAGCGACCCGTTGGACTTGCACGAGGTACAGCACTTGTTCGACCCTTCAAGCGGCAATCAAGAGCTAATAGTTAACGAGACTTCGCCAATAATTATCGAGTATGGTACCACATGGTGGAGCAGATGCTGGGTGAGGATTATTTTCATTATCATGTAAATATTTTTCGATTTTTTTTGAAGAAAAAAAACAGTAAACGATTGCATATTGCAGAATGAGCCAGTGCCTACCGTAGGCCTGCCTTCGATCCTCCGCTCCATCGAATTCCGCAGTTCTTCCCAGGTGTCACTCTTTTTTCGGTACAAAATGCGTCGATATATATTATCGATAATAAATTAGGCACTTTCTCACAAAATGCGCGTTTCTTTCGAGGTGGAGTACAGTGTGACATGTGCCGCAAATGTTTTGTTGTGTTTTTTTATTCTCAAACGTTTTAGTTCCTGCTGCGCTTCACGTTCCTCGTCTCGCTCTCACTTCGGCCCATCGTGACCTACTATCGATCGGTTGCCGTCGCGTATCGAATGTCAAGAGGAGTCAAGGAAAGTGCGCGAGTCCCATCCAAATAAAATAAACAATATGCAAATTTGAGGTAGTAGCATCGCTTCCATCCTGTCGATTGTTCTCTATTCCTCTCCGGCGCTGCAATTTCTCGCGACTCTCTCAGGAGCGTTCATAATGACATGGCAGCAGGATCTCGATTGTGAGTGTCACGATATTGACTAACCTGCGCCGCCGATCAAACTGATTGTATCCGAATATACCTAATCTCATCTTAATTGTGTCAAAGGAAAATAAAATTGCCCCCCCAAATATTTTTATGAAAATCACTATGAAAGCGACTCATAATTTATTTCTTATCTAGATCGCTATCTAACAATACGACCAATTTTGGCTTATAGGAAACGAAAACTTACAAATTTCGATTAGAATTAGTCAATTGTCTTAGCTGGCTAGAATGAATCGTCTTAGCTGGCTAGAATCGTGATCAGCGAGCATACACCATACAGCTTTCTCTCCGCTGGAGATATCAAAGGATAAATTGACTGACTCTCCCACGCACCCAAAAAAGCAGGATCACACCGTCGACTCAGTCGAGAGAGAGATATAGAAATTGCTCGCAGGGGAAGGTAAGGGAAGCGCTAAATAAGAGAAGCGCAATTTTTGAACCGGAAAATATGTGATCGGAAATTTTGTTATTCTATCGGTTACAATAAAAAGAGGTGGGAGAATCGTTTTTCTGTGAGAAATGAGCAAACTTTTCAGTCCACAACTTAATGTGGGCGCCCTACTTCACTTTCGCAACGTTCTACTTGCTACACATGATCGCCTACGCAAGCATCGAATTAATGGAACCGAAGCGAATGGTAAATACAATTCGGACTAACATTCTCCAATTTTACATATTCCCACGGATACTTCGAAATCTTGACGTACCCCATTTTCTTAATCACAATTTTCACTATATTCAAAATAACTCTTTTTTACAATAACAATTTTGTTCAGAATATCCCCAGAGCGCTTACGAGATCACTTCTTATTCTCATCTTCTTTGTCGCCATTAGACCGATTGTCAATAGTCAGATGCGGTTTTTGGATCGGAAAATATGTCATGTGATCGGTGAGTTATCTGTCCGTTACACACACACAAAAAAACAAGAATTCGAACCTATAATATTGGATTGTCTAACGACAGATTGATAATTACATTATTCAATCAGTTCCGAATGTAAGAGACAGACTCGTGATTGCCTACAGCGAACACAACAAATTTTTCAATAAAAAAAGTTTTCCAAAGTTTCGATTCCTGAAAGCGATTCTCCCCCTCCTCATTGCACATACTCTCTCGTTGCGGTGAGGGAGGTACTTCGGAGTGATAGAGAGAGCGTGAAATGAGATCGTTGGAGAATCGTTTCCTATGGCACGAAATCATCCTAAACCTTTTGTTTGATTCTTATCAAATATGACTCACGAAATGCTACAGCAAACGTTGTTTGCACTCATGCATATTCAACAGGATCTTGCAGTGTGCTGTGCTTGCTTTGTGTGTACTGTACCCTGGCACAGCGATCCCGGGTACATCGGGAACAAAGGACAGTGCTAGAGCAGTGTTTGTAGACGAATGATCGATGATCCTCATTCCTTGCAGTGCCAATCAGCGACGCGGTTGCTGAGTATCTCTGCTTCTTCGTAATCACGATTTTCTCTCTTCTTGAGTGGACGGACGTTTGGAACCTCCGAGTGATTGTAGTAGAGAATCCAGAAGAACTAGCCACGGTCAACAGGAAAAGAAAATATGAAATTTCCGAAGAACGGAATTCCACAGAGCGGATGTGAGTGTGCGTGTGCATACTCTCGTGATTGAGCTGTGTTTTCTGTTTATTTGTCTCATGATACATTGCAATTTTGTTTATTTATCTATGTATTTTCGAGGAATTTTAAATTTGTAAATTTGTTTATCGTACACTGAAAGGGTATTAAACATGTATAGAAATGGTCAGATAAAATATAGTTACATTGATTACTGAAAGAGGGGAAGAGTCACGAAGTTCAGGGAGCGCTACATGCGAATTATTATTTAACGGCATAATTATGCATAAAAAAAGAGAATCACGATTGATATGGTTTTATAATTTTATATTCGGGCAACTTGTAATTCAGTTTGACTCTGTTCTCTGGCTTTGATGGTCTGGGTGAGGACTTGACTCGTTTCAATAGTCGGCGCACCTAGCATACGGAAAAGTCCATGTCTGTACTCTTTGATTAGAAAGATAATGGCGATAGCGTCCCAACACGGATAGCATGAGGTGAGAAGAGGAAAGAGTTCGGCTGAGTAATAATCGTCCATTCCGAGCAGTGGGAATGTGATAATGCCGGAATACGGCAAGTAGAGACACATGAAGGGAATGAAGGCCTGAAAATCGTGAAAAATGTGCGTCATCAATTTTCTCGAAGGGGAGAGCTCCTCATCGACATCTGTTTTTAGTTCGAGAACTATGGTATGCGAAATAGCATGCGATGTTTATGATGCTATGTTAATTCTAATAGGCGAAGAATATTTTACCTGGACACAAACCGCTCGCAAAAAAATGAGCTGAACTTTGCGGAACGTCGACGAACGCAATTTTGCCGCGACTATGTAGCGGTATGTCAATATGGCCATAGTAGCCGTCGCGATAAAAGATCCTCCCATCTTGACGACTCCGGTAATGAAAAACCAGATCGAACGTATGTTCGGCATTCCATCTCGCTGTATTATAGGTGTTTTAATGGGCAGATGAAATTATTAAAACCCAATATTCCGCAACGAGCCATCCATTGACTATCGTGTGGTTGTACTGTTGTCTAAACTTTTCGCGGACGATCGTCAGTGCAGGTGATTCTTCGGTTGAACATAGGAAAATGTATCGGAGACAACTAAAAGTGAATTTTTTTCTGAGATTCCTTAAACAAATTGTAAATAGCTTACCACGTCGTTCCATCCAGAACCTCACACATGACAAGAAATATGATGAACCAAGGTTTTGAAAACAGGGCTACTCGGGTTGGACTGTGAAGTCTGATTACATTTCAGATTAAATCAATTTCTCACTTTCGGATCACCCAGAAGCGGTAGAGGAAATGAGTGAGACAAAGAGTTATTGGAATAGAGAACGATGCACAGAAGTGTGAAGTTAGATACTGCAAAACGACAAATACAATTTGCTTCTTTTTCGCTGACTTACCCTACTCTCAGTGAAGGTATACGTTACAGCGCTAAATATCGTTTCGGCACAGATGATTTTCTGAAATCGGAACAGCGTTGGTTGCCCAGGAATTGGTATTTCAGAAACCCTTTACCAGTCTCTTTTTCTCTAAAACTCTCTTTGCCTTCTCAGCCGTTAAACGGATCTCTCATTCAAAATCCGCGAAATTAATACCGAACTTGTATCCCTAGTTCAAACTAACTGGATTCAGAATGGCATGGAGAAAACATAGATAGATTTCAAATGTAGAAAAGGCAGCGAGAAGACGACTGTACGTTCCCATTTCCTTGCTCGATCTCTTTCGAATGAGATACAGAAGAGTTGCATTGAAGAGAACCCCGAGAGCTGCAATTATCAATACCTATGGGAACAATTTCCGACGGGATGTAGACTAGAGTGCGAAATGTGAGACCACGGCCTCATCATTTCGCACAAGCTCTCACCTACCGACCGGTCGAGAGAGTGCGTGAAATGAAGAGAGCGTGATCTCACATTTCGCACTCTAATGTAGACATTAGATAGCTCCCTCAATGTATGCTTGCTGCGAACTGGGTGGCCATCATTCAAACTATTCGCCTCACTATGTGTAAAAAATGCTGAGGGAACGATTTTCGAAACACGATTAAGTAATAAAAAATGAAAAACTAACCCAGGTTAACCTTCTCGACTACGTCAATTGCCGAAAACATTGCTGACTCTTCTGAAAACGAACAAATTAGAAAACATGAAATTTTTCTAGACCCAAACAGAATTGAATACAAGATACCTTTCAAAGGCAAACTTCTGCTGAGTTCAAATTCTTAGACAGGTGATTGTTTGATCCCCAGGAACAATATGCCGACTATGAGCTTTGATTCATTGACAAACGATGACTTTCATTTGGGAAAAGAAGACTCGAAGAGTGGGTAGACACTAGCTTGAAGTCTCAAGTTATGTTTTCTGCGAACTGGACAGCCTGTAATTTGGACCAAAATTTTACTCTCAATTGCGATGGAAAAATAAATCCGCAAAACAGCTACCATTTTTCCTCACTCGCGTTTTCCTCACTTTACTATAACTATTCATGAGCAATGGATCTTCCGGCTATTACGCAATTTAAAAAAGAAGAGATATTTTTGTTAGATAATTTTTGCTGCTTCAATAAATTTTGCCCGACTTGATTAATACGAAAAAATCACTGAGCGTATAAGATGTCCCAACGAAAAGGGGGAAACTTTTCTACTCAGTCAAGAGTAGGGTTCTCTTATTGAAATTGTGAAATTTGGAGAACAAAGGAACGCATACCGCAACGCGCGAGAGAGAGTGTGTGAAATCGAGAGGGTAGTGATCACTGATCTGTTCAATTCCAATAAGTTCCAATAAATGAACCCTAATCAAGACCGTCAGTCAACTATACATATAGTCGAATTTCGATGACGCCAGGTCAGCAGATAAATCTCAATTGAGAAAACTGAGGAGGATCTCTGACTTTATGCATTCATTTTCGTTTGATTTTTGATATTGTTTAAATATTGCGACGACATTGTGACTCAATTGTTCAACCCTGCGTGGGATGTTATGATAAATTATGATGTTGAATGAAAGTTCGAACTATTGTCACGACTGAGTCATGAAATTAACAATGACTTTGACCATGATGACATCAGTGATCTTTCATTAGCATTGTTACATGTTAATTTTTTCGAACGTATCCGGGTACGTTCTGCAGTCATAAAAAAGGAACACGTCCAGGCACGAACGAAAAATTTCAAAGAGGCATGCCTCTTGTGGTCGCAATGTCATTGGTATTATGGATTTTGAACAAGGTTGAAGTCTTGCAGCAAAAGGTCCTGTTTTCGATTCTGTTTATTAAAATCAGTGCAGGCACAAGAAGTACAGGGCAAGATGCAAGTACAGCAGGTATACGACCAGGACGCCAATTTTTTTCGAGTCTCTCTTTTTTCGAGTCTTGAAATAAATAGTCATGCATTCTTCAGATTGTTAGGAGGTCCTTCGATGATTCAAGTCACGCTCATTCGAAAATTATATTACTTTACAAAGAAATTAATTGTTGATCTACCGTGGTTTAATCTTCTTCTCAATATTTTAAGTGAAGGACAGAAAGATTTTTTAAAAAACCCACCAAATCTGGCTTTACTAATTAGATTTCCGCAAGCAAATTAGGGATAGGCATAGTGCGTGATCTGTGTTCCATCAGTTCTAGTGGATCAGGTGTAGTACACTTGTCTCGCAAACATGTCTTATTTTGCTCTGTTGTTTCACATGGTTATCGTGACGTGAGTATTGTCATTTACCGGAATTTGAGGGCGCCTTTGGTGTCCCTTTAGTGAAGAGAGTAGAGTTTCTTACGCCTGTTTTGTATGTAGTGGTGTCGACGACTTGCAGTTCTCGTTGAACTTTGTGAGATCACAAGGCATCGGTGCTCATCACAAACACAGAATCCTGTGAATGATTTAGGTATCGTTTTCAGAAGAAGAACTGATTTCACAATAGAAGCTAATGAAGTCGAGGAAAGCGTAAGGAAATTCCATGTCAATGAAAATACCTGAAGATTGTTGGGAACGTCTCATAAAATGTCGATTTCATATTGGACAACATGGCTAATGTGCTTCATCGAAGGAGTAGCAGGTTCAGCACGTATAACAGTATTTTTTAACTCGCTAGCCGTGGTTTATGGGAATTTGACTTATTTAAAGCGCAGGAACACTAATCAACTTGTTGCTTATTCTGCTCTTGATCAAAACCCAGATGAGAGGAGCGGACAGTGCGTATCGGGTATGTATAGCATTCTTCTATTCTTGTTCACAACATTGTTAATCAATAATAGTACCCCATCTACATCTCGGCGGTGAACGGCTTACTATTGTGCATTCTTGTGACAAGCTTCGGATATGTGAGTAACTTCTCATGTCATACACTCATTGGATTATTGAGGCTCATATCTTTCGAGATGGAACTTTCATCATACCCTCGCTTGGTCCAATGGTTCAATATACTCCACCGAGTATTTCCGATCTGTTGGTGCAAGTAAGATCCGAAAAGAATGTAAACCAAGAGAACATGCATTCATGCAGGTAGCTACCTTTATTTTAGCAATGCAGTGGACGCTTATTCCAGCTACGAGTATCCTTCAATTCGTCTCACTTACAAAGTACTTTTTAACATTTATTTTTTTATAATATTAACCACAGATCTCATTGGTTGCGTAGAACGAAAATAGTCGCCGCCTTTTCATTTACCGCAATAACACAAGGCTATCTAACAGTTAAGTCCTGATAAAGATGAAATTGAGAACGAGAATATCGAATGCAGGGCTTTATTCCGGACATTGTCCCGTCGCCGCAGTTCCGAGAATACATGACTTGCACCACTCGAGAGTTCTTCGATATCGATGAGACTGTAGCCATAACCGCCTTTGGTGGAACGTTTACTCGCGTGGATACAAATGTAATGGTTCACTTAGTAGCACTGGCATGGACGAGATCGCCCTATCAGAATGGGATCTCTCGTGTTGATGGTAGAAGAGACATCATTCTCAGAGGGCGGATTCGTATATTATCTTGAATGGGCATTCGGAATAATCTGTCACTGTCAAAAAATACACAACAATGCGAAATAAATGCTACGAGTTTAATAATTTCAATGTCAGTATAATCGATCTCTGATGTCCATAGTTGTATTCTACACCACTATACCGTATGGTTCTTCATATTGCATATTTTTGGCGCTTGTATACCTGGTATTTTCGTAATTTTTCTGCAAAAATCGTTTTCTTCTGTCAGATCAGAACGCGTCTTTCCTCATTCGGCCACGCTTTTAGCGGACGAACGCTCAAAATGCAGCGATCATTTTTCGTCATGCAGATGCTGCAGGTTGGACGAACGCTCAAAATGCAGCGATCATTTTTCGTCATGCAGATGCAGAGGCAACTGATTGCTACATTTCAGCGAAATCATTTTCAAAAAATGTTTTGCACCAGGCCCAACTTACGGAAGCATGTATTACATATCCTATCAATTGGGTCTGGGTCAAAATCCAATGCGATCATGAACAGGGTCTTCTTCCTCTCGCAATTCTCTCCACTCCTTTCACCGTATTTATCATTGGCACGGTACTTCAACGCAATCTCGGCTACTTGTCGCTTATCCTCACTTTCTTTCTCTGGCTGTGTCCGATTGTTCAGGTTGCACGCCTTGCTGAGCTTAAAACAATATTAGTCACGTTTATTGAAGGCTGTCGTCCAACTCAGATTCGTTGTTCATTCAATTACACCAAATAGATAAGCGCCGAAATCAACGGGAAGCCGTGTGATTTCCATCAAAATCAGGACGTCCCACTTTAACTGATAGTGTTTTATGTTTCGTTAAGGTATGCTGTTGTATTTTGATACTAAAAAAGAAAGTGACTAACTAAACTTTCACGGTACTCATGCTGTCGTTCAGTAATGTACAGTAACCACGAGGCGGCTCGCCATAGACTACGGATTGTGCTCGGTGTATTTACATAAACTATTTATCGTTAAAATACATTCCATTAAATTTCATCTTCAGAGCACACAGAATGCATTATTTTATGTCTTCTCAATACCCCGCATTGGATCTCTTCATTTCGCTTAAACCATGTTCATTGATGACGGATCAAAAAAATTAAAAAATAATTTTTAAAAAAACTTTTTTTGTTGCAATCCAAGTCTAAAAGACTTTCCACTCTCTGTCGTTTCTTGGCGTTCCAGTTGGCCAATTACATCCTGCGTGTCATCTTCAACTCATCGGCTCTGGAGTTTGATGTCAAAATACACAAAGATAATTGATCATAATAAAAATGATCATATTTGATTACTCAGTCGTCTCAATAATTCGAACATTCATTCATAATTGATCACGGCAGCCTGCTCAGAGTTGAACAATGGGGCGACATTATCGTGTAACAATAGTTTTCGGTCCGTTTAAGAGCGGATCTTTTGAATGGGTGCATTCATTCAGCGATACATCAGTGAAATCGTCTGAGAATGTCATCTAACCAATGTCCAGACATCGTAGTTATGCGTAATCGCTACAAAATCTTCCACCCTCAATTTTTCGTTCCTATCCATTTTTAAAAGAAGCAATTATGGAAATTATCAAATACACATACGTAGGGTCCCCAACATGATCTTCCGATATCACTAGATGTAACAGAATGTGTGGCCAAATGAACCTCTGAGGTCTCAACATCATTATACTTTTTGCCGTTTGTCGATATCGTATTTTTAAGCGTCTCTACAGCGTTATACAACGCATACACCGAGAGAGAAAGAAAGAGAGAGAGAGCGAGAGAGAGAGAGAGAGAGAGAGAGAGAGAAAGAGAGGGGGGGGGGGCGAAAGGGCCCGCTCGTAGTGGACGGAGTCTAACTGTACGCGAGCTTGATAGATCTCGAATAATCCTCGACGTTTCTGGTGCTTGATGAAGGATAAGACATTTGATTATGTATGATCAGCCCACAGCGTCAAAATTCTAATCCCATATTACTTCTAATCCGTCTCGTGGAGAGATAAAGTGGGCGGACGCTGCGGCCCTTATACGCACGCACCCATGGATATGTGATGTGAAAATCGAAATGATGGGAACTTTTGAGCGAATACGCAAGCTGCGTTGCTGACTGCTTTCTTTTTCGTCACAATTGTTAGTAAAATATCCGACCAAATTTATCTCTTTTCATTTCGCAAATCCTTCCTGAAACAATACCCCTGAAAGCTTTCCATTCCTTTTGAGTCCCTGAAATTTAACTGTCGACAAATTAGGTAACTTTTAGAACAGACAACAATGGTATTCACTATGGACGTGGTGGAGAAGGTCAACCTCTGTTAGTTATTCTATTCATTTTGCTGTTGAATCGTGTTTCGTAAATCGATTCAAACAATTTCTCATAAGGTAAAGATAATGCAGCTCTGAAGATATTGCAGCTCTAGGAATTCTGTTGAACGCATATCTTCTGTATCTCATTCGAACGAGATCCAGCAAGGAAATGGGAACGTACCGTCGTCTTCTCGCCTCGTTTTCTTCCTTTGAAATTTATCTTTGCTTTCTTCATGCAATTCTGAATCCAGTACGTTTCAATCCGGAAAATTGGCAACCAAATATATTCTGTATTTAGAAAATCATTTGTGCCGAAACGATATTTAGCGCTGTGACTTATACGTACGTGGAGAGTAGGGTAAGTTAACGAAACGAGAATCAAATAATAATAATATCTGCGGCATACAGTTCTTTACTGCTCATTTCTGTGCGTCGTTCTCTATTCCGATCACTCTTTGTCTCACTCATTTCCTCTATCGATTCTGGGTGATTCGAAAGTGAGAAATCGATCTAGTCTGAAATGTAAACTGACTTTTTTCAGCCCAAATAGAGTAGCATTGTTTTCAAAACCGTGGTTCATCGTGTTCCTTGTCATGTGTGAGGTTTTGGATGGAGCAACGTGGTAAACTATTGATTTTTTTACCAAACCCAAACTGACTTTTAGCTATCTTCGATACATTTTCCTTTGTTCGACCGAAGAGTCGCCGGGACTAACGATCGTTCGCGAAAAGTTTAGACAGCAGTACAATCACACGATAGTCAATGGATGGCTCGTCGCGGAATATTGGGTATTGAAAATATATTTAAATATTTTATTAAACTACTTAAGTTATACAAAAACTGTAAAGCTAAATACAGCGTGATGGAGCG
Organism: Pristionchus fissidentatus; assembly: GCA_036245785.1. Taxonomy (NCBI): domain Eukaryota; kingdom Metazoa; phylum Nematoda; class Chromadorea; order Rhabditida; family Neodiplogasteridae; genus Pristionchus; species Pristionchus fissidentatus. The sequence goes on from BTSY01000004.1 coordinate 10,615,421, forward strand.
CTAAACATAAGTTCGATCTGGTTTTTCATCACCGGAGTAGTCAAGATAGGAGGATCATTCATCGCCACCGCAACAATGGCAATATTGACGTACCGCCAGATAGTTAAAGCAACATTGCGATCAGCGACGTTTCGCAAAGTTCAGCTCATTTTTCTGAGAGCCGTTTGTGTCCAGGTATATTATTCTACAAATATTCTGATTCAACGTAGCAAATGCATAAGGACACTTTCGTGTTTGTTTTATTTAAATATAGCAGTCGAAGCGAAGCCCCCTCCTTCGAGCAAAATGGCGTTATTTTCATTTTATCGATCTGCTAACATTATCATGTCAATTTATTCTGACCTGCAGGCTTTCATTCCCTTCATGTGTCTCTACTTACCTTATTCCGGCATTATCACTTTTCCCCTCTTCGGAATGGACGATTATTATTCGGCCGAACTCTTTCCTCTTCTCACCTCTTGCTATCCGTGTTGGGACGCCATCGCCATTATCTTTCTAATCAAAGAGTACAGACATGGACTATTCCGCATGCTAGGCGCGCCGACAAGAGAGAGGAGTCAAGTAAAACTGAATTATCAAAAGCAAACGAATTAAAATCATTTAAGAGACGTTGCCGGACATTCGCGCGAGGACTTTCGATTTGGCCCATCTGCTAAAAGTTCGAAACCACGATTTTTACCAATCACGATAAAATAAATATTTCTTCATAATTTTAATGTGTTGGGCACAACCCGTATGTTTGAAAAAAATATACGACGCAAGTTCTGAATTGTGAGAATGGTATTTAAAAATAAATTTCGGTCTTCAAAATGGCGTCCCAACAATCACTTCACGTGTTTATTACGACTCACGTGGGGTTCGGCTCATTGAGTCATGCTCGGGGGGAAAGTTTTTCGATATCTTTTTTTCAATCTCGACGAGTTATTGACGAGGTTTGATCGAGAGATAAACACGTTTTCTCTAGAATTCTTTCTCAACTGAATCCACTCGGCTATTCACCCATTAATAGATCTAGATTTTTGTGTGTTGCAACCCAACTGTCGAAAGTCGGCCTACTCTCGACCTTTACTCGACTTTCCACTCCCCTTGTGATAACTGCGACCCTCAGGGCACAGTTAAAATAATCGGTGCATTCGTCAGTGCTTTACTAACTCTCTCTCTCTCTCTCTCTCTCTATCGCTATCGCTATCTCTCATTATTCAAGGCCAATCGGCAAGTAGAGGCGGGCAATTTGTAATGGTGGCAGGAGCCGTTCATTAGGCTCGCGCTTCTTTTGAGTAAGTTGAAAGTTGGCCAATGACCTCCGTCGCGCCCTTGTAGTTTTACGAGATATCACGCTGAGCTGCACTGGATATGCCGGCTAGTCTAGAGCTTGTTGCGTTGCGTCATTGGAACACTGATCGATTGTAATCCGTTGATCGTCCAGCGCGCACTGCTTTTTTCGTCTATTCAACATTATTGTATATCCTATTGAATTGACCATTATATTCATCGACTGCTTCTCATAGATGCGTGCACCCGTTCTGCTCCTCATCGGCGCCTCGCTGGCGTCCGCATCGTGGTTTGGCGCCAACGCCGGCGGCTGTCCGGCGGCGGGCTCCGTCTGCTCATGCTCGATCCCCTGCGCCAGTTATCTCGGCGAGTCATTTTCACCTCAAAGTAATTAATTTGCGCTCATCCACAAATCGATTAATTTACTTGCAATTTTCGACAAAAAATCGATTTGAGAATAAAGATAAGTTTGAAATCGCGATCGGCCACATCTATCGGAAAACAAAGCAGAACCGAAATCAGCCGTTTAACGTGTTATATTTTTCTGATTCGAGTATCATACGACTGCTAGGGTCCAAAAATATAAAATGCATGATGCAGGGATGAGCGGTGGTTTCGGTCCCGGCGGTGGCGGTGGACTGGGAGCGGGCGCTTATCCCACGGGTGGAAGGGGTGGAGGAGGTGGATACGCGACCGCACCCTTCAGATCCAAGCGAAATGAGAGGTGAGCACGAGGAATGCGGGTATTTGGCACACCCTCGAGCAGTCTTTTTCTCTGCCTCATATTAGCCGTATTACCATCAACTCACTCAAAATTCCGGAATGCGAACACCGAACCGGCATACCTTGTGAGGAGCTTTGCGAACGTGACAATTTAATGGTATCAAAAGGTCAATACGAGCTTAGTGCATAGAAAGTGTTGGAATTCTCTTGTCCTCGCAAGCCCATTGATTGTGGAAACACCTTTGTCTCTCTCGCCAGGGTAGACAATAGTGTGGATGAACTTCCGCGTGCGCGACCTTTCGCAACAGCTCGCTTTGATCTCTCGGGCGTTAATTTACGATGCGGTGGAACCACTACTGCTTTTTTTTCGAACACTTAGTCGAGCGAAGTTGGCCTTGTCGGATGAGTGCATCGCGAGAAGAAGATGATTAACGAGCAGGGGGAGGATCAGGCAATTACACGTATCTCTTCTTGATTTCTTGTCAAATTTTGAAACAAAAACAAATCCGATTGAGCCTCGCGCGTAGACAGATTTTTTTAATTATAGTTTAGAATTGAGTCATTGAGACGATTAAAGATTCTGATAGACGGGATTTGCAGACTTCCCGCAACCGAAGATGAAGTCGAAGAGGAAGCCTTCACCGGCGCCGAGTCACCCTTCAGAAGCAGAGCTCATGGATCAAAGGTTTGGAATTCGAAATCCCTCTTAACATCCCACGTTATATTTTGAAAAACGACATTGTGTATAACGAAAAACTAAGCATCTGTGTAGCCTATAGTTGCTTTTCTTATTGTGGCTGGACCATTTTCATGTTTCAGATCACTCGTGAGGCGGAACTGGAGGGATTCTCCGACGATCATCTGTGCAATTCGCCCACACTCAAGAAGATTCTCAAAGCGGTCAGCGTCATTTTTGAATATTCATTCTCTAACAATACCAAACCATTATCTTTTCAGTCAAATTACTGCACTAATCAGTTCCTTCCTCAGGACTCGAAGCCTAGATAAAGGGAAATCTTTGCCCTGATCTTTACTATACTGTTATAGAAAAATTCCCGCGAGGAAGAATTTTTTAAACCGGTGTTTTCTTTCAGAACATTGTGGACAACGCGGATCAGTCTCGCAATCTGATCCAGAAGGCGCTCAGAGTTGATGGCAGACACGATTTCGTGGTCATTTGCACTCCGAATCCGTTCGGATTCACAGCAACTCGAGACACGGAGTACTGTTCCGTCTCCTCCATCGTCCACTCCTGCTATGTTTTCGCCTTCTAAACATGCCAGAGACACTCGATAACTTATTAGGCTCTTGCTAAATTATGTACACCACATACATACAATGTCACTGCTCCGCGAATGTACGATCTCGTTATCAAGTTGCAAACAGAAAGCAATGATATCAAAAGTAAATACCTTTTTTATCATTATCATGTGACATTTATCATTATCATGTGTATTTCAAATCTCTGAAAGCATTCGTACGGATGAATATCTCTCAGACAAACTGTCCGATGAATAGGAGATCCTCATTTCGCAGGATTCCGTACAGGAAGGGGCGATCGATGACGTAGTGAGGTCGCATTGACTCAGTCACCGCTTCTACCATTGTAGCTGCCGCCGCTTCAGATCCCTCCTCGTTTACCTCAATTTGGAAGTTTAAGTCAGTAGACTGTGAAATGTGAAATCAATCCTCTCTTCATGCCGCATACATTTACATCCACCGACCGGTGAAGAAAGTGTGGGCATGCAAGATAAGCATGTACAGTCTCTAAATATCGTACAAGACAATATCAACTTTATCCGATGCGGTTGGAAGTTTTGCGTTGTGTAATGTGTCAGGCTTAGCTAATATGTATTAGTTTTTTTTTAAATAGGGATTACAAATGCCTAAACCAGTTGGCCCAAGAAGAGAATGTCGTCGTTTCAGAGGATTCCATACATAAAGGGGCGATTGATTTTCAAGCGGGGTTTAAGCCTGATCATCCTCATTTCAACGTGAGTGAAGCAGCTGCTTCAGTGTGAAGTTCACTAGTCGCCTTAGGTGTAAAATAAATTCAAATTCGACATTGATTACCTCGATCACTGCTTTCTGCTGAATTTTAGAGACCTTGAGAGGAGTGCCCGAAATCTGTAAAACCATAAAGTTAACCAATACTGACAATTAGTAATCGTAATAATCTATCAACCTTGGAAAGATCAGCATTGTCCGCGAAGAGATTCGACACTCCCAACTTCTTGAGAACTGAGACTCCGTCGAGTTGGGGCTCGATCGTGAACTTGGGAACAGTAAACTGCAAAATTTGACTAATATAACAAAAAAAAGTAAAACTAACATCTCCGTACACACTCTGAGCGTCCTTAAGAATGGTAATCAGCTTATCTCCTGTGAGATCATTTCGCATCTTTTCGATATTTGAAGTTTCCTCAGGCATCAGGAAAAAGAATCGATAGTTCTCATCCTGAAATGTTTATGGCGTTGTCTCTAACATTTAAAGATGATACCGTCAAACAAAAAGTTAAAAAGGTACTGTCAAACAAAAAGTTAAAAAGGTACCGAGGCGAGAGAGCACACAAAATATCGGAAGCTCATGATTTGGCATTTAGGTATGATCGTATCATTTTATAAATGTCATAGCATCTCAATTATTATGACAACCTTGTAAGGGAGAATAAGCGCAGTTCCAAATTGGTTCTGCTTATTTACGGGGAAATTCTTGGCGTAGTGGTTCATGAAATCCATCTGAGAATGTTGAAACAACATGAATAAAGATAAATAAGTGGATATTGAAAATTAACTGACTTCTCTTTCCCCTTTTAGTCCTTTGAACTTCATGTACGCGTTTGTTGAAATGGGATTGAAGGGGAACTTCCAATTTCCAAGAAAGTGAATCGCGTTGATGAGAATTGCCATTGCCTAATAATATGAATTAAAATTTCGCATGTGAATTGCACCCAGCATCATCTGAGATTTGATCTGCCTTGATGATATCCCTGATCTTTCCATTCGTCGCTTCCTCCACAAAAGTGTTCATCTCTTTTGCCGCCTCATTCTTCACTCGTAGTTTAATGCCCGCCACCTGACTCATCTATTTTTTTTGTGTTCCGCACTAATTTAACCCACCTTCATTTTGTACTTGTCCTCAACATGCTTCTGATAGTCTTTCTTCAGCGAGATCTGAAAGAAACCAATTATAATTTTCAAAAGTTGAGATTCCGAAATCACCGAACTATCTACGTAGAACCGATTCGCCGAAGTGAATGAAACTCCGGTGTTATTGTTGCGCGAGAGAGAAAGAGTTAGGGATGAATAGTAACTGGTGACATCGGCGGGGGTACAACCTTGATTAGGCTTCGTTTATTCACAGAATATCAATCAATAATTACCTTTTAGAAGCAGATTGGTGAGTTCCTTTTCAGTTGTTCCTTTAGAGCCATCGTGAATAATGGAGAATGCAGAGTTGAGAGAAAAGGGGGAGAGAACGAATGATTCGGAAGGGGAAGGAATGTTGAAGAAGTGATAGAGCTAACGAAGAAGAGAGGACTGCTGTTGGACACACCATCCTGTGATGAAATACGTATCACATCATTCCAAAGCCCGGTCAACCTTCCAGAAAGGCCTTTGGAGTGAGAGAGCGTGTGAAATCGAGAGGGACTCTCTCACTTTTGTACACTCTCTCGCTTTAACCCTGGTCTGTAGGTTTGGAATCATGTGGTATATTTTACCGAAACAATAGAAGACGTTATGAAAATACGGGGAACAATCTCGATCAGAGCGAATACTAATGAAATGTCGCCGCCGTTGGAGAACTCTCTCAAATTTAATAGATATGCTGTGAAATATTAAATATTTTTTCCATAGATTCCAATCGATCGACAAGCTACTTCTTAAGAAACAAAACGATGTGAAGTGAGCCAGTGAACAGCCGAGTCCCTTCAATCGAGTGTAACGGAGAAAGAACCAGAGAAAAAAGTATGAAGAGTGATGAGGATGTGATTCTTGAGAGGGGACGGGATTATTCAACGAACGCGGCAGATATAATCTAGCCGGGATGTGTTGAGGTTAAATACACTACGCTCTATGCGTACACTACGCTCTATGCACAGTTCTGGGTGCAGGTTGGGTCCAGGGGAGATCGGTAGCTGGCTCCAGGTTCGGTCCAGGGGGAGATCGGTACCTTGCTCCAGGTTCGGTCCAGGGGGAGATCAAGTAGCTGACTACAGGTTCGGTCCAGGGGGAGATCGGTAGCTGGCTCCAGGTTCGGTCCAGGGGGGGCTCAGTAGCCTTCTTCAGGTACGGTTCAGGGGAAACTCGGTAGCTTGCTTGAGGCTCAGTACAGGGAGGAGGACTCGGTAGCCGGCTCCAAGTACGGTCCAGGGGGAGTTTAGTATCTTGGGGAATGTTAATCTCTAGAAAGAGTACTGGCTTATTCCGTTGCAAAAGGCTCGTGAGGCTGAGAGCGATAGAAAAAAGTTGCCACTACGCCACTTCGTGGCTCCTTTTCGATCGCTCTCAGCCTCACGAGCCTTTCTCAACGGAAACGCAGGATAGAGTTGATTTCCCTGGCGTGTTCGAACACGTTTCCGACATCGCAAAACACTTTACCTGTGATCCCACACGCTCTGCGAATCAATTAGAAGCATTTTGAATTTTCGATTTTTTTTCATTTTAAAACGTGTTTTAAAACCCAGTCGACGAGACTACGACGTGAGTTCCCACTTAGGTTGATACACGCTAGTCAGGACGTCACTGGTTGCCGGAAGATCTACTTCTACGCTCAATGTCAATCGTCCAAGATCGACACTCCAATTGACCAAAGAAGCCAAGCAAGATCCATTCCCTTGACCAGTTGCCTCGAATTCGAAGATCCCGACCTCCTCTGCCCCCGAATGATACCTCCTGCAGGCCCTTGCCTTGATGTCAGGATAAATATGTATATGTATATGTAAAACGTGTTAGAACACGTTCAGACACGTTTCCGACATCGCAAAACACTTTTCCTGTGATCCCCCACGCTCTGCGAATCAATTGGAAACCTTTCGAAATTTTCGATTTTCATGTCAAAATTCGGCAAAACAGGTGAAAAAGTGTTTCACGTTACTCAAGAACGTGCTAGAAGGGCTTCTGACACTTGCCCGCGGCGGAGTTCGAACCTGGGGGTGTCGGATTGAAAGTCAAACGCATAACCCACTTGGCTATGGATTTGGTCAATTAAATTTTGTAAAATTTGAAAGATATTTTGGTCTGTTATCATTCGCAAAAAGATCTGGGAAGATATAGCGGTTTTGAAGCGATTTATTAGGAAGCTTCCGGATGCATGATTCGGACCCTCCAGAAAGGGGTCAGGGGCGAGAGAGAGAGGGAGCAGAAATGAGAGAGACTCTCTCGATTTCATTCTTTCTCTCATTCCAAACCCCTTCCTGTAGAGTTTGCCGGCCTGTGGAATTATTTGCAACGAAATTTACGAAAATTTCATGAAATCGCGTGAAATCAATCGATAATTCACTTTTAAACTCGGCAAAAGATGCTCAAATATGCTTCTCGTTTCTCAGAAATGGGTTTAGGCCACTTGTTACACTTGCAAAAAATGCGGCAAAAGACTATGCACCGGCGGGGATCGAACCTGAGACCCTCGGATTTGAATTCGAGCTCGCTACCGAATTATCGATTTTTCAAATATACAGTTCGATGTGTTTCGTGATGGGTTATCGTATGCAAAAGGATCTGAGAAGATTGCTTGAGTTTGAAGCGATTTATAGCGGAAAATGTGCGAAAAAAATGTCCGTCACGAGCACGGAAAAAAAACCAACACACAGACAAACAGACAGACATTTTGATTTCCTATAAGTGGAGGAATCATCAACTTCAAGATTATGAAAATCTTCTAGACTGAAGATGCCTAACTGTCCAACACATTGATACATCCCAAAAATAAAAGGGTAAAGTAGCAGTAAATATTGTGGGGGGATAGAGTTTATGCAAATTGTATCTTGCGAAGAATTCCGAAGAAAGCCTAAGCCTTCAGATTTAGTTACCATCGTCGGTACATCACACCTGATTGACACCCTTGCGTGTTCCGGTTAGTTTTAACTAAGCTTAAAAGCGGTGGCGGAACGAACCGCAACTGCGCGAACTTTTCAGAGGAATAGATCTTCATATCACGTTGAATTTTAATTGTTGTCTTATCCATTTTCGTTCGCAGAACAACGAGCAAAATGAAGCATTTTTAAATAAAATTAAAATCGAAGAATGTCGAAGAAGTGAGAGAGCTAAGGAGGAAGAGAGGACTTCTGTTGAACACACCATCCTGTAAAGAGAACTCTGTTCTCCCAGGAGAAGGGAAAAAGCAAATTGTGTGGAAACGAAGAGTACATAGTGAGCAGGCATAAACAGAGCGAGTCACGAGTGACACTTTTATAAACTGTGTGCGATATTTGTGCCCAAGACATTGCCCGATAAGGATTGCGAAATTATTTTTAATCAAAATTTAATTTTTGCAAACAAATTAAATAACTGATGCGTCTGTTGTATGAACATGAAGGTAATCTGGTTTATTGACACCAAGCGTTGAGAATTTTTCAATCACAATGAATTTTTATTTAAAATCGGACAATTTCTCCAAGTTATATTTATAATTAATGATTTATCTGTCAAAAATAGTGTCTAATTGTGGCCTATTTGCAAAGTATCTGCGTTTGATCGACAAATCACGAAGTAGATCTATTGATTTGTTCATTAATCGCTGACGTTAGATTTCTTTGCACCACGTGCTCAACACACTTTAACAACTTTTGTAAGTCCGATGAGATCGAGGAAAGCGCGTCTGAAAAGGAGTTGATTTAACCAAGTTCATTGCACTCACAGAAAAAAAAAACTTCGTCGCATTCATGAAGTAATGAATTACTTCTGACAAGTGCGCTAAAATACCAATTGAAGTACTTGAATACTTCGAACACCCTTAACGTGCATTTCCAAAGAAGCAATTAATTCATGAATCCATGCGACGAAGAAATTTTTCGTCTGCAATCACTCGCCGGTATTCGGTGATGGTGAAAATGAGAAGGAGGGGATCGACTAGCGGATGTGTGGCGCATGCAAAGGGACAGAAGACAGATATGGCGATGAAGGTGAGACCTGTAGAAGAATGAGAATTAGAAAGAGTAATAATTAGAAAAAATCTCGAGGATACGGACATTAAGTTAGCATGTTCTCTTACATGCTTTTGAAATATCTCTTATTTCTAGTGACCTCCAATAACAGGTAATATTCTCTCGGTTTCCTGAACCAAGTGATTTTTTCAGAGTAATGTATCGATTACGCCCGAGGCACAACAGGATGCGCACACTTTTTCACAAGAAATATGATGTAATATTTAGCGTACCAAATACGGGTAGGAATTGGCATGTCGCTGCGGGAAGATAGGCTGTGAAGAGCGGCACAAACGACTAAATATTAATTCTTTTAATATAAATATACAACCATTTACAGGAATGAACCTGATAGATGAGGGATCGGAAGAGTTGCTTTTGCAGTCTTACAGACTGCACACTCTTCATTCGTTCTCTGAAAGATAATAATCATGGCGACTTAACTTGAGCTCGTACTGCAGAAATTTGTTGATTAGAAAGCTGCATATAATTATAATCAAATAAGAATATATCATCGAGAGACAGATTAGGCTTGTTCCGATTAGATTACGGTAGCGGGGACCTTCGAATGTTCGGCCAGTCTAAACATGATTACTAGACAGTAATTCCCAAGAGATGTTCGCACCCAGTATAGTGCCTGAGCATGCATAGGCGCCGTATCAATATTGTGGACAACGGGGAGATCGATGGAACCATTGAATAATGGAGTGAGGAGATGGAGAGATTCTTTGTCGGGGTGGAAGAACCAATAGAAGACCGAGAACCTGTCAAAGGTTGAATAGAATGGGCAATTTTCGCTTTAGTGTCACACGAGATTGCTTTCTCCTTTCGAGGCTAGTGGAGAAACGAGTTAATTCTGAGATGGGGATCTCGTCGAGACCTACGTCATCAGCTACACCATAATGAAGTTGCATCATTACTACGCATCGCAATGATTACTCACCACAGTGCATTGTGTGCCAATGTAACGAGAATCAGAGCGAATATAAATTGTTTAAAGTAGTTTAGATGACACGTGCTGAGATGATATTTTTCAATGATATGATGAATGTATTTTCTGACTATTTGATTGCAAGAAGCCTGTAGATGAAGTGGAAAATGAGTATTGGAAAAGCGTGTCCATAAGCTCCACAGTAGAGTGCAACTCCAAATAACTCCGTATATATTCCATGACCACTCATCAGGAATGTGTTACCGTACATTTCAGGAATCTGAGAGTTGGTCGATCATAATACAGACACGGACATACCGGGTACACGACAAAATGCATCGTGTTGTAGTAGATATCCGAGATGGCAAAGTACAGTATTAATATACGGTAGCTTCCTATTTCTCGTCTTGTGCAAGTTTGGGCGATGTAAATCAGCACAAAATTAAATATGTAAGCGAGAACTGTGATGAGTATTTGAATGACGTAAGCAGCTTCCTTGATAATAAAGAATTAATCAGAACATGGAGCAAAAAAACTTACATTTACTACAGCATCGTGGTAAACACGATTGATCATCGCTACTCAATTAGGATATGATCGATTCGTAGCACAGCTAAAGAGAAGAGGAATATATAGTGAAGTCTGCTGATTGAAATTTTCGAAAGAGCAAAATTATTGCCGCTGAGTTTCTGAAAAAAAGGACGAAGGAGAATCGTATTTTAAAGAGCCAGCTGCAGTTTGTTTGTTTTTTTGGCAATATCGTTGACTGATCTATGGAAAATACTAGGTAGTATACATAGCATCCGCAGTCTCCGCCCACTTTTCCTTGAAGGAGAAAGCACATAAACCCCATGGAGTAGCACAAGCTTAATTCTAAACCGTTTGAATTGAGTTAGGTCTTGTCTTGTAGCTTGTGGTTTGCTCTATCGAATGCGCCCTGGGCAAAGTTAGTCCGTCCACAGCAATGTGGCTAAAATGCAGTTACAAAAAATAAAAGTGCTTGTTTTTATGCTTCGAGTGATGCTACATGTTTTGCCCAAGAAGATCTTGGTTCTCATGATGCTATCAGTGACATTTCAACAAAAATTAAGATGTAATTATCTAATCGTGAATTGTGCTACTCTTTTGAAATATTTCAGTACGGAAATGACTGTGGAATGACGACTTGTGCTGGTTAGCGGCGCTGGAGAGAGAGCGCCGTCTCGGACGCGGGGGCGAGAGAGGCTAGAGAGAGACGAGAGAGCGTGCACTTTTGAGAGTGCAGATAGGGATGTTTGAACTCATGCAAATCCCTCCCTATCGAGGGAGAGGAGAGGGGAACGCTCTCTCCATTTCATATACTGTCTCGCTCACCGTCTGACCGATGAGAGAGCGTGGGGAATGGAGAGGGCCTGACCAGAGGGGTGAAAGAAGTCTCCGCCCCTTTCTCTCCTCTCCCGGTTTGATGCTTCTCCCACTAGCGATTCGCGTGCAGATTTCGAGGTGTATCTCGGCTCAGAGGCAAGATATTGACAAACGGCAAAAAGTATTGTCTTAATGGGACCATGATGCATCTATTCTATATGATTTCCACACTCACGTCGAAAAGTGGCTATCCACGTTGTGGTCCCTAAGTATACAACCCAATTGCCCTACTACGTGGAAATATGGAAGAGTAACTTCCACAATAAATGTGGGAGACGAAAGTGGTGAAAGTACTCGAATGATCGATTTTGGTACTATTTTTAGATGCACTAGTCTGATTGCACTAGCAGGGTGTGTTGAGGTTAAACTACGTTATTGGAAGAGTGCGCACTACGTTTTCAAAGTATGGTTCAGGGGGGTGTTCAGTTGCAGGGCACAGTTCGGTCCAGGGGGAGCTTTGCAGCCGACTCCAGGCTCGGTCCAGGGGGGAGCTCTGTAGCCGGCTCCAAATTCGGTCCAGGGGGAGCTTTGCAGCCGGCCGAAGGTTCGGTCCAGGGGAAGCTCGGTAGCAGGCTCCAAGTTCGGTCCAGGGGTTTTTAGCAGGCTCCAAGTTCGGTCCAGGGGTTTTTAGCCGGCTCCAAGTTCGGTCCAGGGAAAGCTCGATAGCCGGCTCCAAGTTCGGTCCAGCGGGAGCTCGATAGCCGGCCCCAGGTGACATTGAAGCTCGACTTATGTTGGGGAGTGTTAATCGCTACAAAGAGTACTGGCTTATTCCGTTGCAAAAGGCTCGTGAGGCTGAGAGCGATCGAAAAAAGTTGCCACGGAGCCACGAAGTGGCGTACTTTTTTCGATCGCTCTCAGCCTCACGAGCCTTTCACAACGGAAACGCAGGATACAGTGCGTTCAGAACTTTTAGAGCAATTTCGGAAACGTTTTCTATGATCCCCTACGCTCTCTGAATCATTTTGGAACTTTTTGAAATTTTCGATTTTTCACGTTAAAACGTGTCAGAACACGTTCAAACACGTTTCCGACATCGCAAAATACTCTTCCTGTGATCCCCTACGCTCGCTGAATCATTTTGGAACTTTTCGAAATTTTCGATTTTTCACGTTAGAACGTGTTAGAACACGTTCAGACACGTTTCTGACATCGCAAAACACTTTTGTAGTGATCCCCTACGCTCTCTGAATCATTTTGGAACTTTTTGAAATTTTCGATTTTTCACGTTAGAACGTGTTAGAACACGTTCAAACACGTTTCTGACATCGCAAAATACTTTTCCTATGATCCCCGACACTCCCTTCATCATTTGGGAAAATATCGAAAATTTCGATTTTCACGTTAAAACTCGGCAAAACAGGTGAAAACGTGTTTCACGGTACTCAAAAACGTGTTAGAACGGTTTCTGGCACTTGCGAAAAATGCGGCAAAAGGTTTGCCCGCGGCGGGGGTCGAACCTGGGGGTCTCGGATTCAAAGTTTGGCTCGTAACCCACTTGGCTATGGATTTCGTTAATTATGTTTTGTAGAATTTGAAAGGTATTCTGGTCGGTTATCATATGCAAAAGGATCTGAGAAGATTGGTTGAGTTTGAAGCGATTTATAGCGAAAACACGAAAACTTCCGTCACGCGGTTAAAACTCGGCAAAACAGGTGAAAACGTGTTTCACGGTACTTAGGAACGTGCCAGGAGCACTTGCGGCACTTGCGAAAAATGCGGCAAAAGGTTTGCCCGCGGCGGGGGTCGAACCTGCGTCGGTCGGATTTGAATGTCGCGCCCTTTAACCACTTGGCCATGGATTTGGTGATTTAAATTTTGTAAAATTTTAGAGCAATTTTGGTCAGTTATCATATGCAAAAGGTTCTGAGAAGATAGAGCGAATTTGAAGCGAAATATAAGGAAAATGCGAAAAACGTGACCGCCGGACACACAGACAGACAGACAGACACACACACAGACAGACAGACAGACGTTCTGAAATAATAGTCTTTAGTAATGAGAGTCTGTGGGAGGTCACATGGATTCGAATGATATGTCTATGCTCCCATTACTCGGGAGGTGAGGTAGTGCCGCATGCAAAAACACACGAAGGAGAATCGTATTTTAAAGAGTATTACGACAAAAAAAGGAAGGGCAAGGTATTGTCTAATATAAAATTTATAGAAAGTGGAATGAAACTGGCAAATATTTCGAACAAATATTGTGACATATTTCGAAAAACAAAATATGTCTTTGACATGTTTATCAACCGAATCAAAATATCTTTGGAAAAGAGAAGGAAAAGAGAGTATGAAAGCACAGATAAATTCGTCGTAATGCACCCGCAGAAAGGAAATTATTGCCGCGGAAACTTCAAGAGCGAAAACATATGATTAACCGCGATGGTAATGCGATGTATGCGCTGAAAGAAGTTTCTGGTTTGTCTCACTTCACTTTAGAGCTTGCTAATGATCTGTGCGAGTGAGAAGGGAATGAACCCAGACATTTTAAATAGCTAAAAATATAAGTGACAATTTCTGACCACTTTTCCGACGAAGGAGAAAGTTTTGAGATTCAAAACCTATCTAAGCTTACGCGGAAGGTTCAGCTGAGTAAGAATCGCCCACTTCGGACCAGTCTCCATCTATTTGCGGTATACATTGGGGCAGATGAATTAGAATTTCTGACCAGTTTGAGAATTCGCAAGACTAGTCGAGAGAGCGCATTAAACGAGATATTGCGAGCGCGATGGAAGTGTATGAATGAAATGATTTGAACGAAAAAGCTCACGTTTGAAATACCACTAATGACCTTAACTGAGGAGCTACCACCACTTTCATGGTACCTGATCTGTAGGTAAAAAGATCAGGAAAAAAAATTTTAAAAAAAAGAAAAAAAATTTTCATGCACTGATTTAAATGATTGACAACATTCATTCCTCTGCATGTCAGGTTTTGCTAGACATAATTGGAATTTCCATCCAAGTAAATGTGTTAGGTTGACCACAAACAATGTCTGGTCCGCCATGTACCTCTTCATCTAGAGACTGGCAGATGGCAAATACCGATCCGGCATCCCAAGTCACTAACTTATTATGTTCTTTCTAAATTATGTACATCACAGGTAGTCATCGTTAGCGCATTAATGTCAACTAAATTTCACTGTTCCTCGAATGATCTCGTAAGTCAATGATAAATATGACAGATCTTGTAAACACTAAATTTGGTTTGATGCATTGCCTGTGAGGTTTGTGTCGGCTGAAAAATAACTACTTACAGTGTAACAGGTTTTTCTTGTGGACATATTCAATATTGGACGTTGATTTGCACAAATGTTTTAAATAGGAATTTATTAGTATCATATTACAGGTATTTGCATAGTCCTAACGCGTTCGTACGGATCGCTCAGGCAAATTGTCCGATGAAGAGGATGTCATCGTTTCGAAGCATTCCGTATAGGAAGGGACGATTGATGTTGTAGTGAGGCCGCATTGACTCAGTCACCAATTATACCATTGTCGCTGCCGCAGCTTCGGATCCCTCCTCGTTGATCTCAATTTCGAAGTTGTATTTTTGTTTTGTTTTTATTAGTCAAACAGTTCCTCACTTCACATACTCACTCGCGAATCGACCGGCCGCGAGAGTGTGTAAAGAGAGGAGAGTTTTGACCCATCTAAATGGTAGGGAATGGACAATGAAGTGTGTGAAATATGAGATCACGAGTTCCTCATTTCGCAAACTTTTTCATCCACCGATCGGTGAGTCTTCGAAAGCAAGATGCACATTGGTACTCGCTGCATAACCTACAACAAAGAAATATGACGCTGGAAGTGGAGTATGTCGTTTGAAATTTTACGTAAGAAAAAGGCTATTGCCGCGAAGACTCTGAAATAGCGAAAACATCCAATTATACACAACATCTGTTGGGCATTTGACGGGTGTTTCCGTTTACATCTGCAATAATTTTTGACATCTTTGCTATCTGTAACATTAGTGGTCTAATCTCTGTAACATTAGTGGTCTAATAAAGTATTTTTAAAGTATCAAACGTATTTTTGGCAACCAGGAAGAAAACAAACAGTATGCGTAGATGATGGTCGAATTAACATTCTTCAAAAAAAATATATTTCAAAACACAGTATGCTTCTATGGCATGTTTGACAACCGTGTAAAAAATATTTCCATTAAAGAAGGGAAAGAAAGAAATCACATGGAAATAAGTCGCAATGTACCCGCAGGAGAGATATTAATGCCGCGGAAACATCAAGAGCGAAAGCATATCATTACCAGCTTGGAATGCTATGTATGCGCTGAACAAAGTATCTGGTTTGCCTTACTTCTCTTTAGAGCGTACTTGTGATCTGAGATTGAAAAAGGAGTGAAAGGAGAAGGAAGAAATGAGATGTACTATGAACAGATTCGACGTAGATGATATCATCGTTGGAACGAAAAAGCACATGAGACATTCGAAATGGCACTAATGATCTCCATTGAGGAGCTGGGATCACTTTCACATTTCAGGTTTTCCTGATCTTTATGTCATGTAGATCAGGAAAAAACGAGAAACTACCATTAAAAGGTATCTTGTGAATTTAAATTCAATACTATCTTGCTATTGGAAGTATCATTGCATGCGCACAAATGTTCTTGCGACCTAGAACATAGATTCATACATTATTTGTAGCGGACTTTAAACTTCTTCAACTTCGATATGCAAAGGAAGAGTCATGGAAAATCATGGTGGTGAGTAATTTTAAAAAATCGAGATCTCATATTGAACAAACAGATTATGAAATCATTTATCCATGCGTTTGATATTAATTTCAAAACAAATTGCGAAGCCACCCGATCTCTGTTCTCTGCCCATTCCCCCCCGGGAAAATGGGCAGAGAACAAATACTTTGATTATAAACTACAACAGTCGACTTGCATGTGATCTTTTTCCTTGATATATTTAGATAAAGAGAGTATTTTGCTATCGAGGAAATGCGATGCAGCCTTTACATTACAACTAGCTTCCTTGTGATGATTCATAACAAATATCAGTGCGTTCGCGTAAGGATTTCAATACCTCCGTACAGCAAAAAGTGACTAGTTCTTTATTTCACGTATTCTGATAGTCCTTGGTATGCTCTAACAAAATATGCTACATTCATGACCTGATATCTCTAATTTGCATAATTACAGCAGGTCAAAGTTGGGCTATATTCACGGTTTTTGAAGTGTAGGTCGCCAGAGAGAAGAGATAGGGATTTGGTTGATTCAGCAATATTGACCGCCTTGACCAGCTGCATCGACGTATGTAATTTATTTATGCAAATGTTCAATTCTAAAAAAATCATGAAAATTTCAAAGGCGATTTTCTCGAAAACAAGGCGGAAAAGGGTTCCTATTTTTTAATATGTTGTGGTCATGGTCATTAGCTATCGATCAAGCACAATTACACACGTTTTGGAGGGCGGGTATAGACTCAAATCATGGAAAAACGGATCGTTCCTAATGGAGAGAAACCCCTCATTTCGCCCTCATTCCACCCATTCGACGCGGATTGCGCGGTCTAACGTGGCAGATCTACGTGCATTCTGCCCGATTCTCTCTCCATTCCTCTCATTTGAATCCATTTAGACCGCGCAATCCGCGTCGAATGAGTGGAATGAGGGCGAAATGAGGGGTTTCTCTCCATTAGGAACGATCCGTTTTTCCATGATTTGAGTCTATACCCGCCCTCCAAAACGTGTGTAATTGTGCTTGATCGATAGCTAATGACCATGACCACAACATATCAAAAAATAGGAACTCTTTTCCGCCTAGTTTTCGAGAAAATCGCCTTTGAAATTTTCATGATTTTTTAGAATTGAACATTTGCATAAATAAATTACATACGTCGATGCAGCTGGTCAAGGCGGTCAATATTGCTGAAACAACCAAATCCCTATCTCTTCTCTCTGGCGACCTACACTTCAAAAACCGTGAATATACTTTGACCTGCTGTAATTATGCAAATTAGAGACATCAGGTCATGAATGAAGCATATTTTGATAGAGCATACCAAGGGCTATCAGAATATGTCAAATAAACAACTAGTCACTTTTTGCTGTACGGAATGTTGGCAATATCAGCGCTCCTTACGCGAACGCACTGATATGCCATAATAATGCGTTTGAAATGCTTACTAACATTTATCGGTTATTCATGCATTTTATAAATAAAAATACTATGAGGTTGTGGAATGCTGATGGTCTTTGTGCAGCCCAATAAATTCTGTGATCGCACTGAAAAAAAACATTTTATTTTAAAATCCATCGAATTTCTTGAAAACATGATGTACTTAATGCCGACCATTAAGTACATCAAATTTATTTTTTCAGGATATTTTTTAAAAGAAAACGGTTCAATTTTACCTGCGGTAAGGCCCGATGTAGTACAAAACCAGCCAGGGAGTGATACTCAACGGAAGGGCCAGTAACTTAAATGTATTTATATCGTATAGAAAAGAGAAGAAATCTCACGAAAAATGGAAGATCTTCTAAATCGGATACATTGAAGAACACGTTCAACATTGTCAAAGATCCTCCGAGCATTGGCAAAAGAGGAAGGCAAGCTTGGATAGTCAGCATCTAAGTGTTGCTGTTGTTTGTGTTTTTTATAATTTAAAATCGATTACAGTAACGAGTGATCGATGTTGATGTACTGTGCGCTCACTCATACTATTAACGCATTGGCGAAGAATCAAGAGGATCTGCATTTCGAAAATGTGCATTAAATTACGCAACGTGATTTCATTTCCCCTCCCCGAATCTAAACAATCACCTTTCTTCGGTAGAGGAAAAATGCAGCCGTTGTAGGAACCGCATTGATAAACATGTACAAGTAACAAACAAGCATACCCTTTGACCGAATATCAGTGACTCCTGCGCAAAAAATATTAATGCCATCCAAGGCTAGTGAGCGAATCACTGTATGTGTAGTGCTTCATAGTTTCCGCGAGGTTTGTTGCGTTCAAAAGTGCTATAGTTGCCTCCGCTTCA
This sequence comes from Pristionchus fissidentatus, assembly GCA_036245785.1. NCBI lineage: Eukaryota > Metazoa > Nematoda > Chromadorea > Rhabditida > Neodiplogasteridae > Pristionchus > Pristionchus fissidentatus. Next base: position 10,633,905 of record BTSY01000004.1, read on the forward strand.
TCCGGTACTGATATTGAAGCTACGAAATATCCAATGTATAATGCGTAGCTCAGAAAACCCAGAAACAAAACGCGCGTTTTGCTCGGAGGGTTGCTCAAAGACCATTATTTACCGCTAACAAAATGTGTATACATACTCTCTGATTACTCTAAGACGATAGGAAAAGTGAAGAAGCAGGAAAAATTCTGAAAAATGTATGAAGTGAAGATACAATGATGCAGCTGAAAAGGATTTTTTATTCAGGAAAATCGTATATTTATGAAGTTATCGCTTACTTAAGTGGCAAAATCGACTGTTCCAATACGTGCAAGGGCCGAGGAAAATTAGCAATGCTGAGTCGGATACAGTAGTCATCCTCAAATTATCGAATACAAATTGTAAATACTAGCTAGAGAAAATACCTTGGTATCGATGCTATTCCAGTGGCACAGCAAGCCATCTCAACAAGAGTCGTTATTTTGAGTAGAACAGAGTATCCTCTGAGTATTAATTTTTTGGCATTGAGACGGAGCCTAACGCTAGTAAAACTGTACATACTGCTCTGGGTCGTCTTAGAACGACCAGATACCACCCGTAACAAAACAAATACAATTCTATTAATTTGCAGCCCAAATGAACATACTTAAGAGTGGAGGGCGTTTTCTTCTTGATGACAATGAACAACAGAACATTTGAAAGCCATCCCACAATATACACAAGTGAACAAGCTACTATTATTATTGAATCCTTTAGTGGGTACATACGATAAGACATCGTAGATGAAAGGTTCTCTGCCCAGGGGCGTTCCCAATAGAAGCTGCCCTATTCGTTTATCATGGTTAGCTTTACACATGGTTACTCTGCCTTGTATTTGATCTGTTCGTGGGCAGCTCATTAGGAATTGTCTATCTTTGGTACAAATATTGTATCCGTACTTGTCAATTCTCCAATATTGTACGAGAAAACGATTTCATTGTGGGAAAGGTATGTTCATTTGGTATTCGAGAGGTGGAAAGATAAAGAAGTATAGTTGATCAAAGCTTGCCATCTGTTTAGGTAGTTCGAGTTATGTGGTATTCATATCAGTGCGTTCGCCTAAGAATAATCGCACGATATGGCACCGTATCCGTAATTCAAATATAGACCATTTCTTTTGTTTTAGCATGGATCGATGCCTAATGACCTATAAATATTTTTGCGAATCGAATTTTCATAAATAATTAGCTATAAAAAGATACTATTTGTTATGTTTATTTACTCTATCTCGCTTCTTTTTTTCATATAGAAGCAACAACTTCTGAACAAACTTTGGTCAGCTCGCTGAGCTGTATCGATCTGTGTTATTCAATTTTTCATTTCCGTTATTTTGATTTTTTTTGCTTATTTTTGGGAAATCGTATCTCGATGGGGAAGAGACAGAAATTTTGCAAAGGTGTAAAAATAACTATTCTTTTGATTTTTTTACGACTTTTTCACTTTCAACAATGTTTATCGAGCCCCCATTTTGTAGGGTTTAAATATTTTTCTTAGTATTTCAATGGTTCTTTTAGGAAATTATCGCCTCCGGTTTTGTACCCGGTAATTTCCTAAAAGCCGGCTCTGGACCTGATACCGGAATAAATCGCATTCTCGTCTGTTGGTACTCTTTTTGGTTGAAATCAAAAATATATTTTTGAAAAATGTTCTGAGTCAAATGAAATCTCTGAGAAGACCTCTGTTATTTATCCACCAATTATGCAAAATCAATTCCAAGACAAACCCCGAAGCCAAACGTTTTGAGCACCTCTCAACAAATGTATTCTCCATGAATAAAATTTATAATAATTTATTTTCATCAGCGATCGTAAAATAGCGATAGAAAACAGAAATTGACTTGCAGTTGACATTTCTCCTTGATATTTTTCGAAAAGGAGTATTTTTTGCTTTCGAAAAAGTGCGGTGCAGCCTTTCCGTTCTCTTCCTTGTGATGAATCATAACGAATATCCCATGATAATGCGTTAGAGAGGCTCATTCACATTTATTGATGACTTATTGATGAAGAGATTGTGGAAAGTTGATGGTCCTTTTGCATTTCTACGAATCCTTTGAGCGCACTGAAAAAGACCATTTTTATTGAAATTCCATTTAATTCCTAGGAAACTTGTTTAGTGTCGCCTACACATTGAGATAATTTGTTAAAAGGGCGGTATAATGATACCTGCGGTAAGGCCCGATGTAGTACAGCACCAACCACGGAGATATGCTCAATGGAAGGGCGAGTAACATAAATTTATTTATATCGTATAGAAGAAAAGACTAACTCTCACGAAAAATGGAAGATCTTCTAAATCGGATACATTGAAGAATACGTTCAACATTGTCAAAGCAACTCCGAGCATTGGCAAAAGAGGGAGACAAGCTTGAATAGTCAGCATCTGCATGTTAAAGTTAGATTAAGTTAAAATCAATCAATCATTAATCATGCCAAAACTTGATTGAATTGCATTAAAATGTAATATTTTGGAGCATCATGATAGTTACGATGTCAGGTGACAAAAGCAATGCGCTATATAAAATATGTTACAGTAACGAGCGATCGATGTTGATGTACAGTGCGCTCACTCATGCTAGAACTTAATTTATGAAGAATCAATAGGATCTGCAAAATGTTAAACAAATTACGCAAGGTGATTTCATTCCCCCCCAACTCTAAACAATCACCTTTCTTCGGTAGAGGAAGAATGCACCCGTCATAGGAACCGCATTGATAAACATGTACAAGTAACAAATCAGCATTCCCTTAGACCGAACATCACTGATTCCTACACAAAATATATTAATGTCATACCAGGCGAGTGACCCAACCTGTGTAAGTGTAGTGTTTCATAGTTTCCGCTATTTTGGTTGCATTCAAAAGTGCTACAGTTGCCTCCTCTTCATCTGGGAGCGATAATAGAGCTGCCTGTATTGAAAAAAAAATGATTGGGAGAATCCCTTTCTTCTTACCAAATATCCTGTGTATGCCATGTAGCTCAAGAAACAGTGAAAGACAACGCGCTTTCTGCTCGGAGGATAGCTGAAGGAACGAGATTTACTGCGAAGAAAATGGAGCTACGGTCTCTCTGATCACACTAAGACGATAAGCAAAATGAAGAAGCAGAAAGAAAACTGAAAAATGTATGAAGTGAAGATACAATGATGCAGCTGAAAAGGATTTTGTTGTTTTATGATACTCGTTCATTTATGAAGTCATCAGTTTACTAAAGTGGCAGAATCGACTGCTCCAATACGTGCAAGGGCCGAGGAAAATTAGAAATGCTGAGTCGGATACAGTAGTCATCCTGAAATTATCGAATCCTGGTGAAAATTTTTACTACGAAAATTACCTGATGATTGATATCATTCCTGTAAAACAGCACACTATCTCAACAATGGTTGAAATTTTGAGTAGAAGAGAGTATCCTCTGAGTAGTAATTATTTGATATGTAGAAGAAGATGGGCATACTTCAGTGTAGAGGGCGTTTTCTTCAAGATTACTACGAACAGCAGAATATTTGAAAGCCATCCCACAATATACACCAGTGAACAAGCCACTATTATTATTGCATCTTTGAGCGGATACATATGATACGGCATCGTAGAAGAAAGATTCTCTGCCTAGGGGTGTTCCGCATATAGGCTGCCCTATTCGCTTTATTACGATTAGGTTTCCACATGGTTACTGTACCCCTTGTTTGATCAGTTAGTGGGCAGCTCTTTCAGAATTGTCCGTCTTGGTACAACTATTGTATCCGTACGTTGATGTCAATTGTTCGAGAAAACGATTTCATTGCGTATTTGGTATTCGAGGGATAGAAAGAAATAGAGGTATAATTGATCAAAGTTTGGCATATGTTCATATAGTTAGAGTTATGTGTTATTCAAACAAAAGTCGCGGAAGGAGGAAATGACATTAAATCAATTTGATTGCGAGGTATTTTTGTTTTGTTCCGGGAGGTTTTTCTTCTTCCAAAGATCAAGAGGAACTCTGAAAATATAAATAGGCTCGAGAATACCGTGTAGAATGTGCAACGATAAATCTTATTCCAAAACAAAATAAGTTTTTATTTTTTTGATAACCAGATTGTGAGTTCTCAAACAGTACATAATGGAAGGAAAAAAAGATTTTCATTTACATTTTTAATGCAGTAGAAAAACTCATAGCAAAACGAAACAAATAATATAACAAAATCATCGATATAAAGTTTAGAGCTTTTCCGCATTTGCAAACTTTCGGCGGTCGCTCCGATAACTTCTGATTGGAGAAGAAGAAAGAAGGAGAAGGAAACACAACAGGAAATGTCTCTAGAATGGAACGACAAAAATAGCTCACTCTGATCCTTTCCCAAGCTAAACATTTTCAAAAGTTTTTTATCCCCTCTCAATTATTGAGAAATGTATGCTATGGGAAGAAATGACCATTGCTATTCCGTTGTAAAATACGCAGATAATTCATATTCTTCATAATACTGATTGACATCAAGTGGCGCTGTAGGGCCGTCCAGTTTCAAAGTTCAACTTTCTTCCAGATTTTCATTGCACGGGGATGTAATTTCTAATAAGCTGTGATAAAATAATATTGTTAAAATTCGAGATGTTATCATTTATAAATAGGAATTCCCGAACAATAGTTGTGGAACATCTTCTTGTGCGATGTTCGATCTTCTCCTTTTTCACAGACAAGAAAAAATTATCCTAATCCAGTTGCTTAGGAAATGATGTTTCCTGCTAAAAATCGAGCGAGTGATCGAGAGTAGAGTGCGAAATGTAAGACCACCATCTCTTTATTTCGCACACTCTATTCACCGGTCGGTAGATGAGTGAGTGTGCGAAATGAAGAGGTCGTGGCCTCACATTTCGCACTCTAATCGAGAGAAGGCAGGAATGGATTTCTCGATTTGCAATACTCTCTTAGCAGGACAGCATCTTCAGAGTAAGAGAAGTAGTAGTGTTCCCGCTCTGCGTATAATCACTAGAACGACTTCCAGTAGACGGCGATGCCGATTCGCTGTACGGATTTCCACACAAGATTGGTGAAATGAGCTGCGGGCAGGTAGAAGTTGGGACGTGAAAAGTCGTACAGACTCTTTTCCTGCAGTCAAAATGAAGAAATTTAACTAACTCAAATTAAAAAAAAAATTCATTTGCTTTCATTTAGGTTTAAAAATGTGCTAGATGTTTTACAAGAAATGCGGTATCGACTTTAGTGGGAACGAGTTTCTTGGAATATTTCCATTGGACACCGGGCAACGGAATATGCTTCACTTCGTACCAGCCTGATTGTGATAGAGACAGGTAGGATTTGAGAATGTTGCGAGGTGATAGGCCTGAAAGAGGTATGATGCCTCAATGAATAAATCTTGAGGAAGAAATGCATCGCTGAAATCATATAGGGACGAAGATGTACTATGTAGGATCCGAACAATCGGCGTAACAAGCCCAAGTATTGTCATTAGGGTGGCGAAAACGGTACAGTACCGATACGCGGTACATTCTCGGTACGCGTACCGAACGGTACTCGATGTACCGGTACACTCTCAAAAAGCGAGAGTGGTGTACCGTAATGTACCGTGTACCGCGGTACACGGCCTCTCGCCGCGCGCTCTCTCGTGTACCGCGGTACACTGTACCGACGGTACACGACATCCTAATTTCTCCCTCTCTTGGCCTCACGAGTGATGAAGAGAGATAAATGCCCGCGTCCTCCGGTCCTGTGGCGTTGTGGCAAAGTTTTTGTCTATCAATCCAACCTTATCTGATTCGAATCCAATCAAGCTTAGATCTTGTTTAACTATGTTCTTGAACATCACTGAAGGATTTTCGTATGGAAATTATCACATATTTTATGTTTTTTTTGTAAAACGTAAAAAAATGCTCACGATGGTCAAATGTGCAATAAACATTTATATATTGTAACTGTTTCAACAATGTGCTTGAGTCTTCTCTCAAATATATTGGATAATGTTGTAGCGTAAATGATAGTTTTCTGAATATTTTACTAGTATCAGACGAGTAACGATGAGATATTAGCAGTCGACACACAAAAATTTTCAAAGATACTCAAGATAATAGCAAAACAAGATCTAAACTTGATTGGATTCGAACCAGATAAGGTTGGATTAATAGACAAAAACTTTACCACAACACCACAGGATCCGAGACCTCGACCGCTTATCTCTCTTCATGACTCGTGAGGTCAAGAGAGGGAGAAATTAGCATGTCGTGTACCGTCGGTACACGGTGTACCGCGGTACACTAGAGAGCGCGCGGCGAGAGGCCGTGTACCGCGGTACACGGTACATTCCGGTACACCACTCTCGCTTTTTGAGCGTGTACCGGTACACGACTGATGAGGTAGTGTACCAGTACACGTACCGCCGTTAGCCACCCTAATTGTCATCTATAATAAGTAACAAAATGAGCTATTAAATTTTAGTTTGTTTATCCACTAATTTCGTAGGTATTTCCAGGCAAAGCCACCGACAAAAGTTTTGACTTCCATTTCTGACCTAAACAATTCTTAATTATTTCTTTTTTATCAACCATTGAAACAAATGGACATCAAATATTGTCTTGCATTCGTTCTTTTCATCGATATATTTAGAGAAGGTATTTTGCTATTGAGAAAGTTCGGTGCATCCTTTCCACTTTCTTCCTTGTGATGCATCATAACACATATCACATGAGAATGCCTTAGAAATGCTCACTAACATTTATTAATGATTCTTGCAGTTTATGAGTAAAGAAAACTATGAGATTGAGGAATGTCGATGGTCCTTATGCAGTACTATAAATCCTTTGATGGCACTGAAAAATACTATTTTTAGAAACTCACAAAGCCCTGTGAAATTATGATGTAATTTAAAGCCGATTGCACAATTAGAAACTTTCTTAACATGGGGCTACACAATGTTACCTTCGGTAAGGCCTGATGTAGTACAATACGAGCCAGGGAGTTATGCTCAACGGCAGGGCGAGTAACTTAAATTGATTACTGTCGATTAGGAAAAGAATATCGGTCATTACGAAAAATGGAAGATCCTCTAAATCGGATACGTTGAAAAAAACGTTCAACATAGTCAAAGATCCTCCTAGCATTGGTAAAAGTGGAAGGCAAGCTTGGATAGTCAGCATCTGAGTGTTAAAATTGGATAAAATTTTAATTTAAAAATCGAACACCGTAACCAACGATCGATGTTGATGTACCGTACGTGGACTCATGCTGCTACTCAATTTATGAAGAATCAAGAGGATCTTAAATAATGTTTGTAATGTTTATCGAATTTCGGAATTTAATTTCTATTCCTCATTCAGCAACTCTGAATAATCACCTTTCTTCTGTAGAGGAAAAATGCGCCCGTAGTAGGAATCGCATTGAACATCATGTACAAGTAACAAACTAGCATGCCCTTAGATCGAATATCAGTTATTCCTGTGCAAAGTTATATTAATTGTATCCAAGGCAAGTGGTTCAACCTGTGTATGTGTAGTGTTTCAACGTTTCCGCGAGATTTGGATCATTCAAAAGTGTTACAACCGCATCCTCTTCGTCCGGTAGTGACAGTAGAGCGGCCTGTATCCAATCAGTTGATTGGGCATATCCTAATCTTCTTACTAAATATCCTGTGTAAACAGTGTAGCTCAGAACACATCGAAACACAACGCGCTTTATGCTCGGAGGATTGCTGAATTGGCGTTATTCACTGTGAACAAAAGTGTTACTAGATTTTTTTTTTTGATTTTTTAAAAATATTTCCTGAACTAGCCGACAAACTCCTTTGTCTGGTCTCATTTTTTAGTAAAGAATGAATTTACATACTCTCTGATCACTCGAAGACGATAGGCAAAGTGAAGGAGCAGGAAAAATCCCGAAAAATGTATGAGCTGAAGATAAAGCGATGCATCTGAATTGGAGATTTTATATTAGTGATTTAGGAATTCATCAAACTCAAATGGCAGAATTGCTTGCTCCAGTAGGTGCAAGGGCCGAGGTAAATTAGAAATGCTGAATCCGATACAGTAGTCATCCTCAAATTAACGAATCGTGGAGTAACTGCTCGAAAATAATTTACCTTGTTATCGATGCTATCCCAGTGGCGCAGCAAGCCATCTCAACAGTCGTTGTGATTTTGAGTAGAACTGAATATCCTCTGAGAAGTAACTATTTGTCATTGATCGGGAGTCAAAATGCAGGTCTAAATGTTCAGACTGCGGTACTGATCTTCTTAGAAAGAACAGAAACCACCCGATCATTACAAAAAGATATACTTGAGTGTGCTTGGCGTTTTCTTCAGTATCACAATGAAAAGCAGAATGTTTGACAGCCATCCGACAATATACACCAGTGAGCAAGCAACTATTATTATTGAGTCCTTTATAGGATATGTACGACTCGACATCGTAGATGAAAGGCTCACCTGCCAAGGGGCGTTCCATACAGAAGCTGCCCTATTCGCTTTATTATGATTGGCTTTCCACATGGTTAGTCTACAGTATTTGGTCAGTTCGTGGGCAGCTCGTTACGAATTGTCCGCAGCTGGTACGGTTATTGTATCCGTACTCCGATGCCCGTTCTCTAATATTGTACGAGAAATGTTCTAAATACGGGAAGGAGGGGATATATTCGAGGGATGGAGTGAGATAGAAGTATAATTGATCAAAGCTTGCTATCTGGTCAGGTAGGTTGAGTTATCTATATGTTATTCAAAAAGAAAACGAGGAAGGAGGAAATGGCCGTAAATCAATCAGAGTTGTTTTTTTTTGTTCCGGGTGGTTTTTCTTTCAAATAACAAGAGAAGCAGCCTAGAGATCACCCTATATTCTGTGCAAGGATAAAGCGGATTTCAAAAGAAAATACTTTTACAAATTAATTTGTTTGAATATGTGAATTCTCAAATAGTTTATGTGGGATTGCAACATCCAGTCGACAACTTTTTGACAAGGAATGAGTTGCTCAGAAAACAAGATGAGTTTCCCAAATGAGAGAATTTTAATGAGAAAAAAATGATATGTCAACATCTTTATATTTATTTCAGGCGAATATTTCAGATGTTTTTTGATGTTTTCATTCCAATGAATCCTTATCAATGATTCATTGAATCACCAGACACTCATCTTTCGTAGTTAGTACTCTTGAGTCATTGTCTATGCATTTCCTTATCACCGTAGATCACTTATAAACAGAGCGCTTCTAAAGACAACCACATTTTTAGAGCTTTTAGTCATAATTTATCTTTTTCTACATAACCGCTCTTCCGTATCACTTGCGCAAAAAAAACTCGATGACCCCTTTAAAGAATGTCGATTGCCTTCTCGCTCGGTTTTGCGATTGGACGCTTGATTGGATCAAAGAAGGATGAGGATAAGAAGACGAGGAAGAGGTATTACAATTTTAAAATGATACGTTCATGAAATGGACTTTGGTGCGTGTGCTTTTTTTCTATACTTCGGCGTGTCTCTAGCTTTGTTATGCTCTCTCGAAATCAAATCTGTTGTTTAGGAGCGGAACTTTTTATTATTTTAGACGATTGTTTATGATGGTATAGATAATATAAGTGTTAGAATTTGAGAGGTTCCAACAAAATCCCATTTCCAGAAATATCTATATCAAACGAGAGCGTCTCCCGGATGAGTTGAGAATGACCGTACCTCTGGATGAGATAAAAGAAGCGACAGCGAAGAAATCATGACTTTTTGAGAATGTACTCTGATGCCGATCAATTACTATTTATAAGTATAAACTTACAAGTTAAATATGAAAAATAAGATTGTCAGAAATGACCCCCATCCCCATGGAATATCTACGGCCCCCTCAAAGTAAAAAACTCCTCAATCTTCACGACCCCCTCACGTTTCAAATACACTTTCAACCAGAACAGAGCAAAATGAAATATTTATCGGCATTCGCCGATGGCTATCGGATAGAACGGAGGTACCGTCAGTCGAATTGGTCCGTATTCGATGATGTCTGACAGATGACGAACTCAACGATGTAGTCAACTGATGAACGTGCAATGAGGTCAGTTCAGTTAGCTATAAAGTGAAAACAGCCATACGAAGGATTATAAACATTTGATGATGGCATTTGAGGTGGGGATCTCGGATAAATATACGATAACAGAGAACTTTCTCAGAAAAATGCCTCACTGATGACAAGAATATTTATCATGGACCGGACACACATATATGTATACTATATATAGATATGAACATCGATTTTAACCATTCAAAAATAATTTTCAAGATTCTGTAAACAAAGATCGTTGATCAGATAATTGAAACTCGGTTTTCCATATTTTGTGATATTCGTACGAGCCCAGTGATAGCACTGAAAGACAAACATATTTGTGATCTTTATTAGATTTGCATATACGTCTCACGCACTAGATTTTTGACACTATTTCATAAAGTAAAATTGGAGAAATGCAAATTGAAACCGACCTTCGATATGGTCTTACATAGTACATTACCAACCAGGGAGTGATTGTCGGAGAGAGTGCGAGTAACTAAATGATTTAGATATATAGTTTTTTTTGGAAAACTATTGCTCACGAAAAATGGAACGTCATCGAACATGGCTATGTTGAAGAATACATTCAAAATGGTACATATTCCTCCCAACATCGAAAGAAATGGAAGGCATGCTTGAATAGTCAGCATCTTAATTTCTGTATTTGTTGCTTTAAGTGATGCATGTATGTCAGTACTTTCACAAGAGATCGATGTTGTTGAGTCGTTCGAGCACTCATTCGCAAGCTTAACTGATTCAGGACAAGAAGGATCTGTATGGTGAATATAACAATTTTTTTCGAAATTTTGTATTTTCTAAATTCATAAAAAAAACTCACCGTTCGTCGGTATGAGAATATTTTACATGTCGTCGGAAAAAGAGTTAAGAACATGTAAAAATAGCAAACTTGCATACTCGTATCGTTGGCTTTAGCTACTCCTGAGAGGAAATTGAAGGTATCACTACAAATGTGCGAAACCTGCGTGGGTGTAGTGTTTGATGTTCTCAGCAAGTCTAGTTCCCTTCACAAATGCAAGAACAGTACTTTCATCGTTGTTCAAACTTAGAAGCGCCACCTTAATAGTATTTCATTTGCTCAGATAAGCAAAGTAAAGATCTTCACCAAATGGCCAAAGAGTAAAAAGTAGCTGAGAAAACACTGAAACACAACACGGTATTTGCTCGGGGGAATCCTGAACTTGAGTACAATACACCCAGAATGAACATGCTTACTATTGAGTGTATCCTATACTGGGATATGACACCTAGTGTATGATATACATACAAATCTCTCGTTTGCTCTCTCGACGTTCGAATACACTCACTATTGAGTATATTGTGCACTAGGTGTTTCATCTCAGTATATTCATTATCTGTCTAATACTCAATGACTCCTCGTTACATTTTGAGTAATCTCAGTCGATAATCAAAGTGATGGAGTACAAGGAAAACACACACATGTGAGAAATGAAGATTAAGTGCGGACGCTGCATGACTTAAGATCTTATTACGTTCAAAGTTAATTATTAAAGTCACCCAAGCGGCATATTACAGCGCTCCAATATGTACATGGACCGAGGAACACTAGCATAGCTGAACCCGACAGAGTTATCATCCTAGAAGTAAAAAATTCTTTAAGAACGAAATTGAATTTATTTGAGTGGCAATTGGCAACTCACCTTGTTATGGATAATAATCCAGAGACGCAACAGATAGTTTCAAGAGTAGCGGTGATTTTCAGAAGCAATGAGTATCCTCTGAAATTAGATGTTAACATGCCGTCTTCTACGAAGTTACATTACTTGAGTCTAGACGGTGTTCTCGTTGAAATGATAGTGAAAAGAAGAGCATTAGACACAATTCCAGCACAATAAACCAGTGCACAAGCGACTATTATTATTACATCTTTGAGGGGATAAATACGGTACGACATCTCGATAGATGATGTCTTGAAGAAAGGCGAAATTCCCACTTTCTTTCTCTTCCGTCCATTAATGATAAGTTTAGATTGGCATGAAGCACTTGTGCCGTGGCAGTTAACCATAACAAGAATTGCTCGTAGTGATTGTAGTTTGTATAATTATAGTGTGTATTATATAAATGTTAAGGAGTTATTCCTCTCCCAAGATCGTAGTTGACTACTGTGCAAAATCAAATGGCAGCTTCTATTAGTGTGCAATTGGACATGTTGTATCTTGAGAAGCTCAATGTAAAGATCGAACTTGTGAGAAAGCCGTTCAAAAATACATGCCAATTACAGAGTATGAAATGAATAATGCACGTGTATACGAAACATTTCATAATCACAGCGAAGGTGCAGAGAATGATGTACCCAAGTCATTTTGTGCTTTGAGAAAAAATGACTGAGATGTGGACACCACCTCTCTCAAACCGCCTCTCTCACCCGCTCACCCAGGCATGATTTCTATCGCAACTTTCCGAAACGTATCTACATTATTCCTTTTCGAATCTTACCCTTCTTCCCCTCACTGCCGTAGTTGCGTTGGGGTGGAGCGGTCGGCGCGGGATGACTGATATCCGACATCTGATGTATATGCCAGTGTTGTTCACTTACCTGTAAATGCAATTCACTAGACATTCCAACTACAGGAAAATGAACTGCCCTGATCCTGGTGACTTTTTTTCTGGGTGTTTTGTAATCCGTACGTGCCGAGAATGTTCATTCTCTCCTGACAAGACACTGAGACATTTGATAAGTCGTCAATATGTCTTTTCACGCACAAATCCCCGCCTCCATAACCAATCTTTGGTTCTCTCTGTCTCGATCACTCGCGCATTTCTCAGAGTAGTTCGACTACACTGACGCATTACGCGAGATGCATCCTTCCATCGCCACTTTTGGCAGCGATGAAACCGAGATCAGAGTTAGTTCGGCTCAAACCAACACGAATGGAATGATTGTTTTATGTCATGCTACATTAGAATAGAAGTTGAAATTCGGGTTAATAATTGGTAAAAATATCGGTCCTTTTCATATACGTTCTCATCATAATCTGCAAACCGGTGAAGATAGTGTGTGAAGTGAAGAGAAAAACATTTATTTACCCGAATTACAACCTTTACCTCAGATAATCGAAATCGCCCACTGTACGTCCATTGCCTTCTTCACATTTGCCGTGCTGTTAAATTCCCTTTTGATATACATTATCGCCAACCATTCGTCTGTTCACGCGGGAAACTACTTCAAAGTAAGTGGTTAATATAAAATCGAAACGAGTAGCTAATTGAAGGATATAATTGAATACTCCGGAGGTACATTAATTATTCGTCAAATATTTCACATGAATCAATCTCAGAACGTCCAAACAATCATCGCGCACATAATGTGCGCACTGATAATCATGCTCTCAAGACCGGTAGTAACTGAATTAAGAATGAATGAAATTGCATCATTCATAGGCAATTCACCTCCACGGAGGAATTTTCTTCATTGGCGGCCATCTTCGATTCTTACCTTTCTCTTTCACATTTACTGTCTTCCTCATCTATGGATACATCGCAGTCTTGGTTCATGTCAGGACACGAGACTCAATATCGATCTTATCAATCCAAAAATTCAGAAAACTGTTGCAATTGCTACTATGACAGTCTTCCGGGTATGGAGTATGTCACGGTGGGTGTCCTTATTTTTGCACATCACATAGGGCATATTCCTCCACTACTAGGGTTTGGGAAAAGGCGCAATTATGCATAATCGATTAAGCACTCAATTTACGATTTTGTTTACTAAAAACTTGTTTTTCTTCCAGTCGCCCTTCGTCCTTGCCGTCTTTCTCTTTTCCGCTCATTCCGATCGTGGGATTTTCCATTGTAATTCCTCCAACCCTCTTCCACATGTTCCTGCTGTACCCAACCGAGGCGAAACAGAAAATGTGCTTTATCCGAGGTAAGTTTTGTATGGCTCGGCAAATTAAGTTCATTTACGGAAATGAAACATGTTTTTTTCAGGATTTTTATTTTCTTGAATTCAGATAATAATAAAGTTACATAGTGATAACGAAATTCTTTTCAGATCTGCGAGGGTACTGCATAGAAACCGTCGGGGAAGCCGTGCGAAGACACTTCCCACCCGACTCCGGCTTTGTGATATCGCCTCTCCAGGTAAGCCATAGCTAGAAGTACTATTGGAACCTCTGGCTAAACAATATTAGCTGGCTATCAGAAATACTTAATTGCTTGTTGTGGAAATTTTGAATTTTACTAATCTGAATAATAAGCTTGTTCAGTTGGGCGATTGGCACAATTATCCACTCACTGCATCTCTCGTGATTACAGTCGTCACAATGACGATTTCGCTCACGATAGTTCTCGTTGGCTCCTTCTTGATTATGCAACGTGTAATGCACTTCACTCTATTGAGAATATTTAATTGGTTTTTTTAAACTGCTTTAAAATTAAAAAAAATATGTATTTTGCTTCAGGCGGGCGAATCAAATGATATAAAAATGCACCGACAGCTCTCCCGCGCACTCATCCTTCAGGTACGATAGATTCCTTTTGTTGCATTCATCATCGCTGACGTGTCAGAAACGGTCTCGTTACTCTGCACAATGTTGCACCCGGTCGATAGAATTGCCGAAATGACGAGACCATGTCTGACCCAAACGACCATACGTCATTAATCATTCACGTGATTTAGTCATGAATATCGTCATTAAGTAAGTGCGTCTGTAATGGTTAAACTCCGTCCATACTGCAGATTCTCATTCCCGCTGCACTACTCCATATCCCCATGGCAGTTGCTCTCACCGGATCGCTTATCGGCGAAAATATGGAGATTCTTTTTATGTGCATGCCAATCAGCAACGCTTTGTGAGTTGGTTGGACTGTTTTCTCTTCCATTCCACGAAGTGCGAAGTCCAGAAACAGCGGTAATGCAATTTGCATGGTCGACGATCGTTTATCGTGTTGCCAACAACGCTCGATTGCAGGTACACCTGTCTCGATCCTTTAGGAATCATAATCAGCGTGAAATCGTATCGGAAGGGAGTGAAAGGTGCGAATTACCATCGATAATGGCATTAACTGCGTAGAAGCATCGTAGATCAACGAGTGATGAATTGCATCAAGAGAAAAATACAATTTGATGGATCCGTTTTTGGGCAATCAGTTCTAGCTAGTGAGCGAATAGAAATTCATACTGCAGAAAAGAAGAAAAATATGCCATTACAAGTTCACTACTTAGGACTGCTCCGCATTTTCAAATCGTCCGCTGTCGGGCCTATGCTCGACCCATATCGTAATGCGACAGAGATGCCGAAGCATCCAGAAGTTTCCCTTGAATCGACTGCGAAGATGCACTCGCAGTAAATCGCCTGAATCAGTTTGACAACCAAAATCACGCGTTTCGCTCTTTTCCTGTTGATTTTTGATTTTTTGTCTTTGGCATTGATATAATTAAAGATCACAGAGAGAGAGAGATCGCGAGCAGAAGCGGAAATGCAGTCAATTCTACTGTTCCTGTTCACAATGGAAAAGAGGAGTAGAAAATGATTCAACTTAGAATTCCATTCTGATGATAAAGGGGGAACACCAAAACGTGCTTTATTGATGACTATCTTAATTAATTAATTTTCTATCATGCTGAATGGACCATGATAGTCATCATAAAATAAAGACGGACTGGGAATTCGCTTTGAATTTGTTTGCCCTTTCACTCATAGTGCCGCTCTAAAGCGAGTTGGTTGTACATAATTTAGTTGGATCTTACGTTGATTTCCCCGCGTGTTGTTTGGAATATCTCAATGCTGCGAAAAAGGCATGGTGATGGGAGAATCAGATTCTCCGCAAAAAAACCCTGAGCATGAAGGGTGTACACTGGAGTCTCCAACACAGTGTCTAGAGGGGCGATGACGACGAGGAGGAGAACCCTCCTCCGGACGGACGACCTTGCAGCAGCAGTTACAGCTGCTGCCGTCGAGTTGCTGCTACAGAGTCGCAAGAATGGAGCCACGCTCTGCAGCACACTCAATTTTGCTAAATTCATCCCGTTAAGCGTCCAGATCATGATTTTAGCTATTGCAGTAAATTATATTCGAGCAAATTCGGAAGCGCTGCCAAAAAGGAAGTTCACGACCTTCGATAGATTCCACTGATCTTGCTTTATAAAGTGCTTTAAAATATTGTTAAAGGCTCGCGTATACACATCTGTTAAGCGTGGCAGTGAATACGGGTTCTGGAGGTTTTATAAGATCAATGCCGTACCAAAGTGCCATGCAGGACCGGAAGAGGACTAAGTATATTCTTATGTGTATGCTATAGATAAACATGCTTTTAAAGAAGGAGTACCACGAAACCAACGTTGCTTGATTTTCAATTATCCCTTAAAGTGCACCGGAGTGCGAAAAATGGAGCGCACACGCTCGCATTGGAGGCATTTCTGAATGTTCCCTTATGAAAATTATTATATTTTAGATGTCCAAAAATAACTGCCAGTTTTTGGGGCGCAATTGTGAGAAGTTCAATGCCTGAATCGAACTGGTTAAAAAGCCCAAAACGCCCTCAGTCTTTGGGGTGGCGTTGTGGTGGTGCAGTCGGCGCGGGATGGCTTATATCTGATATCTGTGTCAGTATTGTTCCCTCTCCTGTAAGTGCAATTCGCAAGTCATTCAAATTACATGTAAGTGAACTTGGTGCCCTGATCCATGTGACTTTTATTTTGAGTGTCTTATAATCCTGTACTGAACTGGTGTCGAGAATGCTCATTTCCTCATGACAAGTCACGCCTCATGAGGTACGTCGTCAATATAGCTCATTCATTGCCTGTGGTTCTCGCTGTCTGTGTCTCGCGCATTCGCTCATTTCTCAGATCAGTTCGGCTGCTTATTGCGCAATGCATCCTTTCATCCTCACTTATGGCAGCGATGAAACCGAGATTCAAGTGAGACTAAAAACAACCTAACGAGTGACATGATTGTTTTATGCAATGTAAATTTAGATAATCGAAATCGCCAATTTTATGTCGATCGTTTTCTTCTTATTTGCCGTGCTGATAAATTCCCTTCTAATCTACGTCATAGCTAAGCATTCGTCTGTTCACGCGGGAAACTACTTTAAGGTAAGTGGTCAATTTAAAAGAATGTGAAACGAGTAACTAGAGAGAGGATATAATTGAATTCTCCGGAGGCACTTTAATTTTTACGAATTTTAGAACGTCCAAACAATTATTGCGTGCGTCAATATAATGTGCGCGCTTATCATCATGCTCTCAAGACCGGTATCTTTTTTTATATTTTTAAAAAGT
Source organism: Pristionchus fissidentatus (assembly GCA_036245785.1). Classification (NCBI taxonomy): domain Eukaryota; kingdom Metazoa; phylum Nematoda; class Chromadorea; order Rhabditida; family Neodiplogasteridae; genus Pristionchus; species Pristionchus fissidentatus. The sequence continues at coordinate 10,651,177 of BTSY01000004.1, forward strand.
TTCTCAATTTTATGTAATTGACAATGAGGTGATATGTGAGAAATAACTAGGTCCTTTTCTATGATGTGAGGTAAGGGAGCTCAACCGCTTTCTCACTATCATGTCTATTCTGCGAAACAACGATTGCATCATTCATAGGCAATTCACCTCCACGGAGGAATTTTCTTTGTTGGCGGTCATATTCGCTTCTTGCCGTTCTCTTTTACACTCACTGTCGCCCTCATCTACGCATACATAGCAGTCTTCTTTGAAGTCAGTATCGTAAATTTATTTTGAAAAAAAGACAACACAATTTCAGAAGACTGTTGCACTTGCGACGCTAATGATCTGCCGAGTGTGGAGTATGTCACGGTGGGTTGCCGCGCTATTCCATATCTGCGAACAAGCCATGATGTCACTAATTAAAAAAACATTTAATTTAAGTTATTTGTTTGAAGGCACAGTCCAATTTACGATTTCGTACAATGAGCCTTGCAGCCGTTTATCGTCGTTGCCGTCTTCATACTTCTTACTCATTCCGATCGTCGGGTTTTCCATTGTAATTCCGCCAACTATCTTCCACATGGTCTTACTGTACCCAACCGAAGAGAAACAGGAAATGTGCTTCATCCGAGGTATGATTTGTCACTCGCAAGAAGATATGTCTTCAGGATGTTCCAAAGATATATTTTTCGTTAAATTCAGATAATAAACCTAGTCATAGCGAAATCAGCTTCAGATGTGCGCGGCGACTGCATGGAAACCGTTGGTGAAGCCGTGCGAAGACACTTCCCACCCGATTCTGGCTTTCTGATATCGCCCCTAGAGGTATACGAAAGACCATAGAGAGTGTTTGCACTCGGAGTGAGACAATACTAATATAATCAACCAGCATTTCTGTCTCAAACTGTGATTTTCGGGGGGGGGGGTGACACTTCCTCAACGCGACATTTCCGCAACGAGGCTTTTAACTGCTCTAAACCTATCTGCAAATCTCCACCAAAGCGTTATCATGATCAGAATCACGAGGGCTTTCAAACCCACAAATTAGCTAATTAGCTAATTAAAATTTGGCTAATTAGCAGAAAATTCAAAATGGTCAGAAAAATACAGCAACAAGCCGTATCGATTGAGGTGAGCAAATAACTAACAGGGGAAAAAGTTCATACGGATTCCTGGAGTTTGAGAAAAGTTATAAGCCGTTGCGGAAATGTCGGTTGCGGAATTGTCACCCCCCACAGTCTCATGGCCAATGCATTTCGAAAGCTGCACGCGAAGCACGCGTGGTGTGATTTGTGGTGTAGTGGGGGGGGGGGGGGAATTAGTCGACGAAAAGAAATGAGTCTCAGAAAAATGCGGCAAGAACTTTTGCATGGGGTGGGGGTCGAACCCCCGACCCCTCCTTGACACACTACTTACTTACCTTGCGCTACCCTATCGTGCGAAATCTCCTGCGTCGGCCCAAGCCGCCAGTGTGCTTCGAGCCATTACAGTATGCCAACAATCTGTACGGGAGTACACAAACCGCTCCTTCTGTCCCAGTGGGCGGAGTTTCAAGGCTGTTTTGTTCTTGCATTGCGCTATGCCTTTTCATGAGACTGTGCCCCCCCTTAATTTTCGATGATATCTTATTCAGTTGAACGATTGGCACAACAATGCTCTCACCGTTTCTCTACTGCTAATACTCGCGATTATGTCGACCTCACTCATCATCGGCCTCATTGGATCCTTTTGGATTATGCAACGCGTAAAGAATTTAACTTTAACGATAATACTTGCTCAGATTTTTTGCTTTTCTTTAAACGAAACAATAGGGTATTTTGCCAAATAATCTTGTACTGTGTATAGCCGGAAGGTAGAGTGGGTAGATTTTATTCGTTTATCGGACGTTTGGGCAAATCAGTGACATCAATAGCGATTGTAATTACCTACTATGACAACTCACAGGAACATAAGTCTACGACTTCATAAGTCTAAGCTGGGCAGCCGAAAGTCTAATGGAAGCAGGGGAGCGTGGCGCTTAGCATTTGAAAGTCGACACTGTCCAGCCCATAAGTTTAGAGTCGTAGACTTATTTCCCCCTGAGAAGTACGAATCTCGGAGTAAAAACATTGTTCTGCAGGCGGGCGAATCGCACGACATTAGAATGCATCGACAGCTCTCCCGTGCACTGATAATACAGGTACAGTAGATGTTCTTCTTATTGTCGCTGACGGGTAAGAAATGGACTCATCATTCCACGCCCTGTCACATTTTCCGAATAGTCAAGGGAATTGGCGAAATGAGTAGACTATGTATGACCGCTACCACACCATCCGTCTTAATCTACTGATGAATATTAGAGTAGAAATCTGTTATATCTATAGTACGGTTGCGAAAACGGTATATTCTTTGTACGCATACCAAAGGATACATGATGTGTACATGATGTACACGTCGAAAAAGCCAGAGAGTTATGTACCGGAACGTACCGTCTACAGCGGTACACGGTACGTTCCGGTACATCACTCTCCCTTTTTCGACGTGTACCTGTCCACGACTGATGAGGTAGTGTACCAGTACACGTACCGCCATTAGCCACCCTAATTGTAAGCTATAGCCATAGAAATACATGTCCTCACGAATTGTTTGTTCCGATTGTGTTCCGATTGTTCCTTGTAATGTTCCTCCTAGCAAGAGCATGACCAGGAACAATTGGAAAGCAACCAGGATCGTAAAATTTTGAAGTTGACGCTAATGATTGTATTTTGAATAATTTTAATCGTACTACGAATTTAAGATAGTGTACTGTGCTAAATGTCTGCAGTTATGGCCAATCATCATCTTACAGATTCTCATACCTGCCGCACTACTCCAAGTTCCTATGGCAATTGGCCTCATCGGCTCTCTAATGGGCGAAAATATGGAAATACTTTTCATGTGCATGCCAACCAACAATGCTTTGTGAGTTCGATTGTTATACGCCGCAAAAATATCCATTCCATGAAGTACATACAATTTAGAAAAAAATGAAGAAGCAGTATGTAAATTATTAATTTGTTATTTTAATTTATTTTCGTACACCACAAGGATACGTTAAATAAATGAATAAAATACATAAATAAATGATTTCCCTACTGCCTCTTTTTCCTAGAAAATAATTTTTTTAAAAATAATTTTAAAAAACATGGTCGGTGATCTTTTACCATGTTCCTAGCAATGTACGGTTACAGATACACCTGTCTCGATCCGATAGGAATCATAATCAGCGTGAAAACGTACCGGAGGGGAGTAGCAGGTGCGAGATGATATTCACTATGAATTAGAGTAGAATCATCGTGGATCAAAGTACCATGGTTTTTTTTTTAAATTATCAGTAGTTTTTTAGCCTTCCATTGCAATTAGCATGAAAATAGTAATTGAAACTGAGGCTATGAAAATATTAAAAGTCATTTCAAAACAACTATTTAGAACTGTTCTGCGTGTGTAAGTCTTCCGCTGTCGGACCTACTCGAAATTCATATCGTAAAAGAACCGAGATTGACAAGCCAACGCATCCAGAAGTGTCCCAAGAATCTACTGCAAAGAACACTAGCAGTTAATTATCTGAATGGGAATCAGATTGAAAATCACGTGTTTAACTTTTTTACTGTCGATGTTTGACATCTTGCCTCTCGAATAAATATAATTAATTGCTATAGAACTAAACGTAGAAAACCAAGAAGCAGAAGCGGAAATACAGAAAATTCTACTGATCCCAAAATGGCATCGCTATTCGACGGCGAGATAAAGAAATTTGATTTCTAGATGAACTTGCCTTATCAATGTTTCGGACGATTTTGAAATTTCTCTAGTGTTCTATGTCGTCAATTCGCTGTAGATTTCAGAAATGTTATGCTGAATTGCATCTAGGAGTACGAGGAAGAGCCGAATGAAACCAAAGTTGCATGTTGCTCATCAGTCCTACAATGAGAACAACACCTCCTGATTTGAAACGGCCGAAATCCGACAGCGCAAAGTTTGCATATCAAATCGAACAAGACTTATCCGAAAGACGAAAACCAAACGAAAGACGAAAACTCATTAAATGCGAACTTTATCACACTAAAAAGGTCTCCTACCTACAATAGTTGGTTAATCACAACATACTCTGTCTGGTGTCTGAGTAGATGTTTTCACATTGATATGAGAAAAGTGGAAATAAATTCGGTTGAACTTCATCATATTTTAAATTGCGTTTTTTGCGAGTCCATCTCTCACATTACTAAGATATTTACTGCCTTCGCGATCGGTCTAAATTCAATAAATCATATGACTCTCATACCTCGCCCCGCACGCATTTCGCTCTGCTGGCTCAATCGCAGGGCTGTCTGTACCGTTGAGAAGCTTTGTCGGAAAGATAGCGGGATGCATCCGTTCATCCTCACGTATGGCAGCGACGAAATGGAGATGCAGGTTAGTTCCTAACGAAAATAGCAAATTATTATTATTATGTTGTGCCTTTCAAAACTAATTTAGATCATCGAAGTTGCCCAATGGACGTCCATCGCTTTCTTCGCTTTCGCCGTTCTGATAAATTCCCTTTTGATCTACGCCATTGCCAAGTATTCGTCTGAACAGGCGGGAAACTACTTCAAGGCAGGCAGTCAAGCTATTGGCGAAACGTGCAATGCAAGAAACGATACAATTCAATTTTCCTTCAGCAAAAAGCAAATCGATTTTAGATGATCCAGACGATAATTGCATGCAGCAATATAATGTGCGCACTTATTATCATGCTTTCAAGACCGGTAAGCTGTTTTTGTTGCGTCCCAATTTTATGTCATTGAGACATTTTTTAATAAAAACATATTTATGATATTCGAGCAATGCTTAGGCAGTTTGACTGTTTTGCGATAAAGAGCAAAATAGCTATCTCATTATCACCCTGATTCTGCGAAAAGAAGATTGACAGGCATTTCATCTCCACGGCGGCATATTCTTTATTGGTGGCCATCTTCGCTTTCTTCCCTTCTCTTTCACACTCACAGTCGTCCTCATCTATGCCTACATTGCAGTCTTCGTGCAAGTGAGGACATTTATGAGAAAGAACTGTGGAAAAATAAGTATTTAATTTTTTTAACATCATTTTTTCTAAAATCAGAAGACAGTCGCAATCGCAACGATGACGATGTTACGGGTGTGTAGCATGTCACGGTGGGTGCTCACAATTTGTCTTTTAAAGGAGGTATTTTGCTCTAAATGTGGTACACTCTCTCTCGTACACAAACAGATCAAGATACTGCATTTAGGAATTCAAATTATGAATTATTGATTTCGAATTACAGTCGCTTTTCATCATTGCCGTCCTGCCTTCAATTCATTCCCTCCATGGGAATTGTGCTTGTAATTCCGCCCACCCTCTTCCACATGGTCCTGCTATACCCGACCGAAGAAAAGCTGGCAATCTGCTTCATCAGAGGTAACATTTACATTGCTGTATCCTTTACCGATTTTTTTGCTGTGCTGGCTGATCAGTTTGGTAAACCAATTATGAATCACCATGGTGAGGCCGGAGTGGACCGCAATCAGTGAACCAAATTTTACTAAAAATAGGTGAATTTCGCTATCTATAGTCCATTTAATGAGTTTTATAGTTCCTGCGAAATCAGTTGTAGATCTGCAAGGTCGCTGCATGGAAACAGTGGGTGAAGCTGTGCTAAGACACTTCCCACCCGATTCCGGCTTTCTGATATCGCCTCTCCAGGTAATAATAAGACACTGGCACAGCACGGTTGGTATCTTCGAATGGGGACAACAAAAAAGGTAAAGGGGCTTTTTTTAGACAACAAAAAAGTAAAAAAATAAAGTTGCTACCGGAATCAAGAGGACGCCGACAAGCGACTACTCTGCCAGGGCCACCGCACATCATTCCACAGGCCGGTCAACCATCCAGAAAGGCCTTTGGAGTGAGAGATCGTGTGAAATAGAGAGGGACCCTCTCACTTTTGCACACTCTCTCGCTCTAACCCTGGTATGTAGGTTTGGAATCATGTGACCGGTAAGGCCGGTGGGCCCCGGCAGAGTGAGATAACATGACAATGCTTAGAGAAGTTCAGCATCACTTCTGTCTCGATAAGTAGAATTTCGATAAAGATTAAAACATTACTAAAAACAAAGAATAGATGGGCGATTGGCACAACTACCCACTCACCGTCTCTCTCGTACTCACCGTCACCATAATGTCAACGTCGCTCGCCATCGGTCTATTCGGATCCTTCTGGATTCTGCGACGTGTATGAACTTCACACTGATTCGCGTTTAGAGGCTTTTGCTCTTTTTGGGTAAAACAAGCACAATGATATGCTTAAGGCAGGCGAATCGAGTGACATCAAGATGCACCGACAGCTCTCGCGAGCGCTCATCATTCAGGTACAGCATAGATTATGGGCGTTGATGATCATACAGACGCGATCAATCGTACAATTTCTTAATGACACCTCACAAATAGGCGCAGAGTTGCACGTACAGTGTCCAATCACCGCTTACCATATTCCAGATTCTCATTCCTGCTGCGCTACTCCATGTCCCTATGGCAGTTGCTCTTATCGGCTCCCTAATAGGGGAAAATATGGAAATTCTATTTATGTGCATGCCAATATGCAACTCACTGTGGGTTGGATTGCATTCTTCTGGGTCAAGAAGTAGGACAAGTTGAACAACGGCGGAGGTAGTGATGCGATTTTGAAAGACATAGCCGCTAATCGTTTGCCGTGTTGTTAACAATACCCTATTGTAGATATACCTGTCTCGATCCGCTTGGAATCATATTCAGCGTCAAATCTTACCGGCAGGGGCTGGCAGGTGGGCGAACTGATATTGACTATGAAAGGAATTAAGTAGAATCATCGGATTACATCGAGAAAAGCAAGGTAATTATATAATGACTGTATAATCAAATTTGATCTAATGTATCCGTTTTTGGGCCTCCATTACCTGTTAATATGAAAACGGTATTCAATACTGCGGACAAGAACATTATCACGCTACATCAAAGCCACTATTTAGAAATGTTCCGCATATGCAAGTCATCCACAATTGGTCCAATTCTCGATGGCAACACGACCGAGATGAAGCTTCCGGAGCTGTCGCCGGAAACTACTCTGAAGAAGCACTCGCAGTAAATCTCCTGAATCATTGTGCCAAACTAAATCACACGTTTTCCTGTTGAAGCGTAATTTTCCTCTCTCGTAAATGCGATTATAATTGTTACTATACACATCTCAATGAATGAAATGATTAAAGCGTACCGGCAGAAGTGGAAATGCAATCCATTCTTCTGTTTCCGTCGCTACGGAGAAAATAGTCGCAAATTATTGAACTGAAGGATTCTCAGAATTGTGTTCTGCAAATATCGGGGAAGCACGAGCGCACGTTTTGTTGTTGAAGAAACAGAACATCTTCACTTCCAACAGTGAAGCAGTAGAAACGACGCACCTCCTTCTTGACGGAATCGTTGTGAATAAAGCTGCGACGGCATGCGATAAGCAGAAAGGAGTTGTTGAGAGACAAAACAAACTACGAGTATTTGATAAGATGTCGAAATTCAAATAAAAAATAGAATTAGATTCCACTCGAATACATTGGAGGTGAAGCAAATTAGTTAGTAGATTCAAACTGAGCAATCGTGGATTGTTTTTTTCTCTAACCAAACAAATGTTGACTCACAGTCAGTGAAAGAAAAAGGTTAGAAAATGAGAACAGATTGTCATCGGCTTTCTGAAAATATATTGGCTGCATCTAGTTTAAATTGATATTTCTGATGGAAAATGGTAAATGGTAGTCACAGCTAAGTTGGTCTCTATTCCAGCAATATTTCACCAGCTTCGTAGCATTTTAATGTTTCGTAATTTGCTATTTGCATTTCTAAACATTGACGTATTCACACCATATAGTCGAATCAGTTCTTTATCTCGAAAACCATAAAATAGAATGTCTGATCAGTTTGAAATTCGCAATTTAATGCGCGCTGTATGCGCGCGCATAACATATTATGACGTATTGCTTGGACGATATTAGTCGTATAATCAGTTCCTGGAATTAATACGATGCTAATTTCATTAGCTTTTAGCAAATACTTCTGAAAAATTGCCGTCCTCACATGCCGAGACATTATGAGCAACAAGATGGGATTTGCGAACGTCGAAATCGAATTGATCACGTGATGCTGCAAGAATATCAATACAAAACATCGATGATTATTCTAAGTTTTAAATCTGACCAAATTGCGAATTTCTTCCATCAATTCGAAGTCATCAAGAACGTAGGAATAGGCCCAAATAAACTAGAAAGAGAGAGAGATTTTGAAAAGTGAGCGACAATTGAATTAGAAGAAAATACGTACTTTATGCGCGCAATAAACGATTCCGACTAGAGAGAAAGTGCATCCATGCAGAATCAGCCCCTTCCTCTTAGAGACGATCGAGTGAGAAGACAGTACCTGTTTTGCTGCCATAATCTTAGCTGCACTAAATGGGCTGTAGGGAAAAAAATCATAAAATACCGAAACACCTTGTCCCTCAGAACATCAGTTAATCGAGCGACGCACGCGGCGTTAATACAAACTGCGAAAACTACGTAAACCGCACCCAACACACCGCAGAATAAACGATGACACTGCAGATTCATGCATTACGAATAACATATCAATGTGGACAACAGGGGTTGAAAGTAGAGGTATCTTCCCATACCATTCCGAAGGTTTGGTCAAGTGCGCGAAACACTTCACGACCATAGGCATCCACTGTCCATTCGAGGTCGGCGAATATGAAACAGAATTGAGAAACAAGTGAAATAATGAATTGAAGGAGAACCATGTAATTAACTTTTCGTCTAGTCCACAGCTAAATGTTTCATTTCATGTACAAACATTTTTACCGACATGCCTCTGATGTAAGATTAATTTGTTTTAAGACCAGATACCGATTCCACAGCATCAACAATTGTCCGATTAACTCGGAGAACATAGTACCGTAGGAAAATATCTGTGAAGCAAGTAATGTTGTCAGCGTAAGAATAAAAATTCAACTGGGTCTAAATTACATTCGAGATTCCCGAAAAGAGAAAAGTGAGAGCTGAGAATTTCCATCTTTCTCATTTTACTATATGTGCCACTGTAAAACCGACAAGCGCTACCTTGTTAGATAATTTCTATAGCGACAATGACTACATGCTTATACTTTTCAACAAAGTTAGTTCATTCAAGCCGCGAAGAACAGGGCAGATCACGTACATTTCCGAGTCTCAATAGTGGATCGGCCCATTGTCGCATTGGAAGTTTGGCAGCCACTTTTATCCACCACGTAGACAGAGTTGTTATGATTCCAGACACTCCTTGACGAATACGATGGAATAAAATCACTTATAGAAGGTCCCACCAGTTGCATAGAAGAGTAGGAAGTAGGGCGATCTTCCGAGAATAGGACACTTTACCCACAAGCAAACCATGAGTGAAACAAAGATTGCGGAGAGGGTGAGATCAATACAGCCGTGTGCGAGATACGGCAACATTCTGAAAACAGAGTTAGCGAGGGAAGCCTTGTTATGATGTATGATATAAGAAAGTCGACGGAAGAATGAGAATACATATTGTTTGTTGAACATTATAAATCATGATTTTCCCCCGATGAATGCCTTAGTTATATACAAAGGAGGTGTACTGAGAAAATCGTACATTCTTCCTATAAGTTTTCATGACAAGGGAGTGACTGAATGTATTTTTTTTGCACACTGAGAAAGTTCAGAAATTGTTGTGTTCAGTGAACTGCTTACGAGTTCTGTGACTTTTTGTAACATTTTTGTTTCTGTTGTTTTTTTACAAATTCTTCTCTCACGTTTCGACAGAGAATCGTAGGATGTAAGTGAGTCGAAGTGGCAGTACACACGCAAAGAGTTTACGGACCGTGCACTTTTCTGTGTTTTCAATCGCTAATTTGCGAAGAGGAATTTGTTGTTCAGCCATATCAATGCTGGGAAAGTCGCCGGTTAGATGTCTGGAGTAATTGTACATTCGGTTCACACACTGACTTCGCTCTATTACAGGCACAGTCCCAGTTTAACGGAATCGAAAAAGTTTAACGGAACAATTTAACGGGATCTTACAACTCGGCAAACTAAATATCCTACGGCAATGATGAAGCGGAGAAAAGAGTAGTATTGAACTAGAAAAATACTGTGATATTCAAATTTTTTTTAAATAGCTCTCTGTGATATAATATCCAGTACTCTTAAAAGATGAACCACAGTACCCTTTTCGCCGTTTACAAACTCTAATCTCCGAATTCTTTTTATGTTGTCACCATCATTTTCCTACATTATTTGTTTCAATTGTGAGTGTCGAAAATTGTTGAAAGGCAATTGGTTGAAGATTGTCCGTTCCGGTGAGAAAGTGATCGTTGTTATTGCCAAAGGACTAATTCGTCGATTCGTTCATCCCTGTTGTGCAATGAATGTTCCACCCTCGGTCTACACTTTATCGATGGAAATTCGCCAATTTGTTTGTTATCTGGGATTACTTGAAAGCGAAAGATCGTTTTGCCGGCAGGACGTTGCTTCTGAAGGCCTGAAATGAGTTATGTTCATCCAGCCATTAGAAGGATATCAGATCAAACAATATCAATCATTAAATCAATATTTTCATTAGCTATTGGTTAGTATTCTCACTCACCTGCGAGGTCATTGTGTTTCCTGGGGGCCATTCGTGCACTACGACGACGTATCCGAGCAGTGGACGAGACGGCGTCGCTTGCATGTGACAACCACCGTGTGAATTACTTTAATAATAAAAGTACCTCCATTATTATTTGAATATAATACAACTTATGATATAATTGTTCAAATATTTACATGCAGTAAAAATCAAAGCATTTATGAGCTGGACAGTCCTTCACCGCCATCAAGGGAATATAAAAGCGCTGTTGTCCGAACACAGATATTTTATTACCGAATTAGGCAGTGCATACTATGAACTATAATCTTTACCCGTTTTGGTGTAAATTTTTCTGAAATGGATATGTGGAAAAGGCCCAATGTCTTATCTATGGTCCCCGTTGATCAATCGCCTTATATTTTTACATTTGCATTTTTGGCAGTATTTTTAATCGATTTTAAATCTCAGTTTTTGAGGAGAGCTAACGTATGGGAACCGAGACAAGAAATATCATCATTGGTTCAAGTATCGTAGTTTCTTTCCATTACTTCCAGAAAACAAACACCACCTCATATTTTATACCGAGTAATTGGCCCACGCGCAACCATGTTACTCTGATGTTTCATAGTTGTCCTAACAATATGTTCCATGTGGATAACATTTCGATTCGTGTTTGTTTCCTTGCTCCTACAATGATCCCGCGTGGAGTTTAGTCAGTTCTGGTGGAAAACAACAGTTGTGGAACATCTTCTAGTGCATTCGTTGTTTGATCATCTCCTGCACTTTTCCTTCCTCTCTGTCTTTTCGTCGACGCCTCGAGAGCGGCGCGGAAAGTGCTAAGGAATAGTGAAAATACACATTTCTCTCTTTCAAATAACACGTTATTTCATAGTCCCGTTTAACTCCCGGAAGAGCACCAATCTTGTAAGAAAATAAACGGTGGCATATTGTGGACACTTACTAGAACGATTTCCAGTAGACGGCGACCCCAATACGCTGTACGGATTTCCACACGAGATTGGTGAAATGAGCAGCGGGCAAGTAGAAGTTTGGACGAGAGAAGTCGTACAGATTCTTCTCCTGCAGTGATAGTTGTTCAACTTTTTAAATATATTTTACAAAGTATATGTTTCACAATAGATAGCTCACAAAGAGCAAAGTTGTTTAGACTCAAGGTCCTGATTGGTAAGCGCGAGTGCTAAATCGAAGCCAGTGATGCTTCTGACCTCGTAGAATGCCTTCATGGCAGCTCGTGCAAGGTCGTACTCGCTGATCGGCTTCTCTTGCCATGCGAAGTAGATGTTCTGACCACCTGATGTTTTTTTTGCTCTCAAAGTTCTCCACCGGACAGCGTAATGATAATAGCTAGGGCGGGGAAGCTTTATATCGTACCAGCTTGATTGTGATAGAGACAAGTCGGATTTGAGAACGTCGCGAGGTGATAGGCCTGCAGACATTCTTTTGAAAGTGGTATGAGTTTTCAGCCGTTTAGGATCCCGAACATTTTAAAGTTCCTAAAAACGTTCTTCATTTTTTTCTAAACAAATTCTCGATGAATGTTGAGGGTTCCTACGGCACTCATCACAGTCGATACCTTATTTGACTATACTTGTTCAAGGAAGTAAATTCTCCAAACACAAAGCAAGCGCAGATAAGCAACATACCCAAACGCCAGCGCCATTCTCCAGATACGAATCTACTATGAGTGGTTGTGGAGCGTCGTGAATCGACCGGAGATTATGGTGGTAGTTCATGACCTGATATCAGTTCGCTGCATGATTACGAAGTTAGTGATTCCGCGCAAACTCGACGTCTTCCAATACATCAGAATCAACAAAATCGAGCATCGCCACTCCAAATGGGCACTTTCTGCCTAAACCTGGCTCTGTTTCTTTTTCAGAATTTCCTGAAGGCTCAAAACTTTGCTCACATGAGATTTGAACAAGGCAACATCGAATGCGTCGCTGAATCCTGTGGCGAAGATAAGAAGAACGAGACGAGGAAGTAATGCAGTCAACATCCTACTGTAGTATCGTAGTCTACAGATCTCCTTTTATACGTCGCACACATCACTCCCATCTCCACGAAAGATGTGAACTTCCCTTCCGGAACGACACAGTCTGAGATCAATCCGAGATCTCATCTTCTGTTGTTTTGTCTAGTACAGCGGAAGTCCTCGAAAGTGAGACGGATCACGGCATTTTACAGGAGAGAGGTTGACAAAAAGACAGCCTGTCTCTCTGAGGGAAGCGCCAGCAAGGGAGGGAGAGAAAGCGATAGAAACTGCGTACTAGCATATACCCTATGCCCTGATTCTCCATTCGAAAAGAAGATAATTTTCCAGAGCCGTTCCAAATTGTTCCCTCCAAAATAGTTATCCAATGTATTTGTATCGGAAAATGTGCATATGGGAACAAAAAGAATACATCAAATATAATTTATTTCACATAAGCCTAGTGGGTATATTCGTCGTGGTAGTTCGTCTACAGATTGTAGACTTGCTTGGCCGGCAGTACGTTCTTCCGGAATTCCTATAGATGTATGAAATATTTCGTTAAGAATCAAGGACTATTGATTCGCTACCCTGTTGATTGATATATCGATTGATTATGATTGAGTAGATACCGTACCTGCATGGTCATGGTGTTTCCTCGTGGCCACTCGTGAATAACAACCATGTATCCGAGGAGTGGCCTCGCCCAAGTGGCTTGCATGCGACAACCACCGTGTTGATTGCTTTAATAATAAAAATTAATGAAATTATTTTAATCCATGATGTAGTTGTTCAACTTTATGTGACCCTATTGTTGTCAAAATCCGAACACTATGTGGAAGCTAAACTTGTGAGGTAATTAACTTCTCTGATCTTAGTAAGTTTCCTCTAGATTTACGTGTACGATTAAAATTCTTTCACATTTCCGGCGCAAAAAAGGCGCAAAAAGTCGCAGTGTAGAGTTGACGGAAATTCTGATATGTTTTCGCACTCTTTTCTTAGGAAATAGTGTCAGGAGGGCACTAAAGGGTAACAGTGCCAGTACTCATTCCGAAACAAACATGATGATAAAGTGGCCTTAATTGCTAATTACACGTAGTCGAACTAAGGAATAGTGCAAAATACGCTTTTTTTCTCTTATAAAACGTGATTTCCTAGTATTATTACCAATATAATCTTAGTCGAATTTTCTCGCGCCTAAAATTCTTGGAAAATAAATTGAAAAAACTAAAGTAGTATTATTTCGAAATGTGATGCACACTTACTAGAATGATTTCCAGTAGACGGAGATTCCGATTTTCTGCACCGATTTCCACACAAGATTGGTGAAATGAGCAGCAGGCAGGTAGAAGTTCGGGCGTGAGTAGTCGTACAACTTAATCTCCTGAAAAAAATACAGAATCTCAATTGCTGCTGGTCATTTTGCGCCTTTCCACTCGTTAGATCGCGAAGAACGTATCGTAAGAAATCTGAGCAAATTCGATAAAATAAGTAAATCTCACATCGTAAAATGCTTTCATTGCTGCGTGGGCCAAATCGTATTCGCTCATCTCCCTCTCTTGCCAAGCGAAATAAATGTTCTGCCCGCCTGAAATCGCACTCATCAGAATCAGATTCACTGGTACCTGAGTTCGTCGAAGCTGTTTTTTCTTCTTCAAAATTTAAAAAAAAGGATTCAAGTGTTCTCACCGGCTTGATTGTGATGCAGACAGCGCGAGCTCGGATTGTTGGCAAGGTGGTAGCCCTGGACATGACCAATTTTCGTTTTCAATTGTCAAAAGCTTGTGATGGTCACAAAGAGTTACAACGCTATTAATTGGAATTTCGCTATTCACAATTGCCGAATTTGTATTGACGTACCCATAGCGCGGCGCTATTGGCGAGTCCCTGATCTTCAACTAGTGCAGGCGCGTCATGCAGCCATCGGATGTAGTTGTGGTAGTTGAGTATCTGAATACTATACCATGAATTTCAAGGGGACTCTCCAACGAGCCAGGATAATTGATAAGATATGCTTCGATACGATTGAAGCTCGGAAACATGAAGAGGATCAACTAACGTGATACTTGAACAGAGTGACATTGAAAGCGTCGGCGGAAGACTGCAGCAACTGCAGCACGAGAAGAGACAGTGCGACCGTAGCGACCATGTTCCGAGGGAGAGCAGGTAATGCCGTGTCCGACACCACCTACCGATCTTATATACACCGCACTCGTCTTGGAACAACAGACTGGATACGTGTCCTCTCGGTACATCATCTGACACGACTCCTTGTTTTCGAGTTCTCCGATAATCAGCGGCACAGCAGTGAACTCAGCAGTTTTTGTTGCCAGATACACTAGAACATACTTAAATTTGTGGAACGCCTCCTAATTTGACCTAACACGATCATTGTGCCTTAAGAATCAAAAAATTTCAATTGGGCAATCTTTGAATCATGTGGTGAACTATCTGTACCTACATCGGCAGACAACTTCCAATCTTTTGTTGTCCTTGTCCCTTTTACAACTTCGCCCTGCCCTCTCTGCCGCCTAATTTATTGTCTAGCCATTTGACTTCCATAGTGGAGTGAACTCTCGCGAATCGCCGCCGTTTTCACAACGGTCGTCGAACTTTCAATGAGACAGATGTCTAATCGAAAGTTCGTGTTATCAATTAATTGTCTCTTGATGATGGATGTGCGACGATATCACTATTGTAAGTTCACAGACACTCGTAGAATAATAGACGTTCCACGCCTAAACAACAGATCTGGCCACTAGAGAGCATGACAAAGCCAGAAACAATCCGACTTATTGACAGAGCGTACACACACCAGTATTTCCTGAACGTATCATTTTAAAATAGTCTTACAACATCTTTATGCATTCGGAAACGAGCGAGTTTGTACTGTGGGGTAAAAGCAAGCGGGAAAAGCCACGAATAAATACAGAAACATTATGAAAGCGACGGGAACTGAGTTGCAAAGAAAAAATGGTACAATGTGTCAGCGAAATATGGCGAGAGTAATACAATGCATATATTTTGTTATATCTATATTCGTTTAGTACTATAATAACCCGTGGGATCGCGTGTGATGGAGTGGTGCACTCTCGCAAACGTCGCCTAGAAACACACAAACACAATGCAAATTACGCTTGATCGTGATGTTGATCGTGCCTGCTCAATCCCGGATGCATACCGTATCCAAACTGGTCTTGGTGCGAGGAGAGCTGGAGCAGCGAGTGGTGCACGTCGTGGTGCTGTGGAGGGTGCATCGAGTGCAGACTGGTGTGGTCGACGAATACGGGTGGTCGCTGCTGTTGCTGATCGGGCGTAGAGAGCTGCTGTGGCTGTGTGTAGTGAAAGACATCCAGAGATGTCGGATGATAGACAGAATGGGGCACATTTGAGGGAGAAGAGGCAATCACGTGCGATTCCAAGCCGCAGTTAAGCGATGGCGCCGATTGGGACTGCGGGAGCGGCGCATAGGTGGCGCCGGCGCCGTACGACATGGCGCCAGCGCTGGCGTAGTCAAAGGCGAATGGTTCGGCGTAGGCGCCGAGACTGGGAGCCGTCAGTGCGCCAGTTGGCGCGCATGAGGCACTAGCTGCAGCGCGTCGTGGAGGCGGCGAGAAGGAAGGCGCGCACAGCGCGTTTGTCGTGCTGGACACATGTGGTTCCGAAACCGAATTGGAGCGTCGACCAGTGAGCCATCGATTGTAAACATCCTGTAAAATATTTTCCATTAATTTGCCAAATGGCCCAGAGCCAATTGGCACGTACTTTGACCA
The DNA here is from genome assembly GCA_036245785.1 of Pristionchus fissidentatus. NCBI lineage: Eukaryota > Metazoa > Nematoda > Chromadorea > Rhabditida > Neodiplogasteridae > Pristionchus > Pristionchus fissidentatus. The sequence goes on from BTSY01000004.1 coordinate 10,667,588, forward strand.
CAGATTCGATTATTTTCTACTGATTGTCTGACGAATATTGCCTAATTTCTGTGGTCGCGAATTCGTGCTATACGCGAGATTTTTTTCCTATTCAGATTTTCATGCTTGATTGAGCAAATTCCTTCCGCGAGACGATCGCACGCATGATGATTGGTGCCAGTCGCGTCGTTCTATTGTTCACTCATTGTCTAATGATGCCACACAGAACGAAAGGTTGCTGGGAGAGCGGTTCTCCGTGGAACGGTGCGCCAACCTCCTCATCCCACACTTTCCTTCTCATGGAAACCAGAGAGTGTACGGAATAAAGAGGAAACACTCTTTTAGGGAACGAAAATTGGAGGACTTCTAGCAGATGTGGGCTCATACTACCTTATAGTGATCCGTGTGGTGTCGATTGAGATGTCCCATGAAATTGGAGGAGCAGGGCGACCTGACGAAGGCACTGCACAGTTGACACTGTGCCTGGCCCGAAGAGGTGCGACGGAACAGCTCCCATACCTGAGAAGGAAGCGGCTCGAACCATTCCAGGCGTTATATATAACATTTTACCGACGCCGGAGGGAATGATGAAATGATGATTAAACTTTGAATAGAAACGAAGCAACTAGTTGCTTTTCTCCTCACACTCTCATTTCTCGAACTCTTACTCGCGAAATCAGTCGATTTCCCTATTATGTAACTAGTTGAACCGTTACTTTTCAAAGTCTAATGATGATTACTGTAAATTGCTATAGACTAGTATAGGAGAAAGCTGTCAATGGGTAGAATAACGCTCGTGGTCAATGGACTTTTCGCATGCTTCGGACCCAAGAGATGCGCAAAATGTTGAGCCTATTCTGTGACCTAAGGCATGTTTAGAAACGTGTCCGACTATAACATGCACACGATAGGGCAGTAAAAGTTTCTTGGAACGCGCGTCTGCGCAGTGACAAATGACCTGCTAGTAAAACTTGCACTCGGCATTTGTTGATTCTTCTGACTACGCCCTGTCATTAGTGCAACTGTGACATTTCCTCTCTCCTGGAGAAAATAAAATCCGGAAGAGGAGAGTGGGTAGGGTCTTTTCGGTGTTTGATCGCGAAGAATACACAAGAACTTGGATTATCGCTGTGTTCAGTGCTGTGAACATGAAAAAAAAAACTTTCTTTTTCTCCAACTAAGCGCAGACAACAATGAGAACAGCGTGAGATGTGTCGCTCAATGAGGAACCTGACTAGCGATAGAGAGAGAGAGTGAGAAAGAGAGAGAGAACACTGCCCTTCCTCCCTTGGTAACCTTTAATAAGTATATTTCCGCGCCTCACCGGATGTTTCGTTCGTCGATTCCTCTTAGCAGCAGGTCGTGCAATATCCCAACTACTTGCCGCAGACGTATGATCAAGCAACACGGATGGCCCTCCACCTGAAGGAAAGATCCATTGCGTCCCAGATATGCATTGCCCACTCTCCGGAACAACGATGGTTCCGTTACGCACAGAGCGTGACAAAATGTGTAAAATTGGAGGGCGATTTCCCGAATGGCGCACTCTACGACGACAACAAACAGCCATAGGAGCAGAGAGTATATCTCGATCATCACAACAACTCTTCTTTGTGCGCACATTCGTGATTCTTGATGCCCTAATGGCTTTTACGACGATAGCAGCGCACGATGATATCGAAAGTGTAGCGTACTCTGGTTTACGGATGGGTGGCAAGAGACGATGATATGAGATCTCGCGTTCGCACCGCACCGTAACAGAGCAATATAAATAGTAACGCGCATCTCTGCCTTCGACAGCTCCACTTCTAGTACACCCCCAACAGCGTCTTACCGGATGCCCAAGATGCGGGGCCGAGACCGATGGCTGCAGCCGCTGCAGAATCGTCTGCTGCAGAGGCTGCACCACACATTGGCGCGTTCCCAAGCTTGTCCGGCGAACCCTCCATCGACCTGAGAGAAAATGTTGAAAGTATGTCGCAAAGTATGGACAGTAACAGATGAGTGCAGTGGACGTATGCAATCCTTGAAGCCTAACCTAGATGAAAAGAGGAAGTGCTGCAAGAATAAAAGAGTGATAAGCAAAGAAGGTGTTCCTTGTAAAGACATTTTAAAATAGGAAGCTGCTCCGCTAGATGGGCAAGAAGAACATGGGAATGTCGAAAAGTTGGAGTTGATCTGACCGAGCGCGCTAGCAAAATCAGCTGCTGGCAGTTGTGTCGCCGCTGCAGTTTGCCATTATCTTACGCAAGCGATCGAACCGACCATTCTCTCCTCTCTATGCCTTTCTCTCTCCCATCGGATTGCTTTCACTTTCTCGCATGAACTTCCTGCATCCCTTCTCAATTTTTTGCTTTTTCAACGGTCTCTCTCACTGCTTCACTATCCTATCACGGCATAATCCTGATTTTCTACCTAGCAAGGCAATGCCGTTGAAGGATGAGGCGCAAGATATATCTGCTGATAGATGAGAGGAAGAAATAGAAAGGGAGAGAAGAGAGAGAGAGGGTTTGATTTATTGGCAAAACGCTCCATAAACGCAAATTGGGAAAGTGAAAGTTGCGATAGGCTGCATCGCTATGGCAGCCTTCAAGGATAATTTGACATGAAGTCAGCTCAAGCGCTTCACAAAGGACCGTTAGCTACGCTACGTAGTGCGGGGATTCGCGCGGTTTGATATAGCTGTACAATAGTGGCGTCAACGGACCAGGGGAAGTCATCTCGTCATTCAGAGCGGTGCATGCTGACAGAACGCTTGCAAGAGTACAGTACATCAACAGACCCGATCATACTGTGGGCTTCCCACATCGACAAATGATGATCTGCTCCAATCGACAACCGATCTGCGACTGCTGGCGGCGCGTGTACGATGACACTCGGATGATGAACGGAATGAGCGTGATCGGTCATCGTACGAAGATGCTGCTAAAATTTAAAATCACCTACGAAAATTCTGATGCGTTGAAATTGATCAGTTCATCCAGCAATGCATAATCTTTAAGGAGCATGAGGAAAGTTTAAGAAAAGGATTCCGGCATCTGCTCCCTAGTTCTTGAGAAATTCATTGCAAAGTTCCCCCAATGTAATCCAATGCGAGCTTTTACTCACCGAACTATCCGAATGATACTGCAGATATGATTCGGACGAGGAAGCGGACGATGGCACGACGACTTTGGATGGTGAACCTGGAAGTAAGCGGACGGCTTCTCTAGAGAAATCAGCAGCAGTGAGAGACAACACAGATGATTCTCGGAATGCAGAAGATTCTCGGGGGAATTGGGAGTGCAGCTAGAGGGAATTTACGGTCTAGAGTACTAACTGAATAGAACTCAATTAATATTCTCATTACCAGGAACCCTTCATACACATGATCATCGTCTTTTTGATTTTGCACGTATCGTGTGTGTTGACGTAAACAATAGGCTTTAGAAGACTCGGTATTTCGGAATCAATACTTTCACAGTTTGGGAGTTAATCGTCTGGAGTGTTCTCTCCTAACACAATTCCTGCTCACCAGTAACACCGCCTCCTCCTCCGCTCTCAGTCGGCATTCGCATCAGCGCGTTGTGGTGCCGCTCCAGGTGCTTGGTCATGTTGGTCGCGCACGCCGACCGCACCACCTGCACGAGACATTACTGTAGTCACACCACCAATCGACGACTGATCAGATTACGACGAGAGCGTGCCATTTTTTTACGGCAGCGTAATTACTTCGGATCAATCGTCCGAAAGCAGGAAGTAATTGGGGCGAAAGGTGAGGAATCCTAAGTGGGGAACACGTTTTCTCGGGGGCATCATAACGCGCGTTCCTCTAAAGGTGCTGCTGCTGCCCCTCTTCCAGCACATTCACAAACCATATAGAAGAGAAGAAGACAATAGGAGGGAGAGTGCTGCTAATATGAGAAGATATCTAACGAAAGTGAGAACGGCTCATAAATGATATAGAGGGGCAACGAGGATTGCGCGAAGCTTTGTGCGGTCGGACAGAGTGATGTGGCATAAATCAGAGAGCTGCGCAACTGGTAGAAAGTGCGAATGCGGACAAAGAGCCATTGGCAGGACTGAAGAACGGTCGAGACAAGAGGGGGCAAAGGCAGGTAAGAGAGGAAGCAAGGGGAGGGGAGGCGGTTGGAGAGGAGGGGGGGGGGTGCAAAAGTAGTAGAATAGTAAGCGAAATGACGACATTGAAGTGCTGCTTTCGGTGTGGTTGAGAGAGCGTGCGCATTGGAGAGAGCGGAGAGACGGCGAGAGGGAGCAGGAACAAAGGAAGCTGCTACGAGTAGCGAGAAATAGAGACGAGAAGGGAGAGAGCAAGAGAGGTGAGGGTGAGGGTATGGAACGCTTTGCCCCCTGTATGTGGAGCCCCTCTCTCTCTTGATTGGCGGCACCCTCTCGAAATGGAAGTGATGTGGGCACGCGCGCAAGGACAGTAGCAAAACCCACCACCGACAAATGGTTTAATGACGAATATGGATGGCTGTTGGGGAATTGTATCGATGCAGTTGGAGAGAACCACCCAGTCAGACATAGAGATCAAATTCAACGGGAACCGATTGTTGCATGATATCATCCTAGGCTACATGGTAAGGTTCGGGCAATGGTTAAAGTTGATACAGGCTCCGGAAATGTTTAGTAGCATGCACTATCGGAGCAGTGTCGTATACATGGAAAGCGACTGCATTCCGTGCTGAGGAAGGCGCGCAACGTGTAATCACTTGGTCCTTTTCATCGGCCCCGAGACCAAATCAGTAAGAGGGAGAGAGAGAGGAGGAGAAGAGAGTGGGTTTGCTACGCTACCATTTACCGCTGATTATAGGTTCCACTGGCGCGCGGAGCGAGAGAGAGAGAGAGAGAGAGAGAGAGAGAGAGATGGTGAAACAATGTACTTGGCGACGACGCAGCAAGCGACACATTTCCACTTCCGATGATACGTCGCAAGGCGTGGGCGCGTGCAACGTCCCCTTGTACAACCTTGGGTCTAATTCCAGTGTGGGGAGTATATTTCCAAGAAAGTCATGACCGGCACCCAAAAAGTATAGCGCGAGACAGACTATCGAAGAGGTTTATTTCAGTTCGAGCATTTCTCTAGCAAGCGGGATGTGTATGTTTCAACTATTAACATAACTAAAAGACGATAGTATGCGCGAATAGCAATGCTTTTCAAAAGAAGTTGAAGGTGTTTAGCGTTCAAGCGACCTGATGATGAAGCATAATGAGCATATCCGTGCAGCCTCCTAATCATCAAGGTGCGCAGTTCTACCAGGAAGTTGTCTACGGTCGCGATAGGATATTCCGCGCAAAAAAAACAGGAGACGAACAGACTATATGATAACCAAAAGTGCTACAACAATGGCTCACTTTGGCGCAGTGTCTGCATGTGACGAGACGCTGTTCGATGCGCTCAAAGTGCGCCCAGCAAGGATTGGCTGTGGGCCGACCGCGCTTGACCGGAGGACCATCGGGATCCGACTTTACTCGACGAGCTCGACGCTTCTTCTTCTTCGTCTTTCCCTCATCACTATCGTAGTCCTCATCCTCCTCCTCCTCTTTCTTGACAGCAAAGTCGTCGCGATGGTGCACCTGGATAGCGAAAGTTATGCGAGATGAACAATTCAGGTCAGCACTCAGAAATAGTAATTTGTCATGGTAGCCATAAATGTTACTGTGTGCTGAACATATACTATCATTGCACTGTCATCTTTTCCGTGTACTGGTCTATGCAATGACAAATGCGCGCATATACAGATCAGAATATGTCCGTGTGTAGTCAAACATTGAACAGAGGAATTGCAATGCACACAATGAACACGCTAACAGAGACTTGTTCTCAAATGTGCGGATAATGCGCCTGTTCCAGAATTCATAAATATATTAGTTACTATCATGTATTCGTCAAAAACATGGGCGCAATTCAAATAGCACACATACCTCTTCTGGAGCGGTCCAGACCGTGGCTGCAGAGGTCGTGGGCAGATTCTGATTGTCGACCAGGCCGCTCTCGCTGTCCTCCTCTCCCATCCACTCCTGATGCTGCGGCTGCCACTCGTCCGACCAACAGTCCGCCTTCAAGCAAACGATGCCGAATGATCGCGCACAAAAAGCTTATTTGCGGCACCAAAAAACGGCAAAACGAGGGAGCGGTCGTGCCTGTCCACAGGGATCATCACAACAGTCCAATCGTGTTCCACCCGTACCCCTCCTTATTTCCTGCCCCTCCTGCCCCCTCTATCCGTTGTGCTATGCGGTATGCACATGCAAAAAGCGCTGAAGGAGGTGCCAAAAGCCGCCGTATGAACACCCCGCAGCTCCTCGCCCCCCGATAAAGGGGAACGCGGCGCTAGCGATAAAGGAACGGCCGTACATTTCGTAGTACCATGACCGCCAACAGCGCCATTTTTTCTCGCCCCGTGCACACATACACCCATGAAAGGGGTGTAAAGCGTAGAAAGGTGACACCTACCGTATCCATAGCAGAGTAGTACATCTTCTCAGGGCGATAGACTGAAATCGGATGACCCCTTACTAAACCGAGCGGCATGACGCACCCAAGGCGCCAAACTCATGAATACAAATGAAAATATGCAGGGATTGTTGGTGCTGCATCTCTGGTTCTCTCGGGATCTCGTGCTCTCTCGTCGACCGTCTGTCCTCTTCCCGCAAGCTATCCCTTCTCTTCTCTCCTTTTTGGTGGCGCTGCCGACTCAATCTACCGACTATCTAACGAGTTTCATTAGAGAGAGAGAACCGCGTGAGAGCGAGAGGCAGCGCCCCGCATAGCTAGGCTATCTCGCCCGCTATTATTTGAGCAATAGTGGGACAGGAGCAGCACAGAAATAGCATTTTATTATCATATCATGATAGCTTCGAATATGGCGGGAAAACAAAATTTGTACAGCAGTAGTAGCAAGTCATGGGAATGCGTGTGAAAAGTGCGTGCAAGTGAAATATTTGGAAAAGATCAAAGGAATAAAATATAGTTTCTCCGGAATCTACAAAAATGGCTCAACGAACCCGTTATCAATCATTATTATGACTTACAAACTGCCGAGAAAGGGGAGACTGTCGGGGATGGGAGCAGTGCTCTAAGAGCTCAACTTGGGACAACGATTGGATTGCTTCCTCACATATATCCAATAACCGGGTGAGAAGATCTATTAGTCGAGAGCAATGGCACCTCCCGAGCTTTATCTAGTATGACACAAGGCACAGGAATCATGTCCCCCTGACTAGACTTTGAAAAGTAACGGTTCAACTAGCTGCATAATAGTCAAATCGGCCGATTTGGCGAGAAAGAGTGTATTAGGAGTCTGTGGAGAAAAGCAACTAGTTGCATCGTTACTTTTCAAAGTCTACCCCCGATCCAACATACATGGAAATGTGTTACATACTAATTTACTACATGTTTTTGCTCTATTTGAATTGAGAAGTTCAGAATCTTTGCTGTTGTCTCCTCCTTCTGTCTTCCATCTCCTCTCTGCTTCTCTTCCACTCTTCAAATTCTTCAACGCCGAGCGCGCGTCGAAAGTAGTCTTCGACTGCAAATCATTCATTCATTCATTATTCCGTCAGAGGATCGCGTACAAAAAAATTAACTGTCCGTCAATCACAAATTAGACAGTTTCATGCCATCAGCATTCATCAATGTGCATCGGTTTACTCGCGATTCCACACAATCTATTTGCCGATCGATTATTGGTTGTGTGAAATGAAGAGTACATTGATGTACATTGATGAGCACTGGCATTAGGAGGGAACTCATGCGCAATCCAGCTTGAATGGTCATTTTTTAGGTGTGGGTGGGTGAATGCAAGAGACCAACGCACGGTCGATGTGCATTTAAATGATCGTACACCCAGCGTATGCACGTAAGACTAAGTTTGGCATAGACTTTGAAAAGTAACGACGCATCTTCGCACTCTTTCATTCGAAATGAAAAAAATCCCTACTATGCAATTAGTTAAAACTTTACTTGTCTAAGGCTGTTTCGCATACTCTGTGCATACTCATCTATTATACGATGCGCTTAAAAGGATTGTTCGTCTTTGCAAACTCTGAGAGCATACTAAGAATCATGGCAGTCAGTAAATTGGTTCTCTCCTAAATAAGAGCGAAAAATCTGCACTCACTCGTCTCGCTGGAGTTGGTCGTGATCACGATCGTGTTGTTATTGTTGCAGGAAGGCGCGGGGGAGGCGCGACTGGACGCCGACTGGGCGCTGGGTGGGCGTCGGAAAGGCGCCGCCGCCACTGGTCGCCGCTCCTCGAGCGTCGCGGGCACGCGTCGCGGCCACTGTAATCAGCGGCGTAATGTTTGCTGTTGAGCTCAAAGGTCGATCGCGACAGTGTCTGATCTATCTCTGAGATGATAAGAGGTGAAAGACTACTGTACATTGAGGGAAATCCTACTAGCAACAGGCACTCTAATTGACCCGCCTACCAATATCTTTTAGGGCCTTAAATACGTTGGTCGTATTTTTATATTAGTAGCCAAGTCAGAGTGTCTGTTCTGAGTGTAAGAAGGACTTAAGACTAGAGTGCGAAATGTGAGACCACGGTCTCTTCATTTCACACACTCTCTCGTCTATCGACCGGTCTAGAGAGTATGTGAAATGAAGAGAACGTGGTCTCACATTTCGCATTCTACTTAAGACTGTGTACCTTGCCGGAGAGCGATCGTTGAAAGTGCTCGTTCACATCGGGAACGGGACGATTCGATGCCGTCACTGAGGAGGCAGAACGGCGAAGGTCTGAAATTGGAAAACAGTTATTTTAAATCTAAAAAAATGGAGCATACATTTGTAAGGAGAACTTTCCTCGCAGGCTTCGTTTCTTAGAGATCGCTTCTCTAAGAAACGAAACATTGGAGAACCGTTCTCCTTGCAAGCCTGCTGTCAGTCTAGTAGCACTCACTAGTGCCGTCCAGAATCACTGATGGTCGCGTTGTAGCTACTGGGGTTGCGGCTGCAGTCGATGGGGCGGTGCTGTATCCTCCGGTTGTCGCGGGTCGCAGCAGGAAGTGGGCGGGTGCAAGCAGAGGGGACGGCTGCTGCAGCAACTGCTGCTGCTGTTTCGTCGAGAGATCGAGTGGTAGCTGCAATTTTAAATTTAAATTGCAGATACAGATAGTAGCATTAAAAGATAGACCAAAACTAAGAACTACTATGGATATCCTGATTGATGGAATACTCTTATATTTTCCGGATCATCGTACCTGGTCAAAATCTCGGGGCGGCTGCGTGGTCGGGAGAGGAGGCGGGACGAGCGACGAAGAGAGCAGCATACTTGCTGCAGATGCTGCAGATCCGCCGGCTGCAGCAGCACTGTTCATCAGTGCTGCAAGCTCGACCAGTCGATCGAGATCGGGCATCTGAAAAACATCTGTTGGAATCGTTTTTCACAGTCAATACATGGCCTTATAATAGTCTCAAATTTACATTATTTTACCTGCCATTTTTTCTCGTTTTCTCGCTTCGTTATTGTTTTCAAACATGCCTTGAGTGTGTGCAGCAGTGCAGTTTGATAGCTCGGCGGAGGTGTGATTAGCGGCTTGGACTGCGCTACAGCAAAATCCTGCTGCTGCTGCAGCAGCTGCAGCGATGAGGGCCCGGAGAGCTGCAAAAATGATTTTTTTAAAACTAAAAATACTACTAAAAATGCTAAGCCGTAAGAGACAAATCACGCTTTGCTCAAATCATTCCTAGCACGGCGTCTCTCCTGGAGTGGTTGATTCACATGTTACGCATCCCGTTGCTTCGTTATTTCTCGAAGAATACTACAGGGCAAACTTACGGTTTGGTTGCTCGTTGATAGAAGTGAAGTTGGGAAGAGGCAGAATGGCGGGGAGGGAGTAGCTGTGGGTGAGGAGGAACTGCCCGCGGAAGGTGAGAACTCCATCGTTGACGAGTCTCTGCAATTAAAAAAAACAATTATTATTTAATGAATGCATATTTTAATTATAACAATCACCAAGAATTGTAATAAAAGCTTTGCTTGATCAAATGTTTATCGTATTCGGAAGCGGTTCGCGTACAGTAGAAGAATTGCTAGTGATACAGAGCGGAAGGAGTACGGTATACTTGAGCGGCGAACGGGAGAATGCGAATGTGTGCGATTGGTGGTTAATTAACGCACAGCGACGATTGGAATGCGAATCATTTCTGGTATCATTTCTTTCCCTCCTCCTCCTTTTATACGCACCGACACTACTACTGCACATGAAACCGCGTGATCACCGGACTTCCACTCTTTTTTCCTCTCTCTCTCTCTCTCTTACTCCTCTTCCGCTATTTAATTAACGCTGCGCCAAGCCTAATTAGCATGTACCGCAATCTCGCCTTGTAGGCGGGGGAGGTTGTCGGGTTGACAACAACTTCTTACCGTATCTCGCTCTCGCTTCTTTAGCAACCTGGCGCGCCTCTCCTAATCGTTCTATCACTAGCTCATCGTCAGCTAAATACAGTACTGCTGGTCGGCGCAGATAAAAGAGCAGATCGAGTTAATGCAAAATGCGAGGAATGCAGGGAGGGAAAGGAGGGAGAACGCCGATTTGTCTGAGGGTGAGACTGATCGGGAGTGTCGTGGGGAATTAGGAGACGGCGACCAATGAGGAATCAATCTGAGCTGAGGAGGAGAAGAAGGGGAAGTACAAGAAAAGAAAAGAATACGGTACACCTGTTCTGATGATCGGGTATCAATAACATACGCATGTACGCGTAACGCGATCGGAGAAGCACAACATTCACGTATATTGTAGTAAAAATAAAATCCGGTTTCGGTACGGTAGAGACAAAATCATCATCGGTTAAACTGTTTACAACGAATCAACGCCTTTTCTCCGCGAGAGAGAAATGGTATTCGGAAGAGGATTTGACATTTTCTGAATGCAGTCGGGAGAATTGGAATGAATGACGCGCGAGTGTTGGAAATGCCAAGGAATTTGGGAGAAAATAGAGAAGGAGAGGAACACAAATGAAGAGATCGAAAATGCGATAGAAAGAGAGAAGAGGAACGTCAGAAATCGACACGACGATGAATGATAACGATGATAAGAATGGAGAGAGCGAACAGAATGATTGGAGAATCGGAGACACACTGTTAGAATTTTCAGGAAAGCCTCCACATAGTGTGTTCTTCCAATTGGGAAAAGGCACTGTGTGATCGCTTTCCTGACACTCCTTTACGCACCGAACTGGTCAATATTGGCTGAATTATGTTCACCGGAAGAAAAAAGCACGATATGAAAGTGTTCCAAGTCGATGTAAGAAAAAATCACAATGCACCAGGCATTCCATTTAGAACACAAACTTTTGAGAATCTGTGATTTTTTGTACTTCCATCGAGTGTTGATTCGGCAATCAATGATGACCGGAACCACAGCGGACAGAATAATTGAAACCCTGACGGAAATGGACCAGACAGTGTAGCAGTATCTTTTAGTAGTAGGGAGCACACCATAAATACATTCTCTCTCTCACCCTCTACTTGACTAGTCTATGCTTACCGGAGGGGCGCTCATAAATTACCTGCTGCACTCACTACTTGTTTCACTGCTTGTGACACCGGCAATTTGAAGCAGCGCGTCAACTTTGATGAGGCGTGAATGTCAATTTGAGTATTCGAGTACGCTGGAGATTGGATTTCCAATATGGATTCTGCTATAGACTGTAGCCTATAGTGTGCATTTCAGCATTGAATACGTCGATTGTTTTCAACAGTGTGAAAAAATCGACGTCAAAATCATTGCTTCCAGACTGGAATCGGGCAGGCGTCCAAAGCAGTACAATAATATGCTAAGTTAGATATGCGGTCAGGCTAGCAAAGTGAGACAGACAATGCTTTGTGGAAGTGTCTAATATCCAACTTTGATGAGGTGTGCGAGTCAATTTGAGTATAGGAGTACGGAAAAAAGTGTATTTCGGATTTTTCTGTTCTTTTTCAAAGTTGAATCAGATAATAGAAAAATGAAACAGATTATTTTGTTCTCAGAACGGAAGCGGGCAAGAAATAGGCGAATGAAGAATGGAGGTGTAAGATCAGCATGGGCCTTGCTGTGCAGCGTCAACCAACGTTGATGAGGCGTGAATGTCAATTTGACTATTCGAGTAAGGAAGACAAGGATACGGTGCTCAAAATTCCTATTCCCTACAAGATAAATGAACAGAGAATGGTCAGGACCGCGTGAATTCCATTTATCATACTTACTCCGGAATTGCTATGAAATGTGTAGAGTAAGTAGTAAGTTCAGATGATTATCGAGACTTTTTTATGCGACATCGAGCCCCCGTGAAGGAGAGGAGGCATAAATCGCGCATTCCCTGAATCTCTTGGTTCTATAACATTCCAGTCTAGATCAGGTACACAATGCATGGCCGGCGCTGAAACAGACAGGCATAAAAATTCAAAAAAGGAGTACAAATCATTCCGAGTTCAGAATCAGATAGGCGTTCAATAAAATACAAGAATAGAAGAGGGAAAACTACGCGGTTTGGCCGGTAACGTGAGACTGATAGACAGTGTAGTACAGTATGGCTAATGTCTTGCTGCCGAAGAGTCAGTACTGCTCAAAGAACTAACTAGGAAATAAGGAAGTAGTTCTTCACTAATCAATTAGAGTTGGTAAAGTCACGTGAACAGTCCCTGAAGGAACGTGCAAATGACGTGTCATATGATTCCTAAAAAAACAGAAGGATCAGGGCGAGAGAGCGTGTAAAAATGAGAGAGTCCCTCTCGATTTTGCACTCTCTATCACGCCAAACCCCATTATGGAGGAGTCACCGACCTTTGGAATGATGTGGTATGTGTGTGTGTTTCTGAACCCGGCTGGGACAAGAGACTGCGCGATTTGCGGAGTGTCTCGACAGTCAGAGTACCAAGAGAGAGTGTGAGAACAGAAGAGAGCGCAGCCCCCCCCCACATTCCGCACATTCTTAAGAGAGAGGAGAACGCGCGGCGATCGGCCCACTCTCCACTATTTGCGTGCTCTCTCGTCGTCGCTCTGCACTCTCACTCTACTCTCTCCGTTCGCGCATTCTCTCGTGCGCTCTCTCAAATCGCCATTGTCTCTCGTCTCTCTTTTCTCTTTTTCACTCGTCCACAACCGATTGGCATGTGGAGAATGCGATGAAAGACAGCTGAGAGGAGAGGAGAAATATTTGTGGAATACCAGAAATATCCCTCAATTGTTCCGTTCCCAATGAAATATCCGGTAAAATCGGGCCAATTGCTAGAAGGTTAAAAATTTTAAAAGTCGTTTCCAATTTTATTCACTAGTACCGTTGTTAGGATGTAATTGAAAAGTATTGAAGAGCTCAAGTAAAATTCAATAAAACGCTAACAAAAAATATAGTTAGCGCGATTACGTCGTATTATTATGTTAAAAGTGTGACACTACCGCTTTACAAAATCGGCTCATTCAGTTTGGCTACAGAAAGCCGCAAATAGCTATCAAGACTTAGGGAGATGCGGATGGAGGGTCGGAGATTTCGAGAATGAGTGACAATCTTCGGAAGGATGATGAACCCGAGATTGCGTGGTATCTTGGCCCAGTCTCTCTCTCTCACTCTCTCTTGGGACTTTGGTGACAGCCGATCATGATTGTGTCAACTATGATGGGTGGAAGAGAGAGAGCTCCGCTACTCATTCCTGTTATCTCTTTTACTTGAAGGAAATGAGAGAAGGAAGAGTTATTTTAGCATTTTCGTCCGCAATTGGGATCTCATATGACGCACATCATTGGTTTCGAACCCCCGTCGTTCATTATGTGGCTACTCTATCAGAAGACCACATCTCCATGATCCCCACACCTCTACTACCTCGGATTTTAGGTTACCATGACCGGTACATTCCTTTGCGGGCGTATTTCGTATTCCATGTTCGAGTCTGATGACAAATGGCCTCAAATAAAAAAAAACATACCCGATAGCGCAGAGCTGCGCGTAGAACATGGCTGTTTCCATTGCGAGCATCGCTGATGGAGGTTGATAGGATTGAAAATGAGGTTGATAGTGAAGATGAGGAGGAAGAGGAATCAGACGCCACTGAGGCAATCACTGACACAATGAAAGGAGGACGAGAGGGTGGATGATGAAGAGAAGACGAGAGAGCACAGCGACAGGTGTTGTTTTCTATCGTCTCTCTCTCTTTCTCTCTCTCTCTATCTCGTCCGTTCTGTCTTGCACCAGAGAAAGAAGGAGAGAGGAGGTTTGACACGTTGAAGAGAGTTTGGAATCAGGCAGATAATCGGGTGGAAAGCAGGATTAGAAGACCCGTGGAACCGCAAGATGTGCAGATAGTATCGAAATATATTGCAGATTAGAACAAAATCAGTGCACGCATTGCTGTTATACTCTGCTGTACCAGTTTGATACACGCGTTTCGATCTGTTAAGCATCTGATTAATATTGCGTTCGCAGGTAAACAATCTCAGAGATCATGCCTTGCGCAGATGCGAATAATCGCTGTTTTCACACCCAGGCCCTCACTCGGTAAACTCCATTTTCGTTCGAGTGATCAAGGTGATAGTAGCAATCATAGCGAGTTCATTAACGTGCGTCTGAGCGCTTGTTTTTTGGACACATCTCGCCGCGAACCTGACAGAGACCAACTTTCGCATTGAATAGAGGCAAGAAATGCAGATGTCAAGAAGGAATACATCAAATGTACACTTTGAAAAGTAACGGTTTAACTAGTTGTATAATAGGGAAAGCGACCGATTTCTCGTGAAAAAGTGCGAGAAATGAGGAGTGTGAGAAGAACAGCAACTTGTTGAATCGTTACTTTTCAAAGACTAGTATGCAGCTTATGAAGAGGTGCCCATGCCCGGCTATCGATCTGATACCCTCGTGGAGACTGTTGCCTATTCCAGGAAAAGAACTACGAGACGATGGGCAAATCCACACGAATTGAGAGGTTAAAAAAGCGCAGACTGGGCTACCTACCGGGGCTGGAGAGGTGATTCCACTGATGATCCATCGACTCCCACACTCACCCCACTAGAGATGACCAGTCGAATAGGATTCCTTAGTGATACACGAAAACATAATTATAAAAAGTGAAACAAAAAAATCCATTGTTCGAATTTTTTTTTTAAATTGGATTTTTGTGTATCATAAAGGAATCCTACAGTCGAAAGTCGAAAATGAAAGTAACAACGCTTTTAGGCACACTTTCAGAACAGTTTTCTGTTTCGGTGATCGTCGTCCTTTGTTTTCGCAGAAAGAAATTCTCGAGTGGTCAACACTCCTCCCTGCCCTATGCTGCCGAGTAGACTGCAAAATGTGAGACCTCTTCATTTCATGCACTCTCTCGCCTATTGAACGGTCGAGAGAGTGTGCAAAATGAAGAGGCTGTGGTCTCACATTTCGCACTCTACTGCCGAGTCATGACCTTTCTCCAACATTTGCTACGTGCAGGCCACAAACTAGGGATGCAAGTTCGGTATTCGTATTACGACTGTCTCAGCGAGAGATGGGTAATACGGCTGATAAGGGAGAGAGAACGATTGAAAAAGAGACGCCAGGGCGTTCGGTAATACCGAAACCGACGCCGAACGGGCATCCCTACCTCACATAGAGCACTCGAGAATCGCTGGTTGGCACCACCCTGCACTCGATGTGTGATAATAAATTATATTTTGCTCGCTGGAAAAATCATCAGACACCATGCCCTGCACGCATGCGAACTATCGATGTTTTTTCTCATGAATTCGAGGGCATTATCACGATACACTACGCTGTTTGCCAGCCATCATGATGATAGCGATTGCAGTGTGTTCAACAACGTGTGAGAAGTTGTTTTTTATCGCTTTCGAACCCGAGAGAGACCAATAATTTTGCAATGAATAGCGGCAAGTAATGAAAACGACCCGGATGGGCAATAATTTGAACGAGTAATGTGTTAGCCGCCGGTCATTTCTTGGTACTCGCGGTCGGTGATGGGCTCGAATTTCTCGAGAAGCAGCGTTTCCAGTATGAAATAGCCCACCTGCAAATCATTACTACAATTTTATTTGTAAAAAAAGATCGACTCGACTCTACAACCTCCGCCTACTGCGTACACTGTCTTTCTACACGTTGGCGCGTCTCCTGCTTTGTCATGCTCTCGGCAGAGGGAAATATGTTTTTGCTGCGAAACGGTTTTTATTATTTTGGACCAGTGTTTGTTAAAAAATACTAGCAAATTTCAGCAGCCGACACGATCTTTCGGTTTCGGCTTTCGCGCGGTTATCAGGAAACATCGGTAACATAATTATCCATCTTCACTGTCAGCAAGTCATAAAGAGGCACGGCCACTATACTCTAGTATGGTTTGTGCCACCTGATCTGTGTGGCCTCACATGATTCCAAACATACAGACCAGGGTTAGAGCGAGAGAGTGTGCAAAAGTAAGAGGGTCTCTCTCGATTTCACACACTCTCTCACTCCAAAGGCCTTTCTGTAAGGTTGACCGGTCTGTGGAATGATGTGGCCTGTTGCCGCATCGATCAGGGCTCAATGTGACCTGTTCTCTGATCAGCTAAACTCGTCCCGATACCCAACGTTAGACGAAATAAAATTCATGTGAACGATAAGATTATCATAGGTACAAACTTACTTGAACAAATATCGATCCACTGTAGACCATCATTGAGGTGATGAACAAGACAACATTCATCTGGAACAGTCGAAACTTGTAATTGGTAACATGCGAAATGCTGACAATGGACGCAAATTGAGCAAATTTTTGTCGGCAAAAGCGATCTTTGGAAAAGGGTTTGGCATGTGAGTAATTAACGACGACGCCCGATAAGAACAGTGATAAAGCCAAGAATGTGAATCGATTGGTTAAGCAGACTGTAGTAGGGTGGCCTATTTCGGTGTGCACGGACCCGGTGCTAAATCGGTGTCAGCTACTTGTTCCCGGGAACAGGTCAAAAAGCGAGAGTGAGGTCCCGTTCAGCACCGAGCACCGCCGGTGTTCTCAGCACCGGCGGCGCTCTCAGCATCGCCGGTGCTAACTTGTTATGGAAATCTGTCGTTCTCATCATTCATCTCTCGACGCCCGCTCACATCGGCCTTGTGGCGTAATGGTTAAAACGCACTCTCTGTAAGAACGTCGGTGAAGTTGCACAACTCGGTCAAAATGATCGCCCGGGGCTAAAACTTTGGTAACATGACCCCTAAGGGTAAGGTATGCCACAACCATAATATTGACCCGAAATCTCAAGTTTTGACCTACCAAATCGATTTTTTCAAACTTTTGATTTTGATGTAGTGTTGTATATCATTCGAAAGAGCATGAAAAGAAATCTATGTTTATACTAGATTTGAACGAAGGAGAAGGCAGAAATGTTGTAAAATCAGAATTTTTCGGTCGTTTTAGTGAAACATCGATCTGGCAGGTAGGGTCAAAATGCCGGCCAGGAAACCATTTTATTACATACAATGTCCCATCTATGTGCAATCAAATTTTTGTACTTTAATTACCATATTTTCGGTTTGGTCGTGGTGAGATACACGGCTGAATAAGGCTCACATGTTTTGCCTACTTTGGAAGACAGTTTTATATTTTGTGAACAATACGAGATATGTCCAATTTTCTTTCAGTAATATCTTAGGCATGTATGATGTGCAAGAAAACTCTAATTACCCATACCTGTATTGAATCAATCAAGCGATTAAAGATGATTTCTTAAAAACATCTCCAAATCCAAAATTTTATGCCATAAATCTCAATTATACGAGAAGGTAGTGGCTTGCAAATAGTTTGCAAATTTTTAGATGACGTTTATGAAGAAGTTTGCTGTTCATCAGATTTTGATCGATCCACAATTTCATGTCGGAAAAAATTGAAAACTTCAAAATTTTAAATTTGTTTACAATAAATGTTTTTTTTCTGTGGGACTCCGTAATCAGTATTCCGCCATATTTTGCATTTACAATACGCTTGTGGTACTACATCATTTGCCTGAAGAATAGCCACTTTGAGAAGAAATTTTTTTTCTGAAAAAAACCATGAACCAATATAGAAAAAACCAATATAAAAATATAAAAATAAAAACCAATAGGAGTCATGGTCCAAAACTGAAAAACGAAGTTCTATTGATTTTTGGTCTCATTAGGCCACAAGCACGATTTATGGTCCAATGTTACCCCTGGGCCACTTTTAGGTCCAGAATTCTCTCAAATTTAGGAAAAAAATATTTTCAGTTTTGGACCATGACCCCGGGTTCATGGTTTTTTTCAGAAAAAAAATTTCTTCTCAAAGTGGCTATTCTTCAGGCAAATGATGTAGTACCACAAGCGTATTGTAAATGCAAAATATGGCGGAATACTGATTACGGAGTCCCACAGAAAAAAACATTTATTGTAAAAAAATTAAAAATTTTGAATTTTTCAATTTTTTCCGACATGAAATTCTGGATCGATCAAAATCTGATGAACAGCAAACTTCTTCATAAACTTCATCTAAAAATTTGCAAACTATTTGCAAGCCACTTATCGTATAATTGAGATTTATGGCATAAAATTTTGGATTCGGAGATGTTTTTAAGAAATCATCTTTAATCGCTTGATTGATTCAATACAGGTACGGGTAATTAGAGTTTTCTTGCACATCATACATGCCTAAGATATTACTGAAAGAAAATTGGACCTATCTCGTATTGTTCACAAAATATAAAACTGTCTTCCAAAGTAGGCAAAACATGTGAGCCTTATTCAGCCGTGTATCTCACCACGACCAAACCGAAAATATGGTAATTAAAGTACAAAAATTTGATTGCACATAGATGGGACATTGTATGTAATAAAATGGTTTCCTTTACAACATTTTTACAACATTTCTGCCTTCTCCTTCGTTCAAATCTAGTATAAACATAGATGCTGGCATAACTTTTCATGCTCTTTCGAATGATATACAACACTACATCAAAATCAAAAGTTTGAAAAAATCGATTTGGTAGGTCAAAACTTGAGATTTCGGGTCAATATTATGGTTGTGGCATACCTTACCCTTAGGGGTCATGTTACCAAAGTTTTAGCCCCGGGCGATCATTTTGACCGAGTTGTGCAACTTTACCCGACACTTCACTGCGCTCTTACGGAGAACCCGTTTTAAGGTTTTGCTCTTCCACCCGAACCACCCGGGTTCAATCCCTTCCCGCACTACGATTGCACCAAGAGTGCAGCTACGTCGTTTTGTATTTTAATTAGCATTTACTTACTCTGCAAGTTATTTGTGTTACGTGCTTAATTTCAGTAATACCCAAACCAACGAGATAAGACCCATTACTAAAATTGAGCACGCATAATCGAAGAAAATAACGACAAAATAGTATCACAAATAACTTGCAGAGAAAGTAAATGCTATTTAAAATGCAAAATTATGCAATTGCTCGCTTGGTGCACTCCTGGTGCGGGGAGGGATTGAACCCGGGTGGTTCGGGTGGAAGGGCAAAAGATTAACCATTGCGCCACAAGGCCGATATGAGCGGGCGTCGAGAGATGAAAGATGAGAACCACAGATTTCCATAACAAGTTAGCACCGGCGGTGCTGAGAGCGCCGCCGGTGCTGAGAACACCGGCGGTGCTCGGTGCTGAACGGGACCTCACTCTCGCTTTTTGACCTGTTCCCGGGAACAGAACACCGACTGTAGTTTTCTGTTCCCGCCCCGAAATAGGCCACCCTAGACTGTAGTGACAAACTAGTATGAAGCGAGAATACATAAGAATAAAGAAGGGCTTTAGAGTGAGAGTGTGTGTAAAATGGAGAGGGGCTCTCTCACTTTTACACACTCTCTCGCCTTGACGGCTGTCTGTATGGTTTGAAATCATGTGAATGCGAGTGGGAAATGCCAATCGATGTGTCATTCGGCCATCGGTGAGATATCGATCAGGGGCCAAAAGTTACGTAACAGGAAACGAGTGAAGAGAGAGAGAGGAAAGGAATGAGAAGAAACAGCTTGGAAGGGAGAGAGTGAGAGCGCAACAAGGGGGTGCTTCGTGGAAATTGAACCGGTTGAGTAATAGCAAGGGGGAGGGGAACAGTCATTCCTCAACTAGACAACAGTAGACATGCGTCCTTGAGAGTCAGTACACGTTCATAAGCAAGAGAGAGAAACGAACACAATAGCAAAGAAAACAATCGACGCGATAAACCGGGAAAAGTCTGGGAGGAAAAGTGAGTGGGGGAAATCAGCTCGACCCACATCTTTCCGCTAATCACAGCGGGAAAGGAGAAGAGAAGAGAGAGACAGCGGAACAACCGGTGTCTCCTCTCCCTTTTGTTAGACCCTCATTGGGTTTTGCCCTGTTGCCAAGCCAGTTGCGGTTTCCCAATAAGGGGATTATGGTGTTGCTCTGTCAACAGGGAGTACATTTGCACAAAAAAGAGAGTTTTTGTGCTTCTAATCGATTAGTTCATTAAACAATAAACATATAATTATATTTGTTATTGTTGTTGTTATGTGTACTCACGGGGAAATAAGTCTACGACTTCGTAAGTCTAAGCTGGACAGCGACGACTTCAAAGTCTAATAGGCGCAGGGGAGCGGGGTGGTTAGACTTTGAAAGTCGTCGCTGTCCAGCCCATAAGTCTAGAGTCGTAGACTTATTTCCCTCTGAGTACTCACTCTTCCTCTAGAATGGGTAGTTGCTGCGAGGTCGTCGAGGTGGAGGAGTAGGCGGAGGTTGTAGAGTCGATTGAACTCTCCGTCGAACCCAGAGACGACCCTGCAAAAATCATCTCAGAACTAGCCCATATTTTCTAATGTGGTGTTAGTTTCTTGGGAAAGAAAATGGAAAAAGGAAAAAGGGTGTTAGTTTTCCGTCGCCTTTTTCGGAAAAAGATCAAGATTTGAATTCCCGCATTTAT
Organism: Pristionchus fissidentatus; assembly: GCA_036245785.1. Classification (NCBI taxonomy): domain Eukaryota; kingdom Metazoa; phylum Nematoda; class Chromadorea; order Rhabditida; family Neodiplogasteridae; genus Pristionchus; species Pristionchus fissidentatus. The sequence goes on from BTSY01000004.1 coordinate 10,688,416, forward strand.
ATCACTACGGCGCATTTGTTCATTATATTTAACCAACATGTAAGTAGAAAACTGCAAACATTTTTGTCTCTGTGATCACCTGTGAGACTATGTTGGCGTCGCCACAGAGACTGCAGAAGATGCTGATGATCCATCTTTTCGAAATTGCCTTCTCTGAAAAATACAACTATTGATCCGAGGCCGTATGATTGAGCTTTGGAATACGGTTTAATGCGAAAACGTGGCATCATTTCCGTAGGGGGGAAACGCCCCCACCACACACACAAATAACGTCACCTTTTCAAGGAAATTAGTTTCCCAAAAGTGAAGCATGCGACATAGTAAGAAACGTGTGAATACAGAAATAAGCGCCATAATCACGAGAAAAATCCGGGTTTTCCACACTCAGCTTTCGCTCCGTCTGTTGAGCTTATCTGTTGGTAGAATGACTGGGTTTCTCTCTCTCTATTTCCATCCCACACCTTCTTTCTCCCTCTTCTCTTCCTCTCACCCGACCCGAGGGAGTAGATAACCCGCGAGAGAGAGAGAGAGAGAGAGAGAGAGAGAGAGAGAGCAGTCGATGTCGTCAGTTTACTGGCCCCCTTATTGTCGTCAATACTGACACGCCTCTCTGTCAGCAGCACACACCACTAATCGGTGATGAAACGTCGGGTATCCATTTCCGAATCAGAAAAACTTTCCAAAAGTGATGAATCAAATGGCGATAGGACGTTTTTGAACTGCCCCGTTTACGAACTCTCATCATTTATTTCTTTTATTTCCGTTTCAGAATTTGAGTTTTACAGTGTCTGAAAAGTTTGGTGACAAATTTCGGTCGTCATATCTTATCAGCTAATGAATGACAGAAGCTCCTATTGTGCATGGATAATATATAATGTTATAGCAGTTGACTACCAAAATTGGGCCTATATACCAGCTCTACTTTTCTCGCAGATTCTGTAAACTTCACCCCATTAAATTGCCTCTGCGCCGCTGCTCATTTTGAGTGAACTGAATTTTTTGTGGCCTACTCAGTAATGCAAACCTCACGTTCAACTCATCATATGAGAGGAAAAAGTCTACCGTATTATGCATTATAGCAGTTCTAAATCAGTTCATTGAAAGAAAAGTTTTGCAGAGTTACTCGTGAAGCACATAATTTCAGATGTGAAAATAGTTGCAATTTCGAGTTTCGTTTAAAGTAGTCGAATCCTCTCCCAGAGTAAAACTAAGAATGAGCTGACAACGCCAATGCCAACCATTGGTATTATTGGGCATTGCACCTTAAAACAGTGATATTGTGATCAATAATTATTATCGAGTTTGCAATCAGAAATGCCAGTTTCACGACTTTAGAAGAAGCTCCTGCGCGTCTTCGTAAGAGTTGAAATGAAGTTGTGCCTGGGGCATGTAAACAAATAGTAGGGGTACTTACGCCACTACACAAATTTCAAATATAAGTAACCTGACTAAAGAAATACACTTTTGTACTAATCTCGCATCTTACCGCGCCGAAATTTAAATTTTCATTTTAAAAATAATTTTTAAATAAGCGATTGCTCTAGGAGGAAATGTCATATGCGGGGGTATAGAGTATCGTCAAGCCTCATTCTGAAAAAAAAATCCAGCCTTGTATCGAAGAATTGGCATAAGGGACCATTCTTGGAAGGCATTGAACTTGCACCTCAAAATACAAAAATCCACGATATCTCAGATCAGCAAAATAACATCAAAGTAATGGTCCTGCCTCAATCCTTCAAATGGTTCGCTCTAATTGTCAGGATGTAATACCCAACCTCAAACCATTATATGGTATAAATTGGAGAGCGACTGGTCATTCGCGTAGAAAAGAGATGGGCATGCAAATTTTGTCACCAAACTTTTCAGACACCCTGTAAAAACATATTTTAGAGTTCCAAAACGGCAGTTACAAAACCGTACCATTACCAAATCTTATAACAAACAAGTCCAGGAAACATGCCACGTTCGTAAACAGGTGATGGAAAAAGCGAAACAAAAACAACAAGGTAAAGGAGTACTACGAAAGAGGACCGTGTCTCTTTTGAATCTTCTTCGGCCGACAGGGAAAAAATTTTTGTGGAATGCCAGAATTCGGCGAAAAATCGAATATTTGAGCTGAAAACTGCGAGCGATTCACACATTCCTTCGCCGACTCGAGCATTTGCGGGTTATGAATCGACTTGCGTGCGTTATCTTAGAGAGCGACGCTCTGACGCTGAAGATAACCCCTTGCCAGCACAAATGTCACGTGAATCATGTCGGCATTCTGAATAGGGGAGAAAGAGAGAGAGAGAGAGAGAGAGAGAGAGAGAGATATAAAGAGAACAATCGTCAACAGGATTAGTCGAATACTCTACCGTAAACAACTTGTAGGAAAATAAGAACCCACAAGTCGCGGCCTACCGAGCGACGACTTTGAAATCTAATGTGCTCCCCTGTCTCAAACCGAAGCGAGCAGCCGAGATTTCTTAATTCGCAGATGCGTTTCCATGTGAGCGTGGGAAGAAAGAATATATTTATTAACCGTGCGAAGCCCGTAGTCAAGAAATGGATGAGAATCGGAACTAGACGAGAAAAAGAAGATATTGATTTTTTTCTCTAAAATATTGATTTTTGTCTACAATAATGATTGTTCATCTTCGTTGTCGTCGAATCCATTGACCAGCTCTCTTTCGAACGTGCCGTAGGGCAGAATGGGATCCAGCTCAGTGAGCGACCTGAAAAGAACGTCAGTTGGCGATCGTTAACGTAGTGAGTTACAGTACCTTGACACGCCGAGTTCGTCGTGTTCATAGTAGTGGAAGCGCGTCTCGGGCAGGAATCGCCAGAGGAAGAGGAGGAAGATCGAGCTGGAAGTGCATGCTTGATTGACAAACAATACAATATTCATTATTGTTTTGCTTATCAATTAGGTACGGGCTTTCGGGCGATAATCAGCAGACAGCGTCCTAAATATAATTCATCACGCTCACTGTCACAAGCCATAAAGATGCGCGGCGACTAAAATTGGTGGCACCTGACAGTATCAAGCTGACACAGCCCTGGTACGTCGCTTTAGGGGCACTGATCAAGTTGAGGTTTCGGTTTCAGACGTGGTCGATGGTCACCTTTATATTATTTCATCATTGCTAAACGTCATCGAGTAAAAGATCACACGCGTGTAAACGTTATGTTGTGATTTGTGCACACATTAGAACGGGAATGTCTGTGTGTGAACTTCTGAACGCTGTTCCGAGAATAAACAGACAAAAAGTGAGTGGTGATTTTCGTTTGTGTGCGAGCATTGGGGGAATTCCTCGAATCAGAAATGCACGTCAACATTTCTCTGTTTTTTTTTCTGCATTTGAAATTGTGCCCTTTGACGTCAATTACAATGTAAAAATATATGATTTTTTCAGCAGTATGCTCACAGCAGCAAAGATTTTAGTAATAAATGGAAAGCACATTGCTCCACACCTCAAGCGAAGTGTTTAATGATAGAGGTATGGGTTGCGGCGAAATTATCAGAACTCACCTTGGCAAGATGAATAGCATGTAACTCCAGCCGCCCACAAGATGCTGCAGTGGATAGTAGATGAGAGTGGTGAACATGGTACACAACCAGTTCACGGCCACCGCAGAGCCTGCGATTAGTTAGATTTTGTTACGACTGAGGACCGATGCTCGACTTTCTCAACGTTGCATGCTAGTTCCCTTCAAAATCGAGAGGATCATGTGAATATCTGTTACAGTTTTAAAGTTATTCATGAAATGACATTCCATACCGCGGCGTGTCTCTTGCTTTATCGACGCTCTTGCCTATCATTCCTATTTTTGGCGGCGGAGCTTTTGATTGGGCGAGTTTTTTCGAGACTGGTTTTGTAAATTGGAAGTAGTCGATGTTTTGGAAGCACAAATTCCTACCGAGCGCGACGCTGGCTGCCTCGGGCGGCACAAGTTCCGACGGGATGAAGTAGGCTAGAGGGCCGACGCCCAGATTGTACCCGACGCCGTAGACGAGGAACGAGGCACCGAAGAGCCACGACGCCCACCAGTCATCTGAAGATATTGGAAAGCATTCTCAGGACAATCTACTGACTTAGTTTTTCTAGGGGCGAAATTCTTTCTCTTTTTTTAAATATGCCCAATATTCATTCATTCAGGATTAACGAATACATTTTCGAAATGATCAGTTTGCCTTGAATACGCACCCAGATCAGAACCATGTTCCGTTCCATCATGAAATTATCTCTACAAAGGATATCTATGGTAGTACCCGGATTAACTGAGAGCAGAGTGAAGATGAGGAAGAGACAGTCAGCGATGACACAAATAACGAGAGTTTTGAGGAGAAGCTGACGACGACCCGTCGTTTCTACCTGAATGACAATATTTATTCGTTTGATTATGCTGGAATGAGCCTAGGAAGTGTAGTTACAATCCATTATAAAAACCACTCATCAATGTCGCTTTTACCGAAGGTGTTTGGAACGCTTTTTTCCAATATTTTTTATTAGCTGCGGCAAAAAAATTGAGGAAATCTTGAAGACCCACCAACTGCAGTGCGGGAAGAGTGAGGAGGACAGAGACGAGCGATCCGAGTGCAGGCAGGAAGGGAACCAACGCGTCCATGAAGGAGACCGAGTTGAACATACTGAATGCAATGCCGGTTATGGAAATTTGCTATTACCTGAAATCCGAAAAAAAACTTTAACGAACTCTGACCGATAATATTACGTTTTTTAGTAGAACAACGAACTGTAAATCAACGTGCCTGGTTGAATACGAAATGGTAACCATACTGCCTGAGAATACTTGTGCAGCCGACACAATCATTCCGATGATACAACCCCATCTAGAATTGGACTGTAAACTGTGCTTATCTACATATTAAAACAGAAAAAAAAACAATATGAGAAGTACACAAAGGGACGTGTTCGCTAACTTGTTATTGAAATTTTTCTAATCTCTAGTGAATTTCACTCACATGTTACTGAACACGTTCAAATGAGGAACTGATTCTAGTGACGTTTTCTCACTAGTCAGTGAATCCAAAAATATAAATTGTTAATGTAAAAAATATTTTTAAAATTAAATTCTATTGAAGGAAAACAACAGAAAAAACAAATTTCTCACCTGACTCGTGGGTTGCGCATTGCACTCCATAACGAGAGTTGCGTTGCCATCTTCAAAACAATTCATCTTTTGAACCCTTTTGGTATAAATATACTGTCTTTCTATATTTCCCGGTTTCTATTTAAATGTTATCAGGGCATTAATTAATAAATCGCTTTGCAAACCTGTGGCACACGCTCCCAATATTCTCGAATCGCTTGGTCCTCGTTGTCCGGGTTGATATCGTAGTAGAAACTGCAAATATGCATCTTGATGGCCAGAAAATGCCGAACAAACGAAAATGAATAAGTCGAAGTTGTAAACTAACTCAATGGCTTGAAGAGCAGCAGTGTATTTCCCATTTTGAATGAGATGATTGGGCGTGTCGGGAATGAGACTCCCAGTGAGCAGTTGGGCAATACCTGTGAATAAGGTAAAGTTAAGGTATAGTTGTATCGAAATCAAAAGGACTTTACGTCGACAAGCGGCTACCCCGGTAGAGTAGTCGCATGCGAATTAGATTAATTGAATTTTAAAAATGTATTCTGAAATACCGAAGAGCGCCGGCAGTGAGAGATGAATCCACCACGTCCGTGGTCCTCCTGTAATTTGAACATCTCTTATCAATTTCGGCTTATCAAAAAAAATTTTATTCTGCGAGAAAGTAGAGGTTCATCGGCTTTCATATGTAGAATACAGAGCGCAAATTTTCTAGGATAACGCTTCTCCAAGGTGTGGTGTCTTAGAGAAGGGTTCTCCAACTCCTAATTCTGCACGAAAACGAAACTTTGGAGATTCGTTCCCCTGGCATACTTGGACTCAGTGAAGAATAAACCTCTTGCTCACCTAGCATAAATGGGAGGGATATGACAGCTGATGCAGAGGAGCCGAGACAAACGGCGATGTGCATGAAGCACAGAATTGAACCCTCAAATGGTATTATTCTCAGGATCATCCGAATGCACACAATGTTCTTTCCGTTCAAAAACACACAGGCATATCATGCTTTCGTTCGCTATAAAGTGCGTGCATTTTGTGTTTATATTTTAATGGCAATTAATATTTTTAAAACTTACTTTGATCTGCTTGGGCGCAACTTCTTGCACGAATAGAGGCAGCATCGCGCACCCGATTCCTCAATAGAGTTGAACTAATTTACGTTCTCCAAAAATTGAAAGATGTAAAGTATGTGAAGGGCAACAAAAGCTAACCAGTATACGCTCCGGAGAAAAGCCTTCCCAGGATCAGAAACGGAGCAAGATTCAACATATAAGAAATGATGAAACATATCGATGAAGCAAGGAGCAAGTAGTTATTGACACCTGAAGACGACTTATATCGGGAGTTAAGCGAGCGATTTTGAAAAAAACTGACCTGTCAAAACTCGTTTCGCTCCGAGCCAAGAAGATAGAGGAACGACAAAGGCGCAACCTTCAAACATAGATTTTTATTTACTAAATTTTATATTTTTAAATTAAAATATTCAGAATTCGTTGTCGAGTGTGTACGGATAAAACCAATCGGAAAATCGATCCCAGTTTGCTTTACTTTCAGTGATTTCAATTCTTTTTTGAGATACTGTTTGTATTCAATTCCAGTTAAAATGTAGCTGTATTTGGCCTGATCATTTTACACTCACACTCAGAAAAAAGTCTCTAAGTGAAACTGTCTCTAGGTTGTCAAGTGACAGGTCTCTTAGTGAAAGTCACTAGAAACTAGTGACGGTTCACTAGTTTCTAGTGAAAGTCACTAGTTTCTAGTGAATGTTCACTAGTCAGCCGCGCGCTCCCTCCGGACTAGAGACTGTTCACTTACCTGTACGTGAAATGTCTCTTGAGGGCTCCGCCGCCAAAGCTTGCAGCCGTTACTATGTTCCTGATTGATGTACGGACGTCAATCATTATCACCACGTTTATACTATGTTCTTTTAATTTATTTCGATATTCTCGGTACTTATTGTACCGTTTTGTACTGCATAGTTTTGATAATTACGCCCCGATATTCCAGGGGTACGACGACTAGCGTTGCGGCAACGCTCCTTTTCCCCTACTGGATCGTGATGGATTTGGAGGTGTGTCCTAATTAATTTTCATCAGATATTTAAACTTCAAAATAAGTGACTTTGTAACCGTGGTGTACTGTAAGTGCGGTGCTGGATTGCGCGGGATCGCAAATCCCCATCGGACCCTTTTGGGACCTCTCGATCTGCGGGTCCAGCAGGCAAAACGGCCCCCACTCTCGTTTTTCGAATTACAGTACTGCCAAAATGGGACCTGCATTAATCGACCGTCGTTGGCCAAAGTTTGATAGTAGAAGATTCCACATTTATGTACGCATTACAGGCTATTCGTGGTCTCACCTGGGTCTCGTGTATTGGACAAGAATGAGGGAGGATCTCGCGACAACAGCTGGTAACGCAATATCATCAAGATCTACGGAAGCAAGCGCCAGACATTTATTGATTACTGTATTAATTGCTTCGATCGATATTGATTCGATTCATTGTTGTGATAAAGCCTAATAACTCAGCAATACGTATTCGCTCTATCACATTTCAAGTACAGTACCCAGTGGAACAAGAATGGGCGGGGCCAGTACCGTACGGTATCCAGTGGAACCAGAAAGGGCGGAGCCTACCGGAGCAACGGCTGCAAGGGACGGCGTAAGTGAAAAGTCTCTTAGAGACTCCTGTCACTAGCCTGTAAGTGAAAGTTCACTAAGAGACAAATGTCTCTTACAGGTAAGTGAACGTTCACTTTGTGTCCTGATCCTAGTGAAGTGTTCACTTACCTGTAAGAGACTTTTTTCTGAGTGCAGAGAAAAATTACTTCGTCGCATGCATGAAGCAATTAATTACTTCTGTGAAAACACGCTAGAACATCGATCGAAGTAATTGATTACTTCAAACACAGTTTACTTGTATTTCCACAGAAGTAATTAATTACTTCATGCATGCGACGAAGTAATTTTTCTCTGAGTGTAGCGCTGTGAACAATGGCTGAACGATAAGCCGGAAGGAAGCGCTCTGACTCACCTATCAACGCGCCCAGCCCTTGTGATGCGATTGTTACGGACCTGTAAATATGTTAATTTCAAGATTACGCTGGTTACAAGAAAATTACCAAAATATTGACATTCCCGAGGGGCTAAGTGGTGAGTTGAAAACGTTGGTGAAACTTTCGTTGACATGGTTCTGCAATTCGATGATAGCAAACTAGAAAGATAAGACACAGAACAGGAGTCTCCAACTTCCTTTACTCTGGATTTTTTGTCTCCAGAGAGCATGTGCTATCAGGAGAGCGGTCGAGAGTGAAATGACTTCTTTTGAATTTTGAATGCTCTCTCAGAAGGAGACAACGTCTCCTGAGTAAGGGATGTTGGGCACCCGTTCAACGGAGAGCCAATGCGTACCTGGATTATTTTTTCGGGTACGTTAAAAGCGACCATGTGGTAGCCGACCGGCGCTATTGTAAATAACGAAGCGAGTAGAGTAATGCATACAACTCGGCCCGAATCCTCAATCTGCATGAAAAAGTTGAAATAATTTTTTCACTTTAGTTGTGTTGTGCTACTTCTTTAGCTCTATAACGGCAGAAAATAGTCTCTCCCTATCAACCATCTGTTTTGACTTTGTTTTAAACGCAATGTGCTATGAGATGCATACATACATTTGATACGCACAAGGTAATGAAAAGAAAAAAAAACTCTTACCTGTGACAGAATGTTGCCAAAGTGCGAGTCGACAAAGTCGGGGTAGGATATTTTCATGGCGCTTTGAGGCTAATCAATATGACGCGGTTATGAATAGTACACAATCAATCGATGTGGAGTGTGCGTTAAGGGGGCGATTGTGGGCAGATAAGATTGGAATAGAACGACTGTCGAAGGGAGAGAGAGAGAGAGAGACCAGTTGATAAGGACAACAAGGATTGTGCGCAGTTTATGTTGAACTCATGTTGAACACATTTTTTCAGAGATGTTTTTTGTTGTAAAGTTTAACGATCCTTCACAAGATTCTGTTTCACTACTTTATGAAAATAATTAAAATTATTCGTGAAAGGGTAATTTCATCTATTTATGGTGCAACGTTCGTGCATCGCTCGTGGTAACCGCGCTTTTCTTTTCGTGAAAACTGTATTTGAGAAATGATCACGCACATCTGAAAATTCGAAATTCTCTCGAAAAATCAAATCATTTGTATCGTGTAATTTGCTGTGTACAAGGCTTAAGGCCAATGACTTCATCGGTTCTATGTTGGATGTTCATTTCGACACATATTATTACGTTTTAATTCTCTTTATCACTGCGCAAAATATGTACATATTAATTAAATGGCTATGATGCGTGTACCGGTAATGAGAAATCTCTTAATGTTATGGCATTGATGATAATATGATCTACATTGAGCCCTGAGTATCGTTTTTTGGTTGCTTCTCACTTGTAAACATTTCCTAACTAACGTATACTAATCATAGTTCCGTTGATTGCAGGGACTGCTCATTGTTCGTCTTGCTAACTACCGGAATCGTAATATCGCTCCAGTATGGACTTTGCTTCCTGTAAATAATGTACTAGTCTATAGATTGTAAAAAAATACTTACATTGGATGGGGAGAAAATGCGGCCGTTAGACAAGAAGGAGATGGTTTGGTGAAATCTCGCTTTGCTCGGCATACAATCAGCAGGAAAATGAGACATAAGATAAAGAGAAGAACTCCCACTCCCATCAATACAATGCGAGTGATATGATCTGCAATCGATTAATATTGCATAAATACTTGATACGATTAGACCAAAAGTCAAAATACGAACTTCCGCTTTTTACCAAACACGAGCGTTGACGATGCTCTCACTTTTGTGTGCTCTATTGCGTCGGTAAACACAGGAAGTCCCACTTTGACATATTGTTGGATCGTATCATTTTATAAATGTAATTGAGAGGAGACAAACAGGTTACTGTACCTTGATCGGGATCACTTGTAGATCTATCCAATCGCATTCCATATACAGTCCTCAGTTGAATTACAGAAGGCGACGGCGATCGATTGAGTTGTCTGATATTCGAGATTGTTTTCTCTCTCTATATTTTTAAAATTCATACTCAAGGGCCTTCCGAATGTCGGCTACTGTATTCGACTGCATGAAGTGCAAGAGGACTACGGTAGAATTGCCGCTCTGCCTACATTTATCGATTACGGGAGTGAAGGAGGAGGCGACGATGAGAAGTCTGTAAGGGAGTACTGCAGAATGGAGGGATTTTATGGGAGTACTGTAGAACAGAGATGGTTTTCAATATTCTATTTAATGTGTAAGAATATAGATGACGACCCACTCTTTGATATGATCTTCCTTCTGTAGGAAAGATTCGAATGGAATGTCGAATATTATTTCAGATTGTTGATCGAGGGAAATTGTTGTGATCTGAAATTGTACATCCATACTCTTTACAATTCGCCTACACGTTCGCATTCTCCAGAAAGAGGCGAGAAATAGTGTACGAAAGTGGGAGAACTATTTTCTTTTGAATTTTTGGAACAGTGCGCATAATTCCCGTGTACACACAAATTGACGCACTCAGTTGGAAAGTGTGAAAACATTAGGCAATCATGATACGATTCCTATGACGGAATATGCAATCAATTTTTATTTTGATTAAATTAATTAAAGAACGAATTGGAAGGAAACTGACATGAACATCCATTTGATCGTGATGATTGGCAGTGTCATTGACTTGAATAGTAAATGAATATGAAGGAGAAGACAGAGGAGAACGAGAAATGAGATGAGCGGTCGACGAATTTATGAAGAAAGGAGCGTCAGATTGTTTAATAGCCTAATTAAATATTTAGGGTAATTAAGAGTTACACGGACATAAACTAACTGTTTTATCTGTTCTAATTGATCCCTTGATGGAATAGAACAATGCTTCGTTGTCAGCGTCAAAAGCAGAGAGAGTTGCCATTTGAGTGCCTGCAGATCAATTAGATGATCGGATTGCAATTATAAAATGCTACTAGAAAACAAAATGTTATTTTATATTTCTACAGAAGGCGAGAGAGCACACAACACAAAAGGATCGCCATAGTGCATGTTTGGTAAACAACGGAACTCCCTGTTTTAATAATTTTTTGCAAATGTAATAGTAGAGATTACCAGCAGGGACACTCGATCCTCCCACTATTGTCAGATGCTTGACTCTAGATGAGAAGCGAGGCAAGTTGTCATTGACGTTATTGATCTATAATAGGTCATTACTGTATCTAGAGTAATTTCATATACCGTAATCACACATTCGAAAAACACAGTGTGATTGATATGAGGCTGTCTGCGATAGGTTCAACAAATAGTCCGCACAGCTCAAAAATGAAATCTCTACAACGTGGCTTCTTTTGTTTTTCATGAATTTCACTATTGGCGCCAAAATGGCGCCGTGCCAGAATACTGGGAAATCGAATTTTCGAAAATATCTCTTTCAGAATTGCAGATAGAGCGTTACAAACTCACGTACTCTAACAGAATTTGATGGCGAATCTCGCTGACTAATTTATTTGTCGCTAATTAACCTAATTAGCCGGTAATTAAGAGTTTTTGACTCTTTATAGTGTGAAGATCGTGTCATACCTCAAGATTCTGATCCTACGGTTATAATTTTGTGTGAAAGGTAGGGTGGAAAGTACTTTCTCATTAGATTTATTAGATTTAGATGCTAAAAACGCTCAAAACGGCGCCTCTGAGTGCAAAAATAAAATCTACATTCAACAGTGCATTATGATTAATAGTTTACTACGTTCCATAACGTATAGTACCAAAATCTCTTTTTGTTCCACCCGACTCACGTGTGTTCGACTCCCCTCCGCAACGGCTCATTTTGCAAAAATATTTCATGTTCAAATTTATCTCGCGAAAGTTTTTTTGTAGACAAAATATTTGTTTTATATGCACATTGTGATAAATTTTGCTCTTTAAAATCAAGTGTGAACTTGCTTTTTATCGATTTTCAAGTCTAAATCTAATGAGAAAGTGCTTTCCACCACTAGCTTACAAAATTATAACCTTAGGATCAGAATCGCACGGCGGTCCGAATGAGGTATGACACGACCGTCACACTATAAAGAGTCAAAAACTCTTAATTACCGGCTAACTAGGTTAATTAGCGACAAATAAATTAGTCAGCGAGATTCGCCATCAAATTCTACGTGAGATTTTGACGTTCTATCTGCAATTTTGAAAGAGATAATTTCCAAAATTCGATTTCCCAGTATTCTGGCGCGGCGCCGTTTTGGCGCCAATAGTGAAATTCACAAAAAAAGGGAGACGCCACGTTGTAGAGCATCGGAAACTACCCCAAAGGGCAATTTATGGAGAGAAATAGAGAGATAATTTTGGGCTGTGCGGAGCTCTGTTGGAGAATTGTTGAATCTATCCCGTACAGCGTCATATACACTATCTACAGTTGTATGATCTACAGTACTCATAAATTGGAACAACTGGGTATGCTTACCTTCAGAGTCACAGTGAGCGTTGAGTTCTTCTCTCCGGTCACAGATTTGCATTTCGCTTCACAATCAAATGCGGTCACCTGTCAAAATAAAATTAAAGATAATTTAGTGTGATTTTGTACAGCGCGCAAATTTGCTAGGAAAAGGACTCTCCATGGTTCCTTTTTTTGGATATTTTTGGAGATTGGAGAAGCGTTCTCTTTTTATGGAAACCTTTGAGAACCGTTCTCCCAGCAAAATTGCGCCCGGTGAAATATAGAAATTAGTGTGATCTTACCTTGAACATGATGACAGGTGTGATTTCTCTATCGAAAGAAGTATTTGTATGAATGTTGAGTGAGGAAGGAGGATGGAAGAAAAAGTGAGGAGAGTCTATCGAATAACAGTTCAAGCTGCAAATGAACATTAACATTTCGAGTTATCGATTTATTGTGAAACCGATTGCTTGGAGAGAAATCGTTGTCTCTGGCTGAAGGAATCGATACAATCGCGTGGGGAAAGACGGTCTCGTTTTCATTAATTGACGCTTCCAAAGGCTGAAATTAAGCGAATATGCTGTGGCATTGTTGTACAGAAGAGCAGAATTGAAATTCGCGTAAATAAATTGATTAGATCTCTTCATTACTCACACTCTCTCATCCCCGTGTGGAGAGTGTAGAATGGAAGAGGTCTGATCAAATTATTACCCAAAATTTCAAACTCTGATCGAAGAGTGATCGGACTCACATTTGTGTCGAATACGGGACAGTGATCGTTGACGTCGATGACTTGAATAGTGAAAGAGAGAGGAAGACATTCAAGTGAATCGAGTGAGCAAACTGCCACTCTCACCAATATCGACGATCTCTTGTTGTAGTCAAATGGTCGAAGGGAAGATAGAACGCCAGAAGGCGACAGCGACAGCCAATCCCACTCCTGACAGAGACAGAAAGAGTACAGTCAGTTCATGTCGGTTCTGTTGTTTCTGTTTTGTTCATGATGTTCCTAGTAACACTCTACCTAGAACCAAGAGGGACATTTTGTGGAAAATAAAGTTTGCGAGCAGTAACGTTGAAAGTTACAGTAATTGATCTCGAACTGGACGTACAGAATCAGATTGGTTCTGTAGGCGGAAAGTGGCTGCAGGAGAAGAAGAAGCAAGTCGAATGGCGACAACTTCCTTGTACATCTTCCCTTCTTCCATTGAATGAATCGAATCGGGAAGAGGAAAGTCGACGATTGGAGGAGAATCTAAAGAGAAATTATCCCAATTTGAAACTCCTTCAATTTTTGTAGATGGAAAATACAAAAAAAAACATTGTTTGCAAAGTATGAGATGATTTACGTACGATTGTTGATGATGTTGACACAGTATGGAAGAGATTCAGATCCCCATTGAAGGTGTGAACAAATCTGAATGAGATTAGGAAATGTAGACGGAACCAATGTTGGAATTCTCACTTTCTGATTTGCCAGCTCCTCTATACTGTCGGCAACTATTAATTCTCTTCTGTCATTGACGCGGAAATGTATATCAGCCGATACCAACTTGATCTTTTCTCCGGAATACTTCAGTTTTGTGACCTGCAAACACTTGACTTATACGGTCTTATTTTGTAAATGCAAATGGGAAAATGTCTAAATTTGAATTAACGCATTCATCTACGTAAATTTCCCGTTGAAACAATCAGCCTAAAAACTAATTTTAAGTGGATCCTTGGGAGAACAGAGACTACAAATTGCGGATATTCAAATCTTTGATTCCATTTCCGTTTCTGCAAACAAACACCAATATATATATCAGACACTATCTGATAGGCTCGAGATATAGCCGTACAAGGAAGGATAACCTACCCTGAAAAAATTATCCTAGGGTTAACTTTCTGCCTAGAAACCGAAAATCGACCTTAGAAGTTGTGATTTTCAAACCCGGCTGAGGTATGTTAAATCACATGCACAAAAGTGAAAAAATGAAAAAAATTTCAACGCAAACTATACCCCAAATTAGATAGTAATTCTTATAGAACATCTCGTGTACATCATTTTCACTGTTTAAAGTGAGATTAAAACTGAAGTATGAAAAAAGTTATGAAGTTTTGAAATTTCAGAAAAATTTTCTTGAAAATTTTTTTCACACACGGGGGAATATGGATATGTTTTTTGGATTCCTCGTCAAAAGTTACCCTTGGTTGAATTTTTTTGTCGAAATCGATTGGGCCCGTTGATTTTAAAACGAAAACGCAAAGTAGAATGCTTTCAAATTTTAAAACAAGCTCCGACACGTTTAGACACTTCTTTTTTTATTGCAAAACACCTCTCCTGGGGGTCTCGGATTGGAAGTCCGGCGCGTTATCCACTTTATATTAGTGCACTGTTGTATTTAAAGTTTGAAAGGAGTTCTTATCAGATATCATATGCAAAAGGTTCTGAGAAGATAGCGCAAATTTGAAGCGATTTAGAGGAGAAATGAAAAATGCGTCACGCTGCAACACAAAAACAATAAACGGACAGACAGACAGACAGACAGACAGACAGACAGACAGACAGACAGACAAACATATATACAAACAATTCAATGTTCTATTAGTGAAGGAATATATGCAAAAAGTTTAGAGAAGAAAAAGCGGCTTTAATGGTGGCAATTCGATTGCAAACTATACGTCAAAAAACATACAAACAGACATTCAGACATACAGTCCTCTTTTAGTTATCAACAATAAGGCAAGATACGCTTTTTTGCGATATCAGATTTCGTACGAATCTTATTTAGACCTCATTGCAACTGTAAATGTTACTAAGTCGGCATACAAAGTTATACTTGTACGAGGTCAGGTGCGAGCTTCTGGTGGGTGGCTTATAAGCAATAAATAGTGTTGAAATATGTTTAAAAAATTGAAGTACAAGATAAAAATATCGTTTATGAAATTTAATCAGCGTTGTATTACGTGAGAGATGTTTTAAACATACTCGAAACAGTTAGAGACCACAACTATAAAAAATGTAAATCGAAAAAATGCTGAAATTCAGAAAGGCCTATTTTTCAATAATTTATTAAAAATCAACGGGCCCAATCGATTTCGACAAAAAAATTCAACCAAGGGTAACTTTTGACGAGGAATCCAAAAAAACATATCCATATTCCCCCGTGTGTGAAAAAAATTTTCAAGAAAATTTTTCTGAAATTTCAAAACTTCATAACTTTTTTCATACTTCAGTTTTAATCTCACTTTAAACAGTGAAAATGATGTACACGAGATGTTCTATAAGAATTACTATCTAATTTGGGGTATAGTTTGCGTTGAAATTTTTTTCATTTTTTCACTTTTGTGCATGTGATGAAACATATCTCAGCCGGGTTTGAAAATCACAACTTCTAAGGTCGATTTTCGGTTTCTAGGCAGAAAGTTAACCCTAAGTTCTTCCTTGTACGGCCACTGTGGGGGTAAACTTGATCCTCTCAGATAGTCTCTGATATATTCATTTTGTCTATGGCTGAAAATGAGTGGATGAGGAGTGTTGGTGACACTCACAATTGATCCAATGGGCGATTTATTCTGAACATTGAGAGATTGAAGATGCGTCTCCATTCCAATTGCATCTCCTTGACTGCGAACGACAACTTGCACCTCAAGAACCATCCCATTAATTTTTTTTTAATTTTTAGTTTTCTTTTTTGGTTAGTCTTCAAAGGGAAATATCGGGGATAAAGAAGAGTAGCAATAATAGCACGAAAATTTCAACGTCCTTTACCCTACCAATCTCAGAACATTTGACATTTGTTATACTCATTTCAGCGTTCATTAAATCTGTGATTGTGCATCGACAATTGTTGTCACCTTACCTTCGTTTTCTGTTGATGGAATGGTTCTTGTCCTGCGTTGTCTCTCACAATGAAATCGAACTCAATATTTCCTTCTTCTTTGAATTCCTTTTGGAGTGAAATTCTTCCTGTCGTTGAATTGACAGTGAACATATTGAGTTGATCCTTAAGGTGGACATTGATCATATTTAAACTGATTGCAACTTTTCTAGGTGAACGGCTCCAAGGTCTCCTTTGAAAAAAAACACGTTTCTCCAACCTCCTCATTCCACGTTTTGTTTCACTCCGACGCGAAACGAGACAGTATTTGGAATGAAGAGGATGGAGAACCATTTTCGAAGAAGTAAACCGTCCGTTTGAATTTCTTCGTACCTCAATTGAATATACGAGGGAGTCTTGTGGATCGAGATCGACCGCTGGAGGAAATGGAAGAGGAAGCACTTTTCCGATAGGAGAACGAAGAGGAACAAAGATGACGAAAGATGAAGATGAAAATTGTGGACTGAAATGATCAATGAATACAATTATAGAAATTTTAGAAATTCTGGTTAAGATTTGGGCTAAATCTTTTCATATCTCACACATTCTCTCAAATTGTTCACCCGAATTTCAAATTGAAAAAGAGAGAAAGAACTGCGACATACGCATGTAAATTAGAAGAATGGAATCGGATATTGAGTGGCACTTGATCAGTTCTTCCATTTAGATCTCGAACTTGGATTGATCCGTTCAGCCAATTAGTAGATGGAAATTCGGCCAAAGAAGACCAGAACACACTACCCTTTGAATCTACTGAGAAAGGGGAAGGAGAAGAGAAACCGTCCAACGTATATCTAAAATGTGTTTTCTTGTTGTTGTTATTTTTATCAGTTAGAGAGAAAAAAGTCATGCAAAATAAACAACTTTAAAATAAAAAAAAACTTACGTTGCATTATCGACTCGGCTGACGAGAGAAGTGTCAATTATCGATTCGTTACTGAGTCTTGACACGAATACCGTATACTCCCTTTCCGTGAATGAGAGTACATCGTTATGAGGGAAAAGAAGAATGACGTTTCCTCAAGTCGATCAATGAAACAATAAGATCCATAACAAATTCTCAAATTCTCGTCCTATATAAAAAAAATGCTCGGCGTCTAAAGACTCGTTCCGTTCTCCTGTTTTGAAATGCACGGTGCGAGCACGATTTTTCAGTTTGCGATAGAACGCACGTTCGTGGAACGTGCGCCGAATGTGCGTGATGTACTTCGGTAAGAAACATCGTCAATTGTGCATCGGGCGCACAAGAGGCGCACGTGCGCTCGACTAGCGCCCCAAGTGCAAACGACGAAATTTCTTACAGAATTCAGGATGTACGCACAACGCACGTTGTGTGCACGTTCGACGCACGTGCAACGCACCTTGTGCACATCGTACATGCACGCAACACGCATCTGCGGCGCCCGGGGGTTTCACGGGCGCATTTCGTGCGCGCACCGTGCATTTCAAAACAGGAGTTGGCGAGAAAGAATAACAAACCAAGAGACACACAAAGGCAGAAAGAGAGTGCAAAAAACATTTTGTAAACGTATAATTTTAAAGTTGCAATACCGTAACTTACTTGGTGATTCATCCTGATCTCCTTTTATCAGAATAAACAGTGAGACTTCAGTGGCAGGAATTTGTTTTAATATGGAAATAGATCCATTTTTATTGTCAATCTGAATTCGATAATTTGGATAGTTGTAATATGCAATCTACCGTACCTCTATCCATTCTTTCACTTCTTCTTGAGAGTACAGGGGTGCATCCAATCGCAACAATGAGTATCGTTTCGACTGTTTTCCAGATTCACTCCAATCGATCGATTTCTGTTCAGGCGTCACAGTAATCCGCTCTTCTTCCATTATTCGGACCTGCACACTCGTAAGTCACAGCGATTGAGATGGCAGACCAAACCTGAACAATTGTAGAAGCCGTCTTGTTCGGAGTTCCTCCGTCCGAAGCGAAGATTCGCACAACCATCTCTCCATCTAAAATACTTGTTACGCTTTAGGTATTCGGAGTTGTGCCTACCCATGAAAGTCTATTTTTCTCTGCTTTTTATTAGCCGGATTATCTATCGTTCGCTCGAAAGTAATACAAAAACCGAACCCCTAATCTGTTTGGTGGTATAAACATTTCCATCTTCATCAATTCTCAATCGAGGATCTCTTGTGTACAAATTGACGGTATTGAATGGACTTGTGGCATCGTCGTCGCCCACTCGAACTCGACCAACGAACACTCCTCCATTCTGAACATATTACCGACATTTAGAGGTGATACAGATACAGGTCAATTGAGCAATTGCATCGTTCAACAGGCCCAGGATTGAATAAATGATTTGATTTGATTTGACATATACAGATTTGTAGAAACTTAAGTTTCCTGACATCAAAGCAAATGGATGGTGATGTCAAAATGATAAGAAGAAGAGGTCTTATTGTTAGAGGAGAAGGTGATATTTACAAGCGAATGATAAGACGCCATCCACCTATGGTTAATTGAGTCCCGCAGGGACAACATGGAAAGATTGCGCAACACACGAAAGAGCAGGGCTAACCGTTACATCACAAGGACACTTTTTGCCCACTTTTGGAAAAGGTGTTCCTGTTGTCCTATGGGGTCCAATTAACCACAGGTGGGTGACGTATTGACAGTTTACGGAGACCTGTGGCAATTTCGTTGCTAGAAATAGAGGAGGGCACTGCATCGGAATTTAGGAATATATTGCATAAATATCGAATATATGCTCACCAGGGCTGTGCCAAAAATTCCCACATTCCTGGTTCTCGCAACCTCTCTCGCCGGTTAGAGAAAACGAGAGAGAGAGCTTGCGAAAACGAGAGTGCGGGAAACTTTGGCGCAGCTCTAATGCTCACCTTCTCATCCGCTCCCTTCTTCGTCAAACCAAATGTATAATTGGTTTGGGAGAATATCGGTGTGTTATCGTTGATATCCTCAACTGTGATAAAAACAGAGGAATGAGCGAGTTGTCGACCCGATGAATGGACAGCTCTGAAAAATTCCTGCTCTCAGTTGATTACCAACCAAATTATTGATCATTTCATTACATTTCTCTTACTCGCACATTGGCACTGTCACCGCAACAAGTTGTTTGCACAATAAATAATTGACTGATGGCACTTACGTTATATTGAACTGAAGTAGGTCATGAGCCATCATATCTCGGTCGATTCTTCCTACTCTCAAATTAGACCCATCGACGATAAGAGGAACATTAGATGGAAGAGAGGAAATTGATAGAGATACATCCGATGGAAGTTTGTCCTCAATCATTAAACCATTCAATTCAGTTCACAAATAGAGAAAAAAGGACTATTAGAATGTCTGAATCAAAATCCAGGATTTCAAAAAAATTCTAGAGAGCGTGCTACAACGAGAGGGAAGTTGTCTTGTTTTCTCACTCTCTCGAGCATTAGTTTGCATGACCCTGGATATTGACTTGAAATTATTGTTTATTTTCTTTGTGAGTGAGAAATGGTAATTTACCACAATCGGAAGATTCGACATGGTCTCCTCTTGAATTGTGAAATTGTATGATGGTTGTAGGAGTTGCACTGTGCTTGGAGAAATTGATATGGGACCGAGTTTGAATGTAACTCGTATTCTATCTTGTGTTGATAGGCGAGAAGAAGGATCAGTCACCTCAAGTTCCATATTTGGTTGTTGGGAATCACTCTACACAAAGAACAAATTTGTTAGGCGAATGTTTCTTTTGCAAACAAGTTCTCGTTTACACGAGCGCGGTGCTTCGATTTGAAATGAAAAAAAGGTTTTCTACGAAACTATCCCTTGGATAATCTAACCACATTATCCTAACGAAATTGCGCTCAGTATATTTTACGTACCTTCACTCGCAATTCAACATCCTCCTCCTTATTCGGCCTTTTCATGAGAACAATCTCTCCTGTTCTCTTATCAACTTTCAACAATGAATTGTCCTGTAAGACAAGCCTCTTTTTGAGAAGATTCATTAATTCTCACCTCGATTGCATATACTCTCTCCTCTTTATCCAAGTCCTCTCTAAGTGAAAATACGGTAGATCCAATAGGAACATCCGCAGGAATTATTATCGATTGACCAATGATCGATGAGAACTTCGGAGGCGATTTAGCCCTTCTTAAACTCATATTAAGCTGTTGATTTTGTAGTGTTGTGAAATTGGACAATTCTATTCACGAAGACGGAAGACTGTACGAAGACGTTATTCGCGAACAGAATTGTTCAATCTGACCACTCTGCTAGTTGTTCTTACTTCAAATTGGTGGGTATCACGGTGAAGTTCCATATCGTTGTGTGCGTCTCGCCGTTTCCACTAGGGTCACCGTCTTGAATAGAGAGAGTGAGGGGAAGATTCTCCTCGAGTTCATCTTCTAGTATCAATTCAGCCGTCGATCGACCCCGTCCAACATTTTGTCCTCGTCGGATGGAAACTTTGTTCGTCTCCTGCGATATTTATAGTTTTCTTCTCCAAATCTTTTCGTAATTCTTCAATTCTTTTGCTTTAAATAAAAACACGTTCTTACAGGAAGTAAAGAGTATCTTGCAAGCCCGAAGATTCCCGAATCGGGATCGAATGAAGTGAAAGTCGTGATGATTCCACCTCGAATAGTCCCCTGCAGTTATAGTTGTCCATCCAGATCAAATTTACAAGTCTAAAGGTGTTCCATGTCAAGACATTTCACAGTAGCTAGCTACTAGATGGGACAAGCCGGTAAGCCAGCTTCAACGTGTATCCCCCTCGATCGCCCCTCCATTCCACAAACTCCATCGATTTCATTGATATAAACCTTCCAATAGTTCACAAAATCTGCTCAAAACTCCCCGCACGATCATCCACTTCCCCTGATAATATACCATATATCTTTCTCAAGCACTGCGCCGATTCGATAGCACTCCCCCTCCGCATTTTGTTCAATAGATTTCTTCTCCATGGAAATTGCCCAAAAATTTGGAAACACGCTATTATTAAACCAATTTATAAAAATAAAGGAAATAGGCACGATGCAAGTAATTATCGTCCGATAAGTCTCACATGCTGCACTAGTAAAATATTAGAAAAAATCATCAGCCATTCATTGCACAAATATTGTTCATCTAATAGTCTCCTCCACCCTGCACAACACGGTTTCCTCAAGGGAAGATCGTGCTCCTCTGCACTCTTACGACCCTTATAATCCGTCAGAAGTTCGCGAACTTTTCACGCATCTTTTCTTGCTCGTTTTAGGCTATTTTCCTTATAATTTATGTTAGGTAATTAGAGACGCATAAGAAACCACTAATACCGAAGAAATTAACTAAAAATATAAATTAGGGAATTAGCCGCACCTCTTAGAAGGTCGCGGAATTCTGCGAGTTGTTTTCACGCAGCTAGACAGTGACGAGAGAGCACGCGGAACGAGGAGAGGGAAAAGTAAGCAATGTTGTTGTTGTATTTCTGCGCTCTCTCTGTGTACGTGCTCTCTCGTCACTGTCTAGCTCGCGGAAAACAACTCGCAGAATTCCGCGACCTTTTAAGAGGTGCGGCTAATTCCCTAGTTTATATTTTTCATTAATTTCTTCGGCATTAGTAGTTTCTTATGCGTCTCTAATGACCTAACGCAAATTATAAAGAAAATAGCCTAAAACGAGCAAGAAAAGATGCGTGAAAAGTTCGCGAACTTCTGACGGATTATAAGGGTCGTTAGTCTCGTCCACTTCTATCTATCGGGCGCTAAATAGGGGATCTCATGTATCTATATGTTTCATTGACTTTACTAAAGCATTCGATGCCATACCGTTAAATTCTCTCAGAGACAAAGGAATCACTGGATCCTCCTTAGATTCATACAATGCTTTGTCTCTGGGAGAACGCAATGTGTGAAAATCGATAATGATGAATCAAAGATCTACACAGCCGAGAGCGGAGTCCCTCAGGGGTCCGTTCTCGGCCCCCTTCTCTTTTTAGTTTATATCGACTCTCTCGCTCGCTGCCTTCCCCCCGAGGTCAAGGTCACTCTCTACGCTGACGATGCCAAGCTGCTGACAGTCGACGACCCTGATTTTCTGCAGCGTGCAATCGATAGCGTCGGAGAATGGGCGAAGACCAATGGATTGGCCATCTCTATATCTAAAAGTGCCATAATGACACTCGGCTCTTCTCATCCCCCATATACTTTCAAATTGTATAATTCTGATTTACCATCAATTATCGATTTTCGAGACCTAGGAGTTACCTACGATAATCATCTACGTTTCCGCCCACACATTGATAATATTGTACAAAAAGCCCGTTCTCGCTCCTTCCACATCCTTCGCGCTTTCACAACTAGGAACCTCGAATTACTTCGTCGTCTATTTACTACCTATGTTCGTCCTATTCTTGAGAATGTTTCTGAAGTGTGGTCTCCCTCTGATGTCGATAGTATCAAATTATTAGAAAATGTTCAAAAGATATATACCAAATGTTGTTGTAAACGTCTAGGATACGACCTCTTACAATAGGCGCCTTTCTATCATGAATCTATCATTATTATCTAATCGCCGGTTACAAAACGATCTCGTGTCTTGTTTCACAATCTTCTCTGGTATTGTTAATATTGACCCATCGTCAGTTTTCTACCTCCCCCCAAATATTCGCGTACTTAGAGGCCATCGTTTTCGTATGCAAGTTCCATATGCTAGATCATACATGGGCAGCAGGGGGGAGGGGCACAGTGCGAATCGGTGCTGGGATTTTTCGGGGCTATGTGTAAAAGTCAAAAAGTGAAAAATTTAGAGCTCATTTCACTGTTTTTTTTTCAAAAAACTACTGCTCGGGAGCTGTCTGAAAATACAGTAGGCGATCGGGGGGGGGGCTAGCTGCAAAAGGCCCCGGATAAGTGCTGCCCACGTATGTGCTAGATTGACCCATTTCCAGTCTTCGTTAGGATACCGTGTCATACCCCATTGGAACAAACTTCCTGATTATCTATTTGACCTGACAGTGTCAGGATTTGTATCATCCATTAGAAAAATGTAATAGTCTTGTAATATTGCTGATTGCATTGAGCTGCTAGTTTAGCTCTCTTAGGTCACAACACTGTCAAATACCCCGTTATATATTTGCTCTCTCACATTTAATAATTGAAGGTGTAATCGTGATAAATATTATTATTAACGTGGGATTACGTAACCCAAGTTTGTCCAAGGCGTCTCTAGAATCAATCATAGTTGCTCACAATCGCCCTGGGTGGAAGAATTACTTGGCCTCGGCGGGGATCCATCAAGTTGAAAATATAACTTGATCGATCCCGACAGGTCAAACTATTTTCCCCAAAAGGAATTGAAATCAAAACAGCATCAAAACTGTGTTCTATGGGACATTATTTCACAATTAATCGAATTCTCACAATTTTCGATTTTATGATCAAATTGAGAAATAATTAACTTTTAATTTTTCACAACAGAATAATATATTATTATTAATCACCTCTAGTATTCGAACGATTGCAGGAGGGTCAATCAGCGTGGGCGCATTGTCATTCACATCGATTACTTGTATGTCGAGAGAAGCTCGTGTCTTTGAGGACTCAGCCAAGAGGAGAGAGAAAGAGATGAACGAACTTCCATCGGAAGCGCCGATCTAAACATGAAACATTAGACTTGTCTTCGATGGAAAAATGTTTTTAGACAAATTAGAATTGGGCATTTAATCTTTCTTCCCTGTGTACAACTGTCCTACCGCCAAACGCAGAATACCGAGACAGTTTCAAGTAAGGATAATTTCGAAAATAGACCCATTTTCTCGAAAATGTGAGACATTTGAATTATTTATTTTGAGATTCTCATTTTCTCCCTCACGAGGCGAACTCTATGAACAATCATCTCTCCTTCGTTATCCGAGATAGCGGGGGGAGGAAGTATTCAGCCATGCGCTCACTGATTCAAGTGGTCCTTCCCTCATTGGGTGGTCTAATTGCCTCATCTGAATTCGCTATTCTACCTTGCATCATTCATGTGTCACTTTCACACTCTCTTTGGTGCACCAAACCCATTATTCACTCATTCACTCCATCAAGATAGATAATGGGATCACAGAATAAGCGCGCCGAATGATGTAAAGGAGATTAGATGCGCGTCGGACAATTGAGAGGAGGCACTTCAGAGATCATTCCATTCCTCTTCCCCCTCTCCCTCCCCCCACATGCAGCTGCCTCCTTATCTCATAAGGATTACTACTACTACTTCGAATGGGACAAGCCACCTCTATAACCCCTTTCCTCCACTCTCCCCCTCTGTCCACTTTCCCCTCCAGCAGAGATAAACCACAAGTCATTGCATAAACGTTCCACCGTCACAGGTGCAACGGGGTAAGGGGAGAGGAGGGGAGGGGAGGAGGAGGGATAACCCTGTCCCCTCTCCCTCCCCCTCCCAACCACCCGTGAGTCTGTTTGGAGGGATGGCTATGGCCTCTAACGGTCACTGAAGCGCGCTCAACGAAAAGCCGAAACTCAAATGGTGACTCGCCCCCTGTAGAAAAGAGAGTGGAGAAGAAGAAGCGCAAAAGGAAGTGCAATGACAGATTTGGAATTGAGAGAGAGAAGATGGAAGAGATATGGAATTGAACCAGATGGTAACAGTAGAGAGTGAGAATAAAGACAATGCATGAATGAATAGAAGAGACAGACAGATGATCACTAACAGAAATGAATGAAGAGATATGGGAATTGAATACTTACATCTGCATCCAGAGGGGAATTGAGGTGAAGCGTGAGACAAGACGAGTTGATTAGAGGATGGAGGGAAAAGATTCCCAATTCATTCCCATCGATGATTCGCACTGATTCTGCAATATATAAAATGCATTTCGACCAATTTCCCTCGATAACAAATGCATAAATAACCATGAGTTGCGAATATGTGTTGATCAAGTATAAACTAAGTGCTTTGATTAGGTAGATTTACTATTTCGATTTAACTTACTCGGGCAAATTGTGATCGGCAGATCTGAGTGGAGGGGAAAGTTCTCGTCCACAAGCAACAATGATGAGTTGATGGATATGCAGTGCAGACCTGTCAATCCTTTCTCTTTCATCTCACTCTCCTTCCCCTCTCTCCCTCCCTTCATCATCCCAAAAGTGACTTGTGAGACATTATTACTGCGTCAATGGACTGTCTTTTGATCTTGTCGAGATGGGTTCTATGAGGGCTAAGGGTGTCGGATCGTCTGGCACCTACCATCTTGCACAGACTTTTTAAACAATTCTCTGACCCTTATCATATGTATTACCGGCCTCTCACTTAAGATCCCGTAAACGATTGCGCAATCGGCATCCCTAGGGGGAGACTGAAAGATTCTATGAGGTAGCCTGCACGAGGGTAACGCGACCTTCGAAATCTCCCCTTCCGATCGCCGGTTAATTGTGATTGAGACGATTGAATTGGCATGAGAAACGCATTGTAATACACGAGACCGAGCGAGACCCATTGTGCAGGAGAATTGAATGGAGGGAGAGGAAAGAGATCGAGAAAGCGATACCATTGGATTACGGAAGATTGGAAGGAAGGACAGGAAGATGGGTATTAGGGATTCACCTTCTATGAAGAGAAGAAGAGGGAGCAGATATCGACCCATTCCATGTAGATGTTGAACTGAATATTTTAACACACTACAATGTGATCGACAAAGGACAGGAAAATTGAAACACGTGAATGATTGTGAAAGCAGACTGCGCGCATTTATCAAGTGAAACATAGAAAGAGGAAGGAAGACTTTAAGTGCAGTGAAAGAAAGGATAGAGGTAAAGAACTAACGGGACAAGTTGCATATTGGGGATAATGGATCCTTAGGGGGAGACTGTCAATTAGGAGAGGGGAGAGAGGGTAAAGAAGGGGGGAGGAAGGTGAGGGGGAGATTAGAGGGAGAAGAATCATTGGGAGGGAAAGGTCAGAAGAACCGAGGAGTTGTTCCCATTAGCAGAGACTTGGGATGATGATTAGCGAAGACTCGAATTAGGAGAGAGAAGAGAAAGAGAGCAGAGGAGATTATAGTGGGGACAGATTTAGTGGTGGTCACTCGAGACTCCGCCCCCTTTTGAAGAGAAGAGGGAGATAAATGATGAGAACATGTGAAGGAACAGATGGAATTCACTGCCATAATATTACCTCAACCATCTGGAACTACGCAGGATTCAAGGGCATTTAATGAAACAGATTGCAAATTTGCGAGGAAAACGGTTCTCCACCACACTCGCTCTCTCGTTTGCTCACCGTAACGAGAGAGCGTGTGGAAGGAGGAGGGTTGGAGAACCGTTCTCTAAGAAAGGAAATCTTGGAGAACGTTTGATCTCAGTGGATCAAACTACACTCACATTTGTTTAATTTGATTCAATGCCACAATTAATGATAAAGTCGTTTTTTGTGGGAAATCAAATTTGCCATTAATCACAGTCATTCCACGGCGGGAGTCAAGTTGATGATTAAATCAATTTCATTAATTTTTTCACCGAATCTTTGTCTTTGTGTAATTACATATTTCGACGTCTCTATTGTTTGTCCTTTCTCATCTGTTCCAATTTGCACACTTTGAGGTCGTTGCATATAACGAGAGATTTTTTCTCACACGTTTGAGATATTTAGAAAATGGGAAAAATATGTTTTTCTGTCAATTTTACTTTTTTTCCTCCAACTTTTTTTGTAAATTACACTTTTGTTCCCTCAATTTCCCGTTCCAGACTTGCCACGTTGCTGGTCTATTCGATATCGGTAAGGGATTTATCAAGCGTTTCATGGGAAATTTGAGGATCTGCTTGCACATCAATTTTTAACCCCCCATTTTCAGCACGTTTTTCGATAGCCCCAGGTCAGGTGACTTCTAATCTGGAGTAAGAGACTCGGTAGATCACTCGCCTCTCCAGGAGGTCACGTCAATTATCGGCGTTGAAGCACGCTTTTTCAGCATTTACTCGGTTCAGAGAGAAGCTATCGATTAAGTTTCAACAGATGAAATGTGTGTTCTTATGAGCTCTATACGATTCATCGTCGATATTAATGATTATAATGAGTCTGTCTGTCCTACGTCCTAAGTTGTCACCATATACTTTGCGTCACAGAGTTTTGAGTTCAGTAGAAAGAGCTCGACGAGAGCTTTCGAATGATATGCTGAACCCCCCAATTTCGAGGGGACTTAAGAACAGAAAAGGCCGAAAACCCATTTCCGACGTCAAGCAAAAGTCTTTTCGTCGGGGTCAGAGAGACAAGAGAGGAGAGGGAGGCTTGATCTACCCCTCCCTCTCCTAGTTGCATTGAGTGATGCAAGGTACATCGGCTTTGGTGGTAAAGGTGGTAGCGCGTTAGCCTTAGAGGCATTTCATTTTAGACTTCTTGAGTTCGATTCCCTCTTCCTTTGTACTTCTTTTGCTTATTTTTCTCATTCTCTTGCTCCTGGCAGAAAATGCATCTTTATTAATTTTGTAGAATTTTATCTACATCATGTTCATGTCACTGCTTATGTTGCATTCTCTATGTGGCCTCTTATCAAGTTCGTTTCAAAAAATATCGATTGCAAAAAATCAGCAAAAGAGGTACGAAGGAAGAGGGAATCGAACTCAAGAAGTCTAAAATGAAATGCCTTTAAGGCTAACCCGCTACCACCTTTACCACCAAGGCCGATGTACCTTGCATCACTCAACGCAACTAGGAGAGGGAGGGGTAGATCAAGCCTCCCTCTCCTCTCGTGTCTCTCTGACCCCGACGAAAAGACTTTTGCTTGGCGTAGGAAATTGTTTTTCGGCCTTTTCTGTTCTTAAGTCCCCTCGAAATTGGGGGGTTCAGCATATCATTCGAAAGCTCTCGTCGAGCTCTTTCTACTGAACTCAAAACTCTGTGACGCAAATGATATGGTGACAACTTAGGACCTAGGACAAACAGACTCATTATAATCATTAATATCGACGATGAATCGTATAGAGCTCATAAAAACACACATTTCATCTGTTGAAACTTAATCGATAGCTTCTCTCTGAACCGAGTAAATGCTGAAAAAGCGTGCTTCAACGCCGATAATTGACGTGACCTCCTGGAGAGGCGAGTGATCTACCGAGTCTCTTACTCCAGATTAGAAGTCACCTGACCTGGGGCTATCGAAAAACGTGTTGAAAATGGGGGGTTAAAAAATTGATGTACAAGTAGCACCGCGGAAATATGCGATTTTCCCATGAAACGCGTGTTATACATGTAAAGAGCACACGGGAGAAGATTGCCAACTTTATCTCGAAAATAAATTATATTTGGTGCTCTCTTGACCATGAGGAATTGTTGTAAAAAAAGGTAAAGGTAAAGTTGCTACCGGAATCAAGAGGTCTTTACGTCGACAAGCGACCACTCTACCGGGGCCGACCGGTAAGGCCGGTTGCTGCACAGTAGGGTTGCCGTTTCAAGTCCAAGGGTTAAGGGCTTGGTCTCTCTCGCCTGAGAGAGTGCGATCTCTCGCTCAACACTTGATAAGGGGGAGGTCACAGGGGAGAGAGAACCAAGGGCTTGGTTTATAAACCAAGCCCTTGGTTTTCAGTTCCGTGAAACAACAACAATTTCTCTACACAATTAAACAAGTTGTTTATGTTGTTATTGACCTATTACCGTGAGTAGGACTCACACTCACACACAAACGACAATCAACTATTTTTCAATTAATTAATCGATGAAATAGCGCTTTTGAATAGAACCAAGCGCTTGGAAAAACCAAGGGCTTGGTTTGTTATCTCTCTCTGCGTCTTATCAGTCCAAACCCTTGGGCCCCCTGGCTGTTTATCTCTCACACTTGGAATGAGAGAGAGGGTCAGGGGAGAGAGAGACAAACCCTTGACCTTGATCCGGCAACCCTACTGCACAGATCTACGTATCCCCTGCTGATCAGGCTTCTGGGGCACGTTACCTTTCGCAATCAAAGTTGCTACCAATTTTACCGCCAACGAGGGGGATGGAAGGCTTGGTGAACCTGGGCGGGGATCGAACTCGTGACTTTTCGTTTGGCAAGCAGTGCCTTACACCACTAGGCCATCCGCCCATCTTGTTAGCCGCGAATTGTTGTAGATGTTGTCTATATCGGTTTTACGGACGTCTTCCAAATATAACTTTCTCTTAAAGTACAACGATAAATGTGCGGAAAAGTTTGATCAACATACGGTCCTTTCAAAATTTCCTTGATATCACAGATGAATATGCTTTTAACGAAACTGAAAAAAAAATCATTGTGAAGTTACGGAGTGATGTCTGCATATTACTCTCTGTACGGTTTCACACAGCAGATAGTTATTACAGGAGCCAGCAGTTGCATGAAAGATACTGACTGAAAATATTATTCTTGGAATTTAAGAGAAAAAAAAGAAAAAAACAAAAAAACCTTCAGAAAAGAAAAAAAATTGTTACCTCCATCTCGAAATGTTCTTGAACAGGCGAACACACGACTCCTACTTGACACAAACCATAACTGAGCACTGCGCCACTGAAGAAGATAGGAAGAAGAGATTGAAGCGTTAGCACCTGCAATAAGCTACCTTATCTCAATGTCCGATATCTAAAAAGGGTAAGAAGGTACAGGTGTTGCGATTTTAGAGTTGCAAGCTACCGCGCTAGATGGAGCGAGCTGGAAAGCCAGCTGCGACGATCTCTCAATATCTAAGTTCCATATCGAAGGTCTTACTTAGCACCAATACATCACGTTTGAGACTAATTAGAAAGTTGGACTAAACGAATGTGGTTTAAAACATAATCAAGCCTTTTAGCAACGTTATCGTTTTCACCTACTCGTGTGAACGTGGAATGCATGCTGGCCGTTTTTCCACTCATTGTCCCCGATTGTGCCTGAATCTTCGCGAGAACCTGTTACAGCTTTGGTTAGTTTAGAAGTTATTTTAGAACCTAGCAAATGCAATTCTCGTTTACCTTTCTTCGTATTGCAAAGATTACAATCATCGTTGGACCGATCGGCATAGTCATCG
The DNA here is from genome assembly GCA_036245785.1 of Pristionchus fissidentatus. Lineage (NCBI taxonomy): Eukaryota > Metazoa > Nematoda > Chromadorea > Rhabditida > Neodiplogasteridae > Pristionchus > Pristionchus fissidentatus. The sequence continues at coordinate 10,718,811 of BTSY01000004.1, forward strand.
CAATAATTGTGAACATAACTTGAAGTGAGAATATCGTCAGATGACCTGAGCCATTCGAACAATTATATATGATGATGTATCATTTTGTTAAACAATATTTTGCTGGGTACATATTAGGAGAAAATAATCCGTTTCACGAGTATCGATCCTGTGGACTATTTGCCAATGATTTTCGATGTTTCCTAATGTGGTCATAACTTCGAGGAATGAACATGACATGCCCTGAATTCTGCTTAGTAGTAATTCAGGACATCGAAAGCATTCATCCACCTTAAATATTTGGAGCTGAGACACTTTTGAAAAGAAATTAGGAAACGTCGAATCCCAGAGCGTGTGCTTCTGGGAGTCGCCGTAAACCACTCCCAAAGGGTCCGAAACATTTTTTTCTTATTTTTCTCTTTATTAGTAGACCAAAATAATGCCAAATAAGTGTGTTTCACTATCTCTGCATGGTCCCTTTAACTCTCTACTCTCTAAAATTCAAGTACTATACGTGAAGAGACAGAATATCTTTATGTCGAATTCTTCGAGAGTTCGTGCAACGTGCGATGGAAAAGTGTCGCACCCAGTACAAGATAGTCGTCGAGATCGTACTGTGGGCGGAGGAGACGAAGTTCGGCACGCACGGCATCGACATCATCGAGTGTGAACATGTACGCCACCTTAGAATTGCCATGGTTTCTATATTTCCAAACGTGGAGGTGAACTATATGATTGTGAATCGTACCAGAACCATAAGATTAGGTATCGACAGCAGACCGCAAATAAGAAGAACCGATCGAGGTCGAGGTGAGAGGCTGCAAAAGGAAAGAAGTAGCAGCTCGTCTCAACATTATTTCAGGAATATTTATCGTCCGACATGCTTGGCGGAAGAATTTCCCTGCTTCTTGACCGCTCGGAAAAAGTGAAATGCCGGATTCGGGTTGAGCAGCTTATAGTTTCCTCACCGTCCGAGCACATAAAGTCGATATCCGAATGAAGCAGCGATAAGGAAAAGAGATTGAGAGAGGGTCGATAGCAATACACTGTACGCAGCATGACAGAAAAAGCCTGACATGAAATCATCATAATTGCTGCATCTCCCATTCCCTACCGGAGACTTCAACGCATGGACCGTCATAGACGTTCGCCAGAACCTGCCCAGCCGGTATTACTCTGAATAATGGGTATTTTACAGTAAAAATGGATTGGAATTGATTTTCAAAGAATCTCTCTCTCTCTTGGCATTAAATATGTTTCATTAATTTGAGGCCAAGAGAGAGACGAGAGATGGAGAACATCAACTTTTTTGGTAGAGACGATGGGCTGTTGCCCGAAATGTCTCAACCCATAAATTTGATGTTCTCCATCTCTCGTTTTCATCTTGGCCTCGATTAGAAAAAAACAAGTATATTTACCGTGGCATCGTGAAGAGCATCGTAGAAGAGCCGATAAGGTCGATGAGAACAGAGTTAATGAGAAGAACTGCGTAAGATCTGCGAGGATGTGGTTGCTCACTAGAGAACAATAGGGAAATTATGATAAGCGATAGTCCGAAATACCAACAATAAAATGTTCCGCTCCTAAATGCTGTGCCGAAGGTGTCAAGACAAATGAGTACACACACCATTAGGTCATTTCACGTGCGTTTCATTATAAAATTGTATATCGTATGCATCCCACCGCTGTGTGGTGGGTGTCCGAAAAATAATCGCGAAAAATAGAGATAAATTGAAGATTATAGCGAGCGAGTCGATGATAGAGTGATGAACTATTGTGGATAAGTCGTGAAATGGAAGAGGAGTCGGAAGGTATCGCATTGCAGAACTAATACTATGCGATATATATCGTATATGTATGAATCAAACTGAAAAAAAATTCCAGATTTGTAGAGCCCAGATTGTATGACCATTTTCTTTTTGAAGAATTGTATGATCACAATTGAGATTGTACGATCATTTGTAGCGTGCGGAAGCGATACAAAGGCAAATAAGAGTAAATATCTTAAAAACCATTGATTTTGGGCTATTTATGAACACATTATGTTGCAGGAATGAGCTCCATTCTCGATTGTTTTTACTTCAATTATAGTTATTCTTCACAAGGAAAGAGGAGACACATAACCAGATAGAAAACATGTGTGTAGTTTCCTACTTACAAAATAGAAATAAATTTATGATTTTTCTATAATAATTGTGTTAAGTGAGCACATAAACACGCAGACACTCAAAAGGCTGACGAGAGTCCGTGCAAACTTCTACCATCCGAATGGCTTTCTCGTAATAATCACGTTCGGAGCGGCTATTACAGTCTCCTCAACGTGTTCTTTTCATTGGTATCCAATCTTTGACCATATCAGTGCGTTCGGGTAAAGAGTGCACATATGACGCATATGATTGCGGCAAGGGTCAACAAGGGATTAACAGGGGACTGGAACAGATCAAAAAGCAAAATAGCTCAAAACTTGATCCTTACAATTGCGCTATTGTCACTTCATGAAGAGTGCACTGTCAGAAAGGGTGTGCCGGAGTTGAAAGATACACTGGCAAGCGAAGTGCTCTTTTCGCGAGAAATGAGGGCTGGCCAAGTTAATTACCCGATTATCCGACCAGAATAACGCACTCTAAGGAGTATTATGGAATTAGAATTTTACTTTTACTCTGCATTGGAGATTTGAGCTGCATTAAGTTCGAAAGAACGTCTGTAGTTTGTTGCGAACTTTAGGGTTGAACCGGCGACACATCATCAGCAATACAACGGCTCACATTAGGGTAGCTAATTGCAGTACAGTACTGCAGTACACTTGAGTCTCATGTGCACTGCAGTACTTGATTATGAAGAAACCAAATGTATCGATACACTCGGAAAAGCGAGAGTGATGTACTGAAATGCACTGTGCACTGCAGTACACACTCTCCCACAGCGCGTCGTGTACTAGCAGTACACTAGTGCACTGGCAGTGCATGGCGCGTATGTACTGCAGTGCACAGTGCATTTCAGCACATCAGTCTCGATTTTTCGAGTGTATCGATACACCGGTGTACTACGCAGTGCACGTACTGAGAATGCACTGTGTATCGATACTGTAATGATTTCGCCACCCTAGTCGATAAGGTATCATTGGGAGCAAAACACAAATATAACAAAATGTTGTCTACATGACTTCCTCGATCACGTTTGTCTCATTTCTTCCTTGTCCGTTGTATTTTAGTGCTCAATAATCATAAGATCATCAAAATTTGAATGAGATGTGTAAACAGATACTCATGTGTCACATCACAATTGAAAGGCTTCGTGCGTAGGAGACGGCAGATGAATCGAATCAGCACGCAACACTTCCCTTAAAAACTCCCCCCTCTTGATGACTCGAACCATCCCCCATGCTCTTCGAGCCGCCTATCGAAATTCTCGATCTCCGTAATCTTGCATCGCTCTCACTTCCGACGCGTCAGCGCTCCCGATCGGTGTCAGCGTACGTGCTTGGCACCGTCAGTGTGATGGGCTCGAAACTGGCGAAATCAATGAACGATCTGGCATCAACAGCAGGACGACAATTTGAATCTCCAATCGAAATCGGTTGGTTTCCGTTTATATTCGGATGTTCATGGAGCGAAAGCACTGCCACCATTAGTCCTTTTCGTGTGTATGTAATTTTAAGGTTGCAATAAAAAAGCCTATTTCATATTCAGCAAAATTGCAGAGATAATTCATCGCCCTGCTTCGCTCAGCCGACTGCATAGCTCATCCTCACTTTCGATCAAGAGAGATACTATGGATAGACGTTCACCTGTCATTGTGCATAGCATTGTGCATGCACTGCATACCAGTCCTTCCACTCATCTAACTTCAACTCTTCCAATCCCATTCACAGAGAGAATCTCCACTTCTCTCCACAGCCTCCATCATCAATCTTGTCACTGTCTACGAAATGCTGTTTCCGATGAGGGGATGCCAAATGATGACAAATGCTTTGCGATTAGCCCATTCATGATTGATGACTCCTCCGCTGTTTCCGAGCTTGCTCCCCTCACTTTCTCATTCCCATGTGGTTGACCATACCCTTCCCGCTCCCATGTGATACCTCCGTTCTTAAAGGGACCTGGCACTGCAAATGAAGTGAATTTCAGATTAAAGAGAATTTTATTTCGATTCGAACGCAAAAAATCGCATATTTTTACGATTTTTTTGAAATTAGTTATGAATTTTCAAAGATCCCATTTTTGGCTGGAATGCCCCAGCACTACTGTGTTTAGCGGCTAAACACAGTAGTGCTGGGGCATCCTAGCCGAAAATGAGATCTTTGAAAATTCATAACTAATTTCAAAAAAATCGTAAAAATATGCGATTTTTTGCGTTCGAATCGGAAGAATTTTTTCTTTAATTTGAAATTCACTTCATTTGCAGTGCCAGGTCCCTTTAAAAGCATGTCTCGTACATCTTGATATGCCATTGAAGTGTACAATCAACAAATGTCAACCGGATGAACGATGAAAGTAAAGAAGCACAGGCTAACTGAAAGTCGTTATTTATGTGAAAAATATCAGCTACTATGAACAACTATGAACACAACTATGAACGGCATCATCATTATAAACTGAATTATTAGATTCAGTGAAAGACCACATTTCTAAGTGTGATCACCCCCTATTATGTATAGATTATTTTTATGGTGAAATATTCGAATATCGATGTTAACTGTTGTCTAATGATTTGCGGAGATATGATGTACGAGTTGTTCCTTTCCGTAGTGAAATATAATACATCTGATTAGGTGAAACCATACATCTCCATACATTTATTATGATATTTCTATTGATAGTGTATCGTATTCATAACTTTCGAGGATTCTATATTTATATCTTATAAGAGACGTTTGATGAGAGTTTGACTTAGAGTAAACACAATCTTTCCTTATACGTAACAGCTGGTCCATGCTTTCTTGTGAGCATCAGCCCGTTGGCGCGTTTAGTTTCCATTATGAATGGCTATATCTTTTTACCTTTGTCAATCACTGCTCCTTGCTAACTTGAATACGCGTCTCCCTTAGACTTTGAAGTATGATGATGTTGTATGCAAACGAAATCAGCCGGTTTCTCACGAAACAGTACGTAATATAACGAGTATGTGAATATATGCAACTATTTACATGTTTTGTTACTTTTCAATGTTTAATTGTGGAAGCGAACATGAAATAAAATCCTAGAACCCCCTTTCATCGTTTCTTCATCTCTGCGATATGCTCTTCGAAGCACCCATCGAAATTCTCGATCTTCACAAACCGTCGCAGCTCTCACCGACGACGTGTCAACTCACTCGCTCGGCGTCAAGAAGTGTGCTTGACGCGGTGAGTGCGATGAGCACTGCTTTTGCGAACTCCATGAACGATCTGTCAACGACACCAGTGACCTCGGACCCATCTGCAAAACCCCGTTCGTTTCTTTCGGGTATTCGAGCAGTGTGTAAAAGTAGTACTATATCCACCCACGAGATTCCCCAAGCACTAATTATGGTCTGTTCAATGGTTGAAAATGAAATATCTCGCTCAATCCTACTTTCAGAGACAGCTCGACGATCAGCTCCATTCTGTCGATTTCACAGTGCAGCTTCGATTCTGACAAGAAGATCAAGTTCTTCGTCCGTCTCAGTTCCAGTAGACGATGCGTCGTCCACTGCAAAGTGTGCAGCTCTCCGGCGCACACTGACGCAATGGCTCAGCAGTGACAACGTTATCCATCTCAAATAACCCTTGCACATTATAATTGTACATGCTTTACATTTACATGCTTTCCAGGAATCAAGACTCAGAAGAAATTATGTTCTCATTTATTTGATGAGCTTGTCTCTATCGGGGAATGTTATTTCGCCGATTAAAAAATTGAAAAAAGCAATGTAAATAATGGAACTCCACATATTGCTAAATGTACACCATGTTATCCTTCTATTTGCTGCTCGTGCGAAAATATGTGATTCCTTGCTCTAGAATTGATGCATATTCGGGCAACACCTTATTTGTATTGTCAATTTACAACTGCGCAGAAATCAGTGGGTTGACGATGAGAAAGAATACAACGCTCATGACAAGCATTTGCAAGCTGGCAACATTTAGTCTCGTAGTATATTCACCTAGGGTATCTAGAATCCTCATCAATAAACATGCTAAGACGATTGAAACTGAACTGAGGTCGAACCGCGAACACTTCCAAGTGCATTGGTGTCGCAATTTTTCCTTTTTTTTTCCTTGTCTGCTATATAATTTGGGAGCTCGATCGTCATAAGAGAGCAATCGAGAGACTCGAGCACTACCGGGACATAGAAATGTACGATTTTTATTTCGCTGAAAAAAAGGTATTATCATCTACCTCTATCGAATGGCGTTGTCAGAATTTTTAAATAAAAATTTCGCGATCGCGTGAAAAAGAAACAAACAAGGTGAGTCGCGATTTTTTTGGATAAATAGTTTGACAAATCACAACTATCTTGAAATACAGATAAAATTCCACGTTTCGGTGTGTTAGATAGTTTCCTTGGCTTGTTTACCACGTCATTTCTGGATGATGCGCCGATGCGTGAGGTTACTTTTGTAAAAGAAGAGTAAATTGTCTTTAAATTCGAAAATGCTGGATTCCCGATGCTGTGGTAAACCAGTTGGCTATCAATTTTAACTTTACAATTCCATCAAAAAATTCTCGACTCACCAGGTTTGTTTGTGTTGCATGCGATCACGCAATTTTTAAGGCAAAATCCTGACAACGCTATTCGATAGAGGAAGATTGATAATACCTTGTGTTAAATTGTCAGCCAAAAAAAATCATATATGTCTATGTCCCAGCAATGGCAGAAGAGCTCGAGTCTCTCGAAATTCCTCTCGTAAGAACGGCAAAGATCGAAATATGAATGCAACAATCCGTGTAAACACAGATGCATACATTTGCCACAGCAATTGAAATGCCTCGTGCGTTGGTAACGGGAAATGTATGGATTAGCACGTAAAATCCCCCATTAAAGACACTCCTCTCTATATGATTCTAATCTTTCCCATGCTCTTCGAGGCACCTATCGATATTCTCGACCTCCGCAAGCTTTCACCGTTAGCACTGCCAACGCGTCAGCGTTCACGATCGGTGTCAACGTGCGTTCTTGACACCGTCAGTGTGTTGGGCTCGGAACTGGCGAAATCGATGATTGATCTGACATCGACATCTGGAAGACAATTTGATACTTCAACGAAATCTGGTTTGTTGCCTTTATATTTGGGTTTTCGATGGATACTCCAAACATTCCCACTTCCACCTAACATATCATCAAATAGATACATCAGGATGTGCTTAATTATTTTTTCGAAATTATTAATACCCGTCCGAAATAGAAAATCTTTGGATGAAAAAAATATCAGATAGAGAACATGAAAAAAGGCGAATCGCCGAATCACGTCCACCTGTAGTCCTTTACCTATACATGATTTTCAAGGGATCGGTGCATAGTTAGCGAAATGCACTTATTGAATAGTATTTTATCCATTTATCTTGGAGAAAATTAGGAAAAGAATTAGGACCATTTGGAGATCCGCACGGTCCCGCTAACCACACCACTACGAATCAAAGGATGCCGCCTTGTCATAATATTTCTAAAACTGTTCCAGTCCTAACAATTCGTTGTGGATTAATGCTTACGATGTCCTGAATAGCTACCTATTGTGAGTAAAAGTCCTGGTGTTTTATGCTCATTCCCTGTATTTAAGACGACATTAGGAAACGTCGAACTTGCACATCACGAAATTTTAAATGTCCATATCTCGAAATTTTTCCGTGATGAGCAACTCGAATTCCGAAAATAACGCTCAAGTTGCCGACTTCTGGATCCCTTTAAGATTTTGATAATAACTATTCCAGCAGAGAATCTACGCCGACCTTCGTCGCCCTGCCGGCTTCGCGGTTCATCCTCACTTTCGATTAAGAGAGATCCAATGGACAGACGCTCCTCCTACACTGCGGGAATGCAAAACACCCCTTCTTCTCCGCTCACATCAACTCTACAAATCCCCTTTACACTGAGAATATCCACCTCTCTCAACACTCTAAATCTTCCGTCCAGCCACAATCTACGTCATGCTGTATCGGATGAGAGAATTTAATACATGTAGTTGTGTCGGGAAAGGGAGATTCGCATTCCTGACAAGAATCTTGCTTCCCATGCATTTCGAATTTAACCGCTGATTGGAAAGTCCTATTATGCTAATTCTGTGGCAAGTAGTCATTATTGGAGAAGATAACGCGACTTTGAACATTTCACATGTTTTTTTTACTCAGCAGGATTCTTACCAGAATTAAGAATCTTGCCCAATTCTCCGAACTGTCCTAAAATTTTTTTCCTAGCCATCTAAGAATAGCAAAATTTAAATTCGCTTTAACAAGACTTGAGTCTTTTTTTATGACAGGTATCATCAGAGATTGTATGAAGCCGGGAACAACTTTCAAAAACATATTTTTGATTTCGATCAAACTTTTATGTGGAAGTATACTAGGGATGAGAATTCCATCAATCCGGGTCCCAGGTCGCAGAACCGGCTTTTAGGGATTTTCCGGCTCTAAAACCGGAATTTACGTAACTTCCTTTAAAAAGTAGCTAGAAGGTCGTTCTGGTGCTCAAAAAATTTGGAAAAATATTCTCTACAATTTATCTGTTGAACCCAAAAGTCGTAATTGGGGACAAAAATAGTTCTGATAAAAAAACCGAAAAATAAATCAAACAAAAAAAATTATAATTTTTATATTAAAAAAGGCACAAAATTTTAAAGCGGAATATGAAAGAGCAGGTCGACATTGGTTATATAAAAAAATAAAAATGGAAAAAAAGGGGGGTACCCATACCCGAAAAATCGCATCGAAACAAGGAAAACTGAGCTTTTTCGATACAAATCTAACGTCTGAAGATATTTTCGGCTTTAAACACATTTAATTCGCATCTATATAAAATAAAACGACAATACGTAACAGTCTGGCTTATTTCTTCGAGATATTTACCCATCTGCGAAACTTTCCAAAAAATCTATTTTTTGAAAAAAAATTTTTTTCAAAATTTTTATGACTCAAATTTTTTCAAGCTATCATTTTTTGAAATAAAGTGTGAACCCTAGTGAACCCTTCTCATACTGATATTCACTAATCAGATTATCACTTGCATTTGAAAATAGTGGTGATTAGCGGCCAATATAGTAGGAAATATCACGTAGAGCGGCAAACAAGATTTTCCCCAAATTAGTGGAAAGGGGGACATCGTTACTTTAAAAAAAAGTTTTGTCATGGAAGCGAACCGACCAAAATCAGAGTGGAATAAGGATCGAAGTAGGTCTTCTTTGGACGTTAATACTAGCATTTGTAGTGATTTGCTCACAGCATTTGTGGTGCTTCCTTGCATAATGCCAGTGCGATTCGCCAGAGAAGACGGCGATGCGGAATGTAAATCCCCTCCCATCTTCCCCCGTTCCAGAATCCCCTTCCATCTTCTCTCTCCTCCCGACATGCTATTCGAAGCACCCCTTGACATACTCGATCTTCACAAAACACTTCACAAATCCTCACCACTCGCATCGGCGACGCGTCAGCTCACTCGATCGGCGTCAAGAAGTGTCATTGACGCGGTGAGTGCGATGAGCACGGCTCTGGCCAACTCCATGAACGATCTGACAGCGGCAACCTCGGGCGCGTCTCCCAAACAACGTTAGTTTCTTTCTATTCGGAAATGCGGGCTTGCAGACGTGTGTAGACCTAGCAACTACTCCCCAAAACGCTGGCCTGTTAAATATCTTAATTGAAGAGGAAAGAAAGTGTAACAGTGAATATCTCAATTCCAATCATACCGTTTTCAGAGATCGCCCGTCGGTCCGCGCCATTCTGCCGCATGCAAAGTTCGGCATCCATTCTGACAAGGAGGTCATTCGACGGTGCCTCATTCGAATCAGTACCCGTAGACAAAATGACATCGACAGCAAACAGCGCAACTCTCCCTCCCCCACTGATACAAAGGCCTAATTACAGCCGCGCAGTGTCTGTATCGAATCTCAAGTGACATTTGCACATTACAAGAATAAGACCCTATACTTTCCACGAAGCAATACTTTGAAGATATCATATTTATGAGCATGATGAGCACAATTCTATCGGTTTGCCACGCAAACAAATGCCGAAGGCAATCTAAAATTGTGAGTATGGAACTCCATCTATGATGCGTTTTTTTTTCATCAATTATTTACGAAAACGTTCATTTGTGGCTGTCACACTAATGTTTTCAATCCTTTTTAATCGTTCATTAAATGTGTATTTCTTTTCTCTCGAATCGCCACTTAACCGGGTTTGTGTGATGTTTTGGAAATGCACAATAACATAAAATAAAGCAGTTTTTTGTCTGCAGTATGCGTTTTACGTTTTTACGGGGAATTGTATTTTTTTCTGACCACATCATGCTATTATTAATGTCATTATCTTCTCGCGCGCCCACACAAAGAAAAAGCGGAAAATCCGCTTCTCGGTGCTATTCCGAGGATAAGCTTCTAGCTCACTTTTCTGAAGTATTTCACAAGTGAGATAGTAACAAGTGAGATAGGCTTGAATCCGATAGTGATTTTCATAAAAAAAACATTCTAATTCTAATTATCTTTTATTCATTCGTCATGTTGCTCATATGTCCCCCGGCCTTTTTTTGTTTCCATATTTTAAATACATTGACATATTTCTGAAGATAGTGATATAGCTAAAATTGGCGAGAGAACGCTGAATAACAAACCCGAATCATTTATGCATGGATTGAGCTTTCTATGCTACTATCGATGATCATAATACATCGCCTAAAGCAGGTTATATTCCGAAATAAGCAGTTACTCGTGACAGTAACTTGCTCACTTCTCAGGCGTTAACATACATGCATAGCGTGGCATAGATAAGCAGAAAGTCTCGAGAATTTGCGGAATTTTTTCGACACAATATCTATAATACAGGAAGTTGTAGCAGATCATTGATTGAAGTTGAACCGCGATGTAGATAGAGAATTTTGTGTGGTGCTGCCCTGAACAATACTAATCGGTTCTCAGGAAAAAAGTCAGCGTTCAATAACGTCACTGCTTTTCGAAGCTCGACCAGTCACAAAACGCTTGTAGTCGTCCGTGAAATAGATGACAATCAGTGGATTGACGATGGGAAAGAAAGCAACGCTCATCTCAAGCATCTGCAAGCTGTTACACACCCCGATGTCCATCTGATCTTCCACATAGTCAAAAGTGTTAATGAGATAAATTGAATTGAATTGACTATGCTCTATGTAAACAGGGCAGGAACTCACTAGAATGTTTCTCTCTAATAGCGCAATTTTCTGAGATGATTGGCGAGATAGTTGCGAATTCTGTCGAATTTAAGAAAATCGAATTCTCTAGAGGGGCACATGCAAGCGTTCGTGTAATTTGAGTTGTGAAGTCACCTTAAGTAGATCTCCAAAATCCACGTCAACAAACATGCCAAGGAGGCTGATGAAAGCGGGAATATAGAGGAAAATGAGGGGATTCAGAAACTGACGCCGAATAGTGAGAAAAAATGCATTGTATTTTTCACAACCTGGTTATATTAGCAATTTGAGAGCTTGAGAGTGCATTCTTGTCATTTGGTTGCTCATTTGTCGCAGGGCATTGGTCGCGTGGATTTTCCAACCGCAGAAACACTACAATGAAGAATTATCAGCAAAAATAATGTTTATTTACATATTTTTGTGAATATTCATCTTACAATTGTGGTGACGTCAGCAGTCATCATGGACGAGATGATGATTGTTCCTGCGAAACTGCGATGCTGCGTCTTCTCATTCTAAGATAAACGTAAAACTAAATTATACGATTATCGCAAGAAAATATACGAATAGCTTGAGCATGTAATATTCGCTAGGTTCAGTACACAAACATGTCCAGGAACCTATTCACTTGCTTCCCCTGGTGACGAAGATTTAAAAACTTTTTACTAACGTAGATATCGACGATGAGAACAAAACCATGATGTAAATCATTGTCGAATTCTTTGAAAAACATGGCGTTAAGAATTCGCCGAACAGTCTGAAAATTCTTGTAAAATACGATTAGATTTGCATTATCATTATAAAAAGATTAGAAAGCTATACATGATAAAATTATTCTTCCTGTTTTACCAAAGGAAACGCAAACACACGTTCTAAGATAAGCGTAGACAACGGAAGTGCACATGTTTGTTATTTTGAAATGAGCTATAATTTGACAATTGTAGTACTCGAACCATTGACTCGTGGAACAAAACAAAGTTCCAAATGTACAGCCACCTCAAGAGGAATATCTGAAAAAGTCATCAAATTTCCCATTTTCTCTTTGTTCTCTTCTTACTGATGAGTCATAATAGTGATAATAAAGCGTCGCCGTATTTCGAATAGCGAAAGTATGAATGGACTGAAATCAATATATTTTTTAAAGATTTACCTATACAAATCGATAAAAACCTGCACTACATAGCATATCGATAAACGAAACTGCAAGTAATGCACAATATAACGAGAATGGAAGAGGCAAATAAGAATTGGAATGCGCACAGAAACTATAAAAAAAATCATTACGTTCATCAGCTCTACGTTTACAATACAACTTATTCTAATTGTAAAAATTATATCTCATGTTGTGATAGAGTAAAATGGAAAAATTCCTCTTCCCGAGTACCACATCTGCAAGCACTATGGTAATCGGTCATTTCAGCAAAAAAGTTTTCGGGTAATTTCCCGTGTTTAGGGAATCTTTTCGGGTAATGTCAATCATTCTTCTTAGACAAGGCCAAAACATGTCGGGGCGGTGTATCACAGGTGGCATTCTAGTTCGACAACTCAGGAATTTAAACAGGTAGAGGTCGAGAAGAAACATAGGAAAAGGAGTAGAGCAGATCGACGAGAACAAAAAAGTATGTGAAAGTTTTTTTTCTTTCTAGAAATTTCATTTGTTTGTAAGATTTGGCAAGAGATTGTCATTAAATATTAAAGATAAAAATAATGGAACCTGTAGAATCCGATTTTGGCTCCTCGCTTATGAATAAGGATGCCAAATGAAGAGCAATTTTGCGAATTTCAGGATTTGAAGAACGGTTGTATTGTGCTAATTAGGTAGCAAACCATATGAAGACTTTGATCCCATCAATAGAAAATCTTATCCACAACACCTCTGAGCATATTTCATCACACAATATTTACATTATTCATTTCTGTGAACGGCTCTTCATGAAGAGTCTGCGATTTTTCTAGTTTTCGAAGTTTTTAAGCTCTTGTTCGCAAAGAACAATGAAGGTACTGTGAAATTCACATAGAGATGATCCAATACGATGACATGAACAAATTGAAACACTTGGTACAGCAAATCGGTTACATTCAATGGTTATATTAACTATTATTGCTTTCAAAAAAACTCTTAATTTGGCATCCCTACTTATGAACGATATATGCGAGAAGAACCTTTAGCAAACAGGAAACGACCGAAGTTCCGATGCAAGAAAAGCGTGAAAGCCTCGCGGAATCGCATGACTAAGATATGGACAGCAGAAATCCCAATTCACAACATTGGTTCTCGTTTTTCCGCACCACTTTTACTGCCGATGAATATCCACAGATGCGTCACATTGTATACTGCTAGATGCTCATTAGTTGCTCATTAACGTTGTTTTTCCTCTTTTGCGTAATTTTTTTTCGTAATGTTGGTTTTGCAGGATAATATGGCTTCGATAAAGAGAATGTATTGAAATGAACAATAAGGAATATAAATTAGGGATGTCTTGGCAAAAAATATTAAAGATATAATTTTTGCGAACGTGTGGTGAAAAATCTTGCTTATTCTTGGAAAGCGAGTATACAATAACTACCTCCCATAGGTATTTATTCTTCATTCAGCCGCCAAATTGAAAATGAGTGCGAAGCAATATTCTTACCAGGAATGTGATTCTCACCACACCAACAAAGTTTTTTTTGGGAAATAATCTAAATGAGCAATATCCAAACAAGATCTTCTCGCTTGAGTAGCTATCCCTAACATAAATTTGTTTCCGAAATGTTATTCTTCTTTGACCCCATCTCAATTATGTTTGCGAAACGTTCGCTCTGGTGAGCGACACTCACGCTTCGCTACACTCATAGAGAAATTCCTCCCCCGCTTGCATGAAGTGATTAATTACTTCCGCGGAAACACGCACATCGCAGTAATTGATTACTACACACATTTAACGCTATTTTGCACAGAAGTAACTATTTACCTCATTGATGCGACGAAATAATCTCTCTCTGAGTGTATACCCTGCTTCTTGGGTCTTCTCTAGCTGCGAAAGCAAAGCGGGGGTTTTATCCATGTAAATACCGCGGATTGAAGAGAGACTCCGATGCTCACGGTAAGAGCCGCCCGCATCTATTGAATGGCTTCATTTGCTGCTCGATGATAACCGTAGATGGTTCCAGAGTATTCACTCGTATCTCGACTTAACCATTGGCAATGCTCTTCGAGGCGCCTATGGATATCCTCGACCTTCGCAAAGTGTCGTCATCACTGGCGACAGAAGTGCGCCAACGCTCCCGATCGGCGTCAAGGGGCATCCTTGATGCCGTCAGTTCAATGAGCACGACGTTGGCCAAATCGATGAATGATCTTAAGATAACAAGCGGCGCAACTCCCACCTCGCCACAACAAGGTTTGTCAATATTATGTAATTATGCATTAATATTTAATAAAAAATCTCTATTAGTCCTATCAATTACAATTACAACTATTTATTCCGCCAGTGTTAGGGGTTTCGTGAGAGTTCTTTGTAGATTGTCGATAGCGGAGTCGGCAGATATCCGTCCTCTTCAGACGATTCGGTAGTTTTGGGGGCAGGGTGAAGGGGGTGCAGCCGGGTGGGTTATTAAAAAACGACGCTCAATACTACTCAAGGTTTTCGTGTACATTGTCGGTTTCCTCATGTATCGGTACTGTTGCATACCCAATTGTGTTTTAATTGTGATTCTTTTGTTAAGTATCTGGTCGTGTGCCCATTGAAATCCGTCGGTGCCCGAAAGAGGAAAGCGAATCATGTAGTGACTTTTTTCCAATTGGAAGAAGTGCCCACGAGTCGCTGATAGGCGTCTTTTCCATTTAGATATAGATAGATAGATATTTATACCACACAAAGGGAAGATTGTGGGTGAATGGGGTGCAAAAAGAAGGGATGGACTATGGCGCCTTCTGCCATCGCGTGAGTGGGAGAGGGAAGGGATACGAGAACACGCTTGGGAAAATTTGGGAAAAGACGCTACGGGGCCGCTTTTTGGCCATCCAAAAGTGGTACCGAATACCCGGATACAAAAGGCGCAACAAGTTCACTATGAGTCATTACAGAACCAATGGTCAATGCCAATCATCCACCGCCTCTTCGATTACATACGAGTGCAAGTGCCTCCTCCCTTCAGTCGTATAACTCACCGGCGGAAAGCACCTCGCCGTCTCCGGTCTCGCCTGGATTGCACAAATCCGCCTCCTCAATCTTCCCGTGCACTACGCTCGAAGTTCCGATGAGTCAAAAACTAAGCCTTTCGATATCACTCAATAGCCTTCATCCACATTCCCATCAACTTGCCCGTAAAAGGAATTCTATAGCAGTTCCATATCACGAGGAATCGAAATAATGTTAATGTTGTTTATCCTAACTGCTCTTACATTGCCATCTATGAAGAATTGATGAATATCGAGCATTTAATGATTCTTAACCATGAACATCAATCAATTGTAAATTGAGAGATAAAGATGAGTCTTGTGCCTTGCAGTTTACAATGATAAGTAGGCAGATTATCTATAATAAAAGATTTGTAATAACTGATCGGCTATCCAAAAGATATTGCTTCTTATAGTTTTTTTCATATTAGGGAGGAAAAGTCAGATCCCGTCGTGTGATGTGACTTCCTTCTGATAAGTGTACATCCATCTCTCTCATAATCTTGAACAAATGCTTCATGTCCCGTTAAAAGGAGCGATTCAGTGTTGTTGTCTGCGAACTCGATTCCTTGAAATCGTTCTCAACTTAGGGGCAGATTTTTTTTAAGCAGAAAATATTTTTTATCGTGCTCAGGTTCAAGATGCCATCCCTCTATACTAAGGTGTCTTCTATCGAGTCGCCCATTTCTAATGACTCATCGTCGCTGTAACCGGGTTGAGCTGCGCTTAACATTCTCTTCGGTGGAACCACTGAATCAATATAAGCTCTTTCCATAAATCATACACCAATTGGAAGAGATAAAAATAAAAGAAATTCGAGTTTGATGCGTAGCGAAGTTTATTTGATCAATGGTGCCTTCCTATTTCTATGGTCGGTTTTCGATGCTTCGCGACAGACTGAGAGAAACTTGTCCTGTTCGATTCTGCAATGCAGGGACTCTAAATTTCAGTGTAGATATAAATATACATTTCTGCTGTTCGAAGTGAGGCCGTGAATGACTCTTTTGTAATCGTCCGTGAAGTAGATAATGATGACGGGATCCACAATAGGAAATAGGGCGAGGCACATGGCGAGACCCTGCGAATGTTTTATCGAGCTACCTGATTAGTTCGTTTCTGCAATGGGAAGGTCAAGTTCGTTTTTTTCTCAAACATTATGCATTTCCGTTCCGCACACATCCACATCATTCCACAGGCCGGTCAACCATCCAGAAAGGCCTTTGGAGTGAGAGAGCGTGTGAAATCGAGAGGGACTCTCTCACTTTTATACACTCTCTCGCTATAACCCTGGTCTGTAGGTTTGGAATCATGTGCATCGCATCGCACATGCAACGCCGAAATATCTATGCACTCCGGTATTACGCGTTGCTCAGATGAAAGAACTAATAAGACTTGATGGCATCAAAGATCATGCCAACGATTGTTCATCTCACTTTGGGAATATCACCGAAATCCGCGTCGACAAACATTCCGAATAGAATGACGAAAGACGGAATATAGATGAAAAAGAGCGGATTGAGAGCCTGCCAAGCATTTCAAAGTTAGAGCATTTCAGTGTAGTTTTACCTGTGAAATCAGCAATTTCAGAGCGCGTGCATGCATTGACTTCAGTTTGTTGCTCATCTGCCGCTGTATGATCGTTTTGTGAATGTTCCATCCACAGAAACACTGCGAAAATAAGCTCATAACGCACGTTTCGATGGATTCCAGCGTGATGCAGGGCGTTCTTACTATTATGACGATCTCGATTTGCATGATGGTGGAGCATATGAGCGAGCCCGCCATGCAGAGATACTTAGTCGCTGTGTCCTGATCATGATTTTAGTCATTGCACAAAGACAAATAACGCCCAAGAGAAGCAATTACATACCGGACAAGAAGATTCTTAAACATAAACTTTTGACTTCTCATGGATACCATCAAAGATTTGTGTCTGTTCGTTTCTTACGTTGATGTCGATGACAAGTGCATAGCCGTGGATCAAATCGATACCGTATTCATAACCGAATTTTGATTGAAGAATGCGACGCACACTCTGAAGAAAAATACTTTCGAATACAAACTCGACATTTTCGAACCGCCGACTCTTGGAACAGCACGTAGTTCGAGACGTACAACCAAAATGAACCGAATGCCTAAAATGAGTTGCATTATTTCCTCGCTTTGTTGGGTTTCAATCACCGATAATGGTATGAGTGTGGCGACAAACCGCTGTGGCACCTCGAAGAGTGAAACAATGAACGGACTAAACAGTGGAAAGCTTTGAACTGATTGCCGGTCTAACTATCTTAGACCTGCACAATAATCCGCAACGATAGACAAAGCTACAAGTGATCAGCAAGAGGACGAGAATGAAGGAGAAGAACCACGCTTGGAATGCGACCTGATTATATAATTCCAATTCAAATATTGGCTGTAGTCTTCGAATGAAGCGCATCGTTTATTGCCGTTATAGTAGTTAGTTGGGGCTGGATACGAGGGGATCAGGAGAGGGTAATTACAGTGGTAAGAAAGACTTTAATTAATTAGAAAAAATATATGACATTGGTACTCGCCCTGATCATTTCAAAATTCTTCCACGAAGAAATGGAAAAGAATCCGACAATTCCCGGACCGGCGTACCAGAACTGAAAAGGACTTGGTTTTCGAGAAAACCCAATTTGCTCATACGGGCAGAGAAGCGACATAGGAGTGTGAGTAGAGAAGATCGACGAGAATGAAGCAGTATGTAAAATATCTGGAAAACATTACTTGTTGTCTGTAAAATCCTGTTAAATCGAACCTGTAAAATCCAATTTGTGTGCCTCTCTTGAGTACCATGAAGACGAGAACTACGTTAAGTAATAATGAAATAGTGGAAGTCGCAGAGCAGAATATCTTGTAAATATCACAAAACAGCATCCTTTTAAATAATATAAAAAATCAGTTTGGGATCGATCAGCATTGACAAACAAAGATGCATGCATGTCTTTATAAAGATACCATGCGATGTAGATCTATGCCGACAGTGATCACAATAATTAACAAATGTGCAACAATAAAGACAGTATCCGCTTTGGGACAGAAGGAAATAACATTAACTTCATTAGTGATGCTTTTCCTCCTGTCTGTTCTCAAAAGAGATATTCCTAAGGGATTCGCAATTCTTCTTTTCATGATTTATAACCATTCATCAAATGATGTAGGCGTTCTAGTGGGAGGTACCGACAGACGGAAAACAGGGTTTAAAATTTCCCAAAAAAAATGATCTTAAAAAGAAAACGATCAAGCAGAAGTGGTTTACTGTGAGAATCGTGACTTGCTGGCACATTGTTGGTGCCAATGTTCATATATTGCACTGTTCATTTTCTGAGACTTGTACGAAATTTGTCCAGAAATTATTCTGAACTTCGGCTTTCTAAACTGCGAAACTTCCATTATGCGTGCCTCGCTACATGAAAAATTTCAGCGATCAAATTAGCGAGCATTGAAAGGTACGAGGAGGAGGAGGCGCGCCTTTTCTGAGGATCACCAATTTCCGACCAAACTCAACTTCCCGGAAGCGGTTCATCATCCAAATTAGTTTTTAAAATTAGTTTATTAGTTCAAATTAGTTTCAAACAAAAATCAAATTTACTGATAAATTGAATACTTCGTCGTTTTAAAAAAAATCGGATATTCTTCCAATAGTTCTTGAGAATGTTGTTTTTGTTCTCGATATCTCGGCGTTTTGAATCAACCAAACCTGGTTTCTCGATGATTTCATTCAGTTTCGCTTCTCCCACTTCAAGCTTTGAACGGGAGAGTTGATTAACGCTATCCAGTGAGTGTACGTGCATTAGCGCGACTTCCGTTTTCGTCGCGACGAAACTAGACTACCTCCACATCCTCACCAGTGTCTCGAATGGAATTCCGAGTCGCCTACTGGACTCCCATTCTCGTCATTCTGGTGATATCGACCACCGTTCACATCCGATTATTGTTTGTCGTAATTTCGCGACGGAAACAAGCAGCATACTCCTCTTTCTTCTTCAAAATGTTCATTTCGCAGGTAAGCGAAAATATTAGCCTTTTCCTCATTAAATCGACGAAATAGTATTTCGAAAATGCTATTTCAGAGCGTCATCGAGATATTCTTCATCTACGCTTATGCAGCTTGTCAAATGATCTACAAGGACCTCATATTTGGAGAGGAATTCGTCTTGCACACCGGCTACGTTTACCCGAAATTCGCGTATTACGGCACCTATTACTACATTTTGCACGTTCAGGTGCTCTAGACTATTGCATTCCCGATAACTTTGTTAAACTTCAGATATGGGGCGTGGTCATGCTTTCAGTCAACCGATATGTTACTGTGTGCCAGCCCTTTTCGAAACTAGCAAAGGTAAATCCAGAATGCACTTTAGAGAAAAAAGTAAAAGTGGGATAAAATTAGATGGAATATTTTAGAAATCTGTACAATATTCAATTTACCCGTTGCACGATGAGTGATTTTTCAATCTAATCTTATAGCTTAATGATTGTATTCCGTTTCAGTTATACGAGAGAGTTGGAACTCCGGTTCTCTGGGCGGTCAACGTCTCGGTTCCTCTGCTCCTCATGATCCGAATGCTATTCCAAGGCGATGTCTACTACTATCGCAGTAGCGAAGGAGTAGTCACGATATACACACCAATGGAAATTGTTAAGGTATAGCGATCAACAATGAAAAAAATTGTAAAAATAACGTAAAAATACTGGATCCAATCATCAAACACTAATATGATGAAACAAATTGCAGACAAATGCATTGCAAGGAATGATCGCCACTCTTCTCGGTTCTTTTGTATGTGCTGTCTGTTATTTCTTGGTAATTCGACGACTGGCCGAGTCGCACAAATTCCAGTAAGTTTGGACATATATAACGAAAAGAGGAATTGAGTTGATTACTTACATTTGATCACACATTTAATCATCTTCATTTGCTGGTTTCGGGTCTTAGTTCAGCCGGGTTGTCCTGAGTTTTCCGTTACTTGTAATCGGTTACTATTTATTAGGTAATAGATGTGTCTGTCTGTCTGTTAGTTTGACCATTTTTGAATACTACAATTTAGTAAGATATTTGTTCTAGCGACAGTAATCTGCGTGATTATCGTCGTGAGAAGATGCTCACTGTCGTTGGCTTTGCTCTTTTCCTCGCTCTCTGCGTGTCGACGCTCTTCTACGTACTCATCGGTGTCAATGCGGCCAATGATAACGTGAGAAGATACATTCGGAAAAGACACATTCATCTGATTAGAGCAGAACAAACTGCGGATCACTAAATAGCGTCATTTGTGAACCAAAGATTGCTCACATCATCCGGCTAGGTCTTCCGTTTATGATCCTTGAAAATATTCAAAGTGTTCTAATCTTGCCCCAGAACAATCCTGGAGAGCTTATTGCACAAATGATCCTACCATTTTTACGATAATAGATCGTAATGGTTATAAAATTCTTGCATGTTTAGGATCCGGGCGTACAAGCGATCCGGGTTTACTACATCTACGCCCTGATGGCGTTGACTTTCGTAAATCCGTGGATGCTGATGCTAACGAATCAGAATACGAGAAGGCGGTGAGTGTCTTACTCAATTATTGTCAACATTCCAAAGTTACAGAATGCTCTTTCAAAAGTCGAAGTCGAGCACGATCATGGCCATCGCTCATTCAAATACTCATCTAATACATTGACCACTGTCAATCTTATCGTTACAAATGTGATGCTAGGGATGATAAAATAAAAATAAAAATAAGTGCATATTGTTGGCCAAAAACATTTCACAGTCATGTGTTGAAGCGTTCAGCACATCTTCAATCGTGGAATGGGTCGCGATGTGGACACTCATTGCATGACTCTTTGTACACGGTGATTATGATCGGGTTGATGAAGGGTTTAAAACTACAGAAGGGTTAAATGGGAGTGACTAGGGAAAATACAGTGGCTGTCGCAGCGGAAACCGATTGGAGAACAGCGACGACAACTCAATTAGTTCCTTCACCAAGGGAACTTTCGGCCATTCGATAATGCATAATAAGACGCATCATTGTGTCGTATTTATGATTTACACCAGTAAAACAATGTGTATTCTCATTTGAAACCCTTTATTTCTATGAGGATCATTTGACCGTAGTAATGTACATTTATGTTTGAATCACAGATGCCTACTAAAGCGCAAATCAAGGAACAATCGAGAACTCATTACTTACAATTTATTTCTCTCGCATTCACTCAATTCCTACTACTAATGAGAACGTCGAATGGGGCTGGAGACCGGGTGAAAAATATTTGGACGTTGAGTCGAGGTGGAACTTTGCCCACTGACGAGAATGTGAGATGCTGGATATACGTTGAGAAGTATATGAATAGTTCCATCCTGGCCAGTCCCTCTCCCAGACACGCTCGTTTCCCAACGGAGAAGGGAGTGATTCGAGGATCCTGAAATAAATTCGAATTTCGTGAAATATTCAAAAATCTGCGATCGTAATGTAGTTCTCCGAAAACTGCGCCGCACCTTTACGAATTCTCCCTTGTCATTGATGTGTCGCTCAGGACAGAAGAAGTCCGGTCTTTCGTACTCATTTTCGTCGAGATGAATCAGGGAGTACTCGGGAATCACAGCAGTGCCAACGGGAATGTCGTAGCCTGAGATATTCGAATTGATTTCATCTCTGATTAAGCGAGCCTCAGAGAAAAAGAGACTTCCACAGGGTATTCTAAACTAGCAGGGTGTGTTGAGGTTAAACTACGTTATGGTAGGGTGCGCACTACGTTTTCAAAGTATGGTTCAGGGGGGCGTTCAGTTGCAGGGCACAGTTCGGTCCAGGGGGAGCTTTGCAGCCGACTCCAGGCTCGGTCCAGGGGGGAGCTCTGTAGCCGGCTGCAAATTCGGTCCAGGGGGAGCTTTGTAGCCGGCCGAAGGTTCGGTCCAGGGGAAGCTCGGTAGCAGGCTCCAAGTTCGGTCCAGGGGTTTTTAGCCGGCTCCAAGTTCGGTCCAGGGGAAGCTCGATAGCCGGCTCCAAGTTCGGTCCAGCGGGAGCTCGATAGCCGGCCCCAGGTGACATTGAAGCTCGACTTATGTTGGGGAGTGTTAATCGCTACAAAGAGTACTGGCTTATTCCGTTGCAAAAGGCTCGTGAGGCTGAGAGCGATCTACGAGAGCGACTACGCCACTTCGTGGCTCCGTGGCAACTTTTTTCGATCGCTCTCAGCCTCACGAGCCTTTCACAACGGAAACGCAGGATACAGTGCGTTCAGAACTTTTAGAGCAATTTCGGAAACGTTTTCTATGATCCCCTACGCTCTCTGAATCATTTTGGTCTTTTTGAAATTCTCGATTTTTCACGTTAGAACGTGTTAGAACACGTTCAGACACGTTTCTGACATCGCAAAACACTTTTACTGTGATCCCCTACGCTCTCTGAATCATTTTGGAACTTTTTGAAATTTTCGATTTTTCACGTTAGAACGTGTTAGAACAAGTTCAGACACGTTTCTGACATCGCAAAACACTTTTCCTGTGATCCCCTACGCTCTCTGAATCATTTTGGAACTTTTCGAAATTTTCGATTTTTCACGTTAGAACGTGTTAGAACACGTTCAAACACGTTTCTGACATAGCAAAATACTTTTCCTATGATCCCCGACACTCCCTTCATCATTTTGGAAAATATCGAAAATTTCGATTTTTCACGTTAAAACTCGGCAAAACAGGTGAAAATGTGTTTCACGGTACTCAAAACCGTGTTAGAACAGTTTCTGGCACTTGCGAAAAATGCGGCAAAAGGTTTGCCCGCGGCGGGGATCGAACCTGGGGGTCTCGGATACAAAGTTTGGCTCGTAACCCACTTGGCTATGGATTTCGTTAATTCAATTTTGTAATATTTGAAAGGTATTCTGGTCGGGAATCATATGCAAAAGGATTTGGGAAGATAGCGCGATTTTGAAGCGAAATATAAGGAAAATGCGAAAAACGTGTCCGCCGGACACACAGACAGACACACAGACAGACAGACAGACAGACAGACAGACGTTCTGAAATAATAGTCTTTAGTAATAACCGTTATCATTGTTAACGACTGACTCTTTGAAAAGTCTAGGAATTGAAAGCATTGAATGCATCTTTTCTTACCATCAATGTTGACAGGCTCGCTGACGAGACGAGGCAAACTAAGTGGGGCAATGCCCTCTAATCGCTGCACTTCCTGAACAAATTATTGTTAGTCTGGAGAAAAAATGCCGTATTTCCTTAGGGAAAGGAAGAGTCACCTGAATCACAGCGTTGCAATAGTGGAGAATCTTCTGGTCTTCCATGTGAATGGTCTGAAAATCAAAATAGATAACATATTTGATTTGTTTTCTTACTCTTTTGCCGATTTTCTCGTCGATTTCGCGCTGAGCTCTCCTCTGAACTTCGGGATTGTTGATCTGCAATCGACGCAGTGTTTGGTCTATCGTAAAGGTAAAGGTAAATGTGAAGTTACTACCGGAATCAAGAAGAAAACTTGGTGAACCTAGGCGGGAATTGAACTCGGGACAAGCGGCGCCATGCACCACTCGGTTGTCCGCCCCTAATCATCTATAGTGACAAAAAAGCGCACCATGAAGTGAATGATAGTTCGCAACGTCGTGACGGTCGTTTCGAAACCCGCTGTCCACAGGTCGTAGCACGCTGCAACCAATTGGATGCGAGTGTAGCTTCCTGCAATTTATCGAATCATACTTGTAACAATATTAATAATTGCATCATATTGTGCGACTCACGAGGAAACGCGGTAAAATAATGTATTGTTCTTCAATCCTGATAATGCGACAACTGACCTAGCTCTTCTCCCTTGGCCTCGCGTCTCTTCATTTCTCCAATGAATGCGTCAGCATAGCATTTGGGAGCCTCGTCTTCGTTGAAATGTTTTTCAACGAGTTTCAGTTCCTAAAAAATGAAATCTAAAATAAAATCAATTCGAAAATGTATGTAATTGAAAAGAGGAAATAATCTCTATCTGAAGTCACATCTTCCAGCAACTGCAGAATTTCACTATTGACGGCGGCCATGGCTTTGATCGGAGAGCCAAGAAGTCCGTCGAAATGGCAGAGAAAAGGAAACGGATCCAAAGCGGTTATGATTGGATGCTTCATTTTCTCCAGAAGCTGAAACAATGCTGTCTAAATTTTAATCCTGGCATGCGCTAATGTCAGCAATGTGATAAACTTTCAACATTTGTTTTTGTTTTTTTTTGGTTGAATCTTTTTTATATTGGTGCATTGCGAATAATAATTTGACCGCTTTAGAAAGAAAAAGAAAAAAGAAATGAGCAATTTACATAATTCGACCAACATTTTGTGTGAGCTCCTTGACTTTCTCTAAGAGAGGATCATCATAAGGAAGAGTGCGTCCGAAAGTCTGCTGCCAGACGATATTCGCCACTCCAACCTGCCAAAGTATTTTTGTTATTATTATTATGATTTTTTAAAGTTCATTCATTTACTGGGACTATAAACAAGACGTGACATCCTTGTAAAATTGCTAACTTCTAATCCATACCATGAGGCCCATGGTAACATCGACTGGCCGGCCTCCAGCACTCTGCTCCTTCCATCTTGAGATAATATCTTGCGCGTAATTGATTGCAGTGTCCTGCAAACGTGATTAATTTTGGGCGTTCTTAAAACTTTAACACTAAAAGAATCCACCTTCTATGAAACAATCGTTCAGTATTTGTACCTGCATTGTGGCGCTGTTGTACCCCACATTCCTCAGCGCGTGAAGGGCAAATCGACGTTGTTCCTGTGAGATATGGTTACGAACTCAATGTGCGCGCAAAATGGTAATATCGGAGAGTTGTATTACACTGCTTTCATATTTTCTTCTTTAAAGTTTGTAATGGTGGAACGATAAAATACGCGGGCTACTTACCCTCCACATTTTATTCTCATTGAACAATAATCCGTATTCTCCTCCAACAAGGAGATTCATCATCTCCTTTGGATTGACTCGATCTCCAAATTTGTCGCCGTCTTTGATGATGTGCTCTTGCATGAGCTAAATTACGATAACTTTCAATTGGAAAAAAATCACTACGAGTAAAATGTGTCGAACATACATTCGAATATTACGTTGTGACTAGAGTGCGAAATGTGAGACCACGGCCTCTTCATTTCGCACACTCTCTAGGCCGGTCGATAGAATAGACGAGAGAGTGTGCGAAATGAAGAGACCGTGGTCTCACATTTCGCGCTCTAGTAGTGACAAGTAAGATTTAGACATTTTGCGATGAATGCATAACAACAAACCTTGTGGTCAGTGATAACAACTGTAGGATTGGGCATCCAGATAGTGAACACTTTGCCGTAGTTCTTCTTCCAGCCAGAAAATTTCTGAGAAGGGAAGTGTTGATCACTTATTAGTACAACGGCAGACCTTGCTGAGATCCATTTCGAATTGGTGCAAGTTTCCGAGGACGGGAAGAGGAGGAGGGCCGGGTGGAAGACCTGATCATAATGATCATAATGTTTTGAACGAACACAAGGTGCCAATTTGACTATAGAACAGTAATGAGTAGGTTGTACTCCGTAATTCTCGTCATTGTTGAATTAACTTGATTCTTCTATGTATGGCCAAGAGACTGAAGATGGGCTGTTTGCCCGAAACGTCTCAAAAAAAAAGTTGATGTTCTCTCTCTCTCTCGTCCCTCTCTTGGCCATACATAGAAGAATCAAGTAAACTATAGAACGGTTCTCCGAGGTTACGTTTCTTTGAGAACTTAATGAAGTGACAGCAGAAATAAAATGAATTGGCTACCTTTGATTCGGTTGATAAACATCGAGTAGCAAACGAGCGCAACAAGAGCTAGCAGAACAATGTAGATTATCATTCTGAAAATCGGCAATGTGACAACAATAACGAACTAAATGAAGTTCATCGCTGTGAAAATGCGTCTCTCTTTTGATCACCTCCTCTATAAATACTGGCGGCTCGAGACAACTGTGTGAGAGATTAGGGAGAAGTGAGAGAGTGCCGATGACGAGAGGAACGAGAGATAGAGGCGAAGAGGCAGATGACACGCTAACCTATCTCACTACACAACTAACCTTGCACACTCCAAACACAGAACATACACAGTTTTCATCCCACCGTGAAAAAAAACATAAAGAATTGCTTAATTTTGAGCCCAGCAGACGCCATTCACAGCGTTTATTCAGCTTTTTTTTCAAATACAAATTTATGTATTGCGTTGTCGGCCTACATGCATGATTGTATTTCAAATATGAACGATTGGAATTAATTGCTACTTCTCCGATCGAATTTCAAATATCGCTCGAAGTGCCCTCTTCGAGTAGCCAATACGTCTCAATCGTGCCTTTGCCCTGAAATGAAGAACAAATGATTTTTTTCCTGAAATATTGCTTACCTTAATGATGACTTCTCCTCTCAACTCCGTTCGGTACCCTCCAATAACTTCGGTGAGGAACTGATTGGTCTCGGACGAGATGTGAATACACATAGCTGCAATCAAATGCGAACATTATATTTGATGAGCTCTGTTTTTGGACAGTTTTAGAACGAAACAGCGTATTGATTATTTGTGCATAATTTCAAACAAATGTCAGCACGTTTTCCATTGCTTTCCATTCTCGCGGCAGTGTTCACTGCGTCTCCAAAGAGGCAGTAGCGAGGCATTGTGATACCGACGACGCCGGCTACCGAGGGACCTGATAAAGTTTTCGGAAATTTTATTGATTGTACTGCTAGAATGCATTCAGGAAAGACTGTGTAAAGTGTCGAGAGCTCTCAAATAATAGGGTTCGACAATAATTGAAGCATTAATGAACAAAAAAATCTAACCAGTGTGCATGCCGATGCGAATCTGTATTTTCTCTGCGGGTAGATGCGGTATTTTGAAGCGTCGAATCGCATCGAGCAATGCCATCGACATTTGAGCCACCTGCGAAATATTTGAATATTTTTGAATGACAAAATTAGATTCAATGATTCACTTCTTTTGCGTGCTCGTTGCCGTTTCGATGCGGTAGTCCCGACACGCACAAATAGCCGTCGCCGATCGTTTCCACCTAGAATACGTACTCATTGTCCTAACTCCTCCCTTAATCTGGAGATATTGTCTCTTGCAGAGAGAATATGAAAAATCGAGAGATGATCTCTCACGCTCACTCGAACAGTCTCTCGATTCTGCATACTCACTCAGCAGGAGACAACATCTCCAGAGTGAGAAAAGTTTGACGCTTCACGCTCTGCTCCTCTTTTTTTAATGATAGAATTCTAGATATTTCGTTCTTCTCACACATACTACACATTATCTTAGCATTCTGGGAAAGATCGCCCGACAGTTAGTGATAAGAATATAATATATTACTTTGTACACGTCGTGTTCGTCGATGATCGCGTCGAAGGTACTGTAGAGGTCGTTGAGCAAGTTTACAACCTGAAAATAATGAAAATATGAACTTGAAAATATAGAGAATTTCTGTCAACCTGGATAGGAGTGCTGCGCGATGCGAGCGTTGTGAAGGAGACCACGTCAGAGAAGAAGATTGTAACGCAATCGAATCCCTCTGGTTCAACCGCCTGCCCGAGCTTCAGCTTTTCAGCAACTTGTCTGTAATATTCATTTTATAAAAGAGGAATTATTAAAGAGGGAATACCTAGTAATCGTCATGTTTGATATGGTTAATGTGTGGCCTCAATCAGAGCGATTGTAGTAATTTCAAAACTTGATGAGTAGTAGTGTTCACAACAGAGTTGTCAAAAATTTGAATAAAATAAATGAAAACCTGGGCAGCATTCGATAGAGCAGAATGTCGCTCTTCTTCTTCTCTTCAACGAGTTCTTTCATTCTCGATTCAACTTCCTCCTCTAGATTCGATGCATACTGCTCGAGGACGTTGAAGACGTGATCCATGAGATTTGCGGATCTGAACGAACGAAGTGGATCAATAAATATTTATAATTAACTAATTTTGAAGATCAAAGTTCAGTCCTATATTTAAAAAAAATATTACGTGTGAGCACAATAAAGGGCAAAGTGCGCTCACCTTCCATGATTGATCGATTTGACAATTCCACGTATTTGGTCGGTATTCGGACGAGTAGCAGGGTCTTCTGCCCAGCAGTCTTTGATGAGGAGGAGCTAAAAATCATAATAGTGCCTATCAATTGTTCCCTTTTTCGTATCAAACACAGTCACATATATCTTAATCGCAACAATAAATGCGTGAGTCGTGAACATAGTGATCAGACGAAAGCCAAAATGACTGCGAAAAAAAAAGGAATTTCGTGAAAGAGTAGGTAAGAGAGATTATATGTGTTGGTCCACATATTTCTTCAGGAAGCTGGCAGTTGACGAAATTTCCGATTGAAGACTGACAACGCTATGTTGTAGTGCATTTGGTGAGAGTTACGACTGTGCCATTCCGGAAGTTCAAAAATGTTTCTACGCCTCAGGGCGAAAAATATTGGTAGTTGTGACGTCACAAATCTTTTTCGTCAAATCGAATGGAATCTTTTCGATACTTAGTGCAATCGATAGCCCATCGAAATACAACTATTTTTCACTTTCGCAACTTTTTTGATCAGAGTTAACCCAGCCGAGTTATTCATCAAAAACAGTTTCTCACTTAATTTTTAATTCTCCTAGAGGTCCTGCAAAATGTTCCCTTGTCCAACTACATCGCACAGCTCTATGAAAAATAGAGAATTTCTATGAAAAATAGAGAATTTAAAAGTTTCTGGCAGGAAGTCAAAAACGAGAAAGTATACTGAAAATCTTAATAAAATCAGTTCTCGATTAAAGTAGTATTTACGAAATTTCGTGTTAATTGCTTTATTTCTCATTTCAGTTTGCGTGTGCGATGTTTCTGGTAACAGCTGTGTACACTAAGAGTGAAAAAATGAAAAAGAATTCAAATATTTCTCAAATATTAAACCGTTTGATGAGAGCACTTACAGTGCTTTAGTTCTCCGGATGTGGACGGCTTATGCTTTTGCTCATTGACAACTGATTTTATTCAGATTTTCTGCATACTTTTCCGTATTTGACTTCCTGCCAGAAACTTTTAAATTCTCTATTTTTCACAGATTGTGTGCAACTGCTGTGCGATGTAGTAGAACAAGGGAAAATTTGGCAGGACCTCAAGGAGAAAAGACATAAGTGTGAAACTATTTTTGATGAATAACTCGGCTGGGTTAACTCTGATCAAAAAAGTTGCGAAAGTGAAAAATAGTTGTATTTCGATGGGCTATCGATTGCACTAAGAATCGAAAAGATTCCATTCGAGTTGACGAAAAAGATTTGTGACGTCACAACTTTCGATCCGCTCAGATAGTCTCTCGTAAATTCCTTTTCGGTTCATTTTTTTCAATAAAGACCTTCGACTGGTCAACTATCGACTATCCAAGAACAACACATATTCTATCGTTGCAAAGGTCCTTATTCTCTGGTTCAGATAGCGACTGACCATGGACGAGTTGATTTCATTTTCGCCGTCGCTGTTGATATCGGGACGAGGAGGCGTCCTGCCACCCCGTTTCAGCTTGTAAATGAGTTCTGAAAAAAAAAGCTATTTCGAAAAGTTCTGCTATGTTGATATCCACATTTTGATCACCTTCAACATCGATGTGCGATTCTTCAACGCTCCAGGCGCTTTTTCTTGTAACAATCTCACTGCAGATAATAGCGAAACTGTAGATGTCTCCTGCTTTGGTGCCGATCGTATCGCCTTCACGGATGAGTTCAGGAGCCGTCCAGAGAAGATCTGAGTGGTGAGAATTTCTGTGACGAAGTAAAAGCCCATGTCCCTTTGCAAAAGGAATTGTGTCAACAAAGAAATCCTACTTTTCGTGCTTCTTCCTTCAGATTCTTTTATAAATCGGCAACCATGGTAAGTGATCTTCAACTGCCACCGCTCGTCGACCAAGCAAGAACCAGAAGTGAGCCAGCCATGAGCGCCGATCGAAGTGTGGTGCAGGTAGTGCAATCCCTGGGAAACTCAACATTGTACCTCTTGTAGAACCTCTTCGTCTTATAGTATCACTTTCTCTTATAGAATCACTTGTAGTATCACTTTCTCTTATAGTATCACTTGTAGTATCACTTCGACTTATAGTATCTCTTCGTATTATTGTATCACTTCGTCTTGTAGTATAATTGAGCTTCTTGTGCAGCTCTCTCAGATCACACCACATTTAAAGACCCCATTATATATTTGTTTTTCACATACAATAATTGAAAGTGTAATTATGATAAATTATTTTGTATTTATCATCTCTTCGTCTTATTCGGACTCTTCGGACCTGGCACTGCCACTTTAATGGAGATATATTTTCCGATTAAAATGCAAGTATAGTACCGGGTATTACTGTGTTTGGCGCGCTAAACACCGTAATGCCCGGTTGAAAAAAAACAACTCCAATAAACAAATCGTAATTGTTTTTTCTCGATTTTCTGCATTCTAATCGAGAAAAAATCTTTAAAATGAAAATAAGTTATTTTATACCAGGTTCCATTAAATACGAAGGACATTCGTCCATTTAGCCACTTTACATTAACCTTTGTTCTTGTTCGGCGTACGAAACTCTGAAAAGTGCTCTTTACTACCTCCGAGATGTCCCTCATGATGCTGAACTTGAAGAACCAGTCCATCTGTAGTGTTCCCTTCTCGATCACGTCCTTAAAATGATCGAAATTTCAAAATTACGTGTTACTTATCGCGGTGAGTCTTCTTTTAACTAACCCTCAACGATCCACGCCCGCAGTATCTCCACATCGTCATAAATTGTGGCCCGTCCTCACAAATGCCGATAAACTTGTTGAGATTGTCGTGGTCGAGCGCGTGCAACTGCACATTGTTGAAATGTGTCCAATAGAGTGCGAAATGTGAGACCACGGTCTTTTCATTTCACACACTCTCTCGTCTATGGACCGGTCTAGAGAGTGCGCGAAATGAAGGGAGCGTGGTCTCACATTTCGCACTCTAGTGTCCAAAACTATTCCCGCGTTTTAGTAAATTGTACCTGTCTCATCTCCGCAGTTTCCTTCTTGCCCAAGTAGTGTCTCGTCTGGTGCTTCCTCGCGACGACAGCGTCGTTGAAGAGGAAGTAGAAGGCGTGCACATCAGTTTCCTATACAATGATGTGCCTCTCACGCAGAAGGTAAAAGCTGTTCCATGTCAAGCGATTTTACAGTATCAAGCGACCACGCTAGATGGGGCCAGCCGGCAAGCCAGCTGCAATGTGGCATTACATTACCCAAACTAGGCATCTAAGACACGATACCAGCGCAACTACAAAACTCTCGAACCTTCTTGGAATCGAGTGTCATCCTCGTGCTCGTCGTCAATGATGACATCAGTGAGTACTTCGAGGTCGACCGACTCTGTGAACGCATCTTTTATTATTGAAAATAAAAATAGTCTTACTCTCTACTTGTCCGATCTCTTGCAAAGCAATTTTACCGTGTGCTCACTGCGAACCTTTTGCGATGGTTTGAGAAGGTTGCCAAAGGAAATCTGCCAGACGCGATTCTGTATTGCCTCCTCGCGCTGTCGAGATCTGACATTGAGGTGAAAGTCATTTCTGTGATTAAAACGCGTTCTCTGTAACAGCGCAGTGAAATTTGAGGTATCTGTCACAACTTCGTCAAAGTGATCCATCCGGGCTCAAACATTTTTTACAATGAGTCTTAGGTACAAAGTAAATTTTAGATGTGAGAAATTCACGAAATGTCAATTTTTGAAAAATCGATAATTTTTTTCCGAAAAAAAAATTTTTTTTTTTTAAAGTCCTAGTTTAGGATCCACATTATCATCGTTCAAATCATGCAAATCTTGACTGTACCTCATTACATAGCAGAATATAATAATGAGCAGGACAAGAATAAGAGCTGCGACTACGGCAGCAGCGATAACGAAGGCGAGATACTGTAGATGTTAATTAATAATAATGTTTATATAATAATTAATTATAATTAAGAGATAAAATTCGGATTGTGAGAGTAGTTGTACGTAACAGCAAACAAAACGCCGCCTGAATTATTTTCTAAATCATTAATGTCTGATGCGTAATGCATTCATATCATTTGAACGTTATGGATCATTTTGTGATAGCTTTACCTGATCATTGAAGCTAAGCGGGCATTCGTCATTTCCAAAGCCACACTTTGGTTTGTTGGACGGTCTCGTTCCTCCTCTGGCAACCCACAACTGAGACTCGTCTTTGTAGAGTTCGCTAATTTTCTGAGATAGAACTTATTCATCATTTGTTTGCCTGAATATCTCACACTGCAAACATATGTATATCAACACTGCATATCTTTGGGCGAGGTTTGTTTATGACAGGAAACTTCCTGTCAAACATGGTGCTGATTATCCACTGACCACATCTCTCACTGCCTTGCCAGGTACTAATGCCGTGTCGAGACGGAGCATCAGTTGATTCGCATCGGCTCGATCGAGTGAATACACAACAAACGACGGATCACGAGTTCCGTTAGTGTTGATCTTCACCGAGCCAGACTCGCCTGCAATGATTTAATATATCAATATCGATTAGTCAAAGAAGTAGCTCTCAAATATGACTATATAGATATAAAGAGACATGTGAGATATGGACAAATTGAAATAGGTACATTGATAATGAGAGAAATGCTTCAGTAGTGACTCATTATTGATAACCTTCGAATGAGCCGACAGAGTATTTGAGCAACGCTGTGCCAGACATGTTCTTTGCTGCAAGGTTGGGCTGCGCCTGAAATGACCGTATGGGCATATTCTCTATCTGTAGCCTTGCAGCTATTTAAAAAGAAACTCGCCTGGAGAGTTCGATTGCGCGCAAGTGCGTACAGATACATGGCATCGTGTAGTTGAGTAACACGTGATACAGACTGCAGTGGTAATATGTTTGTCTTGCATATACTAATAGCAATATAACGTATGCATAGTTTTAGTACTGACAAGCGAAAGATACGATGTCTGAAGCGACCAAGATGCACAATTATGCCGGGCTTCACTTCATTTGCCTTGATTTCGTACTTAGAGCGGGATGTCTCCAAATTTCCTTACTCTGGAGATGATGCAAGATCGACATATCATTTCTCAGTGCTTCTCGACCGCTCTTCATTTTTGCATGCTCTCTCAGCGGGATACAAAATCTCCAGCGTCACTGAAGTTGGAGACCCACCGTCTCCACATCGTCACAATCGTCACAATTCCACGGCGGCAGCTTGAAGGCAGCCTTGACCTCGGCGACAAAAGCGACAGTGTCGTTGTAGGGAGCGACGTCGAGCTGGAAATGAGTGAGGGGTGGTCACTCGAAAAGTCGAAAAGGAACAGAATTAAGCGCATCGACTCTTTCCTCCGAGCGGAGTGTCAGTACATTGTTTTCCTACTTTATGCCACGGTATTTAATGCACTATTACTATTTTTATTATTTGCCTTGCTCTGCACAATACGGTTCTGCACCAAAGTACTCATTCATAAATACTGTACCGCAATGGATCGTCTAACAGCCGATAGCGCGTCTTGGTCGCGGCCATCCGGTTTCGCCGAATAGTCGATCCACATGAGGTCTGAAGCTTCATAAACAATGGCAATGAACGATTCGAAATGCGCTTACTGACTCCACCGTCCTCTGAAAACGTCTGAAAACCCGTTGCCTGCTCTTCGCTGAAGATAAACAC
Organism: Pristionchus fissidentatus; assembly: GCA_036245785.1. Classification (NCBI taxonomy): domain Eukaryota; kingdom Metazoa; phylum Nematoda; class Chromadorea; order Rhabditida; family Neodiplogasteridae; genus Pristionchus; species Pristionchus fissidentatus. The sequence continues at coordinate 10,752,972 of BTSY01000004.1, forward strand.
GTAGCTGCAAAAGTGAATAGTATTCAAAATGAACCCGATAAAGCTGCGTTTTATTATGTGCTAAAATTGCTGAAAAAATATAAGGTGTTCACTCGTTCGAGTCGTATCCGTTATCGTGCACAGCGAGAAGAAAGTTACGTCGGGTAACGGGATTCTCGAAGCAAACTAAGATCACTTAAAAGAATCTGTTTTTTCTCGGATGTTTGGGTATAATTTTAAATTCACCTCTGGAAACAGCACTGGCCTGCTTTAGGCGCGATTGAAAATTGGCGACAGAAGTGTTTTCCACTCGGCGGTAGTAGACAATGTTGATGTCGGGTACATTTATGAGATGGTCCTGAGATAAATGAGGGTAGATATGGAGGAGTTGATAGCTCTTACAGTAAGAGTGAGGAATAAGTTATTGCATCGGCCAACGAGCGGATTTCGTTCAGTTGAGTAGATGAAAGAAATGTCCTCCCACCCAAACTTTTGCAGTAGTGCCGTCATTGCGACGGCGCGGCTGCAAATCACTGACATTTTATGTTGGGGTAGAGATACTAGATACTAGTAACAACTTTAGCTGCGCTTAATGATTCTAAAACCAAGTACTGACGGTCTCAAGCTCTGACTGGTGCTCAGCGCAGTTGGGTAGTCCGTGGTACTCTCGAGTGCGGAATCGTAGGGCGGTCCCCACAATACGATCGGGAAGTCGTAGTAGGAGGCCGCAGTGCCGGCGTAGATTGCGGCTGCAAATTGAGCGATTCAGGACCACATCGCGACTATATCAACGAAAGAGTTAGTATCTTTAGAATTTCTAATATTCGCCACATTGTTCGTGGTAATCTTCCGATTATTCACGGGAACTCTGTGCCTAGTATCACCGGGAACAATGGGAACAATTTCCGAGGCAAAATTTTTTAGGGACATACGTGAGCTGCAAGCGGGTCCGAGGACAACGTCGACATCACGTTTGGCGTATTCCATCAACGCCCTCACTGCTAACGCATCCACACACTCATCAGCACGCCACACGAAGCTGTAAATTACAATGTTGTCACTTAGAATATGATTTAAAGGGACAGTAAACACACAAATTCTTGTTCATTTGATCCAATTTCCACGAGCGACGTAGGGATAGAGCTAGCGTGCGCCCTATCGGATATCAGCCCAAGTGGAGCAGCGGTAAAACGCTTGTCTAGCGAGTGAGGTCGCGTGTTCGACACCCAGCCTATGCTTTTGTTTCTTCCCACGGGACGAAAATCGTGGCGAGACCTTGAAAATTGCGGGAATTCAACGGTGCCTTTACTGTCCCTTTAAGTTGTTCAGTTTTCGCTTCTCCAACTAAAACTGGAATGATGTTTTGAAGAAAAGGACAACATGTGATGTTCAATAGAGTACTTCTTCCTACGTACTTGTGCATTTTACTTGTTTCTAATTGATTTTGGGTTCCTACTTGATGTGATCAACATCCGGCATCAGCTTCTCCTTCTGTATGCGTTTCCAAGCGACGGATACGGCTGCCGCGTGCTTCTTGTACCCAACGTACAGTGTGAGTGACGTGTCGTTGTAAGCAAAGAGCATGGCGACGGTGAGATTCTGCGAAACAAAATTTTATTCGTATTTGAGTTGTCAGTTTACACGCTCGATTTGAAGGTTAGAAACTAAATCGTTGTTCCGTGATACAATTTCACTCACCCTTGCATCTAATTCCCGCAAAAGTAGAAAGAAAAGTAAGGACAGTATCCTTAGAATGGACAGAGATCGCATCGTTGAGGAAGATTGTGTGAAAATAGGAGCACTCAAAGAGTGTGAAGACTTCCTCGACACATGATCGATTACAACTTGCGGGGTGTAGCATAAGGGCTTCTGATTAATTTTCGGAATTCGAGTCGTAATTCAAGAGAGAGACAGAGATGTACGCTCTTGATAGCAGAGAAATATTGCAAAGATCGGCATCAAAGTATTTCTACATTTCGCGTATTCTTCGGAGAAGGTGGAGAATGTGCACAGGTCAGACATTTGGTCGTATTATGACAAATAGGTTTATTCAATGACGACAGATAATGGGTGATTTATATCAATTTACAATGGTGTCATTGCGTTCGAGCAGCCAATGAGTCTCGATTGTACCTTTGCCCTGGAAGAATGTTATTGCGCATTGTGCGAATTTTGTAGGAAAATAGTTTTCCAAAGGTTCGTTTGTCAGAAACGATTTTCCACCGTCCTCATTCCGCACGCTCTCTCCTTTGCTCATCACAGTGGAAGAGTAAGTTGAATGCGGGGATTCGAATTTGTTTTTCTCGTAGAGTCATCCTCTTTGTTCTTTCTTTGTTTTGCTTTCTGTGTTACCTTGATAATGACTTCTCCTCTCGTCTCCGTTTGATATCCTCCGATCACATTCACGAGAAAATGATTCGTCTCAGAAGAGATGTGAATACGCATCGCTGAAATTGGAGTTAAGTTTTCAAGAAAAAAAAGACACGCGACTCACGTTTTCCATTGCTTTCCATTCTCGCGGCAGTGTTCACTGCATCTCCGAAGAGGCAGTAGCGAGGCATTGTGATACCGACGACGCCGGCTACCGAGGGACCTGTATAGTATGACACCTTCGATATATTATATTTCTACAGAGGTTGATCAAATTCTCGTTGACAAGCACTTTGCCGAAGGATTTTGACTAGGGTTGGCCTAACACGGAATTTTCCTCATCAAGGAATCACAAGAACTCGTGCAGTCAACAATCACTTTACGATCATCAATCGATAGAAAATGTTGAGGAGATATCGAGTTTGCTACTCGTTTTTCGAAATAGCACCTACCAGCAAGTAGATTATTAAAATGAAATTCCTTGGCAAGGAAAAACAATGTGGTCCCCCCCTTATCTATTCCTTGTAAAGCCAACCCTAATTTTGACGAGAAAAGCCTAACCTGTGTGCATGCCAATGCGAATCTGCAACTTTTCAGCGGGGAGATGCGGAATTTTGAATAGTCGAATTGCGGCAAGAAGAGCGAAGGACATCTCGGCAACTTCCCTCGCGTGATCGTGGCCGTTCCTGTGCGGAAGACCAGACACACAGAGGTAGCCGTCACCGATCGTCTCTACCTGCAGGAAGTTGAATACCTACCAATAGTCGAACATCCAATTAGTAACCTCGGACATCAATGATCGAATGAACCCACAATGAGAATATCACACAGAAACGAACCTTGTACACATCGTGCTCATCGATAATGGCGTCGAACGTGCTGTATAGATCGTTGAGGAGGTTCACGACCTGGGAAACCATCGTTTCTCAAACAACGATTGCGCGAATTCACCTGAATCGGAGTGCTCTTGGACGCTAGTGTTGTGAACGAAACGACGTCGGAGAAGAAGATGGTGACGCATTCGAAGGCTTCTGGTTCAACAGACTGGCCCAGCTTGAGCTTCTCCGCAACTTGTCTGAAATTACATGCTCGCGATAATGTTCGGGTCCATGGATTCAAGTGTAAAATATCCTTCAAATGTATAAAATAATGAAGGTTTATGAGACTATGTACATTAGCATGATCAATTCTTTATTGTGGATCTTACTTGGGGAGCATTCGATAGAGTAGAATATCGCTCTTCTTCTTCTCCTCGATTAATTCCTTCATACGGGACTCTACTTCCTCCTCGAGATTAGATGCATACTGCTCGAGGACGTTGAAGACGTGATCCATGAGATTAGCGGATCTGAAGTCGCATATTGCCTCTAGGTTCGTCTGGTTCTGACTACCTTCCGTGATTGATCGACTTGACTAGCGTCCGGACCTGGTCCGTGTTGGGACGAACTGCCGGGTCCTCGGACCAGCAGTCTTTGATGAGGAGAAGCTGCACATTGGGAAGTTAAATTTCATTTAAAATAATTGAGTATACCATAGACGAGTTTGCTTCGCTATCATCCACTTCTAAGTCAGGCCGCATCGGTGTCTTGCCGCCTTTCTTCACTTTGTAGATGATTTCTGCAATGGTATTGGTTGGGCTATTGTAAACATCCACGCAGTGTTCATGGACATGCTATTGCCGCAAACCTTCCACATCCTGATTTCGATTGTCCATATCCCAGGCCGACTTTTTCGTAGCAATCTCGGAACAAATAATAGCAAAAGAGTAGATGTCGCCGGGTTTGGTGCCCTCCGTATTTCCGTTGCGAATGAGCTCGGGAGCTGTCCAGAGCAGGTCTAGAAGACGATTTTGTTTCTGCTATTATTATATAGGGGGAACAGTGTAAACCTTTCTGCTTCTTTGGTTCATTTTCCTTGATGAATTTGCATCCATTGAAGGTGATTTTGAGTTGCCATCGATCGCTGACCAAACAAGAACCGGAAGATAGCCAACCATGCACGCCCAGAGGTGAATGGTGAATGTAGTGGAGACCCTGAAGGAAGAAATTGTTGCTGGCATACTCATGCATTTGTATTTTTACGCCTAGAATAAATCTATAAAACGGTCAATTAAATACAAAGTCTCAAGCATTTTTACGATCTCTCAAAGCTACGAGAGTTCAAGAATAGACAGTAGAAAAGAATACCTCTGAAATGTCTCTCATAATGCTAAACTTGAAGAACCAGTCCATTTGCAAAGTTCCTTTTTCGATAACATCCTGATGAGTAGCAGTTACATAGTTATTTTGTAGAAAAAAATATAATTTCCCAACCCTCAATGATCCGCGTGTACAAAATTTCCACAATGTTAGAAACTGTGGCCCGTCCTCGCAGATTCCGACGAACTTGTTCAGGTTGTCGTGGTGCAGAACAAACAACTGAATTGGTAACGTGCTTTCATTTGCATATTATGTACACATCAAATGCTGAAGTATTTCGTAAGAGAACGGTAAACCTGGCGCAGTTCCATCAACTCCTTGCGGCCGAGAAAGTATCGATTGATGTGTTTTCTGCCGACCACCGGTTCATTGTAGAGAACGAAGTACGAGTGCAGATCTGTCTCCTAAAAGGCATCGTTTAAGTTTGCAAAGAGACTAATCGTTTACCTTCTTCGAGTCGAGTGTGAATCTCGTGCTGGTAGTGATCGATGATTGCAGCGAGTACTTGGATGCGGATTGACCCTGGACAATGAAAGTCATTACTATTTTCATAAAATGCAAAAGCGGGAAGATAATGTGATCTAATTGTAAGGGTTAATCCGTTGAATTTCACCCTGGAAGCAACTTCGCCGAATTTTCTCGTTGTAAACATTCAAAATTGCATTATATCAGTTAGTGTCCCACCTTGCTCGTCGGCTTCATCAGCGACCCGAATGGAATCTGCCAAACGCGATCTCGTGCAGCTTCGTCTCGTCGTCGACTTCTGCTCACAACACACAGAGAAAAATTACTTCGCCATGCATGCGAGTTAATGATTAAATTACTTAAGCTCTCCACAATTTCCACGCTCTCTCAGCAGAAACTAAGTAATTTAATCATTAACTCGCAGGCATGGCGAAGAATTTTTTCTCTGAGTGAAGCATAAATAATTAATCTGCTAAGGAGGAACCATTCGTACCTCACCGCGCACGCTCCCGACATGATCACAATGAAAATGATGACAGCGAACACGACAGCCGCAGCAATGACGAACGAGAGGTACTAGATCAAATAGTATCGATTGATTTTTTTCGCAGAAAGAGAGAAGGGAGTGTACCTGTTCATTAAAGCTCAGTGGACACTCGTCTCCTTTGAAGCCGCACTTGGGCTCATTGAGCGGCCGGTTACCTCCACTGGCAATCCAGAGTTGCGACTCGGAAGTGTACAGTTCGGTGATGACCTGCGAGGCAGATCATTTTCCGACGATCAAACTAACAGAAATGGCTTTGGAGTGAGAGCGTGTGTGAAATCGAGAGGGGCTTCCAGGTTTCCACACTTTCTCACACTGGCCCCTCTCTTCGTTTGAAATCATGTGGAGGTCTTAACTTGGAAGGAAGTGAGTGCATTGAACAAACTGATAGTTGACCATCGCACGTGCTACGTATCTACTTCACTACTGTCTGCCTCACAATATCTCTGACATTGCTGGTAGCCGAGGCTTGGGAGGCGAGCGTGATCATGTGCTGCGGTACGTCAGCGGCGTCGAGTGAGTAGAGGAGGAACTTCGGATCACGCGTACCATTCCCATTCATTCGAACGTCGCCAGACCGGCCTGAAGGAGGGTCATTAGTTCTACGCCTGTGCTAATCATACATGCTTACTACGGCTAACGTTACAACAGATTATTAGATATGTTTTCAGGTAGGAGAAATATTTTTGTTGTCGGTAGTGTGAATTAGACGCTGATGAGTTAAGAGAGAGAGAGAGGGCGAGAGAAAACTGGCCAGTGAATGTCATCTCCGTGTAGCGGGAAGCTGTTCGTCCGCTCATCTTGGCTGCTTGATCTGGATTGGCTGCGACGGTTCGATTGCGAACGATCGCAAAGAGGAGAAAGGCGTCGTGCAGTTCGCCCACGCGACTCGTCGACTGTAGAAAAAATTTAAACACATCCCCTTATCTAGGCTCTAAATTATGAGGGATTTGGAGCTTTTCTAAAGACGCGTGTATTCGACTGTAATTAAACTTATTTTACAAGTTCTCACCATAGACGATAAAAAATGTGCGTGGTTCGGGTTTGCTCTTGACGTGATCGCGGGTTCTTGACGGGTTCTAGTTTCGTTATACAGGGTCATCCGGCAGTGCTCGTGACACAGTCACAACTTTTCTATTCGGATGTTTTTCACATTTTGGCTTTTTCGCACACGTTTTAAAACTTATTCTAGAAACTGCTCACCGTCTCTACTTCGGTGCAGTCCGTGCAGTTGAATGGCGGTTGAAGGAAAGCATCTTCAACCTGCACTTGCCAATTCGAATTATATTTTTATTTTTTTAATTTTTGACACACGTGATAGCTAGGCTGTTTGAGAAACCGTTGACAGCGACTAGGGAAGTCAACATGTAGGCATCGTTAGAGCTTCTACTCAGAGCGCGAAGTCTCCAGCTTTCCTTACTCAGGAGTCATCACATCTCCTAATAATGGGAGACTTGATGTCTCCGTCTCTCAATTTCGCATGCTCTCTCATCTGGAGACAACATCTCCAGAGTAAGGAAAGTTGGAGACTTCGCGCTATGTGTAGCTAATATGCTTCAAAGCCCGATGTTCTCTCCTTGCCTCTTTCACAAACTGGACGCTGTCGATGTAAGGCTGCGTGTCGATCTATAAGTAGGAGAAAAATTAATTATCGAATTTGGAAGCCTTTGGGAAATGTATTACTACTCCATTTTCGTTCGGGAAGCGAAACAGTGGCGTTTTGAATATTACTAACACTGGATTTTTAGGTATTTAGTGGTAAGTACATTTAGGTTGGAAATGGACTCGCCATCTTCTCCCTACATTTCACTCAATTACGCAGTGCGGTCTGCGTTCCTTCGTTCTCCACATTTCCTATTCAAAATATTTACCAATAAAGAAACCCTACTTACAATAACTGCATTCCGGGCTACAGCTAATGCATCGTTGTTGCGTCCGTCCGGCGCCGTCGCCGTCGTCTGCATCCACATGTACTCTAGATGGCCTGAATTCACTCCGGAATTGTGCAGTGCCGAGTGCGCCTAGGTGAGAAGTCTAATAGGGACACCGGTTCGGTGTTTGTATTCCGGCATTTCGAGAGAGAGGGCGAAAGAGAGAGTTGATGAGAAGCATGGATTCAGAAAAAAGGCTGCCGGAGGGTACGCACAACACCTAACCAGAATTCCTAATGTCCATCAAAGAACGTAAGTGGCTCACGCGGCTCGCCGTCGATTAACACCCTGAAGCTGGTGCCCTGTTCCTCGAGAAAGATGAAGACGTACCTGCAATTCAAACATTGGCACAGAAGTTATACATGCAAATCAAGTTCATGCAGCCATCAACTCACTCGCTATTGGTCATTCCCTCGTCGTAAGCGGCAAGAAGGAAATTGCGACGAGTTTCGGGGCTCTCGAAGCAGGTTATGTACACTGCAATTCGCTGTTCCAAATGCATCACTATGATCTCTCGACCACGAAGCTACCTTTGTGCAGCCCCATTTACGTTGATCACAGGATCAATATTTAAATTTGTGTAACCTCTTGACACAGCTTTCGCCCTCTTCAAGTGCGATCGCATGTTGGCGATGGTGAAATTCTTGAATTGTCGGTAGTACACCAAGTTAGTATCCGTGATTTTCTCGAGGGCCATCTGAACGAAATATAACGCCTCTGACGAGGGGATCAACTCAAAACGGTCTATGTTTTTGGCAGCGACTTAGAATTTCCGAATCGATATTTTGACGGTTTCAGATACCCATGGGTCCAAGATATATAAAATTTGCAGAAAACGCATGCCAAATGCTTGCATGCCTGAATGGCGTCATTGAAGAATAGACAACGGGAAACGAGCGGGTTGCGTTCCGATGAGAACATGAAGGTGAGATCTTTCCAGCCGAACTTCTGAGCCAGCGCGACAGTTGCACGCGCTCTCCTGCACAAACGAGAAAGTTATAACTAACGAAGTCACTTGTTTCAAGTTAAAGCAAAATAGAGGAAAACGTACGGTCGTGCGCTGAAACTGGTGCTCATCACTGTCGGGAATGCTTGTGAATCCTCAATGGCAGAAGCGTACGGCGGACCCCAGAGGACAATGGGGAAATCGAGAAACGAGGCAGCCACGCCGGCTTGCGTCGCCGCTGAAAATGATCCTCTTTCTCAAATGTCACAAAATAATAAACAAGAGGTGAGGATGAGGCGTGACGAGAGTGCTTTATCGCTTGTTCATTGTAAAGCAAAAGCAGTCGTGTGCGTTCTTGTTAAGCAGGTGTAAGTAGGATACTTTTTGCAAATGACTGTTGTGAGATTGGTTGAAACCCGTGCAAATCATTCAATTATCTTACGCTTTGAGCACGCCGGTCCCAGGACGACGTCGGCGCCCGATTGAGCGAATTCAATAACTGCACGCGTCGAAAGAGCGTCGATACATTCATCGAACCGCCACGTGAGACTTAACTTATTCATATTTTAAAAGAAAGATAATTGCATTCTAATATTAATGCGTTTACGTATAAGCTGCACAAATCAGGAAGACAGCTATACAGCAAATTTTAAGTTTGTCTGATTTTGATATTGATCGATAGCCCCTGTTCTGCTCTTCCGATCACATATTTCACATTTCTCTTCCTTTTACTCATTTTGCACTCCTTGCGGGTGATTTTTTTCCTGGCATTTTTCTGAGTGCTAACTTGAGTGCGGTGATATCGGGCATGAGCTGTTCCTGCTGTATTATCTTCCACGCAACCGCTGCAGCAGCTGCATGCTTCTTGTATCCGACAAACGGATTGAGGGTGTCGTCGGCGTACGAGAAGAGCATCCCAACGTTCAGTGTCTAGGATAATATATTTTTAAAAAGTGCAGATAAATTTTTAATATAAAAAAGATACTCACCCTTGCGATTGTTGATACAGGAAGCAGGAACACAATGAATGCCCAACCCATAATTAGCGGGCCGGATTATAATAATAATATCAGTCAGTACTAGTGGATTATACGACTTTTGAAGAGCGCTCTCTCACGAGACGATTAGCAGTTCTTCTTCTTATTTGCTTCTCTTTGAATTGAAGGGATTCAGATTGCTTAAACTTTCATTTCCGAACCACGCTCATCCATTTCAATTCCTAGTTTTCTTCAGAAGCCTTTTGGTGGTGAAAACTCGTTTGGCTTCTCAGTATAGCTAATGAAATACTATTGTGACTAATCAATAATCTTATAAATAATTTTTTTTTACTGGATATCTCTTCAAATACAATATTATTGAGATTATTGTTATGACATGCACATCCCGCGACGAATTATTCGTTTACAAAGGAGGGTACCCTCTGCTGTCATACTTTGTAAATGATTTTCACTCGATTCGACCATATCGACGGACATCCGGAATAAACAATGAATAAATGATTGACAAAACTCGTCTTATAGTGCTTTACTTACCTAGTTTTTCAGCAGATGGGATATTACTGATTGTTATCACCTTTCACATATCAGTGCGTTCGTGTAAGAACCGCAAAAAACGTTCACAAATCCGTACACCAAAAAATGACAACTTGAGTTTTTCACAGATTCTGATAGCCCTTTGTGTGCTTTATCGATTTCTGTTTTATTCATGACATCAAGTTTCGAATTTGCATAATTATGAGTGTTCAAAGTTCGAGTAGATTCTAGGTTTTTCAAGTATATCTCTTCAGGGAGAAGAGCTAGAAGTTTTGTCTAAAGAACAAAAATGACCGCCATAATGAGCTGCATCTACCTTTGTCATTTGTATATTCAAATTTCAAATTTTGAAAAATACCTAAAAATTTGATGACGATTTTCTCGAAAACCAGGCCGAGTCCAGTCACCAGTTTTCGATATGCTGTTGCCCTGGGTATAATCTATCGAATCCACACAATTACATGATGTATCGAGGGCGGGATAAGGTTGATATTTTCAATACAAAATTATAAAAAACGCAAGAATGCCCCTCATTTCACCCTTATTTCACATGTTAGACACGAAGTGAGCGGTCTAAAATTCACGTAATTCTCATTTCACACCGCGCAGTTCGCGCAGTGCGCAGTGATGGTGAAATGAGGGTGAAATGAGGGGCTTTTTTGCGTTTTATATAAATTTGTATTGAAAATATCAACCTTATCCCGCCCTCGATACATCATGTAATTGTGTGGATTCGATAGAGTATACCCAGGGCAACAACATATCGAAAACTGGTGACTGGACTCGGCCTGGTTTTCGAGAAAATCGTCGTCAAATTTTTAGGTGTTTTTCAAAATATAAAATTTGAATAAACAAATGACATACGTAGATGCAGCTCATCATGGCGGTCATTTTTGTTCTTTAGACAAAACTTCTAGCTCTTCTCCCTGAAGAGATATACTTGAAATACCTTGAATCTATTCGAAATTTGAACACTCATAATTATGCAAATTCGAAACTTGAAGTCATGAATACAACATAAATCGATAGAGCACACCAAGGGCTATCCGAATCTGTGAAAAACTCAAGTTGTCACTTTTTGCTGTACGACCATGGTTGCGATTCTTACGCGAACGCACTGATATTCCTCAATTGCGGATAAGTCATATCATGTACACCTTTTCTCTTTGCCATCTGTGATTTTCAAGTGTATTCCATGTGTTTTCATTCTAACGGGGGAAATGAAGGATTTGTTTTGCTATTTTTAGATTAGTGGAGTGGTATGATCACTCAAATATTTATCTGTTATCGTCCCCTTTCCCTCTCCCTCATGGTCATACACTTGTTTGTGTTTTTTTTTACATCTTAGCATTTTCTATTTGTTCAAAAATATTTATATTTAAACGGATATCACATTTCTTCACCAAACCTCACCCACACTATCTATCACACAATCAATTAATGTTCTGCTTTTCAGCCCACGCAGATAATTTACAGCTGTATTCTTGATGATTGCTTCTCTGAATTATTCTTCACCAAACTGTTATTTGGCTAATACTCCATACTATGTTTGTTTTTGACTTATGCATTGTTAGTTGAGCTTTTGACGCAGAAAGTTTTTTACCCCAGGACCAATGTAAAAGAAAATGCATGGCGCGTAATTCACGAAATATTTCAGTACTGTACAATGGACGATCGTTATATTGATTGGCTGGTGGTAGTTATGACCTACTCGAGTGCGATATTCTGTCTGATAACGATTCTCATTACGATCGCCATTCTACACATAATCATCCGTACAAAAGACTTCGCTCGCAATTCGTTCTTCACATTTTACAAGGTTTGATACAGACCCAAACATTCGTTAGTATTTTCCAACTGCAGCTACAATAAAAGAAAAACGTATAGCTAAATAAATTACTTAACTTAAAAAATAGAGAGAAGGGGTATGTAGAAGGAAATTAATTCACTTACTGTGATGTAATATATTGCTCACTGCCTGTTTATCCTTGGAAATCATATTGATATATCACGCCTCTCACGAGAGAATCGATCTGGCGGATGCAATAGGCCAAAAAAGTGAAATTGAGATTTACATGGATTAAATCATGCCTGGGGGTGGCGGACTTCCTCCCAAACTATAGGATATCCAGGATCACGGGGATCCGTAGGTACGCTGGGTCGGTACCCTGGGTATCCAACATCGAGCTCGATTATCTCGGTTGCTGGTTGTTTTTGTGAAAATTTTATTCTGAATTACCCCGGCTAATTTTTCGAGCTCTATCGATCTATGTACTTCATTTATCGAGAAATGGAATTTCTAAGGCGCCACAATCAGGTCGATATTTCTCAAAAATGTAGGAAAAGCGGGAGCTCTAATCTCTTGAGCTGGTAGATCTCATCAAGATCTTTCGAATGAGTAGATAGATTATGGTCAAAATAGAAGGGGAGAAGTGAGAGTTGTGTACCGAAATCCCAAGATGATTTGAAGTAAATTTTGTTCAGCGATAATCGGTCTTCTTTAGGAAATAGGGATGAAATGTGCGAAGTAGAAGACCACTTCATTACTCGTTTCAGAGACCACGCGGTCAATGGTGAACAAAATTTACTTCAAATCATCATGGGATTTCAAAAGTACACAACTCTCACTTATCCCCTGCTATTTTGACCATAAACTACTCATTCGAAAGATCTTCATGAGATCTACAAGCTCAACAGATTAGAGCTCCCGCTTTTCCTACATTTTTGAGAAATATCGACCTGAGTGTAGCGAATTAGAAATTCCATTTCTCGATAAATGAAGTACATAGATCGATAGAGCTCGAAAAATTAGCCGGGGTAATTCAGACAAAAATTTTCAAAAAAACAGCAACCGAGATAATCAAGCTCAAAGTTGGATTCCCCGAGATTCAACTCGGTATAAAAGGTGTTCTATGTCAAGCGATTTTACAGTAGCAAGCTACCACGCTAGATGGGGCAAGCCGGTAAGCCAGCTGCAACGTGGGATTACGTAACCAAAGCTTTCCCAAGGCATCTAGGGCACGTTACCTTTCGCAATCAAAGTTGCTACCAATTTACCTCCCCGGGGTGGATGGAAGGCTTGGTTGGCCTGGACCGGGATCGAACTCGTGACCCCTCGAATGACTAGCAGTTGCTTATACCACTCGGCCATTCCAACTCGGTATGGAGCTCCAAAGTGTTATTGGTTGTTCAAGATTTTGGGAAGTTGTTAGGCACCCCTAAGGAGGCTTAATCCCATAGATAACTCAATTTCACTTTTTTGACCAAATCCGCAAAAGATGAGTTTCAGCCTGATTCTCTCGTGAGAGGCGTGATATGTAGATAGGAACGACGACCATTAAAATAAAATGCTTCGATGCACAATGTAATGATGATTGTATCACTTTCTCAGGTGGGACTTGTGATTGACATCTTTGCTCTTATATCTGTTCATATATTCGCTGTTGTTCCCTTACTTGGGTGGCTCGTTGACTATTACACCTCCTCTAATGCACTAGCGAGGGTGAGCAACAAACTATCCGAGCACAAGGCCAATCTTCGATTGTTTTTTTAACAGATCTTTCGATTTGCCAGTTGGAGTACACGCTCGGGACAAGGCTTCACAAACATATATATTTGTCTCAATCGGGCGACCGCAGTTCTCACACCTCTACTGCACAAAAAAGTGATCAAATTTGAAATTGCAACAACTTGATTTGGATGATCACAGAGAGGCCTCTCACGCCTATTATGAAAGAATCAGCACAGCTGTGGCATGCTGAACGAAAGCGAGAACATGATACTCTTTTGGACGACGGTAGATGGCGTGATTTAAATCAGTGTATCATATCACACTAGTCACGAAAGACAAAGGAAACAAACAAATAGTGTTTTTTTAAGAGCTCGGGAATATAGACAAGACGATAGAAAAATAATTTTCGTAATTCCGTGGACGAAGCATGATCTTTCTGCGATTTTAAACGAACTAAATAATTTAGGTGTCTTTTGGAGTATCAGAGTATCTTTAGCAGAAGCCTGAGTAATTTTGAGAATACTCATCATAGGGATGTATAAGAGAGACTATCTGAGTCGATCGAGATATGGCCGTACAACCAAAAGCTAACCTATGCTGAAAACATGCTCCTAGGGTAAACTTTGTGTGCAGAGACCGAAAATGGACATGAGAAGTTTCGTAGATCAAACCCGGCTGAGATATGTTTCATGACATGTCCAAAACTGAAATTTTCAACTTTGGCTAAACGCAACCAGACCTTTTACATAGTTATATATTATGAAAGCGCTCACTAAAAGAAACACTTTTCATGTTATGGCCAAGTTCGTAACTTATCTGTGAAAAAAGCTCTAATTTTTTAAACAAAAAATTTTAAAAAATTTATATCACGTCGTTTTCGTCCGCACTTTTAACTGTGTCCATTCGATTGCGCGTGAAAAATTACCCCCCCCCCCCTGCGCAAGAAAATGGCACATTTTCTGGGCCTTGATCAAATCATTCGATGAACATACTCTGTTGCTCAAAATCGCTGTGATTTTCAACAAAATAATTAATTATGAAAGTATACGAAACTCGCACAGCGAAATATTTCGCAGACTCACTACACTACATAAACTGAAGAAATTAAAATTAACTCCACTCAATTTGGATGAAATAATTTTTGACCTCAAACCATGAACTCTCCAAACCTCAAACCAAACCGGGTCATGGTGAAATTTGAAGAAAATATTTTTCGACAGATTTCCAGTTTTGAGTATTCTACATAATTATTTCTCATGTATAAAGAATATATACCACGTTTTGGTATTAGATGTCAAACGGAAGAGTGAAAAAACGAAAAATATTTTTTTCGGTTTTTGACCATGACCCGGTTCATGGTTTGAGGTCAAAAATTATTTCATCCAAATTGAGTGGAGTTAATTTTAATTTCTTCAGTTTATGTAGTGTAGTGAGTCTGCGAAATATTTCGCTGTGCGAGTTTTGTATACTTTCATAATAAATTATTTTGTTGAAAATCACAGCGATTTTGAGCAACAGAGTATGTTCATCGAATGATTTGATCAAGGCCCAGAAAATGAATCTTGCTATTTTCTTGCGCAGGGGGGTAATTTTTCACGCGCAATCGAATGGACACAGTTAAAAGTGCGGACGAAAACGACGTGATATAATTTTTTAAAAATTATTTGTTCATAAAATTATAGCTTTTTTTCACAGATAAGTTGCGAACTTGGCCATAACATGAAAAATGTTTCTTTTAGTGAGCGCTTTCATATTATATAACTATGTAAAAGGTTTGGTTGCGTTTAACCAAAGTTGAAAATTTCAGTTTTGGACATGTCATGAAACATATCTCAGCCGCGTTTGATCTACGAAACTTCTCATGTCCATTTTCGGTCTCTACACACAAAGTTTACCCTAGGAGCATGCTTTGAGCATGGGTTAGCTTTTCCTTGTGCGGCCTCTACAGTGAGAATCTCAATCGACTCAGATATTCACTCATAATAGTTTCTTCGCATTAACTTTAGCATGTGAAACACTGGTCACTATTTTATTGATTACTGATAGAGCTATGAAATACTGGCGCAGAAGATATGCAGAAGCTTTCAAAAGAAATATTTGTATGTATCCCAACATTATTTATCTATTGACCACATACGCATTTTTCTCGAATCTTTCGTGAGAGATGTGTCTTGTTTTGCTTTGTGAACATTCTGATAAAATGAGGGAAAATTTTTACAATTGAGTATTCTGGGCGAAGCATTTTGTTCATGTTGCTGAAATATTCCGAATGAAGGCTTCGCACATCAAACATTCAGATTTGGGACAACACATTTGTTGTGCGCAGCCTGATTTTCCTACAATTATTCGTCAGCATCGTATCAGGATTACAGTACTCGACATTCAATGTAACCTGGAAACGGCTGCCCAGCGGCGCCGCCTATGTTATCGTAAACAATTTTTTTGACTGACTTGAAAACAATTTTTGACTCCAGCAGAGCGAGGATAGTTTACAATTGAGAGAACAGATATATTATGGATTTATTTTTCTTATATTTATAAACATTTTCATCTTTCTAATTTACGTATCAATTGTGGCGAAGCTCCTATTGCACCGGGTGGTAAGTGTATAGATTACATTCAATTTTCGAGAAATTAAATTAACTGGATATGGAAATGTGGAATCTTATCTTTCTGATAAGAAACTTTTCTAAATATTACATTATATATTTGTTTTCGACCGCATTTTTGGTATTTAGTATATATATATGTATATAGGTTAACATTTAGATGCAGATTTTCCGTTCTTCTCCGAATGTGATTGATCACAAACCATTAAATGCTTTGTTTTCGATCGCATTTCTGGTAGTCGCATCCGAAGTGAGATTTCTTTTTTTTTGCATTTTTATGCCGAGCAATAATAATAATATTGATATCCAAACATATTTTCAGATGATGCTCAGTATATTTATTTTTTATTCGTTTATCAGAGAATTAAAATTTGAAGTGAGATTAACTTTGTACTCAATCGTGATCGTCTACAATTTCTTATACATATTCCAGGCGAATTGTGTATTTCTATTCAAGTATATCCTACTTGTTGACATACCCTCTGTTCTACCAACTTATCTGCTTGTTATATTTTCTAGAGATGTTCGAAACCAATTAGCAGGCATATTGTGAGTGGATAATGCAAAACAATCTAACACCCGCCCCCCTTTGTTCAGCAGGTGTGAAGGCAGATATGGCGGAGACTCGGTAACTACAGGAAATTGGGTTATGAGAAGATGAAATATATCGCATTATTGTAAATTGATAAAGTATGATACAACTTGGCATAAAATATTTTTTTTTTCAATAAATGCACCTAAAATTATTTCTGCAGGTATCACAGTTCACTTGCAGTTCACTTATTCGAGAGACAAAAAACACGAACAAATGTAATGGCATCGAAATAATGTAATATCTCTTGTTTTTGTACTGATCGTACTCAAAAAATTGAGGATATTCTCATACTGAAGAGCAATTTTTCAGGACGTGTGTGCGTCCGCTTTTTCATCTCGAAACAAGCGAATATAGGGGGGGTATGGGGGGATTGTTCTTGAGCTGTATTTCGAATATTTATCGTTAAAGAATTTTATGCAAATTTGGGTTCCTCGTCTAATTCATGTGTAATCAATAATACATTAATGTGTAATACTAAGGTAATCAGGGCGAACAGACGGTTTAACGTGATCTGACGACTGCAATAGTCGTGCTAATAAAGTGGGAAGTTGCTTCAGTGTTACGCTTTTTCCGGTGCAACAGAGTGCGAACGTGGAATATGACCATGAATATGCTGCAAGATTTATTCGTATCTTTTCGTAGAGTATCGTAGAGAAACTGATTTGATTACCGGGTTTTAAGAAAAGCCTAGCCGCTCTTGGAAAGAAACTATGATGTCTATAGTTGGCATGAGATCCAGCTGTAGCGAAATTTAATCCATTTCGTGTGTAATAATAACTGAAATGATATGATTTGAGTTTAGAGATTTTGTATTTGCCTCTCAGGAGATTCATGGCTGTCTTCAAGTCTTTCGCTTCTCTACGCTTCTCTAGAATGTCTAATCCTAATTATTTATTCCTTTCCCCTACTTTCGGGATGGTTTCCCTCTGTCTGACAGGATGTGCCTTACAACAAGCTAACATAGTGGATGGGAAACGTTTTATGAGGGATGAGTATTTCGAATATTCACCGCTTGAGATTATAAAGAAGAAAGAGCTGGAATTATCGGCTATTTAACGTACATCTTTTTCAACGAAAATGAGGAAAACATACGGTTTAACGTGATTGCATAACTGCAACGGACGTGCTAAAAAGGTGGGAAGTCGCCTCATTGTTTCGCTTCCTGCGATGCAACAAAGTCCGCACATGGAATATGACCATGATAAAGCTGCAAGATTCATAATATCAGTGCGTTCGCGTAAGATCCGCCACCCCTGTCGTACAGCAAAAAGCCCCCGCGCTTCATCGATTTCTGTTTATTTCATGACTTCAAATTATGTTATATGCTTTAGATTTTTAAAATGTTTACCCATCCGCAGCATGAAGTGCGGCCCACGCAAGAGTTGTGCAGACGAAGATCATCCAGTTTGTCGTCGCGTAGCTTGAGAGGCAATAGAAGGTGAAATAGCCAAATAGGAAGGGCACCATCTGGCAGATGAACTGAATTAAGATGAATGACCTGCTTCAAAAATGTGGGAAGTAAGTTTACTTGGAAGAAGAATCCGATTTCGTTCTTGCGTCGTTCACGCAACGCAGCAGTGCTTGTGGAGAGGTCAACATTGTTTGATATCGTCTGAAGTCCTTCATTACGCCATATAACTTAAATGCTTTTACTTTAGATGACTACACGAATATTGATTATTTTTAAAAAATTGGGGACACTCCAAACAGCGATAATAATAACTCCAATAATAATAAATTAAACAATGTCAAACTTTTCTTCTCAACGCTTTCTCAAATCTTTTCTTCTCAAATCGTTGTAATTTATTTTGTTGATAACGTACACTTCGGATCCGATCGCACTCCAGCAGAGAAGAATGAGCAACATTGCAAGGTTCGCACCAGTCAGATTCGCGCAGAGCACCCCAAAGGTATTGTGCAGATATCTAACTGATGTGTTTACGAATTACCACAATTCAAAAAACAAACTTGTTCCGCAACACTATTGAAAGTGCAACTGCATTAGCGGCAATACCGATTAATGAGACCTGTGGAGAATTTGAAATTAGTTTGAAAACTTTGAGGTAATTATTTTCTTACCGTTGCCAGAGCTAAAACTTTGTAATCTGAGTCACGCATGGCGCGAGCTGAACACGTCGAGCAATCGAATATCGACCACCTTTTCGTTTCTCTGTCATGCCAGAGAGAATAATGATTCTAATTCTCAGGAGAATATCGAGTGCATGTTTGTGAAAGGATTACGTTCTGATAATGGTCTCTTTTATCACGCATGCCATTAGTGCGCGAGAAAATACAGAATGATGAGTTAGGGCAATATGTATAAGAGAGGTATCACGAGAGATTGCAGGAAAACAACCCCCTTTCGGAACAATTTTGCAAAAATATTTTTGATTTTGATCAAACTTTTATGTAAGAGTACCCAGGAGATAAGAATTCGATTTATCCCGGTATCAGGTCTCAGAGCCGGCTTTTAGGAATTTGCCGGTTCTGTCGCCGGAATAGTCATAACTTTCGTAATTTTAAAGTTATAATGCGGGAAAGGATCTCAAAAAATGCGGAAAAATATAACGAATAATTTTTCTTTTGCAAGTTAGTTGCCTAGGGCGACGCAAAAAAGTTATGGCAAAAATAATGTTTTCACATGCGTTTGAAAATTCAAAAGAATTCCAAAGTTGGCGCAACCCAGTAGTTTCTCTTCAGAATATGGAAGAGCTCCTCAAGTACTATTATAATAAATTTTCAGAACAAATAAAAACGGGTCAACCAAAGACCGAAAAATGGCTTCGAATGTGAAAAATCAGAAAATTTCGAAAAATCGGTTCTCTCAAAATCATGTGTAACCTATTTTTCTAAGGTTATTCAACCTTCCTGAGTTCCATAAAAATGATAACAGCTCATGATAACAGCTCGTACATGGATATAAACCTGCCAAAATTGGATAATTCAGGACAGCTTTTGATAAGTCAGATGTTGAAGAAAATTCTAGATTTAATTGTTCAATAAAAAAGAAAACAGCTCATACATCATGCATATTGAACAATTACATCTAGAATTTTCTTCAACATCTGACTTATCAAAAGCTGTCCTGAATTATCCAATTTTGGCAGGTTTATATCCATGTACGAGCTGTTATCATGAGCTGTTATCATTTTTATGGAACTCAGGAAGGTTGAATAACCATAGAAAAATAGGTTACACATAATTTTGAGAAAATCGATTTTTCGAAATTTTCCGATTTTTCACATTCGAAGCCATTTTTCGGTCTTTGGTTGACCCGTTTTTATTTGTTCTGAAAATTTATTATAATAGTACTTGAGGAGATCTTCCATATTCTGCTGAGAAACTTCTGGGTTTCGCCAACTTTGGAATTCTTTTGAATTTTTAAACGCATGTGAAAACAATATTTTTGCCATAACTTTTTTTGCGTCGCCCTAGGCAACTAATTTGCGAAAGAAAAATTATTCGTTATATTTTTCCGCATTTGTTGAGATCCTTTCCCGCATTATAACTTTAAAATTACGAAAGTTATGACTATTCCGGCGACAGAACCGGCAAATTCCTAAAAGCCGGCTCTGAGAACTGAGACCGGGATAAATCGAATTCTTATCTCCTGGTACTCTTAAATAAAAGTTTGATCAAAATCAAAAATATTTTTGCAAAATTGTTCCGAGCCACCTGAAATCTCTCGTGAGACCTCTCATAAATCAAATATGATCGCTTATCGATAAACTGTCATTACGGGGGCATAACGATTTTGTGCTGTGTCACGGGGATAGTTGTGCGTAAGGCGTTCGTCGCTGGATTCACTGTTGGCTTCCTTCTTTTGCACAGAGTTCGCACATGGAACACATCCATAACGAGTCTTAACACATTAGTTTTCTTAGAAAATAGGACCTGCTTACGGTTGAGAAACGATAAGATGCTTAGAATAAGAAATAATAAAATTTAAAAGGCTGCTTACCCATCGACTGCATGCAGCATACACCAAGCCACAGTATTGCACTCGAATATCAATGCGTCGTAGCTAGAGAGGAAATAGAAGAAGAAATATCCGAAGATGAACGGCACCATTTGGCAAATGGACTGTATAATTAAGTAATCACTGAGTGGAATGCGTATTAACCTGGAAGAAGAATCCGATTTCCTTACGTTGTCGATCCCGTAAGGCAGCACTGGTTGTTGAGAGATCGAAATCCAGTGAGATTGTCTGTCGAGAGGAACGGTTAACATAGTAAATGTAGAATCACTAGATACCTTCGTTCTCAACATGACAAACGCAATAGAATCAATGACGACTATGCAACCAATGACACAAACAGGAAGAAGAAAGTCGATGTAACTGAGAAGTCATTATATTTTCGATTTCAAAATATAAACAAAATTTCAGAAATGGCGTCTCCCAAACTCACAATGCATAAAATTCTGAGCAGGTAGTTTTCCCGTATCTCCAGACAGCAGTTGAGCAATTAAAGTAAAAGAAACACTTGTCTGCTGCAAAAATATCGATTAATTTGCATCTAGAAAATATTACAAACTCCAGAAAAGAGGGAAAATTTGAGCAGCTGCCGAAGTGCAAATGAATGCCAGGTACAACAAAGTAACAGTGGTATTCGAATCTTTTGAGAAGTACTGAAAACAGTATTGAAATGGGGGCATAATTTTTTTCAAAACCGTCATTGGGCGCATGATGGAAAACAGTCGATTCACGGATACGGCCAGATGACCGTACACTGTTGTGTTGATTAGAAATAATGTAAGCTTAAAATACAAATTGCCGATGTCGACTTTACGAACTAACCTGGCCAACATGTCTCCCGATTACGCTCGTGTAGTACTGTTCCGTCAACCTGTGACATGGCTTTTATCGATCTCCCAAAGGTTTGCAATTACAATATTGAGCCGGCGGAGCACCAAAACAGCATGATCAATAGAGTTGCGCAGTTGGCACTTGCCAGAGCTGCGCAGAGAATGCCGAAAGTGTTGTGCAAGTATCTGCAAATTCATGCTGCTCAGAGGGCTGAAGCTTCAAACTAGAGTGCGAAATATGAGATCACGCTCTCTTCACCGGTCGGTTTATGAGAGAGAGAGAGAGTGTGAAATGAAGGGACGGTGGTCTGACTTTATGCACTCTACTCCAAAACCAACCTGTTCCTGTACACGATTAAAAGAGCAAATGCATTGGCGACAATACCTACGATCGAAACCTGGAATTTAACTGTCGGCAGCTTTCATTATTTGGCTGCTTACCGTGGCCACAGCAACAATAGATTCAATCATGCCGAGACAGAGAGTGCTCACAATAGTAAACCAGACGCCGTCACCACTATCTCTAACAAGGAGAAGTCACGTACCGCCTCTCTGATTGTTAATGTCGAAACGTCGCACCGGAAGAACACGCCAGCCACTTGGGAATATCAAGTTCGGGTCTAGTTTATAGCACACATATAATTCAGGTAAAAGGGATATGTACCACAGTTCAAAATTTACTTATAATCGTATCGATAAAAACAAGATCGTTATCGGAATTCGGGTTATAGACTTCTCGTTAGATTTCCTGTTCGTGATTAATGCATTCGTTTAATTGTAAGCGTTTGTGAATAAATGATGATTAACGCTACGACCCAAACAAGAAATATAGTTGCTTTCATTTCTCCGCAGAAAAGTCAGAGGCACACCGCATTTGTGATGCTTAGAGTAATTATTTACAAATAATAATGAACGTTTGCAACTTATTTTTTTATTTGATACACCCGCAAATGGTGTAACGGCAATTTAAAAAAGCACGAAGAAAAAATGAAATATCTAAATATGCGTGGAAAGTTAGAGAATATGGAGGCCAGACAGGAAAACACCATTAAACACTTGCTGGGATGAGGTGGACGAAGCCTCAGAACGGAGAGAGGGCCGTTGTCAACTAACGATACAACCATGCGTGTTCCTTGTTTTGCCGGAGCACAGCGATTTGCATATTGAATGATGTGGCTACAGTCTATCCTTATGTAAATTAGAACTTGGCAGAGACATCGCGTGTTCTCACGGCGGAATTCGTGCTGGACACTCTGGCTGTTTTCTTTGTCCTCGGTTTTCTTCGCGTGATCACAGTGAGAACATGGAACACGTCCATGATGAGGCTGAAATGACCTTTATTCACTATATATTTGTTTGTTCCCAATTTTGCTCCGTGGTCCTGGGAACGTTCCTCGCAAGGAGAAGCATACAGAGTTAGAACATATTACTCTGGCAATATACCCGTCAACGGCGTGAAGTGATACCCAAGGGAAGGTTGTGAACATGAAAAGCATCCAATCGGTGGTCGCGAGGCTAGCGAGACAGTAGAAGGAGAAGTAGACGAGTAGGAACGGCGCCATTTGACATATCGACTGCAATAATGACTAGCGTACGCAATGTCAGACAACGGTCTCTTCATTCCACACACTCTCTCTTCTATCGGCCTGTCTAGAGAGTGTGCAAAATGAAGAGGCCGTGATCCCACATTGCGCAATCTAATGATGACTGTTATTTTTCATCGGAATAATACTATAACACAATTTTAAAATACTACGTCGCACTTCAAGTACTATCCGTGGTTTGCTTCTCTAATTTGGTCTCTCACCCTCATTTCTGATGATAAGCGAAACTTTTTTTAAAATTTTGAACGAGTATTTATAAATGTCTAATACCTGAACAAAAAAGCGAATCTCCTTGTGCCTACGTTCCAGTAAGGCGGCGCTGCTTGTTGAGAAATCGACTGACTGAGATAGCAAAACTGTTTTCCTTTTCGGTGACTGATTTCTTGCCCACCATTTTTCTGAGCATCACGAAAGCAATGAAATCAATTGCGAGCACTAAAAATATTACACAGACATTTACATTGTGAAAGATTCGTGAGGCTGAGAGCGATCGAAAAAAGTTGCCACTGAGCCACGAAGTGGCGCTGTACTATATGTGTTCCCGGCGACCGTAGTACTACTGGACCGAACTGTACGCAGCGACCGAAGTCCCCCTGGTCTGTACTTTGAAAAAGTGCGCTTAACCTCCACGCACCCCGCTAGTTCTAAAGCCAAGTTGTGCACAGACATAACATCAACCATTCGACATTGAGGTGTTACAATAGTAAGTTTTTTTCCGGTAAGTTAAGTTCTTCTATGAATATAACGTGTTATGCCAAACCATCGCAAGGTGTTATTCACACATCAAAAAAGATGTTGGCAGCTGGAATATGGCTGATTGTTTTCTCTCATGTATGCATCTTTAGCGGATAAGAAATATGGTGCCTGCCTTGTCCTCAGTGCATTCGCGTATGTATTTCGTCCCTTTTCGAAATGTAGGTACGAATGCATTTCATAGATTCTGGTAGTCATTGGCATGTTCTCAATTTATGTTTTTCTTTCTTAATATATCATTTGAAAATGACTTTTTTCTAGAGATCAGGCAATTAGATCGACAAAACAAGCCGAGTCCTCTAAGAATTGTGTAATTGTGTAATTTCTTCTGTCTCTGTAATCATCTCGTATCGAAATTTTTCATTTTCATATCGTTGCCGCGTCGTTAATTGTAAAAAAACATAAATTTAAATTTATGGAATTGTCTTTTTTAGCCTTACGACCACCAACTGTTCTCCTTTTGCTTTTCACTCTTCTGAATTGCATTTCGCGTGTTTTCGTCATATCGATAAAATGTTAGCTTTATTTGGCATTTCTTAGTTAGCATTCTTTTGACCGTGGTTGTATATTCTCTCATTCATAAATCGTTTCAGAATTCTTATTGTTAGATGGAAGAACGTAATATAGAGTGGCTCCTTGAGTTGATGACCTACTTCAGTGCAATGTTTTGCTTAGTAACAATCCCGATCACAATCGCAACTATATTCATTATTTTTCAAACAAAAGAATTCTCGGGAAATGCTTTCTTCTTGTTCTACAAGGTTCGACCGCATTTTTTCATACGCATTTATGTGTAAAGACACATAACACGAGAACAGTTTTGAGTTCGCATTTTAGTCCCTGGAAATGTACAAATTACTATACATTTCCAGGGACAAAATGAAATCTCCAAAAAATGTGTTTAAAGCACAATTACTGCTCAAAATCAGATCGGACTCGTTATTGACCTCATTGCGCTAGTTTCACTTCACATGTTGGCCGTTATATCTTCACTTGGATGGCTTGTTGAATATTATACGTCGTCGAATGCCATAGCAAGTGTAAGCACTTTAGACTTTTCTGACTCGATATATTCGATATTTGTTCTTCTTCAGATTTCCCAATTTCTCAGTTGGAGCACACGCGTGGGACAAGGGTTCAGTAACTGCTTCATCTGTCTCAATCGCGCGACCGCAATTCTCACACCACTTCTGCACAAAAAAGTGCTGAAATCGAAAAAAATTACCACTTCTAGGGTCGGTCGTAGACAGTACTTTTGGAATTGTGGTGTCATATCACAAAGATGTATGGAAACGTAGACATTATCACTCTTATAAATTATTTCTTCGATGATTAACCATTACAAATAACCTTGGCGTCTATAATTGGAGGATGAGATGACACGGTACTAACTGTAGCCAACTATATTCTCTATCTAGCAAACAAAACCACTATTCTGTATCTTTATTTTGAACCGAATCATGATTTATCAAACTTTGCCCTGTCGGCGAAAAACTCCGAAGACTCCAGGTTTGGATATGTTTCACGCGATTGCGAAATTTTTTTTCAAAATTCTGTCAACGCCAATCGATAGAGGAGGTGTTGAAATACCTTAGAAAAAAAATTTCAGCCAAATTAAAAATCATGAATTTCTACGTCCTGGCCATGGTCGAGTCTCTCGTGATTCCTCTCTTATATTCTATTCTTTCTTGTTTCGCTCGTGTTTTCCCCCTTTTGTCGTGATTTGGTTCTCTTTCTCTATTCGTGTCTTGATGCGTGAGAGTTATGGAAACCATTCTAAATTTGTCGATCATGAAACTGATCGACAATTTCAATTCTTATATTCTAATGTTCAACAGGCTGAACTCTGAACTGCCTGGTATCGGTAATATTTACTTTCCCGATGACTCGGAAGAATTTTACTCTTACCTCAATTCAAACATCTCGAATCTCTCTGATCTTCTAGTCAAATTTGATTACCTTCATAAACAAGTAATCGGTTCTATTGCCATTGTGCATTCTCGTCTCTTTTCCGCCAACCCAATTGATTCTCACAACGTCCGGGCTTTCCTGGAGCAATTTAGAGTTTCACCACGTATTATTGATGGTCATGAAACTATGAACTCTCTCAAAGACCATTTGACGTTCTTCGAAACCGTCAAGAAAAAGTTTGATTCTTACTTCTCACACGAATCGTTGGTTGTTCGTTCTGATACAGCTAATCGTTCTGTAGATATAACACGTTATGATTTTTCATATAACGTCACTCAAAGTCTCCAGGAGTCGACTGAACTATCTCTAAACTACACTTTCCATACAGACTCTTTCACAAGTACAGTGAATTCTGACTCATCGGTTCTTATACAAAATGATCATTCTGATTCTACATTTACCATCTGGGATTACCCCATATACTCAATTGTTCGGAAATCAGCCCGTGATCTACCCGGCCATCCTTCTGATCCCCACACGTTGGGTCGACCAGCTGATCTATCTCTAACTTCATCTCTTGCTTCATCTCTCTTTTCCCATTCTGACTCACCCCTCCTCCTCAAATTTCTTCGATCTTATCATGCGAATATCATCGTTCTCTTTTCTCGATTAATATCTGTTCTCTCATCTCAAATTTTCCAGAAAACCCGATGGAGAAGGGGACCTCTCTAAAATTTAAAAATAATCCTCAACTTGACAGTGGACTCTGTTGACTTATCGATCTTACATTCTAATAGTTCTTAGCTCTCAATTTATCATTCATTCCAGTAGCCACTCGACTAGCCTCCAAGGGACGAACATCCAAGACAACTCCAGGATGACATTATTCGTTTTATTTGTAAATGATTAGCTTCCGTCCCTGCCAGATTCTTTATCGTACATTCCCCCTCACCCCTCTTATATTTCCTTGTTACTATCAAGCGTCTCTGCCCGTTCTTCATCATCATCGTAGATTATTTTCTTGTCCCCCGTCCCAATCCACTTCTTCCACTGTCTTCTATAAATTCCTCGGTCGCGCTCTCACAAGGTGTGCCAAGATATAGAGCCACCAGGGTCCGGTCAACCCATGAAACAAGGTGCCCGCTCCCACCCTCTGTTTCTTTTCTCCCGAGAGTGAGTCCTTGGAATTAGATTATCGTGATTTCGACCCAATTTCGATTTTTTCTTGCGCCCCCCCAGTGTATCGGCCACAGCCGATAGGGATCCTATCCCCGCCCCTTCCCCCCTCTGCCGATTTCCCCTTCATCCTATCAGTCGAGAGTTGTGCATAGATCCGAGAGGTGGCTTGGAAGAGATGTGATAGAGTGGCATAATCTATTCTCCTACACCACTGAACCCACCGACACACTCTATAATAATTATCAGTATTGACAAGAACATCCAACATGAATATTTCAACAGAAACGGATGCAATTGCGAACGCTTGAACCAGATGTGTGACAAGATAAAGTAGGAAGATCATGTACACACGAATACTCAATCGACCCGTTTGAAGAGAAACCTTTTTCGATTTTTGTTATTTCAAGAGACTAGGGGTAAAATTGAATGGCGAATCCGATTCCGTTGTCAAAAAAGGTGCACATTTGTGAAAATTTTTCAGTGTAGATCATTATTGATTCGAAAAATCAGTTTTTCGTACTTTTTGCCTCAAGGACTTTGTAATATCCATTCACCCTCAACACATATTTTGTTTGTCTCGTTTTGGCGGTCATTTTTTTCTTTTTTATCGACCTTTTTCGATTACTTTCAAGAAAGTTATGAATTTTTGAATTTTTACATTTCAGAAAACCGGCAATAAGGAATGAGTGAGTTTACGGCTCCCAACAATATTGCGAAATAGTTAGGTTGCTGGGTTGATGATATGATCATAGTAACAAAGGAATCCGACCACGATGAATTTTCTGTCAAACGGCAGCTGCCATCTCTCAGAATACCTGTGTTATGTGCGAAACTATTACCCCCTTTGGGCAGCACATTTGTGTTTCAGGTCGATCGCACATATCTGTTGGGATATTTCATAATTGCAAATATCCTCTCGGTTTTAGCAACGTATCTGCTGATTATATTCAGTAGAGTTGTTCGGAGCCAATTGTTTGTTCTACTGTAAGTCATTCAAGATATATACGTTTAACTTATTTAGTTTTCAAATAAATTAATGTATTATAGAAGCCCTTGAAAGTGGAGAAGTAACTCAGTAGAAGCAGAAGGAACTGCAGTGTATAAGACAAATATAAGAGACCAACCATAGGAACGGAATGTCTTCTCGGACAGCTGATAAATACAGTGATAATACAACCTACTTTCACATTTGTTTGGGCAATTGTGAAGCATAGGGTGCTGAAATTATTTTTGCAAATAGATTAGAAAACACGTCCCCGATTTTGTCATATTTATACTTCTTATGCCACACGATAAAACTCGATACGACTTATTCCTAAATGAACTTTTTTGCTGCTTTGTCGTCAGGGATTAAGCAAACAATATAATCGTCATGTTAATGAGACACTCTATATAGATTTATGCGTGTTCAAAGAAAACACGGTTACAAATAGAAAGAGGAAAACTATTGAGAAAAGAATGTGCGATAACGAAGTGAGATCGTGAAAGGTCGGGGGTCACGTATGAAGTTCGCTCATGCAGAGAAACTGATTTGATTATCGGGTTTTAAGAAAGGCCTAGCCGCTCTTGGAAAGAAACTAGGGTGTCTATAGTTGGCATGAGAGCCAGCTGTAGCGAAATTTATTCCATTTCGTGTGTAATAATAACTGAAATGATGTGATTTGAGTTTAGAGATTTTGTATTTGCCTCTCAGAAGATTCATGGCTGTCTTCAAGTCTGTCGCTTCTCTACGCTTTTCTAGTATGTCTAATCCTAATTTATTGTTCCTTTCCCCTACTTTCGGGATGGTTTTCCTCTGTCTGACAGGATGTGCCTTACAACAAGCTAACATAGTGGATGGGAAGAGTTTTGTGAGGGATGAGTATTTCGAATATTCACAGCTTGAGATTATAAAGAAGAAATAGCTGGAATTCGAGGCTATTTAACATAGATTTTTTCAACGAAAATGAGGAAAACATACGGTTTAACGTGATTGCATAACTGCAACGGACGTGCTAATAAAGTGGGAAGTCGCCTCATTGTTTCGCTTCCTGCGATGGAACAAAGTCCGCACATGGAATATGACCATGATAAAGCTGCAAGATTCAGCATATCAGTTCGTTCGCGTAAGAATCGCAATACCTGCCGTACAGCAAAAAAGTGACTCGGTGAATATTTGACATATTCTGATAGCTATTGGTATGGTCAATCATTTTCCGTTTATCTCATGACCTGAAATGTCAAATTTGCATAATTACAGTAACACAAAGCTGTTTTCACAGTTTTTTCGAGTGTAGCTCTTCAGGGAGTTGAGTTACGGCTTTAGTGAAAGAACAAAGAATGGCCGCCAAAACATGGCGCATCTTACTGTGTCATTTGTTTATTCAAATTTAAAATTTTAATAATTTCCATGTGACTGTGATCATCGGATAGACCATGTTCAGAAGTACAACATATCGAAAATTGGCGATTGGATTCGGCCCGGTTTTCGAGAAATTTGAGTTCAAATTTTTCGGAAATTATTAAAATTTAAAATTTGATTAAACAAATGACACAGTAAGATGCACCATGTTTTGGCGGCCATTCTTTGTTGTTTGACTAAAGCCGTAACTCAACTCCCTGAAGAGCTACACTCGAAAAACTTTGAAAACAGCTGAACTTCGACCTACTGTGATTATGCAAATTTGGCATTTCAGATCATGAGATAAACGGAAAATGATTGGCCATACCAATAGCTATCAGAATATGTGAATTATTCACCGAGTCACTTTTTGCTGTACGGATTTGAGAACAATTTATGCGGTTCTTACGCGAACGCACTGATATGCTTTAGATTTTTAAAATGTTTACCCATCCGCAGCATGAAGTGCTGCCCACGCAAGAGTTGTGCAGACGAAGATCATCCAGTTTGTCGTCGCGTAGCTTGAGAGGCAATAGAAGGTGAAATAGCCAAATAGGAAGGGCACCATCTGGCAGATGGACTGAATTAAGATGAATGACCTGCTTCAAAAATGTGGGAAGTAAGTTTACTTGGAAGAAGAATCCGATTTCGTTCTTGCGTCGTTCACGCAACGCAGCAGTGCTTGTGGAGAGGTCAACATTGTTTGATATCGTCTGAAGTCCTTCATTACGCCATATAACTTAAATGCTTTTACTTTAGATGACTACACGAATATTGATTATTTTTAAAAAATTGGGGACACTCCAAACAGCGATAATAATAACTCCAATAATAATAAATTAAACAATGTCAAACTTTTCTTCTCAACGCCACAAATGCAAGGGAGTCAATGGTAACGATGCAGCAAATGATACATATCGGAAGAACAAAGTCGATGTAGCTGGAATTGTAACTAATATTTAGTTATGGATAAACAAAATTAAGTGTACAATGCATAAAATTCGCTGTTTGGAGTGTCCCCAAACGCCCAGACAGCAATAGAGCAATTGTAGAAAAAGAAGTACTGATCCGCTGGAACAATAGATAATTGCAATATGGGTTAAATATGACCACAAACTCCAGAGCAGCGGGAAAACCTGTGCGGCGGAAGAACAGATAATGAAGAACAGAAACAATGAAGTGATTTTAACATTCGAATCCAAAGTGAAGTACTGAAGTGGGCTAGGTTGTAGCTGGATTTGTTTTTTAAAAAAAACCGTTATCGGAAACATAATGCAAAAGAGGCGATTTATTGATACTGAAAAATGCGTGTAAACGGTAGTATTGAGAAGAAATAGTGACATCTAAAAATAACATTCCTTTTGCCCTCCCCATTCGTCGAATGGACTGACCTGTCCAATGTACTTTCCGAATTTAGTTATAAAGTAAGATTCGGAGAATCTGTAACCAGTCGTTGTAATTTATTTTGTTGAAAAGGTATATGATAACGTACACTTCGGATCCGATCGCACTCCAGCAGAGAAGAATGAACAGCATTGCAAGGTTCGCACCGGCAAGCACCGCACAGAGTATTCCAAAGGTATTGTGCAGATATCTAACTGATGTGTTTACGAATTACCACAATTCAAAAACAAACTTGTTCCGCAACACTATTGAGAGTGCAACTGCATTAGCGGCAATACCGATTGATGAGATCTGGGGAAGAATATTTTTAACTTTCAACCTTACAATTATTGTTAATGTGATTTTTTTCTTACCGTTGCCAGAGCTAAAACTTTGTAATCTGCGTCAAGCATGGCGCTAGCTGAATACGTCAAGCAATCGAATATCGACCACCTTTTCGTTTCTCTGTCATGCCAGAGAGAATAATAATTCTAATTCTCAGGAGAATATCGAGTGCATGTTTGTGAAAGGATTACGTTCTGATAATGGTCTCTTTTATCACGCATGCCGTTAGTACGCGAGGAAATACAGAATGATGAGTTAGGGCAATATGTATAAATCAAATATGATCGCTTATCGATAAACTGGCATTACGGAGGCCTAACGATTCTACACGGTGTCACGGGGACAGTTGTGCGTAAGGCGTTCGTCGCTGGATTCACTGTTGGCTTCCTTCTTTTGCACAGAGTTCGCACATGGAACACATCCATAACGAGTCTTAACACATTAGTTTTCTTAGAAAATAGGACCTGCTTACGGTTGAGAAACGATAAGATGCTTAGAATAAGAAATAATAAAATTTAAAAGGCTGCTTACCAATCGACTGCATGCAGCATACACCAAGCCAGAGTATTACACTCGAATATCATTGCGTCGTAGCTAGAGAGGTAATAGAAGAAGAAATATCCGAAGATGAACGGCACCATTTGGCAAATGGACTGTATAATTAAGTAATCACTGAGTGGAATGTGTATTAACCTGGAAGAAGAATCCGATTTCCTTACGTTGTCGATCCCGTAAGGCAGCACTGGTTGTTGAGAGATCGAAATCCAGTGAGATTGTCTGTCAAGAGGAACGGTTAACATAGTAAATGTAGAATCACTAAATACCTTCGTTCTCAACATGACAAACGCAATGGAATCAATGACGACTATGCAGCCAATGACACAAACAGGAAGAAGGAAGTCGATGTAACTGAGAAGTCATTATATTTTCGATTTCAAAATATAAACAAAATTTCAGAAATGGCGTCTCCCAAACTCACAATGCATAAAATTCTTAGCAGGTTGTTTTCCCGTATCTCCAGACAGCAGTTGAGCAATTAAAGTAAAAGAAACACTTGTCTGCTGCAAAAATATCGATTAATTTGCATCTAGAAAATATTACAAACTCCAGAAAAGGGGGAAAATTTGAGCAGCTGCCGAAGTACAAATGAATGTCAGGTACAACAAAGTAACAGTGGTATTCGAATCTTTTGAGAAGTACTGAAAACGGTATTGTAATGGGGTAAACTTTATTGTTTCAAAACCGTCATTGGGCGCATGATGGAAAACAGTCGATTCACGGATACGGCCAGATGACCGTACACTGTTGTGTTGATGAGAAATAATGAGAGCTTAATATACAAATTGCCGATGTCGATTATTTACGAACTAACCTGGCCAACATGTCTCCCGATTACGCTCATGTAGTACTGTTCCGTCAACCTGTAACATGGCTTTTATCGATCTCCCAAAGCTTTGCAATTACAATATTGAGCCGGCCGAGCACCAAAACATCATGATCAATAGAGTTGCGCAGTTGGCACTTGCCAGAGCTGCGCAGAGAAAGCCGAAAGTGTTGTGCAAGTATCTGCAAATTCATGCTGCTCTCAGGGGGCTCCAAACTAGAGTGCGAAATGTGAGATCACGTTCTCTTCATGTTGCGCGCTATCTTTACCGGTTGGTTTATGACAGAGAGAGCGTGAAATGAAGGGACGGTGGTCTGACTTTATGCACTCTACTCCAAAACCAACCTGTTCCTGTACACGATTAAAAGAGCAAATGCATTGGCGACAATACCTACGATGGAAACCTGGAATTTAACTGTCAGCTTTCATTATTTGGCTGCTTACCGTGGCCACAGCAACAATACATTCAATCATGCCGAGACAGAGAGTGCTCACAATAGTAAACCAGACGCCGTCACCACTATCTCTAACAAGGAGAAGTCACGTACCGCCTCTCTGATTGTTAATGTCGAAACGTCGCACCGGAAGAACACGCCAGCCACTTGGGAATATCAAGTTCGGGTCTAGTTTATAGCACACATATAATTCAGGTAAAAGGGATATGTACCACAGTTCAAAATTTACTTATAATCGTATCGATAAAAACAAGATCGTTATCGGAATTCGGGTTATAGACTTCTCGTTAGATTTCCTGTTCGTGATTAATGCATTCGTTTAATTGTAAGCGTTTGTGAATAAATGATGATTAACGCTACGACCCAAACAAGAAATATAGTTGCTTTCATTTCTCCGCAGAAAAGTCAGAGGCACACCGCATTTGTGATGCTTAGAGTAATTATTTACAAATAATAATGAACGTTTGCAACTTATTTTTTTATTTGATACACCCGCAAATGGTGTAACGG
The DNA here is from genome assembly GCA_036245785.1 of Pristionchus fissidentatus. NCBI lineage: Eukaryota > Metazoa > Nematoda > Chromadorea > Rhabditida > Neodiplogasteridae > Pristionchus > Pristionchus fissidentatus. The sequence goes on from BTSY01000004.1 coordinate 10,786,362, forward strand.
CAATTTAAAAAAGCACGAAGAAAAAATGAAATATCTAAATATGCGTGGAAAGTTAGAGAATATGGAGGCCAGACAGGAAAACACCATTAAACACTTGCTGGGATGAGGTGGACGAAGCCTCAGAACGGGGAGAGGGCCGTTGTCAACTAACGATACAACCATGCGTGTTCCTTGTTTTGCCGGAGCACAGCGATTTGCATATTGAATGATGTGGCTACAGTCTATCCTTATGTAAATTAGAACTTGGCAGAGACATCGCGTGTTCTCACGGCGGAATTCGTGCTGGACACTCTGGCTGTTTTCTTTGTCCTCGGTTTTCTTCGCGTGATCACAGTGAGAACATGGAACACGTCCATGATGAGGCTGAAATGACCTTTATTCACTATATATTTGTTTGTTCCCAATTTTGTTCCGTGGTCCTGGGAACGTTCCTCGCAAGGAGAAGCATACAGAGTTAGAACATATTACTCTGGCAATATACCCGTCAACGGCGTGAAGTGATACCCAAGGGAAGGTTGTAAACATGAAAAGCATCCAATCGGTGGTCGCGAGGCTAGCGAGACAGTAGAAGGAGAAGTAGACGAGTAGGAACGGCGCCATTTGACATATCGACTGCAATAATGACTAGCGTACGCAATGTCAGACAACGGTCTCTTCATTCCACACACTCTCTCTTCTATCGGCCTGTCTAGAGAGTGTGCAAAATGAAGAGGCCGTGATCCCACATTGCGCAATCTAATGATGACTGTTATTTTTCATCGGAATAATACGTTAATGCAATTTTAAAATACTACGTCACACTTCAAGTACTATCCGTGGTGTGCTTTTCTAATTTGGTCTCTCACCTTCATTTCTGATGATGATCAGCGGAACTTTTTAACATTTTGAACGAGTATTTATAAATGTCTGATACCTGAACAAAAAAGCGAATCTCCTTGTGCCTACGTTCCAGTAAGGCGGCGCTGCTTGTTGAGAAATCGACTGACTGAGATAGCAAAACTGTTTTCCTTTTCGGTGACTGAATTCTTGCCCACCATTTTTCTGAGCATCAAGAAAGCAATGAAATCAATTGCGAGCACTAAACACATTACACAGACAGAGAGCAGAAAATCGACGTATCTAAAATGAGCATGTCACAGTTTTAAATGAGTTGGACTGTCTCACAATCCGTAGACTTTCCCGCACGGCGTCTGCCCGAATTCCCACACTCCGATTGAACTATCGTAGTGGAAGAAGCATTGCTCCGCTGTGAACGAATTGGAATACTTAGAGCTTAGAAATAATACGAACTCCAAAATAGAGGGAACGCATGTCCTGTGGCCGCTATGAAAACGAAAGCCAGAAATGAAAGAGTGATGTGGGCGTTCGATTCAAGGGCCATGTACTGAAATCGACTGTAAGATATTACACATTCACAAAAAAAGTCGAAAAAGGTTCAAAAGATCCGCTGATAAACATAATTTCCGATCAAAAGAAATGCCGAGGCGTACCTAGATAGTACGCATAACATTATGAACGTATATTTTTCAAAATGCAATAGCAGCCCCCTCTTTGAAAGCTACCTTGAACGGATACATAATGGAAAACAGCCGATTGACAGAAACGGCCAAATGTGTGTACAATGTCGTGTTTAGAAGAAATATTGTAATCTAGAAATAAATAATACATTGAGAATGTTTTCTTCATTCTAACCTGTCCAATACGCCGACCAGTTGTGCTAAAGAAAAGATCTTCTGTGAACCTAAATGTTTGTTTCGTATTTTGCTCCCCCAGTAAAAAATACCCACCATACAGATCCGACAGCGCACCAGAAAAAGAAGATGAGGAGTAGTGCAAAATTCGCACTGGCAAGAGTGGCGCACAGTGCGCCGAAGAAATTGTGAAGGTATCTGCAATCCGGGAGAACTTTATAAAAAAACATTTGTCAAAAACTAACTTATTCCGAAATACGGTGAGAAGAGCTATTGCATTTGCGATAATGCCAAGAGACGAGATCTGCAGGTGAAATATCGATCATTTGAAGTTCGATTACATTAGCTTACCGTAGCCACGATTAGAATGATTAATTCTGAATCAAGCATGGCTGCAACACGTTGTTGCACAAACGATTGCTATCTAAATAGGAGGGAAGTTGCTAGCGAATGTGATGTCAAAAGCAGATGGGAATTAGCAAGTATTATTGCAGAATAATATGCAATGAATATGGTAATCAGGTGATATAAATATTGAAGAAGAGCGATTAATGCAATATTGAGCTCTTTAGTGTGTGTAGCATGTGCCTTGATGCTATTGTCGCGTCTTTGCATTACCGCAGCATTCGAAACAGAATCGGCGAGAACGAGTTAGAGAAAGAATCGCCCTCTCCTTTTTGCGCGGCCGCGCGCGGTGAGATATCGCGAGGAGAGGGTCAGACAACGAGAGATGTTCTTGGCATGGTGCCAACTAGAAGCTGTGATCACCCTTTGTAAAGACACAATCACTGGTGGCGCAGTGCGAGGGAGACCCAATTTTAGTGAGACGGTATCGGTCATGAGAACCGCAGAACTAATTATGTCTATCGGAGGCGTGATTAATTCAGTTCCCACGGCCTTGCGACCAATGGGAGTAGAATATTTTGAAAACGAGGAGGAAAGTACAGTTTATCCATCGTCATCTCAGCCGTAATGCTACGTATTTATTCATCTCATGGACACATTGCATATATACATTAGCCGAGAACAGATAACTAACAAAACTGTTTTGAAATTGTAAAAGATCTAAAAAAAGTAACTCGAGACTACCGCCTGAACATGGTCCAGTTAAGGGTCGTGTTGAGCACTGTCACGATAATTAGGATCTCTGTCGAAATTAGAAATAAGTAATAAAATAGAAATAGGCTATTTTTTAACCTGGCCAATCCGTCTACCAATTCTGCTCAGGAAAAGATCATCTGTGGCGCTGAATTATGCATTTATATTTTGACCCCTGTCCAGTTACTATGCTACTCACAACATTGATCCGATAGAGCACCAAAACAGGAAAATCAATAGTAGTGCAAAGTTGGCAGTTGCAAGAGTAGCGCAAAGTGCACCGAACAAATTGTGAAGGTATCTGTAAGTAGGCGAAATTTGTTTAAACAAAAGTAATTTAATCGTAAACTTACTTGTTTCGAAACACTGTAATAAAAGCAATTGCGTTTGCGATAATACCAACTGAAGAAATCTGCATTTGGGCTTGGTTAGTGAAGGATTATAATTTTGCAAAAAAAAAGGATTATAAAATCGTGGTCACAATGGCAACTATTACATTAGAATCTTTCATATCCTTAAGAGACCGTCCACGAGAGTGGAAAGGGGTCCCGGATGAGATTTCGACAACCTATCTTAAAACTTTTTTCATGGAATGAGCATCACGAATGCTGATCGACGTCGCATATATTTAAGCTTGAAAAAAATTTTCGAGGTCAAAATTTATTTGAAAATTTTCAACATTTTTTTCGGCCAAAAATAAAGTTCCGAAATATTTGTCTAAAAATATTTTATTACACGTATTTTTACGCGCTGGTGCCGAATTTGATAGTTAGAACTGCTGAAAGTCAGTGTGAAAAAAGTTTCGAACAAAAAATCTCATTTTTAGATGAAAATCGAAAATATCTTTTTTGCCACCCCCCTATGACACTCCCTCACTATGATTTTTGGAATCTACAGCAAAAAGTAGGTTAGCAACCGTTTAGCACTGATTTTTAAAAATGGCGCTTTTTTTGTTAAATCCTGCCAAAGTTGCATATTTTGTGATTTTTATTCATTTTGTCATCTCATAACTTCTGTACTCTTTCGCTCACGTTAGGGTTTAAGGTTTAAAAATTTCTAAATATTCGAAAAGAAAATATTATAGTACTTTTCAATTGGATATATCTGTGTCACTTCTCCATTTCGACAATAATGCGATTATTTCGACATAAACATGTTTTGGACGTAAAATGTTTTATAAATCTGAAGATATCACTCTTATTTGAAGTTAAAAATTAGTTAAATGTATTACTAAACATATTCGGGACATACAAGAGCACGTACAGTCGAAATTCACAGAATTATGATTTTTTTCATTTTTGAAAAATTTCAAAATATGCAATTTTTTAGAAACCAATATTTGATAAGTCTCACATGCAATTTTGAACATTATTTATTATATTTAGTACAATTGAGATCAATTACATCGATTTGAGGTTCATTCAAAGGTCTCTATAAACAATAGACACAGTTCGCGTATCAACTTTTCGGCATGTTCAGATAATTTTATGATATGACTGGTGTGAGGATCCTTGTATTTAGATTTTTTTCCTCGAAGATACGCAAGTATTGTTCAAGTTTAGATTATTAGAATGTCAAATAGACATAAAATCGAATTTTTATAATTGCGTAATTTTTGAAATTATTTTCATAAGCATCTGCAATGTGTATCAATTTTGCTGTACAGTACGGCTACGAGATGACTTAGCTTTGTTTATCTATCATTACTATATCATTTCCCATTGCTAAATCAAGCGTACATTTTGAGCGGCATCAGCGCGTAAAAATACGTGTAATAAAATATTTTTAGACAAATATTTCGGAACTTTATTTTTGGTCGAAAAAAATGTTTTTTTCAAGCTTAAATATATGCGACGTCGATCAGCATTCGTGATGCTCATTCCATGAAAAAAGTTTTAAGATAGGTTGTCGAAATCTCATCCGGGACCCCTACCCTCTTGTTACGTTCTCTCGTGGATGGTCTCTTAAACGATGGGCAGAAACGGTAACAATGAGACGAGTTGAGAGTTGCTTGCTGTATCTTGGCAAATGATGCTATTGAGGAAAGAAGGGACAGACCATAAATTAAAACAATAAGAACGAATATAGTCGTTGGAGAGGAACGTTTTTCTTAAAAGATTGTCCGATGTTGTGTTCACTTGTAAAGGATTGTACTGGAAGTGATGCACTAGACAGCCCACGTCGGATAACTTTGACAAGTGAATAACAGAACATTCACAGCCCGGTTTTAATGGAGTATTCTGGTCATTTGATTTACATCGCAAATACAAATGACGGAATGGTCGGCGGCAACTCGAGTTTTCAGAAACTGCATCGGTCGTGAGACCCAACGAAATTATTCTGACGGAGGTGCCGATGGTTCTTTCTCATGAGTCTACCAACATATATTAATTCTATCTACAGTAATCATTTTAAGCATCATTTATCTCAACACGTTCAATTACGCGTCCGTTCTACGTCAACACAACAATAGCCATGGCAACTAGGAGGAAACTGTGTTGTAACGTAAAAGAGCAGATAAATTAGCTCAATTGTACCGCTTGAAGACGGTCCAGTTGAGGGTGGCGTTGAGCACTAGAACAACAATGGCCACAAGGAAGAGGATAATGCGAACGATTCGGTACGCCTTCTTCGACAACAGGGACTCAAACCAAGGACTGGACTTGGTCGGGTATCTTCTCGTGAATTCAATTGCGGATCTCCGAATGTTATCGACGACCAAGAGGACGACTACGGCCAGACAGACGATGGCGATGTCGATGAGAACGAACCAACCTTAGAATACACGAATAGGCATCCCAAATGCAGAGAAATTTGATTATATTGAGCTTTATGGCTGCCTTATGCTAATGAAATCCATATGAATACTATGATCCCATCTCGATACAGGAAGTTACAATTGTAGCCTGTTTTGACTTTCCTTCTCATATTTTTGCCAGTCTGTGAACACAAGTCATTTTCTCAGAAGTCTAGAAGATCAAACCAACCGAGTCCCGGCAGAGTGTTTGCCTTGGCTAGCGAATCGGCGAGAATCGTCACTACGAGCATGAGTGACGTCATCGTGTTCAGACCGACGTTCGCCTGGAATTCATGGATAGTCTAGATCCAGCTGATTATGGAACTTTTTACTACCAAAGGAAGAATTCATAGATCGCCCTAACACTCCTGTAAATGAGATTAATGCGACCAACTACTGTGTTTGCTTTGTTTGATCGACTAGCACATGTATGTGCGTTAGGTGAGTTAGAGTGACGAAAAGGAAAGAAGTCATCTTTGAGTCTGCGAGATCAAATGATCACTGAGTCTTATTGGAATCAATTGAATTGTGAAATTGGGAGAACAACGGAATGAACACCGCAAAACGTGCAAGACAGTGAGTGATACGTTCAATTTCATAGAGTTCCTATGAGAGAACCCTGTCATTTGGTGCACTGGACAAAATGCCAAAAAAGAGACGAGACCATCGCCCATTTATGAGCCCGCTTGCGATAGAGTCGGACAAATCACAACGGGCGCCAGACAGAAGAAAATATGAAATGTGAAATAAACATTATTTTCGGCACTTTCGATGGTGCTGATCACGATCCAGTATGTGTCATTACTCACTAATTACTCTCCGGTAAGATATGCTAATTCAAACATTTAGCTAAGTTAACGATTATTAGCAATTTCTCTCAACTATGTCTCACCAATCTTGTCATAACTCGGAGAATAAGATCTTGATGTGTTGCTACTTACACTAGCAACAAGATGACGTCTTCAGAAATATAAATTTGCATATTTCTGGGCGGAAGTGAATTAATATCTCAAGAACTTCTGATTAGAGAAGCATGAAATTCATATGGGATGTGGAGCACACTTCGAGTGACCTACCTTTTAAATTTGGGCACTCAAATCCGTCGGCATGTCGAGTTATGAATTTTTGAGTGAGAGGATCTTGTTGAAAATGGGATCCTTTCGTCAAAGAATGGCGCATTATCATACATTTAATCCCCTAGACACTGCAATTCGGGAGAGCGGTCGGTCGAAATAGGGAATTTTCTTCAAGTTCCTCTCACTCAAAAATTCATAACTCGACTTGCCGACGGATTTGAGTGCCCAAATTTAAAAGATAGGTCACTCGAAGTGTGCTCCACATCCCATATGAATTTCATGCATCTCTAATCAGAATTTCTTGAGATATTAATTCACTTCCGCCCAGAAATATGCAAATTTATATTTCTGAAGACGTCATCTTGTTGCTAGTGTAAGTAGCAACACATCAAGATCTTATTCTCCGAGTTATGACAAGATTGGTGAGAGATAGTTGAGAGAAATTGCTAATAATCGTGAACTTAGCTAAATGTTTGAATTAGCATATCTTGTCGGAGAGTAATTAATGAGCAATGACACATACTGGATCGTGATCAGCACAATCGAAAGTGCTGAAAAGAATTTTTATCTCACATTTCATATTTTTTGCTGTCCGAACGTTGTCCGACTCTATCGCAAGCGGCCTCTTATGTACTTTTTCGCAATCTCTGACTGTCTGCCTCAATTTGCATACACTAGGTAGAAAATGGTGTTACCGCATTCTCGACGATTCTGTCCGGATCTCCGAAGAAAATGCTGATGAGAGCGACGAAACAGAGAAGACAACAGGGAACGATGACGAGCATCACCCAGAAGAACGACTTGCGGGCGAGGGAGAAGTGGAACATCACCTGTGTGAAAGAGATGTGCTTGGCGTCAGCTTCAACGGATAACACTGATACTACATAAGATAAATTCCACAACTACCCGATTAGCTTCCATACCTCATCACACACATCATTCCATGGGCCGGTCAACCTTACAGAAAGGCCTTTGGAGCATGTGAGATCGAGAGGGACTCTCTCACTTTTGCACACTCTCTCGCGCTAACCCTCGTCTGTAGGTTTGGAATCATGTGCACAGTAAACAATCCATGCACTCCACTTAGTTTCTATAGTATGTGTTGTAGAGATAAATACACTGAAATGAACCAACGGTGCTCGTTCGCATTCCATCCACATCCGACACATTGCCGCCCATTCGAATTTCGCCCTCGACATCCCACTCGGCGTTTCCCTCAAAATGCACGCTTAAATAAGTTAGAGAAATGCTTTTTTGCAAATAAACTGCTCCGTCAAGTTGGCCGAATGGCAATTCTGAGTGGTCAGAATGATCATTCTGAGGGGTCGGAATGGTCATTCTCGGGGGGGGGGGGGGGTGACAATTTCGCAACACGACGTATCCGCAACGAGGTTTGTAACTGCCCTAAACATTCTGCATAACTCCACCAAAGTGTTATCATGATCAGAATCGCGAGGGCTTTCAAGCCCACAAATTAACTAATTAGCTAATTAAAATTTCGCTAATTAGCCGGAAATTGAAAATGGCCAGAAAATACAGCAGCAACAAGCTGAATCCATGGAGGTTAGCAAATACCCAACAGGGAAAAAATTTCATGCAGATTCCTAGAGTTTGAGCAAAGTTATAATCCGTTGCGGAAATATCGATTGCGGAATTGTCACCCCTCCTCATTCTCAGGGGTCAGACTGATAATTTGGGGGTTAACCTCGCCTGATCCCCAGAATGACCGCTATGACCCTTAACCGTAAGCTGAGATTGACCGCGTTGGGTCGTCTGAAGACGTTGAAGAACGGACGTTCAATGAGCATACCATCATCGTCGTGTTCGCCGTCGCATTGAACGAACTCTCGATGAGATTGACCGTCGATCCAGCAAATCCGGCCAGCGCAAAGCACATGAAGCAATTCTGCTTGTCAAAGGGAAACGCATCGAACTGAATTTGTTTTCTTCGAATTTACGATAGTGAACAACAATTTGTAATATTTCCTCCTCACAGTTTGACTTGGCGCTAAGGCAATCATTCCTGTAGCAGCTGCGAACTCTATTAATTGTAGTACTAATGAAAAGGCAAAAGATAGATCCTTACATTCATAGGGCAGTTGAAGCTGATGACCTGGTAGATGTTCACGAAAATGCTGCCGTCGTAGCGAATCTGGAATGGGTCGTCGTCACTTCTTACCGCTTCAGTGTTGAAGCGTTTTTTTCTCCAGTTTATCTCATGTATACTTTTCAATATTATATTATGTCTATGTTTATATTATATGAAGCAAATGGACAACGTGGGTTTTAGCTGTGCAGCGAGCTAACAGAGCTAAACTAGTAGCAAGAGATAAAAAAATAGAGTTACCACTGCACTGTTCGCTTCGGGGACGACCGTCGTTGTCTCTGAGCTGGAATGAAAACTCATTTTTTCATGGAAAACATTCGTGAGATTAGAAGAAGCTAAAGCAATGTGACTGGGCACCAGGGTTTATGTGATAAGTGGATCGGGTTCCCTTATTTTGAGTATTGGCAATTAACTGAAACATTCTCTCTCTCTCGATATCTCTCACAGCGGTCAGCGATCATTTGTTATTTCTCATTTCCAGTAGCTTCCAACAACAGAACCCTAGTAGTGAAATGATCACCTCTCACACGGGTAGACGTCTGGGTGCCAGAGTGCGGATAGCTTCATGGCGATTTCCTCGATCTGATCGTAGTACGAAGGGTCCCAGCGCAGTCGAGAATCAATCCAACCCTGCAACTCATCAAGTTTTTACATTTTTTTACAACAATTCGGATTTTTACAACAATTTCTTATCGCTCTATTCGTAAAGAAACACTTTAATTGTATTCACACAAAAATTAACTTACATAATTGACGCTCACTAGAAGCCCGATGGTCCAGTCACGTTCGTTCTGCATGATTTTTTTTGAAAAATAAATCGAATCGGAATATTATTTTAAAAGTTGAGTAAAAACAAAAGCATACCATGTTCGCGACGACAACGCGCGGCACGCGAATAGACACCTCGAACTCGCTTTGGGAATCTGCAAATCGACCTCAATTTGACTACCCAGATACCGGTTCAATTCGAGCGACAGTTCGGTAATACGGATGATAGGAGGCAGAGAATCAAAGGAAACGAGATTACCATAAGGTACTGGCTAGCAAAGCAGAGAAACGAAAGCTGTCAATTTTCCGTGTTTAATTCAGGAAAGCTCACTTCTCCGATTGACGTACGGCGCGGCGTTCTGATTGTAATCGTCAAAGAGACGATCGATAAGTCGATCGACCGGATCGTATTCGTAGTTCTTTCCAGCATAGACGACCGCCAGGAGAAGAGAGAAGCTCGCGAGATCGATTCGGCCCATGACTGACGAGTGTTTGAGGAAGAATTGCGTTGGGATACATCGTCCTTCTTCTCTCTTTTGGTAATTAGCTCCAATGCGGAAGAGGCCTGAATTCAGTGTGCAAACACAACGAGACTTGAAATATGAAATATTTTGAGGTCGGTGAAATGTGACTTCTTATTATTCCATACTCCGCTCGGACAGTATTGTTCTCTTTTTCTCACCATTAAAACGACGTGAGAGTTTGTACGGAGGAAAATACACGGGGTGATTGAAAGCAAATGACAGTAGACCCAATCAACAAACCATTCCAACCGAAGCAAGCAAATGCATAGGCAGCTATGCAAGATAGCTTTACAATTAGCCCGTTGATAAGCGCAAATACATTTTTCTCTCTCGAAAATATGTAGTGCGAATATTGTGATGAAATTCACAATGTTAGCTTGCCACGAGTATATCAATACCAGCTATTACCAGAGTAATTTACGTGATCTTGGGAAATTTTGTGCGATGCATATTCCTCCGATTATTCTGAAATTTCGTCGAATCTTTTTGGAAAATTCCCGTTGACGTAAGCTTTTTTGCTGCAATTATTTGTGCTGACAATGAGTAATGCAATACAATTATTATGCGTTTGCTTGAATAATCTCAAACACTCTATTTTTTCTAATAATCTAACAAATATAGCTCTGTTCTGCAGTGGATGAGCTGAAAATTGGTTATGCTCCGAACTAAAAGTAAATGTAAATGTTATTTTTTAAGTTTGTTTGTTTCTGACCTCAATTCCAGCCTTTATTAACATTTGATTATTCCGTCGTGTGAATACCGAGAGAACAATCGAACCTACCATTCATATTCGTTCCGTAATTTCCTCGTAGTTTGGTCAATGGCCGACTCATATGGCACAGCACAAAATCAGCGCAAAAAAAATATAATTAATCTCTATGTGTTTTTTTCCTGATTGGCATAGTAAGCGATTGCTATTGTGAGAATAGAGTGAAGATTCTGGGAACCGTATTCTGTGCACAAATTATTGCTTCAGACAGCAAAGTTGATAGTGGGGGTAGATAATGATATTTGCGCGCTTCGCCGGGATATTGCAAAAGCAGAAAGGGGTTCTCCCCAACGGAGGCACTCTAAATTACTCCAGTCTAGAGTTTGCTCGGCAGTGGCTAGCATGCAAAGTACACGTCATAAAAGCGATCGATCTCCGATTCCCAATGTGTTCCAGGTATCTGACGCATGTCCAGTATTTTCCCTCTTTCCATCGGCCAATGACATTTGATAAAAAAGAGCGCGGGCGGTGAGTAGATGGGAAAATGGTAACATTGTGGATATATGAATGAGCCTGTAATATGTGAACGACGTCTTAGTTGCGTAACGGAAGTTCGGCGTAATCTTATGCGCGTCATATTAGACGGCCGCCGTCATTGTTAAAAGGATCCACCCACGTCGAGATTTTTTTATTGGAAACCTATTGAAACCTATTTTTATTGTGAACCTATTGAGAAGCGTGACGTGACTCGTATGATGCCATCCTAAACTATATTTAACTTTAAATGAAACCCACAAACACAGATCGTGGGAATGCTTGTAAACACACATTCTCTCCGTCTCCCGTTCTCATTTATGCTTTTGTTTCAATAGTCGTTCAGAATCGGCACCATTCCCACGTCCTTCATTATCATTATCATTATTCTCACCGGAGTTACCGGAAAATTCGCTTGAATCGAGTAGAAAAGCACTCGAACAGAGACTGGTACGGTAGTAGCTCATGATGGGTACTACCGTAGCTGTCTGGTTGCGCTATACGATCCTGTAGCTATGCGTAGTAACGACCCATTGCAATCTATCTAGGCTCTATCCTCTGTGAATAATTATAATCGCAGAATTATGCATGAAAAATTATTACCCGAAGCTCGCGAATTAGGCGTATTCACATGTTCACATTAATCTCTTGAACCGCGTTAGTGCACCGACAGCGAACTCTGTTTTCATAAGGTGTTTCAATAGGAATTGAACAAAACACATAGATTCTCGGGATTGCATAATCCGTTTCTGTTCTTAAGCATCGTCGATTATGTTATAATATTCATTTTGATTGGATTAGCAATATTTTGCTTCAGATGGAATCAAACAGTTCAACAATTCCGTACGGCCCGATCTGGCTCATCTTCGACCATCCCGGCTACAATTGCAGGTACCCTATTGAAATAATCATAAAAGTGGAACTGGGGAATGGTCATGTTCCTATTCCTTATCATCGATCTTAATGTCCGATAATTTTGATTCGCGGCTGTTCCTTGAGACAGTGAAATGCTTAAATTACAGTTTTTTTTAGTACGGATCTCTTCATTTGACAAACTCTCTGTAAAGGTCTGTTGACGAGATACGAAATGAGGAGATTCGGACTCGTTTTTTTATAATTCAAATTTACCTGTTCAGTGCGACGATGGCCCCCGGCTTGGCTTGGAACAAAGTTCACGACGGAACACAAACCGCCTTTGGCGTGTTCTCCATTTTATTTGGCGTCGCCGCTGAGGTATACAAACAATGGTGTGTAAATCACTAAATACTATCAAAACAGATGCTCTACCTGCCGTGCATGCTCGCTCTTCGACAGGAACGCAACTCCTGCTTCAGGGTGAGTTCCGTTCTAGACTCCTCACTACTAAATGCCCCACTCCGGTGGAATCTCCAGAACGGGGTCATTCGTGATGGAATGATACTCGTTCACTCTTGATCTCTTTGTGGAAGTGTGCAGGGGGTGCCAAACTATTCTGATTCAGATCATGTTCGCGCTGTCTGCAGTCGACATGCTCACTCTTCCCGTGAGTGCCATCATCTTCGGCGTTGGTCTCGTGCTGGGAGAGGTGTACTGCAGCCATCCCACCTTCCACTTCTATCTCGGCGCCTACGGACTAGGTGCGAATTCTCATGGTTCATGCATAAAATAAATAGTCAAAGCCAACTTCCAAGCAAAGTCTCTTGACGAAATAGTGTGTGAAATTGAGAGAATAGGTTGTGAAGTTTTTTGAATTTAAAATCCTTGGAGTCTCTAGATGTCGGCGCCTAAGTGAGTTCGCGCTCTATGTAAATGATATCCTTCATCCTTCCTTCCTTCAGGTATGTGGTGCTGCGCCTCTATGATCGTGCTTGTTCTCTCGGTCAATCGAGTCTGCGAACTGCTCGACGCCGGATGGATGTTCAAGGTTAGCCGAAAAGGGAATAAATTAGTTTTATGAACTATTAGCAAGCGTCTAACTGCAAGTTCCTTTAGCTGATCGAGTTGAAAAGTATGATCCCGGTCGTAGCTCCACGTTCCACATTTATATCCCGCTCAAATCTCACTGACACACAATAACATAAAAGCGGAAAAAAACAAAGACGAACGACTTTGTTAAGCTGAGAAAGCCAAACAAGTAGGACAGTGCATGCGGAAGATTAGAAGTAAATGTTTACAGTTGCATTCCATACGAATTGCAGAATACAACTATCGAAGATTGCTGACCCATCCTGATCTGACCCCGACATGATAAATAATTGAAATGGTTGCAGAAAGGGCGGACGAATGCGTTCATCGCTGTCGCCTTCGTGTACGGTCTCCTCGTCGGTCTTCTCACTCCTCCGCCCATGCTCAATTCCCAATTCCAGTCCTACTTCTTCAATCCTTTCATCTCCTTTTCCACCGAGGTACATAAGGGCCTTGTCGCATTTGGTCTTACTGTGATTGATCTTACGGTATTTTCGCAGTTGGTCTTTCGGTATATTGTCTTACGGTATTTTCGCACACGTGAACCAGACCTCGTTCGTTCACACGCACTCACAATTTCTTTAGTTGAGAAGAATTATTCCTGGAAATCGCCGGATTCGAATTATGATAAGATTCATGGGAACGTGTTCTTCGATTACGATGAAAGTGTGACTGAAATATGGAGATATGTGGGTGTATTGATGTGAAAATGTTGGGTTAGAGATACAAATTTGTTGTTATTACAGTACTCGTTCATCAACTGGTTTCACACCATCAACAACATCGCTGTTGTCTTCGTTTCATCGTCGATGTACGCCATACTCTGCATCATCGTCCTCTTCAAACAGGTTTCGCGACTTATTCTCATTTTCTACCAACTAAGCTGTGTTCCTTGCGATTCTTAGTGTTATGAAGCTAGTAGTTGTCATCTGGAAACAATCAAAATTTCTATTTAATCAACCTAGAGAATATTAAAAACACTTTCGTTAATAACCTGTAAATTGCAAATGTCTGTTTAGATAAAACATCGTCTCGAAATTAATGTATTAGTAGCTCTTGTTGGGTGTATTCTTAGTCAGGAATAGGGATGGCAAAGGAAGAGTGCGAGGAAGACCTTCCCATTGTGATTATGGAAATGGAAATTTGCAAGGAAGAGGGGGCGAAATCGGGCAACTCTTCCGGAAGAGTTCAACTCTTCCGGAAGAGTTAGCTTCTTTTGGGCTCAATTGGCGGCAATTGAAGTCGGTTTTTCTCGAGTTAATTCCTAATTTGCTACAAGTCAGTGTCTACTGGATCTGATTTACATGCGCGGGAGCTATAAAAAGACTGTTTCCTGCTGCTTTTCCAGATTTCCCCTTCTTTTGATGTGTTTATCTTTGTCGTTTGCGGTTTTTTTAATAATTATAGTTCGCTTTTCGGCATGGTCAGAGGCAAGAAGTCTTCCCTTCCTTCTCCTGCCACTACGATTGGCCGATCTTCTGCTGGCAAGAGAAGAAGCAACGATGCTGGAGAATCAGGCTAGTTTCTTCCCCTTCCAACTTTCCCAAAATTATCCCTTGTTTCTGACTTGTTTCTCATAAAAAGTCTTTCAGAACTCCCCTCTGACGATGTTTCATCGTCTTCAAAACGTATTCGCCGTCCCTCTGCTAAAGTTGTTGAAGCGGGCGAACTTCTCCGCCCCCAGCATCCAGTCAGTTATTGGTTTCTATTGCTTCCTCATTGGCTCAATTGGAAGTTCAATCAATCATTTTTTGTCACGTCAGACGTTAACTTCAGGTGAGGATATGGCTTCAGGTCGAGATTATGGATGGCAAAGGAAGAAAATAAGAGGGGGCGTGTCTATGCTTCTATGCCTATGCATTATGCTTCTATGCCTTCTATGTCTATGCATTCTATGCCAGTCGTGCCAGTCGTGACATTCTATGCCAGTCGCATTCTGGAAACGCCATGGAAATAAGTTTCCTCGGCTAGAACCTCTCGCGCGTAGACTACTTGCTATTCCCCCAAGCAGTATTGACTCGGAACGACTCTTCTCAGTGATTGGTCTGATCTCGAGAAACCATCTTAGAAGCAGGTGAGGCCGTATTATTTCATTATTCAGTCCAAATTCATTCCCAAACTTGATTTAATTGAATTAATCTGAACTTTTTAAAGAATCGGTTCTCTTACTATGAAGAAGTTGGGATTTGTTGGTGCATACTGCAGGTTAGAACAGATGAGGTTCGGTTCCTTATTTATTTAATTAATATATTTGTATTATATTGTTGTTATTTTAGATTTGCGGATACGGTCGATTACGAGAAGCACTTCGAAAGCGAGGAAGAGAATGAGGAAGAGATGGGAGAGGAGAGGGAACGAATTGAATGAATAGTCCTTTGACCTATTACTTTTGGCCTAAACTAGTATTGATTTGTTCCAGTGTTACTTTTTTGATTTGTTTGCATAGTGTTTTGTTTGTATTTCAAAAGGAATGCTCTTTTTTCTCCACAGTTCACACAATTGTTGTTTGTTATACGATATTCGCTCGTGTTCATTATCATCAATCGATATGCCACGCCTAATTAGCATAAATGTATCAATATCTTCCGTTTTGCACTCCTAAATGAGCTTTTCAAATGAAAACACAAAGGTATACTCTTCCGGAAGAGTTGAACTCTTCCGGAAGAGTTGAGGTCTTGTGGAAGAGTTAATCCTATTAGCATAGACACGCCCCCTCTTATTCTCTTCCTTTGCCATCCCTAGTCAGGAATATAAAAGAAGTGACTGCAGGGCAGAATGTCAACAGAGAAAGGCTTAAAGAAGTTGAAGAAGTCATACCCGGTGAGTATTGAAAGGACATGAATAGAAAGAAATTCTTGCCTAATTGCAGGTGTTTGTGCAAGCAGCTCTCATTTGCATGTTCAACATGGTTTCGTCGTCGATGTGAGTTAAAGGTGGTGTCCCACGAACTTTTGGTCAACTGAGTTCCCACTGTGGGGTTATCACGCTTGGTTCCCTTTTTTCGATTAGTATGAACAGAGTTATTCGAGTTTGGATCTGTGCCAAACTGACCCTGACGCGCAGGGATTCAAAAATGAGAGGGAGGGATAATGGGAAAAGTGGAGAGAACGACCGCGCCATTGGCACATATGAGACGAGGAATGAGCGAGCGCGAGATCGTAATACTCCTTCTTTAATACTGCACGCAAATAGCTCTAATGGGAACGCACTGCAGCTACGTGTACATGAACTTCTTCTACACTCCCCTCTGGCTCGTGCAGGTGGCGCAGTTCATGTGGCAGTGTGCCCAAGGTATTGCGTGTTAACAACTCGTAAAAATATTCCTCTGTCCTGGTGCAATATAGCGGCGAAGACAGTGTCTTTTCCTATGTAGTCTTCACTTTTATTCGAAAAGGCGAGTTTCGTGGGTCGGTCAAATCAGACCGACCCATTTAGTCCTTTTTTGGTGTCTACTGCGTCACTGGATATCAAAGATGGATTCTCCTGATATTTCCGTTTTGCGCGGATCACTAAGCAGAGATGATACGATCAGCAACATTCAGGAATGCCTCCGCTTATTTACCTCGCGCTCAACAAGACGATCCGCGGATACGCAAACAACATGGTCAACGGCAAAAACATACAGGTAACGGTAACCGGCGATATTCTCAATGTTAATGTCTCGATATAGTCGTCGAAGGTCACGCCATCGGCAGCCGGTCGCAGTCGCCCCACGAGCGAATCGTCATACTAATATTATATTTATAAAATGATACGATCATACCAAAACGCACTTCGAACTTCCATTGTTTACCAAACTGGAGCGTTAGCGGCCTCGGTAAACACAGGAAGCACCATTTTGACATTTTGTTTGATCGCATCATTATAACAAATGCAATATTCTTCAACTGCGATAAATTTTTGCATGTTCTTTGCACTTACAATAAGAATTGTGGTATTCATCGCCAGCATAGATTGCTATTGTCTATTAAATACTGACAAGATACAGACATTTAGTTGGACGGCGAGAAGTCAGAAACGAAAAATGATATGAGGCTGTTCGCGTAAGAATCAATAAAAACGATGTACACTGAAAATGAAATGTATGCTCAAAATTAGGGAACTTACGTTTTCGAGGGTGCTGATCATCATGGTGCCAATCATTTTTCATTTTACTCATCGGCTGAAGTGTACTGTAACTAGCGTTTTTGAGGCTACATCGCCATATCTCATGAACCTGTGAACGAATTTCCATGAAAATAGTTTTCTAGGGGTAATTTCACTCACTGATAACGATGTGATATTCAAATTCAATTAATATGATACACGCCAAATTTCGAAAATGTGATTTGGAATACCTTCAACCAGAATCGTGATTGGCATGTGTAGAACGATGCGCCTTATTCTCGGATTTCAGAATCGTATGCTACATGCATAGTTCAAATGTACCGTTGTACCACTTTACGGTCAATTTAATCGCCAATTTCTCCATTAATTGACCGCAATGATTGACAAGAGACTAGAAAGGCCATGGCAAAATGACAATTTCTATTGTCTATCTGAAATTTCACACTCTCATTCTCATTGCGCGCACAACGGTGCGGTCAATTAATGGAGAAATTGGCGACTAAATTGAAAGTGAAGTGGTAGAACGGTACACTTTCACTATGCATGTAGCATACGATTCTGAAATCCGAGAATAAGGCGCATCGTTCTACACATGCCAATCACGATTCTGGTTGAAGGTATTCCAAATCACATTTTTGAAATTTAGCGTGTATCATATTAATTGAATTTGAATATCACATCGTTATCAGTGACTGAAATTACCCCTAGAAAACTATTTTCATGGAAATTCGTTCACAGGTTCATGAGATATGGCGATGTAGCCTCAAAAACGGTAGTTACAGTACAATTCAGCCGATGAGTTAAATGAACAAAGATCGTCACCATGATGATCAGCACCCTCGAAAACCCCATATTTTCTGTTTTTCAGAAAATCGATGTACGAGGTCGTACAGACAAGTTGTTGATCCTTACGCGAACAGCCTCATATAGAGATGGACGAAAGACAAGTGAGGGTCTAGTGCTTCTTGACGATGAGATGGATACCGTCGCCGACGTTGAGAAGTGTGTTGTGCACGCGATCGTCGGCAGCAGCGAAACTGAAAACGGCAAAATGAATTATGTAAAAACAGTGAAGATTTTGTATGCTTACAACTTTAGCATACTCAATAGCGACAGTAAAAAGTCAACGCATGTGTTTTTTTTTTTAAATAAGCACTAAGCTCCTACCGATTGAGCTTATCGATGGCGATAGAAGACTCATTTTCCGGGTTAACGACGGATCCACTCCATAGTGCCTGCAATTATTACTACGATTATTTTCCCATAACAAATTTGTTGATAAAAAAACGGGGCGAAAAGGGGAAAACTACTCACATTATCAACCATGATGACTCCGCCGGGACAGAGAAGAGTCAGGCACAGCTCGTAGTAATTGCAGTAGTTCACCTGAATCATTGACGAGGTTTGTTAACATTCATAACAAAAAAGAGACAAGCAAATGCGCATTGCATGTTAAAATGAACTGTGAGTATCCGGACGAGTTTCGGGGATTGTAATTAACAAAAAAAGGATTTTAGCTCAAACCTTGTCAGCATCAATAAATGCGAATCCGTACGTTCCGGCTTCACCATTGGCGATCAGACTTTCTGCAATAAGACATTCAGTTTCCCAAAAAAATCGTTCTTTTCTCCAATATTTCTCGAGGAAAAAAATCGAACACTGTGACTAACTCAAAGTGTCAATGGCCGATCCAAGTCGGAAGTCGATCTTTGCTTTGAGCTCCGGCGCTTTGTTGAGTACGGGAATTCCGATCTGGGAGAGGGAGATCAACAACAAAAAATATACGAAGATCTCAGTTGTATAAAATTGTGTTCTGTGAACTGAAAAACTGTATCGTATAACTGATTTAACTGTATCGTATAACTGATTTGCGGTACATGTACGGTAGTCATTCTAGAGAAAGCGTAAAGAAAATGTAAATCTTTTCTTACTTCCAATAAGATTAGTGAAAGGGCGGCGCGTATGATAAGATTAGTGTTCAGAGTTCAACTATCCCTGCTCGTACCCTGTTCAACTCCGTGTGGTCAACATCCATGGACACGACCTTGCCATCGGCAGGCACCGCAATCGCCCATGCAAGAGCGGAAGCGGCCGTGAACGTGCCTGAAAGGGGATCATTGAGGTCACTGCGGAGAGGAAAGAAGGCGAGTAACATCTAGCGCACAAACAGCGCACATTGTAGTCACTGTTGTGCCAGCTCCTTTCACATTCTATTTGTGCGCATTCAAAGGCTATTCCTGGACTTTAACGAAGCACCATTTCGTATTCTCTATTCGGGAAGCATCAGAAAAAAAATTCATGAAATTACAATTGAACCGAGATCAAGAATGCAACACACGCGTGGGCATTTTGCAAAGAGGTCTTATCAGTTACCCGTTATCAAGAAGCATGATACTAGTGGACTCAAATTGCGTCATGAAAATAGTATAGATTTGCACGTAGTGAAGTATCCGATCTTTTCAGACCACATGCGAATCGGTAAAAAAATGATGAAAATATTGGATGTCGCTCACCGATGTCAAGTGCCTTCTTGGTCTGATTTAAGGCGATCATCAACTTGCCCATCTCGAGAACCTCGGGAGCGCCCAGCATGCCTGTTGGTGTACTTTTGTTTTATTTTGTAGGCAAATGAATTAAATACCATGTACACTTCCACGTACATACAACATCAAGTGTATTTTCACAGTAAGATATGAGAGGAACGGAACTCACGGAAACTTCTGGCCTTGGAGAGTGTCTCATCTAGCAGTTCTTTCTGGAGAGGAGTGAATGAGGTAGTGGAGAGCTGCAATGCATGAAGCTTTCATCATCCAATTTCAGCCATTGTTGGGTTACAATTGTAAAGTGTAACTGTTTCTGAAGTAGGAAGAGTAAATATTCAAGAAAATAAAGATAACCTGAGTAGTGTATGCAATAAGAGGCGTTGCAGCATTGTTGAAGCTCTTCGCGACGGTGTTCGTGGTCATTGCTAACTGGAAATGGTCGAAAATAGATGGAGAACATAGTGAGAATCAGCGAAACAGAAAGTTCGTTTTCACTGACAGCTAACACGAGAGGTCAGTGTATCAATGCAAGATGTCTTTCTCGAGCAATGATACGAAGAACAAGATCAGAATGAGGGACGGGGAAAAGGTGGAGAGGGGCAGTTGTGAAACGGCCAGAAATGACGAAGGTTGGTGCGCGTGTAAACCGAGCAGTGGAGGTGTTTGGAGAATGATACCGAGTGTGGAAAGCCGGCAAATTTATGTGAAATCGCCTTTGTCATCATTCGATGACTGTCAAATTTCATCTAAGCGCGCCGACATCCCGACCAAGTCAAGTTTGGCATCTTGTGCCGCGCAACGCGCCGCACACTCGTTGCGACATTGCATCGAAAGTGATGCAAAGACGGAGAATGAGAGGCGTCTCAATCGGGAAGTTGTGCTTTAAAATGGAGCTATTTCGACTGTTCAAATGACTATTGCGTTATGGGCAAACGCGCGTGACTCACGAGAACGTTCTCTCTTACGCGCGTTGTTTTCAACTGATCGCATTCCCGCTATTATCTCCCTCTTTCTCTAGGAAGGAACGAGATGGCTACACTTGGTTCCACAATTGGTGCGGATATTTGACGTTTGCCGGCGCTTCCACGCGTATCATCTGTCATTCTAATCTTTTGAACAAATCTACTGCATGTTCTTCAATGACCATTGAGCAGTAGTTGCAAGTTTGCAAAGGACAAAAGGGTAGGTTGACCTTGAAGAAAACGACATGTTTACATGCTCAGCTGGAGTTCACATTCGAGTTGAAATTGGGCAGTATCAAAGAAACGATTGAGACTACACAATTGAACCGAGGAGTAGGCAACATCGCTACCAGAGATAAGAAAAACAATCAAAAAGTGCCTGCAAACAACGATAAGAAGACAGTATCAGGAGAGATCCGGCAACATCCGGAAAAGACTTGATTCAAAATCATGTGAAAATTAGATAATTTAACGTTCCGATTGTTGAACTATTGTGTCAGGTGAATTTCTCGCTGTCACGGGCCTATTTATGAAGCAGTACGTTGCAGTGTTCACTTGCACGACCAAAATAGGAAAGAGTTGTTACAAATGTATTTTCGGTGAGCAGAAAAACTTTTATTGAGTGAACCAAATGATACAAAAGTTAAGCGTCTGCACAACTACTGATTAATCGTTCCACAAATATCAAACACTATCTGACAGGATTGAAATAGGTCCGTACTAGCGAATAATACGCCCATGCTGAAAAGATGCCCTAAGGGTAATCTTCATGCGTACAGTCCGAAAATCAACATGAAAATTGTCTCCGGCCAAACCCGACTGAGATATGTTTCAAAATGTGTGAAAACTCAAATTTTGAATTTTTGTCAGGAAAACCGAAAACATAGCTATATTTTCTGAAAGCTGACGCCGAGAGGACCATTTTTCATGTTTTAAGCTTTCGGATAGCTCGTAGCAGTAAAAAGTTACGGTAAGTAAAAACATTCAAAGTTTAAAAAAAATGTTTCTCCCAAACATGCTATATTTTTTATTGCATTTTCGGAATCAGCATAAAAAACTACCATAGGGATATTTTTGGCTCTTCATATCTCTGTCTTGACTTTGCCCGTTTTGACAAAAGTTAACCCAGATGTTGGTACTTCATAGTATGAACTGATGATGATTTCATCTTTACGACCAATTCCTTTTCTATTATTGTGTTCTATCACACTCACGCGAGAGATATCAACAGTATGAAGGTATGCAGGCTGCCAACTTAAGAGATAAATAACTATAAAAATCGAACAAAAATTACAATGAAGAATGGAATTTTTTCATCATCTCGCTTTATATTTTTGGTAAGAACAATGCTCGCATTCCATCTCAAAAGCAGTAAATACGAAAGGTATCAATAAAATATTAAATTAAATGTATAAATTTGGTATTCAGAGAAATTAATTTTGAAAATATAAAAATTTAAAAAAATTTTAAAAATGTCGAAATTCGAATTTTAACTAATACGTTATTTTTCTGAAACGAGTTGACCAAATCGTCGTGGAAATAATTTATTACTTATCTATATATCGAAAAAAAAGCACGTTAGACATTAACAGTAAATGGGAAATTTATAACGTGGTTTACGTTGCACGCTACACGATGATTTAAAAAAAAGCTGTATGAAACTGTTAATGATGCCTAACGTGTGTTTTTCGATATCCACATAAATTGTAAATTATTTCCACGACGATTTGGTCAACTCATTTCAGAAAAATAACGTTTTAGTTAAAATTCGAATTTCAAATTTTTTTTAATTTTTATATTTTCAAAATTAATTTCTCTGAATACCAAATTTATACATTTAATTTAATATTTTATTGATACCTTTCATATTTACTGCTTTTGAGATGGAATGCGAGCATTGTTCTTACCAAAAATAAACAGCGAGATGATGAAAAAATTCCATTCTTCATTATAATTTTTGTTCGATTTTTATAGTTATTTATCTCTTAAGTTGGCAGCCTGCATACCTTCATACTGTTGATATCTCTCGCGTGAGTGTGATAGAGCACAATAATAGAAAAGGAATTGGTCGTAAAGATGAAATCATCATCAGTTCATACTATGAAGTTCCAACATCTGGGTTAACTTTTGTCAAAACGGGCAAAGTCAAGACAGAGATATGCAGAGCCAAAAATATCCCTATAGTAGTTTTTTATGCTGATTCCGAAAATGCAATAAAAAATATAGCATGTTTGGAAAAAAAATTTTTAAAAAAAGTTTGAATGTTTTTTCTTACCGTAACTTTTTACTGCTACGAGCTATCCGAAAGCTTAAAACATGAAAAATGCTCCGCTCGGCGTCAGCTTTCAGAAAATATATGTGTAGGGGTTTCCGGTTTTCCTGACAAAAATTCAAAATTTGAGTTTTTCACATATTTTGAAACATATCTCAGCCGGGTTTGGCCGGATACAATTTTCATGTTGATTTTCGGACTCTACGCATGAAGTTTACTCTTAGGGCATTTTTTCAGCATGGGCGTATTATTCGCTAGTACGGACCCTTCAGGCAGAATCTCAATCCTGTTAGAAAGTGTCTGATATGCTCACTATTTCCGTATGTTGAATACCACGAAAACTTTTTTCTCGGTACTCAATGTACCGAGTTTGAGCGAAACCTACAATCTTTAGTAATATTTATCTCTGCCATAATTGCATGCTTGCCTGTTTTGCACGTCTCCTTCTTCATTTCTGTCTTTGCTAGTTTAACTCTTCTCGTTCGATATACATTAACTTGATGACGTCATTGCCAAATTCAAGTCTCCGTTTCGGATTCGATCATGACAAAGCTTTCTTCCTGGATTTTACGAACAAGTTAGTTGGTATTGGAACAATTTTATCTAGTTTGCAATAGTTTCCAGATATACTTGGCCGTGATCTCCGCGTTAACAATTCATCCAGCGGTCCTCTATTTTCTCATCTTTAAAAGCAAATCAATGACGCTTGACATAAAGATTGGATATGTGTGGAATACCGTAAGGAATTTTCTTTCTTATACTAATATTCAATTACAAGAACAACTAGGCGATGGGAATGTACTAGAGAATTTCGTATTTTGGGGAATGCGAAACATAGAAACATCATATGAGTGTATAGTGTATGCCCTTTAACGTCTAAAATGTTTACCCCTAACTTCAGATATCTGCTGTGATAAATGAGTGGTATTTATCGTTGGTGTTCCGTCCCTACTTCTTCTTTCCATACGACGCCATTTACTGTGATGGCCCAATTTGTCGCATGGGACTGCCGAAGTCGCTCTTGATTGTTTGTTTGTGCGAGTGTTCTGGTGTTCGCCCACCATTACACAGAGCGCGAAGTCTCCAGTTTTCCTTACTCTGGAGTGTTCACTTCTCCGAATAATGGGAGACTTGATGTCTCCATTTCTCCATTTCGCATGCTCTCTCAGCTGGAGACAACATCTCCAGAGTAAGGAAAGTTGGAAACTTCGCGCTCTGTGTAGTAGGTGCTTACCAATAGTTGCTCACCAATAGCGCAGACTACTGGTTCAAAGTGAGATCGTGTGGGAAATTTGGTAAGCCTGAGGCAGTGGTGGGCGAAACCCAGAGTGAGAGAGAATTTATGCAATTTTTCACCCGCTCTCAGACTCTCTTCGTGTTCTTTGTCGTTTCCGAAATTCCACCATTTCTGTTTCTCGTTCTTCGCATGCATCAATCGTTCGCACGAATGACTCGCACATCGGCGGTGCTGTCGACAAAGTAATAATGTTATTTGCATAATCGTATTTGTTTTCTTAGTGTAATGTAGTTTAGAAAGATGTTATTGCAGAGTGCAGATTCTGCTGTATGCCATAAATATTATCGTTCTCTATTCCATCGTTGTTGGTTGGGCATTATTTGCGAAAGAATCCGATGAAGGTCGTGAAATTCTTCGTGTGAGTGGCCCCCTTTTTCACAAATTACTAATTGCAATAGAATTTCAAATTCGGGCAAATAACTAGATCTCTTCATTTCACACACTCTCTATCGGTATAGAGAACGTGCAATATAAAGGGTGATAATTCAATTATTTACTTGAAATTAAACACTTAATTGAATTGTAAAGGATAGTGAAATGCAATGGGTAGAGCGCAGAGGAGGCACAATATTTGCATTCGGAAGACCCGGACACGCGGAACAGTTTCGCTACGGTGCGAATGATGTTGTGTTCCACTTCCATCGACATTTTGCAGCGCTGGCTTTCATTGTACTCGCGATCGGCGCCATTTCGCCCTTCTTCTTCACTCTCATCAGTCAATCGATTGGAATGGTCAAGCACGTCTCGCACAGTACCACAGCTCGACACACAGAGGAGATGACGAAAAGAGTGTTTGCTGTTTTATCATTGCAGGTGGGTGGACAGTCATGATGATGCATACAATTGTGCACTCTCTGAGAGTGGAAAACCCGAGTAACTTAGCTCAAGCTGTACAAAATGTCTACAATCAAAAAGAAAAAATTTCCAAGTGTGGTCTATGTATCAAATTTGAAAGTTAATCCAACCCTCACAGCTGCTCAACACTCTCTTTGTATTTCTCCTTCCCATCTCCATCCTCTGTCTCTTCACTGTCATCGATACATCGCCCATTCCGGGTGTCATTTTTGCTCCGTTGAGATCATTCGTGCTAGTAAGTAGAGCGCGAAATGTGAGACCACGGCCTCTTCTTGTCGCACACTTTCCTCACCGGTCGGTGGGGTAGAACTAAAGGAAACGTGACCTTGCATTTAGCACTCTGGTAAGCATTGGTATTATCCAATGTATTTATTCTGCTTACAGCTGCTCTTTTGCCTCAACCCAACACAGATCTCGCTCGTTTTTATAATAAAGAATCCCATCCATAGAAAGGTAAGTTGCTGATAAAGTCCAACCGTTTAAAATGTTTTCCTCGAATCATTTCAGCAAATGAGGGATCTGGCGCTGTTGGTGTGGTTGCGAATCGGGAAATTATTGGATTGTAATAGTGGAATAGTTGTTCTATCGAGAAGCGAAAACGAGCAAACTATTTCCACTGCTTTGACTGTGTGAACAATATAAAATGAATTGAATTGTTTTGTTATGTTTTTACAATTTTCATACAGGTAAAACAGTGAATCACATCGCAATATCAACAGGTAATTTTATGCGAATTGAAGCTCTCAGTTAACCGATAACAGTAATTTGTATGAAAAGATGGAGAGTCGTAATTACGAGAAAACGTGTAACGAACTACGCAGCGTTTTTTTAAAAACTTTTTATTATTATTTATGAATCATCAAGATCTGACCTCCATTCGCATGCTGAGATGCTCGTTTCAGCGGGAGATAATTTTGGTTTAGTGGACGGAAGGAAGGAAATTATAATTACAGACTGCATAAGGGGGGGGGGGTTGTATCTGGTACATTTTCTAACCAATGCTGCAGTTTTGAATAGACAACTTTGAAATTTGAGGGAGAAAAAATGTACTGCCACTTTCAGTGAGCAGCATCGAGTTGCGTCGATATTATCCAGGCCAGGGCCCGAAACTTAGGCGTGATTCAGAAGTATTAATTAGTGTGACTAAGAAGTTCTCATTAAATGTTTGGGCTAATCGGTTAGGGTAATTCTCCAGGTGATTCCACACAGAAGTCTAGTTGGCGACATTTCCTTATTGTTACTGAAAAAAAAGGCTCCAAAGAGGTACCACCTTTGCCCAATGGCCATCCAAAAATGTATCTAAATGTCGGACTTTGATGTACCACACTTTATCCTATCCTTACGTGGCAAGTGTGATGTGCAGGTGAGCAGGGTTGATTTGATTTGATTTTTTTGTATCGGTGGTCAATTTGGGTATTCATATTCCGGTGTCTCCGGCGGGTCGGCATTTCGCCGCGAAAACAGAGAAGAAGATACTGGCAGAGAGTATGTGAAATGCTGAATAGGCACAGCTAGGAATTGACGAAGATTGGGATAGGAGGTCGTCTGGTTTTTAGATGAGTGTCAGCACGGCGTTGTTGCTGCGGGTTTACATCGAAGTGAAGGCAATGGGCATCTGAGTGGATAACTGTGTTGTCGATCATTTTGAGGGGTCAACACTCTCTCCAGTTTCTCTCGCCCGATCGATTCGCGAGAGGCTGCAAAGTGAGCATGCCGACACCTCCACTTTGGCAAAACTGAACGAGGAGAAAAATTCGATCCGGTCACCTTTTTGGCGACCGCTTTATTTATGCCGAGCATTCGCCTGAGGCCATCGCGCATTGCTCGATTCAGTGCGAGATAGATGAGAGCTTGCGAGATAGATGAGAGCGGGCTTGCTGCTGAGTGCGAATTGAATTATCGTTGGCATGAAACAACGATTAACCAGCTGGTACACGACCATGCCAATGACGATGACTAACTCCGGAAGAGGACTTTATTGCTCATTTGGAGATCCGACCACAGAATTTGCTAAATTTTTTTTCGTGTTGTCACGCCGGTCTGATCTGTGTAAATCAGAAATTAATTTGAAGAAAGTTGCATTTTTTTTTAAATTTCACAAGGTCAGAAATTACTAACAACGTCAGAAATTACAATGAAGAAAGTTGCATTCTTTAAAATTATTTTTAATAATTAAGAAAAATTAAATAGTCATGCGTAATCACCATGAAATTTTACCCCAGAAACAATTTTAATGAAAAATTAGCTTTATTAGCGACTGAATAAACTAAGAAAATGCGATTTCGACGTGGCGCCATCCGGCGCCAATGGGCGCTCCACAAAAAAAAAGAGTACGTCGACCGTCATCGATTTTGCATGCTCTCTCTCTCTCTCTCTCTCTCTCTCTCTCTCTTCAAACCCCTTTCTGATGGGTTGATCGGTCTGTGGAAGGATGTGATAATGGGCCACCTTTAGTGTGCTCGGAGTTCGTCTTGAAATGGCGATAAGTGTGAGCACGTTGATTGACACTCCGCACGCAAAGAATGTATGATGAAAATCATCAAAGAGTGGACTGGTAGACATCTGAGAATGTAATGTTATCTAGCAGATTCGTAATGATATCCACGCAATGAATGTAATGTCATCTAGCAAATATGGGGGCGTCATGAACAGATGAAAGTGTCTCTAGGCGAGAAACAAAACACCAAGAAACATCGCTGAAACCCCGTGAAGCACGAACAAATAGCAATCATGCAAACCATGAGTGATACATTCAATTCGAGATAAACCTTCAGTGTTCTGCTACACTTATTTTCACATCTGTCTGATCTTTACGTGTCACGCATGATAGTACGATAGGACCGACATCGACATTCAAATGGTGAAAAAGTATAAGAATTGAGGCGTCAAATATGGAAGTGTAAGTTGAGCACGTCTTATTCTTGATACATTATTGAAACATATCGATGTTTCTCTCTGTTCGCCTCTCACTCTCCCCCCCTCACTCTGTGTGTGTGGCTGGGGGTTGCGCGGTCGGCGCTGGGAATGGGTGCCCGGCTGTGAGTGTGTGAGTTGAGCACGTCTTGATGGGCGTTCTGCACTTCAAGAAGATCGTCTGCAGTCACAGGCCAACTTAAAGAGAAAGCTAATCAGTATATCGTTATGAGGAGGGGGGAAGGAATAACCACACATTGGAATCCCATTAGCTCATCTGTGATTAGAGTATTGAAAATCAGTTGTTCAGCGATATCAACTGACCAAGATGGATCCAATTCAACTAGTTGTTTTCCTATCAACTATCATCCCGACCATTTCCAATTAGCGGCTAAATAGTCAACTAGTCGGCGTTAGTAATCACATCTCATTCTAAGGGGGCTCTGTGGTTGTTTGTACTTTGTTCATGAACCGGCCTACCAGTCACGGATGGGATCGAAATTAGTTGATTGAGCCCTCATCGGAGAGTTCGATCGCTCTCAAAGAGTTGAATATTTCAGTTGAGCTGGTAAACGTCAACTACGTGATAATAAATTTCTCAACTAGGTGATTGGTTTGTAGATTATATTGGTGACTCCTTGCGAGACCACATAACGAGTGCGGGGAATGATTTTTGAGCGTGCGGCGTTTCTCGTTAACACACAATTAGGTTCAGCTAACAATGGACGACGACCAGGCAAATACGAAGAAAAAGTGTTTATTATTAGTGAATGCTTATTACGAAAACAGCACCGAGGGCCGCGCCATGTCAATGGGCGGAACGCACGTTCTGTATGGTTTGATGAAGTAGAGAGTCAGAATAGGATTGACGATACTAAAGGTAACAGAATATGGCACACATTGGAAGTACAGAGTGGATCGAAAGAACCTGAACGTTACTCAAATTATAATAAACAATGAAAAAAGGAAGTGTGCTTGTCATTGACCATGTCAACATATAAATAATCCCAAAATAAATTATGTGAAGGAAACAATATATCTATCCTACTTTAACAAGTGAACGATGCATTTCGCGGGTTCTTGTGCTCATTTTACTCGCGTTGGAAGACATCGTCGAAATGACTTGATAGGATTCCGATTTCAAACTGTGCCGACTAGTCTCCCTCACCCTTCGGCGAGTGAAAAAGATATAGGTGTACATGACGAGTAGAGTAGAAAATGGCCGATCGTAAGGGCTGATGGGGGATCCGAGGCGTCAAGGAAACCTATCAATGAGAGTAAGCAAAACATTTTATCGTATTACTGCAGTGTTTGATATATATGTTTACTCTAGAAATTTATGTACCGGATGTAACAAGGAGTGCGAAGTGTACACCGGTACAACAGGTACACTACCCGGTACAAACACACATAACAATTTAAGATCCTGTTACACATGCATGCGTGCTAATTACACCTGATGTTGCACCCCTTGAAAAATTAATGATCTATGCGGTTAACAAAAATCGAAATAGTTATAGGAGGCTTCATAATCGACCAGGTACACGAACGGAAGAAGGCGTATATGGACGTACAATATCAGGTACATATAATCTTAATATGAGAGAGTAACTAATGATCTCACCGTAAACCGAGTAGCCCAAGTGATGGGTCGGTCCATAAACTTGCGCTATGTAAGGCGCGATGAACCGACGAGGTTTGACCACATTGAAAAACGAAATCTGAAGCGGATAATTTTCAAATGATTTAACACAATTCTTGCAAATTGTGGAATGTGTGGTAGCCATGCCAGCATCATCATTGTCTGTAGCTTGCACCAGCCAACAGAACGCTTTCCACAGCTGAGAATTCGATTCCTGCGTGTTTTAAGTTGACATCAACTTTTAATGTACACTGCTAGTGTAAAAGAAAGCTTGTGAAAAGCAAAGTTAGGGAGTTTTGTATGCATTCCATTCTTCGATCTTCTCGTTCTTTTCTAGGTGTTTTTCCATGTGTCGTTAGGGTTCCGCAAGTGAGATAATTGGGGCGACAAAGAGACTATGTATAATGCCCACGTCGCTACCCTTTTTAAACAAATCTCCTTGGGATTAATCGAAAATGAGATGACGCATTCGAAACACTAGATTGGATCATTGTTCACGATGAACAATGGGAAAGGTAACGTCCCGCCAATTGTCTCCCTGGAGATTACCGACGAGACAGGTCTCCTTCGAAGTAACAAACAAGGAAATAATCATTAATAATTCGAATTAGAGCTGTCTCACATGCGGATACCTACAGTTTGCCACTAAGTTGAATACCAACCTGTACCAAAACGAAATTGCGATAAGCGAGCAAGTTTGCATGATGGAATCATGTATCAATTCGAAGAGGACGGTACAAAATAGGTCAGAGACCATTCGACAAGGGCCGTTTGACATGTGCGCGACGACAGTTCCATTGATGAAGAGTCGGTTATGGAATTAGTGGCTTTGTTTTGAGCCTTAAAACTGCATCTTCAAGTATTACTTTCAGTCTTCTGATATTAGATAAGATAAAGTTGAACCGGAATCAAAAGTAAAGCGACTGCTATGCCGGGACTCACCAGAGACGCCGATTTGCTAACGAGATTTACGTATCCGTACTCGCTATATTGTACACACTTCTACACACGTGTAAAATCCTCTTTGAAATGCGGATGGTGAAAGATAATTTTTTACCTTGCGTTTAGCAGAAAATGAAGAACAAGTGAAAAAAAGATCATTCGAAGCTGTATTGAAGAGAATGATCGAGTAGTCCTGATACTCAACGTCTCTCCCCTTTTTTTGAGTAAATCTCGGTTATGGTCGGTGGGTTTAATCGAAAATAAGATGACGAATACGAAACATGAGATGGGAACATTTTTCACAGTTATTCAGCAGAACAATGCACATCGTTCCACAGGATGGTCGACCTTCCAGAAAGGCCTTTGGAGTAGTGTTGTTATTTGGAATAATCCTATTCGAGAATAACAAAGGGTTATTGCGAATAACAAAGAGTTATTCGCGAATAACCTTTGTTATTCGCGAATAGAATTATTCCAAATAACAACACTACTTTGGAGTGATAGAGCGCGGGAAATCGACAGGGAATTTCTCGCTTTTGCATACTCTCTCGTCCTAACCCTGGTCTGTAGGTTTGGGGGAAAATGTGAGTGGTAATGGAACTGTCTCTGTGTAGAAGTAAATAATGGGCCACCTTTAGTGTGCTCGGAGTTCGTCTTGAAATGGCGATAAGTGTAAGTACGTTGATGGACACTCCTCATGCCATGAATGGTAGCCATCCGAGACTCTAAAGGTGTCTAGTCAATACGGAGGCGTGATGAAAAGTAGGAAACTGTCGGTAGGCGAGAAACAAAACAACAAGGAACGCATCGTTAATACCTACCGAAGCACGAACGAATTATTAATGATTATAGCAACCATGCAAGTGGTGCAGACAAATCTTCGGTCTGTGGTCTGATAAACTTTTTTTCTTAAATCGTTCTAATGTTTACGTGTCATGCGTGATAATACACGATAGAACAGACAGTGATATTGAAATGGTGAAAAATTGTTGAGTATGAATAGAGGAGTCAAATATGCAAGTGTAATTTGACCACCTAATGTCCTGGATGGGCGTTCTGCACTTCACGAACAGTCGATGACGTCACAGATCTTCTTCAAGAAATAGTCAACCAGTATATCTTCGTGAGGGGAGCACATTCTCCATTCTTTGGAATCCCATGTCATGAGTTCGACGCTGTGATGCCTTGCGTGTTCACATAATGAGTGTGGGGAATGTGAGATGTGCTTTCTCGTTAACAATTAGGCTCGGCTAACAATTGTCGGCGACCAGACAAATACGAAGAAAGAGTATTTATTATTAGTCATTCCGAATACAGCGCACATGATTCCAAACCTACAGATCAGGGTTGGGACGAGAGAGCACGCAAAAGTGAGAGAGTCCCTCTCGATTTCACTCGCTCTCTCACTCCAAAGGCCTTTCTGGAAGGTTGACCGGGCTGTGGAATGATATGAGCAGCTTACGACATGGAAAAGGTGTGACCCTCGGTGCTGGCTACGATTTTGTTCTTTGTCGAGTGTCGGACGAATTGAATTTGGAAGGGAATGAGATCGCCGACGAACCTACGAACAGAAAACTCGCGCTGAAACGGGCGGGAACGCACGTTCTGTATGGTTTGATGAAGTAGAGAGTCAGAATAGGATTGACGATAGTGGGAAATACTGCTATCTGAATACGCTCTAAATTCAATAGATCTTTCGTAATAAACTCATGCCGTGTACTCGAGCGTCTCCACCTCTACCGAGTGATAGTAGTTGGTCATTTGAGCGAGCATTATGAAGAAGGCAAAGATGACCAATGAAGGAAGAACGGAGTGGATGGAAAGGACCTGTAAAAGGCGTTGAGAGTGCAAAAAGAATGTATGCTACTGGAGGAGCGGAAATGACCGCTAAAAAGGGAAGGGCAAAATTCCGCGGAGACTTTTGCCCTTCCCTTAGAAGCAATGGAGTTCGAAGTAGAATTGAGGAGTTTTGAGGGCAATGGGTACGGCGTTATGGCTAATATTTTCGTCGTCTGGTTCTGTTATCACAGTTCTAGGGTATCCTCAGATGCTATCACTGCACGTAGAATCACTGTCCATTCACCTTGATCAGCGATCGATGCGTTTCGCGACTCCGAACACTCATTTTACTTGCGTTAGCACGCATGGTGGACACCACCTGTGATATATTATTTTTAAAGCATAATTACATCTAATCATCACTGTTCGTCGAGTAAAGAAGATGTAGACATAGAGGACACTTGGGAATACGAGGAAATATCCGATGGTGATAACGGAGAGTGGCTCAGTCGCGTCCAAGAAGCCTGTGAAACGAATATTTGTCACAAAAAAATGTTGCCTACTCTAACTTCGCCTTACCGTACACGGCGTATCCCAGATGGTGCATTGGTCCGTACACTTCAGTTATGAATGGAATTATGAATCGGCGCGGTTTGACGGCATTGTAGAAAGCGAACTGAAATCGATGAACAATTAATGAGACTAAAACAATGATATCGCTGACAAAGTGGGGGACATGAGGTAGATACACGAGGAGCATAATCGTCTGCAATTTGCACCAGCCAACGGACTTCTTGCCGTGCAGTACTCCGTTTCTGCGAAGTTACGATACACGGTAAGTTACGGTAGTTACGGTAATTACAGTAGTAGGCGTCGATTGTGTATACACAACTCATCAACAGAATTGCATTAAATTTAATGAGATAAGAACTTGTTATTTTTCGATCGGGCAAGAATTATCCAGAATAGGCTAAATCACTTACCTGTACCAGAAGGAGATTGCGATGAGCGAACACGTTTGCATGATCGAGTCGTGAATTAGTTCGAAGAGAAATGCACAGAAGATATCACAGATGGCACGACAAGGCCCGCTTGCCATGTGAACAACTACGGTTCCGTTGATGAATAGTCTCAAATACAGAACTCTTTACGTGTCAATAAAGCCAGCAGTGCAACGAATTTTCCCTTCTTTTCACAAGAAAACACCTTACCTTTGTAGGGAATTACAGAAGAAATAGTCCCCAAAATATAGTCCCACCTTGCATTCAGCAGAGTATGTAGTATCAGCGAGAAGAGATCGTTGAAGGCGGTGTTGAACACGATGATGGAGTAGTCCTGACACGAGCAATCTCATTTGAAGGACGTATTTGACCACCTTGAGAGAGCTCGGCGTGCGTTTTGAAATAGCTAGCAGTGTCAGCAGGTTCATGACGACACCGAAGCCAATGACCGTGTGATGGCAGTCGTCGAAGAACATGTCGGCGATATTCTGACAAGAACTTGGTTTACCGTAAGCGGTAAGTATTCTACTTCCCTTACTCTGGAACTGTTGTCTCCTGCTGTGAGAGCACATTAAATCAAGAGCGTGAATGACGGCGTAATTAATCACTCTCTCGATTTTACATGATCTCTCAGAAGTAGAAAACTTCTCCAGAGTAGTGAAGAAGGAAATGAGACTTCCCGCTCGGAATAGCCATGGTGGAAAGGCAACAATTAGTGAGAATAAAAACAATGATGCAGACGATAAGTAGAAACATGAATCCGCAGGGAAATCTGGATATTTATCTGTTCGCGGCAATAATAAAAGCGACAGCAAGCAATTAGCGTTCGAAATAAATTAGCTTTTTTTGCCTCGAAGATTTTCTGCGGTCGTGCAAACATCACTTCCCCATGTTAAAACAAAAGCCCGTAATCATAAAAAAATGAATGGTATCTATGGTATCTTATTCGCAGTCTTGTAATATTGCGATAACGATTCACAGGTGCAATGAACCAGATTAGCTGGTATTTATCTTTGAGTATTTCTCGGGACAAATCAGCCCATAGACTTGGTGTTGCCTTGTCGAATGAAGTAGAGCGTCAGAATCGGATTAACCATAAATAGGATGTCGTCCAGTTTTCGAGAATTCTTAAGTGTCCTCTGACTAAATCATACCGTGTATTCTAGTGTCTCCACATCGATAGAATGGTAGTAGTTGGGCATTTGGGCGAGGATAATGAAGAAGGAGATGACACACGACGGAAGGTCTGCTGAGTGAATATAGAGCACCTGGCACAGGTTATATAATGACACAGATTATAGAACGACTCGTAATCTTACACAACAGAGTGTAGTAACTCCTTTGGAGTGAACTAGCCCCTGCTGCGCTGGCTAAGACTCCCTCCGGACTTAGATTAGAGATTTGGAATGATTTAACCGATTACTTTTTACAGTATAAAATTATTTACCTCGACCAGCGACCTGTGCGTTTCGCGACATCAACATTCTTCCTCATTTTTTGTATACTTCTATTACAAATGTATTTATTTTCAAATGATGAAGCTGGGAAACCTTGCATTCAGAAGGAAATGGAGCATCAGCGAGAAAAGATCGTTGAATGCGGTGTTGAATATCACGATGGAATAATCCTTTTAATATCAACCGGAAATGAGAAATGATGAAACCTTTAGTGAGCTGGGCTTTCTTCTCCAAATAGCGAATAGTGTCAGCAAGTTTATGGCGACTCCGGTGCCCATACAGCAATGATGGATGTCGTCGAATAATGGCATTTTTTTTCTAGTGGAACTTTGTAAGTCAAATAAATCGATGGTGCGACTGAGAATGAAAATAAAGAAACATATCAATGAACGAATTGTCGCCCCTTTGGGAAATTGTTCATGCGTGCGCAAGTTTGTTGGGCCAAAGCCGAAACATGTAAATTGACAAACGAATCATTGAAGTTCCACTTAATTTATGTTCCATAACATGGAAAATACAGTGTGATCTATAGACAGTCTTTCTTGATTGGAAACGCCAGTGATGATTTAGGTGTTGTTTGGAAGTAATAATGTGGTGACGAATATTTATCTAACAAATCTGTCCCTTTATATACTGACAGTTTATAATCAAGTAATTTATTACAGCACGTATTTATCTTGATGCGACGGGAATGATGGTGCTGTTGGACCGAACAACATTTGCTCGGGTTAAGTTAGAATGAATCACCTTTTTCTGCAAAAAAATCTATCTTGAATCATCTAATTCTTTTCGCACTAACCGCAATTTTCTGTGGAATCCAAAGCAAGATTGATTTCACTATCACTCTATGCGAAGGCTTGATCGTGAGCAGCGTGGCATTGTGAATAAACGGATGAAATGGAATAACTAGATAGGCGCTTAAGCAGATTTCTTAAATATGAATTCAGAGGAAAATATTTAATATTACAAATACCAAATGGAATACATTGGCAGGCAAGCGCTAAGAAGAGAACCGACGCTGGCAACACAATAAAGTTGACAGGAACGACTATCTGAAAGTGGGGCGGATCAAAAATTTGATAAAATCGCATTTGTACTGCTTCTTTTGGAATTCAGCAACAACAAAAACAAACATACAAAAACTCGCACCTGAATAAAAAGTACGAAGATGGATCGTCGAATTTTCCTTTTCGTGCTCTTGCTTTTTGTTTCCTGAAAATGCAGCAGCCTATTTTTCAGGAAAATACTGGAAACACTTTATTCGAGATGGCTAATATGGTATTCAATAACTTTGTATACCTCATTTGCCAGTACATAAAACATATGGAGGAAGAATGAAATTGCAGTGATAGAACAACAAATCAGCATCTGAAGTGGGCATGCACCAATTTTGAATTTATACATTAATTAACTGCCAAAACTCCGTAAAACAAGAAGTATATGAATGGAGTTCCTTCGTGCATCATACACGGACCGCGGGAAGGAACCCATGATAGGTTATGTGGACTCTGAATTGGGGGGAAAAGGAGTGGAAGTACACAGAAAGCCAGCTACTGAATTAAACATCTGCTCCACTCCATCTCTGTTGAAAGGTTGAAAAATATACATTGATGGAGTAAGTGAGAGAAGGATAAATGCAATCAGTTGCATAGAGTCTGTAGTACGCTGCAGAAAATACTATTTAGTATTGTGATCTTGAGTTTTGCTATATTGTTCATGTTTGATCACCTTTGCTAATTTCCACTTATTTGACGTCGGTAGTATTGTTTGATGCCGATAGAAAACGCAGCACACTACGGCTAACCCCGTCGTAGAAAGGCTTGACACGAAAACACCCTTATTTTAATTTTGAAATTTTGATGAAGGAAAAAATCGAACAAGGACGGAGTGTGGAGGAATCCCAATCGCGCACAAAACTCCTACACAGTAGCCACCCAAAGCAGGAAATAGTGGAATGGGCTCGAATAGAACGTCGAGATAGAAGCAGTTGCAAGTTGTCGCGATCTGGATGAATAACACACTTTTTTTTCATTAATTGTTCAATTTCGTCCTGTTTTTGACGAAGAAAATGCTTTGTATTGTCGATTCCTTCATTGCCCTACCTTTGTATCACAATTTTGCAAGTCTTGAAAGTCCCGAGAAAAAAAATCAAATTGCCGTGAATTCGATGTTTTTGGTTGTATGGTTAATAAGTCCGCCCCTGGGTACATCTCACAAATATCTTTTCAATGCGACAAGCTTATGCTAAATTTCTGGGGTTCAATCTATGTGAAAAACATACCTGAATAAACATAATGTAGTGACGGATCCTGCCTTGCGTGGAATTCGATTTCGCTTCATTGTGCAAACACACAAAACAAAGAACATTGAGTAGCGACGAAACAACGAACATGCATCTTTGGACGAGGAACATCGAATTTTGTAGTTGAAGGGGCAGAAAAATCATTGAACTGGCAGAAAGTCGAAACTAGACTGGCAGAAATAAGGGAAAAGAGATGAATCACCTGTTAGGTAGAAAAGGCTCTTCTGTTGAGTATTCAGCTGAAACATCTACGTAGGGAGAAAGCCATGTAAATTTATTGAAGAAGCGCTTCGGAAGAAAAAAATCGAAGAGCTGTCTATTTGATTCAGCAACATTTGTAAAACAGGAGATGGACGGACGAAATGAGAATAATCCGCCATGTTCCGTTTTGTTTCCAGCTTTTCATAATTGGAATATGTCTTTTTCTTCCGTCTAATCGACATTAATTTGTGGTTTATTCTTCATGGTTGTGTGTTATATGAGTTGTAGAAAGAAGGTGCACGCCAAAAAAAACTTAGTCTCAAATTTATATTACAATTTGCTCTGTAAATTGCATGATAAACATTATTATTATCATTAAAGAAGGTATTTAATTTCGAGTGCACATCATTTTTAGGTTGTATTTGTAGGTTGAAATTGTAACACTCTCGCACTGGACAAACGGAAACGAGGAGACGAAACATGTAGTAGGCGCTGAACTGGACGACCAAGATCAATATGGAATATTGTGGTTACGAGCGAAAGGAATGTGTATCCCCAAGCTACAGAAATATGCTCAACGATAGTGAGGGTTACTGTAAAGGTGAAAAAGGTGTTCAATGTAAAGCGGTTTCACAGTAGCAAGCTATCATACAACGCTAGACGGGGCAAGTCGGTAAGTCAGTTGCAACATGGGTTTAGGTAACCCAAGCTTTCCCATGGCATCTAGGGCACGTTACCTTTCGTAATCACCATTGCTACCAATTTACCGCACCGTTGTTGATGGAAGGTCTCGGTGGGAATCGAACTCATGACACTTAGAATGAATAGCGGTTGCTTACACCGTTCAACTATCCCGCCGGTTATGTAACCCTTGTTTTCTATTGTATTCAACTTGTAAGCAATTATTCCTGTATAAAAATATCAACCTTAGAAATGAAAAGCATGCGTCAGTTCCTAGAGATAGAATTTCGAGTAAATATTTTGCTCCACTATTTATAAGTCTATATGGAACGATTGGTGAGAGAAAACTAGAAATAAAGATATATGATATCATTTATTACCCGAATCTCATTCCTCTCTAGTTCTTCTTTTGAATCTGAAAGTGAAAATAGCTGCGGCTCAAAAAACGTAAGAAAAAAAATGAAAAAAAATATTTTTCGAAAGAAAATGAAAATTAAGCTTTTTATTCTTGTCATTTGAAGATAGCTTTTTATTAGGTATGAGCAATTGTGCGATTAGTGACCACACTGCGTTATTTCATTGTATATGACAGGTATCATCAGAGATTGCATGAAGCCGGGAACAACTTTCAAAAACATATTTTTGATTTCGATCAAACTTTTATGTGGAAGTATACTAGGGATGAGAATTCCATCAATCCGGGTCCCAGGTCGCAGAACCGGCTTTTAGGGATTTTCCGGCTCCAAAACCGGAATTTACGTAACTTCCTTCAAAATGTCTGGTGCTCAAAAAATTCGGAAAAATATTCTTTACAATTTATCTGTTGCACACAAAAGTCGTAATGGGGCACAAAAAAAGTTCTGATGAAAAAACCTAAAAATATATCAAACAAAAAAAATTATAATTTTTATATCAAAAATAGCACAAAATTTAAGAGTGGAATATGAAAGAGCAGGTCAACATTGGTTATATAAAAAATAAAAATGGCAAAAAAGGAGCGTACGAATACCCGAAAAATCGCATCGAAACAAGGAAAACTGAGATTTTTCGATACAAAACTATCGTCTGAAGTCATTTTCGGCTTTAAACACATTCAATTCACCTCTATATTAAATAAAACGACAATACGTGACAGTCTGGCTTTTTTCATCGAGATATTTACCCATATGCGAAACTTTCCAAAAAAATCGATTTTTTTAAGAAAAAAAATTTCAAAATTTTTATGACTCAAATTTTTGCGAGCTATCATTTGGAGAATGTGTAAATAGGCCAGATCGCTCATTCTGATATGGATTATTCAATTTCGAAGATACTTTTCAATTTCAATCTTCACACAAACACATCACACAGTTCCTAATTTTTACCATTGTTCTTCGTTTTGATGGACCACCTTAAATCAAACAACTCTTTCAATAATAACTACGTATTTTGTGAATGATAGCTTTTCAAAAATTTGAGTCATAAAAATTTTGAAATTTTTTTTCTCAAAAAAATCGATTTTTTGGAAAGTTTCGCATATGGGTAAATATCTCGATGAAATAAGCCAGACTGTCACGTATTGTCGTTTTATTCAATATAGAGGTGAATTGAATGTATTTAAAGCCGAAAATGACTTCAGACGATAGTTTTGTATCGAAAAATCTCAGTTTTCCTTGTTTCGATGCGATTTTTCGGGTATTCGTACGCTCCTTTTTTGCCATTTTTATTTTTTTATATATCCAATGTTGACCTGCTCTTTCATATTCCACTCTTAAATTTTGTGCTATTTTTGATATAAAAATTATAATTTTTTTTGTTTGATTTATTTTAAGGTTTTTTTCATCAGAACTTTTTTTGTGCCCCATTACGACTTTTGTGTGCAACAGATAAATTGTAGAGAATATTTTTCCAAATTTTTTGAGCACAAGAACGACTTTCTAGCTACTTGAAGGAAGTTACGTAAATTCCGGTTTTGGAGCCGGAAAATCCCTAAAAGCCGGTTCTGCGACCTGGGACCCGGATTGATGGAATAGTAAACTTCCACATAAAAGTTTGATCGAAATCAAAAATATGTTTTTGAAAGTTGTTCCTCAGGGGGTCTATTTTCATGCAATCTCTCGTGATACCTGTCATATAAATTTAAATAGGTATCCAACTCTGTATATGCTCACTAGTCGTGCGACCGGTGTATATTGTACATCCTGACAATATTACATGTAACTGTGAATAGTGACCTCTAAATATAAACAGATTCAAACAAGCTATATAAACAGGCGAAAATGCGGTGAATAACTTCAGACCGTTGATAATTTATTGGCTCATGATCCGACATCGCTATTTTTCCGCTTGATATAATATTTGCGATACTGGTCATTGAAATAGATTATAATTATAGGATTTGCAACAGGAAAAATTAAGAATTGATAGGAGAGAATCCAATGAATCCAAATAGGATTTGACCAGTGGACAAATATTGTGATTACACGGTAGAAGGAAGGCATGAGTGTAGAGATGAGAGGAAGAAGAGCCTGATATGTCA
This sequence comes from Pristionchus fissidentatus, assembly GCA_036245785.1. Taxonomy (NCBI): domain Eukaryota; kingdom Metazoa; phylum Nematoda; class Chromadorea; order Rhabditida; family Neodiplogasteridae; genus Pristionchus; species Pristionchus fissidentatus. The sequence goes on from BTSY01000004.1 coordinate 10,827,082, forward strand.
TATTTGAATTTATCCGGGTAAATCTTGCGGAAATCGGTTCAAAATGCAAATCGATGTCTATCTAAATATTAGAGGAGACTAGATAGATTCCCTAAGATCATATGGAAATGGTATAAGTTTAATTTTACAAAATAAATAAAAAAAGTATGAATAAAATTATGTAGTTCTGAAATAATAGAAAATTGAAAGATGCAACCTGTGCGATAAGCAGGTTGAAGTGTTTTCGCTGTTTGCGCATTGTTGCCTCTGATCTCATACCATCCTTAATTATTTTATTAATTTTTTTTCAAAATTCTTAAAAACTACTTAAAAACTATTTTATTTGCGCTGATTTTATTATATTAATTTTGATGCTACTTTTGAAGCATTTTATGGCTCTTTCTAAGCTGAAATAAAGATCGCTTATCCAGATTTGAAGTTTCATTCAGTTAATTATTGATCGTACTTTGATGATAGCGTTGATGCGTAATCCGGATGCTATTACGGTACAGGACGCCCCTCCTATCACAAATGAGGTCGTTGAAGCAGCGAGAAGGGACAGAATTGTTGTCGCCAAATCCGGCTGAAATATAAAACAAAACTAGTTACACACATGCGTCCTATATTATATTTTACGGAGGTGCACAAACGAACTTCTTGTGAGAAGTCAATAGCAGCAATGATGCGGATGTCGACTTCCCTTCCGTTTTCGGTACGAAGCAGCTCAAGGATGTTCGTGGACAGACGATCAGAGACTGGATACGCGGAAACAGCAATCAGAGTCGGACCCACGAAACAGAAGATCTGCAGTATCATTTACATTCGACAAGAATTTAGAGTTTGAAGTGAATAGAAGTTTCGGGAACGCGTGGAACGCAGTCAATTAATGTAAACAGTTTTGCATCAAGGCGATGTGCTGCAATTTCACAGCCGACCGTATACGTGCCGAGCAATATCTTCTGATTGACATACCTATTTATTTATAATTATCTTGGCAAACAAATTGTTGACGTTCGCTGCCATTCAGAACGCAGAGAGCGTCAACATTGAATTTAAAATAAATGTAAAATGAATCTAATTGCGCGAAGTCACAAGCTTTCCTGACTCAGGAGTGTTGACATCTCCTAATAATGGGTAACTTGATGTTTCCATCACGTCTCCCATTATTAGGAGATGTGAACAGTCCTGAGCAAGATTTCAATTTCGCATGCTCTCTTAGAAGTAGGCAACATCTCCTGAGTAAGCAAAGTTGGAGAGTTCGCGCAAAGTGTTCTTCTTCCAATTCTCTAAGGAACACTTACAAAGTAGCCCGATGTTAGAAGCACGCCGCTGCTGCGATGAAACAACCACAGACAATCGGACCTGGAACGAATATTTTTTTAAATGTTAAATTGAAATTAGAATATTTGTCCTTCTGAAATGTCAGCCGTGCTGATAATGAACAAGAAAGGGAGGTTTCAAGCTTCTCAATTTTATGGATTGCTCGCCTTGTGAGCAGGAAAAGACGGTAGAGATAACTATAGGCGACCACGATGACGAGACCACTCATTAAACTCACCCAGATTGTGTAGAGCACAATCAACACCTAAAGAAATAAATATATAGTATGTGAATTTAGAGGAGAGCCAATAGTCAAAGCTATTTACTTATGCTAAAGCAGAAAAAAATATGTATTGAATTTCCGAGTAAACTTGCGTAATAAAGATAGACTGAACCATTGGATCGTCAATGTATTTGGCAGTCGCTGAGCCAAAGATGTAGTGGTTGTTCGAGTAGTAGAACTGGAAAATCTAGACATAAAAAAGTTTTCTCTGAAAAGGTCGAAAGATAAATCTTCCAAGACAACGAAATAGAATGGGATGCATTCTCTCACCGGAGCAATCAGCAGTTCCACGGTGGCGTATATGAGATCGATTGCGATGAAAACGTAGAAGAATCGACGATAAGCGCAGAGTTTCCCGCTCTTCTTGTAGACGAGATAGCAGAGTTGCGTGTTCAGCAACAGAGAAATGAGGAAAACGCCAGCTGCAGTAGTCGACAGAGAGACGCGGTCCATCTGGAACAAACAATGCCATCGCTTCACCTCAAATGAGAAATTGTCGATGAACAATACACATAAGTGATAAAATATTATTTTCACAGCGAGATTGTATTGAGGTTGAAATTTGCAATGATTTATGCAAGCTTCCGGGTACATGATCGATGAATTGGGTTGTGGTAGCCGGGGACAGCTTTGGCCCAGGGGCCAAAACTTCTCTTCAGCCTTTTCCTACGTCCGGAGCACTTTTTTCCACATCTCCAACATTCCCCATCTCAAACGGAAGAAGTTAAACAATCTCGTTAATTTGCATTAAACTGGTTTGAACACTCGGGAGCGATTTAGAAAATTTTGAAATTTATTTTGGATTTAGGATTCGATTCGAAAGAAAAATTGAGAAAATTGAACAACTTTGATTTCGATTTAAAGCGGTATCGCAAATGTATTGCAGCGTGAGAGACAAAATAACACAAAACGGACAGTTTGATGGCTTTTCATTGTGGTTTGGCAACTTGAATTTCGCAAAACAAAGGCGGGCACCCAAATCTTGGGGGACAAAATCGGAACGGACAAAAACGGCTTATAACTTTGTTCACTAATTAGTTAATTTGTGGGTTTGAAAGAACTCGCGGTCATGATTAGGGATGTGGAAGGAAGAGTGAGAGGAAGACCTTCCTCTCTCTCGCCATTGTGATTATGGTAATGGTGGATTGGAAGGAAGAGTAGGGTGGGCCGGGCGAACTGTCCCGGAAGAGTTGACGATCTTTGGGAAGAGTAGCTCTTTCCAAGAAGAGGAATTTTGTAGAAATTTGTGTCTTCTAATATTCATAAGCACCCTCCTAATCCATTGGAAGCTGTTTACAATGTCCTGAACATGCATTTGCATTGAAATCTGTTGACACTCTTACTCTTTTGGAAGAGTAAGATCAATTAGCATGCGCCTGTCTCACTCTTCCCTCTTCCTTCCCCATCCCATGATAACACTAAAGTTGAGTAATGTAGAAATGTTTAGATCAGTTATATAGCTCGTTGCGGTTTTGTCACTCCCCCCCAAATCTTGATGGAGAATATTTATAACCAAAAAAACAAATATAAACCCACGACATTCTCCTCGACAAATAATCGCGATTTAAAGAAAACGAGCTCGAGTATTTAATTGATACGGCAAAATTGAATCACCTAAAGGAGGTGGCTCCTACAACTGTGTGATGCGCAGAAATGCAGTCTTACACGCGCAACCTAATTTCAGTTGTTGCCCGCAGTCTTTTCTTCCCTACTTTTACGCATTCCGAAAAGGCCTCCAAAACAGCCGTGCCATGCCACTAGAAAGGAAACTAAAACGCGAGGAAGTGAAATGTTGTGACGTCTGGTAACTTCTCATAAATTCCATGAATTCATCCTATTCTGCACGACCAGGTGAATATTATTTTAATTTTCAAAATATTGTAGAGGATGTGGATGAAGAGTAATTCCAGAAAAGTTTATTATTTTAAAAAGTATAACCTGAAAAAAATAAACAATATACGAGACAAAATTATTCAACAATTAGGAAAAAGCGGCAATTGCTACGGGGAAGGGGAACAATATCAGAAGAAATGATTGCAAAGTAATTAATGCGGGGAAAATAATTGAACGGAAGAAGGGCAAAATGAGTGACGGTCGATAACATAAAACGAAAAGCGGTAAGCGGGTTTGCACACAAGTGAGCAATTGAATTAGATGAAAACGAAAATACAGCGTCCTCCTTTAAAGGTCAACAAAACAGCGATGCCATGCCACTAGAGAGTAAACTAAAAATTCGAGGAAGTGAAATGGTGTGCCGTGACATAACTGCTCGTGAACAAAATGCGATCACAGCATTTGCACAAACTTACCGCTTTATAACAGAATATTAAAGAGGGCAAGGATAGCAAAGAGAACTTTTAGAACGGAATATTTTTAAAAAAAAATAATATACGAATAAGAAACGATTCAACGAAGAGGAAAGAATGACTGTCGCAGTTTGAGAAAGAAAGGAAATGAGGGAGAAAAGACGAAGCCACTTCATAATGGCTACGTACACGTGATTCCAAACCGACAGAACAGGGATAGAGCGAGAGAGTGTGCGAAAGTGAGAGAGTCTCTCTTCATTTCACACGCTCTTTCACTCCAAAGCCCTTTCTGTAAGGTTGACCGGCCTGTGGAATAATGTGCGTAGTTGTGGGAATTATTGGAATAGAGAAGAGCAAAATGAGCGAAGACCAACAACTAAAGATTCATTATACATAAAGCATGTATTAAACGGTCTTATGCGTTGCGAAGTTAGAGATTGGCGGAGAAGCGATGGAAATTCAGCGTGAGTGAGCCGGTAAAGTGTCAACAAACGACGGAAATTGCACGCCAAAATGAATTCGGTAGCCAGCCGAGTTAGCAATACGAGGATGCATCTTCACATCCATTTGATGTGAACTTTTGTTTTTTTGTGTCCATCATCTGCCATAGGCGAGCGAATTTTTATAACATTTTATCTTTCTTGGCACACAATCTAAAACAACCGAATGTGCTGAGTAATGAACTTTCTAGTGCCTTATAATTCGGCCCAATAAATATACAATAATATTCGTTATCAAGAGGGGTTCGCGTTCACAGGGGAATCGAATGGGACTAACTAGAGTGCGCTAGTCGGGTCGGGAAATCGGGAAATGACCGGTACCTTTTCCTCATTTTGCGCAAAGTGAGCCGACCCGATACATTCGCCAAATTTCCCGATACCTTTTCATCTCCGGCACAGTAAATCAACCATAATAGCCCATAACTGCTATAAAAAGTGAAACATGAACAATATTATAGTAAAGGGAACATGCTAGACGCTTCCTAACGTTGGATAGAAGCGTTTCTGCGTCTATCAGTTCGTCTTCGCGCAACATCATTTGAAAAGCTATTTCAGCTCCCTGAAACAATTTTTCTCATTTTTGAACGATTTCCGCTAGTAATCGCTAGTTAGTATGGCATTGAGAAATTTGGGAGGTAGAACACCAAATTTACTACTCATTGATATCTCGACGGGACTCGAGTATATGTCGAGTTCTCAGGTAGGCAAGAGAAAAAAGACAAGACTAATTATAAAATTAAAAGAAGCTGATGTTTCCGGGATGTAGTTTGGCTCTGTAAAGAAATGAATCATCACATATTATAAATCTTACCCTAGACGGCTATTTTAGCATATTATTGAAAAATACATATAATACGTACATAAATCATACAAGCTGCAGCGAATTTTTCTCTTCTCGTGTCGTGTCTTCTATCTGTTATCATGCGCAGCGTATTAGGTCACATTAGTAACGAGACCAGGGGTGTTTTCTGACGATACTGAAAGATAAAAGTTGAACTGAGAAATATAGGGGAAGGATAATAAGGAATCAACGTCACATTCCGGGTGTCGGCTCTTTGAGCGGAAGCCGATGTTTTAAGACGGCATTTTATGTCAATATAAACAATAGAACACAGAAAACGATGTGAAAATAGATAATTCAAACCTACTTGTGCTGAGAAGAGACCGTCTCGCGAGACGACGAACGGGCGAAATGAGAGGGAATAAGTGAATTAGCATGCACTAGTACTCACTGTCAAATGATAGTCGAATAAGCACTATCAACGTTATTTTCGCAGGCCGGAGCCAAAAAGGTATCGGGAAATCGAGCAAATGTATCGGGAAGTCCTCCCAATCATTCCGATCATTCGGGTAAAAAATGTATCGGGAAGTCTCACTTTGCGCACTCTAGGACTAACGACGTTGAAAAGGCTCATTATTTTCTGTCGATTTTAATCTGAAGAGCGAGTCATCTTGAATGGTTTTCGAGGTGAGGATCGGTCTCTTGTTGGATAGTGAGTGGCAATAAGAGACGATCTTAATAGTCGAATAGGAAATTTCAAGGAGTCCATACGTCAGAATCTCGTGCGAAACAGGGATCTTGGATTGGAACTTGAACCAGAGTCCTCCAAACTCGAGTCATCGATCTTAGAGAGAATCAAGGAGATCTAAGAGAGAATCTTAGAGAGAATTCTGCCCTTTATACTAAATTCAGATTTTTTTCGAAAACAAACTCCTTGGAAGTGAGAGATGTCATACATAAGATGTGAAGTGTGACAATGTGAACAAAAAATAGACGCGTCGTTTGGTGGAAAGAAACGTGTTAAGAAGAAAGAGAAAGAATCGTCTATGGAGGAGCGAGAAAGCGTGGCTCTACGAGTTCGCAAGCTATACAAGTTACTGTAAATAGTGATTTTTGACTCCCCAGCCATACAATTCAGATTATATCCTTCTTTGTCGCTTTTTTTCTCTCGTTTCTTGGTAGTGTATTTGTCGCATTCCTCTTGTTCATGTGCGAATCTATTCATAACTTCCTTCTCCCTCCGTGGATGTTCAACGGAGCAAAACAGAGAAAAGTGAAAATATTTGCTGTAATCGGAGGTAGAACTCCCCTCCCTTCCAAATCCAATTATCGCACTAGTTTTAAAAATAGTGCAAATGGGGGATCACTCAATTGGACGGTGGAGTATCGATGACCATTCCATTGTACAATAGATATGCCCCGCGCCCCTCATGAAGAGAGCAGCTGTGTTTTTATATATTTTATCTGGCGAAAGGTTCTGATTCATTTTTGGCGTAAGGTTCTGATTCAGAAAGCCCCGTCTCCTTCTCGATCTTTCCGCGTTTCACACAATTTTTTCAACTAAATGTAGTATTTGGTCGAAGACATTTTTATAGGTAAGCAACTATATGATGCGATGAAAAAACGAATATAGAAGTGGCTCTTTCTTTAGCCAGTTCTCTGTTAAAAAAACATGTATGCACGTGACAGCAAAACAAATGGATCAAAAGAAGCTGAAACTGGGCAGTCAACGTCGCTTACCTGCACAAATATGTATGAATAATAAATTATGCAGTTCGCGAGTGAGAGCAAGACGAAGGGGGAAAAACCTAAAAAGAAAAAAATTCTTTAAAATATCGAGCCTATGGTCATTGGTGAATCTTTGGCACCACCCCATTACATAAATGTGTTCGGTACTCATCATTGATGTAAATAATAATGACGGGATCACAGTATCATGGCCAATGCATTGAAGGAAATGCACTCCATGCACGCGTGGTGTGCCTTTCTACCGTATGCCGCTAAAGAGTGGTTGAAACAGAAGTCTCACCAAAAATCAGCAAGAGAAGTTGCACGGGGTGGGGTCGAACCCCCGTCCCCTAGATTAACATTGAAGAAACTTACCTCTGAGCCAAGTGGGCCGATGCAACACTTATCAACTTAGCTCGCCCCCCTTGCGGAATCGCTTCAGTGGATTCCTCTAGATACTGGGGGAGCACTACCTACAGTACGCTAAAATTCGTGGTAAGAGAAAATCATATCTCAAATAACCATTTTCAAACTTCCCGGGCAGGGTCTACACCACATTTTGTTTCTTCACTATTTTCTTAAAGGGACCAGGGGGGGGGCAACGAAAAAATAAGTTATTTTTAAATAAAAGAAAATCCTGTTCCCGGAAGAATGCTAAAAACCGCATATTTTTGCGATTTTTTTGAAATTAGTTATGATTTTTCGCATTTTGTCTGGGAGTGGTCAAAACCCCAATATTCCTCTTTTCCAATCAAAATCTAATCATTCGACCAAATTATATTGCTTTCTGTCTTTTCGGAAATAGGTGACGCACCGTTCCTGGGGCTAATTTCTCATTAAAATTACTAATTGTAAAAAAATGCTAAAAATTTAATTTTTTCTTCATTTTTCATTCGACCGTAGTGAGTAAAGATCATTAAAAAATTATAAAAATTAAAAATCTGTTTTAGTTCGCTGCCTGGTCCCTTTAACATTCATGGTACTGGGATTAGCGACAGGGAAAATCATGAAGGCTTGCTAAGGGAATCCAAGTCAGACGATCCATGGAAAATTAATACAGTGATTACGTTTATCACATTTCTACTCATAAGTTTTGTTCAAACTTTAGCTATTTATAGCACTACTAATCTCCGTGCGTTAACGTCAATTTCGCGGGCACACATAAATTGTTCACTAACGGACAGTTGACGACATCATCATCCAGTAGTATTCACAAAAACATAGTCACGTATTTTTGGCGATTACCCGATAATTCTCCTATTTTCATTTCTCCGCATCTTTTCTGAGTGCATAACGCACTGCACGTCATCAGTATCTCTTGGTGCCCCTGCAGAAAACAAAAAGAACCAACGTGCTCTACAAAATACTCCAATCTCCACTCTGCTCACTAATGGTCTACACTACAACGAGCCGGTAGAGAATAGGTATGCAAATATTAATATGAATACAAATGCTTGTCTATTGTCATTATAAGTTATAGTGTGAATATTCAAAACAGAGACGAAATAATGTTGAGGAAAGCAGCTGTGATCGCCTGAAAATCTCACAATTCAATTTTAAGCAAATCAACATCCCTTATAATGTTATAAGCGATAAATGTTCGCGAACTTCTAATAGATTATAAGCGTCGTAAATTAACGAAAACGATCTTGGCTCACTCCAGACTAATTGCAAATCACAGAACAACAAACAAAATAATACGGATAACCTTTTTTTCACACATATTTAGGTGTACGTTAAGGAAAGGATGTTGATGCAAAGGGAAATTACGTGAAGTGATGGACAATTTTTGAACTTGGCTCGTTTTTCTCTGTCGAAGCGACATGTGAACGAGAACAATATAATGGAAAATCAAGGAAATTGAAAGGGAACATTCAGCATTACTCACCTGCACAAACAAAAGGAACAATATTAAATGGCATCGCTCGGAATTACAGAATGAAGACCAAAAGTGAAAACAAATTAGTCTATGTTTTAGTCGTTGGTACTTCGTTTGCGACTCCCCTATTACATAATTGTTTTCGATAATCATCATTGAAGTAAATAATAATGAGCGGATTTGCGACTGGGAAAAGCATAAAGGGATAAGAAAGCAACCAATGCATCCAAATAGGATTGGACCAGTGGACAAAAAGTGTGAAGACTCGATAGAAGACCGGTAGAAGTGTTGAGACAAATGGAAGCAGTGCCTGAACAAATTGTATTGCCACATTTATATTTTTAATGGACGAATACATGCAGCATCAGTCACCTCACGAGTGGCACTGACCAAGAATATTATCCGGCACAGGGCCAATTTTTAATATTCGTTTTTTTCTGTTCGTATATCTCTAGGTCCAACAAAGATCCCTGCCAGATATTAAAGTTACCGGGAATCCACGGAATAATTTTGAATTCGCGGTATTCCCTGATGATCAATGGCGAGCGTCGCGTGTCGCGTCGCGGTCTTTCTTGAAAGCTCTTTTTCTCATTCGATGTTTTTGTTATATAAATTCTAATACGACAATAAATTTCAATAAATAATGAGGCATAAGTATGCAAAAAAAAAGAAGCGAAAAAAGGCTGGAGCGCAATAAGACAACATGATGAAATTTTCACATTTGAATTTACGCGAACTTTCCTGATGTTCAGTGCTCTATTTTCGGACATTTGGAGCTGTGTCACGGCCTAATTATCGATTTTTGACATTTTTTGCTTCGACAGCCTTTCTTTTACGGCAATTGTCTATTCGATTCCGTCGTTAGATCAGACACCAAAAATGTGGATTCCCGGTAACTTTAAGCCTGTTTCTAACCTGTGCGATGAGCATATTGAGGTGCTTTCGCTGTTTTCTCATCGTAGACGACGATCGCATTCCAATCTATATTATTTCAATTTCTTTTCGATTAAGAAATTTCCAGGAACCTTTATGAAAGCGTTGATCCGAAAGCCGCACGCAACAATCACGAACCAAGCTGCTCCTAGCACAAAAGAACTGATGGTGGCTGATAGGGAGGAGAGCAGAGCACTCAATGAGTCGCGCTGAATTAGTGGTTAATTTGCTGACAATGAGTGGGAGTGATACTAATAAGCGATGGTATTTGGGTCATACACTCTTAGGTGGTCAAAATTATTCATCTTTGAAAAAATCAAAAAAATAATTAACATCCAACATTCACAATTTGAAATATATTTGGCACTCCACTTATTCTATATTGTATTATGTCTTAAAAGATTGCTAATATAACCTCGGCTTCAAAATCGACTGCTAAAATGATGCGGGCGTTGAATTCGGTGCCGTTGTTTGCACTGAGCGCGTCGCGGATGTCCGCGCGTAGGTGATGCGTGACAGGGTATGAGGAGGCCATGATAAGTGCCGGACTGACGAAACTGCAGACCTGCATGGAAACTAGTATAAATAATTCTTTTCCGCATGCAAAACAAATGCTGTTCATTAGGGTTGCTTGTTCGGCTTTCGTGAAACGGACTATTGCTTACTCTCTGGCAGTCTGCCCCCGTGAAACGGAGAGGAGAAAGTTTCACGGAAAACGGCCCGTTTTGGAGGTAGAAATAAATTCAATGTGTGACCCAGAATGAAAATAATGAAGACGAATGAAAATGAAACGGGATAAATTGTATAGGTGCCGTGCTCCCATTTCTGATTTTTCTGCAATCGCCGTATCTCCCAAGAGGCTGTTCTCTCCAAAACGGCCGTTTTCCGTAAAACGGAGAGAAGTGCCAGGGGGTAAGAGAAAGACAGTTTCACCGAAAAGGAATCCTTTCAGTCAACCCTACTGTTCAATGAACATTGGCATCAATGTTGTCTATCACTTCTCTATCGTTCCTATAATGCTAAACGCACTTTTTTGTAGATCTATGAACATGTGAATACCCGTCATTGGAAAGCCCACCCGGCATATATTTCTTTCTAATTATCTCTTTTGTACTTACAAAATGACACGATGCTAGCAACACGCCTCTGCGTCGATTAAACAGCCACACATATTCAGACCTGAATGAAAATAAAATAAGCACCCTGTAATGTATATACGTGTCTCACACAATATTCTGTGGAGCAAAAGCCAAAAAGAGGAGAAAAAAAAGTTGATTGGGCTGCGGCTCACTGTTTGTTGTTCACACGGTTTCTTAATAAGACACGAAAAGCAAACTGCATAATGAAAACTATTACTGGATTTGTTTTCGTTTTCCAATTCGATCTTTAGAGATTTTAGTTGTTTTAATGGTTCTGTTAATCGTGTTCCCAAGTAGCACCTGTCGTCTCAAAGTACAGCAAGCACACGATATTCTAGGGGTAAGATAACCTTACAATTAGTACACAATCAACCATTAACACAACTAAGATAACGAAATTCTCAACTTAATATTATCGGATAGGCATGCTAAAATCAAGAATGTAAATTGGCTTGCCTCGTAAGAAGGAAGAGACGATAGAGGTAGCTATAAGCGACGACTATCACAAGGCCCGTCATGAGACTCACCCATAAGACGTAGAGGATGGCCAACATCTCAATGAATAATTACCCCTCTAGAACGGTAAACGAAACCTGTTCTGTCCCAAAAAAAATTTTAAAAAAGAGAGAAAACCTTCGCGTTGTCCACCCATTCCGCAGTCACTGCACCCAGAGTAATAAAACTGGAAGGAAACAATCTCTTGATTGTATTAGTACGAAATCTTCTTTATTCTACATATTCGAAGAAATATAACAATCAAAAGTTAATAAATCTCACCGGTGCGAGTAGCCATTCAATTGTCGAATAACAAAGATCGATAGCGACGAAAATGTAGAAGAAGCGATGGTATGTACCCAATTTATCGCTTTTTGTGCACACAAGGTAACATAGCAAGGCGTTGAGAAGCAGGGAACCCACAAAAATTAGTCCTGCTGTCTTTGACAGATAGATACTGTCCATCTGAAAGAAAAATTTTAGGGCGTTTCTAAACCGCGTACGAATGCTATATCAGTTATCGTTAATTTTATCATGCTCTGTAATAAGAAAATTCAATGTCATTAAGAACAAAAATTATCCAACCAGAGAAGAAGGAAATGAATTATGGTAGAGTAGGCGAGGCGTTTTCACTTTAACGCACCAGATACAAAATTATATAATGGACAAGGTCACTTTGAGGAAGCTTCTAAACTACAGGAAAGTACAAAAAAACAGGTACCAGTATATGTTCAATTCTTAGAAAAGAAAATCATAGCCTGCATTCATAGTAATACCAAGAAGAAACGCAGGATGAGACCGCATTTAAGCGTTCGTCCATAGAAAAATAACAAGGAAAAGAAAAAGCAAAAAAATGTGGTGAATTGAAAATGAGAAAGGAAGTGAGCGATGAGGAAATGTTTTGTTGGTGAGTAAATTAGACGTTTGCAGAACACGCGAATACATACTGAGGAAAGAAGCGTTGGATAGTACAAGCTATGATGGAATATAAGGACAATACGCAGTAGAACATTATCTCTTTGTTCTGGCGTTGCGAAAGCAAACAGAACAGAACAAATCCACAAAGAAGGAAAAACACAAATTCTGGATTAACTACACTCTTACTTCTTCGGTACATTCGCGATTAGCCCCGGTGAAAATCCAATAAATTTATAATATAGAAATTCAAATATCCATTCTGTAACGTTCCTACATCGAGGATCGTTTCGAAAAGATAACGTGTATATAATTGCCGTTTTCATCGGATTCAGGGGGAATAATCCATTTTCCCTATCTCTCTTCTTATCATTGCACATTTTTGTGCTGCGCGCCTTTTGGACCTCGTTATACTACGATAATCTCTCGGTTTCTCGGTTTTCTCATCACACAAACTCTAAACAACGATATCATCTCAGAGATTATGAATGCGATGAAGAACCAATCTTTCGCCTTTTAAAAATTACAGTAATGTAGTCTCAAATATATTTGTATTTAGCGTGATTACTATCTGTTTCTTTTTTTATAAAACACTCTACACGCCTTTTTATCAAGCCTCCTCATGAAATCCATGCCCCGTTTTGACTATTATTAGCAATACTAAACTTGGCGGGTCATTTTCGCGTTTTCGCTTGGTTCACTAACAGACGGTTGATAAAATCATCATGCACTGTTATTCATAACAATACAAATGTTCACGTATTGTTATTGTCCGTCCAATCATTACACTTCATTTATTTCCTCTGCACATCATCTCAGCGCATGAGCGTTATCTGAGCGCATGGTGCACCTCACAACATCGCTTGTTGTCCCCTACAGAATACGATAAGATCCCAACACCAAAGTGCTCTACAAAATACTACAATCCCCGCCCTAAGCACTAATGGCCGTCCCTAAAACCAGTGAAAAACCGTGCAAATATCAATGTGAGTGCGCGTGTCCATTGACATCAAAAAGAATGATGCCGATCACGCCCGCTTTCTACTAATAATGATCGCGATAAGATGGAACCTGCGCGATATCATGTCGTGATAAAAAGGAGTGCGCCAGAGGCCACTTGACTGGTTCTGAGTTCCGAGTTCTCCGTTGTCTCCTATCCCGAATAACTGATGCTAAGAAGGTACTTTTCCCCATCATTCCATCTTATAGTTTTTTTAAATAAATGATTGTCGAAATCTTTGATTTCCTCCCGTAATGCTCTCGTAAGTTCACGAAACAAAGTGATGTTATGTCAGGGAAAGTCACGAGCTCCAGCGATGACACTTGGACTATTCTCATTTAGACGTGCAGTGCCCAAGAAAACGCTGGAACCGAAGGAGAACGGGAACTGCTCGTGCTTCACAAACACTGCAAAATAGTGAGAAACCCAATATTAAATATATATTCAACCCATATTCCCCTTTGCCCCATTGGTTAGAACAACTAACTACACTCTGCAACGTTTTGCAGATTGAGCATAAAGCAGCTACTTGTATACCAAACATAATAGACCAACCACGCGTATGTTTTGTGTTATGCATGTCTATGTTATTATAAATATTTGTTGTTATCATGTCTATGTTATTATAAATATTTGTTGTTATTCCAGCTATCACAAATAGAATATCGCGATCTCAATTTTTAATGCTGCGCAAATTTCGATGAAAAATAGGTGAAAAATCCGAAAGTTCCTCCGTTTCGTACATTTTGATCTTTCAAACTTGATACTTCTATGGTAGAATAGGTTTTCGAGCATTTTTCCTTTGATTTTAAGTGAAGGTTGAGCATAGTTAGACGAGTTTACTTGCCCTATGCACAGAAAATGCGCTCGCGATAGCTAATTTGTTTTCTGCAAAAAGAAGCTTTATAGATGCAATGACAACTGGAGTGACACACGTTGATTATATCCAGAGAAAAAAGATCTATATATTTTTCGCGTTTCATTCAGGAATGGTCACCAGACAATATACGGATAGAGGTCGAAAGACAATCGTTATGGAGGTTGAGATAATCATATCTATATTTATACTTTTCTGAATACTGTATATATTCTAATATCCGTGATGGTGCGATTGACTTATTTTGGACACCATATTAAACTGGTGCCGTCCAGCTATTTCCGAATCGGAATCAATATCATTTCCATGTATCTCAATGAAACAGCAATAATACTGTCATCCCTCTTTATGTGTGCAAAATAAGCATCTGCAAATAATATTTATCATCAAATCTCATAGAGATCAGCAACAAATGCCGGCATGACACATCTCAGACGGCGGGGTCAGTCTATTATGGCTGATGAATCATCAGTGATCAAAAGGAATACGCAAAGCTCTCAATGTCGTCAGTGCATGACGGTGTGAGGAAGTAAGAGAAAATAAATACTAAATTAAGTCAGATGGGAATTATCGCGATTTGTCGCTGGCGACTGTGGAAGAGCTAGAGCAGGGCTCGTTTTTCTTTGCTAGTGTTGTCTTCTTGGGGACCGGCCGTCGAGAAGCGATCATTCCAAGGGTCATCGGAGGCGCTCGAGACTTGTCCTTTAAAAATATCAACAGTTAGTATCTTTCATTTGAACATTCACTCGAAACTATGTCGATTCACATCATTCCACAACCTTTCAGATAGGGCTTTGGAGTAGGAGAGCGTGTGAAATCGAAAGACACTCTCTCGCTCTAACCCTGGTCTGCTGGTTTGGAATCATGTGGATTTTTGAAGAGAGAACACATAGAATAAAGAAGTACTTACCTTCTTGGCATCCGTCTTCTTGCTGAGAACGAGGGAGAATGGCATTTTCGAAAGTTGACAGAGTAGAAGAGGGCTCAAGATATTGCGGGTCGAACAAATGGGATCACTGAGGGTAGAATCACGCCCTCTTATCACGTAATGGCGATCTTTATCAGTGTAAGGCGGACGTGGCCGGCATCATTTTGGTGATTATCAATGGACACGCACTTGGGCGCTCCATTTTTCGCACATACTCTCTGCCTCTTTGTCGTCGACCCCCCTAGCATAGATTGAAGTCTGTGTCGCTAGCGCGCTGATATAGTGATTTTTTCGTTCCCAGAGAGGGTCCAAAAAGTAGCCGAAATAGGAGTGTGCTCGATTCTTCTAAAAGACACGGTAAATCAGACATATTAAATACAAAAGATTACTGTAATATTAAATTGCTTTTAGGGTTGGTTTTCAACCATCCGTATTTCGACATTATATCAACTCAGTTGATACAAATAAATCCCGTCTGATAGTAACACGTGTGTAGTGGTGACTGATTTGACAGGACTGGTTTCTAGGGAAAGAGACAGCTTCAATGCGATGATCAAAGTTCTTGGACAGTGGTCGACGTCTTTTGTATCCATGTGGTGCGGGTCGACATGTCGACTCTGAAATGAGGTAGCAAAGCATATGAAGACTTCGATTCCGTCTATCGAAAATCTTATCCACTACACTTCTGTGAAAATTTCATTTTTTTTGCATTTATGTGAATGACTCTTCATGAAGAGTCTGCGAATTTTCTGGTTTTCGGTGGTTTTTTTTTCACTACGCCACTTCGTGGCTCCGTGGCAACTTTTTTCGATCGCTCTCAGCCTCACGAGCCTTTCACAACGGAAACGCAGGATACAGTGCGTTCAGAACTTTTAGAACAATTTCAGAGACGTTTCGTGTGATCCCCTACGCTCTCTGAATAATTTTGGAAGTTTTCGAAATTTTCGATTTTTCTCACGTTAAAACATGTTAGAACACGTTCAGACTCGTTTCTGACAACATCGTAAAACACTTTTCCTGTGATCACCTACGCTCTGCGCATCAATTGGAAACTTTTCGAAATTTTCGATTTTTCACGTTAAAACTCGGCAAAACAGGTGAAAACGTGTTTCACGATACTCAAAAACGTGTCAGGGCGCATTCTGGCACTTGCGAAAAATGCGGCAAAAGCTTTGCCCGCGGCGGGGGTCGAACCTGGGGGTCTCGGATTCAAAGTCTGACGCGTTATCCACTTGGCTATGAAATTAGCGGATTTTTATATTAAAATTTTGAAAGGTTTTCTGAGCAGTTATCATATGCAAAAGGTTCTGAGAAGATTGCGCACATTTGAAGCGATTTATGGCGAAAATGGAAAAATGTCCGTCACGCTGAAACAAAAAAAAACATACAGACAGACAGACAGACAGACACAATCATTTTCTATAAGTGGAGGAACTGATTTAACGTCTATTTCCACAGCAGTAATTAATTACTTCATGCATGCGACGAAGTAATTTTTCCCTGAGTGTATTGTTCAATGTATGCATCATGTGCCTCTTTCTTCGAGGTTCTGAAGAACATCAATTCAAGGAAAGACTATGAGGAAATGGTAGAGAGATAATTAGTCCACACACGTTATCTTTGTCGAACTTTGGCCTGCTAATCCACTGTCTTCGTCCCATTACAACCAACCATTTCATTGACACCCGAGGATCGTTATCATTTATGTCATAACGAACTTCGGGTTGATGATGGCATCGATGTTATCGTTATTCATCCTTATTGTCAACAACTTGGAATCTTGGGCGCGGCTCATCTCATTGAGCACGTGCATTCTCTCCTGCACGGGGGCTCAAACAAAAGTGGTCACGAGAATCTAATGTAGTTTCCACAGTAGAGCGCCTTATGCTGCCACAAGCTTAATAACAAAACTGTAGCAAGTAATGGATATTCACGCGTTACAGTCGCGAGCAACCTCTATTTATTCCTCCCGTGGGGAATGATGATTTATGAGCTCCCTTGTCCTGATTAACAATGGGCAATCAGCATTAGTCGATAGAGTGCGAAATGTGAGACCATGGTATCTTCATTTCGCACACTCTCTAGATCGGTCGATTGACGAGAGAGAGTGCGAAATACAGAGACCGTGGTCTCACATTTCGCACTCTACTAGTCGATTGTGCTGGGCCCCAACTATCATCAAACTACGAGAAAGCACCGATTCGCGCTCGCTCGGGGTCACCGAGACAAGGGAAAATCAAGGAAAGTTCGGTGTGTGTCCATTGATAATCACTGAAATGATGTCTCGCACGTCTCCCCCACTGATAAAGATTGGCGATACGTGATAAGACAAAGAGTGGTCCAACTCTCTCAGTCGCTCCACTTCCTCAGTTCGGAATACCCCGTCCCCATCTCTTCCCTGTCCGAATATGAACTTCTCCTGCCTACTGAAGAAGAGCGACACTACAAAGAAGGTTTGTAAGCTCTCTATAACTAAGTAATAGTGGTGCCATATTATTATCCGTAGTTCGTGATGCTTTACAGAAATACGCAGTCGAGCCAAATTGTAGTTTCAGGATAAGTCTCGAGCTCCTCCCATGGCGCTCGGTGCGATCACTTATCGGCGAACCACAGTCAAGAAGACTACAGTAAGCAATAAGAGCGGCTCTTGCTCCAGTTATTGTTCAACCACCAGCGACAAGTCGTGATTATTTTTCTGCATTCTTCGACCATAATCATTCAACTCAACAAAACTGCGGACAAATTCACCAGCTTTTAATTAATTTAATTGTCATAATAACATGTATGTGCTATTAGATTTATTGCATGTGTCATGAATATTATTTTGTCTCATGAGAACTGCTAATGAAATTTTAAAACTCCACGGCTCTCTTGTGTAAATACGTCCACACCCGGGGCGAAAGTTTCGAATTTGAGGATACATCATAATTTGCACGAGATCTTTTCTCTATGATCTCACTAATGATTCACAGAGACTGGTCTTCTCACTGATAACACGTCACTGTGTGCACAATCATAATGGGCGAAGGAGGAGAGACGAACTTTCGAAAATGTATCCAAGTCCGGTGTTCAGTTAATACAAATGAAAACAACAGTAAACAATATCGGATATGACAGTCAACGATAAAAAATCAAACAATTTTTTAAAGCAAAAGCCACATGATTCCAAACCTACAGAACAGGGTTAGGACGAGAGAGTGTGCAAAAGTGAGAGAGTCCCTCTCGATTTCACACGCTCTCTCACTCCAAAGCCCTTTCTGTAAGGTTGACCGGCCTGTGGAATGATGTGAAGCTACACCGACGACGATTTATCGCCGCCGTTGTATCGCCAATTGAACAAATGTTTGCGATAATCATCATTGAAGTAGAAGATAATGAGAGGATTTGCAACAGGGGCAATCATGAAGGGATAGGAGAGGAACCAGTGCATCCAGAGAGGATTCGACGAGAGGACGAAGAGTGTGAACACTCGATACAAGGCCGGAAGAAAAGTTGAGATGACAGGTAGCAGCGCCTGAAAAAACGCACTATTTCTAACGAGAGCTTTCGAGTCATGTTATGCTATAACAGTGCGTTCGCGTAAGAATCGCACAATTCCCAGATTTTTCGGTACAGTGTAAAAATGCAATTTGAGTTTTTCACAGTTTCAGATAGCCTTATGGATGGTCTATCGATTTCTGATAGTCTCATGTGTTGATTCATCTCATTTGCATAATTACAGCCTGTCAAAGTTGAGCTGTTTCTCAGTGTTTTGAACGCCAGTTAGTTCAATTTTAAGATAATCACTCATATAGATAGTGTAAAATGATCGCCAAAGTTTGCTTGACAACTTGGTGTCAACGGAATTCACAATTTCTGAAATTTGCATATTTCCCAAAATTTCGACCTCGATTATCTCGAAAACCAAGAAAAAAACGCCGCTGCATTTTTGATATGTTGTGGATAAAGTCGATATCTATCGAATTCTGTAACATTTGATCGATTTCGAGGGGATCCACATAGTTAAATGCATGGAAAACCGTTGAGTTATAATAGAGGAAAACCCCTCATTTCGTCTCATTCCACCCATTCTACCCCACCTGTGCGGTGCGAAATGTGAAAAATGACAGAGAGAGAGAGAGTTGACGTGACGTCACAAGCCATTGTTCTTCTCTCATTTCGCACCGCACTGGTGTGGTAGAATGGGACGAAATGAGGGGTTTCATTTTATTAGAACTCTACGGTTTTCCATGCATTTAACTATGTGGATCCCCTCGAAGTCGAACAAATGTTACAAAATTTGATAGATATCGACTGTATCCACAACATATCAAAAATGCGGAGGGTTTTTTTTCTTGGTTTTCGAGATAATCGAGGTCGAAGTTTTGGGAAATATTCAAATTTCAGAAATTGTGAATTCCGTTGACACCATGTTGTCAAGCAAACTTTGGCGATCATTTTTCGCTATCTATATGAGTGATTATCGTTAAATTTAACCAACTGGCGTTCAA
The DNA here is from genome assembly GCA_036245785.1 of Pristionchus fissidentatus. Classification (NCBI taxonomy): domain Eukaryota; kingdom Metazoa; phylum Nematoda; class Chromadorea; order Rhabditida; family Neodiplogasteridae; genus Pristionchus; species Pristionchus fissidentatus. Next base: position 10,846,635 of record BTSY01000004.1, read on the forward strand.
AATACTGAAAAACAGCTCAACTTTGACAGGCTGTAATTATGCAAATGAGATGAATCAACACATGAGACTATTAGAAATCGATAGACCATCCATAAGGATTCTAAAACTGTGAAAAAACGAAGGTCAAATTTTGCTGTACCGCGGGGGGTGCGATTCTTACGCGGACGCACTGATAAATTCTCAATGTCAGGAAAAGATATACACTAATGTGGTGTTAGTTTTCGGAAAAAGGGAATGGAAAAAGGCTAAGATTTGAATTCCCGCAATTTCTTATCTCAGTTCTCCGTGGAGCAATCGACTCAAAATTTCGTTTATAGGTGTAAAAGGGGCGAAAATTGTTATATTCGAAGTTTTGAGTCGATTGCTCCACGGAGAACTGAGATATGAAATTGCGGGAATTCAAATCTTGGCCTTTTTCCGTTTCCTTTTTCCGAAAACTAACACCACATAAGTGTTTCTGCAATTTTCGATATTCGGATGCCGACGGATGATTTGCTGGGAATTTGAAAATTTTGAACTAAGGCAAGATCCACTACCATCTCTTCATAATGTTGATAGCTTCCAGACAATTTCTTTTTAAAAATCGGTAAATGCTCGCCTGTGCAATGAGCATATTGAGGTGCTTTCGCTGCTTGCGCATTGTCGTTATCGATCGCATTCCTTTCTGAATTTGAATTTTCTTTTTTTTATAAGCATAAATAAATAGCGCCTTTTTGCACTCCGATTGGCTTTATATTTCCTACATTTAAGAATATTTTTGAAGTGCAATGCGTGAGATGTGAGACCACAGTCTCTTCATTACTCAAACGATCAGAGAGTGTGGAAGATGAAGAGACTGTGGTCTCACATCTCGCACTCTCGTGCTAACCTTTATGATGCCATTGATGAGAAGGCCCGAGACGAGAATAACGAAGCACGCGACGCCAATGACAACAGTGCTAGTCGTCGCAGCGAGGAAAGTAATCAGTGTAGTCGTTGCGTCGTGCTGAAATATTATAAGATTACATGTAATAAATTTATTAAGAGACGTGATCGGTAAGACTCGACCAAATTCGACCCTGTCCGGTCCCGGTGCGCTAGCAATGGGAACTGGGGGTGCATACTCGGGTGGATGAAAGGTCTTGTGCCCGCATTGCCCTAAACACCACTTATTTCTATTTGCCGGCTCCAGCCTAGGAGAAATATGGATTTGAGTGAAAAATGGTCGAAAAATCAAAATTTCGTAACCGATGAAGATAGACTATATATTTTATTTCCATTATGTTTAGGGTCTTAGGAGGTTACTAAACAACTATTAGGACCGAATTCTGATTCATTCCAAAATCACTTTTTTGAACCAAAATTTCCGTTTTTGGAGCCTTTTGACCATTTATCAAGCCAACGCCAATAATTTCCGATAACAGCGTGTACCTTAACATAGTACCTATCCATACCGGCTATAACCAGTTTTCCCTTGTGACGCCGAAACCTAGGAGAAAATTTCAAATTTCGCGACCCATTGCGTGAAAAATCGTTATTTTCTTTTCATTCCGGGTTTTCAATTAAATATAATCTCTTTCACAAAGAAATAATGTTCCATTACTCTTACAATACTCTTCGGAGCACTTATGAGCCCTTACCTTTGGTACATCCGTCAGGGTTTATGAAAGAATTTGTGATGTTTCATCATATATCCAACAGAAAAAAATCGCATCTATCTCAGCTCCCAAGTGACCAACCAAGATTTAACTCGGCTTAAATCAATTTTCAATGCCTATTGACATAGTTTACTGTTGAATACATGTTGATCCATTCGTATTTTGAAATTTTAAAAATCGATAACTGTAAATGTCGAAATTTTCGGCCAAAAATATTTATTAAGGGGAAATCAAATACTATCATTGTCACATATCGTACACACTAGTAGTGCCACATCATATGAATAAATATAAAATTGGTTCACCAACTTTGAAAAAAAAAATTTTTTTGAAAAAATCCATGAACCATATCTCGAGTTACGGATATCAAACGAGTTTATTTCGACTCATGGCATCACCTTACCTATGATAGGATATCGGAGGTAGATTGGGAGTGTAAAAGGGCGAAAATAAGTTTTTGGATTTTTGGACCATGAACCCGGGTTTTTTTTTTTTTTTTTTTGGGTTCATGGATTTTTTCAAAAAAAATTTTTTTTTCAAAGTTGGTGAACCAATTTTATATTTATTCATATGATGTGGCACTACGAGTGTGCACGATATGTGACAATGATAGTATTTGATTTCTCCTTAATAAATATTTTTGGCCGAAAATTTCGACATTTACAGTTATCGATTTTTAAAATTTCAAAATACGAATGGATTAAAATTTATTCAACAGTAAACTATGTCAATAGGCATTGAAAATTGATTTAAGCCGAGTTAAATCTTGGTTGGTCACTTGGGAGCTGAGATAGATGCGATTTTTTTCTGTTGGATATATGATGAAACATCACAAATTCTTAAGTGCTCATAAGTGCTCCGAAGAGTATTGTAAGAGTAATGGAACATTATTTCTTTGTGAAAGAGATTATATTTAATTGAAAACCCGGAATGAAAAGAAAATAACGATTTTTCACGCAATGGGTCGCGAAATTTGAAATTTTCTCCTAGGTTTCGGCGTCCCAAGGGAAAACTGGTTATAGCCGGTATGGATAGGTACTATGTTAAGGTACACGCTGTTATCGGAAATTATTGGCTTTGGCTTGATAAATGGTCAAAAGGCTCCAAAAACGGAAATTTTGGTTCAAAAAAGTGATTTTGGAATGAATCAGAATTCGGTCCTAATAGTTGTTTAGTAACCTCCTAAGACCCTAAACATAATGGAAATAAAATATAGAGTCTATCTTCATCGGTTACGAAATTTTGATTTTTCGACCATTTTTCACTCAAATCCATATTTCTCCTAGGCTGGAGCCGGCAAATAGAAATAAGTGGTGTTTAGGGCAATGCGATCACAAGACCTTTCATCCACCCGAGTATGCACCCCCAGTTCCCATTGCTAGCGCACCGGGACCGGACAGGGTCGAATTTGGTCGAGTCTTACCGATCACGTCTCTTAAAATATATTTTCATATATAATGGGGATGGATTTATACATTTTTGTGTTGTTCGACATTTTCATTAGGTCCTTGTCCTTGTTGTTGCACCAGCAATTTACAAAAGAAATTTTTTCCATGGTTATTTTTCGTATGTATTTTCATGCTATGTTCCCTATTTTTCGTGGTTCTCTTACGGTGGTCGAATATTGTTTTTATTGTGCGAATAACGTGCGATTATGCAACGCATTCTTCCTTTTCTATCGTGACGATTATTCACTCCAAAATAATAAAATGTCTCGCTGATAAACAAACAGATGTCGAGGGAGCATTACAATGCGAGATAATCATACTGCAAACACATCACAGTTCCAAAAGTGGAGCCTAATATTTTAAACTTGTTATAACGTGTGTTGGAATGAAGGAAAGGAAGGAGTAATGATCAGACTCTCCTCATTCTACATACTCTCTCATCGATCAGACAGCGCGAGAGAGAAGGCAGAATTGAGAGGGTCATACCAATACTTAAAGTAATCATTCCTAATAATGAGAACCTTGGCAGTGACGTCGGATGCAACAATGACTCGAACATCGAAATCCGAGCCGCTATCCACACTTAGCGTTTCACGGATTTCCTCTCTCATCCGAGGCGTGACTGGGTACGCACAGAACGTGATAAGTGCCGGGCCGAAGAAACAGCTACTCTGCAACAATAATAATGTAAAAAGGAAAAACGGAACTAAAATAGATTTTCGAACTTTTTCCGAGAAGAATACATGCGTATTTTGTCTGTGAGCGTACTCTCATTCAAGTCCGATATTAATCTAACTTCCGTCCGGGCAAAAAAGATCAGTGATAGACGAAGTGTTATTAAAGGGAGTTTACAGCCAAAAAATCATAATTTTATATTCTTTTAATTATATTTCTATTCAAAAGAGCTGAAAATTCTAAGAACATCTGTAAAAACCTATTTTTACGACGTGTTTCAAAGGTACTGTAGCTCCTGCATCCACAAATCTTACGCTGTTTAGTGGCTGCAAAATTAAAAAAAAAGGCCTTAGCAAAGTGAAAATAATTGTTTTTGCAATTGATTCGACTATGGCTAGTATCCGTGAGGACGAATCCTATGAAAGAAACGCAAAAATATTACGGCATCATCTATTTTGAGATTCTACAGCCGCTAAACAGCGTAAGTCCGCGGATGCGAGAGCTACTATATACCTAAATTTTGCAATCTTTGAAAATTCATAATTAATTTTTAAAAAATCGTAAAAATGCGGTTTTCACAGATATTCTTAGAATTTTCCAGTCTTTAATATAAAAATAACTTATTTTTCGATGCTGGATCCATTTAACCAAGTGCGCTCACTTTTCACTTCCGCACTTTTCCGCCAAAATATCGTTCAAGCACTTACAAAATAGCATGATGCTAGGAAGACTCCACTGCGATGGTGAAATAACCATATAGAGGGAGATCTTAAATTGTCAAAGTGATTGAACGAAACCGCGGTAGGATTCTGAAATAATGCATGTTATGGTAGTATATTGAGAAGAATGTTCACAATGTGAGGAGGTCTCTTTTACTGATTAATTTGGTCCATTCGTAGAATATGCAAGAATAATAATTCCTGTTCATTAAATATGATAGTAGCATAATATCCGCTTGCCTTGTTAGCGAGAATAGACGGTAGAGATAACTATATGCAACGACGATTACGAGGCCAGTCATCAGACTTATCCACACTGTATAAAGTACTGCGAGCACCTAAATCGTCCAATTTTTCTTATGAGGCCGTTTGTGAGAGAATCGAGCAAAGCTCGGACAGTAGAAAAATCGAAGTCGAAGGATAACATTGTTTTAGATACTCTCCAGGGTGCTGATTACGATGGCAAGTATGTCATATTATGCAAATCGATCTCCGACCTGTTATTCAAATTACCAAATTCAGCTGAATTCACTTGTTTTTGTTCTTCCAAAAGAAAGAGTCCGCAAACCATGTCGTGCAAATACTCAACTAGGGTGAAATTACATGGAGAACCTAATGGAAGTTTCAGAAATGCAAATTTCCGTGTATTTCACGTAGCACTTGTCCATTTCCCCTTGATAAATTCAAAAGAGAGGTCTGGGATTAACACAGTATGTGGAGAGTACACACATCGTACCGCCTCTTAAATTTGTACGCTGTTGACCTCCGGCAAATCAAGTTATGAATTTTTATATCAACACATATTGGTGGAAAAGCACCGATCAGACAAGAGAAGTCATCAATTTGCATCCTATCACTCTCTCACTTCTCATTTGCCTGCTCGCGCGGCGTCTAAGAGTGCGAAATGAGATGGTGATCGCATGATAATAGCGCTTTCTCTTGTCAGATCGGTGCTTTTCCACCCAGTTCTGTTGATTTAAAAATTCATAACTTGATTTGCCGGAGGTCAACAGCGTACAAATTTAAGAGGCGGTACGATGTGTGTACTCTCCACATACTGTGTTAATCCCAGACCTCTCTTTTGAGTTTATCGTGGGGAAATGGACAAGTGCTACGTGAAATACACGGAAATTTGCATTTCTGAAACTTCCATTAGATTCCTCATATAATTTCACGCTAGTTGAGTATTTGCACGACATAGTTTGCGGACTCTTTCTTTTGGAATAACAAAAACGCGTGAAATCAGCTGAATTTAGTAATTTGAATAACAGGTCGGAGACCGATTTGCATAATATGACATACTTGCCATCGTGATCTGTACCCTCGAATGTGTAGGAAACCGTCTTCAACTGAGATTTCGTATTTTCACCTGTCCGATCTCTGTTGTAGCATTGTTTGATTCTCTCGCAAACGGCCTCTTATAGTTAGGAGAACCTCAAGAAAGAGTATATCGAGACAAAGAAAAAACAAAAAAAAATGAGACATTTTGTGCATCCGGTGTCACAGTCTAGAAAATTTCTATGGTAGAGAACCGTTTATGTTTATCGGAGTAGCTCCCTCCTCTTCTCCCTTCCCGTCTAAAGGGAGATGGCCATATTGACAATGAATGATTATCATTTTTTAGCTTATTGAAATCACAATGTGTATTCATTTCGGAGTGTTGACGTTTCCAATTTACAGATATATCTGTCGAAATGGGAGGGGAGAAGGAGAGTGACTGCCACCATCCCTTTTTGGACTAAACCGGCTTATTTTGACGATTTATCTACCAGACAAATGGTTCACACTTTCCGCCAAATTAGAAGAGTGAAAAACCTGCGGATCTTCTACCCATCTCGTAGTAGAAGCACCGAAAATGAAACGGTTGCTCGAGTAGTAGAACTGGATAATATCAGTTTCTCTATGTCATTCGAAACGTTCGTTGGAACCGAGCATATATTCTGTTTAGAGTTGGCCTCGTGACAAGGAGTTTTGAGATCTCGAAAACAATATCGCTGTTCATGTTTAACTTGGCCACAGAGTGAAAAGAAATTATGGTTCACGATATTTCAAAACCTTTTTTGATTTTCGTGTGACAAATTGACCGCTAACAATAAGCAGCAGGAAACAAATTAAAAATAAATTGAGTTACGAGAACTCGAAATTCGAATGTTCTTTTATCACACGGCCAACTCTAATTCCGAGATGACGTAAGTGTTTATGTAGAAGATAAATAGCGGGCTCACTGGAGAAATTAGCGATTCAATTGTCGAATAAACGAGGTCGATGGCGATGAAAATGTAGAAAAATCGACGATATGCGCCCAGTTTGCCGCTTTTTGTGTAGACCAAATAGCAGAGAAGAGTGTTGAGATCAAGGGATACGATAAAAATAATTGCTGCGCTCCTCGACAGAGAGATAGCATCCATCTGCAATTGTGGATTATTTGATGATTTTTCAACGAAGGTGCACACAATTGGGAACGTAACAATATGACGCTGTATGCGTTAGGATCAACAAGGGCTCAACAGGAGTTTGGAACAGGTCAAAATTCGAATTCGCTGAAAACATGCTCCTAGGGGTAACTTTCGATGCTGAACACGCTGGCGCCATCGATTTCGCAATAGGACCCCTCTGTGCGCCGGAATGGCGCCGCGCACTTTTGGCGGAAAACGCGTTTTTCCTTAATAACTTCTTAGAAACTCGTCAAAATGGCGGGAAAACTAAAAGTCTAGATCAGAATTTGAAGCTCTATCAAATGGCGTTATTGTCACATCATGATGTTTTCGTGTTTTCGAGGAAAAGTCGATTTTTGTCTTAGAGCGCATTACGGCCGAACCCAATACCAGATTAAAGAGCGTATTTTTCTGAACATTTTTATATATTTGGTTAAGCAATAAGGTTGAAGGACGATTGTTTCCCATTGCTTCAAAGATTTTTCCAGCGCGCGGAACGCGTGTACACACGCGGCATCCGCGTGGTCGATGCGGTAGTGGTCTAGAACTTCAATCCGAAGGCCATAGGTTCGATTCCTATCGGTCGCAAATGTCTTTTGCCGACTTTTTTTTATTCGAAAAAATCACTTTTTCGAGATTTCTGAAAATCTGCCAATATTGCCAGGGGGTGAAATTTCGATGAAAAGAAATTCCGCAAAAGACATTTGCGACCGATAGGAATCGAACCTATGACCTTCGGATTGAAGTTCTAGACCACTACCGCATCGACCACGCGGATGCCGCGTGTGTGCACGCGTTCCGCGCGCGTGAAAAATCTTTGAAGCAATAGGAAACAATCGTCCTTCAACCTTATTGCTAAACCAAATATATCAAAATGATCAGAAAAATACGCTCTTTAATCTGGTATCGGGTTCGGCCGTAATGCGCTCTAAGACAAAAATCGACTTTTTCTCGAAAACACGAAAACGTCATGATGTGAGAATCAAATTCTGATTTAAACTTTTAGTTTTCCCGCCATTTTGACGAGTTTCTAAGAAGTTATTAAGGAAAAACGCGTTTTCCGCCAAAAGTGCGCGGCGCCATACCGGCGCCCAGAGGGGTCCTATTGCGAAATCGATGGCGCCAGCGTGTTCAGCATCGAAAGTTACCCCTAGGAACATGTTTTCAGCGAATTCGAATTTTGACCTGTTCCAGACCCTTGTTGATCCTAACGCAAACGGCGTCATATGATCAACCCACTGTTTCACTACTACCTGCACACTTCTATTCATTCTTGCTATCACAAATCTAGTGAGTGACAATTGGGCACACATCTCTCCCAAGACAAATTAAATTTGTGCTCCTGATTATTTGTTCCAAATTTTGTTCCATGCTAGTAAGAACGTTCCGCCGAGCGTTCCTAGGAACAACATGGACAAAATGAGGAACAACAGGAACACGAAAACATTATCTCCATGTAATGCTCAAAGGGCCGGGACTTGTTTCGATTAGGAATTACCCGTGGTGCTCGGTGTCTTTACAGAAACGTCGCCCTGTCACACCACAAAAATAAATGTTCACGGATTTCGCTTATATTCGAACCAAAGATACCTTAGACCGTGCATTATTTAATTAAGAGTATTTTTGGTGTGATAGAGCGACGATTTCGAAAACATAACGAAATCGTACACCGCGAGTCAGTTCTACACTGGCCTTTTGGGTATTGCATGGAAGCAATATTTCAATGTTCCTGTTGTTTCTCCTTTTGTTCCTGTTATTCCTTCTTGTGTTCCTGTTGTTCATGGAACGTTCCTCCCAAGGAGGAACAAAAAGAGGAACAAACAAATCTAGAGTGGTAATGGTATTATAACGATTTAAAAGAGAACTGCACAAGAGGATGGGATGCGCGAACGGCGAACTCCATTTATACATCGGAATTCTTCAGAAAATGCAGGACCCCATTAATCTCAAACGCATCTGTTCCATGGTGTTCCCTGCTCTGCCGTATGGAGTTAAAACTAGGACGTACAATGTTGAGATTTGCCTTGTTGATACTTCGTCACATTTTAAAGCGGATTCGTGATTTAATAAAAATTGAATGATGTGGTTAGGGAGGTGGACAACAAAAATAACGGAAATGAGATGAATGTGAAAAAAATTCAACTCATCCTTCTCATCTTTGGTATCCTCACGAATGGACATCACATGAAAAGAGAAAAAAAGAGAAAAGATTGGTGTATAAATGTGAATATGCTGCCAGTCTTTACGACATGCGATTAATTTGAACTGAATAAAGAGTGACGCGGTCTGTTGAATCATAAATTTCATCAACGGGGAATGTTACCGGAAGTGCCTATTCCGTAAGAGAAAAGCGAGCATAACTCGCACGCACTAAAAGGAGAGTTACGATTGCTCTAAATACGAGAAGTCACGTCAGTACCTACAGTAAAATCTTCCGCAGCTGCTACTTCGGTATTGCATAACGAAAATGAAGCTAAGTACTTCTACTCTCACTTTTCCCATTCGCCCTAAAAGAGAAGACACCACAGTTCCTTTATTTCTCACAATGTTAATATCAATTTAAATAATATATACGATGCAGCGCGAAATGCGTGGTTGTATGAACGCATTTCACGGAAGGAATTTGCAATCGTGAGTTGGATTTCGGCGGAGAATGGGCTCTCTCGGTTCGCGAAATGCATAAAAGTGGTAAATTAGTGAGAGAAGAAAGAGGGAAGGCGACAATTTCGGGTGTGTGAGCGAGTCTTCTCGCGAGAATCACAAAATGTCAACAACGGAAATTGTATTTTTCCAGAAGAAAGTAACACTATGCCAATGACAATGGGCGTGGCTAACCGAAACGTAACGTTTGACAAAGAACGAAAGTACTTCAGCCGGGGTGGAAATGAAGATCAGAAGGTAACAGTAATGGGCCGTTACTGATTAAAGAGGCTGAGCACTTCACGCAGTCTGGCAAAAAAAGCAATTCCATACGCAAACCGAGAGCTGTAATACTGTTAGGGAAAAAGAAGGGAGAATATGAGCCATAATACGTGCATGAGAGATTTCTCAAAGGACTAATAGTGGCTTCTTATTATATTGATGAAGAATATGAACTTTCAGGAAGGGAAATGCACAAAATACTCTAGAATTTCGTTTGTTAAGATTGTACGTGACAATGCTCTTTATAGCAACAACAATACTACGAACAAACGGAACATGATAACACACATTTGACAAGTTCAACCTCTTACTTGTGTTTTGATAACATTATGTTCGTACTACAATTGCTTATCACATTTTTGTACATGCAAACTTAAAAGCCAGTTTATTATTCAAACCACGTTGAACTCGAGTGATGCCATTGATATTACGATTATTAATTTATTAGACATTGGTTTAAGTGAGAAGGATCACCATTAGAGATTTAATTTTTGTCGTGTGACTTTGTATTGTGTGAAAATGAATATCTTGCCAGCACAGTTTTCATGTTTATGAGAACCACAATATTATAATTGCAGGTGTTCTTGAAAATAGTTTACATTCCAAAATAATGAAACGGTACATGTCTCGCTGTTTGTTTTGTACATGTTTCGCAATCAATCTGATTTCTACATACGATGTTCTTGAAACGCTTCAGAAAAGCAACAATTTATTACACGCAACTTAAAGCAGCGGGTAAATGACGATATTACCCGCTGCTTCAGAATGAAAGCTACAAGTTGCCCAGAGCTCAAACCGTAGCTTTTCAAAGTCTAATCTATTGCTATTTATGAGAATTAAAATAGGGAATTAACGTTATCTTTGCAGTACTTTGTCCTGCTAATCTAACGAGGGAAGGGCAAAAGTCGGCGGAGCTCGAATGACAAATTGGCTTTATAGGTAAATAGGTACCCCAGGGGATGCACAAAACCACTTTCAGAAGTTTCACCTAAGACCCCCTAAGGCACTAAAATCGTTACTGAAGTTGTGCAGAAACGCCTTTGGCTGGGCACCAATATATGTTCTAGCATGTTCTAACGTCGAATATCTTGGCACGAAGTACAGTATCCACTCGGCTATGAATTATAAAATAATGCGGTGCTAACTAAGCCAAATTGCCTTTGCGGTAGGCGGTGAGAAGCAAAAAATTGCTTCGGGGGAGCGTGCACGAGGGAGTCTTGGATAACGATTTCAGTGGCTTAGGGGGTCTTAGGTGAAACTTCTGAAAGTGGTTTTGTGCATCCCCTGTGTATACCTATTTACCTATAGGATCAGTTTGTAATTCGAGCTCCGCCGACTTTTGCCCATCCCTTGTAAGGCTTTCTTTTTTTTAAATAACCCATTTCATTGGAAACTCGTGGTCCGTTATCGGACAATCGCTGATGGTTGCATCGACGACATCTTTCTTAATCATAATATCGACATCTTTGGAATTTAGGGCGCGGCCCATCTCATTAAGCACGTGCTTACTCTCCTGATTATCAGTGGGAAAGTTAATTACAGGGGAAGGTACAATTATGATTTTTGCTAAAGCACACCACGAACTACACCACCAGTCCACCGAACACCTAAATATGACTTAATTTCACATAGTTTTACATTCAATGACCGGTCGAGAGAGTGTGTGAAGAGAAGAGTACCCCGATGTGATTTTATGAACGCTGTTGGGGGCATTAGACTACGACAAAGCGTCATTCACCGCTCGCTCAGGGTCGCTGAGATAGTGGCAAATTCACAGATAGTGTCCATTGATAATCACACAAAATAATGGCGATCTCTTCTGTATTCGACTGATAAAAATCGGCAATACGTGATAAGACAAAGAGTGGTCCAACTCTCTCAGTCGCCCCACTCGCTCGGTTCGGAATACCCCGTCCCCATCTCTTCCCTTTTCGAACATGGCCTTCTCATTCCTATTGAAGAAGAACGAAACTTCAAAGAAGGTTCGAATGATGAAGCAGTATTTGCGTTTTGTAAACATTTCTACATTTGTGCGTTTTCGTTTTTATTAAAATTACTACTGTATTTTCAGGATAAGTCTCGAGCCCCTCCTATGGCCCTTGGAGCGATCACTTATCGTAGAACTATCGTACTTGTTGAAAATATCGGAACGTTTACCGGAAAACGTGAAAATATTCACTTTTTGTAACATTGCGAAGAAAATTTTTCACGACTCGTGAATAGGCTCATATTTTTTGTCCACCTCGATTTACCGGAAACTATCCGGACATGCCCGGTGAAATGTCTAAAACACAGGAGAAAATTCGATGCGAAACCCGACCAAGTTGGCGAATTGTCATCATTACCGTATACAGCCGGGAAATGCCAGTAATTGCCGGTTCTACCCTTTTCTTGCAATTGAATTTGTGGCTATATTTTACACATTTCACCGGGCATGTCCGGGTGGATCCCGGCAAATCGATGCGGATTAATCGAATTAGCATAAATGTAAATCATGATAATGTGTACTCGCAAAGATGCAAAAAGTGAATATTTTTCACGTTTTCCGGTAAACGTTCCGATATTTTCAGCAAGAACGATACAGTAAAGAAGACTACAGTAACCAATAAGAGTGGCTCCTGCTCCAGTTCTTGCTCATCTACCACCGATGAAAAGTGAAAATTGTCCGTGTTGTCCACCATGTTCCACAATTACTCTACGCCGGTAGCGGACAATTTTTCTAAGCTTTCAATGCATTCAATGGTCATAATTACATATACGTGCTGTTAGAATTTTTTGCGATGTGTCATACATATTGTCTTGAAGTATCAGAAATAAAAATTTTACATCTCTACAGCTTAAATTGTCTTGTGCAAAAACGTTTCTAATGAGTTCTTTTCTCCATAATCTCATTCATGACTCACGGAGACTGGACTTCTTTCTGATTAGGCGTCACTGTGCGTACAAACATATTGGGCGAAAGGGGAGATACGATTTTTTTAGAAACTGTATTCATTCAAAAATTAAGTCAATACAAACCAAATCATTAAGCAATATGAAATATGACAACCAACGATGGCTTCAATATTTGCAAATTAAATAACACGAACGTTTCTCCGAAGATTCACGGAATTTTATAGGAGGGCGTAGGAGAAAGGTAGATCAAAAGAGAGCTCTCTAAGGAACGGGTCAGCGAGAGTGGAGAAAAATTCATAGAGAATGTGCACTAGCATATTTCCAATCCCCCGATTCTCCATTCGATCTCGAATGGAATTTTCGAGAGTCATTCAAAATTGTTCCCGTCAAAACACGGTGCGATATATTCGCCGACTCGTCCTCGCTGGTTCTCCAATTGAACAAATGTTTGCGGTACTCGTCGTTAGAGTAGAAGATAATGAGCGGATTTGCAACAGGGGCAATCATGAATGGATAGGAGAGAAGCCAGTGCATCCAGAGAGGATTCGACGAGAGGACGAAGAGTGTGAACACTCGATACAAGGCCGGAAGAAGAGTGGAGGTGACGGGTAGAAGCGCCTGGGGGAAAAACGCTATCTCAACCAAAAGTTCGCAATTCATGTTTCATATTTAAAAAAAAAATTCAATATATTACAAAGTCACAAACGCTCATCCAAAATACTCAAATTTCCATCTCCTAAACAACAGATCTGGCTGCGACAGAGCATGAAAAGCGAGAGACAAACCGACGTATAATAAAGAGAGTACAGACACTAGTAATCCATTTCACGTACGTATAATTTTAAAATTGTAATTTAGCACTTTTGAAAACGGTAAAAGCTCACCTGTGCGATGAGCATATTGAGGTGCTTTCTCTGTTTGCGCATCGTCGTGGTCGATCGCATTCCTTCCTGTATATCTAATTTAACACCTTTTATTTTTTTATAATTATGACAGAAAATCCGATTTGTTTCACATTTTCTCTATTGTTTCAATCACCCATTTATGCACATGTGTGCGAAAGATGCGAAGAAAAAAACATTAATTGTAAATTTTTGTTTAATTTATATACCTTTATGATGGCGTTGATGCGAAGGCCCGAGAAGAGAATAACGAAGCACGCGACGCCTATGACAACAGTGCTAGTCGTCGCAGCGAGAAAAGTAATGAGTGTAGTCACGGCGCTGTGCTTAAATGTAGAATATCATTTGCCACAACATTCTCTTTGCACAAGCAATTCAAAAATTATTTGCTCAGTTTTCACTTTTCCATTGTACTGTTATGATGGTCGAATGTTGTTTTGGCTATGCGAATAACGTGCGAAAACTGCTAGGTATTCTTCGGCTGTTACTCTTCCGAAATCTTCTATTGTGATGATTTTTGATGTACAAGAATGAATGAAAAAAGCATTACTGGAAAGAATGAGTAATTGAGCATTCCTAATAATGCGAACCTTGGCTGTGAGGTCGGATGCAACAATAACTCGCGCGTCGAATTCAGTTCCGCTTTCCGCACTCAGCGTCTTGTGGATCTCCTCACGCATCCGAGGCGTGACAGGGTACGCGCAGAGCGTGATGAGGGCTGGGCCGACGAAACTGCTAATCTGCACAAATAATATTATGAGAGATAGAATCGAGCATTTTTGGGATGGCAGGTCATCCTTCCTCGAGTTTCTCCCGATTCCTCTCTTATAGAAAGGGATAGCATACAACAAAATATATTTTGGAACGTTTAAAAAATATTATGTTATACTTCACATTATACTTCCGCCAAAATACATATTTCGAACACTTACAAAATAACACGATGCTAGAAAGACTCCACTACGATGGTGAAAGAGGCACATAGAAGGTGACCTGAAATAACCCTAGTGAGTGAATGAAAATGCGAAACAGCATATTAATGTTTTTTTTGCTCTTTGGCCTTTGTCGCCCTAGCGTGACATTGAACCTATTCACAATATCGCTCCCTCATAATGACACTTCCTTTTCAATAAATATGTTTCGGAATGATTGCAGACCAACCAATTACCTTGTTAACGTGAATAGACGGTAGAGATAACTATAGGAGACGACGATGACGAGGCCAGTCATCAGACTTATCAACACTGTATAAAGTACTGCGAGCACCTAAATCGTCTAATGTTTCTCAAAAATATACATTGACAATAGGAAATCGGGAATAATTTTAATCTTCAGTGGTTTAAAAAAAACTAGAATAGCTAAGACAGAACAGTTGGCGTGGCGGTCTAGACCATTTTAAGGTAGATAAACTTTCTAGGCGGATGTAAGTCATTTTTTTTTCTCCCCCTCTGTTTCCTTCCCTTTTCGATGGAGAACGGTCAAATCTCATTTCGCTGCGTTACGTGTCTATTTCACCGATATCCAACGAAATTGGAGGGGAGAGGGAGAGGAAATAACTGCCTTCTTCCCATTTTTGTCCGTCTCGATGATTTATCTACCACGCTAATGGTCGACACTGTCCGTACTAAAAATAGACAAACCTCCGGATCTTCCACCCATCGTGCCGTAGCGGCTCCAAAAATGAAACGATTGCTCGAGTAGTAGAACTGGACAAATATTATATGTTATTAATAATATATGACGCTGTTTACGTTAGGATCAACAAGTGGCTGGAACAGGCCAAAAATCGAAATCGCTCAAAACTTGGTCCTAGGGGTAACTTTCGACGCTGAACACGCTGGTGCCATCGATTTCGCAATCTGACCCCTCTGGGCGCCGGTATGGCGCCGCGCCTCTTTGGCGCCAAACTTGTTTTTCGAATAAAACTCGCTTCGGAGTGCCCATAGAGGCACGAAATCTCGCGCATACTAACAGAATTTGATGCTCTATCTCATGGACTAGGTGGCTGGTAGAAGCGATTTCTCGTTTTTGAGAAAATGCGATTTTTTGATCCAGAGAGTAGAAAGTGAATTTACGCACATATATGAAAGAGCTCGTCATACTGATCAATTTGATATATAACACTAATAGGTTTAAACCCTGAATCGAAAACTATTCAAGTTTTGCTGATTTTCGCGCGCGCGGAACGCGTGTGCAGACGCGGCATGCCGGAAAATGGAAATAACGCTTAATTTCGCTAGGAGTATCAATATTTCTTTATAATTTCATGGATGGATTACTTAGCTCAACACTTATCGATTTGTTCCAGGCGTCGAGAGGCCGGGCGGATCGCGCGGGCGCACGGAGCCGACGAGGTTTGTTGCTTTTATTCCTATTTAGATGCTCATCTTGATTTTTGTATGAGGTGATGTTAATGTTTCGGCGTTTTCTTTGTTTTCCACAAATAGTCTAGCCGTAAAACATTCATGAAAGTTCCGCGGTGAATTCGCCGTGATGGTAGTAAGCATGGGAAATTGAAAAATATTTATTTATTATCGCAATATATATTTTGAGTAATTGAATCTACTTCTCAGCTCTCTCAGGCTCCGTCGCTTGAAGTGGATTTGAGGAGGAAGGGAGGGAAGAGGAGGAGGAGACAACAATTTATCAGATATGTTTTACACATTATTTTTTATTCTATTTGATTTGAACAGTATAGCTTGTGTTACAATCTCAGGGACATCGCCGCGCGGCACCGACGAGGCGCCACGCGGCACCGACGCGACGCCACGCGGCACCGCGGATGAGGAGACTGGCTGGAGCCGCAGCTCAGGTTTGTATTAATTTTAAATCCTTTGAAATTACAAACAATGTTCTTGCTTGGTTGCTACTTGTATTTGGCACCTTGGGGGTTAAAATCGTTGAGTCGTTACTAACAGGTCATGATTATCCAAATAGGAGGTAGTGGTAGTCACAGGCCGATGCGCGAGTAGTACAGTACGAAATACCGTAAACTGCCCGTGTTACCGTTTCCCTCTTACCATATCACGATAATATCAGGCATTGAAAAGACTGAGGATCTTAGGTTACTTGTTGACGAGAGTTTGATTAATACCGCATTGACTACAGTAACCTGGGTACTGTATCGCATGTTACCGTATCCTCGCTACAGCATCCTAACGTTTCCGAAAAGTGAAAATTTGGATGGAATTGTTTTTAAAGAGGGGAAATTCAGTATGCGACTTTGGGAATGCACATAATAATACATTATCCGTAGTTACAGTCGCGCTTCTACAGTATCAAACACTTATCTCGAAGGTAAACTTGAGTTGGTCTTATATTTCAAAACGCGTGAAACACTTAGCATTGGTAATCGGTATATGCTTCGAATGAGAAATTGGGTGAAAATGTAGATGACATATATTTCATATTTCAGAGAAGCTGTCCGCCCCTTCTCGGGACCTCCGCCCCGCTCCGCCCGGGATCCGACCAAAGGAATGTTTTTTTTCTTCGAAAAACATTTTTACATTCGGGAATTTAAAATAAATAGAGTATTTATTTCGAAAACAAATTTATAAAAAGATTTAATTTTTAAAAAAACGAAACGCAATATTTTCAAATCCTTTTGCAAACTGATCTGAAAACATTTCAAAATTTATTTACCAAAAAACTAAATTATCATGGCTAATTGGATAGCGCTCTCGACTAGTGGTGGGACAGTCGCGGGTTCAATTCCCGCCGGCGGTAAAAAAAATCCACATTTTTCATTAGTGGTTCAAGTGGGCTAACTCGCCTTTTAGTAACGTTAGACGTGCTTGAACATGTTTTGCTGAAATGTAAAGTTAATTATCTTCTTTTTAATTTTCGAACTTCATCCATACAAACCACAGAGTGTAGCACATCACCCCACAAGCCTGCCAACCCTGCAGAAAGGGGTTTAGAATCAGAGCACGTGTAAAATTGAGAGAGACTCTCACTTTTACATATTCTATCGCCCTTACCCCTTTCTGTAGAGTTTGGAATAATGTGATGGGGGATCAAAGGAAAATTGTTAAAGTGTCCTTTTTTTTAAAAAAAAAAATAGGACACTTTAACAGAGTAGTCGAGTAGTCCCGGCAGAGTAATCGCTTGTCAATGTAAATTCTTCTTGATTCCGGTAGTAACTTCACCTTTTGTTACCTTTATTTTTTAAATTACAGTACTGTTCGGTCTTGAGGAGAGAATCTACTGACTCCACAGCTCCGCTACTCCGAGTTTGTTTTTTTATTTGATCGTATTGTAAGAGTTTTGTAGATAAATTTGTATTATTTCTATTCAGACTTGACTTGTCTTTATCAAAGCGGAAAACAACAATAGCTACCAAAGAATGAATGCATGTATGTCAAGTGTGAATCAATGAAATGTATTTTAATTAGTAAAGCAAATGGGAACAACAAGATAGCTAGGCTTCATTATCAGAAAAGTCAATTACACTGTTGATCTCACTTTGGTTAGGGGATCCGAAGGGGGAAAGGGCTACTCTCTTGGGCGGTGGAGTGATCTTCCTCTTCTCGGGCCTTCCTCTCTTGAGGCCAGGTGCAGTTTCATCGTCTGCTTTCTTCGCCTTTCTCCTTCGATTCGATGCATACTGGTTCAATCTATGGTAAATGGCTTCGATCGCAAGATTCTTCTGGTCGGCGAGGGAGTACTGGCGACGGTAGCAGACGCACTGCAAGTATACGGTATCATTTAGCATTATTGTTGTCATTATAATTTTTTTAAAATTTATATTCGTTATATTTTAGCAGAACCAACCTCAGTGATGAATTTAATCAGCCCCTGGTCCACCCGATCGTCCAGATTCTTGAGTAGCTCATCCTCCTTGTCTCTGTAGATGCGCTTTTCGAGTGCCGCAGCCAGTCGACTCGCATTCAAACTTCCCCGATCTATCCCATCTACCGTATCCCGTGAGAGAACAGTATACTGGAAATCTGCAATGTACGCTATGTTGTATATGAATACAATTTAGATTTGTTTATAAATATTGAATATTTCAGTCAAGGGCAAACATCAAACCTTCCCGTTCCGGCAGCTTGTTGTGGAGAGCGTCGAGGGACGCTTTGAGCAGTTCCTGGTTCTCAATTGCTTTCTTCTTCCATTGATCGAGTCCGTCCAACTGCGAAATGATCAAAAATAACTTGTGTTAAAGCATAATCTATTCTCACTTGATCTGCCGCTGCTTTGCTGTGGTTTGATGCATCTCTAACCGTCTGGCCCCATTCAGTCCGCAATGATGAGACAGACTCGATCAATGCAGTAGTACGTTTGTCCTCCTCTTTGAGGTAATCGATTACCGAGTCAAATGCTGAAACGAGCAATGATTCATGAGGGTCAAATATAGAGAGTGCAATGAATATCGTTGTAGTTTATACCTGCATGTAATGTACGTGCTGTCGTCGGAGTAGTGGGAAGAAGATGTGACAATGAAGAGGAAGAACTACTGTTTGGGAGGTGAGACACTACAGTAGGATGCGGCAGAGACAGTGCAAGTGATGGGGTTACAAAAGGAGAACTGCTAAGAGGAGAGAAAGAGAGTACGGTAGCAGGGGCGGATACGGTAGCAGGGGCGGATACGGTAGCAGGGGCGGATACGGTAGCAGGGGCGGATACGGTAGCAGGGGTGGCTACGGTAGCAGGGGTGGCTACGGTAGCATTGGCGGATACGGAAGCAAGAGTGGGTACGGTAGAAGGGGTGGCTACGGTAGCAGGGGTGGATACGAAAGCAGGAGTGGGTTGGGTACCGGTATTGGCAGTGAGGGGGGATACTGTAGTGACGAGCGCCTTTCCTGGTGATCCCACGAGAAAACGCTGGAAAGAATCTATAAGAAATGTGTGCAGAGCAACACTATCTAAACGAATAAAATCTCACTTGCATTCGTCCGGATTTCGAGGGAGGAGGAGTTATGCCACCCTTCTTTCTTCTCTCTATCTCCTTAATCAGCTGGTTCCTTCTGCCGCTCATCTTGAGAACTCCCTGGAATCGGGGAGTCTCAAGTACTGTGACCTGGTCTCCGACTCCCGATATTCCATCCAGCATATCTTCGTCGTGTATTTCTAACTCTCCATTGTCCACTCGTTGAAGAAGCCACAGAGGCATTACAAATGGCGATTGATTCGATCTGAACTAGAAAAATCGGAGTAAATGTCAAAGATCAAAGATCACTATCTATTAATTGAGAAACAGAGGGTATTGCTATCAAAGGTCAATGATCAATATGAGATAGATGAGAGAAATGCTAGAGAATAACAAGCGTTATTGGCGAATCGAAGGAAATATTATCAGAGATCAAACAACAATATCGATTAAATGTGAATAGGAGATAGAGGAGGGAGGAATGAAAGTTTCAGTATAACGACGGTCTGGAGAATGCAAATGACGCCGGAGTCGTCTCTCTCGACATGCTAATTAGGCACTTGGTGATGCAAAACAATGGATCTCCCGTCCCGTCCCATCACATGTTTCTTTATTTACTTCCTTGTTTCCTCTACCATTGATTTCTTTGGAAATTTTTTTCCAATCTTCAGCTTCCTTCTACATACCGTACTCTGGCTACAGTAATCTGGTGTACGATGGGGCGGAGAGAGAAGGTACGGATGTTTTTGAGAAATGTGCAGAAAAATGTATAATTTTTGAGATATACTGTAGCGGAAATTGTCCGAACAGTACTTGATTGTTGTTAGTGTATTCGTTCACATCATTCTTGGAATTTATTATGCTCCCTCCACTTAGGTGCTCTTTTCTTCTCAGACTCAAACACGGTGTTATCACTGCGGTGTGATTGAAAGAGCGCAGCTGCAAGATAGTGTAGTGGTAAAAGCTTTCCCTCGTAGACGGGGTGACGTAGGTTCAATGCCGGTCGGTGGGTAATGTTTTGCAATTTTTTTATTCATTTTTTTCAAAAATTTTCAGAAACCCCACGGATATGAAGCTCGCCTTTTGGAGTTGCGGAAGGAAAAACACATCGGAAGGAAACAATTGAGAGATGACATCCGGGTTCTGAGAGATCAGGGGAGGACTTTCCAAGAGATAGCAGATAGTTTGAAGAGTCGAGGAGAGAATACCTCCGTTAGCACAGTCCGACGATGGTGCATGCGGGAAGAAAAGATCAGAGTACGAGAGTATGCCCCCTCTACCGTCCCAGCCCCTCTTCACACGTGTGTGAAACGGCTGATCGATGCGCTCTACCAGAATAGCGCCCAGAGCACCACTTCACAAGTGGCAAAAATGCTTCTGATGAATTGGGATTGAAGGTTTGACACTGCGAGGGAACAATTTTCACCTATTAATTGAGATTCTCCATCATGCTATCGCTATATGGCGCGCCGAGCTGGGCTACCGAGTTCTACGAGCCCGCTACGGTTTCGCTGTCCGTATTCTAAATAGATCGATCCGGTTGGCGTATGCAATCGAGAGAGTTAGTGAACTATTCAATTATACGATAATTACGACCTGCTCCGATTTTTTTTTATTGAAAAAAATGATTAAAACTTACCGGTGAAACATAAATACCCCTATGTGGTTGAAACCGTGTGATATTTTAGTTGAATAGTCGGGAGCAGTTTTTCTTCTCTGACGAGGCGTCCGTCCAGCTGGATAAGAACAGCAAGTCGCTCTGGGTGAAGAGTAGAGCAGCAGCCATTCTCCCCGCCCAGAAATTTCCGATCAAAGTCAGATTATTATCAATTCAATATGACTATCTGGTACTAGGCTGATATCTTATCCAACCCCACTCCCTTCACTCCAAGACCCCCATTGCAGATTATGATCTGGGCTGCGATCTCGTGGCGTGGACCAGCGAAGTACATCGTAATGACGGGTAATATGGGGATAGATTCGGTCCGATACCAGAGAATCCTCGATGCAGCTCTGGTGGACTGGATGAGGTATTGTGTAGTGGGTACCGTAATATGGCAAAATATTATTGATCGAAGGGCGACATACGGATCCGTGGGCGTGTTCGTGCACGACTCGGCTCCCGCCCACGTCTCCAAGACAACTCGTCGATATCTCAGAAACAAAGGGATAAAGGTGACATCCTCAACTATGATTGATAAAGAAAAGCAAACAAAACTATTCAGACCGAGGACTGGCCACCGGAATCCCCAGACTGCAACCCCATAGAGAACATGTGGGGTATCATGAAGCAGTGGTTGGCTAGAGACTGGGAGGCGCACAATCTCGACCAGCTCATAGCAGGGGTGGACCATTGGTTCGCCAATTTCTGCACGCCCGAGTTGTGCAGAACCCTCATCGGTAGGGTACCCTCCTCCCTTCGCAGAGTTGTCGCTGCCAACGGAGGCCCCGTCCACAACACCTAGGTTCCCATTCCCAGTCTCTCTTAATCTCAATTGCTTTACTATTTGAAATACATTATATTGCTTCACATTTGACATACATCATTTTTGGTAGGTATTGTTGTTTTCCGCTTTGATAAAGACAAGTCAAGTCTGAATAGAAATTATACAAATTTATCTACAAAACTCTTACAATACGATCAAATAAAAAAACAAACTCGGAGAAGCGGAGCTGTGGAGTCGGTCGATTCCCTCCTCAAGACCGAATAGTACTGTAATTTTAAAAAAAATTGACAAGCAATTACTCTGCCGGGACTACTCGACTACTCTGTTAAAGTGTCCTATTTTTTTTTTAAAAATAGGACACTTTAACAATTTTCCTTTGATCCCCCATCACATTATTCCAAACTCTACAGAAAGGGGTAAGGGCGATAGAATGTGTAAAAGTGAGAGTCTCTCTCAATTTTACACGTGCTCTGATTCTAAACCCCTTTCTGCAGGGTTGGCAGGCTTGTGGGGTGATGTGCCACACTCTGTGGTTTGTATGGATGAAGTTCGAAAATTAAAAAGAAGATAATTAACTTTACATTTCAGCAAAACATGTTCAAGCACGTCTAACGTTACTAAAAGGCGAGTTAGCCCACTTGAACCACTAATGAAAAATGTGGATTTTTTTAACCGCCGGCGGGAATTGAACCCGCGACTGTCCCACCACTAGTCGAGAGCGCTATCCAATTAGCCATGATAATTTAGTTTTTTGGTAAATAAATTTTGAAATGTTTTCAGATCAGTTTGCAAAAGGATTTGAAAATATTGCGTTTCGTTTTTTTAAAAATTAAATCTTTTTATAAATTTGTTTTCGAAATAAATACTCTATTTATTTTAAATTCCCGAATGTAAAAATGTTTTTCGAAGAAAAAAAACATTCCTTTGGTCGGATCCCGGGCGGAGCGGGGCGGAGGTCCCGAGAAGGGGCGGACAGCTTCTCTGAAATATGAAATATATGTCATCTACATTTTCACCCAATTTCTCATTCGAAGCATATACCGATTACCAATGCTAAGTGTTTCACGCGTTTTGAAATATAAGACCAACTCAAGTTTACCTTCGAGATAAGTGTTTGATACTGTAGAAGCGCGACTGTAACTACGGATAATGTATTATTATGTGCATTCCTAAAGTCGCATACTGAATTTCCCCTCTTTAAAAACAATTCCATCCAAATTTTCACTTTTCGGAAACGTTAGGATGCTGTAGCGAGGATACGGTAACATGCGATACAGTACCCAGGTTACTGTAGTCAATGCGGTATTAATCAAACTCTCGTCAACAAGTAACCTAAGATCCTCAGTCTTTTCAATGCCTGATATTATCGTGATATGGTAAGAGGGAAACGGTAACACGGGCAGTTTACGGTATTTCGTA
Source organism: Pristionchus fissidentatus (assembly GCA_036245785.1). Lineage (NCBI taxonomy): Eukaryota > Metazoa > Nematoda > Chromadorea > Rhabditida > Neodiplogasteridae > Pristionchus > Pristionchus fissidentatus. The sequence continues at coordinate 10,870,006 of BTSY01000004.1, forward strand.
CTGTACTACTCGCGCATCGGCCTGTGACTACCACTACCTCCTATTTGGATAATCATGACCTGTTAGTAACGACTCAACGATTTTAACCCCCAAGGTGCCAAATACAAGTAGCAACCAAGCAAGAACATTGTTTGTAATTTCAAAGGATTTAAAATTAATACAAACCTGAGCTGCGGCTCCAGCCAGTCTCCTCATCCGCGGTGCCGCGTGGCGTCGCGTCGGTGCCGCGTGGCGCCTCGTCGGTGCCGCGCGGCGATGTCCCTGAGATTGTAACACAAGCTATACTGTTCAAATCAAATAGAATAAAAAATAATGTGTAAAACATATCTGATAAATTGTTGTCTCCTCCTCCTCTTCCCTCCCTTCCTCCTCAAATCCACTTCAAGCGACGGAGCCTGAGAGAGCTGAGAAGTAGATTCAATTACTCAAAATATATATTGCGATAATAAATAAATATTTTTCAATTTCCCATGCTTACTACCATCACGGCGAATTCACCGCGGAACTTTCATGAATGTTTTACGGCTAGACTATTTGTGGAAAACAAAGAAAACGCCGAAACATTGGACATCACCTCATACAAAAATCAAGATGAGCATCTAAATAGGAATAAAAGCAACAAACCTCGTCGGCTCCGTGCGCCCGCGCGATCCGCCCGGCCTCTCGACGCCTGGAACAAATCGATAAGTGTTGAGCTAAGTAATCCATCCATGAAATTATAAAGAAATATTGATACTCCTAGCGAAATTAAGCGTTATTTCCATTTTCCGGCATACGTAGGACATCATACGTCATGGGAAAGACGTGGCAGGTGTTGCCACAACAAAATTACGGTTCAACTGCACGTTTCCACAACTCACAAACCAAAGAAAATCAGTCGACAACGGCCGACCACGCTGCAGAACTATATAAATTAGCTTTGGCACGAGTACGTGGTCATTGCCGGAAGTGTCAACTGATTCTTAAGAGCTTTTTTCATCTATTAATGATCATTTATAGCTGCTAACGTGTGCACATCGAAGGCATAGCCCACAAAAAATCGTGCCAAACACCTAAATCAGCTAGGAAAGCTAAATGTTTTGATAGAATCGGTACGCGAAACGATCAAACCTGACCTTTTCGGCAGCCTGGCGTCCGGCGACGTGTCGTCGCGCCCTCTACGCGCGCTAAAGCAGCACCTGAAACTGGCAACAATAGAATAAATAAAGCAGAAACGAGAATTGAGGTCGTGAACTGCACCGGACGGCGCAGTTCAATCACCCAACCCGCTACAAACCATGAGCAGTGGGCCTAGCAACGATCGACAGCGAAAATAAAGTGGGCGAACATCAATAAAATCGATAAAACGTTGAATCGGGCGAGCGGTTGGAACTCAGAAGCAACCGTAACCGTGCGAGATATGCGACGCACCAGCATTCCCTTATCCCCGGATACGGCTTGCTTCGAATCCCGGCTCTGGCTCAAGCCGAGTCCGGCTCTGGCTTTAAATGAAAACCAACGGAATTCGCCAAGAACTTTTTAAAATGATTTTTTATCAAAATTCTGTTCCGTAATAAGTTATTCACAAGCGGAAAAAGGACGCCTGCCAAAATTTCAGAATTTTCCATTCGCTGGGAACTTCAGGAAAAAGAAGTTATAAATAGTTATAATAACTTATGAAATCTTATAATATTTTGTTCACAATATGCCATTTTGACAAAAGAAAAATTATTTGTTTATGAGTTTTAAACAACTTGTGCTCATCCACAATCACGAAATACACCTCGATGTTGAGGTGGATGGGATGTGAATCCGGAGAACTAAGGGTTGAAACAGTGGTGGAACTTTCAAAAAGTAAGAAGTCAAAAACCTAAAAATACGCCATGTAAACAGCTTAGAAAAGTATTTTTACATATTTCTAATATTATTCCGTGCATAAAGTGTGAAATAGGGACTGAAAATTTAAAATTTTATGTCAAAGTTCGTTATGGCCATCACGAGTCTCAAACTTTGAAATTTTTTTCTCAAAAACGTCTTCTCGGGAACTTCCCCGAAATGAGTGATATGGACACATATTATGTCGAGGTGCATTACCTATAAGGACATGTTGTGCAAAAACTCCAAAAAGTGCCGATTTCCTTCAAAAACATGAAATTTTGAATCAGAAAATCATATTCTGAACCAGCCGAAAATCAATTTTAAAATGGGTTTTACAACATCTGGGCACCCTAAACATAACGCAAATGAATATGTGAATCTATCTTCACAAGTTGAGAAATTTTCATTTTTCGTCATTTTTTCACTAAAATTTATATTTCTCCTAGCCCAGAGGTAGTACCAGGAAATAAGGGCCGTTTTGTGCAATGGGGGCTTGAGGTACTCCATATACTCGAGTATGGACCCCTCGCTCTCATTGCTAGCTCAACGTGTCCGGTGGGTGGTCGAATCTTACCGATCCCCTCTCTTAAAAAGATAAAATATTGGTCTCACAGGTGCAATCATCGATTCAATTATCGAATAAACGAGGTCGATAGCGATAAAAATGTAGAAAAATCGACGATATGCTCCGAGTTTGCCGCTTTTTGTGTAGACCACATAAAAGAGCAGACTGTTGAGAGAAAGAGATACGATAAAAACAATTGCCGCGGTCCTCGATAGAGAGATAGCATCCATCTGAAAAAACGGGTAAACTAGGGTGATCCGGCGCAGACAATTTGGAATACATTATCATCTAGACACTTTTTTTCACTTCTGCCTGCACACATAATGGCTTCTATTGATTACAACACCAATCTACTGAACGACGGTGGGAAGATTCCGAATATGGGGATTCTTCTCTCCCAAGACAAACTAAACATAAGGTAAGGAAATTGGAAAAATTGAAGGGAAAACTGCACATGAGGACCGGACACGCGTTCCATACATCCTTCCGAAAATGCAGAACCCCATTCATTGCAAATGGTCTATCCGTTCCATGGTTCAGTGATCACCGCTCTGCCGTATGGAGCTACAAACTAGGAAGTAACATTTTGAGAATCGTCTTAATTTGACACACTTTGTCTTTAAAAACGAATTCATGAACTAACTATTTTCGGGGGGTTGGTTCGGGAGGGGGAAACGAAATAAAAAAGTGTCCAAGAACCTTTGCATCAACCTTATAGATATATGATATATGTAATCCTGAGATGCTCTAAAATGAGTCTAAATTGAAAGAGAAGAGAAAGAGAAGAGACAGTTGTTTACATGTAAATATGCCGCAGTCTTTCGGTAAGACAATTTATTGTAATTGAATAAACTGTTACGCAGCCTGTTGAAACGAAAATTTCATCAACGAGTTTGTTACCGGAAGTGACTATTCCGTAAGCGAAGTGCTGCCATAACTATGACGAACTAACTAACTGGAGTTACGTGTGCACTATATACAAGAAGTCGAATCAATAGCAACCAAAAACGTTGCTCATTACCAGCACATAGATAAACACGACATTTATCTGACTTAACGGAAGACTAACAAAAGCCCAAATCGTCATTTCGCTTTCCACCCTAAAAAAGAAGGCTCCACCGTTCCTTTATTCAATAAGTTTTTTGTAAAACTCAATTAAAATAATATGTGTATGAAGCAAGCCCGTGTTCTATTTGCTGTGGAACAAGTAGGTACCAGCGCGAAATGCGTGGTTTCGGAGCACCGAAAGAAAAACATTGTACCGAAACAATTCGCAACCGTGAATTGGATGAAAAGTTGTCGTCGTGGAATGGACGATAACTCTGTCGGGGAAATGCACAAAAGTGGTAATTTAGTGAGAGAAGGGAGAAGACCCACGACAACTTCCTGTGTGCGTGAGAGTCTTCTCGAGAGAATCAGGATACTAGTCAACAACCGAAAATTTATTTCTCACCATGGAAATGGACTATGCACACGTGCGAAGGTAACTGAAACGTAACGTTTGACCAAGAAAAACGTTACTTCAGCCGGAGTCGAAAAAAGGGTAACAATAATAGGTTATTACGTCACTGGTTACACTGAAAGCTGAGAGCTAAACGCTTTGTTCCCGGTTAGCGTAGGTAGTAACATTCAAAACTTGTTTGATGCTTGTTGTCTGACTCTCTTGAGCCAAATTAAAAAGTGATGTACTTTGTGGCCTAATTGTATTCATCTATAGTTAAGTAAAATTCGTAACTGATTGTGAGCGGTAACGAGCTAGGCTTCGAAAACAATAAAAAAACGAATTTTCGGTGAGATTTTCGGTGAGGTGATGTCTATGTCATGCTTCAGGAAATTCGACCGTGTTCAGGCTGCCGTAGCAAGAATGCACACAAAGAAGCATACACTGAAGAGTTGGGGGAAGGGAAGGGGAGTCGCTCATCCAAAGGGGAGGGGAAGTTACTTCCCAGTCTTTATATGAAATGTCAATTTAAAACTGCAACTGAACTTTTTCAAATTGGATATGATTATTTCGTAGCAATCGCGATTTCCGTAAAACGACGTGTTTTTTTTGTTGTTCTTTTGTTTTACAAATCGCTTTTCTGAGTGTTCAAGATAACGATCAACCGGTGGACCAATTTATTTAATTAGCCCTTACTCGTACTTTGACCTATCTATTTCTTCGTCTTTAAAATCAACCATTTCATTGACAACCCGTTATCTTTTCTGTTGGACGATCGATGATCGATTACATCGTTTTTCTTCTTAATTATCATCATCTTTGGAATTTGGGGCGCGCCTAATCTCATTAAGCACGTGCTTTCCGATTATCAGTACGCAACCAGCACAGAGCGTAAACTTTTTGACACGTGCCTCTCTATTGCGCACAACTGTAGTTGGAGAGAGATAGTGCTCGTAATGAAGAGAGCAGGTAGTGGATTCCATTCAATATGAGGTAGTCGAATTCACAAGAGATGAACAAGTTACAAAATACTCGTTATTTGCGTACTAGTCAAGTGTAGACTACGACAAAGCATCAATCATCGCTCGCTCGGGGTCATCGAGACAGGGGGAAATCAAGGAAAGTTCGGTGTGTGTCCATTGATAATCACTGAAATGATGTCTCGCACGTCCCCCCACTGATAAAGATCGGCGATACGTGATAAGACAAAGAGTGGTCCAACTCTCCCAGTCGCCCCACTTCCTCGGTTCGGAATACCCGTCCCTTTATCTTTCCTGCTCGAACATGGCCTTCTCATTCCTATTGAAGAAGAGTGACACTGCAAAGAAGGTGGGTGTGCTTCACCACATTTACGAAGTAAAAGCGGCGCAGCATTAGAATGTAATACGTGGTGTTTTCCGAGATTCTAAGCTTGAATTTACTACAGAAATTTCAGGATAAGTCTCGAGCCCCTCCTATGGCCCTTGGAGCGATCACTTATCGTAGAACTACAGTAAAGAAGACTACAGTAACCAATAAGAGTGGCTCTTGCTCCAGCTATTGCTCAACCACCAGCGACAAATCATGAATATTCCGAATTTTTCCCGCAATCTATCAGCTTCAGCTGACAACTTCACCAGCTTTCAATGCATTCAATTGTCATAATAATGTAGATGTGCCGTAATATTACTCGCGTGCGATGTGTCATTACTCTCTTACGAGCATTGCCAATAAAATTCTAAAACTCATCGGCTATAATTATTTTGTGCAAATAAGTCCAATCCCAGGATGACAGTTTCGAATTTGAGGAAACATAATAATTTTCACGAGATCTTTTCTCCATAATCTCATTCATGACTCACAAAGACTGGTCTTCTGGCTGATAACACGTCATTGTACGTACAAACATATTGGCAATAGAAATGATGATAAATTTTGTTTGAACGCGAGTCGAGAACTTTTTTCAAAACAAAGTTAATATAATTCATAAATCGAATCATGCATATTTTTCTAAACAATATTTTACCCCACGGAAGATCCTCTGGAAATATATTTGTAAGAGAAATTGCGAATAAGTTCGTAAAATTCAAAATTGCTAACGTGCAATTATAGTTAATATGATGTTTAGCCGTATTCTGCTCAATTTAAAAATGAAAATATAATCGGACGATGAGAAATGTTAGCCAGAGCTCACGGAACTACTTTTCCATAAATGTTTCCGATAATCATCGTTGAAGTAGATGACTATAAGAGGATTTGCAACGGGAAAGATCATGAAGGGATAGGAGAGAATCCAGTGCATCCACAAGGGATTCGACCAGGAGACATAAAGGCAGAACGCTCGATACATAACAGGCAATTGAGTGGAGATAAGCGAAAGCAATGCCTGAAATTTCGTATATCGTACTGAACTAAAGAGTTACATAAAAAGTTATTTTGTAACGTTACAAGCAAAGTCAGTTGTCACCTGCGCGATGAGCATGTTGAGGTGCTTTCGCTGTTGTCGAACTGTAGAAGTTGAGCGCATCCCTTTCTATAATGTGATCGTTATTAAATGATATAAACGTCAATTCATCGATCAATATTCTTCTGTTTAGTGAAAACGTTAGAAGACATTTATATTAAAAGAAAATCTGGTATCTGATAATATCGCAATTATTATGTAAAACGCCTGTCCACCTTTATGATTGCGTTTATGCGAAGTCCCGATGCGACAATTGCGAAACAGGCTCCACCTACAATGACTGAACTGGTTGTTGCAGCAAGAATGGAGAGCAGTTGGGCAAGGGGGTCGAGCTGAAACTATTTCGGGCATTTATCATTGTATTATTCCCTCCCGACATTCGTTAGGTGTTGAACTTAACACCACAAAAACCCACCAACCTTTCACTATGGTCATGCGCATGGCTGTCCGCTTGGAGAAAATAATATTGTCTCCAACGCATTACATAAATATCTGTAAAATGCATAAAATCTATGACAATGGAGGTTTTCTTTGTTGAAAGGTATTTATTGCTTCGAATTTTCATTGCTTTTTCATGGGATTCACACTAGACATAATTTGTTGTATCGTATTCCGAAATATGCGTGTCTTGAATGCGACGAAGTCTCTTTTCTTATAACGACACGTTTAGATGGACAGTGCTTCACTGTCGAAAACAGCAGCGCTCGTGCTAATCGTGTCTCTGCTTCTAAACACTCTGTTGTGTTATTTTCTCTTTACAAAAAGCAACAAACTCGGAGTTTATCGTAATTTCTTCTACGTTTTCATCGTGATCGACATAATTTATGCTACCCTGGAATGGCTCATTGCACCGGTGAGACTTAGCAAAAACAAAATTGACTGTACACAGTTCAACGGCTAATTCACAAACAGGCTATCCATAAACGAATACTATTCAGTATTGCGCGTTCCAAAATTATCAGTTCAGCCTGCACTTCTACAAACAAAAGGAATTTAAACATGAACGTAAACATTTTTTTAGTTCTACTACTCGAACAATCGCTTCATGTTTAGCGCATCGACAACTGGCTGTTTGGAAAACGCTCAGGTTTATTTTTTTCATATTTAAGTAGGCTGAAATTGTCGTTGTTATGCAGCCTACCAGCATTTTAACAAGCGTGTTTTACAAACTTTTAACTATTTCTTGATTGAGGTTCTGGCAATTCTATACATACTGTGGGTCGGTTTGATGGCTGGATTTGTAATAGTTATCGCTTACAGTTACGTCTACCGTCTCTTTCTACTCACCAGGTAAAGTATTCACGTCATAAAATTAAATTATTGAATAAAAAACTAGGATGTCCGAGTTGCTAGATGAAAAGTAGCAGATAGTTCGTCAGTAATGAAACTTCAGGTCTGACATTCTAAAGCGGTTCCATCGCCGATTAATCCTCGTTCCGTCATTTTTTGTGAGTTTTCCGTCCATTTTTTTCGTACAAAATAAAAACTTTTCAATCGGCAGATATGCTGTTTCATTGCACCTACATTTATCACGCTCTCCGCGTACCCCATCACGCGTCAGTCGCGTGAAGTCATACGTGAGATGGTGAATGCGGAGAGCGACACCGTGTTTAATGCCCGCGTCATTTTTGCATCTGATTTCGCTGCCGAGGTCTGCCATTTCACACAATGCACACCGTAAAAGGTTTTCGGAAAAAAATAAAACTGAGATTTTTGTTGCAGAAAGGAAGAAGAGTAAAATAATGATATAAAATGAAAATATTAGTACTGCTATTATATGTGCACAAATTCTCGGGAATTTTCATTGATTTCAATGGAAAGTTGCTCTACAATAATTCCCTGCAAAGGAGAGTTTGTCCATTGGGAGTTTCCAGTGGAACTATAATAACAGGAAAAAATACTAATTCGGTATGCATCATCGTTCACTCTTTTTCAGAAAACCATTCACGCATAAATATGTTATTGCTTACAAACTTTACAGGTATAAGATCACCAGACACCATAGATTGGCGGAATCTTTGAATTGTCAATTCCAGGAGGGGGAGAAATGCAGTGCTAATTTACAGTACGCTCCACTCCCACTCTTTAATGCGCACTGCTTTCAGTTCAGAATTTTCCTTCATTCCGAAAATACGCCATCAACAAAAATATCAGTGACATAATGAGTGGACATTTGGGAAAAAAACGATATTGAATTAGAGCAACTTTAGTATTAAGTACTAGAATTCCTGTTAAGAATTACGTTTACTTTTTCAGTATAGCCTCCATCAGAACGCAGCTTCCGGCATAATTGTGAGATGCTACTGACTGCCTCAGATATCACTCAGCGGCTGATGTCGTACAGTCTATTTTTTATAGTTGTGTTTGTAAATGCAAGCTTGTTTACTGCATGTTTGGGAAGGTTCAATTATGACGGAACCTGATCGATGGAATAGAACTAATGAAAAATACCGTCACATCCTCATCTGAGCACTATTGCCTGACACTGTTGTAGGAAGCGTTTGTCGTTGCTTCTCCGTATTCTTCCCGCGGTTTATTGGCTATCAATCGTGATTCTGAGAAGTTGCCGGTCTCTTTTGTCCGGATGATATGATTGAGCACGGAAATGGTGACGGACACTTTTCGATCGCTCCTCTCATTGCAAAGTCACTCAGGGAAGATTGGGGTATAGTCATCATGAGCAAGAAAGACACAACACACATAGGCGAAGGTTTTGAAGAAAGGATACGCCGGAAAGGCATTCAGAACTAGCTGTTTGATAACGCTCACAACGTTGCAAGAACCAATTTTTATTTACAATCAGAAATTTCGATAAAATGTGGTCACCGAAAACAAAAAAACCATCATCATTCGTATTGACGAAATATGCAGTGTGTCCAGTAATCGTTTCCGCATCACATCTATTTCATGCTGCATTCGAGAAACAATATTTCAATTACCGTTTATCTTTAAAAGAAATAGAGAACAATAACAGTGATAAGCATGACAAGGCTCACAATGAACGAATGACACTTTGATGACTGCGGGATATTATGCATGAGGAATGACTCAGTGGGCAACCTAATGGAGATGCGAATTTCGTTAACAGTTTCGTTTTAGGAGATATAGAGATGGTAGTTGGTCTTGTCACGCCTTGTGGCTGGTGTTTGGAGTGTAGCCCGTGCACTTCGTCACTGTAGTCTTCTTAGTAGAAACTCTTCGTGAACTGATCATTCCCAGAGCCATCGGAGGCGCTCGAGCCCTGTCCTGACATGACGTCAGTTTATTCTATTCAACCAAAAAAAATAAGATTTTCAAGAAATATTTCAGATGCGCTAGTGAATACAGCATCCAAATTGTAATTAAGTTACTGTAGGGAATTTTTAAAGTATTGTTTCAGTATAACTAATAAGAATATCAACGACTGATAATATGAGGATATACAACTAGACAATAGTTACCTTCTTTGAATCCGTCGTCTTCTTGCTGAGAACGAGTGAGAATGTCATAGTTGAGAGTTGAGAGATGAGAAGTGGGCTCTCGTTAGAAGTGAGTGGGACCACTGGGAATAAGATCACGCCCTCTTATCGCCTATCTGTATCAGTAGAAGGCGGACGTTTTCTGCGTCATTTTGGTTTATCAAAGGAGAGGCACTCGGTGACTCTCTTCCATCCCCTGGTCTCTCGGCAAATCGCTTTTAAGACTTTCAGAAAACAGATTGTGGAGTCTGTGTGACTAGCTAGCACGTTGTCACTGATTGGGAGCGTCGGTTTATCGTAGTCTTATGAGGTTCAACAAGCGATCAAAGTGTGGCTGTGTGCGCTACACACTGTGAATGACATAAATAATATTTATTAGCAACATTAAAATGTTTGAAATTACTACATTTTTCTGTTGTAATCAATGCCAAATATCTTGAAATGGAAAAGATGTGAAGGAAAAAGCGATTTGGATTTTTTTTTAAATTAAAAAATCCTGTGAAAAAATGCGAGAAGGCGCGGAATTTTTTTTCAAAATATGAAAGAGTAGGCGAAACATTGCTATATTAATTTCTTTTACAAAAATCAAAACGAGGGAGACAAAATGTCGAAAATTGGCCCAGATGGCTGAAATATATTATAATAATTCCAAACCCCATTTATGGTGTTTTCAAGTTTGTTTGGCGGTATATCAACATCACGAACTTGCTAGAGCACCATGGTCTCGGGCTCATTCAATAAAGCTGCTCAAGAGCTACAAAACAAGCCCAGAAATAACTCAAGGCGTTTAGAATTCAGCTCGTGCTTCACTCGTATCGACGATGCGCGATTCAGGGCTGGGTGGAAATGGGCGGACGTTGTGGCCACCACGCATGGTCTTCTTACTGATAACACGCCAGTGTGTGCACAATCTTATTGGGAGATGAGAAGTTATGGAACTCGTGTGTATCACCAATATGTCCAGAACAGAGTCTCCTACGCAGAGTTCGTTATACTTCACAAGAATATCAGGTTCGGAAAGTGACGATCGGTATTTCGAAATTTCAATGGAACTGTTATATCGTTAAATTGTTAATTGTGAACGCACTTTTTAGTGAATTTCACTTTAGCAAACTTTGAGAAAGAGTCTTTAAAAAAACTATCCCGTATTTTAAGTTATCGCACACAAGTTAATAAATAGGTATATTATTAAATAATCAATATATATTATATATACACGCATGATAACAAGCAGGAAAATGTCAAGCAATGCTAACGACAGAACTACTTCTCCAATACCACATAGATTTCCGGTAATCGTCGTTAAAGTAAATGATTATGAGAGGATTTGCAACGGGAAAGATCATGAAGGGATAGGAGAGAATCCAGTGCATCCACAAGGGATTCGACCAGTGGATGAAGAGAGAGAAGACTCGATAAAATATCGGAAGTTGGGTGGAGACAAACGACATGATCGACTGAAATTCGTTTTTTATGCATTTCTAAGTTTGCAGACGTGCATTTAACAAAGCCCCTGACATTGCAAATTTACTTCAAGTACTACCCGTGGTGCTACCTGTGCATACTGTCTGCTTCTCTCGTTTTCGCATGTTCTCTCTTCCTCGTTTATCAGCGGATCGTTGTAACATTGTGGACGAGTCTTTTTAAACGTGTAATATTACTGTAATTTGTGAGAAAGGGGCACTTCACTTATCTGTAAGTGTGTGTGCATTCACTTGGCGAGCATGTGTTAACTTGATCCAAGAAATTATTTTTTGAGTGTACCACCAAAATGAAATCTGACCTGCGCGATGAGCATGTTGAGGTGCTTTCTCTGTTGTCGAATTGTAGAAGTCGATCGCATTCCTTTCTATAATGATCCTGTTTTGACAAAACTAATCGTCGTTAAATCTGTTCTTAATATTACTACATTTTCCAGGTATGTCCTTCTGTTTTGCTGACTGATTAGAAGTCGTATAACAAATTCCATCTCAGACAAAACAACAAACCAAGTAACACTTATTGTTATCTCTGATACCTGCTTGGAGGATTGTCTTCACCTGGAACTAGCTCGGACGATTACCGACTTCGGAGAGAAAAACAAATTTGTCAAAATTTTGCTACTTTTGTTGAAGAGAGAGCGAGAGGCAACGTGTCCCAGAATCCTGGTCAGCAGGGGATAGCTAAACCTTTGTTGCGAGAGGCAACGTGTCCCAGAATCCTGGTCAGCAGGGGATAGCTAAACCTCGTTAGCAAACCGGCCTTATCGGTGAGTACTGGCAGCGTTGTCGCATGTCGACGTAAATTCCTCTTGATTCCGGTAGTAACTTTATCTTTTCCTTACCTACACACCTTTATGATAGCGTTTATGCGTAGTCCAGACGCTACAATTGCGTAGCATGCTCCGCCTGTAGTGACTGAACTGGTCGTTGCAGAGAGTACCGAGAGCAGTTGTGTAAAGGGGTCGAGCTGCAATGATTGAGAACATTTTTCATATTAAATAAATAGATGTCCTCTCAAAAGCGCCTTAACTACCTCCTTTCCCTATAAGTGAGCAATACCTTTGATGTGTACTAGGGATGATCAGTCGAAAAAAGTCTTTGTCTGAAATAATGTCGAACAATGGTTCCGTTCCGGTTCGTTCCGGTTCAATCCTTTGTTCTCCCTCTCATTCCGACTTTTCGACTGACCACCTCTAATGTGTACTGTATAGTTCTATTCTATGTAATCTCGAACGTGACGGTGTTCACTCAACACTCAGTGCACTGAGTTTCTACAGTTCATGCAACATGCAAGACACGATCGCAATAGATGGAGAACTCACTGAATTACACCCTCACCCAGTTGATCAATCTATTAAAATGTAAAATCAAAATTGTAAAAAAAATTTCCCAAACAACAAAAACTTTACTATCATATCTGTCTTGATGCAACATTAATTTCATTTTCACTTTTTTTGCAAGACTGTGTGAAATGACATCAACTGACCTCGGCTTCGAAGTCGTTGGCAAAAATAACGCGGGCATTAAACTCGGTTTTGCTCTCAGCATTCATTGTCCGCCTGATATCTTCACGCGACTGACGCGTGATGGGGATGCGGAGAGCGTGATGAATGTTGGTCCAATGAAACTGCATATCTGCGAGATTGGAATGAGATCGTAAACCAGAATTTATTTTATGGATAGTTCTCTGATAGTATACGAATTTTAAAGCCAAAATAACATACGTTTTTGTCCACATTCCTAATTTTTATGGATCATATTTGTGTCTTGCAAAGTACTCACAAGATAGCACGGCACAAGTACCGGACGGCGATGGAACAGCCTTAGAAGGTCAGGCCTGAAAAGAGGATGATAATTATCTATGAATCTGCGACAATCTCTTTGAACAAAAAAATTGTTTTCGATTCTGACATTTTTATTCGGAAATGGCGTGCCTTGTGAATAGGAAGAGGCGGTAGACGTAACTGTAAGCGATAGCTACTACCAAGGCAGTCATTAGACCCAGCCACACAGTGTAGAGTGCTGCCAGAACCTTAACAAAGAAATGAGCAAATGTTTGTTAAACTAAAACACAAATAGCCGGTATACTTCAGAGCAGCGAACTATAGAGAGATCGCGAGACACTCGACCATGGTCTGGACAGACATTTAAAATTTTTAATTTAGCTGAAAACGTTACCTCAAACACCTGTACTCAATTGGCGCTGGCAGAAATTTTATTTTAAAAAAAAATTTTAAAAATGGAATCGCGTGAAACATATCCGAACATGGATTCTTCGCGTTTTTCGCCTGAAAGGAAAAAGACAATCGGTTGCTCAGTAAAACCCAGAAGACCGTAAAATAGGCCCTTGCGTGGTAATTGCGCGAAGATTTTTTTTTTAATTTTGTAATGGCAGAAGTGGTCGAGCCTTTCGCGATTCCTCTCATAAATTTAAACATTTTTTTAACCTTAGGGTTTTCCACAAACTCAGCAGTCTACGCGCTGAACATGAAACGATTATTGGAGTAGAAGAACTGAAAATATGTTTGCTTGCATATTTACTTCTTTTTTTATTGAACTCGAGCCGGTAGTGAAGATATGTATAACGTGTAATATTAGAATCAAAAAAATATGTTGTACTGAGCCTCACCGGTGCAAGGATCCATTCAATGGTGGCATAAGTTATGTCTATTGCAATGAAAACGTGGAAGAAAATTCGATAAACTCCGAGTTTAGTGCTTTTCGTGTAGACCAAATAACATAGCAGAGTGTTTAGAAACAGGGAAGCAATAAATACGAGCGCTGCTGTTTCCCACAAAGCGTTAATGTCCATCTGAATTTTGTTTTATAATAAAATTTACATAATAGCGCGCAAGAAATACATATCTCGAATATGAACGATGTAAAATATATGCCTAGCGAAACATGTCACAGCAGTTCTACGTTTGATGAAATATTATTTCCTCCTCGCGAACAGCAATTTCCATTACTAATGCGCATGAACACAGAAAGAAAGGTTGTTGGTTTGATGGTGTTGAGAACAACATCTAGCCTGTGGAATACGGCAAACGGTCTTTATGTGAATTAAGTATCCGATATTGTTTAAACGACCAGAGCAATGACAAAACTTTTCATGAATAGTAGAATCGGACCTTACAAGACTGATAATGAGAGGATAGAGAAAATGATTTTTTTTAAAATTAGATTTCGTATTCTTCCCATTCGATCGAGAAATAAGATAGACCATCAAAATGTCATGATATATCAAGCATTACGAGAAATTAAGTTGTTGGAATTTGTCAAACACGTAACCCATCTAGAAATGGTTCCGGCACGCGCGCGTTCGTACTTTACTATCATATTTTCGAAAAATGGAGATAACTAATTCGAAAGTGCAAGTGTAATGAGTAGTGGTTTAGTGGTAGTAGAGGCTACTCACAATGAGTGTTGGGAGTAAGCAATAGTTGTTTCCCCCGATGAAAACTTTCCGGCGCCGCCGGGTCCCTCTGGTGCGGGTTCTTGAAATGTGTTACTTGTGAAGAAATAAATTTGAGTTAAATGTAGCCAAATAGTTCCCGCACTAGTCATCGAGTGACGTCGACATAATTTTTTTTTTAAATTGTTAAAATAATAATAATTTCATTTTCAAATATTATTATTAGCTATATTCCAACTATTTTTTATAACAAAATTTAAAACATTTAAGCGAATATTTTACGTCAATCGATTACAAGTGGCAGAAACTCTTTGAATCCACAGAGTTTGTATACAATTTCTTTCTAGATATAATGTAGCAATCATTTTTTATTAATTACAAAATTTCCTATCAACGCTTCCCGTCTGTCGAATCACTCGACGGCTGTACAATTAGAGGCAATTTTTTCTCATTTTGAAAATCAAAATAGTTGTTTGTTTGCGATTGCAAGTATGCCTGAACGGAACGTTAAGGCAAGTTTACAGACAGGGAAAAATACTTTGTAGCATGCATGAAATAATGAATTACTTCTGTGGAGGCGGAGATGGCAGAGTGGTGTAAGGAGCAGCTTGCCAGACGGGTGGTCAGGCGTCCGACCCCCGCTCAGGATCACCAAGCCTTCCGCTCTATTTGATCTCTCTCGGGATTCTGAGAAAGTCGGGCTCTTTTGTCCGATTGATAAGACGTACGCGTGTGCACACGTTGATTGTACAAGGAAATCGTGACGGAAACTTTTCGATCGCTCTTTATTCATTGTGAATCACACTCCACAAATTTCCATCATGTGCAAGAAAGACACAACAACGCAATGTTGACGTTGGCGAAGGCTCTGAAGAAAGGAAAAGATGGAATGCCGTTCAGAACTATACCCTCGATGATGTCCCCTGCGCTATGCTCGATTGTTGAAGGAATACGGTCGAAAGAGCACTAAGCGAAGGAATTCATGACAGGTCCCAGATCATAAATTTCAACTGTATTTTCAAAGTGAAATTGTCATAAAATATGATCGCTAAACATCTAAACACAATTTCTACTCTGACCAGTAATCTCATAAAAATTGCCTCTTCTGTGCTGCATCCGAGACAAATTGCAAAAATACGGTTTATCATCATACGAAATAGAGCACAATAACATGTATGGGCATGACGCGATTGAAAGAATGACACGTTATTAACAGTGGGATCGATCTATTATGCATGCGGAATGAATCAGTGGTAACCTGAGCGAGATGTGAATTTCGTCAACAGCTTCGTTTTGCTGGAGAGATTGGGTAGTTGGATTGGTCTTGTCACGCCTTGTTGCCTGTGTTTGCAGATGAGCCCGTGTACTTCGTCACGGTTGTTTTCTTAGTAGAAACTCGTCGAGAACTAATCATTCCCAGTGCCATTGGAGGCGCTCGAGACTTGTCCTGAATTAAGAGTCATAAACTTTTTTTCAAAGCACAAACTTTTTTCTTAAAAAGTTCCTGATGAGATAATGCTTATAGTATCAGTGATAGTAAATATAGTAAGTATTCCACAATAGTTACCTTCTTAGAGTGGGTCTTCTTGCTGAGCACGAGTGAGAATGTCATAGTGGAGAATTGGAATAGGTGAAGATCGCTCGGGAAATCGCGAAGTGAGGAAATGGGGCCACTGAGAGGAGGATCACGCCCTCTTATCACGTATCGGCCATCTTTATCAGGGGAAGGCGGACGTGGTCGGCGTCATGTTGGTGATTATCAATGGACGCGCACTCAGAAACTCTCTTCAATCGCCGCATTATTTCTCCATCTCTCGCTCAATCTTTCGACTATCAGAGAACCGAGTGGAGTCTGAGTGACTAGCACGTTGTCACTGATTGGGAGCGTCGGTTTATCGTAGTCCGAAGAGGTCCAACAAACTATCAAAGTGTGGCCGTGTGCGCTACACACTGTGCGGCATGTGAATGGAGGAGGGGCTTAAAGGGAAAATGTAAATTAGTAACCGTAATTGAAGAGGAATGAAGTTCGACAAGAGACTCCACTGCTCGAGACGACCGATAACGCCGCTACACAGAGCGGGAAGTCTCCAACTTTCCTTACTCTGGAGACATTATCTCCAGCTGAGAGAGCATGCAAAAGCGAGAGATCATCTCTCACTATCTCTCGCCCGCTCTCTCGCGTCTGCATGCTCTCTCACCTGGAGACAATGTCTCCAGAGTAAGGAAAGTTGGAGACTTCCCGCTCTGAGTACTTACGACAACTACGCATCCCCATGTACATTCTTCTACTTTTGCGAATGGAATAAATATTATTTATCGGCAACATGAAACGTGCAAAAACTTTAGTACGGAACAGGTCGCTGGCTTTTACATACCATTCTTCGTCAATCGAGCTAAACCCCCTGTGGGTGGAGATAAATATCGAGAGACCCTCGATTATGCAAATTGGTTCCCTCCGATTCTGCCAACATTTATCATACGACGGACAAATGGCTCTCACACACTGCTTCTCTCTCTCTCTCTCCCATTTCACTCCCCTTGTGTATTTCTCATTCCTTAATATCACGCATCTCACGAGAAGCTCGGCTTCCAATGACATATCATAATTCTGGCACACTATTCACTTTTCGGAATTCTGCTTTCAAGTGCTTTGATTTCCTCTGGCCCGACTAACATAAGATCCCAGTGTGCGACTACGATACTGAAAGCATTCCTCGCAATGCGAAACCTGCTCTAAGGAGCAGATCGCGCACTTTTTCGATATTTCCTCATTGTGAATAAGTGTTTGCTTAGAGCAAGTGTTACTTTTCCATGCTCTTTCGGCCTGTGAAATACTCGCCCATTTGTGTACACATTGCCGCACCCCTTTGGCGTACGATAATTTAATAATTAAACATTCACATTACCTCCTCATAATTGGCATGTCCTCCGTCTATTGGTTACTTTCTTTTGGGTAATGATTGGTAGTACGAGGTCCGAAGAAGAGAATGCAACTGATCTATCCTGAGCTGGCCTTAGCAATGATTCACTAAGGACTTGGAGCCTAGATAAAGAGGGTACCTTTATAATTGTTCTGCCCTTCCGCCTCATGGTTTCGCTCTCGACCTCCCACACAAGTTACTCTCATTTCGAACCAGCCGGCCTTGGCCAAACAATTGTTGCCCGACTGTCCCAATAGAGTCCGTGATGAGGAGAGAGAGAGAGAGAGAGAGAGAGAGAGAGAGTTCCGGGCGAGCAGGGTTCAATGCATAAACAAGGCAGCCAGCCCATTCGGAAGGCGAGGGAGAGCGAACCCCCTCAGGGGATGGGGGGGGCGGAGGGTGCGTGAATGAGGGAACGAGAGGAAGGGGGAAATGCGCGCACGCTCTCTCTCTCTCTCTCTCTCTCTCTCTCTCTCTCTTTCTCTCTTTCCTTCTCTAGCGCAAGATCGATGATGGCAGGCTTGTAGGGAGGCTTGTGAGAGAAAGAAAGGAAGTGAGTCACTCTGCCCCGGGTCTTGTTCTCGGTCTTCCTCTCCCTTCTTCTTTCAAACACAATTGTGAGTCGTTTATTTGATGTTATTTCTTTCAGAGTCGTTTTGGAACACCCGTTAAGGAACCCGACATAAAAGTATCCAAAAAATCCTGAAAATATCCCAAACAAGTTCGTGGAAAATGTTCACAGTTTCTAAACGGCAGTTCGAAAACATTCTATCATCTTCACTGATAAATGTGGGAAAACTTTTTTTCTCTTTTTTTCCTGTTTCTCTTTTTATTCTTTTCTGTTTGCAGATCCACTAGGCAACGATGAGTGAGGAGGAATTGAATCAACTGAGGGCGAATGCGGACAGTTTGGCAGGCTGTCTCCACTCGCTCCTACAGGTTTATCTTATTTATTTATTGAACACCACAACGGCGTCAACACGCACGAGAATGATCTATACCTGATCCTAGCAACAATCTTTCTCAGATTATTTTGCTCTGTGCGCATTCCCAGCCAAAACAATCGCATTTTCGTACAGCCATCTATCAGTTTAGCAGTATCTTTGGTTGTTGCTAGCGTCGGCGGAGCGTTGTTCCATCGGGCCATTTGTCTTCCATTCGGCTGTAAAGTGTCGTCGGCAAAAAGAGATATCATAGCGCCATGGGCAATTTATCTCTCTTTCTCGTTCCAGAAGATCGAAACGATGGAGAAAGGAAAGGGAGAGAAGGAGCAGAGATCGGGTAAGGCAATTTTGCACGATTCTTTCATTTTGACGAGAAGAAGAATCATGTTTTGTCTCCAGAAAACATGCATTGTCCCGTTAACATACAGTAACGACAGGATTATATTATGAAAATTTGGTGTTAAATATTTTTTCACAGGCGCGGAAAGCCCTCTAACCATTCAGACGGACGCTCAAGAAAGTATAAAAGAAATTCGATCCGACGAAGGAGTCAAGCGAATAATTACGAGAAAGGTAGGTTTCTCTTCGTCCAAATTCCATTCCATATTTACTGAATCCCGAAAAGGAAACGGGGTGTTGTGTTGTTGCTGTGCAAAATGCACTCTCTATAAGTCATGGTTTAGGGCAAAAAAAAAGAAATTGACACGACTGAGGTCAAACCCCGCTCTGAGACAGGCAATTATTCTCGCCCACTTTTTGCGCCCCGCTCATTCGTATTCCACCACTCTCGACCTCAATTATATGGACAATGTCCTCCCTCCATTCAATCTAGCAAAACGATCGAGAACACGGCAAAAAGTGGACAAGTGAACATATCTGTCGAGATCCACTAATCGGTTTCTCGACTCCGGAAAATAAAATGCTCAATATTGCAAACAAATTATTTTTTTTTGCATTTCCAGATTGTCAAAACTCGGTCGATCCATGCCGTTACTCTCGACTCCTCTTCTCTTCTCTCCCTTCACCACTCTCCCAATCATCATCCGGTCGCTCGAGAAGTGACCATGCAAGCAAAGCAGCTGCAATTGGTGAGAACTCTTCCAACTTTTTTTTTCTTGGATGCCGCATAAATCCAGTGGAAATATATTTTGACATAATTTTTGCACTAGTCGTCTAAGTTCTCGTTTTCGAAAGCTTCAAAAACTAACGATTAAGATAAACGAAGCTACCTTTTGTTAAGATAAACGAAGCTAACTTTTGTTAAGATAAACGAAGCTAACTTTTGAACTTATCAAATGACTAGTTCTAAAATGGTTCGTCTTCGCGGTAAAACAAGATCCGATCCGGCTTTCGCGCCTCTCACATCTTGAAAGAGGCCAAGTTCCCAAACAAAAGTGTAACACATCATCACCCGCACTCGACACGTTATGATCGATGACACCCCGCAGACCTCCATGGTGAATAAAGAAAGAGATAGAGAGAGAGAGTCTCTGCCCATTTCTCACTCTCCGAAGAATAAATGGCTCTAGCGGATCAAATTAGTGAGGAAATCGTGTAGAAAGAGGGAGGAGGGGAAGGCAGTTGTTGTCTTCATTCACAACTTCTCTCTCTCTCTCTCTCTCTCTCTCTCTCCCGAATACTCTTTCCGTGCCGACGGGTGTCCATTTCCGCACTGACCCAACCACATTCAACTTGGCCAGCCACAACAAGCCTGAATGGGCCTCGTAAACCGCCCCAATTTCGGTCGAGCTTAGATGAAATGAATTTTCCCCGAGCGCATTTACACTATCCAACGCCAGCTGCGCCCCAGTCATTTTTCATGGGCTTAGCGCTAGTCCCCCAACCCACTCTATTCCCCGTCGGCTTTCTTACTGCATCTAGCAGGTGCCTTTTCGTTCAAAGATCACGTTTCGACTGCTCTATTTCACGACTTGAGAGAATCTTTGATGCAATTAAATTAGCAGAAACTATGATTGCGGAAGCTAACGTGTCCTGGATGCCTTGCAAACGTTGTTTTACGTAGCTGGCTTACTGTTTTGCACATTTTGCGTTAAACATTCTTACTGTCAAATCGCTGAACAGGTGTAACATCGAAAACTATTGCAGTTAAAAGTCGCCGTGTACCAGTCGAGATTAATCGTGATCGGCGTCGAACCGAGAACTGCTCTCGACATTGCAGCCGGAGACATAATCAGAGAGGTCAGACCTATTTAGGTTTTACTGATGATAATCAACAATCAGAAACAATCTATTGCTGAAGGCTTTAAAAATAAAATACAGCGAATAGTTGAGTTGTGAAAATTTTCATGAAGTAATGATCATATTGTGAATACACTCATCACTAGCAATTCGCGACAACTGACCGCCAACGCGGATTAGGCAGTTTGGAAGCAGAGAAATTCAACATAATTTAGTTTACTATCGGCGCTATGTAAACTCTGTTCCAGTGTGCCCGGCCATGTTCTGAAGTGGGGATATGGAAGAGGGGTTTCGCTTTCGCGGAAGAAATTAGAGAGAGCGATAGAGAGAGAGAGAGAGAGAGAGAGAGAGAGAGAGAGAGACATGGAGGGACAATGCATGTTGGCCGGTGAAAGTAGCGCATGTCTTTGGTCGAGAGTAGACGGGCGATCAAAAAGAGAGGAGAAAAGAGAGATAGGGAGAAAAGTGAGTGAGGAGAGTTGGTTATGACAGCAAGAAAGCGTCACTCAACTCTATCGAGATTTGGGCCCGCAGTAACCCTTGGGTTTCTCTGGCAGAGTTGTCGTTTGTCTACGAAAAGAAAAAAAAACTATTTATTCCGCTAGGAACTCCACCTTTACCTTTAAAGTAAGAAATTCGGGTAAATAATTGTATTCGATCTCTTCGCACACTCTTTCACGTGTCAGCCAGCGTAGGCCAAATGAAAAGATAAATTCCAAATATTTACGCAAATTTCAAACTTCTTGGTTTTCGCTCTATTTTCTCCTGATTTCATTCAATTTCCATCTGTTTAGGTTGACGGCCGCGTCCTGTTTTCTGACAGTCAACTTCGCGCTCTCAACGGCCAAATAACCCTCACTCTCCAGCCAGCTCAAGTTTACGAAGCGCCGCCAGTGAGTTACACTTATCGGAGAACGATCATTTCACAATGATAAGCCTTTCTTGATGAAAAATACCTTCTTCTTTTGCATGTGGGTGTTTTCATCCCATCATGAGTACGAAAAACCGCCCTTTGGATTGATTAATCGCTATGTTTTCGTGAAATAAATCACATCCCGAGGATAGTTGTAGGAACCACTAGAGTTTGTTTGTTGTTGGTTTCGGATTGGGCGCTCTTTCAACCAGATGTGATCAATCCGATCTAGTGCGGGAAGAGAGAGAGAGAGAGAGAGAGAGAGAGAGAGAGAGAGAGGCTCTTTCACTTTTCAGCTGGAAGCAAATAAAAACAGCGCTGTATTGCTTGCTTGCAATCCGATTTTATCTATTGCATTTCGTGCTCTAGATAGATGTTGTCTGTTTTTGGAGATACATTTTGAGCCAAATTGTCGACTTTTCGGCAAAAAAGGTACTAATTGCAGAATTTCTACCGCCTTTTTCAAGCGTACGAGGACCGTGATTCGACGTTTTCCGTGAAAGGCGGAGAAGTCGTGCAAGTGCTATCGGAGGGAAAAGAAGTACTGAACGTGAGTGAATTTACGAATATGAAGGACAAATATTTAAACAAATTAAAATTATGTTCATAGAATTGTATGTGTACATCATTCAATTCCACGGCGCGTCTCTTGCTTTATGAAGCTGTTTTCTCTGTAATTTATGTTTTAGTAGCCGAGTGCATTATTATTTTGAAGAGAATTCATGAATATATGTAATTATTATCCTTCCCCAGGTGCGAAGTGTCACCGATCCTTCCGCCGTCGGTCGAATTCCAATGGCGATTGAGCGAGAACGAGTGACGATGGTCTCCCCTTTCGGACGAGGAGTGGGTGCTATTTTGTTATCGTGTTTCATGTTGAATTACAATTACGTCGAGACGAAAAATCTAAGAGATCACTTCAATATTGCATGTGCTGGAAAGCATGACATCGAAATTCTTTGTTCCACATTTGGTGACATTCAGAGGACGATTAATTTATTTTTTAGATGCAACCTGTTCATCTATCCCTTTCATAATGCTATCCAGTGTCGTATTTTTCCTTTCCAGGTAGTCGCTCTCGTCGGCGCTTCGGCCGTCGGTCGTCGCACCATCAAAACTCTCATGCTGCAATACGCGCCGCAGCTGTTCGCTACTGCTGTTCCCGGTAAGAAATATTGAAATAGCTTGCAAAAATCAGAGCTTGAAACTGCGCAATTATTCTCCTTTCCAGTTTCAACATTTGCATCATTTTTTTCCACATTCGAAAAAAGTCATATTATCACCAAAGATTTTTTATAAGACAAAAATTATAACTGTTATATTCCATTTCAGTAACATCACGCGAGCCGAAGCCGGGGGAGCAAGAGGGACGAGAGTATCATTTCTGGCGCAAGGAAAATATACTGGAGAAGATAAGAGACCACGAGATGATCGAATGGGGAGATCTGGATAATCAGTTGTATGGTGAGATATTTTTGAACTCCCATCGCTCTGATCAAAACTTTGAGTCATAAAATCGAACAAAATCACTAGTAAGAGCAGTTTAAAAAACATGAGAACTTTGATGCCATCTCCTAAAACAATCAGATGTTGGTGTCTCCTTCTCCCTTTTTGCGGAAAGATTCACTGGATGCCGGCTATTTGGAAAATCGATATGTGAAAATGAACTGATTCAACGCAATGAATATCGAACTCTTCGCTAGTATATTGCAAACTCTAATAATGTATTGTCTTTTGCAGGTACGTGGGCGGGTGAGGTGAAAGACGTGGTGGAATCTGGTCGTTTGTGCATTCTCGACTGCGCTCCCCAAGCGCTTCCCTACCTGTACAACTCCAGCTTCAAGCCCTTTGTCGTCCACATTCGAGCGTGAGACATTCAATTTTTTCAAATTTATTATTTTTATTTTTTTTACCATTCTTCCCTATTTTATAATATTTATCTAAACCTGCGTGATTAGAGAAAAAATGATGATTGCATTTCAGTCCCGAGCTTGAAGAAGCCGTGCAACTCGAGCAGCTGCGACCAAAGATTCGATCTAAGGAGGAATTGGAGAAGTGAGAAAATTTGCAATTTAGTAACTCAAAATATAACAATTTTGCCGCTAACTTTCCGAAAGAAAAATTTTAAAAAATCAAAACTCGAAAACTGCGCATTTATTGTAACAACGAAAATGTGCAAGGAGATGAAATTGGTCTTTGGCCGAAATCTCCTTGAAATACTGTATTTGTATTCAGATCAGAGAAAGACGCGGAGCACATCGCTACCACGTACGCAAAGTACATCCATCTGACACTGGTCAATCGGAATACCGATGTTACTTTCAAAAAGTGAGTTTTTTCTCTCGTATCCATCTAAGTGGGAACTAAGTCTACGATTCGAGGTTGTAGGGCTGCCGAACGACCACTTTAAAAATCTACTCGCTTCGAGTATTGACATTTTTGTATTTAAGAATTGCCCCTATGCAGCCCAGATGTTGCTGACTTATTCCCCTCTTAGATCGTCAACGCTCAGAAAGTGTTAGGCTTCACTGTGATTATCTCCTCTGAAAATAGATATTGGAAACCATGGAACTGCTGAGTCAATTCCTAACACCCGCATGAATTCAAATAGAGTTTCCTCTAAAAGTACGGCGGTATGAGTCACTTTGCTCACTTTTCTTCCCTGAATTTGCGTCACTCGATCATTCGACGGTGCTTTTCTTTGTTTTGCCAGCCGCTCTCTCACTGTTGGCGTGCAAACAAAATATCGAGAAGAAGAGGGGCGAAGGAGGCAGGATAGATTCCCTCGCTCTGTTGACTAATTCTGCTTTATTTACAGACTCCTCTCGGCACTCGAGGATCTTCGCTCGAACTCGCAATATATGCCCGCCAATTGGAGCGATTTGTCCAGTGCCGGCAGCACTTAGACCTGAATTGTATTGATAAGCCAGCTTGTGGGGAGGCCAGTTCGGTATTGTGCACTGTCCATATCTTCTTTTCTGGTAGTCAGTGATCACATAAATGAGCGCACTGCGAATACCGAACTAGCAATCCTACCTATTAAACATGAGCATTATGCACATATTTTCACAACCATGATCTCACCTTGCCCTTTCAGTGATAATAAATAGGAGATATCAAAGTGTAGTTCCTCAATTCTCTGCCTGTTTCACTTGTGCGAATCTCATCGAACACACCAAAGTCGCCTCTAATTTGGACTACTTGCCATTGGAATTGTAGTATTCATTGTTGTTGTTATAGATCGAATATTCCTATTAGCGAATAACAAAGGCTATTCGCTAATAACCCTTTATTGTTTGCTAATAGGAATATTCGATCTAACAACACTAGTATTCATCGATGTTATTCCGTCGTGTTGTATTATAGTCTGGAAAGTCTCGGTAATGCACGTATCTCCGTGAAAAACACGTCGATAAAGATATTCTTCATCGAAGAGGCCACGATGTTGCCTGAAATGGCCTGCGCGGCGCAAAAGAGATACCCGACACTCGGGTCCTTGACGAGGAAACGAGAGCAAACAAGCGGAGAAGCCAAATGCCGAAAAAATCATCCACCTCTACTTCTCTATTCCCCACTGTCTCCTTCGATTGCTCGAAAACGCGCTCCCAATTGACCTCCTTACATTCCATTACTCGCGCGCTGTTTTTACTCAATCACGCGCTAAGTGGTGCCCCCCTCCTTGCGACCATCAATCGACAGATCCACTTGTTCCTCATCTTCGTCTTCCAATGCCCTTCGCCTCATGTCCTACTCATTGTTTCTTCAAATTCTTTATCGCGACTATACTTGCCGTCGTGGGGTGCATGAAATAAATCAATAAGCGATCCACATTTTCCAGTCCTTCATCTCTCATGCCCTACATCCGTCTCCTCTTCCTCATCTGCCATCTCTTCTGGCCGAAGCTCTAATGCGGATCGACTTCCTACCGCTTCTCGCTTGCATCGCGCTGGCAGATGCCAAAGGCGGCGTCGGAGGCGGCGGCCGTGGCGCGAGTGGCGCGCGAGGCGGCGTCAGCGGCGGCGGCTCGCGCGGCTCCTCGTCGTCCGGCGCGCGGTCGTCCTCGAGCGGATCGCGAAATGCCGCTGCGTCATCCACAGCCTTTGCCGGCTCGGCGCCACGCGGCGGCAGTGCGCCAGTGAGGTGAGTAGCTGATTTCCTTGTTCTGATCTCTTACGTTTACTACTCATTTCAGAACCTCTTCATCCTCCGGTCGATCTTTCGGCGTCTCTCCGTTGCTAGGTTAATATTCATTATTTGCTCGAATATTCGTGTATTTTAGATATTGAAAAGTAGATAATGGAGGTATTGGCAGGATTCGGCGCAGGCGCTCTTGCCGGTTCCATGACGGCTAATCGAATCAACAACATGTACGCGCCCGTCCAGTGAGTCTCCATCTTCTGCCTAATATGTTGTCGAAAGCCATCTTCTCTCACATCCCATCAACAAAGAACTACCCATAGTCAAACATCTCAATTGGCCGAACTGATATCCAGAAACCTGATTGAATCGTTGCAGTTACGGTGGCAACAGCTACTATTGGGGCCGAGACGTCGTTCCAGCACAGGCCGCACTCGTGTGAGGCTCATTTACTGTATTTTCAATAGTGATATCACAAATTGGTTTTTTTAAAATTTTTAATTTAATTCATTGTCAGTTGCTCTCGACCACTCGAGGATGTGCCCAATTACAACTTTGATGAGGTCATGTTCACCGATGGAAACAGGTTAACTCTTCAGGCCACTTCAAAACAAAAAAAATTGTCTGCATTGCACGTACACTTTGCGCTTTTTAGTGAAATGAATTAACTGATACTACAGGCCTACCGAGTTCGCGTGGACGTGTGCCGCAGGCGAGAAGTGCTGCGACTGGACATGCTGCCCCGATGAAGGGTACGGTGCTGCTGCCTCTGCTGCAGCTAAACGCTCAGCAGTGCTGTCTTCCACCGACGCGCCACTAACAACTGCTTCGCTTGACAACGAGAGCTCTAATCCCTCTTCTAACCCCGCTGAGCCCGCTTCTAACGACCTTGAGAGTGCTGGGGATTGTGATGAGGACGCGAGTTGCAGCAGCGACGTCGTGCTGTGGGTGCTGGTGGGACTTGCTGCAGCTGTCGTACTACTGCTGCTGTGCTGCACGGTCGGATACTGCGTCATGGTAAGCACTTTGTTTGGCCAGAAAGGCAAAGGTACTTAACGTCTTCGAGCTGAGATCGCCGGAGAACACTGCCAGTGTTTGTCCGTTTTACCTCCACAATGGCCTCACAATTGAAGGGAAGAAAAAATAAATATCTTAAAGCCTCTTGTTTCGAATACAATCGACAAATAAACGTAGAGGCAATCAATAAATTGCTGCAGAAGAAAAGGAAAGAGCAACAGCCAGTTAGAAGAGTCGCGTACGTCAATCCAGTAGCTGAAGTCAACCACGTCGTCGATTCTAACAATGAGGTGCGCATAGATGATGAAGCGCCGTAATCCACTTACCTCAATCCGCATTCATATACCTACTGTTACCCTCGCAGGCCTGGTCAGCGCAGTTACCAGCACAATCGAGTCCTCCCCGCATGCCTCCTCCCTATCCGATGGCTCATGGAGACAGGTAAAATCAAAGATTGGAGAACATAGTTCAACCTAATGCCAGGCTAGTTATCAAAAAAAAAATTAGGCTAGGTCAATTCTGAATTTACTCATATTCCGTCCGTAAATAACTATTCATTTGCCAATTGCAGTGTCTCCAAACCGCCCGCGTACTCCTACCCTTCGACCACGTTGAAGATGTAACTGACCATACCATGACACCGATTCAGACTTTATTCTCTCTAAAATTTTCAAGATACTCCATGCTATTTTTGCTTGATAAATTTCTATATTTGTCCAGACGCTATTGTACAAGGAGAACGAACAGAGCAGGTAAAATGCCCTCGTCATCATATATTTCCCCTATGACTATTGAAATAGCACTCGATGCATTATCGTGCAGACGATCCTTTGCGGCCGAACTCAGGCTTCAGCTCATTGCAGATTGTACTCTTTGCGAAAAGACTCTTCGGGGCGTGGAACAGTAAGATGATCAGCCTGTATTGTATAATTTAAATTTCTAATCGTATCAAATGAAAAAATCCTTGCTGCGGACATTCTACTTTGTTTCATTAGGGCAAAAACTGTATCTTCAGAACTCAACATCAAACCGATATCAATGGAAATACTAATACGCAACTACGCTCACCCATCCACGACGTGTACTGCATTCCACGAGAAGGAGGAACTGAGAAATCGCGTGAGATCTGTCGTCGCCCTTGGATGCAGGTAGAAGAAGGCAATGAGAGTAAAGGAGGCAGGCACACATTGGGACAGACTCTGAACAATCGGCTGTTGTTTGAACACATCTATAACTAAGGACGTCATCACCATTTGAAGGGCATGACGAAAATCAGATAAAGAGCACTACATCAAGCGCAAAACAACTTCTTCATAAATACAACTGTCCCCAACAGATATACTGTGAACAAAACATGACGTTTTCATAAACTATCGCAACGAAGATGAGTACGGTAAGCAAACAATAAATTAATAATTATACCTGGAGCACAAGGCGCATACGTGGAGATCGACGAGGAGATCGAAGTCGTGATGAAACCTGCACCTAGAGATTATTTTATGGAAGGAATCCGAAATCATATATTTTCTCTTATGATCGCCTGGACGTGAAAAGTATAACCTAAAGATTTGCAATACATACAATCCTATATTCTTCAATTTACAAATATTTCATCGGAATAACTGACCTTGGCTCGCAGCTTTTTGATGGACAGAAGCGAGAATGTGTCCAGCAGCAGGATCACAGATAATTCGACAGTCGACAGCGCCAATTTCATTCTGATCAAAATGCTTTCGACGATTGTTGCTTGTTTTAAGTTACCGCAGGAAGAGATCTATAGAAGCGGGTTGGGTGAAGTGCCACTCGACGTTGGTCCTATCGAATACGAGCCAGACATCGAGTAGGGGAAGAGAGCAAGTGCGGGCTATAGCGACGATGAACATTAGGACGATGGCTAGTGGAGTGAGCGACGCCCAGGAACGCTTCTTCGTCGGATGCACCTGGAAGTAGTGTTGTTAGATCGAATGAACCTATTCGCGAATAAAGCAGGTTATTCGCGAGTAGGAATAATCGATCTAGCAACTCTACCAGGAAGATGAGACGATGCAGGGCGAAGAGCAGATGCAACTCCATAGAGAAGAAGAAAGTGCACTCGCAAAGCTGGAAAGTGACTTGAGTATACTTATTTATTCTCTGTTATCTCACAACTCTGTCGTACACCACATTCTCTTTTCTTGCCTTACTTTAATTGCCCATGTAATAATTGAGCTGAATTGATCAGCAAATTATCGAAAGATAAATGCTTACCAGTCCCACAGTCTTCGTCACTGGACTTAGAGAAGTTGGAGCGAGTTGAGCAGGCAGAAGAAAGAAAGACGTAGATATGAGCAGTTTGAACAGAACCGCGCTCATTTGACAGTAGCAGATTACTCCGAACCTGAGCGATGCAAGGTGAGTAAGATTTCCATAACACGCTTTTCTTAGATAATGGGGTTAATTGAATGATATTATCACAATGAGGGAGATTAGATTAAAATAATGCCACTCACGAGTTCTGAAGGCTCGGCGACTTTCGGATCGTGTACAGAGCAACGGAACAGCATAAACTTCCGCATGTGCCAACCTGAAATCCTTCTTTTCACTCAGACCATTCACACAGCAAACAATACACTGAGCATTAGAAGAGGCTGGAGATCCATCGATCTGACGAGATTTTGTTGAGAAATGGCGAGTATGATGATATCAGAGAATAGCTGTACACTGTCCACCACCCTATCACAGTTGTCATCCTTTCACGGCTTACCTCAGTACAAGATAACAGTAAGTGCGGATGGAATATTGATAATGTTCATGAAAGGTATAGCATTTATCGGATGAAGAGATAATCATAACAAATGAGAAAATAAGGTCATGTATTCATATCTTGATGCATACAGTAATCGTTTATAGTTGAGTTTCGATGTTACGCTCATGGGAATGGCTCGAGGAAGATCTTGCACCGTGCGGTCGAGCGTAGTTGTATGTTGGCTTGTTGAAAACGATGATGACTAGACTAAAAATACTAACATCATATTTGACTTCCTCACGTTTTCTCAAGAATCGCAGAGTTACGATGCGAAGACTTCACTGGTCATTGATACCCATCGCTGTACTCTATATTTCTCTGGACATCATATGTCTGACAATGAGAAGCCCGGAATATGGGCAAAAGAGTTTGGTAAATGAAGAATGTTCATTAAGTGTTAAACTCGTACCCATCAAGAATAACGTCAAAGAGCCGGACGCCCGTCGTTGCGAGAAAAGCCATTGCTCCACTCGTGAGATCAAGCGACGGACTCACGAAATATGTGAAGATCCACAACAGATTGGGCAGGCAACTACACAGGCTCTGAAGCACGCAAAAACCGTAGTAGAAAGATATCCCTCGATAACTTACCTGACAGACGAGTCGCCATTCAACATTGCGGTTTGTTGCTACAATATCAGATATCTGGAATATATTAAAACTGGGTAGTGCTTTTATATTTTTGTCGGCACCTGTGCATTCCATTCTCTCAATTGCCTGAATGATACCGAATCTAGCGCGAGAATCGTGATCACTTGTAGCGTCGGGCAGCCGAGAAAGAAGAGGCTGAAATTGTACGCTGCACACTACAAACAGTCGGCCTACAAATGGTTGTCAACCGTTGGAACGCCGTTAGTTTGTCACTGTAGAAGGCGACGCCGTCGATGAGCACTGTGTGGTGCGGTGATTAGCAAACACACAGTTGATTTTAATTAAGAGATAATTAGTAATATATCTGAGCGCGACGTTTCCAGCTTTCCTTACTCCGGAGTTGTTCACATCAGACAATATCTCCTGAGTAAGGAAAGTAGGAGACCTCGAGCTCTGTGTAGTAAGTAAAGTAATTAGTAAAACTAATTAGCAAAAGACACACGAGGAAGTCGGATGATGGCGCACTCTATCAGAGCGTAAGCAACGCATAATGAGAGCAATCTCGTCACGTTCTCTGTCCATCGCCGCTCGAGAGAAGTGTCAACAATGAAGACGAAACGGTGAAATGCAACACAAGCGTGGCACAAACCGCCAAAGCGAAACAGCGACTCGGTTATCTGCAAGCGACTAACCACTAATTAACTCTTACTTGCGCCGCCAAACCGCAAATATGTAGTGGGAAAGCGGTTGCGAGTGGCGCACAAAGTGGGAGCAAGCTAGAATGGCGACACCCGCGAAATCTGACAACATCTGCGTTCGCACAATAGTACAGTATCTGAAACGTCCCGTCTTTGCGCTAATTATCACGAAAATCGCACGCTTTCTGCAAGTAGGAGGAGGTGCGAATTATGTGAATGGCGCGTAGCACGACGAAACATGCTAGGAAATAGCTCTGAAAGGGCGGATCCGGGTATGAAAAAGACGGCTTCGTTACCGGAACTGCAATAATGGAAGCATCGGCTCGCGACATCAAATCTCCACTCTCATTCATATTAACGCGTGAGTGTGTATGTGAGGGGGATGATATGGAGAGTGATCATTAGGAGGGAAAAGCGCGCGCGTGAAACGCAAAACATCTCTCCTCATATCTATCCTTCTATCTCCCTCTCTCTATCATACTTAGATGCTAATATGATGAGTCGGATTATCATCGTTTGACCGCGGGAAGAGAGAATGCCGAGGTTGCGCAAAGAGTAATTGGCGACGAAGCAAAGTAACAAGAAAACGGTGTGAAAACTGTGCCGCAAGAAGGGGTGCAAAAGCAAACTCGTTGCGATCGCACTCAACTTTGTATAAATGCACTCGTTTCAACTGATACAAAGACTCAAAAACGTAGATTGGACGCCCGTTTTTTTGCACTGCCATTTCCAATTCGCCCAGTAACCATCGGCATGTGTTGTGTTGCTTTGCGCGGCGCTTGACCGTCGTCGGTTACTAAACCTGTTTACTAACAACTTTTGCTTCGTGCCGAAAGAGGGGAGTAAGCAGTTCTCGGCGCCTCACATTGCACACACCCTCTTACCGCCTCTCCTCCTCCTGCCCACCACCACTCGCACGTTTCCTACAGTTTACAGTGTAGTTTCCGCGCCAAGTTGCCTCCCTTCTCATCGCATGATACCTCCCTCTCGAAAGAGACTCATTGCTAATCCCGCAGCAGTGGTCCCCTGCTGTTCCAGATCGCGCGCGCACGCGAGAGTCCCTTGACCTTGCACGCAAACGCTCTGTTTTTTTCTGTGGTCGAAGTGCGAAAAGAAAAAAATGAAGAGCCTCTTCGTTTCGCAAATTCGCTCATCCACCGACCCCTGAAGAGATTAAGAAATTGTGGCCTGACACTGCACTTTCCTAGGCTGATCTTGGAGGAGATTATTGTCTAAACCAGTGGCCGAAACACTGATCGTCAATTCCTTAGGCTGATCTCTGATTTGTTTTCATTTGTTGACTAGAAATTGCAATGCACTTAAACGAACTATTGAATTCAGGAGCCGAATGGACGAATCTGAGGCGGTGACGATGAGGATCGTCCATCCGATCGTCTTCGGAGCCTTCACGGCGATCACAGTGGCTGCTTTCGTCGCTTACGCAGTCATTTTCGTCGCGTACTGGCGAAATCGGTTCGTCTTTTTCAATAATATTGCTCGATTTTTGTAATTAAATCAATTAAAAAGAATATTTTTACAGTAAAGATCCGATGGTGCGATCGCTGTTCACCTTCCTGTTCATGCTACATGTGAGTCCGAATAGGCGTTATCGAGATTAAACATTTCGAGAGAAAAGTAAAATGTAATTGTTTTTGTTGTCTTCTCTTTGCAACTTGAGCTCCATCTAGTTGTTCCAATTGCTCATGCGGCTCTCACGCAGGCAGTTGCGAACGTTTCCTTCGTGATCGCCAATTGTTTCGCTGGTTTGCCCCGCCACTTCCCGTCCATATGGCCCTCCTACCACAACCTCAACGAAACAGTCTGGGCACGATCAGTTGAGGTAACAATACAAAAATATAGATTTGTTGTTAGGGATGCAAGTTGGGTATTCGTATTACGGTCTTTTGGACGAGACGTCGCTATTAAGGCTGATAAGGCCAAGAGAGTCAGAGAAAAGGAAACTGTCATGCCCAATGCCGAAGAGGCGCCCCTAACGATGGGGCCTTCAATGATTCATTGGAAACAGATGATGATGATGTTGACATGCTGTGTAGTAATAGCATCGTTTATCCGGCGAAAACTTACAAAAAAAGATTAAATATGTATCTGTACAGATGGTGATGGTATTCGTCCTCGTCGCTCAAATGGTCAGCATCGCTTTGATGGCATGCGAACGGTTCTTCGGCTCCTTCGATCTGCTCAGTTTTATTCACGAGGTTCGGTGATCATTTTATCACCGCTTTTCGTCTGTCATGACAGCAAAAATAGCCACTATGAAGACACCTATTGTTTTATTCAGAGTTTGCATTTCAGCTATTCGAGCGCATCCCGAAGCTCTTCTGGGTCGCGCTTGTCTGCGTCGTTCCCGGTAAGCGATGTTTCATCATTCTTATGCAATATAATCCGTTCAGTTCTGTGCATCATCCCTTTCATCGACGCCGACCCTCCGTTTTACTACTACGACGACACGCAGGAGATGGTCGCGCTCTACACGATGCACCATGGAAGCATTGTAAGAAATTTGTAGAAGAATGATTCTCAAAAGTGTTTTCTTTCTTTGAGAAAGGCCATCCAAAATTCTAATTCTACGCGCTCTCTCGTTTCGAGCGCGTGAAAAGGAAAATCGATCCACGCAAAAACGTTATAGTTGCACCGCGAATATGTCGAAAACAACTATGGATCTCTGGTGAAACGCGCGCACTCACGTATACACTCGTAAATAGTCTCCACTGCTTAGTTCAAGTGTGTACCCTTGCGCTCTCTTGAGGTGGCAAGATCAAAATATCAACATTGCAAGTGAGCGGCCCAAAGTGGTATGTAGCATGTGATGAGCTTGTACAAATTGATTGGAATGTATCCATTCTCTGGTTACAGTGATGCTAGGTTGCTCATGCGCTTTACCGATGAACTATCCACTACTCCAACTCTAGTGTAAATTGGATATTAAGATTGCGCAATTTTTTATATCACTGAAATATTTTGCAGCAAACTCAGACCATCGGTCCGGCAATGATCATCAGCACCGCGATCACTGCCATTTGCTACGCAGTAGTCATCCTTCGCGATGTGATGGTCTGCGTCGCTCAGAGGTATGCGCACTAGAGTGCGAAATGTGAGACCACGCTCTCTTCATTTCACGCACGCTCTCGACTGGTCGGAAGGTGAGAGAGTGCTCGAAATGATGAGGCCGTGGTCTCACATTTCGCACTCTAATGCGCACAGCGATCAAATTTGCAATGGGAACAGTTTTGCAGTTTTAATAGCTTAGAATACGGCTTTCCAACCTATTTCTCGTGTAAGTGAGCGTGGTGTTTAGGTTTGAGAGAGCACGTTGCATGAGGAGGTTGGTGTAGAGTTCTATGTGAAATGAAACCTTGGAGAACCTTTCTCCAAAGAAATTTGATACCACTGTATTCACCTTGAACAGAACTGCCGTGCAGATACGCACATTATATGTATTCCAACGGTTCATAGTATCGTTTGCAGCGTGATCGAAGAATATGGTAGAGTAATGTAAAGTAACTACCGGAATCAAAGGGTCACTCGATCGGAAAGCGATCACTCCGCCGGGGAACACTAAAGTGATCAAAGATTACAGAAAGGCAACTACATGAGGTTCACTGTGCACCGCGCTCTATATCACAACAAATGATCCCACACAGCATTTGATGTCTAGTCATTGTCCTTTCGTCTGGGTATGACATCGATCTTATGGTATATTGTCTATGCCATCGCATTGAGAGGTTTATGGTCACCTAAGACATTAATGTTCACTAATTTTTTGATCAATGGGGAACAATAGAAAACCATGTGCATATACAGATTTTCCCGGCGCCGTGGTGAAGAGCCACGTGAGCTTCAAGGTGATAAGCGGTCGGGATCATTGAACTCACGGTTGCCTGTAGCAAATTGGAAATTTATTGGCTGTTAATAAATGCACCGGGGCTTCCGTTAAGAGTGGTGCCACTGGATGGTCGAGGTAACACCCAAACGGTTTGAGATATACCCGATATGTCTTCTTCGCAGCGCGCATGAATAATGCATGATATTGTATCTCTAATACAAGATTATGTGCCTATTTTACACAGCCGTCTCGATAATACGCTAATAGCACTAGGAAAAGGTCAAATAGATTACTAACAATATATGAGGAGTACATCGGGTATACTCCAGGTATTTTTAAGTAGTCGAGGAGTGTAGTCACGAGCGGATGATTTCCACATGCACCGAAGTTGTTTGCGCGAAAATCCCCCCTCCAGAGCGAAACTACGTTTTCTCCGATTTTCTACTTATTTGGTCACTTGGTAGTGGGAACGATAGGGCGTGACCTTTAAAAGTGATGTGAAACGCGTGAGTAAGCAAGGAGATAGATACACTAAAGCAGACCGAAATGTTGCAATGAAAGATTGGGAGAAAAATTCCTGATGATGTATTTGAAAAGGATTTTCTTTCTCAGACGAACTCATCGGCAGCGAATGGAAGACGACGAGAGAATGACCACACTCGGATTCCTTCTCCTATTTCCCCAGGTTTCCTATTTCGAGATTTCCTTTTCTTATTTCGAGAAATTTCCTATTTCAATTACTTGCTTCACCCTCGGGGCATGCACATCTTTGGAGTTTTGAGCAGATATCAGTATCATGCCGCTCGACGATTAGACTGTATGCAGATCTCTTCGTGACACTCCGTACGTGGGATAGATTTGAGGGAAACCAATGACTTTACAGATCGCCGGTGCGGTGTTCGGAGTGCTCGGGAGAAAAGCTAGCGACGATGGAGACGTAAGCACTCCTTGTTTACTCCTTGAACGAAACATGGGAATGCAAACCTTGCGTCCCGTCGCAACCAGAGTGATATTGTTCAACAAGAAATTGTAGATCGACCGCGCCCTCTGGCTCAAGGGTCACATTGCATACGTTCAATATGCACTGGCCATCACCGGCCCCCTGCTCCTTCTGCTGTCGCGGCGTGCACGGTAAGACGCACAGCCCTACAGAAAGGAGTTTGGAGTGAGAGAACGTGTAAACCCCTGACCCCTCTCTGTAGATATGGAGTCGCGCATAGGGGACAGAAGAGATGCATTAGCCCCGATCTGATATGACACTTGAGGCCTAATTCGGTGACACTAATGCATTGCAGCGGTCTTCTCTTCTCTCGGCCCGCTGTATCTCCGATTCCAGAGAAGGCTTAATTCACATCTTCCCTGAAACCTGATTGTTATACGCGCTAATGCACACACCAAATTGTAATCGCAGTGTAAAGATTGATTCGTTGTGACGTTTTAATGAGCAGACTTTTTTATACTATCGAGAGTAAAGTTCGCCAAAACATACTGTTGTCTGGGCAAGATGATGAACTATCCCAAGATCCTGTTTTGGCAGGCCGTATTTTGACTGGGCGGTCGATATAAAAGGGAAGTAGTAGTCGAGCAGGGAGAATAATAAACGCACACGTCAACGATGTTCTCCGCCTTTTCCGAGTATATGAGTAACTGCTCCAAGTCCGCGACACCTCTGGAGGAAACGAGAAAAGCGGTAAGTGCCATCTGACCCTTGCTTCATGCAGGGTTCAATGTCGGAAACTGTTAAGAGTCATTCTCCTCACTTTCTCGCGAATAGAGTGGTTGAGAGAGAGTGTGAAATAGAGAGTACTAAATCCTCATAATTATTTGTATTCAGAGTGCTTCTGTGTCCTCTCCGTTCTTCACTTCGTCACCATTCGATCAGCAACGACGCAACTCCAACGAAATTCTGGCGGAACACTTTATGGCCGCTGAAGCGAAGAAGAGACAGAATGCGGCCGCAGAAACTCGTATGTGAGCCCGACCCCCGAGCCAATCTCCACTTTCTCCTTTACCCCACCGCACATAGCACATATATGTATTGCATTTCTCTCCCTCCACCTTACGGGTCGATTCCTGGTATTCGCCAAATTTTATCACAACGCGACTGTAACAGGATAAACAATGCTGATCATGTGATTCTTCCTACACTTATTTACAGAACAGAGGGAAACCCGTGGGAGATGAGCCAACGAAAGCGATACTTACCATCAGGGGCGAAACTCTTACTTTCTATTGTTAGATCGGGAGGAGAAAATGACGTCAAGGCCGGGGAGATTACTCTCACTGAAATCGTTTGGGAAGGGCGGGAAGGCTGGCTACTGGCGTATTGGCCTTGACAGCATCGGAGATCGCTTTAATTGAAGTGACCGGCGATTCATTCGGCTTACGATAGATACCTGAACGTTTTGATCTTAACGGCTCTTTGTCAATGAAAGTCATTTACGACTAAATGGGGTTGTAGTCTAAAGAGGCGCTCTCGAGAACCGTGTAAGTGTAAGTTCAAATGGTAGCAATTAACCCCAATGATTACAAATGTATCTCACCAGTCTCGTAAATGCTCCTGCCAAGTCCGGCGCCGCCCATTGCATTGCCATAGAGTCCGTTACCATACAGTCCGGTGTTGCCGTACAATCCGTTACCGATTCCGCCCAGGCCAGCGCCGTATCCACCGAGACCGGTACCGTATCCGCCAAGTGCATTACCATACAACCCGGTACCATACGCGCCGGGCAGCACTCCTCCGGTGAGCACCGGGTTATAGCCGCCATACGTTCCCAGTCCGCCGAGACCGCCGATGCCTCCCACACCGGTGCCCAACCCGGTACCGAGCCCGCCCAAGCCATATTGATCTGCAATCAAATACAGAAGCTCACTTGATGTTAACTTGATAGATGATAGATAATAAACTGATGTTCTGCACAATGTTTTGTTATCCATATGGTTAGCTTCGAAATTTAAATTCGGGTAGATACAGGGATTAGATCTTCATTTCACACACTCTCTCACCTATCGACCGTTGTGGAGAGTGCGCGAAATGAAGAGTGTTAATCCACTTATTTACCCGAATTTCAAACTGTACAAAATTGTGGACATCACGTACATCCCGTGCATCCCGTCCCGCATGACAGCGGACACAGTCGTCGAATAAGGAAGGGATTGGTGGCACACTGGCCAGTTGCTGCATAGGTCGCACACTGCGGGGAGAGATCCATGCAGCCACCGCCAATGCCGCCAAGAGCAGGAGTCATGCTGCAAAAATTACGACTTTGATTGGGCTGATTGGGCAGACCATGCCAGGATCAAATCGTGATTGATCTAGACAAATCACGATATTCTTTGTGGTCTTTCGTTCTGAGCGAAGATCAACCACTTCACTATTACAACTGGAATAAGTTGTGCGAATGCAATATCTGCGTCACAAGGAAGTATCTAGTCGTCTACCGCTCT
The DNA here is from genome assembly GCA_036245785.1 of Pristionchus fissidentatus. NCBI lineage: Eukaryota > Metazoa > Nematoda > Chromadorea > Rhabditida > Neodiplogasteridae > Pristionchus > Pristionchus fissidentatus. Next base: position 10,908,162 of record BTSY01000004.1, read on the forward strand.
CTATGCTGTCTACATTATTTCGGGTGCGGTGTTTTGGCGATGTCTACGAGAAAACTGACCCCAGGCCGCCACCGAGATACGGCGAGTATCCTCCCAATCCCGATCCCGATAGACCATAGTACCCGAGGCCACAACCACTATCTGCAATATATGACGGATTTGGAAACGGCGAAAAGGGCTATACTGCCTCCCCCTCGTTTATCAGCGGAACGTTTTAATAATTCTTGCGGTAGAATTCGCAATTGCAGAAAAAGCGGAATCTGCCGTAAGTTCAATTGAGTTTCAACCCATGTGCAGCAGCAATTTTTAAACGAAAATGTTGACTGATTCAATGCTCACTGCACGGCCATCTGCTCTTCTTCTTCGAGGCAGCAGAAGATGCGGGAAGAGGACCGGGAGAGGACGGCGTCTCCACGATCTCACCTGCGACTGCATACAACACGACAACAGCAAGCACTGAAACGACAATCAACCAATCAACTAATAGTAACAGCGTAATTCAAAAGAGAGAACTATACGAATCAAAGTATTTCCAATTGTTTTCAAACCGCGATCAGAATTACTTATTCCAATTATACCTCCACACGCAGCTCTTAAAATGATTTCACACCCAGCGTGAAGCTAGAAGTTGCCGTACAAGATTTGTAAGACACACTCACCCAGTAACAACCGCATTTGTCTTCTTCAGCTTCGCTCCCAACTGCGCGGGATGATTACCCAACTTCCGGTCTCGCCCTTCGTTTTATACCTGTCGGGATTTGCCCCTGCTTCTCCTTCCTATTCTCGTGTGGTTGGTAATCGGGGTGCAACAGGCAGATAATCCCCTGGCCTCTCCTCCCTCCATTCTCTTTCCCATTCCTCCCCGGGCTTCATCCTTCATTGGTATCTATCTCTCTCTTCCCCCGGCCGTCTCTTCTCCTCTCTCTCTCCGGTTCATCAACTTCCTGTAATCCTCCACACACTCTGTCGTCAGCAATCCGGTTGTTACGCAATGAGTAAGAGGGCGACCTCGGGAATTGGGAGACTTACAAGGGAGGGATCAGAGTGGGGAAACATTCAGTGCAGTCGTTTTCGTCACCCCGATGAGTCACGGGGATTTGAATGAGAGTCAAGGAGAAATGTGTTCAGGGAAAGAGTGCGCCTGACGTTTTGATAAGCCTGAGATAACATTTCAAATGAAGGGAAAAGCGTCGGGTTAAATTTGGCACGCTCGCAGACTGGCTGGTTCTCATGCGCACGCTGCACTTTCTCTTCACAATCTTTTGTGAAACGCCGATCGTTCTTTTCTCCATTCGATGCATCTCAATTCTGAATCGGCCCCAGTATATCAAGCACGCATTCTGTCGCATATTCATCGCTTCCATGAGAACGGTATTAAATTTTGAAGAAAGTTTGTGATTTCTCTAAAGTATATAATTCTATGATGTTTGTAAAACAAATTCATTACAACGCAGAAAAATAGGAATTCCGAAAGTTTTCAAATGGAAATTTGATTACTGCTCAGAATGCCATCGTATTCTTCTGCTTTCTAATATTGTATCGAATTCCCGGAATCGGATACGCCTACTCCTTCTATTCGTCCATTTCGCACTCAGCACTGAAGCTTATCGCACTATTCAGCAAGTAAAAACAATCTTTTTTTAAATTATCTTCCCATGTTCGAGAAAATCGTTGACAACATTTGCAGAACACTCTTTCACACGTCCTTCATGTTATCCTTTCTACAATCGGTAAATCGAGCCTCGAACCTTGCGTTCAACAAGGAATTCAATGCCATGGTGCGTGAAGTCTCTTGAAGCTCTATCTATGATGAGCTCACGTTTGTTTGTGAAGATTTCCATCGAGAACCATTGTCCATGAAACTGTTGAAAGATTGATGTTGCTTTGGTGCTGTCGAGAAAGATTTCCTTGAAAAAATGTGTACGAACAGCTTCAGATCTGGGGCAGGTTCAATAACCTCATTCTTCCCGGCTGCATCACATTCACTGCTCTACTCAATATCCGATTGCTTTCAAGCGGAGCAGAATACGTGAAAGACAAAGACAACACCACTTTTTACCTGAAAGATAACCAACCCTCCGAATTGGTGAACGATTCTTTTCGACCATTTAAAAATATTACTCATTTACAGTACGGAATATACTGGATAATTATCGAAGGGTTTCTCGACTTGCTATGCAATGTGTATGTGATGCGCCGATACGTGAATTTTCGTAGCAGAGTGAATGCGGATTCGTGTTTCGAGTGTGTTTCGAGCGTAAGATTGGCTGCAACACAATTCCTCACAGGAATTCGATGTATCTCATAGTCTCAACGCGGCAGTGCAGGTGCAGCCAATTTTTTCTCTGTTCTGCGCTGTCCGTAAGTCTGTTCGGAATTTGAATCTAAAAGCATTTCAGCTGCTGCTAATCAGTAGCACTATCGATGGAGACAGCCGAGCTTTCGTCCACATAATGTCGAATATGGTGAGTAACGAGCAAACAGAGCGCGAATTCTCCAACTTCCCGTACTCTGGAGATGTTGTCTCCAGCTGAGAGAGCATGCGAAATTGAGAGATGGAGACATCAAGTCTTCCACTATTAGGAGATGTGAACACTCCTGAGGAAAGCAGGAGACTTCGCGCTCTGTGCACGTAACCAATGCCGTTTTTTTTATTCGCACACACGGAGGAAACTGCCGTCCCCCAACATACATTTATTACATGATATTATACATAATGCATAAAACATAATTTTTCGTGTTTGCTGGATCTGGGGATTTTCGCGCTCTGTTTGCTCGTTACTCATTCGACGTATTGCAGGCTCTCGAGACTGCCATACTGCTTCCCACCGTGTTCATTATAATTTTCACACGGGATGTTCGCTATGAAGCGAGAAAGTTTGCACACTTATTCAATTCAGTAATGATGAATATCTTCCAGAACCGCCCTTGCCTGTGCAACAGCGATGCTGTGAACGACAATGAAGAGAAGTATTCGATAACATTTTCTCTGTCTACCACACTCCACATTTCGACGTATTACTTTTAATGATTGCACATTACTTGCAAAGTGAATAAAACTAGCAAAGTGAATAAAACTAGCAAAGTGAATAAAACTAGCAAAGTGAATAAAACTAGCAAAGTGAATAAAACTAGCAAAGTGAATAAAACTAGCAAAGTGAAAAAACTATTCGAAATCGCCGTTGACGCGAAGAGACGATTCTGAAGCAGTGTGAGATCTTGCTATGAACATTTTTCGTATTGAATTTGATGCGCAAAAAATAATGAGACGCCGGAATCATGTATGAATACATTATCGTCATTTATCCTCTTTAAGAAAAGCATACCATTTATGCATTCCATAATAGTGCGAGCTTGATATAATTAGTGGTTATTGACACAACAAGTGCTAATTTTTGTGATGAAATAAGGGAAATAATTTTCGAAAGTATTAGAATATTTGAGTCAGTTTGGGTGACAATTCGAGATAAGGTTGTTGATTCGGGAATGGATCACAACTGGATGAGGTCCATCGTTCGCTTTCTGCCCGGCTGCTCGATTCCCTTGACACAGTGGATGCACATGAGGGCGTCGTCCTCACTCTGGTTGGGTCGAGCGACAAAGTGGAAGAGAGAGTGCAGTCGATGGCACTCGTCGCACGACCGAAACTCGCTCTCGCGCAAATCGAGCAGTACTGCAACAATCACTTTATTTGAATAGTTAAGATCAATGTTTTGAAAAATATTCTGATGAATTTAAACCGCAAGCTTTCTAATACGGTTTGTTGACGAGAGCACGGAATGGTCAACAAAAGAGGCTACAATAGGGCACAATGCAATACGCCACTCATTATTCCATAGTGGGGACGGAAATTCGAGGACAACATACGGCCACTATTTCCGAAAATGAAGGTTTTTTTTTCAAAGACCCGAAAATTTTCGCACCTTGCACATCGGACGGAGTACATTCGCTCTTCGTAAGATGCGCGGCTCCCGTACACACAGTTCCATTCAATTTCCAGCGACACTTCTTACTGTAATATCGGCCTCTGTTAGAATCCGAAAGGAATCGAGGCCGGAACTTTAGTTTATGGGTAAGCCCCGCCCCTTTCCCTTATCACTCCTTATCCCCACTATCACCTCTCTCTTCCCTTCCTGATGTTTGACCTCAGCCTTGAGAGGGGAATGAGGCTGGGCTTACCCAAAGTAAAGGAGTGCCTCGGGGGAATTTGCTACGAATCACATACTTTTTCTCACTTCATTCCACCTATTTGCCTTTGTATTCTAGCACTTCACAGAGCGCGTACTCATGTCGAGATATAGACAATCAGGCTTTGTCATCCTCACGAGGCTCCACTCTATCAAGTTCGTCAAGAGACTGGATCTCTTGATGTCGAAGAGAGTTCGTGCTCCATGTACTCACCTCTGATTGAGTATCTTATCCTCACAGTCCGCGCAGCCCATGTGACCACACGCGAAAATCAGCGGTGGGTTGCCGGTCGCTGAAAAAGATTACCATAAGATAGGTTCGAAAGCGAAGTGATCGGCATGTAAATATTGAGGTAGGAACTATGGCTAACGTACTGTACGCGTTTCCGCACGGGCAAGCAAGCATTTCGTCCAGAAATTGCGTCATTTGAGCGGGAGAAAGCATCCAGATGTACCATGGTTTGCAATACTTGAAGTGTTTCGATGTGAACACCTTCTGCAATGGAGTTTATCCGTTTGAGTATCGCTAAGTTTTGAATTTCCAAGTATCTTTAATACACGACAGAATACGAAGACCAAGCCCAATAAATAGATATCATTTAGCATTTTGATCGATTGAATTATTACCCATTGCGATGACACAAGAAAAACCAACGCTAATGGTGTGTTTACTGTCGCTGTGGGGTCAGAAATGGTCTCATCATTCTCCACACCCTCTCCACAGGTCGGCAGGTGAGAGAGTGTGCGGAATGACGAGACCATTTCGAATGAAATAATGTTGTGGCGACGAACCTTTACCGCCAGATCTCTAATATCCCTCGTCAGTGATCGAGGCGGATCGCCCACGGGTTTACTGATTTGGGCGACGGAAAAGAATCGTTTGTCCAGAGAGGAATCGTGACTCAGCACGCAGAAAGTGCACAGGAGGAGCTGAATATGATCGATTATCGAGTAAAAGGGAGATACTGCACATTTCTTTACGACAAATCCTATAAAACTATATTCTCAAAACGAGGGCCTTTTCTGCATTTTTCATCTTTTCGAATATTTTTTTCCCGAAAATTAAACAACTCCATGCTCCTTGTTTTCGGACCGAAAAAAATGGACTTCAGAAATCTTAGATTCTGTAGCCAAACAAGGTCTGATCGATTCACTCTGTTCGGCGCCACTTCCTCTTCAATGTGCTTGGTGTTCTTCTTCTTCTTCAGCGATACCGGAGGATCCGGGCCCAGATCGGGCGGAATAGTGAACTTCTCCGCAGCGTTAATGTCGAAGTACGAGTGGATCAACTCGGGGGGATACCGTACTCGCTGAATATAGAATGCACTTGAATTTGACTCATTTTTTTCATGTAAAGATTATGTTGAAACCAAATATTTCTACCAGAGATATAAAATACTTTCATGCATGGCTGCCAAAACATGCTAATGTGTACTGACTCCAGACAAGCACACTAATCTCATGCCAATTAGACGTGTACGCTTCATTTCGACAGAGATATCAAATGATTGACAGCCTTCTTGAAGAGTATAACGACCGCTCCCCCTCTTCTTGAAGAGAGGGATGAATCAAAATTCCTTTGCGAGGGGAGAGGAATCTCTTCATTTCACTCTTCATTTGGCATCCCTAGTCCTAATCCAAATATTTACCCGAGTTTCTATTATTTTTTAGAGTTGACCACTCGAAACAACTTTTGTTCGAGAACAAAGAAAGATTAGCAACGAAACAAAGAACTGTTCCGGAACGGAGTCGAAACTCTTTGGTCTTTTTCGTTTCGACTTTTCGAGTGGTAATCTCTAGTATTTTCCTGACTCACTGCGTCTCGCGATCTCACTGTGAGCGCGGGTTTCCTCTGCTCATTGACTCCATCTTGCCGTTTCGAGCAGTAATCACATCTCATGCCCCAATCACGGAAGAAAGCGATGAAATCTGCAATATCAAATTTTAAATAAGGGTAAATTGAATGAAAATTGAATCAACTTTTCATATAGTGTCTATACCGGTAAGTAGCGAATTATTTACTGTAATTCAAAAAAATCTCTTCTCTTTCCATATTCCTAAATGTCGATCCTTTTAGAGCGAATCAGTCATATTTCATTCAGCGATTCAACTAGAAACTGCGAGACACACACACTAAATAAGTTAAATATTAATTGGGTTTTAAAATGACATGACATGGACTTCTGGTGTGTGTACTCTCTTTCTATACCTCGGCGTGTCTCTTGTGTTGCCACGCTCTCTCGCCAGCGGAATTTGTGTAGCCGAGGAACGTTTTATTATTTTGGATAACTCACTCTGAATGTGCATGGGAACCGGAGCATTCTCAATCTCCACATGGCTCGTCGTTCTTAGACAATCACCGCATTCGTGTGACTTTTTTCTGCAAAGAAACTTTTGAAGCTAACATTTTATTAATCAGAAAAGTCCCCTCATCGGTATAACCTTAAAGAGACCAGACAGCGGAGAAAACAAAATACTAAATTCCAAATTTTTTTTTATATTTTGTCCATAGTATCGCAGAAAAAAGACAATTTAAAAAAAACCATATTTTTTAAAATTGAAATTTCGCTCAGAAACGGTGTATCACCTATTTCCGAAAAGAGAAAGCTGTTTAAATCGCTCCCATGAAACGATTATTGTACACAAATAAGAATATTGATGTTTTGCCCACTCCCGGAACAATGCGACAAAAACAATTTGTGAAAATGGTTGATTTTCCAGCTTTCACTTAATGTCCTCAGTAAAAATGATAAATCGCTACAATATGATATTTTGAGCATTCTTCAATGAACAGGATATTTTCGTCTTCAATTTTTTCACTGCCTGGTCCCTTTTATTAGACTTTCTCTTGGAAAAATAGACGGCTATCATCATAAATAGGGATGCCAAATGAGTTAATATAACCATTGAATGTAACCGATTTGCTGTACCAAGTGTTTCAATTTGTTCAAGTCATCGTATTGGATCATTTCTATTTGAATTTCACAGTACCTTCATTGTTCTTTGCGAACAAGAGCTCAAAAACTTCGAAAACTAGAAAAATCGCAGACTCTTCATGAAGAGCCGTTCACAGAAATGAAGAATGTAAATATTGTGTTATGAAGTATGCTCAGAAGTGTTGTGGATAAGATTTTCTATTAATGGGATCAAAGTATTAATATGGTTTGCTACCTCATTAGCACTATACAACCGTTCTTCTAATCCTGAAATTCGCAAAATTGCTCTTCATTTGGCATCCCTAATCATAATTGAATGACCACAGGCACACACACACACTCACCCGTAGATTGTGGTTCATTTTCGTCAACCGAACCTAGAAATACCTATAAAAACCTAGAAATACCCAGAAATAGAAAAAAAGAAGAGATTACCTAGAACGATCTCTTCATTACATACACTCTCTGCGCCAGTTCTATTGGTGAGGGATTGTGTGAAATTGAGAGCGCTGATCCAATTATTTTCCCGATTTTCATAATCTACGACAATCCAAATAAACCGACTTCTTCTTCTCCTTCTTGCGCCAGCACTTATTGCACATGTAGTGTCCGCATGGGAGAACGCGCGGAGGCCAGACTGAACGAAATTATTTTACACTAGAAATGTTGTGATTGCTCCATCGGCAGACCGGATAGATGATAATGGCATGATAGTTACCCTGTTCTGGAAAACAATCTGCATGTTTCATACACAGCGTCCACTTTTCATGAAGGTGGACTCGGTGTACAAAATGGTCTTTGAGGAAGCAACGCAATGTTAAATTAAAGAACGCAGCGCAAATTTGTTAGGATAAAGAATTTTTTCTTTGAGATTTCACTCCACTCGCTATCTCGTTTATTCTTTCCGCGTTGTCTACAAAATTTCTCCCACTCAAAAGTGGCCCTGCCACACACATGATTCGAAATCCACAGACGGGTGTTAGAGAAAGAGAAAGCTCCTCTCGATTTGCACTCACTCTCTCACTCCAATCCCCTTCCTGTAAGATTGACAGGCCTGTGGAATGATGGTCACACTCACATTTATCGGCCACCATTCCGAATCCGCCGTGAGTCGTCCACGCGCCGCGGCAAAGGGCGTCACAGTGCCATTTTTTGACGATCTCACCCAGTCGGGCGTGCGAAATCGAGTGCACGAGAGCGCGTCTGTAATTCAGTCATCAATACAATTTGTAGGTTCATCAGACCCAAGTCCCAACACAGAATCCAGCTTAACCGCTGGACCATTTCGGAATAAAAACAGGCCGATTGAGAGAAGTGACCAGGAGTTTTTGTGATCAAAAAGGGGGGAAATAAATTATTAATAAAATTATAAGGTCTAGACAATGGGAAGAAATGCATAATGCAGAAGCAAACAATAATATTTCGCCAAAAAATGTGGGGGCAACTGCAAATCAAGGAAGTCAGCGTTGTCTAATAACTAATATTGCAAATACTCACTTTTAAGTACATTAAAATACATTTCACTCACTCGCACATTGCCTTTGTGACACTTAGCTGTGACATAGTAAGTATTAGGGATGCAAGTTCGTATTACGACCCTCTCAGCGAGAGATCGGTAATACGGCTGATAAAGGAGAGAGAACGAGAGAAAAAGAGACGCCGTATTACCGAAACCGACGCCGAACGGGCAACCCTAGTAAGTATCATGTTGCTCAATAAGGGCGAAAAGATCCAGTAAATCAACTACTATAAAAAAGAGGGATACTTTTACAAACGGCGTTAATTGAAATAGATGCAACGGGAAATTGCACGGCAGGGGGTGAGGAAGAGAGGTAGATCAGTGAGAGAGAGAGAGACAGAGTCTCTCGTCTGATCTAATCGATAGATCGAGATACGGGAGGGAATGAGAGGATTTGCATAATGGCATTTTTCCACACGTAGCAAGGCGAACCCGGGTTCCCACACAGAAATATTCACAATAAATGGCGCCAAAACGCCGTGAAATTGGGCTTTGTTTTTACAATACGAACAGTATCGACGACTAGAGGTGCTTTATTAGTCTACTTTTTTTCTGGATGAGAAATCGGGTAGAACGCTTGATAAAATCGCGAATGATGGTACGAACTTTAAATATTAAGTTATTTGTTGCTTGCTAAAAAGATTTTCCCACATTCTCGACTAGATAAAATGCTCTAGACGATTTCTCCCCAGAAAGTGAAGCACAAACTGACTGGTCCTGTCCGAGTTCCGAATCTTCCATGGAGAAGAAGTAAAGTTGAATGGATTGAGATTGAAGAGAGGAAGGGAGACTAGGAGAAACAAGAGGGACGAGGGGAGAACAGTGAGAGAGAGAGAGAGTGAGGGAAGAGGGGAAGGGTGAGAGGTCAGTCGATCGACAGAAAGAGGGAGAGGGTGATCTACCGCGTATCATTGCGTGTTCCGCGTGCTCCATCGGAAAGTTTGAACGAATTGTATTATCGTAAACCATCGTGCAAATTAAACGTATACAAATTTAAGTACGTGTACACTGGCGTTGCCGCTTCCTTTTTTTGATCAACAGTGTTTCGCTTACCCTCTGGCAGTCTATCACCGTTTATCGGCGATGGATGAGAATACAGCCCGATTTGGCAAGTTTTTTTAGAAATGAATTTTATTCTTTAAAAAAACAGGGTAAACTGGATATGTTTCATGCCCATTCTAAATTTTTCAGTCATCGTATCTTCAAATTTTTTCAGTATATTCAAATTTGATGTTCCCTCCAAGACGGCTGTTTTTCGCGAAACGGAGAGAACTTCATGGTAGAAGTTTACAGAATCGGAAATCGAACGTACAAGCAGAGTGCGCACATTACAAAGAAGTTAAGAGGAAGAGAGACACCAGTATTGGATAATCGGCGAAGGAGCACATTTGAAATATATTAGCTCTTGAATGAGAGGTATCAAATGAAAATTATAGGTTTGAAACATTAAAGGGACCTGGCACTGCAAATGAAGTGAATTTCAGATTAAAGAGAATTTTATTTCGATTCGAACGCAAAAAATCGCATATTTTTACGATTTTTTTGAAATTAGTTATGAATTTTCAAAGATCCCATTTTTGGCTGGAATGCCCCAGCACTACTGTGTTTAGCGGCTAAACACAGTAGTGCTGGGGCATCCTAGCCGAAAATGAGATCTTTGAAAATTCATAACTAATTTCAAAAAAATCGTAAAAATATGCGATTTTTTGCGTTCGAATCGGAAGAATTTTTTCTTTAATTTGAAATTCACTTCATTTGCAGTGCCAGGTCCCTTTAAGCTCATGTTCTTAGCACGTTTTATAAGAGAACCATAAATTACTCCCTCCCATTCGTATGCGGACTGAGCCAAAACATTTCACACTGAAGCTCGAAATTGGTATTCTCGATTCCTCTAATGTGCTCTCAACCTCAGTTTGTTCCGTATTTGCAGCCTGGATCGCGATTCTAGCGAAATTTCGTATGAATTTTCGTTCGAGGCGAAGCTAATTTGCAATATCTGTAAGTAGGCTATTTGAAATTTGAGAAATGTGGGATGTTTGTTTCATTTAGGTGTCCATTTCTCCTAGATGTCATGAACTCAAGTGAACTAAATGGATCTGTGCAATAAGCAATAACCCTCTTCCATCACATTTTCGGTAAATAACTGTAATACTATTTATGATATTTTTAGGGGAAACACGCATAGCAAAACAATAACAGAAGTAAGGGGAACAGTTTTGCATCGCAAGAAAAATGATTAAATGACCGGTTGAAAGTTAGATTATTTCTAATATAAAATTGGCAATAACTAAAAAAACTGCACAATTTATTGCTGAAGAATATTTTTAAAATTGAATCCAGTCTTACAGGATCATGCTTCTTGGTTGTGAGCGGATTGGTCATCCTCGTTATAATATTAGATGACGATTTACGAGGAAGAGAATATCGTAAATATTAGCTTGCATTACAAGTAAGAACTCCAGAGGAATCTACTAAGATCAAATCCTTTCTTTTCGGCCCCGAGGATCATTTTTGTGCTTCGTGGATTGGCGGAAATATCTCATATTCATAGCAGTACAAGTTTATGTCTTGTTCATAACCGCTATAACATACACTGCTTTCAAGCATATGCAAATGAGTACTGAGGTATGCATCATTTTACCAAATTGTTTTTTAAATGATTCTTTCTTCCGTCCAGGACACATCCAAATGCTGGCTGTTGGCAAAAGCCTCGTCACTCATATTTCGTAAAAGCTGGCTCATGGCGGTTGACGTCATCGGTTAGTATGCACCTAAAAATGATACAGAGAAAAATTTCTCCCTGCTCGACTCTTCTCTAGTCGTAATGATACGCTTGAGCCATGACTTCCTTTCTAAGCAACAAGCCTCTCCCTGTAAACCTGGTTTCTAAAGTGATAAATTATGAATGCACCACATTTTCAGCTGGTTTCATCACTGTGCTTATCGCCTTCATTGTCTCCGCTCTAATAGTTCGACAAGTGCTCCTCAAGTTGCGTCACGGAATGCCGCACGCTAGTCCTGCCACTAAAAGGTCTCATATTTACACCTCCGAATTATATTGGAATATGCTACCCCTAGAGTCAGAAAATATCAATCGAAGTTTATCAAATATGACATCATTCTAGCCAATTCTCCTTTTCAGGTATCAGAAGCGCGCTGTTGTGGCTATCGGAACCCACTCAGAGCGAAATAAGTCTACAACTCTAGACTTATGGGCTGGACAGCGACGACTTTCAAAGTCTAACCGCCTTGCTCCCCCGCGCCTATTAGACTTTGAAGTCGTCGCTGTCCAGCTTAGACTTATGAAGTCGTAGACTTATTTCCCTGTGAGCAGGTGCGTGCTGAGATTTTGTGATTATCTGCGAATAAGTTTAGGGTGCTATCCCGTTTCTTGCCTTTTGCATACCTGGAGCCGTCGAGATCTTGCTGTACATAATAGTGGTGTACAACACGATGCATGGAAAATCGGCGACAGCGACATGCACGCACCCTTGTGAGTAAAGATCAATCAAATTGAAATTAAAATACAGCAACTTGCTTACTATTGCTTACTGTAAATTTCTATACTTGAGCAATGTAGTGTAGCCAATGAGAGTGGTTTAATAATATACTTTTTATATTAATTTTTAGGTATTATCAATAAAGTATGCAGATAAAACGAAAGTATTGTGTTTTTGAGAGGTTTTCACATTTCAGTGTCAATTTCCTCCTCAACCGCATTTTCTCTCGTTTCGTCTCATTCGTTCTTTCATTCACTGACTGTCATCGCTTTCTCTCCCAACTACAGAACATTAATCGTAGCAAACGTCAAGCGGATATTTCCCAACGTGCCCGTTTTGGCCGTCGCTTACACGGAAAGCGCCTCAAGACGCATAGCCCAATCCGTCTAGTAACTATACTCCTCTTGGCGTTAATTCTTGCAAAACAATTTTCACATTGCTAAATAAACAATTTTCCACTTTCGTTGTTCAAGGCTCTGGTTAGCACACTCTGCAGGAAAAATACTAAATACCTCCTTTCAATGTGAGAGTGGAAGAAAAGGTCAAATAAAGTTCGGGCAGGGAAACGGAATATGCTCTTCTTCTACACTAAACTCACAATTACGATCGTCGATTCTAAAGCGTGCCAGCAATTGTGAATGTTCTTCATTTGTGGGCAGAGTGAAGGTAGAAGGTGAATGTAGAGCGCAGAGAGCGAAATGAAGAGACCGTGGTCACACATTTCGCATTCTAGTAAAGTGCTAGGTCTTCTAGTATGCTGCGGTCTCAATCACACCTTTGTCTGAATAGCAGCGAGAAGCTATCATGCGATGAACAGAGGTATGTTGCGAGGCTATCCTCGTGTTGTGTACAGGTGATTTTTGTCTAGATATTTTGCAAAAATAAATCCTGCTCACGATTACTGGTCTCGGTGGCACACCGTTTTCGTCATTATCTCCTATTACCACTTATTTACAGTAAATTAATCTATTTATATTCGCAACGAAAGCGTCATGACTTGTTAGACTATGAGTTATGCGTTGTGCTTATCAATAAATCTCTAGCGGTCGTAGAATGCCTTTGCAGCTCATTTAGAATGTTGACTGCCTGGCATGTGAGCAGTTCCGTGTCATGTGGATTGATTATGCTTTTCTATCTTACCAACAATGTTTTATTATAAGTTATTCTACTTTCTTGTTTGATATACAAAACTGCATTTGCATTAGCTTCCACCATTGTATCAATTGACTTTTGTGTTGTCTCTAATTTGCGTGGAGGCGGTTAGTGGAAAGCATAATTATGTAACGTATATTATTACATCCTCATTACATCCACTTTGTTCTCTGACATGTTTCTAGTTAACCGAGACGTGTTCTGGCGCTTTCTGATAGTGTTTACGCAGAATGTCCTACCGCGTAGCTTGTTGTTTTCCGACAAGTTCTATGATCAATTGTGCGGAATATTTACAGCAAAAATCAGCTGTCCCTCCATAAGACAATCATGTTTCCCGATCTTCACCACAACGGTAAACACCCTTCCATTTTGCGTATTCCCTGTAGGAAAACGGAAGTCACGAGACAGATCAAGTGCCTCCATCATTATAAACATAGACATTATTATTTTTTAAACTTTCTTTTTCAGAAGAAGTGATGAACATAGCTGTGGCCTGCTTCCACTACTTCATTTGCTGCTTCGGGACACTCGCCAACGCAACACTACTTCTCGCAATCGTCAAAAGAACGCCCACAGCGATGCGGTAGGTCTCATTGATGTGGACCACCCACAATGAAATAATTGTGCAGGTCCTATGCAGTCCTTGTCGCTTCGCTAACCTCACTGCAGTTTGTCACAGTCTTCACTTCAATGCTCTGTTTCGGCAGGTAAGATCAGTCAGTCTCTAGTTTACAATTCAAATTTACATAACTTAATCAAAACATTGCAGTTTTGAAAAAAAATGAATTCAGGTTGATGCCCGTGCACGATTCGGCAGTGTTAATTCTGAGTGGGCCGATTGGATACTTCTCTCCGAGCATTCGATTCTCATTCGTTGTCTATATTATCATGCTGCACGGTCACGTCCACTACTCCATTATGCTGGGTGTCTCGTTCGCATTTCGGTAAGAAAATAACTGTTCTACGACACGTCCAGTTCGTTTCCGCTTTATCTAAAAATATCGTGCAATCAATGTTTCATAAATTACCGTAATGAGATTTCAGTTACCGTATGCTGACGCGGGGCACACCGAGCACAGTATCGGCGGTAATTCTAGTTTCCGCATTCTACGCACCGACTGTCATCATAATGGTGGGTGTTCGTTTCGGAGAATGTGCAATTGAGCAACAATCATCTAAACAGGAAAAATTTCAAATATAACGGGCTTTGTAAGCAAGATCATTGACAATTTGATAAAAAAAGATCAAAACATATTATTTGCCGAAGCGCAACACAGACAAGAAATACGGTGACGATATGGGGAAGGATACTTTCACTTTAGATGGCGGAGGTTATTGACGATGGGGTCATTATTTTTAAAAAAATATGATAAAATGTTATGCAGGCAATCTTCGCAACGACGCCTCTAGCCGACGATCAATTCATCTTGAACCAAGTGGCCAAACATCGGCCCGAATACAACATTGAAGGAGAGCACTTCTTGGGTGAGCAAATGTCATTCTATCCGGACGAATAAACACAGTCGGAACGCACGTTCTTGTAATTCATAAATTATGGGCACAAAAGCGACTGTTCGCTATCAACTTTTTTATACATAAAAACCGGTGATAGGACGTTTTGTAAATGCCGTTTCGGAACCCTCAAGAATGTTTACTGGATATGCTTGGGATACGTTTTTGGGATATTTTGTTTTTTTTTGCTTGGGATATTTTGGAAATTTTATATTTTCGTGTTCCTAAACGGCAGTTCGAAAACTCACCATCATCCCTAAATCCGGTCCTGCAGGTTTCGCTGATCTCTACGCGCCATCGGCCGTCGTCGCCGAGATTTGGTGCTGCTTTCCCATGTTCCCCGCGTACGCGATTATCGTCGTTCTCAGCAGGAAAATGCACGATTTCATCCTGAGGAACTCGTTCAATATGAGCGAGCGAACGCAGCGAGCGCACACTGAAATATTGACGGTTCGTGAAAGTCTCTCCATATATTCCTTGACGATAGCAGTCTAAACCATTATTACTTCTTATAGTATATTTATATTAGCTATAGATATTGTAAACAAGTTATAGTTATTATTCACCACATATTAGTGTGCCAAATTTTTCGGATTTCTGTTTTTTTAATGTGCTACATTTGCAGGGAATGTACTATCAGGCCTGCTTGCCTGCTTTTTACGGTATTGCCGTCGGCGCTCTCGCACTCAGCCAATTCGAAATATACAACGCGCCATGGTTGGAGTACACCACCAATATGGTATGTAATCCCGACTGGATCCGAAGAAGAGATTGGGCCCTCCGGATTGAACTGGCCTATTATGCGCTGGCCTTAGCAGTGACTCCCTCAGGACTTGGAGCCTAGATAAGAGGATGCCTCTACCTTTATTTCGAAAAAGCAAGCTAAATATAGCGCGAAAGAAGATCCCTGTAAACTTTAATTCGAGTATTGCAGGCTGGAGACATCACCGCTTCGCTTAGCCCTCTCTTCACTATCCGAGCCGTGCAACCGTATAGAAGGTTTGTGGAAATTATGAAAAACACATCATCATAGTGAATATTTCTAGGTACTTGGCATCATTCTTCTGCCAACCCGAGCGGAAGATCTCGACATCGGTTGATTCAAACGGAATTAATTCGTTCTCGAGATCCGTCGCGTGAAGACTAAGAGAACAAATCACTGGTTGCATTTACGAATACCTATTTCATATCATTCGTTCGGGTAAAATTAGCTTTAAAACTTTGTGACTCTTTTTTAGCAATATTTCAATTCAAAGCATTCTTGCGTGTGTCTTCACAGATAGGTCTGCATGATTGTATTATTAAAACTAACGCAGTTCAGACATTAAATAAACAATCCTAGAATATGAATGTCATGCACACGCATAATCAGCAATCAGCAGTGTCGGATGCTTTGCAACACTTGCTGAATCAGTAGCAGAATCATCTGTCCTGGTGTGCAAAAAAAACACCAGGAAGTGGGCGATTAGAACCGAAGATAATTTGCGTGCCAATCTAGGAAAACAATATGCTAATATAAACAGAATTATGTTTTTCGAGAAAAGAATTCATAAAAATAGAAACGAAATGATTTACTATTAACATCAAGTTAGCTTGCTCACACTTCCTAGGAATTGTCGAACTGAAACTCATCCAAGAGGCTTTTTTCTCTCGTCTAGCATACTCCCCTCTAATTCCTCTATTTGCGGTTGTAGAAAACAGCCTCGCACTGAGTGCGATCTCTACCCTCTCTCTTACTACCTCCTCTGCGCTGTTTGGCGTTTTTGTTTTCGCCCTGTGTCACTCTTCTTCCTCTCTCTGCAGAACCTCCACACACAAAATTCCCCTCCATTTTTCTCACTCATTTTCATCCTCATTCACTCCTCCTCCTCCTCCTCCTCCTTCGAGGATGAGGTTGTTAGTAGCGGCACTGCTCATCTGCGTTTCTCCATCGACCGCTTTCAAGATTCTCGTGTACAACTCAAACTTTGCCCACTCTCACAGCAATTTTATCGGGAGCATCGCTGACATTCTGGTGGACGCCGGCCACAATGTGGTGAGTTCCAGGCTTCGCACAAAAAAAAGAGAATAGAAAGGATAGAAAGCTACCTTAGACAGTGCTGGCTTCTTCCGTATTCCCTCGCTGACCGAAATATGTGCAAGAAACTTGTGGACAATGTCGTCAGTCACTCCCCCCAAACGCTTTGGCTGTGGAATGCGACTAATTATATGAGACATTGGTCGCTTCGTTCAGCCCGCGCTTTCCGGAGTAGAGACACATTGATAGAGAATACAGAGGAAATTACCCGACGACCCTATGCCACCACTAGTCAAGCATCTTATCGATGCACTACAACAGTCTCATTGTGACAATAGCCCCACATCTTCTCGAGTGGAACGTGAAGAAACTATTGTTTGTTTTTATTGTAAACTGCGTATAATCCATTCAGACGTCGCTCATTCCTGTGATCGACAGAAATGGAAAGGACGGTACTGCCAAGTCGAATAAGATTCACGTGCATCTGACAGAGGTGAACAGCCGCATAACACGAGAGAGCGAGAGGGAGAAAGAAAGAAGACTCCACTACAACCCTCGCACTACCTCCCAGTGTCTTTCATTGTTTACCTCACAGCGGAAAAGAGCGGAGACGTTTTTCCGCGAGAATCGAGTGAATCCTTGTAGGATTGTCTCTAACCCATCATTAAGGATTAGAGAAAAGCAGCAACTAAGAACCAAAGAAACGCAAATGACAGGACGTCTGGAAGGCACGAGAGGCCGCTCTCGGCTCGTACGATATCATGTTCGACACGCCCTACCTGGATCCCGTCGGCACCTTTTTCGTCAGTTCTTCCATTATAAAACAATTTAGAAGATACAGAATCAGAAAACGTTTCGTTGCTTATCGTGCAAAACGAATAATACAAATAGAAATTGTTTGTGAGGACGCTTCGGAAGATTTTAAAGAATAATGCAATAGCTCTGAAACTTAGCGCTCTGATTGTGAAAAAAAAATAGGAGACGCGCTATCCACCCTTGCTGAAAATGCGTTGCAGGCGAGTCGGGGAATGTCGGACATGCTGGTCAAAGGATGCAAACTCACTCTCGAGAAATCAGAGTTGATCGAGCAATTGAAGAGAGAAGAATACGATGTCATGATGGCGGAGAACTTTGATATGTGTGGAATCGGTGAGAATGAGAGAGCATACGAATTTTCTAAACTAATCCGAGCCTATTTCTTTCAAATACTTTCTCGTCCACCGACCGGTGAAGAAAAACTGACGAGATTCAGACTCCTTTTAAAACTCTAGAAAGAATGCGAAATGAGAAAGAAGCTTGGTAAATGATTTAAGAAACATAGGAATATCTAATATCATACACCGAACTTTCAAAGGACCATGATTGTGCTGATTGAATCGGATTGAATCAACTCAATCATGAGCCCTTTGGGTATAAAGACAAATGTTCTTCGATCCGATCATTTTCTTATCGCCGATTTCTTTAAATGCGAAGGATTTGAAGCGAACAGGCGAATATGTTATTGCGCTGGCGTTTCATCAGTAGCCGAGCGATTAAAAAACTCCGTTCAGGTCTGGGACATCTCATCCAACCCAAGTCCTTCATCTCAGTGCAATCTATGAATGTCTTCGGTCTGCACTACGATGAATTTGGCATCTCTCCAGGGCTCACATACGTTCCCAGTGAGTTCAAAAAAGCGGTATTTAGTTGTGTCATCATTACGCAACAAGTGCATGTTCCTGGATACGCCATTACGAGCATCGTATTCTCCGATAAACTCTCTTGAGTAAAAATTTCAGCCGAATAACAAATTAAACGGGAA
Organism: Pristionchus fissidentatus; assembly: GCA_036245785.1. Taxonomy (NCBI): domain Eukaryota; kingdom Metazoa; phylum Nematoda; class Chromadorea; order Rhabditida; family Neodiplogasteridae; genus Pristionchus; species Pristionchus fissidentatus. Next base: position 10,926,786 of record BTSY01000004.1, read on the forward strand.
AAAGTGTACCAAAACTTTGCGGCGTTACTGTAAATCATTGATGCGCTGTGATTGACTTTTGTTCTTGCTCTTTCTAAGATCTCGATACGGATCGTTGCAAAGAATGATGAGAAGTCTTGAGTGAAGTGGCACATTTCATCCCCGGCAAATTCCCGATTATAGATAACATTCTAATATTTAGGCTCTGCTATGACCTCCTTCAATCCGCATTCGATGTTCGATCGGGCGAAGAATCTATTCGCCGAGCTGATAATACGCGGATTGTTCTACAATAGCCGAGTCAACTTTGAGAAGCTGTTCCGGGAGAAGTTCGGTCCCAAATTCCCAACGTTAAAGGTGCGTGCTGCGACAGGAAATAGTGTAATGTATTGGTTCCGTACTATGTTTCAGCGCCTGAAGAATTGTGAGGAAAGCCACTACGTGGTGTTTTTCTCGAATTGGGAAAGACGCACAAGAGAAACTTACACACAGAGCGCACAATTGCTATGATAACGCTTCTCCAAGATTTTGATTTACCATGGTGAAACTTTCTCCTCGCAGATATGGGCTCTGTGTAAGCGCAATTGGGAAAACGCACTTCGTGGCCGCTTTCCTGACAATGTAATTGTGCTCTGCAGAAACTGTCGTCCGATGTGGCCTTCGTCTTTTCCAACAACGAGCCGCTGATTGATTTCGCTGCTCCCTCGACGACCCGAGTTATTGCAATCGGAGGAATTGGAGCGAAGGAACCAAAGAAGCTCGATGGGGTTTGAGAATTACTCTAAAACTGTTAAATTCGCTTAAATATTTGGATTAGATATCTTCATTTCACACGGTCTCTTCGCCGGCTTATTAGTGAGAGAGTGGGAGATATGAGGAGATCTAATACAATTATTTACCCGAATTGCATACTCTACGTAATACGTGAAAGCGTCGAAACTGTAATGAACGATAATATGATTTTTCTTCAGTTCTGGGAGAAGGTGATGAACAGCCGAAAGAAGGCCGTGCTCATATCATTTGGCACAATCGCGCCCAGTTACAGTCTCTCGCCAGCGAAGAAACAGGCAATTCTCAAGGTGATCTTTATTGGTGCATTATATTTCGTTTTCAGCAATATCAGAGTGGTTTGCAAATACACAGAGAATGAATACACTGAGTTAGGGCATCTAGTGTATGATACACTCAATATTGAGTGTATTCGCGCGTCGAGAGAGCGTGCGAAAACGAGAGATTTGTAAGTGTATCATACACTAGATGCCCTAACTCAGTGTATGATACACTCAATAGTGAGTGTATTCATTCTGAGTGTACATGCATAATTAGATCACGGATCGTTTTGCCAATTGGAGAGATAAGGACCATTATTTTCCACAAAAAAATATTATTCAGACGGTCGCTGCTTTTCCGGATTACACGTTTATCTGGAAGTACGAGGAGCCCGATGACGAATTTGCGAAGAAAGCAAAGGCCAGCCATCCCAATCTCGTTTTGTCAAACTGGACACCGCAAAACGACTTGTTGGGTGAGACAACTCTTCACTTTTACCATTTATAGTTTTCTTTAAAAAATCACTGAAGCCATTAAAACTGGCAAGAATTAGTTGGAATGAACGGAAACAAAAGCAATGTATCGATGACAGGTCATCCAAATATGGCGGCCTTTTTCTCGCACGGAGGAATGGGATCGTGCATGGAGGTTGCGCAACTAGCAGTGCCCGGTCTCTTCATGCCGCTATTCGGCGATCAGCCGAAGAACGCCTGGGCAATGGAGTACAACGGAATTGGAAAAGTAAGTAGACAGCATAATTTATCAACACAAATTTCCTTTCTTGAAAATTGTAAGAATGGATAAATATTGTTGAAAAGAAAATGGCATTACAGGTGCTCTCCAAGTTCGATCTTTCCAACGCGGATAAGATTATCGCCAATTTGAGAGAAGTGCTGGATAATAAGAAGTGAGCCAAATTCGAGCTATCGAACCACTTTATCATTCGTTCTCCCAGATATCGCGAGAATGCCAAGATTCTGTCGAGAAAGCTCGCCAATCAGCCGTTCCCTAAGAAGGAGCTAGTCATCAAGTGAGCCATAAATGTTAATTAGTGTGGTTACAGAGCTTGTGAAGAGTACCAACATCCAAATGAGCTGTTATTTGAGGTACACCGAGTTCGCCGCCGAGTTCGGTCCCTCGTCTGCCCTTCGGCCTCAATCGTGTGACATGAACTTCATAGAGTACCACAATCTGGACATCGTAGTCGTTGGTCTTATCTTCCTCTCCATTTGTGCATATCTAGCTGCATATCTCACGTGCAAGTTGCTCAAACGTATCTTCGGCAAGACTGCCCCGGCTAAGGAGAAGCGATCGTAGCTTGTATCATTGAATATGGTTAATAAATCGATCGTAGAATATATAATGAATAAAAATAAATGTATTTGTCAAGATTTCTTCCGACTTGCCCACTAAAAAAGTCACAAAACTGCAGAAGTTGAAGAGGATAATCAGCTCTCGCGCGACGCTTCATCTCTTTCTTTCTCTGGCTTCAGTTGCATCCTTCATCTCTCCCTCTACTCCTCTCAACATTTCCTCTCCTTCTCACTCAATTTCCGCGGACGTTATTACTCTTTAGTTGAATGTCTTCTTCACTTAGCGTACTCTTCGACGCTCTGCTCGTTCTCTACGGATTTTTCCTGATTGTAGGAGGAATTCTTTGTTTTTCCTTGCTGATAGCATTATTCCGTGGCAGAAAATTGCTGGTACAAGTGAGTTTCTCGTAGATGCTAACTATTCCAAATTCACGAACACTCGCGCGAAATAAACAATTGTTCTGCTGAGAACATGTAGTCCGGTAGGCTAGAAAGCGTGAAAAGAAGACATAACAAGAGAAACACGAGGCATGGAATAAGAGTACACACACCACTAGTTCATTTGAGTACGCAATATTTTTAAAAAAATTGAATATTATTTTACAGTGGCCTTTCTTCCGAATTGTGTGGAGTTTAGCCATTATAGACTGTGCATTCGTAGCAGTCAAGGTTGGTTATTTCTGCAAACAGGAATATTATATTTATTTGTTTACCGTACAGGTCAAAATTGCGGAAACATGTACATAACTGTGGGACCACAAGAGATGTTATTAGAGACTGGGCAATTTCAATGGAGAGGGGACTAAGTGATCTATGTTCGCTTCAGATAGCAAATTTGCCGTTCATGGTGACACTGGGTCACGAATTCCATTCGCATCGTGGCAATCCGAACGAGACAGTAAAAGTGGGCATGTAGGTGAAGCAATTTCAACGTCTTGGTATTCAGGTCTCCGTCCCCGCAGTGATAATTACCACGGTATTGGGCTCCATCGACAACATTCCTGATAAGGTTTGTCGAGGAGAGTTGAAAATCCACGTGGGCCAATTATCCAGGGAATTCTTTTCCTCACTCTTCTAATGACAGCTAATAGATTCGTCGTTTTTCTTGTTCCTTCTCTACAGCGAATTTTTTCGAGGTTGTCATATCATTTTGCTTCAAACTCGAAAAGCGATTTTCCTTTTCCAGTTCGTCAATAAATCGCACCCTCGCCATTTCTTTCGTGTTCATTATTGCATGGAGTGCGGCGTGCCAACTTGTAGAGCCAGTGCAAGATTGGAATCGAGTTCTATTCAAATACGAAACGACAGGAAGAGCAGTTGTACACTTACCCCTTCTTCACAACGTAAGTTTTAACATTTAAAAATATATGCACACCACTCTAGAATCCCCATGTGGTTGTACTAGTTACATGTGGCCGCCCATTATTAGACTTACTATCACCAAACGATACTAGTCCTACTTCGACAGCAGGCGATTCTAGTGCACAAAGTGATTGTGTTCACTTTGGTCTTCTCAATGTTTCGTCAAGAATAATTTCGAAACACGCAGGCGTTTGAACTTCTCGACTGCATAATCCCTTTCGTGATATTCGGCGCCTATGTCATCATCTATGTCTACATTCGGAGAAGTAGGAGGATTATTAGGTGAGAGCGAAACGGAGTTCTCAGGGTTCAAACGCCCGAAGTCTCAATCAACGAAAATATCAAATCAAAAACAAAATAAAAATATCAAATCTAAATCTGAATACGAAAAAACTCCAATTAGTCCGAAATCATAAGTTTAAAAGTGAGCACTTATAATTGGCTCGGAGTACCACTATTTCAAGAGTTGAATGCGTAAGGAGGATAGAATGGCTGACTGGAAGAATTCCGGTAAATATTCATTACTTCAATAATAATTTATCCATGTGATAACTAAATTCGATAATAGGAGTGTCTCTTCATACGCCAGTTCGTCATCCACAATGAAAGGAGCTGATGACAATCGACTTCTCTTCCAGGGCATTGTAGTCGCAGGATTCCTGCAGGTAGGAGGAAGTCCCACACAGAGCTGGAAACCTCCTACTTCCCATCCTCTGCAGATGTTTTCTCCTGTTGACAGATCGTGCAGAAACGACAAAATCGAGAAATAGTGAAACATGATCTCTCGATTTTACATCTCAAAGGGAGACAATTTCCAGAATAAGGCCGCTCTGAGCACATACTTTGACTCCTGCACACTATTAAATATATTCCGTTATTTTTTTCTGTGGCATCAAACATACTATTTTTTTCAGTTTTCAAACATCATCACAATTGCTTCAACGATTGTAGAGCAGGATGATTGGGTGAGAAATTTTGACAATTGTATTCAGAGAATTGGCAGAATAAAAGAGAATTGGCAAAAAAGTCGAAACTCCAATCACAATCAGGCGTCTACACAAAAATGATATTTTTGTATAGTTTGACAGCTCCACTTTCAGGTTGAAATCGTCCTTAACATTCTCGACATGACTGCTGCCGTTCTCAATCATTCCGTGCACGCGCTCATTTTCCTCTCCTCCAATTCATTCCTCAGATATTCACTTCCTCTCTGTAGGAGATGCAGGCGACGCATCAACATCGACGCACCCGAGCAAGAGGCGAATGGCATGGAAATGCAATAATCGTCGCTTTGTTGTGACCCTGCTTACTATTAGACAATGGTTTCTGCTATAAATTGCGCCCTTTGCTTACTCCCAGGAATAAATGGTATTGCAATGTATGGCAGCCGTATAAAGAATACTGAAAGTAAGGTTGGTTTTGTGATGAAAACAAAAACAACTTTTCTCGAAAATTGAGATTTTTTCCTAATGAGAGATTGATTGATAACGCGAGAAAATGGTCGAAAATGAATGGTTCTCATTCCAATGCCCTACTATCCAACAGAAACAGCTGAATTTCGAGAGAGCTTTAATTGAATGACTAATTTCGATTCTGATTATCTCTCTCACCGTCGATCCCTAATCAAGGATAAACGGCCAACATGGGACGAATGCTTTGAGCAGCATTTCAGCAGGGTCGATAGAATGGCTCAAATGGCTTCTACTGTCAATCTTTTTGAGTGCCCGATGGCTAAGCTCTGTTAAATCGTCCCATCTGCTCGCTCGGAATACCTTCATTCCATCTTCTGAGCATCTCCAAGATGCTGCTTCCGCTCCTACTTCTCTGGTTTTGCCCACTCGTTGATACATCCACGGTAATTAAACTAATTAAAATAATATTATCGTACACGACAGGGGTGAGTGAGCATTTGCATGAACGCTGAATCTAATCCGAATATCAATAATATATATCCTAGTTCTAATAATAATAGTTATTTACATTTCCATAAAGAAACGATAATTATATTTCAGTCGACTCCTCATCCCGTCGATGAATTCCTATCGGCAACGTTGAATCCCTCGCAATCCAATCTCGATGATATCACTCAGAACGGCAAGATCGTCATCAAACTGGGACACATTGGAGCGATCGGCGCGCTGAGAAACGATGAAGTAAGTAAAGCCGGTCTGTCCCTTGTCGAAACAAGATATTTAGCGCCTTCTCGGGATCTCTCGCAAATCTCTGCACAAAGAGGGCATTCTGGGAGACGATCTGGACGTGGAGTGAGCCAATTGTCCAAAATATTCTGCAAAATGTTCATGAAAACAATGGAAGTGGTGGTTGTTCAATCGAATGATCCTCTCAGGATCATCTCTCAAAACGGATGTGGCGACTCGTACGAAGGCGTGGCCGTCGCTGCGGACATGTACCACCTCCAGAAGGTCAAGGCGTTCATAGGACCGTACTGCAATGCCGGTGAGAACAAGCACATGAAGTTTGTTAACAAAAACAAACATGGTTATTTCGTACTATGCGACAGACTTGATGTCGTATGAAAGCTTTTGCTGTTTATTTCCCTTTAGGCCATTTCAATATTTCCATATCATGAACTCATCGTCCACTGTCAGAGATCGACGCTGTCGCTCGTATGGCTGCTTTCTGGAACCTGCCCATCATCGGATACATGGCGGCATCGAGCTCTCTCGCCGACAAGAAAGCTTACAAGACACTTGCCAGAATCTCGACTAGGTTCGTGCCCAAAAGCTGTTGTTACAGACGTGATCATCGTTAGGAAATACTCTGTACAAGCAATTCTTTGCAGATCGACTAACTCTATCGCAGAAGCCACTTGTGCCCTGCTCAAACACTACCGTTGGAACAAGGTGAGACCGCGCGATATTATTTTTGATATGCGATGCACATCAATTTGCCTGATTGCCCGCCGAATAAGCGCTAAGAAATCCTCAATAATCTACAGTAGGCCACCAGAGGCTTCACTGCAGCTTACCGTACAAGCCAACGTTGGCTGAATTACGGTACCCGACTATTCGTGTCGTAACTCACGCACGCTGGCCTCCTCAAGGGAACCTGACTGTATGCAACATCTCCGTATAACACTCACTATTTTAGGTCGCAATCGTAACGAATGTGGGTGCAGTTGCATGGGATCGAACTGTCGCATTCGAAGAGGTTTTTCATCTCAGAGGAGTGCAGGTCGTCAAGAAGGTATTTTATCTGTCTATATAAATGGTCAGTAACGGTGAGCAAAGGCGCAAAACGATCATAAATACTCAATTTGAAGTGTGATTCGTGCAGGTGATGTTCGATGAGTACGCTGATGGAGCGGCAATGAGAGCGTCTGGTCTCATCCAGGAAGTGCGAAACTCCGCCCGAGGTTTGATTTCACCCCATTCCGTTTAAGTGAAGTTTTCTTGACACCATCGTATGTATTCACAGTCATCATCTTCCTCTTCTCGAACACTCGCGAGCAGTCGAAGGAGTTCATGTTGGCAGCTCAAGGAGAGGGAATGCTCGCATCGGAATTCGTCTTCATTCTTCCCTGGTTGCAGGTTGGGCTCCAAACCGCAGTGGGCGTCACGGCATCATACCCGGAAAACGATTTTTTTCTGATTTCCATTTTCAGATTAACATTTAGAAATTGAATTCAACAATTTTAAAGTAAATTTTTAGTATTTTAATGATGCTGCGGCGCCTCAAATACGGCCGAGATTTGACCAGACTGTTTCCCAGGGTAGCCGGCTCACGCTGCATGGTCAGAAGAGACCAAAACAGTGTTCATTCACACGTAAAAGCGCGGCCTTCCATTGAGAGATAACGGCACTAGTGGCTTTTCCATTAGTGTGAGAACGGGCCGAAACGAGCACGGGTCTGCAGGAGGTGAGTCCTTTCGCGCTTCATTGCACTCACTGTCGTGTACTTTTGACCACACTAAGAAACCAACCAATGAAGTTGTTGATCGATGCTTTCAGCAGAGGTGATGTGTGTCAAGCGCATAGAGTAAGGGTATGCTCGTTTAGGACGGGGGCAAAGAGGCTTCTCCGTGGATTGGCGCTGACGGAAGCATGCTGCAGAACGTCAAGGACCAGTACGCCAACGCGATCATCGTGAGTCTTCCTTGTTCTTGCGAAGTGACAGCCGATTCTCCAGATCGACGACGTAAATGGCTTCGACAACACTATAATAATTCCCTTCCTCGAGCGGGTGAAGGAGGAGGGACTCACCGAGGGGGACATCGATATTGTGAGAGCTTCCTTTTAATAATCACCGTCGGGTTACTTCACAGGCCAATATCTACGGCTACATTTACCTCTTCGACGCACTCAAGTTGTACGCGATGGGAGCGAGGAAAGTGCTGAACGAAACGGGCAATCCGGCGGCAGTTCTGGATGGGATTCGAGTGTGGAATGCAATGAGGAGAATGGTCTTTCCCGGTCAGCACTATCTCTACCTCTCTTTTCTGATCACTTAACATGTTTCCTTACCGTCCATCATCGATATCTCTTTCGTAAAGGTATTGTCGGCCTCTCTGGCGTCGCTTCCGGCATTATCACTATGGACGATCGAGCTGAGCGTGCGCCGCTCTATCGCGGCTTCTTCATTTCTCCCAATCAGGACCAAGTAAGTGCCGACTCTCAACCACTCGATATTCATTCTTCTCTTCAGGTCATGGCGATGGCTCACATGGAGCCGACAATGATCGACCCTTCGCGATGCGACGGACTCACCAATCGATCAGGCTGTTATGATATTGTATGCTTTTAACACCCCAGTACAGTTGAGCGATGCTAATTCCAGGTCGTGACGGACATGATGACTAACTTCTGGCCATCGGTCGATGGAAAGATGCCATTGGACGAACCGGTGAGTGCTTTACGTGTGCACTCAACATTACACTTCACAACTAAGTGTAAATGCAAGTTGCGAACATCGATGAAATGATACATATTGATTTATCAATGAATGGGCGCAGGTATGCGGTTTCCGCAACGAAAAGTGCGACTACACTCTGCTGGTCGCCGGCGCTATCCTTATCATCGCTCTAATACTTCTGCTCATCGGCGCCTACTTTGTTCACCGTCTCATGTATGATTCTTTTCCCACACTATTTTATTATTTGCCTTAAGAAAGATACCTTACCTTAACGACCTTAGTCTATGCCTTAACCCAGTAACCCTTAACCCCTTCTCTCTGCATATGTATTTTGCAGAGAGAAGCAAGCCCTCGACAAGCTGCCGTTCCGTATTTATCGAGAGGAAGTTCAGCTGATCGATGAGGAACAAGTGAAGAGTATGGTGCGTAGAGTGATCCTGTTCAAGTATTATTTCGTTTTCTTCCAGTTATCCATCGGCTCGACGCGTACTAAAATGAGCAACACGAACTACTCGTCGCGCAACCACGCAATCATCGGCACCAACACCCACTCGGTGTATCACAGGTGAGGCGCAACCTGCGTAGACTTCATAATCGAATTGTAATCAATAGAATCCGAAAGCACTATCCATCGTAGGAAAACATTCATCATTTGAGATACGTCCAGCGCCGGCCCATCGTCTTCAACCGCTTCGACAAGAACATGTTTCAGCAGGTATTTTGGAGAATCAAATACATCTGAAATCAGTCCTCGTATAGATGAAAGCCGCTGTTCACGACAACATCAATCCATTCCTGGGCATTTCGTTCAACGAAAAAGAGGAGCTCCTACTCGTTTGGAAGTTCTGCAATCGGTTAGTGTTGTTAGCATTCTGACAAAACTCCATTGTAAACGGCATAATATTATTCAAACAATATCATCATTATTTCTATTAGAACTAGAATCGAATTAACATGTTGAACCTATTGAATCGTCACTGACTTCAGAGGCACACTGCAAGATATCATCTACAATGATCAGATCATGATGGACACCAAGTTCCACGGCGCCTTCATTCGCGACATTATCAGTGTTTGTCTTGCAAGTCATCATCAGAGTAAAATACTAAAGTGTTCAGGGACTAGAATATCTGCACGCCGGCCTCATCGCCTACCATGGTTCGCTCACGCCCTGGTCGTGTCTGATCGACCGTAACTGGATGGTGAAGCTATCCGATTACGGTAGGTTCTCTAATTAGCTCACTAATCTCAAACTGGAAACAGGATCCTATTTAGTAATAGTTAACCATAATTTGACCATCAGGAGTCGCCGAGCCAATCGAGCGATGGGAGAAGAACCAGTGGATTACTGTGGATGAACTCAAATGCGACGATGACAGAAGCAATGCGAAGCAGAAGACGAGTGAGAAAAATATTGAGTTTTTAATTATATAAAATGTACTTCGTCAGGTGCCCTCTACGACGCGCCAGAGATGCTGAAGATGCGTGAGAAGAACAAGCAGAGGAGAGTCGATCAGGTAAGTCAGCAACAGACAACAACGCAAAAATGATTCACATTTTTTTTAAAGGAATTTTTGTTTTGAACCTTATATTTTTGATGTTAAATGATTACTGTTTCAGGATTGGCAGCGACAGACGGCGGTTCGTCGTCAATTGGGTGACATCTACGCTTTCGGAATGATCATGTACGAGATCATCTATCGTGCACTGCCCTTCCCTGATTCGCAGGATATTACAGGCGAGTTATCAAATGTATGCATGGTTCGAAAATCAATTTTGTTGCTTATTTGGTTGGGGAACTTTTTATCCCGCAGAAAAATACGTACTTTTTAATAAGAAATATTGATCATCAATAATGCGGTGTGACAACAGTGTGGTTACACATTTTTACAGAGCTGATCAACGCTGTGTCCGATGGCAATCGGATCATCAAGCCGTCCATCCAGGACCACAAGGTTAGCCAACTTTACACCACTTCAAAAAAGGGGACAATCAATCTGTGCTACTTCAGCTTCTCCACATGGATCTCATCTCGCTGGTGCAAGACTGCTGGAATTCGACTCCCGAGATGCGACCGAGTCTGAGGAGAATCAAGCTCAACGTCGAGACCTACCTGAAAGTGTGCGTCATCAACTATGGAGCCTCATACGGTGTTCGAGCAATCCCCAATTGCAGGAAAGGCTCTCTTGTCGATCAGATGATGCGGATGATGGAGAATTACGCGAACAATCTGGAGAAGCTGGTCAAGGAGAGAACTGGAATGCTCGAGGAGGCCAATATTCGTGCGGACAAACTCCTGTCGCAGCTACTGCCCGCGTGAGTAAAACTAAACTTGTGATACGAATTCAATACAAATAGATCTGATATTAATAATGTGTACAGATACGTGGCCCGTGAACTAAAGGAGGGCAAGCCGGTCCCGCCCAAAACCTTCTCCTCGTCTACTGTCATGTTCAGGTGGGCTCACAATTCCTGAAGACAATATAAAATTTTCTGACATTTTCAGCGACATCGTCGGCTTCGGTGACATTTGCAGAGACGCGACTGCTGCAGAGGTTGGACGAAAACATTTGAAAATTTTACAGTACCTGATAATGCTCAGCAAGTGGCAACAAGCTGTATGTAACACTCCGCACATGTCCAACGTAAAAGGACTAACAGACTCGTTATTCTTTCTTCCAGATCGTCAACCTTCTCAATTCGGTCTTCAACGGTTTCGACGAGTTTATTGCGAGAAGAGAGGCGTACAAGGCAAGTGCCGTTGAAGCGGGATGAATTTATATTTAGTTTTCATTTGTCTAAATAAACATAAATTATGTAAATGATGGTTTTCGAAAAATAATTTTTAGGTGGAGACGATCGGCGATGCGTACATGTTCGTGTCGGGAGTTCCCGAGGAGAATGGATTCCGTCACGTAACGAACATCTGCAGCATCGCACTCGACATTCACAATGTTAGTGTCGCTCTCTGTTCACATACTCATATGAAGCGAATAGCGATTCGTAGAGTCGTAGTCATTTTGACCATTTTCGAAAAGAACCTTACCGGAATCCAACAGCTCATGCGATGAAGCCAAGTGTCTCCTCATTCAGTTCCTTCACGAATACCGTGCTCCCCACTCGCCATCCCTTCGTGTTCGTTGTCGTCTCGGCGTCTGCTCTGGTCCCGTCGCTGCCGCTGTCGTCGGTCTCAACGCGCCCCGATACTGTCTGTTCGGAGATACGGTAGGCGAACAATATCGATTAGTGCTCATGCTTGCAAAATCAGGTGAATATGGCGTCTCGCATGGAGTCGACTGGTGAGCCAGAGAAAACGCAGATTTCAGACACCACCAAGAAGATGCTCGATCAGGTTTGAAGGTTTATTAATTATTCAAATAAACAAATTTAATTATCAGCACTATCCCGACTTCATGACCGTCGAGCGCGGACAGGTGCAGGTTAAGGTCAGATGCTCGTTTTGTTTTGGTCGGGTGAATGTGCTGATGTATGCCTTCTACCAATACACACATATAAATGGCAATATTATTCCAGTTACACTGGGGAATTTGATAGCAGCACATTGTTTTCATGAAAACGCCATAATTATATGATAGTTATATGATAGCTCTTTTTCTGAGTGTAGCCGAATGTTGGACGGCGAGGGGTGTACCGTGAGGACACAGGACGTCGTCCAATCAGACAAGGAACTGGTTAGTAGAGTGCGAAATGTGAGACTACGGAATCATCATTGCGCCCACTAGCTCACCGGTAATCAGAGTGTGCAACACAACGAGATTATGGTCTCACATTTTGCGCTCTAATGGTTAGTGGGCGAAGAACAAATCGTAACGTCCAGTGTGAAGAAATGAGGATGAAATTCTCGTAAATATAATTGGATCAGTCCTCTTGATTACCACACTCCCACATCATTGCACAGGCCGGTCAACCATCCAGAAAGGCCTTTGGAGTGAGAGAGCGTGTGAAATCGAGAGGGACTCTCTCACTTTTGCACGCTCTCTCGCTCTAACCCTGGTCTATAGGTTTGGAATCATGTGCTCCCTCAACCGTTCGGATGGTGACTGAGGACGCGGAATATCGAGTATATATGTATATTTCCCTAAATTTAAATTTCGCTGATTTGTAGGGCAAGGGAATGTGCACGACATACTGGCTGGAGGGAACGCGCGACGCTAGCAGTGTCTACAGAGCTCCCACGGCCAGAGAGGTTTCGTAACTGATCTTTGAACTTTGATCTCTGATTCTCAACAGACTCTCTCAGGCTGGTCGCGGGCACTCCAACTTCTCGTCCCTCATCGGAAACAACACAAATGCCTAATCTCTATCGATCCGCCCCCCAATTAGCCTCACATTATTCTGCAGTATATTATTTGTCACAGATAAACTACTCTTCATTTTCTTGCAACAGCATTTTTTTCGCAAAAACATAACCAGACGCCTCCATCCCTGCCGAGCATAACAATGAAAAAAAACGAAATTGAAGCAGTAACATTTTGTGTTCTATCAGCCAGAATAATGTCTTAATAATTCAAATGAGGGGTTAATGAAGCCGTTGCTGCTCCGTCATCTCGTAGTATTTTCCTCGTTTCGCCATCAGTTCTTCATGACTTCCCCTCTCCACGATTCGACCTCCCTCCACGAACACAATCTCGTCTGCAATACAAACCATCGATCTAGGGAGTTAGTTGATCAAACAGTGCACTTGAAATCCGTTCGTACGCTGCTAAATACGTTTGACTATTTCTTGAATAACTTTTCTCCTATTTCATCTCCCCAAACTGATGATAGTTCTCACCACAGTGCCGGATTGTATCGAGTCGATGTGCTATGGACACGGAAGTTCTGCCGCGCGCTGACGATTCCAACGCTGATCTCACCACCTGCGCATCATGTCAGCATCATACCGTACGTCCTCGGGTCATCAAAAAAGGCCCAAATTTCCTAGGTTTTGAACTACATTCCTTTGAAAGTAAGTTCAATTTACCTTCTCGCTGTGCGTGTCGAGTGCACTCGTCGCCTCATCCAATACTATCACTTTCGGCTTTCTCACCAACGCTCTCGCAATAGCAATCCGATGCTTCTTCCCTCCAGAAAGCGATCGACCCTTCTCCCCAACGAGCGTTGCATAGCCCTGTATCAGTTACAACCTGAGTATTTGCTTCCGAAGAAGCAATCACTCGGATGGGTTGTTTCTTACTTCGGGCAAATCCTCTATGAATTCAACCGCGTTTGCAAGTTGACAGGCCCTCTTCACATCCTCGTCACTCGCGTTGTCGACTCCAAGCAGAACATTGTCCGCGATTGCTGAATACGATTTTCACCGAAATGATTGAAAAATGGACGAGTATCGATTTCGAAATAACTATTATACTGGCGGAGATTGAGGAGGTAGTTTGGATAGTTTCGAGAAGTGAGTCGTCTCACTTCCTCTGAAGAGGATGGGTTCCTGGCTGACGAGCGCGATGTTGGCGCGAAGTTGATGAGGGGTAATTGAGGAGAAGGGAGTGTCATCAAGCATCTGTACGAAGCAAGTAAATACAAAAAAGAGTGCGGAAATTACAAACCAGTATTCCAGCTGAGGGCTCGTAGAAGCGCTCGAGTAGATTGACTATCGTGCTCTTGCCGCCTCCCGATGGTCCCACCATTGCAAGCGATTTGCCTGAATTTAAATGTTTGCAGTCGGCCTCCCTGTCCAAGAAAGCGAAACCTTGATCGACTTTGAATGAAACGTCGGAGAGCACTGTTCGATTCGGCTGCGAAGGGTAGGCGAAGGAGAGATCTACGCCCCAAAGAGAACCCTTGGACTCCTGGAGTCATACAGCTATTTCCATCCCAATTATAAATTAATTCATTTAATTAAGTAGTAAAATTGTAGCTCACATATTCCGGTTCCGGAGTGTCTTTCTTCGTAAGTGTGGAATCGATGAGTCCGAATAGTAATTTGGCGGACGAAGAGGCTGTTACCATCTCCTTGAGCGAGTAGCTCATCATGAATGTTAGCCAGCCGACGTACGACACGAGCGACTGCGAATGAGTGTAGTTGAGAGAGCATCTTTTTAAGCAGTTAATGTTGTAAAGACAATTTAAACCAAGAAAATGATAATCAGGGTTTCATTGACTTGAATCCCTAGAGGAAGTTATTCTTTTTGTTCCTGGACACTTTCTTCATACACTTATTAGCGTCATTTCTTGATCAATTGTATACCTAACCTCGGAGGTGAACAGCTGCTTTGTCGAGTAATATCCTGTGAACACAAAGTAGACTCCGATGGTCGTCGCCATGAAGTCAAAGATCATGAAGATCGACTCGTTCGTCGCGTGAATGATCGTCTGCCACTTCACTTTCTATAAAATCGAGTTGGTTGCGCGGAGAACAGTTGGTTATGTACATCTGCAAGGGGAATTTGTCTGTCCCTCTGAATCTGATCGAACTTCTCCTGAAAATGATTCTCCACGGCCAGTTGCTGAATGGTGGCGACGTTCTCGAAGATTTCGATAGCGAGCTGCAAAACTTGGTTATTGTTTTTCATAGCGAGCTGCAACATTTGATTTTTTTAGTGCTGCCAACCTCGCCCGATGTGTCGGTCTCTACCAGCGCCTCGTTGGCACGGGAGTGAAAGCGCTCGAAGACGACGAGCAGCAGCAGATACGTGACGAGATAGAGCATGCCGACCTGCAACAGTGGAGTGGGCAAGCGAAAAATGATGCACACAGAAAACAATTGTCTTATATATGGCTCGTACGAAATGAGGTCACACACGACAAAAAAATATTTTATACAAGACGTTGTTCTTGTATGTCTGACTTCCCATGTCTCACGGGCCGATAGCAGATTCTCTATGTGTGATCGAACTTACGAATCCATTGGGGAAACATAATGCGAAGGCGAGTCCGAGGATGGAGACAGAGGCGAACATGCTGTCAACGACAACCGACAGCTTGTTGTCGATCAACTGAAATGGATTTCTTCTGCTGAAGTATGAAAAGAACTATGCACAGCATGGTGAGACGAGACTATACAATTACTATATATTAGAAAATGCTAACGTCTGTCTGTCCGTCTGTCTGTCTGTCTGTTCGTTTTTTTTTCCAGATGTCCGTCCAGATTTTTTTCTCATTTTCCTTATATTTCGCTTCAAAATCACGCAATCTTCTCAGAACCTTTTGCATATGATAACTGACCAGAAAACCTTTCAAAATTTAAAAAGAAAAATGCGCTAAATTCATGGCCAAGTCGGTAGCGCGCCAGACTGTAAATCCGAGACCCCCAGGTTCGACCCCCGCCGCGGGCAAACCTTTTGCCGCATTTTTCGCAAGTGCCAGAAACTGTTCTAACACGTTTTTGAGTACCGTGAAACACGTTTTCACCTGTTTTGCCGAGTTTTAACGTGAAAAATCGAAAATTTTAAAAAGTTCCAAAATGATTCAGAAAGCGTAGGGGATCACTACAAAAGTGCTTTGCGATGTCGGAAACGTGTCCGAACTTGTTCTAACGCGTTTTAACGTGAAAAATCGAAAATTTCAAAAAGTTCCAAAATGATCCAGAAAACTTAGGGGATCGCAGGAAAAGTGATTTACGATGTAGGAAACGTGTCTGAACATGTTCGAGTTTAACTTGAAAAATCTAAATGTTCGAATGTTTGCCAAACAAATCGGGGCGTCTCGGGGGTCACAGGAAATAATATTTTGCAATAAAAAAGAAGTCTCCAGGTTCGGTCCCCTGGACCGAACCTTGGGCCAGTTACAGAGCTCCCCCTGGACCGAGCCTGGGGCCAGTTACCGAGCTCCCCCTGGACCGAACCTGGAACCGACCACCGAGTCCCCCTGGACTGAACATTGAGCGGGCCACCGAGTCCCCCTGAACCGAAACTGAAGCCACCTACAGAGCTCTCCCTGGACCGAACCCGCACCAAGAACTATGCATAGAGCGTAGTGTGCGCATAGAGCGTAGTGCATTTAACCTCAATACAACCCCGCTAGTTCCCCCCAGAATTCGCAAAAAAAAATTCCACTGAATCACAACAATGCCTTTTAATTCGAATGAAATATAAGAAATATTACTATTACTGACTGCCATCGCCAACTGCGGCTGTTGAGAGAGCAGAACTGAACAAGCAGAGGGAGAAGTCGGTCGTCGATCAAAGTAAGCGGCTGGTCGATGGAGGAGAGATGACAATGACGCGACTCGCATGTCGTTCATAACTGTCTCTCCGATGTACTGACAGATCGGTTGCTACAATATTCAGAACGTTTATTCATTAACGAAGTTAGTTTCAATGTATTTTTATTGAGAATCATGAAACAATAATGGAAACGAACCGATATGAGCTGGACAATGAAGTGGTAGATTGCAATGGACATTGTTCCAACAACAAGCCAGAAGAGAAGTGTCTCGTAGTTATCTTCCTCGAGAGAACCGATGATGAAGAAGAATCGGACCTGCGATGCTTTTAATAGTTCTTTTTCTTATTATTTCAGTCTTGAGGTTTGTATTCTTTCAAAGAAATTGTGATGTTCTTGTGGATACTGACCGACAGCAGAGGTTGACCGACGCCTTTTAGAATTCCGAGGAGAACCACTAGGAAAGTCTTGAACTTGTGCCTCCCAAGGAGTGCGAGGAAACCGCCAGACACAGAAGGGAAATGGTGGTCAAGAACCTGCAACTCTCATCGCTGTAAGTGACTCTCGATTGATACTCGATTACTTGTTCCGTGATCATCTCTTTCTCGGTGTCGTCGACGTCAACAGCTTCGAAGGAATCTTCGCTGCTGTTCGAAGACGATCCATCTGCCCGCTCCATTTCCTGCTCGGCGACCATCTTTGCAAATACGCCACCAGCACGCGACCGAAGCTCGGCGTATTCTGAACATCTTGTATGTATTCAGCATGATGGCGGACTGATGTCAACCTCCGCTCTCGACGACTGCTCCATCAGCCATCACCACGACGACGTCCACGTTCTTGATCGTACTCAGTCGATGGGCGACGACAATCGTCGAACGGCCGAGAGATGCGTCGTCCAGCGCGAGCTGCCCAACAAAGGTAAAGTTGAAATGGAATCAAGAGCTAAAGTTGACATGTCAAACAACTTGTCAAGCACATACAAAATGAATCTATTCAACGCGCAATGTCAGATTACAATCTTTTCGATTCGCACACTCTTTCATCCACTGAATTCTGTCGAAAGAGTATGCGAAGTGAAGAGGTTCGCCCTAAAATCTACAAATAATCTCCTGCAGGATCTAGAGCAAAATTTGTGAAGTATGAATGAATGTTTGTATCGTGAAATCATTTGCTGAATCTGCACGATGCGTTCGGACTTGGTGTCGAGTGCACTCGTCGCCTCGTCGAGCAACAGCAGTCGCGGATTGGATACAATGGCTCTCGCAATGCCGATTCGCTGTTTCTGCCCACCAGACAGAGAGACGCCCGACGCACCGATCAGCGTGTCATAACCCTGCGAAGAGACGGATGTTCAATTTTCTCTATGAATGGGTAAACCTATGTTTCTTTAGAAATAAATGCAATGAAATCCTAAATGCAAGTCAACGGACCTTGTCTAGAGCGATGATAAACTCGTGAGCATGCGCAATCTTACATGCGGCGATTACTTGATCATGTGAGAATTCTCGACCGAGACAGATATTCTCCTCGATGGAACCACTGAAGAGACATGGCTCTTGCGAGACAACTCCGATCATCTGAAGAATCAATCGGCTGATTAATGTGCTTCAATTAGTTGATCCTGTCGCCACTTTCGCGTATCGTACTCATCCAGAGGCACTCCATCGATGAGAACTAAGCCACAATCCGCTTTGAGAAATTTACTCATCAGTTTCAACTGCAATTCGAAATTCTTTTCAAATATTTTTTTTTTTACTATTTTTAACGAAGAAAAAAGATGGTTTGCTGAATAATTCACCGTCGTACTTTTTCCACAACAGCTCCTCCCTACAAGAGCTAGCGATTTTCCCGATTGTAGTTCGAAAAAGAAACTATTAAGTGCAGGGCCGGCTCTGAAAGAACTCGAGAAATAATCATCATAAGTGCAGGCCCGGCTCTAAAAGAACCCCCAAAAACAGAACCCCCAATATACCTTACCTTGTCGGATACGAGAACGACACATTTCTGAATTCTATGTGCATGTCTCTGAGCGACGGATCGATCTTGGGTATTGATTCTGAGTCAGTGTGTGCCTGCAGTAAGAAAGTTTAAGCGATTTTCGACAAGGGATCACTCTACCGAGTCTATAACTTCATACACTTTGGCTGCTGCTGCGCGCGCCTTGAGCAAAGTGATCAAGTGAGGGCCGAGGTATGCTGAACAAGGCGAGAAGTAAGATATATTAATGAATTACATATCTAGTAATGATTGTATCACGCGCGCATATAATAGTAAAACTCATAGCAAATTGAAAGAACTCACAAAAACGATGGGCCGACATGAGCGAGAGATACACGACCGTGAATGCCGTGCCTGCGGTGGGAATGCGCCCATTGTGGTAGCTGATCGTAGCGAACCTGAGAGAGATAAGTGTCTTTCCCTCTAGTCAATGTCGTGCGCGTAACGATGGCAAGTGGCGACGCACCAAAATCCAGCACACGTGGACACATTGTAGACGAGGTTCGAAGCGGCTTCGAGCAGTCCTGAGGCCGCCGCGACGCGCACCGCCGAACCCACTCCTGATTGCAGGAGCGAAGAGTATTTCTAGAAAATATGAATCGTTGAATGGTGAGTTTCGTAATGGGAACTATCTTCGGAACCACTCAAACCTGGATCATTTGCTGTTGTCCATTGCACGAGGCGACAGTCTTAAAGTTAACGACACTTTCTGCAGCAATGCCATTGGCTACTTCGGCCACAGCAAGACCGCGCTTGGTCGACTTCTCCGACAACTACAATAATTTAAACACTTTTTGTTCAGGCGTTAGATCCTTTCGGTGATTTACAATATTTAATGCAATGCTCACACTTTACTGCTCAATTACTGCACACTGGGTTGGTTTCCCCTCCGCCATATCTTCTCCTTATTTCTTGTCAACTTTCATATCCTATTACTCCTCCTCGGCCGCAGATGCAAAAAAATTACGTACCTTGGGAAGTAGAGTGGCAATGAGGACATAGAGGGGGCCTGCCCACACCATCAACAACGTCGTCTGCCAATCTAGAATGAATGAGGTCGTCGTGCTCACGATAAACGTCGAGAAGTAACTGAAAATAAAAGCAAAAAATGAAGAAAAAAATAGTGATCTCACCAAACAAACAAGCCCATTTTGTCTCCGAGACCGTCGCGAATTCGATCGATGTGACTGGAATGAAATTGGTTTTTGTTTTTTGTGTTATCAGCAGTCTACTTTTAGCTCTCGTATTTTCTATTCAAATTTCTCATTGTGAAGTAACACTATTGATAAGACGAAAAAGAGGAGTGAAGGTTTTCGAAAAAAAAAAAAATTGCCGCTATAAACTTACTGCAATACGCTGTTGTTTTTGGTGTGTATGTTCTAGGAGTTTCAACGTGATATTATCATATTATATTTCAACCTCCTTCAGCTCTTCCAACGTGGTTGGGAAACCATAATAAGAAAGAGATGCGTAATCCCTAATTAATCATTACCTCCGACATCTGCTCATGATTCGTTCCGTCGACCACATGTGAAGATAGTGCTGATAACGGTGAATATATTACATTTATAAAATGATACGAACACACAAAAAGTCAAAATGGTACTTCCTGTGTTTACCAAAGCGAGAGAGCGGGCAAAAGTGAGAGGGTCGCGTATGTGCCTGTGTGGTAAACAACGGAAGTCCGTCATTTGACTTTTTGGTGTGATCGTATCATTTTATAAATGTAATAGCGGCACGGAGAAAACGAGTTTAATTTTTTTTCCTGACTGCTTTTGATTGCGAAAATAGCGTTATTATTGTTTGTAGGTGCCACTAGTTTTTCATTCGCTTCGCTCTTTTTTGTCTGGACAACTACCTGTATGTATTCCACGAGGAATGCGACGAAGAAACCGACTCCATACACTGCAGACCATCGCCACACTGACCAGAGGAAGGCCTCGTTGCCAATTGGCTGAATAGATAACAGCATTTATACAATACTTTTTGTAAATTCCGGTAATTCGTCCAGTTTCGCTGAGTGACCAACCCCTTCCCAACCCCTTCCCCCGTCGATATTCGTGTTTCGCTTGCTAATGTTATTGTTTCTAATTTGTATCCGCGTTTTTCCTTGTGAATTCGCATAAATATATATAATACAAAATTATGTAGGGGTGGAAAAGGAAAAGGTGTACATTTTTAAAAAGAAATAAATCGAACCGATTTCTCCTCCACGTAGATGGTTGTGATTCGGCCAACGACGAACACGTGAAGGGGTGAGAAGAGGCCGGCGATGGAGGAAAACACCGACGCTATTAGTATACCCGCAATCTCCCGGCGAGAGGCGAAGCGAAACTGAACAATCCCATTCAAAATTTGCGGATTTCAACGATATCAACTATCTTCTACTTTTCGTCACGTTTTGTATGTCAGTTTTATGCTACTGGTTATTCATTGTTTTGATTTGTTATGATAAAGAAAGATTAAAAGCTCGCAAAATGGACGACATACCAAATGGAGAAACGGGACGGGCTCGACGTCGTCCAATTCGTGACTGTCATCTCTGGAAAATTGGAGATTTAAAAAGAGAAAAAAATGGGTTCATCATACTCGTCAAAGATGTTGAGAATCCGTCTGAACAATCCCGGACGAATTCTTGGGACATCGTCGTCTAGCAAGAGAGAAGAAGAGGAGCTTCTCTCCATCGCTTACTGCCAAAATTGGTTAGGATTAAGACAGTCGCTGAAATCAAAGCGCAAAAGGGCAAGAAACAGAGCACAAAATCTCTAACTTGTCGACATCTAGAGACTCCAAGTCTCTTATATTCTAGATAGTTCACTCTCTACGCTCTTTAATACGCGCACTATTATCTCAGAAAGTTGATGTCGACATCTAACAGAGTTCGTGCTCAGTGTATAAACGCACCTAAAGCATGCTGTCTGCTGATAGCGTTGGGAGCGCTGAAATAAGCGTGCGTTGGGCGCATTGCACAATGGAGTGAAAGCGAGAGAAGAGAGCGAAGGCGACGAAAGGAGAAGAGATCGAAAAGTGGAGGAGAGACATAGGGAGAAGGAATGACCAGAGTACACTCTCTTTCTCCCGCAGTGCAGAGTGGGTGTCTTTAGTGTGCACACAGAATATAACGCCGTACTTGTAAGGAAAATCGGTGGTACAGCAAAAAAATTCGATTTCCTAAAAACTTCACCATCGGGGTTATTTGAGGTGCTGATCACGATAGGCTATCTCATTTCGCGTCATTTTGGCTCGTTGGCGCGGTATGGCGCGGCGCCATTTGGCGACTTTTGAGGTTTTACGAGAATATCTTAACGACCAATCGACCGATTCGGCTGAATTTTGTTTTACAGGGCTAACTTTTTGTGCTGATCATCACTAATTGGTTTGTTAGGCAATATCTATTTCAGTTCTCGAGATATAGCAACTTCGTTGTAAGGCTCGGGCAGAAGCAATGAAATACACTGTTGTTTTTGAATTTGCGTCTGTATATAGCTCTTAAAATTTCATGTGATAAAACTCCCCAGGTCGAGAGTTATGAATTTTCAAAATATTTCGCACACAGGGCAAGCGCGCGCTGAATCGAGAGTGAGTCTATGTTTCACCTCTAATTGATGGCCAGAGCGGTCGTGGTGACCATAAAATAAGGATAGAGTATTCAAAACGCCTTCTATGTCGTGGCATTTGATGATCTTATCCTCTCTCTATGTTTCTCCTCTCACCATACACACTCATACCGTAATTACAAACAGGCACAGTCATTAACTTAAAAATGGCCTATTGTAGCACCGTGCCCATGGCTACGGTAGCTTTCGCTGCGGGACCACCATTACACAAAGTTATTCAAATGCAATCGCGATTGTTTGTATGAGTTGGTATTATGTAAGACATTGCTCGAAGGGCATAATGTTGCTCGGCTACCGTACCATGGATAAAGTATACCTTTCGAGCAATGTCGTACCGAATATCACTTCACACAAGCAATAGCGTATCGTTTGGCGCAAATCTGCAAAATAGTGGTCCTGTACCGGATTACCGGTACTAATCCAATCTAATCAATCCAATTACGTCATTCCTATGTAATACCAATGCGACTCGGCCCAACTCCAGTCTATTTGCTAATCCCATTCTATTCGCACGTGCGGTAATCGATGATTACCCATCTGCATACCAATTATCATATCAATTACCATGGCAATTGAGTTTGACTGTCTGCAGCATCTCTGGCTCCGGGTCTAATCTCATGCTAATTGGCCTACTTTCCCGTATATAAGTCGCCGAGACCTTCTCTCGACGTGTGACATGCCAGTATCGACGTTGTGAGTGCGCTCCCTCGTCCAGAACCCATTCCTCCAGTGGCCGAGCTCCGCTCTAAGCCTTAGTGATCTCCGGATCTTTCGTTACCCCGTGATCTCCGGATCTTTCGTTACCCCGTGATCTCCGGATCTTTCGTTACCCCGTGATCTCCGGATCTTTCGTTACCCCGTGATCTCCGGATCTTAGCATACCGTACTCCGCCTGGATACCATTGCGCCATACCACTGAACCACCATTTCATCTACCCCTCATTCATCCATCTTTTTCCTTGTGTATTAGTAGTGAAATAAACTCGGATCTGAGCTCAGTTCTCTTATCCTACTGTAATTCCTACTGTACTTTCACACCACACCAACAAGAGTTCTCTCACTGAAGGGAAATCCTGTACAGGTCCCGCATTGAAAGTACAGTATCCGCGGAACGGTAGCGACAATGCCGCACCGAAAGCCAACTCATACAAACAATCGCGATTGCATTTGAATAACTTTGTGTAATGGTGGTCCCGCAGCGAAAGCTACCGTAGCCAAGGGCACGGTGCTACAATAGGCCATTTTTAAGTTAATGACTGTGCCTGTTTGTAATTACGGTATGAGTGGGTACGGTGAGAGGAGAAACATAGAGAGAGGATAAGATCAACAAATGCCACGACATAGAAGGCGTTTTGAATACTCTATCCTTATTTTATGGTTACCACGACCGCTCTGGCCATCAATTAGAGGTGAAACATAGACTCACTCTCGATTCAGCGCGCGTTTGCCCTGTGTGCGAAATACTTTGAAAATTCATAACTCTCGACCTGGGGATTTTTATTACATGAAATTTTAAGAGCTATATACAGACGCAAATCCAAAGACAATAGTGTATTTCATTTCTTCTGCCCGAGCCTTACAACGAAGTTGCTGTATCTCGAGAACTGAAATAGACATCGCCAAACAAACCACTCAGTGATGATCAGCACAAAAGTTAGCCCTGTAAAACAAAATTCAGCCGAATCGGTCGATTGGTCGTTAAGATATTCTCGTAAAACCTCAAAAGTCGCCAAATGGCGCCGCGCCATACCGCGCCAACGAGCCAAAATGAAGCGAAATGAGATAGCCTATCGTGATCAGCACCTCAAATATCCACGATGGTGAAGTTTTTAGGAAATCGAATCTTTCTGCTGTACCAGTCTCTGTAGGCATTTGTTCGATCCTTACAAATACGGCGTTATATAAGACAAGTGCATCTAAAAAAAGAACCAAGTTAGTTCAAATCACTGTTTTTCCATTTTAGGTTTTTCCATGTATTCTCGTATTTTAAATCCGGTGCGCCATTTTCAAACAGGCAGTGACAAAAAAGAACCAAAGATTAAATTTAAGATGAACCGTAGTGTCATTCATACGGTGACTATTATTTGGGGGTATATCATCATAGTGTCAACATCTGTCATTCTGGAGCGCTCTAGAATAGTCGATTCACCATTTTGGAGCGCTCCATTTTGGCACATTGCCATTTTAGAGCGCTCCAGAATGGCCGATTCACCATTTTGGAGCGCTCTAGAATGGCCGATTCACCATTTTGGAGCGCTCCATTTTGGCACATTTGCCTTTTTGGAGCGCTCCAGAATGGCCGATTCACCATTTTGGAGCGCTCCATTTTGGCACATTTGCCATTTTGGAGCGCTCCAGAATGGCCGATTCACCATTTTGGAGCGCTCCATTTTGGCACATTAGCCATTTTGGAGCGCTCCAGAATGGTCGTTTCTGCCATTTTCGAGCGCTATATTTGGGCAGATTTGTCTTTTGTCATTATCGTTGTGTAATCACGAGTGTAACGTGAACGAGTATATTTCACAGAAAATACGGAACAAAGTCACAGTAATGAAACGCATGTTCGGCCTGCAGTATTTCTTCACGAAAGAAAGATAGAATCAAGGATTTTTGAATCGAATAATTGATATTCTATCTATTGCAGACAGGTTAAACATGCGTTTCACATTCTTTAAATAGGATATGATATTTTCAGGATAAATGGAGGTTCTTCGGCTCTTCCAATCTTCAATCTTCTTCCGCAGGACGCTGATGAAGTCGATAATCCTGAGTATTTCGAAGAATAAATATATTTGAAAATATGTAAGGATATTGACTCAAATCTGCAAACAAAAATAAAAAGAGGTGGGAAAATCATAGTTTCTTGATTCTCTCTGCAGAAATGATGTGGCTAGGCACATTTTCAAGTACACAGTTAGTTACAGAGTAGAAACTAACCAATAGATCACAGAAAGCCGCGTTAATGTCGTTGAAGTGGAGAGGGAGCGGAGCAGTCGACCGCTCAGAATGAGCGCAAGCGATGGGTGTGAGAGGGACAATGAAATGAATGTCTGAAATGAATGAAATGAAATGAGGGATTAGGGGTTCTGCATATATTCATAGTTGAATTTGCTTGGGTAATTGTTATTGTCCCTCTCACACCCATCGCTTGCGCTCATTCTGAGCGGTCGACTGCTCCGCTCCCTCTCCCCTTCAACGACATTGACGCGGCTTTCTGTGATCTATTGGTTAGTTTCTACTCTGTAACTAACTGTGTACTTGAAAATGTGCCTACTCAGCGCTAATGGAGGTAGATCTACTTCAGCTTGGGGGAATATCTTCCGTCTGGTAAGGGGAAGATCTACTTCAGACTGAAGTAGATCTCCCCCGTATCTTCTTCGTAGCTGACGCTTGTCTTCCTTCTATAGGTCCAGCTTTTTCCCGATTATACGCTGTTATTTTTGATAATACTGTTTTTATATGTTGATTTCTTCTCAACGAAGGCATCTGATTGACAAATATAAAATATAAAGCGGAATGAGCTTCCATAAGACTACTTTTTGGAGACGCCGTATAGCTGAAGTAGACCTCCCCCGATCTGAAGTAGCTCTACCCCATAAGCGCTGAGTAGCCACATCATTTCTGCAGAGAGAATCAAAAAAAGATGATTTTCCCACCACTTTTTTATTTTTGTTTGCAGATTTGAGTCAATATCCTTACATATTTTCAAATATATTTATTCTTCGAAATACTCAGGATTATCGACTTCATCAGCGTCCTGCGGAAGAAGATTGAAGATTGGAAGAGCCGAAGAACCTCCATTTATCCTGAAAATATCATATCCTATTTAAAGAATGTGAAACGCATGTTTAACCTGTCTGCAATAGATAGAATATCAATTATTCGATTCAAAAATCCTTGATTCTATCTTTTTTCGTGAAGAAATACTGCAGGCCGAACATGCGTTTCATTACTGTGACTTTGTTCCGTATTTTCTGTGAAATATACTCGTTCACGTTACACTCGTGATTACACATCGATAATTACAAAAGACAAATCTGCCCAAATATAGCGCTCGAAAATGGCAGAAAGGACCATTCTGGAGCGCTCCAAAATGGCAAATGTGCCAAAATGGAGCGCTCCAAAATGGTGAATCGGCCATTCTGGAGCGCTCCGAAATGGCAAATGTGCCAAAATGGAGCGCTCCAAAATGGTGAATCGGCCATTCTGGAGCGCTCCAAAATGGCAGATGTGCCAAAATGGAGCGCTCCAGAATGGCGATAGATCAGATTTTGAATATGTGATCTATCATGGAATGGAACAGAATGCCCTGGAATGACAATATACATTACCGAACATGTGATGACAATTAAAAACCCAAAATAATGAAATACCAAAATACTTTTAAAATTGAATCATATACTGCCATATCCGAACAACTGCTTATTGAAAAGTACTGAAGTGGTTCATTTTTTAGATGCACTTGTCTTATATGTCTCTTTGTCGCTTGGTTATCAGCAACTATGACAAGGATATGGAAAAGGACATTTTGATTTTTCACAAATGAAATTGGAATAAAAGAAGAGCACGAATTGTGTGGACGGAAGAAGATGAAGGGCGGTATGAATCAACGTCGTCCAAACTTATACTCAGAAAATACGAAAAAAGTTTTAAAAACATTCTTACTAGCTAGATCTGTTTTAATCTCTCTAATCAAAAGATCTTTCACGCCGGGTTGGAATCGCTTTTATTTTGAAAGAAACTTATTAAATAGTTAATTTCAGAACGTTGCATTCAGAGTTTTCCTCACGTATGCCAGTCATACGATCACTTTTATCATCACTACGCCCATCTATCGACTGGCGATTCAACGGAGACTTGCTTGCACTCAACGTCAAGTGCTGTCAACGTTGTTCCGTCGCTCGCTCGCGTCGGTCCAAGTCCTTTCACATCATTGTATACCATTTCAGTAGTTGTCATTTGATTTATAATATCAACACACTTGGAGTGAATGAATTGACTGCCGCAGGGGAATGCCGCACATCCAGCCCGTGTCTGTGCATAAAATGGCGATGGACATCAATTTTTTCTGAGGAAGCTGAAACTGATAATGACGTCGTTACATGCATAAACAAATATGGTATTTGAAGCTCATGAGAGACAAAACAAAAATAATTTGTATGCATTGCATATTAATTTTTCCTTTTTATGAGCTTTTTTTTCAACATAATCTCTCTCTTTTTTCATATTTATTTTTCCATTTTATAATTGCAAATATTTTGCGCTAGAGGAGATATGGAGTTGTCAAGTTTACTGACCCTTAACATTCAAGTCTGTTGCTCCATGGAGTGACGATATATGGAATTGCAATAATTGAAATGTTTATTTCGGTCAATTATAACAATAGATATTAACGAAAAATTCATAGTATTGTTGATCATTGTTACGGTACAAACAATTGCTACAAATTGGATACATTCGTTGTGAGCATTTTCCGTTGTTGCTGATGTTATCACTCCTGTAGGAAAGGTTCTTGACCATCTGTCATGGAATTCACTTCAATCTTAAATGACGTCGTCCACTACATTTGTCTCTCGATTGGGCTGACGACCGTTCCTTTTTATTCTTTGGATATTTTGGCTATGCTTAAATCTCGCGGAAAATCGGATATTGTCTACAATATTTACATGGTGGGTGAATTTATTTTGTTAAAAACAAGAAACATTTGGGTTGCAGGTTGATGGCGTTTTCAACATAATCCCTCTAGCGAACATTGTTCTTCTTATCTGGGTGCAAAGAGGATGGATGGTTGAGCTGATCGCAACTCACAGAATAGGAGTGGTGAAAATAACACATTTTTTTTAAATAAAAATATTTTATTTAGATTAGTGTTGCTTTAGTATTTACATGCAGAATGGGACAGCTATGCTCTGTATTTCTCATCTCACTCAATCGAGTCGTGGCATTTGCATTTCCCTTACTCTATGGCAAAGTTGGTTAATACTTAAGTTTTGCGCATTAAACACAATCTTATAGATCACTAGTGAGAGATCAAAGATCCCCACCGCCCTATTTCAAACAGGAATTCCGCTTCTCATGTTCTTCATCACGTATAATGCTCAATGTCGTGTCACTATTCACTCTTCTTGAAGAGGGGAACGACCACTCACCTCTCTTCTTGAAGAGATAATCCCCCTCTCATTTCACCCCCTCTTCATTTCGCGAAAATCTCTTCATTTGGCATCCCTAGTCTCGACGTTTCGTGGAAACCTACTAAAACTGGAAAGACTGTGTCGGTCAGTTGCCTCTGTACTTAACACTGGATAATAATCACCTGTATTTTCTTCAGTTTAGCTTCGATGCTAAGGAACCGCTTATATTTGCCTGTCTTCTTGCGAATATGCTTTGCACCGTAGCAAACTTCAGTTGCTACACAATCATGCTCGTGACTCTGAGAAAGCAGAGTAAACAGGCAAATGTATATTTTTTTTATAAACAAAAAAATCAAAACTCGATTTTCAGTTGCGACGAAATTCGATGATAACCGAAACCAGCATGAAACAAGACGTTCAATTCACCAAAATATCAATTGCAATTTGCAGTTTGGAGATACTGCTAATTTGTTTAGGCACTGATAAATGCAATGTTTTATATTTTTCAGCTCGTC
Organism: Pristionchus fissidentatus; assembly: GCA_036245785.1. Classification (NCBI taxonomy): domain Eukaryota; kingdom Metazoa; phylum Nematoda; class Chromadorea; order Rhabditida; family Neodiplogasteridae; genus Pristionchus; species Pristionchus fissidentatus. The sequence continues at coordinate 10,955,747 of BTSY01000004.1, forward strand.
GCATTTATGTACGTTGTGGTTCAACAGCTGCCTTTTCTTAAAGACAAAGTATGATTTTTCAGGGCAAATTACATAGTAGATAATCAGGGCGGGAAATATCCTACTTTCCCTACTCAGGAGATGTTGTCTCCTTTTGTGAGGCACAGAGAGCGGTCGAGAGATAGTGAGAGATGATCCCTCGATGGTGAATGTTCTCTCATCAGGAGACAACATTTCTAGTCTGATGGAAGTTTATGACTTTCCGCTCATTTATATCCTTTAGATTACTCTTCACCTTACACTCCACTACGTTCTAACGGTTGTTATGTCATCCTCACCAGCCTACCTGCTTGTCACATTCTCCACTGGACTACGCACTGATCTCCTCCGGTTCTTGGGCAGGTACCGTGATTCTAAGATAAGTCAAAATAGAGTATGAAGTTGTTATCAGCGCAAATCGGTTCAGAGGGTCACCAGATATGGCATGGCAGCCTCGAAAACGGTAGTTACAGTACTCCGGAACCGATGAGTGAAAAAATCTATTTCAGCTATTGACATATTTTCAGAATCGAATTTATAAATATTCCCGATATTCAATGTCCACCGTACTCGTTCAGGGAGGAAGAACCTGTTCGCTTCACGTGGATACGAGCGGTGTCAACATGAACAACAATACGAATACCACATGTCACAACAGCTCGTGTACAAACTACTGTTACACACAAATCATAGTTTTCGCTTCTTCACCCCCTGATATTGAACACTAAGCAACTTGTATCCCTTCCCTTCTCTTCAATACGACCAGTTTCAACTTATTCTGCGCTAATTTCTTCGGGGAAATTTCCCCATCAAAGGTAGGAAAACTCGTGTAACTCAGCTCAAACGGAACGAAATCTCTCCAATCAAAAAGGAAAATGTTCCAAACTTCTTTTGCCACCCTTTATCAAGTTTGGATGATGTAGCTTGACTAGAAAAAAAGTTTCGCGCATTCGATGTGACTGTAATAAGCACAGTTCTGTGTTAGCAAAATAATACGTCTAGGTGTAGCTTTCGTTTTTTTTGTTTAAAAAATTTCAGAGTGATGGATTAATATTGAAAAATAACAAAGTAATGAAAGCTGTAGAAATTATCGTCAACTTGCTCAGTCGATTGCTCAATTCGCAGGAAGTCGAGTCAAAATCAATAGCAGCGATAAAGTTACTGCAATAAATGATACCCAATGATTAATTCAATACCATCGACATCTACTCATGATTGTTCTGTTGACCACAAGTGAAGACAGTGCTGATAAGGGTTTATATTTGGGAGATACACAGGGAGAAGAGTTTGTTCTTGCACTTCTTTTGATATCGAAAATAAGTTAAATCTTGTTTATAGCTATTCATCGTTTCTCAATTTGCAAGTAATCTTTTTTTTGTTTGGACGAATACCTGGGTGTATTCCACAATAAATACTACGACGAAACCGATTGCATACACCGCAGACAATCTCCACACAGTCTGATAATGAGCTGAATCCGCACACTCTCGCAGTGCACAATTTGAATCTTCTCTGTGCACACTGAAAATATCGCCTAATCGCTTGGATATCAGCAACTGTGGTTACATAACACAGAAAAATTACTCATATTTTACGCGATGCAGTAATCATAGAAACAATAGAAAAACAATAGCTAAAACATAAACAGGCGATGTTTTTTTCTCTGACATTGAGTTTACCAATTTATAAATGAGAATAACATGAAAGCAGTGACAACGTGTGTGACGCTCCCAAGGGAGACGCAAGATAACTGAAAATTTCCCTCTAATATGTAAATAAGACCTCGGGAGCAAGTCAAAACAACATTCAAAATACCCATAATCGATTACTGAGGAATATGAATCACATCCACAAAGTACTAATGAAGTCGCTGCTGCTCCGTCATCTCATAATATTTTCCTCGCTTCGCAATCAATTCATCGTGACTGCCTCTTTCCACGATTCGACATCCCTCCACGAACACAATCTCGTCTGGAATGCAGCCATTCACTCAATGCGAGTTGACACATCTACGTATTCATTTACACCAAAAATATATTAATTATGCTTGATATTTGTTTTCTCGTAATTAGTTTTCCCTATCCAGCCCTAACTCCTGATCATTCTCACCACAGTGCCTGATTGTGTCGAGCCGATGGGCGATAGATACGCAAGTTCGACCGCGCGCTGACGATTCCAGAGCCGACCGCACAACCTGCACATGTCTTGTCACTATCTTGTGATGTATTCAATAACTTTGGGAGTCATAACGGCCGTTCTACCCCCACACGTATTTATCTGACATGGGAATGACCTGAACTCACATATCCCGATCTTTTTGAAATTTTTATGGTAGATTCAGCATAAAATTCTAACCATGAAACTGTTTTCAAAAGTTGCGAAATGTTTTTTTGAAATTTCGTCATCCATAACAAATTATTTATTTAATTAATAAATAAGCAAAATTAGAAACCCAAAATGGATATCTTGATTGAGATATACAGCCTACGACTTTTGAAGTCGAATGCTGCCGTAAAATGTTTAAATAAATTTATTTTTATTTTTTTCGATAATTATGAAAATTAAAAACTATAATTTAAAAAAAAACATTTCGCATCTTTTGAAAACAGTTTTATGGTTAGAATTGTATGCTGAATTTACCATAAAAATTTTTTATAAAGATCGGGATATGTGTGTTCAGGTCATTCCCATGTGAATCCACAAAAATTATTCATTCTGATCCCTCAGAATCGATATTCTGACCCCCAAGAAGACTACAGTGAACACGACAACTACCGTACACTCATCCATAAAGGTTCCGAATTACGGAGGAAATACATCTCAAATGCTTGGAAATTACATTCAATTTACCTTCTCACTCTGCGTGTCGAGTGCACTCGTCGCCTCATCCAACACGATCACCTTCGGATTCCTCACCAAAGCTCTCGCAATGGCAATCCTCTGCTTCTGCCCACCAGAAAGAGATCGACCCTTCTCCCCAACGAGCGTTTCATAGCCCTGTAAACGATGGGTTACTTATACACGTGCGTTTCGAGTACTAAGATGCAAGTATTACCTCAGGCAAGTCTTGGATAAATTCGAACGCATTTGCCAGTTGACAGGCCCTCTTCACATCTTCGTCACTCGCGTTTTCCACACCGAGAAGCACATTGTCAGCGATTGCTGCAGAATTTTCGTTTACCGGTGTACTCTATGAAGGGTGGAGTTGCGATTTAGTAAGCACTAGGGGATTATGAGAAATTGGGAAGTGAAGAAGCGTTTCGAGAAGCAAATCTTACTTCCTCTGAAGAGGATGGGTTCCTGGCTGACGAGCGCGATGTTGGAGCGAAGTTGGCGATGAGTAATTGAAGAGAATCCAGCGTCGTCGAGCATCTGGAGCAAAGCAATCACATTACTTCTATTTGTTAGTTCCAAACCAATTTCCCAGCTGAGGGTTCGTAGAACCGCTCGAGTAGATTTACTATCGTACTCTTTCCGCCTCCCGATGGTCCGACCATTGCTAGCGATTTGCCTGAATTGAACGATTTGTAATCGGCATCACGAAAATGACAAACCTTGATCGACGTTGAAGGAGACGTCGGAGAGCACTTGACGATTCGGCTGCGATGGGTAGGCAAAGGAGAGATCTTCGCCTCGAAGCGACCCCTTGGCCTCCTGCAAACAGCTGACTATATCTTTACCAAATTGGAAACGTATGCATTTAACACAATTGAGTAGTATAATTGTCGCATACATATCCCGGTTCCGCAGTGTCTTTCTTCGTAAGTGTGGGATCGATGAGTCCGAATAGAAGTTTGGCGGACGAAGAGGCGGTCACCATTTCTTTGAGCGAGGTGCTCATCATGAATGTCAACCAGCCGACGTATGCCACAAGGCACTGCGAATGAATATAGTTGAGAGCGTTTCTTTTACGTAGTTAATCTTTTAAAAGTAATTGGAAACCACGAAAAAAGATAATCAAAATAGGCCCTTTGAATATTAGACTAACTATTACTTCTCCTTTTACATTAGCCTCTGTAGTATGATAAGCATATTATTATTATTATTTCATTCTTAATGGATGCTATACGTTTTCTTCTTGAACATCTTCTTCATACATTTAGTGTAATTTCTTATTGATGTCATGAACATCATGTCTGACCTCGGTGGTGAACAGCTGCTTGGTCGAGTAGTCCCCTCTGAACACAAAGTAGACACCAACGGACGTCGCAATGCAGTCGAAAATCATGAAGATCGACTCGTTCGTCGCGTGAATGATCGTCTGCCACTTCACTTTCTTAAATATCCAGAGTTTTGTGAGTTTTATAGTTTGGTTACGTACATCGGCTAGAGGCACTTGTCTGTCCCTCTGAATCTGATCGTACTTCTCCTGAAAATGATTCTCCACTGCCAATTGCTGGATTGTCGCGACATTCTCGAAGATTTCCACCGCGAGCTGCACACTTCAATGTTATATCTGCATTAATAAATCATGCAAACCTCGCCCGAAGTGTCGGTTTCGACCAGCGCCTCGTTGGCACGAGAGTGAAAGCGCTCGAAGACGACGAGCAGCAAGAGATACGAGATGATATAGAGCATGCCGACCTGCGACTATATAATGAAACCGAGAAAAGTGATCGTCGAACTGACTAATCCATTGGGGAGGCAAAATGCGAAGGCCACGCAGATTATGGAGAATGAGGCGAAAATGCTGTCAACGACCACCGATAGCTTGTTGTCGATCAACTGAAATATCTGTCTTCTTGAATGTATAATCGATAGGTTCCATATATGGTGATATGAACATAGCTATTACAAATTCACGAGCACTTGTCCAAAATAATAAAACGTTCCGCGGCTAAACACAAATTCCGCTAGCGAGAGAGCATGACAGAGGAAGAGACACATCGAGGTCTAGAAATAGAGTACACGCACCAGTAGTCCATTTCATGAACGTATCGTTTTAAAATTGTAATAGCGACGATACCTGCCTCTGAATTGGAAAGATAATAAAGATGACTATTACTGACTGCCATCGCCAACGGCGGCTGTTGAGAGAGCAGAACTGAACAAGCAGAAGGGGAAGTCGGTCGTCGATCAAAGTACGCAGCCGGTCGATGAAGTAGAGATGACAACGATGCAACTCGCATGTCGTTCATAACTGTCTCTCCGATGTACTGACAGATCGGTTGCTACAATATTCAGATTTCAGTATAACGTATATTCATTAACGACATTAGAGAAGGTCAATATGTCTTCCATCTTAAGTTAAACTAAAAATAATGCTAGAAACGAACCGATATCAACTGAACAATGAAGTGGTAAATCGCAACGGACATCGTTCCAACCACAAGCCAGACGAGAAGAGTCTCGTAGTTATCTTCCTCGAGTGAACCGATCAAGAAGAAGAAACGGACCTGTGCACAATTTTTCTTTTATTATTCCGAGTCTTGCTCAATCACTCTGCGAAAGAAAGCATTATGGCCTTGGTGATACTAACCGACAGTAGCGGGTGTCCGACGCCTTTCAGAATTCCGAGCAGGACTACCAGGAAAGTCTTGAACTTGTGTCTCGCAAGCAGCGCAAAGAGCCCACCTGTCACAGAAGGGAACTGTTGCTCTTGAATCTGCAATTCGCATCAGTGCAATTCGCATCAATTCGCATCGCATCAATAAGTGCTCAAGTAGCGATACCTGTTTCGTGATCATCTCGTTCTCGGTGTCATCGACATCCACAGCTTCGAAGGAATCCTCGCTGCTCGTCGAGGGTGTTTCCTCTGCCTTCTGCATATCCTGCTCCGCTACCATCTTTGCGAACACGCCACCAGCTCGCGAACGAAGTTCAGTGTAATCTGCACATTTTTTGATACGTTGCATCGTTCCTGTAAGTGCTGTCGCATCAACTAAGGAATAAAAAAGGGAGGAGGGAATGATGTTACCTCCACTCTCGACGACTGCTCCATCAGCCATAACAACGACAGCGTCGACGTTCTTGATCGTACTCAGTCGATGGGCGACGACAATCGTCGATCGGCCGAGAGACGCGTCGTCCAACGCACGCTACCAAATAGGAATCTTATTCACTCCACATTGGAGCGCGAAATGTGCGGCCACGATTCGGTAGTTTCGCTCACTCTCTCATCCTCTCACCGGCAAAAAATTGCGAAATTAAGAAATCGTGGTCTTACATTTGGCACTCTATTCTACACACAGTATGCGGATGGATTTAGTGTGAAATTGAGAAAGTTTTTATACCCTTTGTATCGTGAAATATTTTGAGGAACCTGCACGATGCGTTCGGACTTGGTGTCAAGTGCACTCGTCGCCTCATCGAGCAAGAGCAGTCGCGGATTGGACACAATAGCTCTCGCAATGCCGATTCGTTGTTTCTGCCCACCGGACAGTGAGACGCCTGAGGCCCCGATCAGCGTTTCATAACCCTGCAAAGAGCGGAATGTTTAAATTAGTATGTTTATGAGTAAACCAAATTTGCTTGAGCCTTACTGGTATCAATCCCTTATATAAGATTCAGCCGGTGAGTTCGACTAACCTTGTCCAGAGCGACGATAAACTCGTGAGCATGCGCAATCTTGCATGCGGCGATTACTTGATCATGTGAGAATTCTCGACCGAGACAGATATTCTCCCTGATAGAACCACTGAAGAGACACGGCTCTTGCGAGACAACTCCAATCATCTGAAAATTTGATGAATAATATACTATATCGAGCAACTACCTGTCGCCACTTTCTAGTATCGTACTGGTCAAGAGGGACTCCATCGATGAGAACCGATCCACTAGCCGCTTTCAGAAATTTAGTGAGCAGTTTCAGCTGAAAAGTTGTGTTATATCTGCAGAAGACTAAAATCACTTACCGTCGTACTTTTTCCACATCCACTTTTCCCTACCAGAGCTAGCGATTTACCCGATTGTAGTTCGAAAGAAAGGCTGTTGATTGCGGGACTGGCCCTAGAAGTAGCTGAGCCTTGGTTATACCGAATAATATGGCCTTACCTTGATGGATACGAGAATGATACATTTCTGAACTCTACGTGCATGTCTCTCTTTGAAGGATCGAGCGTAGACATTGAATCCGACTCCGTTTGAACCTGCACTCATAAATTCATATTTATTATGTGATCACTCTACCGAGTCGATGACTTCGTAAACTTTTGCTGCTGCAGCGCGCGCTTTGAGCAGACTGATCAGGTGAGGGCCGAGGAACGCTGAACAAAAAAATAAGCCGAGTACAATAAATGCGCTGGGAGATTAACTTATGTTTCACTCCTTCATTTTCTATTATTCAGCTCGTTCATTTGTCCACATGAAGACTGCGAGGCAGTGACACTTACCGAAAACGATTGGATGAAACAAAGGGTTCCATATAGATAATAATGTTAACGAAATGCAGTTTGTGATGACAAATACGGAAACTCTCACTAAGACGATGGGCAGACATGAGTGACATATAGACAACGGTAAATGCTGTGCCCGCCGAGGGTAGGCGCCCATTGTGGTAGCTGATCGTGGCGAACCTGGAACAAGTTATTCGTGAGGTAGCTCCACTCAAAAAATGATTGTAGAAAAATCAGTAACCTACTTGTTGGTTATACGGCACATGTGTTTGTTATATTTAACACACATGCAAGTATAAAACTACAAACATTGTTTTCTGTGTTTGACTCACTCAAGACTGGGTAGTTTTGGAACTCCCTCCAACGATTATATTGTTTCTCGATAATATCTCTCCTCAACAAATGATAACTTCGAACCAAAGTCCTGCACAAGTTGACACGTTGTAGACGAGGTTTGAGGCGGCTTCGAGCAAGCCCGACGATGTCGCGATCCGTACTGCCGATCCCACTCCCGATTGCAGTAGGGAAGAGTATTTCTGAAAAAAATGAGATGTTGCGAGAAAATGACATGTGCGAGTCGGAACTACGGCCGGAAGTCGGAACGATCGTCACAATCATCGAAACTTCTCGAACCTGAATCATTTGTCCTTGTCCATTGCACGATGCGACAGTCTTGAAGTTGACGATGCTCTCCACAGCGACACCATTGGCTACTTCAGCAACGGCAAGGCCGCGGTTGGTCGATTTCTCCGATAGCTACAAGAATTGCGTTATTTTTTTCAGTAGTTTCACATATTTAACACAATAATCACACTCACACAAATACATGACAGTAATATGACAGTAAGTGATAGTTATGGCGAGCAATATTTTACACCCACGGTGACTATCATGATAGTTAAAATCTACTATCATTTCTCTTTGCTCGTGAACTGTACACTGAAGTGGTGGACAAACCTTGGGAAGGAGTGTGGAGAGGAGGATGTAGAGGGGGCCCGCCCACGCCATCAACAGCGTCGTCTGCCAATCGAGGATAAATGAGGCCGTCGTGCTCACGATGAAAGTAGAGAAGTAACTGACAGTGAGGAAAGATTGCCGCCTGGCACTAGTGCGAGAGAAATCTTACCACACAAACATGCCCATCTTGTCTCCGAGACCGTCGCGCATTCGATCGATGTGGCTCAAATTGGAAAAGTTGACTCTTGTCATTGACCATCATGTTAGTTTGTTTAGCTAATTTGTATCTCTGCGTAAAGGAACACCCCGGATCAGTGTGGGGGAAAATATAACTGTAGAAGAGGATGGCCAACTTGCTAAGTCGATTGCCCAGTTCTCCGGAGCTCGTTTCAAAATCGGACGATTGCCGGGAAAGAATTGCAGCGATAAATTTCCTGCAATAAATTGTTGTTTTTGGTTTGTTCTTTCGAGGCCCCAAGATAGTTTGCTAATGTCAAGACTATTCCTTCATGATCATAACATTCTATAGTACAACCCTTAAAAATTGGGATCATTTATGATAATAAAGAGATGCCGTATGAATCGATACCTCCGACATCTGCTCATGATTCTTTCCGTCGACCACATGTGAAGATAGTGCTGATAAAGGAGGATATTGGGGTACAACACAGGGAAATTATATATATATAATATTTTGCCGACATTGAAAGCGAAATTATGGAAAAAGATTTATAGCTTTTGATTGCAAAAGTACGTAATTATTGTTCATATAACGACGAGTATTTCTTTCGTTTACAATTTCATTTTTTTCTATTTTTTCTGGACGATTACCTGTGTGTATTCCACAATGAATGCGAGGAGGAAACCGACTCCATACAATGCCGACCATCGCCACACTGACCACAAGAAGGCCTCGTTCCCGACTGGCTGAACAAAAGGGTAAAAGGGTAAAGGGTCCAGGTCTTCTACACGCAAAAAGGTCTTGACCACCCCTACAGCTGAGTAGCAACGAGAGCCTGTCCTGAGATGACCAGCGGTCTGTTGCGAGGATATTCTCGTGTTGTGTGCACGTCAATCGGGGAGGGGAATGTTTTAGCAGATAACAATTATATGATAGGAAATTGTGATGCATAGGGTGAAAAGTAAAAACGAAAATGATAATGATCTTATTTTCAAAATAGATAAGACGGGGGCCTAACCGATTTCTCCTCCACGTAGATGGTTGTGATTCGGCCAACGACGAACATGTGAATGGGTGTAAAGAGGCCAGCGATGGAGGAAAACACCGACGCAATGAGAATACCCGCAATGTCCCGACGAGATGCAAAGCGAAACTGAACAATTTGACTAAATATATTGTAAAAGAGGCGACATACCAAATGCAGAAATGGGACGGGCTCAACGTCATCCAATTCGTGAGTGTCATCTCTGAAAAAAAACTCGGAATAATATAACAATAATAATAAAAATATGGCTTCCTACTCGTCAAAGACGTTGAGAATCCTCCTGAAGAATCCCGGATGACTCCTTTGGGTGTCGTTGTCGAGCAAAAGAGAAGTAGAGGAGCTTCTATCCATCGTTGACTGTAAAAACTGAGCAAAAAGCAAAAAAAAAGCAAAAAAAACAAAACACGAAGCGTAGCAGGGTGAGATACTCCTAAAATACGATGTCAATTGGTGTGAAAGCGTTGGAAGCGCTGAAATAGTGAGCGTGCGTTGGGTGCATTGCACAATGGAAGGAAAACGAGAGAGCGTAGGCAATGAAAGGACGAGAGATCGAAAAGTAGCGGAGAGACGCAGGAGAGTGATGAAGTGAGCAGAGTCCACATTCTATCGCAGTGCAGAGTGGTTATCTTTAGTGTGCACACTGAAAATGTAATCGAAGTGCCCATGGCGTTATCGAAAGAAGATAGAGAGCACGAAGAAATCTCTTGACCTATCTTATCGTCCAAGAGAGTTTTGAATGTTATTTTTATCTGGGTTTACTTCAGCTGAAACACAGATGGATAAGCTAATTTTCAACATATTCATCTCGTAAATAACACAACACATTACATATTTGCTTTGCTTTAGTGATCAAGTATTATTTGATCACTGTTACGATACAAAAAAATGCTACACAACTGGATAAATTCTTAGTGAACACTTCCGTAGTTGCTACAGTAAACACTGCAGCATAAAGGAAGTCTCTCGAAGGTTGCGACAAAATATTATGGAATTCTTGTCAACTCTAAATGACGTTGTCCAGTACACTTGTTTCACAATTGGACTGGCCTCCATTCCTTTTTATATGGAACCGCATATGTTTGCCATTCTCCTTGCCAATATGCTTTGCACCATAGCAAACTTCATTTGCTACACAATAATTATTGTGACTATGAGAAAGCAGAGTAAATAGGTAATATTATTTTCCTGTAACAGGGAAGCAATACATCTATTGCAGTTGCGAAGAAATTCGATGGTAACCGAATTCAACAAAAAACAAGACGCGCAGTTCACCAGAATAGCCATTATAATCTGTAGTTTGGAGGAAATGTTCAGTCGCACAAGCTGAAATAAATAAAATGCATGTTATCCTTCAGCTCATCGCCTTTATGTACACCATGATGCAACAGTTGACATTTCTACAAGACAAGGTAGAACGATACCTATCAGATTCGTTCATACAATCATGCCCTTTAGATAGCCATTCGCATTAAACTTACCTACGTTTTGACGGTGCTGTTGGCATCCTCACCAGCGTATCTTCTTGTCGCTTTCTCGACTAGTCTGCGCAGTGATCTCCGACAGTTCTTCGGCAGGTATGGCGATTCTCAGATAATCTGTCCTCGCTCTGATGAAGTATTTAGATCAAAAGGTTCGCGACGAGGTTGTTTTAGTACATGTAATCATTGTCGAGTGCACTCGTTAAGAGAGGAAGAGCCAGTTCGCTTCACTTGGATACGCACGGTCTCAATATGAACAGCAATAACAATCTCACATGCCACAACATCTCCGTGTACAAACCTACTGCTACACATAAACTTTTCTTGATATAAGAATCAAGTCGAAGTATATATTTTTTATCTCGTCCCATCACGTTAATATTATAATCTTGTAATAAACCATCTGGCGCCGATAAAGATAAAGTATTAGAATTCGAGACGATGTACTAGAGAAATTAGCAAATATTTATGATATTTATGTTCTGGGCATTTGTTCTATCGACGGGGATGTCGTCCATGTCTCGTCTCTCTACTTCGCTCTGTCCATCATTGACTGGAGCACGAAGAGACCCGACTCCTCGGTGTCGTGCGCCACCTAAACAAATTAAATGCATTATGCTAAATGTATGGTAGTACATACAATCGTCAACAGATATGATCAAACAGCATACCATATGCCCGGCGCGAAGAATGAAGATCATCTGCAGGTTCTGGTAGGTCTTCGTGAATCCAGCGAGACCGAACGACTTGGTATGGAACGGCCGCTGCAATTTTTTTTACATTTTAGATTTTTTTTCGGTGACCCTTACCTTGTTAGCAGCCTTGTACTGGGTGAGTCCCTTCCACTGGAGACGGTTGATCCACTGCTCAGTTCCTGGAATATCGACAGCCATATTTACCCGGACATGAAGGCAATTATGCATGTTGGAACGTAGCTTCGGGTCAGCCGACACATGCACCCTACTCGAAAAAGAAGCTCTAGCGACTGTTTGATTTGATCTCTCCAAATTCTAATAAGTTTTCAGTGCGTACCGATAGTGTCGCAGATGAGATCGAGTTGGCCGTTGAAAACAGTCACTTGCAGACCACTAGACAGCAGTTTATCCACTGCAACGTATAAGACGTAATACAACAAATCCTTTTGCCAATATGTAGTCTGTTACAACAATTGGGAAAACGGACCAGTAGCCCAGTTGGGAGTCATAAAATCTCCAGATTGCTTGTCAAACACCGCGTCCGACTGAGCTGAAGAAGATATTTATCAGTTCGGAGAAATTATATTATTATCGAATTTGGTTTATCTGATTTCCCCATTTATATGGAATCGGCAAATGATCAACGAATTTTTTTTAATTCTTCGAAAAATTCTCACCTCCAAAATGAACGTCGGCAGGGATGATACCGAGCTTCGTCCTGGCGACCTGTAAAATTTTGACTAGGATTAAGACGATGTTTGGTCACTGACTTGATTCTAATATCCGTTATATGTAATATCTACTAGGCAATGTCTACTGGCAGGAAGTGTATTGTTAGCCAACGGCCAAATCAATGACTTACCGTGTCCATGTAATCGTCGAGAGCGTCGAGTTGCAGGGGCTTCACGATTCTGTCGCGGAGTTGCTCTTAATAAACGAGTTGCGGACTAGGAAAATAACCCGTATGCGGTTTAATAATGTAGAGGAAAGGTTGAGAGACCACTCACGAACGGGAGTTCTCGTGTCGATTCTGCTCGTTTTCGCCATTGACCAGGCATCCGCGTCGTTCCTCTTGAGCACATTGTACCAACTAACGCCGTCTGTCTCCTAAATGATATTGGAAGTTACAAACACGATCAAACTTTTTGAAAACTTTAATAGGTATGTATTTGCAATGCCTTGCAGACTCTTGTAGACGAAAAGTTGAGACGCGACCCACGATCTCAATTAGAATCTGAAGTCCGTTCCAACAGTCGGTGGCTTGCGTCCAGTTTCCTGCATCCACGATCGTCTGAAATAAAGGGCGTGTTGGCAAGACAACATGTGCTTGGTATCTAGATGGAACGTCGCGAACCTGACATACTGCGGCCTGGTTGTTGATGCGATTCAGCTGCTGCTCATCGAGATACGACTGTAATGGGGGAGAGCGATCAAACACTAACACACAACATCGGGGAGACCGGCTTCTTACAAGGAAAGAATTTTAGTTGTGCAAAAATACACATAAATTGCGGTGGAGGGCGGTTAAGGTCATACCTGTGCGTACAGGTACTTGCCCCACGAGTTGAGGTAGTCCATGGGAGAGATCCACGAGTCTCCGAGGCCTACTCCCTTGAACTTTTCCAGCGGCACCACGAATGAGTTGATCGCCTCAACGACCGATGTATAACATATCAACAAAATGAATATTTATTGACAGTTTTGTTATTCGGCGCATAATATAAATGTAAGTAAAACCACATGATTCCAAACCTACAGATCAGGGTTAGAGCGAGAAAGTGTACGAAAGTGAGAGAGTCCCTCTCGATTTCACACGCTCTCTCACTCAAAAGGCCTTTCTGGAAGGTTGACCGGTCTGTGGAATGATGTGAAAACGAACGATTTGTAGCTGGGCGGCGAATTCGGCAGCCATCTTTCCTCCGTAGCTCTCGGAGAGAATGAAGAAGGGTCGTTTACGGTATTCCGGATGGACGGAGAAGAAGACGTTGGCCCACGAGACGAGATCCTGAATACACTCATAAAAAGTTACTAATGCATCAGGACGCCAAGTGATCATGTGACATTTCTCTTATTTCTAGTGACGTTCACTTGCAGGTATGACAAGATTCACTGTGTGTCCTTATCCTAATGACTTCTTGCATCTCACAATCAGATTAGTGAATTTACCATGTCCAATGACAAAACTCTCTTCATTGGCTCAACACTTTACCGCACATTGCTGACGCTACTTTTGACCTTTCTGAGTTAGCAAAAGCTGTTTTTGATACCAATTTGTGTGAATCCGTAGCTCACATTTCCGATCTGGGCGACGTTGGTGGTGTATTTGTCGTCTGATTCAACGTATGAGAAACCTGCTCCGACTGGATTATCCACGAACACGAGATCACCCAATTGCAGCTGCAACAGGCCCACGTATTCTTCTCAAAAGAATAATCATCATCAGTAGCGCAGTCATATGCATATATATTTTCTATATTGGGCTAGTAGTAAAAAGGGAAAGCAAAAAAAGATTAAGTAATAGTACATTGATTAGTGACAACTGTATTCACCCAAGTTCCCTCATTATCACTTCCGTCCATAGTCTTCGGGCCCAGCTCCTGGAAGTTACCGTAGCCGGTGCTGGACGAACCAGGACCTCCCTACAATCAATCGATATTAATGGAATTCAGTAGGTGGCTGCAGAACCTGCAGCCATAGGAACAGTGGGCGATTGTTGTCTGTCTTGTCGGCTGCATACAACCACCAGAAGGAGTGTGCACCCGAACGGACGGTCGTGTAGCCCCAATCCTGAGATATAACTTTGAATGTAAATCCAAGAATTCATAATGATGCTCCTAGTCCCTCACATAATTTCCTTTTATTGGGTATTTACCAATGGCTCTCAATAAGAGAACCCTAACAGTAATTGAAAGTCCGTAATATCAATCAATCACCATGATTCAAATGATGATTAAGGGATAGTAATTTGCTGATACCGAGGACAGAGTGAACTCAGAAATATGCCACAAAAATAGCACACAACATAATCCTAATGAACATTGTGTTAGAATTTCCCGATACACAGAGTGCCTCTCTAGTAAACTCGACTCTTTTATATTCAAGAGAGTTCGCTATCTACTTTCTTCATTTCGCGCACATCTCGTCAGTTATCTAAGATAGTCCAGCTCACTAGTGAGGCGCATATAGTACGTGATATGTGCGGTTGCTAGAGTATATTCTTGAGTGGAATGCCGTCAGTGTCTCACCTCGTTATAGGTGATGGGTCCGGCAAAGGTATTCACTGTATCGCTTGCACGAGGTGCGGCAAAGGCAACATTGCTGGCCAGAATGCATAGCAAGATGAGCAACATTCTAAACAAAATTTGACAAATGATTGAATAGAAAATGCATTAGCGTTGAGTAATTATCTTTGGTTAGACCGAAGTATGAAAGAAAATATTGAAAGTGTTGAATATTGAAAGTGAGAGGTGGACTGATGTCGCGCGGCTTATATCGATGGACACTGCGTACAATTGTGATGTGATCGGCTAGTGATAAGAGGGAATAAACATCAGAATCGAGCAGTGATGATTTATGAATCTGATTTATCACTTTCGCACTGTGTCTCACTTCCTTCGAGGGATTTGATTACAAAGACAAATCTTGGAAGCCAGGTGTATGACGCCTTTAACATCGCAAATAATGAGGCATATATTTCCGCTCTGTATAACAAGAGGAAACATAACATCATTTTCTAGAGAAAAATAAGCTGCTTTTCTCATTCCTTTCGGATCTTCATTAGCAGAGCTCATTTCAGCCATTGTCTGATAAAGAAGAGTTTTCTTTAACTTTATCTTGTCTGGTTTTCATTTGCATTCTTTCTGCGAATTAGCATGTTGATTGCTTATTTGATTTTTTTTCTTATTTGAACTCGTCAATGGCTTATTTGATTTCTATTTCTCAATCCATCATTTATTACCCTCAGGCACCATAATGGACTTTCCTCCGATACTCAGCACTACAATAAACTATTTATGCGCTGTCGTCGATGCTATCACAATTCCATTTTACTTTCTGTTAATTTTGGTAATGTGGAAGCAGCGAAACGATTCGGTTATCTATAACATTTACATGGTGAGAAATCGCATGCTGGATGATGCAACGTAGATATCCGTCCATCCAACGATTACATTACTCAAATACATAAAAAAATTGCACAATACAGGTGGATGGGATGATCAACGTAATCTCTATGGCAGACACTCTGTTTCTTTTCTGCGCGCAACGCGGATGGATGCCCAAAATTTTAACAACTCATGAGACGGGCATTGTGGGTGCTAAGATGCACATTCAAACTATTGCTATTTCCGAACGATAGCAATGGCGAAAAATGAAGAACAGGAGTTAATTTTAAGGTGATTTCATCAACAATGTACTTCGTTCGTATGGGACAACTGTGCTCCGTCTTTCTGATCTCTCTCAATCGGGCGATTGCCATTAGACGGCCACTACAGTATAACAATGCAAGGAATTATTCAAATATTTTAAAATTTATTATTATTTTCAGATATATAGCGGAAAATCGAAAACGTACATGATTGCGTTTCAAATTGGTATGGCACTTCTTACATTCTCCTGTTTCGCGGCTTCTATTGATGTAGAGTGGGCAACAATTCCAACCGGGAAAGCAGTTCAAGTCAGCTCATCATGGTACTTTTTCCACAACGTCGTCATATTTCAGTACAGTTTCGACCCACATAAACCGTTAATTATGTTCTGCATACTAGCCAATATGGTCTGTACCGTGGCCAACTTCACGTGCTACACTCTTATCCTTACTGCACTACGAAAGCAGAGCAAACTGGTCGAGAACCCGTTGACAGTAGATATAAACTAGACTATTTAAGCATGCGCAACACCAAAATTCGGAAATGTCCAAAAAGCAGAAGAAAATGGATTCTCAATTCAATACGATTGCGATTCTCATCTGCAGTTTAGAGGTAGGATTTGGGTCGAGGGTGTTTTTGATATTACACATGATTCCACAGGTTGGTCCGCCTTGTAGAAAGGCCTTTGGAGTGAGAGAGTGTGCAAAAGTGAGATATATTCGTTCACTTTTGCACACTCTCTCGCGCCACCCAGGTATGTAAGTTTGGAATCATGTAATTCGATTGCAGTTTGTCGCATTGACATACGTTGTACTACGTCCGCGATTGACGAAATATGTAAGATTTGTCTAACACAAAGCGAGATGCAATGTGGTTGTTCGAGATTGCACTGCGAGCAACACTCCACAACTTTTTCGCGTCTCTTCTTGCTGCCACTCCTCCGTATATCTTGGTTTTGTTCTCGACCGGCCTGCGAAGTGATCTCATGAAACTGATTGGCAGGTAAGAATCAAGCACACACCAGATTGCAGAACAAATTTATATTCTCACAATGTGTCTTCAGGCAGACAGAATCGAACCGCGTCGTATCAGTACAAGCCACGCTTTCAGCAACGGAGAAATGATTTGTGAAGAGCGTTAAAAATAACGAGAAAAAGGATTAACATCAAGCTCCCCTTGTGCTGATTTATAAATAACATTCACCATTTTCATGTTATGTCCATTTTACTACCCTCAAGGGGTTGTCTAGCAAGACAAATGTTATTGTCGGAAAGAAAGCGTTTTCGTTGCGTTTCATTGTAAACATAGTAGATAATGAGGGTCGTGCTTGGCTACGTATACCAAGCGAGAAATGATTCACGTTTCCTGTGGAAAAGTCGCTGATTTCGCCAGTCGGCGGATACTATCGTGGTCCGAGTTCACAATGCACATTGTGAAAACTGTGAAAACTGTGAAAACAATTTTCACACTCGATTTGCTGGAAACTCAGCCTTTTTGGCTGTTTTTTCTTCTTTTCATTGCTTTTCTCGTGTGATTGTGAAAACGTCAGAAAAAAAAGGAAGCTGAAACATTGATTTTCACGAGCTTCTGGGAAGACTGACAGCCGTAGAGCAGGCCGTTTGTCCGGGGAATAGAGTAACAATAAGAGGAAGAGAGAGCGTGAGGATAAGAGAGAGGAGAGAGAAGGACGAGGGCCTGATTCGTTTCTCCCCGGGGTCAACTCTCTTCCCCTCCCTCTTTCACCCCTCTGTTCTTCCTATCCACCATATTCTCACCCTATTCCCCGGACAAACGGCCTGCTCGATGGCTGTCAGTCTTCCCAATAGCTAATTTCGTGAAACTCAATGTTTCAGCTTCCCTTTTTTTCTGACGTGTTCACAATCACACGAGAAAAGCAATGAAAAGAAGAAAAAATAGCCAAAATGGCTGACTTTCGAGCAAATCGAGTGTGAAAATTGTTTTCACAGTTTTCACAAATGTGCATTGTGAACTCGGACCACGATATTTCTTAAACGCTTCTCAATTCGTCAAACTGTGCTACATATTTCCGCTACGCCGAAGCGCGGAAGCAGTTGCTTTTTGCTTTGAGAGGCTTCTCATGTATGGGAATAAAACTCCATTAGAAGTGAGGATTCGCTTGCCCTCCTTTCGTTTTTTTAGCCATAGCAAGGTGAGCAAGATTCGGAGGCGTGTTTATATTTATTATTGTTTACAGCAAGAAATTGTGTCGATAATTGACTATTGATTACAAGGTCGTCAAATTCACGCCACATTGATTTATGAATAAAATTGATCATTTTCATATGATGGTCAGTTAACTTCCCTCAAGGGATTTTCTTGCAATACATGCAATGCACGTTATTGTTTGAAAATTTTCGATATTTCTGTTGTATTATTCATTGTAAACGTCGCATATAATGAGGCATGGGATCCGGCTATGCATACCAAGCAGGAACTGAATGATGTTTTCTGAAAAACATTACTGCTTTAGCCGGTATTGCGGAAACAATCTTCAAGCACTTCTCTATTCTTCTGACTATACGCCAGACATAGCTAGTTTCAATGGAGACAGATCAACTGTTAGTTGAATACTTACTCTTTTTCACGTTTTCAAGCAAAACCATACTTTCAGGTACAACATGGGCGTTCTCCCCATTGTCAGCACTATCATAAACTACTTCTGCGTCGCTGTCGCCCTAGTCACAATTCCATTATACTTAGTTGTCATTTTGACAATGTGGAAACAGCGAAATGACACAATTATCTACAATATTTACGTGGTGAGCTCTGCACATCAAATATGACATGATAACGTTCTCTAAAGTTAACTTTCTGAGAGAATGCCGATCCAACTCACTTCCTTCCACACGCTCGCTCGGTTCGGCGAGCAAGCGAGAGAGCGCGTGGACTGAGAAGGTTGGAGAACCATTCTCTAACAAAGGAAACCTTGGGGAATCGTTCTACCAGTACATTTGTTCTCTGTGTTACGGAGTGTATGGAAAACTATTGGGATTTTGTTTTTTCCGTTGAAATTATTAAAGGGAGAGTTACCCCATGTTTGAATTCGCGGTAAATATGGTCCCAACACGAAATATCAGACAGAGCGAGTAAATAGAAGATTACTGTAGCTGCAGACAGAAGAAGGGAATTGACAAAAGAGGACGGGTTATGGAGAGGACTCGAACCCACGAGGGGCCGGGGTAGACGGGTGGGCTCTAAGGAACTTACCACTGTACCACGGAGGAGGTTGGCATACGAGAGTCAGGAAGGATACTAGTGATGAGGGGAACATGAGAAGCGTGAATGGGAAAGGGCAGGGACGTCGGACTACGTGATCTTTGTATTTCCCAGTACTGATGGGAAGCGGTTTTGCATATTCGCCTTCATGGGCGCTTCATCGATCGTTTGGTCACCTTTCAGTCTACTTTATCGCTCGTTTTCTTGTTATTTCGCTCTAGATTTCACCATTTTCTTTCATTCTTTCGCAACAACTCGTGATCTTTGATCACTCTATTTCAGATGGCGCGGATAGTACATAGAAAATGTGCAATATGCGAGAAATTCACAAACGAGTTTCGATCCATTACTCGATCGATTCTGGAACGCGATGTTCTTCTCTCTCGCATCGATGCTACAGTATGCGACAAAGTCTACCGTATGCTCGAAATTACCAAGGACACCAAGAACTTCTTCATTTGCAAATCTCATATGCTCGATAATCCTCCTGTGACTGTAGATGTGAGTTTTTAAACGAAATTATTTATTTCAATAGGCAATATATGTATGATACAATGATGATTTACTGTACTATCTTTGCTTCTGTTGAAACGCAGATCGTACTGTTTAGCATAATCAATACAAAATACAATAACGAGGTCTTCCTAGGTACCACCAGAACTACGCGACGACCCGGAAACCCCTCGTGAGCGCGAATTTCTTTCAAACTTAGTCACTCCACTCGTATCTATAAATCCATTCCCCCGTTCTGTCTATTATACGCCTCAATCACTTCCCTCCTCATTATCAAAAGTTGCCACATCTAGAAATGCATCCAGTTTACCTACGGTGGTCTGCGAATCTACCGTAACCCATAGATCGATCGTAATCTCTCACTCTACCGTATCCCCTAGTTCTACCGCAATCTCTTACTCTACCGTATCCCCTAGCGTTACCGTACTCTCTCACTCTACCATATCCCCTATTGCTACCATTACCTCCTCATCTACCGTACCTATGAATCCTACCGTAAACTCGCCATTTACCGTACCCCAATCTCCTACCATACCTACTTTTCCCTATTCCTCCATCGATCTTCCTTTCTCTACTCTTCTTTCTGCTCCACTATCGCCGTCGACTCCCCTTTCTTCTCGCCTCCCAGCTCGTCGCCGTCCTCCTTCTCCAGTCACTGTAATTGTGATAATTATTACAATGCCTTAGATAGTTATCTGTAGAGTGAAACCCCGTTTCAGCTGTTTCCGTCATCACCCGCTAAGAAGTCTGCGCCTTCCAAAGGAGACAAAATGGGCCAATCTGCTTTTTCCATGGGAATCGATGGAGGGGTGGGTCATAATATTCATTGCACGTCATTTATCTAAATCTATCATCGAACCATGCGTGAGGCAATATAAAATACGAAGAATATCTATAGTACTTCATTACCTCCTCGGTTCGATAAAAAAAACCCGGCAAATAGAAACCTATCGAATCCCTGTTTCAGCCGCCGTTGTTGCCTGCCAAAAAGCCAGCACCTAGTTACGATGCGAAAATGCTGAAATCGTCCGTTGCACTTGGAATACTGACCGGCCAAGTGAGTAATTCTACTGATAGATGGAAGCAAAAATGGACGATACCTCTGCAGTCCGCTTCTCCTTCCTCTCCTCTCTCTCCTTCCCCTCCATCCACTGCTGCGCACGCGAGTCGACCGCCATTCGACGCATCTCGAGAAAACTGGAATAAGATAGGGTTTGTCAATATGGCAACTCTTGAATCATTTTTCTCGAGATGTAAAGAGTGTGGGGGTGATCTCAAAGGCAAAGCTATTCCTTCATTCTGTGGCACTTGTCCAATTGTTAAGTGGAACTGTGTTGACTGTGGAAAAAGGACCTGGCACGGCCAGAAAAGGATAGAGGGAGGATGGAGATCCTACGAGGTCAACCATGACGCAGCCACTGCAATGCACGCACACGGCATGAGACATAGAGTCAGTGAAACCCAATTTTTTTAGTTTTATGAAAAAACAAAACTACTCTAGCGCTTACCGTAACCCCATGAGATATTTCCCACCAATAATTCGAATAATCTAGGGAGTGAAGGGAATGATGGACTTGATGAATGTACAATTCATCAGCCAAAAGACCTATCACAAGAACCTGAACACGTATTCCGTGCCGGCAGGGCTGCAATTAAGAGATGAGAAGAATGATACTTGGCTGGAGACAGTCAAGAATCACAACCCGGTTTGTGCATAGCTATGATCACTGTTAGAAACTAGTATCCACCTAGACTGAGAAGATCAATCTGGCGTACGACGCTCAATTTGACTCCCCTGGGCATTGTGCCAAGATAGCGAAAGTAGATGCTGTCGAGGTGCGCACTGGGCTGTGTCTCAACGCACAGATCTTGGAGAATAACGAAACGGGTTAGTATTTAGTAATAATATTTATTATTTATAATAATAAATATTATTATGCGCCTAGACAGAAGCTCAATAATATAATCACAGAGGGCATTTCGTGTCGAATGGAGAAAGAGGGCATGGGTCGATCGATCACAAAATTGAGCACGGAACTGGAGAACAAGGGGCTAAAGTTGGCGGAGGTGGTAACTGACCAGTCCGTCTCTGTACAGGTGTTTGTCCAATTCAAAAATCGCGCTAAATTTCTGCATTTAGACGTTTATGCGTCAGACCTTCCCCACCATTGCCCATCTACTCGATCATTGGCATCTAAAGCGGAACATAAATAAGGCAATGAAAAAGGTTATCTAAATATTTTTGGCATCAATTACATATATGCGGCATTTACAGCGCGGAAAAAGGAAGGCGTTTCGTGACCTCAACTCTCTCATCCCCAGATTTAATAAAATCTGGTATATTGCTCTCGAAAATAGTAACGGAGACCCAATAAAGATGAAAGAGACCATCAATTCCTTCCTGCTCCACGTCCTTGGGAAGCATAAATTTGACAATGTAAGAGCTCTACGAATGAAATAAAGGCACAAAATCGCTCTTTCGCAGGATTCCCGTTTCACTGTAGTCAAGCAGTGTCTTCATGGCCGTTTATCCCGAAAAGACAGACCGTCTAATCTCTCTCCTTCCTCACCTGCCTACCAAGCTCTCGTCGACATTATACTGGACCCAAAACAGCAGGTTATCTAAATCTCACATAATGCTCACTTCCTCATACTCGCAGGAAGCCATTTCACGGGTCGCTCTCACCAAAACAACCTCTCTCAATGAGGTGTTCCACACGATTTCATTGATCTACACGAACAAACGCATTTGGTGGTGAGTGATCAGCGAAAGACACGATGAGAATACCTTAATGATAATGTATGTTTTACAGTGACAAGCACATGTACGTTGCCCGAACCGCCCTCGCTCAACTACATTATAACTCTATAATGATGGCACGATTGGAGGGTAGACGATCCGTCAAGCACATCAAGGAAATCGAGAAGAAAGGAAGGGGAGTGGTGAAAAAGAAGGTGCGCTTTCAAAACCGTCACAGTGTCAAAATTGTTAATTCGTTTGCAGATTTACACGGGCGGCATGGATCATGAGTGGAGGAAGGAACTAATGGAGAAGGCAA
The DNA here is from genome assembly GCA_036245785.1 of Pristionchus fissidentatus. NCBI lineage: Eukaryota > Metazoa > Nematoda > Chromadorea > Rhabditida > Neodiplogasteridae > Pristionchus > Pristionchus fissidentatus. Next base: position 10,978,631 of record BTSY01000004.1, read on the forward strand.
GGGAACTGCTAAGGAAGAAGCAGATTATGCGCAAGGAGGAGAGGAGAAAGAAGAAGGAGGCACGACTGCTGACAGCACAGTCACCACAAGATGGGCATGATTCGGGAGATGAATCAGAGGAAGAAATTGATGAGGAAGAAGAAACCAACCAGCTAGGAGAGGAGATCGACAAAAGTGAGGATGAATTGGAAGTGAGGGGAACTGGCGAAAGTGGAGGGGAAGAAGGACCGGTCGAGAGTGAGGAGGATGGTGGAAGTGATTTGGAAGAAGAAGAGAGGAGGGAGAGGAGGGAGATGGCGAGGGGCAGGCAGGGTCGGAAGCCACCGGGGGTGAGGAAGAAGGAGAGGGAGAAGGAATCATTCTAAGGAAGAAGAAGAGTTCGAATCCGCCCAAGACAGAGGTATCCCCGGGATTGAGAAGGAGTAAAAGATTAAGGGAGAAGAATCCCTGATACTTTTACTAGTAATTCAAACATGGCCCACACTTTTCGTATGCTTAGTATTTTGATGAATTTTCCATAATGAATAAATAAGTGGAAGAGTAACTCACTTCTCTATTACGCAGTGTGTTTATATTGTATTCTTCCTTTCTTTCCTTCGGTAAACCGCTACTGCAATGATCAAAGTCTTGGGATTAAGAGAAACCAGCAACAACACATTCTCGGACTTTTCAGAGCAGCTGGTGTGTCCGAGTTGCATAGGATTCGATACGAAATGTCCAGTTTTTCAACGCGCGATGTGCGCGCGATTCCAGTAACACAAGCTGCGCGCGGGATTTTGGAAGACGCGCGCCGGATACTGGACTTTCCGTTCGGGAACTTCAACAGAACGGGCGATGTGCGCCCGATTCGTGTATATTTCGACGAGTTTCGATAAAAGGTCCCGAACGGAAAGGCGCTCGTCTTGCAGAAACCGGCGCGCAGATTGTGGAATCCCACCCACAAACTGTTATGAAAAGTCCGAGTTACCAAGCAAAATACGAATAAATGACACGCGCAACTGTGGAGTTGCACTCTAGCGATGTATTACCATCGTTTAACATCGAAAACAGTAAGAAAATATATAAATACACGCGAAAAAAACATGAAAAAGTCAGAAAATATACGAAAATGCAAAAAGCCGTCAATTCAACGAATTTTCCCTTATGTCTGGCTTTTCCGTGCGGGTCCTAATTCCGTGTTCAAAAATGTAAGCAAATGTACTGTAAGTATTTTCGTCGTTGGTTTTGGGTGTTTTCTCCCTTTAAGATAAATGGTGTATATATATATAAATATATTCCTACTTGCAGGTGGACGGAGTAATTAACATAATATCAATGTTTGATACACTCGTTCTGATCTGTACCCAGCGAGGATGGATCGCTGATACGCTCACGACTCCTGAGATGGGAGTTGTGGGTATAACATCCCAGAAAAAATATTCGAAAATTTGACGACAATTTGATGATATATTGTATGATATATTATTCATTTGAAATAGTTATGGATTATGTAACCCAATTCCATGTATCTCCCAATTTACAGCTCATTGCCTCAGTTATTTACTTCTGTCGCATGGGACAACTGTGTTCTGTTTTTCTTATTGCATTCAATCGTGCGATTGCCATAAGATTTCCATTGCAGTACAACAACGTAAGATAAAATGCTGCCGGTCGCAAGAACCGAGCAGGTTCCGAGAAATACGGCCAACCGCGATTTCCTATCTGTATGCCAATCATAGTTTCAGGAAATTTTCCATTTTCGACCAGGCAACAAGTGAATTGCCCGATCAATATGAACAATAAAATTTATTTACGATATTAATTTCAGATCTATTCTGAAAAATCAAAATTTTACATGATTATCTGCCAAATTGGTATGGCACTTCTTGTATTTTCTATCTTCGCTGTTTCAATGGACGTTGAATGGGTACCGATTCCTACTGGTGTGACAGTTCATGTCAGTCCGTGAACGTGAAGATTTATATACATTATTCTAAGTTCAGTACAAATTTGATCCGAGAAATCCACTTGTTCTCGTCTGCATATTGGCTAATTTGACTTTCACTGCTGCAAACTTCGCTTGCTACACGTTGATTCTCGTGGCTCTTCGAAAACAGAAAAAAATGGTTGGACATCTTTGGGTAAAATTCAAATAAATACATTTTCAGCAAGTAAATGATAAAAATTGCCCGACGTCCGAAAAGCAGAGGAAAGTAGACTCGCAATTTAATACAATTGCGATTCTTATCTGCAGCCTCGAGGTAGGAGCTGTTTTGCTGACAAAAAGATTATACATTGAATTGCAGTTTTTCGCATTAACGTACGTTATCCTGCGTCCTAAATTGCAAAACTATGTAAGCTTATCTGTGTCATGCGGCGTAATTTTTTTAAATTCAAGATTGCATTACGCGCCACGCTCCATAATTTCTTTGCAACTTTAATGGCTTCCGCACCGCCGTTTATCTTGGTTGCTTTCTCGACTTGTCTACGAAGTGATCTCATGAGACTGGTTGGCAGGCAAGTTGAAATCAGCAGATAACACACCAACTTCCGAAATTATCTCTTACCTGATTTTCAGGCGAATTGGTTTTAAGAAATGTTTAATTTCAGGCAATCGGAAATGACCCGCGTCGTTTCAATACAGGATACTCTTACGGAGACAGATAAATGACTCTTACACTTTAGTGTTCACGTCTACGTTTTTCGAACAGCATCGTAATATAATAATCTTTATTCGCAGTCAATAGTTGTACGGGTACACACTAAAACAGCCCTTTTCTTTCTTTTTTTTGGGTAATAATTAGTGATTGCGTTTGTTTACACCGTCGGATTAATATCTGTAGAGTTCATTACAAAATATTTAAATTATTTAAACGAAGAAAATTTTACAATATGAAAATTGTTTTACAGGTCCTCAATGAAATCGAGAAATCTATTGAGCTATTGTGATTTTTTTGACTGCATATTTTGTTTCCTGTCGGAAATTTGTACGGAATCAGCCTCCTCCAGACTCTTAACAAAGCCGTGGAGATATGAATTCTTGATATTCCTAACTAAATTATCAATCTGTTGAGTTCCTTGATGTGGTGTTCGCATTTGATTGTCCTTGATAGCATCGATCTGAATAATAAAAGTTACTCAACCCTGATTTCTGTGGCGATCTATGCAAGGCGAAAACTCTCTTACAATTAGACTAGATAGGCAAAATCCTGGCATATTCAAATGGTTTAACCATCGATGCTCTCAAGTCGCTCAATATTTCGGCAAATGTATGTGAACTTTTTCGGCGAAGTTTCTGAACGAAATCGTCCAATTTTGTGAACACGAGAGTTTGATCGAAATTCGAGAAGAGCCTTACGGTGCCTTTCTCAAGATTTTTTTTGTTCCGATTGTTGATGTTTCAAAATTCAAACTTTCGAAATTTTGTGTTCATGGTCATGTTCCGATTTTCCCTGGTCATGTTCCTGCTAGGCGGAACATTGCCAGGAACAATTGGAACACACGCGGAACAAGACATTCTTGAGTTCTGATCAATTATTCCTCGAAAGACTTTTCTGGAATTTTGATGAAACTATTCCAAAAATTGTCATTCAGAAACAACGATTTGCCAGCCTGTCGGGAGTTTTCGGGGAAAATCCACGAAAGTCCCCGAAAAAAGTTCACTTTCGTCCGTTTCGAGGGTATGCCTTACCCGTGACAATATGGCGGGTAACTGGCTAACAGCAGAAGTAATTTCGTCATTTTCGTGCTTCTTGATGGCCTGTTGTTAGTCGATGAACACATCAAGTTGTGCCTGTGAAGTGCATCATTCGTTTGAGAAAATATCATTGAATACGAAAACTATCCAGGCATCATTAAAACAATACAAAATTTGTTATTCAAATAAGGAATATTGAAATGAAATTCACATATTTTATCACATTAAAATCATGAAGGGCTTACGTTAACATGATTAGCCTTCGCCCAGGCCGACACTGCGTTTCTCAATTGCTTTTTTGATAGGGTTGCATTCTGCAAATTGAGATTCGTACTGATTTAGTATCGCTGTACTACTGACCTTGTAAATTTTTGTGTAGTCCATTTTTGCCTGCGTCGTCAAATACGAAAGAAAAGGTGGCTTCTTGAACTTGTTGTAACGATCTGCTGAAACAGATACAGCTACTGGCTGATGAATGTCTGCTGATGCGATACATAATACAGGGCGTTCTGGCGCCATTAATTTCGAATATTTCCCTGTGGATATGTCAACAGGCAAACTCTTTCATTCAATCTCAGACACTTTCTCACTGATCTACCTACCTCTCTTCCTCACCCCTCTACAATACTGAGTGAAACGAATAGTAAGATCCAAATCGTTGTTCTATATTTAATTAAAAACAACCTCCTAAAGTGTCTCCGCTGCCGTCTTCGTTCACATAGAGACTCATAACGAAACCAAGAAGGTACTTAGAATTAAGACTGCTGACGAGCTCGTCGGTTTGGTGGGCTTCTTGATGCGGAGTTAGGTTCTGATTGTCTTCGATAGATTGCAACTGAACCGAAAACTTGTACCAAGTTTCAAGATTTTAGTTCGTGAATATTTTTTGGCCTTCTAACTCCTCTCTAACACTCACGATTTTTAAACAAAGCGAAAACGGGTGAATATTTGTACATGGACTACCACCTGTGACAAAATTGCTGGAAGCAGTGTAACAGCTGCATTTATGTTGAGTCGATCCTGCATCGCCTTCAACTCTTGCTCGCGGCGGAACGAATCGACTTGAGTCTGCACTTTTTTATTATAAATTACGATGATTTTCCACAAAACAATATTATCAAAAAAGAAATATGATTGACTTTTATGTGTTAAGTAGAAACATTTTCGTTAAGTAGAAACAGCAGAAAAATTAAAATAACAAGGGCTTACGACAATATTGTTCTTTTCAGACCAGCCAGAGATAGCTCTTGCCATTTGCTCCTTTGTCATCGTTCTATTCTGCAGCAAACATTTATGAACTCAATTTGAATTTAGGCGTACCTCGCGGATCTTCGCGTAATCATTCTTTGCTCGATTTGAAAGGCTCTGGAGGAATGGCGGATTCTTCCAGACGTCGATTTCGCCTGATGATCATTACTTCAAATGCCTTTAAGTGAACGAATAGCCTATCTTAACATTTTAATTGTATTCTAACTAGCCGGGATGTGTTGAGGTTAAATACACTACGCTCTATGCGTACACTACGCTCTATGCATAGTTCTGGGTGCAGGTTTGGTCCAGAGGAATTTCGCAAGCTTACTCCAGGTTGGGTCCAGGGAGAGTTCGGTAGCCTACTTCAAGTTCGGTCCAGGGGCAGCTCAGTAGCCTGCTCCAGGTTCGGTCCAGGGGGAGCTCGGTAGTCTGCTTCAGGTTCGGTCCAGGGGGAGTTCGGTAGCTTGATGAGGGTCGGTCCAGGGAGGAGAACTCAGTAGCCGGCTCCGAGTTCGATCCAGGGGGAGCTTAGTATGTTGGGGGAATGTTCATCTCTAGAAAGAGTACTGGCTTATTCCGTTGCAAAAGGCTCGTGAGGCTGAGTGCGATCGAAAAAAGTTGCCACTACGCCACTTCGTGGCTCCGTGGCAACTTTTTTCGATCGCTCTCAGCCTCACGAGCCTTTCGAAACGGAAACGCAGGATATCGTGTGTTGATTTCGCTGGCGGGTTCGAACACGTTTGTGACATCGCAAAACACTTTTCCTCTGATCACCTACGCTCTACGAATCATTTGAAAAGTTTTCGAAATTTTCGATTTTCACGTTAAAACTCGGCAAAACAGGTGAAAACGTGTTTCAAAAACGTGCTAAAAGGGCTTCTGACACTTGCGAAAAATGCGGCAAACGTTTTGCCCGCGGCGGGGTTCGATCCTGGGGGTCTCGGATTATAAGTCAAGCGCGTAACCCACTTGGCTATGGATTTGGTCAATTAAATATTGCAAAACTTTAAAGGGATTTTGGTCTGTTGTCGTATGAAAAAGGATCCGAGAAGATAGAGCGATTTTGAAGCGATTTATTAGGAAGCTTCCGGATGCATATTTTTCCGGCCTCCAGAAAGGGGTCAGGGGCGAGAGAGTGTGCCAAAGTGAGAGAGTCACTCTCAATTTCCCTTGCACTCTCCTTTTAACTCCATTCCTGCGAGATTGCCGGCATGAGGAATGATTTGGAACGAAATGTGCGAAAAATTCATGAAATCGCGTGAAATCAAGTGAAATCAATCGATATTTCATTTCAAAAATCGGCAAAAGATGCTCAAATGTGAATCTCGTTACTCAAAAATGGGTTTCGGCCACATTAGACACTTGCAAAAAATGCGGCAAAAGACTATGCACCGGCGGGGATCGAACCTGCAACACTCGGATTTGAATTCGAGCTCGCTACCGACTTGGCCATGAAATTATCGATTTTTAAAATATTAATTTCGATATTTTTCGTGATGGGCTATCATATGCAAAAGGATCTGAGCAGATTGCGTAAGTTTGAAGCGATTTACAACGGACGCGGAAGGACAACAACAAAAAAACGCACGCACGCACGCACGCACGTACGCACAAACCGACAGACATTTAAATTCCCTAGTAGTGGAGGAACTACGAATCTTTCGCTCACCTGTCGAAATTTCGTTGGCTGCCGATTCGAATCGCGACTCATCGGCGCCCATTACTGTAATCAAGGAAACTTTCGAAGAAGAGAAAAGCGCTACAGTCCCGCTCTTGAAACTGAAATGGGGGATGATTTATACCAACGCGTACGTGGCCTAAATCAGTCGTGTTTTGACGGACCCAGTTTTCTGCTCGCTAGTCTCTGTCTTTACATATGTGTGTAGTCAGATCACTCCGACCGTTGTACTCCAGTACGTTATTGTGTGCGGATTTGCGTAGTCTCGAATTGCCATATTTCCCTATGGCAACTGTTTTCCTGCTCGACTCCACGAAGCTGACAACATTTTGTTGAGCCTCACTTCGAAGCCTTTACGAAACTGAAATAGAGGCAACGTCGCGTCACGCGTCACTCTACCAAATATAATATGAAAAGGAGTCACACTATCTAGAATCGCCGGTGATCCGACCAGAACAATCCTTTAAAAAATGGAAACGGAGTCATGCGTTTTTGAAGAAAATAATTGTGAGGGGGAAATAGTTTCACAATGATTTTTTCAACGAGGACTATGATTCACGTGTGACTCGCGAATGATAGCTATCGAATGATAACTTTTGAGAGCGAAATCACATCTCAATCATTTTTTATTAAAAAAAAGGTTAAGGAAGTCCCGTCTTCAGCGTGTTTCACATGCGCGGAACATTGCACTTTTCAGTGTGTATGCATTATCATTCACTCAGTTGCCAGGCGGCGACAGGCACCCCTTACTCATGGTCTCGACACCAGTACCAACTTGGACCAGGCTTGGTAGATCTGTTGGGGTGATCTAACCTTTTGCGGGTGTTGAACTCGGGATCTTGCACCGCTTATTCATGCACACTACCGACTGAGATATCAGTGCGTTCGCGTAAGGAGCGCAGAAATTACGAAAACTCCGTACAGCAAAAAGTGACTCCTCCAGTTTTTCACATATTCTGATAGCCCTTGGTGTACTCTATTGATTTATGTTTGTTCCATGACCTGATCTCTCTAATTTGCATAATTACAAGAGGTCAAAGTTAGCCTATATTTACAGTTTTCGAACTGCAGTTCGTCAACGAGAAGAGCTACAGAGTTGGTCGTAACAGCAAATTTAACCGCCTTGACGAGTTACATCTAGCTGTGTAATTAGTTTATTCAAATTTTTAATTCTAAAAATTTCGAGAAATTTCAAAGACGATTATCTCGAAAACAAGGCAAAATATGGTCTCAATTTTTTGATATGTTGTAGCTCTTGTCAAGATCTACAGGATAGGCTCGATTAAATACTGTTTCAAGGGAGAGTATGTACTCAAATCATGGAAAAACCGAAGGGCCCTAATCGAGAGAAACCCCTCATTCACCCTCATTCCACCCATTCGACGCGTACTGCGCGGTCTAAAATGACAATTTATGGCCGATTATTTCTCGATTCCTCTCATTTCAATCAATTTAGACCGCGCAGTCCGCGTCGAATGGGTTGAATGAGGGTGAAATGAGGGGTTTCTCTCGATTAGGACCCTTCGGTTTTTCCATGATTTGAGTACATACTCTCCCTTGAAACAGTATTTAATCGAGTCTATCCTGTAGATCTTGACAAGAGCTACAACATATCAAAAAATTGAGACCATATTTTGCCTTTTTTTCGAGATAATCGTCTTTGAAATTTCTCGAAATTTTTAGAATTAAAAATTTGAATAAACAAATTACACAGCTAGATGTAACTCGTCAAGGCGGTTAAATTTTCTGTTACGACCAACTCTGTAGCTCTTCTCGTTGACGAACTGCAGTTCGAAAACTGTAAATATAGGCTAACTTTGACCTCTTGTAATTATGCAAATTAGAGAGATCAGGTCATGGGACAAACATAAATCAATAGAGTACACCAAGGGCTATCAGAATATGTGAAAAACTGGAGGAGTCACTTTTTGCTGTACGGAGGGAACGAAATCCTTACGCGAACGCACTGATATGCCCCCAAATTTGTTTAGTGGGATAGCAAAATAGATGAATATTTGCATTTTTGGGTAATAATTCGGATTAAAACAGTTATTTATTTCCAGTCGGATAGCATCAACGTGATGCAGTGTTAAAATCTAGGTTACAATCACATTATCTGAATATATCACATAAATATCGAAAAAAAGAAACACTGATAATGACATGATTCGGAAGTAAAACAATTTATAACTAGTGCGTATAGCATCGGAATTCGGTTGGGTTTGAAATCGAATATACATGAGACATCTTTACAGGTCCTCGATGAAATTGATGAAACTCTCGAGTTGTTGGGACTTTGAAGGCTTGTTCTGCTTGCTGTCTTGCATGCCCTCAGCACTATTCTCATCAAGACTGGCAACGAATCCTTGGAGAAATCTGTTGGGAATGCTCAAGACGAAAGTCTCAATCTGCTGATGCTCTTGATGTGCAGTAATCTTCTGGTTGTCCTCGATCGCTTCGATCTGAAAACGAGATCGTTTAAACCACTCATAAGATGGCAGAAGGTGCGCCATTCCCCCTGCACTTCTTCACACCAATTCACCCACAATTTCCCCTTGTGTGATATACACATATTTTATTATATTATATTGCAACATATAATCCTTCATTTTGTTAAATAAGGAGTACCACAAACATAAATCCCTACCTGCGACAAAACTCCATGAAGTTGCTCAACTGCTGATGTGATTTCGTCACTTTCTCTCTTCTTTTGAGCATTTAGTTGATCGTCGAAGATGGTGAACGGTACCTACAACATTTCCTAGATTTGAATGGAAATTAAGACGGGTTTCAATCAGTCAATACATTTAGTCCGATTTACCAATAAGTACGTAAACTTCATAACAGTTTGAAAATAGAGACTTCCTTACCGTAACGTTGTTGGCAACGGCCCACGCTTTCATGGCTTCAGTTTGTTGTTGTTTGGTCATCGTTTCATGCTGCAAGAAATGCTTGAAAATTTTTTTTTTGAAAATACTGCGTACCTTGTATATCTTTGCGTAATCTTTCTTCGCTTGCTTGGACATGTTCAAGAGGAATGGCGGGTTCTTCCACACTTTGTACTTTGCTGCAGAAATTTAATAAAATATCGCACTAACTAAATTCCGTAAATATTTATATCAAATTCTATTAGCGCTACTAGTAGTAGAGATCGAAACAGTATTCGGAACGATGGTTTCGCCCCATTATCGTCAACGGATTCCAATCCGTGAAATACAGTGTTCATGAAAGAAAATTTAGATCTAAAATCTGTGGATATTTATAAATAAATTTATGCCTAGGCAAAATTAATTTGATTTCGAATAGTAATAAGCACTAACCTTCGTCTCCACTGCCATCTTCGCTCTCGTCGAGACTCATCACGAAACCGAGGAGAATCGGCGAGCTAATTCCGCTGACGAGAGTGTCCGTTTGCTCGGCTTCTTGATGTGCAGTCAGATACTGATTTTCCTCGATCCTTTCCAACTGAAACTTCCATTGTTGTTTCAATGCTCATTCCTCTCTTCGGAATTCAGAGCAAATTGTTGTGCTAGGGTCATTTGACTGACTGTTCGTTTTTTGCACCTATGGATGTCGGTGCATTTTGAAATGGCAATCAATAACGGGCATTCCCTACCTGCATGAGAATCACGGGTAGCTGTGCTACCGCTGCATTCACGCTGTCACGATCCTGCTTTTTCTTGAAATCTTGCTGATCGCTGAACGACTCGACTTGAGGCTGAATTATGAATTATATTTCTCTGAATTTTAAAACCAATCCAAGTTTTATTGAAAAACGACTAAATTTTCGAGAAAAAAAGCAAATGGGTTTGAAAAGTTGCTTACGATAACATTGTGTGCTTCGGCCCAGCTGGACATTGCGTTCGTCATTTGCTCTTTGGTCAGAGCCTCATTCTGCAATAAATATTTTCCCAACTACTTGACTCTTGTTGTAACGATAATATTTTTTATACAATTTCATTGCGTACCTCGTAGATCCTGGCATACTCCTTTCTCGCATCTTTGGAGACATTCTGAAGGAACGGCGGATTCTGCCACGGGTCGTTTTGACCTGACAAAAGTCGTTACTATTTTTGAGGCCATTGCATTTTGTTCACCACTATATTGCTAATGCTAACCTCCGGAAAGTTCGTTGACGGCCGATTTGATGGAGCGTGAAGTTTCGTTTCCCATGGCTGAAAACAATGCGGTAAAACATGTTCACAACGACCGAGATAATGACGCGATCCAATACAGTAGAAGTATGCGAAAGGGCCAGAAATACGCCGCGAGATAGGAAGAAAGTGCACACTTTAGTAGCCTATTTCATGGAGTTTCATACTACAATTCTTACGGCAGAACACTTGAAATAATTGTGAGAGAGAAAAGACGCGACTTGTCCTCCATTGTTGAGTGACATACAACAGCGACAGTGAACAGGTGTAGAACAGAACATTTGAAGAGCGCGCAAAGAAAAAAGAGAGAGAGCACACTTGCACAACAAGAGAATACTGACAAAGAAGGCAAAAGATGGCGAGGCGAAGAATCAAAAGGAATCACTTTGGCCCGATGAGGAATGGGGTGCGTATTTATACGAAAATCCTCGTTTGTGACCCAGCTGGATGGTAGTATTCTCTCGTCCCACTCTTTTTCTCTCTCTCCACCTTTGGCTCTCTGCATTCACCGCACTCTCTCGCTTTCTCTTTCTCTTCCACACTCTCTCCCCTCTCTGCGCTCTCTCGCGTGACTCAGCGCGTCGATGTTTGTGCTGTTTTCCGTTGTTGTGTGATGTAGTCCGTCGTCTCAAAATACTACACTTTCCCATGGCAACTCATTCTCTGCTCGGATTCATGATCCTGAACTGGCAGACATTCTCCTGTGCATCGAACCTATTCTAGCTTTGTTAGTGTGATGTCATGTTATTTTTTCAAAGAAAATATGCCAAACTTCCTAGTTATAACTTCGCAAACGAAAGCACAAACCGCCTCCATATATCTATGTGCAATCAAACCTCCTCGATAGTTGTAATCTAGTACGTTGTTATGTGCGACTTTGCGTAGTCTCAAATTTCCATATTTCCCTACGGCTTCTGGTTTTCTGCTCGGCACGACGAAGCCGACAGGGCTCTGTTCCAGTAAAAAGGTTTTTTGGTGACAAAAAGGTCCTTTGAAAATTACAAGGTCCCAAAAAAATTGAGAGGTCCTTTCGGTTTTATTTCAATTGAAGGGTCCCAAAAAAATTGAGAGGTCCCACGTCAATTGAGAGGTCCTGAATGGTGTTAAAATAATTAAGAGGTGCTAATGTGATCCTCAAATAAATGATAATAATTGAGAGGTCCTCTGGTGATTAAGAGCTCCAGACGGTTTATTAAAGGTGTGCATCTTAAAGGGACCTTGCATAGATAGCAAAATTAACTTATTTAGTAGTGTTTGGTCCACTGATCACGGGAAAAATAAGAAAAAAATTTCAGACTCTTAGTAAAGGCGCTACGGCTTTGTCCTCTAACCACACTACGGCGCATCTGAGAGGGCGACTTTTCCCAATTTATTTTCAAAATTCTCGCAGTTCTAGAAAATTCGATACATACGAATTCCTACTGTATGCTGGATGACGACTAAGTGGATTTCTGAGCGTTTTTTTGCCGGGTCCCTTTAATAGAAGGTTTGAAGAGAACTGATAACACACTTAAACAAAAAAATTATCACATTAGATTAATGCTCTATTTTAATGTGTACTGAATTGTTCTTGTTTTTATGGATTAAGGATTTATGATGTATACAGTTTGGTAAAAAGCACACGAATATTAAGTACATTCGAACAATTGAATATCAACCAGTGCGGGATTTCTTCGCTGCGGCCGGGGCAGTACCGAATGGTCTCTTGCGATTACGAGATGGCGGTAATGAAGTAGATGAAACTGGTCTACGGGTGCGTGCAATTCTAACGCTTGATGGGATGGGAACAGCGAGGGGTAGACGTGGTTGTGGAATATTTGCTTCACAACATTGAAGATGTCCTCGTGACGATCCCACCTTTCGAGTTGAAATTGGAGCGAAGTGGAAAATTTCTGGCCACGCCGAAGAGGACAGATACTTGCATTTTTCACGTTTGTATTTATCCAGATACATACAACTTATAAACATTTTTCAAACTTTACTATTTGTAAAGTTTTTTTCTATTTGCGAGAATCTCATAACTATACGCTGTATTTGCGTTTCATCAAGTACTGATTCTGAAACCTTCTTTAACTAATATTCGGTTGTTATACTTGATTATCCCTTAAATGTTACTCGTCTGCTTAAGTATAATACAACACAGCACATTGAAAAGTAAAATAAACAATACAATATATATTTTTTTTAAATATTGGACATGAATTACAATTTTTTGCGATTTTTCCGCATAGAACACAAATGGGACCGATGGGACCTCTCAATTTTCTCAACCAGCTTCATTTCACAGTTGGACCTCTTAATTGTCTTCAAAACCATTCCCTGTCAAGAAACTCTCTATTTAGACTTCGGACCTCTCAATCACCATGGGACCTCTTAATCTTTTTCGGACCCATCAGTCAAAATGGTACCTCTTAATTAAATTGGGACCTCTAAATCATACCCGGACCTCAATTTTTTTGGGACCTTGTAATTTTCAAAGGACCTTTTTGTCACCAAAGGACCTTTTTACTGGAACAGAGCCGCCGACAGCATGTTCTGCACAAACATTTTTATACGAATTGTGATTGATAAGGAAGCCTCGAGTATCTACAATTGAATCAGAGAATTGTTCGGCTTTACTTTAGTTTTTTTTTTAAATTTAGAGTTTTGAAGTTGATAATCGGCTCCCCGATTAAAGCTACAATGTGTCTCGAGTTAGTGCAATATGGCCCCATAAAGTTCTGGGCCATATTTCACAACGCGATACATTTCTGGTCTACGAAGAAGTAGAGTTCGCTATTCGCATAGAATATCACGCCTCTCACGAGAGAATCGAGCTGGCGGATGAAATGGGCCAAAAAAGTGAAATTGAGATTTACATGGATTAAATCATGCCTGGGGATGGCGGACATCCTCCCAAAGTTTAGGACATCCAGGATCATGGGGATCCCTAGGTACGCTGGGTCGGTACCCTGGGTATCCAACTTTGAGCTCGATTTTCTCGGTTGTGGGTTGTTTTTGTGAAAATGTTTGTCTGAACGACCACGGCTAATTTTTAGAGCTCTATCGATCCATGTACTTCATTTATCGAGAAATTGAATTTCTAATGCACTACACTCAGGCCAATATTTCTCAAAAATGTAGGAAAAGCGGATCTCTTGAGCATGTAGATCTCATCAAGATCTTTCGAATGAGTAGCTTATGGTGAAAATAGCCGGGGATATGGGAGAGTTGTGTACTTTTGAAAACCCGAGATGATTTGAAGTAAATTTTGTTAAGCGATAACCGGTCTTATGCAGGAAAGAATGAAGAAATCGAAGAATTACAAGATCATTTCATTTCACGTGTCAGAAACCGCGCGGTCAATGGTGAAGAAAATTTACTTCAAATCATCTCGGGTTTTCAAAAGTACACAACTCTCCCATATCCCCGGCTATTTTCACCATAAGCTACTCATTCGAAAGATCTTGATGAGATCTACATGCTCAAGAGATTAGAGCTCCCGCTTTTCCATCATTTTTGAGAAATATTGGCCTGAGTGTAGTGCATTAGAAATTCAATTTCTCGATAAATGAAGTACATAGATCGATAGAGCTCTATAAATTAGCCGGGGTCGTTCAGACAAACATTTTCACAAAAACAACCCACAACCGAGAAAATCGAGCTCAAAGATGGATACCCCGAGATCCAACTCGGTGTAAAGACCTCCAAAATGATATTGGTGGTTTAAGCTTTTGGGAGGTTGTTAGGCATCCCTAAGGAGGAATAACCCCACAGATAACTCAATTTCACTTTTTTGGCCAAATCCGCAAAAGATGTGTTTCAGCCCGATTCTCTCGTGAGAGGCGTGATATACAATACGAATGCTCTCTTTCGCTCATATGTAGCGCAACTCTTTGGGCTCATGCCTGATGGGTGGAGATCCAACAATACTAGTGTTTTCTTCTCACTTATTGCACAAGACTGTCTGCCTATGTGGTAATGAATCTTACTAAAGATCTTAATAAAGATCTACTAAAGTTCTGTGGGACCCTACTGGGGAGATTCATTGATGCTTCGGCTCAGAGGCCACTCAGGATTTTCGAGAAAATAGTTGTGAAGAGCAAGTGGTAATACAAATTCCACAAACACTCGTACTGTCAAAATAATTAAACCACACTTTTTCGTTGGTAGCTGAGCGGAAGATTGGCTGCACACTAAATTTGTAGGAACAAACAAACTGCACGATGGATCAGTGGTCTATTCATCTTAACAAAAAATATCGATCCATGGGATATTGGAGAAAATAACTGTAAAGAGCTAATGAATATCATTTTCTCTCTCTCACTATTATAAATATAAGTGGTGTTGTTCTACCGTATTATCCCTTTCCGCGCGTAGCTACCGAGGACAATGTGGCGAAACAACAGAAAGGCGCACACCACTATTTTTGTTTTCGCATTTTTGCCTAATTTAACAATTATTTTCAAAATCAAAATTGAAAAGGTGGCATTTGAGATCACGGTCTCTTCATTTCGCACACTCTCTTCACCTGTCGGAGGATGAGAGAGTGTGCGAAATGAAGAGACCATGATTTTCGCATTCTACTGACCAGGCTTCTGGGGCAAGTTATCTTCCACAATCAAGTCGATCCCAATTTTACCGCCACCAAGGGGGCTTGGAACTTGGGCAGGGGTCGAACTCGTGACCCCTCGTCTGGCAAGCAGTGGGCCTTCACACCACTCGGCCTTCGCTCGTGTGTGTGA
Organism: Pristionchus fissidentatus; assembly: GCA_036245785.1. Classification (NCBI taxonomy): domain Eukaryota; kingdom Metazoa; phylum Nematoda; class Chromadorea; order Rhabditida; family Neodiplogasteridae; genus Pristionchus; species Pristionchus fissidentatus. The sequence continues at coordinate 10,994,114 of BTSY01000004.1, forward strand.
ATCCAGTTTTTCGCTCGTAATCTTTAGCCTGCCTCTCCCAATTACTGTGGCTAATCGTTTGAGAGTGATATATCACACAAATCTTTGTTTTTGGACCAGCGAATTGAATGAGTATATGCAAATTTGTATGATAGAAATTTTTGATCGCTCTTTTTATTTATTACGATCTGGAATGAATCAATGCACATTATTATTTTTAATCACATCGGGATAATGTGGTGAAACCATTACTATTAGATATTGTAGTAAAAAACATTCATGGCTTTGAAAACTAAATATATAATGAATACATCAAAGCATGTAATGGCTAAAATATTCTATTACCGAGAGTTTTAAAAGCTATTATAAAGGAGGCATATTTACAAGGCCTCGCCGAAATTGATGAATTTCGTTGAGGACCTTTCAAGCTGTTGGAACTGGCTTGTATTGCTGCCGCACAGGCCCTACTCACTATTCTCATCGAGACTTGCAACGAAGGCTTGAAGATATCTGTTCTTGATGTTCAAGACGAAAGTCTCAATCTGCTGAGATTCCTGCTGAGGAGTGAGCTTCTGGTTGTTCTCGATGGCCTCGATCTGAAGACACAAAGATGTATTCCATGAAATAATCCAGCTAGATCTCTAGACTTCTCGTTTGTCGGACAAGTGGTGGTCGGACATTTGCCACGATTTTCACTCAGCAAAAAATGTTCATGGCACAAAATTAGCTCACATAGATATCTGTAATTGTAATTAAAATGCCTCATATTTCAAGGAACATTCACTTACAATTAGATTTAATTTTTTAATGCACGAGGTCTCCTCATCCCAGTGAGTTTTTTCTTCTTTTAAAGAAATGTGTGCCTACCTGCGTCAGAACTCCAGGTAGCTGCTCAACTGCTGAAGTAATTTCGTCACTTTCCTTCTTCTTTTGGGCATTCTGTTGATCATCAAACACGGTGAGTGGCAACTGCAGTTCTCAATTTCATTGCAATATTTGCATCAAAAATTGGACAAAGTTGGAATCAGTCGACCGTCTAGCACATAAACTTCATCATCAAATTATAAATAGAGTAACTGCCTTACCGTTGCATTGTTGGCTGCGGCCCAGGATGACATGGCATCAGTTTGCTGTTGTTTGGTCATCGTATCATGCTGCAATGTATTCAATCAATCAATTCATCTTATCAGGCGGTAATCGATCAGAATATTAGCCGTCTCTTATTTTCTCTGCAAAGTCTGCATTTTCTTACAAATAGCGAACATATTTATGTAAAAATTCAAGCGTACATTGTAGATCTTTTCGTACTCCTTCTTCGCTTCCTTGGACATGTTCAAGAGGAAGGGAGGATTCTTCCACGCTTCATACTTTCCTGCAGATATTACCTTTCCATTTTAACTCCTTTTATTTTGAAGTAATTCGCCGTTACAGACTACAGGGTAACCGAAAGGCCAATTTACAAAAAAATTTTTTACGTAAACCCTACTAATTCGAATTGGGCTAACGATAACTACAATAGATTATTTGAAAAACAAATTAAAATATCAAATTATATTTATTATTCACCTCCCTTGCCGTTCTCGGTCTCGTCGAGACTCATAATGAAACCGAGGAGGGGCTTCGAGCTGATTCCACTGACGAGACTCTCCGTTTGCGCCGCTTCTTGATGTGCAGTCAGCTGCTGATTCTCCTCGATCTTTTCCAGCTGAAAATAATCAACTTTGGTAAATACCAGTTTTCGCAGGTTAGTTTGCATTTATTGCTTAAATTTAAACTAAAATGCAAACTGGATATGTATAAAAAATATGGTCATTTCTAGACCGATGTAGAGAACATGAAAACAATGAGGAAATCCGAATTCGTTCATAAAACTGTTGCAATAGGACAAGTCAAACGAAATTTCTTAGAGTTTGAAATTCGGGTTAACAGTTGGATTGGATCTCTTCATTTCACTCTCACCAGTCGATCGGCTCAGAGGGAAATAAGTCTACGACTCTAGACTTATGGGCTGGACAGCGACGACTTTCAAAGTCTAACCACCCCGCTCCCCTGCGCCTATTAGACTTTGAAGTCGTCGCTGTCCAGCTTAGACTTATGAAGTCGTAGACTTATTTCCCCGTGAGGGTGCAGGGAGTGTGTGAAATGAAGGATGCTAATTCAGTTATTTACCGGGATTTCTTCCTACCTGCATGAGAATGGCGGGCAGTTGTTCGACTGCTGCAGTAATATTGTCCCTCTCCTGCTTCTTCTTCAAGTCTTGCTGGTCGCTGAACGACTCGACTTGCGGCTGTAAATATGTGCTTTATTTCGTTTCCGTTGTAAAAGGCTCGTGAGACTGAGAGAGAGGGAGAAAAAACGCTGCCACTACGCCACTTCGTGGATAAGACAAAATTATGTAACTTTTAGTTTTGTTTTCGAAGTTTGATGAAAAAGAAGCATTTAAAAATTATCCAAACATCTCAGGGTTCTATGGAAACGATATGCCAGTTTAAAATGGAGCTTACGATAACGTTGTGCTTTTCGGCCCAGCTCGTCATTGTGTTTGTCATTTGCTCTTTGGTCAGAGCTTCATTCTGCAATGTTTATTTTATAAACACCATTTTCCCAACTACGTGACTTTGCTCAAACAACTTCTACACTGAGCTCAAATATGCTGGGAGAACGGTTTTCTAAGGTTTCGTGTTTTTAGAAAACAGTTCTAGAACCTCCTCATTCCACGCGCTCAACCATATTTTAGCAACGCGCTCATCTAAAAAAAGAGAGAATTTGTGGAATCAGCGGTTGATAACCCTTTTCAAAGAAACGAAGCCTTGGAGGAAAGTTCTCCTAGCAAATATCCTCTCTGCGCATGATCGATTGTATTGCGTACCTCGATGATCTTGGCGTACTCCTTTTTCGCCTCTTTTGTGACGTTCTCAAGGAAGGGCGGATTCTCCCACGGGTCACTTTGACCTGCGAAAAATACTAATAGTTTTAAATCATAATAGTCACGCACAAAAAATGATTGCTTCCAAGTAATGTACACTTCAAATACTTACATGGAAGTAATTAATAACTTGTTGGTATGCATGCGAGTTAACAATTCGTTTTGTAAGTGTGATAGTAAAATTTACTAGCAATGTGCTCACAATAATCATCACAATCGTTTTCACTATATTTTCTTTGTTTGTGATCAAAGTCGTCATTATTTTAGGTGCATTGCGAAACGTTGAGAATGACTTTGAAATAATATGTTGTAATTAGAGTTCGCTTATTGGAAGAGAATTCCATTAGAAATCCATTGGAATTCCATTGCCCTCTCATTCTCCGTTATCTCTCACCACCCTCTGAATTCCTTTGTTCTCCTTATTGGAATTCCGGAATCAGTTCCAATAAGAGAACCCTAGTTGTAATTGTTTAAAAAAAATTTTAAAAAGTTGTAATTGTTTTTAGTATTACCTCCCGTAAGTTTGTTGACAGCGGATTTCATTGCGGCCCACATACCTAAAAAAAACATGAAAAAACTTCTTTTTTTTACCACCTACCTGGAACCAACGTGAGATTACAAAAGCACAAACACTCGAGCGAAATAACAACACGTTCCTCTACTGACGTATTTAATCATTTATCATGCCAAAAAAACTTGATTGAATTAAAGTAATGTGTAGTATTTGAAGCAACATGAAAATTACGATGTCACGACTAGGTGACAAAGACAATGTGCGAGTGAGAGAAGTGCAGTAAGTGAAAGGTGTACAATACTGGTATAGTAAGTGAGAATACACACATCAGTAGTATATTTCGTTCACGTTTATTTAGAGATGCGATATATTTCACGGAGCACACATGATTCCAAACCTACAGACCAGGGTTAGAGCGAGAGAGTGTGCAAAAGTGAGAGGGTCCCTCTCGATTTCACACGCTCTCTCACTCCAAAGGCTTTTCTGGAAGGTTGGCCGGCCTGTGGAATGATGTGAGCACTAGTGAAATTAGGAGAGTGTCAGAGAGAAAAGGCGCGATTTGCGTTTCGTTGTTGGGTGACATGAGAAAGCTATAAAGGTGAGCATTTGGGGTGGTAAATATACAAAAAGTGAGTACATATTCACAACAACAAAAAAATAAATCAGGGGAGGTGTTGGTTAAGTGAGGAAAGGACGGCGTATTTATACGACAATCCTCATTTGTGATCCAGCTAGGTGCAGGTATGCTCTCGCCCCACTCTTTTCCCCCTCGCCATCTTCCGCTCTCTCCCTTATCTTCACTATTTCGTTTGAGTCACTGTGTCGATGTTTGTGCTGCTCTCGGTTCCTATCGTGATGTGATGTGTCCGTCCCAAAATGCTATACACTCCCATGGCAACTCTCGCTCTTCTCGGCGCCACGAACCTAAACGGACAGAAACTTGCTTGTGTCCCGCACCTATTCTGGCTTTGTTATTGTGATCTTATGACATTTTTTCAAGGACTATATGACAAACTTCCGAGTTGTAATTTCGCAAGCACGAGGTGAACACAGTTGATTACTATTACAAATTCATTCACAATTTCTCATTGTGAGTTCAAAATGAGAACGCGCAATGATGGAACTGAAGAGGATCGCCGCTCTACAGGGTTTCCAAATAATTTTGACACTATTTGAAAGTATACACATTTTCATGCGGATAGGCTAATTTTTATACGGTTTTAGTCATTTAGCATTTTGGACTGAGTGATGAATGATGAGAGGTCGTCAACAACTCTTTGATCACAACTGATCTGTATGTCCATATTGTATTTTAAAATTTATCACTTGAATTAATGAAAGTGTATATGCAGACATTTTCGATTAAGCAGGGAGATTCGGTGTACGAATAAAACAGAATATTTTTCGAACTATTGTAGTTGGTCAAAACAATGAACTGGTAGTATCCCGGAATGTAAGAACTTTTTGAGAACGGCCATTTCATAAACAATGTCCCGTCTTCCAATTTCTTTGTTCAACATTTACAGGTCCATTGTTCAAAAATTAACGAAATGGCCGTTTCCAAAAAAATCTTACGTTCCGGGATACTACCAATGAACTAGATAGTAATGAATTGAGCTAATGAAATACGGCACTCGCAACGAAACACTTTAATCGATTTTACTAAGGCTGAACACAAATTATAATATGAACGAAAAATGACTTGAATAGTATAAGCTTGCTTATAAAAAAGCAGTTTACAATCAAGACAGAGAGAAATGATGAGAAGGTACATTGTATTTTGTTAATACTTTGTTTACAATACGCACTGAATGTACTTCATAATTTGATTGTACATAGAGATACCCTATGTTTGCGTACTGAAGATAGTAACGATTGTGACACGGAATGTGAAACAGGGTTTTTGGGGAATTGGAATCACTTAAGTCTATCAATTTTCCCGCTTCTTCTCGCAATCCCAATGATTCGAGAAATATGTGGAAATAATCAGAGAAAACGTGGTGCACTGTTAGTGTATTTATGTGGTTACTCAGTCGAACAATCTGAAAGAAATTTGACATTTTTTCCCGAACTTGTTCAGATTACCTCTATGAGATGACGCAAAGTCGTTCGATCGGAGAAATATCCGGGCAATTCCATTTCCGTATGCTCCTTGCGGGCAATTTCAAGGATAATATTGTCATCGTAAGTTTGACATTGTTGTAGGTGCATGTATGCCTTATCCGGCATCCCATTGTCCTGAAATAAAGAAGTGATTAGATTACTATTATGTAATTGTTTGATAATGTAATGCTTGTTTGAAATGTGATTGTTGAAGACGGTTACAAATATACAGGTAGATCTTACATAGTTTACAGAAAGATACGACATCCTTGGAAACTCGGCAATTATTCGCGCGTCGGGAGCGAAATGTCTGGTTTCAACACGAACAATAGGCTTGTTCGATAGTTGTGCAAAGTTCATCATCCTGAAATATCGAAGTATTTGAAAGAAAATGTGGTAGTCCAAACCTTTGAAAGATAGTGTCGCTGAAGCGAATACTAAGATTCCGGAATTCGAACTGAGTGCTTCCTAGCTGTAGGATCATATCATCACAAATGCCAACCTAAATTATGAAAACTCGGAAATGTTTCGCATTAGCAGGTACCGTTGAATTGATTGCTAAGAGGTCAGTCGATACTCGACGAAAACTCCGTTTCAGAGTGATGTTCATTATTTGAAGCGATTCTTCTTCCATATAGTTCGCTCTTAAGGAGAATCTCCTTCCACCATGGGTTATTTGAAGTGATATAGTATTGCCATACTAAAAATATAAATATCGTCATATATATTTGGCTATTATATATTAAAAATTGAAAATGATGCGTTCATGATATGGACTACTGGCGTGTGCTCTCATTCTATACCTCGGCGTGTCTTACTGATCATTACTCTGATTAGCACAGATTAGCAACGTCACTTTTTATTATATCGGACTAGTCTTAGTGAATTTGTAATACGTTTACTGTTTTTTATTCTTTTTTTAAAAAATATAATAACAATTTGAAACATACCGACATGAGATAAACGTCGGTGCAGAAGAAATCGCTCTCTTCTATCGCTTCTCTCATAGTTTTACTGCATCTTCGAACGATTCTTCGCTCTTTCAGAGTAATATACGAAAGAATTTTATAGATATTCTCCGTCGGCAGAGTTTCGAGAGTGCGAAGCAAATTTTCCTGAAAACAATCGATAATTCTTGGAAGAATGTATAATCTTACCTTGGAGTCTTGCAGGCTAGGCTTTGTAGAGAATGATTTTTGTAGATTGCGCTGCATTTGATCTTTAAAAAAAACATATATTGCGCAAGCGAATGGAAAAAGGACAAGCGTGTTTATTCAGCTTTTTTTTAAAACAGCAACACAATTTAAGTGAACTAAAATTTCGAAGGGGGCTATTTTAAAGATAACTGGGATTTCATGAAAGTCCATGTGCTATAGCTCTCGTTTGTGAAGTAAGCGCAAGAAACAGGGCGTAAAGGAGCGAGAGAAAGAAAGATAGAGAAAGAATGGGAGAAAGAGGAAGAAAAAGTACTCGGTCGGGTCTCTCTCTCACTCTTGCACACTATGGTGCAATCGCTATCGCTCTAGTTTGTGTCGTTTCCTTTACGGGTAGAGAACTATTCATTGCAATTTCCATGCTTCTCTACGCTTTCCCCATTTCCTTTTTTCTTTTATTATTACTACCCAAAGCGCGAACTCCCTTGCTTGACGACATCTAGGTAGTCCAGCTCTCTTGTACTCAAGATACTTTACCCTATACTCTCTCAAAATCAAGTTCTATCTCGCCAAGAAACTGAGTATCTTATTGTCGACTTCGTTCGGGATCTGTGTGCGTGGCGATCTTCGCTCTTCCTCAAGAGTAGCGGATGTAGCGGAAGAGGAAGAGCTTTCGAACAATGTTTGGCCCCCGATATTCTTCATTGAATTTGTCATTAGCAACAGAGAAAAATGCAAAGCTCCACCCATCATCGATACAATTATCGGCCATATTCGTTCGGGAGGCCAACATTAGCAGCCGTTTATTTCACAATCATCATTACATCTACATGCAAACATGGCTCTCAAGTAGGAATGGCAGGTAGGGTTGGCTTGTCGAGAACTGAATCAGGGGTATGGTAGGATAATCAGCCGCTTATTTCACAATCATCGACACTGTGTGTGACGGGGCGATTTGGGTCTTCTTTCTTCTGAAAAGACCCGGACGAGTGTGGAAAATGTCTATGATTAGTCTGCAAGAAATATAATCACTTGATGGAACTCCGTTATTCTCAGGTTGACTACTAATGTCTTCTTTGTATGGCCAAGAAAGTTCCTCTCGTCCCATTTATTGGCCATACAAAGAATAAAGTAGTAACACACATACGACTATTACCGACTGACTAAACTTGTAAAAAACTAACCCGTCAAAGCCGAAAGCTAAATGCCACGCAACTGTTGTAGAGAGGAAAGTGTCTGGGAAAGTTAGTAAATATATGGTTCAGATAAAAGTTTTTTTAATGAAAGCAATAGAATTTACCGAAAGTTGTTGTTGTTCGAGGGGTGATGTAGTGGAAAGAAACGAAACAGGCAATGTCCGGAAAGCATTGAGCAAACGCCTAGCAATTCTGAATGTTTGAATGGGTTACAAAGTAGAAAAATACCTGGAATGCAAGAAAACCTTCGGTTGACCGTAGTGACGATCTTGTTGCATCTGAACTCAATTGTGTGGACTTCTGAAAATGGGTAAATTGTGATTATCGATGGTTGTAAGTAATGATAGAAATTGTCCACTTTCCCATGTTCGTCTCACTTTCTCATTTTAAATTATTAAAAGGGAAATTGCGTGTCATTTTCAAATTTTAAATTATAAAATGGAAATTGCATGAAAATGCAAAGAAAATGCATGAACATGTAACCTGGTAGCGGTAGAGTCTTAGTCGAAGAAGGGCGCCCAAATCGAGCAAGAAAGTCGTGCAGTAGTCGAACTCGCATGACCACGTATTGAGCCATCTGAAGAAAAGTTGATAGCTGCCACAGAATGATTCCACTTTCTGCGCTTCTGGTGATATCGTGAGCGTTGTGTCGTTATGAAAATGCTACATCACATTCCGGTTATTTTATTTATATTTTTATGATTGCCGACATTTTTGCTTTCTTGTAATTGGTTCAACAGCGATGACTTATTTTGTCGAAACTCACAATGTGAGAATCTTTCCTCGTTCAGTCTGAGCAAAACTCCAATACATAGCAGCGCGATCATAGGCGAAATAGAAGTCGTCCACTAAACGATTGCAAATGTTGTTTTATTTTAATTTCAAACTTTCTCTATCCACTGAAGAATCTAGTATCTTTTTTTTGTAAATCACTCACTAACGAGAGCGGGAAAATTCTGAATTGCCGCCAGGATAAGCAGTGCTGCGAGTATACAAATTGTACGAAACTCGGTTTGGAATCTGAAAATTGGTTTGCTCAATAACTCTAGACAATCGTTAATTTCATAAAAAAACTACACGAGCGATTTTTTTAATGAAATTTTTGTTTAAAACATATATTTGTTTATAAGTCTTTACCTGTAACTGTAGATTGGGAATACTGCAGCGACAAATCTATTGAGAGAGATGAGAAAATGAGCGCGGCAAGAGAAAATCCAAAGAGAACTTCCAATCTGATTATGAGTGCTACTATCAAGTGATGGCATAATCATTTTAATCAAAAAATCGTAAAACGAAGGGAAGAGATCCTTACATATCCGACTTGACGATTGAGCCGCGAATCCGACCCAAACATAGGATAGTCCGGCATTGAGTACCTAAAATAGTTTCGTATAGTTTCAAAAAAGACGAATGGATTTAAAGTTTCCAAATTTGCAATCGAACCATATCGTATTTAGCGAAAGGATGAAGAAATTTGTCAGCGCGACCGTAGCACATATTATACCGAATCTGCATGGAACTATTAAAGAAGGAAATATGTGACAAAGACTCACGAGTTGTGCAGAGCCTTTTTCCTGTAAATAGTTAGGAGAGCCACCCCGTTTGTTACAATTCCAAAAGTAGATACGGAGTTGATTATAAAGGCAGCATACGTTGCCTGATTCTCGTCCATTTCTGGTAGGGAGGGGTGAACGAGTGGTTTAAAGCACTGCCTGATATGCAAATGGTCACCAGTTCATTCCCAGATCAAGTGCACCCGTAGGTGGTATTCAAATTGGTAGCAAAAGTGATGCGGAAAGTAACGTGCCCTAGATGCCTTCGGAAAGCTTGCGTGATCCCACGTTAACGACCTTCGGAAATAAATTGTCGCAGAATTCACATAATGATCATATTTCACATCACGTAGAACGGAGAAAAGTTTCACACACCACAGTGCTCCTCCAAATACAAGGATTTCGAGTTTCAGGCAGTTTATATTTCACCTTAACGTAAGTAAAATAATTTCGTATTTTGCAAACCAAAAAAGCGCGGCCTATTAAATGTGATGGGTTTTGTGCCACCTGATTGAGAGGGTTCATGAGGCTTTGTTTGATTAGTCAAATTCGCGTGAATTCAGAAACCCGAGAAAATTCGCGTAACGTTATGGGAGCGAATAACGGATTACTATGCTTTGAAGCCAGCTAATTTTTGAATTTGCAAGAATCTTCTATTTTTTTCATATTACATTCAGATTCACAGGAGTAATCAGTCGCAAAACAAATTGCAACGTGTTGATCACGAATTACTCAATGCAAATTGTTGTTTCATTTTCCTGGTGAAGCTCACAATAAAACTGAATTGAAGAAGCTGAAAGAGGATGAGTCAACAATTTGCCATTTGCTTTTTTTTCTTGTTCTTCTTCTTTTTTTCTTACTTTTGTACAGCAGAATAGAGGAACAACAGAGATTATGAGAACGCTGAAATTTCGCTTCAGTGTTTTAGAGATTTTTCCCAGTTTCCCAGAGCTTTTTCCGTGCACACCAATGATTATTTAACTCGGCGGAATGAATGGAGGTAGTAATTTTGGTACCGAAACACGTCATAACAGAGTACCATACAATCCTGATTATCCGAATAAGAACTGCCGTTGATCAGAAGCGGTGGTACCCGCTTTGAGATTATTTGGCTGGATATTAGAAAATCGAATATTAGAAAAGTCCCTGCAAACGCTCCCAGGGCGCTTTTTTTTTTTTAAACAAATATCGATTTCTTGTTGCTTCACAAAGCTGGAAATAATGGTTATGAAGCGTTTGTTGATGCTGCCACCTCGAGTTGGGCGGTCAGATCGTCACGCGTAATGTACAATGAATGTAACTTTGCACAATTCATTTATAGTTGTTTATACTTGTTGCAAATATTTTTACAAAAAAAACGCTAATTCTCTTTTCGGTAATTATTTATAGTATTATTCGATGAATCCTCAAGCGAAAACGCCGAGATTGTTAATAATTTCTTCAAGATGAGGTGTCGTGATATTCCTGATCACTTCGCACGTCTGTTTCTTCTCTTCGGCAGGCGTTATATTCTGGTTGTCCTCGATCGCAAAAAACTGCAAATCGAATGCATTTCCACTTTATTAAAAACAATTTGTAAAAAAATGCGGTGCTAAATTAGTTCAAATATCGAATTGGGTTGAGCACTTACTTTATCGAGTAGTGCGGAAACTTGCTGCAGAGCTGCAGTGATGTTTCCTCTCTTTTGCGTCTTCTCTTGCTGCTCGTCAGCCTTGAATGCGGCAACTTGCGCCTGAACAGAACTCACTCATTTCGTTTTAGATGTCAAGCTGGTAGTAGCGAACAACTAGCTAAAACATGACAATTCTTACGGAAACATCGTTTTCTGCGGCCCAGCTGGCGATTGCACTGGTCATTTGCGCTTTCGTAAGCGTTTCGTTCTGGAAACGTATTTTGCTCTTCGTGAAGTTCTTGTATCTATGGCGATGGCTATTTTTGGCGACTCGTGTAAAAAGATAGCAAATGTTCTGAAACGAACTCTAACGAGATGCTGTAAAACCGTTTCGGGCTCCTCAAAGGAATTTCGGAAGAGCTCCACGTACCGTAATTATTCTTACGTAATCTTTTCTGGCCCGTGTTGTGACATTCTCGAGGAAGGGGGGACATTCTGACTCCCATCCCAACCATCCAGTTAGCACTAAAAAATGTTTTTTTCACAAAAAAATAATAGTTAGGGTCAGTTAACGCGAAGGGGTGGGGTGGCACTTCGCTGCCGGTTCGCTGCTGGTCGCTGGGGTGCCGGTTCGGTAATCTTTATACGGCATCTTGAGTGAGAGATCGGTAATACGGTTGATAAGGTACAAAGAATCAGAGAAAACGAGAATGCCAGAGGGTACGCTTAACACCGAACCGGCATCCCTAGGGGAGGGTGGTTTTTTATTCTCATCCTTCCGCTACAAATCTTACCTTGCCAAATACTGTCGCAGTTGAAATCGAATCTGTCCAAGTCGTCGACTCCGAATGGTTTGGCAACAGGGAGAAAAGTAAGTGATGAGAAGATTACAATGTAGGATGAATACATATTGTACTGAGGTAGTATGTGCTAGTTTAACGATTTTCCAAGGTTTATTTTCGTATAGAAAGGTTCTGCAACTTTTTTCCTTCCTCACACTCTCACGTTACAGTGAGCAAACGAGAGAGCGGATGAGGAGGTTGGAGAACAGTGCTCGAAGAAAGGCAACCTTGGAGAATAGTTCTCCTAACAAATTTGTGCTTTGTGTGGAAAACACAATCACGTGAAATATTTAATGGCTGCAGACAATTCAAGAAGAAAAATGTCGATATGAAAAAAATGGTTACCCAAATTCATGATGATTCGTCTCTTTTTTGTTGGCGACTGCAAATTTATACTTCTTTCGGCCAAATATTTTGTCAGGCCCAGCTACAAATTCGCACGTAATTTCCCTTTCCTCTTCAGCTACCTACCACCCCTGTTCCTCATGAAAATGCAATCAGCTAGAGTCACAACACTCCCTGTTCATTTACATACGAATATTTTCGCGAACTATAGTACAGCTGAATATACTGTTTCGCTGCTCTATAACGCGATCTTGCATTGTTCTTTGGCTTAGTCACACCTACGGATGACGGAAACCGGAATTGTAGGAACAGCATCTTTTCGGGAGATTTGTGATCGAGCATTTGTAAACAAGATAGAACATCATCATCTGATTGTGAATTATTTTATTTAGAGGTATTTAGAGTAGATTAAGTTAATTATTTTATTTAATACGCGATACAAAGTGCGGAAGCGACTTTCCCACACTGAGCAATTAGAATGAAGACATCTATTCTTCTCCTTTCTTTGATTCCATCCGCGGGAGATATGTAATTAAAAATGCTAAATTGTCCGTACATTAAGTCAAATATTATCTCTATAATATGTGATTTTTTTGTACTCATTTTTTTGTAAATTGTTCTAACATTAAAACTACTTTTGTGAGTGCTCCGATTAGACTCTATCATCTCAAATAGTGCATAGCAATTGCGCTGTATGATGCACACTCCACCGCGCTCCTTGATTGCTCACTGTAGAAGACTCAAAGCATCAGATGTATATTTTATTCCATAGCTATCATAGATTATGGTGACATTATGAGTTCTGTTGTATTCAAGGTTGTAGTCGGGAAGAAAGTTACGAAATGATGAGTTTCTAACAGTTTTGACAAACAATGTCTTTTCACTGTTGCTCAAAAATGTGAAGAGAAAAAAATCATTGTTTGAGGATAAGAGTGAAAGGCAGTGATTATTTTGTATTTATTGCGTCTTGAAGAAAAAATATTTATATAGCCAAACGTTAAGACGAATTAAATAATTTCATGCAACGTATTGGATAAATTCTTTTATTTGTCATAGTGATCGAAGAATCCTTCGTCCGACCAGCCAAGACTCAACACGATTCCGGCAAGATACGGAGTCGTGATGTTCCCAAGCACTTCGAACGTCTGCTTCACTTCTTCCAGTGGAGTAATGTTCTGATTGTCCTCAATCGCAGCCAACTGCAAATAGAATGAATTGCTTGAGTTTGAAATTCGGGTAAATAATTGGAGCAGATCTCTTCATTTCACACACTCTTACGTCGGTTGGTGCGAAACAAAAATAAAGATTGTACATTGAACTAGGACTATTTTCAGCAAACAATTTTATGAATTTTTTTCCCGATTATCCGCATGGACTCTGAAATGTGATCGGTTAATTCACCTTTGTGAGCACGTTAGGCAACTGTTGCAAGGCCAAAGTGATGTTTCCTCTCGACTGGTTTTTATCCTGCTGCTGTCGAGCGTTGTATTCATTCACTTGCGCCTGAGCAGAACATATTCAACAACCAAGAAAGCGCAATTTTATTTCCTTTTTTTTATAATACGAAAGATTGTCAAAGGTTTAGATAAAATGGGAAGCAATTTAGAAAATATGCAAATGTATGGGGTCTTACGGTAACATTGTTAGTTGCTGCCCATGCGGATATGGCCGATGTCAACTGCGCTTTGGTCATCGTCTGATTCTGCAATTCTTTTGATACGATACTCAATATCGTCTATTAAAAAAGATGAATTTTATCGATGAAAGTATGCTTTCGTACCCTGTTGATTTTGTTGTAGTCTCTTTTGGCCTGTTTTGTCACATTTCGCAGGAAGGACGGTCCTGATTCCGCCCACAACTCCTGCCACAAACCGTACAGACCTGAATTGAACTAGTATGCTAACAATTAAATCTATTTCTTTGAGTCTACAAAACAATACTGTTTCAAAACTTCTACAGGTATGATTGTTTGTCTCCTAAACGCCGAAGATAGCTCTCGAGTTCTGCGGAAACGCTAGGCAGTGCTAGAGTTGAGTGAGACATTGCCAACTCGCCTTCCGAAAGCTCGCCAAAGTTGAAGTCGATGTTGATATTGCTCGGAGATTTGTCATCGTCTCCCCAATCTCTCCATGGTTTGGCCGCAGAAAGGGCGGCAAGCGACGCGAAAACAATCACAGCGGCGGAGTACATTCTGAATAATCAATCAAACATTTATCATGCCAAAACCTTGATTGAAGTGCGTAAAATTTGATATAAAGGAACAACATGGTCTTTACGGCATCACGACTAGGCGACAAAGACAATGCGTAGTGATAACCACATCTGAAATTCGTTTTGGGTAGCAAGTAAAATTAGCAGCAAAAATTTATCCAATTTAACGCAAGCGCCACGCGTGAAGCGGTGCTTGTCTACTATGTAGTAATCCGGTTGTGTACATTGTTCGGAGCAACTCCTCTGTTCATTTATACCCCCAGATTTCCGGCGTTGAACAATCTTTGCGCTGATCCTTCTCGCGGTTCGTATGTAGAATCTCTCGACGGCGCATGCTCCCTCGCTCCATCTCTCTCTATCCTCTCCATCCACTCACAATAATCCCTTCCGAATGAGTCAGCGCACACTGATCTGCGGTAAGCGAGTGTGTTTTCTCGAACTGTATCTGTCATCTCAACTACTGTTTCGCTGCTCAACAACTTCTTCGGCCAAGAGGTCACATTTGGAAAGAGCTGGCGACGCCGTAGATCGTCTCAAATACTGTTTCGCTGATGCACGAAGTTGCATAGGTGCACTGTTTGCAAACATTAGTCACAATGGCCACAACGGAAATCGGAAGTACACATTATTTTATTCGACTCGAATTGGACGCATCATAACGAAGACTGAATGTTATAAGTCTAACACGAGCATGATACTGGAGAAAGGTCGTGTGGGAAGACATGACGCGTGCTCCGTGTATGTGTATGTAAACATTATGTGGTTTTCTGATGTCGCGGGTAGAGGATGGAGATTGATTTTATGACTTCTAAAATGGCAAATTAATAAGCGCCGACAACTGAAGCATTATCGAAGATACATTAGTTACACACCTTCCGTGTCGTAATATAACCATTTATAGGTGGCCGCATTTGATCTCTTGCGACAGAGAGCGATAGCACATAAATTGCATATTTTCACAATGTGTGCTGTTCCGAAATAATGAGATCAGTGGTGGCGCTGTAATGTCATCAGCTTCTCTCTGATTATCTTCCCACACCAAGCCACATAGGCTATCTATGGGATACCCAATCGGAGTGCTGCGTGTTGTTTGTCTCATCGAAGGATGCACTGGTGAGTCAAATCAATGACAACAAAAAAAAATAAAATTAGAATTTTAGCTGTAGTAAAATGTGCCGATTGTCTTATACATGTTACTAGCACTGCCTACCAAGAAAGTTTTACTAAAATTTTGCAATCTATTTGAGAGACACAAACTTTTCTGAATTTATTTGTAATGTAAGTAATTGGATGCGACAAAACGATCTTTTCTCAAATTTGAGGTTGTATTCTGAACATCGTCGTTATTTTCTTTCTGAAGCGGTCTCCAATGGATGTGGCATATCGGGTACAATTTTCGGTTTCTCGCCTAAAGAAATTCCTGATAATTATAGTTTTATTGATCAAAAATCTCAATTTCAGGCAGCCCTTCTTGTCTGGTCCATCGGCAATTTTGCCCTGAGTTTCCTCATTGCCAATCTGCACTTTGTACGTGGTGTTCACCAAGTGAGGACTAACATTTTAATTCACAGATACACATCTTTCGAGAATGCCGCTTCATCTTTGTCATTTTCAATCCACTAATTGGAACGCTGCCCAAGGCGGTGTTTGATGTACTAACTGCGGTTGGTTTCTTCCGAGTGGGTTACTGTATCTCATCCAATCGTAGACTGCGTCCGCCCTGTGTTCTTCCATGTTCATATTCATCCCCGTCGTGAGCGGACTACAGTTGATAGCACTATCTGCGTAAGATTTTTCATCTTGAGGGAATGTATGTATGGAGTTTTCGGCGATTATTGAACAGCGACCTTCTAGGATGAATAATAACGTATTGTTCGGATCTAGACTAGTTAGACTCGGAAACGTGGGCGATGTTTTCAGAATCTCATTAGAGCGTGAATTGGTGCGAAAAGGGCAGAATTCATAATCCGTTTCACCACCCAAGGCATGGAGATCTTTAGTTAAGAAAAAATAATGAGTAATCCATATTCAGACGGCATTGGAGTCTGAGAAAGAAATTGACGATATCTTTGGCCCATCCAATCGTGTGCATGATCGTTGTAGTGGTGAGAAAATATTTTTTTTCTTCAAATAGACCTTACTCAAAAGGCTAATAACAAGAGACATCACTGATAGATATGAATGTTGATTTTATCGAAATAAACTGGCAAATTGCAAAATCTCGTACCACACTGAGTTTACTCTAAGTGATGTGGTATTTTCGTTGCTTACAATCAAATTGCGCATGAATTATGATTAGAAATCGTATATGACATCAACCCGCCTGTGATAAGTCCATGTGGAATGGATTTCCCAATAAATGTTGACATCTTCCCTTTAAGTCTTTGCAGTTCTCGGTTCCCAGTCTCATTCCGACGTCAGAAATGGACACGATAATGGAGAAATCCGCTCGTGAAAAGTTCGAACTCGATGTAAATGTTTCATTTCTGCGTTATGGAGGAACGATGGGAGATGTGGAGCGTAATGTAAGATGGACTCTTGCACTGATATTAGTGCAACTCATCTTTGACTTTCGTCATTTTCCCCATGGATTTGATGGGCCTAAAATGAAACAAGCCTATAAACAGAGATCCCTAGTTCCCCTACACTGGAGACATTGTCTCTCGCTCAGATAGGGTGCGAAATCGAGAGCTCATCTATTTCTCTAGCGCTCTCTAAAAATTGGAGACTTACCACTCAAAGTAAAGTACACCAACATATCAGGGCGGGCGCCATTTTCTCTTGTCGCTATTCGGATTCATCGTCTTTCCATACACTACTTCGTATCTCGAGCTGGTTGTCTTGATTATTATGGTGGGACTGGTCTCGAGATAGATACATAATCAAGATACGCAGAGCCGGAACTATACTCGCTCGCTTAACTTCAGTCCGACAACAGCAAAGCGACATCGAGATTTGTTCATTATGCAGATGCTACAAGTGAGCGCATTTTTCGTGCTATCGGGAAGGAAATAACTCTATACAACACACCACACTCAAATGTGTTGAATGTTATTGCATTTTAGAGTATTCTGCCGATGATCATGCTGTTTCCGCCGTTCTTATCTCTCGTATCTGGTGGAATCACATGTGTAGAGTCCGACTGGTCTACAATAACACTCACCTCGGTGTCATGGGCGTGTCCCATCGTGCAGGCACGTGTATTCAATATTTTATCTTAAGAATATGCGCTTAAAAAGATCATTGAATATTATATAAACAATGCCTGCTGGTACATATCTTAGTAGGCAGGTTTGAGCTAAGATAACAACAAAAACGGGCGACGAGTACTCTTTGACTAATACCAAGTAATAAAAAAATATGTCATGCAAGTGCTGTAAAATAGTTTTCTTTAAAAAAAATCTACTATTCTGTAAAGCATATACAATATTCAGGCCTCGGTGCAGCTCCACTACGTCCGTCGTTCCTGTGCTAAAAGAATTCAACCTTTGATAGGAAGTGCGATGACAAAGAAGGAAATCTCTTCAAACAATAAAAGGGATTCGAATGTGATCAACGTAGAAATATAGTGAGCTCCAATCAAATTGCGCTTCCTCGGGTAATAATTATATGATTTTTAATGGATTAGACAGGTCAGAAATTGACTAGCGATGTTTTGTAGCAAAATAATTTAATTTTCGATGTTATTGAGATTGTAAATGTCGATAAAGAAACAACTCTCATTTTCAGAATCCTTACAATTAGGTAAATATCTGCAATTGTTGTTATTGCTCCTTTTAATACTGACCCCTATTTACCTGCAGCTCGAGGCCATTTCATGCATGTATCTCATAATGGGTAATAAGAAGTAGCATCAATGTTCAGAGAAAGAAGGACACGTATTTAGCTTTGTCGACATTTATTGATTGTGTATCATTCTATGTTTCCATCCGACGTTGACGGTTTCACATGATGTTCTAACTTGAAGTATAACAGCTACGATTCCTCTGATCATGGTGGCAAAACGTTCCCTGAGTCATTATACGTTGCGAGATCATAGTCGAACTACATATGTACCACATAGTGCATAGTTCACCAGATTCGTTCACGGTTATTGCAATCAAAGGATATTAATGAGCATAGAAGATCATCCTGAAATTGTAACATCGCCAGCGCTAACACTTTTTTGTCGTTTCTAATACATTCTTGAGAATATTTTTTGTCGCTCCCGGAATATTAATAATATTTATTATCATGTTACAAACAGAATACTGAGCGTGCATGTACCCTGACACTACCAATATTTCCAGAAACTCCAATTATTCGATGTGAGAGGATACAAATTACCCGCAATGATCTTTCCGCTTGAGCGCCCAACCACATTTTCTCTCACGGCTTGCTGTGGAAAGAATGAGATAAGAGCGCGGAAATTTCAGCTCCTTATCTCTGAACAAATTCTCCACCATTACCGTCCTACCATACGATATTCATGTCCTACCCAATAGGAATTTTACGAATTGTTTGTCTCGTGGAGGGAATTATCGGTGAGTCAATGCATTCTTTCGTTAGTCATCGATCCCACTATCAGGTTGCATCCTCAACGTTGTGGTCATCTACCTGTTGAAGCGATCTCGTCTGGAACTGGCGTATCGGGCAAGAATTAAGGAAAACATGTGCTGATTAAATTGAATAATATTACAGACTGCGCTGCTCGTTTGGTCGATCGGCAATTTCGCACTTAGTTTTCTCATCGCTAACTTACACTTCGTTAGTGATGTTGCTCATTCTGATCCCCAGTTGTGCCGAAAATTACCGCCTGAAAAAAAGAGGAAACGAAATGTTTCCTGTTTCAAAGGAATGTACGTCACAAGCCTACTCTGTCATGCCCAAACAACGGTTCTCGATTGTTCAGATTCACGTCTTTCGCGAGTGTCACTTCATCTTTGTCATCTTCAATCCACTCATCGGAACGCTGCCAAATGCCGTTTTTGATGTGCTCACAGCGGTGTGTTTCGTGTTTATTCATCAGACTACAACAGAAATTTCTCAGCTGAGCGATTCACGGCACATGAAAACACGTTGTAAAGCAAATCAGTTTAAAGAATTATTTAACTTTGTCTGGCACTTTTACGTGTTTGAACTTTTAGACGGCTTCTGCTCTCTGTTCGTCCATGTTCATCTTCATTCCTACTGTGGGCAATCTGCAGCTTATCGCTCTATCACGGTAAGATTCCTCATTTAGAGAGATCAGACTGAGTGCTCGTGCACTAATGATGATCGAAATTGATCTAGGGCACTAATGATGATGTACCTTCTCGGTTGAATAACAACTTATTGTCAGCCAGTATGCTTTGAAGCTTGGCGTGGGCGAACGCATAATAGCATAATGGCCATGATGTATGTAATTATCCCTTCTAGAAAAGGCATTGAGGCGTTTTAAGTTCTTTACTTACAAGTTAGAAAAGAAAAAATACATAAAAATAAATTTTCAAGATTAAACATATTTCAGACCGCACTGGGGACTGAGAAGAAAATTGCTCATCGCATTCGCCCATCCCGTCGTGTGCATGATCGTGGTGGTGGTGAGCTAAGAATTGTCTTCGTCAAAAATATCTTGCCCAATGGGCGAAAGAAATGTGACGAATTTACTGTGACAGTCGTCATAGGGAGACCGTTGTGTTGGTAAGTAGAGCATCGGGAAGTACCACACAATACACACACAACAAATGCATTTTCTATATACTCTACATACATCAACATGTATTATGATATTTGGAATATATATTTCTGTTCGGTCTGGAGGAAGGCATCTGTCCCTTATTGAGGGCCATAATTATAGAAGAAGCGCATTGCACTAGGAAGGGAGAGTGATAAGAGTACAATAAGCGATTAGAAAGCGTGTGAACAGCATGCGACAAACTTATACTTTCCCAAGCCTCCGTCACTCGGGAATGTGAAAATGTATTTTTGCTCAGCTAAATGCATAAATTTCCACATTCCCCTGATACTCATACTACAACTTTCCGGAGCATGCAAGATTCAACTTACTACAATTAGAAGCGATTGTTAAAAAGTACTACAGTTTTGTATCTTAGCCATATTGCGCTCTGCAAAATACGAAATACAAAAAAAAGTTATTCAGCACGCCGTTCCCGATCTTGTCCCAACGCCAGAGATGGATGCAATCATGGAGAAATCCGCCCGTGAAAAGTTCGAACTCGATGCAAGTGTGGCATTTCTGCGCTACGGTGGGACGATGAAAGACGTGGAGCACAATGTGAGATCCAGTCTTGCACACGTTTTATCGTTTGTGTTACCACCCGGCAATCTACTTTGTTCATGATTACTGTTAATATTTTTGATAAGATGTTCTCAGAACGGGAGACACTTTCTCTGCGCACTTTTCGGATTCATCGTCTTTCCTTACACAACTTCCTACCTCGAGATGGTCGTTTTGATGATCACGGTAAGAAAGTAATTGAGATGAAACCAAAAATACGATGACACACAGATCAGAAAGTATCTGCGGTCGCAGCAAAACAATCTGAGGATAAGCTCAAAGACGTCCAAGTTGCAGCAAGACTTCTTTCGAATGCAGCTGCTGCAAGTTAGTACCATTGAGATATTTCTACAGTCAGTGCTCGTGGGTACTTCAGCTTTGAGACAGAAATCAGACACAAATAATTTAGAAAGTGACTATAAAGCAGCTGATCTGCTTTCTAGCTGATGTCTGTTAAGACACTTATCGAACGCAGCACTGAGGAACGAAATAAAAACATCATCGTATCTCGCACTTTTCAAGAGCATACTCCCCATGATCATGCTGAGTCCGCCGTTCTTCTCTCTGGTAATCGGCGGAATCACATGTGTCGAGTCCGACTGGTCTACTATAACACTCACATCCGTTTCATGGGCATGTCCCATCGTGCAGGCACGTGTTTTTACTTTTCCATCAAAAGAGAGACACTTAAATCACTAGATATCTTCTCTGGAGTGTTCTTACCGGCACCTATACCAGCATTCAAAATTTCAAATCAAATATCAAAAAGTGGATTGTTTTCCAATACAATCGTTTCCGCGATAGAACGGTGACGATAAGAGCAGATATAATCGCAATGGAGAAATATATTTATAATTTGTAATTTGTGGAAATAGTTCATAATATTCAGGCGGTAGTGCAATTACACTACGTTCGTCGTTCTATCCCGAAGACTGTAAAAGTGTCAATTGGAAGTGTAGCGACGAAAAAAGAAACCTCAACTAAACGAGAATCGAATGTGTCCGGATTAGAAATTACATTGACGTGATTTATTTGACGAGTGTATCGAATAAATTTATTTTGTAAAATCATGCGACGTATTGCAAGAAGAACTTGAACTGTCCGTTTTACATTTGCAGCTCAGCACAATTTTTTTATCAAATACGAATAAAATCGACAGTGTATTTGAAATTGCGATTTAAAAAAAATATATATTTGAAAACTCCCAAGGGTTTTTCTGTCGCCCGAAAGTCTATCTCAAATTTTTATAATTTTTCTTCTTTTTTATTGATATTCCAGTGACCATATCAAACGACGTTACTATTGCATGATGTGACTTTTGATCTCGATTTGAGCTATGATATCATGCAGGAATTATACGGAAGAAATATATCAGCAGTAAACTATTGTCGCCTTCCCCTCTCAGTTATTCATTGCTTCTTAATCGATTTCTCATAATAACATCTGTTCTTGTTCAGCGAATATACAGTTTCCATTATAAAAATAATGGGATAGACACACATAGTATTCATCAACATGCGCCTGCTTTCCTTTGTTGCTCTAATTGTGATACTTCTTGTTTTCGTGAGTGAGACTGGAGGTCAGATTTTTTTTAATTGAAGGAAACCCCACAAGGGAATAGACACAGGTGTCAGTAAAATTGCAGCACGTCAGGCACATGTGGCCTATTGAACCCAGTCTTAAATCTGGAAAAAGTGCTCAATCAATCAGACATTCCGTATAATCTCAGATTTAAATTTTCAGGATATCGTCACTTTGGTCATCGAGGTGCCTATAGTGGAGGTATCCGAGGTGGATCACGTAGGGGCTGGGCAAGGTCAGATTTAATCTGAGAGTTCCTATTTCTTACATTTTTTGTTGCTCGACTCGACAGAACAGTCCAAACACTTATCACGACGTTTAAAATGCTAACCGATAGCTTAATTGCCAGACATTTCGTTGTAACGCAGAAACATCGGGAATTCTGGCAATATTTTTTTAAACATAAATACTCAATTTATGATTTTTTTTTAGAAACAGTGGACCTCGCGGATTTTTCGGAGGAGGACGAAGAGGAGGGTGAACATTTAATTTAAACATTCGTTAGATTATCATAAATTGAATCGATTGCACTCTAATTGACATATCTCAAAATGGCACTGTTGCCTTTCAGAATCTTCGGCTTCGGAAGGGGATGGATCGGATAATCTACAGTCGCATTTATCTTATTGTATTTTTTTGTGAAATATCTACAATAAGATAGTGTCCTCAGTACTCAGAATTTTGCACCAATTCCGTAATCGTTAATCGCTATTTGTGACTCGGAATAAATCATTAATCGTTTTGTTGTTGATGCTCCGTACTTCCCCCTCACTTCATCTAGAGATTCCATGAAAGAGTGAAAGCAATTTCCCATTGACAATGAAAATTAATATTTTGCAAAAAGCCAGTTTCGAATTGTTTGCAAACAAGCAACACGGACGAATTTCGAGAACTAAGCAACTCAACAGAAGATTCTGAATATATTTCGGAATATATCTACTGTGGTAGGCAACATCAAAGTAGAGCGTAATCGAATTTTAATGTGCGGACATCAGTTTAGTATTTGTGCGAACGAATTCTACACCGATATAAGAGAGGGTCAATATGAATCATTGATTGAATCAGAATTCGGAATCCATATATCTAAATTTCAATTTGCATATAGTCATGTATTTTTGGAATACTGAGCTTGGAATTAAGCTGAGATATTCAAATGTCAATGATGATATTTTCAACGAGGTGTTTCAATCGCTGTACGACTCCTCACACTTTCCATGATTAGAGTAACAGAAAATGAAAAAAGGGAATCCGTAAGAACAGATTGGTCTCCGTCTCACTCTTCAATACATTCCACTCTTTCCCTCACTGTATCTTACCTTACATGGTTTCTCTTCGTCAATGCATTTTCCAGTATCCAATATTAGAAAATTACCTGTTTCAGGGTAAATGCGACAGATATTAATTCTTCTCTTTATCGTACTGCTTATTGCTGCCCTAACTGAATCCAGAGGTGAGCCATTCCTCTTCGTTCCCAAACGTATTTTTATATTTCCTTCACAAGACGAATTTGGATGACGGTTTCGCGCAGTGAAAAGCAAGTTCGATGTAGTTCCAGGACACCGCTATTTCGGCCATCGCGGACTCTTTGGAAGAGCGAGTAGCAGTCGACTAATCAGCGGATCCGAACGGTTCGCTAGATTTAACCTTTTTTTTGAAAATACTTGATTTTTGTGATGTTACTTCATGCATTTTTACATGAATTTACTGTCAAAACAAAATAAAAACACAATTTAAAGTCTAAAAAAGTATTTTAAAAAGTATTTTAAAAATATGAAAAAAATATGTTGCAGGGGCAACATCCATCGCCGATTCATCGATGACAATCAAAGAGTATTATTATATATTTTTATAAAATTGCATTATTATATTTTTTTAAAACTTCATTTTAAAAAAAGCATTATGATAACTCTTTCCAGAATCGGTGGAATCCGCAGAATCTGGTTCGGATGATCGTGTCTTCGTATCTAATCTGATCGCAATTTCTTCGCTTGAGTTCAAAATGAATAAAATAATATCAAATGTTTGCCTTTTTTTGTTTTGAGTGATAATAACATCGGTCCCGAATTCTGAGAGGTGCATTACTTGAATATATTTAAAATCTTATTATCTATCTGCTTGAACGATATGAACATATTTCTATGTATAACTCTTGCAATGCTACCTAGCCCATCATCGTTGGAAGGAACTAAAATGCTTTTTTTTCAATAATCATGTTGTAACCCAAAAAAAATTCTGAAGGGATCTCGGAGTGGATGTAAATTCTCTATGATAAACAGCGCTTTAGAAATTTTCCTCATACTGCTAATGATTTAATATGTGCATGTTGATAGTTTTTTTAAAAAAAAACTGTTAAACACAAAACAACGAAAAATGGCAGGCTCTAAATGAAGAATCGTTTATAAGCCTGAAGGACGTAGCTCTTTTCGGAAGATCCACTGCGATAAATCTTCCAAACATTATTCTAAAAATGAATTGATTGTAATCAAATATTCACATGTTTTTATATATCTTTTTTTTTGCAAGAAGTGAGCAGGAAGCCGGTTAGGATCGTGTTTAAAGGAGATAATTCAGCACGTTCCGGAAATACGTTCCAGCCTTCGACTGAGCCTCCACCAGGGCTAAAATCTACGTACAAACTTAAAATCACTGCGTTCCTTCCCGCTCAGGTGATGAATACCACAAAATAATTTTATTTTATATTTTATTTCAATAATTTAAATGTGAAATCGGGCAAATTTCTCCCGTTTTCTGTAGCTTCGCGCAATGCGACTGTCCACCATTTGCACGTTGTTGTTGCCGTACTGAATTAAATTTTACTTTAGTTATTTTTCTTTTGTGTCATCGTGTAGAGTGTTGTTAAAATAATATTTTACTTCATTTTTAAATCATTTGTTTGCGCAATTCCCTACAAAGGCGTGCTCTCCGATGCATAGCAAAAAACAAACAAAAAAACGCGCATGTCTTTGTAATGCATTATTTAGGAACCTCTCATGTAATTTACAAGCGTTAATCGTTTAGCTATTTCAAATTACCTCGATAATATCTAAGAGATCTGTGATTGGCATAAGAATGGTCGCCAATAGAATTGACCACTCGAAATAACCTTCGTTCGAGAACAAAGGAAGATTAACAACGAAACAAAGAACTGTTCCGGAACGGAGTCGAAACGCTTTGTTCTTTTTCGTTTCGACTTTTTCAGTGGTCATCTCTAGTCGCCAAGGTGAACTCTGAATGGAGCGCTCTGGAAGCGCTCAACGAAGGGTTGCCATTGCTGTATGATTCCTCTCACTTTCGATGATTAGATGAACAGAAAATGAAAAAAATGAATATTTTAGAGCAAATTGACTCCCTCACTGTATGTTACAAGGTTTTCCCTAGCTATGTCTCACTTGGTTTCAGTGGCGTCCATACATTATTATCCAGTTGCCAAGGTCGGGAAAGCGCCTGCGTCAGGATAAATGCGAAAGATATTCATTCTTCTATTTTTTGCTCTTCTTATTGTTGCAGAAACCGAATCCAGAGGTGAGCCATTATCGCAAGTTCCTAAACATATTCGCAAGACCAACTTGTATGACGGTTTCGCACAGTCTCAGTTATAAGTAGCTCACTTGTCGTATCTTCAGAACACGGCAACTTTGGCAGTCGTGGTTTATTGTGGAGAACAAGTACCAATAGACTAATCAGCGGATCGGATCGGTTTGTTGGATTTCAATATATTGAGAATACTAGATTTCATTCATTTTCACTTGAATGAATTATCGAAAATAAAACAGAATTTTACGAATAATAAAAAAAACGTAAATTGCAGGCGCAGCATCAATCAAAGATACGCCGATGGTCGACGAATATTGTAAATACTTGAATTATTACATATTTGGAATATATTACAATTAGTGTACATCATTTGTGTGCAATTAATAACTAATTTAAATGTAAACGTAAATGGACATTTAATGTACATTATTATGCTAATTAAATCTTTTCTAGATTCGGCGGAATCGGCGGAATATGGTTCGGTTGATCGTATTTCTTCATATGATAAATAAATAAATAAAATAATATTCAATGATGTGTTTGCGTAAATTGTTCATCATCTTGCGCGATGAAACTTTCGACATCGAAAAAAGTTGTTTATCTTGTTCAAATTAAACATCAACTTGTAGAGCACTTACAATCTTTGAGACAGTTTTTCGTTATTTAAACGGCGTTGAAACCTTTAGCTTGATTGCTCTGAGAAAAAAGTCACTAGGATCAGGACACAAAGTGAAAATGTTCACTTACCTGTAAGTGAAAGTCACTAGAAATAAGAGACATTTCACTTACCGGTAAGTGAACACTTTCACTTTGTGTCCTGATCCTAGTGACTTTTTTTCTGAGTGTATGTGATGCCATCATCATCTTGCCCATCATCGTTGGAAATATCTCAACATGCCGTTTTCTACTGGTTATTTAAGAACCTCTCATGTTAATTACAAGCGATATTCGTTTAGCTCTTTCAAATTACCTCGATAATATCTAAGAGATCTGTGATTGGCATAAGAATGGTCGCCAAGGTGAACTCTGGAGGGTGCGTTCTGAAAGCGCTCAACGAAGGGTTATCATTGTTGTATGACTCCTCTCACTTTCTACGATTAGTCGAACAGAAAATGAAAAAAAGGAATCCGTAAGAGCAAATTGGTCTCCCGCGGTATGGAATACTTCCCACTCTTTCCCTCACTGTGTCTGATCTACCTTACATGGTTTCTCTGCGTCAACGCATTTTTCCCGTTGTTAACATTAGAAACCAGCCTTTTTCAGGATAAATGCGACATATATTCATTTTTCTCTTGTTGGTACTTCTTATTGTTGCCCTAACTGAATCCAGAGGTAAGCCATTCCGTCATGTTCCCAAACATATTTTATCTTTTGTTCGTACGAGATTTTGCATGACGGTTTCGAACAGTGCTAGTTATTTTAATCAAATTTGATGCAGTTCCAGGATACCGCTATTTCGGACATCGCGGACTATTGAGGAGAATAAGCAGTAATAGACTAATCAGCGGATCGGACCGGTTCGTTCTTTTGCAATGTATTGAAAATACTATACTTCATGCACCTTCACATGCATTTATTCGCTGGTCAAAATACGAACATAATTTATCCTTCAAAAAGCGTATTTCAGGCCCGACATCCATCCCTTATTGGTTGCTGGCAGCCGACGAGTATTGTTAATTTTTCTTATAAATTTGTATTTTCATCATATCATATATTTTTTGTAGTTATTTAATTATGATTAAGTAATTTATTTTTAAAAGATTATGTAATTCTTTCCAGTTTCAGTAGAATCCGCCTAATACGATTCGGATGATCGTATCTTCGTATCTGATCTGATCGTACTATCTTCACTTGAGTTCTAAAATGGATAAATAAACTATTGTTCAAAGATGTGATAGGGTTTACTGTTTATCATTTTGAGCAATGACCATTTTGGTTTCGAATTCTAAGTGGTACATAATTAAACAAATTAAACATCTACTTGAACGATCGGTTCATCAGGTGGCCCTTTTTCAACTTCAAGAAGTTCAATGTATTCTACGAACTCTTGCAAAGCTCCTTGTAGTGCTTGATTGTGTGGTCGGCTACCTTACCCATCATCGTTGGAAAGACCTGAGAATACATTCATCTAATTATAATGCAAAGGTTTGTTGTGGCTTCACAGAGAGCTTTTTTGCAGATTCGCATTATGCTGTGGATAATCCCTTTCCCTCGCAAAGCTGCATTGATTGCAAAGATTGCATTCCTAGTTAAATATATGAAATTTACTAGATAAGTAATATCAAAAAAGTGGAAAAACTCACGTTGTCGACGATCGACTTGGGAATATTTCCCTTGAGTTCGGCCGCCATGACGATATCGAAGAGCGTTTTGTTCGGGTCGGAATGATGGGGACGGAAGCGGTAGGCAGCGAGGTGGATCGAGTCACTGAAAAGGCAAGTTCGGAGTTTCTGAGTGATTGTAAAGTTTATGCAGAAGCTGCTAAATTCACTTGTTGTTATACACTCTGAAAAAAAGTTTGCACGGTGCTCACCGAACTCGCTCCTTGCTCTCCGGCCTCTCAGGCAACTCGACTGAACGCGAGGACATGATAAAGCCTGCAAAATATAGTATTTTATATTTATATCAATTTAGAATGTGAAATGCACCTAACCTTCGTTCGTCTTTCGGTAGATACGCGCTGTGAGAAACTCGCGACTGCCCACCATGTGCACATCATTGTTGCCGTACTGAAAATGCAACATTCGTTGCTGATTTGACGGCCTATCAAAGGTGAAACAAATGACTGCATAAAGTAATGCAACCATATGGAAATAACATCAAAATTTTGCCAACTACCACAATAATATCGAAGTGGTCGGTTATGGGCACAAGAATGTTTGCAAAGTTGAACACTGGATTCCATGTAGGGGCGTTCTCGAATTGCTCAAAGAAGGTATATTGAGTAGAAAGTAACTATCGTTCAACTTACGGCCCAAGATTCCTCCATCGCCGCATCTACGGCACAGTCGAGAACCGTCTGGCAATGAGATAAGTTTTTTATAATATTATATTACTTTAGTGTATTTATTTGATAATAAATAATAATACACAATAGTCATGCCCTACCGATACAGTAATCATTTTTCCATGCGATGTGTGTTGTGAATGAACTGCCAAGTTGGTGCGATTGATGTCCTGTAATTTCGTAAACACCCATTTGAAATACTCCATGATGTCTTAGGTATGGTTGGGTTTTAATGCATCTTGAATAAGCGATCGATAATGCAGCTGATACTTTGTGGAGAATCAGAGAAAAGTGGGGACGCTCAACACTGAACCGACGTCCTCTAGTGTCAGCCATACCATCTTCCATCCCTTCTTGGTGGCGAACGATTCGCCAGTAAAGAGTTGCTCGGCATCGACGAATGCTGCCGTTGCAGTCTTCAGGGCTTCCGCGTACTAGAATAAAGATAAAGGGGTTTCATGTCCAGCGAATTTACAGTAGCAAGCTACTACGCTGCGCACTAGAATAATGTATAGTATTTAGTTGTAATTGAATGACGCAAAGGGTGCCAAGCAGGAATTTCAATGGAAGGTTCAACCACTGTTATTAGTAGTATACAAACACATTTTTATTGAGAGAAATCGGACTAGGTAGGAATGATTTCCAAGAACGTTCGGATAACAGCTTATTTCGACTACCTTTTCTTGATCAGGTCGCAGCTCGTCAGTGACATCGTGCAGTGTTACCGACGTTGCTAAAATACTACGTTTTTGCTCTGTTTTAACTGAAATTTAATCGATCATACCGTAGGATGTACGCACTAGTGCGGTAATGACGACCAAGGCGGAAGTAACTATTCGCATGATAATTAAGAGAATGAGTGGGGAGAATTCTATACAGTGTCATCAATTTATAGCGATCGAGGAACAATAAACAACTTGTCAATAATGGCCCGTGCGCAAATCCTGGAACTGACTAATGGCGGTAAATGCACAACTTTGCAATGATTTTTTATTGGCGTGATTATTGAAGATTAGTGCTGGAGGTACTTCCTCGTGTTATCTGTCACCATTGTTCAATTTTTGTTCCATTAACATTTGGAATGTCCAAGGGACATGCATACAGAGATAAAACATTGGTAGCCACCAACAAAAAGGTCTATGATACAATTACATCAAGATAATATGACAATTACATCAAGGAGAAATTCCCTTTGATTCAAGAGAGACGAGGTTCTCTCTTCAATGAGGGTTCGTGCAGATATTTGATCGTTTCGATATATAGATATTTGATAGTTTTTAAAAAATGTTTTTATGTCGTCGTAGCCGTCCAGAATTGATTTGTCATAAAAAAAGCAGGCGAGCCAGAGGACGCGCACGCGAGACTGAAGAAAGTGAGCGGGATCATTTCCCTTTCCTCTCTCACTTCTCCTCCCTTCTTCGTTTCAGAAGTTTCCTGCTCGTTAGTGGCATTGATGCCCTCGTCATTTGAGCCTCGTCAACACCTGTTTGTGACACGTGATAAACGTCCGTTTCCTCGCCTTCTGTGTCAAGGCGTCCAGCGTGTTTGTGTCTTATCACCTCAACATCACGTGGCTCTGCGTGTCCACAATCAGTGAAAGAGAGGGCAGCCGGCCACAACGATAGAAATGTCGATGAGTGAAAGTCATACTTATTATTAGACAAATGTTGCCACAGAAGGCACCCGAGATGCATAGAAATATCTATCAATTCTAGTTTATCATGAGACAATCAAATCAAGTAGATTGTCCGAGCTCCTTGAAGTGTTTGACGTTTTGCTCCGTTGCCATAGACATAATCGTGGGCATAACCTGACAAAGACAAGCGATACAAGAAAAAAAGGCGTTGTAAAACAGATACAAGCAAATGCATGTGTCGGTTCATATTAGTTTTGAACAAAGTTTCTCACCGAATCGACGAGTGTCTTTGGCAAGCTGCCCCGGAGATCGCCCAGCATCACCACATCACAAAGTGTTCTACGAGCGTTTGAAGGATCAGCACGGAATCGAGATGCGCCGAGGTGCATGAATGCTCTGATGGATGAAACTCAAATCTATTTTTCCCACAAATTGATTCTCTGTCAAAGCAGTTCAGGTTCAGTTCAGTTCTACTTTATCTTCCCCCATCTGAGAATAAATCAGGATTGTGAAACAATATTCTAGTAGATTCTCACCTAACTTTGTTCTTGTTCTCCGGCTTCTCAGGCAAATCTACCGAACGCGAGGCCATGATGTAGCCTGAATCAAAAATTTGCAAATTTTTTTTTATAAAATATCTTGTTTACCTTCCACAGTTTTGCGGTATATTCTGGCGGTGAGAAATTCGCGCCCAGTGACAATCAATACGTCGTTGTTGCCATACTAAATTTCCATATATTGGATTCCTAGGAAACATTGATGGATAATATTGAGAACGTTGAAAGAGAGACAATTTGAGACCCACACGAACAATGTCGGCGTTGTCACTTAGTACGGCGACGGTCTCTGCGAAATTAATAGACGTATTCCACGTCGGGAGCGAATCGAGGCCCTGATCATATTGTGTTAGTAGTTATTACTGATGCGAGTTAGGCATTTGCATAACTGCGTTTGGACCAGGTCTGAATTACAAATGATAAATCAAGATAGACAGAGACAACTGTTTTTATAATTGTCAAACATGTTGTGTGTCCAAGTATCGGATATTCGGAAACTCATTGTTGAAATTCTGATAAGAATGTTTCGAGGATAAGTTAAGAAAAAATTCCTTACTGTCCAGGTCTCGTGCATGACATCATCCACAGGGCATTCGAGAATCGCATGCAAATTGGGAAATGTATTTCTTATTTAATAATAAAAATGAAAGAAATGCAAAAAAAAAATTTGGGAACTCGAGGCGCTTACCGAAACAGCGACTAATTTCCCTTGCGGTGTCGATTTCACGTAGATTGCGATACTCGCGTCATCTCCTTTCTGATATTTTCGCCATTATTTATGAATTTCATCGTCAACAATTAATTTAGAATGCTCATACTCAAGAATTCCGTGTACCTGGCCTCTTATCTCAAATATCCAGCGTAGTGATACCGGGTACAAGAAGTACATCAGGTACAAGACCTGGTACGCGGAGTTCATGAGTAGTTACACGAATATCCCACCTTCTTCCATCCTTCCTTGGCTGTGAACGAGCCATCATCAAAGAGCGCCTCTGCTTCTAGAAATGCTGCCGCTGCGGCGTTCAAAGCGTCATCGTACTGGAATATCCTTTTTTTGAAACAACATTCTCGACAAATATATTAATCAATATTTCCCTTTAATGACAAGTGAAAGTTTTGTTAACATAAAGAGAGAAGAAAACCTGCTCATGATCCGGTGTTAGCGTGTCCGTTACATTATGCAACGTCACTGACATATCTGAAATGTTGAAGGGTTTCCACTCAATTTCGAAGCCATTTCGCTGACCACGCGTGCGCCGATAAACAATTTGTACGTAACGGCAGTGCTAAAATCGAGATATGGGAAAATCGCAATAACAATACGAGGATTATCCAGTGATTCTCTTCATCTTCCATTTAATCACCGAACAGATGCATGATTTTTAAAAATAAATAAATATGGCAAATGCGAAAATGTTATGGAATCAGAAATTACGCAAGTTCTCTGCGGGTTGAATGGGGTGAGGAAGGAAGTGATAACGATAAGAAACGGGCAACTAATCGCAATGAGAGTCAAGCGAGAGAAAGAAAGTGACCACAGAATTGTACTGGGCACAGGCGATTTCGAATCGATTGTGAAGAGAAAATTTGTGCTGTCTGGTTACTCGGCATAGTTTTTGTGTTGCTGACTCGTTTTGTGCACGTTGGTTTCACATGTCAGAAATGCAAATAGACTGACAATGACTGTCCTCTTTCAACACAACGAAAATTAGTTTGCACACAAATATCATTTATACAGAATAATGCATATTGTAAATAATCAAGCGGATTTTCCAATCTCCTTGAAGTGTTTGATGTTCAGCTCAGTTGCCATTACCATCACCGTAGGGAGCACCTGAGTACGCGTAATATATTTTTGAGAAGCTACGTGTAAATCTGCCGAGAATATGCATGATACCGAATTTACAGCTGTGATATCTTACCGTATCCACGATTTGCTTGGGCATAGTTCCCTTCAGGTCGCCAAGCATCACCACGTCACACAGCGTTCTGCGCGCGTTTGTGGGATCAACGCGCAAACGAGACGCGCCCAAGATCACGTTCGCTCTGATAATTAAGGCTAATTAATGAATATTAATTAAAAATCCCCCCTCCAAGCAGCAGCTAAAACAAACAAAAAACAACCTCACCTGATTCTCTCCGTGCCTTCCGGTTTCTCAGGCAACTCCACTGAGCGCGACGCCATGATGTAACCTGGACGATTACTTTAATTAATTAAATAATTTAATTTAATTTAATAATTAATTAAATGTGTAATTACCATCGCCAGTTTTGCGGTAGAGACGAGTGGTGAGGAATTCGCGGCCCGTCACGACGAGCACGTCGTTGTTGCCATACTCAAATAATATATTTTTTGTTAATTCTACGAATCATCAATTTCGAAAAGTCATCTTTATTGATGTATTTCATTGAAAAACTCAGTTATTTCTTGCTAAGTTGGAATGTCACATGATATTATTTACGCTGACTTCCGTGTTTCGCATGCCTCCACGATTCTATGATTTACCAGCGCGTGCTACACGCAACGATGGAGATATCGTGTCATTTCACTCTCCTGTTTCCGAATGCACGTTATGTGTGAGCGTCTCTTATATTTCTTATCTCTCTGGCCGCGACGATACTTATTGTTAGCCGAGAGAGAGAAGAAATGTCAGAGAGACTGTTCACAGTGCGCGGGGGTGGTGCGTGCATGCACGATGCTTTTAGAAACGGGAGCTCATTCGATCGCTTTCTCTACTTTTCGCCTGTTATAAACGAAACAGATTTTTTTGCAGTATTGCAATCAACTTTGTTCACAACTCACTATCAGGATATCGGCGTGGTCGCTGAGTGTAACGATGATTTCGGCGTAATTAATTTGCGTATTCCATGACGTCAGAGTATCGATTCCCTGTTCGAACAATTCATAAATGAAATCCTAGAGTTGTAAAGTCGAATTGGTCTCCTAATTTCGCACACTCTCCGCGCCGGTCGATAAGCTAAAGAGGTTGCAAGATACAGCTTTAATCCAATTATTGACCCCAATTTGAAACTCTATGAAACCATTACAAATCTAGAGAGGAAAGGAGTGACGGATGGGATATGTCCTTTCATATTTAAAATATACTTACTCTCCAGGTCTCATTCATGGCCGCTTCAAGAGGGCAGTCGAGGACTGCCTGTAAAAATTGTTTTTATACAAAAAATCTAATAAATCGATATCTGAGAATTGCTTGCTCAATCCAATCACTTACCGAGACGGAGATGATCTTGCCCTGAGGAGTCGACTTCGCCCAGACAGCGATTGCCGAGTGCTCACCTTCCTGTTAATTTAATTAATTTGTAAAAAAAACCAATCAACAAAGGTTTAATTTCGAAATTCATATCCTCCATATTGCAATTCCTTTTTGCAGACTGCTGATACTCCAAGAAAAGTGAAAGTGAGACCTTCTTCCATCCTTTCTTCGTCTTGAACGATTCTTCGGCGAACAATTTCTCCGCATCGATGAACGCAGCCTCTGCTGTCTTCAGCGAGAAAGCGTACTGCAAAAAAATTCCACTTAAACTCAGTATACGATACGCAGCTACCGTACCTTCTCGTGCTCCGGCTTCAGCGTGTCCGTGACGCCCTGAAGCGTCACTGCAGTGCCTGAAATAGCCAAAATCAGTCAGAGCATTAGCCGATGAAACAAGTGTGAGTTAGCAAAAATGAATTATGCTATTTCATTTAAAATATTTACCGCCGTGCACTGTGTGCTGAAGGAGAACGATCACGAGCGTCGACGCAGCGATATAGTCCATTTCCTGAGCAGTTTCTTTGTCTTTACAAATTGATAAAATATATTAAAATACGGCATTATGAAGGAATAGCGAGTAGCAGAGATAGAGCACGTTTGACGGCCCGAGGCGCAATTTATATCCCCTCACTTTTATGAGCGCAGACATCGTGCGCTCCAAAGTTAGAATAGCCAAATCACGGGGGATTTTCTCTCTAGTTGGCTGTTGTGCCCACGTTTTGACGTTGCATGATCTCTATTACGAGGGGATTGATGCCATTCCCGATGCCGATTTCTGGAGGGGGGAACAATGAAACAAGAAAAGGATAAAAATAGTAAGGTTAGGAATAGATGTAGATGGTTCGCTTTGCGATATTCCGGAAGTGTTCGAGCTCCGTTTTATACCGAATTTTCGCATTATTTATGTCACATTTTCCTGCCTATTAGCCGTTGATTGCTGCAGAAATTTACTGAAAAT
The DNA here is from genome assembly GCA_036245785.1 of Pristionchus fissidentatus. Taxonomy (NCBI): domain Eukaryota; kingdom Metazoa; phylum Nematoda; class Chromadorea; order Rhabditida; family Neodiplogasteridae; genus Pristionchus; species Pristionchus fissidentatus. The sequence goes on from BTSY01000004.1 coordinate 11,029,356, forward strand.
AGGCGATTTTACTACTTTATTGATGACGCGCAGTCTATTCCGGCGGGTATTTACGTCATTACCGTCGCAAATTGGAAGGAGATCAGTGACACTCCTTGGAGACCGCATCGACGTAGGCCGTGGGCAATAAACTTAATGAGACTTTCAATGAGCAACAAACTATTTTGAGCGAACGGAATCATACATCATGTCATGAGCATTTCCTGGTCCCAAGTCCAAAGTTGTAGATGTCTTCCGCATCCCTTTCTCGATTAGTTTTTGTGCGTTTTGGGTGACATCAACACCTCTTGCATGATTCAATCGAAGTGAGGGATGATTCCTCTCTCACTCCCTTAAAGATTTTCTTTCCGTCCCGATTGATAAGAGGTGGGCAACTGCGTCGGCACTGTCTGCCCTTTATCGCATACACTCATCGGAATGTCGGGATGCTATTGTGTCCAGGTATTTTCCGTCCATCCTTATCTATCTTTCTTAACCTATTTCCTGTTTTTGTGAAAATCAGTTTTACAGGTCACCAGCGCGATTTTTGCTTGTTTGTGTTTCCTATTTTCGATCGGCGCTTGTTTTATTCCTCTCCAAAATGTTGAGCAGTGGATCAGAATCACTCTATGGGTACGACATTCTTATCAGCGGCTATGACGTCACAAAAATCGCGGAAATTAAGGTTTACGGCGGCGTCAATGCAGTTTGCGCGTTTCTGGTGCTTCTGGTAAGTTGTACTTGATTCATATTTTAGCCACCTTATCGAAATATTTGTTTGACTTACTTGTTTAAGTTCGTTTTCACCATTTTTCTCAGGTTCTATGTACTGCCGTTCGGTACCTTCTCTTGCCGAAAGTAGCTATTGGGGTGAGGAATGTTGATAATCCTCACTACTTTCAAAAGAGTGATTCACAGATTGTCAACATTGCTTTCTTCGCATTCCTATTGACTCTTTGTGTGCTCACTCTCTGTGGCACAACCACCCTCATCGACGAACAAATCGAGTGAGTGAAATATACAATATTTTTGGCTCTGTTCTAGTTAAGAGGTCCCATGGAAATTGAGAGGTCCGATAGAAAATAAGAGGTCCCATGACGATTAAGAGGTCCCATGGAAAATAAGAGGTCCCATGGAAATTGAGAGGTCCCATGAAAAAATGAGAGGTCCCATGAAAAATAAGAGGTTCCATTCCATCACTGTTTATCAAACGCCTATTTTATGTATTTTATAGTCTCCTGTGTTTGTAGTAATAACTTGTTAGTCCACCAACAAATGCACTTCCATGTGTTGTATGTGAAAATATGCAGACCAGTGTTTGAGGATAAGATCACCAGTCGCCAAGATCTGGACAATTTTAGCTAGTATATGGAAATTGTGATGTCAGAACTCATTGATGGTTGTAAAATGTATTTTTTGTCGAATAACAATTTTTTAGACATGTAATGCATCAAACAAAAGGAAAGGTGTGAAATACTTCACAAAGTGAAGTAAGCGTTCGATGAACAGTACTGGTGATGGAACCTCTTATTTTTCATGGGACCTCTCATTTTTCATGGAACCTCTCAATTTTCATGGGACCTCATATTTTCTATGAGACCTCTTAATCGTCATGGGACCTCTTATTTTCTATCGGACCTCTCAATTTCCATGGGACCTCTTAACCAGAACAGAGCCATATTTTTTATATTATTAATTGTATACTTATTATAAATATAAGATGTTTTATATATATAAAATGACACGAAAATTCGAAATAATTTTGTTTATAGACGAATTCATAGCGGAATAATGTGTGATAAAAGTTTTTCAATTTTTTATTTCCTATGCTTACCAAAGCGGAGAAAGCGCCCAAATGTTAGAGGACCACGAATGCTTTCTGGTTGTAGAACAACGGAAATTCGCCTTTTTGTAATGTTGCTATGATCGTTCCATTTGTTCCTGTTCAGATGGTATGACAAAAACGACGATAATTTCCACGACTGGATTACCAGCACCTATAACGGATCGCTGGAGAGATGTGAGCAGCAGATTCTTATTTATAAGATTTATTTATAAGATTCTTATTTATCTTATTCTTATTTAAAAGATTCTTATTTATCTTATTCTTATTTAAAAGATTCTTATTTATCTTATTCATGCACTCCTAACATGCTGGTGGTTTTCGTAGAAAAAATCACTGCTGCGTCCTCACATTTTCCTGGGCGAGATTTGGGGATCAAAATATTCCGTGGAATCGCCTGTATACTTCAATATTCGGGTTACGGATCGTAGAAAGTACGAAAACTTTCTTTGCCACGCTCGCCGATGTTCTTGAAACTCGAATAAACATGGTTTGGTTTTTTTTTCATTAATAGGAGTTTAAGCGGCATCAAAGAAAAAATGTAGGCGCAGCAATTTCGTCCAATATTTATCCGCTACTTTGGTAAATAAAGTAGGTAAAAGCTTCCAAGTGCATCTCTCGATATGATACATGTGAATGGAATGCATTTTCTAAGCTTTTCACATTGAAACCAGACGTTAAATTAAATAATTTTCGATTTTCGGAATTCGTTGAAACCTCAACTTTCTAGGCGAACTTCTAGTGAATCTTGATAGCAATTAATGTTTTTACAATTAATAATTAATTTTGGCACCGATAACACTATAGCTGTTTACCCCGTCGAGGCACGCGTCGCGTGCTGCGTCGCGTGCTGCGTCGCGTATTGGCGCGGCGGCGCTTGTTCATTAAAGAAATTCACCATGGACATACACCCCGATTTTGCTCATTCGAAGCGTACGGGGGTAAAATTACACGCGCAATCGAATGAAATTGCTTAAAAGTGCAATGGGCAATGATGAAATATCGAAATTTTAATTTTGAGTTTTCAAAAAATTATAACTTTTTTGAAGTGCGAGTTATAAACTCAGTTACAACATGAAAAATGTTCCTTATTACACGAGCTTTCAGAAAATTTAGCTATTGGCTTTTAAAACGCGTTCTCTGTAAGAGCGCAGTGCGAGGCCGGGGTAGGCCGCACAACTAATGCAAAGTGGTCGTCCTGGACCCAAACTTTTTTTCACAAATAGTCTTCGGTTCAAAGTGAATTTCAAAAGTGAGAAATACACGAAAATTCATCTTTTGAAAAATCGATAATTTTTTTACGAAAAAAAAATTTTTTTCAATTTTTTTATTTTCCTATCGTGTTATATATCATACGAAAGAGCATCGAAAATTATGTATAAACCCTCATTTTCAACAGTATTGAACAACAGGGAACGAAAATCGGTAGTCGCAATCAACGAATTTTGGCGATTGTGTGATACTTTATTTCGGATAAAATTGTTCCTATGATTTCCCCATCACGAATCCGATATATATCATGTTTTTGTTAGAGTAGAATAAAATGACCACAATTTCGTTGAACATTTCGGTAGTAAAAGTACTCGTACACTCACTAGACCGTGACCACCCAGAAATGAGATTCAACATAAAAGTGATTAGAAAACTTTTTTCAGAGTTTGCCAGTAACTGACACATATGTTATTTGAAAGAGCATCAAAAGTTATGTCTAACTCTATGATTTCAGGGCGATTGAACCACTAGGAGCAAAAATCGATAATCGTATTCTCAGAAATTATTATTTTTTATGCTGCTCAATATTTTCATTATAAGTGATCTACCAGGGCTAAAACTTTTTCCCCGAGCACAAATAGGCTTAACGTAAATTTGGATCCAAAGAAAGTCATAAAAATTTAAATTTTGAAAAATCGATAAAAAAATTAAAAAAATTTTTTTTTCGAAAATTCTGTCGTGTCATATATCATTCGAAAGATCATCAACAGGTATGTTTTATCCCATTCTTTCATTATGATCAGCTAACTGGCAGCAGAGAAATTGCGATTACATCATCACACATCAGTAGCTATTCGTAATGGCATATTTTCGCTCATAGTAACTCAAACGTAATGATAGTGTGGGAAAATACATAACTTTTGATGCTCTTTCGAATGATATATGACAAGACAGTTTTTTAGAAAAAAAAATAAAATTATTTTTTTCAAAAAATATTTTTAATCGATTTTTCAAAATTTAAATTTTTATGACTTTCTTTAGATTAAAATTTACGTTAAGCCTTTTTGTGCTCGGTGAAAAAGTTTTAGCCCTGGTAGATCACTTAGAATGAAAATATATGCGAATATTGAGAAGCACCCAAAATTTTAATTTCTGAGAATAGGAATATCGATTTTTGCTCCTAGTGGTTCAATCGTCCTGAAATCATGGATTTAGACATAACTTTTGATGCTCTTTCAAATAACATATGTGTCAGTTAGTGTCAAACTCTGGAAAAAGTCTTCTACTCACTTTTATGTTGAATCTCATTTCTGGGTGGTCACGGTCTAGTGAGTGTACGAGTACTTTTACTACCGAAATGTTCAACGAAATTGTGGTCATTTTATTCTACGATAACAAAAACATGATATATATCGGATAGGTGATCATAGGAACAATTTTATCCAAAATAAAGTATCACAGAATCGCCAAAATTCGTTGATTGCGACTACCGATTTTCGTTCCCTGTTGTTCACTTCTCTTGAAAATGTGGGTTTATACATAATTTTCTATGCTCTTTCGAACGATATATAACACGATAGGAAAATAAAAAAAATGAAAAAAAAATTTTTTTTCGTAAAAAAATTATCGATTTACAAAAATGAATTTTCGTATATTTCTCACTTTTGAAATTCACTTTGAACAGAAGACTATTTGTGAAAAAGTTTGGGTCCGGGATGACCACTTTGAATTAGTTGTGCGGCCCTCCTACCAAGTTTACACATTTAATATATTATTTTATTGATGTGTTGTACATTTCGTGCTTTTGAGATGGAATACGAGCGTTGTTCTTACCAAACATTTGGATCGAAATTATGAAAACACACTATTTTTCGTTATATTTTTGTTCGTTTTAAAACTCATTTTACATTTTTATAGGCTGCCACTTATACTTCGATACATTTGATATCTTTCGCGTGAGTGTGATAGAGCACTATAATAGAAAAGGAATTGGTCGTAAAGATGAAATTATCATCAATTCAAACAAGGAAGTTCCAACATCAGGTGAACTTTTGTCCAAACGGGCAAGGTCAAGACAGAGATATCTATAGCGAAAAATATGGATAGGGTAGTTTTTTATGCTGATTCCGAAAATGTAATAAAAAATATAGCCTGTTTGGAAAAAATTTTTTTTAAAAGTTTGAATGTTTTAACTTACCGTAACTTTTTACTGCTACGAGCTATGCAAAAGCTTACAACATAAAAAATGCTCCTCTCGGCGTCAGCTTTCAGAAAATATAGCTATGTAAGGGCTTCTGAAGATCCTGACAAAAATTGAAAAAATCGATTTTTCATACATTTTGAAAAATATCTCAGCCGGGTTTGACCGGAGACCTTTTTAAGGTCGATTTTCGGAATCTACGCATGAAGTTTGCCCTTAGGGCAACTTTTCAGCATGGGCGTATTTTTCGCTAGTACGGACTTATTTCGATCCTGTCAGAAAGTGTCTGATATCTCAGCCGGGTTTGATCTATGAAACTTCTTATGGTCATTTTCGGTCTCTACGGCCAATGTTTACCCTTGGAGCACCTTTTCAGCATAGGTTTGTTTTTGCTTGTACGGCAGTATGTCGATCGACTCAGATATCCTCTCATAAGTCTAAAATATCGCAAATACGAGGGAAATGGATCAACGATATTAGTTGGAATTGAATTCAAATGTTGAAATTGGCGATTTTACAGTCACTCAAGCTGTAGCTATTGGTGGTCTAATCGCGACCGCTCTCCTTCTGGTCTATGGCGCGGCTTCTTGCTACGTTTACGCGCTCTACTTCATTTCAATTGCCAGAAGGCAGATGACGGTTCCCGGATTGTGCGTATTTCTTATTTATATAATTACAGATTTTTAAACAACTCATTTACTTTAATATGTCAACATATCAATCGAGTCTTACCAAAAATCAATAATTGGATCTAAAGAAGAAAAAAACAATAATCGAGGTTTACGTTATCTGTGACTGGACCTACGGAATCACCTACGGAATCTTTTTAAAAATTCAAAATGAAATTCGCAGGTCGGACCCGCCGCCGAAGACGTATGTTCTGGGCGATCGAAGGACTTCCCGCTATTACGATCACTCTACTCTCACTGGCGGGCACGGTCCGATGCAAGTGGAAGTTCCTGTTGTTGTGTACAACCAGCAGACACTCGTGTATGGCACTAGCCCGTCGCCGTATGTAGACTGATGGATAAATGCTTGCCAACTCTGGGATTTAGAGAGCACTCCAAAAATTATGTCTTGAAATTTGTGAAAGTTGCCGTTTTTAGCTAAGAATAGTAAGCAGTTTGTTCGTTCAGTAAACAAATAGTACAACAACAGAAAACTAATATCACATTTATTGACGGGTTCAATAATTCTCAGCATTGCGTATTTCCTATTCGACAAGGGACTCTTTCACACACGTACAGATTCCCTGCAGCACAATTGGCGGGCGGTCCTGTAAATGGAGAATTTTGTCTGGTTCTTTTCCAGGTGTTATGAGTCGCAATGCTCTAGTAAGAACGTAACGGTCTAATATGCAGAATTCTGACCCTTTTTCAATTGTTATGTTGTCATTTCCGTTTGCCCACGACTCAACTTACCACTTCACATTCAGCCCGGTAGTTTGGGTTTCGTGCGCACACAAAGAAGCGCCTCCTTTTGTATTGTTGTCATTCCGATCGGTGAACGATTCAGTCGACTGAAAATAGAAAAAGTTTCACGATCCAATAGAAGCGGCCAACCTGATCTCCCAACACCCACTTCGACCCGTCATATTTATAGTTGATCCAGTACTTATTCTTCGGCCCGAATGTAGCAACCGCTGAAAATTTTAATAGTTTTCAAAATTTTCAGTGGTTTAAAAAAATAAAGATGCTCATGGCCAGTCATCTTTATCCTAACTCAAAAAATTGCGAGTTGTTAATAGAGTGCGAAATGTGAGGCCACGGTCTCGTCATTTCGCGCACTCTCTCGTCTATCGACCGGTCTAGAGAGTTGTTAACTTAAAATAGAGTGCGAAATGTGAGGCCACGGTCTCGTCATTTCGCACACTCTCTCGTCTATCGACCGGTCTAGAGAGTTGTTAACAACGAGAGTTGTCACTCTCGTTGTTAACTATCGTTATAGTTATGGTGCGGTAAAATTATAGTGTCAACGTGCTCACCATACCTGTCAATTACGGTTTGAATGCGCTGCGAATTGTTGCAAACGAACCGCTGCTAATGAAGAATTCCTTGTCTGCATCATGAATCGACACGAGCGATGCGTTTTCTCTAGAGTGCGAAATGTGAGGCCACGGTCTCGTCATTTCGTACACTCTCTCGTCCATCGACCGGTCTAGAGAGTGTGAGAAATGAAGAGAGCGTGGTCTCACATTTCGCACTCTAGTTTTCTCTCGTGCAAGTATCGACGGCACCCGAGAAGAGAACGCCCTTGTTGACGGGATGGAAACAACCTCCTGAATAGCATAAAAGTGCGTGGAAATTGACTCGCGCGAGAACATTGCCGGTGGCCACTGTTTAAGAAAAATAACGAAAAACCTCTTTAGGGTAACAAGGGGACAACGTTTCCAAAATTATTGTTAACGCACGATTTGCTTGTGTTCGTGAGCTCATTTGATCGTCGTTAAAAGCGTGTTTGATGGAACCGCAGAAACAGATAGCTGAAATAAGCAAAAAAAGGCAATCGATTGAATACATTTCTAAGACGAACCTTCGCACAGTACACTGAGACTTGCAATATAGTTCTCGTTGAGCGTGGTAAAGTAGAAATTGTCCGAAGCGATGAATTTCAATCCCGGAGTGGCCATTTCTCCCTCTATCACGTAATCTGACCATTAATGTGTTATTTTGTTTATCTAACGATTTCGTATTACCATTCACAATTATAATTCCTCCAGAAGTTTTGAATTCATTGACTCCGTTCAATTTTGTTCCACTAAAAGGTGTAGTCAAATTTATAGACCATTTACATTGCCCAAAGCATCAAGATAGGGGTCAGAAAGGAGAGAAAGCTTGTAAAATGGAGCGATTCTCTCTCATTTTTGACTCTTAATCTTAATCGCCCCTGACTCCTTTTCTGTAGATTAGGTGTGGTAAAGAAAAAAAACGCACGGTGAAGAATTCGGTGAAGAAGAATCCCCTCGAAAGAGCGGGATAAAATTTCAACGAAAACAGTATTTCAGTAGTATTTAGTAGAAAACAGTATCTCCAACATTACAATGTGAGATTTAAAAAAGTGTTCGGGTCATAACTCGCTTCAAAGTGGTCGAAACATCTTTCTGAAGGCACCATTCGAAAGTGCACCACCAAAGCAACAAAAGATGAGCCCACATATTGGGGTGTCTGGGATCACTCCTAAGGCGAGAAAAAGTACTCCAATTCAGTACTCCAATTGTACTCCAATTGTTGAGTTGAGTACTCCAATTCGATTTCGGAATTTTCGTGATACATTTTTTTAAACATGATATTTGTAATTTTTCGGAATGGCAGGGCCGCGCGAACGCAGCCCCTCTCGCAAAAATGTAGCTGTTGGCCAATCCCAACTCGGAACTGCCATACAGGTCAGCGTACCCGAAAGTGCAATGGGCACGCCTCACCGTAGGGTTCCCGTCTTAGTGATCACGAGACACCCCCAGCCAGGTAAGTTTATGAGGCATCGCCGAGTGCCCGTTATACCCAACGCAAAAATTACACGAGACGGGGCCGAACAGACTAGATTGCCACAGGGTATTTGCGAATCCCGTCTCGCTTAATGGACGCCAGCCCTACATCCATCGTGTACCAGGCTCTCCGGCAACTCTGGATCCTCTGCAGTTGTCCGAGAAAATCTTTCGCCTTTTACTAAAGATTTCCGTGCAGAGGATCAAACTATGAGTAGAATACTCATTTTTTGGAATCCCCTCGAAAGAGCGGGATAAAATTTCAACGAAAACATTTTTTTTTTCTCCAACATTACCATGTGAGATTAAAAAAATGAGTATTCGGGTCATAACTCGCTTCAAAGTGGTCGAGACATCTCTCTGAAGGCACCATTCGAAAGTGCACCACCAAAGCAACAAAAGATGAGCCCACATATTGGGGTGTCTGGGATCACTCCTAAGGCGAGAAAAAGTGACCCGAACTTGAGTACTCCAATTCGATTTCGGAATTTTCGTGATACAATTTTTTAAACATGATATTTGTAATTTTTCGGAATGGCAGGGCCGCGCGAACGCAGCCCCTCACGCAAAAATGTAGCTGTTGGCCAATCCCAACTCGGAACTGCCATACAGGTCAGCGTACCCGAAAGTGCAATGGGCACGCCTCACCGTAGGGTTCTCTTCTTAGTGATCACGAGATACCCCCAGCCAGGTAAGTTTATGAGGCATCGCCGAGTGCCCGTTATACCCAACGCAAAAATTACACGAGACGGGGCCGAACAGACTAGATTGCCACAGGGTATTTGCGAATCCCGTCTCGCTTAATGGACGCCAGCCCTACATCCATCGTGCACCAGGCTCTCCGGCAACTCTGGATCCTCTGCAGTTGTCCGAGAAAATCTTTCGCCTTTTACTAAAGATTTCCGTGCAGAGGATCAAACTATGAGTAGAATACTCATTTTTTGGAATCCCCTCGAAAGAGCGGGATAAAATTTCAACGAAAACAGTATTTTTTCTCCAACATTACAATGTGAGATTAAATGAGGTAATAAATAATCCGGCCGTGAACATTTTTTGCGCTGCCTGTATTCCTCTGAAATTATCCTATTCAAAAATATGCATGATGACACTCGACACCAACGCTGCGATGTCGATTTTATTGACGATCTGCTGCGTGATCATGTTGAGGTTGTCGTCGGAGGTCATATTCAAGTTGTAAACTACCTAAACGCATTTAATATAGCCGTTTTTCGTCAGTTATCCCACCTCCATTGTATCAGCAACTGTAATCATTCCAATTCTCGTGGAAAATTTCGAGTTTGTGTCGGTCGGTCGTTGAATAATTACGCATCACCGGGAAAATAATATGTTATACTAATAAATTATTATAAGTGTTTATTATTCAACTTATTCAAGGTAACGTGCCCCAGAAGCCATACGTAGATCTGTGCAGCAACCGGACTTACCGGTCGGCCCCGGCAGAGTAGTCGCTTGTCGATGTAAAGTCCTCTTGATTCCGGTAGCAACTTTACCTTTACCTTTTTTACCTTTTTTTATTATTCGACTTCCATTTTATATTGTAATAATATTTCTTGCTCATACACTTCGAAATTTGAGATAGATTGTGCCCTTCCGACTGCTCGGTTTTTAAAGTTTTGTCTTTTTTTTGAGAAAAAAATCATTCTAAAATATTGAGAAAGGTGACATTTTAGAGAGCGATATAGCCGATCAAGCTGTATGTAACTGATGTGAATGCGGGAAAAAACGTGAGTGAAATGATTTGTTCATGATAAGAGTCTCCGTCTGAACAATCTCATTAGAGGGATCTCATAGATCAGAAAACGCTGCGAGTCTCTCACTGTCATTCGCAGATTTGTGATGTTGTAATGTCGACTTAATTATCCTGACTTTGGCTAGTATCTGAACACTTTCCGTGCCAATATATTTGCCGAATATCTCATAGAATGACGAGCGTCGAAGATCGAATCCACTTTGCAATTATTACCGTACTAGATGGCGCTTCACTGATAGCCAATATTGCAATGTTAGCGGCAATTCGCTCACGGTGAGTGAATTTGGAGGTAATTCCTGCATTACGCCAATTGAGTGAAACATCCACACTTATTTCGATAACTATCATTTTAATACCTTTTTACAAATCATTAATACCGGAAATGCATCTTCATTCAGAACTCCTAAGCGCCTGTCTGAATACGCTATTATTCTCTTTGCAAATACATGTGTTGATTTAGTGGCCGCATTTTGCAGTTGGTTCTGTACTGCGATGTAAGTTATTTACAGCCAGTACCTTAGTGCATTATTTTCGATTTTGTGGCAATACTACGTGCAACTCGATGAACCAACACTTTTTGAAATTCTATTGCAGAGTTGTATACGAGGCGGGTGCGATCACATTCGTCTATATAGGACCGTGCACTATCGCAGGAGCATTGACCTGTCACGCGGCCTTCTGTTAGCTCTTTTTTTTATTTCGTCACTGCAACTTGTTTTTCATTCTTTCATATGTTCCCATACGTAGACTCATCAAAAAATCTATATTTCATTCACATACAGTATCGACCGAAAGTATTCGCACAAAACTTTGATCTCATGTTATTCTTGTACGAGAAGAGATATCGATATGAAATTTTGACATGATATAGTGCATCCATCCCTGCTTCGATATTGAATAACATGGCATGATGATATTTTATGGTATTGCATATGGATGATGCAACTGTTGTCGTGGTTTTTCAAAGACGATTATTTGGTCGGAGGAAATTTTTCATGACACCCTAAATTCAGAGGTGCAAGAGGACACCCAGAGGTCCCCGAGAAAAATTGTAGCATTCCGTTATGCAGCAAACAGCCTGCAGCAGGCTGCAAAAATGGCTGTCGCAAAAGTGAAACTCGGCTTGTAGACTTGCTAGAACCCTGTCCAAGGGCTCAAAATGATTCTCCCAGTGTGCCCAGACATCTCTGAAATTTTGGTAAAGATTGTTCATCATTTGCCTTAATGGCAAAAGAAATTCACTTTTTCGCATACCCCAACTTTGATCATGCAAATCTCCAAGGGTGAATTAGCTAAAAATATGGTTCCTAGTGAGAGTGAGGGGGCGAGGCGAGCATATGCAAAGGGAGAGAGGACACATTTCGAAACAAGGGCGCGCAAGGGATGCGAGCGCACCGTGTAGGAAAAAAATGTTGCTGCTACAAAAACTTGGGCATCTATTCATGGATGGTTTTGGGTCGTTTCTGCACAGGAACCATATTTTTAGCTAATTCGCCCTTGGAGATGTGCATGGTCAAAGTTAGGGTATGCGAAAAAGTGACTTTTTTGTGCCGTGAAGGTAAATGATGAGCAATCTTTACCAAAATTTCAGAGATGTCTGGGCACACTGGGAGAATCATTTTGAGCCCTTGGACAGGGTTCTAGCATGTCTAGAAGCCGAGTTCTACTTTTGCGACAGCGAATTTTGCAGCCTGCTGCAAGCTGTTTGCTGCATTGAATAATAATGCTACAATTTTTCTCGGGGTCCTCTGGGTGTCCTCTTGCACCTCTCAATTTAGGGTGTCATGAAAAATTTCCTCCGACCAAATAATCGACTTTGAAAAACCACGACACCAGTTGCATCATCCTTATGTAATATCATAAAAGATCATCATCCCATGCTATTCGAAATTGAAGCGGGGATGGAAGTACTATATCGTGTTAAAATTTCATGTCGATATCTCATCTGGTACAAGAATGACATGAGATCAAAGTTTTGTGCGAATACTTTCGGTCGATACTGTAATAGCAAAATGTAATATTTGAGATGAAGTAGGGTAATATTGATCTATTCCTCTCATAGCATTATACGTCGACTTGAATATGCAGTCTACTGTACTGATTATGATGTCATTCGCGTATCGTCTTTGGACAGTTCGTAAATCTTCTTCTGTCAGCGTCGGTAACAACTCATTCAAGCTTAAATTATGCGTAATATGTTTGGTTTCCATGATTCCAATGTCAGTTAACAGTGTGAGTTAGTCTAATAATATTCTCTAATCTCTATAGAGCATTGCAGTATGGCTTGTACTTGGCTGGTGCATTTCCGAGCAGCTCATTTAACCATACAAAAAGCGTGCTCAATATGACGGGCCGTGTCCCAAGCACCGAAAATCTTGTTCCACGAATCTCAGCCATTTCTTCGATACTAATTTGTAGTATGGGATTCATCGTGGTCTTTTTCCTTCGCAGAAGTCTAGTGGCAGAATTGGCAAAGATCGTGAGTAGAGTTTGTGAAGCATCTCTCCTTCCGTATTTCCATCGTCCCAAACAGCAATTTGATACTTTGATAAGCGAATATATTAATAGTTATAATGTGAACTGTATTTCGATGATACTATGATGATTTAAAAATCAATAACATGTCTTTCCAGAAATCGTATGTCCATATTACTGAGCGAAAAATTCTTCGTACGCTCACTATACAGATGATTCTTCCCCTTCCATATATTCTCGGAATCTCTATGTGGTTGCTCGATGTGACTGATGTAGTCAAATCTACGGCCCTACGGAGATCAGTGATAATAGTAGGCATATTTCATTTTCAAAATAAAGTGCATGACTTGCTCTACATGCAGCTGGATGTGAAGATGAGAACGCCGAATGCGCCATATGCTGTAAAGGCTGTATATATTCCGACTGTAACTATAGTCTATAGACTGAAAAGGCATAGTTAAATTCCAGGAAATTCAAATGGTTTCGTAACAGGGAAGAAAAAAAACAAAATGCATGCATATGATGGAAGAAGCGACTAAGTCGTATCAAAGCAGAAGTTCGACATTATAATCATAAATGTTTATCGTAATAGTCTAGATATCAATTTCAGGCGGCCAGTTTTGTTCAGCTTCTCACTCCTTTGGTAACCATATACTTTCTTCCGTCATACAGAAGGTAGTCAAAATGTTAATTGAGATTCACGGAAAAGATCTGAATTTCAGGTATATTTTCGACGTATTCGCCTGTTCGCGAAGCTCTAAAGATACGAATTCAAATATGAGAGGAATCGCGATAGAATCGACCACCACAGGGGGGAAGAGGAAATAGAAATCGATTCGGCTAAAAAGTAAATCTAAGGTACTTTTGGGTCCGCTCTATTCGAATTCGGACATTACAGCTCATGAAAGTCATTCGCTGTCGAGAGCTGTCGCCTCAAAATCAAGGTGTTCGGAATTTTTGTTCGAAAAAATTTCACGCGAATTAATGTAACTTTGTTCAAAATTGAGATATCGTCTCATACTTGGAAAAATATGAAAGAGTAAACATTCCTCTACGATTTGAAAACGACCACGTCATTCCTGGCCGATAGGCTGCTGCGCAGCGGTCACTTTTGCAAAAGTTATCGTAATTTGCCAAATCGGAAAAACTAGTGCACCGTTCTCGGGCATATTATAGGGTCATCTATGGAGTTACTTCGCCCAACTTTTCAGCCCGATCGGGCCATGCGAAAAAATGACGCTCTCCATTATGTAATGACCATCTGAGAAAACTTACATTCAAAAATATTTTTTATTCCAATTTCGGGCTCCAATGAAACAAAAAATGGTAAAAGTTGATGGAAATTGTGTTTCCAAACGTGTGGGCTCTATACCCCACAACTGAAACACGAAAACACATGGTTTTTTTGAAAAACAAATTAAACATATTTTAAGTAGTGTATCTGGTGCAGATACACTCTAGTAATATTTTGTCTATCTGAAATTACTTTTCTAACATTCATGGGGTGCTATAATGTCACAACAATCTCATTTATCCACTGTATCGCAAGCGCTATAAAGTTTCGACGATAAAGCACTTGTGATTGTTTTCTAACGTGTCTATCTTGTGAAGGCATTCGACATACTTGCTTCAAATATTCCTAAAGACTATTATTTCAGAACGTCTGTATGTCTGTCTCTTTGTTTGTGTGTCCGTCTGTGTGTCCGTGTGTCCGTGTTTCCGGGCAAATATCTCGCGAACGGAGAGAGCTATCGACTCAGTTCCTTCGCCATCACATGCATCTCCTCAAGAGTAACTTGCTCATTTTTTTTAAAAATTCCATGGCCAAGGCGCTTGCTTTCGATTCCAAAAATCCCAAGTTCGACCCCCGCCGCGGGCAAACCTTTTGCCCCATTTTTCGCAAGGACCAGAAGCTCTCCTAACGCGTTTTGAGTAGCGTGAAACACTTTTCAACCATTTTTTTGGCAAGTTTTATCGTGAAAAATCTAAATTTTCGAACTATCGCCGATATCACAGAGGAGCGTGTCGGGATTACAGGAAACGTGTTTTGCGATGTCAAAAACGTGAAAAAAATCGAAATTTGCGAGCTTTTGCCAGACACGGGGAGTGCCTGGAATCTCAGGAAGAGTATTTGCGATGTCAGAAATGAAAACACTGAATGAAAACGATTGAAACGAATGATAGTTGTCCAAAAAACGATTGAAACGAATGATAGTTTTATGCATTAGATGTCTCCGTTATCAAAGGATTAGTAATATTATCTTCCTGGCCACACTTAGCGAGGATTCCGACACGCTCCTCTGTAATATTGGCGAAAGATCGAAAAATATTTCTATTTTTCACGTTAAAACTCGGCAAAAAAGGTTGAAAAGTGTTTCACGTTACTTAAAACGCGTTAGGAGAGCTTCTGATCCTTGCGAAAAAATGCGGCAAACGATTTGCCCGCGGCGAGGAGTCGGAGTGCCGGATCGGAAGTCCGGAGCGCAATCCACTTGGCTACGGATTTGGTCAATTAGATTTTGTAAAATGTTAAAGGTATTCTTTTCTGTGATCATATGCAAAAGGAAGAGCGAACTTGAAGAAATATATTTGAAAAATGCTAGAGAAAAAATGTCCGTCAAGCGAACGGAAAAAAAACAGACACACAAAGAAAAACAAACAAACAAACAAAAAAAACTAACAGTCTGACATTTCAATTTCCTAGTATTGGAGGAAGATTTGAAGCAAGTATGTCGAATGCCTTCTCAAGATAGACACGATAAAGTTAGAAAAAAATACCATTTGCATTATCGTCAAACTTTGTGACACTTGCGATACAGTGGATAAATGAGATTGTCGTGATATCATATCACCCCATTAATGTTAGAAACGTTATTTCAGATATAAAAAAATATTACAAGAGTGTATCTGAAACAGATGCACTTCTTAAAATATGCTTTATTTATTTTTCAAAAAACCATGTGTTTTTGAGTTTCAGTTGTGGAATATAGAGCCCACACGTTTGGAAACACAATTTCCATAAACTTTCATCAATTTTTGTTTCACTGAAGCCCGAAATTGGAATAAAAAATATTTTTGAATGTAAGTTTTCTCAGATGGTCATTACATAATGGAGAGCGTCATTTTTTCGCATGGCCCGATCGGGCTGAAAAGTTGGGCGAAGTAACTCCATAGATGACCCTATAATATGCCCGAGAACGGTGCACTAGTTTTTCCCATTTGGCAAATTACGATAACTTTTGCAAAAGTGACCGCTGCGCAGCAGCCTATCGGCCAGGAATGACGTGGTCGTTTTCAAATCGTAGAGGAATGTTTACTCTTTCATATTTTTCCAAGTATGAGACGATATCTCAATTTTGAACAAATTACATTAATTCGCGTGAAATTTTTTCGAACAAAAATCCCGAACACCTTGATTTTGAGGCGACCGCTCTCGACAGCGAATGACTTTCATGAGCTCTAATGTCCAAATTCGAATAGAGCGGACCCGAAAGTAACTTCGATTTACTTATTAGCAGAATCGTAGACTTAAATTTTCTATTTCCACCAGCCGGTCGATTCTATCGCGATTCCTCTCATATAAGAGTACTAGTATATCTTATTTCTTCAAAAGTTCAATTTTATTTTTCAGACTACTGGAACAAATATTTCATTGGCATATACACGCTAGTCAAGGACCAATTGAATATATAAAGCCGTTGTTTTTGTCCAAACTGTATGTTGCAATACATAATGTTCAGTTTGTAATATTGTACGTCTTCCTGACTCCGAGTTTTGTTTTGTTCTCATAAAAACAAGTTGTGAGAACATTCTACAATACAGAAAAAATGCATACTATTATTTGTTGAATATTAGTTTGTTAGTGTGAATATTGTTGAACTTTGCCTTTATACACTTAGTGCTTCAGTCTACTTCGCTTTTAATAATATCGTGCGGGCGCATTTGCTTACATTTAGCTCATCCTTACGAGGCTCAGACTCTGGGATGAATCTGGAATAAATTAACGATAAATCTGTTATAGCTTTAAATAGAATAAGATTATGAAAATGCCCACCCATAATTGCAGATAAGAAAGTTCCACACAACTGCTGTTGAGAGTTACGTTCATGCGAGTGTCATTTAGTATGACAATTTATTTGAATAGAAATTAAGATATTTTATGGCTCTTTGCCAATAGGGCATTGATCGTTTGCTCATCATGAAAAACCAAGGGGGAACGTTAGTTAATGAATTATGTATCAAAATCAAACTTCATTTCAAAAATCAAACATAAACATGCTATCGGCGAGCAATTATTTTAAAAATGAAGAAGACATTTTGGAAATGATTATTGTCGTTGTTTTCCAATTGTAATTATCATGATAACATAAAACGTCCTCGAGTACGTCCTACAGAAGTTTTAATTAGAGATATGAATGGAAACCTTCCGAGTGCCCAAATTTAATGATATTTTTGATTTATTTCTAAAATATTGAGAATGTGTTGGAAATTTGGATGGCGAGATATGAGATCTAGATCTATGTTCTAGAAATATTCAAGAGACAAATAATTTCTCGAGGATTAGACATCACAGTAATTATAAAATCATTCATTTTTTATCCACAACAATCACATTAGATCTCATTACTTAGCTCTCATTGATCAGAAAACGCTGAGACTTTCACCGGCATGTAATGGAGGTGTATAATAATATTTAATGTTTATCATGCAATTTACAGAGCAAGTTGCAATATAAATTTGAGGCTAAGTGAAAATAACGGCATACATGAGATAGGATGTCACATGTAGTGACAAAGAAGGTGTTCTCAGAATAGCTGAGAGAAAGAGATAGCATTTGATGGGGTAGATATGTGTCTAACGCAAAGATTGTAAATTAATGTGTTTGATGCAGTTCGAGAAAACATTGATACTACTATTGCTTGTAGGATATTATAGTGTAGACTATTCCAGTGCAATCCACATCGAAAACAGTATCTGAACGTCTTTCGCGCCAATTTAAAAAAAAGACCGATTTTTAATCATAGAACTATCAGCATCGAACATCGACTTCGCTTCGCAATTATCATATGATTTATATATCATAGAACAAATGTGAGAATATGCGTGTGGAAATATATTTTTTCTCGGGAAAAATCATTGTGAACAAAAACAATCGAACAAAGCATTTAGTCGTTATTAAAATATAGCCGATGTGATACAGCACTGGCATGATATTAATTTAATTAATTTGATTTTGAAAATATATATAATTTATTCCCATTTTCTAGTTGTCTTTGGTATAACAGGAATATTCTTGTATGTTATATCTAAAATATTATAGTGTATGCACTACACACATGTTTTGTTGTCGGGTTTTTATTACCACCTATGTTTTCGATATTTTCTTTGATACGCTGGCAAACGCATGAATGCGCTTGAGGCTAGCCATATCTCAACACATCACTAATGCTCTTTGACACTTTACCAATGTTCGACGCGTTGGAAAATAAGTCCGAAAACCTCTCGGTGTCTCGTAGAATGGTCGACGACGAAGATCGACTTCACATCGGTTTCATAACCGTTTTGGATTTCGCTGGGATCTTAGCCAATCTGATTCTTATCGCCACAATTCGATCGCGGTTAGTACTCTGAGCGCAAATTTGGTAGGAGAAAGATTCTCCAAGGTTCCGCTTCTTAGAAAACAGTTATCCTATCCTCATTCCACGCGCTCTCTCTCACCGAAGCACCGCGCTCACCAAAACGAGAGAGTGCGTGGATTTGGGAGGTTGGGGGACCGTTCCCCTAGATACTTTGTTCTCTGCGTGGATTCGGAGGACTTATGATGGAGAGACAAGTTGCTGTTTTCGGAATCTGCTATTTCGACAACAATAAATTGCCGTACAAATAGCACTAACTAGAGATATTTGTAAAATCTTTTAATAATTCATACACAATACCCGAAAATGCATGTCCACATCAGAACTCCCAAGCGCCTGTCTGTGTACGCTGTGATTCTGTTTGTAAATGCATGTGTCGATTTGATGGCAGCATTATTCAGTTGGCTCGGAACAGTGACGTAAGCGATTTACAGTCACAATCAGCTTACGAGAGGTATCACCAGAGATTGCAGGAAGGTCGGAACAATTTTCGAAAAAATATTTTTGATTTCGACCAAACTTTTTTGTGAGAGTACCCAGGAGACAAGAATTCGATCAATCCGGGTCGCAGGTCTCAGAGCCGTCTTTTATGAATTCTCCGGTTCTGATGCCGGAATCCTCATAACTTTCTTCAAAATTGAGCTAGAAAGCTCACGTAGGGCTCAAAATGTGCGGAAAAATTAGCCGACCGATTTTTCTGTTGGTGATGAGTGCGTACCTGGCTGACCCAGAAAGTTATCTGAATAAATGTGATTTTGTGAAGTTTCCAAAAATCATAACATATTTTCGATGGTCGAACCCAAGAGTTTTCTGTACAGAATATGAAAGAGCATGCACACATTAGTTATATAAAAAATTAAAATCGATAAGAAAGGGGCCCCTTTCTAGGCGAAAAATAGCTCTGAAACCAAAAAAATGTGAAATTTTTGAATTTTTGGAAAAATCGATTATTTTAAAATCGCCCCAAATATATTTTTTCGAAGACCCTGAGTAGTATTGTGCACGGAAATTTTTTTTTTCGAAAGACAATATATGCATACTACATCACAATAAAATAATAAACTTCTTCAAAATTTTAATCGATTTTGACTCGATTTTACATTTTATCGTGAAACAGTGCGCATATATTGTCATTCGAAATAATTTTTCCCGAACACAATACTACTCAGGGTCTTCGAAAAAATATATTTGGGGCGATTTTAAAATAATCGATTTTTCCAAAAATTCAAAAATTTCTCATTTTTTTTGTTTCAGAGCTATTTTTCGCCTAGAAAGGGGCCCCTTTCTTATCGATTTTAATTTTTTATATAACTAATGTGTGCATGCTCTTTCATATTCTGTACAGAAAACTCTTGGGTTCGCCCATCGAAAATATGTTATGATTTTTGGAAACTTCACAAAATCACATTTGTTCAGATAACTATCTGGGTCAGCCAGCTACGCACTCATCACTAACAGAAAAATTGGTCGGCTAATTATTCCGCATATTTTGAGCCCTACGTGAGCTTTCTAGCTCAATTTTGAAGAAAGTAATGAGGATTCCGGTATCAGAACCGGAGAATTCATAAAAGACGGCTCTGAGACCTGCGACCCGGATTGATCGAATTCTTGTCTCCTGGGTACTCTCACAAAAAAGTTTGGTCGAAATCAAAAATATTTTTTCGAAAATTGTTCCGAAAGCTGGATTTTTCCTGCAATCTCTCGTGATACCTCTCTTACAATGAATCTCTATCGATTCCCTAACACCGCTACCTCATTGAAACGCGTCCTCGTTTGAATTGTTGTTACAGAGTCTTATATGAAGGTGGAGTGGTAACATTCGCCTATATCGGACCGTGCATTCTGGCAGGAGCATCAAGTTGCCATGCGGCTCTTGGTTAGCACTTATTTGTTAATAAAAAAATTAATTTTGAATGTTGCTTCTACATTTTTTCCTCTTTTATACATTCCCAGAAATGATCAATCGAAATCTCACAGCAATGCACGTCAACATGGTTATGCAATCTATGATGCTGCTCATGATATCATTTGCGTATCGCCTTTGGACAGTTCGTCATTCCTCTTCAACTATCGTCGGCAATAATTTAACCAAGCTCAAATTAACTGCAGTCTGTATGGTTGCCCTGATTCCAATGTCAGCTAACAGTGTGAGTTCTAAAATCAATATTCTCAGATCTATATAAATCATTTCAGTTTGGCTTCTTCTTGTCCGGAACATTTCCGAGTTCGTCTAGCATGACACAGAGTGTGTACAATATGACAGGCCGCATCCCCAGTACCGACAATCTCCTACCACGCATTGCATGCGTTTCTACCATTCTAATGTGTTCTATTGGATTTATCGTGGTGTTCTCGCTCCGCAGAAGTCTAGTTGCAGAATTGGCTAAGATCGTGGGTAGTGTTTGAGAAGCCTGTCTCAATGCGTACATCAACCGACCCAACCAGTAATTGCATGATTATCTCTATCCGTCTTTTTTTAAAAAAAAATGTCAATACGTCGATTGAGAAATTCATATTATTGCGTTACAGAAAATGCCAGCTCACAAGACTGAACGGAAAATTCTTCGTACACTCACTCTGCAAATGATGCTACCTCTTGTATATATTCTGGGAATCTCTATGTGGTTTCTTGATGTAACTGGCGTGATCAAATCTACGGCTCTACGGAGATCAGTGATAACAGTTGGTCTATTTTATATTTCAAAATAACGCCAAAATAACGCCCTAGATTAGTTCCAGTGGAATACCTAAGCCGAGAGTATTTATCATTAATTCGTAATATTCCATTTGAATATTTGAATTACATTATAATGTAAAAGGAGTATGCAAAATGAAAAAAATGTAATAATTACACAGCGCGCGAACTCTCTTAAATATAAGAGAGTCGTTCTCTGACATGTGACACTCATGTAAACTGGCTCTTATATATAAGAGAGTTGACTCTCTTATATGAGAGAATATCTGAGTCGATTGAGATTCTCTCTACAGTGGCCGTACAAGCAAAACCTAACATATGCTGAAAAGTTGTCCCTAGGGTAAACTTTGACCGTAGAGACCGAGAATGGACACGAGAAGTTGCATAGATCAAACCCGGCTGAGATATGTTTCACTTTTTTTTTTAAATTGATTTTTCAACTTTGCTTAGACGAGTCCAAACCCCTTACCTAGCTATATTTTCTGAAAGCTCTCGTTCCAAGGAACATTTTTTTATGTTATGAATACGATTGTAACTCATCGGAGAAAAAAAATACGATTTTTCGGAGATTGAAATTTAAAAATTCGGTATTCAATCGTTGCCCATAGCACTTCTAACTAATTCCATTCGATTGCGCGTGCAAATTTACCCCCGTATACTTTAAATGAGCAAAATCGAAGTGATGGTTCGCATTTAAAAATGCAAGTGAACATGGGTACCGCGAGGCTACCGCGACGCAGCACGCGACGCGTGCCACAATGGAGTAAAGAACTATGCTGCTTTCGGTGTTAATATTACAAATTAAATATGAAAACACATTTACCCATCAAAATTCACCCCGAAATTGGCAAGAAAATTTACTTTTCAACAAATTCCGAAAATTGGATTTTTATATATTTCAAATAATTTGTAGATGTGGTGTCGATGTGAAAAGAGCTCAAAACACATTCCAACAATTTTTGGATTATGGGAGATGTTCCTGGAACCTATTACTAGCCATGCGTTGGGTAGATTCAGCCCGAAACACTTGCTACTTCATTTTCCTTCGTGGCAACAAACACATGATCGACGTGAATATGCAAATTTATGATTATTCATGCTTAATGAACTTCAGTACACTCTGAAATACAAATTTTTAATACTTTCTGCAATAATAAAGTGAATCTCACTCGACTCACATAGTCTCTCATATTTAAGAGAGTTGAACTCTCTTATATTCGAGAGAGCCTTCTCTCGTTTTGTCCCGCTCTCGGGTTGCTCGCTGGTTGGTACCCCGCCCCTTCCTTCATTCACTCCCTTTGGCTACCGTAATCCAATTGAAATATTGATCTGTTGTGATGCTGTGTACAACAAGATACATTGATTTATAAGGAAAATATTTATATGACAGGAATCGCGAGAGACTCGAGCTCATCGGCCATGACCGGGACATAAAAAATTTTGATTTTTGATTTGGCTGAAAACATAGCACAAGGTACTACAAACCTCCCTCTATCGAATAGCGCTTTCACATTTTTTTTCAAAAAATTCGTTTTCGCTTTTTTTTTTCAACACAAATCAACCTGGTGAGTCGGGAACTTTTTCGAGAAATAGTAAAGTTTGAAAAATCATAAATATCTTCAACGTGTAGATAGATATCCGCGGTTTGGTGCGTTAGATAGACAAATGACTCGGCTTGTTTACCAACCGCCCGAAGTCATTCTTGGATGATGCGCAGATGCGGGGTGGTTGCTTTTGCAAAATTTGAGCTAATTTTCTTAAAAGTCAAAACTACTGGTTCCCTCTATGCGCGCTCTGGTGAGCATGGTTGACGCTCACTGCAACATTAAAATGGGCCGAATCGGGCCATGCATTCTAAAGATGCACGCGATTTTGTCAGGTCGGTCAAATATAATTAATGGCCGCGAACATCAATTCTGGCCCATTTGTCGTGAAAACTATCGCAAACTATTAAAAAACAATAATCATGTTCTTTGTGGCATTTTTTATTGATTTATTTTTCGAGTAAAAAAATTGAAAAAAAATCGGTGTCGATTTTTGGATTTGCGGTATTTCGATTATTTTGAAGTCGATATGTTTCTTATAAGGTTTCATATTATTAGTTATGTACGCTGGTGCAGGATGTTTCTGTAATTCCTTCAGCAAATATATTTTAACCACTGAATCTACACCTAAAATGCGAAATTTGTCTTCCACTATTATATCAGGTTCAATTTAGGGTGGCTAATAGCAGTACAGTACTGCAGTGCACTTGAGTCTCCTGTGTACTGAAGTACTTGAATTTGAGGAAACAAAATGTATCGATACACTCGGAAAAGCGAGAGTGATGTACTGAAATGTACTGTGTACTGCAGTACACGCTCTCCCTCAACGCGTCGTGTACTAGCAGTACACAGTGCATTGGCAGTACACGGCGCGCGTGCACTGCAGTGCACAGTGCATTTCAGTACATCAGTCTCGCTTTTTCGAGTGTATCGATACACCGGTGTACTACCTAGTGCACGTACTGAGAATGCACTGTGTATCGATACTGCACTGATTTCGCCACCCTAGTTCAATTCCTTCCATACTTCATCATGGAATTCCTCATTATAGGTAGACCAATTTCCTTCTTGGAAGTGAATGTCTATCTGTTCGTAGAAAAGAGTTACAGAGCCTAGAAACTCGATTATTATGCGAAAAGCGCGTGCTCTAGCTTCTCTAGCACTCTCTCAATTCCCTACGCTCTCTCACCTGCGTTCAGACCCCGAGCTGGGCAGAAATCTTTTGCAAAGCTTCTGTGTTATCGAAATCACGTGAATTCAGCCCACAAAAATTGGTGGTGGATCAGAGGAGTCTTTGCAAAAGATTTCTGCCCAGCTCGGGGTCTGAACTCAGGCGAGAGAGCGTGTGGAATTGAGAGAGTGCTAGAGAAGCTAGAGCACGCGCTTTTCGCATGATAATCGATTTTCTAGGCTCTGTAACTCTTTTCTACGAACAGATAAACATTCACTTCCAAGAAGGAAATTGTTCTACCTATAATGAGGAATTCCATGATGGAGTATGGAAGGAATTGAACCTGTTCTAATAGTGGAAGACAAATTTCGCATTTTAGGTGTAGATTCAGTGGTTAAAATATATTTGCTGAAGGAATTACAGAAACATCTTGCACCAGCGTACATAACTAATAATATGAAACCTTATAAGAAACATATCGACTTTAAAATAATCGAAATACCGCAAATCCAAAAATCGACACCGATTTTTTTTCAATTTTTTTACTCGAAAAATAAATCAATAAAAAATGCCACAAAGAACATGATTATTGTTTTTTAATAGTTTGCGATAGTTTTCACGACAAATGGGCCAGAATTGATGTTCGCGGCCATTAATTATATTTGACCGACCTGACAAAATCGCGTGCATCTTTAGAATGCATGGCCCGATTCGGCCCATTTTAATGTTGCAGTGAGCGTCAACAATGCTCACCAGAGTGCGCATAGAGGGAACCAGTAGTTATGACTTTTAAGAAAATGAGCTCAAATTTTGCAAAAGCGACCACCCCGCATCTGCGCATCATCCAGGAATGACTTCGGGCGGTTAGTAAACAAGCCGAGTCATTTGTCTATCTAACGCACCAAACTGCGGATATCTATCTACACGTTGAAGATATTTATTATTTTTCAAACTTTACTATTTCTCGAAAAAGTTCCCGACTCACCAGGTTGATTTGTGTTTCACGTGAAAACGATTTTTTTATAAAATTCTGAAAACGCTATTCGATAGAGGGAGGTTTGTAGTACCTTGTGCTATGTTTTCAGCCAAATCAAAAATCATAAATTTCTATGTCCCGGCCATGCTCGAGTCTATCGCGATTCCTGTCATATAGAAGTTTGCATTTTCGACTCGCCGCTACGCACCCTTTCTATATATATATTTATGCGTGTTCAAAGAAAACGCGGTTACAAATAGAAAGAGGAAAACGATAAAATGGGAGAAGAATGTACGATAACGTAGTGAGATCATGAGAGGTCGGGGGTCATGTATGAAGTTCGATCATGCAGAGAAACTGATTTGATTACCGGGTTTTGAGAAAAGCCTAGCCGCTCTGGGAAAGAAACTATGGTGTCTATAGTTGGCATGTGAGCCAGCATTAGCAAAATTTATTCCATTTCTTGTGTAATAATAACTGAAATGATGTGGTTTGAGTTTAGAGATTTTGTATTTGCCTCTCAGAAGATTCATGGCTGTCTTCAAATCTATCGCTTCTCTACGCTTTTCTAATTTGTCTAATCCTAATTTCTTATTCCTTTCCGCTACTTTCGGGATAGTTTCTCGCGTCATATTGTAGCAACGCATGAAAAGTCGGCGAGTGAAATAATTCTGTACTTTTTCGAGTACCTTTTTGTTTTGGATCATGTAGGGGTTAAATACAGTGGACGCACTTTCTAGGATGGGTCTTATGTATATCGAGTAGGCTTTCACGAGGATTTCAACATTTTTCGTTCTGAGTGCTCTGAGTATAATGTGACAGGCTGTTTTGCCTTTCATTGCAGTTGTTCTACAGTGCTTAGTGAAAGTAAGTGTTTTCTCAATTATGAACCCTAGATCTTTTACTTCGACGTTCTGGGCTAATTTGGAAGTGCCGATACTGTATATCTTTTTGGTATTGGCCCGTCCTAAGTGAAGTGAGCTGCATTTATGTGATGCTAGGGGGAGCTGCCACTCTGCAGACCAATTTGATATACTATCAATAGCATTTTGTAGTGGGACAGAGGAATCACTCTTTTTGAATGCTCGATATATTTTTATGTCATCTGCATACATTCGTGCAATGACACCATTGTTTTGTACGAGGGATGGTATTTCGGAAGTGTATATTAGGAAGAGCAATGGTCCAAGCACAGAACCTTGTGGGACTCCACTAGAGACGGGATGG
This sequence comes from Pristionchus fissidentatus, assembly GCA_036245785.1. Classification (NCBI taxonomy): domain Eukaryota; kingdom Metazoa; phylum Nematoda; class Chromadorea; order Rhabditida; family Neodiplogasteridae; genus Pristionchus; species Pristionchus fissidentatus. Next base: position 11,055,566 of record BTSY01000004.1, read on the forward strand.
GGGGTTGATAGTTTTTCACGTACTCTGACTTGGAAAGTCCTATCATTTAAGTATCCTGATATCCAACTAACTGTTTTCGAGGAGAGACCAATATTTCCCAATTTTAATTTTAGTTTGGGATGGGAGACTCTATCGAACGCTTTCGCAAAATCGGAATATATAACGTCCACTGGTTCTCCGTTACTAATGGATGTTGTCCAATATTCAAGCGCATCAAGCATTTGTAATTCGCGGGACCTCTTCTTTCGGAAACCGTATTGTTCATCGGGGAATATGTTCTGTTTTCGCAGTGGTCTATGACATACTTGCATAAAAGGCGCTCAAATACTCTACAGAAAAGCGACGTAATCGAGATCGGCCTGTAGTTTAAGGGGTCAGAAAAAGGAGGAGATTTCTTTACGGGACCTATGACTTACTCGCTCGGATAGTCGAAGTTCCTCGCTGCCGTGGGAAAAGTTGCACGATGTTCTCATGGAGCACGAGCTGCAATGCAAAAATAAATAATTCAATTTTTCAAAAATTTTGGCGCTTATTCGAATTCGAAATGAGATACCGTACCGCTCCTCCAGCCACTGCGTGCACATGCGCGTCTTGTATTTGGATGGCATCAGAGCGGGAATTTGGATTCACGGGTGTAGAGGGACGACGCTGTAGAAATGGGGATTACGGTAAAAAAAAACAAATGTTTTAGAACACAGCTACCAGTACAGATACAATAACCAGAGATCAGCCAACAACGTAACTACCGTAGTCCCCTATCAATTGCCATACCAGTCCAGGGGGTGCTCCATGAACAAATCAGGCGATGATTGGTGAGAGCTTTGCGAGATATCGTCGAGGTTGGGAGGAATCATGTCCGGGTCAGCCGACATCATTCTGAAATTTGTCAATAATGGTTTGCTTGACCGCACCCCTTCCACATACCACGGCTGGCCTATTGATGTGCTGCTGGTGTTGCATGTGCAGCGGACGCTGGTGCATCATTTAGCCATTGGTCGGATCTTGGAACATCATCGGCAGCAGGGGTTGATGCAGCTGTCTCTCGTAGCCATTTGGAGCCATGCCGTAATGCTGTGACATCTGAAATGAGGAGACAATTACCACTCTGGGCAATCACCGGCGATAATGACCACTCTGACTTTGTTCTGGTTTTTCAGCGCAGCTTGTGCGCGCGATTCCAATTCCACAAGCTGCGCGCGGGATTTTGCCAGACGCGCGCCGCATTCTTCAAGCTGCGCGCCTTTCCGTTCGGGGCCTTTCAACAAAACGCGCGATGCGCGCACTATTGGTGTAGGGTGCGGCGCCTCGCGCGTCGAACCCTACATCAATCGTGCGCACAAGCTGCGCTGAAAACCCGAAGTGCGACAATAGCACTGCGCAGCTGCGTGTACTTAGCCGATTTTCCTCCACACTCACCTGTATGTGCATGACGTGCATGGGATCATAGACGGATTGCAAGCGGTGAGTGCGGCCAGAGAGGCGGGCTCCTCGCTGGGAAGAGAGGTGTGTGCAGAGAGGTCCGGCGCGAGGCTTAAATGGTGCAGATTACGGTAGGCACACCACGAAAACGGCAAGAGTTGAAATTTTCACTGCGTGCACATGGTCGGCGTTTCTCACCTGGCTGGAGCTGCCGTTGCTCGCAGTGCTGCTGGCGCCGGGTGTCTGTTGGCTGCTGCTGTTGCTACAGAGGCAGCATGGTCTGGCCGGAGAGAGACATGGCTGTGAACGCTGCCTCGGGCTGCAAACACATACTTTAGCCCAAATTTCCATTGCGTGAGCCAGTTCGGCGTTCGATAAATCAGACAAATGACAACTCACCGGCTGGTAGTACATGGGCGCAGGGGCGTATGAGTAGTCATCTGCGGGGCAGTCGCCAGGAGGCCCAGCTGCGTAGTAGACCACCTGCTGGTGGGGCTGCATGGGCAGCACGTAGCCATTGGAGTCTCAGGCGGAGCCACAGTGCGCCTGCGCCTGGTAGGAGCCGGGCGCATACTGGGCGGAGGGCGCGGCGCCAGCAGGAGCACCAGGCGCGTAGTAGTACTGAAATCAAGACTATTCAAAGCTAATTTGAAACCTAGTCCTTTAATAGCCTTTGGAACGGTATGAGGATGTGCGACGCGTATTTAGTGGCCGTCGCCGCGATAGACTTATTTTTAGCTGTGAACGGGGCGCATACTTAACGGCCAATGCAGTGCCGCTCGCGTATTAAGCGGCGAACGCGGCGCCGGGCACGTATTGATCGGCGAGCGCGGTGTGCACTAAACGAGGAACGCGCGGCGCAAGCGTATGTGCGGGCCACTCCTTTCTGCTCTTCTCACTAGTTTCAGTTAGCGAATGTAACAAAAGCTTGCGCTGATCGTCTCCTAACATGCAAAAAAGAATTTAGAAAAAAATAAGCGAGCAAACCTTGTCGTCCATCTTTGGCGGTCTCCCACATCGTCTTCGCAGCATCTTCGTTGTCGCCGTCGCAGCTCAACACATCAGTTACAATATTAACGTCGATAGGTAACACAAAAAAAAACTGAAAATTGAGTGAAAAGTAAAATTAGAACTTTTTTAATAGCTACAGTATGACGACGACCGGTAAATGAAAAGCGACACAAACAATCGCGAACTGAATATTCAAGAGAACGATTCTCTTATATTCAAGAGAATTCTCATAGATATCAACTTGCTTATATTTGAGATAATTCCCTTTCTCTTAGAGAATACTTCTCTAAGAGAATTGGACTAGAGAACGGTTCTCTTAGAGAGTTCGCGCTCTGTGTACTTTGAAACGTAATGTTAGCTATTATGATTGCAATTAATTTCGTTCCGATTGTTGTTTCTTCCAAAGATACAAACATTTCCAACAAAAAAATTGTTTGATTTCTATCCCAACAATCATATCATTCGAAGGAGAAAGGTGACAGGAATGCATCACTAGCTTGCTTCAGGTACGGTGCAGGGGGAACCCGGTAGCTTGCTTCAGGTACGGTCCAGGCCTCGGTAGTCGGCTCCAAGTACGGTCCAGGGAGAGCTTAGGATGTTGGGGAATCTTAATCGCTAGAAAGAGTACTGGCTTATTCCGTTGCAAAAAGCTCGTGAGGCTGAGAGCGATCGAAAAAAGTTGCCACTACGCCACTTCGTGGCTCCGTGGCAACTTTTTTCGATCGCTCTCAGCCTCACGAGCCTTTCTCAACGGAAACGCAGGATACCGTATGTTGATTTCCTTGGCGTGATCGAACACGTTTCTGACATCGCAAAACACTTTTCCCGCGATTCTCCACGCTCCCCGGTTCATTTGGGAACTTTTTGAAATTTTCAATTTTCCACGTTAAAACATGTTAGAACACGTTCAGACAGGTTTCTGACATCGCAAAATACTTTTCCCGCGATTCTCCACGCTCCCCGGTTCATTTGGGAACTTTTTGAGATTTTCAATTTTCCACGTTAAAACATGTTAGAACAAGTCCAGACACGTTTCTGACATCGCAAAACACTTTTCCCGCGATTCTCCACGCTCCCCGGTTCATTTGGGAACTTTTTGTGATTTTCAATTTTCCACGTTAAAACATGTTAGAACACGTTCAGACAGGTTTCTGACATCGCAAAACACTTTTCCTGTGATCCCCTACGCTCTGCGCATCAATTGGGCACTTTTCGAAATTTTCGGTTTTTCACGTTAAAACGTGTTAGAACGCGTTCAGACACGTTTCTGACATCGCAAAACATTTTTCCTGTGATCCCCTACGCTCTGCGCATCAATTGGACACTTTTCGAAATTTTAGATTTTTCACGTTAAAACTCGGCAAAACGGGTGGAAACGTGTTTCACGTTGTTCAAAAACATGTTATGACCACTTCTGACATTTGCGAAAAATGCGGCAAAAGGTTTGCCCGCGGCGGGGGTCGAACCTGGGGGGTCTCGGATTCAAAGTCTGGCGCGCTACCGACTTGGCCATGAAATTAGCGCATTTTTCTTTTTAAATTTTGAAAGGTTTTCTGGTCAGTTATCATATGCAAAAGGTTCTGAGAAGATAGAGCGAATTTGAAGCGATTTATGGCGAAAATGAAAAAATGTCTGTCACGCTGCAACAAAAAAAAACATACAGACAGACAGACAGACAGACACAATCATTTCCTATAAGTGGAGGAATTTGAAAATTTATGTAATTATCGCTATGTAAGATTGGTATTACTTTATGCAAACACACGTCAATGCGAATTCCATTGAAAAATGTGTGAATATTTTTGACCTTTACGTTGTCATATGCGTCTCTGTCTACTTCGCTCTCAATGATATAGTGCGAGAAGTTTTGACTAGCTTATGATTGCTCCTAAAGACGCTTGGACGAGTGTGGAATAAATCGATGATAAAACTGTAATATACTTGAGTTGAAAAAAAATATTATGTAAATTCTAAGCACACCCATCAATGCAGAACGCGAAGTGCCACGCAACTGTCGTAGAGAGGTAAATTTCTGCAAATTTTGTTGTTTTCCAAAATATGTTTTCTAAATAAATAAAATAGATATTCACCGAAAGGTGTAGTGGTGCGAGGAGTTACATAGGAGAACACATAAAACAATATGACGTCCGGGAAACTTTGGGCGAATGCCTGAGGTAGGTAACCGTGAGATAAGACGCGGAGTAACATACCTGGACAGCTAGGGACACTTCCACCGGTATTCTCAATATCTCTATTCTTCTCCATTTTTTTGTTCCTTGTTAATTTCGTTGCCAGTTTTTACGAGATAGACATACCTTTATGCCAGGCATCAAGAAAGCGGCAACTACATAACTCATTTCATATAATTACTTTGCTTATATTTTTATTCACCTGTTTGCGGTAGTGTCTGAGACGAATAAGTGTCCCGACGTCCAGAATAAATGTAAGAACATAGTCAATCTCACACGACCGAATGTTCAGATAGCTAAAATATCATACTGTCAGACAAAGTAGAAAAACAGCTTCTTTATAATCAACAAGTTGTTCGCATTTTTGAAACGTACAATGTGTATGTGAGTCCTCGTTCTGTCTGCGCAAAATTCCAGTACATTGCCAAGCGATCGTAAGAGAAATTGACGTCATACAATGTAAATATTAGGATTGGTAATATTTTCATCGATTGGTACATTGAGCGCAAGTTTGCTAGGAAAACGGTTTGCCAATGTTTCGTTTCTTGGAAAACGTTTGCCACACTCCTCACTCCGCACACTCTCTCGTGTGCGGAGAGAGTGTGCGGGGTGAGGAGAGTGGCAAACGTTTTCAAAGAAACGAAACCTTGGCAAAGCAAACTTTTCCTACTTGCCACTCTGTGTAAGCTTACGAATGAGGTAAGGTATGTTCTGAATTGATGACAACAGAAGGAGCGCAAGCAACATTCCAATGGTACGAGACTCCGTTTGCGCCTTGTAGCTGTAGATTGGGAAGGCAGTGGCGATAAAACGATTGACATATTTGGCCGAGCCATCGGTTCAAGTGTTTTTAAAGAATTGAATAGCAAGCGTACGTATCCAATGTAACGACTCAACTGAGCATCCTTCGCAAATGCAGGATAGTCCGGCATTGAATACCTACAACGAACAATGTTGGGTGCAACATAATAATAATAATAATAATAATATTTATCAGTGTCGCTTTAGGGGCGCTGATCAAGATGGGGGGTTTCGTATAGGTTTCAGACGTGGTCGATGGTCTTCTTTAGAATGATTCATTTTGTCTAGAGTTGAGCATCGGGGTCGGTCTTCTTTCCATATCACAGCTTGACGTTGAAGATTCTGCGTTCGAAGAAAGAGGGATAGCGCTTGCTTTCTTGAATTTGCGTCAACAAAACTCAAATCATCAATCTCAGAAGGAGATTCATCGAGTCTAATATAGAACCTGAGGGACCAACCATCTTATTTAGTCATACCCATCACACGGTGACAAGTCCGGCTTGGATGGGGATTCCGGTCTTGTTGAGTAGTCGATGACATAGGCAAAGGGAATTGAAGGGAAAACCCCCTCTCCATCAGAGAGAAATGGAGAGGGACCGCTCGCGACGTCTGACAGACTCGGCAATGGGTGCAACATAGGAAAAACTAAAATGGCGATAGGCAAGTAACAATTACATTCCAATTTACACAAGACTGAGTGTTCTTCCTTTTGATCTTGCTTTTCCCGGGAACACTAAGTTGAACGTACCCGGGGAACAACACAAACAATGAAGAAAGCAGGAAAACATTTTTTAAAGAAGATTATAAAATTCAAAAACCTAACCGCATTGTATTGATGAAGATCATGCATAAATTGTTCACTGCAATTGCAGCGCAGATGATGCCAAAGCTGTTAAAAGAGGCAGTTAAAAAGTGTATATTTAACTTGATTTTTCCGGAAAGGGACAAACATTATTAATTTCCGCTTTCGAGAGAGAAGAAATAGTTTTCTGGGATATAAACTGTCTGATTTTCTCGCTTTCGCGTGCACTCTCATCCTCGTTTCTTTTGTTTATCAGCGGAACGTTTAAATATTTCGGATGAGTATTTGAGAATTTGTAATAATGTGCAATATCTCACGAATTGTGTAGCGCAGTCTTCTTGTAAATAGTGAACAGAGCGAGAAAATTCGTTAAAATGCCAAAAGCCGAGACGCAATTCACAGTGAACGTAGCCACCGTGACGTGATCAGCATCCATTACTTAACATTTTTCAATTTTTTGGTGTGAAATTTAAGAACAAATGCAAACATCCAAATATGCTGTGTTTTTTTGTTGAATAAATGAAAAGCGATCAATGAAAAAAATTCATAAATATAGTTTTCAAATGTGAAGACAAAAACAACAATGGGTCATAAAATTTCGAACGGTATTGGAGGGCTTTTTCCAAAGCACTAGGAAATGAGACAATCTACGTATGCCTATCGGCTTCAGCCACATTGGAAAGCGTATTGCCAATTAGTATTGCTATGATTGAATGATAACATATTTTCAGAATATCTTACAATTTACATCTGCTGCAATAGTAATAGAGTATTTTCTCAAGGTATTAGCCGGTTAGCAATGTCAAAATTCCCCAAGATTTCAATGAGCTGAGTGATGGAAGTCGCAATTTGCAGTGTGCCGCTGCAAGTCAATATAATTTAAATCTGTTTCATTTTTCATCATCAGCTGTTCACAACAAAATTCCATTGTAATGTTTATCGATCAGTGTGACTTCGTGAGAGGTATATTATTATGGCCAGAAGAAAAAAAACAATTGAGAAACTGACTGATCTGGGCGCAACGTAAGCTTATAACTGACTAATTGCAAATAGGCGTTAGACAATTCCTATAGTAGCATGACTGATGATGAGTATACAGTGGAAAGAGTGCCGTTTGTTCTGCTTTTCTGAACACGCTTAGACGAGTGTGGAAAACGTTTATGATGAACCTGCATACAAAAAACTATTGGCTTAGCCTATAAATACAAAGGCATAACTAACTCCAAATGCGACAGCTTACGGTACTAATACACATTTGAAATAATTTACACCATACGAACAAATTAACATTGGCGGGTGTTACCTTTATGAATACCTGTGATAAAATACCTACCCATCAATACAGAAAGCGAAGTGCCATGCAACCGTTGTTGACAAGAACGTATCTGCGAACATATTTTATATTTTTATTATTGCGATTATTGCTCAATTACAAAAAGGAGTAGTGGTAAGAGGCGTGATAAAGGAGAAAATGTAAAAACACGCAATGTCGGGGAAGCACTGTGTGAACGCCTAGATTTAGTTAAGATTTATTTTAGAATTAAGTTTTTTTAAAAGATTTATTTTATTTATATTACACCAACACAACATTAACGACGGATTCGACTACCTGAAGTGCAAAAGAGACTTCGATTGATAATTTGTTCGTTTTTGCTGTATCTCCACTAAGTTGGCCAGACTCCTGAAAAAAATTATAGACTAGAATTCGTAACAACGTAACAATGTAGTTCGGTATGTTCATATTGGGACATAATTTTAACAGGATAGATTGGTTAAAGTCTGGAATATTACTCAAGTTTACGCGGTAATGTAGACGGATGAGTGTAATAACATCTATCATGAATGTAATGGAATAATCCAACTGACATGACCGAGTATTCAAATATCTAAAAAAATGGTATTTGTATTTTCTCATTTTCTTTTTTTAATTTGCTCACAACGTATATAGTTTTCCTCGTTCTGCCTGTGCGAAATTCCAGATCATAGCTGAGCGGTCATACGAGAAATAAACGTCATCAACTGCAATTTCATCTATTTATTTAAATTTAAAAAGATGATTTGTTTTCAGTAAAAAAATTCTTGTTTTCTCATGCCTGGTGGTCGATTTTTCTTCAGCCATGAATATCATAGATATGACAGGTGCTTATGTAATTTATTCATCTATTTTCTTCTTCGTTTTTCGTTCTCGTATCGACTGCTTTGCGTAAAATGCCTGATTGATCATCTCACCAATTAGGTATGGTATATTCTGCATTCCCGATGCTATAAGGAGCATCACAAGAATTGCAATTGTGCGAGATTCTGACTGAGCTTTGTAACTGTAGATTGGAAAGAAAGTGGCGATAAAGCGGTTGAGAGAAATGAGAAGATGAGTTCAGCACGAGAAAATCCACAGTGTGATGCCGATCTGAAAATCTCTCAATATTTTTTTGCTCCCTCTTTTGTTCCTTGTTCCTGCTGTTCCCTGTCGAACAACAACAGGATGAACAATATGAACACTGAAATATTGTTTCCATACAATGCACAAAGTCAAACGGTGTCTGCAATAAAGTTCGAAATCGACAAGCTGTATGTGTTTGGGCACGGTCTAACGAAGCTTCAGTTCGCAGATGAGAGAAATCATTGAGAATCGATTTTTGTGTTCGGGCGACGACCACTCTGCGGAACGTTCCCGGGAACAGCAGAAACTAGGAACTAAAGGAGGAACAAAAACAATTGAGACAATAAGTTTCCATACATTTATTTAAACCACACATGACTGGTAATCACGTTGCTTGATGTATTCTATCATGAATACACTTTATCTTATTGAAGAGGTTTGAACTCTTGACACAACGTAGGCTCAGAAAAGAAGTCATCACGAAAATGGATAAGAACCCCCTTACATATCCGATATAACGATTGAGCGGCGCGTCGGTGGCGAATTGTGAATACTCAGGCATTGAGTACCTATAATAATTTTACAGTTCTTAAAATATTTAGGGTTGATATGACGTTCGTTGTGTAATACACATAAGTAACCAACAAATCATCTAACCACTGAGATAAACACCACAGTATGGGAGGAATCGGGATGGACTGAATGATGCTCGGGGCATTTTTTTTAAAATTTAAATGATTATGATTGCATGATTATTTGCACTATATACATACAAAATTAAAAAGAGGTATACATTTTAATCAAAGATTGAGGTCATTTCAATTTTCGAAATATGCAAAAATTACATTTTAGCTCTAAAGTGGTTGTACGAAAGGGTGGAAACATTTGCAGGATTAACTCATTTCAATTAACAAGCTGACCATACTGTATTCAGCAAGATCATGCAAAAATTGTTCAACGCTATCGCCGCACAGATGATGCCGAACCTGCGCATTACGTTGTAAAAATATAAGAAATTCAAATTTTAAAAGAAGGACCCACGGGCTGTGGAGTGCCTTCTTCTTGTAAATAGTAAGCAGAGCGAAGAGATTCGTCACAAAACCAAAGCCCGATACGGCGTTTACAGTGTACGTAGCAGCAGTGACGTGATCCGCGTCCATTGCTTCGGTGCACCTCAAAACACATAATATTCAACCCAGGTTCTTGTTGCGAAAATGTTGAACAAAATTAGTACATTTCCTGAATTGTATTACACTATGCAGTATCAACAAGATATAATCATGTTGCTACACCTTTTTGAAGAACGCAATAATACATGCATTTGACAACCTGACGAATGGGAGAACAACAAATATCGAAAACTTTGTGTATGGAGCATGATTTTTGAAAAAAAAAACTGAATCATATATAGTGTAAAAGAGAACGGGAATCTCCTTATTTGCTGGAAAAAGTCTTAGCGCTCACTGTAGTTGTGCTGCAAAAAAGTGTACAATCAACAGGCGACCACGAAAAAGGAGGAGTACAGAGATATATTTATTATGACCTAGGATACGCGAAAAAACACGTTAACCAATGAAGAGAGGATCACAAGGGGCGTGGCGAGTTGTGGAAGTGCGTGCTTTGAATATTAAATAGGGTAAAGGTTCAATGAACGATATCTCCGACAGGTAATGTCTCAAAGAGCCCTCTTGAAATAATTAATTGTGTCTGATTGGTTCTGTTTTTTTTAAATACAAACTAAGCACAGTCAAAAAAAGGGTTTGGATGTGTTATTCTTATTCGACGTTTTGATCGGATCATCTGTTTATCAAGTAAACAGTAAAGGTTAATATTCATTGAGCGAGTGAGCGCACTTCCATGTCAGTGACATTATGAGACCGATGTCTTAATAGTGCAGTGTTCATGATCGTACATCAATGTACTCTATGTGTTCCCCACGGGTGTAGGTCATTACTTATTCCAAAACAAGTGGTCATTAGTTCCGAATTCGGACGTGACGTCATTAGGCCCGATTCAAATGGTCATTAAGTCTGAGAGAGATGGTCATTAGGTTTAGTAATGATAGTACTTCCCATCGTGCTCTTCCTTGGAATAGACAACAAAGACTAATGCGCAACTAAACTTCTATTATTCCGTCTAGACAGAAAATGAACAAAATCATTCATGTGTAAAAGTGTCGTGTGGCATGAGCTTTTTTAAGCTCTTCATAATTTCGATGCAAATTGTTTCACTTTCTCGATTAGACAATAGTCATTCAATATTTCATAGGTGCAGAAAATAAAAATAAATAACTAAAAATGAATCGAGTGTTTTGTGACGCCATAATTTTTTTTAAAGTTCGCCCTTGATGGGCAAAGATATGTGCGCACTCATAAATATTACATTAATAAATGATGTTTGCGAATGGTTACAGCGTCTCAATGCTTACCAATCTGCACGATGGCGTTTGAATTACTATACATGTGGTTGGTTAAAAGGTTTGAGGAAGGAAAAAATAGGGGTAGTAGCGTACTTCGCTTTATCATTTCGTAAGCCAGCATATGGATGGAGTTTTACAGTATATCTTCTACTTAGGTGTTGACTGTTGTAAAGTTAGTTTCCGCTGCCCGCTACTCGTTACAGCGACACTCATCTTTCGCCGGTCCTGAAGGGCGTAATATCGCTTTTTATAAATTTTTTTTTTAAATTTAAATTTAAAAATTTAAATATTTTCGATGCTCACCGCTCCACAACGTGGAATATCGAGCAAACAATCTGCCAAATATTGACGAAATGTAGACGTTAGTGATAAGAGAATGAGATTGTGAGCAATCGGGTGCAGTTGAGCGACGGTGAACAACATTAAGTTTGTCTCTGAAACACTTTTAATATAGATTCATCACAATCGAGATTTGCAAAGGATCACTATATCCAAATGTTTCTCTGTTAGTCAAGGTGCAGGTAACTCATTTTTGTTGAACCAATTTCGGTTCTTGCAAATATTAGGTACCAATCTTACCAAGTGAGAGCATGCCGGGAAATTTTTTTTTTTCGAGGAATAGCAAAGTTTGAAAAATCATAAATATCTTCAAAGTGAAGATAGAAATCCTCGTTTTGGTGTGTTACATAGATATTTGACTTGGCTTGTTTACCAACCGCTCGAAGTCATTCCTGGTTCGTGCGCCGATGCGGGGTGGTTGTTTTTGCAAAAGTTGAGCTAACTTTCTTAAAAGTCAAAAGTACTGGTTCACTCTAAGAGATGTTCTGGTGAACATTGTTAGTACTTACTCCAGTATAAATATGAGCGAAATCTGTCCATGCGTTGTAAAGATGGGATGAATTATGTGAAGTCCTCCAAGTGTAATTATTATTCGTGAAAAATAATTCTTGATCTTTTTAGGTGAAAACAATGTAAAATTAGTAGAAAACAATATTCAGGTTGTTTTTGAAATTTTTTATTGACAAGTTTTTCGAGGAAAAAAAATGAAAAATTGTCAACTTCGATTTTTGGATTTGCTGAATGTCTGAAATTTCGAAGTCGATATGAATCTTAAACATCTTCATAATATTAGATATACTCGCAGGTGGAAGATCTGTCCGTTATTTGCAGAGTATTGAACTTTTCCGCACTGAATTCACAACTTGCAAGCGAAATTTTTCTACGAACATTATAAGCAGTCCAATTCCTTCCACACTTCATCATGACATTCTTCATTATAGGTAGACCAATTTCCTTTTTGGAAGTGAGAGTCTATCTGTTCGTAGAAAAGAGTTATAGCGCCTAGAAAATCGATTATAACGCGAAAAGCGCGTGCTCTAGCTTCTCTAGCACTCTCTCAATTCCCCACGCTCTCTCGCCTTGGTTCGGACCCCGCGCTGGGCAGAAATCTTTTGCTAAGCCTCCATGTTATATTATGTGGTGTTAGTTTTCGGAAAAAGGGAATGGAAAAAGACTAAGATTTGAATTCCCGCAATTTCTTATCTCAGTTCTCCGTGGAGCAATCGGCTCAAAATTTCGTTTATAAGTGTAAAAGGGTCGAAAAATGTCATATTCGAAGTTTTGAGTCGATTGATCCACGGAGAACTGAGATATGAAATTGCGGGAATTCAAATCTTGGCCTTTTTCCGATTCCTTTTTCCGAAAACTAACACCACATAAATAACGTAAATTCAGCCCACAAACCCTGGTGCTGAATCAGAGGAGTACTGGCAAAAGATTTCTGCCCAGCTCGGGTTCCGAACCAAGGCGAGAGAGCGTGGGGAATTGAGAGAGTACTAGAGAAGTCAGAGCACGCGCTTTTCACATTATAATCGATTTTCTAGGCGCTGTAACTCTTTTCTACGAAAAGATAAACTTTCATTTCCAAAAAGTAAATTGGTCTACCTATAATGAGGAATGCCATGATGAACTATATAAGGAGTTCGACTGCTTCTAATATTTGTATGAAAATTTCGCATTCAAGTTGTGAATTCAGTGCGGAAAAGTTCAATACTCTGCAAATAACGGACAGATCCTCCTGCGAGTATATCTAATAATATGAAGATGTTTAAGAGTCATATTGACATCGAAATTTTAGACATTCAGGAAATCCAAAAATCGAAGTTGACAATTTTTCAATTTTTTTTCCTCGAAAAACTTGTCAATAAAAAATTTCAAAAACAACCTGAATATTGTTTTCTACTAATTTTACATTATTTTCACCTAAAAAGATCAAGAATTATTATTCACGAATAATAGTTACACTTGGAGGACTTCACATAATTCATCCCATCTTTACAACGCATGGACCGATATCGCCCATATTTATACTGGAGTAAGTACTAACAATGTTCACCAGAACATCTCTTAGAGTGAACCAGTACTTTTGACTTTTAAGAAAGTTAGCTCAACTTTTGCAAAAACAACCACCCCGCATCGGCGCACGAACCAGAAATGACTTCGAGCGGTTGGTAAACAAGCCAATTCAAATATCTATGTAACACACCAAACCGAGGATTTCTATCTTCACTTTGAAGATATTTATGATTTTTCAAACTTTTATGACGATGTTTACATTAGGTGCCTGGCGCCTGGCACTGCACCCCTTTTTAGGGCATACACGGTGTTTTTAAAATAGAACTCGCTTTAGGGAAAAATAAAATTTCTGAACATTTTGGCGAGCTATTTGTACTCGCGAAAAGTGATATTTTTTCAATTTACCAATACCAAATAGATCTCTGCGATAGCGAAAATATTATAGGAACGCAGTGCCACAGACACATGCAAAGTGAATGTATTCTCTTGCGCTGCTTTAATATCGCTAAGTTGTAGGCGTTGTTATGCATAACGTCCAACAATGAATCCGATGTCTTGCTACTGCAATGTTTTGTTGTAATCAAGAAGATGTTGACAAATGATTACTAAAATGAATTAGAGAAAAAGTAATAAAAACAGACTTTTAAGTTTCCACAAAAGCAAGTCCATTAAACCGTTTTTTTCAACCCCATACTAGCCGGGATGTGTTGAGGTTAAATACACTACGCTCTATGCGTACACTACGCTCTATGCGTACACTACGCTTTATGCGTACACAACGCTCTATGCACAGTTCTGGGTGCAGGTTGGGTCCAGAGGAGATCGGTAGCTGGCTCCAGGTTCGTTCCAGGGGGAAATCGGTAGCTTGCTCCAGGTTCGGTCCAGGGGGAGATCAAGTAGCTGACTACAGGTTCGGTCCAGGGGGAGATCGGTAGCTGGCTCCAGGTTCGGTCCAGGGGGGCCTCAGTAGCCTTCTTCAGGTACGGTTCAGGGAAACTCGGTAGCTTGCTTGAGGCTCAGTCCAGGGAGGAGCACTCGGTAGCCGGCTCCAAGTACGGTCTAGGGGGAGTTTAGTATCTTGGGGAATCTCTAGTTGATCTCTAGAAAGAGTACTGGCTTATTCCGTTGCACTACGCCACTTCGTGGCTCCGTGGCAACTTTTTTCGATCGCTCTCAGCCTCACGTGCCTTTCTCAACGGAAACGCAGGATAGTGTTGATTTCCCTGGCGTGTTCGAACACGTTTCCGACATCGCAAAACACTTTACCTGTGATCCCACACGCTCTGCGAATCAATTAGAAGCATTTCGAATTTTCGATTTTTTTCATTTTTAAACGTGTTAGAACACGTTCAGACACGTTTCCGACATCGCAAAACACTTTTCCTGTGATCCCCCACGTGATCCCAAAATATTTTTTATCGATTTTTCAAAATTTGACTTTTCATGTGTCTCTCATGATTAAAATTTAGTATGCACCTAAGAATGCGTGTTAAAAAAGTTTCCGCCCTAGCCGATCGCTTTGAATGAGAATAGAGCCGAATATCCAGCTTCATGCAAAAGTTCAGATTATGAGGATCTGATTAACGATTTTAGTTCCTTGTAGTCGAATCCTCATGATTTTGGAGATATATATACAACTTTTGTTGTTCTTTCAAATGGTGTACATTTGACTTAGTTTGAAAGTCCAGAAAAAAGTTTTCAACTATTTTTGAGATTGGACTGTAATTCTGAGTGGTCACGGTCGAGTGAGTGTAGAAGTACTTTTACTCCCTACAAATCCTTCGTGAAGTTCACGATTCGATTCTACGGTAAAAAATACATAATATATATCGGAGCCAAGAGCAACAAATCATGGGAACAATTTTTGCCAAAATAAAGTTTCACCAGAATGGCAAATTTCTGCGAATATCACTATCGTTTTTCGTCCAAAGTGGTTAAAAACTCATGATATTTCGGATTTATACATAAATTTTGATGCTCTTTCGAATGATGTATAACATGAAAGCAAAATAAAAAAATTAAGAAAAAAAATTTTTTTTCGTAAAAAAATTATCGATTTTTCAAAAATCGATATTTTGTTTATTTCTCACTTTTAAAATTTACTTTACATCTAAGAAAAAAGTTTGCATCCGGAGCGACCACTTTGAATGAGTTGTGCCGCTTTCCTCAAATTTCACTGCGATCTTACAGAGAACGCGTTTTAACTCGCCGTTGTTGCAAGAGTTTTTTGTTGCCGAAGACAAGGAAGAAATCGAGCGTCTGCTGGATGGAGTGAGCGAGAATTGTAGAGGGATACAAACCACATAAGATTGTCTGAGTCGCCAGTAGAAAACAACACATGTTTGCTGTTAGATGGTCGAATTTTGGCGAAAACATTCTAGGGATGCAGGTTCGTTAATCGATTTACGACCTTTTGAGCGAGAGATCGGTAATACGACTGATAAGGTGAAGAGAGTTATTGTTAGAGAAATAAAGACTAGTAGAATACACTACTCCGAACCTACAACATTGAGGATCTCCACCGTCTGTCGTGGATCAGGGAACGGGGCGGCACCTATAGTGCGCACACAACTACGCCGGCAGCAGAGAAACGGATTCTTGCCGTATTTCTTGTGAGTGAATGTGCGAACTCGAAATACGGGAAGACAGGGATCGGCATGGTGTAACAAATACTTTAAAAAGTATATTTGGTCGTAAGTGCCCAAAAAGTCCAAACAGCTGAGTGCGGAAGACAATTTGGTTTAGCCATGACTCCACAATGGATAAAAGAAAAAAATCTTATTTAGAAAGCATCAATTTCTCTCAGATTGTATTCTGCTCGGGTATCGTGTCAGTCAGCATGTTCGCCCACATGTTCTACACTCTCAACCAAAACGTTGGTCAATCAGTCATAATCTCAAACTAATTTCAACCATAATTTGCACAAATGGAAGCAAAATTAACTTGCAGCTGCATATAAAACGTCAAAAGCATAAACTAAAACAGAAATGTTCAATTTTCAGAAAGAACATCGTAGTGGGCAAAGCATCCGAATCATCAGAAGATCCATCGTTGTTTTGTTCGTACAGGTAACAACGTGTTATTTCTTCGCAAAAAATAGTGTATACACTATAAGAGAGGAATCGCGAGAGACTCGAGCTCATCGGCCATAGCTGGGACATAGAAATTTATGATTTTTAATTTGGCTGAAAACATAGCATAAGGTACTACAAACATCCCTCTATCGAATAGCGTTTTCAGAATTTTTTAAAAAAAAATTTCTTTTTCGCGTGAAACACAAATGAACCTGGTGAGTCTGTAACTTTTTCGAGAAATAGCAAAGTTTGAAAAATCATAAATATCTTCAAAGTGAAGATAGAAATCCTCGGTTTGGTGTGTTACATAGAATCAATTGGAAACCATTCGAAATTTTCATGTCAAAATTCGGCAAAACAGGTGAAAACGTGTTTCACGTTACTCAAGAACGTGCTAGAAGGGCTTCTGACACTTGCGAATAATGCGGCAAACGTTTTGCCCGCGGCGGAGTTCGAACCTGGGGGTGTCGGATTGAAAGTCAAACGCGTAACCCACTTGGCTATGGATTTAGTCAATTAAATTTTCTAAAATTTGAAAGATATTTTGGTCTGTTATCATTCGCAAAAAGATGTGGGAAGATATAGCGATTTTGAAGCGATTTATTAGGAAGCTTCCGGATGCATGATTCGGACCCTCCAGAAAGGGGTCAGGGGCGAGAGAGAAAGAGAGAGCAGAAATGAGAGAGACTCTCTCGATTTCATTCTTTCTCTCATTCCAAACCCCTTCCTGTAGAGTTTGCCGGCCTGTGGAATGATTTGCAACGAAATTTACGAAAATTTCATGAAATCGCGTGAAATCAATCGATAATTCACTTTTAAACTCGGCAAAAGATGCTCAAATATGCTTCTCGTTACTCAGAAATGGGTTTGGGCCACTTGTTACACTTGCAAAAAATGCGGCAAAAGACTATGCACCGGCGGGGATCGAACCTGAGACCCTCGGATTTGAATTCGAGCTCGCTACCGACTTGGCCATGAAATTATCGATTTTTCAAATATACAGTTCGATGTGTTTCGTGATGGGTTATCGTATGCAAAAGGATCTGAGAAGATTCCTCCACTACTAGGAAATTGAAATGTCTGTCTGTTGGTATGTTTTTTTTTCCTTCCGCGTGACCGACCTTTTTTCTGAATAACTTTCTTCAAAGTTGAGCAATCTTCTCAGATCCTTTTGCATATGATAGCCCATCACGAAACACATCGATTTTTATATTTGAAAAATCGATAATTTCATGGCCAAGTCGGTAGCGAGCTCGAATTCAAATCCGAGGGTCGCAGGTTCGATCCCCGCCGGTGCATAGTCTTTTGCCGAATTTTTTCCAAGTGTCAAATGTGGCCCAAACCCATTTTTGAGTAACGAGATTCACATTTGAGCATCTTTTGCCGATTTTTGGAGTGAAATATCGATTGATTTCACTTGATTTCACGCGATTTCATGAAATTTTCGCACATTTCGTTCCAAATCATTCCTCATGCCTGCAATCTCGCAGGAATGGAGTTAGAACGAGAGTGAAAGGAAAATTGAGAGTGACTCTCTCATTTTGGCACACTCTCTCGCCCCTGACCCCTTTCTGGAGGTCGGAATCATGCATCCGGAAGCTTCCTAATAAATCGCTTCAAAATCGCTCTATCTTCTCGGATCCTTTTGCATACGACAACAGACCAAAATCCCTTTAAAATTTTGCAATATTTAATTGACCAAATCCATAGCCAAGTGGGTTACTCGCTTGACTTACAATACGAGACCCCCAGGTTCGAACCCCGCCGCGGGCAAAACGTTTGCCGCATTTTTCGCAAGTGTCAAATGCCCTTCTAGCACGTTCTTCAGTAAGGTGAAACACGTTTTCAGCTGTTTTGCCGAGTTTTAACATGGAAAATCGAAAATTTCTAAAAGTTCCCAATTTGATCACAGAGCGTGGGGGATCACAGGAAATGTGTTTTGCGATGGTACCTGAAAAAGGCTACCGAGGTCCCCTGGACCGAATCTTAAGTATGTTACTTAGCTCCCCCTGGACCGTACCTGGAGCCAGTTACCGACCTCCCCTTGGACCGAACCTGCACCCGGAACTATGCATAGAGCGTAGTGTACGCATAGAGCGTAGTGTACGCATAGAGCGTAGTGTATTTAACCTCAATACATCCCGGCTAGTTGCTTGAGCTTGAAGCGATTTATAGCGGAAAATGTGCGAAAAAAATGTCCGTCACGCGCACGGAAAAAAAACCAAAACACAGACAAACAGACAGACATTTTGATTTCCTATAAGTGGAGGAACTACCGTATCCACCGCCCATCGCATCTCCTCCATGGTTGCATGCAATATTGTTCGTCCGTGTCTCATATAGCGCTATCAAATGTATACAGAATACAGAATACAGAATTTATCAGTGGTCGTTATTCACGCTGATCGGGTAAGTCTAATCCATTCTTCGTTTGTTAGGCTCCACCAATTAATTCCCATTCTTCTCTTGATCTCATTGTTTCTTACGATATTGTCCTCGTTGAAAGAGGGAGGCGGCTTCATCTTTATGTGGTACTTTTTTGGAAAGGGAAGTGAGGACAGGACAATATGAGCCATACTGTCTTAAGAATTGGGCGCATCGTCTTCTGCTACATAGTGAGCGGAGCGAGAAAGGTCGATGTGTGTAAAGTGTACGGCAATGATCTTCCCAATTGTTATTACCGCCAGAGGAGAAGCGCGTTCGAGAATTCCTACATCAGGATGACCGACAAAGAGTACGAAATAGGAACGGTCTTAGTTGCGCTTCTCAAAACGTTTAGACGAGTGTGGAAGACGTTTATGATGAACCTGAATGCTCATAACTTACTTGTACGTGCTCGTTTCGATGTTAGCTTACCCGTCGATACTAAACGCAGCGTGCCACGCAACCGTTGTTGACAAGAAGGTATCTGTGAAAGTATTTCGTAAGCGATTATTCCGAAAATTACCGAAAGGAGTAGTTGTTCGAGGCGTGATAAAGGAGAAAATGTAGAAGCAAACAATATCCGGGAAGCATTGCGTGAAGGCCTGTGTTTGTTTATTGAAGTTGTATATCTGAAGAACATTTATTTGGGATACCTGAAGGGCAAGCGAAACTTCTAGTGACAATTTGTTCTCTGTTTCGGTAGCCGCACTGAGCGGGATGGATTCCTGTAAAAGAATTGTATTCAGTAACGTATTTAGAAGTTAACATCTTCATGTTCCTATTTGTACAGCATTTAGGCAGGAGCGACTTCGTTCATTCCAGAATGTACTCAGAGAGCGAAGTCTCCAGCTTTCCTTACTCCGGAGTATTCATGTCTCCAGTTTTTAGGAGAAGTGATGTCTCTACCTCTCGATTTCGCATGCTCTCTCATCTCCAGAGTAAGGAAAGCTGGAGACTTCGCGCTCTGTGTTGCTACACTCACTTTTACGCGATAGTATCGCAAACGGAGAAGCGTTAGCACATCTATTATAAATGTAACGGAATAGTCCAACTGACAAGACCGAGTGTTCAAATATCTAAGTGTTGATAATGTTAATGGAACCAGGAAACACCTTATTTCATTTTCATATTATTATTGTTATTAGCCTCTTAGAATTTACACACAATGTATATAATTTTCCCCGCTCTGTCTGTGCGAAATTCCAGATCATCGATGAGCGGTCATATGAAAAATACACGTCGTCTACTGCAAAGAAGATTTATTGTTTTGAGAAAAATTTGAGAGGATAATTTTGATTTCTAATGCTTGGAATCCGATGGTAATGAATATTTTATAGACGTTCTAATGGAATATTTTTTAAGATAATAATTTTCATTTTCTTTCACTTTTGCACCATTTGTGCCTTGAAAAATGCATGAATGATAATCTCACGAATTAGGTATGGTATATTCTGCATTCCCGAAAGTATAAGAAGAAGCATGAGAATTGCGATCGTGCGAGATTCAATTTGTGCCTTGTAGCTGTAGATAGGAAATACAGTGGCGATAAAGCGATTGAGAGAGATGAGAAGATGGGTTTTGCACGAAAATATCCATAGTGTAATACCAATCTGAACGGCAGAAATTAATTGCACGACGATATAGTGTGAACTCTGTTAAAACTTAATGAATGGAAAAAAATTAAGACAAGAGTCATTCATCAGGATCATGTACAAGAGACACTTACGTATCCGATGTAACGATTAAGCGGAGCATCAGTCGCGAATATTCAGGCATTGTGGATATTCAGGCATTGAGTACCTATAATATTAGAATCTGATGTGTAATCCTAACAACAATATCGACGGAACCTACAAGTAAATTTAATTATAATTAAATGAATCTTTTTGTTTGTTTTTGCTTTAATGATAGAATGCTTGTGTACCGACAACATAATTATTGGATTTTCTGTTTACTTTCTCGGTAAACCAATATAACCATAGCCATAAATATATATAGTATGAGTACTTGACTTTGTGGTTGATATTTATATCACTATTATTGAGGAACTTAAATGTAAGGACAGATACGGCATTCATTGACAAGACAAAAGTAAATAGGTAATTTATGAAGCATATAACGAGCAAATTCAAAGTTATCTACACCAAATTATATGAATGCCGGACAAATGCATTGTTGAACGCAAAAGATCCTTTCTTTAATGTTTTTTTTCATACATATAACGTTGTCCGAGTTCACAATGCACATTTGTGAAAACTGTTTACAACTGTGAACACAATCGTTCACAATGAATTTGCTCGAAACTCAGCAATTTGGTCTATTTTTTTATTTTCATTGTTTTTCTAGTGTATTTTGCGAATACACGAGAAAAATAGGGATGAGTAAGTCGGCAGGAGAGAGCGTGAATATGAGAGAGAGTAGAGAGAGATAGAGAAGAGGGATGACTCGTCTGAGACCGTCTCCCTCCGGGGTCAACTCTCTTCCCTTCTCTGGTCCCCCTCCGTTCCCCCCATCTACCGTAATCTTTCTCTATTCACCGGACAACGGCTTTGTCTGGCGCCGTCAGGTCTTCCCAGCGGTAAATTTCGTCAAACATTTGCATTTCGGCTACCCTATTTTTCCTACGGTTCGCAAACACACGAGAAAACAATGAAAAGTAGAAAAAAAATAGCCCAAATGTCTGAGGTTTGAGCAAATCCATGGTGAACGATTGTGTTCACAGTTGTAATAAGTTTTCACAACTGTGCATTGTGAACTCGGACCACGATAATCTTCTCGCATATAATTTGTGAATATGCGTTGTATACCGGATGCCATACGAAATTGGTGTATTTCACGAAAGGGGAAAATACCCTGTCGCTTGACTCCAATGAAGAACCTCACCATAATGTATTCATGGAGATCATGCAAAAATTGTTCAACGCAATGGCCGCACAAATGATGCCGAATCTGCATATTTTGTTTTCACAATTTACAAATAAAAGAATGTGGCCAACGAGCTATGGAGCGCCTTCTTCTTGTAGATAGTCAGAAGAGCTAGAAGATTAGTCACGAAGCCAAAGACTGAAACGGCGTTAACAGTGTAAGTGGCTGCTGTGATGTGATCCGCATCCATTTTTTGGACAAAGACTTTGGTGCGCCTCAAAATACTATAGTCAATTTAGGTAGAACTATATACTAGAGTGCGAAATGTGAGACCACGCTCTCTTCATTTCGTACACTCTCTAGACTGGTCGATAGACGAGAGAGTGCGCGAAATGAAGAGACCGTGGTCTCACATTTCGCACTCTACTATATACGAGTCGGCACGAACAACTACATGAGAAGGTGCTATTTGTATGCGAAATGCGAAAACAATAGTATTTGTTTGCCTATACAATTTGTACTCGGCCTGTATTCCGAATTGTATTGCACCAAAGACATCTAGAAAAGGCATAATCAAGTGGACAGTTTTCCGCGGTGAGAGCAAGAAAACGTGCCAGACTAATATTAGGGAAGGAAGGGTTAAAAATAATGAATGATTCGCCTGGAAGTTCTCGATATTCAATAGATAGACTGGGGAAGACACTGTGATATGGAGAGCAGTGGAACGGATTACGTGATTATTATTCAAGGAGAGGATGATTCTTTGAACAACATTTCCGCCCTTTTTACCCTTCAAAAGATCACTCGTGAAGAATTCGTACGAGCCAAACCAAGAAATGAGAAAAAAAAAATTTATTTGCATGAAGTAATTCTAGAACTGGGTTGAGTACTGGTTTAAACAAATATAAATGGAGTTGAAATTAGCTCCTGAGCATTCTCAAAATTCAAAAAGGTGCATCAGTCTTTTAAAATCAATAAGTTACCTTCTTTTGTTTTCGATAGTTGTTCTGTAAACTGAAAAAAAGCTTGTGAAGTATTGGTGATAGTGATACTATTTTATGCAGCCCTTCCAGGACTAAAATTAATGTGAAGCAAAAATAACGCAGTGGTAGGCTCATATTACGATTGCTCGCCATTTTCTTCTCAATAGTTGTTTGTCGAGAAAAAAGGAAGGTTAAGGTTCATCGAACGCATGGGAGCACTCCCAGGTCAGTGGCATTATTTGGCGGTAGTACACAGGCATCAATACAAAGCACTAACTCTCTTAGATGTCGACATCTAGATGATCATTTTCAAGAAACGTTGCCTCTACTCTCCCAAGTGCATCAATATATCATCAAGAGACTGATTGTGAGTATCTAGATGTCGACATCTAAAACAGCTGGCGCTCTGTGCACTTTCTCATTCTCATACTCGTCTGAACTACTGTTTTCAATAAAGACAATCTCCAGTACTAGGATGGCAAGCGGTGCCTTATACCATTCGGCCATGGCCACTTTCACAGAGCGGGTAGTCTCCTGCTGAGACAGTGTTTCTTCCTGCAGACGGAGTGTGGAAAATGGTGAGTCGTAAGAGATTGAGATTATTTCTCGATTTTCTATTGCTCTCTCAGCAGGAGACAACATCTTTTGAGCAAGGACAGTAGGATACGAAATAACAAATATAATTCATGTACGAACTAGTTTCTAATAGACAGTTGTTCTTTCATAAAAGATTGATAATGTCTGTCCATTTATTCCTCTGGCTCTACCTG
Source organism: Pristionchus fissidentatus (assembly GCA_036245785.1). Classification (NCBI taxonomy): domain Eukaryota; kingdom Metazoa; phylum Nematoda; class Chromadorea; order Rhabditida; family Neodiplogasteridae; genus Pristionchus; species Pristionchus fissidentatus. The sequence continues at coordinate 11,079,058 of BTSY01000004.1, forward strand.
TGTTCTTCAATTTTTCAATGAGCGCGGTTGAAGAATTGCAACATCATCCATTCTCTTTCACATTTCATCCTCGTTTTCCACGCAAGCTTTTTCGTTTGCGTCAAACATAACAATATGATAAAGCGCAGTCGATTTTATCGATAGAAAGAATTGGAAGAGATTATTAATTAGTCTTGCACCGTAGTCTTCTTGGGGGTAGATCAGTAACCGAGTTCAGTCAGTGCGCGATCAATCGCGGCAACAGTCTGCAATGGGCAAGCGATTATTAATCATCATTTTGACGGCTTATCAGTCTTTTCCGTATCAGTCAGCGGAATTATCAATCAAAGTTTCTGCTACGAAATGTGCGTAATCGGTGATTGTCTGATGATGTCTTGATTGCCTCTTTTCTATGTTTCACGTGTTACTATTTATAATTTTAAAATGTTGTTATATTTTTATAGTTTTTTCTTACTTCATGCAGATTCTCCTCGTTGAAACAGAGAGGCGGTTTCATCTTGATGATGTTCGAGTGGGGACCGTCACAAGAGAGAAGGACGCCCAGTTCCTGACGAGCCTGAGAGAGATTGCAATATTGCCAGTGTGTGTAATATCGCTGAGGAGTCAGAAATGGTCTCGTCATTTCACGAATTATCTTCGAGAGGTGTGAGAAAGTATACAGAATGACGCAACGGAGACAGATTAGAGAAGACTGATTGACAAAATCAACGCCTTACCTTCAATATCAACTTGGCAGCCAGTTCGACATGGGGTTCGCGAGTCGTCTTGTCCTTGATCAGATCCAGGCCCCAGAAGAGCCCGACGCCCCTGCAATGAGCGCACTTTGGTACCCGGGTTCCGAATTCGAGGTCTCCTGATGCCGTACCTGACATCTCCGATCACGGGGTGGTCCGCCTTGAGCTTGTTGAGCTGCACGGCGAAGATCTCGCCCATCTTCTGCGAGTGTTCCAGCAGGTTCTCCTGTAACAAAATCGATTCTTTTCTCTAATCCTCTCCCTTTTCACTACTCCCTCGTCGTTCTCTGATCTTCTCTGAACATTTCAATCGTACCTCTCGGATGACCTTGAGCACGCCGAGCACCGCCGAGCACGCCACCGGGTTGCCGCCATACTGTAATGAGGGATCGATAATCGCTATTCACTGTATATTCATACCGTATTGAAGTATCCGACGGCTCCGCCCAATTTGTCGGTTATCGATTTTTTCGTCACAACCGCCGACACCGGGAATCCGTTGCCCATCGGCTTGCCCATCGTCACAATGTCCGGCACGAAGCCTGCAATTTTCCGGTTACGGCTCCGATTTTACAAACGCCGGTCATTTCCTTCTAAAAGCATGACATAGCGCTGTAAAAGCCGGTTCTCGACTCACCATCCTCGTACATCTGGTGCGCCCAGAACTTGCTGCCGACTCTACCGTATCCCGTCTGCACCTCGTCGATGACGACGAGACCGCCGTGCGCGCGCACGTGTCTGTAAAGGGTACGGTGGTGTGGCTGCGTGCATTTCCCTTTCTGTCATCATTTGCCAAATAACTCATTTCTGGTCAAAAATCGACAAGAGATTGAAATGTCGTGGTGCACCTATTTCTGCGCTTTCTCACCTGGCCACATCCTGGAAGTAGCCCTTGGGCGGCAGGACCTGCCCGCCGCACGACTGCAGCGCCTCCGAGATGAACATGGCGATGCCGCGACCGGATGCCTCGGCCTGGAAACAGGAATTGGTGTGGAACCAGGAACCGGGTACCAGGAACCCACCTTCTGGATGATGTGCTTGACCTCGTCCGAGTACTGGATGCTCTTATCGGCAAGCGCAGCCTCGTTATGCAGGAGTTCGTCAGGCAGACGGTGCTTTCCACGGAACACATCAGGGCATGGAGTCTGAGTATTGAATCGGATTCACTATTTTTAATTATATCATGTATATTTAAAAAAAATTTTATATTTAAAAACAATGTTTTCGCGTTTTCAGAACTATGCTCAATTATTAAAAACAAGTTGATCTCTTCTTTTTCGCCGACTCTGCCTAAGAAAAAGTATGATACAAACTAGAACGCCGATAATAATCGGAGGTCGCGCATTTATAAATACACATTCCACACACGTAGAACACAACGAATTCGTTAGTGTTCGATAAGATGCGAATGGTCGAGAGGTTCACGTGAGCGGCACTTTCCACTCATTTTTAGCAATATTTTTATGGCTATGGCACAGACTAGAGTTCGACATGTGAGATCGTGCGCTCTATTCACCAGTCGGTGGATGTGTGAGTGCACGAAATGAAGAGACCGACATCTTGTATGTCGCGCCGTAATGCAAGCTCACCACATGCACCCATTCGGGCTGCGCGATCGTGCATCCGTGGTCGAATTTGTACGGTGACATCTGCATCGTCGTCGTAACGTGACCGTGGTAGGCGCTGAAATTTGAATTTGAATTTCAAATTAAAATTTAAAATTAGATTAGAACTCTTCATTTCGCACGCTCTCAGGTGTGCAAATGAGGAGGCGATCTGGTCCAATTATGCAACCGAATTCTAGGAAACTATTGCTGAAATTGCGCGACGTCCGGTTTCTGCGAACTCCATTTCCGGTTTTCGAAATGCGCACTCCGGAAATTTAAATTTTTAAAAAAACGTACTGATCTACGACGATGGCGTCAAAGTGCTTCGTGTAGTCGCGCGAGAGACGAAGAGCGAGATCATTTGCTTCCGAACTGGAATTTGTATATTATTGCATCATCATTACCTCACATGGTACATTTTGTATCTTGCTTTTTCACTTTGAAATCCATTCTAGAGGACTCGCTGCTCAGAAGACAATCAAACGAAGATACTAAGCCTTTCCAACGTCGTCAAATCTCCCATTCTTTTCCTATGAATCCTAATAGCCTCTTGATAAAGGACTTCTAAACTTTTTAGGGGAGCCCGAAAATAAAATTTTATTCGGAAACTTTTCTGCACAAATCATGGAAAAGTTTCGGGTTCACCAACGGAAGTTTCGAAACGCAACATCAAGCGTTATCAGAAAGTTGTAAATCATATCAGTTCGACCCTTGGACCATAGAACCAATGTGGGCCTCGTTGATGCGTGATCGGGAGCACGTCACACTAGACTTTGAAGAGGTAAGGATGCAACTATTGTTGCTTTTCTCCACACACTCTCGTCATTTCTCGGATACCTTGTCGCGAAATCGGTCGATTCTCCTATCATACAACTAGCTAAATCGTTGCTTTTCAAAGTCTAGTGTGTCACCCTCAAGCGTTATCAGAACGTCGTAAATCATGTCAGGTTGGCCCTTGGACCATTGAATCACTCAGGATGTCTTGGAAGAAAGCTACTTTGATGACCTCGTGTCCATCCCACCGTTATTTTTTCAATGTCTTGATTGCCATGACACACTAGTAACATTGTTAGGGGACCGGTGCATTCTTTCAATTCCCCGCGATTGGTGATCACACAGCGTTGGCGAAGTCGTTCTAATACACTTCTATTCGGAATATCTCACCATCTTCACTTATTTCACCACATGATACACAGTTACTCTCGGATTATAGAAAATTTTAATATCGTCGCTTACCCCGAGTTGACAAAGATGACGGTGTCCATGCCGGGCAGCGTCGCGAGAATCTGCTCCGCGCACTCTGTCAGAACGGGCGAGACGAAGCGGACGTTGCATGTCGAGTTCGCCAATTGATTGGAGATGGAGGAGACGACGGTAGGGTGGCAGTGACCAACTGACAAGGAGGATTATCGATGAGAGGACTCGACCCCCCGACATAGGGGTCCCTGAAAGAGGGGAACAAACGATTAGTTCTGATTGAAAATGGAGTTGGAGGAGGGTATATTTCAAAAAAAAGGTTATCTACTGCCATAGGCCATTTCAAGCGCCCCTGATCTCGTATTTGAAGATCTATTGAAGCTGTGGAAAAAGAGTAGAATCGGTACCGCAAAGCTTACCGTGCTGGACGTTTGAGATGCAGTCAAGGTACTTCCTGCTCGTCTCGTCGTAGAGATACTGCATAGACGCCTTGGAGACGAGCAACGGATCGTCCTTGTAGAAGATCTGACACGTCGACCTGAAGAAGATCAAAGTACAAACTACATAATCAGTCCTACATCGATTATTAGAACTCCTATCCTTACAACCAAGATAGACATTATTACATAAATAGAGGATATTCGATCAGACTATGGTACGTAAGCTGAAGGTCAAAGATCACTTTAAAGTATATAAATATACGATTATCGATTAGACTACCGTACCCGATGATGTCCTTGCGCTTCTCGAGCAGTTCCTGCTTCGTCTTGGGTACGGTAATGGTTGCGGGTCCATTGGCGAGGGCTGTGGTAGGGGCCATGACTGATTCCTTCCTCTTCTTCTTATTGACGACGAGTGAGAGTGGGAGTGCGGACGGTTCGGGTGGAGGGAGAAGAACGACCGACTCCGACGGAGTGGATGGGGTACCCTGAAGAGATGAGATAAATAAAGGGAGAAGAGAGCTACCAGGGATGCAGAGTTGGAAGGCGTATTCCGACTGTTAGTGAGAAAGAACGCTATTACTGCAAAAGGCGCCCTAGAAAAGGCTGCCGGGGGGCACGCTCAAAACCTATGCGGGATCCCTAGCAGGAACTGTCTATACTGTGTGAAAAAATAAGCAAGAAACATTGGAAAGTGCTGGAGGGGCAGAGAGTAAGAAGCTAAACTGGGATCTGCTTATCTAATCGTCGCCTATCAATTGCGCGCTCTCGCCGTCTGCGCTCTCTTCTCACTCTCTTGATTTTCGGAGAGAGATAAGCGAACCACTCTAGTGTAGCAGCCTCTCCTCTAATAATCTGCGGAAATAGATGATGCAAGAGAAACGAAGATATAAACGAGGGAAAAGAGGAAAACGCACTGGTGCAAGAGCAAGCGACCGCTCGCGACGACTAGAATGGAATGAAGTTATGGGAGAATAACGAACAACGTGTGAAAGTGCTACAGGCTAATTGATTCAAATATCCAATTCGATAAACTGCATTTGCGTACGCTTCTCATTTTTGATTTCTCCTCTTTTTGATAGCACGCAACTCTCTGGTCATCTTCTCTCCTTCTTATCTCAATCGCATCACGCTGATAAATCATTGCAACGGCTCAAAAAGCGGCCAAAGTGCGCTGTGGAAGACACGGCGCAACACACAGAGAAAATCAGCAAATGAAGATAAGAATCGAAAGATTTATTGCTAATTGTGATTGAATGGCCCATTCCCGCGCAATCGTCTCTGAGTTTTTCCCGGAGGGATCCAGACAGCAATCTCGCCATCTCTTTTATCGAGTTTCAGCATGGCATTCAAGCATGAGCCCTGCCCAATTTCTGGCTCCTTATGATGTTAAACGTGGATGTAGTACAAGAAAATACCAAAGATAACGAAATGAAACGATGTGCCGGGCGAAACGAAACATCTCTCACGAGATGATTTCTCGAAAGCGACCAAACGCGCCCACTCGTCTCAATTTCACTCTCGCAATTTAAGTGAATCCGCCAAACGGCGCAAGTCAAGCGTGAAAGCGAGTAAGTAATGCGATACGAAATCCGCACTAGCTCAGAGAACGTTTCCAAATCTCTCCGTCGAGGGGGAAGTGAAGTAGACGGGAAAAGCGAGAGAGCGCACGCAATTTAGTGAGAGCACAGAGATCGAGAGTTAGAGAAAGAGGAAAGGGTGTAAAGTTTTTTCGAGCAATTGCGCCGGGGTTCTGACCACTTCTTGGTAAGCACGTGGGGTTTGTAGTTGATTTCATGGGTCATCGAATAGAGCGAACTGCCGACCGACCAGTCAACAGCGAGAGATGAAGGCAGATAAGAAGTGGTTACACTACGCATTCTAGCGAAGGCGGAATAAACATTTCGAGGAGGAACATGCAATCTCATGATTTCATTTAAAAAATAATCATGAAAAAGCTCGCATCACACCGGAAAGTGAGATAGAAAGTGCGGAAATTCAAATTTCGGCTTTTCCATTTCAGAAAGCTTGCTCCACATCGGTTATATTCTAGAGAGGAAAGCAAGAATCAAGCGCATCGCAGAATTAAAGAGCGGAAATGAGAAAATTATTCCAACAAGCAGCCCTTGAACCAAGTCAGGAGAGCAAGTGAAGAGAGGGATTGTGCAGTGAGGTATTAGTGATTGGGGCTACTCTGATCTTGTTGTTGGCGCGAACACAGAGGGGGTCAAAGATCGGACTCGCGTCCCCTCCAGGGGGTAAATAGCCATAGTACTCGACGCGCTTTCGACGCGAGTCACTCCTCTGTCGTGGACATTTCTTCCTGAGAAGGAAGAGGAGGAGGAGGAGGAGGTTGATGATCGGGTGAGAGATCGCGCGGAGAGAGGAGAGGACAGAGGGTAAGGGGTTAGAGAGCATGCTACTTTGAGAGAGTGCGAGACGAGTAGAATGAGAGGGTGGTGAGAGGGAGAGCGAGATTAGCGGCGATGATATGTTGCGGCTGCCTGAACTCGTGTTCTGTTTTGACAAGGGATCGGCGTTATTGCATTCAGGAGGACAAAGTTGAACGGGAATTCGCGAAAAAGAGGGGCAAAACGCACGCGTCCGAAGAATTTCCACGAAGCATTTGCGTCAGAGAAAGCGACGTTGCACAACGCGTATTGTTTTTTTAAAAAAGGCAAACAAGAAATCACTTAATTATTTGTGCAGCTAGACACCCTGGTGCGTTTCTAATTAGGAGACCATCCACGAGAGGCCGGGGTGCTGGGGGGAAATCGTCGGATGCCTTTTTTGCAACCTATACCAATAACTTGGTGGTGAAGTCAGCATCACGAGTGCTGATATTTGGCCAAGTAACTAAGGTTCTGGGTTCCGCCCCGAAAAGTTACAGTAACCCCACATTTCGATATCGTTTTTTTTGAAATTTTGAAAAATAGGTTTTTATAGGTTTTCTAGGTGTATTTTGCGAAAAAAAAATGCGAATGAAACCACTTTGGAAGCGATCTGACAACGATAAAGGGTCGAAATTTCAATTTTTAACTGTTTTTTGACCGTCCTGGAAAAAAATTGCCCATCTATTGACAAGGATTTTGCGATTTTTAGAATCCTCATCAAAAACTGTATAAACTATAATATTTGTTTGAATCCGAACTATATCGCCGATACTCGTAAACTTGGGTCTAAACGTTCGGGTATTAGCGGACCTTGGCGCGTGTCTGGCGATATTTCTGATCACGATTGCGAAATATCACGTGTATCGAGTGATATATTATTTGTCCACGATGCCGTGAACATGACTGACATGATTGTTTCATCACCAGGTGGAAAAATAGTAAGAAATGTTTTTTTTCCACTATTGTCCATCACTATTGTTGAATTGTGATGATGAAACCTCATGTTTTACTACGTATTTTCACCTTTATGAATTGGGGATGTAAATACTAAGAATAATATAAACGAAGAATTCTCATTTGGGTGCAAATCGGCCATCAGGAAAAATTGCGAGGTCGCAATGAATTGCGCCCTCGCATAGCCTCCCCTCCCCTCCACCCCGAATTACGCCCTCGCAATTGTGGGCGGAGCTTATTATAACCTCGCAAAGCCGCAATCGTTTAGCCAACCCTAGTTACTAGGGTTGACCGTTCCGTATCGGTATCGGGATTACGGCCCTCTCGCTTACCCTCTGGCAGTCTCAATCGTATTCCGGGAGAGAGAGAAGAGAGGGAGGGGTCAAATGCCGTATTACGGAATACGGCGCCGTATTCTGTGAGAAATGGAGGATAAGATGACTCAGAGTAGAAGAATCATACAAGTTCTTCTTCCACCTACCTCAAAATATGAAATGTAATCGAATTAGCCATTTCCCGATCAAATCATCTCGGCAACTGATAGAGGGGAATGGCTTGTATCGCTCTCTCTAGTGTGAATGAGATGTGGTGCACTTGGCTCGGTTAAGCGCAGTTTTGCTGGGACATGACATGCGCAGATCGAGTCCTTTTGGAGTCCTTTGTCTTGCATTTTTTTGTCGACTTTACACAAACAATGGATTGAGAACATATATTCCTGTTTTTTCATGGCAGAATGAATGTTTATGCACCTCTAAATTGTCATCAAAAGTTGCGAGTGCGCCTGGGAAACGAGACAAAAGTTTACTGAAAAATGAAATAGCAGTAACACGGAGAGGTAAATCAAAATGACCAGCTCTGTTGCGACAAGAAACTAGTGAATAGTTTAGGGAAGTGAAATCGAATCCACGATGTCTCTTCAACTAATTAGGCGTTTTACGAAAGTTTTCTTTTCTTTTTTCACTTCCATTTTTCACTTTCACTTCCCTTTCGATTTCACTTCCCTAAACTATTCACTAGTTTCTTGTCGCAACAGAACTGGTCATGTTGATTTACCTCTCCGTGTTACTGCTATTTCATTTTTCAGTAAACTTTTGTCTCGTTTCCCAGGCGCACTCGCAACTTTTGATGACAATTTAGAGGTGCATAAACATTCATTCTGCCATGAAAAAACAGGAATATATGTTCTCAATCCATTGTTTGTGTAAAGTCGACAAAAAAATGCAAGACAAAGGACTCCAAAAGGACTCGATCTGCGCATGTCATGTTCCAGCAAAACTGCGCTTAACCGAGCCAAGTGCACCACATCTCATTCACACTAGAGAGAGCGATACAAGCCATTCCCCTCTATCAGTTGCCGAGATGATTTGATCGGGAAATAGCTAATTCGAATACATTTCATATTTTGAGGTAGGTGGAAGAAGAACTTGTATGATTCTTCTACTCTGAGTCATCTTATCCTCCATTTCTCACAGAATACGGCGCCGTATTCCGTAAAACGGCATTTGACCCTTCTCTCCCCGGAATACGGTGTGTTAGAGAGAGTTGACCCCTCCTCTCCCTTAATACGATTACGGGAGGTCAAGAGAGCGAGAGATAGCCGTTTTACGAATACCGAACCGACAACCCTATGGGTTACTGTAACTTTTCGGAGCGGGACCCAGAACCTTAGTTACTTGGCCAAATATCAGCACTCGTGATGCTGACTTCACCACCAAGTTATTGGTATAGGTTGGTTGTTCAGTGTAGTTGTTCAGTGTAATTAGCTCTTCAAATGTTAACCTGCTGATAGCTCTTGAGAAGGCTGTCGACGAGCGTTGAGAAGGCCTCGAGGGTCTGTAAAAAATGGCAATTAGAGGGCAGAAATAGATTAGATCTGGAACAAACAGTTTATTATCAGATGTAGAGGAGAAATGAAAAAAAAAGTCTACTATTTTTGCACAGACATCACATTTGATTTATGAGAACGGTTCTCTTAAGAATTCGTTTCTAAGACAACGGCCCCTCCACATTCCGCACGCGGTTGGGTGAGCGCGGTGTTCGGTAAGAGAGTGCGAGTGGAATTTGGAGGTCGGAGAACCGTTCTCCCATCAAATTTGTTCTCCGTGTGACTTTCCTTGTCGTTTTCCGTCGCCATGAAGAGCTCCTTGTGCTTTGTTCGAATGTGAGAACGCATACACGAAGTTGTGCCGCGCTTCCGAGACACATGAAAAGCACGGGCTTTATTCGCGCACTTGTACTTGGTTCAATTTCGAAGCAGCGCGCGCTTTGGCATTTAAATTGTCCGGACCTCTTGCTTGGTTGAGTATTCATTGTCAGTGCAAGCTCAGTGTCCATTAGGCCCTACTAAGACCCCTGCGAGCTATTATGCCACAGAAGTCATTCCTCGGGTTGCTACTGCTACTGTAAGGTGCCGTCTGCTACCTTTGAAGCCGTTTTTCGGTGTTTCAAAGTGGTTTCTGAGAAAACATTTTGCTTAGAGCTAGTGCTACTTTTCTATGCTCTTTCGACCCATGCCGCTCATTTTTCCATTCGTGTTTGAATTTGCATAATAACTAACTTTTTTTGAATTTCTAAAAATCTGTTCGAAAAACCCGCATTATTATTTTCTAATTGCCTCCGGCAGGTCACAAGGATTCGAATGATATGTCTATGCTCCCCCAACTCGGGAGATGATGCCACATTTCATATGAAAATAGCCAATTTATAGTGTTTCTACTCATTAGTTGCCAATCGCACCGCTTCATTCGCGTGAAATGAGTGCTCAGATTGTGCGAGAACAATGGAAGGACGAACCATTTCTCACTTGAAAGTCGAGTGATTCGGTGTGAATCTTCGAGAATCGATAGCGTGGACACATTTTCACATGAAATATACGATCATCTCCCGAGTTGGGGGAGCTTAGACATATCATTCGAATTCTTGTGACATTTTGGAGACTATGGTGAAATAAAAATGCGGGTTTTTCGAACAGATGTATCACGCATGTCACGTAAGGATCGGGACAAAATGAGGTAGTCAATGTACAGTTTCGGACCCCCACATTTTAATACATTTTTGGAAAGAACTCATAGTGCCCGAAAAGATAGCGTTTCGCTTTTTTGCTCTAGATCGATTTGATCGTCGATAGACGTCGTCTTGTGGCGATTCACATAAATAGAAGGTAAGTTTGAAGCTGAATATCTCGATTCACAGCTGAGATATGATCAAGTTGACTGAGACATAAATTGTAGAGAAATCTTTGGAGATTCGAATGGAACTAAAGAATAATCTCAAAATTAATTATCTGGCTAATTAAGTGGCGGACCCCTGGGGTTTGCACCACATTTCCGACCCAGACACAATTTTTTGATATTGTATTGAGGTTGGAAAGACTCATCGACCCATATATACATTGTGGGGTCAAATCACTAGTGATCATACTGTTTCGGCTCAAAAACGGGTCTGAAATCCTGGACGTTTTTTCGACCGAGATAGAGAGAGGGTCATCGAGTGATCTACCTCCCTCCACCCAAGAGACTCGCTGATCTACCAGCGATTACGGCGATTAAATAACACATGATCGAAGCGACAAGGCAATCCGGAAGAACAAGAATGGAATGAACACGAGAGTGGGAAAGTCTATTCTGAAAACAGGTAAAACACGTTCAACTACCGTAATCGCTGGTAGATCAGCGAGTCTCTTGGGTGGAGGGAGGTAGATCACTCGATGACCCTCTCTCTATCTCGGTCGAAAAAACGTCCAGGATTTCAGACCCGTTTTTGAGCCGAAACAGTATGATCACTAGTGATTTGACCCCACAATGTATATATGGGTCGATGAGTCTTTCCAACCTCAATACAATATCAAAAAATTGTGTCTGGGTCGGAAATGTGGTGCAAACCCCAGGTTTCCGCCACTTAATTAGCCAGATAATTAATTTTGAGATTATTCTTTAGTTCCATTCGAATCTCCAAAGATTTCTCTACAATTTATGTCTCAGTCAACTTGATCATATCTCAGCTGTGAATCGAGATATTCAGCTTCAAACTTACCTTCTATTTAGGTGAATCGCCACAAGACGACGTCTATCGACGATCAAATCGATCTAGAGCAAAAAAGCGAAACGCTATCTTTTCGGGCACTTTGAGAGCAGTCTAAAAGCGGTTAATTTGAAAATTTCGATTTTTTCCTGTACGGGAGTTGTCCCGATCCTTACGTGACATGCGTGGTATGTAAATTTACAAAAGTTAATTATTATGCAAATTCACAGACCTATCGAAAAACAAACGAAATGGATCGAAAGAACATGGAAAAGTAGCCCTAACCCAAAGAGAAAAGTTTTCTCAGAAACTTCATTTGGACATCGAAAAACGGCTCCAAAGTTTATGTGTAGCAGCTTACAGTAGCTGTATCTAAGCGGGAAATGATTTCTGTGACATAATACCTCACGAGGGTCTTAGTTGGACCTAGTGGAACCCAAAAACGTGAAAAAACAAATATCGAAAAATGGGCTCTGTGCCTGAATAATGCTATTCTGGGCCGAGCCTCTCGTGAGAGGCGTGATAGATTCGCTCAATGGTGAGAATGATGGTTATTTGCTCCATTAGTAAGGTCCTTACCTCCACTCCGCAGTTTCTGCATCTCGCCTTGTCTCTGTCCGACAGGTCAAAGTGCGCCCAGAACGAGGAGGAACCGGGCTTGCGCGGCATTCTCTACTCCTTAAACGTCTTCAGATTTCCTTTCTATATATTCTTTATCCTATAACTGTCGTGTCACTCTTCTGCGGTATATCAAATTAATAAATAAGCGTCGACGTACTTTTATTCACGAGGTTGACCGATTTGTTTCTGCACGAGAGCAAGCGGAATCGCGGAGAGGAGAAGAAGAAGGAGGAATGGAGGAGAGGAAGGAAGAGGGACTAAGCGAAAGAGGCAAGCGGGGCTCCCCTCTCTCTCTCCCTCACTCTCGCAATGCCCGGAATGGCCGCGAGCAAACGAGGTTGCGGAAATTCGTTTCGTTTAGCGGCCGGCCGGCAAAAGCGAGGCAAAGGCGCGACGAGAGAATGCGGGCCCGTTTGTGGGGGCAGCGCACAATTCAATAGGTCGAGACATTTCCTTGCGCCTTTACGCCCGGCTCCTTTCTTCTCGAGTTCCTCACGATTCGGCCCTACTTTACGTAAGGGATTCAAATTCGGTATTTGTATTACGCCTTTTTCAACGCGAGATCTACATTACAGCTCATAAGGCGAAGAGAGTCGGAAAAGGAAAAAAAGCTACCTGAGGTTATGTCAAATACCGAATCGTCGTTTCTACTTTAGTCTATGCGACATCCCGTTTCTCCGTTGTCGTTGTCGCTAATTGGCGAGAGGAGGCGTCATGAGGAATTTATTGCGCCTCACGAGACACGAGAATCAGAGGAAACGAGGAGAGAATTAGACAGCACTTGAACGGAATTACGAAATGCTACTTTCTTCAGGACATGGTCAAAGGGGTAACGGAAATTGCAAACAGTGAAGAAAAGGAAACGTCTTCGCAAATTTTTCTGTTGAGTTGAGGAAGTGTTTGGGGTTCTAGCTACGGGTTGGATTAGTTGAAGGGGCCGGTGAACATTTACGTTTCGCGACTGATTGTGATTGCTTTCGGCTGGGCAGCGCCTCGGTCGGCGCTCTTCTTGCGACATTCGATGTTGAGACAGCCGCCCTCGGAGAGACAGCAACGAAGCGACTCGAGATTGGTGTCGTCCGGAAGGAGATACTTGCGACGGAATGACCTGCAACCGACCACTTTGAGCGATACAAATTACGACGACGCTAGATCCCTCTAATCACTCTGTCTCAGTGAATGCGTTGCAGATGCTATTTCTAAAGGTTATATTTCTAAAGGTACACTTGCGACGGAACGAACTGCAGCAGATACAATTAGAAAGACAGGCACAAATATCTTGACATCACTATCCGTTTAATTAGTTTTTAAAGTAGGTGCGTAGCCGACCTCTGAATGGATCCGTATCGCTCCCTTTGCTCCTCTTGATTGCCCTCAACTAGCAACTCGTGCCCGCTCAGGTCCACCTTCAAGTTTCTTGTTCAATATTTACGATTATGGTAATTCGACAACCTTGATCTCCTCTGGTTTGAATGCAGAAACATCTAGAGAAACGGCGAATCTCTCGGCCGTGTTAGTCATCTGAAAAATATTACGTGAATTACGTGAAGTCCAAATATCTGGTTTTCTAGTTTGAGTAAAAAACGAAACACGTACATCACTGCGATCCTCGGCGAAATTGAGCACGTCGCCGGTGTGCGCGCGCAGAAAGGGACACATGGCGCGCGCCACGCGTATCTCCTCCGGATACATCTGCAGGTTGCAACATAATTTATATCAGTTCACGATTACCTCGTTGAAGGCGCGCGCCATGGATCGTTCTCTTGAGGGGCCGTAGTTGCCCCATCCGGTTTGAGGCAAGATCGGCATGAGTGAGGTGGGCATGGTTGTCGAGTCGTGCAATGGAATCGGTTGATGGCCGGTCGATGCGGGCTTTTATACCTTCTTCCTCTCAGTCGCACTCTATTCTGGGCCTATGCACAGCAACAAGTGTATAGATTAGATACCAGGGGATAGATATTGCGTAAACCGAGGAGAGCAGCGCTGTATTGGACTGTCAACATCTCCTTGCAGGCAAGTTCTGCACGCGACTAGGACGTCAACAAGTCGCTGTTGACGCCCTCAGTTAGTTTCGGCGCTGCTAACCGTCAAAACAAGCGATATTCTAGTCTAATCAGTAGCGTAAACACGTTAGCAATAAGATGGCGCCTTGGAGGTACATGGATCATACTCTCATGTTTCCCCATCGTTGCTGACCTTAAAAAAAATTGATGCGACATGTACTATTGAACAGCCTCCCATTGCTCATCCGTGAGGAAATCTGGTACGAGTATGTTTTGTTGTTGGTTGTTAAGGGTTAAGAGGCACATATCCGTTGACATAATCTAATAGTAGTATTGTTTTTTTATGGAAGAAAGTGTATTGGGAGAGCGATGAGGGAATGGGATGTGGCATATCATTTCGCTTATTCCTTTTCTAAACTGATCTAGAGATATAATAGAGACGTGTATGCACGAGGTAACAAAACGGGAGTAGATGAGAAAAGGATCTAATCTCTGACGTAAGACGATAATGGATGATATTCTGATCTTTCCATTTCAAATAGCACTAATGTTGGGGAAATGAAAATGCGGCTCTGCGCACGCATTATTATTGCTGCGCCTACTATTTCAATTAAGTAGCTCATCATAAGGAGGAAATATGGATTAACTCCGGATTAACAGATAACATGTTATCCTCCCTCCCTTTGTTTGGTAATGTATCTCGCACACGGATGCACTGATTTCTTTCTTTCCGTAGTCTTTATCATGTTCATGTTGTTTGTGTGGGCAAAGTGTCCGTCGCTTGGAAGAACTCCCTACTTCCTTCTCGTCTATGCAACTGGTGAGGTCGATGACCTAGAAAAACAAATTGATCATGATTTCAAGGAATTGCCGGGATACTCTCGACTCTCGCTACGTGGTCAATGCAAACGATTGTCAGTTTGAGACTGGGACGATGGAGTGATCCTATCTTCAGACTTGGAGAGGTATTATCGCTGAAACACATGGACTGACGATCAATATGTCGAAAGCGGAAAACTGAGTGGAATTTTCTAGAAAGAGTATTAGTCGCTCTACCGCCTTTTCATTCCACTTTCTTTCACTACTTTTGATATGGAAAGGCGTGGTTGTGAAAAAAATGAAGAGATAAATATCCAAATATTGCATTCTGATTGCCTCGACTTACGCGATAAATGGCGCCCCAGAATAATTAGGCGTGATCACAAAATTGCTACCAGTTTAGATCTTATCGTACGGAATGATGATCTCTGTGATGGCCGGCCAACTTCTAATGCTCGTTAATCGATTTCTCATCTTGAAACGAATCACGTCATCACGCGAGGTGAGGAGACTGCTGCTGCGCAAATTTCAAAGGATTGTATTTTTAATTTGAACTCCCGCATTTCTGTATCTCGGCAATTCCCAATTGCGGAAACTCAAATCTGCAATTTCTACCTGTGAAATTTGCGCGGTATAACTGAGAGGCTGCAGTAGAGCCTTATGCACTTGACTACATTTAGCTGTGGAGCGGGCGACAGGTCACCGGCATGATTCTCTGCCAATTCATCCTCCCCTCCTTGTCTCAAATCTGTTTCATCTTCGGTGATCACGAATGGATTGTTGAGGCGGACGGTCGTGAAGTGTTTAGATCACTAGACCCGACGTTCGGAAAGGTACGAAAAGCAGTACCCTCTGGATTCTTAGTCTCAAGAGTTGTTTGTTTCAATTGTCGTTGATGTTTCTGCTTGCAATCGGCCGACTGTGACCAGGAACAATCGGAACACAATCGGAAAATGACATTTGTGAGATGGAATACAACATTCAATACAAAATCCAAACATGCGACTAATAATATGCCATTTCGATCTATTCGAATTTAAAAATTCAAATTAAGCATTCAGTATCATCGGCTGTTCTGCGGCGTTCTAGGTGTCCTCTACGTTATCATCGCCGTCTC
The DNA here is from genome assembly GCA_036245785.1 of Pristionchus fissidentatus. Taxonomy (NCBI): domain Eukaryota; kingdom Metazoa; phylum Nematoda; class Chromadorea; order Rhabditida; family Neodiplogasteridae; genus Pristionchus; species Pristionchus fissidentatus. Next base: position 11,094,963 of record BTSY01000004.1, read on the forward strand.
ACTGAGTGCCGCCAGCGCCTCCCGGTTTGCAGCTGTTATGAGAGACAAGGTTGGTTGGTACACAGATTCCGATTTCACAAAAAACGATTTTAATTATAAATCCTCACACTATTTTGTCACCATCCAACATAATATATCTGGCATCTAGCACTAGTGACTGTGTTAGCGACTAGTATTTTCTAGAAAGTATTCTATTCGAATAGTATTCTACGTACTGCAGTTGCTTTCTTTAGAGCATTCCCTCCCCTTTAAAGTCACGCACCGGCCAAATTCAAAAAAAGTATCTTGTGCGGAAGTACTGAATTCTACCGTAATCTTCGATCGATAGTATTCAGTTATGGTGTGTAGATCTTATCGATCGCCTTATCACAGATCGGGCAAAAAAAAACATTTCTCGATCCGCAGATCCGAGTCGATATTATACATTACAATGCGCGAAAGTGCAGAGCTTTCGCGAATTTCATATATATTTTGTCATCTTTATACCATTCCATCCTATTTCGTCGTTATTATTCTGTATGTACAAACAATTTTACATATTTACATATATACAGATGGCTCCTCGCAGGACGTGTATAGCGTGTGGTGTAACAATGGATCAAATAACACTGGTAAGAGGGGCAGAATGGAAGGTCGAAGATCTACTAGCAAGAATCATCGGGACAGAGGAATACCGTACGCGAGTTGAATGGGCCGTTCGGGACAAGCTATCGTCACCCACGTCGACAGCACCGGCCATTTGCTCGGTGCATCTCAGTGAGGTGCGACAGCGTCCAGAGGTAAGAATAATTTATCGATTGGATACGATGGGAGTGGAGTAAGTAGGTGGAACTTTGACAGGAAGAACTGTCGGACGTCGAATTGACTGAAGTCGAACAACTACAGCAGCGTGCGTCCCTCGTTCCCCAGGCCTTCACTCCTCGGTACAGTCGTTCCAGTCTCGCAGCACCTCACACCCCGTCGCATCTTCTGAGCACTGCGTGCCGCAAGCTGGCGTTCGACTCTGTAAAAGATGATTTGATCAACTATGAATGACTATTTTTGACGAAATATTGTATAGCCTTCCTCATCTCACTCTCCACTATCTCCCCGGAAAAGAATGCGGCCTGCTATACAACACCAGATTCTAAAGCAAGTACGTGAGGTGAATCACTAGAGCTAATTAAAATGATATACTATCTAGGCTGCTCCCCATCCCTCGTTCTCCGATTCTGTCATTATCGATTGCTCGCTACTCGAGTGTCTGTTTGATGTGTGCATCCGTTGCCGTCAGAAGACACTCGTGAAGCCAGCGGAGATGAGGAAGCAGGGAACTGCGCCCGTAGTTTATACGAGATGCAAGGATTGCGGGGAGCAGAAGTGGGAAGGACAGAAACGTGTGGAAGGGACAAAGATGTTTGAGAAGAACCTCTCCCTTGTGTCCTACCCTCACTCAGTGGGTCAGCATCACACGGTTAGATATGAGTTGCTAAATAATATATATCTACGATGTTTCAGTTACTCAAAGAGGCCTTGGAGTACGCCGGAGTTCCTTGCATTGCTGAAAGCGTGTACACAGACTACTTAGTCTCGTTCGTCAAGCCCGCGCAGGACAGAGTTTTGCAGAATCATCAAAAGCAGTGGTGGGAAATGGTCAAGATGCATAACCCGTGAGTACAATTCTAACGTTTTATGAACAGTGTGGCTTAATTCAGAATGGATGCATCACTCTGTCCGTGGATTGCCAGTACGACAGTCCAGGACATTGCGCTAACAATGCTTCCATTACCTTCGTTGAAACGAAGACGCATCTGGTACTAAAGATCATTGGAATCACAAAAAGTGAAACAGGTTGGACTGGTAACAAACTCGCCGTATACTAATCACTTCCATCAGATGGAGTCTCTCAGAGGATGGAGAAAGAAGGGGTGCGGCGAGGGCTCAATGCTCTCATTCACGAGGCCGCGGAGAACGACCTCTCCGTTACCAAAGTGGTGACAGATGAATCCGGCACTGTCGGGGTATTACGTATTACGATAATTCTATCGATTGAATATGCTTATAGGTGCTCATGAGAGAAGAATTCTCTTCCATACAACATCTATTGGACAGTTGGCATTTGAGGAAGAATATAATGAAGAAAGTTGCAGCTGAAAGTTGAATGCACTTATTAGTAATATCAATCGCAATGCGCAGGCAGCTAAGAAGAAGGGTAACGAGGCATTGAAGGACGTAAAAAGTAAGATAAATAATCACTTCTGGGCATGCCTTGATATAGGCAAGGACAATGGACAGCTGATAAAGGAGTATTTCAACGGACTCCTGTATCACCTACAAGGAATTCACGGATGGTCCCAAGTTAGATAGAAACGTTTGCCTTATTTTATTGATAGCATGCAGGACCCTTCCTTCGAACTGGTAGCTGGATGCACTCACAGCGATCTAGATGACGACAGGGATGGAGCGGTAGTGCTCAATAAGAATAGCGCCCCTTTCCTAGCACTGAAGTCCATCGTGAACGATAAACGGATTCAAGTAAATTATTATCCAACTCGGTCACAATGATTGGCTCATTCCATTCCAGAAAGCTCTACCTCGTCTGGCTGCAGAGAAGGCGACGGCCGATAATGAGGCATTCAATAGCCTCTGCCTCAAGTATCGCAGCAAGCGAATTCAATGGTACATGACTATGATACAACCCTAACATGCCTGTCTATTGTTTTTCAGCACGATCAACATGTTCATCCTTCGCACAGAAACCGCTCAGCTCCACTGGAATTGGATGGCACTGGCTAGGCTAAGTGGACAGCGAACTACGACCAAGAGCCGCATTGTCGAGAGGAAAGGGAGGGAGGGTCCCGTCGCACTCAAGATATACAGTGGTGGATGTGAACACTTATGGAGAGACGAAATTGCCCACGAAGCAGAGAACATTGTGAGAGAAAAAGCCCCGGAGAGGAGTGAGAAGAGGAGGCTCAAGAGGGAGAAACAGGCTGCCCAGAAGGCTGCCAATTTGCTCACCTCGCCCATCCATCGAAGGAGAGAAGAGGAAGAAGAAGAGGAATTGGACGTCGAAGAGAGCGAAGCGGCGCTTTTCGTCGAGGAGATCATCGAAGATCGTGGCTCGGATTCTGAAGATAGCGATTATGAGTGATGATAATGAGAACGATGATAATGAGAACGAGGAGGTTGATGTAGAGAATTGAGAGAATATTTGTTTAGTTTACCATGTTGTGTCAGCATTTGTATACTCACGCCAACTCCCCTTTGTAGTAATATATTTATGAAAGAGATTGAATAAATATTATAATAAATGACTGAAACCAACCTTGCCGCGTCTCCTCCTCCCAACTATCGATCGCTCGTCAGGCGCGTGCGGTGGCCGGCGAAGGCGCGCGCGTGGTCTGCAAGTGCGACGATTTGTATTTAGAAATAGTAGAATGAAAAAGCAACCAACCTTGCCGTCGCTTGTCTCCTCGATAATCGATCGCTCGCAAACGCAAAGCGCGCGTTGCTCGCGGGACGCTGCGGCAGGAAACAATCACGCGCCGTCGCGGGACGAGTAGTTTGACGCAATCAAACTCTATCGCGGAACGACCAGCTGGAAACGATCACGCGCCGTCGCGGGCCGAGCACTGACGCAACCGCACGCCGTCGCGGGAAGAACTCGAGCGAAACCTGCGATTGCAACAATTTACAATTAAAAACAGTTAAAAAAGCAGGAGGCGGCCAAGGCCTGCAAGTGCGACGATTCGTATTTAGAAACAGTAGCACGAAAAAGCGACCAACCTTGCCGTCGCTTGTCTCCTCGATAATCGATCGCTCACGAACGCAAAGCGCGCGTTGCTCGCGGGACGCGGCGGCAGGAAGCGGCCGAGGCCTGCAAGTGCGAGTGTATCATAGTTCATTTAGTGCAGATTCTTTACATATTGTAACGAAAAATAGGTCAAAACAATCAATAAAAAAGAGAAAAAGAAAGAAAATTCACACAGTTGTACAGAACCGCGTTGCATGAGCAGCGCGTGCGGTTTTTACGGTAGATTTGTAGTTTTCCGCATGAGAGCCCGATATTTATAATTTTTGCATTAGGCCGTGGCTTGACTTTAAATATCACTTCTGATGAATGAGAATGTCGCAGGCACTGGCTTCGAACACTAGAAAAGCACTAGAAAGCACTTCGTGAGCACTAGAAAAGGTCTCGTGCTGCATGGATTCGCATTTTCGCTAGTTGGCGTTCTCTATTCAGGATATCAGGTAATCTATGGTTTCATAGCATTCAGGATTTAGCACAAAAATTTTTTTTTTCCAGTTTGTATGGGCCTACGCGTATTTTCTCGACGGGCTCAAGTTCATTATTTTTGTTCGAACTTTGGTTTGCTTTTAATTGGTCACTATTAATGGACAATTCTTTGAACAGCACCATGTCATGAATACGATTTCGACCTTCTCAAGTCCTCTCCTGTTGTTGATAATGTCTAGTCATGTGAGGAGGGCGATAATGCAGAGGTGTCATTAGAGAACTCAGAGGAAATTAAGTATATATTATTCCTCAGGAAATGAGACGATAACGAAACGCGGCACTGACTCCACTCATTATTAGATCTGCGCATGGAAGATTTGTTTACACGGACATTATGCCTTCTTCTTACGGAATAAGTAATGTAAATAATAATTAAGAAGAAAGATTACAATCTATCGATTGTACATCAGAAGCTCTTATTTAGAACTCATTATCTTTCCTTTCGTTCTTTTTTATCATACAATTCGCGCAGGTTCATCATTTTTGTTATATATTTTTTGTAATGCCATCTTTTTATGGTTTCATTGTGTAAATAATTGAATGATTTGTAATGTTGTTATCATCACGAGAATCAGCACTACGGAACACCTCTATTATCCAAGATAATTTTCTCATATCAACACCTTTCTTGAATAAATAATTAAAAGGAAGCAGTGTACCGATTTACATCATTGCCCTCCTTTCCATCTGCGCGACATATGGTATTGTTCAAAAGTACTTGCTCGCGATTAAAGGGACAGTATAGGCACCGTTGAATTCCCGTAAATTTCAATTATCTCGCCTGGATTTCCGTCCAGTGGAAAGCAGTAAAGCAAAAGCAAATGGCAACTCTCGCTGAATGGTGGATTCGAATGGCTGCCAATATGACGCTGTGGCGATTGACCACTGTTCAGACTTGGAGAGGTTTTCCTCTCTTTTCTTTTCCAGAAATCATCTATTGCATCGTTTGAGGGTGGTATAGTGGACTAGCACGTTCCGCGTCGCCGAGTAGCCACACTTATCAGTTGACCGGACACTCCTTCTCTGTGCTAATTTTAAGCCATTGCATTGAATATTATAACATTATCTCGCATAACATATCATCTCTATAATTTCATTTTCTCACCGTTCTCCATCATCGTGGTTTGTTCTTCGCAGATGAAGTGTCGTGAATGAGTTGTACGTGTGGCAACTGAGAGTGTCTTTCTCATTTTACGGGCATTCTCACTTGTGACTCTTTCTGGATGCCCTGAAACCGTGAAATGGTGTGTGGCTTTCGACCCCACAAGAATAACCGGTGAAATACCTCCCTCTCCTAGTGTACGATACACTTACTCCCACCAGGTTCAATACATTCAATACTGAGTGCTGAGTATATTGGCCGGCACACGAGTATTTTATGCTGGAGTGTGTTTCTTAGTGTGCCATATAGGGGGAATAAGTAACATCACGCTCAGTGTGGGTGCGACCTGCGCCCTCCCAAAACCGCGTGAGGCTTGGACACGTATTATGTGGTCGAGTATAAATTGTAGCATGTCTCCTATTTACTCGTAAATAAGCGCATAAATTACCGGTTGCTATCCTACACTTAATGTCCCCCTCGTCCGCCCAATTATACATGGCTTTGAATCGCGCATAGTAGAGACGAGCGAAGCACAAGCTGAATTTTATCACTCCGAGTTGTTCTTGGATTTTCTTCCGGCACTTGAGAAGCACTATAGAACTATCCCCGGCTCATAGTGCTCCATAAAGTTTCTGATGTTGAGATACCGCGAAAAGGAAGTCGAAAACGCCAGAAATGGGGTTAGAAGTGATTCCTCACCTCTCGGCCATCAAGCATTATGTTCTCTAGATTTTAACATGATATGTAATGCTCATGCGTTTCAGAAACCGTCTTGAGTCTCCAGTAATGTTGGAAATCCTTCTTCACGCACAGTTTTGTACGTTTAAAATATACAACAACAACTTACAAAAAATGTTTATTCCAGTCCTGGGGCTATGCCTGAACATGGCCGCACTTTACATAGTTTCCAAAAAATCGGGCAAACAAATTACCGAGTATCGGAAACTTCTAATATTATTTCTCATCGCTGACTTCATTTTCACAATTGCGCACGAGGTTTTCAAGCCGGTATAGCATTCAAATCATCTTGGAACATACAATTTCACAGATAATTACTTTGGATATCTTATTGGAATCTAACGGAATTGTGAGATACAGGGGAATGCAAAAAGCATCGATTGCGAGAAAGTGGGAGAAATGTATTTAATTATTACTTTATTGTACACAACAAGGGTGCATCAACACATACATAAATCAAGAGGCATCTTATCACTTCAATTCAATATTATATTCCAATAGGAGATCCCCAATGATAACAAATCAACTAATTGATTAATTATATCTGACTGTTTTTCTAGTCAGAATCTGCGTCCCATTCAGATCATAACTCTGGACGGTAATTTACTCATCTTTTATCTGTCTGGACCCTTCAATTATCGGATCTACATATGCTACTATTGTGGACTTATCTCTATGATTTTTGTGCTAATCGCCTTCCATTTTGTCTACCGAGCGATGGCCATTAGCAGGTGTCATTTTCTTGCAATTGAATGATTAAAAAAAGGAAATATAAGTAATTTTTTGACTGAAATATAAGTAATTTTTAAAAATGAAATAGAAGTGTTTTTAAAAAATGAAATAAATGTAATTTTTTAGATTAATTTTGTAATATCAGACATTCGTTCATCCATCTGGAGCTGAACTGGGTTAGACTACTAGCGATCGTTATCATTCTTGCGACGGAATGCACAGCATGGGCAGAGTACTTGCACACTCAATTTGCCTACGAAAACAGGTTGATAAATGTCGAATCTTCCAACGAATAATTGTTTATTGCAGTTACGAATCCGTAGTACGCGCATACACGCAGTATCAAGGCCTACCGTTTCCGCCTGATCCCGAGCAGACTTTCACGCTGTTAATCTCGCATGTGCTATTTTCAAAATCTTTTCATACGCTTTTTGCTCCCATTTTTGCTCCATGAAAATGTTCCCTTTGTTCCTATTTATATTACCTTTGTTCTCATTTGTGTTCCTAGCGTTCATATGAACGCTAGGCTCCGCGGATTATTAATAGGCACAACAGGAACAAAATTTAAAAAAAAACTTTTTGAGTTGTGTAACGTGCAAAAATTTGCCAGACTACGGATGGTTTGCTACGCTGGGACAAGCTCTTCATTATGCTTGGACTGATCGGTTTCATGGCGTTTTCCTCAGCAATCATCATTTTATCGTCCATTCAGTTTGTTTTTCCTTAAATCTGCATTTGTGCATAGTAATTTAGAATAGTGAGGTCAATTCGGCGCCTGGAGCGCGTTAGTAAAGGTTCCCAAGCTGTGCACAAACAATTATTCGTCGCTTTACTCACACAGGTATTATCTTTAAAATGATACTTTCCCGAAATGGACTACTGCTGTGTGTACTCTCTTTCAATACCTGGGCGTCTCTCTTGTGTTTACACACTCTCGCGCATTTCGTACTGAGTGTTATCAATGGAGCGTTTTAAAATTTCGGACGAGTGCTTTCGAATTAACAATATTACAATACCGAACCTGGAGCCGGCTACCAAGCTCCCCCTGGAGCGAACTTGGAGCCGACTACCAAGCTCCCCCTGGACCGAACCTGGAGCGGACAACTGAGTCCCTCTGGACCGAACATTGAACCGGCCACCGAGCCCCCTTGGGCCAAACCTGGAGTCGGCTACCGACATTCCCCTGGACCGAAGCTGGAGCCAGCTACCAAGCTCTCCCTGGACCGATCCTGCACCCTGAACTATGCATAGAGCGTAGTGTACGCATAGAGCGTATTGTTTTTAACCTCAATACATCCCTAGTTAGCTAAAAGAAGTGGTGATTCTTTTTCAATTATTTTTCCAGTTGTCATTTTTCAATTATTTTTCGCTTTAGCTAAAAACATTGGTGAAGTAGTTTGTAATGTGGCACAGGAATATCCGCTCATGACACGCTTTCACTTTGACTAACTTGCCCGTCCAATGTGTCTTATTCATACACAATTCTGCTCTCGTGGGCGGAAATTCGATCTCATTTTTAAAGATCACTTCGAACAATTGAAGATATTCTGATCTTTCGGTCTGAGCCCCGTTTCTCGCGATGTAAAACGCATGACAAGGTACGTTTTGCTATTCGGTTATTTCAAAAGATTGGAGATGCGCAAAATTTGCATTATCAAAGTAACAGGAATAGCCAAGTATATATACCAACATTACCACCTTTACTGACCCAATTCTAGATGGTGTCTTATCTAACACACTGTAGTCTTGACATGACTCTCTCTGCCTTATTTATCACCTTCATGGTTTTCATGTGGACAAGATCTCAAACGCTGGGCAGGTCGCCCTACTTTCTGCTGTTTTATGCAACTGGTGAGTAATGCAATACCTAATGTGCTATTCCCTCTTTGTTCAGGTGTCTCAAGTATAATAGCAGTTTTCGCCGCTTGGTCACTGCAATTTGTTGTATATTTTAGACTGGGACAATGGAGTGATCCCTTCTTCAGGCTTGGAGAGGTGTCGAAAACCATATTTTACTAATTTTCGTTTTTTGTCTTTTCTTTTCCGTTTAGTGATATCGACAGAGTAATCCAAGATAACAAATCGGTATTACGCGCAGATATTAACCTACGGAATGATGCTCTCGGTGATGGTCGGGCAACTGTTGATGCTGATCAATCGGTTTCTCGTTCTCAAACGAATCACGGCAGCTAGCGAGGTGCGATGGCAAAATTCGTATTCAAACACTCTGCAACGAATCTAGGAATGGACAACTCAACAAGTGACCTGTATTATTCTCTTTCAAATTATCCTCCCCTCTTTGCCTCAACTATCTTTTATCTTTGGCGATCACGAATGGGTTGTTGAATCGGACGGCCGTGAAGTATTTCAAACGCTCGATCCGATTTTTGGATGGGTAGGATACTATTTGCTGATGCTGTAAGAATTTAAGGCAAATATAGAGTTGTTTTCAATCATTTTATTACAATTTTAAATGATACGTTTATATTCTTTTCTTTGTCATGAACTCGCATCTCATATCTGTGTTTAACAACCTTTTAATATTTTGGAAAGTCTGTGAATACAGTACCATCGATTCATCTGCGGTGTACTGGTAGCAATCTACGTTGTGATAACTGTTTCCATCAATGCAGCCAGCGCTACTCGGATTACGTATGTTATACGGAATAAGGTGCACTTTAATATATCTTCTTCCGCTAACGGTTGCTTGCAATATAAGAAGTAAATTGCCGCAGGGACTATCTTCTCGATCGCTCGTTGCAAGAAGAAAAGGCCTCATTCTTCACGGATTTGCATTCTCACTAGTGGGCGTCGCCTATTCCGGACATCAAGTGTAATTTCATTTACGATTTTTGTCAAAATCCTGTTTTTGTAGTTTGTATGGGCATACGTATTTCTTCTCGAGAAACAAGATCTGCTGATAAAAGTGCGAAATCTGGTAGGTGTAAAATTACAGGCAAATTTAACATTTATTTTACAGCAAAGCGTGATGAATACAATATCGACATTCTCGAATCCTCTCCTACTGTTACTGATGTCTCGACATGTTAGGAAAACGATATTTAATAAGTAGGAATTCAGAGACAAGGGGAAAAATAATTTGTATAGATGATTCTACACCGTTCGGATTCGACCTGTTCACATTCATCTAGCATTAAAGATCTTTGTTAAGCGTTGATGATGTCTTTTGTTCACCTATGAACGATGTATATTCGAACGTTTTTTTTCCAAATCTGATGGATAAACTATTAGCGCGACGATAATCCAAGAAATAGTAGTCTTAGTGGCTCAGCCAATCTAAAGCAACAGAGTAATGAAACACGGAAGTGTGAATGATCTTTAGGAATTAAAATTGATATATTAAATCCGTTTAGATAACGCAAGATCTCATGTACGTTCAAAGGTCGCAAATGCCAAGCACAAAATCACACTAGATTATCATGCAAAATTGACAAACATCACAGCATATCCAAGGGTCGGTGCCATTGTTTTCAGAATGCTGACGTCGCTCACCCACGCTTGTCTTGATATAATTCTATCCTCTCTGTTCATTCTATTCATGGGTTATGTGTGGTCAAGATCGCGTACTCTCGGCCTGTCTCCATACTTCATGTTTTTCTATGCAACCGGTATGCTTTTTTGTGTATACTGTACTGTATACTGTAATTCCGTGTTCCTGGTCTTGTTCCTCCTGAGGAGGAACTTGACCGGGAACAAGAGGAACAAAAAAATCCTTGAACAGTTTTCTTTCATTTCTTCAACAAAAAAATCTTTGAAGGTGCATCCGGTATAATATCGACGCTTGCTACATGGTGGATCCGACTGATAAACAGTTTCAGACTGGGAAATGGACTGATCCCCTCTTCAGAGCTGGAGAGGTATCCAAAGACATTCCCTTCGAGGTTGTACGTTTCCCGAATCCAAGAAACACCACCGCCTCTACTTGTGCAGATATTGGCGTACGGAATGCTGCTCTCAGTCATGGTCGGTCAACTATTGATGCTTGTGGATCGATATCTTATTCTAAAACGAATAAACGCAGACGACGAGGCAAATTTACATTCGGTGATTCGTATAGAAGTACTTTGTTCAGCATTGGTCCAGGCGGCAAGTCGCATTGTTGATAGCCTGTCAACTCACAATTCCCATGTTGCCACAACTCTCCTTTCTCTTTGGTTCTAACGAGTGGACTGTGGATAAGTACGGCCGTGCGGTTTTACGAGCAATTGACACCACATTCGGAATGGTGAGCATATGATTTTTTATAACCCGTTCCTTTTGCCCGGAAATAATGGTTTTCCTGCTTGATCGCTGTATTGATTGCAATACTGCTTGGATGAGATAATCGGGTAATTAAACAGCACCACCGCATATTCTGCGCTATGATCATAGTTCTCTATGTAATCATCACGATAACGTTGAACGTCGCCAGTGCAATTCGATTCACAGCAATTCTGAATAACAAGGTACACCGCATTTTTTTATTTTTTTTTATAGCATACAAATTGAAAGAACATCCAGTTATATTCTTCTTTTTTGCACCTTCGTTACAAGATAAAGACTGTCATCCGACGTATTGGTATACAATCGTCACATAATGCGTTGCAGAAAAAAAACGAATAAAACATATTTTTATTTTTAAAAAACATCGTTGGCCACGATTTGCAGGGATTGGCTTCACTGTCTCTTGTTTCTAGAAGAAAAGATCTTATTCTACACGGTCTCACATTCTCACTAGTGGGCGTCGCTATTCCGGACATCAGGTGGTTTAATATTGTTCCTTATACGGAGCTACTATTTCAGTCTCTTACAGTTTATCTTTGCGTACGCATTCATTATCAACGACATGCATATGGTTATTTTAATGCGGAATTTGGTTTGATATTAATTGAAGGATGCTTGCAAAATTGTTTTGTCAGCATAACATAATGAATACAATGTCGACCTTATCCGATTTTGATGTTTATTATGTCTCGACATGTGAGGAGGACCATAATTCCGAGGTTTTCTTATATCTAAATGTAACACAAAAATTAGTAACGTTTAGCTGAGACGTCAAGTTCATCGCACAGAACCGACCGCAATGTCCGCGATTATTTCGAAAAAAATCATTCTTCAATGCGATTCCACGACCGAAATTTGCGTGCACATCACATCGGCACTCGTTTTCACACGAACCTCAAATTTCCGATTCTTGATTACCAATATTGTATGCCATCGTAGTCGTGATGTGACAGTTATCGATATGTTAATGAAAAAATATTTCGAATTCATTTTTTTTTCAATTTATCACATTTTAGGCAATGTTCAGGTTTAATCAAAGCCAAACCATGTCTACCTAAAAACCTGTCATTTTTGTCAATTTTTTACCTGTCAATTTTCTTTCAATTTTTCAATTCAGACTTTTCGGAAAATTATGACTTTTTGTGTGTCAAATTGATACAGACACACTATCTCTCTCCAAATGTTATCAAAGTATAGCAGCATGAGAGTTTCACTTTCGTCTTGGAGAGAGTCGGGTGGTAAGAGTAAAATGAGGTCAAACGAGCAGCAGTCTCTCTTTCCCTTTCTTCTAATCCGGTGGGATTTTTCTAGATATATATATCTTTTAGTTAGCACTTTCATTGTCTGTGATTTAAGTAAATATTTAAATACATATACCCACTCCAATTTTTGTCTCTCGCTTTTGCATTCTCGGCTTCTATTTATCTCGCTTCGCCGCATATGCATGTACTATGCCTCACATAAAATGTGCACTCCTGGTGAATTTATGAAAACTACGTTCGTTATCTGCCTCGTTTTTACGACTCTCCTACATGCAGGTATGGTATATCTATCCAGTAAGCCTCTTACGATCGCAGACTGAATTCAATATAACGCCATGATAGTTTTTGGCAAAATATAGAGGGCTATATAATTCCTAAGTTTCAGGCGACATCGCCAGGTCCGCCAGCGATAATTCGACCTCAGCATCAACGATCGCTGCGTTTTTTTTATGTTAGACGGCAGCAGCCTCCCTATCGACACGACCACGCCCTCTTCACTATTCGATGTCGATGAAGAGCTGGCCAAGATCGCAGCAGCTTGCTTGAGCTATCGAGATCAAGAGGAGATCGCCGGGAACACATTCAGGCACTTGTTGGCGCATCTCTTCACTGGACAATTGGTACGGGAAGCGGTGGAGGCCATTGGCCTCAGGGAGTTGCGCGATGTGCTCGGCTTTGCGCCGCCTGGACCCTGGACAAAGTATAGTGAACCGAGTGAAGAAGATATCGCTGCCGCCCCTTCAATCGAGGCCTATTATGATTTGAAGGAACCGCGCAGTGAATGGCGCAGTCTCGATAGCGAATACTTTTTCGAGCACAATTTCCCACCCGTAATCGCTTTCTTGGACAAGCGCTTTCCCTCCATTCGCACTATATTTCGGCGCAAATTTGAGGAGATTCATCGTAGTGCTGTGACTATTGACAGGAAAGCAATTGAACTTTTGATCGACGAGTGTAACGCCTTGAATATCACAATAGACAAAGCAACTTCGAAAATGGCGTCTATGAGCTATAAATGCATCAAGGCCAATAGGCTGCTTCAAGGTTAGTATATGTGTAGATATTATTGTATTATATCAGATAGTTATATGTCGTATTCACAATGACCTTATTTGTCAGTCGAAATAAATGTTGCATTCGCGCTTCGTTTGTGTATAAAGCTGTTAAAATTTGCGTACATTCGGTTTTATGGAAATAAGAGATTTCACCGGTGATTATCGCGCGTAGACTAATTTTAAAACATTGTACAAGTGTTGAAATTAAGAACAAATGATCCCCAGTTGTACCCAGAACTAGTTGATAATGAAGATACATTTTACCTAAAAGAAGCCCCTATCATATACTTTCTGTTTACGATAGCGAAACACTTGTCTAACATTAATATATTACTGTTTTCATTATATATATATTAGGATATTGATGTATCTGTATGAATGCTTAAAGATCAGAACGCACAATGCGAGAAATACTGATCTTTCCGCATGAGCCCCGCATCTGGCGGGATAAAACGTCTGACAATGCACTTTGTGTTGAATGGTGTGAATAGAAGTGCCCGATGATGCGCAAAATTGGTCAAAGTAACAGGAAGAGCCTAGTTTACGTATCAATATCACCACCTTCACTAGCGCTATTCTGAATGATGTCTTTTGTAGCGCACGGTTGTCTTGACATTGCTCTTTCCGTTTTCTTCACAGTGTTCATGGTTTTTATGTGGGTAAGGTCTCCAACGATGGGAAGATCTCCCTATTTTCTGCTATTTTATGCAACTGGTAAGTCAATTTAGGCATACTGCGATCAGCTCCAATAGTTAAGGCACATCAAGTATAATATCAATCTTTGCCGCTTGGTCACTGCAATTGGTCGTTTTTCTTAGACTGGGACCGTGGAGTGATCCCTTCCTCAGAGTGGGAGAGGTGCCTGCAAAAACGAATAGTTTTTTGATATGTATTTCGCACACCTTTCAGTGGTATACTATTTTCTATGGCACGACTCTAGAATCGCCGGTGGTCGGTCCCGTAGCATCTTGTGTCGGATGGCCGACGGACGGCCGACGGCCGTCCGCAAGATGCTACGGGACCAAACACGAAGTGCTACGGGACTGTCCATGAAATTCTAAGGACCACATTGTCCACTGGACCGACCACACTGGCTACTAGTCCGGCCAACTGTCCACTGGTCCGGCCACAGCTTAGATCTATGGCTACGGGAACGACTACAAAATGCTACGTGGTCGGCTATCTGTCCACACGTCCGACCACGAAATGTTACTGGACCGACCACCAGCGATTCTAGAGGATTGCAGGAATTTTCAGAGATAACAACCCTATGTCATGCCCAGATCCTCGCCTACGGAATGATACTCTCAGTCATGGTTGGACAGCTACTCATGCTAATCAACCGGTATCTCGTTTTGAAACGAATCACTGCCACGAGCGAGGTATATTTGAACTTTCACTAATGGTGCGTTTATTTTCGCTAATCCCTCAAGTGGAAACGGTCGAAACTGCGACTACAGGGGGGGGAGAAAAAATCGTTGTTTGGGGTACAGATTAGACCCACAGTAGCAGCCATTATGACTAGTGTTGACCACCCAAAAGTCGAAACCAAAAAGAAAAAAGCGTTTCGACTCCGGTTCGGAACAGTTCATTATTTCGTTGTCGATCTTCCTTTGTACTCGAACAAAGGCAATTTCGAGTGGTCAACACTAATTCTGACATCTCAACTGATAGGATCAGCAAGAATAAACTCTCCGTTATAATAGGATATGAATGAGTATGACCAGTCTAGGGATGGACAACGCGGCAAGTGACTTACATGATTCTCTGTCAATTCATAGTCCCTGCCTTGCCTCAACTCTGCTTTATCTTCGGTGGTCATGACTGGGTAGTTGATGCGGATGGTAGAGAAGTATTTCAATCGCTCGATCCTACATTTGGATGGGTATGCAATTTTTGCTTTTTGAAAAAATAGTTTTATAAGTAAAAGTATAAGTAAAATAAAATTATGTTTCTTGTCCAGTACCATCGTTTCTTCTCCGGTGTACTCCTCGCCATCTACGTTGTGATAACAGGCTCTATCAACGCCGCAAGCGTCACCCGGATTACGTCAATTATAAGGAATAAAGTGCGCTTTTGCCACTGTGGATGACGCCGTTATTATTCCATGCGAGCATAATAAGAAAGTAGAATAATGTTTTAATAAGAAAAAAAGTATAATCTTTTTTTTTCTACAACACCACTTTCGCAGGGATTATCTTCTCAATCGCTTGTTGTTAGAAGAAAGGGACAAATTCTCCATGGATTTGCATTTTCACTTGTCGGCATCGCGTATTCTGGTCATCAAGTAAGATTTTTGTTTGTTTACATTTTTAAAATTCTACTTCCGCAGTTTGTATGGGCATACTCATTTCTTCTCGAGGATGTAGAGCTTTTGATTAAAGTTCGCAATTTGGTAGGCAATCAACTTGCAAGCACGTACAATTTAATTTTACAGCACAACGTTATGAATACAATTTCCACATTCTCGAATCCTATTCTGCTATTACTCTTGTCTCGCCATGTCAGGACAACGATTTTTCAGAAATAGGAAATCAGAGAAATACTATGACGCTCGGCTGCGCCCAGTTTCACATTGTTTCATGATGTACATTAAATAGACCATGCATAGATAGTGATACACACTTATTTGATATTGTTTTGGTCGACTAATAAAGGGAAAATAAGAAAAAAATTTTCGGACCCTTTGACAGTGGTTTACGGCGACTCCCAATAGGCAAACGCTCTGGGATTCGACGTTTCCTAGTTTCTTTTCAAAAGTGTGTAAGCTCCAACAATTTATTTTGGATGAATCCTTACGATGTCCTGAATGACTACTATGCAGAATTCAGGCATGCCATAATTCATTCCGCGAAATTCCACCCCCAACACCACTGCGAGAAGGAAGGGCTACATGGCTAGTTACAAAAAGGAAAATATTCCCGCTAATTCTATGCAAATGAGAAGAGTGAATATTGTATAATTGATCTCAAGGGGGGGGGGGGGGTACTTGCTGGTATACCATACGCCGATATTTTCACAAACGAGTTATTTCAAAACTCTTACGGAATGCTGATCGTGTTACGATTTTTCGAGAAATAACCAAAAAAAATTTTGGAATAGTTCTGTGGGTTGTGAAAATATCGGGGTATGATTTACCAGAAAGTGTTCCCAGATAGATTTGCGGTCGATCTAAATCAAAACACATCATTGTACTCTTCCTTTGTCATCTTGCACATTGAGCATGCTTCTCATATTTACACCACATACTCTCCACATACTTGCTCCACATACTAAATGCTAACCGGACGCACATTGAACGGTTCGAAGAAACGGACGCTCCCGTAAGAATTCGCAGTCATCCAAAACTGGTATTTCGCCCTACCTAGTTTATTCCAACATCAAAAAGTCCCCCAACTCGCCGGAACTCACAATCAATTCCCGCCACTTGTCTGTGTGGCGAGTATTGTAGAAGATGGTATGCTCCATCACCCTTCATAATTAGAACTCACTGAAGTCGCCCCTCACAAAAGAGCGCGATACACTCGACACAAAATACCTGCAACGCATCACCCACTGAGTCACTGGTCGCCACCTTGACGTCATCAAGGAAGATGACGGTATGATATAATAATCAACACACTGTTATGACACTATGACCGTTTGCAAATATCATACGCAACCTCATGTGAATTCGTCGAATTCGAAAAAACTTACGCGATTAAATTACGCATCAATTCTTTTTTTGGCGCAGTAAACGAAAAGAATTCAAAAAATTCCTGTGAGGCGAACCATGTTTTGAATCTTTCCGAATTTGAATCTTTCCGAATCTGTCCAACGGAAATACGCAAACTATGTTTGATTGTTTCAGCGTTGTCCTAATATTCAATCAATACAAATTAAGCCCCCCACTCTGAGAACATAGACTTCCTTATGGGGGTAACGCTGAATAGGGAAGTTATGAGTAAGAGTGCACATCACAGACAAGCGGACACGATGAATATGTGCGCGATGAGATACAGCAAATTCTGTAAAGAACTGTAATATCTTGGATTCTTAATTCACAATCTTCCCAATCTTCGTCGTAATACGCACGGAGTTGGGAAAAATATTCCAGAATTGAATTAGCGGTGAGTCCAAAAATAATATTGCTATTTTCTATTTTCGCACTGTGCAATTCTCAGCTTGCACAGCAAGGGCACAATGTAATGCAGCATGGCGCCGAAAGGGCGTTGTGACACGACTGAATGAACCTTGGTGCAGCAGTTATACAGGCTAAAGCAGTCAACAAGTCGAAGTAGCCTGTTTCTCCGAAACCTCATACGACTTATCGGCAACACGAGGGAACATACGTTCACGCATTTCACACGTATTCGATCTCCCTGTTGTGTATTTCGCCGGCGGCAAATAATCGTAACAATTGAGTGAGCGTCATTTTCATTTTCTTTATCGAAGCAATGTTTAGATCTATGACGCCATTTCTTAACGTTCTCGACGTTTTGCTCGGTCTTTTTGGAATTCCCGGCAACATGCTGCTCATCGTAGCAATTCTCTTTTCGCGTGATGGCAGTCTGAAAGTGAGCATATGAGAGAATATCTGAGTCGATTGAGATTCTCTCAACAGGGGCCGCACAAGCAAAACCTAACCTATGCTGAAAAGTTGCTCCTAGGGTAAACATTGGCCGTAGAGACCGAAAATGGACATAAGAAGTTTCATAGATCAAACCCGGCTGAGATATGTTTCACCACATGTCCAAAAGTGAAATTTTCAACTTTGACAGAACGCATCCAAACCCCCTACATAGCTATATATTATGAAAGCTCTCTCTAAAATAAACATTTTTCATATTATGGCCAAGTGGCTAGCTCTTCTGTGAAATAAGTTGTTATTTTTTTAACAAATAATTTTTAAAAATCAGTATCACGGCGTATTCGGCGGCACTTTTAACTGTGTCCATTCGATTGCGCGTTGAAAATTACCCCGTGCGCACAAAATTAGCAAGATTCATTTTATGCGACCTGATCAAATCATTAGGTGAACAAACACGACTGATCAAAAACGAGGCGATTTTAAACAAAATAATTTATTTTGAATGTATACAAAGCTCGCACAGCGAAATATTTCGTAGAGTCACTAGAATACATAAGATGAAGAAATTAAAATTAACTCTGCTCAATTTGGAGGAAATTTTTTTTCAGCTCAAACCACGTACCCCGGGTCATGGTGAAATTTGCAGAATTTTTTTTCGACTGATTCCCTGTTTAGAGTATTATATGTGACCATGTATGCTGTAGAAATAATATATACCACGATTTGGTATTAGATGCCGAGCGGAAGAGACGAAAAAAAAAAAAATGAAAAACAGTTTCCAGGTTTTGGACCATGACCCGGGGTACGTGGTTTGAGCTGAAAAAAAAATTCCTCCAAATTGAGCAGAGTTAATTTTAATTTCTTCATCTTATGTATTCTAGTGACTCTACGAAATATTTCGCTGTGCGAGCTTTGTATACATTCAAAATAAATTATTTTGTTTAAAATCGCCTCGTTTTTGAGCAGTCGGGTTTGTTCACCTAATGATTTGATCAAGTCGCATAAAATGAATCTTGCTAATTTTGTGCGCACGGGGGTAATTTTCAACGCGCAATCGAATGGACACAGTTAAAAGTGCCGCCGCATACGCCGTGATACTGATTTTTAAAAATTATTTGTTAAAAAAATAACAACTTATTTCACAGAAGAGCTAGCCACTTGGCCATAATATGAAAAATGTTTATTTTAGAGAGAGCTTTCATAATATATAGCTATGTAGGGGGTTTGGATGCGTTCTGTCAAAGTTGAAAATTTCACTTTTGGACATGTGGTGAAACATATCTCAGCCGGGTTTGATCTATGAAACTTCTTATGTCCATTTTCGGTCTCTACGGCCAATGTTTACCCTAGGAGCAACTTTTCAGCATAGGTTAGGTTTTGCTTGTACGGCCGTATCTCACTCGACTCAGATAGTCTCTCATATGCGCTTTTTTACGTTAGGATCAACAAGGTCTCAACAGGGGTCTGGAACAGGTAAAAAATCGAAATCACTTAAAAATTCACCCTAGAGACAACTTTTGACGCTGAACACTCTGCGATTACGCAATCGGACTCCTCTGGGCGCCGGAATGGAGCCGCGCCACTTTGGCGGAAAACTTGTTTTTCGAATAAAACTCGGTTCGGATTGCCCGTAGAAGCACGAAATCACGAGACATTTAACTGAATTTGAAGCTCTATTTCATGGCGTTTTCAGATTCTCGATATCGATTTTGGCTCAAGTGAAAACATCAACTTTTTGAAAGAGGAATTCACGTGTGAAAATTGAAAAAAGGAGTGAAGGGAATATTTTCGTGAGTAAAGTGGCAACACACATCGATTGCTTCCCTCAACGATAAGAGATCCCCGAAGTTTTAAATCTCAAAGACGAAAACTGACGGAGATATGCGCGCGCAAAGTTTGCATAATGATCAGGGATTCCGTACGTGTGTCAGCCAACGGGCTGCAAAATCTCTAACTGAGCTGCATAATCCCTCAACTCTCGCTCGTTACCCCTGCGTTTACAATTTGCATGCACTCTTCAACTCTTCTCTCCCCCCGTCTCAACCCCGTCTCGTGTAATCAGCGCCCTCCCTATTTTACATGCCCCTGCGCTTATCCATTGTCTCCTTGGTGGGAGGATAATCCCTGCCAGTTCTCCCTGGACACGTTCGAGTCTCTGAATTTACTCTTTCTGTGTTTGCCGAGCTCTTTCAGTACTGCTCATTGCAGTTACAGGGACTTCCAGCTGGGAACCTTTCCCTTCACTCCTTCTTTAAAGTACATTAGAAAGAGCTGCTCACGCTGATCATTTTTCTATGTTGCACTAAGCATTCTACACCTGAATGGCCAGTGTTTTTTGCCGAATTTATTTTCCATTTAAAAAATCACCCTTTCAATATTTTCAAAAAAGTGACGTCTGTGGCCGAGGTCGAGTTTTCGAGAAAATAACATTTTTTTGGATTCGAACGACCTTCGGCGTTAAGTTCTAAGTTACTACCGCATCGACCATACTGCTGCAGCGTCTGTAAAAGCGTTCCACGCACGTGAGAATTCACAAAAAAATAGCATAACTCGGCCATGCAGGGGTCAAATGCTTAGTGCAACAAAGAAAAATGATCAGCGTGAGCGGATCTTTCTAATGTACTTTAAATTTCCACACGTAAATTCGTCTTTCAAAAATTGATGTTTTCCCTTGAGCCAAAATCTACATCGAGAAACTGAAAACGCTATTAGATAGAGCTTCAAATTTTGCAAGACGTCGCGTGATTTCGTGCCTCTACGGGCACTCCGAAGCGAGTTTTATTCGAAAAACAAGTTTACCGCCAAAGTGGCGCGGCGCCATACCTGCGCCCAGAGAGGTCCGATTGCGAAATCAATAGCACCAGCGTGTTCAGCGTCAAAAGTTATCCCTAGGACCAAGTTTTGAGCGATTTCGATTTTTGACCTGATCCAGCCATTTGTTGATCCTAACGCAAACAGCGTCATATAGATAAGGGCGCTTGATTTATCCGCTTTGCGTGATTCAAATTCGTGAACTATTTAGTTTACTTTTTTCAACAAAAAAAACTAAAACGATCATGTCTTTGATGGACACAATATTCCCATATCAATCAGGCCTATTCCCTCATCCTCTTCTACTCTGCATTTTTTGA
Organism: Pristionchus fissidentatus; assembly: GCA_036245785.1. Classification (NCBI taxonomy): domain Eukaryota; kingdom Metazoa; phylum Nematoda; class Chromadorea; order Rhabditida; family Neodiplogasteridae; genus Pristionchus; species Pristionchus fissidentatus. Next base: position 11,116,116 of record BTSY01000004.1, read on the forward strand.
TCTCATCGAAGTTATCGCCGAAGTCATGGGAATGACCAGGTATTTGAAACCACAAAACATTGATCAATTTGTCTTCCCAGAATGATGGCCAATTTTCCGTATCTCGTGTACATTTTCGAGGGATTTTGTACGCACGTGAACACCTTCACATGCAAACTTGCAATGCAAATCGAACTTCACTTCATGTTCATCTCAATGCTGCTCATAGCCGTGTCGTTCTGGTACAGGTGCGTGTCTAGGAACAAAATAGCAATGTAATTATAAAAAAAATATCTCGCTAAAAAGAAGACGGTGAAATGTGAGACCTCCAGGGTCTCTTGATTCCTCTTCACAGTTCCGCGGATGAGAGAGTGCGCGAAATGAAAAGATATTGTGGAAAAAAGGGGAAAACGATTTGCAACTTTTCAAACTTCCTATCGGTCAAAGTTTCGCAGGAATACGGTACTATCCGGTCGCTATCCTTCCTGGTTGAATGTGCAATTGGTCATTTGCGCAGTTCTCACTCCTATGCTGTCAAGTACAGTAAGTTATTTTCAAATAATTGATTCTGTGAACCATTGATACTGTCCGTTGAAGTTGCCACACATTTAGCGGAAATATGCTTCGAAATTGGCTTGGTTTGTTCATTTCTGATTCCTTATCGACTGCTTGTTACAGTACATTTTCACATGGACGGACGATAGCGCGCTGGTTTTACCTCGGTTTTATCCGGAAGTAAACTTGACAGCAATCGTGCACGGTGAGTGATCAAGGATTGTGGAGTAGCTGATTGATTTTTTTGCAGCGAGTTGCAATTTTCACGACAATCGAAACAAATTTGTTGCACTGTGTTGCTTCTCTGCACCGACTTTTGCGTATATATTCATTATCTACGCGCGAAAACAAGTTGGTCGTAATGCCTAGTAGTGAGATGACAATTAGATAACTGCAAGCAAATTCTAATAATGAAGAATCTCAACACCAGATATTCCGCTAGAGAAACTCTTCTGTATGGTCAATCTAAATCGCAGTCCGACGAGAAGTTGTTCTACTATTGGATATTTTCACATTCAGGCTATCAGCAAATTGGCCGCCCAATCAAAGTCGATGAGCACAAGAACGCGTCAAATGCACCATTCGCTTATTAGGGTAAGTATTGTTTCCGAAACCATTGGTTGCAGTTAACATAGTTCTATGCTTGATAAATTTTCTAATTGCAAAAAAAAATGTGCAAAAATTGTACCATTTTTCTGTAGAAAATATCTCGCCACAATATCGAAAAAACAGAAAAATATATTGTACTAATGCCTAACATGGCAAATAGATAAATTGAATTCAAATACGTCACAACATATTGTCTGTTGTTGTGATATTGAGTTGTAAAGGTAACTGCATTCAGATCGCTCTGCAGGACGTTTCTATTTTAATAGAAAGTTAAAACTTTTTGTTTCTAGTTAAAACTAGAACCAAAAAAATAATTGCTTCAGGCCTTGTCCTTTCACGCTTTCTTCCCCTCTTTTTCCCTTCTCGGCGTAGTTGGATTCGTCGCTCAGAATCTCGGTGTGCAGCATGTGATTCTCGAGCGAGCCGTATTTATCGTAAGCACTTTGCAATTGATTCCAAAACATCCGCGCTAACACTCTTTGAAAAATCTTTAGAATTATGTAAAGAATGGTGAGATAGCGAGTGTATTGAAGAGGTTATGATTGAAGACAGTTGAAACTATTATGTCCTAGGGAAAAGGTCAGTTTGGATAAAAGTGCCTTTGATGTGTATCATTTTTGCATTCTTTCTTTAAAATGGTAATTTAAATTTATTTCTGGATTTCGGCGATCAATTTTTCGCATTCTGTCAAGGTTTTTGGAAAAGTATATTATCTTTCCTTTTCAATATTTTGATCACATTACACACTATTTCGTGACATTTATTATGTGTGTTTATTTGTATTTTCCATATATTCATGTGTTTCATAACAAGAATAGCCATGTATCTTCACCAGAGCTTGCTTTAAATTTCGATAAGAATTATTTTATTGAAGTGCTTTATCAAATAGGACTGACAATCTTCCTTATCTTCTCATCTTCTGTACAAATATGCTTCTTGAATTGACGTTGAAGAGCTTTGAAGAGGCCATCTGGAATAAAGACAGTCAGTCGATTTTGTCGCAAATTCGCGGTGGAAAATTGCGACAGATTCACTCATTCATCCCTCCCATATCTCCCTCAATCGGTTGTTCTCAGATTTTGTCGCAAATTCGCGGTGGAAAAATGCGACAGATTAACTCATTCTCCCCCTTTCTCCTCTCCTCGTTCGGTCTACTCACCATTTCATCCTATCGGCGCGGCGATGAACGGTTGATGGAGCAGTGTGGAATGGAGATGAGTCATCAGCAATCGGTAAGTATGTTTATTAATATAATACATTTACAATTACTAGCTCACGACTGGGAGCCTATGTAAGATTATGCATTCACCGTTTACATTTACCTTCACCTAGTAACATTTAGCTTCGGTAGAATGCCAGGTTTATATAAGATTTTTACTGAAACACTACTAGTCACAAATAGAAATTGGTATGATAAGATAATGTTGTATGTTAAGTCACATAAACAGTATTACTTCTACTCCACACTGCCGCGACAAATTGATGAACCGTTCGTCGCCGCGCCGATAGGATGAAATGGTGAGTAGACCGAATGAGGAGAGAAGAAAAAGGGAGAATGAGTGAATTTGTCGCATTTTTCCACCGCGAATTTGCGACAAAATCTGAGAACAACCGATTGAGGGAGATGTGGGAGGGATGAATGAGTGAATCTGTCGCATTTTTCCACCGTGAATTTGCGGCAAAATCGACTGACTGCCTTTATTCCAGATATCGTGATCAATAAATCTCTTCGATCGTGGACAAGAAAAACTATGAAGAAGAAGCGAAATCCATACCTCCATTGCTGTCCCTTTCTGTAGTTGCGATAAAAATTGATATACTATATTTACCTAGTCTATATTAAACGTTTATCTAATTTCAAGAAGGTAATCAATTCGCAATAGAGTGTGAAATATTGTTTGTGAAATAAAATAAATAGAAAAAACACGATAAAGACGAGAAACAAAAACAAAATAAAATGCGATTCACAAATAATCGCAATTTCTTGAAAATAAGGCGTAATTTTTTCCGACCATAGTATGCGATGGTGAGTGCAGTGCTAAGACAATTTTGTTCAAACTGGCATTTTCCCTAGGACATAATAGTTTCAACCCTCTTATTGAATATTTAACGCTCTTGAAGATGAGCGACTCCGTTCACTGCTTTTTTTCTGTTTTATCTTAAAGAGTTCGGGTCTGTGTAGTGAGAGGGTAGGCTCGGCTACAGTGTATGCAAGTACGCGATATTCGTCACTCCTTGTATTGCTCAAAAGGAGTCAGATAAATACTGTGACAAAGCACTTAACAGAGCAGGGGAAGATTAATGTAATTTGACAATTCCTTCAGAGTAGCTCGATTCCATCAGTTATCAACCCCTACCTAACACTATACTTTGTCGGACCATACAGGAGGTAAGCAAACTTTTATACACAAATTACTTATAATCGAAATAAATAATACTTGGTTTTCTTTCTTTGTCGTCTTTCTACGTACTTGGATTGTCGTATTTTAAAAGCTACATTTCAAAAACTACATTAGAAAAAAACTACATTTCCAATTTTTTGTTACAAAAATACGAGAAGATACAATTGAGGTACCATAATGGTGCGGAAAGTTTTCGACGGCTATACCATTTTTCGTGGAGAGAAATCGTCTAGACGGGTCTGTCTAGTAAAACAATATCTTTGCATTACTTGTAGATTCGCGGGCCGCCTTCTGTCGTGCAGTACGAGACGAGGAAATAGTGATGCAATCAGCACGAGCGTCGTCCCATCCATGCAAACGATACGCAATTCGAAAGCCGAACACAACTGAGAACAATAAAGTCATTCATCTCTCGGTTCTACTGTACAAACATGTGCTTGAACGATTCTGCATACCTTTTCGCGTCATTGCGGACAAAAGTCCTCCTTGAAAATACGGAGATATCGGGATATCGAAAGTAGGTGAACCCACGTTCAATAGTTTTGCGTGTAATCCGAATCGTAACTCCAAAGAGCATTCACATTTACGCTAATATCGATCTGTTTCAATTGTGACCATTTGGCACTCGGTCACAACTACTAGGAAGAAACAAGTAATCGAAAATGCAGACCAAATTCAGTAATCCACCTGCCTCTATCCCTCCCTCTCGCTCTCGTAGTCCATTTTTCAGTGATGGTCTTCTACATATCGCACGAGGCTCAGTCATTATTCGAATTCACCTTTTTCTTCTTATTTGTAATATCATCAGTGCTAAACACCGTTGGATTGATCTGCATACTCAAATTCACACCCCCACAACAGGCTGCCATTCGAAATTATCTACTTTTTATCCAGGTTTGGTATTTCCCCCCGAAAATGTTGAAATAAAACTGCAATTTTTTTGTATTTTATTTTTTTCCCTATATATTCTTTTTTTCTTAATAATTTACATTATTCCTATGTATTTGTATCAAAATACAATTTCCTTCTAGTAAACAAATTCCATCCATGATTATCCTTTCTCCTATATCTCTATTCTCTATAAGTGGTGCTCATAATAAATGATGCACACGTTACTCTTCTATTCGGGCCTCTTCCTCTTTTTCCCATTATGGTCGGATTTTGTACGGGACTTTTATGCGCCAATACAAATACGACCGTTTTCAATATTCAAATCGTGAGTGGAGGCTCATTCTTTTTTCTTTATCTCTTGAATGTTTTAGAATATGGCTATTTACGAATCCACATTAACAGATTCAATAATAAGAAATATGATAGCAAAGTAGTAATGTTTAGGCCTTCTACATAGAGTGCCTAGCACTCGTAGGCGTATCAGTGGCCATTTGTTGTGTCTTCCGCCACCAGTCTCTCCTTATCGACGGTCACTTCTTGAAGCTCAGCAAAGTCAGCAGCACATAGACCTCCCCATGTTAACACGCGAGTTTCAGAGAGCGCTCTTCGCTTTGCGTGCCTGCTTTTCGGTAGTGTTCATTACCGGCCCGTTGATTTACATCTCTAGACCGATACATTTGGCGGAAATCGAACGGGTTATCGACACGGTGCGTGCACATCGAGTGCTCGAAATATCTGAAATGTGAAAAGTACGAGTTATTACAGTGTCCTGTGAATGTGAGTTGGGTGCGAGAGCGCGGGATCTACTTTGCTCAAGAAAGAACACGCACCATTGTCGTTGCCATTGCTGTCATACAAAGTGTGAGCGTTGTGAACATCCTTCTATTAAAAAATTTAATGTATTTGGGTTAAGATTAGTTCACTCATAATTTTGACAGTTCTCTATAAACCGAAAAAGTGTGTCTGGCAGGGGCTGGCTATCTTCCTGTTCGGTGTGCTGGCCCTCTTCTTCCACATGCACTACGTTCTCAGCACTGAGGTGCGCTATCGATGACCACCGAAGGGTGAGAACCGACTGGATGAAAATTGTTTAATACTATCAAATATAATTGTTATGTATGTGGTCCTGCTTCCTTGTGGTTCATCGAGTAGAATAAACGCTACTTTATCTACTTAGCAAAAGGTCACGTGAACACGTAAATATCGATTAGAGCAGAGCGAGTTAGAGCGAGAGAGGCTAGCCTAGTTTAGGAAATGCAACAATTGAATTACTAGGCTGATACGCAGGCAGGGATTGAATCAGGCTTTGGCGGGTATTCAAATATAATAGTTGGCAGCGTGCCAAGAGCTATTGTAGGGCGACAATTATGAACTGATTATAATTTATAGTGATAGGAATATTTGATTATTATTGATAATTATTATTCCTATACAACAATAATGGTTATGATTGATCGAGACCTTTTTAGATATCACATATTTTTTTCGAAAACAAATAGTTCTCATCCAGTCGGTGATCATCCGACGGTGATCTTCCGACACATAATTGTCCAATTAATATTTTATAAACGTCAAAAAATCGGGAAAAAATTACCAAAATAAATATGTTTTTTTCAAACAGTTTTGAGAATTGTTTTGATATTTTAAAATGTTTTGCACAAATTTGTCGATTTTTTATAATCAAAACATTTAAGAAAATATTTGTTGATACCATCCCTGTTCAATTCTGTATACATGTATACTGTTTCCTGACAATTAATGCAATTCTGCTAGTGCGTTACAAAATGTTTTTTATAGAAATTGCAAGTTGCTAGAAATAACAAATTGATCGCAGTCCGAAAGACGAAGTGAAACTACACTAAGAATTATTCATCGCTCTCTTTCCCTTCTATTTCTTCAGGTGAGTATAGATATACATATACTTTCTCCAGTTACATCGGTGTCTCCCTTCTTTATTTCGCTTTTAGACGTATTATCTTTTGTTTATCGTTGGTACCTTGTTTTGTTTCAAACATAATTTCAGTGAATTTGTAATTTGCTTATTAGAACTAACAAGGGGAGACCGTACTGAGGATATGGAGTTTCCGGATGATACCTAGGGGGATCGAATACTCTCATAAAAGTAAGAAATAATCGGTGGTTTAAAACTGCTAAATAGAGCTTGTGATATCTGTACTCTCTGTGGGGGAATGGCTAAAATTGTCCGGAAAAATCACCAATCTCACTAAGGGTGTACATAGAAGTCCTCTTTAGCAGTTCCCTAGCAGGGGCCTCTTTAGCAGGGGCCGAAGTCCTCTTTAGCAGGGGCCTCTTTAGCAGTTTTAAACCACCGATTTTTTTCTTAATTTTATGAGAGTATTCGATTCCCCTAGGTCTCATTCGGAAACTCCATATCCTCTATGCGGTCTCCCCTTGTAAGTCCCTAATTGATACATTAGACAAGCATTTCCAGTATCAAAAATATTGCAGTTGGTAGTTCCGATGTGTCTTGCTTACACTGTCTCTACACTCGACTGCGCACAGTTTGATTCTCGTTGTGAGCACATCGGCATATCGGCAGATGATCGCGTCTTTCCTACTCGCCGGCTACAAGAAAATACTGAAGCCGCGCAGTTCTCAAATCACGATGACTAAGCTAATAATAAATCGGCATTAGATAGTTATTTGATACAAAATCGTTATTAGAGGAACGTTTAAAGGGAACCGGCATAGATTGTCAACTTGAGTTCTCTTTGTAGAATATGAGTTTTAAAAAATCTTGGAACGTTGTGTTCCGACATATGATCATTTTGAATCACGTGGTGTGCAAGTTCGAAGTTCCCTAATGAAGTCACAAATACGGGAAATGAACATCAAAAGCCCAGAATACCATTTAGTTGTCGTCCAGCATATAGTAGGAATTCGTCTGTATCGAATTTTCTGGAACTGCTACAGTTTTGAATGCAAATTTGGAAAAGTCGCCCATTAAGATGCACCGTGGTGTGGTTAGAGGACAAATCCGTAGTGCCTTTCCTAAGAGTCTGGATTTTTTTTCTTATTTTTTCCGTGATTAGTGGACCAAATAATACGAAATAAGTTAATTTCGCTATCCATGCAAGGTCCCTTTAGAGCAATCAATACACCTGCTGGCACCCGAGCACTGATCGGACGTGTGTGGTGATTAGGGATGGGGAAGGAAGAGTGAGAGGAAGGCCTTCCTCTCTCTCGCCTTTGTGATTATGATAATGGGGGATGGAAAGGAAGAGTAGGCAAAACGGGTCGAACTCTTCCGGAAGAGTTGGAGGTCTTCCGGAAGAGTAGATGTTTCTACGGACTGTTTTAGCTGTAAAGGATTCATTTTACGGTGAAATTTGCATGAGCACAAATTTGACAGCGATGAGGTTATTTTGCATGTCGTGGCACCACGATTCTTCCCCTCCTCCTCGCGTATCGCTAGAATCAAACTGAGATTAACTAAGTATATAATTTGATAAAAAACAGCGGGTGACATACATTTCCGCGCCACCGGTGGGCTTGGCATGGAACATTGGACCCATGAAGGGAGTTAATGTCCCAATATAGGGTCGGTGTTGGATCATCGAACCCAAAGTGGCCTATGGCGTAGTCACAAGGGTCCCGCAACGGTAGAATAACTAGGTAATCAATCCTATCGTAACCCAAAAGCATGTAATTTTAGGAAATTTTGCCCGGGATAAGTTGCATGACGCAGACCTTGATTGTGAGTAGTCATCACTGGAGTGGGGATACCGTATCTCATTTAGAGTACTCCCGGCTACAATAAAAGACTTCTATGTAATATGTCACAGGATTTTACAGCAGCAAACTACCACGCTGGATGGGGTAAGCCGGTAAGCCAGTTGCAACGCGGGATTACTTAACCCAATCTTTCCCAAGGCATCTAAGGCATGTTGCCTTTCGCAATTATAGATGATACCAATTTACCGCACCCGTGTGGATGGCATGGTTGGCCTCGGTGGTTATCGAACTTGTGACACCTCGAATGAGTAGCGCATGCTTATACCACTCTGACAATGCCTACTCGAGAACTACCTTCTTTAAAAAATCCCAAGACGATGTCTTCAATTCAGAATTCCGGGATGCGGTAGATCTATTGTAGCCGGCAGTACAGTATATGAGATACAGGATCCCCTTCTGGAAAAGAGTTCTCAAGCTCTGCCACATGCAACCTATCCCACGTCAATTTGCTAAATATCTTATTTCGGGTAACGGAATGATTAATTATGGTAGTAGTCTTTGTTGTGAGCAGTTGGAGTATGTCTCTTTGGATTCGACCGAGTCGACCCCAACCCGATTTGGGCCAATAACCCCCTTTTAGGGTATGTGTTTACCAATATTTCGCATTTCTTGCGAAATTGCGAAAAGAGATGGGCTAGTAACTTCGTAGCACAGTATTATTCTGATGCGCCGTGTAATGTGAAATAATGTTAAATATAAGATATTGCATTATTTGTAAAATTTAAAAAAAATAACAATTCTTGAGGTTTTCAAACTCTTACTCTTCCGGAAGAGTAGGTACCGCAGTCTCCGCCCACTTTTCAACATTTGTGAAAACGCCGGTACAGTACACAGGGGTGCCCACTTTCAAATACTATCGCGAACTGAGCTAAGTACTCGTTTTCAAATTAGTATTTCTTGCGTTCAGTAAGTTAATTGGCCACTTCCCTGTTCTTATTACTTTCCTCAGTTCCCATCCTCAGAGTTGGTCATATTTATTCGATGATTGATATTTACGGATATATTTGAACAGATAGAGTACTCATGTTCAGAGTTTAATAACTTTTTAGTTCCGCAAGGTTCTTCTTAGCTTCTTATAGCACATTGTAGAGTGAACGTTGTTGGTATTTCTGACAAACCCCCGCGTTAGCCCTCGTCAGCCAAACTTAGCAGCATTGATTTTTGTATACGTAATAATTATGATTAAATCATCTTTTTCATAATTTTCACGAAATAGATGAGTATTACGATTCTTACATTTTTATTTAGGTGTATGTGCCTCGACACTAAAGTTTACTTCAAAATAATCATTGCTTATTAAGTTGAAGGGTGCTAAAACATTTTTGGAAAAGGCGCATGTCTTCACAATTACGTAAGTATACGAAATATTTTTGATGCCTGTAACGTATCTAATGAAAGAGTTAGGAAGACTAGTAGACTGTACAGTGAAAGAAAGAAAAATAAGCGCCACGAAACTGCAGAAATCTGATCGAAAAGCGCGTTTCTGCTCCAATTAAAATTGTTTAGCAGCTTCTGCTTTACATTAAAATAGCATACGTATATCGGCAAGGCATAGCTGAAGGTTACCTTAGTGAATTAGAAAACACCGTCGAGAAACCCCCACGAAAACTGCAAAAATTTGACGCGCATTCGAAAACAGTTTGCTGTGTTGTTGTACAGCTATTATTTCCAACCTCATTCGTCGAGCGTACTGCAATACTATAGAGTATTCAAATGATACATAAAATAAAGAAAACTAAAATTCATTTAGTAGAAAAAATACGAAAAGTTAATTTTGAGTCATGAATTTGACACAAATCTGACACGCGGAACTCGCCAAAACCCCGCCCATTTGCTCTATTTTTGGAACTCATTTTCGAAGATGTTTTGCTACTTTAGTTTATAAATTTAATTATTTTTACTTAGATTAGTTGAGTCAGCACACCCAAAAACTTCCGGAAGAGTTGGCACTCTTGCGGAAGAGTGAAGGTCAATTAGCATGGGCCTCTCTTACTCTTCCATAGGTGGGCACAGGGTACCCGACGGCCCCCTGCAGGGGGGTCCGTCGACCCCCTGCAATCAAAATTCTCAAAAAAATCCTGATTTCGTGCCCATAATTACAATAATGATGATAAAGAATGAGATACATGACAGAGAAGAGTAGTAATGAGGGAACTAGTGAACGAAACACGACAGAATATGAGAAGAGGCCGGTGCAAGTCCGTGCAGAGGGACGACCCGCGGATTACTGTAGGTTTGGAGCAGAGGTTAGAGTTGGAGCAGTCATTGGGTCATGCATATGACTGTTGAAGTCGATTAATGTTTTTCGTGATTAATGAAACGACTCAATTTTTTTAAATTTTGTGTCACTTCGATAGGCATCATGATGAAGTAATTCTGTGACAAAGAAGAACGACTGTCGTAGCGTATTGATTGAATAATCAACGGACCATTGTTTTCGCTGTTTGCAGTCGTCCGTTGATTACAGAAAATCTAGGTGGTTGTGTAACCTCTAACTAGGTGCAATATGCTTAAATATAGTGTACTAATGGTAGAAACGCAAAAAGAGACCTCGAATTTCCGTTAATTTACAATTCACTATAAAAAAAGGAAGTACTTTTTCAGGCATTTTTTAAATTTAATAATTTGCGTATTAAGAGTACTATATCTGTAGTTTATTTTAATTTTTAATTAATGTTCTATTATTGTAGATATTATAGGGAACCACATTAATCAACAAATTTATTCGATAGTGAGATCAATGGAATATAGATACGCGATTGTAGTAAATTGGTGCTTTTTGGAAGTCCTCCACAATTTCATCTATCTCCTCATCGGGGTCTTCGGGGTCAGCTCCATTGACGGTTGTTGGCATATTTCCCATGGCGAGAGTCGGATGGCTGATGTCTCTCAAGTTATTTCTTGACGTAGTGTTGGGGGCGAGAGTTTTCGCTTTCTGGAGATCGAAATAGGCAGCCCGCTTTATGACATCTTAGTAGATCGGAGATTTACCAATTCTAAGAACTGCGAACTTGATTTCCATTGAGAGTTTCTCCTATTCGCACTGTGGTCACTTCGATGAGACGAAGGGGACAAAGTTCTGAAATGCTACCGTAATCCCCACCAACAAATATGAGTACGTCTCCCCTTTCGATGCCCAGAACAGAACAAATTCAGCCTTTCAATACAAGTTACATATCATTCATTTTTTATTCATTTACAACAACGTTGGAAAAGAACAGCCTCCGGAATTACTAACAATCAGGGTGTCAACCCCAACAACAACAATGAATCCCGAGTAAACCACCATAATGCACTAAAAGAGTTCAAAGGTCAACAAGATAAACAAATGGTGAAGAAAACAAAACGATGGTGACATTGAGTGAACAACTAACAAAAACAAAATGGTGAGTGGAATGTCATGTATATATGAGATACTAAGTGTGTTGGAACGAGGCATCCTGACAAGGGGGCACCAGAAATCGCAACGAGCTTTCTGGATGAGCCATACACCATTCGATAGCACTCCTTGAGACTAGATGAAAATTCAATTTTTAGGTGCTTCTGTCCATGGAGCACCGAGATATTGACCTCCAAAGTTGGAGCGGTTTATCATTACCCTCGGATAGGCGCGCTCATCTACCCAACCATGCGCTCTTCATTTCATTCCTCCGGTGCTGTAGTGGTAACATTGCTGTCTTTGGATCTCCAGGTGCTGTTTCAATTCCACCCTCGGGAAAAATTTTTTGCTGCATTTTTACGGGTGAAATGTAGCATTTTATTTCAACAGAGCAACATTAACAGATATGATATTTGGTCACGAAACAGGTCCAGCCCAATCTCTTGTTACAATGGGCACAGCGAATGAAAGACATATCAGGACAGGGGAATTCACATGTGACAACGACATCTTTCGGGAAGAGGTACTGGGCGGGAGTGGGGAAATTGGGAGGCAAGGTGACATCGATGAAACCAGCCTTTTTAAACGCATACTGGTGGGACGGCTTGAGGATGGGGGCCTTCATCTGATGGTAAATGAGGGACAACATTTTGGCCCTATTGTTTCTGGTCTTCATTGGGAAATCGATTTCGAACGCCATGATATAAGTGCAAATTCTCTTCATCACAGCTTTGAACTGCATGTTAAAATGCAGATCAAGGGGCTGGATGGATGAGGTGGAATGGGCAGGGAGATTCAATATTTCTACAGTATGCCCAGCAGCAGCAGCAGCTGACTTGATAGCAGAATGGTCTCTAAACGAGGGCCACGAATCAACAATCATGTAGGTAGAAGAGGGATTGGAGTTAATGAAAGCACAATTCTGTAGCCAATTGAACATGTGGACCTTGGTCATAATATGAGACTTTCCGGCGACAATATGGAGATTAGGAGCGGAGAATACAGTAACAGTGGGAGGGAAATTGCCGCCTTTTTCGGCAAAAACAACAAACAGTTTCTCTCCGAGAATACCATCAGAAAACAATTGGGGAAGGATAGTGTATGAATGGGTAAGGGCAGAGGAAGAATCAGCTATCCTTTCCACAGTCTTCTCCCCCTTGATTAACAGTGTGCGCTTCGAGTAGATTTCGAGATTGACTCCACATTGGTCGGAATTGAAGACGGGTACGGTAGGATTGGCAGCGATGAAGTCCCTCACGATCTTCACAGTACTGTAATTGAGATTTCCTTTTAAAGTGCATTGTGAAAAAAATAGAATGGAAAAAGACTCACTCGTTGCACTCTTCTTCCAATTTCTCTCGATCAATTGCCACCTTCTTGATGATCATTCTCGTGATGTGACGTGAGACAATTCTCGCCATCCTCTTGAATCGATCAATCCATGAATCCGATGCCTGGGGGAAATGAATAGTTATCGATACGGTGCGATAAATCAGGTTACTTGAAAATATTGTAAAAAATACCTGGAAATCACGCAACGCGTATTTTGCACGTAGTGAGAGGGCAATTTCCTTCAACTGTGCATCGTGTAGGATGATTCCTGCAATGAATTCATGGCCGATATTGTGATCGAAAACACATTCAAACAAGCTTTTCGCAACAAGAAACTAACCTTTTTCGAACTTCTCGTATGCGATCGCCTTCAGTTCATTGCCAAAATTTGCGAGATTGGCTAGCCGGTCCGAACTGATATCATTCGCTCTCTCGAGTGAGAGGAGCTTGCGCCAGTCATATGCCGAATTGAGCCACCGAAAACGCCGTTTGACAGAATCGTGGTTGCGGGGATTGCCGTTGGCCATTGACCAGCGATATTGAATTGCGGCCTCAACCTGTAATCAATCAATACAATATAATCATTTAAAAAGCCAGCACGAGAATGGAATTGATGTAAACAGTACATAAATACTCACTTCTCCTGCTGTTCTCGTCGATCCCGAAAATCGAATGGTCTTCTCTTGTGTGTAGCCTGCCTGGTACCTCCGTTCTTCACTGTCGTCGAGGGATACTGTAGCGTCCACTTGATCGTCCTGCATAATGAGATCCTCCTCCTCTTCTATCTCTATTCCGTAGATTGCCGATTGGGAAAGGATGGTGTAGAAATGGTCGGACAATTTGGTCTCGTGGCGCGAAATGGGGTCAGAGGAAGTTGGCAATCGGGGAAAACGAGCCAAGAGATGCGAAATAACTCGAAACGGATCGATATCCATGATGAAAAGTGAACATAGCTGCACGAAATGCGCATTATAAAGCCTCGTGGGTCATGCAAATGGAATATTAGTAGTCAAATTCTCATGTAAATTAGCAACGGGAGCTACGCTCCATATTTTCCCCGAGAAAAATGCAGCAAAAAATTTTTCCCGAGGGTGGAATTGAAACAGCACCTGGAGATCCAAAGACAGTAATGTTACCACTACACCACCGGAGGAACGAAATGAAGAGCGTATGGTTGGGCAGATGAGCGCGCCTATCCGAGGGTAATGATAAACCGCTCCAACTTTGGAGGTCAATATCTCGGTGCTCCATGGACAGAAGCACCTAAAAATTGAATTTTCATCTAGTCTCAAGGAGTGCTATCGAATGGTGTATGGCTCATCCAGAAAGCTCGTTGCGATTTCTGGTGCCCCCCTTGTGAGTTCAATTGGACCGTGAGTTTTTAGTGAGTGTGACAAGTAACAATTTAGAACAAAACATAACATGTATACGATTGGGGCTACTGTAATCAAATGTTGATCCACTGTATTTTTTCATTCCATGTAATAGTATGTGCACTGTTCTGTCCGTAAAATCATTAAAAACACCATTTATCACCGTTTTCCACTGGAAAACACCTGAAAAAGGCGTCCTTTGGGGGTCATCGGACGGCCCCCTGCAGTACCAAATTGAGCTCGGACGACCGCCTGCAAAAAAGTTGGATTTTAGCTGCCCATCTATGTACTCTTCCCTCTTCCTTCCCCATCCCTAGTGGTGATCACGTTTAAGTGTTAAAACAAACATCCAAAGATGTGTGATTTGTCGGTGGTCGTGCGAAATTCTTTCACGAGTTGATGGGAAAGTATAAAAATGGATGCAGCACGTGTAATTTCAGCATGTTGCGAAAATCACGTGAGAAGTCGAGCACCTGCCAATCGTCGAATAGATTCAAGCACACATCTTTCGATGTGAAGCGTACTCTGAAAGTCTTCATTTTAATGTCCTTCCGATTAAAATCGGAAAGATTTACGAAGACTTTCAGGACACTCTCGATTGTCATTATCAACGTAAATTGTTGATCGCCTTTGAGAAGCGTCTCCAAAACATAACGAGGACACGGCGAAATCCAATGATATGTTCCTATTACAAATGAAGTGAATAAGTGATGGTATATAACTGGTCGCTGTCAAATCGCTAAGGGGGATATTTCTAAAAGTCAGAGAGCCAGTTATTTTCATTTCGTTTGAACTGGATTTTTCGCAGTTGCGCTTTTATCATTACCTTTCGTCGATGCACGCTTCGTAACAGAGCGATACTGGGATGCAGGAAAAGTAATCAAAAATTCAGACCAAATTACTTAATTCACCTGCAGATATCCTTCATTTTCGTTCGGGTGTCCTGTTCAGTGATTTCAGTGATGGTCTTATACATATCGCATGAAGGAAAATCACTGTTGGAATTCTTCTTTTTCTTCTTATTTGCAATATCGTCAATACTCAACGTGATTGCTCTTATCTGCATCCACAAGCCCCCACAACAAGCGGCAATTCTAAATTATCTACTTTTTATCCAGGTTCAATTTTTGTTACCGAATATGTGTAAATAAAACTTTTTTTATTTTCAGTTTTTTGGTGTGTACTGTTAGATAATATAATGTTCTTGTAAATAGTGTTGTATCAAAATAAAAATTTATTTAGTGAAAAAACATTACCATATGTACCTTCTCCCTATCTCTAGGTGGTGTTGATAATAAATGATAATAAATGTTGATAATAAATGATTTACCCTTCTATTCGGGCCTCTTCCACTCTTTGATTCTTATTGCGTAAATTGAATCAACACAAAAAAACAAAGCACAGGTCGTAATCAGTGAATTTTCAAATTTTTCAACAACCAAGGAAGTGTATTTTGTTGGTTGTTCCGTCGCGCTTTAGAAAGTTTGTAAAAGCAACATTCGATCATATCACACGAGAGATTAACGACAGCAAAACAACCATGTTCTATGCATTGCACAAATAGTAGGAAATATGTAACACATTTTGCAATATGGCATATTGCAAAACCCACGTGTACCAAGGTTGTTGATGAAAACGTAACACCTGCCAATAAACTCCTACTCATCTATCTGCACGCATTCTTCGAATGATCATGAATCAAAAAGAAGATCTAACATAAGTTTGAGAGACAAATTGAGTGGTTCAAAATAGAGGCTAGGGGATTGAACATGACATGGTACCAAGTAGAGCGGGCTAAGTTGCCACATCATACAAAAAAGTTCTCGCGAAATTCATGATTTCGCTACAGAAAGCCGGATGATATTTAGCACATTAATGACTTTCTGAGAGGTACGAGTTTATGGCAACATTGACTGTTCAAGGAACACTCACCTATTCGGAGAAGAGGGCACTCGGATAACGTGTGTGAAAAGAGAAAATCGACCAAAGAAGTTTGGATTTTCAAACCCGTTTTAGATCAGAAATTTAAAAAAATAACGAATTCAGCTGTCGAATTTCCCAATCTCGAATTGACAAAAAAGTACACCTGAATTGTGAAAACCACCCGTCACGATCCCCAGTTGCAAATGAAACTGATCGTCTTTTGCACATGTCCTTCTACATTTCGCCTGCACTACAACAAGGAATAGAATATTCGTTGCACGGAATATTTGTAATTTCTACAGTACTCAATATTATCGCTCTTATCTGTCTCATCAAATTCACGCCTCCACAACAAGCGGCAATTCGAAACTACCTTTTACTAATTCAGGTGAACTTTTATTTGTAAAATTGAGACCGTGATTGTTTCGTGAATTTTTCCGGTAATCGCCTAATTCGATCGAGCTAGGAGAATAATCACAGGTGTTGATCATCGTCAATGACGTTCACTTCGACATTCTCTTCGCTCCATTTCCTCTCTTTCCCATTATGGTTGGATTCTGTAGGGGACTGCTTTGTGCCAACGCAAATACAACTATTTTCAATATTCAGACAGTGAGTTGTTGACGCGTTGAAATGAATGAATCATCGATTTTTTAGGCAGTTTACATTTTATGTTTGGCAATTATCGGCGTATCAATTGTTCTTTGCTGCCTTTTTCGACATCAAGCACTTCTATTGGAAGGCAACATTTTCAAATTGGGAAAGGTTCGAAGTATAGAGAGCCATATTATTATCTTGGCAGAAAACGCTTCTTTCCATTCGAACGCTCGCTTTCTTCCTCTTCTCAGCTGCGCCTTTGTTATACGCAGCGCAACCAATAGATTCTACAGAAATTGAACGGGCCATAGATAAGGTCAGTTTTTTTTTGCTGAGAGGATGAAGTAGTCTGGAATGAGCAATATTTCTGGGTTGATTGTCGAAAATATTGGACATGACACACTCTCTCGATAATCAGCCGGTCGAGACAGTATTCTTCCCATAACATAATCATGAAGTGGCAATGAATGCAGTTTAATAAACAGATAAATAAATTAATAGGTTCCCGTCAACGTTTCTTGGGTTCGGGAACGCGGACTATATTTTGCACAAGAACGTACAAAAGCAGTTTTTATTGCCATTCTCATTCTTCTTTTCGTGAGTTATTTTAAAACTCAAATAATTTTTTAAGTTATAATTTTTTAATATCCAAATATTAATACATGCTTGACAGGAGGAGAATTTTCAGGTTATTGCAGTGGCAACTTTCTCATTTATCGTCCTCTTTATACACATGTTCTACGCACTAAATACAGAGGTCCGAAACATGTCTCATGTAGTCTCAAATTGAAACAATTTCCACATAAGGTCTTGCCGAATTTCAGACGAGCAGAAGAAGTTTGGCCACAATTCGAATTATTCGCCGCTCACTTGCAGTTTTGTTTGTACAAGTTGGTTTTTAAACGATCAGAATCCATTGCCCACGTATTAGCAGAAGGTAGTTTCGAATTGCTGCCTGTTGTGGAGGGGTAAATTTGATGAGACAGATCAGAGCGATAATATTGAGTACTGAAGAAATGGCAAATATTCCGTGCATTGTCCTATTGATTTTGAACACTATATTGCCATCTGACAAGAAGAAAATGAAATAGGGGAAAAATTCGTCTACAATTCAGCTGTTTATTCCTATGAATTTTGTAATTCTACCGGCTGCAATTATTTTCATTGGTCTCGGATTTGATGGGACGTTTGGATTTGGTTTGTTATTTTCTTCTAAATACTATTCAACTTTCCATGTAAGAAATTAGGCCAGTCTATTTCATTTAGATGCGAGCCTGACAGCATTCTACGTTTTTTCGCTGCATCCCGTAGCTCATAGTTCAACCTTACTAATAGTGACGCCGGCCTACCGTGAGAAAGTAAAATTGTTCATACAGAAAGGATGCAAGAGAGTGCAACAGGTGGGTTATTCAAATTGATCTTATGTGTGTAACTGAAACACGAAATTGTGCATTAATGAAAGCTGAACTTTGCATTATAGTCTGTATATTCTCATCATACGATATACACGGTGCAACCACGTTGGCATTGAACCGCACAACTGTTCAAACAGTGTGAACATAAACTTGTTGAGAAGATTTCAAGCAATTGGTAATTCGATTTTCGAAATTTTTTTTTTCTAGTTAGAGAAGTATCGTACTTGCTGAAAATTTCGGAACCATTACTGGAAAACGTGAAAAATATTCACTTTGTGCATCTTTGCGAGTGCACATTATCATGATTTGCATTTATGCTAATTCGATTAATCCGCATCGATTTGCCGGGATCCACCCGGACATGCCTGGTGAAATATGTAAAATAAAGCTACAAATTCAATTGCAAGAAAAGGACAGAATCGGCAATTACTGGCATTTCCCGGCTGTATACAGTAATGATGACAATTCGGTCTGTTTCGGATCGAATTTTCTCCTTTGTTTAGACATTTCACCGAGCATGTCCGGGTAGATTCCGGGAAATCGAGGTGCACAAAAAATATAAGCCTATTCACGAGTCGTGCATAATTTTCTTCGCAAAGTTACAAAAAGTGAATATTTTTCACGTTTTGCGGTAAACGTTCCGATATTTTCAACAAGTACGATAGTTACGTTTTCGGCACCAGAAGGGACAATCGAGCCGTAATTTACTTGGAGATTTTACAAGGTAATTCGTATTAATTTTAATTCAACCGTCGGAGCTGGTTGAGAGTGTAAATCAATCAATAAATTCCGTATTTTATTTATCTGCAGAATGCATGCCTATTTTTCCCACAATTTCTTTGTCGGACCCTACAGAAGTTCGGGGGGGGGGGGGGGTTACAATTCCGCAACCGAAATTTTGACAACGAGGCTCATAAAATCAAATCAAATCAAAACTTAGTGTCAAAACATGATTCGTAGCTGAATTCTTCGATGGCTAACATTTGGGGAGGATAAATGTGCATCCGATTGTGAATAGGGAACAGGACTGCAAATTGATGCAGCAAAATGAAGGATACTGTATTTCTAAGGTATATTAATCTGCGCCCCATTCATTGACTTTCGAGATATCAATCTGGCTGCTTTTTTCGTCTTCTCACTTCATCCCTTCACCCAAAGTACAATCCTACTATTGAGAACACCGATGTATCTGGAGAAAGTCAAGTTGTTCGTCCTCGGTGGATGCAAGAGAATGAGATGTGCATGCAACTTGAGTTGTTGTTTTTCATTCTGTGTTTTTTCCAGCAGAATATACGCTCAGTTCAACCTCAATGATTCTTATATAAAAATAATCGACAGCCGATAATGGGCGATGATCATAACAGGGCCAAATAAGTGATTGTAAAATAACAATTTCACATATTCAGCCGGTCATAAACTATACAATAGGAAATACAAAAAAGCAATGTGTCATTTATGAGCTCCCGCAATCAGGAGATTGGAAAACCATTGGAAACCATTGGAAAATACTAATGTTCGATCTCTCCACACATATTCCACTTCTTCCTCCGAACTATGTCTGTAATACTTTCTCCGCATTGTCCGTGACCACAGCGAAGTCGATGTAATTGTATCCGGAAACTTCGTGATTTTCATGAATTAAAAAATAAAGGCAACAAGACTTCTCATTTCTTCGAGCATCGAACCTTGACGGTTGATTTCTTCAACTGGGTAGCATTTCAATCGAAGGTCTAGGCAGAATCCAGTAATTTGAATTCCAGAAGACGTGAACAGGTGCGTCGATTACTGACAGATTGCAAGTCTGTATGAAAATGTTACGTATACAAAATCTGACAAACATTAATGCTACGAATACATTAGTTTTCCAAAAAAATATGTCGGATAATAGAGCAAAGATATTAGCCTACTTATCATTCCGAGAAGGTGGGTCAAAAATATGTCGGGTAGTCGAGGAAAGGCATACTTCATTAGGAATAAAACCGATCCTCTACCCCGACTCAGTCGATTTTGATAAGAATGATCCTGGCCTGGAACCACTTCCAGCATTTCCGCTTGATGTGATAAATAATTGAATTCACCTCCCAATCATAACTAGGAGGCGGGTCAAAACGATGTTGGGTTGTCTCTGTACTCTCTGTACTCTAGTGCAAGCCACCTGCCCCAGTTGCCACTGAAAACAGTCGTCTACCGAACATGTCTTTCTACATCTCGCCTGTGTTACAGCAACGTATACTGTACTCTTTGCATGGTATATTTGCAATCTCCACAGTATTAAATATTGTCGCACTGCTTTGTTTGATCAAGTTCACGCCTCCTCAACAGGCGACTATTCGAAACTACCTTTTGCTGATCCAGGTACAATTACTAAAGACCTTTCATGGAGGTATACTGTTACTGGCGACGCCTACCACCCATCAATAACAATATTTATAAGGATAGTTTTAGGTGCTGATCATCATTAATGACGTTCACTTCGATATTCTCTTCGCTCCGTATCCCCTCTTTCCAATTATGGTTGGATTCTGCACGGGAATTCTGTGTGCGCATGCAAACTCAGCCATTTTCAATATTCAGACAGTAAGTTTGAAGAGTTCGAAACGATTGATTAACGAACGATTTCACAGGCAATTTACCTTTTGTGCTTAGCTGTTATCGGCTTATCAATATTACTTTGCTGCCTTTATCGACACCAATCGCTCCTACTAGAGGCCAACTTTTTCAAATTGGGAAAGGTTTGCATCAAAGAATGCCATATCACAATCGCCTTTCAGAAAACGCTTATCTCGCTTCAAACGCTCGCTTTCTTCCTCTTCACAGCTGCGCCTTTGTTATACGCAGCGTATCCAATTGATTCGGCCGAAATTGAACGAGTTATAGACTTGGTCAGCTTTTTTTGAGAATATAAAAAAGAAAGTCTAACGAACTGAACGTACAAACGAAAATGCTCGTCCATCTAGGCTCCCGTCAACGTATCCTGGGTTCGTAAACGCGGGATTTATTTTGCACAAGAACGGACGAAGGCCTTACTTATTGCCATCGTTATTCTTCTTTGTGTGAGGGTTTTGATAATTTTAATATTATCTAAAAATTTAATATGAACCAAATGCATGCTCAACTATGGGGATATGAGCTCGACAAGGGGAGAATGTGCAGGTTTTGGCAGCGGCAACTCTCTCATTTATTGTCCTGTTTATACACATGTTCTACGCTCTAAATGCAGAGGTCAGAAACGAACTCGATTTCTGAAGTCGGGTGTGTGAAACATTTTCCATATAATAACTAATCGAAGTTGTAGCCGAGCAGACGAAGTTTGGCTACAATTCGAATTATTCGTCGGTCACTCGGCGTTTTGTTTGTACAAGTTGGTTGTTAGACGATTATCGCCCACTATTCGCGTTTCCGGTAATGTTACTGATGATCCCGGTATTTAAAGAAATATGCTGCGTGAAATTGTATTAACAGTCAGGGTCTTTCCAATTCACACACTTTCCCGTTCAAATGTGTGTGTACAGGAAAAGATTTCCCCCATTTTTTTGAAAACTAGCTACATCTACAGCGCCATTTAAATTCAGCTTTTTATTCCTATCAATTTTGTAATTCTTCCGGCGGCAATTCTTCTAATTAGTATTGGATTCGATGGGACGTTTGGCTTTGGTTTGTTCTCCTAAATACTACTTGACTCGTCCGTTCAGCCTATTTCATTCAGATGCGAGCTTAACTGCATTCTACGCTTTTTCGCTTCATCCCATTGCTCACAGTTCAACTCTGCTAATAGTGACGCCGACCTACCGGGAGAAAATCAAGTTGTTCATACAGAAAGGATACAAAAGTGTACAACAAGTGGGTTCGGTTAATTTGCTGTAAACAGAAAAAAAACAAACTAGAAAACAGCTTTCTATGATGGCATCACACAGCATCTATGCACTTTTCATTTACCCTTTCGTCAGTGGAAAGAGTGAAGGGAATACACAGGGCATCGTAGCACACTACATTGATGACCACTGAATCGTGCGTGACAGTCAATATTATCTTTTTTTCTCAGCCAACCATTCATTCGGTGCAACCGCGATGACTATTGAAAGCAGAACAAAGACCAACTGTTTTGAGTGGTGTTCAAGCATGTTATACACAACATTTTGGAAATATATTCATTTAAAATTTCAGAAGCAACATTATTATTGGCGCCCTGCGCTGTGCAAAATGTCAATTTTTCATATTTATTTGTAATATCCTGATCGTCGGGAGAATCAATAAAACCACCTTTTGAATTCATCTGCAGAATGTGAGCTTGGTAAATTCCCTCTGCTACTAAAAACTCCCATAACATCTGCTATATTTCATCAGAACATGAAGGGGAAAATTGGACTGTCTCTTGGAATTGTATTCCCCGTAAATTTGGCACAAACGATGGACAAATTACAGCTGAAATAATACTTCATCTGCCTGATTAGCAAGTAATGAATGAACTAAGTTTAATTACAAATTCACAAACACTCAACCAAAATCATAAAACGTTCCGCTGGCGAAAGGCAATGAAAAGGCAAGATGAACGCCGAGTGTCGTGATTTACACTAATCACGATATTATACAATCACATTTCTGTACATTTGCTTAAGCTGACGTGTAGCAACATCCCTCTTCCCTCATTGCAAGAGCTGATTCATATTGTACATGTATAAAAGGGAGAGATACGATCTCTCCCTTGGCATTCATTCGCATTCTATCAGGCGATAAATGGTTTATGGACGAAGAGTAGTACGCAGTTTCTACTACATGGCGACCATTGGGGTTCGTAGTCTACAGTCTACTGGCCACCTCCTTCAAGATCTGCCCGTCCTAAACGATCGATCGGTTTTCCCCGCCCGGAGGTTGTCTCTCGTCACTCGAGACAATAAATGCCCCCTCCAACCCCGTCCGTCCAGTGATCTACTCCCTGAACAGTTCCATCTTCCATCCCAACTGTGTCCCGTCCGAGTGGAACAGTCTCCGAACAACCAGCACTTCACCCGCCTTCCCTACGTTAAACCTCGCATGCGTGCGACATCTCGACAGCTTGCCGGATCGATTATCCCAGCTCGTCACTCGAATGGTCAGAGACAGAAGCGTCAGCGGTCTGCAGTCCCGGCTCAAAGGTCCCCATTCACCCCGTCTTGGTATAGATTTGACTGATTCATCTAGTACCGTTCGAAGTCGCCTAGGTTCGTTAACTTGTCTAGGAAAACTTCATCCCCACATCTTTCCCCTCGGGAGTGTCGTGATTCACACTAATCACGATATTATACAATCACATTTCTGTACATTTGCTTATGCTGACGTGTAGCAACATCCCTCTTCCCTCATTGCAAGAGCTGATCCATATTGTACATGTATAAAAGGGAGAGATACGATCTCTCCCTTGGCATTCATTCGCATTCTATCAGGCGATAAATGGTTTATGGACGAAGAGTAGTACGCAGTTTCTACTACACCGAGCAGAGCGTGCACACACCGGTAGTCAATTTCTCGAACGTTTCGTACGCCCATAACACGCTCTGATTTACATTTTTCGATCACACGATTCTAGGAACACTTCGAAAAATATTAGTAGAAGGAAGATTATGTCTTGAGAGCGAACCCATGACGGCTTCCAATTATGAAGACACATTTCTATGATAATTACTAGAGTGCGCTAGTCGGGTCGGGAAATCGGGAAATGACCGGTACCTTTTCTTCATTTTGCGCAAAGTGAGCCGACCCGATACCTTCGCCAAATTTCCCGATACCTTTTCATCTCCGGCACAGTAAATCAACCATAATAGCCCATAACTGCTATAAAAAAGTGAAACATGTATTTACACAATATTAAACAAACACAATATTATAGTAAAGGGAACATGCTAGACGCTTCACAACGTTGGAGAGAAGCGTTTCTGCATCTATCAGTTCGTCTCCGCGCAACATCATTTGAAAAGCTATTTCAGCTCCCTGAGACAATTTTTCTCATTTGTCTGAACGATTTCCGCTTGTAATCGCTAGTTAGTATGGTATTGAGAAATTTGGGAGGTAGAAGACCGAATTTACAACTCATTGATAACTCGACGGGACTCGAGTATATATCGAGTTCTCAGGTAGGCAAGACAAAAAAGACAAGACTAATTATAAAATAAAAAGAAGCTGATGTTTCGATGTTTCCGGGAGGTAGTTTGGCTCTGTAAAGAAATGAATCATCACATATTATAAATCTTACCCCCGACGGTTATTTTAGCATATTATTGAAAAACACATATTACACGTAAATAAATCACACAAGATGCTGTTAGAACTTTTCTCTTCTCGTGTCGTGTCTTCCATCTGTTATCGTGCACAGCGTGTTAGGTCACATTAGTAACGAGACCAGGGGTGTTTTCTGACGATACTGAAAGATAAAAGTTGAACTGAGAAATATAGAGGAAGGATAATAAGGAATCAACGTCACATTCCGGTTGTAGGCTCTTAGAGCGGAAGTCGATGTTTTAAGACGACATTTTTATGTCAATATAAACAATAGAACACAGAAACCGATGTGAAAATATATACTTCAACCCTGCTTGACGTGTGTGCTGAGAGAGACCGTCTCGTGAGACGAAGAACGGGCGAAATGAGAGGGAATAAGTGAATTAGCATGAAATTAGCATGAACTAGTCCTCACAGTCAAATGATAGTCGAATAAGCACTATCAACGTTATTTTCGCATGCCGGAGCCAACAAGGTATCGGGAAATCGAGCAAATGTATCGGGAAATTCCTCCCAATCATTCCGATCATTCGGGTCAAAAAGGTATCGGGAAGTCTCATTTTGCGCACTCTAATAATTACGGGATGGAATGTGTTGTTTTGTTCGGTAGTTGATAATACTGATTATTTGTCAGGAACACACAATGAATGATCACTTCAGAGACAATTATCATACATCACGAGAATGTGATCATTGAAAATACGACTTTTTTGTGATAGCATTAATATTTATATAAGGTATCGAAAGTTCTTTGATTTTGAGGTACTACAGTTAAGTGTCGCAACTGTTTTGTGTATTTACTTCGCGTTTTTGGAGTTACTCATTGCCAACTTGGAAATGCACATTACAATTTTTTAAAACAATTTTCAGCGATTAGTCGGGTTTTCGCACATGCTCGTCTCTTGCTTTCTCACAACATCAACAATCTTGCTGAACACTTTCTTCGCATTATTCGTGGCCACAATGAAATCAACGTGGTTGTACTCGGGAATTTCGTGAAGTTCCTGAGGAAAATGAAATTACTGTAGCAAATATGTCCATTGGGGGGATACAAGTTTCCTTATTACTGCCTTGTGGCTAAGAGATTGGTATTACGGTTTATAAAGCGGAGAACGCCAGCGAGAATTACTGGCAGAGGCCAACACCGACCCGGCATCCCTAATATCCAGCGAACCTTAACTATTCCTTCTTTGAGTTGGCTGAGAAGCATCTCAACTTCCACGCGAGGAGCAAGCCAGTCATTCGAACTCCAGAAGAGATACACGGGCGCGGCGACAAGTGAAAGATTATAGGCAGGAGGAGTAATCTTGAAGCAACAATTTACTAATATTTAATCATTCATAAACATCATATAATTATCTGATCGCCTCAAGATTACAAATATTGATGATACCCAACGCAAGAAAATGATTCAAACGCAAGAAAATTACTGTTGTTTTACATACCTTTCCAAACTTGAGCCAATTTTGTAGTGAATCTTGATCAAAGCGCTCAAGTTTATTGCGCGATGTTATCTGTAATTCCCGCAACATAAAAATTAAACGTTTGAGCTGGAAGCACCTGTCCCCAATGTAGAAAGGTCCATGTTGAAGTGCTCTCTGGCACAAATGAGAGGTAAACCGGCGTTCGAGACTGAAAATTGGGAGATCAATATTTCATTTTACAAATTATTGATCTATTCCAAACATTGATTTATAAAGATACAGTGAGAAATAGATGAAATTGAAAGACAAATCGTTACATAGTTGAAGGACTTGCTTGGCTTTCCGAGACCGAAATGTATTGCATGCTCACAAATCTGATGAAAAAGATTATCCAATCTCATCAATTGTGGAGCTGATTACAAAAACCTTACAAGATTTAAAATAGGCGTCACGCAGAACCACTGCGCGACTATTTGATTCAGTCGGCGATTGGTAAATGTGAGCTCATGCGATCCCAGAACGTTACGGTACAGCTGCAAAAAAGCGAAAGAGAAATTGTGTCGTCTCACGATCTTTCTTTGACAGAAACTATCCACTAACTTTTTCAGAAGCAACATGAAAAGATAGTAAAGGTGAGAAAGAAATGAGGGTATGTTCTCCATTTTCAGAAGCTTTAATTGTAAAACTCTCACGTCATAGAGCGGCTTGAATACTGTGTTTGAGAAAAAGAGTAAACGCCACAATCCCCGTGCATTGTGAGCAGAGAATGGCACGGAAATTTGAAACATGGCGCGAATCTGATTAATAAAGTCAATATCGGCAGGTTGCCTGGACTCCACGTAGAGAAACATTAATTCGCAACATGCATGAGTTAAAACCGGCAGTGAAAAACAATAGAAATTTCATGAACGTGCACTTCCACAGAAGTGCTTAATTAATTCATGAATCCACGTGTAATTTTTCTCTCAGTGTTCTAACCTTGCTATTGTATTTCGGATTTTCAGCAAGCGTTAGGAAGCCCAGGACCGCGCCCTGGAATGCTAGCGGTTCATCCAGTATGACAATTTATATAATTGTAAACCTGTGAGTGCCCCAGCCAGTAGAGCGACTTCTCTTGAGTAATTGACAACACGGTATCGATCGCTGCGGGAATATCGTATTTCACTTGTTCATCCAAACTAAAAACAATTTTTCTAGACACAGTCAGAATGAGATCACGGACGTAAACTTCCAGTATCTGGAACTACTCGTGTTCAAATGCCGATGTTTTCTGCTGTATTTGGATCCTCGATGATTCATGAGAAAGACGTCGAAGCCCGCGTCCGCCAACATCATAGCTACAATAGGAATTTGATCGGGGAAAACCGAGCTTCGCCATACCAGGAGATGATTCTGGCGGATTAAGTACGTATTGTGAGCTGTCGCAAAGAAATGAATGATCCATGAGAATAGGAGGCCGTTTGCAGTTGGAATCTGCGACAATTACAATTTAGTTAAGGATGAACGTAAACTGCATTTTCTTGTACGAGAAACTGTAGTGGTCCGTGCTTTTCCGGCCTTTTTCATTTTGCCAGAACCTTGCGGCGCACGATAAATGAATTCCGATTTGTAAAACCAATTTGCATTAAATAATGTACGGTACTTACCCGAGATATTTCACTCACCTGCGTTATTTCTTCCATATCGTATCCGGAAGATCGTCAGAATGTAGCCATCCCCCGTATTCGCTTCGTATGCATCCACTGGATATCCCCAGTTGCGAATAACCTCGGGCTGAACAGTGGGTCTTGAGAAGAATGTCGATATGAAGGTCAAGCGGATTTACAGTACCAAGCATATGGGGAAAGCTGGATACGGCATGGATGTCAATGTCAAGCATTTATAATTTCAAAATAAATTGCATCCTCACGGAATATTATGGAAGAAGCATGACAATTCCGAAGTAACTACTAAACACAGTGATAGCAAAGGAAATATAAACTGTGAATACCAACAATACAATCAGTCGGAAGAAAAAAGCTCACCACACTCATTGACATTTCCGGGTCAAAGGACCAAGCTTGAAGAAGCAAGTCGAAGTATATTATAAAGAAGAACATCATTTCAAACGTAAATGGGAGAGTAGAAAGTCCGCTCGCTTGTAGACAGACTTTGTTACAATTACGGAATGGAATGCGGTGTTTTGTTAGGCAGTTCATACGTTGATAAGGTGGTTTGTTTGCATAGACCCCTTGGAATTAGCGCGTCGTTGATTTAACAATCGAGTTCGATGCAATATTTTATTTGGACTACTGTAATTACTGCAATATTGTTTGGAAATATGAAGGAGCTGGGCATAGATGCCCATTTACCATTCACAACTAAAACATTCATGTACATGCACGATTAACTGTTGTTTCTTTTATTAGCAACTATACTTTTATTAGCAACTATAAGCACGGTTTCTCGATTCCTCGCACATATGCGGCTCCATCTTCCTCACCGCATAGGCAATTTTGTCGTAGACCTTCACCGCATTATCGGTTGCCGCGAAGAAATCTACATGATTATAGTCGGGAACTTCGTGAATCTCCTGAATATTTTCATTTGATCGAATATTATTTGTATAAAACCTTGACCACTCCAGGCCTCAGCTCGCCGAGAAGCAATTCAATCGCTTTCTTCGGTGCAAGCCAGTCATTCGAACTCCAGAAGATATACACCGGCGCCGTCGGAAGTGACAGATTGTAGGCTGGCGGTGTCATCTTTAATGAGCAATTGTCATTTTTTTCTCTCAATTTCTCCTCCGATTTTATTACTCTTTTTTGTAATCCCATGGGTTTGCATCGATATTTATTGTAAAAATGCACATACCTGTCCGTACCTCAGAGCGTTTTGAAGAAAATCGTAATCAAAGTGTTCCAATTTCTTGCGCGTTGCTACCTCAATTGACCCGGATTTTCTCCCGCCCCTAGAACTGTGAGAGTACCTGTCCCCAGTGCAGCATGTTCCATGTAGACGTGCTTTTGGGCATGTGTGAAACATATACCGGCGTGCGAGACTGAAATGAAGTGAACTGGCTCACATTATATAAATAATTACTTTGCAGCTGAATATTGTGTTGATAAATAGAGTGCGTAATGTGAAATCTTGCTCTCCTTATTTCGCACATCGGTAGGTAGATGAGAGAGTATGCGAAATGACGAGACCGTGGTCTCACATTTAGCACTCTATTGATCAATATACACACAGTAATGTAGATGAGCGACTCAACAAAAGAAACCTTCTTTACAAAATTGATTCGTTTGCTTTAGATTCTTAAAATACCTTTACTATTTCATTGTAAGTTCCTAATTTAGCAGTCACAAATACCTTTAATTAATAAAAAAAAGTTCATGTATGATTTTTAAATAACTCTTTGCTTACAAAGTTGAAGGACTTGCTCGGCATGCCTAGACCGAAGTGAATTGAGTGCCGGCAAATCTGGATGATTATCTTCATTATAAAAGATAAAGTATTTTAATGTGATAACAATAGCAGCTTTAGTTATGCAACTAACCCTTTTCTACAGCGACAAAAACGCGCATCCAAAAACGCGCATCTTGATGCATTAGGCGTGTCAACTGATTAACCGTACGCAGTGTTCACTATCGAAGCCGATTCGGTATTTTTCATACTCTCTGGCAGTCTCGACTGCTCTGACTTTCTTCACCTTATGTGCCGAAATACAGATCTCTCGTCCGAAAGGGAGTAATACGAATACCGAACTTGCATCCCGTGTGTTCACTAATTCAATGATAACTAATTTTGTCATCGCTAACTTTAAGGAAGGGAATGACACAGAACCACTCTGCGACGAAGGCAAACATTCGAGGATTCGCAAAACCCAATTCGTGCGAGCCCAACACTTCTCGATATGTCTGAAAAGGAAGAAATATAGCTTGAGTACATCATCCGATACGATCTTACGGTATTCTACAGCGAAAAATATTTTCGAAACAATATTACACAAAAGAATGGACCTCACATCATGGAGCGGCTTGAAGACGCTGTACGCTAGAAATATGAAACGCCACAATCCACGGGCATGCTGAGCAGTGAAAGGCGGAGCAAGATGGAACATTGCCCGGATCTGGACGAGTAACTAACTCTTTACTGATTATTTGAGAAATCACTATTACATCTTTTAAAAAAATGATACGTCCACGAAACTAACTACTGTTGTGTGTATTATCTTTCTATACTTCGTCGTCTCTCTTGTTTTTACACGCTCTCTTACCTTCCGTACTGAGTGTTATCAGCGCTCGTCCGAATTAAAACGTTTAATTCGGACGAGCGATTGTGAATTTGTATTGGCTGTGAACGGTAACTATTCAACTAGGTGCATAAGAGGGAACTGAAAACGCGCAAAAATATGGAATGTTAGCATTAAAATTAACCTACTATTAGTTGACAAAGCCTAGCAATGACTTACCTTGCTATTGTACATCGGTCGTTCTGCGAGCATCATCATACCGAGCGTCGCACCCTGTATGGTGTGGTTTGTTTTTCCTGCGGCAAAATATTTTTTTCCTATCGAGAGACACTAACTAGTGTCTCCACTTATAATCGCGAACTACCGCACGCTACACTCCTCATCACGCTGCCGATATTCATACCTGCGAGTGTCCGAGCCAATACAGCGACTTCTCTCCAGCAATCGTCAACACGACATCTATCGCAGCTGGATTATCGTATTTCGCATACTCGTCTAACCTAAAAATAATTTACCCCACCAGGAAATTTGCTTTACGCACGTGAACTTCCAATATCGGGAGCTGCTTGTGTAAAAATTGTGATGTCTCCTGCTGTGTTTCGTGCCGCGATGATTCATGAGGAAAACGTCAAAACCCGCATCAGCCAGAATCATCGCTGCAATTATGCTTAGCTAATAAAACATGAAGTAACTAGTAAAATAAACTGGGCCCAATCTTATAGGTTATAGGTAAAAGGCCAAAGAAATGGAGGAGAAAAAAAGTATAAACTTCAATTTAGAAATTGCTTTTCAAGTTAGAAATTGCTTTGTATTCTCCTGTAATCGTCGTGTATCACAATTTTTTATTTCCATTTCGTTACCGCGTTGTTGCTTGTAATACGCATAAATATATATAAACTCAATAGTGATCCACCGAAGCAGCAAGGTATTGGAAGGGACAAATATTACCGGGTGAAGATTCTGGAGGATTGAGGATGAATTGGGCGCTGTCGCATAGAAGAGAGTGATCGAGAATAATCGGCGGTCGCTTACAGCCCACTTCTGCAAGCAGACAAGGAACTGACAATTCGACTCGACGTTGAGGGACGTCCGTCTCTTTCACAGTTATAACTCTAGTTCATGCCACTGACGCAATTCATATTGAATGAATTAGTGAAAATAGTCCCGGGAGGCCATTTAACAGAGAGCGACACTATATTCGTCATAGTTTGGCTAACAGTTGTGTTGAATAAAATTAAAATGCGAAAAAAAACAAAAGATGATTCTAACCAGTATTATTTCGGCCGTGTCGTATACGGAAGAGCGTCAGAATGTATCCGTCCTGCGTTTGCACTTCGTATGCATCCACTGGATATCCCCAGTACCGAATTATCTCCGGCTAGAAGTTTCGATTTCAATAGATTTTTTAAAAAAAGCTAGCATTTTGTAATCGGTGATTAAGTTTTTAATAATTGATTTCTTGTATGAAGGCCAAGAGAGGGGTGTTGGCCTTACATAGAATAAATCTAAAACAAACAAAAATACATCTCGACTTATCTTGAAATTTGGGAGAATGACTGGATCAGTTATAAACACTCCATCTACAGTGTCATCCGCCAGTAGATGAGAGAGCAGGAGGGGAGTGAACAGATCCTAGTTATTTTTCCGAATTATAAATTCAACTTGCCACGCTCATGCTCCGTTCAGGATCAGTCATTGCATTTACGAGAAGAGGAGTCATTGAGAGTAACAGTAAGGGAAACATGGCTGCCACCACGTGAGTACACCACACTTTCACTCATATTTCTATTATCATGTCGAGCGTTTGGAATGCGATGTTTTCGTTCGGATAGTGCATGCTGATAAGAAGATTTGTTTGTGCGATGAAATCAAATATCCAAGTACCAGAAAGGTATCACAAAGCTACTTGTTAAATTCGAATTTGAATAAATTGTCACTGTTTGCAAGTACTTTGGACGGTAAACAACTCGCGTCGATTACGTACGATACCGCAAGATGGTAACGCGTGTATTTACCGATCTTTCGATCGACTACTTTCACCCTTCACCCAAGATTATCCCGGTTACTCGGTTCACAACAACACTATATCCTCGCATAGCAGCGGCGTAGTGAAAACAGTTCCGCTTAACTGCGGGTCGCGCTCCATAAAAGGCGAGTATTCATTCGAAATCTCAATCGAACCATGTACTCGCTGGCCTTTTTGCTGCTCTTCGCGCCTATTCTTTTAGAGGCAAAGTCGAAATGCGAGGGGATAGTTGTGAGTTTTTTCTTTTACTTTTTCTTTTACTGATAATGCATTATTTCAAATGAACGTTTATCTCTTTCAGTGGACACACGACGACAAACTCAACATGTGCTTGGCAAAACATTGCTGCAAAGCGGCAAAGGGTGAAGTGAGTTCAGTAGAAAGTGTAGTCTGCTCATACCTGCCAAATTAAATCGCAGGAAAATGTGGCATTGCACCTCTTTTAATATTCGGAATTAGCAACAGAGAGCTAATGATGTGAAATGACATTCGTACAAAATTGTATTTTCAGCGGAGCTTCCCCTCCTATGTCAGATGCAACGATTGGCTCATGAGTGAGATTTATTGATATTTCGAGCTTTTCCACAGTTTTAAAATTATTCTTCCGCGTTGCACTCTGAGATAAATGTCTCTAGGATCAGAACACAAAGTGAACACGGTCGCTTACCTGCAAGTGTAATGCACTAGAAATAAGAGAACTCGCAAAACTGGCATGTTCTCGGACTTTTCAACGCACGATGTGCGCGGCATTTTATCTGCGCAAGATGTGCGCCGGATTTCACAAGCTGCGCGCCGGACTATTTGCAGGACCTGTCTTTTCCGTTCGAGACTTTTCAACAGAACGCGCGGTGCTGGGTGTAGGGTTCGGCGCATCGCGCGTCGAACCCTACACCCATACATCGCTCATCGTGCGCTGAAAAGTCGGAGTTCTCTTTGTGTCCTGATCCTAATGATTTTGTGAGTGCGTGCTCTGCAGTGGACTACTTCTCTTGTGGCGGCGGTGTTCAGCACAAAACGATGTGCAACAGAATGCTGCAGTTGCATCCCTCCCCTCCTCCACTCTATGGCTATGTCAGTCCCATTTCTGCTTCTTTTTGAACACTAAAGAAAACAAATAAATACTATTTCAATCACTCTGCCCAGACGTACATTGATTGTTGAGATATTGTTCTTCTCAACGAACGAAACAACGATCCCCGTATATTGTTTGGCTGGTGTCTTGTGCATTATTGAGTAATTGTCGATACTGTATCTTGCGATACTTTCGTATAGCCCAGTTATTTCAGGCCACTCCACCGACCGTCGCCGAGTGTCCCAAGGGCGACACTTGCATCTGGGGACCGTTCGGATTCGGGTTTTGCTGCGACGAAAAGAATGAAGGTCATTCTATCAGAGATTGCATAATTTTATCTAGAGGCGATATGTCGTCGAAAGACAGGATGATAGCGGAATGAAGGACTTTCATGAAAGGGCGGACAAATACCTTTCTGGTCTCAATGTCTGGTCTCATTTTTTTCTGAAAATAGACTTTTTGACTGGTCAGCACTAGTTTTTCAGAAGTCTGGAGGAAGAACTATGCTGCAACGTGTGATGCGCCCTTGAAGACAGTGCACATGAGTCAGCCTGATGTTACCGATCAAATTCTCAGAGGAAAGGTAAGTGTTTATTAGATAAAATGTGCATGATCTGTGAAATATATGCAAAATGAAATATACGAAGTATCCAGTTTATTTTTTTTAAATAACGGACGATTTGTATTTTTCAGTCATGCAGTGATCTCTTCTGTCCGAAGGGAACCAAGTGCGTGCAAGGCAAATACATCGCCCATTGTTGTACCTGACAAACAAAACGAACTGAACATGACATCAACCGTTGCTTATCAGTGCGTTCGCGTAAGACTCGCACCCCCCACGGTACAGCAAAATTACACCCTCATTTTTTCACAGTTTCTGATAGCCTTATGGATGGTCTATCGATTTCTGGTAGTTGCATGTTCTGATTGTACTCATTTGCATAATTACAGCCTCTCAAAGTTGAGCTGTTTTTCGATATTTTGAACACCATTTATGTCAAACGAAAGATAATCACTCAAATAGATACTGAAAAATGATCACCAAGATATGACCGACAACGTAGTGTCGTTCAATTTTACGTTTTCCAAAATTTGCATATTTCATGAAATTTTGACCTCGATTTTCCCGAAAACTAAGCGAAAAACATAGCTGGATTTTTTGATATGTGATAGATACTGGTGATATCTATCCGATGCATACATTATTTGGCCATGTTTCGGGGGTCACCGGTAGGTTTATTCATGAAAAATTGATAATTTCTAATAGAGAGGAATCCCCAAATTCGTCTCATTCCACCCACCCAACCCCGCCCGTGCGGTCTGAAATGAGAAAAGAACAATGGCTTATGACGTCACATCAATTTCTAGGGGTGTCGATAAATTGTTCTCTTTTGATGCACTTACTTTTTGCATGCGCATCTTCATCCTTCTCTCGTGCTTCCCAATGTGCAGTACAAGTGGCGTCTTTATGACAAAACATGGAATACCGTAATCATATTGAGGCATCATCTTAGATAAATCATCTCACTGTAGCTACCGTAGCTTCTTTTTCGCCCGTGTATGGCATCAATAGAGAGAGGGAACAATTTATCGACACCCCTAGAAATTGATGTGACGTCATAAGCCATTGTTCTTTTCTCATTTCAGACCGCACGGGCGGGGTTGGATGGGTGGAATGAGACGAAATGAGGGATTCCTCTCTATTAGAAATTTTCAGTTTTTCATGAATAAACCTACCGGTGACCCCCGAAACATGGCCAAATAATGTATGCATCGGATAGATGTCACCAGTATCTATCACATATCAAAAATCCAGCTATGTTTTTTGCTTAGTTTTCGAGAAAATCGAGGTCAAAATTTCATGAAATATGCAAATTTTGGAAAAAGTAAAATTGAACGACACTACGTTGTCGGTCATATCTTGGTGATCATTTTTCAGTATCTATTTGAGTGATTATCTTTCGTTTGACATAAATGGTGTTCAAAATATCGAAAAACAGCTCAACTTTAAGAGGCTGTAATTATGCAAATGAGTACAATCAGAACATGCAACTACCAGAAATCGATAGACCATCCATAAGGCAATCAGAAACTGTGAAAACCCCATAGTGCATTTTTACCCTGTACCGAAAAATCTGGGAATCGTGCGATCCTTACGCGAACGCACTGTTATAGTGACACTTAGGCATTGATTGTACATGTACTGTTGCGGATCGGTGTAGATAATACGTGAATTATAAATACTATGTTATTGGATACGATATAAATATCTTGGATACTGTAGTCGAGTGCATTTATGCGATATCATACACAGATATATTATTGCTTTTTAAGCGAGACTTTCCAAGACTATCAAAATGTCTTCTAAGAGTAAAAAATATTAAGGAAATTAAATTTTGATTTCGGATTTGATTTTATTAAATATTGAAATGCTACTGTGATAGGTATAAAACTTAGAAGAGTTCCTAAATGAACGCGGCTGGATGTTTCGGTCCGTGGGTTCGTAGACACCCAGCCGCCTCACGATGGGTGGACCTCGTCAGTACGATGCCCATCGTGAGTAAAAGGAATAACAAGATAGGGGTGAAGAGAAATGACTTTGAAGGGAAGTGAAAGTAAACGGAGATAGAGGTGAAAAATGACAACAAACAATTAAACTTGAAACGCGAAATGACAATAGAACAGCAAACGAGAGGAGAGGAACGAAGGAGGAGAGGGGGAATGAGTGCAAAGCAGCGAAACGCTTTCAAAGAGAGGAGGAGTGGAAAACCATATTAGTGTCCTTTCGATGCAATTGATATTCTCGTCACAAGTTGGTTCGAAACTGCTTTCCTGAATGACGTTTACGTGAATTTCTCATATTTAAATTTGAAAAATAACTATATTCGTTCTAGATTTTGTTGATTTTCGCACAACATGCATTTTAATTTTTTTTCGCATTTTCTCACATCCCAAAAATCCGCAGTAGCTCTTTGCGAAGATTTGACGAAAACGCAGCCAAAATATAAGGAGACGAGCCGGCGACCACAAGAGCGACAACGTTGTGGATTGTGTTGTGCACAACAATCTGCATCAGGATAACTAATTGTAATAGCAGTGCATTAATACACTGCAATTGAGACAAACGTAATTGTCGATACACGAATTTTAGGAAAGAAAATGTATCGATACACGGCAAAATTAAGACTGATGTACTAAAATGCACTGTGTATTGCAATACACGCTCTCTCGAAGCACGACATGTAGTAGCAGTGCAGTGCATTTCTCATTTTTCGGTTGTATCGATACATCGATGAGCTTCTCAGTGCACGTATCGAGTATGTATTGATAGTATTGATAGTATCAATTTGATACTGCATTAATTTGGTCAACCTAAGCTACACGCTTGGATGTTTTGTTAGAAAATGGTAGCAAAATTGCAAACCATGTTTTGAATTGATTTAATCTGTGACGTAATTGCATGAATAAAGGCAAATAACTGTAATGACATGAACAGATTAACTGGCAGCAATGGCAAATAATCAATCAATACTTGCCTCTGTACTACAGCTGACTATTGCTATTCGGTTAAACTGAGTCTCAATATTCTTCTTCTTCTTGTCGCTTTCTGAGAATTTTTGCTTGGGTTGTGCCTGAAATGTGATTATCTATTTTCCAGCATTTTGAATTACATTCGGACCGGCTTGTTTTGCTTTCTGATCGTTACCAGAATCATCAAGTAAAAGGCAATAATCGACACAGTGGAGAGCAAGTTAGAAATCAGAAAACAGAAAATGAACGGATTTTTCGCATCTAGATTGACCTGCAAAGAGGTCCGAATTTAATTCGAAAATGGATAAAGAAAAACTGACACGAATGACCTGTCCGGTGGGAATTGGTATCCATTCTGATGCAACATTGAAAGGAAACGCGAAAAATATTAGCAGCGGAAGTCCTACTTGGAAAATAGTCATGTAGACACCAGTGTGTGCGGAAAATATCTTAACAATCCATATGCGAAATAAAAGATGGAATTGAAAATAAGATTGTAAAGCATACTCTTGAGTAATGCGTGGGCATGGTTATTGCGATTGCTCGATTGAGAGTAATTAGAAATACCGAGCATAATTGTCCTGTCCGGCATGTGAAGCCAAGATCAGAAATCAACTGTGAAAGAGTGCAATTTGCTTCAGAAAGTTTGATACTGCATCTCGAAGCATCCAATCTTCTACGAAGCTCTATCATAGTACGTTTCAATCACTGACTATTCTGATTTCTGGTATAGAAACAATGTCGATCAACCATCCTCGTTGAGCCAGAACATGAAGAAGCTGCTTCGTTAGTGAAATTAAGTTAACAATGCCATCGACCTGACCATACAATGATTAAATTGTCGATACAAGAATTCTCACCGTGTAGATATTATACACAAGTCGCGCATCTTCTTTAGATCTCCACATTGCAATGATAATGATGACATAGAATGGAATTGTAATCAGTCCAGTCACAATACATACATAGTTGATGATACTGATGATTGCGGAGGAATAATCCATAGCCTACTGTTGTAAAATTGTTTTAATGAAGAAAATGAACAACAATGTGATCAATCCAGATCCCTTGATCCAGAACCCTTTTTTTAGGAATTCTCCGGTTCTGTCGAATTAAAGAATTATCCGATCTGAGCCGGTTCTGGATCCAGTGTCACTTCTTTTATGAGATAATGCTGCCAAAGGGCTGACAAGTCTCATTCTCTAAAGCTCCTAACTCGTTTCGGGAACCTTGCAACAATGCGAAACAACATCATCAATTAATAGCAAATCAGCGAGATATGAAGCAATATCATTTTTTTGCTTCCGAAATTATCACCTAAATCTTAAATATACTTCAGGCAAAACTAGATCAAACCCTGCGGGAGTTCGGGTAATAACATGTGTAATATACCAATATCAGCCGTCCCGAGTAGAGATATACATAGTAAGTAAGAGATATGCATTTATATGATTGTTTTGTTATATTTGAGACTTTTATTCGAAAATTACATTACATTTATTCGGCTAATAACGGAAATACATTTGAAACAAACTCTTTGCGGACGTTCAGGTAATTGGACATCGAATGATACAAATAAGAATTTTAAGTAATTATTTTTTTAAAAAGCTTTGAATTTTTGGTGAAAATCATTTAACCACAGTTACAAATTTCACCTTGTAATATGTAAGGAAAAATATTCAAGAAGTGATTGATCTATGGAAGTTGTTGTATCTATTTTCGGTCTCTACAGTCAATGTTTACACTAGAAGCAACTTTTCAGCATATGTTAGTTTTTCTTTGTACGGTTGTATAATACCGTATCTGGATCAACTAAGATAGTATGTAATATAATAAAGCAGCTGCCCACCAAACTTCACTTGGAGCGATGGCAACCGTGAACGATACATTTACAAATAAAAAGCTGCAAAACTTCGTAGTATAAATTAATCTGAATTTAACAAAACCATCTTTCAAAAGTATTACAATAAAAGCAACGTTTGGTTGTGACGATGAAGATGAGAAAGAGGCTTTGATCGCTCCAAGCCTCAATGTCAGAAAAAGAAGATTAGTTTGTGAATCGTGTGCGATAAATGGAAAGATTAGGAAGGGCCCGAGCACTCACTCTATGGATTCTCCTACATTCATTTTCGTCCTGTCGATCATCCCCAAGGACGCTGCAACGATGAACTCATCAGTTGGAAACGACCGGCGGACGGTTTCGCAACGAAAATACACGACGAAATCGGCAGGAAATCTAACGGGCCGTCGTGATATTTCATTACATATTTCATTAGTATGGAACAATTTTGCTATCTTTTTTTTCCATCATTTACGTTTTACGGAAGACATTTACGAAAGGGCCATGTTATCGTTTGCTCCTCAATCTTTGAGATAAACGAAAGATTCATAGACGACTAACTTGGAAAAGCTACAACTTTTGATCCGGTACAATATTGTGCATGGAATGTTGCAGTGAATGTAATACTAGCATTATAAACACGGTTTCATACGGTAGTATTATCAATGTATGCAAAGCCACGAGGAATTGCTATACGAGAGGAATCGCGAAAGACTCGAGCATGGCCGGGACGCTGTAACTCTTTTCTACGAATAGATAAACTTTCACTTCCAAAAAGGAAATTGGTCTACCTATAATGAGGAATGCCATGATGAAGTATGGAAGGAGTTCGACTGCTTCTAATATTTGTAGGAAAATTTCGCCTGCAAGTTGTGAATTCAGTGCGGAAAAGATCAATACTCTGCAAATAACGGACAGATCTTCCTCTTGCGAGTATATCTAATATTATGAAGATGTTTAAGATTCGTATCGACTTCGAAATTTCAGACATTCAGCAAATCCAAAAATCGAAGTTGACAATATTTCATTTTTTTTCCTCAAAAAACTTGTCAATAAAAAATTTCAAAAACAACCTGAATATTGTTTTCTACTAATTATACATTGTTTTCACCTAAAAAGATCAAGAATTATTATTCACGAATAATAGTTACACTTGGAGGACTTCACATAATTCATCCCATCTTTACAACGCATGGACCGATTTCGCCCATATTTATACTGGAGTAAGTACTAACAATGTTCACCAGAACATCTCTTAGAGTGAACCAGTACTTTTGACTTTTAAGAAAGTTAGCTCAACTTTTACAAAAACAACCACCCCGCATCGGCGCACGAACCAGGAATGACTTCGAGCGGTTGGTAAACAAGCCAAGTCAAATATCTATGTAATACACCAAACCGAGGATTTCTATCTTCACTTTGAAGGTATTTATGATTTTTCAAACTTTGCTATTTCTCGAAAAAGTTACCGACTCACCAGGTTCATTTGTGTTTCAAGCGAAAACGAAATTTAAAAAAAAAATCTGAAAACGCTATTCGATAGAGGGATGTTTGTAGTACCTTATGCTATGTTTTCAGCCAAATTAAAAATCATTAATTTCTATGTCCCAGCTATGGCCGATGAGCTCGAGTCTCTCGCGATTCCTCTCATACAAAAATCTGAGAATTTTCTTGTAATTCAAAAATATCAGAGACTATCTGGGAAGATCGAGTTTCTGTCAACAGTGGCCGTACAAGGAGACCTAACCTATGCTGAAAAAATGACCCTAGAGTAAACTTTGTGCGTAGAAACCGAAAATCGACCTTAGAACTGCTGAGTCTCAAACCCGGCTGAGATATGTTTCATCACAAGTACTAAAGTGGAAAAATGAAAATTCTTCCAACGCAAACTAGACCCCAAATTAGATAGTAATTCTTAAAGAACATCTCGAAAGCATGATTTTCACTGTTGAAAGTAAGTTTATAACTGATCTGTGAAAAAAGTTATGAAATTTTGAAAGATCAAAATAATTTTCAAAAAAATACTTTTCGCTGAGGGGGAATTTTGACATTCTCATTCGATTCCTCGTGGAAAGTTACACCG
This sequence comes from Pristionchus fissidentatus, assembly GCA_036245785.1. NCBI lineage: Eukaryota > Metazoa > Nematoda > Chromadorea > Rhabditida > Neodiplogasteridae > Pristionchus > Pristionchus fissidentatus. The sequence continues at coordinate 11,156,789 of BTSY01000004.1, forward strand.
GGTACCATATTTTGGGTTCGATTGATAGGGCTAATCTATTTTTAAATATTTTTTGAAAAACATTCTTCTATTTTTGACGATTTTAGATAAAATTCAAGTTTCGAAAAAAGTCAGATTTATATCTCAAATGAGTCCTAGTTATCAGAAATCCATATTAGAATTATTATTATTAATTTTCAAAATGTTTGCGTGGCTCTGTTCTAGTATCCCCTCACTAAGGGAATAGAAAGGTCCCATGGGAATAGAAAGGTCCCAAAAAACAGAAAGGTCCCATGGGAATAGAAAGGTCCCAAAAAAACAGAAAGGTCCCATGGGAACAGAAAGGTCCCAAAAAAACAGAAAGGTCCCATGGGAATAGAAAGGCCCCAAAAAAACATAAAGGTCCCAAGAAAGAGAGAAGAATAAATTACCGGAATAGAAAGGTCCCAAGAACAGAAAGGTCCCAAGAGCGCTGTAAAAAGATGAAAAATAATAGAAAGGTCCCAAGAACGTTGAAAATCGCATGTCAAGAATAGAAAGGTCCCAAGACTCGAAAAAATGGCTTGAAAATAATAGAAAGGTCCCAACAGAATAGAAAGGTCCCAAGAGTGGTCTAAAAAGACGGAAAATAATAGAAAGGTCCCAAGAATCGAAAAAATGGCCTGAAAATAATAGAAAGGTCCCAACAGAATAGAAAGGTCCCAAGAATCGAAAAAATGGCTTGAAAATAATAGAAAGGTCCCAAGATAATAGAAAGGTCCCAAGAATCGAAAAAAATGGCTTGAAAATAATAGAAAGGTCCCAACAGAACAGAAAGGTCCCATTCCTTCACAAGATCGTTCCAATCCCGCTTAACCACAGTACTTCCTCCCATTCCCACTCGTCGTCCCACTATTACAAATTCACGAACACTCGTCCAAAATAATAAAACGTTCCGTTGCTAATCCGTGCTAATCGCAAAAATGATCGGCCAGAGTGCACGGTAAAACAAGAGACAGACATGTCGAGGTATAGAAAGAGAGTACACGCAACAGTAGTCCATGTTATGCGCGTAGCATTTTAGAATTGTAATACAGCTACTCGCACTAAGAGACCATCCATGAGAGGCCTGAGAGCTGGGGGGAATTCGGCGGATGCCTTTTTTTGCAACCCATGCCAATAACTGGGTGAAGTCAGCATCACGAGTGCTGATACTTGGCCAGGTGGCTAATGTTCTGGGTCCCGCCCCGAAAAGTTACAGTAACCCAACCCCAATCCTGGATGATTGTCCAAATGGGAAAATATCTTTTCGTCTTGTGGTGCGCTAACGGCACGGGGTAGAGGCTTGAGCGGGCTGAAGACCCTAACGGTTCATTAGAAAAATATGCAAGGATAAGATAACGGAGGCATTGTAGGCATTGATCGACGATAGGCGAACATTTTTTTTAGATTTTGGACCATTTTGCAGGTCACGAAATTTGAAAAAAAAATTCGTTCATTCTTTATGGAAAAAACTTTCATACTTCTTTAGTAAATGCGGTACTTTGAATGCAGTTTAATTCTATAAGATGACGGCATTCTAGAATTCGAGTTTTTTCATGATGATTTTTTTTGTAAAATCGAATTTTTCGTTTACTGCGAAATGATGGCAGGCAATATTGCATCCACGATCATTTACAGATTATTATGTGCTACAATGCGCAGCGTGAAATTGTTTGCGACTCTCTATATTTGAGGACAAATTTCAAAAAAAGAGACTAAATCGATTCGGATGAAATATTTTCAATCGCTCCAAAATATATCATGTTGTTTTTCGATGCACACTGAGCATGCTTAAAATGTTGCCGAAGAAAAATTAATCATAGCTCATGTACTTTAACTCCAGATTCGATCCAGGGAGAGCTCGGTGGCCGGCTCCAGGTTCGGTTCAGGACAAGTTTCTGACATCGCAAAACACTTTTCCCGTGATCGCATCACTCCTCACACCATTAAGGTAAATATCGAAAATTTCGATTTTTCACAAAAAAACACTGCAAACAGGTGAAAACGTGTGTCACGCTACTCAAAAAAGTGCTATGACGGCTTCTAGCGCTTGCATAAAATGTGGCAAAACGTTTGCCCACGGTAGGGTCCGAACTTGGGACTCTCGGAATCGAAGGCAAGCGCTTTAGCCACTTGGCCAGGGTTTTTGTTTCAATATTTTTTTTTGAAAAGTTTACTTTTGTCGATATGTATAAGATAGTGAAGAGAGTGTGTCGAAATCTTTCTTCGTTCCCGAGTTATTTAGTGGCAAAGTTGAACACACGCACGTACAGACAAACGGACAGGCAGACTGGCCTTGGTGAAATAAAAGTCTTTAGAAATAATTCATGTTGTTTTTCAGTGCACACTAGGCATGCTTAAAATATTGCCGAAGAAAAATTAATCCTAGCTCATGCACTTCAAAAGTTGAAAAAAAATCACTTTTTTCGACACTTCTGCGACATATGCGAGCCGGGTTTGAGCCTCAGGGCACAAATTCGAATACTTTTGTAAATTGGGTGCTGAAACACTTCCATGGTATGAGTATGATGTGCCAAATCGAAAGTCCTGGCGCGAATGCCTGGCAGTGCTCATTTCTTACCGAGCCGGTCTCTGAAAACACAAGTATGGAGTTCGAGGTCGTATTTCACTGATACATGGCACGTCATTTCAAACGCAAACATTTTGAAAATTAATAATAATAATTCTAATATGGATTTCTGATAACTAGGACTCATTTGAGATATAAATCTGACTTTTTTCGAAACTTGAATTTTATCTAAAATCGTCAAAAATAGAAGAATGTTTTTCAAAAAATATTTAAAAATAGATTAGTCCTATCAATCGAACCCAAAATATGGTACCCGGTGTAACTTTCCACGAGGAATCGAATGAGAATGTCAAAATTCCCCCTCCGCGAAAACTATTTTTTTGAAAATTATTTTGATCTTTCAAAATTTCATAACTTTTTTCACAGATCAGTTATAAACTTACTTTCAACAGTGAAAATCATGCATTCGAGATGTTCTTTAAGAATTACTATCTAATTTGGGGTCTAGTTTGCGTTGGAAGAATTTTCATTTTTCCACTTTGGTACTTGTGATGAAACATATCTCAGCCGGGTTTGAGAATCAGCAGTTCTAAGGTCGATTTTCGGTTTCTACGCACAAAGTTTACTCTAGGGTAATTTTTTCAGCATAGGTTAGGTCTCCTTGTACGGCCATATCTCGAGCCTATCAGATAGTGTCTGATATATCAAGAAAACATCGCGTTCCCTTTTGTATCTTTAGCCTCGAATGACGAAAACTGTTGAGACACTCGGTGGGGCTAATTTACGATTCTGTTTTTTTATGGAAAAAAATGAGCAAGCTATTGGCGTTGTACTATTAATGTATGTATGTTGAAGATGATTTTGTCTGTAATGACAAAATGAAGTACCAATCTTTCTTAACAATTATTATAAATTCTGAGAGATACCTTATATTTTCCGGTGCAAAGTAATTTTTAGTGTTGGTTCATACCTACGCAAAGTTTCACACTTACGTGTAGCCTCGTTAATTGTTTTATTGCTACTCCTGGAGAACTATTAGCGAATTTAATTGAAAATATATATGTAGCCCCCACAGTCTCCGCCCAAATCCACCGGGCCCTCAATCGCGAATAGTCGAGTGGGGTGAAGCACAAGCTGAATTCTAAACGCTATGAGACGTGCTTGGGCTTATATTGTAGCTTTTGAAAAGCTCTATCGTTCGAGCCCAGGCCCATGGTGGTGGGACGTCTTGAAGACGTTCAGAAAGACGGAAAACAGTTCCAAATACCCCTAATAATGTAATTGTAGCTATCGTAGCATGCTCGGCCGACTGCCATTCTATTGTTATCATCCTAAAAATAAAATCTGGTAAGAAAAAACAAAGATAACGTCTAAATTCGAATTGTGCTTTCGTTTGCAAAAAAAAGCAGTGAAAACGAGGGTTTTAAGTTTACGAGAGTATCAAAATTCCGCTTTACTGTAAATAGCAATGGTTTTCGCAAAAGAGGAAGTGAACTTGCAGTGTGCTGAGCCTGAAGCGCGCGCTTAACCACTGCGCCATGGGTGTGATCTCTCGTTCCGCTCTCCCAGGCGCTAAGTTCTTGCCCTCTCACCGCGTGTCGACTATCGCAATCGTCGCAATTCAGATGCCGTTGCACTCTCCACATCTTCATAAACTATTTTTGTTCTGGCATACCTTCGAAATGTCTCCTATCACCTGAGTTATGCCACTAGAAAGATGGACGATTAGGCTCCGCCCACCTCCCCTCCTCTCTCATCGTTCCCCCCTCTCACAACAGTCGAAGCGCGCGTGGTTTTGGAGCTGTAACTCGGCTCAAAGATGAGATATTGACCCAAATCCAAAAGAATGTTCTTATTCAGACATGTAGCAACATGGTAACACTAAATTTCACCCCTCTCATTGAATTCTGCTGACCACGTTGTGGCCCCTATGCATTGCATTGCATTGCATTGCATATATGCATTGATTATGTATTACCCCGTCTTAGTTTAGATAACAATGTACATGTATATTTGATACGGTAGTCACATTTCTGCGAACCACCAGAAAACGCCATACAAAAAAGCGAGATCCCGAGATCTCTTGTCAGACAAATAAAACAAGGAAAATCTTTTTATCGTGTGTATATTTAGTCTCGAATGCGACGATATTCTCAAGAATTTTGTGTGTTTGGTGTTGTGTTTGTTGTGTCCGGGGACGTGCGTCCAGACGTCCCCGGACACAACAGGCACAACATCAAACACAAGACCAGACACAATTGACACATCGTCAGACACAACAAACACAACAAACACAGAAGCAAACACAATCGACACAACACCAGACACACAAACTTCTTGAGTTGTTTCCCATTAACAATGCACATTGATTCGTCATCGTTTCAACATTCGATCGTATTCAAGTTGTTTGGGAAACTAAAAAAAATGACAATACCGAACAACTACTGACGCATACATGTGGAATTAAATCAGTGTTTTTTTTCTAGAAAATGACAAAATTAAGTATTTATCGTCCTTAAGAACTATAGATCATTATTGTAGGCACTTTCGATCGTCTGGTACAAAGGAAGGTGTACTGTTGGAACATACATCAAGAAAATGAGACGTAGTCTCATACATTGTCTTGTAGCTAAATCATGGAGTTCAACTAGCCAACTTAACTGAAAAAAGAAATGTACGTTGAAAAGAGCGACTATTAGAATGGGTATGACGCCTAATACTTAAGTAGAGACAATTACGACTTTTGCATTTCATTTATACCCCACATGTACAACTGCAATTGTTTTATAACTTAGAATTAGTCAGTCCTTATTTGAATAATGCATTTATAGGTACGAGTTTCCTCGCCTTTAAAACCCTCTTGTCACACTAAAAATAAATAAGCAGTCCTCCGCAGCGTTATTTGTAAGGACGACGGAGAAAGAGAGAGAGAAGCACGTCAATGTCCTTTCGATGCAGTTTGTGGCACTGTAGTCACAATTCGGTTGGAAACTGCTTTCCTGAATCTCGTTAATGAGAATTATTCATCAATATTTTGCATTTAGAAACATTTGGATTACGAAAGAGACGTTCGTTTTGACTAAAATTTTGTTCTTTAGGTACTACCACTATTTACAACAAGTCATTTTCTCATCTTCTCACATTCCAATTATCTGTAGTAGATCTTTGCGGAGACTAGTTGAGAAAGCAGTCAAAATATAGGGAGACGAGCCGGCCACCACAAGAGCGACAACATTGTGGATAGTGTTGTGAATCACAATCTGCATGTTGGAGTGTTGTCAATCATGTTCTGGATAGGCCGGTTCTGTGAGTTGATTGCTGGTGAACTATAATAAAAAGTACTTGCCGCATTTTGAATTGATGGAATCTGAGCCGTCGTTGCATGAATAAAGGCGATCAACTGTAAGGACATGGCTCGATTGGTAAATGACACACCAATTATGCGCGAAAACTTGCTCGAAGAACGGTTGTACTTCGAGCAAGTCTTCGAGCAAGCAAGCAAGAGCGAGCAAAAAAAAGGACTAGTTTGTTGAAAAGCGGATTTCCAAACGCTTCATTCGACGAAGCGAACAAGGGACCATGTGAAATGACGAGGATAGAGAAATGAAAATTAAGGAAGTCCGTTTTCCTTCGAAATGTGCATCATTGAACAATACCTCTGTACTGCAGCTGATTACTGCTATTCGGTTAAACTGAACCTCAATTTTCTTCTTTTTCTTGTCGCTCTCTGAATTTTTCTCCGATTGTGTCTGGAATGTGCGTCAGTATTTTGCTGTTTTTGAAATTACATACGAACCGGCTTGTTCTGCTTTCTGATTGTTACGAGAATCGCCGAGTAGAAGACAAAGATCGATACAGTGAAGAGCATGTTACCGATTAGAAAACAGGAAATGAACGGATTTTTCACCTCGAGGTTTACCTAAAATTTCCGGATTGAGAAGCAAGGAGACAGAACTTACATGAATGACTTGTCCGGTGGGCAGTGGTCTCCACTCTGACGCCACATTGAATGGAAACGCGATAAATATTAGGAGTGGAAGTCCTACTTGGAAAATGGTCATGTAAACACCAGAATAACCGGAAAATATCTAAACAATCCGAATAAAAATGGAATAGGATAAATCTAAACATACCCTTGAATAATGTGTGGGCATGTTTATCGCGATTGCTCGATTCAGAGTAATAAGAAAGACCGAGCACAACTGGCCGGTTCGACACATAAAGCCAAGATCAGCTATGAGCTGAGAAAAAAGGATATTAAATAAACAAAGCTTCAAGATTCCCAAAATTCCGTATACTTGGTCTTGTACATCTAGAACTCGGACACAATTGGAAAATGACCAGGTGTGGGAGGTACAGCATGTATAAGACCAGATGGACAGAATTCATGTGTTTAAGCATTGTGTGTCACTAACTATTCTGATTTCTGGAATGGAAACGATGCCGATGATCCATCCTCGTTGTGCTAAAACATGAAGGAGCTGCTTCGTAAGAGAAACAACGTTAATGACTCCGTCAACCTGATGATGCACATTTTGTATGAGCTACGGATTCAACCCTTTCCATCATGGCAATAAGGGGTTGAATCCGTAGCTTATCATTTCGGGTTAGTCATCATCAGTGACATTTGAATGTCAGGGAAATAAATCCTAACGAAGCACTGATTAAATTTTCAACAAAGTTTGCCCAGCGAGGAAAAAGCATAAAACAAACTTCACCATGTAGATATTATAAACAAGTCGCGCGTCTCCTTTCGATTTCCACATTGCGAGGATGACAATGACATAGAATGGAATAGTGATCAGTCCGATAGCAATGCATGCGTAGTTGATGACGCCAATGATTGCGGAACCGGAATCCATAGCTTACTTCTGTAAAACATTAATCTAAGGAGTATTTAGATGAAAATAAAGACGAGAATGAAAGAATTGTACACTGGCAATATAAGAAATAATGCTACAAAAATTGTACAGCTACGTTGTCACCTAGATACAGAACGCGTGATTGCAAGTCTCCTGAAAGGGATCAAGAGCGAGAGAGTAAGCGAAAGTAAGAGAACTCATTTTTTTATTTAGCACATGGCCCCTTCCTGATGATTTTGTTTAGAGGATTGGTCATTATGTTAAGTGAACGTGAGAAATTGTGATGTGATCTTTCAATACCATCACTTTTCTTCCGAAAACATTGTTTACGGAAGGATATGCAGCGTAATGGCCATTTACTAACGAGTTTGATGTCAACACATCTTCTTCAATTATTAACAGAATGTTTGAGGAGTCGAATACGGAGCGTCAGTGGTTACAGGGAGGTAAAATCGTGAAAATTCGATTCTAGAGTAATTTACACTTTTTTGGTTAATAAGAAATTGGCAGGAGCACTCCAATACTCGGTCGTGTCCATACTTAGACAGGGGGGGAGGGGTGTACAGAAAAGTTTGGTATGGATAAATTTACAGTTACCTATACTCGAACAGCCCTACTTACTACAAATACATTGTCAGCCATGTCCAATGGGAGTTTAAATCATTCTGGCCTTGTCAGCAATTCTGGTATTTGAATGTAAAGTTCTCTTGGGAAATTGATCATTACTAATTTAGTGACGCTATCAAACAAAATAGCACGCACAAAGAGTATTAAAGATGAGCTCTTGGATAAGTACGGAAATCGGAAAAAGAGCAGAGAGAGAGAAGAAGGGAAACCGACCATTAGAGCGGAGAAAATTGTGGAGAAAATATCCGTCATAAATGGGCACAGTAAAATCACAATCGGAAAGAAAAAAAGTGGTTCTTCAACAACAAGCGAGAAGTAAAGAAAAAGAGAATGATTTATTACAGTATCTAGCGAAAGCTACGGGAACATTTATTGATTTTTATATCGTTCGAATTTTCCAATGTGCATAATTGATTTTTATTGGCTCTTTAATAGAAAAATAATAATCATCTTTATTGGGGCTTCGATGTTATTGATTGGATTGATTCAACGCTGGTGGTTGTTTCCTTCCTTTAATCGCAATGATGAAAATATGTTTGATTTGTTGTATATCCAAATTTTTGTAAAACATAAAGAAAAAGCATTGTAAACATAAATGAAACAAACATTTGGATTCCTTGGAATACAATTGTTCATACCTTCCCATAGTCCGGAAAATATCTCGCCGAAGGGAAGTTGAGAACCCAAATAATAAATATGGCGAAGATCCAGCGACGAGAATGACGACCACATTGTGCATCGTATTTCGCACTACCAACTGAATCGTCACTCTTTGAAACATCAGTCGTTTCTAAAATCACTTACTGCATTTTGAATTGTGTGATTTTGCGTGGTTAGCGCGTGAATTAACGCAATGAGCTGAACAATTGTTGCTGTTTTGGTGGAAAAAAGCTATAGTTTACCTCTATACTGCAAATTATCAGTGCAATTTTGTTGAACTGAGCCTCCATTTTATCTTCATTAACTTTGTTCGAAGAAATGCTCTCTTTCCGCCTCTGCAAATGATGTTTTGTGTGCTTTTCAAGAAAATATCGTAAAACCTGAATGCTTCTTGCTCGCAAAGCTGCAAGAATACAAATGTAGCATACAAAAATTGCAAGAGTCAACGTCAAATTTGCAAGTAGAAAGAAGGAGATTGCAGCATTTTTGTCATCGAAATTAATCTGGAATTCAAAGATACAACCTTCTAACAGAAATATTTCAATAATAAACGATTAGGAGGACTGAGCTCTGCGGAAGAGGTCAGGATTTTCTAATTGTAAGGCACGACAGATAACATGGATGAAAGGAAATTGCAATTTTTTTCTGAAATAAAACTATCGTGACGTCGATGGCCATGAGTTTGAATAGAAACAACTGACGTGCATCACTTTTCCAGTTGGAATATCTTTCCATTCGGTCTTCAAAGAGAAAAGCAAAGCGATAAACATCAAAATTGGAATTCCTAATTGAAAAATATGGAAGAAAATACTAGCATTTCCACGAAAAACCTGTAAAATAGGACGCAATCCTTTTTTTATGGGAATATGTACTTACTCTTTTGTAATGTACCGGAAGTTTGATAGCGATTGTTCGATTCAGAGTAATGAGAAAGACGGAGCAAAGTTGGCCCGTGCGACACGAAAATCCAAGATCTGCTATTAGCTGTGAAAAGAAAACTGTCGCGTTGGATCCATTTCTCTCACCACTAATAGATATTATAAAATCAAAGGTTTATTAATTTACTACTTAGTTATTAATTAAGTTATTAATTAGTAACCATTATGCATTTCTCTCAACTGCCATTACCTGGACAACGTTAGCTTGTTCGTTTGCGTAAGTGGCTGACAAATATAGTTTATTGTCAAAAAGAGTGCAATTATTATGAAATTCAACTACTATAGATGGCTCTACATCAAATTTCAAGTCACTCATCAACATTTGTTCATGCTTCAAATTTTTCTGTATCCTGTAAATGTTACGTTATTAATCAAACCTATCCCGACCTCCCCATTGCTCTCTGACAGAAAAACTAACCAGTCCAATATCGTGCGTCGCAATTCTGTCAACGAACCATCCTCGCTGCGGTAAAATATGAACGAGTTGTTTGGCGAGTGAAATCGTGTTGATAATTCCGTCCACCTATTGGCATAATTAGAATCATTTAAAACTTTTCTAATTCGCTTACCATGTAGATGTTGTAAACGAGTCGAGCGTCTCCTTTAGATTTACACATTGCAAAAATGACGATGGCATATAACGGAATGGTGACCAGCCCTATCACGAAACATAAGTAGTTGATGAGACCGATGACTATGTAGATAATATCCATGATTCAGGCCAAGATCAACGAGCTTTGATAGATCTCAGACAGAATCGAACAGATATTGCAAGGTGTCACATGACTATGTAGGAAAATATAACGGTATAAAAATACAATATTTTATATCGTGATGTTTATCTGTTAATGCAAAATATCCAGACAATTTCTACGTGCTTCTTAGAATATTAAGGCGAGAAATACCCCTAGAATAGACCTGGCGATTGACCTCTTCTCCTCTGTCTCTCTTGGAGTGAGCGCTGACATGGAAGCAATAAGAAAAGATATATCGGGGAATCGAGGAGGGGCGAGAGATGCGAGATGAGAAGAGAGACTGAGTAGATCAAGGAGAGTATGAGGGAGTAGAGGTGAAACATCGCATCCAGGGAATCACACCAGTCCGGAAAAGGGATGGAAATTTTGTTATTGTGTGGCGAGACCCTAGAAATTCGCGCGAATTAAAAGATGGGTAAACACGTGACTCATAAATCACTTTTGTACCATCTCAACCAAGTTAAACCACAAACATACAGGACGTTCAATTGAGCAGTTAGTGAACGGCTAACACGAATCTTAGTCATTTTCTTTATTTTGTGAACATGATTTAAATTCTCTCGAGCTTTCTGTGACAATTCTGTGAGTGACAATTCACACATTTTGTTGTGCAATCAACTCTCGCTCCTCTCTCCCTCTCCTTTTCTCTCAATCTCTAGAAGCATGACTCATCTTCTCTTTCTCTTTTTCGTTCTTTCTCATTTTTTATAGTCAATTTATGAAACAACGTTTTTCATGAGCTGAAATAAATAAGTTTCACGCGCCTCTCTCTCTCTCTTGCCTCTTGTGCAACACTACATTTTGTGTATACATTCTATTACTCAGTGTAGCTACACTTTCGCAATCGTCTCACGGCGTGTTTCAATCTTATCAAGCCCACTACAAGCGCCGATTTATTGCTTTCCGAACACAGGTTCTTCGATGCCCAACTGTCAATCCACATGGTGTGTACATTTTCGCTTCCTTTCCTTTTTGTTACTATTTTCACATATTGTCACAAATACACTGCCCTTTCAGTCGCTCCACCCGATAACTATCGAAAGCCTCCCAAACGAGGATGTCTATAGGTTTCTTTCCTATCTCTCTATGAGTGATAGGAGTAATGTTCGTGAGTGCAGCACAATTATAAGTAAAGCAGTGGCACACAGCGACATTACCCTCTCCGAAGTCACTATAGATTTATAAATTGAATTTATCCGTCGACAAAATGTATCCCTTGCACAAAAATCATCTAAAATCTAAATCGGGGGGCTGTATAATCTGTCAAAACTTCACCAAAAAACTTGCCAAGTTTTCACTGACATCGTTCAAAACTTCACCAAGTTTTCAATGACATCGTTCAAAACTTGACCAAGTTTTCTTTAGAAATCAGCCATACGTCATCAGCCTGTTTACATTTTTGTTTCTGTTGTTTATACTCGTTTAGTATTAATATTTTTGGCAATTTCTAATGCACTTATTATTGATTAACTGGCAGGATCATTCCATTTCATCCATTCCTTCACTTCCAAGAACAAAATCAAAGTCTCTACAAAGAAAACAATAAATTTCATAGGAAGCGTTATAATGCAGTGTTATATAAGACGAATTCTGAGAGATTGCATGAATCTGGCATGTTCATTTGACAAAATATTCAAAATGGTCCTATTCCTTCACTACTATGTGTGTATAATAGCACCAGGGTATGAACTTTTTTGAAACATGTTTCAGAGCCGTAAGGTGTCACATACCTAAAAGCCGGTTCTATGAACTTTCAAAATTCAAAAATTCGTAACTTTTTTAAAAGGCATCCAAAAAATTCGTTCAAAAAGTATTCGAATCGCAGTTGTAGTGTAAACATATCTTCTGTTTTGTTGAAAATGTAATATTGACTGTAATAACCTAAAATAGTTGAAAATATGTTTTTGCGACCAAAAAAACTGCTCTCCTGAAAAATTTTCTCGAACGTATAAAAAAATTGACGACGGAATCTGATTCTCCATCGAAAGTTATATCTAGGATAAATTTTGTAGCCAATTCGGAAGTGGGCGTTTTTCAGGAAACTCATTTGAAGGCAAAAAATCCCTATGAAAGTGCCTCAGATCGAAGAAATCCGAAATTTCACTTTGTTCCAGAAACGTCTCTAATGGCTTCATATCAACATTTCAGAATGTATTAAATCGTTTAAAGTAGTGAAGAGGCTTAATATGGCACATAAACCATTCCTAATCGGCAAAATAATAAATCAATTTTTTCACTCAGAATACGGTATCTTTGTTGCTTTACACAATGTTTTATGGCTATACAACTACTCAAAATGCAACCCTAAAGTGCCTAACAATGTTTCCGAACGATTAGAAGCGGATTTGACAAAAAGTGAAATTTCGGAGTTTTCGATCTGAGGTACTTTCATAGGGCTTTTTTGCCTTCAAATGAGTTTCCTGAAAAACGCCCACCTCCGAATTGGCTACAAAATTTATCCTAGATATAACTTTCGATGGAGAATCAGATTCCGTCGTCCTTTTTTTTTATACGTTCGAGAAAATTTTTCAGGAGAGCAGTTTTTTTGGTCGGAAAAACATATTTTCAACTATTTGAGGTCATTACAGTCAATATTACATTTTCAACTAAACAGAAGATATGTTTACAATAAAAATGAAATTTGATTGCTTTTTTGAACGAATGTTTTGGATGACTTTTTAAAAAGTTACGATTTTTTGAATTTTGAAAGTTCATAGAACCGGCTTTTAGGCATGCGACACCTTACGGCTCCGAAACATGTTTCAAAAAAGTTCATACCCTGGTGCTATCATACGCACATAGTAGTGAAGGAATAGGACCATTTTGAATATTTTGTCAAATGCCAACTGCCATCTCTCAGAATTCCTGTGATATAAGAAAAGACGAGGGCTTCACAAGACGATAAGAGCATTGCGGATGTAGTTTTACGATAAAAAGGAGCGAAAAAACTAAACAAACCATGCAAAATTGCAAAAATAAAGAAAAAATGCGAAATTCGAATAAAACGTTCCGATGATTCAGACATTTACACATGACCGATTTTTAAACTCTTCTTTCAACCCAATTTGTTACGTTGATTTAGAATTTGCTGGAATTTCATTATGAAAACAAGGATGCAACAGACCATCAGCACCCAACAATGCCAAAAATGGAATTTTAGCGTTCACTTCATTGCGCCTCAAATTCTCCTCTAAAAAAGGCTCACATACATGCATACTTTTCCCTCTCTCGATTTGCGTGCTATTTCTCTTTCTCTAACCAAACTTGGCCAAGTTCCGTTTAGAACTTCGCCAAGTTTTCTCGCACATTTCCGATTGAAATTTGGTTAGAGTGACGAAAATAGCATGCTAAATTGAGAGAATTAGAGAAAAATCTGCCATGTTTTGAGCGATGTTTTTTGCCATATTTTTCTCGCACATTTCTGACAGATTATACAGTCCCCAGACAAATTTTCGTTTTTTTTTCATTTCCCAATTTGATTCAATCTTTGAGTGACAGGCGCGATAATCTGAAAATAAGGAGGTGTATATGAGAGGAATCGCGAAAGACTCGAGCGTGGCCGGGACATAGAAATTTATGATTTTTAATTTGGCTGAAAACATGACACAAGGTACAACAAACCTCCCTCTATCGAATAGCGTTTTCAGAATTTTTTTTAAAAATTTCGTTTTCGCGTGAAACACAAATCAACCTGGTAAGTCAGGACATTTTTCGAGAAATTTTGAAAAATCATAAATATATTCAAGATGAAGATAGAAATTCACGGTTTGGTATGCTAGATAGACAAATCACTCGGCTTGTTTACCAACCACTTGGCGTCATTCCTGGATGATGCACCGATGCGGGGCGGTTGCTTTTGTGAAAAATCGTGTAATTTTCTCAAAAGTCAATTGGGCTCGATGCCTCAGTAGGCGCTCTTACGAGTGTTGTGAGTAGTAACTATGTCCGAAAATTTTCAATTTTTTTTCTTTTTTTTCAAAAGTGGCTGTAAAAATTTGTCACAAACAACGCGAATATTGTTTTTGGCTAATTTTCGAATATTTTCACCGTAAACGAGCTGGAATGTAGGCTCACAACTGTTAGTTGTGTTCGGCCAACCTTACATAATCGCGCCCGCAATTAAAACGCATAGCCCGATTTCTCTAATTTTATGACCGTAGTTACTACTCACAACACTCGTAAGAGCGCCTACTGTGGCATCGAGCCCAATTGACTTTAGAGAAAATTACATGATTTTTCACAAAAGCAACCGCCCCGCATCGGTGCATCATCCAGGAATGACGCCAAGTGGTTGGTAAACAAGCCGAGTGATTTGTCTATCTAGCATACCAAACCGTGGATTTCTATCTTCATCTTGAAAATATTTATGATTTTTCAAAATTTACTTTTTCTCGAAAAATGTCCTGACTAACCAGGTTGATTTGTGTTTCACGCGAAAACGAAATTTTTAAAAAAAATTCTGAAAACGCTATTCGATAGAGGGAGGTTTGTAGTACCTTGTGTCATGTTTTCAATTTGGCTGTTTTCAGCCAAATTAAAAATCATAAATTTCTATGTCCCGGCCACGCTCGAAGTGCTCGAGTCTATCGCGATTCCTCTCATATTCCAGGAAGATAGCGTTCTTGTTGAAATGTGCGAGTTCGGAGTCGAATGTGCAGTGAAACTTGATGTAAATTACACCGATGCCGTGTTTTTTAAAGCATTCCTCGGCATACTGCGACACAGTTTTCGGCGCGCTCTATTCAACACTTTGAAGATTAACTGCGTGAGTTTGTTTAACTAGTAACTAACTTGTTTCTGAGTAAACTCTAGTCATTGCCGAGCAGGCTCGAGGAACATGATCATTGCAAGACTGTCCTACAATGATCATAACTAGTAACTCTATGAATGAAAACAAATTGGATGATTATTATTGCAAGCTTTTGACAAAAGAGTGTGAAACCAATTTTAGTGCAAAATAATACTTTTTTCACTCTTTTCAGGGCGAGTACAATGTCGACAAAGACATCCTCGAAATCATCACGGAACAGTTCGAATTCTACAGTCTCGATCTTCGATTTAACATCGTTTTTCATCAGAGGTGTATCATTTTTGTCAAATCTTCCGAGCACCGTCATAATTATAGCGTGATGAACTTTGCGTGCGAGAGTGGGCGATGCATTGAGAGGCTTCATGCAATTGATTGTGATCCCTGCCCCGATTTGCCTATGATCTATGGACTACCGAAAATGGCCGAACTCGTTTGCCAAAAAAGTAAATATTATAGTAGTTTTACATTAAAAATTAGTTTCAGCGACTCTTATACAGTGCAACAGCTCTCAACTTAGTTTGTTCCAGGACCTATGCTTTTCCGAGGAACAAATCATCAATATCGCAAGAATAGGACACAACTCCATGCAATTAAGCACCGATATGCACGATCGCCCCAGTTTGCTTCGTCTCATAGAGGTTCATTCAAACGATTTTCAAAGAGGCCACGTATTTTTTCCATACTGTCTACTCCTGCCGTCTCATCGAGCAACTTTTAATTCGAGTCGATTCTCATTTTTTCGATGACTTCCTCGCCTCATTCAACCTTCAAGAAGAAGGCGAACAATTGCTGGACACAACCAATCCAAGCACACCTGTTATCGACGGCGCGCAAATGCGCTCGAACCGGCCCACCTACTACTACCTGGATTACGGTACGGGGTATCTCAAAGTGTATCGAGCACCGGGAGACCGGCACGTCGTGACGATTGTGAATAGGGAGTTACCCGATCAAAGCCGATTTCGATCGTATTTTCTTAGAATACCTCGCCTGTATGGTTGTTGACAGACAAGCTGATTGTGAAGTAAAACGACTTTCTCGAAAGATTAATTCAGGTTTTTGTTTTTTTTAAACTTTTAAAATAATGAATTCGTAAATATATCAGAGACTATCTGAGAGGATCGAGTTTCCCCCCACAGTGGCCGTACAAGGAAGGATAACCTACCCTGAAAAAATTATTCTAGGGTTAACTTTCTGCCTAGAAACCGAAAATCGACCTTAGAAGTTGTGATTTTCAAACCCGGCTGAGATATGTTTCATCACATGTACAAAAGTGAAAAAATGAAAAAAATGTCAACGCAAACTATACCCCAAATAAGATAGTAATTCTTATAGAACATCTCGTGTACATCGAGTTTAGACCGAATAATGAGTAACTTCTCTAGTATTTGCCTTCAAATATTTTCACGCTTATCATCTCAGGAGATATGGGATGAGGGGCTATTATTAAAAAATATATTAAAAATAAATTATTTTCCCTATCTTCAATTATCTTAGTTTTTTTGCACCACTATTTATCAAATGCGTACTCTTTACTAGCGAGGATGTATTGAAGCTGAACACACTACGCTCTACGAATAGTTACCGGTACAGGTACTCTGTATCAATAAAGCATCGTAATTGAAAATAGAGGTCATGTAAAAAAATGCTGAGAGGTTTAATTTACAAATTTGATAAACGCCCTTTTTTTCTCATAGGAAGAACCGTCCTTTTGATGAAGACTCAACTGCTAAAACATAAATTACAAGATTCAGAAAGAAGTGGTTACACAACGCATTAGAGCTGAATAATGTTACATTATATCAGACACTATCTGATAGGCTCGAGATATGGCCGTACAAGGAAGGATAACCTACCCTGAAAAAATTATTCTAGGGTTAACTTTCTGCCTAGAAACCGAAAATCGACCTTAGAAGTTGTGACTTTCAAACCCGGCTGAGATATGTTTCATCACATGTACAAAAGTGAAAAAATGAAAAAAAAGTCAACGCAAACTATACCCCAAATAAGATAGTAATTCTTATAGAACATCTCGTGTACATCATTTTCACTGTTTAAAGTGAGATTAAAACTGAAATATGAAAAAAGTTATGAAATTTTGAAATTTCTGAAAAATTTTATTGAAAAATTTTTTCACACACGGTTGAATATGGATATGTTTTTTTGGATTTCTCGTCAAAAGTTACCCTTGGTTGAATTTTTTTGTCGAAAACGATTGGGCCCGTTGATTTTTAATAAATTATTGAAAAATAGGCCTTTCTGAATTTCAGCATTTTTTCGATTTACGTTTTTTATAGTTGTTGTCTGTAACTGTTCCGAGTATATTTAAAACATCTCTCACGTAATACAACGCTAATCAAATTTCATAAACGATATTTCCCTCTTGGATTTCAAATTTTTAAACATATTTCAACACTATTTATAGCTTATAACAGTGCGTTCGCGTAAGACTCGCACACCCGACGGTACAGCAAAATTACACCCTCGTTTTTTCACAGTTTCCGTTAGCCCTATGGATGCTCTATCGATTTCTAATAGTATCATGTTCTGATTGAGCTCATTTGCATAATTACAGCCTGTCAAAGTTTAGCTGTTTTTCAGTATTTTTAACGCCATTTATGTCAAACTAAAGATAATCACTCACATAGATAATGAAAAATGATCACCAAGATGCGACTGACAACGTGGTGTCGTTCAATTTTGCGTTTTCCAAAATTTGCATATTTCGTGAAACTTTGATCTCATTTTTCTCGAAAACTAAGCAAAAAAAAAACGGATTTTTGATATGTTATGGATACAGGTGACCTCTATGCGATTCGTCTATTATTTGGGCAGGTTTCGGGGGTCACCGGTAGGTTTATTCATGAAAAACTGGAAATTTCTAATAGAGAGGAATCACTCATTTCGTCTCATTCCACCCATCCAACACCGCCCGTGCGGTGAGAAATGACAATTAAGAATGCTTTATTGTGGCAGGAAAATCTCATCAGAACTCTCTTTCACTACATAAAACATGATATTGGACTCGTTAACTCTATCCAACAACGTCTCCTCTTCTTCATCATCCTTTTCTCCATGTGTTCTACTCCATTCTCTCCTTCACTAATTACTTCCGAGATCTTCCTCTTAGTGCAATTCCTTCGAGTTTCCGATATTTCCGCATTAATTTTAGGATTCGTTCTTGGTGTAACGGCTGTTGCCAGAGCTATAAAACATCTTCCTCACGTGATATTAATCTAAAAACGCCTGAGACGTTTGGTTTCCCAACTTCCAAATGATAACATGAGAATTTTTTTCAGAAGGACAGAGAGATTCTGAAAAAAATTCTCATGTTATCATTTGGAAGTTGGGAAACCAAACGTCTCAGGCGTTTTTAGACTAATATCACGTGAGGAAGATGTTTTATAGCTCTGGCAACAGCCGTTACACCAAGAACGAATCCTAAAATTAATGCGGAAATATCGGAAACTCGAAGGAATTGCACTAAGAGGAAGATCTCGGAAGTAATTAGTGAAGGAGAGAATGGAGTAGAACACATGGAGAAAAGGATGATGAAGAAGAGGAGACGTTGTTGGATAGAGTTAACGAGTCCAATATCATGTTTTATGTAGTGAAAGAGAGTTCTGATGAGATTTTCCTGCCACAATAAAGCATTCTTAATTGTCATTTCTCACCGCACGGGCGGTGTTGGATGGGTGGAATGAGACGAAATGAGTGATTCCTCTCTATTAGAAATTTCCAGTTTTTCATGAATAAACCTACCGGTGACCCCCGAAACCTGCCCAAATAATAGACGAATCGCATAGAGGTCACCTGTATCCATAACATATCAAAAATCCGTTTTTTTTTTGCTTAGTTTTCGAGAAAAATGAGATCAAAGTTTCACGAAATATGCAAATTTTGGAAAACGCAAAATTGAACGACACCACGTTGTCAGTCGCATCTTGGTGATCATTTTTCATTATCTATGTGAGTGATTATCTTTAGTTTGACATAAATGGCGTTAAAAATACTGAAAAACAGCTAAACTTTGACAGGCTGTAATTATGCAAATGAGCTCAATCAGAACATGATACTATTAGAAATCGATAGAGCATCCATAGGGCTAACGGAAACTGTGAAAAAACGAGGGTGTAATTTTGCTGTACCGTCGGGTGTGCGAGTCTTACGCGAACGCACTGTTATAAGCTATAAATAGTGTTGAAATATGTTTAAAAATTTGAAATCCAAGAGGGAAATATCGTTTATGAAATTTGATTAGCGTTGTATTACGTGAGAGATGTTTTAAATATACTCGGAACAGTTACAGACAACAACTATAAAAAACGTAAATCGAAAAAATGCTGAAATTCAGAAAGGCCTATTTTTCAATAATTTATTAAAAATCAACGGGCCCAATCGTTTTCGACAAAAAAATTCAACCAAGGGTAACTTTTGACGAGAAATCCAAAAAAACATATCCATATTCAACCGTGTGTGAAAAAATTTTTCAATAAAATTTTTCAGAAATTTCAAAATTTCATAACTTTTTTCATATTTCAGTTTTAATCTCACTTTAAACAGTGAAAATGATGTACACGAGATGTTCTATAAGAGCCCGTTTGTGTAAGAGTCGGACAATCAGGCACCCATCGGTACAGCAAAAAAGTGATGATATGAGGAGACAACTGTTTTCGACACAATTCGGCAGGTTAGAAATGTTGGCTAAATTATGTGGTATGCAAATTTCATATTAGACCAGTATGACACTCTGAAGATGCATGCATTTTCCAGTTTTTTAAGTATAACTCGGGAATTAGTGAGGGAAATAAAAAATTTTCAAAAAAGACTATACATTAATTTTCATAAGGAATTTGAATAAGTGGTCAGATATCTCGAATTTGTGATAGTTTTTCATTGTATTATTTTATCTCCCTTGAAAACAAAAAGGTATCTGTGATTTTCGTACTTCATATTCGCCATGTACTCAATGATAAACGTCTTAAATTAGCTCGCACAAAACCTACCGCCAAGGAAGTTATGATTTTTCAAAGTTCCACATTCGGCGAGATTCCAGTGAGCCGCCGGAAATGGCTGATTTGACTTTTGATAATCATGAGAGGATTATCCAATTTGCATGCTTATTTCGTATTGCAACAGAGAGATTTGTGACATATCCCGTTAATTCATAAGAAAAGAGGAAAAAATATTCATGGACTCAGGAAAATGATGGCTGAGATGGGTGAGTGGTGTAAGGCGCCGCTTGTCATACGAATGGTCACGAGTTCGATCCCCGCCCAGGTTCACCAAGCCTTCCATCCACCTCGTTGGCGGTAAAATTGGTAGCAACCTTGATTGCGGAAGGTAACGTGCCCCAGAAGCCCGGTCAGCAGGGGATACGAGGGGGATGGAAGGCTTGGTGAAACTGGGCGGGGATCGAACTCGTGACCATTCGTATGACAAGCGGCGCCTTACACCACTCACCCATCTCAGCCATAATTTTCCTGAGTCCATGAATATTTTTTCCTCTTTTCTTATGAATTAACGGGATATGTCACAAATCTCTCTGTTGCAATACGAAATAAGCATGCAAATTGGATAATCCTCTCATGATTATCAAAAGTTAAATCAGCCATTTCCGGCGGCTCACTGGAATCTCGCCGAATGTGGAAATTTGAAAAATCATAACTTCCTTGGCGGTAGGTTTTGTGCG
Source organism: Pristionchus fissidentatus (assembly GCA_036245785.1). Classification (NCBI taxonomy): domain Eukaryota; kingdom Metazoa; phylum Nematoda; class Chromadorea; order Rhabditida; family Neodiplogasteridae; genus Pristionchus; species Pristionchus fissidentatus. Next base: position 11,177,663 of record BTSY01000004.1, read on the forward strand.
AGCTAATTTAAGACGTTTATCATTGAGTACCTGGCAAATATGAAGTACGAAAATCACAGATACCTTTTTGTTTTCAAGGGAGATAAAATAATACAATGAAAAACTATCACAAATTCGAGATATCTGACCACTTATTCAAATTCCTTATGAAAATTAACGTATAGTCTTTTTTGAAAATTTTTTATTTCCTTCACTAATTCCCGAGTTATACTTGAAAAACTGGATAATGCATGCATCTTCAGAGTGTCATACTTGTCTAATATGAAATTTGCATACCACGTAATTTAGCCAACATTTTTAACCTGCCGAGATGTGTCGAAAACAGTTGTCTCCTCATATCATCACTTTTTTGCTGTACCGAGGATTGTCCGACTCTTACACAAACGGGCTCATAAGAATTACTATCTTATTTGGGGTATAGTTTGCGTTGACATTTTTTTCATTTTTTCACTTTTGTACATGTGATGAAACATATCTCAGCCGGGTTTGAAAATCACAACTTCTAAGGTCGATTTTCGGTTTCTAGGCAGAAAGTTAACCCTAGAATAATTTTTTCAGGGTAGGTTATCCTTCCTTGTACGGCCATATCTCGAGCCTATCAGATAGTGTCTGATATAATGTAACATTATTCAGCTCTAATGCGTTGTGTAACCACTTCTTTCTGAATCTTGTAATTTATGTTTTAGCAGTTGAGTCTTCATCAAAAGGACGGTTCTTCCTATGAGAAAAAAAGGGCGTTTATCAAATTTGTAAATTAAACCTCTCAGCATTTTTTTACATGACCTCTATTTTCAATTACGATGCTTTATTGATACAGAGTACCTGTACCGGTAACTATTCGTAGAGCGTAGTGTGTTCAGCTTCAATACATCCTCGCTAGTAAAGAGTACGCATTTGATAAATAGTGGTGCAAAAAAACTAAGATAATTGAAGATAGGGAAAATAATTTATTTTTAATATATTTTTTAATAATAGCCCCTCATCCCATATCTCCTGAGATGATAAGCGTGAAAATATTTGAAGGCAAATACTAGAGAAGTTACTCATTATTCGGTCTAAACTCGAACTGACTGAAGAACGGATAAAAACAGAAATTGCGGAAAAAAAGAGATACGCCGAGTTATAAATAGAGACTACACACACACCAGTAGTCGATTTATGTACATATGTCATAAAATCTCTTGGATGCGGGGAACAGAAGTACGTTTTATCGGAAGCACACTTTTCATCGTCCAAAGCCGTGCTTATGCTCATGTTCGTGTCCTTTGTGTTCTCGTTCTCGCTCCCTCTCCCTCTCCAATTCTCTTTCTATTGCTTTTTCCTTCTCTCGTTCCCTTTCTTTCTCCCTTTCAAGCTCCTTGATTTCTTCTGCAATTATTAAAATTTAATTAATGAAATTGGCAAATTCAGTCTGTTTTGAAACCACAACTCGGGTGCCAAGTGTACCAATAGAGGCGCAACGGAATTCCGAATCATGTTCACCCGCCTGTGCGTGGAATCTCATTTATTTCTAGTGACTTCACTTTCACTTTAGTTGTCAACTTTGTATCCTGACCATAGTGGTTTATTCCCCCTAGAGTGGTCTCACCCCCAGCAAAAGAACTATTTTAGAGCAGATACAGCTGAAATATTTCATGAACATTTTACATATAATTATAAATGCTCACTGCCGAACTCAGCGTTGACAAGAGAGAAGGAGAGAAGAACGAATAGGAAGGGGATGATCAACGTCTTGATGGAGAACATCCCTAACAATGCGATTGTATACTCCTACTCAACGCCTCCCTTTTATTCCCTTTTTCATTGTTTACACTCCTTATTTTCTGTACCACACATCTTGTTTGGGCACCCACTGTTTCTTTGCGGATTTGTGGCGTCATCGAACGAGTTCAAAACAAAGTTCGGCAAATTGGAATCTTTCCAGTCAATATTTCGAATCGTGTTTTACCATTTCTGTATCTCTATTTGAAGTTCAAGCTAGTAAGAGGAGGCACAATCACAAAAAAACCGGAAATCGTTATATCTTAATCGTAACAGTAAATATCAAGTTCTCCTAGCTGATTTGCACTCTTTCCTACGATTTCCGGCTAACCCGCACCATTTTTGCTATTACTTCACTAGGAATGGAACCATTTTCACAAACACCTCTTCAACCTCTAACTACAGGCATAATTGTTTTTTTTCTCTTTTTTTTGGCCATACTCAAAATTCGGAAAATTGAGCAGTTTCCCTGAGCGACCTTCTTGCTTTTGTTGTTGTTGCCCAATAATGATTCGTGCTTTTCTTTTTATTTATCTTATTGTACCGCATTTCCTCGTGACTCGCTTAAATATTATTATTATGTTGTTTCCCGAACATTGTATGCACCGCCGGGGTGGGGAAGGGCGAGCAGATTGTGCGTGATAGGGAGTCATCACAAACAGATTCCTATAACAGCTGAATCTAAGTTATACACCGATCAGTGTGAATTGTTGCCCGTTCTAAGGCTCAGAATGGAGACTTTACAAATAAAGCCTGGGGAAAACGTAAAAAAACGAGACGCTCAATTCTCGGAAGTAAAGAATTTACCGAGCTGTTTTTCTTTTTAGATTGCATGCACTCTGCGACGCTGGTTTCACGGTGGCGATGAGGATACAAGCAGACATCGAAAGAAATTCCGATCATCGTGTAACCTCATATTTGCAGGGCTATACAAGGACATCATCGGTGAAAAAAATGTAAAGGAAGGCGATAAAATAAAAGTGAAAACCGACCCACCCTTGCACCAAGCCAATAATTACTGTTTTAGCCTTACAAAATACCAGAATTCCCTTTTCTTGCTCCGCCGATTATGTGTACCTTCATCTTTCTACCAAAGACTAGTTGAAATCGGAATCCCAGTCCTCACTGGCTCGGTCAGGGCGTGATGTGCTTGATGTGTACAGGTGCTCCATAGGCGTCGAATGAGCTCTATCGATTCTGGTTACTCAGAGATCAGTTTTCCTGATGTATCTTGATTGAGAATTCAGGATCGGCGGACTCAAGTGCAAGAAAGACAACAACAAATGTGTTACGCTCGTCAGGACTGCCTTTATCCACGTGGTATCCTAGCCTTTTTTCCTTGTTCATGGTCCAAACAAGATACGACCTGAAACGTCACTTGACGTTAACGTCTGATGTGATCAATATGCACCTGATAAAAAATAGCTTAATTGTTTACTGTGTGTGAACATAGTCGCATTGTCATTCACACCCCGCACCTGATAAAAAATAGCTTAATTGTTTACTGTGTGTGAACATAGTCGCATTGTCATTCACACAACATAAGCAGCCTGAAAATGAGTTCATTTCCTCATTTTGTTATTATTACGGATTATACTTTTGGCGGTGAAAACTCAACCTAATACCGCTCCTATTTATTTCTCCCTATGCTGAGTTTTGCCTATAGCGGAATATATATAGGAGAATTAGTCTAACCTCAAAAATAGGCCTCACGATGAAAGATACAACAACTGGAGCCCCAGCTGTTATGTTAAACTTCAAATATTCTTGCTGCCTTATTTGCAAATATTCTCTAGGAAGATGCCCCGTTCTGAGGCTTCGTCCACCTGATCCCAATAAGTGGCCAATTGTGTTTCCCTGTCTAGCCTCCATCCCTCCCCTCACCTTCCCCATCCGTATTCCTTCATATTTAGATATTTCTTTTTTTCTTCATCGTTTCTTTAATTGCCGTCACACCCTTCGCGGGTGTATCAAAAAAATAAATAAATACATAGATGTACGTGAAATTCATTCACTGTCACTCCTCTCTGTACTTTCTAATAACGGTTGTTGGGTTCTGCACAAATTCGCTGATAATATCCGCCAAGGTTACATCCAAGTGAGCTCGCGTCTCTGATTAATTCCAATTAAAATAAAACATGAACACTGAAAAATCATAGCCGCTTTCAACGATAGGATACATGGATGGTTGAGATAGTTGGCATTTTCGCCTAGATCACTACATGGCACGTGCAATCTACTCATTGCATTCTGCGCTTTTGCCGACATCCTACACTTGGTGAGATTTTGTTGTTGTTTATCAAGAACATCGATTGATTCTCAGCTCGGTCATGTTCCTAAAATGGCTTCTGTCTTCTCTGGACACTTGTACATGTCCAGCTACTCGTGCTGCTTACTGCAGGTTTGTTGTGGATAATTTGTATGCGCTGTAAAGTTGATGAAAAGAAAAAAGTTTTGTTTTTGCAAAATTTGCACCGTATTTACGTTGTTTGTCGTCTTTCAACATAACTTTTTCCCCATTCCAGATTGTTCCCAACTTTGGAGTGTCGGCGGGAACTTTTCTCGTGTTGTCAATAGCCGTCGACCGACTTATCGCAGTCCGATCGGCCACCTTTGCTGTGACGTTGAATAATCGCACATATTTATCGGTAATTCGGCGGACATTAACTAGGGATGACAGAGGCAGATCATGTTTTCTGCAACTATCCGTATGTAAAATTTCAAAGTTGGAATGGTTTACGCTTTCGCATGTTTCCATATCAAAAGAGAGAAACGATATTTTGCCCTGCCTTTGTTTTCCCTAATATTAACTGTCAGCAGTACAGATCTTCAGATGCACGCAATCGCAATTCTCGCTTTCGCTGCACTGCAGTACGCAATCATCGTGCGATCCTACGAGGACACGTATGATTTTACAGCTTACAACTTGTGTTCAACATATCTCGTGCTGCCGTTTTTTTTCGTTTGATGTTTTCGACGGTTGTTGAACATGTAGATGCCGATAACACTTCACTATCAATGTCAAAATGATAGTAGCGTTATAGTTGTGGAGAGAACATTGCTATTGACGTTCCACTATCATGGGATTGCCATAAGAATTTAGCTGCTCTCACTCCTTTCTCATTTTTTTTAAAAAAAAGATTGCATATAGATAACTTTCCGTCCGTCAGAATGCAAGTCTTCCAGTGTCGTCGTCTGTACTCCTCCCGAGGCGTATCAGACAAATGGCAAGGAACTCTGGGCTGCTACCTCGCTAGCAGTCTACGCGCTAGCCATTTCAGTGTACTATGCAGTCTGGAAAACACTTAAGAAGCACGCAAAAAGTGAGTATGGTGTCATCACACTCACAAAAATGTACGCCATGGATAATGAACTTCGTTTTTGTGTAATATGTTATCTCACAACAGGAAAATATCATTTAACATACACACGCCTGCAGCTATGGTAGCTGAATCATATATTATTTGCGATATTCAATAATGTAGCATTGGAAAGTGATGTTTACGACTGAGTGAAGGCGCGGCGCGTTTCACGCACCATCTTCGTCATCCTAGTGGTCGTTATCTGCGGGTGGCTACTCACCATGTGTCTCATCATTGTTAAAGACGCCATTTTGCAACTGAAAGGTGACTTTTTCATATCTCCAACACACGGATTTGCATTTCAATTTTTTGCTTGTTCCACATCTTACTCATTTAATCACCCGCTTTTACCGCGTGTAATTTTTTTAAATTCTGCTAAATGCGTTAATCAAAAAGAGAATCAACAGTTTGCAATCACAGGCCATGCGAAGTTTCTCGGCAACGAATTAGCAGGAATCCCCGTGAACTCCTCATTGTCCATGAACTACTTCGTGCTGTACTTCACAAGTGTCGAATATCGGGCTGTATTCAGACGAAATCTTCAATCGCTTCCTGTACTGGGAAGTCTTTTCTACAATAATGCGATTACTGTGATCGCGGTCGATATTGATCACACAACCAACACATTTGCAAACAAAAAAAGCGTGTTGCGCGATGAGTGATTCATCGCAGCAAAGATGTCTCCTAAAGCCCTTTGTCCTTTTTGTCCATTATGTATGTCTGTTGTAAATCTCTATGAAGTCGGCAGTTCGGCCCTGCAACAGCATAAACTAATCAGAGAACCCCTCATTGAATCAACCACCTCAAATAACTGCTTCTTCATTAGAGGAAGGTTGGAGGTGAACACGTAGTTTTGGCCATAATTTTGTCTGTCAACTGCATCCCAGTGAACAGGCAAATCGGATTTTGAATTATCGGAGCCATTGGGATTTCTGCGATACGGAAATTGTCTTGGCCTTACTGCCATTTACGCCAATTCATGAAATGCGCAAACGAGAATTGCGATATTGAATGAAGATTGATTTGGTTTCTACGCTCGGATTTACAGTATGTGTTTGGCTCACCCATATTTGGCGAAGTTTGTGATCGCTGTAGTAAAGAGGTTGATTACGTGCGACTCGGTTTCTGTGATTGGTATATCGTCGAAGGGACTCTTCTTGAACAGGTAAAACAATTCGCACGAATGAGTAGCTTCTGGAAAGGGTAAATTAATAGTCAGTAAAAAACACCTCTTGGCACCTCTGCTTAAATTTTAAGTATAAATACCACTATTTTGAAACTGTTTACGCAATTGGTAAAATGATCCACGTGTCACCTTGGAGTGGCAGTAACTTTCCAACGATTCCCATGATTTCGGGAGTGAAATGCTCAAAGACATAGAGAAATACTGGTTCATCTGCAATCGCAATTTGTCTATCTCACACTGTCAGCCGTTCGTATGCCACTATCTTTCCGTAATTCTTTTTTAGAATACTTTTACACTATGTTTGCACACGTTTCCCTTATGACTTTCATAAACAATTTTTTTTAAATTTCACTGACCCTGCACTGCGACCGTCTTTCTGCACTGCTCGAGGGTTGGACCAGCGAACATCTTGTCGGCGGTCATCTCGAAATGGTAAGAGAGTTCGTGCATGACTAGATTGTCAGGAAGAGTCAGAACCATAATTCAATGCCCCCTACCGTCGGTAAAATATTGTACACTACCTCATGGCACTCACTAGCGTTGACCACTCGGTATAACCTTTGTTCTAGAACAAAGGAAGATTAACAACGAAACTGAGAACCGTTCCGAAACGGTGTCGAAAAGTTATTTTTCATTTTGGTTTCGATTTTTCTAGTGGTCACACTACTACTCACACCAGAAAGGGCCCGCATGAATCGTTCGCCGTCTTCTTGCATGATATGGTCGACGAAGCGACTGCGGAGCTCTGCCTAGAAAACATGCGGCGATTACCAAGTGGTGAAAGTGCTTGAATGATCGATTCTAGTACTTTTTAGATGCACTTGTCTTATAAGAGAATATCTGAGTCGATTGAGTTTCTCTCAACAGTGACCGTACAAGCAAAAGCTAACCTATGCTGAAAAGGTGCTCCAAGGGTAAACATTGGCCGTAGAGACCGAAAATGACCATAAGAAGCTTCATAGATCAAACCCGGCTGAGATATGTTTCATCGCATGTCTAAAAGTGAAATCTTCAATTTTGGCAGAACGCATCCAAACCCCATACATAGCTATATTTTCTGAATGCTCGTGCAATAAGGAACATTTTTCATGTTACAACTAAGTTTATAACTCGCACTTCAAAAAAGTTATAATTTTTTGAATACTCAAAATTGAAATTTCGATATTTCATCATTGCCCAGAGCACTTCTAAGTATGTTCATTCGATTCCGCGTGCAAATTTACCCCCGTACGCACGGAATAAGCAAAATCGAAGTGATGGGTCGAGTCGAATTTCTTTCCTGAACATGCGCCGCCGCGCCAACACGCGACGCGTGCCTCAATGAGGTAAACAACTATAATGTTTTCGGTGTTAAAATTACAACTTCGATGTGGAAACACTATTGCCTATGCAAAATCACTCGGAATGGGCAAGAAAATAAATCTTTCCGAAAATCGGGATTTTGTGGGTTTTATGTAATTTTTAGATGTGGTGTCGATGTGAAATGTGCAGGAAACACATTCCAACCAAATTAATATTATGGAAAATGTTCGTAGGAACCATGTGGTGGACAGATTCCGCACGAAACTATTGCTCCTGCATTTTTCAATCGTAGCAATATACATACGATCAAATTAATTCTACAAATTCATGACTGTTCGTGTTTAGTAAACGAAGCAAGTTAAATTTTGATGTTTACGGAAAAGATAAGGGCAAAATAAGAAATATACCGAGAAGTCTACCATATTTTTTCAATTCCAAATATCGCCTCTGAAAATGTGAAGAACCATTGTTGAAATTTATTTCTATGAATATAAGCGGCTTTTTTTCGTGCAACCAAGCTTAATTTCAGGAAATAATAATTTTCTACTGCTGAAAAAAACGTGTCAAAGCGGTTTGGCCTCGTTTCTGACAAATGAAGTCATACCCATGTTAGATGAGTGAAATTCTGAAGCTGAACCGATATAGTAGGCATAACATTAGATGTGCTTTCAGAGAAAAACCCGTCTTAATTGAAACTAGCCCTTGTGAGACGAAAAAACTCCGCTTATGTTCATAGAAATAAATTGGAACAATGGTTCTTCACATTTTAAGAGACTATATTTGGAATTGAAAAAATATGGTAGACTTTTCGGTTTTTTTTCTTATTTTGCCCTAATCTTTTCCGAAAACATCAAAATTTAACTTGCCTCGTTTACTTATGTTCACTAAACACGAATAGTCATGAATTTGTAGAATTAATTTGATCGTATATTGCTCGATCGTGAGCTGTCCCTCTCCATTTTTCTCTGATGGAGAAGGGACTTCCCTAGTTCCCCGGACCCCCTTGTCTTTCTACCAACGACTCTACAAGATCGGAATCCCCGTCCTAGCCGGCCTGGTCACCGTGGATGGGTATGACCGTTTGATGTTGGCTACTCAGATACCAGTTTCGCTAATTCTCAATTTGATTGATGATTCGAGCTTGGTGGACTCAAGTGGAAGAAAGATGCGCCATCCGTTCGTCAGGACTGCCTTCAGCCTCACGTAACCTCCCCTTTCCTCCTACGTCCATGGTCCTAAGAGAGATCTCGTCTATTCCTCCAGCAACTTCAAAGAAGATAGTCTGTGAATGGAAAGAAGACCGATCCTCTACCCCGACCCCAGCCGAAATGATCCGTGAATACTGAGAAGAATGATCCTGACCCCTGAAACCACATCCTCACCTGACGTTACCGTCTGACGTGATAAACATTGTATTGTATTGTATTGTATTGTATTGCTACGATTGAAAAATGCAGGAGCAATAGTTTCGTGCGGAATCTGTCCACCACATGGTTCCTACGAACATTTCCCATAATATTAATTTGGATGGAATGTGTTTCCTGCACATTTCACATCGACACCACATCTAAAAATTACATAAACACACACAAAATCCCGATTTTCGGAAATTGTCGAAATATTTATTTTCTTGCCGATTCCGAGTGAATTTGCATAGGCAATAGTGTTTCCACATCGAAGTTATAATTTTAACACCGAAAATATTATAGTTGTTTACCTCATTGAGGCACGCGTCGCGTGCTGCGTCGCGTGTTGGAGCGGCGGTGCATGTTCAGAAAAGAAATTCGACTCGACCCATCACCTCGATTTTGCTTATTCCGTGCGTACGGGGGTAAATTTGCACGCGCAATCGAATGAACATACTTAGAAGTGCTCTGGGCGATGATGAAATATCGAAATTTCAATTTTGAGTATTCAAAAAATTATAACTTTTTTGAAGTGCGAGTTATAAACTTAGTTGTAACATGAAAAATGTTCCTTATTGCACGAGCATTCAGAAAATATAGCTATGTATGGGGTTTGGATGCGTTCTGCCAAAATTGAAAATTTCACTTTTGGACATGTGATGAAACATATCTCAGCCGGGTTTGATCTATGAAGCTTCTTATGTTCATTTTCGGTCTCTACGGCCAATGTTTACCCTTGGAGCACCTTTTCATCATAGGTTAGTTTTTGCCTGTACGGCCGTATCTCGATTGACTCAGATAGTCTCTCTTATATAATCAGAAGGAAGAATTAATATTTCTTGCAAATGATAATGTTAAGAGTAAATAAAGCAGCAAATCGGCAATTGACTCACGCTGAGGTTCTCATTCGTTGTTTTTATTACAAGCTTGAGTGTTTTCTGCACCCCTTCTTCCGTACATTGGATACCTTGCACTGGAATTATCGTATACAAACCCGTCTTCTCTAGATTTCGAAAGAGCCTTTCATGCTATTCCTTGTGAATCTGGGTCTATACTTACGCCTAGGACTTTAATTTATTAGTTTGGCTTTCTTTAATGTGAACTAGGCTCTCACTCTTAAATATCCCTTCTTCTTTGGTCACTCCAGTCATAAGTGGCTTCGGAGTCGCCTTCTCTCTAAGTTTATCGAATGATTCCGGGAAGAAGTCGCCGTCAATATCCGGATGAGTTTCTGGAAAGTGACGCAATTTAAATTGTTTTACTTCTTATATCATAAATAATAATGCTCCGTAACGATTATATAACTATGCGCTATGAATGCGTAATCATGTCTCATAAAATATGTGCGCGTACCGATACCAGCCTCTTCATTGAGAATTTCTTGAGTAAACAATCCGACTCCGAACTGCTCGGCAGGTAGCGTTCGCAGTATCGATAGCAACTAAAAATATAAACAACGTATCGATAGAACCTTCATCAGTCACCTCTTCGTTACTTCCGTATTCAGTGATGCCCAGTCGCTTCAATTTCGCCTCGCATTGCTTCACCATGCCTCTTTAATACATTCAACAGCGGAATAATGATGCTAAAGGTCAAACTACTTTCCCAAACTAACATAAAGTTCACAAAGTTGAAATGTAAAGTTGAAGAGAGAATACATTGAGAGGGAATGTCAATATCTAACCCTTTGGTCGCCCATGCCCATGCACACTCAGCTGTCCCCGCCATGCAGATTGCCTTGTGAAAAAGACCTGAGTTCATATCTATATTGTGGACCACACACTCAGAAAAAAGAAGCTTTAGGACACCGGGTGAGCATGTTCACTATCAAAAGTTTGTTATTTCTGTTATTTACTTTCACTTACAGGTTTTGTTATTTACTTTCACTTACAGGTAAGTTAACATGTTCATTTTGTGTCCGGCTTCTGGAGACTTTTTCTACAGATCACAATATGCTATACGGAGAACTAGCACACTTGTCAGATGTGACATCCATTGCATCGTACACTCGATAATCCAGTTGCAAGTATATTCGCGACTTGAATGTGCGTTTCGGTTTTGGTTTGGTGCGTTTTGGTTTTGGTACGATATACTGAATCACTATGCAATTTTTTTGGATCCATCACAAAATCTCAGTTTTCCTTGATAGATTCCCTACCTCACTGAAAATTTCAGCTAGAATCCTCTTCTGATCCAAAAGTTACACCAAGTTGAAACGCGCAAATACTTTCCGGCGCTACTGTACATGGTGTGTGCGCTCTGCATGTGCCCACCTGCCGAATGGGGACTTAGATGCAGCATATCAACACTTGCTGCACCTGCACTCTGACCACCCAAGGTTACATTGTTCTGCAATTAATCTTTCCTTCTAAACCAATGATGTAAATTTAAATAGAAAAACAATAATTGCCTTGTTTCCGCCGAATGCTTCGATGTTCATTTGAACCCACTTGAGTGCTTCAACTTGATCCCACAGACCAAAGTTACCGGGGCACTCGGCGTCGCCTGAATTGACCAATCGTACGACCCATCTTTTATTATCCCCGAGAATGTAGAAGACAAACCAGTTGTAAAGTATCCGAGGTAGCCGAGACGGTACTGTATCGTAACAAAAACGATGTCTCTCGAGACCTGAAAATAAGAATGGACGTCATTCATGCGCCCACTAATCTAAAAATATATCGCGAACGTAATGTTTGTTGATGTTCAAACCCGTTTTTGAGGTTTAATGAGGCGAATAAAGCCAGTGAATAATTGAGATCAAAGCAGACTGACGATATTCTCGCAGATCCCAATGTCTCCATAATCACTGGCCTGACCTGCTATGAACGCGCCGCCGTGAATGAAAACTATCACAGGAAATCCTTCGAATTGAATATGATTACAATATCGATTGCTAATTCAAGTGTACTACAAGTTGAATAAGTTAATACTATAGTAGTTTATGAGAGTATAGTAGATGACTGTTTCGCAAATACTTGTTTATGCAGAGAATTTTTTTGTGCCTTTTTCTGTGATTCATTAACCGGCACTTCTATTTGATCATTTTATAGGCTTATCATATAGAATGGCCGAACCTTCTTCGGGCGCTTTCCAGCAAGGAGTGAAGACGTTAAGGTACAGCGAATCCTCTGACGGAATGCCGTTCTGATCGACCCGTTATCTCTCATCGAAACAGTGATATGTTTGAGAAGCTATTCTATCTCACTCAAAACCACATTTGACTAAATTTTTGTTGAATGACATTGATCCATTCGAAAACGAACTATAAAAATGATCGATTGCATGCATGCCGTTATGAGAGCTCTGGCAAACAAAGCGAATGACCACAGTTCTTTGTAGAGAATGACTTACCATCTCATAGTCCTCCGGGTTCCTCGGTCCCTGAAGTGATCGAGCAGCGAACTTCTTAGTTTCTTTGATGCCATTCCAACATGCTGGAGGCACGGGCTTCTAATGAACTGTGGCTTTTAATTTAAACAAAGAAATACGAAATTGTACCTTGAATCGAAGTTCTCCAACGGGTGGCGAAGCAAACGGGATACCCTGCAATCAACCCACACGTATTTGTACGCTACATACACAGAAAGATGTATTGTATACTAGGGTGCCCGTCCGGCGTCGGTTTTGGTATTACCTAACCCCTGGCGTCTCTTTTTCTCTCGTTCTCTCCCCTTGTCAGCCGTTTACCGATCTCACGCGGAGAGGGCCGTAATACGAACTTGCATCCCTATTGTATACAAGACATTGTGTCTTGCATGACACAATGTCTTGTATGTCAGATCCTCCACGTCTTACAGGCCGAATACAGAAAATTTTGACAGAAAATTAGAAAATTGGGTAATTTGACATTTTTGTTGGGGAAAACATTGCTGACACAGGACACCTAAAAAATACCTGAAAGAAACACAAACCTGAAATGCGTCGACTTGCTTGGCTCCTTCGTAAATCAGTCGTCTCCCTTGAACTTTTCCATACGAAGTCTCGACTACTCGCGAGTCGGGATAAGTAGTCGGGGTCATCTGTCAATTCATTCAAGCATTCGCTCATTAATTCCGAGTATCGCGTACAACAATGAAAGAGTATGAAAAAGGGCACGAAACACTCAGTGAAAGTGGTTGAATCGGTTTTTTTATAAATGGCATCTTCGGCGATCGAATCTTTTCGAGAAAAAAAACACGACAATCAGAGTGTAACGTAACGAACGAGTGAAAGTGATCGTCTGGTAAAGATGATAAGACGGGGAAAACAAGATGAAAAAGGGGGTCAAATAGAGACGATGTTCAACCATGAGTATACTTGTTTTGCTCGAGTATATTGCCAGCACGCCACGAACTACAGCAGAGTGCGTTGCACAATATCAGTGCGTTCGCGTTAGGACCAAACACATCATCCCAAATATCCGAACAGCAAAAAGAGACTTGGCGAATATTCCGCATATTCACTTGAAGATTTCCGTTTCGCTCATGATCTGAAATCTTTAATTAGCATAATTAAAAGGTAAAGATGTTCCTTGTCAAGCGATTTTACAGTAGCAAGCTACCACGCTAGATGGGGCAAGCCGGAGCCAGCTGCAACGTCGGATTACGCAATCCAAGTTTTCCCAAGGCATCTAGGCACGTTACCTTTCACAATCAAAGTTGATACCAATTTACCATTCCAGGGTGGATGGAAGGCTTGGTTGGCCTGGGCGGGGAGCGAACTCGTGACTAGGGGTGGCGAATGAAGAGCTCTGGGAATTGGTTTATCATCCACAAAACTGACATACTCTGAGGAATTCTCCAACTTAGTGTTTTAATCTGTTCTAGGCATCAATACGAAACTTTTGAAACTAAATATAGCATGATTGTACATGTTGATAGTTTTTAAGAACTGGAAGACACAAAAACCACGAAAAATCGCAGGCTCTTCATGAAGAATCGTTCATAAACCTGAAGAACGTAGCTCTTTTCCAAAGTTCAACATCGAAAAATCTTCCTAATGAGATTCTAGAATGATTGGAATCAACTCTTCACATGTTTTCATATCTCATATGCATACTACAGCGATTTTGCGCGAGACAAAATTTGCAAAATTGATCTTCATTCGCCATCCCTACTCGTGACCCTTCGAATGACTATTAGTTGCTTACATAGGTAGAGAAGGAATAACTTTTACATATGACTCGAACTTTCACATATGTACGGACCCGATTTTTTATTTGTTGTAGCCCTTTCAATTATCTATCGACGTTATGTTTGAGGTGTTTTATAAATCGAGAGTCCATATATAAAGCACCTCAAAAATAACGAGGATATCACCCTTCCGTTTTGTGTCAAAAACCATCAAACCATCTAGGTACAAAGTAAATATAAAAGGTTAGAAATACGCGAAATGTTAATAAATGATTACCAATCTCAAACGTAATGTCTATAGATAATTGAAAGGGCTACATCATATCAAAATATCAGGTCCGTATATTTTCATATGCAAAAGTTATTAGTGAAAAAGCTGCTCAATATTTCAAAAAAAAAATGATTTTTTTAGCATACCATCAAAATTCCAGAAACAAAATTTCAGTAAATTCGACTAATTCTTTAGCCATTTTCCACCACGACAACGTGCGTCTGAAACGACTGCTGCATCCGGAATATTTCAAAAATTGTAATTGATGAATTTGCATTCCGTTTTGAAGAAATCGCCAACACGATTTTTATGAATGCACCAGAATTGTACCGTTCTTTATGTGAGAGGAATGATATGTCCTTCACCCAACATTACGTGAGAAGCCTGGTGTTGTACTTCACACATCATAATGAGGGGAAGAGGGAAGGCAAAAAACGTGAAAATGAATTCATTTCCTTATTTTGTCACCATTCCTAATGCTAATGAATGCTAATGCATGTTTTGTGTCACCCGATGACAATTATTATTCTCTCTCTCTGAAATTACTTTTAAGTTATCTCCATCTCAACCTTTTTATGCATTAGCTAAATTTGCTTTTTTTGCATTTGCTTTATACTGTGACTATTCGACCTAAAACCGCGTCTATATATTTCTGCGAGTCAGCCTACAGGTCGAAGCTAAAAAGAGTGGAATATGTTTTGTGTCACTCGATGACAATTATTATTTTCACTTTGAAACAACTTTTACGTTATCTCCATTTCAACGTTATCAACTGTTCCCTAACAACAACATGAGTTGTCTATAGAGTCGAGTTTATGACTAGATGTCGATTAGTCATTCCGATAGATTACGAGCCATAGTATTGAACAAGTATTATACATCTTTCTCTCTTACTGCACTTTGCTCACTCAAACATTGTCTTTTTCGCCAAGCCGTGACATCGTAAATATCATGTTGCTTCATAATACTGCATAATTCGACAAGTCAATCAAAAATTTTTGGCATCGGTCAATCTAGATAGGACCTGAGTGAGTGAAATGGGGTATCAGGTGATGCATATTTCCTTTTCCTGTATTACCATTTCGGCGCAGCTTTCTTCTAGCGCAAAAAGGGTTCAGGCTGAAAGAAATAAAATCAGGAGTTATGATGTTATCCTTGGACTGTGTTTGCATCTTCTTGATACAGATGGGCATGGAATTCATTCACTGTCTCTCTGTTCTGTACTTCCTCATAACGGTTCTCGGGATCTGCGCCAATTCGCTAATCATAACCGCCACATTTACATCCAAGTGAGCCCTTGACACTCATTTATATCATTTAAAATGAACCACATATTTTAAAAATATAACCGTTTTGATCACAATGTAATAGTATGAGGTACGATGATATTTATGAGAGTTGGTATAATTATTTTCGTCTAGATCACTGCATGGCACGTGCAATCTGCTCATTGCATTCTGCGCTTTCGCAGATATTTTACACCTCGTGAGAATATTTAGTTGTTTTTTTACAATCTCACCTTGAACAGCGATTGATTCTCAGTTCGGTCATGTTCCTAAAATGGCTTCTGTCTTCTCTGGAAACTTGAACATGTCTAGTTTCTGGTGCTGCCTACTGCAGGTTTGTTGTTAGGAATTGAAACAAAATTACTCAAAAGTTACACTTTGGAATGGTATTTCACCTGTAAATCCCCTAATATTAATAATATTTATTATGTTCGCACATCTGTGCATGTGGAGTCGCACCCTTGTGGTGTACGATGAATACAATAAATATATTTATTCTATTCTTTCAACGAGTCCTTATTCATTCCAGATTGTTCCCAACTTTGGCGTGTCGGCTGGAACTTTTCTCGTGTTGTCGATAGCTGTCGACCGACTTATCGCCGTCCGATCGGCCACCTTTGTAGTGACGCTGAATACACGAATATACTTAGCGGTAGCTTCCGGTTTCGCTATCAGACCTCGATTTTGCGCTTCAGATGCATATCGTTGCCGCGTTCGCCTACGCAGGGTTGCAGTACGCAATCATCGTGCTCACCTTCGAGGACACGTATGGCGTTCATTTGTAGGATTTTAGTTATTCATCGTACTCCGCGAGCAAGAAAGATAATAACGAATGAGGAATTTACCGGAGGACGAGGCCTATCACTGTTGCCATTTTATTTCGACCGTCTCTGAACATGTAAATATTTAAAAGACGTGCTAACACTATTAGATTGCATATATCTTGCGCTCAGTCGGAATGTCCAACTTCCAGCCTCGTCGTGTGTACTCCGCCTGAGGCCTATCAGGGTAGGGGAAAGGAACTGTGGGCGGCGAGCTCTCTAGCAGTCTACGCTCTCGCCATCGCAGTTTACTATGCAGTATGGAAAACACTTAAGAAGCACGCAAAGAGTGAGCAAGCTATTACTATTTTAGAACTATACTTTTGTGTTTGTCAGTTATGTGATTTAGGATACTGGCGAATAGGGGGGTGGTCGAAAATGTGCGAATGCAGGCGCGGCGGCGGACGCGCGTATAGCGCGTCGCGTATCACGCACCATCTTCGCCATCCTCGCGGTTGTCATCTGCGGATGGCTGCTCACGATGAGTATCGTTTTCACCAATGACGTCATTCTGCGACTGCAGGGCGAGTTTTTCATAGTGCACTTTAACTCGCGGTTTTTGCACCAATATACTACTGTTTGTTTGTACGCACTCCCGTTCCTCTGCACAATGAGCATGATTCCGTGAGGAGGGGGCATGACAGAAGCGCAACGACAAAAGTGCAACGGCGAATAACTCTGTTCAAACTTCAAGAATTGATTTGAAACTTCAGCGGTGATTTGTCACGATCATTTTACATCGAAGCCGTAAGATCATTATTTGTTTCTCGCATTTTGAAATCGTTGCGCAAATGTCGTTCCGCTCATTTTAGGATAAGCTCACATAGTGGATTCGATAGAGAATTAAATTTCGAGTCAAATGAGCTATTATACAAATCTATGAGACTATTTTAAAGTGAGTTAGAACAATCGAAAGAGGTCGTTGCGCTTTTGCCGTTTGCGCTTCTGTCATGCCCCCCGTGAGGATATTCTGAACACTTACACGATGGAAAAGAGGTTAATCGAAAAGAAAACCAACAGTTTTCAACCACAGGACATTCGAAGTTTCTCGGCAATGAATTTGCGGGAATCCCCGTAAACTCCTCATTGTCCATCAACTACTTCGTGCTGTACTTCACGAGTATCGAATATCGGGCTGTATTCAGACGAAATCTTCAATCGATTCCATTCCTTGGAAGACTCTTCCACGACAAGGCCGTTACGATTAAGGTGTTTACAGTCGATAGCGCAACCAGTACATTTGTAAACAAATAAAGATTTTTATGAGTATCCAAGTTGTCTTCAATCGAATCTGCCCATAATCGCGATGAAGTCGGTAGTTCGGCCCTGGAAATTTCCACATGATTATCTCGAAAATATTTTATTGACCGTTAAATATGCTTATTTTTCTTGTACACGTTTTAATTATTTACCTCAAATAATTTATTCTTCATTAGAGGAATGTTGGAGGTGAACACGTAGTTTTGGCCATAATTTTGTCTGTCAACTGCATCCCAGTGAACGGGCAGTTCGGATTTTGAATTATCGAAGCCATTGGGATTTCTGCGATACGGAAATTGTCTTGGCCTTACCACGACACCAAAGTATTTACGCCAATTAATGAAATGCGCAAACGAGAATTGCGATATTGAATGAAGATTGATTTGGTCCTCCTATTTCTATGCTCGGTTTTCAGTAGGTACTTGGCTAACCCATATTTAGCGAAGTTTGTGATCGCGGTTGTGTAGAGGTTGATAACGCGTGACTCCGTTTCAGTGATTGATATATCGACAAATAGACTCTTCTTGAACAGATAGAACAATTCGCACGTGTGAGTAGCTTCTGGAAAAGGGTCAATTCATTGCCAATTAATACCGCACTATTTTTCAAGTAATATGATCCACGTGTTACCTTGGAGTGGCAGAAACTTTCCAACTATTCCCATGATTTCGGGCGTGAAATGCTCAAAGACGTAGAGAAAGACTGGTTCGCCTGGAATAATCGTGAGAGTATGCATCATACGTTATACCCCATCTTTTGTTTGCCCATATTTACTTGACATACTTTTTGAGTCTATTTTTTGAGTAGTAGCACATGGCTTGATAAATATATTATTATTTGTATTATTATTATTATTATCAACCATACTAACCTTGCATTGCAACCGTTTTTCTGCACTGCTCTAGAGTTCCCGCAGCGAACATCATGTCCGCAGTCATCTGACAACGGGAGAACATTACATCAGTCGAGTCGCCATAGCCAAAAAGCCCACAATACGCGCTCTCGAGACCATGCAATGTGAGACCACAATGTGAGACCACGATTTCTTCCTTTCGCGCGCTCTCTTCACCGGTCGGTGGATGAGATAGATTTCGGGAAATGAAGAGACTGCGGTCTCATTATTTCGCACTCTAACTCACACCAGCTAGCGCCCGCATGAAATGATCGCTGTCATCTTGCTTGATGTGTGCGATGAAGCGATTACGGAGCTCTGTCTAAAACAACATTTTATAATCATAAATATGAATATATTATTTTAATTACAATAATAAAAATATAAATCCGCGAACGGGAATAGGAACGGACACTCAGTTCATCCTTCCTCTTCTTCGACTTTGTTACAAGCTTCAGCGTTTTCTGCACTCCTTCGTCTGTGCATTTTATACCTTGCACTGGAATTATAATGTACAAGCAATCCATCATGAACTTGGGACAGAAACTCACTCATTAGTATTCCTTCTTCCTTGGTGACCCCTGTCAGGATTGGCTTCGGAATCGCCTTTTCCCGTAATTTATCGAATGATTCCGGGAAGAGATCGCCATCAATAACGGGATGTGTTTCTGTAAAATCATTCTATTATAAAAGATTTTGCTTGATATCATAAGACAGGAATCGGGATAGACTCGAGCATGCCCGGGACATAGAAATTTATGATTTTTAATTTGGCTGAAAACATAGCACAAGGTACTACAAACATCCCTCTATCGAATAGCGTTTTCGGATATTTTTTCAAAAATTTCGTTTTCGCGTGAAACACAAATGAACCTGGTGAGTCAGGAACTTTTTCGAGAAACAGTAAAGTTTTAAAAATCATAAATATCTTCATAGTGAAGATAAAAATCTTCCGTTTGGTGTGTTAGATAGATAAATCACTCGACTTGTTTACCAACCGCTCCATGTCATTCCTGGATGATGCGCCGATGCGGGGTGTTGCTTTTTCAAAAGTTGAGCTAATTTTCTTAAAAGTCAAAAGTGCTGGTTCCCTCTATGGGTGTTCTGGTGAGTATTATTGGTGCTCACTCAATTATGACTCCTCTGATTCACCAGTAATGTTTGTGGGCTGAATTCACGTGATTTTGATAACACAGAAGCTTTGCAAAAGATTTCTGCCCAGCTCGGGGTCCGAACCCAGGCGAGAGAGCGTGGGGAATTGAGAGAGTGTTAGAGAAGCTAGAACACGCGCTTTTCGCATTATAATCGATTTTCTAGGCGCTGTAACTCTTCTGTACGAACAGATAGACATTCACTTCCAAAAAGGAAATTGGTCTACATATAATGCTGAACCCCATGATGCAGCATGGAATAAATTGGACTGCTTCTACTATAAATAGAAAAATATCGCCCGCAAGTTGTGATTTCTGTCAGGAAAAGTTTAATACTCTACAAATTACAGACAGATCTTCATCCAGCGAATATATCTAATAATATGAAGATGTTCAAGAGTTATATCGACTTCGAAATTTCAGCCATTCAGCAAATCCAAAAATCGAAGTTGAAAATTTTTCAATTTTTTCCTCAAAAAATTTGTCAATAAAAAATTTCAAAAAAAACCTGAATATTGTTTTCTGCTAATTTTATGTTGTTTTCACCTAAAAAGATCAAGAATTATTATTCACGAATAATAGTTACGCTTGGAGGACTTCACATAATTCATCCCATCTTTACAACGCATGAACCGATTTGGCCCATATTTATAATGGAGTGAGCACCAATAATACTCACCAGAGCATCCATAGAGGGAACCAGCACTTTTGACTTTTAAGAAAATTAGCTCAACTTTTGCAAAAGCAACAACCCCGCATCGGCGCATCATCCAGAAATGACATGGAGCGGTTGGTAAACAAGTCGAGTGATTTATCTATCTTACACACCAAACGGAAGATTTTTATCTTCACTATGAAGATATTTATGATTTTTCAAACTTTACTGTTTCTCGAAAAAGTTCCTGACTCACCAGGTTCATTTGTGTTTCACGCGAAAACGA
Organism: Pristionchus fissidentatus; assembly: GCA_036245785.1. Taxonomy (NCBI): domain Eukaryota; kingdom Metazoa; phylum Nematoda; class Chromadorea; order Rhabditida; family Neodiplogasteridae; genus Pristionchus; species Pristionchus fissidentatus. The sequence continues at coordinate 11,198,416 of BTSY01000004.1, forward strand.
AATTTTTGAAAAAAATCCGAAAACGCTATTCGATAGAGGGATGTTTGTTGTACCTTGTGCTATGTTTTCAGCCAAATTAAAAATCATAAATTTCTATGTCCCGGCCATGGCCGATGAGCTCGAGTCTCTCGCGATTCCTCTCATAAATAAACTCCATACGATGCCAAGACACACTAAAAACGAAGTTTTGTCTCAAAAGTATGCAAAATGTGGACGTACCGAAATCAGCATCTTCGTTGATAATTTCTTGAGAGAACAATCCGACTCCAAACTGCTCAGCCGGCAAGTTTCGCAGTATCGATAGCAGCTTGCAAAATTGAAATTTTTAAAATTTTTTTTTCATTTCGATATAACTCGGTATCGATTACCTCTTCGGTACTGCTGTATTCCGTGATGCACAATCGCTTCACTTTCGCTGCGCATTGTTTGACCATGCCTCTGCAATACATTTTATTGCCGCAGAATGACACTAAATATTGAACTTTTTTTTGAATGGGCACAGATATGAATCACTTACGAATTGGTCGCCCAATCACACTCCGCCGTGCCCGCCATGCAGATTGCCTTGTGGAAGAGACCTGAGTTCATTTTCGTATATTTAAATTCAGTTCAAAATATGCGAGATAGCGAATGCACTCAGACATTACACTGATAATATATCACGCTGTTTGCGTTAGGATCAACAGGGTCTCAACAGAGGTCTGGAACAGGTCAAAAATCGAAACTCAAAAGTTTGTCCTAGGGGGCACTTTTGACGCTGAACACACTGGTGCTCATACGATAACAGCGTCATATCATACAATGAAGATTGAGTGACATCTGGTTTTGCCCACCAGTTGAATGGGGGCTTAGATGCAGCAAGTCAACACTGGCTGCTCCAGCACTCTGTCCAACAAGGGTCACGTTGTGCTGCAATTAAAACAATTTATGTTAATTGATTAAACAACTTTAAAGTTTCTGAAAACCAATTAAAGAAAAGAACAACCTTGTTTCCTCCAAATGCCTCGATGTTCATTTGAATCCATTTCAGCGCTTCAACTTGATCCCACAGACCAAAGTTTCCTGGGCAGACGGCATCACCTGAATTTGCCTCTCTTACCGAGGAAAAAATACTCTAAACCAAACAGTTATGTTTAAAACAATTTAATCGCCGAAATATAGTAGAGGCCAAACCAGTGGTGAAAAATCCGAGGTAGCCGAGGCGGTACTGAATTGTGACGAAAACGATGTCTCTCGAGACCTGAACGTAGGAATGCGGATCATTCCGGCGGTAAGTCTGATTTCCAGAGACTGAATATGCGAACAAGACAATACTCCAGATAATGTTCGAGAGGTTTCAGGGGAGGGGGGGTGAGTGTTATGTCATTTTGATTGAGGAAGAGTCATGTAATGAAAGCAGATTCCGAAGGGGAAGGTGTTCCATGAAGAGCTATTTACAGTATCTGGCGTTATATCTTGCTACTTTAATAACCGATTTTACAGTAGCCAGCTACCGATAGATGGAGCAAGATGAATTGATAAACGACGGCTCACGACATTCTCGCAAATCCCGATGTCTCCATAATCACTGGCCTGACCCGTTATGAAAGCGCCGCCGTGGATGAAAACTATCACCGGAAATCCTGCGAAAATAAATTCATTTATGGTAAAGAAATATTTTATCCTTCAATTTATTATGGAAATTACTTAGTGAAAATTTCATTTGTATTGATAACGGAACCTTCGTCGGGCGCCTTCCAGCATGGAGTGAAAACGTTCAGATATAGCGAATCCTCTGACGGAACGCCGTTCTGATCGATTGTCCGTTATGTCTTATCGAAATAGTGATATATTTGATAGTGACATTGTAGCTCATTTTATTTTGCCGTGCAATTTTCAGAATTTCATAGATACAGGCGAAAACGACCATACAAAAATTAAGATTGCTTCAATTCCTTTATAAGAGCTTTCGCACGAGTTGAGTGTTTTAAAAAAAAATGACAATGACTTACCACATCATAATCCTGCGGGTTCTTCGGACCCTGAATAGCCCGGGCAGAAAACTTCTTCGTTTCTTTCACGCAACTCCAGCTTTCAGGAGGCACAGGCTTCTAAAGTATGACGAGGTCAAAATACAAGATTAGGCTATCTACCTTGAATCGAAGTTCTCTCACAGGCGGCGAAGCGAACGGAATTCCCTGCATTCAAAAGTTATTTCATGTTTGCTGTTTGTTTACCAAGAATACAGTGAAAAAGGCACTTCTTACACAGAGCGGGAAGTATCCAGTCACCCTTACTCTTGAGATGCTGTCTCGTGATGAGAATGTGTGAAAAAAACATAGAGAGCGATCGAGAGATTGCGGCATGAACTCTCGATTTTGCATGATTTCGAGCCAGCATAACCAGAGTAAGGTAAGTGGGAGACTTCCCGCCCTGAGTAAACTTTTGAGACTGTTAATACAAAAAAAACGCAATTCATAATTTATTGGGCTTAGATAGACCTGAAATGCGTCGACTTGCTTGTCTCCTTCGTAAATCAGTCGCCTTCCTTGGACTTTTCCATAAGCAGTTTCGACTACTCGCGAGTCGGGATAAGAAGTATTCGGGGCCATACGTCTTCTGATATTTTGACCATAATATCAGCAGAGTGTGGCGTAACAAACAAGTGAAAGTGCGCGTCTCGCAAAGATGATAAGACGAGGGAAAACACGATGGAAGAGGGAAGAAATATTCAAATATGAGTATTTGTTTTGCTCGAATATACTGCACCGTGAACTGGCTACGATCTACAGGCGAGTGAGGAGGCATCCGTAGAACGGATATTTGATTATGTTCGGCCCATTCACAAAGTGAAAAAAATATATGTTTGAATACAACAGGACATGTACCAAATCGTTGAGCATTGTGTTGCAGAAGTAATTTATATGTGTGGCAATATGATATTTTGAAAAGGCAATTTGTCAGAGAACTTTGTTGGATGGGCCCATATTGCCTTTGTTGTCTAGTATTCAAGGGCGTATCACGCGATCGTCCACGCAGCGACAGCCCTACAGACATTGGACTACGCGCGCCCGCGATAGCGAAGAATGGAGGAATTGTTATCCACACGGCAACGGCCGATGAAGATGGATCTTCTAAGTATCTAAGTAAGTAAGTTGTCTAGCCTCTCGCTTGTGTGTTTATTGCCGAGCTGTACAAGCAGGTGCGAGAAGTGTCAACGATAAGATGCTGCCAACTGCATAATCATCATGCTGACTTAATGTCAGAAAATTGAAGAGGGGAAGTAAACCGTCAGGGAATAGAGGAAAATTTTATGAAATGAAGCACTTACCATCACGGATATAACAATTTTTTCAAAGTGATCGCACACGCGGCAATAATCATTTTATCTTTTTAAATGTGTTGATATAATGACATAATAATGGTAACGAATCGACTTTTCTTTTCATTTCCCCAGTCAATAAACAATTTCTTTTGAAAGATTGAACGAATTATTGAATCTTCATTCTGTTTATTATGTTTTTTTGTCTAGCCTCTCGCTCGCGCGTGTTGTGTATACGACAGTATTCGTTATCAGTGATGGTGGTGACTGGGCGCGGTAGACAACAATGGCTATCACACGATCAAAGCACCAACGTGTCTCGCGTTGTTATCGACGCTTAATCGTCTCTATGTTGGAATTACAATACGAGAAAAGATACACTCTCAATAATTAATACTGGGGAAAGTAGGACTAGGAGTAGGACTTGTTTCCTTAGAGAAGCGCAGGGAGGAAATTGATTTGAAGTCAGCCAGAAATCTTCTCATAGGCAAATACAAAATAAAAAAGGTAAAAGGTAAAGGTAGTTCCGTCTTCAGCATACTTTCATGCGCGGAACAATGCGCTTTTCAGTGTGCGCGCAAACTAGGCATATACGGCATAATCAGTCACTCAGTTGCCAGCCGGCGACCACCGCCCTTTACTCATGGTTTTAACACCAGTACCAACTTGGACCAGGCTTGGTAGACCTGTTGGGGTGGTCTGATCTTTTTGCGGGAGTCGAACCCGGGACCTTGCACCGCTCAGTCGAGCACACTACCGACTGAGCTATGCCCCCTATATATATATATATATATATATATATATATATATATATATATATATATATATATATATATATATATATATATATATATATAATACAAAATATCTAAGAAGAAATCACATAATTTTTGCTATTACTTCCCAAGGAATGGAATAAATTTCACAAACGCCTCTTCAAGCTCTAACCACAGATTTTAGTTTCTTTCCAAGAGCGGCAAGGCTATTCTCAAAATCCGGAAAATTTAGCAGTTTCCTGAATGACCTTTTTGCTTTGTAATATGTTACTCTGTCGATAGCATTTTTGTACCAAATATTTCCTTAATATATAATTATCGAACTACACAGAGACAACTTTCTGCTCTTCGTTCACTCGCACATTTGTAACCAAGTCGTGACATCGTAATTATCATGTTGCTTCATAATATTACTTATTACCGACATTCAATCAAGTTTTTGGCATGATAAATGAATGATTGATTGAGGTAACCAGTGTACTCCTCCTCTTCTTGTTGTTTCTCTCTCTGCCAGCATACGAGCAAATACAGCATAGGTAGGACGACGCAGTCTGCAAATACTCACATGCAACATCTACATTATTGATCTTTTTTTATAAATATGGTGCTAAACAAAATTGAGCTAGCGACGTTGAGCAACCTCTCTGAACTGCCTTGACATCAACAAGTGGATTGCGAGATTGCTAGCAGACGCTAATGCGACTCGAGTCACAAGGACGCATCCTGGAATATTTTGAAACTTCGCATCAAATAAATCGTGGAAAGTGAAAGATATCATCGAAAAACAAGTGCGTGAAGTTCTTACCCAAAATTCCAGCGACCGACATTCGAAATTTGTCGGACATTCCCATCACCAAAATGTTAGCAATGACTGAAACGTGGCGTGTGAGATTCGGTGAAATGAAGTGTTCCAAAACCTTGTGGGATGTCGGTTATAAACGTGCATACAACGATTGTGATTAGCATAATTGAAGAGCGATGAGTCTCAGTACTAGAAGACGTATTTTATGCACTGCTTGGGCAACATACAACCTACCTGGATGCAGCGCTAGCAACTATTCCCATCCTATGCTTGCGAATCTTCAAAAACTTAATATGAAAAAAATATAACATGAATCAGTTTCACCTTCTGTAGCCGGAGTAGCAAGAGTGATGAGACAACTATCAGGGATAAGCAAGGAAGCGCGTAGTAGACCATTGCAATTGTGAAATAGTTTATTCTTAGAAGCTGAAAGTTACATTTGTCGATACATAAATCAGCAACTGTCGTATTTACCAAGCAGTCTTGGGCGTAGAGCAGACCTGATTCATATACGTGAGGAATTACATCTACATTCCACCTAAATGTTAGTCGATATTTTAGCGACAAAGTCATCGCCACCCACTGATCATCGCATAATCGAAGATTGGGAAACCAGTGAATCTCGATAAACATAAATTGCGGGATGCTTGCAACTCCCATTATTATGAACGTTACGGCACTGAGGCAAATGATGAGTCCCACGGAAGGCTGCATTGGTGATAATATCAACTCATCAATTGTTATCAACAATTAACAATTACTAAATAATAATTATTATCGATTATTATTGTTAGTTTGAGAACGAAACGAATGATTGCACGAAAATGCCCTAACATCTAATACATTTTTGGTGTATTAAAAGTGTCTGAAAAAAGAGTTTAAGATACCGTGTACGAGAAAACCTATTTTCTCTCTATTATGAATAGAAAAGTCCAACTAACGCGTGTCATGCGACGAAAAAACATTATGAATATTAACTACTCTTACCTCCGTTGCTCCTTGGTTGAGGCTTTTCAGACGTACATAAGTTATGATCACTGAAAGAATCATAAATACACTGAACTGTACACTTAGAGAATCCTTGCCTGCCAACCACGATACGTGTGCTGCCAAAACATTATTGACATTGGGTGCCAGCCACCCCAAAAGACTCCATAGTAGTATTCCTGTCGGCGTGCTGGAAAGATAGAACAAAGAGACATTTGTGTACACAAGTAAATCAATTGTGCCGCTAATATTAAATTAGACCTTGCGAATTAGAGCACAGGTGTTGTGAGAATACGTGCGAACCTTGCATGACAAAATTGTCTACGCTTCTGATCGTTTGCATGTTCCTACACTTTCTTGGTAGATACGTGATTGCGGGTTTGCGAGAACAAAAGTAATGGTAAGTCCTATCGAATGGCGGGGAAAATTTAGAAAAAAACTGACTCGCAATCGCCGCCGAAATAAATTGAGCCCATCATTATAAATCTACCGAGAATGGCTAAACTTTGATCGAGAACCATCATGAAAAACACGAAATTGTAAGGACTCCATAACTGTTTTCTATAAATGTATTCTTTGTTACTTAGAATTTTTTTTGAACATACATATACATATACATACATATTTATCCTGACATCAAGGCAAGGGCCTGCAGGAGGTATCATTCGGGGACAGAGGTGGTCAGGATCTTCGAATTCGAGGCAACTGGGTCAAGGGAATGGATCATGCTTGGCTTCCTTGGTCAATTGTAGTGCCGATCTTGGACGATAGACATTGAGCGTAGAAGTAGATCTTCCAGCAACCAGTGACGTCCTGACTAGCGTGTATCAACCAAAGTGGGAACTCACGTCGTAGTCTTGTCGACTGGGGCCTTTCTTGAAAGTTGACGACTTGAATTATATGTAGTCGATCCGAGTTCTCTGCTCGAAGTGGTACCGGGTGGGCGAAATACTTGCCGGGTTGCCCAAGCTGACTGGCAAGGATTCTCCAAACTGAGGTGGGAGAGGAGCGGGGAGACTGTCGACCGCCCGTCACGAGGCACAGAATGAAGAATTTTTTTGAACACACATGAACAAAACTTCCTTTTTCATCCTACATTGCTTAGTTTGTTATTGGGTCACCTGGTTAATATGAACATCAAGAACACATTGAGCACCAGAGAAATTGGCCCTCCGACGATGATATAGTAGTAAAAGAATGACATATACGCGGTGCCGATGTTGCTGAACATGCGATTGGGAATTATGCACGAGTAGAAGGAGTTTTCGCACTCGATTATATCGTAGACTGGACTGTCGTGGGGCAAATCGAATAAAAGAGATTTGCATCGATCTTCTGATTCGTTGAGCATCCTTCAAATATCAGAGTGTCAAGACCAGAAGACGCAGCTTTCGGACTTTTGAAACCACAAAAGTGCAAATGAGACGTTGTGTGCGTGCTTATTTCACCGTAGTTCTCAGCAAAGCACTTAGAATATACTTAGAATGGAATGGGTGCGGGGCGGTAATGGTGGTTGTTTCGCTGAGAGGGAAATGACACATACGAAGCAGAAAAGGGATCACAGAAACCTAAATGTGAAATCGAATCGACGCCATTTAGTGCATTGCAATGGCTGAGATTAAGAGCGATTGGAATTTTCCAGAGAAGAGATAAATTCCTTGTGAAGTTATGGCAAAAGTGATGCGGTTTCTTTTTAGATATTTTATATGTGCCTTTGAGAAGAACACTAGAGATGTTGTGTCATGCATCTCTAGATGTCATGCAGAGAAATCATACAAAATCAAGATAGCGGTCGGTGAGAGATGATGAGAGCATGCATTCTCAGCAGGAGACAAAATCTTCAGAATAGGGAAGCTGGCTACTTTCCGCTCTGTGTAGTGCACAGTAATGCGAACACTGTGCGGGAGCCACTGCTCGACCATTTCTCAATACAGTAGACGATCAGAAGAGACTTCATTTCCATGTCTCCTGCAACTGTTCTACTTACCAAGTAGCTTAGCACACAGCTTGCTAAGTAGTACTTAGCACACAGCGAGCAGGACTGGGCAATATAGAGGTGACTATTTTATACCCCAATTCGATAGACAAAGCAGGACAGTAGAATGTGTACAATGTTGACGGGAGACTGACAAAACACTGCCCGATTGTTTTATTTCTAGGGGATCACATCATTCCACACGCCGGTCAACCTTCCAGAAAGGCCTTTGGAGTGAGATAGCGTGTGAAATCGAGAGGGACTCTCTCACTTTTGCACACTCTCTCGCGCTAACCCTGGTCTGTAGGTTCGGAATCATGTGGGATTATCCTATCCAGCTCTCGTCAAGGCTTGTCTCGGGTCTCGTGAGAAGCAGAATTGAGAAGTTACAAATTAGGGTGCATTTAGTGTCACTGGTCTAGACGAGATTGCTCTCTCAGAATGACACGATCTCTAGCAAAAACCACGAATCATTTCGTTCAGTGAGGGCGCTCTCGTCGAGATCAGTAAGACTAAATGCACTATTGAGTAATTGGCGCGGTGCGTGCGTGCAGACTGCAATTAGAAAAATAGATAATCCACATTACAGCCATGCTGTACTCTACATTTAGCAGCGATTCCAAGCGGAGATAACGACGGCAATTTAATCAGAGCAAAAAGTATCCTCAGAATCAGAAAAGAAAAAGGCCAACAAAAGTTGTGATTTTCCGGCAATCCATAGGTCTCCTAATTGCAGTGGGTCGAGAAAAAGGAGGAATTGAAAATAATAAGTATTAAAACAATAAACACAACGAATGCACTATTCAAGCTATTATTAAAACAACCAATTCAACAAATGCGTGCAGTCAAAACAAATTCACTTCAATCTATGCCAATTTACAATTTGCAACTACAATTAAAAACATTTTTTTAACTTTAAAAACCCTGGCGAAATTCACTGGCGATGACGGCGGTACTCGACCACAGGGCGATATGACAGTCCTTTCTTGACAATGCGAAGATTGGGGATCATTTGCGATCAAAGAGAGTAATCACTCGTTACGCAGATGCCCTGATGAACCAGTGGTTTCGTCCTGTTCTTCTTTAGTTGTGCAACTACCTAAAAATTTGCATACTAATCGATATTAAAATCTTTATTTGAAAGATATTCATGGAATAATACAATCTCACTGACACCTCTCATGCAAAAAAATCATTCACATTTTGGACTGTTCTAGAATTTCGCAATTTTGTGTTGAACCTCTGTTGAGCTCCGTGGTGTGACATGTAACAACAATAATTTGCAATGGAATTGGGTCGCTCGTTAATAATACGTGTCTGTAGACTATCCTGATGCAACCCGTGTCCTCCTCCTGTTCTTCATCTTCAGATGTGCAAATTGAGAACATAGACAGCACAAATAGCTCTTGGAAGCCTGCAAAACATCTTAGCAACTCGACGCGTAATATGATGATTATGTATGCGGTTTTCCAGTTTTTTTTGCGTAATCAGATGCACATGCTGCAAACTTTTATCAAAAAATACCTTTCTGAATTGCTTCGAGATCAATATGTGAATGGCGAGATTAAGGGCCGAAGCAACGACGTCAAGCGTCACGAAGATCGAACCTGGACGAATTCTTTTTTTTCTGACTTTCAGGCAGATTTTTTTGTTATCAATATTTTTTAACAAAAAAATCGGCCGGCCACAAGATGCTACGGGACCGACCACCGGCGATTCTAGAGTGTGTCACTTTTTTCAATAGTGAGAACTTACCAAAAACGCCTGTGATCGACGACCGAAATTTATCCGACATAAACCCAACGAGAATTCTAATTATTGCTGAAAAGGCAAAGTGAGAAAAGCACAAAAAAACTAACCTAACCTTCTGGTAACTCCGTAATCAATGTGCTAATTACTATAGCAACTAGCATAATTGAAAAACGATTACAGTCGGCACTGAAAAAAGAATGCAAGCTCACATTAGCATGAAATGATTACCTGGCACTCTCACTGCCGATAATGCTATCCTTCCGGCTTTTGCGAATCTTTAAAATAAATAATATATATATTGCAGTATATAAAACATTGATATAATTAATCTATATACAAAATAATAATAATTGTAATTGGTTGTACTTTGCCGAGTTGAATTAGTAGCAGACTGGAAACAAGTAATAGTGAGAAGCATGGAAGTGCATTATACAGAAGGCCGCTCGTGAAATATGTTATTCTCAACAGCTACAAAAGTATTTTTTTTGCAATATAAATGAGCCGATTCGTTCGTTACCAAGCAATTTTGAGCGAAGAATAGTTTCGAGTCAATAATGAAAGGAGCCATGACAAGTTGTTGCCTAAATGAGCATTGTAATCAGTGGGTATTACAGTACAACTGACTCCGCTGTTCCGCAGGAAGAGTACACCTCATACCATTCGATATCGTAAGCAAAGCAATGCGGAATGCTCACAATCCCGATCAAAACGAACGAGATAACGCAGAGAAATAGCATGGCTCGGATGGAAGGCTGTATTTATGTTTCCTCCTTATTTTTCTTCCGAAGAGATTCACTCACCACTGTAGTTTTGTGACTAACAATCAGACTTCTAACTCGCACAGCAGTAATTATTACTGAAAAAAAGATAGTTCACACTCTACGCTCTTGAATACGCTAAATATTACGCTAATTCTATAATATACGTGAATTCCCTAGACGTCGACATCTAAAAGAGTTCGCGTTTTGTGTGTATAACTTCGTTATAATGATTTTTCAGATAAATCTAACCAGCTAGCCATGCGACATGAGCACTCAACATATTCGTTAGAATTTCAGTCAGAATCTCCAGAACTCTCCAGAATAAGAATCCGCTGGATAACCTATATAAACAATCATAAGAAGCAATTAGAGTTTCGTTTTTGATATGGTAATTTTTGACTACAGTAATGAAGTAGCCGCCAATATTATGCTACATAAATGGTTTTCTACTTTTTCTCCGTTCTAACTCGAAAAAAATTATTTCGCAGTATCTATGCTCGCTGAATTTAGCTGACAAGATAACGGGAAAGAAGATTCGCAGCGAAATATCGTCTTTGTAGCAAGTGGTTGTGCGACCAAGGATGCATATCATGACTAGAAAATATAATTTGCAGTCATGACAAAGTTATTCTTTCAAATTTCAGAAAGATTCGATTAGTTAGGGCTGAGAAATGTTGAAAAACATGAATGTCACACAATGTTGGCAGGTACTTTACCTCTCTTTTATACTACTATCAGAAAAAGAATTCGCGCTTGTTTAACATCACTATCAAGATTTTATTGTGCTGATTGTGTTCCAATTCTTCCTGCTAAATGTTTGCAAAATGAAGCTTCTATATGTTTTGAATGTTCTCCTTGTTCCAGCTCACATTCGACCGAGTGCGAGCAGGAACATCAGGAACAAACAATGGTTCAAAAGTTCACTCACTCGCATTCAAGGCTGAAAATGAAGGAGCGGAAAATGGCGAGACTCCGTCCGAGTATGATCAAACTCTGGTCGAGAGCCATAGCGAATAACAAGACGTTGTACGGAGTACGCATCTCTTTTCTTCAATCGCTTTATGAAAGTTCTCACTATTTTTTTCACGTCCCATCCAGGGATCTACCCGTGTAGCTTTTGTATTATACTCGCTAGTCTCTTAGCTTCCCGTCTAGTAGAGGAAGCATAAAATATACCGACTGTTTCCGTCCTAGTCTTATTTCCAACTTGTCCCCCTCTTATTTCAGTGGGGTTCAAGTTGGGGAATACCAGAGAGTGGGCAGACTCTCTTACATTCTCTCCTTTCCTCAGATGATGAAAATTAAAAGTGAGAGAGGCGCCCAACGTGCATTGAACAAGATGAGCGAGATAGGGACTGTATGTGTGTAAAACGTAAGAGGGCATACACACTCGCACGTACACCTGTTTCGCAGAGGTTTGGAACTGCGTTTTTGAGACTTATTTATTGGGAAATGTGGGAAAAATGGAAAATGTGCTACCTTGAGAGTACGAACATCAGGAACACATTAAGTACTAGCAGAATTGGTCCTGCGATCATCAGAAATAAGTAGAAGAATTCGGCCAATTCAAAATTACCAATTCTGACATGTTCATTTTGAATGTTAGTTTACATATATCCCTGAAAAGTACTCGATATAATCGTAGCCTTCGGTGTCGTTTGAGGCGCGCTCCAGTGGTTGTGAGCATCGGTCGGGCGGCTCGCTGTACATTAAAACGGAGGGGAGGGTCCGATCGGATGCTTGAAAGAGGCACGTTATATACCCTGTCAAGTGAAGGGAATCGACTATCAAAAAACGCGTAATAATTCCGCTGCAAGACGGGAAGAAGGAAAACCTGTCGGATGAGAGTTGGATCAGCGAAATGACATTGACACAGGAGCAAACATCTCTAGACGTGCAATTACTCTCGACGTTGTTTCGATGACAAGGAAATACCTTTGCCGAAACAGAAAAAGTGACAAGAAATGCAGAAAATGGAAGATTTCTTCTCCTTCACATTATATTGTCGCAATTGCATTCATAAATAGAAGAAATTGTAAATAATTATTTATCTACGCGTAACAAAATATGAACCTTGACAAAAAATTAGACATTGGGCAGAGGTTGAAATCTCTCAGAAATTCACTAGAGATGACGGAGATCATGAGTGATTTGACAACCGTTTCTTGAAGTTCCGATGATTGGGGGATTATTAGCGATGTACTGTTCCCAACGCTCGTTAATAATACGTTTCTGTAGACTACGCAGATGCAATCAATGTCTTTGTCCTCTTCCTCTTCAATTGTGCAACTTGTGAACATAAACAGCACAAATAACGTTTGAAAGACTGTAAATGGCGTGTATTGAAATTATTATGTATAACGCAATAAGCAGCGATGTTCAATATTTTCAACATATTGCCTTGTTGTAATTTGTTCAATGTAACATGGCTATAATTCATTATTTATTGCGACAATAATTTACATGCTAAGTGATTTTCTAAAATTTTCTGAGATTTACTCTAAAATTGGGAAATCTAAAATTGCGTCGGGATGACGAAATTTGTTGTTACTTCGCACAGTTACGTACTTCCTTCCCTGAAGCTATTTGCAACTAAAATGGGAATCTACGCCATTCCTAATGGTTAAAGACAAATTTTGAGGTCGGAGTTACAGTAATCGCGATTATGATCTACAGTTCAAGTAATATTTCTAAATTGATGGTGAGATATTGGTCTCATCATTGAACTACACTAAGTTCCCAACGGGATAACAGAGACTATCTGACAGGAAAAATTGACCTATGCTGAAAAGTTGCCCTAAGGGTAAACTTTATGCGAACATTAAAATGGTCCCCGGTCAAACCCGGCTGAGATATGTTTCATGATACATGAAAAATCGATTTTTCAATTTTTGTCCGGATCGTAGAAATATTTTCTGAAAAATGACGCCGAGAGGAGCATTTTTCATGTTGCAAGTTTTTGGATAGCTTGTAGCAGAAAAAAGTTACGGTAAGTCAAAACATTCAAACTTTTTTCTAAAGCAGAAAATTGACAGACGAAGGGTCACGAGTTCGAGCCCCGCCCAAGTTCACCAAGCCTTCCATCCCCCTCGTTGGCGGCAAAATTGGTAGCAACTTTGATTGCGAAAGGTAACGTGCTCCAGAAGCCTGATTAGCAGGGGATACGTAGATCTGTGCAGCAACCGGCCTTACCGGTCGGTCCCGGCACAGTAGTCGCTTGTCGACGTAAAGTCCTCTTGATTCCGTTAGCAACTTTACCTTTTTTTTCTAAAAACTTTTTCTATACAATCCTGTTTTTTTAATTATATTTTCGGAATCAGTATAAAAAATTACTTAAGGCATATTTTTGCCACAAATATCTCTGTCTTGAAGCTGGTCGTTTGGACAAAAGTTAACCAGATGTTGGTACTTCCTAGTATGAATTGATGATAATTTCATCTTTACGACCAATTCCTTTTCTGTTATAGTGTTCTACCACACTCACGCGAAAGATACCAACTGTATCCAGGTATAAATGGTAGCCAATAAAAGTGATAAATGAGTTTAAAATCGAACAAAAATATAAAGAAGAATTTTTTTTCATAATTTCGACCCATATTTTTAGAAAGAACAACGCTCGTATTCCTTCTCAAAAGCACGAAATGTACAACATATCAATAAAATAATATATTAAATGTATAAACTTGGAATTCTGAGAAAATATTTTTGCAAATATAAAAATTTAAATAAATTAAAAATTTCGAAATTCGTATTTTAAATAATAAAAAATTTCCTTAAATTTGTTGACACCAGATCGTCATGTAAATATTTTATGTTTTAACATGAATTTTAACAACATTTAATCTCCGCAATTAAATAATTTTATCCGCTGAAAACAAAATTTGCTTCTACCTATCATAGAACTACTATATTTGGTACGCATGGATACAACGAAGACTTAACTGGAGCAAAGAAAGGATTCACTCACTCCTCTCACGAGAGAACGGAAAATTTATAATAGTTAAAATACATTTGCATTAGTTATATCAGTATGTCCATAATTTGCCACTTTGACCGTAAACAACGAAGATGCAACACAAGTCCTTTTCCATTTCAGTTTTGCTACTTGGGAACATACGCAGCTCAAATAACGCTTGAAAACCTGCAAATGCTGGTTCCTCTGTCGTAATATTAGTCCAGAAGATGTGGGATCGTCTATTATGATGCAAATGCACTATATTTTCAAATATTTTTTTCTTTTTTTCTCTCAATTACAGATGCTGCAATTTTTAAGTTGTTGCAAATTTGCAAAATATCGTATCTTACCTTTCTGAATTGTCGCGAGATCAATAAATGAATGGCGAGATTAATGGCGGAAGCGACTATTTCGAGAATTACAAAAAATGAACCTGGACGAAATTGTGTGAAAGTATTTGCAAACCGATGGATAAGCTGATAATTAAGAATTGTGGATATTGTATTTGTAACATGCAGTTTTCACGTAATACTAAATCTGCTGATTTCTAATCTTGAAAATATAACTCGGCCTTTTTATACAAACAAAAATGTTGAATGCAACGTTCGCGCAAATAATTGTAAAATGATATTTTCTTCTTTTTATGATAATTATTATGAACTTACTCAACTCTCGAGCAATCGACCAACGAAATTTGTCCGACATAAACCCAACGAGAATTGTAATTATTGCTAAAAATCCAAAACGAAAAATTAACACAAAAAAACAAGGCGAACCTTGCGGTACCTCCATTATCAGCGTACTAATTACAATCGCAACTAGCATAATTGAAAAGCGAATGCAATCAGAACTGAAAAAGTGTGCAGAGTTAAACAAACTAGCAGACAATTACCTGGTGCTTGCACTCTTCGTAACGCTTTTCTTCTTTTGGATTTTGCGAATCTTGAAATGTATAGTTTTAGAGAATTTCCCTTAAGTTTCACCTTGTATAATTGCAAAAGCAGCAACACCGAAACAAGTAAGAGTGAAAGGCATGGAAGTGCATTGTACAGAAGGCCACTTGTGAAATACGTTATTCTCAGAAGCTGCAAAAATGTTAATAGGAAATTTAAATAAAAAAGGGGTTACCAAGCAGTTTTGAGCGTAGAAAAGGTCGGATTCAATTAGGAAAGGTACCAGAATCACTTGTGGCCTAAATGATCACGGCTCTAACAAGAAATTGAGTAAACTCTTACTCATCCGCTTCGCATGACGATAAAACCTCGTGCCATGCAATATCATATGCGAAACATTGCGGAGCACTCACAAATCCGATCAAAACGAAAGAAATGACGCACAGGAATATCATAACTCGCACGGTAGGCTGCGATTTGTGCACTTTTTTTTCTAAATTTGGAGAAACTCACCACTTTTACTTGGTGACTGAGACTTCTAACTCGGACAGCGGTTATGATTACTAAACGCAGAAAGTGAAGAATATTTTTTTGTAAATTGTCTGACCCGCAAGCCATGCTATGTGGGCGCTCAACATGTTGTTGAGGATTTCAGCAAACGTCTCCAGAATTCGCCAGTAAAAAAATCCACTTGAGTAACTTTAAATGGAATTATGAGAGCGGAGACATCAATCTCATGAGAAACAGATATTATTCCATTTGTTTCTTATGCGTTTAGAGTATTATAAAATTGTATTTCGGATGCTGTTGAAATAGCACTTGAATACCTTTTTTTAGGAAATAGATGATCGCTCACTCGCATTCAATGATGAACCCTTCATTGAAAAGGACGTGGCGGACTATAGTGACACTTCGGCCGAGTATTGCCAAACTCTGGTCGAAAGCCATAGTTATGAAGACGACATTGTAAGCGTTTCGCAGCTCTTTCCTTGAAAGAGCACAACGAAATTCGCCTCGCATAATCAAAACTCCAATCGGGACTCCATAAACGGCTCATGAGTGTGATAATATGGACATTTTCTATCACTTTGTTTCTTGTGCACTGTACAACAAGAACATAGTCACCTTGAGAGGACGAACATCAAGAACAGATTGAGTATTAGAAGGATCGGTCCTGCTATTAACAGAAAGAAAAGGAAGAATTCGGCAAATGCATAGCCTGCATTTCTGAAATGTACATGGTTAATATCATTTAAACCAAATCCCTTGAAAATACTCGATATATTGGTAGATTTCGCCCTCGTTTGGGACGAGTCGCAATAATGGTTGGCATCGCTCGCTGTACATAATATCGGAGCAGAGAAGAGTCCGATCAGACGCTGGAAAGGGACGTTAGAAAACCCCGTCAAATGAGAGTGGGTTTGGCGATTGTAACGCGTTATGATTCCACTGGGCGGGAATAAATCTCTAGACTTGCAATTAGTCTCGACTCCGAACTACCCTGTTTCGCTGAGAAGGAAATAACATCGCCGAAACAAAAAAAGTGACTGGCAAAGAAGAAAACACACTGTGAAATTGGATTGTTGCAATTGCATTCGCCAACAAGTAGGAGAATTTGTAAATAATATATTATCTTCGCCCGAAGCACAGCAACATTTGAAATATGACAAAAAAGGGAGATTTTAGGTGGAACGTCTCCGAAATGCACTGGCGGAGGTATTTGGCAACGGGGTGATCTGCCAGTTGTACCTTAAGGTGCGCCCTTAAGGTGCCCAAGGCCTTGAGTGCGCCCCGAGGCGCAACAGGATGTGAAATTCCACTAACAATTGAGGGGAATAATATCGTAATCGATAATCAATCGACTCAGATAATCAATCGACTCAGATAATCGACTCAGCTCTTAGAATGAAATTGAAAATTGAAAATTAATCGGCAGTTACGCCGCTCTCTACAGGAGACGGTTGCAGTTCCTCATATCAACAGGCTCGGCTGAAATCAGCAGCACCAGGGCACAGAGCAAAAAAAATCATGGAAAATAACAAGTTATGAGCAATCGTGTATTTTTTCTCTTTT
Source organism: Pristionchus fissidentatus (assembly GCA_036245785.1). NCBI lineage: Eukaryota > Metazoa > Nematoda > Chromadorea > Rhabditida > Neodiplogasteridae > Pristionchus > Pristionchus fissidentatus. The sequence goes on from BTSY01000004.1 coordinate 11,215,691, forward strand.
ATTTATTAATAATAATTTATCTACGCCCGAGGCGCAACAGAATTTGTAATTTGACTAGAAATTAGGGAAGATATGGTTGCGTGGGACTCTCCGAATTTCACTTGGGATGACGGAGGTTTATTCTGGAGAAAATGTCGAGGTCGTTGTGTTGCACTCATAAGAAAACAATTTCGAGATCTCGCTACTCAGGGAGATTTTAAATACACCGTTAAAAATTATTTGTTTGCATTCACTGTTATCAATCAATGATCTGTTTTTAGAATTTACCATGGTAAACAACAAGAGGCTCGCCCTGCCCACTCACTCGTTTTTTTCTCAACCACCCAATAGTGCCCAAACAACAGAGCGACAGCGCGGTATTTCTCATTATTTGGCTCTCAAGAAGACATGTTCGTTCTCATACTGCTGCTTGTTGCGACCTTCCTCTTATGGGAAATTTTTCGATTCTATCGAAGAGCCGCCTCACTACCGCCCGGTCCCTTCGCAGTGCCACTGCTTGGAAATTATGTCAACGTGGTCAGTGCGCACAATTTTCTCAATATACGCACTGTATCATTCATTCTCCATCGAAAATCCTTAGAAGATTGATTTTAAACATTATTTGAATGAATTCGACTATGATTGGCGTTATCAGATCACACCTCCGTTTGAATTTCGCGGAATGCGTAGAATGAACGAGAAGTTCGGGCCGGTGACGACCGTTCACGCTCCCTTCCCCGTCGTGAACATTGCCGACTTCGAAACAATGAGAGACGCATTCAGAAGTTTGTTTTTTTTTCGAATTGTCCTTGTTGCGGTAACATAGGAAACATAGGAGGAATAGGAGTGAAAACATGGGAGGAAGAAACGCAACGATAACAATAGTAGGAGACAGAGTTTGAAATTCTGGTAAATAATTGGATCTGTTTTTTTTCCTTTATTTCGCTCACTCTCTACATCGGTCGTTGATGTATGGATGTATGTCGAATGAAAAAAAAATTAATTCAATTATCTAACCGAATTTCAACCTAGAAGACAATCAATGGAGCGTTTGAATGGGAAAATTAATGGCGTTGCTCGTTTTGAAAGTGTGCCAATGATGTGGTCAACGTAAAAACAATGATTAAGATAGTAGTGAGTAAGAATACGGCAAGACTAAAAAAACCGCTTTCAGGCAACGATATGTCGGGCCGCATGCACAATATCTTTTTTGAGACCACGCGGATGGTCGAAAACGGAGGTATTTTAATAGAAATAACTCAATTGCACCACTTTGTATCTTCTTCGAATGAATTTGCAACAAAGAGATCCATTCGATTTTTTTTCTGCGTGTTTTATATAATATTTGAAAACTGCACCTACATAAATAATTTGAATTATCACCAAAAAAAAGTTGATTAAGGAATAATAAATTCGGAGGGTGACGACTGGAAGGAGCAGCGACGCTTCGCAATTGCAACTTTGCGAGACTTTGGCATGGGCAAGAACCTCATGGACGAGAAGGTGATATTTTGTACATCAAATCAAGATGCCAATGTATTTTGATATTTGTCAAGTCTAACCCATAGGAACAAGTACCTTATAAATACCGTGCAAAGCTTGCAACGAATTCCAGATACGCCTCTCGGCTAAAAATATGATTGACTTCATCAGCAAGCAACAACTAGGCGATGTAGATCTACGATGGCCAATTCAGGTATTACATTTATAAAATGATACGATCACACCAAAAAGTCAAATGACGGACTTCCGTTGTTTACCACACAGGCACGTACGCGACCCTCTCACTTTTGCCCGCTCTCTCGCTTTGGTAAACACAGGAAGTACCACTTTGACTTTTTGTGTGTTCGTATCATTTTATAAATGTAATAAATTAACATCCGCAGCGTTGTAATCACAAAGGAAAAAGTCCGATTCCGCAGCTCTCTGTACCCTTTAATATGGAAATTCAATCCAAATTAGTTATAATTAATAATTTACTTCTGTACAACGATAAGCAATGTTTCATGTTTCTTTTAATTAGTATAGCTGAGAAATAATTTATTATGTCATGATCAGGTATTCGTGTCAAATGTCATCAACGAGTTTCTGTTCGGCAACCATTTTCCTTTCGACGATTGCAAAGAATTGATGGATTTCGTCAACGGCTTCACCGTAGCCATCGATAAATTCTCCAAGTGAGCACACATGTGTTTCACACATTACATGATTTCTTTCAAGAAACGGTAAAAGATTGCGAGAAATAGATTTCCAGAGCAAAATCCGTGATGATCATTTTAATGTTGCCTTGGCTTCGACACTTTCCTCTGTTAAATTCGTCTTTTGTGAAGGTGCAGAAGGAATTGCTACAAGTAAGGGATTCGCTAAAAAATACAGTTATAAAAACGTAAGATAGACAATCCGCACATTTTGAATTATAAATAGAGGCTGCTTGTTTGTAGAACTCTGCATTTATCGCCAAGCAAGCGAGGGCGGTCAAATACGACCCCAATGAAGAGCCGACGTGCTTTGTTCAGGCATTCCGCAAGAATGGCAAGGATCAGAGGTGGGACCAAATGAATAATCCCTAAATATGATTTGAAGAGAAAGAGGTCAACCTTTTTGTTCATAGGATAATGTCAAGCTACTCCGTCAATGCTAGTTTCAATATGAATCAATAGGAGTGGTTGTAAACTGCCTCAATCATTCAGTAAATCGTGGCCTGAACTCATATAAATCGTTTATTGTAAAATAAATTGGGTCCAAGAGTACTAAATCTCCAACAGGCAATAACTATATTCAACAAAATTGCAGATTCGAGCAGCTTCTCTCATGTTGTCTGGATATGTTCACTGCGGGCGAAGACACTACCACGAGCACTCTGAGATGGGCCATGCTGTTCATGGCTGCGCACCTTGAGACGCAGGTACGCAAGTCCTCCCCTCCTCCACCGTACAAACACTTTTTTTTCTCGATTTCGAAGCCCCTATACACAGCTCTATGCATTTTTCAAGATACTATCTGTAATTTTTCATTCTCGGAATTGTTCTCACATTTAAAAAAATAGAGGACAATCTAATGGTATCTTTGAGGAGAAGCTACGCGCAGAAATCGTCGAGAAGATCGGCAAGGATCGATTGGCTAGTATGAGCGACAAGGTACGAGGAGAGGGACAAGGGGGGTTGCACATTATCGATTTTTCACATTTAGCCGTTCTCACTCTTTGGCATGCAGGATTTGTTTGAGAAGGTAAACCCTAATTCGAAATTCCGGTAAGTAATTGAAGGGGTAAATAAAAAGTGTGGGAAAAATTGGCCTGATCCAGTTATTTACTCGAATATCAAAACATGTAATAAACTATTTGCAGGCGCAAATGCCGTTCGCAAGTGCGGTTATCAACGAAATTCAGCGCTGCGCAAATCTTATCGCCGTGTTTCCCGCACTCTACCACCGAACAACTGTCGACACCAAAATTGGGGTACACCTTTTTTGCCTCCTGATTGCATCTTCATTTGTGTGCATAGTAAGTTTCACCATTAGTGGCCTTCGCAGGATATGTTCTGCTTCTAGTAGACGTGTTAGACGACCACGTGCTGAACTTGGCAGCACGGGTTTGGAGTTCCTGCGAACCTCTAGTACCAGGGAAACGGCACTAGGAGCAATCATCCCGTAGCTGGAGATAAATATATTTAATATATTTTAATATTAAGCTGCAGGGATTCACCGTGCCTGCCAACACACTTGTCAACGGCGACGCCCATCAAATGATGCAAACTGATCCGTTATTCGAGGAGCCTCAGAGATTCTGGCCTGAGAGATATCTGGCCGAGGATGGGGTCACACTTAGAAAGGTCACATGGTTGTAGAGTGGGTTAAAAAGCCGGTTAGAGTTTTCTTAATCATGACTACAAAGCTACAATAATAGGAAAGATGTGTATCTAAAATATAATTTACTTTTTTGTAAATTACAGGAATTAGTAGAGCGAACGATTCCCTTCGGAATTGGAAAGCGACAGTGTGTAGGAGAGGGACTGGCAAGGGCGGAATTGTTCATCGGACTCGTGTCACTCGTTCAGGTTCGCCGAAAAAAGGCTTCAAAATGATTTTTTTAAACATAACACATAATTCGCATAATTACAAGCAAAACTTTTTTATTCTTTTCAGAACTTCCGCATCCTTCCTTTGTCTGGTTCTACGATCGATCTCGAGCCGATCTACACCATCTTCCACTACCCCAAACCACACAATTTCCGACTCGAACGCCTTTAAACGACGATAAAAACTTGATTATAAATATCTTGGCTTTTCAACCAATAAAATATTCAAAGATATTTTCCAGCAAGACGAGTTAACTGTTTTTATCGGTGCTTGCTTTGAAAATGGGGGTTAAGACGCGATATACTGCGTGAAACGGAAAATGATGTTTCTTGCCCTGTTTATCCACTCAACTTCTCCACACGCCCGTGCCCTCTGTGCTCCTCTTTGCGCCAGTGTGCTCAATCCATTCAATTCCTGTAGTCCCTCTCGTCGTCTGCGCTCTCTCCCATTCGCCCGCTCTCTCGCTCCTTGTAGTGCAACAATGTGGCGGAGTGCCTGCTACGTGCCGACTGTGTGTAGTCTCATTGCGCGTCTACAGTGAGTTCCCATAATCGTCTCTACGTTTTGCATACTCTCTCGGTCTCAGACAGAGGTTGGGTGTGGGCTAAAAGGAGCAACAATTATTCTACAAGGTTTCCCCAGTTATAAATATGAGCGGAGCGCTCAGAGTTCACGCAGACATGCTAGTCCCACTACTGCTACTCGTAGCAACCTTCCTTGCCTGGGAGGTTATTCGATTCTATCGAAGAGCCGCCTCACTCCCGCCCGGTCCCTTCGCAGTGCCCCTTCTCGGAAACTACATCAATGCGGTTAGTTGAACCACCTTCAAAACATTAATTGTTCACTTATCCTGACAAGAAGCGTGCAGGAGGTATCATTGGGCATCATTGGGGAGGGGAGGGGCAGAGGTGGTCAGGATCTTCGAACTCGAGGTAAATCGAGTTGATTTTAATAATTAAACTGAATTTTAAATGTTCATCCAAATTCAGATCACTCCGCCCTTCGAGCATCTCGGGATGCGCAGTTTGAACAAGAAGTTTGGTCCTGTCGCTACCATCCACGCTCCCTTTCCCATCGTCAACGTCTCTGATTTTGAGACGATTCGAGACGCATTCAAAAGTGAGTTTAGGTGGAGACTATTGATTACTATTATTGTTATTGTAAGTGATAGAGCGCATTTGGAGAGGTCTTATCTATGAGGAATGCGTCATGAAAAAATAAAAATAAATAAATAAATTGCAGGCAACGATATCTCCAGCCGACTGCACAACATATTTTTCGAGACGACACGTTTCGTCGAGAACGGAGGTAGGTTTCCAGCTATTTTTTTCTTCTTTTTCGACTATCCCCCCTTCGGAAAAAACTCAATATAATTGTAAAACAATCGCTTCAGGAATCATCAATTCTGACGGGGAGGAATGGAAGGAACAGCGTCGTTTTGCTATCGCCACTCTGCGCGACTTTGGCATGGGCAAGAATCTTATGGAAGAAAAGGTGAGCGAAGAATTTATGTGCATTTATAAATTGCGCGAAGTACAAAAGTGGTAGCTTGGAACTGGTAGGTGACAAGTAAAAGGAGACGAGATGCCGAGGATAGTAACTGCTCGTTACAGGTGCGTCTATCCGCCAGAAACATGGTCGATTTCATCAGCAAGAAGGGATTGAACAATGGCGATCTTCGGTGGCCGATTCAGGTTCGTTCTCTTTTTTGAACAGTAGTTGGTATTATAATATCACGTTCAAAATAAAACTCACGTTACGCTCCTGAACACACATTTGGCTGGGAGAGAGCATGCCAAAGCGAGTGCCGAGGTATTGAAAGGGAGTCACAAACGTCTATTTCATGAACATATCGCATTAAAATGTTCATATTTTAGGTGTTCGTATCCAATATCGTCAACGAATTTCTGTTCGGCTTTCAATTTCCTTTCGACGACTGCAGCGAATTAATGGATTTCGTGCACGGATTCAATGATGCCATCGAAAAGATCGCAAAGTCAGAACCGTTTTCTTCGATTTCATTTGTAAATGGTTCCTATCCCCGTAAAAAAAATCGCACAGCGAACTTAGCATTGCACTCAACATAAGCAAGTAACTCAGCGGATTTCTCCTTTATAAATAATTTTTTTTTAAATAGATAAAATCCATTTCCAGTTCGAAGATCGTGATGATCACAGTGATGATGCCGTGGCTGCGTCACGTTCCCTTCATTCGATCCTCCTTCCTCAAAGTCCAGTCCTCATTGCTCGAGGTTCGCCGATGTTTCTTTAAAACTTTATTTTGCAATGATATTTCAACAACACTTGTTTCCTGTGTTCTCCATTTTTCTTATCTTTCCGCCGCAATTTTTTTTACATTTTCGCTAGATTTGCTTGAATTTGGAGATCTTCTTTCAACAATTTTTTTTCAGAACACTGCCTACATCAGCAAGCAAGCAAAGGCCGTCAAATACGATCCCAATGAGGAGCCGACCTGCTTCGTCCAGGCCTTCCACAAAAAGGGCAAGGATCAGAGGTATTTACACTCGAATATTGGAAAATGACAGGAACGAAACGTTTCGACTCAATTTCAGAGCACTACTCTTTTTCGTTATTAATCTTCCTTTGTTCTCGAACAAAGGCTATTCGTAGTGGTCAGCACTAGTATTGAACCATCAACGATATCGTTGCAATAACTATATTCCGACGGAGCCACTCAAGAAAAATGTTGCCGATCATGGTTGAAAAAAGATCATAATTGCAGATTCGAGCAGCTTCTCGCTTGTTGTCTGGATATTTTCACTGCTGGACAAGAGACGACGACGAGCACGTTGAGATGGGCGATGCTCTTCCTCGCGGCGCATCCCGAAGCACAGGTTCATTTGATAGTAATATAGTCATATTTGTGAGAGTCACGAGGAACGCATCAATAACATAAATTAACATAATTACACGAATCATCAATGGACAGCAAACTGCTCGCTCGTGGAAACTGCTAATACATCTTTGAAATATGATATGTATATGATATTTCCATTCAGAAATGCTCAGTAAAATTGTGGTAAAATGATGTTCGAAATGCTCTCTGAATAATTCACGATAGCTATGTGTGAGTAATTTGCGTATTTCAGGAGAAGCTGCGCACTGAAATACACGAGAAGATTGGCAAGGATCGCATAGCCGCGATGAGCGACAAGGTACAATCGTTTAGTATCACTGATTCACTCAACAACAAAAACTGAAGGAAAACGTATCCCCAGAGGCATTGTCGTGTTATTTATCATAGAATAAAATTCACCACCGTAATTGTTTTGTGTTCTTTTTAAATTTGCCTTTTTCATAACTTGATTTGTAAAAAAAATATTTCAGGCTAACATGCCGTACACAAGCGCGACGATCAACGAAATTCAGAGATGCGGAAATATCGTTGCAGTCAATCCCGTCCTCTACCACAGGACCACTGTCGAAACGAGAATCGGAGTGCGTAATCCTTTTTTTTCAATTTTAAATGCGTTCATTTTGAAATCCTTTTCTTCAGTCTGATGCATCGCTCAAGTTTCTAAATAATTGACCCTATCGCATATTTCTCCCCAAAACATTCCTTATTTATAGGGCTTTATCGTGCCGGCGAACACGATGGTAAATGGCGACCTGCACCAAATGATGCAAACGGACCCTCTATTCGAGCAACCCGAGCGATTCTGGCCCGAGAGATATCTGGCCGAGGACGGAGTCACGCTTAGAAAGGTTCGCTTTCTTTTATTTATATTTTTTTCAAAATAATTTTGAAAATAGGGCAAACCGTGTTCACTAAGAAGTTATGTGTGTATGTAAGGCTCACGTTTCGTCATACTCCAGTTGGATTGGCTATAGTTTCTGAACCAAAGTTATGTTCGTCTAGGAATTAGTGGAGCGAACTATTCCTTTCGGCATCGGCAAACGTCAGTGTGCTGGGGAGGGACTGGCAAGGGCGGAATTGTTCATCGGACTTGTATCCCTCGTTCAGGTCAGCTGCACACATTATCATTTTAAAAGTGTAGTACTGGACGCGCCATTTACCTTAAACAAGTAAAACTACAATCAGTCTTCCTCTTCAGCACTTCCGTATTTCTCCACTTCCGGGAGCGAAGATAGATCTCGAGCCAATCTACACGAGCTTCCATTTCCCGAAACCGCAAAACTTCCGACTCGAACGCGTTTGATGATAGTGTCTAGCGAAAGAACTCCTGTGTAGCTTTTACTCATAACCGGGTTTCTTATTGTGCGATAAACAATAATTATTTATGTGCAGTTGTATCTCGTTTTTCTCGGGCCTACTCCTTTTGTGTTGCTGCAGTATTATCTTTTCAGCCCAAGATTGATTGAAGCACATACATTGAGGAACTCTCACTTGTAGCTATTTCCATGCTAAAATTAAACACCTGAGGCATCACATATTTATCGCCATCTCTCCTAGCCTCCGGAAATAAGACGAAGTTGTACAGTGTCAAGTGTCTAATCGCGAAAAAAAATTCAAATACGATGAAACAAAATGGAGTGCCATTTCACAGATCGGGCAAAGACAAATAGTTCGAGGTCAGATTTGAATGAGCGATTTGGAGGGATTGAAGGAGGAAGTAAAGTGCCTTTATTCCTCAAGTGAAAGTGACCACTTTCCTCAAACAGAAAAATATGTATACATGTCATGGACGAGGAGGGGATATCAAAATGTATTCGCTTGCATTCATTTTTATGGATGCTCTCCTCGTCCATGCATGTGTTAAACGGAATACATATTTTTCTGTGTGCTCTTTCCTCTCTGGACTGTAATCAACAATGTTATCCGCAGTTTACACAAATTATCAGGTATGTTCGTCTGATCGCGACGGCAACTACTGTATTCTCATCTGCACAACTCTCTTTACATGCTCCAATACTGGTAAAGTGGTTGCGATAACCATACAAAGAACTTTAATGTGTGACATACCGTATTATAGGTCAAAGCCAGTCGCATTATACAGTTACCTTGGACAGCGAATTTCTAAAAAAATGAGTTTCTGCTGGGCACGTGCAATGTGAGATGAAACACATAGATGTTAATCGGGGTGTCGACCAACGAGACGAAGTGGAGAGAGATAAGAAGATGGTAGAAGTGAAAGGACGATTTCGAGGGAGTGTACAAGGAAATAGAGTGCACGGAACCAGACGAATACAAGAGCGACAACTATCTTCCTCCACTTGTTTTCCTCTTCACCCTGGAAAAAAATGTCTACGGAACCGGGTGTTTCGTCTCCCAAAACGTGCATGATCTGCGCCATGCAAATCTCTGCCACCCACTACGGAATCGACGCTTGCCGGTAAGTCGCTGATTGCACGAATTTCGAAAAAAACGCATGCATGCTGGTTCTTATTTATTCACGAATTTTGGACTACTTTATCTATTTAAAGCACTCTTACAGCGCTTGTGCAACGTTCTTCAAGCGAGCCAAACTCGCGGGAAAGACGTTTTCATGTAGGCAAAGCAACGGAAAGTGTGTGATAGTGAAAGGTAAGTAAGTGCTTTTTGTTGTTCTCTAGAGTTGACACGGCCGGAGAAAGGAGTTGCCTGCTCCTTCCGGAAAGTCATTTTTGTTCAAAAAATCATTACGGCTTTCAAATGCTCACCTCCAGTTTTCTGCACTTTGGGATGTTTCGTACTCAACTTGTCGTTCTGTGTAGCCTCCATCAGAATCAGCATCACAATTTTGCAACATCTCCTTTAGGAGTGCAAGCTGAAGATTTCCGTGTCTCTGGTCTTGTTTCCAATCTTCATCTTGTCCTTTTGCTCCCCGGAAACGCTCTGCGGAGTTTTCCCCGGAACAAGAGGAACAAGATGAGGCACACGGAATTATTTAGAATACACGGGGAAGGAGAATAACGGACTTCACCTCGCACACTCTCTAACCGGCCTGACCGAAGAGATATTCACAGAAATAAATAAACTCCAGTTCTAGCGAAGCAATACCTACAATAAACATGATTTTCAGAGAAGCAGTGGATGTGTCGTAAATGCCGCTACGATCGCTGTGTCGCAGCGGGGATGTTGTTTGAGCCGAAAGCGACCATGGACGTAACTGAGGATGTCATCGGCTTTTCCGAGGTGGGCATACACATAAAAATTGGTCCATGTGACTCCAACATCAACAATGGATGGCTCATAGGAAACAACGCCAGCATTGGATGTAATCCTGCCTTCGCCTTCACTGCAAACGGAGAAGTCTATACTAGAGCGAGTCGGCCGTGGCTACAAGTGAGCATGACTCTCATAAACACCACCACTGATAATTGCATTGTGCGATTTGAGAAGGGTCGTAATCCGAGATAAAGTCAATACGATCAGGACACTAAATGAACGTGCCCCTGCAACTGAAAGGCAGTAGAACTGAGAAAAGTTTCACTAACAAGCAAGCGAGCTTGTTCACTTCGTGTCCCGATTCCCGAGTGATGTTTTATGGTTGAATTAGTTTCATTCTTCCCTTTCAGTGTCTTGATCGATCGTCGCAGTCGCAGAGAGTTACAGCTGCTACAAGGACATTGTCGATGCGAGTTTGCGCCTCATCCGACCAAGGTACGGGCATGAATAGAATTGATTGTCGTATGAGGAGAGTGAGGAAAACTTCTAATTTTATGTATGATACAGATGTGGGGAACAATTATTGTCCCTTCGAATGAAAGGGTAAAACACTTGCTGATTAGATTTGTATGTTATTATATTTTTGTGATTACTATATATTAGAAAATGCTAACGTCTGTCTGTGTGTCTGTCTGTCTGTTTTTTTTGTCCAGGTGTCCGTCCAGATTTTTCTCATTTTCCTTATATTTCGCTTCAAAATTTGCGCCAAAAATCTTCTCAGAACCTTTTGCATATGATAATAGACCAGAATTGCTTTAAAATTTTACAAAACTTAAATCACCAAATCCATGGCCAAGTGGTTAAAGCGCCTGACATTCAAATCCGACCGACGCAGGTTCGACCCCCGCCGCGGGCAAACCTTTTGCCGCATTTTTCGCAAGTGCCGCAAATGCTCCTGGCACGTTTCTAAGTACCGTGAAACACGTTTTCACCAGTTTTAACCGCGTGACGGAAATTTTCGTGTTTTCGCTATAAATCGCTTCAAACTCAATCAATCTTCTCAGATCCTTTTGCATATGATAACCGACCAGAATACCTTTCAAATTTTACAAAATATAATTAACCAAATCCATAGCCAAGTGGGTTACGAGCCAAACTTTGAATCCGAGGCCCCCAGGTTCGACCCCCGCCGCGGGCAAACCTTTTGCCGCATTTTTCGCAAGTGCCAGAAACCGTCCTTACCCGTTTTTGAGTATCGTGAAACACGTTTTCACGTTGAAAAATCGAAATTTTCGAACTTTCTCCAAACGCACCGGTGAGTGTCGGGGATCACAGGAAAAGTGTTTTGCGATGTCAGAAACGTGTCAGAACGTGTTCTAACGCGTTTTAACATGAAAAATCGAAAAATTCAAAAAGTTCCCAAATGATTCAGAGAGCGTAGGGGTTCGCAGGAAAAGTGTTTTGCGATGTTCGAAACGTGTCTGAACGTGTTCTAACATGTTTTAACGTGAAAAATCGAAAATTTTGAAAAGTTCCAAAATGATTCAGAGGGCGTAGGGAATCACGGGAAACATCTCTGAAAACACACTGTATCCTGCGTTTCCGTTGTGAAAGGCTCGTAAGGCTGAGAGCGATCGAAAAAAGTTGCCACGGAGCCACGAAGTGGCGTAGTGGCAACTTTTTTCGATCGCTCTCAGCCTCACGAGCCTTTTGCAACGGAATAAGCCAGTACTCTTTGTAGCGATTAACATTCCCTAGCATACTGCGAGCTTTAATGTAGCCCGGAGCCGGCTTCCGAGCTCCCCCCTGGACCGAACCTGGATCCGGCTACAGGGCACCCCCTGGACCGTACCTGGAGCCACCTATCGAGCTCCCCCTGGACCGAACCCGCACCCAGAACTACGCATAGAGCGTAGTGTACGCATAGAGCGTAGTGTACGCATAGAGCGTAGTGCATTTAACCTCAATACAACCCCGCTAGTTTCCTCGACCCAAGTCAAACCAAACATAGAGAAATGATCACGATTGTCTATAAATATTTCAATTTTTTTTTGTTGTTGTTATTTTGGCGTTTTCAGACAATTTACTTGGACAACTACGCGGCGTCAAAACTAATATTCAATGTTACCATGAGCGAAGTCCAATCATATTACGAGTCTACATTCCCGTCCCTTAAAAGACTGAGCGTCGAAGAGCAGGTCAGAGCAATAATCACTCAATAACCCTCATCTCAACATCGGGTCTTGGAAATGTCTTGGAAATGAAAATGCCCATATTTGCATGAATGTGATATGGTCTCCTTACAGAATATTCTCTCCAAAAGTTATATTCCTAAATTCTGCCTAATCGAAAACTTCTACCGCACCAGGAAAATATGGGGACACTACAACCGATTGTGAGTGCATCGATTCCACTGCTCGATATCTATACCACATTTATGCGTGGGCGTTGGGCGAGCTTGCCCGCCAGCGTTAGCTATTTCAATATTCAGCGTGTTGTCGAGAAGTGATCTATCTGTTCAGCTTGATGGTATCGATAGAGAGCTGCGTCGATTTCACGAGTCCCGAAGAGTGGTTGGACGAGGGAATGGGAGGGACGAACAGACAGGAACTCGTCAGGTATTGTGAATTGACGAGAGCTCTTACAGTTTGCTCATTCGAAATCAAATCATATTCTTAAGTAACAGCGAAATACTACGAAATGTAAAGGATATCCGAATTGGTATAACTGTCTTTGCAGTTGCCTGCAATCTCAATATCAAGCTCATCTGGAGATCTTAGTGCCCATTATGATCAAAGCGCAAATTACGTTAAAGGAATTCCACGCGATGGTTGCGCTCGTTCTCTATGGTAAGCATCTCTGTGCACTTGGGAACTCCAAGTCGGCGACAGAACATTTTGGAACTACCTTTTAGGAACCCTCAACATTTGTTTGGGATACGGATACGTTTCAGAATATTTATCAACTTTTGCAATTTCAGGTTCCTAAACGGTAGTTTTAACTTTTTAAAAAAAACTTACTATCACGGCTGTACTAGAGTGCGAAATGTTAGACCACTGTCTCTTCATTTCATACACTCTCCAGACCGGTCGATAGACGAGAGAGTGTGCGAAATGAAGAGGGCGTGGTCTCACATTTCGCAGTCTAGGCTGTACCCATTGTGCATATACTCGGCTGGCACATTTCAGATTCGTCCATCAATCTCTCCGAGCCAGCTCTATTGATATTTGATGCTATTCGCGCCGAGGTGTACAAGGATCTGCAACGATACTACAAGGATGAGATCGGGTTGAGTGATTTCTCCACGAGACTCGGCAATCTGACCTCACTCAAACACGCCATTCGAGTGAGTGCATCTGGTCCTCATTAGAGAACGTCGGCTGGACATTCTCCCTTCTAGTACACTGAGACATAGCTCTAGACTCGCTGATCGTCGGACTAGCAGCAAGTGTACGCCTTCTTGTGGCCACCCACTAGTCGACGGATTGCTACCACGTTCCACAGCCAAATACTGATTGTCCGAAAAATCGACCACTAGTCCGGCAATCGCCGAAATTTGTTGATGTCTGTGGAATGCATTCACCGAATCGGTGCTAGCAGCTTAGACAGAATCGGACATCTAAAAAATGAATAATTAATCCAACGCTCTTCAGGAATGCGTGTGTATTAGTCAAGAATTCTTCCGACTGCATGAATCATTATTCGATCTCTACTCTACCGAAGAAAAGATAAAGAAACTGTTCATTTGATGAAAAAATTTTTAAAAAAGAAAAAATATCCCTTAAAATTGAGGAAGTGGCGCAAAAGGCCAATAAATACCGATCTAGATTCACTTTCAACTGTTTGCAACCATGTTTCGCTGCACCGTAAACCTATTATTATGCTCTGTTTGTCTGCTCGGGCACTAATAAATGCTTGCGGCATAATTGCGCTCAATTACTCTCCTTTCAACATTCTTCATTCTTCATTCTTCATTCTGTGCCTCGTGACGGGCGGTCGACAGTCTCCCCGCTCCTCTCCCTCCTCAGTTTGGAGAATCCTTGCCAGTCAGCTTGGGCAACCCGGCAAGTATATCGCCCACCTGGTACCACTTCGAGAAGAGGACCCGGATCGCCTACATCTAATTCAAGTCGCCAACTTTCAAGAAAGGCCCAGTCGACGAGACTACGACGTGAGTTCCCACTTAGGTTGATACACGCTAGTCAGGACGTCACTGGTTGCCGGAAGATCTACTTCTACGCTCAATGTCAATAGTCCAAGATCGACACTCCAATTGACCAAAGAAGCCAAGCAAGATCCATTCCCTTGACCAAGTTGCCTCGAATTTGAAGATCCCGACCTCCTCTGCCCCCGAATGATACCTCCTGCAGGCCCTTGCCTTGATGTCAGGATAAATATGTATGTATGTATGTACTCTCCTTTCGTATCTCTGCAAGAACTACTAATAGTACGTACTTTCAAGGAAGTAACGGCGCCGTGTTCTCGATGTTGGATGTTAGAACACGGACTTTTTTCTTTCTCTCTCTCTTTCTCTCTTTTTTTCTTTCTCTCTCTCTTTCTCTCTTTTTTTCTTTCTGTCTCTCTTTCTCTCTTTTTTTCTTTCTCTCTCTCGTTATCTCTCTCAGTCAAGAGACTGTCCTTCTCCCAATCACATTCTTGATCGCTCGTGATCGTTTTTCTTGCTAAAAAGATAAAATCGCTTTCTCCGACGTCTCCTCTTATCTCTCTAGTCGGAAAACTCGTCATGTATACATTGTGACGCAAGCCCGTACCAATATCTTCCGATTACTCATAGCTCTCGATTCTTTCCCAACTTAATGGCGTTCCTTCGTTGTTTCACTGCTCATTCGTTTTGAATCTATGAACTTTGCATTCGGCCAGTTTGGCAAACTACCGGGAAGTCGGATAGTATTCGTCCCTCAACGAAGATATTTCGCTTTTATCCTCCCTCTACCCCCTCTCTCTCTCTCTCTCTCCCTCAATCAATCGCTCAAAGTGCATCGAAACAGCCAGAGCGCGACGAGAAAGTGAGCGTGCCCTCACAAGAGTGTAGGGAGGAAAAGGGAGAAGAGGGGGTAAAGTATACGGGAGAGCAAATAGGGAAAGAGAGTCCGCTTGGGAAGGTTAAAGAAGGAGAGACAGATAGAATGAGAGAGGGGAGAAGAGAGAGGTCAGATGTGAATGGACGATTTCGCCAGAGATGGAGAGATCAAAAGTGCGCCTGGTCTCTCACTCTCTCCCTCTAGCTTCTCTGGCCTCTCTCCCACTCTCCCGCTCTCTCTCTCTTCCACGTGAGGGGGAGTAAGACAGAGAGCATGAGAGCAGCGGCCTCTCTTTCTCTTCTATCCCTTCTCCCTCTCCCTCTCGCTCATTTGTTCCTGCTTTCTCAGCATTTCAGAATGGTCGAGGGCTCGGGCGTTTCCTCCCTCAAATCATGTCTCATCTGCGCCACGCCAGTAACTGTTCCCCACTACGGAATCGACTCCTGCCGGTTAGTCCTTCTTCTTCCCCCTTTATACACAGATTGCATCTAGCTCCCCCTCCCTGACCAACGAACCAACAAGAGCTCAACTATTGTCTAGCCTTCGCTATTCCTTTTGGCTCGGTCTTTGGATATTCATACGTACTCACGGAAAGGAAACTTGTCTCTATTTAACCTAACTCCTTTCTCTCTCACATAGAGCAATGATCTCGTTCATTCCTCCCTCTCCTCGACCTACTAATCTTCCCATCTTTCAGCGCGTGTGCTTCCTTCTTCAAACGAGCCAAACTCTCGGGCAAGACCTTTGTTTGTCGCCAAGGCGACAATGACTGTGCGATAGTGAAAGGTGATCCTTTCATCTTTAATCTCCAACACGTCCAATTGGACGATATGAGGTCTAAACGGTGTAGCGGAATCTTCGGCTCCGAAACGAGCACTTTTTATGATGGCTGAATCAGGCACTCGTTGCTGCCCTTCTTCTCTCCCAAGCACTAACTGTTATCACGATTGCACTTTTTGTGATATCACATTGCCCGCGACATATTTGTATTTGCTACCAAGTCCGCACCAATCACAATTAGGCATGAAGAAAGAGAGAATGTAGTTCGGGGAAACGAAAGTCATATTCTCCGACTACTTTCAGATGAGCGGTTCATGTGTCGCCGCTGTCGCTATGACCGCTGCGTTGCTGCGGGCATGGTATACGACAAGAAACACAAGAAGGACAACGGCATGCACACTGCGCAGGTTAATGTTGACTATTGCTATTTTTTTCTCTCAAAAAATATCACGTCTGTCATTAATGTAAGGTGAAATTGTGGTTCAAGTTGTGATCATTCTTTTCGGA
This sequence comes from Pristionchus fissidentatus, assembly GCA_036245785.1. Lineage (NCBI taxonomy): Eukaryota > Metazoa > Nematoda > Chromadorea > Rhabditida > Neodiplogasteridae > Pristionchus > Pristionchus fissidentatus. The sequence goes on from BTSY01000004.1 coordinate 11,232,145, forward strand.
TTATTTCGGGTTTTAGTTGGGGTACAGGAATGATGTTCACCGATGTTGCTGGGATGTTCAATGATATTGCTGGATGACTAGATTGTTTTTGTGTTAACGTTTTGCACCAACGCAACCAATGATTCGCAGAGCTCATCACCAGACTCTGATGACATGAAACCGTCGACTTCCCGCGAACCCGAGGAGGAGCCCATCCTGAAACGAATCGGCAGGCAATTCAAGTGAGCGATTCAAGTTGGTCTTCGGGCTAGATGTAATCTGTGAATTGGCCTCCAAATTGCGCTTCGGCTAACATGACGATAAATGAATGAAAAATGAAAGTGCTGCAGAAAACTATTTTTTTTGGAAAAAATCATTTTTCAGTTTTTTATATCTCATTTTCAGCGCTTCGGTCGATCGCCGTCGCAAGCAGGAGCTGCAGCTTCTGCACGATCGATTCCACCTCAAATTCGCACCCCATCCGACCCAGGTGAGTCGACTCAATTCAATTCATTTATCTCAACGGCTCAAAATATTTAAAAAAAAATTTTGTGGGAGCACAGCGATAGGTAGTCGTTTACTGTGCAATGAAGCTAATCTCGCATCCGTCGTGAGTCATTCGGCGAACTACCAATCTGTCTCACTCAAATCTCCGTTATTTTCAATGCCCATTGACTGAACAAGCGTGTGCGTTACGTTGCACAATCGCAGTTGTTAGTGTGTAGATAGCTCATTCTTAGTGAGTGATCGGCAACTCTGATCGCCACACTATACGATACGACACGTGGAGCGCAGACATCGCTGTCCACTCCGCAGCTGTGAACAATAGACACACACCCCCTCATTCCAACGCCGCAACACCTTTCAAAAGCTAAAATAGAGCATTCTTCAGCAAATCTACTGGGGCAACTACGAGACGTCAGTGCAACTCTTCCATATCACATTGCACGAAGCTCGAGAATTTTACGAAAAAGCATTTCCAGCGCTCACCAAATTGAGTGTCGAAGAGCAGGTGAGACTGACTATACAGGTGTGCTCATCTGTTCGCTCTGAGGAGTGACTCTGAATAAATTATGTGTTCATCATTGCAGAACCGTCTTATGAAAAGTTATATTCCAAAGTTTAATATCATCGATAATATGCACCGCTCTCGGAAGGTGTGGGGAGAGATTAAGCGATTGTAAGTGTTTTTGATTATCTCTTTTCGTTCGACGCTTCTGCACGTCATTGTTTGCGAAACTTAGCTTTGAAACTTAGCAAAAAAGCTTATTAAACATGTTTTTCAGTGTAATGACTTCGGTTGTGACCACCGTCGAATTCACGCGGCCCGATTTATGGTTGGGAGAGGAGCAAGGAGGAAAGAACAGGCAGGCACTTGTAAGGTGAGTAAATTTGTTCGCAGAAAATAAGCCTGGATCAGAAAGAGGTAGCGTATGGCTCATTGGAATTGAGCTGAATGCTCGAACAAGGCATTCTTGCAGTTGCCTCCACGCTCAGAATCAGATGCAGCTCGACCACGTGATGCCCATGTATGTTCGGGCGCAGATTACGAACAAGGAGTTCTACGCTGTGCTAGCACTCATGCTCTGCGATGTTGGTGAGCAAATCTTCAACTCATCGCATACCCGATGCATTACAAGATCGCAGTGCTACATGAACAAGTCATGAACGTGGTCATATGCATTTCTTGCTTCGTTCATAATGATGTCAGAGCAATTCCGTTTCCAGATCTTGAGAAATAGTGAGACTTTTTTTCCTATTTGTTTATATTTCAGATCCCTCCGTAGAGATGTCTGATTACGCTCTATCGCTCCTTGACGAAATTCGGTTAGACGTTTTCGAGGACCTTCAACGATATTACAAAAATGAAATGGGATTGTACGACTACTCGACGAGACTCGGCCATCTTATCTCACTTTGCCATGTCATTCAAGTTAGTTAATTATTTGTATTTATCGATTTTTTTGTTGTAAACATGCTGGAAGACAACGGGTGTAGGTACTAAAATCACGAAATTTCAGGAGTGTCTTTCTCTCACCATCGAATTTCTGAGGTTCGAGGATACAATGTTTGATTTGCTCGATACACACGAAAAGATAAAAGAATTATTACTGTGATTCAGATATCTGATACTTGCATGGCAGTTGGGGACACGATAGTAACTAACAGAGAACAAAAGAATACAGTAGACAAATAACAAGGTGAATTCTAATGTAAATCTAAGCTGTCTCTCTGAAAGATGGTGCAGGTTCCGACGGAAAATGTCATTGTGTTAACAGTGTTCGCGTCTAGCCGTCGTCAAGTAAGAGAAACTGACTGCACGTGTCGATTTTGTTGAGAATGAATGAAGTCTATAGTTCAAAAAGTGTTTCTTTCTCTAACTAGATATGATGACCAGTCAACGACACTATTCCCTACATTAGTTATTACTGACACAAACATCTTTGATGGATTGCGTTACAGAACAAAATCGCCGGTGATGTGTTCACTAATCTGATGGAATAGCATACAAAAATGAATGAGAGAATGAAAAAAACGATAAAAGCCGGACGTTTCATCGAATGGAATGGATCTTATTAGAGTGCGAAATGTGAGACCACGGTCTCTTCATTTCACACATTCTCTCGTGTATCGACCGGTCTAGAGAGTGTGCAAAATGAAGAGGCCGTAGTCTCATATTTCGCACTCTAGATCTTATGCCTACCGGAGAGACATCTTTCATCACTCGCTTTCCACTGAGTTCGTGCCATACAGCAAAGTTTCTGCTGGGATCAACCGATTATCAGATGCCGGAGACCACTGGTTAGACGACAGCTTTCGGGACTTCCTTTCCTCCAGCTGCCCAGGCTTCGACGGCACGAACCTGCTACATGATCTAGTGCAGAAAGGAGAACATCTTGCTGAAGGTGCGAACGAAACGAAATTAATCCAGTGTCGTCTGAATGGACCAAATGGAACGAGAGCGACCAATGGAACCGATCATAGAGAAAGAAAGTGCGAGAGAGAGAGAGAGAGAGCAGTTAGAGGTTGCGAATACCCTATTTAGGCGGAGCGAGTGTAGCGAATGGGGCGAGATCAATAGGGCGTCTCTCTCGCACACGAGAGATGGAGAGAACGAGAGAGTCACCACGCACCTCTCCCAGCAGTACGTCCCATCACTTCTCTCTCTATCTACCTCTCTCTCCCTTCCTATCTCTCTCCCTTTTCCACATCATCCCCCATTGAGAAACGGGCGATTGGGCGATGAAATCGTGCCTTATATGTACGACATCCATCTCTGTCCCTCACTATGGAATCGACGCCTGCAGGTTAGTTTTTTTTAAATAAAAATAATTAGCTCAAAAGTTGCTGGTATTGTACCTCTTATACATCTTGAACTTGATTTAGTACCTCCAAAAGATTTCAAAATTGTTCAAGGGGGGCAACATCAAATGTTATTAGGACTAATGCGTACACAACATAATCGACCTTGAGATGTTTCTGTTTTTGCACCTAGATTGTTTCTATTGTACGAGGGTACATGCGCGTTTCCGACATCCTAGAGGCACACGACATCCTAGAGCTATTGATTTATTAAGTGCACACTACTCAAATCATTTGGCGACTGTATTCGCTGAATTATTGGCACTGTAGTGCCATCAATTGGTGAAATATTTTTCCAGGGCGTGTGCTGAATTTTTCAAGCGAGCCAAACTCTCGGGAAAGAAGTTTGTGTGCCGGCAGGGCGACAAGAAATGTGCTATAGTCAAAGGTGATTCTCTGCTCGTGTTTCATTGATCGCGAGCTTTCTCATATCTCGAGATTTCAGCATTTTGTGCTAAACAAAGCCCTAAGGGAGCGAAACAGCCATATCTATAGCAGCATACTTTCAAACACTATTACTTGTAGTTCTCATACAAAGAGCTCGAGATATTAACAATATAGTTCAATTATATATTTACTCAGATGAACGGTATACGTGTCGCCTTTGCCGCTACGACCGATGCGTCGCAAACGGAATGTTGTACGAAAAGGGTCCGGAGGACAGCGTCATCGAACAATTGATAGTATGTTTATTTTTTTAATGAGACGAGCGCTTCTACAAATGAAAGTTCATCTGTTTGTTCCATTGTATTCTCGTTTCGTTATTGGCATACTCCTTTTCGTTTGAATGCAATATACTCTTGAAGTTGTATTCTTTTTGCACATGATTTGGTGTATGACAATAGTAGAGACGGGTAGATCAGTCGGTTCTATCCAGACGTTTCGTCTAATCTGTACAATTGATTCGCAGCCTAACGATCCTAACGATGAGGAGATGATGCCATCGACTTCTCAAGAACCAGAGGAATCCATTCTACAGAGGATAGGACGAGAGTTCAAGTGAGGGTTGATACATTGTTTTATGAACAGAACAATCATTATGAAAATTGTAACACATCCAAGAGGAGGTTTCTGCATAGTATGAAGGGCTCGGCCACAATATGTTTTCAAATTGTTGTAATAATGGTTTCTTCAACTCTCTTATTTTGTGTTGCGTTTGTGCCTACTAGCAATGACTGATTAGGCTTATCAATCTGTGAGCGTTGGAGTACTGCGAGTGATGCGCGCGACGATAGATTAGATTCATCTAATACCCAGAGCCGGATGTTCTACCTTGTGTGCACTTTACTGCCCGATTTCTCATTTGGTTCAAAAGCTACATCTGAAAGTAAAAATATGGCGATACGTGAAACTGCGTATTAGAGGTAGACGTCTACAATGTGTAAAACCTACATCTATCTAATCTAATTTTTTTTCCAGTGCCTCCGTAGATCGCCGTCATGCGCAGGAAATACGGCACCTCCAAGATCGGCCACACATCAAATTCGCGCAACATCCGACTCAGGTGATTACTACGAATCCACACTCAGAAAAAGGTCACCAGTATCAGGGCACAAAGTGAACTTTTTTACTTGTTGTTTACCAATAAGTGAATCGTCTCTTATTTCTAGGGACTTTCGCTTAGAGGTAAGTGAAGTTGTTCACGTGGTGTCCTGATCCAAGTGACTTTCTCCCAGAGCACCACGCCACAATATGAAACTACAAATGACAAAAGGGAAATTGTGCGGCACAATCGAAGCACCGCTCTTGTCAGAGTTTTGGTTACATTTTTTACGGCAAGAGATTTCAAACTTCTCTGCAGAAGCTCTACTGGGCCACCTTCTCGAGTTCGCTGGAGCTCTTTGAGGCGACGTTGAGCGAAATGCGGTCATTTTACGAGCAAGCGTTCCCGGAAATCACCAGATTGAGTGTGAAAGAACAGGTGGGATATTTATTCAGTACTACAGCTTACTAATCAGCAGAGACACAACGAAACTTGTTCATTTTCTTCATGTGATATGTGAAACTATTACATTTCAGGATGCTCTCACGAGAAATTGTATCCCGAAATTTGGCATTATCGACAACGCCTACCGAACGCGGAAGATGTGGGGAGAGATTAAAGATTTGTGAGTATTTATAAACTGTCTCTCTAGTAGTACTTTGAAATGTTGATTTTTAATGGTAATGCGATTAATCGGACACTATTAAAAATAACGTTCGAATAACATTTCAAGACGTATGAGCGAGCAATAAACTTTTTCAGAGTGATGTGCTCTGTATTGGGCATCGTCGACTTCACTCGGCCCGATTTGTGGATAGGCGAAGAGCGAGGAGGAAACAATAGGCAGTCCCTAATAGGGTGAGCAGTATTTTCCCTGAAAATACGATTCCGCTTGATTGGAACTAGTACGAAAGCACGCCTGAGAAAAAGCACGTTTTATATGTATCTTCTTAAAATATTGCAATCTGTTAAATGACTTCTCGACTTATTCTCCGTTCTCAGCTTATTCTCTTTCTCGTCTTAAGCCGATAGGTACTGTGGTCGATAAAGAGTTCGGAGTTAACATACACGAACTATAATTTCAGTTGCATCCAAACTCAGAACAAAATGCAATTGGACTTTATCAATCCAATGATGGTTCGAGCCCATATTACGGACAAGGAGTTCTACGCCGTCCTCGCCCTCGTGCTCTGCGATATTGGTATGATTATTTATCTTTTACTGTTCCGCCGGGGCCCACCGGTAAGGCAGATTACTGTAGAGGACTACGCATCCCTTGCTGCTCAGACTTATGGGGCACGTTACCTTACGATATAGTTTTACCTTTCACCGTTATGATGGCGTCAGCGTTTATCCATGTACTGCGACGTGCTCTTCATATTACATCTCCACCGACTGATCAAAAAAGTGTGTGAAATAATGAGTGCATTGATGTACAGGATTCTTCTCAACTTGAAGGTCGTACGACTGAAAATGAAATAGAATGTTGCAGAGCCCTCGTTGGACGTTTCCGATGAAACGGTCGCAGTGACTGATGCCATTCGGGCCCGCGTGTACAAGGATCTCCATCGATATTACACGGAGGAAATGGGATTGAGCGATTTCTCGACGAGACTCGGAAATCTCGTCTCACTCAATCATGCCATTCAAGTGAGTTTATTTTGCATTTCAAATACAGTAAATATGCAGCGGCAAAAGCACGGAATAATGATCCTAGAACCTCACATGGTAGATTATGAAAACGGGGCGTGGCGCATTCATTCTCGGCGAAAGAAAGAGCGTTTGTGACTAATCGTAAAGAGAAGCTATCAATGAAGGTAGCGCTATCGTACAGATAGAGAATAGTTTGTAGAAAGGATAAGGAAAGAAAATAATAAGCAGTTTCATTCCGATCTTCTATTTTTTTTGCTAAAAAAGTTCACAAAACATTTAGCAAGAGGCCTAATTGGATCAATGAATCTATTTTTCGTTCAGGAGTGCATGTCGGCCAGCATAATCTTCATGCGACTGCAGGAATCGTTATTCGATCTCTATTCCTCCGGGGAAAAGATAAAGGAATTGATATTCTGATACGGCATTGTGTGAAAGTACATTGTAGTGGAAGCATTGTCAAAAAACTCAACTATAGTAGTCTTATAAGACAGACCAATTCGTGTTCTACTCCTGATAATCGCATGTCAAATAGAACAAGTATATCTGGAGCTATTGTACGTTATTATGAGAATAACGTGTCAGTAGACAATTCACGTCGCTTGCAGACACTCAAAAGGCAACAGTAATGACCGTGCGAGGGTGTGGTGCATGTAACGACAACATCAGAGAGAGAGAGAGAGACCGTTTGTGCATACTGAGAGTCCAACAATGAGAGTGGTTCGATGAGCGCTATCTCTCTCTCTCGAGCCGATGCTGAACAGAGAGAGACGAAGAGAGATGGTGCGAGAGAGCGAAAGATATTGCGCTTCTCTCTCTCTCTCTCTCTCTCTCTCTCGCTCCCTCTCCTCCATGTGAGTGCGAGAGTGACGAGTGTGTCTGCTCTCAATAGGAAACCTCCCTCGCTTTCTCTCTCTCTCTCCCTCTCTCTCTCTCCTCTCAGTCTTCTCAGTCCTCAAAATGACCGTGGAAGTGGTCGTTTCCTCCCTCCGAACTTGTCTCATCTGCACTACACCAGTGACCATTCCACACTATGGAATCGAAGCTTGCCGGTTAGTCGAGTATACTCATTTGCTAATCCACATTAAAATTGTGAAAACTGATAAATTTGTAATAATCAATGGCCTAATTTAGTAAAGTCTTCTTTATTTCCGATTAATGTCCATTCCAGCGCCTGCGCCTCCTTCTTCAAGCGCGCCAAACTCACAGGAAAGAAGTTTGTGTGTCGTCAAGGCGACCGGAACTGTAAGATAGTCAAAGGTGAGTCGTTTGCATTGATAAATGATGTTATTGCCACGACAGGGATGCAGTCTATACCATTTTACGGTGTATATATTATCAGTAGCTGATTTTTTTCTTGTTTGTGATGGTCTTTAGCTACTGCATTGATCTATACTTGATTTCAGATGAACGCTTCATGTGTCGCAGCTGCCGCTACGACCGATGTGTTGCGCACGGAATGATGTATGAAAGGGCGTCGAAAGAGACGACAGAAGAGAAACTCAAGGTGAGCACATACTCCAGCACGCTGATCAACCGTACACAAAGGGGTTTGGAGTGCGAGAGAGAGAGAGAGAGAGAGAGAGAGAGAGAGAGGGACTCTCGCCCTGAGCTCTTTCCGTAGAGCGTGAATCAAGTGTGAAGAGCCGAATCTCCACAATAAACATCGCCAATAAAAATATAAGAGCGTGGCTCGTCCTTCGTAAAAAGACGCATCTCGACTGTGACAGGTGCCAGTCTTGAGAAAAAATGAGAGGGAAATCATTAGAAAATACAAGATTCATACTTGGAACAACAATGCAAATCTGTGAAATTTTCTGAGTCTTGCCTTAGACCTTACTCTCCTTCTTTACCGTCAATTTCTATCAGAAACCCTCTTGTGATGCGGACTCAATCGGGCCTTCGACATCACTAGAACCCGAGGAGAAGTCCATTCTGCGGAGATTTGGTCGATTGTACAAGTCAGGATGAGTTAATATTGCGCCATTTCGGTTTCAATCAAAACGATTTTTTTCTCTGTATGAAAACACCAAGTTTCTACTAGTTAAAGCTCTTTTCATGTGCATATAAGCGGCCGATAAATATACTGAAATTGCAGCACCTCCATCGAACGTCGTCGGGCGCAGGAGTTGCAGCTGCTGCAAGATCGATCGGACATCAGACTTGTTCTACATCCGACCCAGGTCTGCTGCACTTTTGCATCATGTGGTGCACACTCCGAAAGGGAATGTGCGGCACAACTTTCTCTAGTCTCTCGTTTATCTCTCTCTCTGTCTCCCTCTCTCTCTCAAGCTCGTTTGTCCCTCTCTCGCTATTTGAACTGAGAGATCAGCGAAACAACTACGGCTCACTACACTTTAGGCAGGGAAAGGCGGAATGTAGAGCACAGGAAATGACCTCTCCCAAACCCGTTTTGTCTAGCCAATATTCTAATTATGTTAATTGCAGAAGATCTACTCTAGTAATTACTCGGACTCGCTGCGCATGTACGACATCATGCTGGCCGAGACGCGGCCTGTTTACGAAAAGGCGTTTCCGGCGATAACGAAATTGAGAGAACAAGATCAGGTAAGACTGCATCTGCAGTAATGTCTGTACCAATTCTTCCCAAAAAAAGTCATTACACGATTGAGAACTGTTTTGATTTCAGGATACGCTTTGCAAAAGCTACATTTCGAAATTCTGCCTAATCGACAATGCCCATCGAACGAGGAAAGTGTGGGGAGAGTTCAAGCAATTGTGAGCCTTTTTCTTCTCAATCTCCGATTAATTGAAATTGCCGATAATTAGCAATTTTGCACTGCGCGCGAAATGCGTTTTGAATATTTCCCCGAAATTTATAAATTTAGTGCGTGTTCGTTTACTAAAAAAATAAGGGCTTCATCGCATGCATGAGTTAATTAATTGCTTCTCTGGAAATACGCTACAACACCAGACGAAGTAATTGGTACTTTGTCGAATGCAAGAATTAGTTAATTAATTAATTATTTAGTTAATGCATTCAACGAAGTATTTTTTAAACACGCAAATTCAGCGGGATGCGATCTGTCCTGAGCGCCGTCGATTTCACTCGATTAGATCTGTGGTTGGGAGAAGACCAGGGAGGAAAGAACAGAGACTCATTAGTAAGGTGAGCAGCAATAATGTCCTGATTCTTCAACTTCTTTTCATCTTCTCAAACTAACGTTAGCGGAATTTCAGTCTGTTTTCCACGCCATTCTGGCTCTTTTTTAAAACCAATTTCGTAGAGAAACATAATCACACGCACGGTTTTTATTTCTCTTGAAATAAGTGATGTATATACGGAGTATCGATTGTCTAATATCGATTGAAATTACTCAAAATTGGAATTTAAACCTTCGATTTGATTAATTTGCAGTTATCTGCACGACCAGATCCAAATCCAGTGTGCGATACTCGGACCCGTGCTGGTTCGGGCGCAGATTACCACCAATGAGTTCCACGCCATTCTGGCTCTTCTGCTCTGCGAAATTGGTATGCTTATCTCGTCATGCTAATTTTAGCCAACTCTCTATGAACCTTTCTTTATCACTGTGGCACCTGATTTCATGTTGGCCGCTATATCTCCACTAGTCATGAAAGATTATGTTAATTTTATCTGTGAATGACATGAAAAAAATATTATCAATTATTCTAGATAACTCGGCAGACGTCGCCGAGGAAACCCTTGGTGTTCTTGACGATATTCGCGCTGAGGTGTTCGAGAATCTGCAACGATACTACAAGGAAGAGATGGGATTGAGTGATTTCTCGACGAGATTGGGCCGTCTAGTGACACTTAACCATGCGATTCGAGTGAGTTATCTTTCATTTTTATAAAATCATTTTTGCCAAATATTTGCTTTTTCGTAATTTTAATTTGACGTGTAGAAATGGTCCACTGCAATCGAGGAGTGTGAAATGTGCGACAACGATCACTTCATTTCGCACACTCTTACGACGATGAGATAGTGTGCGAAATTAAGTAGTTGTACTCTAACATTTTGCACTATAATGTCCGCGGAATGAAGAGGTCGTGGTCTCACAGTTCGCACTCTATCAACAACAGAGTGAGAAAGAGGTTAGAATTAGAATCAATTCCAGGAATGCGTCTCGTTCCGCAGTCAGTCGATGCGCATGCAGCAAACAGTATTTGATCTCTACAACACAGACGCCAGGATAAAAGACTTGTTCCTGTGATACTGAATTGCATGATGTACAAATAAAACAGACAGATATTTCAGCAGAATACGAAATAGAAATATTGCCTTGAATTGCGAAATCGCATTTTGATGAGACTATGTGGACATTTTCCTTTACCTTTTTTTCCTTTTTTTTAGCTTCCTTTACCTTGAACTCAATTAGTAGAAAGCGAAATTGTGATTCACAAACAAGTTTTGTGGAAAAGTGATGGAATAATTATCTCTGATCCCCAGAACGACATATTTCATGCAAAAAAATGTTCCAGGTGGTGACTACTCTGGTATTTACTTCCAGCACTGATCATGGTATACTTCCAGCCTGGACATTATGGGTAAGCCCGCGCTATACGGGATCAAGCCTAAAAATAGATACCACAGTAGTTGCGCGAATTTCATGGGGTCAAGGTACACATCAATTTTAGGCACCCTTCCTTAACTTTTTTCCTTGTAAAGGTACAACTGCCAAACTTGATACAGGGATTGCAAGCCACGTTGGGAACATTTTCCTTTTTGATTGGAGAGAATTCGTTCAATTTGAGCTGAGCTACACTTATTTTCCACCCTCAGAGGGTGCACCTCTGAAATTTGCTCAGCATGACAGAGAAAGTGAGAGTGAGAGAGCAAGGAAACAACGCACTCCACTTTAGGCAAGGAAATGCGCAATAAGCGGACATGCATGACCTCTCCAAACCCGTTTTGCGTAGTAATATTAGTGACACCAAGAATTGCATACAGCTCACTATATTCCCTAAATGTTTTCCTAGATCGCTATAATAGCCTTATTTGTAAAGCCGCAAATGTTTTCCCAGGAGCGGAGTGAAAGCGCGAACAAAAGCGCTGCTCGCATGGGGCAAACACAGAGAGAAAGTGTATCCATGTGTTGCCAGGAGAGTGAGTGTGAGAGAGGGGGGGAGAGAGAGAAGCGGTGGGAGGGACCAGAGGAGTGCATGTGGAAGGATACCCTGGGTAGACACATAACGATCGATATCGCTGCGTCTCGCTCACTTCGTGAGAGTGGCCATTCTCTCTCTCATTTTTCTTCCCCCCATCATTTCCCAGTCTAAATCATGATCGAAACGGCCGGTTCTATGTCGAAATCATGTCTCATCTGCTCCACGCCGATAACCATTCCACATTATGGAATCGACGCCTGCCGGTTAGTGCTTCTTTTTAATCCTATGTATTTCTCTTTTTTCACATACTTTCAACATTTTCCAAGACATTTATTAACTGTTCCTTGAACGCAAAATCCTAATGCGCGCATGCGATATCTCACCTGTTTCTAAACCACCGCTAATATATTCTTCTTTAAAAACAATGTTATCGTATTTTTAGGTCGTGTGCCGAGTTTTACAAGCGCGCGAAAGTCGCTGGCAAACGATTTGTGTGTCGTCAAGGAGACTTCAAATGTGTTATAATGAAAGGTGAGCAGCTTTACAACTCGGCCAAAGCGTGCAATTTTTCTTGCTGTTTTTCTCATTCGTCATACCACATAATGACTGGGTGCTACCACAAGAATGGGGTCAATGATCGATAAATGATTTTTTTTTAATTTCAGATTCCAAGTTCACTTGTCGTCGCTGTCGTTTTGATCGATGCGTCGAGAACGGAATGAACTACGAAATGAGAGTGAAAGAAACTGAAGAGGTTCTTCATTTTGAAGTTATTTCAGTCTTTAGAATTTGCTACGCATACACTTTTTTAATGATGAATATTACCAATTGCCATTAGTAATTCAAGTTGGGACCACTTTCGCTACATTTTTAGCCCTATCGTTTCGCAGATTTTAGGAGCTAACTGTGCTGAAACAAAGTCCATCGACCTCAAGTGAGCCTGCGGAATCAATTCTGCAGAGGATTGGCCGGCTGTACAAGTGAGAATTTCCTCTCAAGATGTTTCTAGTTCCTGCTAATGTACCGATTGTTCCGGGTGCTATTCGAATTGTTCTCGGGAACGCTCCGAACATTTCCAGGAAAGAAAAGTATTTTTTGCGCTTGTGCACAAGTGTTTGAACAGTGAGCATTTATAAATCGCCCGCAGAATGGTGTTATCTCGTTCTGATCTCTTGGCCGATCATTGGAACAGCCTGGCCTCTTCAATTTGTCATTCAACACAACGGTCTGTCTGCGCTTAGGCATCAAAAGAGCATACAGATCAGTTTCAAAATTAGGTCACTGTGCATTCGTGAACACATAAAACTGCGAATTATGTAAAGTTTCCTAATATTGATTGAGTGTCGACCTTGTCTGACACATTTACTTCTCGTCATTCCAGTGCTTCAATGGATCGACGGCGTAACCAGGAGCTGCAGTTGCTGCAGTATCAGCCCGACATCGAACAAGCGCCGCATCCGTCACAGGTCGGCGATTGGTGATTATAGTATACCTACGTCTAGCGAAGAAGCTCTTCAAATATGGAATACAAATGTATAGTGACGATTTAGTTCACTTGTTTTGTATGGCAACAAATCGACGTCCTGAACAACGTTGTCAAAAATTACAATATTGATGAAAGCTAATTCACTTTTTTATATCTAGTAATCAAACGGAATTTTAATAAGTGTATGTAAAAGGGATGTGTGAATTTCAGGAGATCTACATGAGCACGTACTCGAATTCAATTCGATTGTTCGAAATTACTTTTGCGGAGACGCGACCATTTTATGAGGAAGCGTTCCCAGCCATCACAGATTTGAGTTCAGAAGAACAGGTAAGATAGCATCTGCACTCCCCTCATATCTCACTCTTTCGATCACATTTGGACTCATTTCTGACATAGATATTTGAAGTGATCTATGTTTCAATGCCCAACTGGTGCTGAGCCAAGTATTTCATTTATAAAATTAACGAATGCAAAAAGGCCAAAACACGATCTTTCGTTGTTTATCAACCCTGACATTTTTGTGAGCGCTCTTGCCTCGGTAAACAAAGGAAGTTCTATTTTTTTAAATTTTGTTTTATCGTATCTTTTTTATAATTGTAATAACATACTTACAGGATCTACTCTGCAAAAACTACTTCCCCAAATTCTGCCTTATCGATAATGCACATCGAACACGGATGGTGTGGGGAGAAATTAAGACATTGTAAGTATTTTGTTTCTTTCCAAAAGCTTGGAACCATTTGTGCGAGGTCAGTTGACTCGTTGTGCGATCAAAAACCACAGTAGATGGACTCTAAACAGATGTTTGTACAAAACGAGAACAAAGTACACATTTATCATACCTCACTTTAAACAATAGCCGAACGTTGACCAAAGGTGAAATGTTTCGATGATCTGTGCGACTTTTGCAGTGCGATCTCATAAGTGGTCGAGGGTGCGAACAAATCCTTGTTTTTTTATAAAATAACTTCCTTTCTTCAGTGCCATGTGTTCTGTGATGAGTGCCGTCGACTTAACGCGCCCCGATTTGTGGTTGGGAGAGGAAAGGGGAGAGCAGCACCGAAAGTCCATTATCAGGTCGGATAATACTTTACTCCCCAAAACTGCCCTTTCTTGAACCGCTTCAGCAAGTTGATTTGATTACAGTACTGTGCATGCTCAATACGAAGCACAGTTCCCGATTTTCGTGCCCACACTGGTGCGAGCACAAATCACAACCATGGAATTCTACGCTGTCATAGCCCTGACGCTCTGCGAAAACGGTACACCTTCCGCCGAAATAATTACGTTTATTTTGGGCTAATATCATTTTCCCGTTCACTGCTGTGCCGTATGAACTAGGGTTGATGAGTCGAAAAATTCATTGTCGCAAAATAAGATCGGGCAAGGAAGTTTTTCCGGCTCACTTCCGGAAAATCATTTGTTCGACAGTCATTCCTTATTTTGCTGATAACCTCTATTAGGAGCCAATTCGCGACTTTAGATTGATCCTGAGACGGAGAAATCCTGAGTCCTAGTAGGACGGAGTAGGATTAATCCTGAGTCCTGAGTTTGATTCTGACTATTCTAGCTTCGTCTAGCCATCTTTCCGAGCAAACTTTGTCCGTCTTGGACGATATTCGAGCCGAGATTCTCGAAGATCTTCAAAGATATTACAAGGATGAGATTGGATTGAGCGATTTCTCAACGAGATTGGGCAATCTTATCACAGTTAGCCACGTCATACAAGTGAGTCAATATTTATACTCAAGATTTTGTGTTCCTAAAAATATTCCTGCAGTTCCTGGGAACGATCTGCTGAGCGTTCTTAGGAACAGCACGAACAAAAATGTGAACCACAGGGACAAAATTAGCAACAACATTTCGTACGCATATGCGTTTTTTTGCCTAGTAGAATTTGAAATTCGGTGAAATATTTGCATGAGATCTCTTCGCTCATCAACTGCTCGCCGTGCGGAGAATATGTAATGAAGAGATTATTTACCCGAATTTCAAACTCTATTATCTATGAGCGATTCAGAATCTCATCGAATTATGTCTTGAAAATAATTTTTTTCAAAAAGAAATTCAGGAATGCGTTTCTCTCTCTGAAGAATTCGCCATAATGCAGCACAAACTCTTCGATCTCTATGCTAATGATGATTTCTCCAGCAAGATAAACGAATTGTTCCTTTGATCAAACTTTCCGTGAGCACACTCACATACTCTCCCAATGGAACAAAAAACAGGTAGCCAGCTAAAACACAGTCAAAACACATTTGTGAAGCCACAAAGTAACCATGAACAGTGTTTCGAAAGCTGAATGCCCCGCGCATTCTGAGAATCTAGGGAAAAAGTATTCACAGTTTGCAAAGTATTGCGAATGAGAAGTACGTGAGACAGTGTTCCGTCTTCTGGCAAATGCAAGGTGCTCTACTTTTGGGTTGTGGGAAACAGAGAGGGAAGGTGAAAGAGCGCGCAATGAGAAGGTTGCGTTACTATGTTCATGGGCACTTTATTGTTAGACGCTGCGGAGGGCGCGTTAGCGAGATCGATAGCGCGTCTCTCAACCACATAGCGAGAAAGAGCGAGAGAGAGCAAATAGAGAGATGGGGGGAGGTGGGAAGAGAAAGAGAGAGAGATAAATAGAGAGAGAGAGCACACTCACTCTCACCTCCCAGTGTTGCGTTTCGTTCCCCTACCAGAAAATGGTTGTGGGAACGGCCGTTTCCCCGTTAAAAAAGTGCCTTATCTGCACGACGACAATCACTGTTCCTCACTTCGGAATCGATGCCTGCCGGTTAGTTAAATCTTTCCTTTCGAGTGCATTTTTATCCAGCTTTCCACCTTTGATTGATGATTCATCCCACTCTGTTCTTACCTGCGTAGCTTTCAGCGCGTGTGCATCTTTTTTCAAGCGCGCCAAACTCGCTGGCAAGCGGTTTGTGTGTCGGCAGGGCGACATGAATTGCATCATAGGCAAAGGTGAGTTGCAGTTAGTACATTCGGCTATTGTGTGATTCCACGAAAGGGTGCACCCATGACGAATTATATGAAAAGATCATAACTAGGCAATGCATAGGTAGAAATTGTTTGGTTCAAGAAAACTCTACTTCACGAATAGGCATGCCAAAATGAAGAACAATTTGGCAAATTTTGTCTCGCGTAAAATAGTTGTAGTATGCAAATGAGGTAAACCAATTCCCAGAGCACTTCATTTGGTATCCCTATTCACGAACATTTGCAGATGAGCGGTTCGTTTGTCGCAGCTGCCGCTTCGACCGCTGTGTCAATGCAGGAATGGTGTATGACAAAACGCCAAAAGGGAATAAGAAGATCGGCAAGGATGTAAAGGTACACCACTAAAACGTATAGAAATTAGCAACAGTGCATCACCCTCGAGGAAGGAATCGAGTACGACAGAGTTGCTCTTCATGTTTTACGCAATTTCTCTCTCCTGATAACTTTTTGGAGATGCGTAAGCATCGAATAGAGATGGCCACTGAAAATTCGAAATTGAAAAGAGCAAAAAAGCGTTACTTCCGAAGTATTTTTGTATTTCGATGTTGATCTATCCATTGTTTTCGAGCCAATACTATTTGACATCACCAGTGCGGAATAATGTAGGAATATCAGGAGCGGCGCTCTCCGAGCTCTTCTTGTTCCGATTTGGACCCCATCGTCCCTTCTACTTCTAAAGATCCGCAAGAGTCAATTCTGACGAGGATCGGTCGACTGTTCGAGTGAGCGTTAAAGAACATTTTTTCATTTTAATGTTTATATTAATTAACTCCGACAACCGCTGTTATTCGAATTCACATACGGCATTACCTCATTGTGTTTAAGTATTTCTCATACATCAGCTTGGAAATTGCATGAAGTTGATGTCTACATTAATCAATAATCATTACGGTTCTCTTATTGGAACTGATTCCGGAGTTCCACCTAGGGTCCTGGGGGTGAGAGAATAGAAAGTGAAAGGGCAGTTGAATTACAATGGATTTCCAATGGAATTCTCTTCGAATAAGAAAAAAACCTTGTAATCATTTGCAGTGCCTCGGTCGATCGCCGTCGCTCTCGTGAGCTGCAGCTGCTGCAAGATCGAGTCGACTGCGAGATTGTGCCGCATCCGACCCAGGTACAGTCGCTGCAAATATAAAATAGAACTTGCCACTTCCCCAACCCACTCAATACCAATGCAAAATATGCCGCAATTAACATCTATTTTGAAACTGCAGCTCACGAGTGATCTGAGCAACAAACCAACAAGGACCAATAGAAAGTGAAAGAAAGCCTTTTAATTGCCGAATTCTTTTCAGAAACTTTTCCTGAGCAACTTCAAGATCGCAGTTAGGCTGTTCGAGATAACGATGGCCGAAACGCGCCAATTTTATGAGAAAGCATTTCCGGCAATCACTAAATTGAGCGGCGCAGAGCAGGTGAGTGTAACGTCTTGTACTTTTGCTCGTCCATATGTACGGTATTTATTTGTTTCGCTTTATGAAAATAACTAAAATGACTAAAGTTACCAGCTATGAACTAGCCGTGGAATATTTAAATATCTGATTTAAAGACCAACCATTTATTCCTATTTGAAGCTCTAGTAGGTCCCTAATTTCAAAATATTAAAGCGATAACAAATATTGAAGGACCTTCTCTGCAAAAGCTACATCCCCAAATTCTGCCTTATCGACAATGCCTATCGAACGAGGAAAGTGTGGGGAGAAATCAAGCGATTGTAAGTTTTTCTAAATATATCCCCAATATAGTGGCCAATATGGTAGTTTTGCGTTTTGGGGGTTTTTGTATGTGGCAAACGCATAGATATATGTTGAAATTCCGGTAAGCAATTGAATTAGCTCCCTGTTTTCCTACACTGTATCTTTGGCAGACCGGTTTAGAGAATGTGTGAGATGAGGAGCTCTGATCCAATTACTTACTCGAATTTCAAACTCTACGTCATTGCTCGTTCAGTTCGATGTAGAATTCGAGATGCGACACCACGGTGTCCTCCTTTAGTTCATTATTTAATCTGATCGATCGCTTGCGAAATGCAGAAATTTCTCACTATTTCGCACTCTACACTGAAAGAAAATTTGCTAAGGGAACGGTCGTATCGGCGAGCAAACGAGAGATCGTGCGGATCGAGGAGGGTAGAGAACCGTTCTCCTAGCAAATTTGCGCTCTGTGTAATACCACAATTCAGTTCGATGGGATCGGTAGTGAGTCTCGTGGACACGGAACGCGCTGATTTGTGGTTAGGAGAGCTGCACGAAGGACGGAACAAGCAAGCACTCATCGAGTACGTTCTTCGTCTTTTCAAGGCCCCCGCAAAGAGCGCAATTTTGCTATGAGAACGGCTCTCCAGGTTTCCTTTCTTCGAAAACGGTCATCCAACCGTCCCATTCCACGCTCTCTCTCTCTCTCTCTCTCTCTCTCTCTCTCTTTCTCTCTCTCTCTTTAATTCACCGAAACGAGAGATCGTGTGGAAGGAGGAGAACTGGAGAACCCAAAAGTGTGTATGTAGAAAGTAAGAAATTCCTCTTATTGCACTCATCAATTATCGGACCTAGTCGGCGCTGTGTCGGGACAGTTTTGGACATTAGTCATAGCCCCTCCCCTTCCCCTGTCCCCCTCTCGCTGGCGCCCCCCCAACTCTCACACTTGAGAGGAACACTGTTAATAAACGGTTGTTGGTTTGGAACCTTCTGCAAGTCTGGTTCGGTATTCGGTGGATCATTGGGGATCATTTGGTCGGTCTATTTGTCCTTCGGTTTTTCGGTACACTCGGTTATCTCGGTCTGGCTCGTATTCTATCCTTTCAAAGCATTCTACCACTAACACGCCGAAACAGGCGCTGATCTTAGTACAAGATATCCGAACCTCCCGTGTGCTTATTCAACGGTAAATTTCTCTAATCACTCTTTTATCTGAGGAAGCCTTCGAAAAAAAACAGGCAAACATTCCGATCCAGATCGCTCATGGAATATAGTTACTGGATCAGGAGCAGCACAAATTGCCCCTATTCCTGTTAATTTACCCATAACTAAATATCATTATTTTTCGTTTATTGTTGTACTTTGTTGTTGTGTTTATTGTTGTTGTGATGTACGATAAATAAATTTAAAAAAAACAATATATAAATTGTTTGCAGCTGCCTGCACGATCAGTATCGTGTGCAGTGTGAACTCGTCGTTCCTCAGTGGCTGCGGGCGCACATCACCACCAAGGAATTCTACGCGATCCTCGCTCTCGTATTCTGCGAAATCAGTAAGAAGTTGCTAGTGTACACAAAAAAATGTCTTGTTCCGATGGTTCTTGGTAATTTTCGTCCACAAACAAACTTCTAGGACAAAGATTAAGCTTCCAAAATGTTCAGGTTTTGCACAGTGCTAAATAATTGCAAAAAAAGATATTATCCGATCTATCCCTTGCGCCTCCCTACATCCCGATTTTGATTTTACGCAAAGTGTTCTCCTCAGACACCTCCATCGACATCTCCGAGCAAGCGCAGTCGTTAATTGACAGTATTAGTGCCTTGGTATTGGAAGATCTTCAGCGATATTACAAGGAGGAAATGGGATTGGGCGACTTCTCTACGAGACTCGGACATCTTCTTTCACTCAATCACACCATTCAAGTAAGTAAATTGACAATTGGAGTGGAAATTCATTAAAATTGAAGGAGCTGCAGACAGTTGACCTAAAGATTAGAGCATTACCCTGTGGCGCGGTTAGATGTTTCGGAGCTTGGGTTCACAGCTCAAATTACACGATAAATTAATTTTGCGCTCGAAAGTCTCAATTTAAAAAAAAATTAAAAATTTTTTTTTAAAAAAACTTTAAAATTAATTTGAAATTTAAAAAAATTAAAATTATTGTCCTTCAGGAGTGCTGCTCGACGTGCGTTGAATTCGTGAGGCTCCAGCAAACTGTATTCGATCTGTTCACCAATGAAGACAAGATAAAAGAGCTTTTCTTTTGATACAAACACTCGTCGAATGCATTGAAGTAAAATATGCACAGGAATCACAGGGGAAAACTGATCAGTCTATTTTACTAAATATTCTATTTCAAATTTACAACACTTTTTAGACCAGACACAAATATCTTAAAACAACTGATAAGACTCGTGATTGGATTCATACAAATGATTAACAAGGCAGTCCGTTATGGTCACCTTTCGATTGGCCAATCTCATATTCCGATAAACGATAACTACATGAAATATTTGCTACGCAATAATTAGGATCAGGAATAAAGAGTGCCATATATAAGGGTGAGATAAGCATTTCGAGAGAGAAAAGAGAGAGGGGGAGGAGAAAGAGGGAGCGTGAAAGAGAGTAGAGAAATAGAGAGATAATAAGAGAAAGAGAGAGAGAGAGAGAGATCGCGCGCGAGAGTAGAGAGATGTACATGGCGTATATAGAGTGCGCAGAGAAATCGAAAGTATTTCCCTCTTCCACGTGTTGTATAGAGTTCCCTCTCGTGGAAAGGGCATTCATCATTATTCCCTCTTTCCTTCGCTTCTACCTCACTCTTTTTCCAGTAATTCCCTATTCAGTTTCAAATCAATGTATGCATCTTTGTGCTCTTAAGTTCACACACATTCTCCGCCGGTCCGTGGACGAGAGAGTGGGTGAAAATGCGATACCATTTCTCAGACTTCAGCGACAATAAACGCAGCATAAATGGCCGAGAAAGCAATCGATTTGTCGCTCACCCCTTGTCTCATCTGTGCATCGCCCGTTGGCGCCACTCATTACGGAGTTGTCGCCTGTCGGTAAGCCAATTAAGATTCCATCCTGTATTACCATTTATTATTTTTACTATTTACTGTTGTAATCTGCACTAAATGTAGTAGTAGTGCCAGCGCTCTCTCCCTTTGACATGCTCTCTAGCAGTCATTTCTGCTGTGTATCAGTTGAACGTTTATTGCGTAAGATATATTAATGAACTTATAACTGCCTGTCATGAATTTCTCCGAGTATAAAGGAAAGAACTATTAACTAATTCTGGTATACGCAGTGTTTTATTAATCATTTACAGCCGTAGTTTCAGGGTCGTAGGAGGGTTATTTGAGGTGAGAAAGTGCATGTTCCACATGGGTTTGTGCGAGTTTGTGTATGTATGTGAGAAAGAGTGCAATTTCTAGTTCAGCCACTCCCTCTCCTTTCTCTTTTCTCTTCTCAATTGTCGAAAAGAGCTGGGAAATTCTCAAAAACTGCAAAAAAAAATGCGTTGTCTGTTCAATGACGATAGCCATAGCGCACTATGGAGTCGATTTCCGTTAGCAGCATGCCAGTAAGAAAATTAGTTCATCTATCATACACGGTACAATGACATCCCCAGTCTCCAGAGATATCCAAACTACGCGTCGTACTATACTGGAACTTGACTCTGCACAGTCTGATTGTATTCAACACTAAGTTAAAATCTTTTACGCAGCGCGTGTGCAGAATTCTTCAAGCGTACCAAACGCTCGGGCAAAACATACGTATGTCGGCAAGGACAACAGGAGTGTGTCATAACGAAGGGTGAGTGAAATACATTCTGTATTACGTTATGACACCCGGAATCGTACTAACAATAAAACAAAAAATTCTTAATGTTCTGAGATATATCTATATTGCCTAAACGTGATTCCACCAATCCTAATTGTACTATAGGTAATTTGTAAATATTTTTAATAATAATACATAAATGTATTGTTTACGAATGAATTTTCAGGCGAAACGATCTGTCGTTGGTGTCGATTCAATCAATGTATTGCTGCTGGAATGGTTTATGAACGGGGACCCAATGTTCAAAAGGTGAAGGATGTCAATTTTACACTTTTATTCACGGACGAAATATCTTTTCGTTTTTTTGGTGATTTATATTGCTGTCTTGATTTACATTACGCATTTTCAGGATTCAGACGACGAAAATATGGCTTCAACCTCAGGAAATAGTGCAGAAGAATCCATTCTACAACGAATCGGTCGACTATTCAAGTGAGGTTTGATTTCGTTATCTGCTACTATATTCATTTGATACTTGTCAGAGTTGGTTTTTTCTGCTTTCAGCGCTTCTGTCGAAAGTCGTCGAGATCGTGAATTGCAACTGCTACAAAGTCGTTCAGACAGCAAGTACGCACCGCATCCAACCCAGGTACAGGAAATAAGTAACTATGATTAGGGCATAAAGTGAACATTTTGTCTTGGTGCCCTAATCGTAGTCTCTTTTCATCTGAGTCTAGCTCATGAAATAGAAAGTGTGGCGCACAAACGCGAAATGTCGAGAGCGTATTTAGGCCACAAAAGTTGAAAGACAAAGTGCTTGAGCGAAATGTCAAGACGTCATTCTATAAATGTATTAATACTAGCTTAACATTTCCGGAGGACAGACTTCGCTCTACGATTAACTAGTCACGGCGACTGCATTGCTAGGCTTATGGACGATTAGTCTGGGAGTGGTGTATTGGATAGTCTTGCGCCAAATTAATAGTAATAGTAAGCGTGAATTCGGGATAAAACTAGTAATAGGGGGCGCTGAGACCAACAATCAGAGCAAAAGAGACTACCGCCGCTGGACATGCACAGCATTTTCAATCGGCCTACAGTGCATATGAGTTATTTACAGAAAATCTACATGAGCAGCTACGCCACTTCAATGCTCATATTCGATATCTCAGTTGCCGAAACGCGACCACTTTTCGAGAAAGCATTTCCAGCAATCACAAAACTGAGTCTGCAAGACCAGGTCAGTTTGCATACGGGAGTACACACAATTCTGACCTGCGCATGCAGTTAATACTAGGATTGACCAGTCGAAAAGTTCATTTTTTTGAAATATGAGACCGGACAAAGGGGTGCACCGGCTCGTTCCGGAAAATTATTTGTTCGACAATAATTGATACTGAACGAAGTAAAGCGGAATAAAAAAATACGTTTTAGAATTCACTATGCAAAAGCTACATGCCGAAATTCTGCCTTATCGACAACGCTTATCGAACGAGGAAAGTGTGGGGAGAATATACGCATTTGTGAGTACACTATTTACGATCCAAAGCTCACTTCTAGAAGGGATATAGAAGGGAGAAGGGATATCGTGTGTGACAAATGCTGTGCACATAAATGAGGAGTAGTCTCTGGTGAAAGTACAGCAATCCCTCCCTGCAGAGAGTGATGGGAGTGCTGTCGAAATAGTTTATCTTAGCCCATGCAGGGGTTGTCGACAAATATGTGTTGCATAATTTTCAGCCGAATGCATTCTGTTCTAACGACAATTGATTTGACTCGACCCGAGCTGTGGCTGGTGGAAGGGCAAGGAGGACAGAATCGACAATCGCTCATCGCGTACTTTTTTGAAATACTATTTTTTTTGGAAAATGATTTCCGACGATTGTTTGCCTTATTGAAACGATTCTTGTTTCACCGCTGCAGGTTCCTTGACGCTCAATTCACAATGCAACAAGAGATGATAGCACCAATGATGGAGCGGTCACATATTACGGAGAAGGAATTCCACGCCGTGATAGCCTTGGTGATCTGTGAGATCGGTAAGATAATCCAATAATGAAATACACTACAATACATCCAGTCTCTAGAATCGCCGGTGGACCGTCCAGTGGACGGATGGTCGGTCCAGTAGCTTTTCGTGGTCGGTCCCGTAGCATGAATCGGCCGGCCGTCGGCCGACCACGTGGCGGCCGATACATGCTACGGGACCGACCACTGGCGATTCTAGAGGTATCAGAGTATTTCTTGTCCTACATGGCGAAAAAGAGGCCGTTGTATTCTGTTCTACAAATCACTGTTGTTTAAAATAGGCAAAAGCTGATCATCTTTACGAAAAAAGGTCGTGTATAAAAGTACATATTTAAAATGAATATTCAAGATGCTTCGATCGATGTCAGCGACGAGACTTTATCGGTGCTTGATGATATTCGAGCGGAGATTTTAGCCGATCTACAGCGATATTACGTGGAAGAAATAGGATTGAATGACTTCTCGACGAGACTTGGTCATCTCATTTCGCTCCTGCATATCAGCCAGGTGAGTTACCATGAAGACTCGTCGAAATTTGTCAAAATGATTTTAAAATGTTCCATTTTGGCGTCATGTCACAACATAATTGAACTTACAAAGTTACTATGAACAATTGCAGGAGTGCGTTTCGGTGAGTGCCAAGTACATTATGCTGCAGCAAACAATATTCGATATGTACTCTGCAGATGATTTATCTGATAAGCTGAAAGAAGTGTTTAATTGAAACATGTTGATCGGATAAATTCACTTTTGGATATTGTGTATGTACTAGGAAACAATTTAATAAAAATAAAAGAATATTTATTCAAATGACGTTTGCTTGCATCACGAAAAAATTTCAAATCAACGCGCAAACAAATTGAACTATTTTTTTCAAAAATTTGGATTGTAACGTTATGTGAAGAGCAGAAATGGAAAAGATGAGAGAGGTGTATTTTATTCCTGCCATAAAATTCCATTTCATGAGGTGGGCAAACACTAAGAGATAAGCTTATCATCACCCTTTTACATTTTGTCTGAGATCTAAGGAAATTGTGGAATTATTATTTGTAAAAATTTTCGGGGCTGAATCGCGAGCAACACTCCTAGATTCTAGTCACAGAGAGACAATTATGGGCAGAGATCGTAGATCTGCGCCAAACGAGAGAGAAAGGGAGCGAATGCATGGGGGAGACGGAAAGAGGGAAAGGAAGAAAGAGAGAGAGAAAGAGAGACATGGGTGGTTTGTTGGTTCAATTTGGAGTGGGGAAGATCAAGAGTGCATCTCACACCGCTCTATTCCACGTGAGTGTGGCTGTGTCCTCAATAGGGAATTCTCGCCCCCTCTCTCTCTCTCTCTCTCGGTCGTCCTTTCCCTCTCTCCTTAGTATGTTGAAATGACCGCCGAAGTGGTCGGTTCCCCTCCCAAATCATGTCTCATCTGCTCGACGCCAGTGCACATTCCTCACTATGGAATCGACGCGTGCCGGTTAGTCCAATTAAAGAAACAGGAAGGGGTACCAAGACAAGAGAGTAGGTGCAAATAAGATGCAATTTCTTCCGCCTACGAAAAAATCACGCAAAAAAACGCTTGGCAAACTTTCCACAAAGAACTAGCCTCTTGGTGAGCTCAATTTCATATTAGACACAGCATCTAAAACAAGTGTCAAATTCTTTCATTAGACAATTGTTTTAGATGCTCCATACAAACAATCCGATTCCATTTCAGCGCGTGCGCTGAGTTTTTCAAGCGCGCCAAGACGTCGGGCAAAACATTTGTCTGTCGACAGGGCGATTTCAGTTGCACGATAGTCAAAGGTGTGTTTACTGTTGCTCTTGTCTTTACACTTCATAATTTAATACCAACGTATTTGCAACCATTATGTATCGATACATTCGCCTTTTGGCATTTTCGGTGAGCGGCTGTGTCATTATGTCCTATTTAAAAAAAATGTCTGATTATATAATTTCAGATGAGAAATTCACGTGTCGTCGCTGTCGCTATGATAGATGCGTTCAGGCGGGAATGATGTATGAAAAGGCGCCGAAAAAGGAAGAGAAGCCAATCGACATGGTACGATTGCAATTTTTGCAAGAGTTTTGTACAGCGACACCGGCTGTAGCATAATGCGTTTTCTACGGTATTGTTCCACTGTAGAAAAAAACTGCGCACGCATACCGTACGAGATATCGGAAATTAGTGCAAATGTTCAGAGTGACTCTTCCAACTCTGATGCTCCCTCGACCTCGCGAGACCAACAAGAGTCTATTCTTGAGAGAATTGGCCGGTTGTTCAAGTGAGCAGTTTTCGTTAGGCCAGCAAATGGGTGTTAATTATAGATCAAGATGTTTTGAAACTCTTTTTCGAAGACTTGTTAGTTCATGTCAAAGCGCTTTACACAACTTTAAGCATTTTTTGTAACGGATATAAAAATTTTCAGTTCTGAAAATTGAACACTCTCGTTGACGAATTTTTAGAAGTGCTCTTTACGTTTTGGTGAATCGCTGTTTTGCAATCTTTTATTATCTTTTATTTATATCTTTTACAATCTTTTATTCTTTTACATGAGATTCGTCACTAACTGATAACGTCTGAGACAGAGGGAGGGTATCATGAACTGTGATCCGTTATTCGCACTTCAGTCTTCATCAACGATCATTAGAGTATCCTTTATGCCGGCTCTACCGACTATGCAAGACGGTGTGGAAAATTAAGCGCGCATTGATGTGCGCTGATGAATGGCTGCATTAAGGTTGATGAGGATCTCCTGCATTCAGAAAAATTTCACTAGCACCAGTGATCTAAAGATAATATCAAGTGAAGATTTTCAGCCTTGTTTTCCTGATTCGAAAGAATTTTATCACAGAGAACTTTCAGTGCCTCAGTCGATCGTCGGCGGACGCAGGAGCTGCAGCTGCTGCAGGATCGGCCCGACCTCAAATTAGCGCCGCATCCAACCCAGGTTCATTGCTAGGTCTACACGCAGAATATGTGCTGCATAAATGAAATCTCAAGCGTGGATCTATAGATAACACGTTCAAGGATACGAGAGCAAATCGTGATAAAATGTGAGGCACAATTAGAATGTGTAGCGTGTACCGAAATGTGTACCTAACGCAAGAGTGCAACTGATCCAATCTCGTGGAACTTCACTCATAGATAGGGACCAATCAATTCCGTCTCCTCCTCCAGCAGACGTTAGAGTTTTCCATTAGTTAGTGAATGGCAAAAGAAATACAAACTATAAGTTATTGAATCCATGAGATATTCACTAACTATTATTATTTCAGAAAATGTACGTGAGCAACTTTGCGAGTTCGGCGCGGATATTCGAAATTACTATGGCCGAAACGCGTTCATTTTACGAGGAAGCTTTTCCGGAGATTACAAAATTGACCTCAGAAGAACAGGTAAGACTGTTTTGCTCTTGCCACTCTACTTTCAACACGAATGTAATGTGATAGCTTTTCTATTGAAGGACCTCCTGACTAGAAGCTACATTCCCAAATTCTGCTTTATCGACAATGGCTACAGGACGCGGAAAATTTGGGGAGAGATCGATCGATTGTCAGTTTGCGATTCGCATATCTACTGAGCTTGAGCTCTCTTGATTTATTGTTCTATGCGTGGGCACATTGATCCTTTGGTAGCAGCGGTGATAGTGGGGGAATATTTGATATATCGGAGCTTGCGATATTAAATCTCCCCATTCTTTCGCCGGTTGGCTGAATTGACACAGCATCACGGGGATGAACAGATCAAGTTTGTCAGGAAAGGAAGCCTTCGTCAATTCCAAGCAAACTTTGGAAATATTAGAGAAATTTTCCGTTCTCGATGTTGTCTTTTCCGAGAGTCGGTACTACTACTCTAATTGAATAAGATTACAACATCGATTGCTTTTTCAAGTGTACTACAAGTTGAATAAGTTATAGTAGGTTTAAAAACTAAAAAAAAAAAAAAAAACTATAGTAGGTTTTATAGTAGGCATAGGGGTGGCCGAAACCGCCTTGCGTGTAAAAGACCTTGTACCTTTACCTTTTTTCTAGAGTAGATATGACTGTTTCGTGTAAACTATAAAATTGAGTTTTGTGCAGTGTGATGGCATCGGTAGTGAGCTGCGTCGATACACATCTTGTGGATGAGTGGTTGGGAGAGCAACAAGGAGGAGAGAACAGACAATCGTTTATACGGTCATTACATATTCCAAGTAGAATATTTTTTTTGAATTTCTTTGCGAAACGCACGAAACAACTACATTCTTTAAATGGCGTGGCTGTCGCCTGAGTGAAATCAGATAGTAATTACTTCATCGTTTTCAATATTTTTTTTGCAATTATAACCAATCGAAGTAACCAATTCCTTCAAAAATAGCTAACGTGCAGTTCGTTCATGCGACGAAGTAATATTTCTCTGAGTATTTCGCTGGGGCACAGAAAATTGGCATGGCTCTGTTCGGCATCTAAAATAGTGCAAATTGTTCGGCAGACAATGATAATATTGCAGTAGCTTGGAGGATCAACATCGAGTGCAGTGCGAACTTGTCGTCCCTCTTTGGTTACGAGCTCAGATAACGAACAACGAGTTCTTTGCACTGATGGCTCTCGTGCTCTGCGAAACAAGTACGGTGCCACTTTTCCCATAATGATAGTTATATTAAAATAATAGAAACATTTTTGATGGACAATCGTTCTTATCGAAAATATCTAAATATAAAGAGGACATTTAGATATAAAAGATTATTATTTTAGATTCCTCTTCTGATTTATCCCATGAAGCCATATCGGTGTTGGATCAAATTCGCGCCGAAGTCTACAAGGATCTCCAACGGTTTTACAGGAATAACATGGGATTAAGTGATTATTCGACGAGATTGGGCAATCTAATTTCACTCAATCACGCTATTCAAGTGAGTTTGTAAACTATGGCTGCCGAGATGCACGTAGAAGGCATCCTAAATGGAGAAAAAGTTAACTTTAATGTAAAAAATGATTAATATATTTCAGGAATGCTTGTCTGTCTGCATCGAATTCACGCGGTTGCAGCAAACAATATTTGATCTCTATACGACCGAACTAAGGATAAAAGATTTGCTCCTGTATACATTCTGATTGTCAATCATTCTATCAACAACAAAAAATTAGAAAAATATTTTTGGAGGACGACGAGTGTCAATAAAATTTCAATTCAAATTGTTATCACGAGGTGGCAACGCTGATCAGGATGGGTCCTTATTCTTTGATTATTCTCACTCCTTTTTGTTTCCCTTGAATATCAGCAGAAATACAGCGTGATTGCATACAAACCTTATTTTTTAAAGATTGTAAATTGTTTTTAATGCTGTAAGCAACAGGAAAGCGCATGTGAAGATAGGGATCTTGATCTATTTTTCTCACAGCCGGCGCTAATTTCCACCCTAGTTCGAAGAATACGCGTAATTCCCTACATAATTGTACAGGGATAATGATCTGAACGAATGATCTTGGAAATGAATGGAAATATCTAGAGAGCACTAGATAGTTCGTCCCTACCTAATATCGGGGGGTCAAGAGATCGCGCGCAAGGGAGAGCACGTTTGTACAGACTACACAATAGGAAGAGAGAGAGGAGAGACGAGGGGAAACATGAGACAATTCTCTACCAAGTCAGCTTGAGAGCGAGAGGGGAAACCACTATGAAAAGGACGGAGTCGGTATCAAGAAGAGAGTGGATGGGGCTATACTACGAACTTCTTCAATGTGAGAAGCCACTCCTTCGTTACTCTTCATCTAAAAACGCTGGCTCTGTTCGAGTTGTTTGGGTTCAATAAAATCTATTATTTGGGCCCAATCTATTATCTTGGGCCCAATCTATTTTTTCGAGCCCAAGCAACTCGAACAGAGCCCGAGCGCTGACCCCGTTCTCCCCTATCCCATTCAGAGATGCGCACTGCCATTTCGAAAACGAAGCTGCCATCACGGGTCAGATGCATCGGCGCGGTGGAGCTCTCCTCAGCTCTTCTTTCTTGCCTCACACTTCGCCGGAGCCGGTACCTGTCATCGCAGAACTTTATCACTCAGAGGAAGGCCTTCAATTCCGCATCGATAACAAGGGAGACCGATCCGACCGTCTTATTGCCCTCCTCTTCCCCAAAGAATAAGATGCTTGGATTCAGAGGACTATTTGGCTGCACACTCTGCACTTTCATTCACGGTCTCAAACTGGTCGGTTGCTGTAAGGCATTCCGTTGCGGCGGTCCTCAACGTCGTCTGTCTCTCTGGAGTGAACTTCGTCGGTCGGTCGATGAGAGTTTGTGCGAAATGAAAGGAATGAAAAAAATCGCATATATACGATTTTTTTGAAACTAGCAATGAATTTTTAAGGTCCCGTTTTTTCGGTTTTTTTTAAATTTATGAATAATATTCTGAATTATATTGTTCGCTCAATTCCCTTCATAATTGAACAGCGACAAAAAGATCAGTAATCTAGGCAACGTGTGGAAAGATCAAAAGAAGATTATATTGCCTCTTTTCTTGGTTATATAATAATAAGTAGTAAAAAGCCTAATGTCCGAACAAAGTCCGTTGCGGAAAAAACTTTTTTTTTCAACAAAAAAAATTAAACTATTAATGTTATAATGTATAATTATTGCGTACTACCTCGCATTCTGAAAACGAAAAAGGAACTTCTGAAAGGACCCGGCATAGATCGGCAACTTGAGCTCTATTAGTGGATTTTGAGTTGGATATCACGGGAAAAATACGAAAAAAAATCTTGGAACTTTCTGGTTCGGGATATGCTCATTTGGAATCTCGTGGTGTGCTAGTTCGACGTTTCCTAATGTCGTCGCAAGTACGGGGAATGAGCATGAAACTCATGCAATTTCGTTTAGTTGTTATCCAGTATACAATAGGAATTCATCTGTATTGAATTTTCTCGGACTGCATCAGTTTTGAAAATAAATTAGGAAAAGGCGCCCACTAAGATGCACCGTGGTGTGGTTTAAGGGCAAAGCCGCAGCGCCTTTCCTAAGGGTCTGAATTTTTTTTCTTTTTTTTCGTGATTACTGAGCCAAATACTTCTAAATATGTCAATTTCGTTTGGTGAGAACAGAAAGTTGGTGAGAACAGAAAGAGAGAGACGAGAGAGAGAGAGACGAGAGAGAGAGAGAGAGAGAGACGAGAGTGAGAGAGAGAGAGAGAGAGAGAGAGAGAGACGAGATCACGGACTAGAGTCGAGGAAATTTGTTCAGGCGACGCCACTACGGAAAGAGGAAGCAGAGAAGCAGAGAATATGGGACATTTCTCTACCACGTCAGCTAGAGAGTGAGAGTGTGCAACCACTCCGAATAGGACACATCCCTTACTTTCTCTCTTTCTCTCTCTCTCTCCCTCCCTCTCTTTCTCATTTCCTTCTTCTTCCTTCAACAGCCACTGTCCATTATAATGCATGGGGCCGCGGAAGAAATAGCACCAAAAGTTTGCCTCGTCTGCTCGACTCCAGTGAAGGCAACGTACTACGGAATTGACGCTTGTCGGTTAGTTTTACTTTCAATTTACGCTCCAGCCTTTACCCATCCCACCGTTACTCTTCAATTCCTGTGTTAGCTTGTCATCTTCTTTTCTTTCAGCGCGTGTGCAAACTTTTTCAAGCGTGCCAAAATGGCGGGAAAGACGTTTACTTGTCGAAAAGGCGATCGGAAGTGCGTGATTGTACGAGGTAAGTGATTCTTGCCAATTTATGTCGTTTTCATGAATGAAATGCAATTTTTAAAGTACCTTTGTATAGAGAGCACCAATAACAGAAAAACTCTCTCGTTTCGGTGAGCACAGTGTTTCTTTGTGAGAGAGCGCGTGGAATGAAAACGTTTTTTTTTCTAAGAAACGAAACATAGGAGACCCTTTTCCTAGCAAATTTGCGCTCAGTGTGACTATTTCTCTGTTCATACACATAAATTTCACGTAGCTTACTGATCATTTCGGGTTTGTCATGTTCAAATATCGATTAATTAAGATGAGATCATCTGTCGCGGCTGTCGCTTTGACTCCTGCGAAGCTGCGGGGATGGTCTATCAGCCTAGGAGTGCTTTTGAAGATGGCAACGAGTTGATGAAGTTTGAACAGGTTCACTTCAATTGTCTTCTCATTTCAACTTCCCTTCTCTCGACCCCTGCTGACCATTGACAAGACCTCACTATAAAAGCGACCCTATCCTGTTATCAGAGTCGGTCAGTTGCCAAGCAGAAAAAGATAGACTCCCTCTAGTCGCCTCTTACTACCCACCAAATGAAGCCCACTAGATGTCTTCCCGCCACATTTCACAACAACAATTCTGGAGGTGAGAGAAACATGAGAAAACCTAGCGTCGGCCAGACTCCGTAATAGTCGGGTCTCACGGTGCAAAATACTTTCTCCCTTCCCCCTCTGCAATTATGCCCAATTACTCAAACTTTCTTAAGCACAGAGATTGATTGGCAGGACGCCTCGACTAATTGGGATGAAATGCGTGCATCGACCTCAAAGATCCAAGAAGAAGGGATTCTACAGCGAATCGGTCGACTGTTCAAGTGAGATTACTTAACTACTCATTAGAATTAAGTATTCAATTTATGGTCACGAAAAAGGAAATTTACCGCTTCGCTAGAGAGAAAACTGCGAAAAATGAAGTGGGTGTATGTGTATGTGTGTTTGTGTGTGAACTATTGAAAACACAAAGTGAACTACTGATGATGTTCTCCTATTCCCAGCGCATCCGTCGAACGGCGTCGTATTTTTGAGCTGCACGTGCTCCAAAATCGAGCAGATCGCAAGTACGCACCGCATCCAACCCAGGTATAGTCGGTATTCTAGTTAGTGAAATGGATTCGCAAGTGCGTTTCTAGGCAACGTTTAGAGAAACAATAGCAAGGTAATGGAGACAAGTCTCCGTAAAATTGTACTCACTTGAGGCCGATTGGAACCGGCTTGGAAACTTTATTTGTTGTCTTCAAAAAAGTGCGCAAAAAATCACACCCAAAATGTGAAAATACGAGGGTTCGAGCACATACCAGGGGGCTGTTTTACGCTAGTTCAGTCCAACCAGGTAAATAACGTACATTTTGATTAATATAGACATCAATCACGCTGAATTTTTTCTTGACGTAGACTGGCAGTTTTGTTAAAGGGAGTTTGCAGCCAAAAAAAAATAATTTTATATTCTTTTACTTTATTTTTATTCAAAAGAGCTGAAAATTCTAAGAATAACTGTGAAAACCGCTTATTTTTTCGATTTTTTAAAAATTAATTATGAATTTTCAAAAAATCGTGTTTCATAGGTACTGTAGCTCCTGCATCCACAAAACTTACGCTGTTTAGCGGCTGCAAAAGTTTAAAAAAGGCCTTAGCAAAGTGAAAATAAGTGTTTTTGCAATTTATTAGACAATGGCGAGTATCTGTGAGGATGAATCACAAGAAAGAAACGCAAAAATATTACGGCATCATCCCTTTTGAGATTCTACAGCCGCTAAACAGCGTAAGTCCGCGGATGCGAGAGCTACCGTATACCTAAATTTTGCCGTCTTTGAAAATTCATAATTAATTTATAAAAAATCGTAAAAATATGCGGTTTTCACAGTTGTTCTTAGAATTTTCTTATTTTTAATATAAAAATAACTTATTTTTCGATGCCGGATCCCTTTAATTGAAAAAGTATATTTCAGAAGATCTACATGAGCAGTAGTGCGAGTTCTGGATCGTTAATCGAACCTACGCTCTCCGAGATAGCATTATTTTATGAGAAAGCGTTTCCCCAAATCAAGAACCTCATTCGAGAAGAACAGGTGAATATTTGTTGCTACATCGTTGTAATATTCTAAAGGAGTCCGTAGCAGCAATCTGTGTTGAAGGATCTTCTAACGAAAAACTACCTTCCACAATTCTGCATCGTCGATAATGCCTTTCGAACGAGAGGAGTGTGGGGAGACATGAAACGATTGTGAGCTTTCTCTTTTTGCGGCACTTATTTTGATTTTCTTTGTATTTATGTTGGTCTGTGAAAATACGTAAAATTAGAGAATAAAAGATAATGCAGAAAATATTAGGTTAGTTACCTTCCACGTTCTTAGCCATTCGTCTTTAACTTCACATGTAATAGAATTAATAATAATATAATTAGTTTAATATTTTTTTTAAATTTACGTTTTCAGTATTATGTGTTCGGTTGTGAGTACAATAGATCTCACCCAAACCGATGCTTGGCTTGGCGAAGACGTTGGAGGCCAACACCGGCGTACACTTATCAGGTATGTCATACTCACTCAGAGAAATGTATGTCATATATGGCTCCTGAACTGCGCTTGTATGTTATATATAACATACTGTATGTTATATATGACATACAAACGCAGTTCAGGAGCCATATATGACAGACATTTTTCTCTGAGCTCAGAGCGCGAACTCTCTAACATGTGCCTCTCTAGTGAATTGAAATCTCTAATATTCAAGAGAGTCCGCTATCTATTCTCCTCATTACGCACACATCTCGCGAACTTTCTAAGACAGTTGAGTTCACTGTAGAGGCATATGTCAGAGAGTTCGCGCTCTGTGTACTGTACTTAAAGAAGGACGAGTGTCCGCGACTCCCGACTGGAAATTTTCTTAGCGAACAAGCGGGCACTGTAAGCAAAGGTTGAAGATAATCATCGCAAACTGACTTCGCCGCTAAACGCAGTAACACTTTTGGTGATTCCATCTGTCCCTCCATTTCCCTAATCCCTCGTTTGCATGCACTCTCTTCCCTCCCCCTACCTCTTCAAAGGGAAGGAAGGGAAGAGAGTGCACGTAAATTCGACAGGAGAAAGAAAGCTGACCGAGAGATTTGGTTACTCGCGCACGTGTGAGAACGCCCCCTTTACCGTATTCGGCATTTGACCCTGATTGTCCCTTAGCGACGGTAGTTTCTTTGCGCACCGAGATCTCGGTTCGGAGAAAAGATAGAAGTCTCAAATTTTGGATTTCTGTTATCGTTCACAGGAGAAATCGAGTAATACCATCAGTTTGAGATTCTATTTTTGAGGTTACTCCTTCTTTAATCTAAAACAGCATAAGTGTGTTACACATAAAATTATTTTAAAAGTCCTCTTGCGTCGGTAATGAATATTCTCTATATTAATTGTGCATGTAACTTTCATTTCCGCTTGATGTTGCAGAGCAAGTACACATTTATCGGAAAATAATAACGAAAAATAAACTAATTGTCTCTTATTTGAAGCAGCATCGAAGCTCAGAATCGCGCGCTATTCGAAATCGTCGTGCCAATGTTAATTCGATCGCAAATTACCATCAAGGAATTGCATGCTGTCCTCGCACTCATTCTCTGCGAAATTGGTACGCATAACATATTTTCCCTGCAAAGCCTGATTCCACCCCAACCAAAAGTGATCGATCGAGCGTCGACGAATGCACAATAACGTCAAGATAACTCATGAACTATAGAAGTCACATTGATTTAATTTCAAATTAGTTATAAAAAAATAAGCATTTGTAATATTCCAGATCCCACAGCTGAGGTCTCCGAAGAAACTCTATTACTTCTTGACAAGATTCGATACGAGATATTCGAGGATCTTCAGCGGTATTACAAGGATGAAATGGGATTGAGTGATTTCTCGACGAGACTCGGACATCTCGTCTCACTAAGTCACACAATCAGAGTAAGTGCACGGTTCAGGAGGGTTTTAACTTTTGAGTAATGATCTGACCCTCTCAATTCTGCATGCTCTCTCACGCTGTCTGATCGATGAGAGAGCCTGTAGAATGAGGCGAGTCTGATCATTACTCTAACTTTTATCTCAAATAGTCCAGTTTTTAAAAAAAAATAACACAACGATTTCAATTTCAATGCGTATGATGCGTAAAGTTTGAATTTCGGGTAAATAATTATAATCGAGCTCTCCATTTCTCACACTCACCACTCGACCGGTGCAGAGGTGTGAACCGAATATTTACCCGAATTTAAAAACTCTAATATTTCGTGAGGACAAATAATCAATTGTGAATCGATAAAATCGCCTAACGAATGACAAAAAACTCCTTGTCAAAATTATTATTATTATTATTTAAATTAAAATCGACAAATAATTTAGGAGTGCAATTCGGTGAACACTGCCTTCGTCAGACTCCATCAATCATTGTTCGATCTTTATTCAGAAACTGAGTTACCCGATAAGATAAAGGATATGATCCTGTAATAATGCATTTGCGAAACAACACTATCAATTACAATTTTAAATCATTTGAAAGACAATGAGTCCTCCTGCTTTTCGTATCTGGTTCATGTTATCGTATCGCAACCCAGTGAAAGGGTAGGTCAATCGTCTATGTGTCATCCATTGTTTCGTGTGAATTCTGACTGAATATGACTCAAGAGTGATTAGTATGACTAAATCACAGAAAGAATCACAAAAAGCAACGGTGCGAGTGTGGGGTGAATAAAGAGTGATACCTCCATCGGAAAGACTGATAAGAAGACAGAGAATGTGGGCGAATCGTCTAGTCAAATACGTGAATCGATAGTACCTATCGCTCTTTGCCACGTGCAAAAGATAGTGTGTAAGAGTAGCGACTCTGAATTGTGTTCACTTCCCGTGCCTCTTTTTGTGTCGGCTTTACTACAGTTCATCTTTAAGATGAATCAGGAAGTGAGCGATTTTCCGCTCAAAAATTGCCTAATTTGCTCAACGTCAATATCCGTTCCGTACTATGGCATCGATGCTTGTCGGTAAGTCAAATAATCACCTTGTAGAGCCTTCATTTAATTCGAACTGTTATTCAGTGCTTGTGCTTCCTTTTTCAAGCGCTCTAAACTCTCGGGCAAGAAGTATGTTTGCCGTCAAGGAGAGAGGAAATGCGTCATTGCGAAGGGTGGGTTGGTGCATTGATCACGCCCCTCATTTATCTATTTTTGCTTACATTTATCGATTGATTACAGATGAAAAGTTCTGTCGACGATGTCGATTTGATCGCTGCGTCGCTACAGGAATGGTCTATCAACGTCCCATAAGAGGCATTGAAGAAAATGGGATGCAAACTGAACAGGTTCATTTATTCTTCGACGTGCTTATTACAAATTTACAAACACTCGTCCAAAATGAATAAACGTTCCGCGGCTAAACCCAAGTTTTGCTGGCGATAGAGTGGGGAAAAGCAAGAATCACGCCAGTAGTTCATTTCATTATCGGATCGTTCCATAATTGTAGTAATGGTAATTCTTTTCAAGAGCGAGCCACTGTGTCCACAGAGCTCGACGATCTCCACAAATTGCATAGGACCATCGACCTCAGTAGAGTCCGCTGAGCCCGTTCTGCAGAGGATTGGTCGGCTGTTCAGGTGAGCAATTGCCTGTTGAGTCGCCGTACAGTCAAGGCAAACATTTCTTTTCATCAACTCAGTCGCATTCCATAAATTTTCAATGACACGAGTGTGCGAAAGTGATGAAAGCTCCCCTAGTTTCGAGCAATCAATCGTTGTGTTCCCCTTTCTGGAAGCGTGAAATGGCCTGACCCCTTCCAGCGCCTCGGTCGAACGTCGCCGCATAAAAGAGCTGCATCTTCTGCAAAATCAACCCGACTCGAGCTTGGTACCTCATCCGTCACAGGTACTACGTGGCATAGAGTTTTGCACACAAATGTTAATTGTGAACCCACATTTTACTTTCTTTTCACCTATTACGCGGATCCGTTATCAGCAACCCAGCCCGCTCCATTGAAACAAAATAACAGCCGGTAAAGGTCTTGGGGAAAACGTAGTCGCAATAAACGTCACCTATTTGCTGACACACAAAGAAAAATGCATAAATCCAGCCCCATCGTACATTAATGTATAACTAATTGTGTAACATGTAATACATTTTTCATATATTTGCATGAGGGGGTTGGATTTATACATGTTTCTATGTGTGGATGGACTATCAGTGACAGCAATGAGAAAATGTCGCCTTCCTCTGCTTTCAGCGACGTATTTCCACACAATACGTCCGCACACGATAAGGTTCATAGAAGGCGCAATTCTTGTCACTAGCGTTGGCCAAAGATCCGCTGTTCAAAAATTACCTGGAAAAAAAAGAGTTTGCCGGCCGCCGACCCGTTCGTCCTTTGTTCAACAGTCATTCAGGCAGTCGACTCATAGCCTCTACTTGTCAAGCCAGCACTTGATTCTACCGACTGATATAGATAATTTCAGGAAATCTTCTTGAGCAACTACGCGACCTCATTGTTGACATTCGAAATTATGCATGCTGAATCGCGACCAATTTACGAGAAAGCATTCCCGGCGATTAAAAAATTGAGTAAAGAAGAGCGGGTGAGGAAACAATTTCATTCTGGCTAAAAAAACACTAATTATGATCAAGAGTATTTTGATTCGATTGTTCGTCATGTTCCTGCTCACATTCGGCCGCGTGTGGGTGGTTAGATTAAGAACAGTCTTAAAGCCGATAGGGTCGGTATGGTCATTTTTCCGTAAATAAATACGTGAGAATGTTCATTGTCCATTCGGAAATATTCAGAATCTACTCTGCAAAAGTTACATTCCTAAATTCTGCCTTATCGACAATGCCTATCGGACGAGGATGGTGTGGGGAGAGATCAAGAGATTGTCAGTTTTATCCATTTTCTGCGCAACTTGAGAATTCAAGATTCCGGTGCTTTGCTGTGGTATTTTCTGCTAATATTTCCAAATAGTGCTCGTGAAAGTATAATATTGTCCTTTCATATTTCAGCGGAATGTGTTCTGTGCTAAGCACCGTCGATTTCACTCGACCCGATTTGTGGTTGGGAGAGGAACGAGGAGGGAAGAACAGACAATCACTTTTAAAGTATGACGCAATCTCACTTTTTCAATAAAATGGCTCAAAATCATGAGAAAATACTATTCCACATTGTTCAATTGTATGAAAAAATCTACATGCAATCACAAAAAGATTTTATCTCACTATCTGTATCTGTTAGTACCAGTATACTAACAGATTTTTGCAGAGCATGGTTAAACCCAGGAATCTTTCTATTTTCCCGTATTTCCGTTTCTCACAATCTCCTTTATATCACACTAACGATGTCTTTCTCACCGAACTAACATTTGCAGTTGGCTGCACGCTCAGAATCGGGTTCAGGTCGAAATCGTTGCTCCTCTGATGGTACGAGCACACATGACAACGAAGGAGTTCCACGCCGTAATAGTCCTGGTGATGTGCGAAGTAGGTACGGTAAGAGGAAAAGTACAACCTGAAGAACTCCATGCGCCTAAAATTTGTTCCATCGACTATCCTCCGAGTGTTCCTAGGAATAACATGTGCACAATTAGAAACTAAAAGTTCTTGAGATCGAAAGAATAGAGTGATGTATTGCAGAACCCTGTTTTGATATCTCCGAGCAAGCTCTGTCCATTCTTGACGACATAAGGGCAGAGGTTTTCGAGGATCTCCAGCGATATTACAAGGATGAAATGGGATTGAGTGATTTTTCGACGAGACTCGGCAATCTCGTCTCATTAAACCATGTAATTCAAGTGAGTTTAACGATTTATTTGTTCAAAGTGCGCTTTCAAAGTTAATAAATCGATCAAACCTCAAAAATTCACAGAAAAATAGAAAAAAAATTAAAAAGTAAAATTCATGGAATCACACACGGAAACGAAAACAGTTAGAATATGCCCCCCGAAAGATGTGGGGCATTCAGATTCCAAAATGCAAATTCGTTTATTAAGAGATCATCCACAAGAAGCCGGACATACCCCACGGATGGCTTTTTTACAACCTATTCCAATTACTTATTGGTGAAGTGTACATCAGAAGAAAAAACTTTATTAAGAAAGTTATTTCTTTGAATCCAGATGGTCGGATAAAATGTCGAAAAAAAATTTTCCCACCTGGTGATGAAATCATCATGTCAGTCATGTGCACCGCATCGTATGCAAATAATATATCACTTACACGTGATATTTGGCAATCTTGATCAGAAATTTCACCAGACACGCGCCGAGGTTAGCTAATATCATGACATTCAGGCCACATTTACGAACATCGGGATCACAGTCCGGATTCAAAGAAATAAATTTCTAAATTCAGAGAAATAAATTTCTAAATTCAAAAAATCGGAACTTGGGGTTACTGTAACTTTTCGGTACGGGACCCTGTCACTTATTTACTTGGCCTAATATCAGAACTTCTGGTGTGCACTTCACCAACAAGTTATTGGGATAAGTTGTAAAAAAGCCATCCGTTGATTTCCCTCTTGCACCCACGCCTCTCGTGGATGTTATCTTAAAATGCGGGAAAACATTCATTAAAATTCAAGTTCAAAATTCAGGAATGTATTTCCGTGAGCTTCGAGTTCAAAAGAGTTCAACAAGCGTTATTCGATATCTACTCCCCAGATGATTTACCTAAAGCTATTCGTGATGTTTTCGTTCGATAAATTATTTTACGAACTGTAAAACAGAGCTGTTTTGGGTCTTCGTATTACACAGCATTTCAAAGACTATGAAAACGGACATTTGCGTTTGGATTTCTGTGGTGTGCGTTGCGTGTGCGTCGCGGTTGTTCACTCGCTCTCACACAGTCCTCCGCTGACTTTACTCTGACAAAAAAGTCACTAGGATCAGGACGCAAAGTTAAAAAGTTCACTTACCTGTAAGTCAAAGTCATTAGAAATAAGAGACGTTTCACTTACAAATTCACTAAGTGTCCTGATCCTAGTGTCTTTTTTTCTGATCAGTTCTATGCTCTCTCGCTGCCGGTGTCAGGGCTTGAAAAACTGTGCATTCTTTTCCTCAAGTTGTTGATTTTTAATGCGAAATAAAATGTGACTGTTTCATAATTATCTTTTTTCGACATGCGGGGAAAGCGGTAGCCCAAATTAAAAGGAACATTCGAAGCAGTAAACAGGCTGACATCCAAAAAAAATATCCTCCCTCCGTTTCTCTAAGACCATAGCTTCATATTCCAAGTGATCACACAAGGCATTGTCTTCCTCTTGAATTAAGCATCAAGTGAATTAAGTCAAGAATGAGAAATTTTCTGAAATAATTGAAATAATTCTGAATATTTTCAAGAATTTCCTCGAAATGTTATTTTTAAATGAGAATGAGGAAAGGAAGAACGGAGTGAGCGGCTGTTTCATAGAGACAAATGAGCAGAAAAAAATCGTATATATTTGTTAAAATGTTTTTAATACAATAAGCATGAATTCAGGAGTACAATACGATCAACGTTGCGTTCAGTCGACTCCATCAAGAACTGATCGATATTAACTCACCAAATGATTTATGTAAAAAGATAAACTGATTAGTCTGATAAAATAATACATACATGCGGAAAACTTCTAGTGCCGTTACTCCATAATAGATAAATAATTACACGGAATACGCCTCGATTAAATATACCAACTGAACATTGGATAAAATGCGTGGGTATGGGGATGAGTGACCGGTGAGAGCGAAATTGTAGACTTCCGTTAGATGTGGCCGGGGCTCACCGGTAAGGCCGGTTCGCCAACATTCCCGAGTCTGTCAGTCGTCGCGAGCGGCCCCTCTCCATTTCTCTCTGATGGAGAGGGGGATTTTCCCTCAATTTCCCTCGTCTATGCCATCGACTACAAAACAAGATCGGAATCCCCATCCAAGCCGGACTGGTCACCGTGTGATGGGTATGACTACATAAGATGGTTGGTCCCTCAGTTTCTAGACTCGATGACTCTCCTTCTGAGATTGATGATTTGAGTTTGGTTGACGCAGATTCAAGAAAGAAGGCTCCATCTTTCTTTCTTCGAACGCAAAATCTTCAACGTCAAGCTCGCGAGATCACTATTCTTTCTCCAGCCAATAATTCTGGGTCTGTGATATGTAAAGAAGACCGATCCCGACGCTTAATACTGGACAAAATGAATCATTCTAAAGAAGACCATCGACCACGTCTGAAACCTATGTGAAACCCCCATCTTGATCAGCGCCCATAAAGCGACACTGATAAATTTGAATTTGTATTTATATTAGATGTGGCGGAAACCTTTTTTAAATTATTATAATTATAAATGATAATAAAGACAGGTAACAATCATGGGCAGCAAAAGCAATAGGGTAGATGAAATGACCAATTTCCCGGGCATTGCTGCAATGGGAAAGAAACTATTATTGGTGTAGTTAGAGGTTGATTGACGACGCGGTCTCCCCCTCCCCCCCGAGCATATTTCGTTGAGAAATCGTGAGTGAGTCAAGCAGATTGCGTGCATCGATTTTAGAGGTCTGTAAGAATATGTGTGCATTGTCTAGTCAAATAGGAGAGGAAGAGATAGCGAGCGTCCGTACTGAGCAGGGAGTAGGCAACTTCCCGCCCTGTGTAGATGAGAGGTAGAGAGAGAGAGAGATATGTAAAAGTGACCACTTCAAATTGTCTGACCTTCTCCCTTTTGCGTGCTCTTTCCAGTCCGTTTCTATAATGGATGAGGAAGTTTTCGACATTCCGCACGGCAAATGTCTAATTTGCTCGAAGTCAATAAAGGCTCCACGCTATGGAATCGATGCTTGCCGGTAGGTCAAATGAGCTTAAAACGCGTTCTCCATAACAGCGCAGGAGGGGATGGCACAGGGACTTAAAATGGCCGTAGGAACTTCACACTTTAGGGTTAGA
The DNA here is from genome assembly GCA_036245785.1 of Pristionchus fissidentatus. NCBI lineage: Eukaryota > Metazoa > Nematoda > Chromadorea > Rhabditida > Neodiplogasteridae > Pristionchus > Pristionchus fissidentatus. Next base: position 11,274,327 of record BTSY01000004.1, read on the forward strand.
GTGCCTAGGGGTGGGATACACTTCAGCCAAAAATTTGACCCCAATTATCGATTTTTGACCTACCAAAATCGAAATTTTCATCGTCGTTTTACACCCTCATGTTATATATCATTCGATAGAGCATCGAAAGTTATGTGAAAATCTTTATTTTCGTGCATATCGGATAATGTATGTTGGAGAAATAGTTGAAAAATCGATATTTTTCAAAATCGAACTGATTCAATTATTTCTTTCCCTATGTTCCCATGATTTCCGGGTCCTGAAAAGTTGACCCAATATGTAAAAAAGGATGACGAATCAAATAAAAAATACCACGAAACCAAACTCGGTGCCCTGCATAGTTTTATTTAGCAAATACTACCACCCGAATCGACCAATTCACGTCGTAGGTTCGAGTCCACTTGCCCACATGAAATTTTTGCCAGATTTTTTAAGTCACCAAATGATGTTTTCTTTTTTCACAATCAAGTTTGATGGACCTTCTGATGTATTGAGCATAGTTTCACTATGTGAATGATTCATTCAATGTTGTTCTAGTACAGTAGTCGCCAATATTACACGACATTCGTATTTTTAAATTGTAACTTTATTCATTGTCGTCGGAACTCTCTAATTTTTGAAAAGATTGATAATTCATGATTCGCAGCGATAATATCTAGTTCATTACATGCTGCATTGGTCGTACGACCTGGTGCTGCAAAGTCATGCTGTGAGTGCAAAATCGCTTTTCAAGTTTTCTGCTCCGCTAAATTCGGAATGGCTGGGAATAGCAAAACGGTTATGCGTACGTGATAAAGGAACTATTGGGCTATCAATTTCACTTTTTGGTTATGCCGTTAGCTGTCGTATAAACCGCGCTGCACGTGCTGCATGTGCCACGCTTTTCTGGGATCTTCCAGTATAACTTTCGCTGACAATGACGAATCAGGCTGGTTCATGTAGGTTATTACCGTGGAGTCATTACACATCCAATATGTAAGTGTGGACGGGATACCGCTAACTTCAGAAGTTGCAGCAACATTACGTCTCTTTTGCAGCACTATTTTTGACGTGCAGCAACTAAGCTGCAGAATGCATTCCAGTACTTTCGCTGTGATTAGTGAATCTGGGGCACTGGTCAACTCATAAGCGAAGTTTGATGAATTTGGAATGCTTTTCGGCATCAGTACAATCGTTTAAACATCGTGCAAACATTTTGTAAATGGCCATTTATGGCCGAATTTGTCCGAATTTTCCCCATATACTTAAAATTCCTGACCCCATAACTTTGTCCACCGGCGTTTTAAGAAGGCGTAGCACAAGTTGTTCAAACCTTTTATTTCCCTCAATGTTCGACATTTCATTTCTGTTATCAGAAGTTGGTGAAACACAAATGCGGCGCGCGTTTCCCTCGTGCACCCTCCTCGTTTCCCCTTATCTCTCTGCCCTTCTCTGACTTCTTCTCCACAAAATGCCAACTCCCACCGCGAAATCCTACAGGCGCAATGTGAGATACTGTAAGAATTCAAGTCGTTTTGGACAATTTATTATACATAACTTTCTTCAAACTAGAAATTGAAACATTCGATTTTCGGGTTTCTCATCGGGTATTCGATCCCCCATTGCCCCACAGGGAGAACTCAGTTGACCAAATATTCGTGGAACACCTTGTTTAATCGTTATGAAATTTCAGAGATGTTATCGCCGTGTAACGTAGATCATTCAATCTTTGTCACAGGTCAAGGGGAAAATCTGCAGCTTATAGATAGTTGTCTGCAGCTCATCTCAAAAATAGTGCTGCAAAAGAGACGTAATGTTGCTGCAACTTCTGAAGTTAGCGGTATCCCGTCCACACTTACATAGTGGATGTGTAATGACTCCACGGTAATAACCTACATGAACCAGCCTGATTCGTCATTGTCAGCGAAAGTTATACTGGAAGATCCCAGAAAAGCGTGGCACATGCAGCACGTGCAGCGCGGTTTATACGACAGCTAACGGCATAACCAAAAAGTGAAATAAAAAAAAGAAAAAGTGATAGCCCAATAGTTCCTTTATCACGTACGCATAACCGTTTTGCTATTCCCAGCCATTCCGAATTTAGCGGAGCAGAAAACTTGAAAAGCGATTTTGCACTCACAGCATGACTTTGCAGCACCAGGTCGTACGACCAATGCAGCATGTAATGAACTAGATATTATCGCTGCGAATCATGAATTATCAATCTTTTCAAAAATTAGAGAGTTCCGACGACAATGAATAAAGTTACAATTTAAAAATACGAATGTCGTGTAATATTGGCGACTACTGTACTAGAACAATATTGAATGAATCATTCACATAGTGAAACTATGCTCAATACATCAGAAGGTCCATCAAACTTGATTGTGAAAAAAGAAAACATCATTTGGTGACTTAAAAAATCTGGCAAAAATTTCATGTGGGCAAGTGGACTCGAACCTACGACGTGAATTGGTCGATTCGGGTGGTAGTATTTGCTAAATAAAACTATGCAGGGCACCGAGTTTGGTTTCGTGGTATTTTTTATTTGATTCGTCATCCTTTTTTACATATTGGGTCAACTTTTCAGGACCCGGAAATCATGGGAACATAGGGAAAGAAATAATTGAATCAGTTCGATTTTGAAAAATATCGATTTTTCAACTATTTCTCCAACATCCATTATCCGATATGCACGAAAATAAAGATTTTCACATAACTTTCGATGCTCTATCGAATGATATATAACATGAGGGTGTAAAACGACGATGAAAATTTCGATTTTGGTAGGTCAAAAATCGATAATTGGGGTCAAATTTTTGGCTGAAGTGTATCCCACCCCTAGGCACTCTAACCCTAAAGTTTGAAGTTCCTACGGCAATTTTAAGTCCCTGTGCCATCCCTCCGTCACTTTCACTGCGCTGTTACGGAGAACGCGTTTTAACTATCGGTCTTGATCATCACTGATTACCTTTTTTTGAAATTTTTCTTTCTATTTTGTAGTTTGGGTTTTTGCAATCTGTTAACATTTCCAGTGCGTGTGCTTCCTTTTTCAAACGTACGAAAATCGCTGGCAAAGCGTTTATTTGCCGTCGAGGCAGTGGACAGTGCGTAATAGTGAAAGGTACGTTGATTTTCAGTGATTCCTGACAAAGTTATCGATTTCAGCGCGCATTTATCGATTGATTTCAGATGAAAAGTTCTGTCGAAAGTGTCGTTTCGACCGCTGTGTCGCAGCGGGATTGGTGTACGAATGCGGTCTTCCATTTGATCCTAACAGCGTGAAAACGGAGCAGGTTCAATTCTCCTATAATAAATACGAGACAGAATACTATTTATTCGAACAACTAATAAATAATAATAGATAGTATCTAAGCGCTCACTGAGCAATGTTCAGTCATTGTCGAAGGACGAAATGAGTCCATCGACCTCCCTAGAGTCCGCTGAGTCCATTCTACAGAGGATCGGTCGACTCTTCAAGTGAGTAAACATTTATTGATTTTCTCGAACAGCCACGGTAAGCATTTGCACTCATTCCTCTCATCACATTCCTTAAATTTCTGGCAGACACAAGTGTGCAAACGGGAGAGACAGATCCGCACCCATTTCTGGAGGAGTGAAATCACCCCCTCCCCCATTTCCAGTGCCTCGGTCGAGCGCCGTCGCAAGAAGGAGCTGCAGCTGCTGCAAAATCGACCAGACTCGATCCTTGTTCCACACCCTTCACAGGTACATTGAGACGTAGACTATTAGACACAAATGTAAATTGTGCCGCACAATTTCACTTTCTTCGCGCTTATCCACCCGATTAATAGAGCGAGGTGATGTTTTCGAATCGACTCTAGCAATAGATTCCCTGTCTAGCCTGCATTTCCGCTCCCTCACCTTCCCCATCCATTTTCAGACATTTCTATTTTCTTTATCGTTTCTTTAATTGCCGTAACACCCTTCGCGGGTGTATCAAATAAATAAATAAATAAAATAGATAAAGTTCAGGAAATCTACATGGGCACCTACGCAACGTCGTTGCTAACATTCCAAATCAATTTGGAGGAATCGCGGCCGATTTTCGAAAAATCATTTCCGGCCATCAAAGAATTGAGTATACAAGAGCAGGTAAGAACTAGATTAGGTTGGAGTCAATAAAAATATCACTACTCAAGAATTCCGTGTTCCTGGTCCTGTTCCTCCTGAGGGGGGGAACTTTCCCGGGAACAAGAGGAATATGCCCAGGAACAACAGGAACACGGAAATGTTGTCTCTATGCAATGTCTAAAGGGCCGGGAGTGAGGGAACAGCCAGAAATCATGAACAAAAGGAGGAACACAAAATTCTTGAGTAGGATCAGGAAAACGTGTTTGTACAAGCAAAACGATCTTCATTTTAGAGACTTTCTCAACCAGATAAGTTGACGTGTTCCTGATCCTAGTTACTTCACTCGGGAATTTTTTTTTAAATGTCTATCTACCTGTCTGCTGCGGAATCATGACAGTAATGTATTACAATCAACGTGCCGACAATCATTCTACTATAATTTATTTATGTGTTTTCACTGATAATACAATTTAAACGTCTTTAGGATTTACTCTGCACTAGCTACTTCCCGAAATTCTGCGCTATAGACAATGCCTTTCGAACGAGGAAAGTGTGGGGAGAAATCAAGCGATTGTGAGTTTAATACATTTTCTGAGTCCCTTTCGATCGTAGTTCTATCGATGCTGTGAAGAATAGAATAGTAGTTCTCTTTAGAATTTGATCATGAAATTTCTGCAATTATAACAATTTTATTGGTAAATTCTAATTCAATTCTGAGGAAGAAAAACTGAAGAGATCGATGGCTATGCAATAAATGGCATGCTTTATTATCTCTGGTGAGAATTCTTCGAATTTATAATATTATGTTTTATTATTTCAGCGGAATGGGTTCCGTGCTGAGCGCCGCCGATTTCTCTAGACTCGATTTGTGGTTGGGAGATGAACAGGGAGGAAGGAATAGGCAGTCGCTTATAAAGTATAACTTATTCAGTACTTGAAGTCATACTTTATAAGACATACATTACAACAATAACTATCAATACGCAATTAGTCGGTAGCTCGGAACTATATTTTGAGAACGCTTATTTTTAGATCAATTTATTCTAACATAAAAATAACATAAAATTGCAGTTGGCTGCACGCGCAGAATCAGGTTCAGGTCGAAATCGTTGATCCTATGATGGTACGAGCACAGATTACACTTAAGGAATTCTACGCCCTCATAGCACTAGTGCTGTGCGAAGTAGGTACGGAAAAGTGGAAATGGCACCTCCCGAATCGTATGTATTTGAAACATTGCAGAACCATGTTTTGATGTCTCCGAACAAACTCTGTCCATTCTTGACACTATTAGAGCAGAGGTTTTCGATGATCTCCAGCGATATTACAAGGAAGAGATGGGATTGAGTGATTTCTCGATAAGACTCGGCAATCTCGTCTCACTTAATCACGTCATTCAAGTATGTTTAAGAGTTTGTGTGCTTTTTCGAATGGACACACTCCGCAACGCATAATTAAACGATATCCACCTAGTATTTCTAATGGAATTCATTTCATGCACAGAGTATCATTTTGCAAAAGAAAAAAAGAGGTTCAGCATATGCTCATAAAGATGTTCCATTTCCTTTACCCTTTTCATCCATTCAAATTTAAGAATTCAATGAACTTCAGAAAAATAAAAAATAAATAAATAAAAGAAAAAAAGAAAAAAAACCGATTTCAGGAGTGCATTTCCGCGAGCATCGAATTCGTTCGACTTCAGCAAGCGCTGTTCGATCTTTACTCTGTCGACGATATATCTAAAGAGATTTATGAATTGTTCGTTCGATAAATTATTTAACGAGAGAGAAAAAATGCCAATCTGATCTTTTCACAATAAATGTCTCTGTTCTCATCTGAAATTAATTAATGCGAATGAAAATGCAACTGATGAGCATTTTTTTTATTATTTATAATTCTCCAATAAAACCTTATGGGTCTTTCCTCATACTCTCCAGTACGCTAAGAGAATAAATTAAAATGAAAAAAGTCATTTAATAAACAAATAATATTTTTATATGTACATCATAACGAGTCGCGTAACGGAGCTGACGAAACCAGAACAATTAGTGAATTATGAGCTCATTAGTGCAAAACAATCATGGAAATGGGCAGTTTTCAATATGCAAATGTGTAGCTAAAAACGTGTTTACAGTTACAGTACACCTAGATACAGTAAATATTAGGTCCACGACCAAACGGAACGGCACACAATCTCATCGTTCTAGAGATCAAATATCACAATGGGGCGGGGTTTCCTTCAACAGACGGGTGCACTTCCTCCCTCTCCTCCTCCTTCTCTTCTCTCATCATCTTTCTTCTCTTTCTTCTTCTTCATCTCATCTTCTCTTCCCTCAATTTCATCCTCAGCTTCTCTGTTCTGGTCGTTTGATGATGCAGATGTGGACGACGACGACATTCTGGAAAAAAATCTTTAAAAATGCTACCGTACCTCCATTTCGAATACAGTTACAGTACGTTAGATATATGTTACCGTAGCCCCCCCCACGTTTTATCATGCTACCGTACCATCTATTCACATGATTCCAAACATACAGAGAGTGGTCAGGGTGAGAGAGTGTGCAAAAGTGGGAGAGTCCCTCTCGATTTTACACGCTCTCTCACTCCAAACTCATTTCTGTCAGGTTGAGCGGCCTGTGGAATGATGTGAAATGCTACCGTACCCCACATTTCGAATACAGTTACAGTACATCTACATCACATAATGTTACCATACCACCCCTGTCTGCTCCTACCGTGCCACATATCTACTAATGCTACCGCACCGTTCATACCCCCTCTACAGTCCGAATCTACGGATATCGATCGATTTTACGCGAGATCCGTTCTTGATCCCCGCTAAACGATCAATAGACCGTGTCTATCTACAATCAATTCTCTCATTTCCACTCACCTCTCATCTCCCTCCTCTCGCGGCATTTTTGGCGTGCTTCGACAGTCCCCTCCTTTCGCTTGGGCGGACTCTGGCGCAGGTGTGGCGCGGCGCCGTATTGCGCCAGCAGGGCGCCGCCGCCGCCGCCACCGACCATGACGACGCCGCCGGCGATGCCGTCGCCAGCCTGCAAGACAGAAATTTCTATTTGTGGAATTTATTAAACGATAAAAAAACCTTCCTGACACCTACAGTAAACTAAAACCACAGTATGCACTAGAGCTACAGTAAGCTAGATGAAGAGTGAGGGTACAGTATGATTAAGGGTTGACGCACCGCGCGCGCGTTCTCCGCCGCCGCCGCCGCGTCCGCGTTGTAGGTCTTGGAGCTATCCAGACGGGCCTCTTTCAACTGCTCGGTTAACGACGAACTCCCAGCTCCATCCTAAAGCAATAATAAAAAATATTAATGCATTTCTCATTACATCGAGATAAAACGCCTCCATTCGACAAGAAAGAACTACAATGTCGATATCTCTCATAGGCGATTCACTTTTTCGTAGGTGATGCTAGAGTTCTACAAGGCGATAAGCGCAGCCATGCAGGCTGATTCGACCATTACGCATCATGCCGTACCGTAATTGTGTTCACTGCAGATACATACACTGTAACTTACTGTAGCTCTAGAGTGCAACAGCTACCGGGGCAAGACGTTAGCACTTTCGGACTACAGTAAGCTACAGTAGTATGCTGTGTCGCGCTAGAGCAACCAGACTCACACTGTCCGATCGAAGTCGTTTCGGGGCGGGAGGTTCCACAGATCCACTCGAATCCGACGAATCCTCTCTCTGCAAGTATCGAGAATTGATCTTTGATCTTTGGTCGCTGATTTTACCATCCCAAAATTGTTTTGGAAATGCAATGAAATGGTTGTGTGTTAGCACGACTTCCTTCTCATTTCATGGCGTCCTTCCTATCTCTGGGCAGGGTACCCTCCCTCATCTCTGGGCAGGGTACCCTCCCTCATCTCTGGGCAGGGCACCCTCTCCCATCTCTGGGCAGGGTACCCTCCCCCATCTCTGGGCAGGGTACCCTCCCTCATCTCTGGGCAGGGTACCCTCCCTCATCTCTGGGCAGGGTACCCTCTACCATCTCTGGGCAGGGTACCCTCCCTCATCTCTGGGCAGGGTACCCTCTCCCATCTCTGGGCAGGGTACCCTTCCTCATCTCTGGGCAGGGTACCCTCTCCCATCTCTGGACAGGGTACCCTCCCCCATCACTCACACTTTCGCGCCACTGGTCCAGTTGTCGTGGCGGTCCTGCATTCGAATCCTGCAAAGTAGTACAGTGAGGCGTGAGGCTACGTGTGTTCAGATAATGTTCTACTTGAAACCCACGACATTATGGGGAGTCTAATGGACGCAGACATTTACAGAGTTTCGAATTGGCAAATGGCCGATGGTTGCATCGTTCAAGTTTGATCTTTTAACCCAATTTTTAATCGCAACTTCTCAATTTCCTCAATGCAGGGCCCAAACCTTACTGCGACTGCTGCAGCTCACCTGGTGTGAGGTCGGCGGCGCTTCCGGATTGAGCTGTGAGGACGCGGAACCCGAACTGCCTCCGGCCAGAGGCGTCACAAAGGGTCAGATTTTCTATTTGGATGAGTGTGCCACACATATGAGAAACCTCCCCCACATCATTCCATACCCGGCCAACCCTACAGCAAAGGGTTTAGAATGAGAGATCGTGTGAGCGCTCCCTCTCTCTCTCTTTTGCCAGATCGTTAAGACAACCACTTCTCTCACCTCGATCAAAAACAGTACCAACCATCTCCAGATGCACGATTCCAAACCGACAGAAAGGGACCAGAGCGAGAGAACGTACAAAAATGAGAGGCGACCGCTATTTTGGATGCTCTCTCCCTCGCAAGCCTTTGTGTAGGGTTGGCCGGCATGTGGAATCCTGTGAAAGAAGCCTACCTAATCACCAATGATTTTACCTGATCTGGCCTCTCGAGAAGATTAGTATCCGATGTCCGCGCCACGAGCTTGTGGATGGCGTGGGCGCGTTTACGAGGCTGCAATCAAACATGATCAGTGGTGCGGCAGCCGCCTCCGACGCGGACGACCGCGCGTCTCACGCGTCATGCGCGGATGAGAAGTTTAAAAAAACCCACGATAGGCTTCACATCGTCGCCGCTCTTCTCTTCTTCTTTCTCACCGGACGAGAGATCAGAGAGGGCGGGCGGCCTGATGTGAAAGATCAAAGATCAATATTATCCAAGCTGGGTTCGGATGCACAGAGCTCAACTCTCCTAGATGTCGATAATTAGAGACTCCTACTATATATATTATACTCAAGTTATTTCTCCCTCTACGCCCTCCGTTTCACAGACATCTCATGAAGAGACTGTGAGTGATGTCGAAATCTAAGAGAGTTCGCACTATCTGCATTGGCTAAACTTGGGGGAAGGCACTCTAGTGGAGCACGTTTATGCTCCAATCAGAGCCAGCCAGAACCAGTAGACTATACGTTGCTCGGAGAATGAAGGGCAGAAAAGCTTGATGAGGGAAGAGGAAGGGGGAGGAGCAACTCACTTTCCGTAGGGGTTTCCATTGGGATCCTGCCCGCCTCCTCCCGCGCCGCCATCAGAGCCACCCTGCGCCACAGACATCGAGGGTACTGTAATCGATCTGTAATAGGTGGGAAACCAATCGATATTCCGATATCCGATGGAAGAGGAATGCAGGAAATCGATAGTTGCGAGTACGGTGGCAAGTGACTTCCCGCGATATAGGCGCGATAGCTATCAATAGTTGGCATAATTCAGGAGATAGGAGTACGGTAACGATCTAAACTCCATTGCGCACTGAACATCGATGATACTGTAATCTTCCAATAATAGTACAAAATCAATCGATAAATCGAGGGGGACGTAAGAAATCGATAGTTGCGGGTACGGTAGTGAGTGGCAATCGCGATTTCCCGTGATATAGGTACGGCAGCGATCAATATAGAGATACGATTACGGGAATGGTCGAAAATCGTTTTTTGTAATTGACATCGAAACTACTGTAATCGAACGATCATTAGGCGAAACATTGATGGTACTGTAGCGATCGGACTTTATGGGGCAGAGGTATCGAGAAAAGGCCATGCGTTCACGATGGGAATGGCACAGTAAATGGAAGAGAACGTCCAGTAATTGGGTACAACTCATTTAAGCAAACATCGACGGTGCTAGAGATGAATGCGCTCTAGATAATAGCAGAAAAAACAATCAACATTGGCCACTATGAAAGAAAAGGGGCAGAGAGTAGTCAAGAGTGTCATGAGAAATGAAGAGTGATGGAAGGACCCGTGGAACAAACAACTATCGATCTTGATCTGATCTACCGATGGAGGGAGAGAAGAAGGGTAGATCATGCAGTCTTACTGTAGCCTCCCCGCTTGATCTACCGACTGCCCACATCATTCCACACCTACAGAGAGGGGTGAGGGAGAGAGTCCCTCTCGATTTGGCACGCTCTCTCTCACTCCAAACCACTTTCGGTAGAGTTTACCGGTCTGTGGAATGATGTGCCCCCCCAAGTCTGTCCATGTAATGAACTACCGACGACACATGTAATAGTAAACACAACTCATTCATCAATAGTCAAGCGATGGTAAAAAGTTCCAATAATGTTGCATCAATAATAATCAACGGACAATAACAATTAGTAATAAGTGAGTCGCATTTGACAAGACATCATTGTACAGTAAATAGTGAGCTCATTAGTGCAAAACAAACATGGATATAGGCAGTTTTCACTAAGCAAATACTTAAGAATCCTAAACAATGTACTCAATACAGCTACAGTACACCTAGATACAGTAAATAGTCATGCTTGTACAGTATGCAACATGGTCACTCAACTGCTAGTCAACAAAAATATGTTGGTGCACGACCAAATATGCTTGTTCTCATAATTCTAGAGACCTAAGATCGCTGCGGGACAAGAATTCAAAGTACAACTAATAAATCGAGAGTCATTAGTGCAAAACAATCATGGATATGGGCAGTTTTCAATATGCAAGAGTCTAAGAAAGCTTCACAGTGTACTAATTACAGTTACAGTACACCTAGATACAGTAAACAGTTATGAGTGTTAGGTGCGGTAGATCAAACATCACATCAAGCGGGGTTTCCTTCAACAAACGGGTGCACTTCCTCCCTCTCCTCCTCCTTCTCTTCTATCATCATCTTTCTTCTCCTTCTTATTCTCTTCCATTGGCTCATCTTCATTATCAGCTTGTCCCTCCTCCTCCTTAATTAATTAATCAATCAATAAATCAAGTGTATCATGTCAAAGATCGTTATTTCAAATTATATAATATGTGAGCAAATGCATGAAGAACACGATAGGTACGACGTCACAACATGGCAACAAAGCGAAGAAGAAGAAGAAGAAGAAGAAGAAGAAGAAGAAGAAGAAGAAGAAGAAGAAGAAGAAGAAGAAGAAGAAGAAGAAGAAGAAAACCAACCTCATCCTCAGGCTCCTCCGATATTTTCGAAATTCGTCTCACCCTCTCCCTCTCCCTCTCCTCCTCCTCCGACGATGCCTCCGTGCTCGACGACGACGCCATTCTAGAAACACATTATTTTTATAAATAAATATTTATTATAAAAGTAAAAAAGTTACCGAATCCCAGATCGCATCTAAAATTTGAAAATAAATAAATATTTATGATATTTTTCAAAAATTCCTAAATCGATTTTTAAAAAAACGCGCATGAACAGTTTGCGACTCGTTGCCTGATCGTCACTAGTCTCTGAGTCATAAAATATCTTTCCGATATATAGCAAGACAGTTGGAACTCATTCTTATCTTCCGTTTTTTTTCTCAAAAGAAGTTCAAAATGACGCTGTATACGGTACTGAGTACAATCTATCGGTTATGCTGAGCAAAAATCACGGGTGCAATTGCATGAAGGTGCAAAAATATTAGAGGGTGCAAAAAAATTGAATTCCCTCAAATATAGATGTTTGTTGATAACTCGGCTCCCGTTGAAGCTAAGGGTACAAAACTTCGGATTGAAGTTATTTTACACGTTTTGAACTTGTAGACGAAATTTTGTGTCTCTAGGTTCACCGAGAGCTGAGATATACTTACAAATCGATAATTGCTGGAATTTAAGATTAAACTTTGCACCCTGTGATTTGTGCACCCCAATTTTTTTCTTGCACCTTGCACCCCATGACTTTTGCGTAGCATTACAGTACACGCCTCTCTGCACACTCACTCACCCCTCATCGCCATCATCTCTTGCCATTTTCGGCACGGGCGCGAAGGGCACGCTCGGCGTCGGCGCCTGCTGCTTCTTCTTGAGGTGCAAGAGCGGGCGCTGGTGAGGCGCCGCACCGGCGCCGCCGGCTAGTACTGCCAGCGCGCCGCCGCCAGCAGCTCCGACGCCTCCGCCGCCAGCCTGCAAGTAAAATATCGATTACCTAGTCATATCTGATTGATGAACGACGCACTGCAGTGTAACCTACAGTATGACAGGGGAATCGCACGTCGCCTACAGTAGGGTTGGACAGGGGGGGGGGGGGCGCTTACCGGTCGGACGCGGCGCGGCGACGCGCCAGAAGCGGCAGCCGCGGGTGACGTGCCGGACGCGGCAGCCGGGGGCGAGGCGCCGGACGCAGCCGCCTCTGCGCTGTAACTGTTGAATGGGTCGAAGCGGGCTTCCCTTTCTCCGTCGCCCGAGTTGTCGCTATCCTGCACACAATCATACATTTTAAAACACACACGCAATGTGGCACAATTCCCGGTTACATTGTCCTACGAAGGTATAGAGCATAGGTCAAATACGTTCTCGCCAGCGAGGAAAAGCACTTCTGCACACGCACCCAACCATGTCGGCAAAAGGAAAAAAAATTGATTTTTTAACGCATTCCGAGCACTTTTCCATGAAAGTTATAGAAAATAGTGCAATGTTCACTTCAGCACTCGATTTAACGCATTTCTGCAGAGTGTCTGCAAGAGGCCCATTTGACCGGTGGTATAGAGCGATCGGCACTGTGACAGATTGAACTCCGCAGTACTCTACAGCACGACAGCCAATACCTTTACAGTAACCTGACACTTACGCCACGTCCCTCTCCAGATCCACTCGAATCGGACGAATCCTGCCTCTGCAAAAATCAATAATTAAAATTCACACTTTTGGAAATCGAATTTCGGCACTCACCGGATTGCGCCAGGCCTGCTGCTGCGGGGGTGCTGCGGGTGCGCCCTGCAAACACGCAAAGAGTGAATCATCGCAGCACACTCACGTTTTGTTTTTTTTTCAAATGTGCTGCTCAAAGCGGCAGATTGTGATCAATTAGACCCCTAAAAACGAAACGTGCCCGGCAGATTTTGCGAAAACAAATCCAAATGTAGCAAACTGCCCGGTAGATCATGAAAAACAACCGGAAACCTGTCCAACCAGCTTGTCGTGCTACCTTAATTTTCGACCTCTCACTACTCACCGCGTGGCGGTTGTGCGGCAGCACTCCCTGCTGCGGATGCGGCATAGACAGCCGGGGCAGCGGCCCCAGGGGTCGCACCGGCTGCTGAGGCGACCCGCCCTCCGACTGCGACTGAACACAACCACCAATTATTATAATTATATATTTATCGAGTTGTGTACTAATCAATAATAAGTGCAATGATGTTAGGCTAAAGGGGGAGGGGGCAAACACGAAATGCGATGAGCTTTCGACTCTCGCTCCTTTTCAGGCAGACATAGTAGTCACACCGACAACCCCCTCCGATTCAAAGGAGATCGTTTCGTACCCTCAGCTCTACCGACCCCTCTGTGAGGCGAGGTACGGTAACTCAATCGTTTTGCTCGCGCTCTATTCGACAAATCACTGCAAATCATTTGGCCCCAATTTTAGTTTTTTTTTTCTAATTAAAATAAATTGCAAAACTGACTCGTGCTTTCTTGGCTGCGTTAGCTGCATTGCGTGCAGCAAGAATGCCGTCAACACGGGTGGGAGTGGTGGGACCGCCCGATATGGCTGTCGATGGACGCTTGTACGGCGACAGTTGCGTGAACGAACTCAGACGATTGCGCACCTGCAACGACATTTCTTTCTCCAAAAAATCAATAGTTAAGGATACGGGAGCACGCTACTTCCAGCGATAGAGGTTCGGTAGCAATCAATATTTGGCCTAATCCAAGTGATGGGAGTACGGTCATCAAACCGGAGCGGGGCGCGGCAGACGCCCCCGACGCGCATGGCCGCGTCCCAAGCGTACCCGAGGTCTCAAATCGCCGTTGTTCAGCTCTTCGTCTTCATCGCCAGAGAGAGCGGAGGGAGAGCGCGGTCTGATGAGAAAAGATCAGTTATCGATGCAAGGACTGGACCATCGGAGTACTGTACTTGTAGCTCGAGAACAAGCCAGCAAAATAGTTTTGGGCAAAATAGTTTTCACTTTTGGGGAGAAACACAGAAAAGAAACGAGCAAGTAGCTTACTTTTCGTAGGGGTTTCCATTGGGGTCTTGTCCGCCTCCTCCCGCGCCGCCAGGAAAGCCACCGTGCGCCACAGACATCGAGGGGTACTGTAATCGATCGATAATTGGGCGGGAAAATATAATAAGGCGGGAAAATGAGGCAAGGTACGAGATCCGGAGCAAGGGGAGTGAAAGAAATTTATGGTACGGTAGCAAGCACAATCGATCGCTACCGTACCTCTTACCGCGATGTAGGTACGGTAGCGATCAATAATTGGCCCAAAACAAGGGGTACGAGTACGGTTGTGATCAATACTCGCGTGAATTAAGAAGGGGTACAGTAAAGAAAGCAGAGCTGCCAAGGCAGATACAATATATTACCGTAAACACGCTGGGATTTGAGTGAGCACTACAGAAAACCGCGGAACAAAAGTCAAAATTGGTGAGAAGGAAAGAAAAAGGGGCCCGGATACAGTCAACAGTGCGAAGTGAGACTGGCGAAGAAAGAGAGGAAAGAAAGCGGAGGGAGAGGGAAGGGACCCACCAAGGAAACAAACCAACAACACTATTGATTGGATCTGATCGACTCGAGGAAAGGGAAGAGGGTAGATCACGACCAGGACGAACCTTGCTGATCTACCGACTCCTCTATCTTGTGTAGACTACATACTACACTCTGACAGTGTAGTCGAGTGGTCTAGTGAGGTGAGCTAAATACAAAAGGAAACACATCCTGTCTCCCGAGTTGAGGGATCATAGCCATATCATTCGAATCCATGTGACCTAGTGAAGGCTATGGTGAAATAAAAATGTTTCGAACGGATTTTAGTGCATTCAGAAAGGAATATTTTTATGCAAATTTGAAGACTAATGGGAAAACTAAAAACACAGATCGAAAGAGCAGAGACAATTAGCACTAGCTCTAAGCAAAAAGTTTTCTCAGAACGACATTGAAACCATATGTAAATAGCTTTTCGCTAGGGAGAATAGGCTTTCTGCACATACGTGGGCAGGGGGGTGCAGGGACACTGTGCAAATGAGGGTAAGGGTTTTCGGGGGCACTGTGCAAAAGTCAAAATAAAAAAAATCGAGATAGGGAAAGAGCTAGAATTTTGGGGGCGCCATGCAATGGAAATTACTGGCACGAGGGAGCACTGCGCAAAACGGCTCGGATAAGTGCTGCCCACATATGTTTCTGCATGGAGCCCAGACCACGTCAGCTAACGAAAAATTTTATTTTTTCGTTCATGTATCACCATTTTTTTTGACAAATGTATAGAAAATTGGGCAGTCATTCCTCGCACTGATACAGTGCGAGGAATGACTTTTGTGACATAATAGGTTAGTTGGACCTAGTGGCATCCGAAACAGTGAAAACACCAAAGGTGGGCACCGGGTACCTTGACTTCCGCCTGCAAGCAAAATTCGAAAAAAAATCTTTTTTTTTTCTGGTACACACCTGGAAAAGGGACCCTGTACGGGAAAATGGACCTCGATCGAGCAAGTCGGCATAAGACTGAAAAACCTCAATATATCCATCAACATTAAATTATACAACTGCATAGACCAACTAGAGCAACGCTTTTCGTACATTCCCTTTGTCCTGAGCTCTAGGAATGAAAACAGCCCATTCTGATAACAAAGGAAGCGCTAACAGGTTTGGGGAAAGTTAATTAATGATAATCCAAAAGCGATTGAGCAAGATATTAGATTAAAATGCGATGTTCCCTGGAGCAAATGATGAAACCAGAGCTTACCTTGCAATGGTAGCTTTCTAGTCTTGATTCGCACGTGTTGGTCGCCTTTCAACGCCGCTCCTCACGCTACTGTCAATCAAGCGGCGAGCATGCAGCTCGACATAACTGAAACGTGACCACAAGCCCATACCGATGTGAAGGAAGAGCGGGAACAAGGAGAAAATCTAACCTGACTGAAAGAACTAGATTCTGCTAATCTTCGGGCTAGCGAAGTCCCCACGGGCTTCGGAAGGTGCTGGAGTGGCCTGGAGACAATAATTAATCACAAATTATGAACAGATAGTCACAAAATTCAAAGTAAATGGAACTGAAGCAAATTTTCGTCAGAAACGAGATTTGGCAAAATGCCATGGCATACTGTACGGAAAATGTGTCAACCTTTTGTGCATTAAGGTGTGTTGTTGTGTCACATACATGATCAGACATTTAATTTATTTATTTTTCATTAATGAAATGCAATCACTATATTATTTTACTGTTTAAAATACGATGTGAATATTCACAGTAAACATTTTTCGACAAACAACTATACAAACTCTGCACACAGTAGAAATTGGCAAGGGTACATTGATTTATCATTAATATCCCTAGTAAAATGCAGAAATAAGAGTTACAATGGATTCATGAATACACCACACACTGAGTACACAGGAAGATACGGCAGGCTATACGGTAGATCATTGAGTATGTATCGATTACCCGTTAGGGGGAATTGTGGGGTACTGTAGTTCTCTAGTCTCGCGTCCCATCTTCCTTCTTTTCGCTCGGTTCTTCATACTCTTCGTCGCTAGGAACCACTCTGCAAAGTTATTTATATTTTTCGATTTTTGTTACAGCTACTACATTTATTCTGTCAAATCTCCAGAAAGGGGTGAGAGGGGTGAAAGAGTATGCGAATCTAATAGGGACACTCCCGACACTTCAATCACATTTATGGAAGTTTATTGGCAAAGAAAATTCGGAGAATTTAATTCGTAGAGAGGTCATCTGCATTATTTTCCGAACTCTTTACATGAAGCAGTCTTGGAAAACAGCTCATCCAACTAACTTCTTTTCTTCCTCTTCCTTCTCCTTCTCCTCTTCCTCATTATCAGCCGGCGCCGCGCCCAGTCCGCTCAGCACGCGACTGGCGTACGCGTCAAGGCGAAGCCGCGGCACTGGCACCGCCTCGTCCGCGCTCTCCTCGCGCCCAGCGGCGCCCGGCGCCGGACTGTTGGGTGAGATGGTGATGATACTGTCGGCGCACGAGGTGCCCGCCGACGACAGCATGTCTTCGTCCGACGTCGAGAGCTGAAGAGAGAGATCAAAGATCAGAGATCACAATCAATTCATCAGTCAGTTAAAACGAGACCATTATTCTTCCGTTATTTTCCATTGGGGACTCAATCAGATGGTCATAGTCGAAGGATGAATTTAACACAGTCCAAAGATCAAAGATCAAAATGAACGAACCCGAAGGCCGCGGACTCGCTTGTGCACGGGAGAAGAGGTGGACGAGGAGTCCGTCGAGGCCGGCTTCTGCAACGAGAAAAAAACCACATCATTCCAAACCTCCAGAATGAGGTCATTGTGAGAGAATAGGCAAAAGTGAGAGAGCACCTCTCGACACACTCTCCCACCCCAAACCACTTTCTGTGAGGTTGACCGGCCTGTTGAATGATGTGGCAAAAAACAATCAGAAAAGTGATAGCAATGATTCGAGTCCCTTTCGTCACATACTCATTCTCGAAATTGTTAGACAATCATTGCAATGGTGAATTCTTCCGAAAACAAATACTGCCACTAACCACATCGCGCCAGGCGCGCTTCGCACGCCCCGTTGGACTCACGACGGGCGCGGTTCCGGCGCGCACGGGCGCCGGACGGACGCCGATGGGCGGGGCGCGCATCAGGCGCGAGCCGCGTGGCACATCGTCACAGCCGCCCGATGAGGATGAGTCCTGCAATCATCCAGAATTTAAAATTGAGAGGGGAGGAGTTTCGACTAGAGTGCGAAATGCACAGCGATTCAGGTGTATAGCGAAACGGCCAAATCAGCGGAATTTTGAATTTGAACGGGGAGAGAAGGAGCCCCATTGAATTGCAAAAAAATTGTGAAATAGAGATATTCCCAATAGTTCTAGCTGCTCCTTACCGGGCTGGACGACGACTTGGGATCGGCTGGAGGGTCTTCTGCTGCAGCTGCTGCAGCTGCTGCAACTTCTGTTGCTGCAGCAGTCGACGATGAGCAAGGCTGCAGCAACATGCGCTTTTAGTCGATGTGGGGGAATAGCAATAAGAAAGAGTGCGAGCGATAGAGAGAGGAAAGAGAAGATTGGCTCAATGAGAAAATGCGAAGAGCTTTTGTGAGCAATCTCACTCAGAGTATCAGAAAAAAGAGTACGCCCATCACATGAATCCAAATATTCCGAAAGTGTCAAGGTGTTTTACCTTACTTCCACTAAGTTATATGTTATTTGTATACGTCTCTGACCCCTTTCTGGAGACTTTGTTGGCGTATAGAGAATGGTGGTACCTGCATGTGCAGCGTGGGGGCGGGGCTTGGCTGTCGCGTCTGCAGCAAGGGGGCGGGGCTGGGCGGGTGCAGCTGCAGCACGGATTCGGGTCGCGGGTCGGAGGGCGAGCCCGTCATGACTGTGATCGACGCACAACGAGCGGGCGATCTGCAGTTTGCAGGATGATTACAATTGCATGCGCTTCTGAAAGCTTTGTTCTCATTACAAATTGACAGATATCTGACAATGAGTCAGATGCAAATAGTGAAATAATGCTGTTTCCGGCCCATGCATCAATTTATGATTATAGCGAATGGTTATTTCCGGCAAGCGACAAAGTGCGCTCGTTATCGTGAGATAAATGAGGTAGCGTTCGGAAGAAAAATGCCAAAATACGTGGTGGGAGCACACAATGTTTTTTCTCATTTTGCCAAATTGTCCCCCCCCTTTTGCCAAATTGGGATATGTAGTCACTGCGCAGAATGGACAAATTCGATTCGCATAGACAATAGACTATCGTGCACCTAATCTAGCGGGTGAGCAGCGTCCCTGGTTAACTGCGGAACGTTTTAATACGTATGCTAATTTTTGAAAAAAACCTGGCGGGTGGCGTTTGCTCTGCTACGTGCGGAGGATGGAGATGGCGGGGATTATCCTCGTCTGAGGAGGAGGAAGAGGACATCGAAGGTGACTGCAAATAGGGAACATTACACCCCTCCACAATGGGGTCAGCAGGGAGAGAGTGTCTGAAAGTGAGAGAGCGCCTCTCGGTCCCACACTATCTCTCCCTCCTTGCCCCTTTCTGGAGGATTTAAGATCGGGATAAGCACACAAAAATGGAAAATGAGGAAGACAAGTTTGCGTTGAGGTTTGAAGCGTTGCGAGATTAATGAAGCATGTAACAAATGAAGCGGGACACAAACACACGTCACCATACAAATGTGTGAGAAAGATTGTCTATGAAATCAAAGATCGCCTGAATGGTGGCAAAACTTTCCCACGAGAGCTTTAGCAACCGTGAGCTATGATAGATAATGAGACGAGTGACGTCAGAAACAAGACAGAGTTGTTATTGAGTAGGAAATGCCCGAGAAAGGGGATAGAAAAGTGCGAAATGACGTGAGAGCGGGGGAGAAAATGAGGTAAAGTTGCTGGAAATGAGCAAACAACGAAAAAGGGACTGGATTCTATGTCGAAACAAATATTGGCCAGTCTCCACATCTCAGTCTTTCCTTCGAATCGACAGGTAGAAAGAGAGAGAATGTGCGAAATGGAGAGAGTTTGACCACTCAAGATGATACTAACAATGAGTGCAACATAAACGAAAAGCGAAAAACTAGAAAACTAATCGATAAAGTAGTCAAACCCAATGGAAGTGAGAGGGGCTCACTTTCGCACATTCCTTCGCTCATGACCAAGAGGAAAACAACTCATGGGAGACGAGTGCATTGACTTGTCAATCGATAAAGGGGAATAGCCATCACAGAACGGGGATAGTGATCTACACTTCCCTTAGTCTCAGCGTAGTTTGTAGTTTGACCTTTGAAAAGATACAAGTTACTGCGCCAAAAACACATTTCAGATACAATTGTAGTCGAAGTAGTCGGAATTTGACCAATTTATCAATATGGCCGCTTTACTTTACTGGATAGGCATGCAAGCCAAAAGTATCGAATATTCAGACAATCTCGTGAAATCAAAATAAGGTAGCGACTGACTAAATACTCAATCCTGATAAGTTAGTGAGAGATTCGAGTGGGGGATACAATACTCATAATTCCAACTGCTAAGGGGTCAGCGGCGAGAGGGCGTGCGAAAGTGAGAAACCCTATCAATTGTCATCTTTCTACTGATCCCGTATTGAGCAAATTGAAATGACGTAAAAACAATCACAACCTAGTCAGTAAATGGGGCAAACTCGCGATCTCTTTGGTCAAATTGGCGCACATATTTCGCGCTATGTAGCTTACATAGACCGGGGCGTGGAACAGGATAAGCTGTCAGAAGCTCTCAGAGGGGATTACGGTAGATTTTAGAAGGGATTACGGTAGATTTCAGCGGGGATTACGGTATAGATAAAGTGGTGCAACGGTATATTGCATAGGGGATTAGGCGGATGGGGAGGACTTAAGATGAGTGGACGGGGGCGCCAAAAAGAGAAGGATTGGGGAGGTGCTCTCAGACGATTTCTTCGTCCTTTTCTTCTTCTTTCTTCGAATCTCCATTCTCGTCCTCCTTCATAGTCACTGCCGATCTGCAATTTATAATTTTATTGTAATTTAATTATTATTTTGAAATGGAATTTAATAGGTTGATCTGCAATAGACATTTTTTGTTCATTTTATGACCGCGGGCCACCTTTTAGTCTATCCCAATTTTAAAAGGAAAAAAGTAACTCACTCGACACGCGGTGTCGCCTCGTCGTCGGCCCAACTGCAATTTATATTGATTAAAAAAATAAAAAAAGAATTTGTTAAAAAGACTTGCAATCCGACAGTGCGAATTTCGAGACTCTCACCCATCTTCCTCCTTTTCATCTCCCTTCTCCTCCTTCTTCTCTTCTTTCTCTCCCTCCTCCTTCTTCTCTTCTTTCTCTCCCTCCTCCTTCTTCTCTTCTTTCTCTCCCTCCTCCTTCTTCTCTTCTTTCTCTCCCTCCTCCTTCTTCTCTTCTTTCTCTCCCTCTTCCATTCTCTCCTCTTTCTTCATTTCTTCTTCTTCCTCTTCTCCATTTCCTAGAAATTGAAATTCGTGGAAATACTTGGATTAGATCACTTCATTTCGCACAATCTCTCGCCTACTGGTGTGGAAACTTGCCATAGAAGGAGTACAAAACTATTTACTAGAATTTCAAATGTTTACCATTTCCACCGTTCCCCGTTCCTTCCTCGTTCCCATCATCCACATTGATATTATCCATCCCTATACGAAGAGAGGAGGGCGACAACGCATTCAGCGCGTTCTCGAGAACCTCTGGCGCCTCCTCGCGCCCGCACGGCGCCGCGCCACTCTTCGGACTGGAGTCTGGCACAGCCGGCACGGGTTCGGGCGTTTTGACTGACACATCGCTCAGTGATTCCTGAAATGAATCGGCGAACAAGAGAGACTATTGACTAGGAGTGTCAACATCCAGATATTTTTTTAGAAATTCCTATGCGCAATACCAGATTCAAAATCGTCCAGAAAGGGGTTAGTTTGCGAGAGTGGGAGAGCTTCCCCCCCTCTCTCTCTCTTTGGCACACTATCTCTTCCCTGATCCCTTTCTGGAGGAGGCATCGTACCATTCGGAGCCGTTTGCTGCTTGGCGATCCAGCCGACGATTCCGACTCGGTTGAGACACTCGGCTGCAAATCAGAATTATTTGACATTATTCTACCCATCTATAAAGAGATCGGGGCGAGAGAGCGTGTACGAGTAAGAGGGTCTCTCCTTCGATTTCACACGCTTTCTTACTCTCAACCCCTTTCTGGCCGGCATGAGGATCCTTTGAACCAGTCAAGTGGAAACACTTTACTGAATACAGTCCGCCGACTCAAACACCAAGGATCAGAGAACAAGTGTTTGTTTTTTGTTTGTTTGCCATGATTGTGGAATGAGTGAGCAGCTCGATAAACGAATATTTAAATTTGGGAAGAGGGCTGGGTTGGCACGGAAAAAGGGAGCGGGCTTAATGTTAGAAGTACCAGTCAATCGATACTCACCTGGCTCCGATACTGTATCTTCCTCTTGGCCGTACTCATCTCCTTCTTTTCTTCGGGACCCGACGTCGATGGTTGTTCCACCTTCTCCTCCTCAATCAATCAATAATTTATCATGAAAAAAACAACACAAAAAGACAAAACAGCAACAGCCAAAACGGCAACGGGCTATAACTCGGTTATTAGTTATCCGATCGATATGGGAGTAGTATCATTGTACTCCTACCGTACCCCACTACAGTATCCACATATGGGTACGGTGGGTCAGACAGCGAGTCAGATTCACGATTTGTGCGTAAACTTTTAAACCATGGCTCTGACCTAAAGTCTGACACACCGAATTCATCTCTGGATACTGTAGTTTTATGCGGTAGCTTTACTGTGGCGCCCACGGATGTTTACGGCACAAATTACGTATCTGACCCGCTGTCTGACACACTGAACCCATATGCGGATACTTTAGTTGGGTACGGTAGGAGTACAATGGTGCTACTCCCATATCGATCGGATCACTAATAACCGAGTTATAGCCCGTTGCCGTTTTGTCACCCCCCCCCCCTCCGGGATACCAGTGGGGAAAACAACAGAGTAGGTGTCAAAGACAAAAGAAGAGTGCGATTGAGCGAAGTGTAGTAACGAGAAAATGTACCGTACCTCGCCTCCATTCATTGCCTCATCGACGGGAGGAGAGACGGAAGAGGAGATGGAAGAGGGAAGGGAGGCATCCGACGGCTGAATAAGGGACGTCTCTTTTTATTTATTTATGATTGATTAATGTCTGAGACAGCATTTCACACCTAGTTGATTCATTAACAGATAGATCTCATGTGGAGATAAGCCTACGACTTCGTAAGTCAAAGCAGGCCAGCGACGGCATCGAAGTCTAACAGGTGCAGGGGAGCGAAGCGTTTAGACTTTGAAAATCGTCGCACGGCATCTCAGAATTCAAGAGTCGTAGACTTATCTCCCTCTGAGATCTCACAGGGGAGTAAGCTACGAATCCTGTCTAAACGCCTCACTCCCTGCGCCTACTACACTGTGACATCGTCGCGGGCCGCTGGAAGTTTAATCGATTAGTAGACTTACTTCCCTGAGGGATGGATGCAGGAGGAAAATCGATAATTCGCACCTGGCTGCCAGGCTGGAGGTCGGAGGGAGCGCCATCTTCATCCGGCGAGAGAGACGGCTGGCTGGAAAAGCAGATTGTTAGCTCGGATTGCATCATCACTAGGCAATGGTGAATGGATTAACTCAATTTTGCGTAATCGCTATGCAATCGGGGAAGGATACACTGGGGGAATGAGTGAACTCACTTGAGAGAGACGTCGTCGCTGTTGGGAACTTCATTCATTTCTTCACTCGATGACATCACTTTGGAGTGAAGAGAAGAGAGAAGAGAAAGGGAAGAATGAGGGGAAGAAAGAAGGGAATGACCCATTGGATGAGGGAAGGGAAAGAGATCAACACTATTGATTGACAAGCGAGGCCGGCGAGAGTCACGGAGGCAAAGTGATCTACCCGATGATCAATCAACCCAGAGATCATAGTTGTTTACACTTTCTAGCACACATTCCGCTAGGTGAAATCTTCAGAAAGTGGTTATGACTGGAAGTTTGTAGCGCCTGACCCCTTTCTGGAAGCCGATGAAAGAATGTGTTGATACAGTACCAGCGATAGGAGTAGATGGAATTTATCGACGTTAGATTGGTTGATACAAGTTACTGTTGAGTTTCGTCGACATTACAATATAAATATCTTCAAATTGGATATTCAGGAAGTATTGTTACGCCAAAATAGACAGCAATTACAATAATAGCTCGAGAATGGGAGAAATAAGTGTAACCTTGCTTGATTCCGACAGAAAATGGGGAGGCGAGTTAGTCAACAGACTTCAAGAACAAAATTGGATGATAAAAGATCGGTGGGATTAGGATAATCAATAGTAATCACAATTGATCAGATGCTCAGAAGGTTTCTTCCTCCCTTTCATCATTGGTCGATCTGAAATTCAATTCAATCGGTCGACGAACTGGAGTTTGACTAACAAGTTTGACTTGTAAAAAAGTATCATGATTTTCTCTCTCTCGCAGCTCGACTATAGATAATTCACATGCAGTCCACTTTGCACTACTTATGGGCTAAAAGATCATACAATCAATAAATGCACCTCTTCTCCTCCTTTTCTTCTTCCACCTCTCCCAACTCCTCTGGATCATCAAATGCTTCCTCATTCTCCTCCAAACTTCCGGAAAGCCCGAGATCCAAATGGCCCAAATTATTGCTCATTTCGAGCTGCTCCGGCGCCGTGTTGCACCGATTCCTCGTGACCGGGTGGGGCGAACCGGGACCGGAACCAGCATCAGTGCCGGGTTCGTAAAAGGATCCGCCTACCACGCCCTCGTTGGGGCCCCGCCCATCCTGGAAATAGGATAACCTACTACTCATTTCTCAGGCCGGTCAATTCTACAGAGAAGGATTTGGAGTGAGAAAGAGCTTGTGCAATCGTGATTGATTCTCTCACACTTTTGCACTGTCTCTCACCCTGAAACCTCCTTTCTGCAGAATTGGAATTGAGAGTGTATCGCGTAGGGATGACGCAACTCACCACATGGCGGCGCTTTCTCGCTTCCTGCGACCGGTGTGGTTTCTCACTCTGCGCGGAGCTGCCGATGGAGCTCAGCGAGACGGCATACTGGAAAATAGAGTTTGAAATTCGGGTAACTATTTGAATTAGCTCTCTTCATTGCACACTCTTTCACCAATCGACCGGTGATGAGAGTTTACGATATGAAGATACCGTGATCTCACATGTCGCACTCTACTAGAGAATGACCATTTTGAAAGATGGTGAGGAAAGTGAGACAAATACTCGACAAAGTAGTGAGCCGGTTGCCGGACTACTGTCAGTTGGTGTTCGGACCACGTTTTGGTGGTCGAGCACATGCTACTAGTCCGGCAACCCGCGGTGCTAAGGTTGCTGCTGCAGCTTACCTGGCCGGCTCTGCCTGCTGCAGCTGCATAAGCTGCTGCAAACTTCTGCTCCAACGACGACGAAGAGGAGGAAGAGACGCCGTCTCCCGCGCCGATCTCACTGTCCCAGTTGGATGACGAAGTGCTCGTCGGAGAGAACGGTACCTGAATAAATAGCGATGATACTTTGAATCCGCACTTACCCTCCTCCAGAAAGGGGTTACACCATTTCAAACCTTGTTGCTTGCAATGATCCTCCTCATGATGGCGTCCCTGGTTTCGTCGTCTTTAGCATTTATCCAATCCTGGACACAATCAATCATACGGTAAAGGAGCAAGGAGACTAACTTTTTTTTATGGCGGTATGGGTAGCCTCTCGCAGTAGTGCATTATACTATGACGTCTATTGTTCCGGAAAAAAAATGAAAATATCAGCAATTATGAATGGTAATTGGTTCACACCTGCATAGTCGGAACCGGGCCCTCATCAGTGCTGCTGGGAGCGGTCGAGTTGTGGAGAGGCGGGCTGACAATGGGGAAAGATTACCATCGAATTGCGACATCACTAGGCAAGCCACAAGGCAAAAAAATATGTTTTCATTACTAGAAGCAAATTCGAAATGGGGAATATGGAGAACAGAGGAGCGCACCCTAGTTCTAGTTCTCTCCCTAGTTCTTCACTTCTGCTCGAAAAAGCGACTAGTAGAAGGGTCGATCTCCCGACTCGGATTCCTCCCATTCTATCCAACACACTCCCCCGCACATGATTCCAAGCCTACAGACCAGGGTTAGAGCGAGAGAGTGTGCAAAAGTGAGAGAGTCCCTCTCGATTTTACACGCTCTCTCACTCCAAAGGCCTTTCTGGAAGGTTGACCCGGGGACAGTGAACTCACTTGAGGGAAGCGTCGCCAGTGTTGTCAGTCGGATCCTCGGGAATCTCATCGTCATCGGAAGAGAGTGGGGGAGGATTCCTGATGAAAGTGTCGAAAGGAGGAAAGAATCGTACGCCATCTTTGCGAAACAATGGGGCAGTAGTTGACAGGAACTACGGGGGGTTACAGCCGTTACCGTTGACATTGTCGCCCCCCACTGTCAATGGGCCACACCTAGAGGATCAGCGGGGCGTGCATAGCATAGGATATTGCTGTGAAACGAGCTAAATTGGTACCATTTCAATTTTGATCGACCTTTGCGGTAAAAGTGAATTGACTACCGCGGTGAATTGCAACGTTGCGTCATAACTATGCAATCTCAGAGAGAAGGGGAGTAAACTCACTTGAGGGAGACGTCTTCGCTGTTGGGAACATCCTTCATTTCGTCACTCAATGACATCACTTGTCGATCTTTGGAGTGAAGAGAAGAGAGAAGAAAAAGGGAAGAATAAGGAGAAGAAAGAAGGGAATGACCCCTTGGATGAGGGAAGGGGAAGAGATCAACACTATTGATTGACAAGAGAGACCGGCGAGAGTCACGTGAACTCAGTGATCTACCCGATGATCTATCGACCCAGAGATCATAGTTGTTTACACTTTCTCTCACCCATCATTCCGCAGCACGGAGAATCTCCAGAAAGGGGTCATGAGCTGGAAGATTGTCGCGCCCGACCCCTTTCTGGAAGCTTGGAGAGGGTGAACAAACTTGTAGGTACATAACCAGCGAGAGGATTAGATGGTATTTATCTACGTTACATTGGTTGATACAAGTTACTGTTGAGTTTCATCGACATTATAATAAAACATGTTTACATTGATATTCACGAAATATTGTTGCACCAAAATAAGCAGCAATTACAACAATAGCTCGAGAGTTGGAGAAAAAAGTTTGTTCTTGCTTGATTACGACCAAAATGGGGGAGGGGAGTTTGTCAACAGACTTCAGGAACAAAGTAGGGCGTAATGAGGATAGGTGGGATTAGGATAATCAATAGTGATCACAAAGTGATCACATGCTCAGAGAATTCCCCATCTTCTTTATCCGATTCTTCCTCCTTTTCCTTTTCATCGTTGGTCGATCTGAAATTCAAATCAATCGATCATCGAACTGGAAATATTTTATTTATGTAGCAGTTTGACTAGACTTCACTAGTGAAACACCTCGCACTAGAGGAGATAACATCATTCAAAGCAATAACTTGCCTTTTCTCCTCCTCCTCTGGCATCTCTCGCAACTCCTCTGGATCAGCCATCCCTTCTCCATTCTCCTCCAAACTTCCGGAAAGTCCGAGTTGGGATCGGTTTAGTTGGCGCGGCTCCGGTGCCGTGTGGCACCGATTCCTCAAGGCCGCGCGCGGCGAACCGGAACCGAAACCAGCTTCAGAACCGGCTTCTGAACCGGATGCACCTGCCATGTCCTCGTTGGAGCACGGATCATCCTGAGAAAGGGGACGAGACATTATTGCGTAGGGATGACGTAACTCACCTCAAGGCGGCGCTTTCTCGCCTCATTGAACAGGTGTGGTTGCTCACTCTGCACGGAACTTCCGAAAGAACTCAGCGAGACTTCATACTGTAAAATTTAGTTTAGATTTCGAGTAGATAATATGACCAGATCTCTTCATTTCACACGATCTATCATCCAACGACCGATGTAGAGACCGTTTGAAATGAAGAGAGTTAATCAACTTATTTGCTCGAACTTAAAACTCTACTGGAAAGTGACCATTTTGAATGGCGATGATGCGGACGTACCGAGGCCAAGCAAAAGACGCACATTTTGAAGTCGTTTTCAAGCTATAATGCTAGTTTACTAGCCCTACACCCTTCGATTCTAGAGTGGCCGCTACTCACCGGGTCGGTAGTGCCTGCTGCAGCTGCTGATTTTAATTTCTGCTGCAACGAGCACGAAGAGGAGGAAGAGGCGCCGTCAACGCCAGAAATCTCGCTGTTAAAGGTGGATGACGACGAACTGGACGACGACATTTGACTTTGAACGACGAGACTTTGACTTCTGACTTCCAAAAAGGGACCAGGAATAGAGAGTGCACAAAGTGAGAGAGTTCCTCTCGATGACTTCCAAAAAGGGACCAGGAATAGAGAGTGCACAAAGTGAGAGAGTTCCTCTCGATGACTTCCAAAAAGGGACCAGGAATAGAGAGTGCACAAAGTGAGAGAGTTCCTCTCGATGACTTCCAAAAAGGGACCAGGAATAGAGAGTGCACAAAGTGAGAGAGTTCCTCTCGATGACTTCCAAAAAGGGACCAGGAATAGAGAGTGCACAAAGTGAGAGAGTCCCTCTCGATTTTACTCGATCTCTCACACCAACGCCCCTTTCTGTAAGGTTGACCGGCCTGTGGAATGATGTTCAACGAGCCTTTGACTGCAGACCTCCAGAAAGAGGCCGGGAGCGAGAGGAACTTTACTATTTATTTCCAGACTGGGATAAAGCTTTTACTTTTGACCTGGATCCTGGTATCGATAAGCAACCACGAAAAAAAATTGAATTATCGCTTTTTTTCGATGGTAGGAAATTTCGCACTAGTTTCCTCTCTCATTTCACCATGCCTAACAGTTCCTTCACCTGCTAACATTCCTTCATCTAAAAAAAGCAAAAACGGATCCCAAAAAGGATCTGTACGACTCCCGCGAGAAGCCTCTAATACTATCAGCATTTGGGATGCTAACGATCAGGGCGGGGTGATCCCTTTTCGCTACTCACCAGGACAGGATATTTCTTTCTGATCTCTCTCTGCTTTTCTTCTCCTGTTGCTTCGTCTGATCTACACGATATCTGCAGAAAATCATTCATCAATCAATATACTTTGAAATTCGGGTAATTAATTGGATCAGCTCTCTTCATTTCACACACTCTCTACGCCGGTATGCGGGATAGTGTGCGAAATGAGACCTAATCGAATTATTTACCCGAATTTCAAACTCTATCAATCAATATCCCGAGAAAGTTTCTTTACATCTGGCGTATCGGGCCCTCGAAAACGTTCGATGCCAATAATGAAATGTACACATTGCAATTTATCGTATCCGAACTTGTCCTGTTACTTTGTAGTTTATTTTGTTCAAAAAATGAAAATTTAAAAAAAAATTACATTAGAACAAACCATCATGGTAGGAATTGGGCCCTGAGCAGTGCTGCTGGAAGCGATCGATTTGTGGAGAGGCGGACTGACAATGGGAAAAGATTACGATCCATATGCATCACCACTACGCAATGCAGGGAATAGACAGAGGGGAAGTCTCCAACTTTCTTTACTCTGAAGATACCGTCTCCAGCTGAGAGAACGCACGATGTTTGATACTTAGCTTACTTAGTACTTTCAAATTGCATCATCACTACGCCCTCCAAAGTGTAAACGGATGAACTCACTTGAGTGAGATGTCGTCGTTGTTGGAGCCAGAGGGAACGTCGGAGGCAGTTCCGTCGACATCGGAAGAGAAAAGAGGCCGATGGCTGAGAATCGGATCCTCGGCAATTTCATCGTCATCGGAGGGAAGTGGGGGAGAATTCCTGAAATTGAAACAATCTTATTGTAAGGGTTAATGGAATTCTGCCCCACATCTGGGATAAGGATGTGAAACGAGTGCAATTTACACTATGTGAAAAGAAAACGTCCATTTGGATTTACCGTGAGGGAAGTGTCTATTGACTATAAAGGTGAAACTCAACGTTGCAATCTCGGGTGACTGGATGGGGGAGAGGGTGAACTCACTTGAGGGAGACGTCGTCGCTGTTGGAAACTTCCTTCATTTCTTCACTCGATGACATCACTTGTCGATATTTGGAGTGAAGAGAAGAGAGAAGAGAAAGGGAAGAATGAGGGGAAGAATGAAGGGAATGGCCCAAGGATGAGGGAAGGAGAGAGATCAACAGGCTATCGATTAGTTAGAGAGACACGGGGACGCTTAGCTCAGTGATCTACCCGCGACCAAAAGTCCAATGTACAATACTTGAGGGACGCTTCCTACTACTTTTCAGGTTTCTTCCAGTCTCAAAGATCACGACTTTAGTAAAAAAATAGATGAGGCTGCACGATTCACAACAATCAATAAAACCATTGTAAAGAAAAAATCGATAAAATAAATAGATAAACTCAATTGCAAAGTTCGGTTTCGCAAATTCCGACGAATTATCAAAATACCCAAAAAAACTAAAAAAAATTAATTTTAAAAAAATCCGGAAGACGTGTGGTTCAGGGAATCATCAAATCCAACAGTGTTTCCGAGATAGAACTCATTTATAGACATTATTCGTTATAAGATACTGTTGCGATAATTGGATAAACTTACAAAGCGAAAATTGGTCACTCCGAAAATATCATTACACCAAAATAATACTACGAAATATCGATTAGGCGTCAGTACTTCCCGAAAGATAGTTAGAATGGGGCAATCTTCCAAAGTCGAGTGCGTTTAAGTGGAACTATCAATGCGATAAGCAATCAAAAGAATTCGGGGCGTGCCGGGAAAAGTAGTGATACTGGGTAGATTTCTTGGGGAAATTGGGGGTAGAGTAGGGATAAATGCAGAACAGTGCTCGGTTGCTCAGAGGTCTTCTCCATCATTTTTCTTCCTTCGACTCTTCCTCCTTTCCTCCCTTCTCATCACCGGACGATCTGAAAATAAGCAGAATCTATCGGCGATTTGAGGTTTCATTCGTCTATTTTCCAGTCGCTACTACAATACGCAAACCGAGGTATTTCTGCTGGAATCAAGACACTCTAGATGAACAAAAAAGAGAAAATTCTCGTCGTTTCACTCACCCTTTTTGCCCCGTCGTTTCCCGTTCGAACAGCTCCTCATCTTCATCGTTAGCATCCATCAACCCGAGGTCTTCACGCGCCGAAATCTTTCTGGGTCCAACGTCCAAATTGACGCGTCTCTGGGCAATCTCGATCGGATCCGGAGCCGAATTGCTGCGACTTCTTGTCAAAGGATTGGGATGAGGCCCCAACGCAGACCCGCTGGTCCCAAAGTCCTTGCCGGGAGCGGAGCCCAAATTGGCGTGGCCGGGGCCGGCGCTCGAATTGGGCGAACCGGAGCCGGGGTTCACATTGGATGGGACGGAATCGAGGCTCAAGACGACCGAAGTGGGGAGCGAAGTGCCCGTTATTTCTCTCTCGGAGGGAATAGTTCTCTGCAAATAGGGCAATGATACGTTTAAAAAAGACACTAAATAACGAGCTAGTATAAGAAAACATGTGATCAGCTCTCTCATTTTTGCACGCTCTTTTTCAAACGTTTTTCTTTCTTTCAAACACTTGCACTGGGTATACCAAGATTAGAGTTTTTTCTTTGTAAGCTCGCTACGTGAGTTACGAAATAGTGTATTCAGCACGATATCGCATCACCGGTCGCCGCACCTTACATAAAGGGGTTGGACTGAGAGAGCGTGTAAGAACGACAGGGACTTTCTCCCTTTCACTTTTGCCACCCACTCTCTCGCCGCGACCCCTTCATGTAGGTCTGAAACCATAAAATATGTTTCGTGCGTTGTATTCTCATGATTTCAATAGGAACTGTTACAACATTGCCCTGTAAACTACAAATATTTGCACTAGAAGGGGCATAAATTAGGTCCAACCTGGAGAGGTACGATGTGCTTCTGTCCATGTTTTCTCTTCCTCGACTCTAGATGATGTCCCTCCCCCACCGCGGATTCCGTTGAACGGCCAACGTCGGGAAGCAAACCCTCAAAAGACCATCATTAGTCTAGTGATACCTCCAATCTCTGGTGGTGACTTGTTTTCGCACGATTCCCAAAGATCCATGAAGAGATCCTCGCACTTCAGACCCCTTTCTGGAGATGAGAACGGAAAAAGAAGAGTGTTCAAGTTGTTTTGTGGCATAATATCTGCTATTTCGGGAAATCGAGGCTCACTTCTCTGGACGGACTGCCGGGCGCGTCTGAGAGACTGCAGTACGAGATAGCACGAAGCGAGCTGAACGATTAAGTAGTTTTAGCGAGTGTTACTTCATTACTATGCAATCTGAACATGGGTCGAGTGATCTTGGCTATTCAATGGCGACGGGAATGGGTAAATTGCGTAATCATTATGCAAATGCGGGGGACTACACAGAGCGGAAAGTCTCAAACTTCAAACTACAACCGATTGTCAGCCAATCTCTCCATTTCCCACGTTCTCTTAGCACGGGACAAATTCTCTACACCTAGGGGGCGCAAGCTCCGCCCCCTACCTTTCTCGACGAGAGGGAACAATTGTCCCAATCGAATGACAAGCTTAATTTTCAACCAAATCCCGCGTTCAAAAGCTTATTCGAGAGCTATCGATCTACTCTACGAATGAGGCGTTGCGCACCTTGTTCTGACAACATTTAGTAGATCAAAAATTGACTGAAAGCCTCAAGAGTAGGTGTTTAGAACACTTCCAATTCACCGACACAGCTGCGCAAGTCTCAGTATAGGTGGAATAGCATGCTGAATCTATACAAACAAAAAAATTAAAATTTTATTAATTCGCAGAATTGTCATTTGATTTTAAAGATATTTGCAAAATCAGCAAAAAAATTTTGCAAACCGCTGGATTTGAACCAGCGTACTCCGGTTTATAAACAATGTGCTCAACCGCATGAGCCATGGGGGAATACGGGTAAGGAGAGCTCTTTCACTCTCAAAATCAGTCAGGATTTAGAGATGTAGGTTAGCTCCGCCCACTTCTCTCTTTCACGACTTTCTGTCAAATGACGCGCATGGTTTTGGAGGCGTAGCGCGGCTCAGAGACAAGATATCTCAAACGGCAAAAAGTGTGATGTTATTGAGACCTTAGCGGTTCATTTGATCACATTTTCTTTCAATTAGCATGAAATTGGAAGATCACGTTGCGGCCCCTATCTACACCATAGGAAGTTGGAGACTTCTCTCTCAATGTTGTCCCCGGCGTTTGCATAGTGATTACGCAAAATACTCAATGTCATCGTCAGTGCCATGAGGCAACACTAGAACACATGGTCAGATTGCATAGTAATCACGCAATAATGAACTCACGCGGTCGTAGTTTCTTCGGTTCTGGGCGATGAAGTTTCAGAGGAGTTGTTAATGTCGTTGTTAACGTCGTAATAGGAAGATTCCGGCAAGCTGGAAATGGGACCAGAGTAACAAAGAAAACTCGATCAGGGAGTGACGTCATCACCAATAAATTCAGGATTGGCCAAGATTGCAGTGCTTACATGGGCAAAATGTTGCCGTTGAGGGTGTCGGGGGACACGTCCGAGGCATCATCCGAGGCGTCCGAGGCGTCCGAGGCATTGGGCGAGAGAGCGGGTGGTGGACTGCTCAACAATAGTATTAGTACAATGCAAAATGATTTTGCCCGCTCTATTCTAGCATTCTTATTGGGATTTGGGCTGGTACAAGGGTTTCATTCGAATGCAAAGCCACTGAACTCACTCGAGCGGTGCATTGAGGGAGCTGGTAGATGGCTCTTCGACGATATCGTCGCTACCCGAGGGTCGGCTACTGAAAATGAGAATCTTGAGTCATCGCAACGTAATCGTGAGGAAAGGGGACCAATTGATACAATTGCAAAAATATGTACCGTTCGATCAACCTCTAATTTTGGTTCGCACTTTGGGGGAGGAAATCTTTGATAAAAAATCATATCCGAATTACGTGGTCACTATGCAATCGCAGATTGGGGACAGGGTGAACTCACTTGAGGGAGACGTCGTCGCTCTTGGGAACTTCCTTCATTTCGTCACTCGATGACATCACTTGTCGATCTTTGGAGTGAAGAGAAGAGAAAAGAAAAAGGGAAGAATGAGGGAGGAAAGAAGGGCGAGGGAAGGGATGAGGGAAGGCGAAAATATCAACACTATCGATTGACAAGAGAGGCCTGCAGAGAGAGAGAGGGGGGATACACTGATCTACCCAGTAAAGAAGCAAATAGATCATAGTTGTTTACACTTCAGTGCACCATTCCGCAACCCGCCGAAATCTCCAGAAAGGGGTCATGATCATGATGTGGAGTTGACGATTGGGTAGATGGGCCTGTACTGTAGCGCCTCTTGGTGTACTCCTTGATCGAGTCCCTCCATACACAAAGGATACGCCCTTCATATGTCTAGCTATTTTTTGTTCCGCGAACGTAGAGGGCCTTTCTTGGCTCTATAGAAGAGAAATTGGGGCATATAAGTGGATCAAATCTTTTCTTCTTATTACGTTTTGGTTAGGTGAAATAGTGCGCAAAACGAAGAGATCTAATCCAATTATTTACCTGCATTTCAAACGTTAGTTTGAGAGATACTGCCGAAGTCGTCTCACTTTCGCAACATTTTATCTACAAATTGGGAGATCTTGTAGAGGTCATTTGAGAATGCAGGAGGCGTTGTTGATTGCCCAGTCTCCGTCATTGTTTGTCCGATGCTGAATCCACAGTCCGGCACGACAAGTTATCGTTATCTGAACTGTCGTTTGGAGTTGGAATGTGAAATTGGTTACCTGACTCGGCGCGGGCACGACGAGCCTTGATTGACCGAAAACTGTCTTAAACTTTCCATTGTAGGTGCTGAAGCGGGCACATCAATGATTGCAATTCACCCGGATTTAATTGCTGCTATTAATGTCTCTCCTTTCAAGCGAATTCTCCCAGTAAACCCATTTCAATTGGTACGCCGTGTCGCTTGGTGATTTGAAAAAAAGATGCGAAATATTTTCATGAGGTTGAATATTCATCGCCAAATAGTAAATCTTGAAAAGGGGGTCAGGTTGAATATTCATCGCCAAATAGTAAATCTTGAAAACACTGATACTACAATGGATGTTAAAATTTTAAAATGATACGCTCATGAAATGGACTATTGGTGTGTGTACTCTCTTTCTATACCTCGGCGTGTCTCTCGCTTCGCCATGCACTCTCTCCAGCGGAATGTTTCTTTAGCCGCGGAAAGTTTTATTATTTTGGAAGTTTTATTATTTTTTATTTTGGATGTGAATTTGTAATATAATTGATAGCTTACTACAAGGTGTATGCATCGCTGTCGCAGGGACCGGTAACTTCCGTGCGAGCGGCGACATGTACTCCAGGTGCGGGGACAGTGACTCCGACGCCCGTGAAGATAGGAAGGGGCGAGCAGGGACAGAGACTCGCATCTCAAAAGGCACAATTTTTGCAGCGACCATACATAATTACGGTGTACAGTTTTAAAGTGAATTATTGTGATCGCTTATCACACCATTGTATTTATACTTACACTTTTTGGCGAAGCAGAAATCTATCCATCTCTTGTCGAATTAGTGAATGAAATTGGAGTGTTCGTAATTTATAAAAAAAAACAAGATAAAACTATACCTGCATAGACGCACATGGCGGAAACGAAGAATTCCTCAAGGTATGTTTGGAAATTGTATCGCCATAAGTTGAGGGTGGAATTGAATTTGAGATACGTAGTGCCATCATTGTCCATCGACACACGACTTCCGTCCTCTCTAACACCTCTGCAAGTCCTCATCCAGTAATACACAGAGAATGAATACATTGAGTTAGGGCATCTAGTGTATGATACACTCAATAGTGAGTGTATTCGGGCGTCGAGAGAGCGTGCGAAAATGAGAGATTTGTAAGTGTATCATACACAAGATGCCCTAACTCAGTGTATGATACACTCAATAGTGAGTGCATTCATTCTGGGTTTAGTCCACTAGGGTTGCCGGTTCGATGCTTCGCCTACCCTCTGGCAGTCTCCTTTTCTCTGACTCTCTGCCTCTTATCAGCCGTATTTCCGATCTCTCGCCCGAAATGCCGAAATACGAAGCCAGAACCGGCATCCGTATAGGCGACTCGGGGTTTGTTGGCATAATCCCAACTTTTCCGTTACGCAAACTTAGTAAGGAGAGATGCAAGTGAGGCATTTGTATCGCAAAGATGAGGAATGCGAGGGGAAATTAAAGGGACAGTGAACACATAAATGCTGGGTCATGTGACGCAGGAGCGTAGGGATAGAGGAGGCTCGCGATCTGTTAGCTTTTGAAATTTGCGGGGATTCAACGGTGTCTTTACCGTCCCTTTAATTTTGTCATCCCTAGTTAGCATCGTGCAAAAATCCGAAAGGTGTTTTACCTCAGTATCAGATTTGTCAGTACGCCACCGATTTTTCTCGGGCATACGGGATCGATGTCGAGTCGGATTACGCCGGGATATTCACGAGTCGCGCATGGATCGCGCCCGAAATCGGCCTCCACGTGCTGTCTTACTGAAATATCCGGCAAAATGAACTGCATCAAGTCAAATTACCACCAGCTTGAGAATGATGTGAACCTATCTGGATTCGGTGCTATCTAGGTTTAGGGATCAATTGAAAATAGTGAAATCGATACCTGGGCAGCCGGAAGGTTTCATGACATAGATTTCCTCCGGGAAAGTGCACAATTTGGATGGATTTTCAGCCCCGAGAAGAGTGCATTGAAATCCATATGAATACGCCGAACACTGAGCACATGTATTTGGCACTAAGCCTGGATTCATTCGACCAAATTGACCGAAATGAAACATAACTAGGTCATTTTACATGACTCATTTCAAGTGAGACTGTCTCGGATGATAGATTGGCGAGATCTAGGCCTCAGCAGTACACTTATTTACACTTTTATTAACGGATTTGACGTTATCAATACAAAAACAACTGCAGAAAGGTAGCTTCAGGAGCAAGGATGGTCAGGACTTTTGGTTGTTAATTGATTAATAATATTGAGTAGCATTCACCCCTGCAGTGTTGATGCAGTCTGCCTCGCATTTCTGTCGATTGTCGACGTAATGCAGAGAGAGAATGTCCCGTAGTGCAGTAGTCGTCTCTTTTACGAAGCAAACCGCACGTACCGTGACGGAGATCTGAAATGATCTCACATCTTTCACTTGATTGGCTCGGTTCAAGTCTCGCCAAAACCGAAATAATACAGTTTTAGGCACGAATCCGAGTAACTTTTACCAAACTCGTTCTTCACAAGTCAGTGAGCAAGCGTAATAAAACGAGATTCGAAATATTTTACTCTATTCTTTCTATAGTGATTTCATTACCTGAACAAATGACCAAAGGACGATAAGAATATGTACCATGGCCGCTCCTCACGAAGAGTGCCTCAATAACGAAAAACCGGGATACGCCGGCCTTTACCTGAATTCGATATGAGCTTCTGTCCTTTCTTTCCATTGTCATGACTACAATTGCGGTGCCAAAGGTCCAAACGCCAGTAGAACAATAAATGATGTTTGTCCTTCAAAGAATGCGTAGTTTCAAACAAGACACTTCCGAAAATGCAACTTGCCTTTAACGACCTGTGAAAGAAGGCCAGTATGATCCATAAAACGAAATATAAATCTCTTCAGTAATTCCTCCACTTATAGGAAATGATTGTGTCTGTCTGTCTGTCTGTCTGTATGTTTTTTTTGTTGCAATGTGACGGACATTTTTTTCATTTTCCCCATAAATCGCTTCAAATTTGCTTCTCAGAACCTTTTGCATATGATAACTGATCAGAAAACCTTTCAAAATTTAAATATAAAAATACGCTAATTTCACGGCCTAGTGGATAACGCGCCAGACTTTGAATCGGAGACCCCCATGTTCGACCCCCGCCGCGGGCAAACCTTTTGCAGCATTTTTCGAAAGTGCCAGAAGTGGTCCTAACATATTTTTGAACAACGTGAACTACGTTTTGCCGAGTTTTAACGTGAAAAATCGAAAATTTCGAAAAGTTTCCAATTGATGCGCAGAGCGTAAGGGATCACAGGAAAAGTGTTTTACGATGTCGGAAACGTGTCTGAACCTGTTCTAACACGTTTTAACTTGGAAAATCAAAAATTTCAAAAAGTTCCCAAATGAACCGGCGATCGTGGGGAATCGTGGGAAAAGTGTTCTGCGATGTCACAAACGTGTACAAACACGTACGACGAGTACGTGCGAACTGAATACACGGTATCCTGCGGTTCCGTTGAGAAAGGATCGCGAGGCTGAGAGCGATCGAAAAAAGTTGCCACGGAGCCACGAAGTGTCGTAGTGGACCGAATGAGAAGTAGGCTACCGAGCTCCCCCTGGACCGTACCTGAAGCAAGCTACCGAGGTCCCCCTGGATCGAACCTGCAGAACTATGCATAGAGCGTAGTGTACACATAGAGCGTAGTGCATTTAACCTCAAAACATCCCTTCTAGTTAATTTCTCGTTTTGATATGCTTGAAGGCATTTAACTAATAAAGTATGTTTTAAAATGTGTGGTCTAATTCTTGGAAATCAAAGAAATCTATGTTGATTCGTTGCGTATGCGACTATCGGAGCGTGTGTAGATTAGTTTGTTATTAGAGCATGGTTACAATAACAAGAGTAACCTTCACGGTTGGAGAAGATTTCGCGTAGATAAGATTACTCATCTAATTTTCACTCAGCTGATCAGTTTACTCTTATTATTCTTCTAATATGAAATAACATTGAGAAGAGCTTCTCCATTGAATTGTGCTTGAAAATGTACGACTTTTATAAAATCATGGAGATTATCTCCTTATCTACATGGGGTAAGTGCTCGTTCTCTCAGTGAAGTATGTCAATTAATGTCTCGTGCGATGATTTTGAAAGTACAATTAGAGCTTCCGCTGCTTCTAACAGACGCGATCCCCTTTACCGTTAAGTACTTTTTGCGTAGACGTAGTTATCTTCGAATCTTAAATTCCAGGCTACCGAGCGACGACAGTAAAAATTTTGAATTTAAGACTCGTAGACGTATTTCTCTTCATCGAGAGATGTAAAATTTTAAGCAATGATTTTGAAAATGTTGCACTGCAATAAAAATTTTATTTGAAAATAATTTTTTGCCTACAGTAACCGGATTCGCACTCAATCTGCTTCTGCTGTTCCTCATCCGTCGCTTCTCGAGCAAGGAACTTGGAACGTACAAATATCTGCTCGAAATATTCGCTGCGTACGATGCTTGTCTCGTTTTTATACATCACTTCTTAAATCCGGTATTAACCAACTATTTTCATTTTTCTTATTTATTTGCAAGAGTAGTAAACGTGTATTTTGATGTAGCGGTTGTTGTTATTCGTTTGCTTTATTTTACAAAATGTCATAGTTTTAAATATCCAGAACATTTCATTTATAAAGCGATTGTACACCACTCTATCCGAGCCTCTTTCCAACCTCCAGAAGGAGCTTCTTTAAGAGCGTCTGAAAGACACAAACCCACCTCAAATCGAGGATTGTTAACAAGCCGTGGAATAATGATTTGATTGTTCAGACTGCCGTTCCTTCCGCCGAGGCGCTGGCCATTGTGTGCGATGCATCCTTTGGAAATTTGGTAAGTGATTTCACGGAAAACTTTAAAATAATTATAAAAACGCTCCTAATCCCATTGTCTATCCAACAGCTTTTTAATTTTTTTTGCAATATCTCCCTACTCAGGAACTGATGTCCTTTCACTCCTCCAGCTACGCCGTTCCATTCCTTCTGCTAACACTTCATCTGCTCTATCGATACTGGACTGTCAGCCGGTGGGGCATTGATAGATTTACATAAATATTCAAATTATAATATGTATTTGAACATTTTATTTATGCTCAGTCCGGAGCGCATCGCTCTCTTCAGCAACAAACTCTTTGTCGGAGCAGCTTTCGTTATTACGCTGAGCAGTCAGGCATCGTGGTCGGTCGTTATTACACTTCGAAAATGATACCAAAAAGGCAAATATTTGGACTTCCGCTGTTTACCGCACGAAACGTTAGCAAAACTCACTGTTTTTTTATCTTTGCGAAACACATTAAATCAGATTTGTCGCTTTTCAGCATCGTATAACATTCATAATATGTGTTCCGCATTCATCCAACCTATGTTTAAAAAAACGACTGGATCATTAGTTTAGTCCAGTGATTATCGTCAGATCAGATATAGCGGCATAATGAGTTTTGGTGAAACGTACGACCATGCACTCTCTTGAAATACACGTAGTAGTCTTTCTAGAAACGGACGTCTGATGACAGCGAATGTGTTTTCGACTAATTATTGTACGCAGAATGCGCGAATTGCGAAATGACAATGTGGGTATACAAAATCAGAAGATCACCCGCAAACAACACACATTGTAGGCTACAATTTGCGACTTATATTATAGAGTGCGAATGTTGTGTTTGAAGAAAATTGAGAAAACAGCGAATGTATAGATTTGTTTGGATTTATTGGCAACAAATCGCATAGTGATCATTGAAAATTTCAAAATCGTCTACCACTTGCAGGTTCGCTGTTTGCCGCGTGCTCGGGGCTCCCGAGAACATTGAGGAAGTTCGAAAGTACCAAGCGATCTTCGAACGAGAATACAATCGGACAATCCATGACGGCTGGCTAATTTTGGATTATTGGGTGGGGCTTTGACATTAGTTTAATGAATAAAAATTTTAATGAGGAAAAAATAATAGAGCAAATGTGCACTAGTGTTGAACACTAGAGAGTTATTCCTGCTCGTATGGCACCTCGATTTGGCACGCGTTTTTCGCTATGCTCGAATGCTCGTTGAGCACGATTACACAGTAGCAAAAAAACATGCGAATGGTTGCAGAGGCACGGTGAGCCTTCGTGGAGAGCGATTGCAATGCTTATATTCATCGACGTGCTAGAGGTACTGTTAATATTGATAATTTCATTACAATTTTAAAGTATATCTCTGAAGACATCCAGCCTCTAGTCGT
Source organism: Pristionchus fissidentatus (assembly GCA_036245785.1). Lineage (NCBI taxonomy): Eukaryota > Metazoa > Nematoda > Chromadorea > Rhabditida > Neodiplogasteridae > Pristionchus > Pristionchus fissidentatus. The sequence goes on from BTSY01000004.1 coordinate 11,315,310, forward strand.
TTAGCCACAGATCTCTATTTTCTACTGCTTGTTTCAATGAACCAGACATAGGATGTCTAGATTGACTACCCAGATACAATGCCGAACATCAGATAACGTAGAAAATCCGCTAAAATACCAGTAAATACCAGATTATTTTGCTGATATTCTATCGCCATTTGCGGCGATCTTTGTTGGTAATCAATATCAATTGATATTTTATCTCAACTATTAGTATGCGCTCGGCTCGCAAGAAGAGAGATGTAAAAGCTAATAGCCTTGCAACATTTGGCTTCTTAACCCCCCAATTACAGTTAACTTTGTTGTAGGCGATTTTCTGGTGGAATAAACAATGAATGAATTAGTGAATGGATGAATCTCGCAGGTCGGCAGTTTCTCGTGTGCCGCAACCCTCGCCATTCTCACCTTCCTACAAATTCGACGTGCGCACACTCAGTCAGTCAAGTATAGGGACTACCAAATGAGCATTCTCATCGCCGTGAGTGTGCAGGTATTCAATTACTCAAATTAATTTCTTTGATTTAATTAATTTTCATGAAATGTAACTTGTTGAAACAGAACAGAGATCGAAAAATTATTAGAACAACACTTTCCGCCCTAACAACATTCTTCTAATGCACTCAAATTAGACCGAAAAAATCCATTGTTTGATCTGTCCTTCTCGGCTACTTTCTGATATTTCCCCCTTTCAAAAGTACAGATTGGGTGTTCTTAGACGCTGACACCGACTCTCTTCGTGCACATTCCGTACCTTCTCAACGTCAATCTTCCACTCTTCCACCTCTCCTTCCCTGTATTCTCTTCTGCTTCGATGGTTCTCGTCTCGTTTTTCCCCTGCATCGACGCCCTGGTTATTATCGTGCTGATGAAACCGTACAGAGACGGGTTGCTGGGATTGCTGAGACTGAAGAGGGTCAACCCGCTACCGAAAAACAGCACCAATTTCACGACGATGGTGACGACTCATCAAGATGTTTCTGATATTACACCGCAGCTAACTAATTGATATCCTACAATTGATATCGTACATAGAGCGCGAAGTCTCAAGCTTTCCTTACTCTGGAAATGTTGTCTCCTGCAGAGAGAGCATGAGAAATCGAGAGATGGAAAAATCACTTCTCCAAAAAAATGGAGATGTGAACACTCCATAGTAAGGAAAGCTTTGCTCTCTGAGTACCCCTCAAAACTGTTCCACAATAATAACAATTCAAGTTTATATAAATTGTTTATCTCCTGCAAGAGAGGTTGTACACATTCAGCAGCACATGTTGTACAAATAGATATCACGATGAAATTGATAAAACGAATTTTTAATGTAAACTGTCGAGCGACTGCCGGTCAAGGAAGACTTAACCGAAGAATCCTCCGAATCTGAAATACTCCCAGTTTTTGTTCGAGAGCGACTTCAAGTTGCCAAGCTACGTCTGTATTAAGCAAAATTCGTAATTGTCAAGAAATAATGTTCCGGTGATGCCAATGATAGTATAAAGCAACTGACCCTCCAGGTCGGATTCCGCCGAAGCCGCCTCGGTTCACCGGACCGCGGTACACGGGTCCACTGAAAAGCAATCGGTCCGTAATAAGTACGTACATCCGGGGCAATAGTAAAAATTTTTGTTATGCATTATAGATATGGTTTCGCATATGTACAGTCTTCGCCCGAGTAAAAATCTTTTCCGTTACTCATACCTATCCTAAAATTTCCACGATATGATCTGTAAATTGCGTGATAAAACTTGGAAAAAGTGATACCCACCGATTCCATCCGCCTCTTCCGCGTTCATGCGAATGAGAGTGGCTGTGACCCTTCCAACCTACAAAAAGTGATGAATAAATCGATTTTAAAACTGTATTTTCTAATTGTAAATATTGTGACATATACCGAAACAGCCTCGACTTTGCCGACTCTCAGGTAGTGGCTAAAATGACAGATCGCATTCTATCAAGCTACCCTTCGGGAAATAAGTCGGCTCTACAAGTCTTAGCTGGCCAGCGACGACTTCAATTCTTATAGGCAAAAGGGAGCGAGTCGTTCCCTTGTGCCTATAAGCCTTTGATGTCGTCACTGGCCAGCTTGTAGAGCCGACATTTGGAGACGTTTAGGGAGTTAAAAATCTTCGCTCTCCAGCATGGACTTATGGAGTCGTAGACTTATTTTTCAGTATTCGAACGTACGTTTCGCCTCGGAACCAGCTGCCAGAAGGAGAAGTACGAGCAGAGCGACGAAGAGTAGTTTCATGACGATGGAAAGAAGATCTTTTCTTCTCGCAACATTTCCTGTGCTTATAAAGCTCGACTGTGCTCTCGCACTGATCTTAGCCGCGCATGAGAGATCAGGTTCAACGAAGAGACCGCAAGCGGGAAACTGCATTCCTTGAAGGGAGTTTGACGGTTGATCGCCACTTGATCGAGTGATTGCGTAGTTTTCACGCTCGTGTCTGCTCTAGCCACGCAAAGGGAAAGGAGTGGCAGTTTTCAGTGATTAAACCAGCATCAGCACGGAACATCAGCAGCAACGATTTGTTTTGTCCAACCCTAGATTGATCAAATAGCTTTCCGTTGCTTGAAGTCTTTTTTTTTCGCTAAAAGGCATCATTCCCATTGTTCGTTATTAATTTATTTATTCAGAAGCACCAATCACTTTCATTGGTACAAAAATGTCGTGAAATAAATATTCGTATCGCTGTTAGATTGAACGGCTTCTTGGGTGTTTCATCGATATCTTGATTTTCGATATTCAGATTTCAAAACGTTTTCGAGAGCTGATTATGCGATCGTTGTATCTGAATGAGTTTGGATTACGAGGAAAAGAATGCGTTGTTCAACTGCTTGGCCGCTTGCCGACGCCATTCCATACAAGACCCGCTTGAAACTATCGGTGAAGTAGACGATAATGATTGGGTTGACGATGGGGAAGAAGGCGAGACTCATGGCGAGTACCTGAGAGTAAAGGTAAAGGTAAAGAAGCTATGTCTTCCACACACAAGGCGGTCTCGACCACACCTGTGCCTGTTAGCAACGAGAGCCTCTCTTGAGGTGATCAGCGGTCTGTTGCTAGGCTATCCTCGTGTTTTGTTTCGGACCCCTTTCGGGCACGTCTGGATCGTGATTTATCAATCACTACCAACATGCCTTTTCGGTGTTGCGTATACCCTCTGGCAGCCTCTATTTCTCTCTACTCATTGAAAGACGTATTGAATTCGCTCGAAGTGCTGAACCACTAATACCGAACCGGCATCCCTAATTATACAATAGGAAGATCATAATTTCAATTTTTTTCGATTTTGTCCAAAATTAAATTATTTCAGGCAGCGATTTTTTTCCAATTTTACATAACACTTTCAACTTGATCTTCTCACTTTGGGTAGATCGCCGAAATCGGTGTCCACGAACATTCCGAAAAGATTAATGAAGGCTGGGGTGTAGAGAAATAGCAGCGGATTGATAGCCTGTTATTTGCTCGTGTTTAAAAAAAATAAATAAAGAACACTTAGTAATTAAATATGGTGAAAACCTGTGAGATGAGCAGTTTGAGTGCTCTCGAATGCATCGTCCGCAGTTTGCTGCTCATCGATCGAATTTTGATCGTCTTATGCATTTTCCAGCCGCAGAAGCACTGCAACTCCCGTATTTTCTTCCCAGTTCCCCTCCCACTGGGAGAAAGATCAAAGTTTCCGACGGTTTCCCTCACTGGAATCCCAGTGACGTCGGATGTAATGGTAAAAGGATGGCCAATGAGAGCCCCTTCAAATGTTCAGCCATCAAAAACCTTTATGAGAGGAGTGACCGACTCGTTTCCAGTGATTTCTAATAATGCTACCACATCGTTAATCCAGATAATGATGATGGAGAGAGTAATACCACTCTAAAACAACGAATAAGATGGTAAAAATAGTCTCACGATCGTAACAATCTGCAGCTCCATCATTGCCGCGCAGATAATAGCGCCGCTGATGTTGAGATGCTTGGTATGTTCATCCTGAGTTGTAATCGTGATAAGTCGCGTTCAATTCCCCAGAACAACAATTTGAATTTCTAGAGGTTAATACCAATTACGCTCTTCTATAAAAACATTTCTGCTAATTAAGATAAAGTGCTACAGGAATCAAGGGGTCTTTACATCGGCACGCGACTACTCTGCCGGGGGCCACCGGTTCAACAATTGCTATATTAAAATTTTTTTCGGAACTTGCATTGATGTCGACTATAAGCGCGAAGCCGTCGAGTAGATCGGCCCCATACTCTTCAGAGAACTTTGCATGAATGATGCTACGCCCACTCTGAGAGGAAACGCTAGGTAATTTATGCAACGATTGTATTCGAACCGTTGACTCTTGGAACAGAAGATAATTGTCACTGTACAGCCACAGCGCAGCGTACGCCTTAACAGATTAAACTATTTTTCGTAATAAATTTAGGAACTCACTGACCGATAACACGATAAGCGTAGCGACGAAGCGCTGGGGAATTCCGAACAGAGAAACCATAAAGGGACTAAAATAAATTTAATTAAAAAAATAATTTAATTCAAAGAACGTTAATTAGTGCGTGCGTGGATTTTGCCACAATCTTGACAATGAGAGCTTCGTGCGATTAATTTATCTACCTGCACAACAAGCCATATCGATAGATGAAACTGCACATAATACAGATCGAAACTACCGCGAAGGAGAAAAACCAGATTTGAATGGTGATCTGCAATACATTTTTAATGAAATTTACCTCTGATTGAGATGATTTGTCTGACTTTGACAATCCACGAATAGTTACTCCATGGTGCGATTGAGAAGAACGCGAGAAGACCCGGGCCGGCGTACCAGAACTGAAATATCAATCATTGGCATAATTAAGCGATTTGGACCAAGAAAACAAATTTGAAAAAAATGTTCTTGAAGTGCATTACTGGCTGAGTAGCGACGAATGAGCACGAGTATAGGATATCAACAAGTACAAAGAAGTATGTGAAAAATCTGCAAAATACTGAGTCATTTAGAGAGACGATTTATTGAGGATAAGAGAAGTATTGGGCCCAGACCTGTAAAATCCTGTTTTCTCTCCTCGTTTGTAAACAATGCAGAGAAGAATCCCGTTGAAAATGAAGGAAATGAACGAAGTTCCGAAGCAGAAATAAAGGTAGACCACGCGGAATATCATTTTATTTCTAAAAAAGGTTTCGTATCAAAGAAATGTTGCCACTCCAGTTTAAGAGCTGCGAAATAGTTTTTCCTTCTTGAAAACCACGTTTTAAGGCGGTTGGCTGAATCACGACGCCTATTGATTGCGAGAATCGTTGATGCTAGTTCCGTTGTATGGCGTAAATACTATCCATGAATATTCGAAATCACAGAATCCACAGTCTGATCAACATCATTCAATGGCTGATTAATGAGCGATGATTCAACGTAATTTCCTTCTTCTACTTGAAAACAATTCGATGAGCGTCGTTCAAAATCGCAAGGAATAAAGAAAAAAATGACTCTGTATTTCGATCACTCCTGTGTTATTACATGAATATCATTACATTACATGAAACATCAGTTGATTACCGATCATGAATAATTAGGTTTCCAGTCCAAAAAGCTCTTAATCTCCCAATCTCTTGGTCTATATCCATTTGATTTGCTTGAACAAACAAAAGACGATGGAAAAAAGTGTTGGCTCGTAGCCAGTGCCAATCGACTACGTGATGTTTCCATTGTTTTTCTCCATCTCTTCACCTTTTCTGTTTGCTTGCTCATTGTCACTCTTCTCTCTCTAGTCCCTATTGCAGCCGCTCTCCTGTTTTGTTTCCGCCTTAGCTGTTTGTTTTCAATCTTTTGATTTGCACTTTTCTTAACAGCGTCCCCTACAAAACGCGAGTTGCGCTCATTCTGATAGTTAGTTCGATCCATCTTCAATGAATGTCATTATCGTTCTAACTCTACTTGGAATCGCGTGGTATGGGGTCTCTTGTTGCCGTTAAACACAAATTTCACATGACCCACCTAACTCTCTCCGAATTGTAGAACTCTATCGAACATACCGTAACCTCAGGTGTTTTCCGACCGACAATGCTGAGTGTCACGAAGCATCCGTTCTCGATCCAAGTGAGTTCCGTTGTCTACCGTAGGACCGTAGTAGAACCGCATGACGTAGTCAGTAGGAGTCGCGGATTCCGTCAGCTACGGAATATAGTTTACAATGATTCAGTCCATTTCAGATAATTTGTATCTGATGGAAGAGGAGGGATTCAAATGCATCAGTGGGAAATGTTGTAGGCCAATTTCAATGAATTCCGTAAAAGTGAACATCAACAGTACCGACGAATGCAAGGACGGCGAGTGCTCAGACAAGCGTGAGCTTCGAATCTGACCCATCGATCCAGATCAGGGCCTAATACAGTACTTTTTTATCTACAGTATCGTCACTTGCAGCTCGCAGCAAGCGGTTTGCGCTGTTCACCTTGATCTGCACCAACGGCAACTGCAAACGCTGCATCCTATTTTTCTGTTTTTGATGGAAGGTTACTGTAGCTTGCGGATTACCACACTCAATGATTGCGATAATACAGATTTGGAGGAAAGAGCGGGAACCATCATCCTCCATACAATCCATAAATATTTTCGCTTCAACGTTCGGCACTTTTTGTTTGAATTTTTTTTGTATTCCACTTTGTAGTGTTCAAAATTGATAAAAAAGGAATACAATGAAATGTACGTGTTCTCCAAGTCACGAAATGTACAGGTGCCGCAAATAATATTATATGCCCCTTCTAATGTCTGCCCCCCCCCCCCCGTCAACACCAGACATATGAGACGATGTCTAAGATTTCCGACATAGTGGCGGCACTAGGCGAAAAAGCCGATGCGAGGGATTCGCTCCATACTCCATGGGTGGGTAGTACTCCATGAGAGATACACATAGCCAACTGGAGAAATGACCGCGACGCATCGGCGCCGCGCCAGACGGCGCGAAATTTAAAATCGTTATTTTTCGACTTTTTATTTTCGCTTTTGTATGCCATAAATAGGGCACCGTTCGACTCCTCTCACAAAACTGAACATTTTATATGTTGACGACTTTCCATGAAAAACAAATCCTGGCGAGATATTCTTGTTTGAAATTTGTTTTCTGTAATAACTTTTCCGGTTTTAAAAAGTGCAGGAATTTTATTTTTGAATATCGCCTGCAAAGCACTTAAGAATAAAATAAAGCAAAAAAACGAAAATCAAGGCGTACCAAGTGACAGTTTTAATGGAAAGTGCGCAGTGGTGAACTGTAGATTTCTGCTGTTTATCGATTTATGGTGTGGATACTGTAAGAAAGTCGACTTTTCCTAAAAGTTTCAAAATTGCTCCAATCGCAATTTCTTCAACTCCTCACTACTCCGGTTTTTCAGCGCAGCTTGTGCGCGCGATTCCAATTGCACAAGCTGCGCGCGGATTGTACAAGACGCGCGCCGGACTTTTTGCCGGACCTGGCTTGTTCCGTTCGAGACCTTTCAACTGAACGCGCGATTTGCGTAAGGTGCGGCGCATGCCGCGTCTTACCCTACACAAATCGCGCGCACAAGCTGCGCTGAAAAAAAGGAGTATGTATTGATTCTTTCGACACCATAAGAAAGCGTGCGTGCTACGGTAAATCTTCCGACTGCATGAAACTAAGGATTTGTTGAATTTGTGCTGTCAGAGATAACGACTATGGCATTCTGAGGTGGCCTAGCATGCAAAAAACAATCGATAAATGAAAGAAATTACGATTGGAGCAATTTTGAAACTTTTAGGAAAAGTCGATTTTCTTACAGTATCCACACCATAAATCGATAAACAGCAGAAATCTACAGTACACCACTGCGCACTTTCCATTAAAACTGTCACTTGGTACGCCTTGATTTTCGTTTTTTTTGCTTTATTTTATTCTTAAGTGCTTTGCAGGCGATATTCAAAAATAAAATTCCTGCACTTTTTAAAAGCGGAAAAGTTATTACAGAAAACAAATTTCAAACAAGAATATCTCGCCAGGATTTGTTTTTCATGGAAAGTCGTCAACATATAAAATGTTCAGTTTTGTGAGAGGAGTCGAACGGTGCCCTATTTATGGCATACAAACGCGAAAATAAAAAGTCGAAAAATATTGATTTTAAATTTCGCGCCGTCTGGCGCGGCGCCGACGCGTCGCGGTCATTTCTCCAGTTGGTTATGTGCATCTCCTGTGGAGTACTACCCACCCAAGAAGTATGGAGCGAATCCCTCGCATCGGCTTTTTCGCCTAGTGCCGGGCATGTGAAGAGATATGTCAGTGATCTCAGACATTCTCTCATATACGTGACATTACAGCTCTATTTTTCCTCTTATCTTGACCTCTATCTATTTGTCTTGTTCTCTTACAGTCTCTTCTCACTCGTGGGAGCTGTAAGTATGTAAATATTTTTCTTGTCTTGTTCAAACATCAGATTCGTACTTTGGTTATTATTACAAAAGCGCAGCCCTCCACCAACATTCATAGACAGTTTAACTTTCCCTCAATGAATATTCTCCTAGCTCAGGCATTACTCGAATTTATCGGGTATGCATGACCACAGTCTCATGAAAAGGCATAGCGCAGTGCAAGAACAAAACAGCCTTGAAACTCCGCCCACTGGGACAGAAAGAGCGGATTGTGTACTCTCGTACGGATTGTTGGCATACTGTATGGCTCGAAGAGCGTTGGCGACTTGGCTCGAACTGTAATGGCTCGAAGAGCGCTGGCGACTTGGGCCGACGCATGATATCACGCCTCTCACGAGAGGCTCGGACTGGGCTTGGCACAGAGCCCATTTTTCGACAGTAGTTTTTTCACGTTTTTGGGTGCCACTAGGTCCCACTAAGATCCTCGTGTGTTATTATGTCACGGAAATCATTTTCCGCTTAGATATAGCTACTGTAAGCTGCCACCCTTAAACTTTGAGGCAGTTTTTCGATGTTTAAATGAAATTTCTGAGAAAACTTTTTGCTTAGAGCTAGGGCTACTTTTCAATGCTCTTTCTATCTATGTAATTGGTTTTTCGATAGGCCTGTGAATTTGCATAATAATTAACTTTTGTAAATTTACATAAATCTGTTCGAAAAACCCGCATTATTATTTCACTATCGTCTCCGGAATGTCGCAAGGATTCGAATGATATGTCTATGCTCCCCCAACTCGGGAGATGATGCCATATTTCATATGAAAAGGTGTAAATCTCGTTGATTCTCGACGTTTCACACAGAGTAGTTCAACTTTCAAGTGAAGAATGACCCGTCCTTTCATTGTTCTCACAAACTCTGAACACTCATTTCGCGCGAATGAAGCGGTGCGAGAGGCAACTAATGAGCGAAAACTCCATAAATGACCTATTTTCAGATGAAATATGGCATCATCTCCCGAGTTGGGGGAGCTCAGACATATCATTCGAATCCTTGCGACGTTCCGGAGACGATAGTGAAATAATAATGCGGGTTTTTCGAGCAGATCTATGTAAATTTACAAAAGTTAATTATTATGCAAATTCACAGACCTATCGAAAAACCAACGAGACAGATCGAAAGAGCATGGAAAAGAAGCCCTAGCTCTAAGAGACAAGTTTTCTCAGAAACTTCATTTAAACATCGAAAAACTGCCCCAAAGTTTAAGGGTGGCAGCTTACAGTAGCTGTATCTAAGCGGGAAATGATTTCCGTGACATAATAACACACGAGGATCTTAATGGGACCTAGTAGCACCCAAAACGTGAAAAAACTACTATCGAAAAATGGACTCTGTGCCGGAATAATGCCATTCTGAGCCGAGCCTCTCGTGATAGGCGTGATATTTCGCACGATAGTGTAGCGCAAAGTAGAAAACCGTGTTGTCTTCTCTATCTCATCTTTAACTGTTAAAGTTGTTTACTCAACGATCTAAATATCTATATTAAATGCACGTCCGTTCAATATTATTAGTAAAGATTCAAAGAAGACTATTCATACATAAAAACGAGCTAAACAAGAAGATGTTACAGCAAAATGTAAGCATATTAGAAAAAAGATTGCGAGAAGAGTTTTATGATTCTGCATTAGAAGGTCTTCGACAGGACGTTCTGCGATTTTTGGATCTGAAATCGAAAGGATTATGCGAGGAAATCTTGCGACTTTGTACCACTTGACTGCCTGTATTTGATGCGATACCGAACACGAAGCGCTTGAAGGTTTCAGTAAAATAGATGATGATTATTGGGTTGACGATGGGAAAAAGCGCCAGGCTCATTGCGAGCAACTAAAATCAAATCAAATGTATGAAACACTTCAGGATAATGACTTGTTCAATAGGTCGGAGTTTCGTCTACACGTGCTTGTTCAATTGACTCCTAGCTTGTTAACCTCCGAAGAGTCAATTGGGCGAGGTACTAATGCGGTGTTAGTTTTCCGGAAAAGCTCTTGGAAAAGCTAAAAGGAGTGTTAGCTTTTACTTTTCCATTTTTCACGGCGGGCTCGGAAAAGCTAAATATTTGAATTCCCGCAATTATCAATTTTCGGCCATAACTCTGCTCCCAGTGTAGCTAGGCTTACCAAACTTGGTAAAAAAAAAAGTCTAAATGCAAAAAGTAACCCTAAAACAAATTTTCTAAATGCTAGCTTTAATAGAAACCGAGATACAGAAAATGCGGGAATTCAAATCTAACTGCTTTTCCGGAAAAGCTCGCGGAAAAACTAACACTCTCGATTGCTTTTCCAAGAGCTTTACCGGAAAACTAACGCCACATAAAATGGCACGAAATATGCAAATCAATACGCGTTCTCACTTTGGGCAGATCGCCAAAGTCAGTGTCGACGAACATTCCGAACAAATTGATGAAAGAGGGGCCGTAGAGGAATAGGAGAGGGTTGATAGCCTGTTTTCGTATCAGCTTAAATTAACTAAAGAAATTATGTAACCTGTGAAATCAATAGTTTCAGGGCTCGAGAATGCATTCTTTTCAACTTGGTGCTCATTGTTCGAATTTTGATCGTCCAATGAATTTTCCAACCGCAGAAGCACTGCAATTGGGTGGATCATTAGATACAATTTAAAGATGTCTGTTACAATTATCAGAATTTGCAATTGCATCATTGTGGTGATTGATAGGGTTCCCGCGATGTTGAGATGCTTCGTTTCCGCATTCTGAGTTGTTATTCGTCGATTAATTTTGCAGGAATCCCTCACAGCGCGGGAAGTATCCAACTTCCCTTACTCTTCAGATGTTGTCTCCCGCTGAGAGATCGCGCAAAATCGGTCTATAGATAGTGAGTGAGAGAGTCTTTCGATTTTCTATGCTTTCTCAGCAGGGAGACAACATCTCCAGAGTAAGGGAAGTTGGGGACTTCCCGCTCAGAGCACTAAACATGCATTGATATCAACGGCGAGAGCGTATCCGTGCAGAAGGTCGACATCATACTCAGAGGAGAATTTTATATGGATGATCCGCCGCACGCTCTGAGAATTGAAGCAATTTAAATACCGAAACCGCAAGTCTCGCCAACCGCCGACTCTTGGAACATCAAGTAGTTGACGCTGTACAACCACCACCAGAAAAACGCCTGCGATGTCAAATTTTACAAATGTAGAAGTATTTTTGCTCCCGATTTCGTGAAACGGTCAATGACTATCAATAGCGCTCTCCAATCAATCAAAACTATGTATGAAAAATTCAATAACACTCCAAAATAATACAACTTGGTTATTCTTACAGATAGAGGAATGAGCGAGGCGAGAAAGCGTTGCGGCTTTTCGTACAGAGAAACGATGAAGGGGCTAGAGAAAATAGTAAGTTGTAGTACATAAATATTCACAACCTGCACAGAAGTCCATATCGATACGCAAAACTGCCTGTGATGCAGGCAACAACAATGTCGAAGGACCAAAACCAGACTTGGTATACTATCTGACAAAATTCGCATAACGTAGTATAATTCAATTTGTTGCAATACCTTCACGAAGCCGACGTGATTACTCCACGGCGCGATGGAAAAGAACGCGAGAATTCCGGGGCCAGAGTACCAGAACTGCAATTGTCGAATAGACGACAGATGGCTTAAAATAATAATAAAAATATGTATTACGGGTTGAGACGCGAAGAAAGAGCATGAATACAGAATGTCGATAATTACAAAACAGTATGTGAAGAATCTGGTAAGATAATTGTACAGAAACATTTACCGTTCCTTTTCTGAGCTTTTCAGAGAATATTCCAATTTACTAAAATAAGTTGAACAAAAAAGTTTAAAAGAAATCCAACCTGTAAAAACCCGTTTTCTCTCCTCTCTTGTAAACTATGTAGACGAGAATGCCATTTAGCACAAATGACATAACCGAAGTTCCGAGACAGAATAGTGGGTAAGTATCGTGGAATCGCATATTGTCGCTGAAATAGTGGTAAATTGTAACATACGAAAACAAAGCATATGTATGTGAAACGCCGTATTGGAACAGTCAATTGCAATACGAGGTGTTACAGCTGTGATTTGCATATCTAGTATGATTACGCGATATTTATATTTCTCTTGCAGACTTTTTTTTGCAGACGCAAGACTTATAAATGAATGATCGAATCACCACATTCACTCTTGTAAACAAGACACAATGAGGGAATAACGAACCATGATTCAGTCTTGTCACGTTTCCGCGTCGGTTGCAAGAATTGAGCAAAACACACAAACACAACAGCGAAGTCAATAATGCATTTATCTGGTTTAGGAAAAACGCCAGTTCTGAATGGTTTGGAAGCGACCTCTTCCCTTCTTCGACACCTAAGAGAGAGAGAGATCCGTTCAAAATTTAAAAGTAAAGGGTAAAGCAGCGAGTAAATGCAGGTTCGCTGGCAATCTTGTATGTTTTCAGACCATGAGGTAGTAACCGACTCGCGAAAATTCATGGTGGTTCCTGGAATTCCGAATCGAAAACACGATAATAATAAAGTCATACGTATGTTGCAGCTGTCGTAGATGTAGTAGTCGCGCGTGCTACATTATCAGGAAGAGCTGCAGCAATCAATATGGAGAAAAGTACTTCCAGGTTAGTAATTTAATCATAAATACGAGGGCATGAATGTTGCAATATCTTTAGCGAGTGATTCTAAATAGCGGGGATTCAAAATATGATGCAGGGATATTTTCTGTAGCCGAATACATGTTATGTACAGGAGCAGTTTTAATTCCGTGTACACATTCGGTCCATGAGAAGATTGGTAGCCAGCAACACGTTTAGTCGAGGAACTCGCTAGGATAACAAAAACAGTACAAGAGTACGGGCGAATTACCTTGCCAAAGGTTGATGAAGCTGAGGACGACGGAAAATGCTGTTACCGAACCACGAAGTGCCTTTTTACAACGTAATCGCTCATTTCTTTTTTCTCTTTTCCAGTCCACTTTAACTTCTTTCTCTTTCTCTATAATTACGTATATTAATTGCTCTGTTTTCTATTGATGAATCTTCCTCACAGTAAACTAGTTGCTGTTCCTGTTAACGAAATATCAAAATATTCGTCTCGTCGAGACGCGTAGAATGATTTTATTGTGGACACTGTACGTTGACGTTGAAGTGAGATATGATTATTTTACGAAATATTGATTATTTCGAGAACGACTTTTTAAACGAAAAAATCTTTTTTTTTCAAGAACGACGATCGCTAGATCCGATCCAACTGTACAGATAATAGGTAATCAACAGAGCTACCATAAGATATAAACGTACGGTATTGCACAAATCGCATTCGAGGAGCAGCAGATTCATGTGTCAGTCTTGAAGCGAGATATGCCAAAATTGTGTCATACTTTTGGCCATAACTCGCTTCGAACTAATCGTTATGGAAATACATACAATTTCGACAAAACTACAATGGAAATTCGAAATGCGGAACAGTCTGCTATGTTACGTTGGGTCCGTTTATATTTCATGGGAACGGATAATCTTTTTGGCCAACAATGAGTTCGATTAATTTCAATGGGTCCGGTTAATTTTCATGGTACCGGATAATTTCACTGGGTCTGGTTGACAGTGATGGGTCCGGTTAAATGCCATGGGTCCGGATATTTCCCATGGGCTGGGATAACTAAAACGGAACCTATAGGGGGAAATCTTTTTTTTTAAACTCTCATGGAAAACTTAGGGTAAAATTATTTTAGAAAACACCGTTATCTAAAAATAATGATTTTTGTCATCATAGGAGGCGCAGAATCTGTTTGATATCTTTTAAAAAAATGTTTGATAACTTAAAAAAATACATTTTTTTTTGTTGTAACAACTCAATATAGCTACTTGTAAAACACATACTTGTAATGGTAAAGTTGTAAAATTTAGCCTGTAGCACCCTGTTTTCTCCTTTCTTGTGAGTGATCTCGAATATCATGTGGTAAAATTTACACAGCAAACAGCGCTCAGTCAACATTATTTATCAGAGGTAGATGAATGGTTTTTTTCTCAAAATGGTTTAGGCGCGAAAAGCACCTCGTCCCTTCTCTCGTCCTGTCCTTTCGTCGAAGCCCAACCCCAGAGATCCGACGCAACCATGTGCTCGTCGCCCTTCTGTAAAGAAGCAAGGTATTATAGTTTTTTTCCTCGACACAGTATTATGAAACGGGGGGTCGCTGAACAAATAAGAGCCTGACTGCGGAAAAGTGCGGGAAATTTCAAACCAAACAGTGCGTACTCTTAGAACGATTTTTGGCATGCTGTAGCTCGCTTGCAGCTTGTTCCCAGAGGAAATCGCAGACCGGCGTTTCCCTAGGAATGGGGTGAGCAAATGTGAACAGTGCCCTATCTACACTATATAGTGTACAGGTAAGTTTCTTCAGTGCTGATCGTTGGGTCGGAGGTTCGACCACCGACCCATGCATCTTCTCTTGCTCATTTTGGGAGAGCTCTTTGCCCTTGTTTCGGATAGCGCAAAAGGCTACAATTCCTTATTTGTTCAGAGCATAATACTGTGTCGAAATTCCATTAACTATCTGGAACCAGGTTGATCCCAGCTGTTCAGAACACGTACAGGGTGGGCAGCGGCGCGGCGTTGTGGCATCTCGAAAACAGAATCGTCTTTAGCACGAGGAGGCGGCATGGGAGAGACCTGAAAAAAGTATTTTTGTAAATGTTTCTTTTTGTGTAATGATTTGATAATTGCATACCACAGGCGAGTTGAGCATGGAATATTTGTGCATTGTCAGAGGGGGGATGATGGGAAGCGCGCGGGAGGAGTGGCAGGGAGTGTAGAATCGACCAGGGAGAGATGGTCGATACCACTTGGAGGAGGTCTGAATCACAACTCAACTTATATCTTACGTCTCGATACTGAATTGGACAACACAACAGTCGAGCAACGATTCTGGCCGCAATGTTAAAAAATAAAAAGGATTCACGTTGACATGGCAGAAAGTGTGCGCGACAAAGATGAGTGGACCGAGAAAGAGTGATTGGAGGACGAAGAGGATGAGAACCTGACCAAGTGTTCATTATTACCAATAAATTCATTCTCCAATTTACGCACACTTTATCGACCTTTAGTTTGACAAGAGAGCATTTAGAATGAGGAGCGCATCTATATACACCTATGAACTTTGAAGCAAGTATGTTTACAGACGCTAGATTGAAGATCCACACTGATTCTTACCCAAAGCCTTTGGCTGCTGCTTCCGAACATGCAAGTGAGATAGGCGAAAAACATCCAGAACGATAGAAAGGAAAGGATCTTGCATGATTTTCTTTAAAAAAGGAAAAATGACTGTAATTGGAGAATCATTCAAACTTTGCCCAGTAACATTGGTTGCTGTCCTGGTCGGAGGAGGTCAGATCACATGCGAGATTGCCTAGTGATGAGACGAATGAGGCGATCATGAGAAGCGCCGCGGCCGGAAGGACGAAGGCATACATGATGGAGAGTTCGGTGATGACGAAACAGCTGACAAAGTGTATTATTGGGAAAGTTGAAAGTCTCAGGATATTTGTATTGACAGTTTTGGATTTCATTTTTAAAATACATAAATGGAAAAGGCTCTGGTGGTTCATTGAAGCAAATTAATTCAGAATCAGTAGAGATCAACATGCCCTATGACTAAAAGCATGCGACTGATAAAATTATGTTGATGAAAGCAATTAGTAATGTTCAATCTGGCGACTCACTGCATTCCGTTCACTCCGTGGTGTTCCTTGTTTGTAAAGTAGGTCACGAGACAGGGAATGAGCGCAATGAGAACAGGGACGACGTAGTTAACAAGCGGAGGATTACTGCCGTTCAGTTTCTTCTTGTTGTGGACCATCCTGAATTGTACTATTTGTGGGTAAATTATAAAAAAAATAGTACGCATTGGCGAAGATTGACTCGAAGACGAAACAGGCAGCGACCATTACGACGAAGTAGTGGATGATAGCCGAATTTACCTTGCAAAAGCTCTGAAAGCGAAATGCAGCTGTACCAAATACCGCTGCTTCTCACATTATTTCTCAGTGTCAGATTGAGAATGCCAATAGATATCCACAACACGATAATGCCAATTTCCTCCAGCAGATGAATCCAGCGGTGATGACCCGTGTTCCTTCAATGTATCAGACAGCTTGTGCGTGATCCAGATGAGAACATTGATCTTATAATCGTTTCAAGAGATGCTTCATTTTCCTCGTATCATCGTTACCACTCACTTGTGGAGAATGTTGACGATGATTGTTGCGATGCACCACAGAACGACCCAAATTGTCGCGATGTACATGACGATCTGCGGAGTGCTTACAGTCAGTCTTTGAACTGGATCATTTCAAAACTACGCAAGAATAACAAACTAATGTTGACGTGGACAACGATATGCATCCACATTCTCGAGTACTGTCCCACCTTGACTATGGTGTATGCAGTACCACTCAGCACTGCACGTTCACATCGCCAACTCTCGTACTCGTCGCAGATTTCGTTGTTGTTGATGTTCTCACATGTCGTGTTGTTAGAAACTGGCACATCTGCACAAGCAAAAGTTAACTAAACAAATCCTAGCGTCACCACTTCGAAAGAAATCAGAATAGTCTGATCTGCAAGGTACACAAATCGACGATTTCTCTCACCCGATGCACTCGTCGTTGATACAGTGACGTTCGCGCTCCAATCGGATGTTGTTGACCCAGTCCATGCTGTAGTCGAAGAAACTATGTTCGTGGGTGCAGCAGTAGTCGAAGATAATGCACTTGCTGTAGATGTTGGGGTAGTTGGTGTTACAGTAGTTGTATGGGCAGCAGATGTTGTAGACGTCATAGTCGCGGGTGAAATAGTTATCGACGGTACTGTAATTGCAGTAGATCGAGTGGTGGTAGGTGTTACAGTAATTGTAGATGTTGTCGTTATAGGTGTAGATGTGGTGGTAGATATAGTAATCGTTGGTGGAAGAGTAGTCGTAGATACTGTATTTGTCGTGGATCGTGTGGTAGTGGGTGTTACAGTTGTCGTAGATTGTGTGGTTGTGGGTGTTACGGTAGTCGTAGGAGTTGCGGTAGTAGGTGTCACAGTTGTTGTAGATTTCGTGGTAGTGGGTGTTACAATAGTCGTAGGAGTTGTGGTAGTAGGTGTCACAGTTGTCGTAGATTTTGTGGTAGTGGGTGTTACGATAGTCGTAGGAGTTGTGGTAGTAGGTGTCACAGTTGTCGTAGATTTTGTGGTAGTGGGTGTTACGGTAGTCGTAAGAGTTGTGGTAATAGGTGTCACAGTTGTCGTAGATTTGGTGGTAGTGGGTGTTACGGTAGTCGTAGTAGTTATGGTAGTAGGTGTCACAGTTGTCGTAGATTTTGTGGTAGTGGGTGTTACGGTAGTCGTAGGAGTTGTGGTAGTAGGTGTCACAGTTGTCGTAGATTGTGTGGTTGTGGGTGTTACGGTAGTCGTAGGAGTTGCGGTAGTAGGTGTCACAGTTGTTGTAGATTTCGTGGTAGTGGGTGTTACAATAGTCGTAGGAGTTGTGGTAGTAGGTGTCACAGTTGTCGTAGATTTTGTGGTAGTGGGTGTTACGATAGTCGTAGGAGTTGTGGTAGTAGGTGTCACAGTTGTCGTAGATTTTGTGGTAGTGGGTGTTACGGTAGTCGTAAGAGTTGTGGTAGTAGGTGTCACAGTTGTCGTAGATTTGGTGGTAGTGGGTGTTACGGTAGTCGTAGTAGTTATGGTAGTAGGTGTCACAGTTGTCGTAGATTTTGTGGTAGTGGGTGTTACGGTAGTCGTAGGAGTTGTGGTAGTAGGTGTCACAGTTGTCGTAGATTTTGTGGTAGTCGGTGTTACGGTAGTCGTAGGAGTTGTGGTAGTAGGTGTCACAGTTGTCGTAGATTTTGTGGTAGTGGGTGTTACGGTAGTCGTAGGAGTTGTGGTAGTAGGTGTCACAGTTGTCGTAGATTTTGTGGAAGTGGGTGTTACGGTAGTCGTAGGAGTTGTGGTAGTAAGTGTCACAGTTGTCGTAGATTTTGTGGTAGTGGGTGTGGCAGTACTCGTGGATGTGACAGCTGTTGTAGATCTAGTAGTTGTAGGTGGTAGAGTGGTCGTTGACAATATACTAGTTGATGTTAAAGTAGAGGGTGATACAGAGGTCGTAAATTGAGCAATTGTGGATGATCCAATTGTCGTTGTAGCAGTTGTTGGTGATACGGTGGAAGACGTAGTGGTCGTGCCACACATGGCTGCAAAAACACTGATCAATGTAAATATTTAGATTCTCGCAATTGAAAAAAAAACAAACAAAAAAGTCGTAACTTACGAGCAGTGTAAGTAGGAGCACAAAGTAGTCCAATAGTGATCTGAAGAAACAAAATTTTACTGAGAAACGAAAACGATTATTATTACAATTTTTCACAGGGCGATCCTAGACACAATTGTCCTTTGAAAGGGTATATATTCTAAAGATAAAACACGCGACTCACGAGAGGATCGACTCAGAATGATCAGGATCCGGCACTGAGCAAGAATTTCAACATGTGGTTTTTTGCACTTTCGGATGTAACTAACTAAAATCCGTGGGAACTATTGTACCTTCAATATCACTCATCGCCAAGATACTGATTCTGTTAGGTTTTTCGACGTTTCAACGCAATTTCTACGAAAACTTTACGGTTGGAGCTAATGATCATTTTCTAAATAATGCTGTTAAATTTGATTTCTAGTAAAAAATCGAATTTGCATATTATTACATTTTACTTGATTTTATAAAATCCGCTCGAAAACACATTGATTTCTTTTTGTACAAGGCCCCACTAGGTCAGAAGGAATCGAATGATGTATGGAGCTCGCACATCTTCGTAGATGATGTGAGTTATGATAGGAAACGCTCAAAATTTGAGCAAACTGATCGTAAAATGGGGAAGAGCCTTATCATTCCTAGCAGAGAAAGAACAAAGGAAATGAATAGTGAAATTGCTTTTTAAATTTTTTTCATAACTCATGTGATCTACAAAGATATGTTAGCTCCAATATAGCATTCGAATCCTTGTGACCTAGCGGAGCCTTCTAGAAAGGGTTTTTCGATCGGATGTTTGTATAATCAAGAAAATGTAATAATATGCAAATTCGATTCTTTTCCAGAAAACGAATTTAACATGTTTATATAGAGGGTTGAAAATGGTCCTTACAATTAGCTACAAGCGAAAAGTTTAAATATAAATAGCGTTGAAACGTCGAAAAATGGCCTCAAACTTCGACGGCTGCACCTAACAGTAGCTGTATCTCGGCGAAGGACGGCACAATAGTTCACAGGGTTCTTAGTTAAACCCGGTTCTTAATTAGAAGCATCCGAAAGTAAAAGAGAAAAAAAAACGGAATTCTTGCTCAGTGCCAAACACAGGCCCTCTCGTGAGTCGTGTGATAACTACCTTTAGGATGACGGAAAAATCGGGTGTAGTGATGTAATTGGTGTCCCACGCATATGGAACCACATAGGGGCAAGTGGTCCATCTCCATGACGCTGTATTTGTCGGATCCTGGAAACAAACGTTATTTGTGACAATCACTTCTCAAACACAGTACACCCATCTCCAGGTTTAAATCCTATTTTTATTCCATGTTTTGAAGGCGGATTTCTAAATTAGCGACGTCAAAGCAATATCTGATTTATTACTCCTTTGTTTCGATGCTGCTTATCCAACTAACAGAGTTTTAAAAGTGACGCTACCCGACACCCTCGGGACTCGCACGTTGCGAATGAGAGGGAGGTTGGATCCGACACCCGAGAATGAAAAAGGAGAATGGATTCGACATCCCAGAATGAGAGGAGTCAGGATTCGACACCCCTTTGTTTCTCGAATGACATTATCATATATTAATAAGCGCTTTTACATATGTTTGTTTGCTTTGAACTGTCATTTTCACTGTTTCTCTCAATCTGTGATGGTTGGTCGTCGAAATACGAAAGTTTTTTTTGAATAGTTCAACTTACCCCTCTGGCGAGGGCAAAAACGCCTGGGCATCGCCCATTTTGGAAGAAAGAAGCATTGGATTTGAAGAGGCCAATTACACGGGCTAAAAAACAAGTTAAAACAAATTCTGACGTAAAGGATTCGGGCACATCTGAAATCACGAATACTGAAGGATCACACGTAGATGAAGTCGTGAATATCGATTTGTAAGTCATTTCACATATTTAACAACATAAGATGTTACTAGGAACTCTGAAACGACTTCGAACGAGGGAAAAAGTGTTGTCGACGCTCTTGGAATTGATATCAACTTCGACGATAGGCGAGATCTAATTCTTATGAATTAATTGAACTCATCTTGTTAGATTTGTTTCTAGTGACTCAGAAGGTGAAATTGAAGTTACTGGTGAATCGGATGATGCTGCCAATACACTTTCTACGTCTCCTTCAACTCCAAAAGAAGTCACGAAACGGAGGGAAAATCAAAACAACAAATCGAAGGTTTCACTTAAATTTGAGCAAATACCTCGCCATATTCTATGTTACATCCTAACAAAATATTTCAAGAATTCGGTGGTTCACGAAAAAGCGATCGAATGTAAATTAAGATCGATTTTAAACCTTGGTTTACACGTATTACTTCTCAGAAGATGAATACGAAGATGTTGACATTAAAGTTTAGAAACCATCTTGTTTTTTTTAAATACAAAATATATGTATGGCAGAGAAGTGGGTGTCGAATCCTGGTCATTTTCTAAGGGAGGATGTCGGATCCAGTCATTTTGAGAAAATTGACCGCAGGAACCGGTTTTTCGAAAAGGAATCGAACCGAATTAAAACCTCTACCAACTAACATCTCGCATGGTGTAGTTGACGGTGCACTCTCCCATCGAGCACTCGCAACACGTACAGTTCATTCTGTCGAAAGTGAGCGTTGGCCCAGTCGTAGGATCGATTACAGTCTGTGCCGGATCGGTCGCAGCTAGAGTGGTAGTGGGTGCAGCAGGAGGCGGGGTCGTCGACGCTGTCGTGGACATAACAGTAGTGCCTGTCGATGAGGTCGTAGCGAGTTCTGTTGTGGCCGTGGTCGTAGTTGAGTCGCACTGTGCTGCAGAAAGAAACTTTACTCGCCCACTCTCACAAACCAACATTTTTGGCAGTTTTTTTAAAATTCAGATTTTTATGGCAAAACTTACGAGGTTGATAGGTGGGTGGGAAAGGATTGCTGCCAGGTACCACGCAAAGCATTTTGTAAGAGATCTGAAAAGGCATGGGAATCGAAATGTGGCATGTCTGCTTCAGCGACCTGTTCGATGGTTGTGTTGGTGGGTGACACAACTGTGTAACTGAACCTCCAGGGTGGTTGCTTTGGGCATGAATTCGTCCAGCATGTTCCTCCGAACAACGCAAGATTCTGAGAACGCAAACATTCAATTCTATACGTAATTTCCATAACTATTTTCGCATAATCGTGCGTATTTAGTTTGTGGTTACTAATTAATTTCCAGACGCACCTTGTAATCCGTCAAGTTGAAGGTGACGACTCCCATCGTGCAATCGCAGCACAAGCAGGGACTGACATCGGAGAGGCCGTCGGGTGATATAACGGCCGCTGCAGTCGGCAGTAGCAGTGCTACGACAAACAGTCGCAGCATTTCGGCTTGTGCCGGAAATAGGATGTTCCTTGTTTATCTTTAAAACGCATAATTCGGGAAAAAATAAGAACTGCGACAAGACAAATGGATTGAAATGAAACGTGCACGATTATAAAGGCTATAATCTGGTGAATAAAAGGCGGAGGATAATAGCCACGTCAGTCAGCTAATATATCTCAAAACCCGACTCCTCGTCTCGAAACCACTATAGAACTAGAAAGCGGCTCACTAGAGATTTCAGTGGTCATAGCTACGGGGTAATGTTGGGTCGAGGAGAGGCATTGTTTCGGTACGTATGCGTTTCTTGGGTATTCTTTTCCTTGAGCATCATTGACCACCCGGCATATACATTTCGCGAAGTAGGTACACTGAGAAAAATCCAAATTAATTACATAGAACTAGGCGCTTCAAGCATCCAAATTAGACTTCGATAAATACCGAAACAACAGGCTGCATAAGAAGCAAATGCACCGCTCAGGCAGAGAAAGTTTGCGAGAAATGAAGAGAGCGGAGAGTGATTTGCCTCTTACGCAACCTATTGTTTCGTTATTTCTCGACGTCTAATCCTCATCGTTCCCTTGACCCCTCTTTGCATTTCAGTCCTGCCGAGACTACAAAACCCCCAATTGGCATACTGTGACATTACTTCCGAGCGACCCGGATTTACAATTTTATTCAAGTTTTTTTAGCGACCCGGATTTACAATTTTATTCAAGTTTTTTTAATTCAATATTTCGATTTCGTTTACCCAGTCGGCGTTTTTTATGGCAATGTCACAGTCTCAACTCTGGTTCTTGTTTTTCCCTCCATCGATGACGTCAATCTCTGTATGACTATGTGCGCTCTCGACCGACAAACGAAATTCGCGACGTATCTGAAGAGGATTGATCTACTATTTTATATGTAAGTGAGAATACACGAATAGAAAAATTTGGGTTAATGTACTATTCCTCCACTACTAGGGAATTGTCTGTCGTCTGTCGGAAATGTCTGTCGGTTTGTGCGTGCGTGCGTGCGTGCGTGCGTTTGTTTTTTTTGTCCTTCCGCGTGACGGACATTTTTGTTGTTGTTTTTTTCGCTATAATTCGCTTCAAACTTATAAGGGAACCGCAAAACTAAACGGAACGGAATCTGAAAAGTGTCGATGCCAGTCGATAGGAACACCCAAGAGATACTCAAATCACTCATAATATGTCGAACCTTTTACCTGCTAAGGACTGAAAAATGCGGAAAACTTTTTTCCGTCTAATACTGGTTGTGTTGAGTGGAGTCCCTCACATCTGCCAAAGTGGCTCAAGTGGTAAGGCGCTTGCATTGAAATACAATTTTGGCCCAACACCCGTGGTTCGACTCCAATCACTTTCCTTTTTCTTTTGCTGATTTTTGTTCAACCCTCTTTAGAAAAAAACTTCATCTGACCTCACAAAAAGAGTGATACACAAGCAGTGAAGAGATAACAATGGGGGTGAATTTCAACAAAATCAACAACGGTGCAAATTCTGCCAGTAACAAGAGAAGCAAAATGATTTTTGACATCGAGGGCAAAGAGTGCAGCCGGATTCAGAGCATCCACAGGGAACTTCGCTGCCCTTACCGAACATGAACTGCTTGGGGCCATCAAACGGAGGAGGGTGAGTGTCGATGAATCCACCCTTGTAGAAGCCGGAAGCTATGAAAGGTTTGTATCGATCCGCCCCGAGGCTCCAGTCTAGCTGGGAAACGAATCGTAGAAGATTATCTCGTTCCGCGATCTTGTATGCGTAGCGTCGAATTCCGATCATGCTGTTAAGCCGCTTCTGAATGCCCTTCACCTGGTGGTTGTATGACAAATCAGCGGGCTGGCAGAGGGAGGTCCCACCCGGGGGAATATTAACAATGAACAGTTCGACTCCTGGAGGGACTTCTGGAGTACATCCATCTAAATGACTCAGATCACCCAATGCAATCAAATTCAGTTTTCAAAGAGAACAAATGTAAAAACCTTTTCAGCAAAAGAAAAAGGGAAGTGGTTGGAGTCGAAACACGGGTGTTGGGCCAAAATTGTATTTCAATGCAAGCGCCTTACCACCTGAGCCACTGAGGCAGATGTGAGGGACTCCACTCAACACAACCAGTATTAGACGGAAAAAAGTTTTCCGAATTTTTCAGTCCTTAGCAGGTAAAAGGTTCGACATATTATGAGTGATTTGAGTATCTCTTGGGTGTTCCTATCGACTGGCATCGACACTTTTCAGATTCCGTGTTGCAATCTTCTCAGATCCTTTTGCATATGATAGCCCATCACGAAACACATCGAAATTTATATTTGAAAAATCGATAATTTCATGGCCAAGTCGGTAGCGAGCTCGACTAGAAATCCGAGTGTCTCAGGTTCGGTAGTACCCCGGAATATAATTTTTATTTGGGAAAGCCCCACAATGGAAACCGCTTTCTCGTCAAAGATGATCTGAGAATGATTCTTCTAGAAATTGACCGCTCGGAATGGCCGGTGTGGGAAGAAATTATTGAGAATGAGTGATCTGGAAGAGTCAAATTAGTAATTTGACTTTTGGAAAGTGCCATCTCGTAAATTTTTTGATGGAAAAATATTTTGGGAATCATAGATTTTGGAATTTTTAATTTATATTTTTTTTCCGGGAAAATTTCGTCATGGAAAAATATTTTTGGAAAACATTTAGTATAATTTTCCAAACTGTATATTTTCAAATATTTTACATTTTTACTAATATTATATTTTCTTTTCTTGTCAAATGTGCTTCACATTCTGATACTTTGCATTTCATCTTATGATCTTAATTTCAGCGATGCAACTGAAAAATTAACTTGCGCCAACAGACTAGTACTTTGTCTGAATCTGTCATTTTGTCACACAGCTGAATGTGCATAATTTCACCGGTGTTAGATATGGAGCCGTTCACATAAGAATCGAGTAAGGGTCGGCACAGTCAAAAAGATGATTTTTTTGTAGTTCCGTAATTTGATGTTATCGATGGTGCTGATGCATAAAACAGGACATCTCCCCTTTTGTCCCCAGAGTTCCGTGACCCCCTCTATCTGCGATCTCTCGCACATCGTTCTATTCCGACAGAAAAGGGTTGGATGCGACTTCACTAACGCACTTTCATTTGACAATAGTTTCACCGCCGCGACATTAGGAGAGAGGGCAGGGTGGTGATAGGAGCGCACACATTACACGAGACGGGGTTGAGACTCAAGGGAGAATGGGCGAGGATGGACGTCAACCCTGTCTCGAGTAACGTGCAGCCGTATCTCCTTCCTACAGTAGATTTTGTGGTTTCAGCCGCACAAAACATGGTAGATTGGGAAATCAACTCCTTTCTGGATGCCATAACGGGGAGTGGAACGATGTGCTCGCATATGCACACTCGCTCTCCTTCGCTGCTCGCCGCTTCCCCTTGGGAAGGCGAGATAGTATGGGATAGTGAGAGACCGCAGAGGGAAAAGATCAGGGAATTCGGGGGACAAAGGGGGAGATGTCCTGTTTTACTTACAAGCTCATTTCACTATATGTTGGCTCATTTGGAATGTTTTTGTTGAAATTCTGGTCGGTCTAGGTCTAGGTAACTAGGTCGGAAATTGCTCTACAAAAAGCATTTTTTAAAATTTATTTCTAAGCATGAAACAAAATGAACTAGGCAGGCAACTATCTCCATCAAATTCTACACATAAGAATCACAGAAAATTAGCTTCATTTGGAACCGAGAATTTCGACAAAACGTAATTTCGGCGCGACGCCATTTGGCGTCAACGGGCGCCTCACGAGAAACATGATTATGCCTATCGACACTTACATCTTATTTTTTAAAAATGATTAAAAAGATATTGTTGTTTAAAATTATCAAAAAAAACACAATTATTATAAAAAAATTACAAAATGTAAATTTCTAGCATAAATGTTTACAAAACATATCTTTCTAATATGATATTTATAGAATATGTTTCCCAAAAAAAATTTCCGAGATGGCACTTTCTATAATTCCATTTCCACCCTCAATCATTCTCACTTCCCCTTTCCCACTTGACCGGTTACGAATAGTGAG
Organism: Pristionchus fissidentatus; assembly: GCA_036245785.1. Lineage (NCBI taxonomy): Eukaryota > Metazoa > Nematoda > Chromadorea > Rhabditida > Neodiplogasteridae > Pristionchus > Pristionchus fissidentatus. Next base: position 11,341,389 of record BTSY01000004.1, read on the forward strand.
CTTCCAAAATGGGTGTTTCTGAAAGTGAAACTTATAAAAATCACACTTCTGAGATACTTATTCCTGAAAATTATTTCTGAAATAGGTATTTCTCAATTTTTTTTGACATCCGGGGTACTACCTCAGGTTCGATCCCCGTCGGTGCATAGTCTTTTGCCGCATTTTTTGCAAGTGTCAAAAGTGGCCCAAACCCATTTTGGAGTAACGAGATTCACATTTGAACATCTTTTGCCGAGTTTCGAAGTGAAATATCGATTGATTTCACTTGATTTCACATGATTTCAAGAAATTTTCGTACATTTCGTTCTAAATCATTCCACATGCTGGCAAACCTCGCAAAAAGGGGTTTAAAACGAGAGAGCAAGGGAAATCGAGAGGGACTCTTTTACTTTTGCACACTATCTCGCCCCTGACCCCTTTCTGGAAGCTCGGAATCGTGTATCGGGAAGCTTTATAAATTGTTTCAAAATCGCTCTCTCTTCTTGGATCCTTTTGCATACGATAACAGATCAAAATCCCCTTCAAATTTTACAAAATTTAATTGACCGAATCCATAGCCAAGTGGGTTACGCGCTTGACTTTCAATCCGAGATCCCCAAGTTCGATCCCCGCCGCGGGCAAAACGTTTGCCGTATTTTTCGCAAGTGTCAGAAGCCATTTTAGCACGTTCTTGAGTAAAGTGAAATACGTTTTCACCTATTTTGCCGAGTTTTTACATGAAAAATCGAAAATTTTGAAAATTTTCCAATTGATTCGCAGAGCGTGGGGGATCATAGGAAAAGTGTTTTGCGATGTCGGAAACGTGTCTGGTCGTGTTCTAACACGTTTTAAAATGAAAAATCGAAAATTTTGAAAAGTTTCCAATTGATTCGCAGAGCGTAGCGGATCACAGGAAAAGTGTTTTGCGATGTCGGAAACGCGTCTGATTGTAACACGTTTTAAAAAGAAAAATCGAAAATTTTGGAAAATTTCTAATTGATTCGCAGAGCGTGGGGGATCACAGGAAAAGTGTTTTGTGATATCGAAAACGTGTTCGAACACGCCCGGGAAATCAACACACGGTATCCTGCGTTTCCGTTGAGAAAGGCTCGTGAGGCTGAGAGCGATCGAAAAAAGTTGCCACGGAGCCACGAAGTGGCGTAGTAGCAACTTTTTTCGAACGCTCTTAGCCTCACGAGCCTTTTGCAACGGAATAAGCCAGTACTCTTTCTAGAGATTAACATTCCCCGACATACTAAAATCCCCCTGGACCGAAATGGAGCCGGCTACCGAGTCCTCCTCCATGGACCGAACCTCAAGCAAGCTACCGAGTTCCCCTGAACCGTACCTGAAGAAGGCTGCCGAGGTCCCCCTGAACCGTACGTGAAGAAGGCTACCGAGGTCCCCCTGGACCGAATCTTAAGTAGGATACTTAGCTCCCCCTGGGCCGTACATGGAGCAGGTTACCAAGTTCCCCCCGGACCGAACCTCGAGCCAGCTACCGATCCCCCCTGGACCGAACGGGGAGCCAGCTACCGATCTCCCCCTGGACCGAAACTTCACGCAGAACTGTGCAGAGAGCGTAGTGTACGCATAGAGCGTAGTGCATTTACCCTCAACACATCCCGGCTAGTTGTATATGTAAGTCCGATTACAAATATAGGAACGCACTCTCGATATGGTTTCACGAACAGAATAGTAACGGCCGGATTAGCAACAGGAGGAATGATGCAAATCTGGAAAACTTCATACCTACAACATTCTGCCGTAGGAAAATAGATGAAATTCCCACCACAAAGATCGCAACTTCAATTTCGGGATGAGAGTATCCGAATATTATAAGAACTACGTTTATCGCAACACAGACTAACGAAAGAGGAAGAAGGGCGTGAATTGTGAGAATCTTAATATTGATATTTGTCCCACATTTTATTTAGATACAGTCCTGGTTTTTCCCAATGAAAACTTTCCGGCCCGGCCCGGACGGGCCCAAGTGGATCCACGCAATTTGCAGCTCGAGTAGAGAAAAATTCGAGACAAACTCTTTGCAGTGAACGTGCTCATTGGTCATCGAATGTTATTGATTGAAAATTAAATTATTTGCTTTATTACGTTTCATTTCGTTGAAAGAAATGATTGCAAGGAAAGGACTTTCGATAGAGGTTGACGTACAATATTACAGTATCTCTGGGACTGTTGCATTAACCACGAACTGATTTTTCATAGAACGAAATTTTCTAATGAATTTAAAATTACTAAAAAATAGTTATTTAAATTTCTGTTGACACCGATGACAAATGACCTGAATTATTTGACTGCACAGAGTTTGTCTCGAATTTATATCTATTCGCGCCACAAATTGCGTGGATCCATTGGGGCCCGAACGGGCTTGGCCGGGCCGGAAAGTTTTCATTGGGGAAACGACCAGGACTGTAGTTTTCTAGAACCTTGAGAAAGACTTGGTGCATGTGGAAAGTTTTCTGACTAATCAGTCGTTGATCAACTTGCGATTTTAGAACCTCAATTCAGCGATTTTGTGATCGATTTTGACTATGCGTTGTTCCAGTTTCCAGCTCTATTTTTGCGCAAGATGACTTACCTTGCTTATTCGAATTCTAGTTATTATCAAATATGCAAACACAATAGGAGAGAACACTAAGTAGTAGCCGATTGAGATCACGATGACTGGCTTGAAGATGTCAGCGAAACCTGTTTCCGAGTTGTTATTTCAAAATGTAAATTAACTTTTTTCAAAATATCAATAAAAGGTAAAGGTAACGGTGTTAGGTCTTCTACACGCAAGGCGGTCTCGACCACCCCTATGCCTGACCACGTCTCGACCACCCCTACCACCCCAATGCTTTCGAAATATCAATGTTTTATGCACCTAAAAACGCGAGTGCACTTTCCGGCACGTTTGTGACGTTTCTTGACGGATGGTAACAACTTACCGTACAAATATGCTCCCATCCAATCCTCATGCGGGTAAACAGATTGAACTGCTTGTAGAAGTGCTGTGTCATAATCTTTTATTGATTGAAAGATAATCTGAAATTTGTGATAAAGGATTCGATTTTAAGGAGCCTCCAATACCATGTGTATTATATTCGGAGTAGAGCATACTATTACAATTGCGTTCATCATGTAACCTCTTGGTGGTGCGTTTTCGAGGATTCTACTTCTTAAATTCGCTTTACCTTTTGCCGAATAGCATCGCTTCATACTAGAGTGCGAAATGTGAGACCACGGCCTCATCATTTCGTACACTCTCTCACCTACCGACCGCTCGAGCGAGTGCGTGAAATGAAGAAAGCGTGGTCTTACATTTCGCACTCTACTTCATACCTGTACCAGAAGGAAATGCATTGGATGATGAATGAGGACACTACGGAGCCGGTGAGGAAGGAGTGGCAGAAATTACAAAAACCAACTGAAACTAACGTACACGGCCCGCCTCCAATAAAGACGATGGTCGGGATGCGGACAGTCATCCTTGTAATGTAAGGTTACCTCTTAACTATAAAACGTTAACCTGCCTTTCGAAGTTCATAAATTGCGTGAAAATCACGATCAAATCAATCAAGGTGCCCCATATAATCAGGATGGAGTAGTTCTGAGAAAATAAAATGAAAGATAAGGAAGAGAGACACATCTTTATCAGTGCTATAACTTGTAATGCACTATAATATCGTTGTGTTCCGATAACAGTGCGTTCGCGCAAGGAGAGCAAATATTGCCAACATTCTTTACCTCAAAATGTGAATAGTTGTTTATGTCACATACTCTGATAGCCCACGGTATGATCTATCAAAGTATGTTTCATTCATGACCTGATGTCTCTAATTTGCATAATTACAGAAGGTCAAAGTTGAGCTATTTTCACTGTTTTTGAAGTGTAAGTCGTCAGAGAGAAGAGATAGGGATTTGGTTGTTTCAGCAGTATTGACTGCCATGACGAGTTACATCTACTTGTTTAATTTATTTATGCCAATTTTCAATTCTAAAAAAATCATGAAAATTTCAAAGACAATTTTCTCGAAAACAAACATAAGGATTCCTATTTTTGATACCATGATTTGAGTCTATACCCGCCCTCCAAAACGTTTGGGCTTGTGCTTGTTCGATAGCTAACCATGACCTGATCGACCGCAACATATCAAAAATGATTATGATTATGATTATGCCTATCTTAATCAGTACCCTCGATAACCTCAAATGACAGAGTTACAGAAAATCGACCTATTTTTACTGTTCCGGCCCATGCTCGATTCTTACGCGAACGGCATCATATGTCTTTAAAATTTTCATGCTTTATTTGGAATTGAAAAATATTTTTAAAAATAAATTAAACATGTCGTAAGCTCGTAAGCAGCTCGTCAAGGCGGTCAATATTTCTGAAACAATTAAATCCATATCTTTTCTCTCTGACGACCTACACTTCAAAAAACGTGAAAATAGCTCTACTTTTGACCCTGTAATTATGCAAATTAGAGACATCAGGTCATGAATGAAGCATATTTTGATAGAATATACCAAGTGCTATCAGAATAAGTGAAATAAACAACTAGACAATTTTTGCTGTACGGAGGGATTCAAATCATAAAGCGAACGCATTGTCATCAATTACCATTTTAAGCTCTCCCAGTATCACATACACTCTCGAATATTTTCAATATAAATATACGATATAGGCAATGTAAAATACCTACTTTCATTGTTTTTGGAGTTTTCAAAACAATCGCCAATAGGAGGAGAAGGTTCATTACAAGACCAACACAGAGCATTATTAACTGAGCAATGTGCGCAATCAGCATCTGGAAAACAACGGATTCTACATAATTTTCAAGCATTTATCGACGGAAAAGGCACGAAGAATCAGCAAACTGAAGCATGTTTCTTCTTCTGATAATGACGGTAATGAATGTGTTTTCCCTATGGTCAAAAACATCGGTGTCTGTTGAATAATCATTATGGGATCAATGGTATGCTTCGCCGCATGCGATATTTTTATACAGATGTACAGATCTGCAGATGTACATATATCCATATCATTCAATGGCGTACAATGGCGAGTAGGTGCAATACAGGAAGAGTGCAACACATGCTAATTTGTAGATTGCTACTGTACTATTACCTTTTATTATTGCATTTTAATTTCAGTTGCGTGAAATCAATCACTTGTGTAAGGCGAATATGTCTATGTCAGTGTCATCACTTTTGACTCCACTTTGATTCTTGATTTGCCCTCGACCGATGTCGCCATCTTTTGAATGATTATGTGTGCTCTCGACCGGCACAACATATGTGCGATGTATCTCAAACAATTCATTTAATTTATCTTCTTTTTGCAAATTTTTGAGCTGCAATCGAGACTTAAGAGAGCATCCAGGAGAGGCCGGGGCTCAGGAGGAAGGTCCACGGATGGCTTTTTTTGCAACATATCTCAATAACTTGGGGGTGAAGTCAGGATCACAAGTGCTGATATTTGGCCAAGTAACTAAGGTTCTGGGTCCTGCCCCGAAAAGTTACAGTAACCCCACCTTCCGACATCGATTTTTTTACCATTTCAAAAAGTAGGTTTTTATAGGTTTTCTAGGAGTATTTTGCGAAAAAAATAACAATGAAAATATTTTCAAAGCGATCTGATAACGATAAAAGGTCGAAAATCTGAAATTTCTCAGTTTTTTTACTTTCCTAAAAAAAAATTCCACACGTCTTAAAAAGTCACTTAAGTTTTTGGATTCTACATCAAAAACTACGAATAGTATAGTATTTCGTTTGAGGTTTCGTGCGCATCGCCGGTTGTAGCAAAGTTAAGAAAACCGCGTCTTCAGAACAATTGAGATGCAGGGATGATGAAATCGAGAGGATTGTAATTTCCTTTGCACTTATTTCGCTTACTATTTCATTCTAATCATAATTACCATAATATAGAAAGTGATAAAACTTCGATCTGAGCCATATCGATGTTTTGAAAATATTTTTTTGGTTGTTATTTCGATCTTTTCCAAATTATTTGTCTTACCCCCTTATGTTTAAATAAATGCGATATATCTATTTTATTAATTTTTTTTAAAATTAGTGCTGAGTGATATCAACTATAAAAGAACATAAATTAACCGGGTATTACAACCCGCGAATTTTTAGAACTTGATGCCAGGCATCCCAAAAAGTCGATAAAATTGAATTTTAGTAGAACTTTATTTCGTTCGCTCAAATTGTGTTATAATACCTCGGGATATGTTTATTTGTGTTTATTTGGCATGCTAAAGTGTATCTGGGGTGTGTTTTTGCTACCTGAGATTCTAGAATGGAAGTTCCGTTCTCGAAGACTCTCAATAAGGATGATATCAATAAGGCCCAAACTTAGTCCAATTTTGAAGTACCCGAATTCTGATAGTTCCCGGAACTGCTTAAAATCGAAGAACACTAGCATCTTCCTGGTTCCCGCGGGGAGCGAATTGCACTTGCTGTTGTTGAGAATGATTTGCTTGGCAAGAGTTATCGTTTACTGTTTGAATATGTTACGGTGAAACGGATTGTCGCTTACCCCCTGGTATTTCTATTCGTTTCTTGGAAAACGGCCGTTTTGGAGAGAACACACACCTTGGAGAAGTTGTAAAACAGTGAGCATAGAACAATCCACAAGTTGCAAAAATTTCAATAACTGCCTGTATCGGAATGAGAGATATAAATAGATGTCATTTAGGTTATAATCGAATTCACATTGGTTCATATCTATGCTACCTGAGATCATATCTATGAACCAATGTGAATTCGATATCTATGAACCAATGTGAATTCCGAGGTAATATAACACAATTTGAGCGAACGAAATAAAGTTCTACTAAAATTCAATTTTATCGACTTTTTGGGATGCCTGGCATCAAGTTCTGAAAATTCGCGGGTTGTAATACCCGGTTAATTTATGTTCTTTTATAGTTGATATCACTCAGCACTAATTTTTAAAAAAATTAATAAAATAGATATATCGCATTTATTTAAACATAAGGGGGTAAGACAAATAATTTGGAAAAGATCGAAATAACAACCAAAAAAATATTTTCAAAACATCGATATGGCTCAGATCGAAGTTTTATCACTTTCTATATTATGGTAATTATGATTAGAATGAAATAGTAAGCGAAATAAGTGCAAAGGAAATTACAATCCTCTCGATTTCATCATCCCTGCATCTCAATTGTTCTGAAGACGCGGTTTTCTTAACTTTGCTACAACCGGCGATGCGCACGAAACCTCAAACGAAATACTATACTATTCGTAGTTTTTGATGTAGAATCCAAAAACTTAAGTGACTTTTTAAGACGTGTGGAATTTTTTTTTAGGAAAGTAAAAAAACTGAGAAATTTCAGTTTTTCGACCTTTTATCGTTATCAGATCGCTTTGAAAATATTTTCATTGTTATTTTTTTCGCAAAATACTCCTAGAAAACCTATAAAAACCTACTTTTTGAAATGGTAAAAAAATCGATGTCGGAAGGTGGGGTTACTGTAACTTTTCGGGGCAGGACCCAGAACCTTAGTTACTTGGCCAAATATCAGCACTTGTGATCCTGACTTCACCCCCAAGTTATTGAGATATGTTGCAAAAAAAGCCATCCGTGGACCTTCCTCCTGAGCCCCGGCCTCTCCTGGATGCTCTCTTAAGTCTCGATTGCAGCTCAAAAATTTGCAAAAAGAAGATAAATTAAATGAATTGTTTGAGATACATCGCACATATGTTGTGCCGGTCGAGAGCACACATAATCATTCAAAAGATGGCGACATCGGTCGAGGGCAAATCAAGAATCAAAGTGGAGTCAAAAGTGATGACACTGACATAGACATATTCGCCTTACACAAGTGATTGATTTCACGCAACTGAAATTAAAATGCAATAATAAAAGGTAATAGTACAGTAGCAATCTACAAATTAGCATGTGTTGCACTCTTCCTGTATTGCACCAACTCGCCGTTGTACGCCATTGAATGATATGGATACATGTACATCTATAAATAAACTTCTTCCCGTGGGAATGCAAAATATTGCATGCGGCGAAGCATAACATTAATCCCATAATGATTATTCAACAGACACCGATGTTTTTTGACCATAGGGAAAACACATTCATTACCGTCATTATCAGAAGAAGAAACATGCTTCAGTTTGCTGATTCTTCGTGCCTTTTCCGTCGATAAATGCTTGAAAATTATGTAGAATCCGTTGTTTTCCAGATGCTGATTGCGCACATTGCTCAGTTAATAATGCTCTGTGTTGATCTTGTAATGAACCTTCTCCTCCTATTGGCGATTGTTTTGAAAACTCCAAAAACAATGAAAGTAGGTTTTTTACATTGCCTATATCGTATATTCATATTGAAAATATTCGAGAGTGTATGTGATATTGGGAGAGCTTAAAGAAGGCCTCCCACGAATATTTGGTCACATAGACTGCCAACGCAGTGTTGTTGGGGACCTTCACCCGATCACGCGCCCGTTTATCCTAAGTGTTACCGTAGCCTTTGGAGCGAGATACAGTCGCTCAAAGATTTGAAATTCGACAGGCAATCATTCGTGATTCAGGAAATACCTTGATCACACTGTACTGGCTCGTCAGACAAGAAATAGGGAAGGGGATGTTTGTAAGGCACTCTCCCCTTTTCTCTCTCTGCGTCTCTGCCCCTCCTGGGAAGAACGGAGAGAGAGCGCGTTGCGTCTTTGCAGTGGCAGGAACGCAGAGAGCCCTAGTCGTCTGTCGCTCTCGCCGAGTAGAGAGGGGGAGAGGGTATTTTTGAAAATTAAAATCTCGCGCGCTAACGCTTTTCATGCGCGACACTTGCACTTGGAATTTTGCCCACTTTAGCCCCAAAATCTTTCAGGATTTAGTGCTTTCGAGATACTGTATTTTTCATTGAATCGACAGGGACTTTCGGGTCCCCATTTTATTTTTTATTCGTGGGATGCCTTCTTTAAAATGGTAATTGATGACAATGCGTTCGCTTTTATGATTTCAATCCCTCCGTACAGCAAAAATTGTCTAGTTGTTTATTTCACATATTCTGATAGCCCTTGGTATTCTCTATCAAAATATGCTTCATTTATGACCTCATGTCTCTAATTTGCAATTACAGCAGGTCAAAGTTGAGCAATATTCACGTTTTTGAAGTGTAGGTCGTCAGAGAGAAGAGATATGTATTTAATTGTTTCAGCAATATTGACCGCCTTGACGAGCTGCCACTACATTTTTAATTTATTTAAAAAAAAACTTTTCAATTCCAAATAAAGCATGAAATATTTTAAAGGAGGATGAACACCACCGATTCCCGCATGTAATTTTCTTAGCAACGTTGTATACTGTAAGGAAAGGTTGAGGATAATATTCGCAAACTGAGTGTGCTGCTAAACGCAGTAAGACTTTTGGCGATTCGACCTGTTCCTCCCTTTCCCTAATCCCTCGTTTGCATGTACTCTCTTCCCTCCCCACGGCCCCCGGAGCGCCGACATAGGCCATTGAAAAATGTCGCAAAGGATCAGTAAGAATCTCAGGGTTTTCCCGCGATTTCAAAACCTACAGCAAAACGTATTCCCTGAATCACGTTTCCTGAATCGTGTTGAGTATTTTCGAATTGTGTCACAACGATTTGTGATTATCGAGATCACTTCGCGATTCGAGCCGTCAAAAGTAAACATTTTTTCGGACCCGTTTGATTTTTCAAATGATGAAGCACGTTCTCTCCCTGATTGTCAAAGTAATTTGAATTTCGAACGTCTTTCCGTTGTTTAGCGAGACGATTGAAATACATTGTTATACTGTTCCGTTTTTTTGCCGCGACATTTCGGCTAATCTAATGTCGGAGCTCCGAGGGCCGTGCCTCCCCCTCCCTTTCCCTGTGGGAGACGAGGGAGGGGAAGGGAAGAGGGTGCATGCAAACTCGAGAGGAGAGTAAAAGTTGATCGACAGATTTGCTTACTCGCGCACGTGAGGCCCCTTTTACCGTATTCGGCACTTGACCCTGATTGAACCTTAGCTATTGTAGTTGTTTTGCGTGCGCGTATCTCGGTTTGGAGGAAAGATGGAGATTTCAAATTTTGGATTTCTATTATCGTTTACATGAGAAAGCGAGTAATGCCAACAAATCAAAATTATATTTTTCGTGTTCTTCCTCCTTTAAAGACTTTTTTTGAAAACAAAGCAAAAAAATGGGATTCCTATTTTTTGATATGTTGCGGTCATGATCAGGTCATGGTTAGCTATCAAAGCACAAGCGCAAACGTTTTGGAGGGCGGATAGAGACTCAAATCATGGTATCAAAAATAGGAATCGTCTTTTGCTTTTTTTCGAGAAAATCGTTTTTGAGATTTTCATGATTTTTTTAGAATTGAAAATTTGCATAAATAAATTAAACAAGTAGATGTAACTCGTCGTGGCGGTCAATACTGCTGAAACAACCAAATCCCTATCTCTTCTCTCTGACGAATTACACTTAAAAACCCGTGAAAATAGCTCAACTTTGACCTTCTGTAATTATACAAATTAGAGACATCAGGTCATGAATGAAACATACTTTGATAGAGCATACCGAGGGCTATCAGAGTATGTGAAATAAACAACTATTCACATTTTGATGTAAAAATTGTTTGGCAATATCTGCTCTCCTTGCGCGAACGCACTGATAAAGGAACACAACGATCTCTCTCTCCTTCCTCACCGGCTCCGTAGTGTCCTCATTCATCATCCAATGTATTTCCTTCTGGTACAGGTATGAAGTAGAGTGCGAAATGTAAGACCACACTTTCTTCATCTCACGCACTCTCCCGACCGGTCAGTAGGTGAGAGAGTGTGCGAAATGATGAGGCCGTGGTCTCAAATTTCGCACTCTAGTATGAAGCGATGCTATTCGCCAAGAGGCAAAGCGAATTTAAGAAGTAGAATCCTCGAAAAGGCACCACCAAGAGGTTACATGATGAACGCAATTGTAATAGTATGCTCTACTCCGAATATAATACACATGGTATTGGAGGCTCCTTAAAATCGAATCCTTTATCACAAATTTCAGATTATCTTTCAATCAATAAAAGATTATGACCCAGCACTTCTACAAGCAGTTCAATCTGTATGAAGCGGTGCACCAACAAACCTAAGGGAGTTGAAGGCCTGAAAAAGAATGATGGAACTTTAGTGATGGACGACCATGGAAAAGCAAATCTACTCGCAGAAACCTTTGCTAGTGTATTCACCACTGATAATGGAACTCTACCTAGAACAGATACTCTAGCCAATTTAGGTAATTACAATGAACCTTCCTTTTTAAGGCACGAGATCTGTTTACTAATTGAAAGGTGGAAACGCTCTAGCTGTAGAACCCCAGAGAACATTGACCTAGGATATATCAAGAAAATAGCTGTTCCAATATCCGAACCACTCGAAATTATCTTCCGCCTTTCATACGAATCAGGTATTGTCCCGTCTTTATGGAAACATTCCATTGTAACTCCAGTTAAGAAATCCCCTCCTTTCTCTGACCCTCTAAACTATAGACCTATTTCAATCACATCACTATTCTGCAGAGTCTTTGAAAGGCTCCTGTGTAAGCGGATCATAGAACATTGTGAAAGCCTAGATATATCGTGGTCCGAGTTCACAATGCGCATTTGTGAAAACTGTTTACAACTGTGAACACAATCGTTCACAATGGATTTGCTCGAAACTCAGCCATTTTGGCTATTTTTTCTTCTTTTCATTGTTTTCCTCGTGTGTTTGCGAAGCTGTAGGAAAAATAGAGTAGCCGAAATGTTAAGTTTTGACGAAATTAACTGCTGGGAAGGCCTGGCGGTGCTAGGCAAAGCCGTTGTCCGGGGAATAGAGAAAGATTACGGTAGATGGGGGAACGGAGGGGGACAAGAGAAGGGAAGAGAGTTGACCCCGGAGGGAGACGAGACATGCCTCTTCCCTTCTCTCTATCTCTCTGCTCTCTCATTTTCACACACTCTCCTCCTCACATTTCGGCTAAATCATCACTTGAACATGGTTTCTTCCTCTCAGCCCCTCCGTTCCCCCCATCTACCGTAATCTTTCTCTATTCCCCGGACAACGGCTTTGTCTAGCACCGCCAGGTCTTCCCAGCAGTCAATTTCGTCAAAACTTAACATTTGGGCTACTCTATTTTTCCGACAGCTTCGCAAACACACGAGGAAAACAATGGAAAGAAGAAAAAATAGCCAAAAAGGATGATTTTTGAGCAAATCCATTGTGAACGATTGTGTTCACAGTTGTAAACAGTTTTCACAAATGTGCATTGTGAACTCGGACCACGATATAAGACTAGTGCATCTAAAAAAAGTACCAATTTCAAACTCCAGAACATATTCTTGTAAAACTGTGTCATTTTCATGATGAAATGCTACAGAGATGTACTTTGCTACATTTATGCGATCATATGTGCCACAACGTGTTTGAAAACGTATACTGCCAATCCACTGCATTTAACTTCATTGATTTATTCACAACTTTTCGGAAAACATAATTCAGTAACCATTCCCTTGAAATTGGCAGATACAAACTACAATCCGCCATTTTCGAGCGCTCGAAATTGGCAGATACAAACTACAATCAGCCATTTTCGAGCGCTCGAAATTGGCAGCTCCTGTATTTCCAGACCTCGATTTTCCAGAAGCTGACATTTTCGAGCGCTCGAAATTGGCAGATACAAACTACAATCCGCCATTTTCGAGCGCTCGAAATTGGCAGATACAAACTACAATCAGCCATTTTCGAGCGCTCGAAATTGGCAGCACCTGTATTTCCAGACCTCGATTTTCCAGAAGCTGACATTTTCGAGCGCTCGAAATTGGCAGATACAAACTACAATCCGCCATTTTCGAGCGCTCGAAATTGGCAGCACCTGTATTTCCAGACCTCGATTTTCCAGAAGCTGACATTTTCGAGCGCTCGAAATTGGCAGATACAAACTACAATCTGCCATTTTCGAGCGCTTCAAATGATAATTCGCGGTAATGTGTGTTGACAGGTAGAGAAGAAATGTGATTTTTAAACAAATATATTAATATGAAATAATGGAATTCTTGCGTATTTTTCCGGTCATTTACAATTCAACTAAATTTTCGCCTGATTCGTCTCGTTTGATTTACAATTAGACATTTCCGAATCAAACCAACTGACAGGTAAAACACGCAAGACACAGTAAAGGGATGGGAATAGCAAAGGGATGGAAATCATATTTCAAAATCTTGGAATTTGGGTTCTTCGGAAAAGCCACTCTTCAATTCCCTTCAACGTGATCAAATATTTGATGGCGCCTGAAAATATTAGCAATTTATAGGATGTCAGATTTAGGTATGACAGGGGAAGGGGGACTGGACGGGTACGGTATAAAAGTTGTACGAGGCGGGATCTTGGGAGATCTCGCTTGAGCAGATTTATGCCGCCTTTACGACAGTAGACAACTGACGATGGCTATTAGCTGAGATAGCAATGATGGACGGTGTGGGGCTTGGTAACTCCAGGCGCAATGTTGGACAATCCTCCGGATCAGACTCCACCGCTGGTTACTTCTGAAGAAAATCCTCACCTAGCGTAATGCTCATTGGCGTATCCAGATCCTCCTCCTCCGGCTCCAGACTGGGGTGGGCTCCATCGGACGCAGAAATGCCCTTTTTGAGCGAAGAGCCGAGTCTGAACTACATGTTACCGTTATAGATACACATCGCAAAGTGAAACGCTTTGAAACTCACGGAAATAAGAAATATCCTCCAATCCTTCTACCGCTCCCGTGGCCCGTTGTAATCGATCGAAGTTGTAATCAGGTTAATTAATCAGTCGTGAAGTTTGCTACTTCACGACTGATTAATTAACCTGATTACAACTTCGATCGATTACAACGGGCCACGGGAGCGGTAGAAGGATTGGAGGATATTTCTTATTTCCGTGAGTTTCAAAGCGTTTCACTTTGCGATGTGTATCTATAACGGTAACATGTAGTTCAGACTCGGCTCTTCGCTCAAAAAGGGCATTTCTGCGTCCGATGGAGCCCACCCCAGTCTGGAGCCGGAGGAGGAGGATCTGGATACGCCAATGAGCATTACGCTAGGTGAGGATTTTCTTCAGAAGTAACCAGCGGTGGAGTCTGATCCGGAGGATTGTCCAACATTGCGCCTGGAGTTACCAAGCCCCACACCGTCCATCCTTGCTACCTCAGCTAATTGCCATCGTCAGTTGTCTACTGTCGTACAGGCGGCATAAATCTGCTCAAGCGAGATCTCCCAAGATCCCGCCTCGTACAACTTTTATACCGTACCCGTCCAGTCCCCCTTCCCCTGTCATACCTAAATCTGACATCCTATAAATTGCTAATATTTTCAGGCGCCATCAAATATTTGGAGATCACGTTGAAGGGAATTGAAGAGTGGCTTTTCCGAAGAACCCAAATTCCAAGATTTTGAAATATGATTTCCATCCCTTTTGCTATTCCCATCCCTTTACTGTGTCTTGCGTGATTTACCTGTCAGTTGGTTTGATTCGGAAATGTCTAATTGTAAATCAAACGAGACGAATCAGGCGAAAATTTAGTTGAATTGTAAATGACCGGAAAAATACGCAAGAATTCCATTATTTCATATTAATATATTTGTTTAAAAATCACATTTCTTCTATATCTGTCAACACACATTACCGCGAATTATCATTTGAAGCGCTCGAAAATGGCAGATTGTAGTTTGTATCTGCCAATTTCGAACGCTCGAAAATGGCAGATTGTAGTTTGTATCTGCCAATTTCGAGCGCTCGAAAATGGCAGATTGTAGTTTGTATCTGCCAATTTCGAGCGCTCGAAAATGGCAGATTGTAGTTTGTATCTGCCAATTTCGAGCGCTCGAAAATGGCAGCTTCTGGAAAATCGAGGTCTGGAAATACAGGAGCTGCCAATTTCGAGCGCTCGAAAATGGCAGATTGTAGTTTGTATCTGCCAATTTCGAGCGCTTGAAAATGGAAGCTTCTGGAAAATCGAGGTCTGGAAATACAGGAGCTGCCAATTTCGAGCGCTCGAAAATGGCTGATTGTAGTTTGTATCTTCCATTTTTATGGTAAACAATCCGAATTTCTAACAACAAAAATTATTACACGAAAGTCATCGCAGCCCCTTAATTCATTTTAAAAATATAATCGTTAGTTGAGTTATGTCAACGCATGTGTATATTTGGAGGGCCGCATTCGAATTTCAAGTGGGTCGCCCAAAATTGGAAAAGTTGCAAAAGTAACGAAATTGGTACTTTTTTTAGATGCACTAGTCTTATATTCCCTGATGAACAATATGGGTTCCGAAAGAAACGCTCACGCGAGCTTCAAATGCTAGACGCTCTGGAAAATTGGACAGCGTCCATTAGTGATGGTGAACCTGTAGATGTAATCTATTTCGACTTCGCGAAGGCTTTTGATAGAGTATCTCACCCGAAACTAAAGCACAAACTTGGAACAATCGGTCTATCACTTAAAACAATTGATTGGATTTCAAGCTATCTGGAAAATAGAACCTTCCAAGTCAGAGTACGTGAGAAACTGTCGTTAGCATTCCCAGTTACAAGCGGCGTCCCGCAAGGTTCGGTATTAGGTCCACTTCTATTTTTGATTTACACATCTGAAATCCCCTTCCTAGCCCAGAAAAATGGTGTCGTTGCACGAATGTACGCAGATGATATCAAAATATACCGCCCTTTTAAAAGAGTTGACACAACTACTTCATTACAAAGCGCAATTGATACCATTGTTAGTTGGTCTGAAGAGTGGCAGCTACCATTAGCTGCACATAAATGCAACTCATTACATCTAGGTAGAGCAAATGCGAAGAATACATACAAAATAGGCAATACTATACTAGAACAGAAACTAGTAATGAAAGATCTCGGTTTCATAATCGGAAAATCACTCACATTTTCCGAACATTGCAAGACAATTGCTCAGAAAGGTTTAACCGCGTACCATATCATTCTCAGAGCTCTACGTACCAATAACGCTGAAATACTCCTCAAAGCATACTCTATTTACATCCGACCCATCCTAGAGAGCGCCTCTATGGTTTTCAACCCATACTTAGTACGTGACAAAGAAATTCTTGAAAATGTTCAGAATTATTTCACTAGACTAGACTAGATAGACTAGACTGTTCATGAAATGCTACAAATCAACTTGGCAAACAATGCCGAACTTCCCCAATAGAAATACACAGTTAGATCTCATCTCATTAGAAAAGCGCAGAGAGGAAATTGACCTGAAGACAGCCAGAAATCTCCTGAGAGGCAAATACAAAATATCAAAAAAGACACCACACCACTTTAGATATTACTTCACTCGTAATGGGATAAATTTCACTAACGCTAGTTCCACTTCAAACTACAGACATCATAGTTTCTTCTCCAGAGCGGCAAGGCTTTTAGTGAAGTCCAGAGAATTGATCAGTTTCGCTGAGTGACTAGTTATTTGATTGTCATTGTCCTGAACGTCCTACTGAATTTGTTTTTAATTTATTTTAATTTTGTACAGCGTTTCCTTGTGATCGCATAAATATGTATATGTAACCGTGAACGCACTCATTTTTTTCCATTCCTGCACGTCAACTTTAATCGACTGGTTATTAATTCACCGTAAACATTGAGTTTATTATGTTTGGCATATTTCTTGTAAGTGGGAAGCCGTTGGTTTTGTTTATGGTAATGTGACAGTTTCCACTTTCGTTCTTGACTTTCCTTCGATTGAAGACGCCAATCTCTGTATTATTGTGTCTGCTCGCGAACGGCAAACAATGTGGGCGATGTATCTGAAGTGATTCAATTGCAATCGTACTACATCCCTAAAAATTTTTTTTTTAAAATAGAGTAATTTTTTTGTAACAGTTCTTCGCTGTAAGTGAAAATAAGCAAATTCAATAGAAAGGATGCAACGCACTCTCGGTATGGTCTCATGAACAAGGCAGTAACGACCGGATTAGCAACAGGAGGAATTATACAAATCTAGAAAAAAATACTCGTTTCGTAGTCTTTGCTTCAGTCTGCTAGCGTTCGTTGTTCCCCAAGATTCTGCCGGTGTAAAATTTGAAAAAAAGCTCTCACCACAAAGAGAGAAACTTCGAGTTCTGGGTGAGAGTATCCGAGTAATAACAGAAAAAGGAGTATCACATTCAGGACAAAAGATAGGGGAAGTAGAGAGTGAATTGTGAGAATCTTGAAAATAAATGTATCTCTACTTTCAAGCCAGCACTCTATGCATGTCTTTTGCATTATTTCACCCCACGGGGCGCAAAGTGTGGCGAGACCTAAAACATTTGCGGGAATTCAACGGTTCTTTTACTGCCCCTTTAATCGAGAACAATTATCGAAAGGTAAATCTAACCTTGAGAAATACGTGGTGTATGTGGTAACTTTTCTGGCTAATGCGCCGTTGATCAACTTGCAATTTCAGAACCTCAAAATATCGATTTTTTGGCAGTTTTCGCAGCTCGCTTTTCTAAATTTCCACATTTTAGAGTTATACCTCACCTTGCCTACTCGAATCCTCGTGGTTAGCAAATATACAAAAACAATAGGAGAAATCATCAAGTAGTAACCGAATGCTATCGCATTGACGGGTTTGAGGATGTCAGCGAAACCTGATTCCGAGAGCGTTTCTTGACGGATGGTAGGTACATAACAACTAGAGTGCAAATGTGAGACCACGCTCTCTTCATTTCACGCACTGTCTCGACCGGCCGGTAGGTGAGAGAGTGTGCAAAATGAAGAGGCCATGGTCTCACATTGCGCACTCTAGTAACAACTTACCGTACAAATATGCTCCTGTCCAATCTTCCTGCGGGTGAATAGATTGAACTGTTCGCAGAAGATCTAGGTCATAATCTTTAATTGATTGAAAGATAACCTGCAATTAATGGTAGAGAATTCACTTGCATAGAGCATTCAATACCATGTGTATTATATTCGGAATAGAACACACTATCACAATTGTGTTCATCAGGTAAGCTCTGGGTGAAGCCTTTTCGAGGATCCGATTTCTAAAATCTGAATTAGTCATTTGGCAAAATATTATTGTTTCATACCTGTACCAGAACGATATGCATTGAATAATAAGCGACGCCACTAGGGAACCTATCAGGAAGGAGTTGCAGAAATTGCAAAAACTCAGAGAAATTCTCGTACATGGACCGTCTCCAATGAAGACAATTGTCGGAATTTGGACAGCTATCCTTCACACGTTCCGGTTATGCCATTATTGTAAAGCGCTAAAATACCTTTCAAAGTTCATGAATTGCATCAAAATCACGATCAAATCGATCAGTGTACCCCACAAGATCAGAATGGAGTAGTTCTGAGAAAGTAAGAGGTTACACAAAATTTGAATAAACGGAAAACACCTACTTTCATCGTTCGTGGAGTTTTGAGGCCAATGGCCAATAAGAGAAGAAGGTTCATGACAAGGCCAAAACATAGCATTATAAGCTGAATAATGTGCCCAATCAACATCTGTAAGCACCTCTTAGACTTTCGAACATTATCAACAAAGAGCGCGTGGATGAACATATTAAGACACCGGCTAACAAGGGAAGACCGCATACTCAAGGTGGCGGTTCAGAACGACATATAGCGCGATCGATAGGTATTCTGAAACCATTTGGAAATCAACTTACCAAATCTGCTGAATGGCCGCGGGGCATGAGAAAAATCGAAATAACTACCGCGCAATTGGATATATCACACCATTGAAAACGTGAAGGAATAACTGGCCGAGTGGTGTTGAGGTAAGAGGATTGTCTTAGAAGCGATGAGACGATGGTTCTATCCCATCCCGCTCCAAATCGTTTTGCTATTTTTTAGCGATGATTTCATTGCATTGCTATGACGGAACTTTTTATTGATAGAAAATTAGCACATTTTCACATTTTGGCATCCTCATTCGCGTCTATGGATGGAAACATGAAATTGTGGCCGCGAGGGCACTTCAACATGTGATCATTCGTGCATCCTGCGATCTCGCATTTGATGTCGACTCGAGAGTTAAAGCAGAACTGCGTGGGAGTCAGGAATGAAGGAGGGCGCTCATCAAATTATCCAGACTTGAAACATCGCATGCCAGAAAGGGAATACCATAGATGCAAATGAGGAGGCCAAAATGTGAAAATGTGCTAATTTTCTATCAATAAAAAGTTTCGTCATAGCAATGCAATGAAATCATCGCTAAAAAATAGCAAAACGATTTGGAGCGGGATGGGATAGAACCATCGAGTCATCGCTCCTAAGACAATCCTCTTACCTCAACACCACTCGGCCAGTTATTCCTTCACGTTTTCAATGGTGTGATATATCCAATTGCGCGGTAGTTATTTCGATTTTTCTCATGCCCCGCGGCCATTCAGCAGATTTGGTAAGTTGATTTCCAAATGGTTTCAGAATACCTATCGATCGCGCTATATGTCGTTCTGAACCGCCACCTTGAGTATGCGGTCTTCCCTTGTAAGTAATGGTCGAGAATAGGGCGGACATCGATTTCTGCAATTCGGTCCAAACTTACATAGTGAATACCTGTGGGTATGGTGATGACATAATACAACCCCTTTTGGCCCATATCCATGAGATACGGAAAAGGCAGCTTCTCGAAAAATGGAAAATTGGAATATGAAATTTTTCGGAGATTGAACTTTTTCCCAACTTTGTTATAGAAGTTGTGTGGGTAGACCTAATGTATGAAAAAAAATGCATTAGAGTGATTTTTTACCTCAATCGCAAAGTGATTTTTCACGCTCTTCATAGGTATTTTTCTGCAAAATTAGCATGATAATGTTGATTCCGGAAAATTGTATATACCCTATCTCATAGCGCATACAATTCCACGTTGAGGAAAAATTATGAGATGGAAATTTGCTGAGCCTAAAGTTTTCATTTTTCCCGACAAAAGTGACATTTGAAATTTTTTTCGCTTTTTTTCTCATTTTGTAGAGCTAAAAATCCTGAACATTTTTCATGTTGACCATTTTTCTTGAAAAACATTTCTTCTTGAGCTGTAGAATCTCAAACATCATTAAAAGTAAGAAATGCCAGTAAACTAGGAAAATAGGATACTATAACTATCGAACCGTTTCGTTTCATGAAAAATAGTCAACATAAAAAATGTTCAGGATTGTTAGCTCTACAAAATGAGCCCTATGAGAGACTATCTGACAGGGTCAACATAGTCTTGGCACTGGGTCAAATATTCGATATGAAACTGACAACACTATAAAATAGTGTATTACGTGAGGGTTACAACTATGCCATTCAGGAAGCTCAATGCCGCGTCTACGCCTCAGGGCAAGAAAATATCTAGTTGTGACGTCACAAACCATTTTCGCCAATTCGCAACGAATCTTCTCGATTAATAGCGCGATCGATAGCACATCAAAATACAAGTATATCAGTGCGTTCGCGTAAGAATCGCAACACCTGCCGTACAGCAAAAAGTGACAAGGTGAGTATTTCACATATTCTGATAGCTATTGGTATGGTTAATCATTTTCCGTTTAGCTTATGACCTGAAATGTCAAATTTGCATAACTAAAGTAGGTCTAAGTTCAGCTGTTTTCACAGTTTTTCGAGTGTAGCTCTTCAGGGAGTTGAGTTACGGCTTTAGTCAAAGAACAAAGAATGGCCGCCAAAGCATGGCGCATCTTAATGTGTCATTTGTTTATTCAAATTTTAATTTTTAATTATTTCCGGAAAATTTGAACTCAAATTTCTCGAAAACTAGGCCGAATCCAATCGCCATTTTTCGATATGTTGTACTTCTGAACATGGTCTATCCGATTATCACAGTCACATGGTGTATTGAGGGCGGGCATAGGTCGAAATTCTCAATGCAAAATTATATGAAATGCACGAAAACCCCTCATTTCACCCTTATTTCACCATCATTCCCCTCATTCGACGCGAACTGCGCGGTGTAAAATGAGAATTGTGCGAATTGTAGACCGCTCACTTCGCGTCGAACAAGTGAAATAAGGGTGAAATGAGGGGTTTTCGTGCATTTCTGATAATTTTGTATTGAGAATTTCGACCTATGCCCGCCCTCAATGCACCATGTGACTGTGATCATCGGATAGACCATGTTCAGAAGTGCAACATATCGAAAAATGGCCATTGGATTCAGCCTGGTTTTCGAGAAATTTGAGTTCAAATTTTCCGGAAATAATTAAAAATTAAAATTTGAATAAACAAATGACACAGTAAGATGCGCCATGCTTTGGCGGCCATTCTTTATTCTTTGACTAAAGCCGTAACTCAACTCCCTGAAGAGATACACTCGAAAAACTGTGAAACCAGCTGAACTTTGACCTACTGTAATTATGCAAATTTGACATTTCAGGTCATGGGCTAAACGGAAAATGATTGACCATACCAATATCTATCCGAATATGTGAAATACTCACCTAGTCACTTTTTGCTGTACGGATTTGAGAACAATTTATGCGGTTCTTACGCGAACGCACTGATATTTTACTTCCGGAAGTTTTTTTATTGCTGTTCATGCAAATTAGATATTTGCAAATTTCGATTTTGCACGCAAATTTCAGTGCCGTGCTAGGCCCTGGAAATTTTATACTGTTTCTATTTAATCGCTGAAATGGTGTGCACAAACTATGAGAAAGTGAAAATTTAAAAGTTGCCCGAAGGAAGTAAATTCATGAAAAGTGTTGCTGAAACTCAAATAAAATCAGTTATCGATAGCTAAATTTTGGTAAAATTACGGTACGTAATCAAATATGTTTGCTCAAGAACGGTTCGTTTTGAATTTCTTCGTGTTTTGCGTTACTCTATGATACTAATGTCATTGAAGTTCGAATTAAAAGAAAAACATGCAAAATTCAACATATCAGTGCGTTCGCGTAAGAATCGCACAATTCCCAGATTTTTCGGTACAGTGTAAAAATGCAATTTGAGTTTTTCACAGTT
The DNA here is from genome assembly GCA_036245785.1 of Pristionchus fissidentatus. Lineage (NCBI taxonomy): Eukaryota > Metazoa > Nematoda > Chromadorea > Rhabditida > Neodiplogasteridae > Pristionchus > Pristionchus fissidentatus. The sequence continues at coordinate 11,363,348 of BTSY01000004.1, forward strand.
TCAGATAGTCTTATGGATGGTCTATCGATTTCTGATAGTCTCATGTGTTGATTCATCTCATTTGCATAATTACAGCCTGTCAAAGTTGAGCTGTTTTTCAGTATTTTGAACGCCAGTTAGTTCAATTTTAAGATAATCACTCATATAGATAGTGTAAAATGATCGCCAAAGTTTTCTTGACAACATGGTGTCAACGGAATTCACAATTTTTGAAATTTGCATATTTCCCAAAATTTCTACCTCGATTATCTCGAAAACCAAGAAAAAAACCCCGCTGCATTTTTGATATGTTGTGGATACAGTCGATATCTATCGAATTTTGTAACATTTGTTCGCTTTCGAGGGGATCCACATAGTTAAATGCATGGAAAACCGTTGAGTTTTAATAGAGGGAAACCCCTCATTTCGTCTCATTCCACCCATTCTACCCCACCCGTGCGGTGCGAAATGTGAAAAATGACAGAGAGGGAGTTGCCGTGACGTCACAAGCCATTGTTCTTCGCTCATTTCGCACCGCACTGGTGTGGTAGAATGGGTGAAATGAGACGAAACGAGGGGTTTCCCTCGATTAGAACTCAACGGTTTTCCATGCATTTAACTATGTGGATCCCCTCGAAATCGAACAAATGTTACAAAATTCGATAGATATCGACTGTATCCACAACATATCAAAAATGCAGCGGGGTTTTTTTCTTGGTTTTCGAGATAATCGAGGTAGAAATTTTGGGAAATATGCAAATTTTAAAAATCGTGAATTCCGTTGACACCATGTTGTCAAGCAAACTTTGGCGATCATTTTTCGCTATCTATATGAGTCATTATCGTTAAATTTAACCAACTGGCGTTCAAAATACTGAAAAACAGCTCAACTTTGACAGGCTGTAATTATGCAAATGAGATGAATCAACACATGAGACTATTAGAAATCGATAGACCATCCATAAGGCTATCTAAAACTGTGAAAAAACGAAGATCAAATTTTGCTGTACCGTGGGGGGTGCGATTCTTACGCGAACGCACTGATATTTCTGAAATGCTATTTTGCGGCGTACAGTATATTTGCCAAAATTTAGCTATCGATAACTGATTTTATTCGAGTTTCAGCCACTCTTTTCCTGAATTTACTTCCTTCGGGCAACTTTTAAATTCCCCCTTTCTCACAGTTTGTGCAAACCATTTCAGCGATTAAATAGAAACAGTATAAAATTTCCAGGGCCTAGCACGGCACTGAAATTTGCGTGCAAAATCGCAATTTGCAAATAACTAATTTGTATGAACAGCAATCAAAAAACTTCCGAAAGTAAAATATACTTGTATTTTGATGTGCTATCGATCGCGCTATTAATCGAGAAGATTCGTTGCGAATTGGCGAAAATGGTTTGTGACGTCACAACTAGATATTTTCTTGCCCTGAGGCGTAGACGCGTCATTGAGCTTCCTTAATGGCATAGTTGTAACCCTCTGACTCTGAACAAATATGTCGATCCTCTCAGAAAGTCTCTCATATATTGGTGACATTTGGGCGAAAAAAATTTCAAATGTCACTTTTGTCGGGAAAAATGAAAACTAACAATCGAAGGAAAATCAAGAACCATTGTAGAATCAGTTATGATTACAGCGCAATAAAATGACTCTGATAGTCTCATCATGCATTAACTACTGAATCCCACGCCGTTAAGACTCCCGTTAAGAAACTCCAGATGACCATCGGAGTGTTGTTCATTCATTACTAATTAGTCATGCTTCGCCACAGGTAATAATTTGCATTCCCAAGAATAGACATTATGAGTGTGCACCCACGTCAAGACCGGCGGACAATGACGTGACTGGAGGTGAGTGGCTGACCGATTTCATATAAGTGACTAAACAAGAAAATGACGTGAACAATTAGCATGAGCAATGCGCGATAATTTTTATTTATTTTTGCTTTTTTTCAGTAAAAAAGGGATTTATATGCATCAATATTAAAATTTTCTTTAGCGAAGCGGAACTGCCGTAATCTATGGTGGGAATGTGGGTTTATTAAATTCTATGTTTAGAGACAATATTGCAAAAACATTTAATCTCTAGGGAGTTGATAGTGAACACTGTCTATTTCCTTTGCAAGTCGAGCTTGCAAATAATAATAATTATGATGATTCATGCATTTTTCGCATTGGCAGAGCACCACGGCGACAACGCTATTAATTATGTGACAGTTTCAATCTAGACTAGATACTTGATCCGATAAAGCAGCATTAGCTATTTCAAATACACATGGTGTTGTTCAACCGTATTCTCCCGTTCCGCGCGTTGTCACCGAGGTCAATGTGGTGAAACAACTGAAAGGCGTACACCACGACTTTTTTAAACATTTTTTGCCTCCCCCCATCCGACGGTGTGACAGAGAAGCGATGGTGGGTGCTTTTGAAACTTTGAGCGACATTTTCAAAAACCTTTCCGTGAGGTTAGACATCTTCCTTGTCAGATAATGAAAGATGCCTCAACTAGTGAGCTTCACATCAACGCCAGTGTATTCTTCTTCTACATGTGAGAGTCGCGCAACCATTATTTGATGATTAGCAATGCTTCACCGCTAATTATCGTCTGGATTCCATAATCCGTTCGTCATCTGTGGTCTGTCGATTCAGTGATTGTAGGTATTCCTCAGCCTAACAGGAGCTAGTATGATGAATCCATTTTTTTCGTAGCTATTGGGAGAATACGACATTTTTATGAAGACGGCATGTGAAAGCCGCTTGATCCGGCAAAAATTCCTATTAACAACTCCCCATTTATCAGTCTCGACAAGCAAGTGGATGAGAGGGTAATTCATCAGTAGGCTTTGGGTGCAAAAAGGACTTCGTCTCTTCTATTGTTCTGTCCCTTCGTTGACGCCCAACCCCAGAGATCCGACGCGACCATGTGTTCTTCTCCATTCTTCGTAGTAGGTGCATTTGTGTTGGGCACAGGTCGGTGCCGGGGCTGCTCGTGCGGTGGAGGAGGTGACTTGGGAGAATCCTGAACATTTAGAATCAATTGATTGAGCGGATATTAAAAATTTGCAAAAATTGTGCGAACTAATACACACTTTCCGCTGATCAACGGCAGGGATGAGGGCGATAGAGCACGCGAAAGCGCGTGAGTCAGACAGTGAAAATGCATGTAGATAAAGTGGACCGTAGTATTTTAATTGTGTGATAGTGATATTGGGCGATTTGAAGATCGCAAATTGTCTCTCTAAAGTAGATACCGGAGGCGACTTGGGCAGCGATTTCCTCGGTAGGTTGATGGGCGGCACGACGGGAGCAGCAGTGAAGCAGGGGGTGTAGAACCGACCGGGCAGAGACGGACGATACCACTTGGAGGAGGTCTGAATGACATCATTTTGCATACTAGAGATGAACAGAGAACAAAGCCATCCTATTTATGCGGAGAAGAGAGGTAGGTATGACTCACGTTGACGTGGCAGAATGTGTGGGCGACAAAGATGAGAGGACCGAGAAAGAGTGATTGGAGGACGAAGAGGATGAGAACCTATACATTTTTTTTTGGATTTTATGGACATTTCAAAGGAGCGTAAGAGGCTAGCGTACGAATTTATGGGGAATTATCTACTACCGCAGAACTGACCCAGAGCCGCTGGCTGCTGCTGCCAAACATGCACGCGAGATACGCGAAGAAGGTCCAGAAAGCGAGGAAGGAGAGGATCTTGCACGATTTCCTGAAGAAATGACTCACGGTAGGATTCGAAGATCAAGAAAAAACACAAACTTGGCCCAGTAGCACTGGCGATGGTCCTGGTCGTGGGATGTCATGTCACAGGCGAGATTTCCCAATGAAGACACAAAGGAAGCGATCATCAGAAGCGCCCAGACGGGAAGGACAAAGGCGTACATGATCTCCAACTCCGTGAAGACGAAGCAGCTGTGAATACATAATGTGTACTTCTTCTTGAATCGCCTAGTCCAAAAGCATGAATCGGCCTCCCGCTTACCGGACGATACATGCTACTGGCCCGACCACCAAATACTACTAGTCCGGCCTACCAGTGATTCTAGAGCTAGAATCCCTTGGTAGCGGTAATGCCATAATACACTCTGACTGAACTGTCCAATACACTTACTGCATGCCGTTCACTCCGTAGTACTGCTTGTTCGTGAAGTAGGTAGCGAGACAGGGAATTAGCGCGATGAGAATGGGTACGAGGTAGTTGAGAAACGCCGGGAAACAGCCATTGAGCTTCTTCTTGTTGTGGACCATCCTGAACGTTTTCTTAACGATGGCGCAATTAAAATAGAGGTTACGAATTGGCGAAGATTGCTTCGAATACGAAACAAGCTGCGATCATCACGATGAAGTAATGGATAACAACGGAGATGATCTTGCAGAAGCTCTGAAAGAATGAGCCACCTGAGAAGACCTCAGTGAGAGCTTCTCACATTGTTCCTCAAAGTCAGGTTGAGAATGCCCATGAAAACCCAGAGTACGATTATTCCCAGCTCCTCCAACAGATGGATCCAGCGGTGGTGACCAGTATTCCTGTTAATGAAGGTTGCGAATGGAAACCCTATTGCGCTCACTTGTGCATAATGTTGACGATGATCGTAATGAGACACCACAGCACCACCCAGATTGTCGCGATGTACGTGATGATCTGTGATCGAAATTATAAGTTATCCTAGAAATCAGCACTTCACACCGAATGTTTCATGGTGAACATTTCATCTATGTTCATGCCCGTATTCGTGAATTTCCAATAACAGATCTTGAATAGCCAACCTTGGCTACAGTATACGAAGTCCCGTTCAGCACAGCATATTCACAGCGCAGGCTCTCGTAAGTGTCGCAGATTCCATTGCTGTTCACATCGGGGCAAGCGGTCGTAGTAGTGGTCGGCGTTTCTACGTTATTCAACAACCATTCCCACTTTTGCGATAACAGATGGACCTCATAAGAACATTATCACTATTCTTATCTCTATATCTTGAACATATCACATCTCTTGTACTCGTCTCTTATCTCTTCTAATCTATTCTCTCTTCTTCACTTATCCTAACTGAGCTCGGGTCGTCGGATCGCGACGACATCTACTCTCTCTTCGACTATCCACCATTTTAAATTGTCACCTACCAGTTCCAAGCTCCTGGTTTTATGTTCGCACAATTTACTTTGGTGCGTAAAGATATCATACATCCCATCGGGCTTGGATTACCAGTGGTAGTCGTCGTCGTAGTTGATGTGGTGGTTGAAGTGGTCGATGAGGATGTCGTTGAAGCAGTATTCGTCGAGGACGGCGTCACAGTGGTCGTAGTGGTCGTGGAAGTAGAGGATGTCCTAGTGGCGCAAGACGCTATAAAGTCATAATATATGAAAATTTCTGCTGTTCATTTCCTATGGATATAAAAACTTAAAGCTACAGCAACTGACAGGCGGGCACGCACGTGAAGCCATAGTTGTACTGTAATCGGATAATGAGTAACGGGGCTCATCGTTGAACCAACGTATATGAGGGAGCGTGAAGTGCTGCTTTTATCTTCTTTCATGTCGTTGTTCCACGTCCACGCGGGTAGCACGACGGGACAGGTAGTGGTGAGTCCCGTATCCGGCAGCGGGAAGATGGCCTGGCATTCATCTCGATATCATAATGCCAGGGGCAAATAATTTATTATCAAAAATCGTCAAAGTCGCACTATACACTGGGCAAAGCTAATTGTAAGTATACGCGCTGACTGACCGCTAGGTAGGTCGTGTAGTTGAAGGTGCACTCTCCCACTGAGCAGTCGCAGCAAGTGCAGGGACTGCGGTCGAACATGTTCTTGTCGGATAGCACAGCTGCTGCACAGCGCAGCAAGACAGCCGCGACCAGCAGCCACAGCAGCATCTGCATTTCAGAAGCGACGACGACCGAGTGCAGAGTGATCCTCGTTTACCGCGATTGGAGCTGGTAGAGACGAAAGACGGAGGAACTCGTCAGCGTCTCCACTCCCAGCCCAACCATCTGTTTCTTGGTGACTGACTTAAGAACTTGAAAGCGATCCACTCGACGATGCAAGGGAGCCATGGCTACAGGAGAGAGATGAGTTGAAGAAGACTCCTACAGGCCAGAGCAGATGTCTCTCTTAGGCCTTTTCCCTACGAGAGACACCAGGGCCAAAATGTGGCAGAAAAAATGACAATACTGTTACATATTTAATTGTTCATGATTATGTGTAATTCAGCACCAATACTCGATTCTTCAGCCGTGATTATCATCTCTCAAATTGATTAAATGTGGCATGAAAATGCTACAAATTGCTATATCCCCGCACATGTTATCTCGTTCGAACTTTCTAGTGTTCTTCTTCATCAAATGATGTGAATATTTTTAAAATTTAAATTACACAGATGTTATGCGCTGGTGGAGAGAGCGGAGAAATTTGGCGGACAAAAATTTAAAAAAAATAGTATAATAAGAAGGTGGAAATGCGTATAACGAGAAGTAGACGGTTCAGACGAAAGAAATGTACTGTTAGAGGTACCGAAATGAACTACCTAAATGCATGCAGAAAGCCCCTATAGTTACGTTATCACTTGTCATAGAACAACACTTGATTGCATGTTCATTGCATGTTCACGGTCGATTGCATGTTCACAAGAAAACTTAAATGTCATAAATAATAAAGCTATTTTCGCTTCCTCTTTTTGCACTCACAAATAATATAATTTGATGGCAAGACAAGCAAATATTACTATTGGATAAAGCACCATAACCCACTCACCCAGCCAGAAGATACCTTACAATTAAGAAATTGCTCCCCGATTCCCTGCCTTAATTTTTCCGTGATATGTTGTAAAATGTTTTGATTTATTTTTTAGTTATCAAAGCAAAATAAATTGTGTTGAATCCTCGCTTTACTTCGTAAATCCACAAGGTGCAAAAAGTGTTGCATGTGTTGGAGACTCGTTGGATGTTTTGACTATTGCCGAGTAGTGATTTCTAATATGTTTTACTCATTCTGGTCACATGGACCCCCTCTCCCAGAAAAATACACCTGGATTTGCTTTGGGGAGTCTGGTAGTGAGAAAAACAAAGCAGTGCACTCAACGACCAAAAAGAGCACTGCTCTCCAGACTACTCTATCTGTTCAGCAAACTCGATCCAATTTCACCGTATGTTTTCGTCGCTGTCCTAAGGTTCATTCAACGCTCTCAAATTTTCGCTCTCAACTTTTTCGCTTTACTATAAAACCAGTGGAGGAACACCACAGGTCGTATTCTTTATGATTTCCTGATGCAAATGTTCAGAAATCAAAAACGTCGTCCATATTTTCCGTAATGCTAACATCGACAGAAATCGTGATTCTCATTGGTGAGAAATTACACAGCGTAAATCTACTCATTCTTCATTCGTGCAGTGTCAATTATTGAACTGATTGCTAGTTTCGGCTACGCTTCTCTCGTCGTCGCTATATATCGATCATTACTCTTCAGAACTGCATTCTACCAGCTATTCGTGGCTACCGGTAAGGCGATAGTGTAAGGATGTAGACAGACAAATATGTCTATCGAATTTCTTAGCCGTTGCGGGAATTCTCAGCATACTGGTCAGCATTTCGATCTACTGCTTCACCGAAGTTTACTACGCTGGCGAAGAACACGGTAGGGTAGATGCTCTGAGAAAAAATCACTAGGATCCGGACACAAAGTGAAAATGTTCACTTACCTGTAAGTGAAAGTCACTAGAAATAAGAGACAAGTGAACAGAGATATGATTACCGGTAAGTGAACATTTTCACTTTGAGTCCTGCTCATAGTGACATATTTCTGAGTGTGACGTAGAATATGCGATCGATCGAAATGTACATCTCCGAAACTTCTAATATTTACAGAAGAATCATAACGCAAGTTTAGGTACGTTCCTGAATGTACTGGAGTACCTGTCTTACGTGTCCAACTTTTCCCACATTGCAATGAAGATTCTACAAGTCATACAATTTAAAAATATTTATTTTTTAAAAAATTTGAATAGATAAAGCTATTTCAGGTTGCTAATCGATTCACGGCAATGCGCTGGCCACTGATGCAGGGTCGCGTAAGTGTTGATACACAATTCATTCAGTTTACCGAATCTTTGAGATTTGGTCGCATTTCAATATTTTGTTGATAACTTTTCTATTGTTCCTGCTTCCGTCTCTGTTGGTTTCGTTCATTCCGTTCCAGGTAGCAACTATTTCATCGTTTCTTTTGACGTACCTGCAATTATTTCTATACAATCTGAAAGAGCAATTTCAGCCTGCACATTTTCTACCGCTTCAAGACGGCAAAATGATGTACGCGGGATTTCCCAGTCCTCCAGCAACGGCATGTTTACATTTAGCATAAACTCCCGAGCAAACATTTTTGTTATGCCCCGGGCGTACTTCAACATTATAAATTATTTTTTGCCTTGTTGTAAATCACGAAATATTATAATTTTAGCCTGATTTCGCAGGTGGCGAAGGTACTTTCGTTCGGAATGTCTGCAGTATTCATTATCGTTACCCTACCCATGAACGTCTACTTGCTAATTGGCATGCGCAAATTGGCGACGAAACACGCTGTATCCTGAAAGAAAGTAGGATTAAAACATTGCTCATTCATCAGGCATTTCAAAAGGAGAGACCCTTCATTTTCTACGTAGTTGCAATAACGGCCGCGAATCTTGTCAAGTGTCTACACCAGGTAAAAGTTCAACGTTGGGCTAGTGTGCGAAATGTGATTCCACGTCACTCACGTACCAAAAACACTTCATCGATCGCCGTACAAATGGAGAAATGTTGGACTAAATTCGAGCACCAACGACCAACGTTTTACGAAAATTCAGATGCTCTGGCTGTACGGAATCATGTCAGACAACAACGAGATCGTGATAGTGTGCCTGTTCACGGTATAATTAATTGGATTAACATTATTAATAATTGCATTATTTAAGTACGCGTATGCCATGGGTATCACTGTCTACTCGCCACCAATCGCACTTCTACTCATGTCGAATGAGGTCGCCTTTTGAAAAAATATTGACGTATCTATTTATCATATGTATTTCAACGCTGTTATAATACTGCGAGCAAACTTTTCAGGGAAAAAATCAAACCGATATAATATGAAAATTTCAGGCCCGCCGGGTGTTTTTCTCTTACTGGTGCTGCAGTTTTAGTGAGAATGCAGTGAGTACGAGATCATCGATTGTGCGAATGAATCAACAACAGCAATGATACTATGTTTATTACATTTTTGGAATCAGCATAAAATCCTACCCTACGTGAATTTTTGGCGAAAAATATTTCGGGGCGGAACCAGCACGTTTGGACCAAAGTTAACCCAGATGTTGGTACTTCCGAGTATGAATTGGGGATAGTTGCATCTTTACGTCCAATTCCTTTCTCTCTCACAAGATAGCGCGGGCTTTTGCGCAGTACATCGATCTCCTCGACGGTAGACGTCGAATGGCGGAATTTCTTGCGAAATGGGCGTTGCAAGAGACAGAAAAGGATTGGGGAGAACTGTGGCCAATGATAGATCAGCCGAAGTGAGTGGAAGTGGAAAAAGAGTTGAAAGATAATTGAACAGCTCCATTCGAGGGGTCAAGGGGGATAGACGAGGGCAGCGATAGAAATGCAGATGTAAATGTTTAAAAATGAAAGTTAATACAGTATTTTTGTCTGCTCGTTAAATACATACCTCCTCTGAATAAAAATTGAAGGTAAATGCAATAGGATGTAAATGACTTCACTTAAATAAGGTAAATATAAAATCTTTATCGTTGACACGATCACAAGACAAAAACACAATCAGTATAGCGTATACCAAGGCGGGCATCTTCCACATGTTTGTGGAGTTGTCATTGTGGAGTAATACACGAGATGCGCTGTTGACGCACATTCTGACAGTCCAGTCTAAGGATTTACCAGATCGACGCATGCTGGAAGTGAATGGAATTAAGGCTAGCTAATGTGTTTCGATTGACACTCACGTGGAGGGCATTAGAGTGCGCAATGTGAGACCACGGTCTCTTCATTTCACTCACTCTCTAGACCGGTCGATAGACGAGAGAGTGTGCGAAATGAAGAGACCGTGGTCTCATATTTCGCACTCTAGAGGGCATCTTCCACAGGTTTTGGGACATTGAGTCGTCATGAGTGAGAAGTAGACCGCATCATTGCACAGATTCTTGTGGGCAGCACAGTCAGAGAGTCCATTCAGTGGATTCACGAGATCGACACAGGCTGATAATGAATTATTGATTGATTAGGGGATTATGGTAGGATGTAGACTGATGTGCACGGTAGAGAATCGATTCACCTTGAGAGTAAACGATTTCAATAGAGAGGAAAGTGATGAGAAGCATAATTGAGAAGAGAGGATTCATAGTCTGATCATTTTTTATATTCTATTTTTCAGTCGTTTCAGCTTTTCCGTCAAAATCTGAACGGCAGGGAAATTAATTAAAAGTGTTTGAAGGCTGAATAAACTAGGATGGAAAATATCATTCATAGTTATCTCAAGATCTGAATATCCTGCAAAGATAATCATGGGAAGTTTCAGAGGCAATCTCTCAACAATTTTTTTCGGCTTCAATTGTTTGTGAATGTAGTAGTGGAACGTATTCGATAGCGTGAAATGATCATAATAATCTCTTTATCTCCAGCTCCTTCGATCCATTCGAAATCGGCGAGGGTGTTCTCGCAGATCTCGCCGTAGTTCATGCAACAGAGCAAAGATCTTTCGAGTTGCCGTAACACCTCTCCCCTTCAATTCTCAGCAAATGCGTCCACCTTCTTAAATCACGTTACAATATCGACTGTCGGCCTGGTCAAAGGGAATCTACGGATGAATGGAGGAATAGGGCAGAGTGTGCGGATATTCCGGGGGGGGGACCGGGAAATGGTCGGGATTTTTTCCACACAACCCTGGTATAGGATCTGCTGCAGACGATTGATTGCTGTGAGAGGAAGACGTGCGGGGATTTACGTATGGGCATTCTCCATGGAACACTGAAGAAAATGTGAGTAGTGCCCACCGACGCCATAGCACCTTTTTTTATGCTTTCAGAGGCACTGCAAGTCCTCAGTCGATGTTTTGCCCATTCGCCAGAAATGATTTCGGGTACGTTTTACAAATTCATGCCACGTGGACACCCTCCCCTGAAAGGTGCACCGGGATTTTCATAAGGGAGCCTGGTAGAAGTGCACTCAACAGCCAAAATAGCATTGATCTCTAGGCAACTTAATGTTTCCATCTCATTTTCTCAACACACTCGAAGCAATTTAATCGTCTACTTTTCGACGCGCTCAAAAGTTCATTCACCACATTTATCACTTATTTCGCACGCAATTGTTCTTGCCACTTTCCCTGCCTCTGAAACCAGTTGGAACGTTACAGGCCATATTCTGTGCGAAATCTACTAGCCAATTTGATCTGCATATTTGTACTTAGGTGCGTTTATGAGGACTGGTGCAGTTCTCGTTCATTTCGTAACTCAGTACCCGTTTGGTTATATTTTCTATGGTGTCACCAATTTCAAACATTAAGAAATTTGGTGCTTCCTCCATTATTTTCTGAAGAGGTGATGGTAACATCGGCAGAAATCATGATTCTCGCTGGTGAGAAATTGCAAAGGGCCAATAAATATAGTCCCAATAATTAGTTGCTATTGCTGAACTGCTAGCTAGTATATGCTATGCCTCGATCGTCGTCGCTTTATTTCGATCATTATTATTCAAAACGGCCTTCTACCAGTTATTTGTTGCCACCGGTAAGGTCAAGGAGTGCAAGGAGTGTCATCATGGCCATTACATTTTTGTTCAGCCATTGTGGGACTTCTCAGCATGCTGGTAAACATTTCGACAAACTGCCTCACCAAACTGTACTACGCCGGTCCGGAATTCGGTACGGTAGACGTCAGACGCAAAATGTAATCGAACGATCTGTGCTGTTTCGAAACTTCAAACAATACAAAGACAAAGAATAATAGCGAAAGTTCAGGCGCATTCTTGAATGTGCTGGAGTATCTGTCGTATGTGTTCAACTTCTCACACATCGCTATGAAGATTCTACAGGTCAGACTTTTGCGAATTTGAAAAAAATATTTTGAATCAATTTCAGGTTGCTAATCGATTCACTGCTATGCGTTGGCCGTTTATGCAGGATCGCGTAAGTCAACATATAAAATTGTTACATTTTCCCGAATATTTTAGATTTGGTCGCCCCGCGCCATCTGTTTGATGACATTCATGTTGCTTCTCCTGCCGTCCTTACTATTTTCGTTCATCCCATTCCAGGTAAACTGTTACGTGAAAGGAAATATTTTTTATTGTTTCATTTGATTTGCTACTGTTATTATCTACACAGTAAGAGGCAGGATATTTCAGCCTGCAATATTTCTGCCTCTTCAAGACGGAAAAATGACGTACGCAGGCTTTGCTAGACCTCCGGCAATGGCAAGTTTACGATTAGCGTAAAACCAGGGCAAAACTTACCATTTTTGCCAAATCTTGTGTCTCGGGCGTTGATAAATTGTTCATTTAAGAAAAAAATCTCATTTCACAGGTGGCAAAGGTGATTTCGTCCGGAATGTCAGCAGTCTTCATTGTTCTCACACTACCAATGAATGCGTATTTGCTCGTTGGAATGCGAAAAATTGCCGCGAAAAATTGCGTAAATGGGTTCGTAGGTGTAACGCTCAAAAGATTGATCATATCAGACATCATTTCGCAAGGAGAGAGCTTTCATTTTCTACGTAGCCGCAATAACTGCCGCTAATCTTGTCAAGTGTCTACACCAGGTAAAAATTGCGCGAAATGTGATCTCACAGCATGCACTTACTACTAAATAATCAACCGTTGAAGAGAGTTTGCGAGATGAAGAGATCTAAAAGTTCACCATAACGACTAAAGTTGAATTATAATTCAGATGCTCTGGCTATACGGAATCGTCACCGGCAACAGTGAAATTATGATATTTTGCCTGTTCACGGTATAATTAATTGGTTAAAATAGTATTAAATTGCTTTCAAATTAATGGCAATTAAATTGTTTAGTATGCTTATGCCATGGGCATTACAGTCTATTCTCCGCCTATTGCACTTCTACTAATGTCTAAAGAGGTTTTTTATCTATTTAAAAAATCTATTTTTATCTATTTAAAAAATCTATTTTTTCAATTTAAAAAAATCTATCTTTTTAGTAAATGTTTCATTATTGGCACCTAGTTTCTCAGAATCAATGATCTATACAACCTTTAGGCGCGGCGAGTCGTTTTCTCGTTTTGGTGCTGCAATCATTGTGATAATTCAGTGAGAACAACATCGTCAATTCCGCACGTGACTCTGCAACTGCAATAATTAGGTCCATTTAAGCAATTGTGTAAAATACGGATAAATATTCTGCTTGCTGCACCTCACTTTGCTTGCAGAGATGCAGATACCGTTGCTCCAAAATCGGTACAACATTCGGGAGCTTTCTGCAGAAACTTTGGTAGCGCGATGTAATTGCTGAAAGCGGGAGCATATTATAAGAATACAATATCAATCAAAGCAAAAGAAAACGAGAAACGAATTTACGATCTATTTTGCAAAGGCTCCAGGTGCAAAAGGTTTATCGTGGAAGGTCGACCCGCGCCTCGTTGAATGTTCTGCCCATTCACAAGAAATTATTTCCTATACATTTTTCCAAATTCATATCTCGTGGACACCTCCCCCAGTAAATTGCACCTGGCTTACGTTGGAGAGTCTGGTAGTGGAGAAAAAATGAGAGCAGTCGGAGTGCACTAAAAAGAAACCAAAAAGAGCACTGCGCTCCAGACTTTTATCATTTCACTCTTTCTCAACTGACACTTCACTTTGACGTCGCGCTCGTAAGTTCATTCACCTCATTTATCACAATTTTCGCACACCACTTTCTCCTTTATTCAACAAAATGTTGGAAACACTACAAAAACTTTTGTTTAAAATAACTGAACTAATTTGAACTACATAGAAGTACGGTACTCTTCCCGAAGGATTTCAGTTTCTACATAGTTCCCGTGTGAATCTATTTTAGTAGAACGGGCGTTGCTTCTGATATCCTATAAAACATTCAGATATCAAGTGCGCCGCCCACATTTTATGAAGAAGTAATGCTAACTTCGATAGAAATTGTTGTCCTCATAGGCGAGACATTGACATGAGTCAATCACTTTAATTTTACACTCTATTTTATGTCCATTATTCAACTGATGGCTAGTTTCGGCTATGCTTCCCTTGTTGTTGCTATATTTCGAGCATCATTGTTCAGAATCGCCTTCTACAAGTTATTTGCTGCAACCGGAAAAAACGAGAGTGCGAGGATCATTATATTGGCAATTATGTTTATCTTTTTCCCAGCCTTTGCGGGACTTCTTAGCATGGTGGTGAACATTTCGATTAGCTGCCTCACCGAAGTTTATTACAAGATAAAAATCTGATCCAACCCTTCATGTACTCGTATGGCTATAATTCAGCACTCTAACTAACTGAAGTATATTACGCTGGCGCAGAATTAGGTACGGTAGATCTCATTGTTATAAGCAAAATGCAAGCAAGCGATCTACTAAAAGAATATTAGCGCAACTTCAGGCGCATTCTTGAATGTGCTGGAATATCTGTCGTATGTGTTCAACTTCTCACACATCGCTATGAAGATTCTACAGGTCAGACTTTTGCGAATTTGAAATAGAATATTTCGAATCAATTTCAGGTTGCTAATCGATTCACTGCTATGCGTTGGCCTTTTTTTTCGTTTTATGTTCGATTTTCCCGAATTTTCCCGATATTTTGTCAACCCGCAACATGATTACTTTCTTGTTGTTTCTACTGCCGTTCTCACTATTTTCGTTTATACCATTCAGGTACATTGTAAATTATTGTTTGTTTGTTTCATTTGATGTGCCTATTTTGCTATCTACACAGTAAGAATGAGAATATTTCAGCCTGCACTTTTTCTGCCTCTTCAAGAAGGAAAAATGACTTCTTGAAGAGGCAGAAAAAGTGCAGGCTGCAAGCTCACAATTTGCTTAAATTAGCAATCAACAATGCCCATTTCCTCGTCAAAATTGAAAGCACTGATACATTATTGAGTGCGGCATTGATATTTTAATTTTGTTGTTTCGCAGGTAGCTTGGTGATTTCATCCGGAATGTCAGCAGTTTTCATTGTCCTCACACTACCAGTGAACCTCGATTTGCTACTTGGCATGTGCACATTGTCCAGGACAAATGCGGTACGTGGATTTTCAGAACTTACGCTCAAAAGATTAAAACGCATTCTCCGTAACAGCGGAGATCTCGTTGAAGGAGGGTGGCACAGTAAACTCAAATTGGCCGTAGGAACCCCATACTATAGGGTTAGAGTCCCTAGGGGTGGGATACACTTCAGCCAAAAAATTGGACCCAATTATCGATTTTTGACCTACCAAAATCGAAAAATTCATCATGATATTTCTGCCCCGTGTTACATACCATTCGATAGAGCATCAAAAGTTATGCAGGAATCTATGTTTTCGAACAAATCTAATAATCCATGTTCCAGTTGTCCTTGGTACTTCGATGATATCAGTGCTCTTCGACGATGTCGATTTTGAGAGTAATGGCAAGAATCTGGTGACAGAAATCGAATATAATCTGCACGATAATTTCATTTAGTAAAAAGTGGACGTGATGGAGCAGAAGCAAACAAAATTAGGCGGAAAACGTGTGCAGATTCAACGAAATACAAATAAATATGGATAATTTATTATTTTAACACTATATTGTGATATAAAGACTATTGTTGTGAATATTTATATTGAATAAACCACAAACACATCTCCACATGTATGAAAACAGTGATAAAACACTATTAGGTTAATTTTTGGCCCAAAAAAAAGTTGGCAAAAATTTGCCGTGGGCAGGCGGAATCGAACCTACGACCTAACTCTGCGAATCGGGTAGCTCAAAACACCTATTCAGGCAGGCGAAATTTGGAATGAGATAATTTTTATGAGAATCAGCAACCATTTTTACACTATATACAACTTTCAAAAAAGGGTGGAAATGATTGGAATGTAGCAGGAAAAATTCGAGTTCGCCGTCAATTTGAAGAAAAATCGATATTTTGAGTATTTCTCGAACATGGATTATTCGATTTGTTCGAAAACATAGATTCCTGCATACTTTTGATGCTCTATCGAATGGTATGTAACACGGGGCAGAAATCTCATGATGAATTTTTCGATTTTGGTAGGTCAAAAATCGATAATTGGGTCCAATTTTTTGGCTGAAGTGTATCCCACCTCTAGGGACTCTAACCCTATAGTATGGGGTTCCTACGGCCATTTTGAGTTTACTGTGCCACCTACTCCTCCGCTGTTATGGAGAACTCGTTTTAATCATATCAGACATCATTTCACAAGGAGAGAGCAGTCATTTTGTACGTACTAGCAATAACGGCCACTAATCCTGTCAAGTGTCTACACCAGGTAGAAACTGTGTGAAATCTGATTCGACGACACGCACTTGTTACACGACAACCCATTGATCGTAGCGCGGGGGCTCAAGAGGTGCATAAAATATGACCCGGGAGGAGTTCACGTTACTACGATAATGCGCCGCCAATACTGTAGTAAAAGCACATTGCGTGTAAAAGTAAAAGCACATTGCAAAGCGCAACGTTTGTACAGGTATTTTAAAAATAACTTAGGTCCCAACGCGAAACGCATGCCTTCTCATTGTTTTATACTGAATTAATTTTCTAAGTCTGCGGACCGTCGTTGTTCATTTTCTGTTTTTGTTCGGGGCAGGGGTTTCTGAGCACCCGTGCGTCGACAAGAGTGTGCGAAATGACGAGACCCCGGTGTCAATTTTTGCACCTGCTAAACGACATTTCAGATGCTCTGGCTATACGGAATTGTCACTGGCAACATTGATCTGATGATCGTTTGCCTGTTCACGGCATTATTAATAGATTTAAAATAATTAAATCACATTATTTTTTTAGTACGCTTATGCGATGGAAATCACCGTGTCTACTCGCCGCCCATTGCACTTCTACTCATGTCTAACGAGGTTGCTTTCAAATCATTTATTGCATCTATCAATAGTTTCTCAGAACCAATTGAGTCGAATTTCAGGCACGCAAAGTCGTTTTCTCGTTTTTGTGCTGTAATATACATCGAGATCGTCGATTGCTCGCGTTTCTCTGCAACCACAATAATGTTTTTTTTATGAAATCATGGATGAAGCAAGGATAAATATTCTTCTTTTACTCTCAATTTTGCGCGCATAATGGGGATACTGTAGCAGCAAAAAAACATACATAGTAACATCATTCGGGAGCTTTCTGCAGGAACTTGGGAAGCGCCTTTCGGTAGCTGCAAGCGGGAATATAAAAACTAATTTAAATAATTATTTATCATAGCAAATAACAGCGAAAGAAGTTGGCATTGGTAAAAAAATATAGGAAGTACTTAATGTTTGTTAGAAATTTTTGTTTATAATGAATGCGCTGCACGAAATGGCAAATCCGTATGAAAAAGACAATCCGTATGAAAAAATAATTTCATCAAAAGACAAATGTATATTTGACTAACTTTTTTTAAACATTTTTCACTCACCTTTTGATGAAGAACAGTACTAGAAAGAGGTCGACCATTGGAAAAATCTGTGTAGACATGATAAGAATCGTGCCCAATCCTCCGAAAGCGATATCTGTGCCATCTTAATTACCATATTTTCACAATGAAATTTGTCTACCAGTCATCAATGGGGCAGCGAAGATGAAGCCGATTGGAATGTAAGAGGTCAACGTCGGGATTAGTGTCTGAATGTATTTACTTCGTACTATCGTACGCCAATAACACTCTGAACAAAGGTGTGACACAGTGTGGCACAGTGTAGCACTTTTTGCCACTTTTTTTGGCACTTTTCAGTCTCCCTTGAAATTCACCTCTAAAGAAGCTGATTTTATGCAAAACTAGTTCACATGCAACTAAACCGAAGTACTATACTCCAGGTGCTGTGATCCTACTCGAAATTGCTTGCTCAAAATACGCACTTTAGCCGACTTTTTAAAATAAAATAAAAATTAAATATTGTAAAAAGGTGCAAAACAATTTGCACGATGCACTGGCCTGCCACAGTAGTGCGCGTAGCACTTCCTGCTGAATCTGGCGAGTTTTCGAGTGCGGGCTCCTACTGAAATCAGGCGAATTTGTGCAATAAAAACACTAATTGTTCTAGTTATATCTCGAAACCTCTTTGTATCTCCAGAAATATGGCATTCAGAGAGCTTGTAATCTGATACTGCCCTTCTGATCAAGTTTCTCGGTTTAATTGGTCGTTTTTCATTACTTCCCGTCTATTCCCCCCTCCCGTAAAACAACTATTCTTTGAAGTATGCCCACCTCGCAGTGCCAATCTCATTGAGAATGCGCACGAGACAGAAAATGATCAAGCAGACTGAGAAGACGAAACAAAAGCTGGCGGACGCAATTGCGATCAGCGAACGGGCGTTCCACTGCTTGACGCCGCTTTCGTCGAGTTGCTGAATACGAAGCGCACATCACTATTAGATTTTTTAATAAATCATTTTTAATGGATGGAAAAAAGTTCGCTGCATCACTCTTGTGTGCAATTAAAATAATTCTCTCCATGAAATAATTTACCCAATAGACGATTCCAAAGAATCCGGGATTCATCGGTGTGAGCAGATCGATGTGGTAGAGCTCCTGGGTGGTCTCGGTGATCGTGGGTTGTCTTAGCGACCACAGCCTAATGCCGGCTCGGTGTTCGTAGCCCGACATTTTGAGC
This sequence comes from Pristionchus fissidentatus, assembly GCA_036245785.1. Lineage (NCBI taxonomy): Eukaryota > Metazoa > Nematoda > Chromadorea > Rhabditida > Neodiplogasteridae > Pristionchus > Pristionchus fissidentatus. The sequence goes on from BTSY01000004.1 coordinate 11,382,149, forward strand.
GAGAGGTCGGTAATACGGATGATAAGAGGCTGAGACTCAGAGACAAAGAGACAAAGAGACTAGCTGAGGGTGCACACAACACCAAACCGACGTCCCAACGCAAGATATATCTTGCGTTCGCGTAAGAATCGCACCCCCTGCGGTACAGCAAAATTTGACCTTCGTTTTTTCACAGTTTTAGATAGCCTTATGGATGGTCTATCGATTTCTAATAGTCTCATGTGTTGATTCATCTCATTTGCATAATTACAGCCTGTCAAAGTTGAGCTGTTTCTCAGTATTTTGAACGTCAGTTAGTTCAATTTTAAGATAATCACTCATATAGATAGTGTAAAATGATCGCTAAAGTTTTCTTGACAACATGGTCTCAATGGAATTCACATTTTTTTGAAATTTGCATATTTCCCAAAATTTCGACCTCGATTATCTCGAAAACCAAGAAAAAAATCCCGCTGCATTTTTTGATATGTTGTGGATACAGTCGATATTTATCGAATTTTGTAACATTTGTTCGATTTCGATACTGTGAAAAACTCAAATTGCATTTTTACACTGTACCGAAAAATCTAGGAATTGTGCGAATCTTACGCGAACGCACTGATATACGCCGCGGCAGAGAAATAGAGCACGCCAACATTTCGTGAGCATGGATTTTATAATTGAAAATATAGATTACTAATGTGATATTAGTTTTCGGAAAAAGGAAACGGGAAAATGCCAATATTACAATTCCATTTCTTATCTCAGTTCTCCGTGGAGCAATCGACTCAAAAATTCGAATATAACATTTTTCGGCTCTTTTACACCTATAAACGAAGTTTTGAGTCGATTGCTCCACGAAGAACTGAGATAAGAAATTGCGGGAATTCAAATCTTGGCCTTTTTCCATTACCTTTTTCCGAAACACATAAAATAGAAATAGGTAGTATTAGTAATCACAGCCTACCATCATGACCGGCGCAAATGTCGAGCGAAAGGCGCTTCTTAGTTGTGCACACAAGACATAGATTATACCTGTAAGAGACATAGATTATACCTGTAAGAAGAGAACGTTGCTTGGCTCTGGGGATTTTTTTCTCGTTTTTTTAATGGTTGGCGTACTCAATTCCATAAGGTCCACAACCACAGCGATGGCGATCCAATTGCGCCGCGGATTTCGTTGAATCCAATCGAGCCACCGTGGTCTGCGAAATAGTAATTAATATGTATAATATCTACGCCAGAGGCGCAAACTTGAAATGAAAGAAAAAAGGTTAGAGGAAGTCAGATGATTCCTTCTCATAATTTCTACAAGATGCAGTCGGTCGGAAAAGCGTCTAAAAATTGCGCATAAATGATGGAACTAACGTGCAAATGAGAACGAATCTGTAGACGTAGTGGAACGCGAGTAGGACGAAGGTCTGGTAGAACAGAAGACACCATACAGTAACTGGGAATGTTAGATTGTTGTGGATTTTTTTCATTTTCTCTTCGACATTCGATCTTACTCATCCAGTCGCCCTGCGCGGTCGGCAGGTCGAGTAGGCGATATCCCCAGAAAATGAAGCCGAATTCTGTCATGTGAATGCCCTGAAAGTCATTACTATGTATCCGCTAATTGCATAGAGCCTTCTACTACTAGCCATTGAGAGCCTAATGAGAATTTGCGGAAAATATTCGAACAGGAATCAGAATGAAGTGCACAATCGATATGAGAATGTCAACGACGGCGAAACTGAGAAGAAGAAATCGATATTGGCCGACCTAGAAGCACACAAACAATGAAAAACTAGTAAAAATAAAGATAATTATTTGGGTGATAGACTTTTAAATTAATTGACAGCTAAGATGTGAATTTCATTTTAAAAACGTTCTCACATGCTTGACTTTGGTGATGATGAGGATGTAGATTAGGTAGACGTTAGAGACACAAGCGAATCCGGTTGTGACATACGCGTAGACCTTGGAACAATGTTTTTTTGAGTAATTTTTTTTTGTTCTTTGTACTTCTTCTTTAATATATTATGAAATAAACATTCCCTTACGTGATAGAATTCCTCGCTGAAGAGAGATCCTATGAGCATCGTGGATAAATGTAAGGAAAAGAAGAAAACAGATAATCCGGATATCGTTTATGAATGCGAATCACATTATGCCAGCACCAGAATAACTCAATATGAGCAAAATAGATAACATCTCAGAAAGCAATGCTACAAAAAACGATACAGAAAATTTGCTGGGAAAACCACTGTGTGAAAGTTGCCACAGGGTGAAAATCCGATGGAACGTAATTTTAAAATGGGTACGGTCGGGAAAAAAATGTCGAATGAATGTCATGATCGGTGCAATCGGAAGATGCTCGAATGTATCCCAAGAGGGAAGCCTAACACATCATTTCAAAGCTACAGAAAGTGGTCAGCGAGAGTGTGTGCAAAAGAGAGAGTCCGTCTCAATTTCACACGCTCTCTCTCTCTGTCCAAAGTCCTTTCTGGGATGCATTGACGGGCCTGTGGAATGGTGTGGGAATAGAGGAAGATAGATGAATTCGTCAACGCTGCTGGACCACGTGCAACTCGAAAGGCACGACTCCAAGAGCTCGCATGGAAACCAAGCTAGATAAATTTATCGAAATGGCATGTCTTGTCGTATTTCATGTCTGCGCGTACAGTGACATTTTGCTTCTGTCAAAGGAGAGATCATTTCGGTCTCCGTACACACTCTTAGAGAACAGAAAGTTTCCTGTGTATCGAAATGACTTTTCATTATTTATTTGCATCTTGAACCATTTGAAAAAAGTCGATACATCGTTATTTGGTTTTGGATTCCTCTGCGGGCATCTTCTTCACTAACAATGAAGCAACTGTTTGATCTGCAATTCCTCATCCCCAGCATATCCTTTATCTTTCTGTAAGCATAGTGTGGGAACGAGCGACACACACACGGAGAAAATATTTTCATTCTTGTTAGGTTGCGTTTTTGCAGATTATATTTTGTAGTATGGCGTTGTGCGAATTGTATGTTGTCTTCACTCCTGCGCAAGAATAATTTATTACCATTTCCATACGATATTTAGCTTTTGTCATCGCTTCACCGATCATGCACCATGTAGATGATCGCTCGTCAGTGGGAATTCAACCTCGTGGGAACGATTTTGTGGGAACCCGTAACAGTTTTATTTAAAATTTGCATTGTCAACCATTTACAATATTTCACCGTTATTTGATCATCTCTACTCTTCTTCTCGCATCGCCCTCTAAATCTTTTCTCTATTTTTGTGTGCCACTGAACATCACGGCAAATCCCGTATCCGTCTACAAACAATTGTAGGAATGCGCCACACACACTTTGAAGATGTTTCTTGTAGACTCCATTTTTAAAGTGTTTCTGTTGTAGTCAGCTGCTGTGTGATGTTTATATGCTAATCTCACTCTTGCGCGAAGAGTAATTCAATTAACATTCAAGAAAGATATAAGGGAGTATCATCTTCTTAATCGATCGTTCATCATTAAGATGCTCGTCGGATCTCTCGTCAGCGAAGAAATTTACCACGTGAGAACAGTTTTTTTTTCTATCGCTTTCCTATATTTCAAGAATCGTATTCAGGGTTACTCGTACTTCTCAATAGGATTTGGTTGTGTCTCTAATGCATATCTAATCTACATAATCATCGTCACCAAAGTCAAGCACGTGAGCCACTGTTTTCGACCACAAATCATTTTTAAATGTACCTAATAATTATAATTTTCACACTTTACTCTAACTAGGGTTAATCGGTTGAAACCTTCTTCTGTTGAAAAATGAGACCGAGCCAAGGAGTTTGTTGTCTCATTCCGGAATATCCTTTGTTAAACAGTCACTCCGGTGTTAGGCTGATCGCACTAATTCGAGCTACGACAAAAGAACAGTAATAAAATTGCAGGTAGGTCAATATCGCTGGCTACTTCTCAGCTTCTCCATCGTCGACGTTCTCATTTCCCTTGTGCACTTCGCACTAATACCGGTTAAAATAAGAAAACCCAAATAAATATAAAACAAGAATCCAGGGAAATCACATGACAGAGTTCGGTTTCATCTTCTGGGGTTACAGACTGTTGGAGCTTCCAACAGAACAAGGAAATTGGATCGGTGAGTAATATAGAGGCGAGGAAGAACTACTTGTTTCGATAATATCGGGCGCCGAATGTCAGACGAACTAGAACACAAATTGATCAAGAAAAAATATAAATAGAAATAAGTCGTAATATGTGATTACGTGGTACACAGATTTGGGGGATGATTTCTTCCCAAATAACTTCCAGAATACTAGACCATAAAGAAGTAACTATTTTTCTCGTAATGTAGAATAAGTGAATCATCCGATAAATGAATATCTGATTTTCAGTTATTCTATGGTGCCTTCTCTTCTACCAAACTTTCGTCCTCACTGCCTTCCATCACGTCTACAGATTTGTTCTCGTTTGTCAGTGAGTTTTGTTCCCGCGCTTTTCAAGTACCTATTTAGCAAGCTTTTGCAATAATTATGCTTCGAAACGTGAAGAAAATGTGCGAATCAAAAATTGGCAATCGAAAGGAAAGGTAAAAAAGAGAGATCAGAGAATCATTTCTACAGGTCACCCAATCGTATTTTTTTTCTTTTACCTGTTGCTTTAGGTCAATGTGTTGCGTTCAGGCATTTTAAAAAAAAGGGAAAAAAGACATTTTAAAAAAATATTCACAGACCTCGGTGGTTGGATTGGATAGGACGAAATCCATGGCGTAATTGGATTACAATTGCTGTCATAGCTGATATTATCTTCATAGGTAGGTGACGTCAGAAGTATACTGACAATCATCCATTCACATTTGTCAACAGATATTCGTTCAGGCATTATCTTTGTCGATTGTTTCTCTCTACGGAGCGCATATCGATCGACCTTTGCACCTGAGATGATGGTACACCTTAATTTTGTGTTTTAAAAATTTTTTTTTACTATTTCATTTGTTACTGTCGTGATAACAGAAAGCTACAAATATGTTTCCTCTGAATCAAATCGCACTCACGGAAACCAGGATACATTAAATGCAATCTTCGTAACTGTGTATAGGAAGTGTACGACATCGATCTATTCGCCTCTAATCTCCCGGGATTTTTCGGCATTGTATATTGGGTGAGACATATTATTACTGTAGAGAAAGTATACTCACATGAGAGCTTACCAAGTCTAATTTAGCCACGCTATTTTCGTGCTAAAACTAGGCTTTGTTATGCGATTGTACCCTAGATATTTGTAATACACAGCTCGTATTCAGTCGATCGACAATTACGGAGTGAAGAAGTGGAACGTCGGTAGCCTAGCGGCCATAAGCTCCGCTAGTTTGGTACTCGTCGTATCAGCAATCATTATCATCGTCTGTCTCACTCGAATCCTCAAAGAGATCTCCGCTTCAGGGTAGGTATTAGAGTGAAACACTAATATCACTAGCGTACAACAAATATAATAGCAATAAATACTAGATAATTGTGTTCTTTCATTTGTTAATTTTTACGTGATGTATGCTGTTCAAAAGAGAGGGTCAACAATAATAGAACTCTTGTTGTTGTTGAAAAAGGAATGCACGAAAAATTAGTTTAGACTAAGTTTTTGAACTACAGCTACTAATTTGGTAAAATCCATAGTTTTGACACAAATTTGTAATATGATCAATTGCAGTCAACGGCTTCATTCGAAAACTCGCAATTTACAGCAGGAAGTATTAATCTGGCAGGTAACAGAATCAAAAACTTCAGTTTTAGACTTGACATGGAGGAAAAACAAATGTTCAAATTAGAATAAGTTATTTTGTAATTATTCAGACACTAATCCCGACCTTCACAGCGTACCTCCCAATGGGGTTCATCTTCACAGCACCATTGATCACTGGTGAGTCTCATCAAGGGATGGCAAAACAGAAAAAAATTCCCTCATCACTCTGCACACTATTTTGTCGGTCAGACCAGTGTGAGAGTGTGCAAAATGACAAGAGTGATTGTTTGCGAAGCCATCTAGATGATATCTGTAGTCACATCAGCGCATGGCAGAGCTTGAGAGCGTCAGTGGGTAGGGTGAGTGAGCACCCCTCTGCCGCTCTCCCATTCCCGAATTTTGATTGGGACGCGGGCTGATACCATTGTATGATAATGATCAAAAATTTAGGCGTCTCTTTCGGTGGACTGGGTACGATTCTCATCATGTCCACACAGATTTTCCCGATGGTCGACCCATTTCTGGTGCTGTTTTTCATCAAAGGGTGAGCAAAGATTAATCAAAGGGTGAGCAAAGATTAATCAAAGGGTGAGCAAAGATTAATCAAAGGATGAGCAAAGATTAGACCAATATTCATAATTCTAGATACTAGGTGCTCCGAAGATGAGCAACGTTATCATTTGTCGGCTTATTAGATGAACTCTGTTCAGGCGAATATTGTAACTCCGTCGTTGCAGATATCGAAAAGCACTTCCACAGTTTATGCAGAAAGCCGCAATCGTCCATTCAACAACCATTAATTGATATCATTGTAATTGCATTGCTGCCTGATATTTACTTATGAGTTATGAGTGAACGATAATACAATTTGTCGAAATACCATGATGATCACAACGATAGCTTCACAACGATATAATATACCTGGGCGCACTGTGAAAGTGGCATTTCGCTTCTGTCTAACGAGAGATTATCCCGTCTCTCTTCTCTTATTGTTAGTACATCTGTTCTCTGTCTATTGATCTACCATTCCTCCTCCTCTACAAGTCTTGTATTCTTGCTATGTGCGAAGTCTAGCGCACACATTATCTGCTAAGCCATCGAAAAATCCATAGACGTTCTCTTCTCTTTTATTGTATTTGTCTGACAAGGGGTCTGCATAACCTCACGGAGCGATAACTGAAAATATCGTCCAAACGTGAAAACTTGGCCCCAGGAGCAACCCAAAACAACTTTCAAAAAGCAATAATCGCTTCCTGAGAAATATTAACCCGGCAAAAGTAACTCACACGCCGGTCAGCGCATTTGCATATCTCTCACAGTGACCTACGAAAGTGTGCCCCGATGGCTCAGGCGGTAGAGCGCCAGTGCTATCAATTTTGCCCCGCGAGTTCGACTCCCGGCAAGCGATATCATTTTTTGCTTAATTTTCGGAACATTTTGGAGTATTGAACACCTGATTCCACTCATATTTCGCCAGTTTATAAAGTACATCAGCTTGACAAATCTGCAAATCCAAACAGAAAAGAACAAAATCTCGCTGTATTCTCATAGTGTGTGCTCAACAAAAAAGGAGAAATATGGGTGGAATCAGGTGTTCAATACTCCTAAAATGTTCCGAAAATTAAGCAAAAATGATATCGCTTGCCGGGAGTCGAACTCGCGGGGCAAAATTGATAGCACTGGCGCTCTACCGCCTGAGCCATCGGGGCACACTTTCGTAGGTCACTGTGAGAGATATGCAAATGTGCTGACCGGCGTGTGAGTTACTTTCGCCGGGTTAATATTTCTTAGGAATCGATTATTGCAGTTTTTGAAAGTTGTTTTGGGTTGCTCCTGGGGTCAAGTTTTCACTTTTGAACGAAATTTTCAGTTATCGCTCCGTGAGGTTATGCAGACCCCTTGTGACTATTTCAACAAAACTCTTTGCCACATAATGTGACTTCGTATTTCATGTTTGCCGTTTGCTCATTTGACTAACTATTATTCCTCCCCTTAGTAAATTTAGCCTCAGTAAACATCATGATAAACATGTTATTAAGAGACAGGATCGGTAAGACTCGACCATATCCGACCCTTCCCGGACGTGGCCCCCCAAATTGAGAGCTGGGGGCCCATACTCGGTTGGGTGGAAGGTGTCCACACCGGATTGCACAAAACACCACTTATTTCTATTTGCCGGCTCTGGACTTGGAGAAATATGGATTTGAGTGAAAAATGGTCGAAAAATCAAAATTTCTCAAATTGAAAAAATAAATGTTATTTATTATTTGCGTTGTGTTTGGAGTACCCAAACTCTGTAAAACTGATGTTCAGATCGATTTTCGATTGATTCCGATACCACTTTTTGGATTCAAAATTTTGCATTTTCGAGATAAGTTGGCCATTTTTCGATCCGCTGCCAAGATTTTCTGTGCACATCTTGTAGTCTAGCACCATATGCAACTATATTGTCTATAGCCAGGTCCCCCCTGATTGACTAAAGTTCCGAAATTTTCACTCGAATATCAGTTATCGACGAAGTCGGTACTTTCTTATTTCCTTCCAATAAAACTTTTGGTATATACAATATTTAGATGTAATATTATTACAATATCATCAACATGATTGAATGACCATTTCAAAGAGCCAATATCGCATTTGGCGACCGTGTTTTTGAAATATTTTCATACAACGTTGTTTTTGAAAATACTTCAAATTTTCTCCCACATATCTCAGAAATCTGGTACTCTACCGAATGCTGGTGCAGGTCAAATTGTTTGGAGAGTTTTACTGACTAATTTTGTTGTTGATAGTATTCAAATCTATGACTGATTTGACCTTCGAAAAAATCGAAGAATCAAAAGGGCTCAAATTTCTCAACAAAAAAATTAATTCTGAGGATATTTGAAATGGTTCCTGTGAAATATTGTCCACATTCATTTTCATATACCTAAAGAACAACTATGAAACTAATAACTTGAACTTTTGAAAAAAAATTTTTTTGAAAAATACCGGGGTCATGGTCTTTTTCAAAAAATTTTTTTTTCAAAAGTTTAAGTTATTAGTTTCAAAGTTCTTCTTTAGGTATATAAAAATGAATGTGGACAATATTTCACAGGAACCGTTTCAAATATCATAAGAATTAATTTGTTTGTTGAGAAATTTGAGCCCTTTTGATTCTTCGATTTTTTCGAAGGTCAAATCACTCATAGATTTGAATACTATCAACAACAAAATTAGTCAGTAAAACTCTCCAAACAATTTGACCTGCGCAAGCATTCGGTAGAGTACCAGATTTCCGAGATATGTGGGAGAAAATTGGAAGTATTTTCGAAATCAATGTTTTATGAAAATATTTCAAAAACACGGTCGTCAAATGCGATATTGGCTCTTTGAAATGGTCATTCAATCATGTTGATGATATTGTAATAATATTACATCTAAATATTGTATATACCAAAAGTTTTATTGGAGGGAAATAAGAAAGGTCGGTACCGACTTCGTCGATAACTGATATTCGAGTGAAAATTTCGGAACTTTAGTCAATCAGGGGGGACCTGGCTATAGACAATATAGTTGCATATGGTGCTAGACTACAAGATGTGCACAGAAAATCTTGGCAGCGGATCGAAAAATGGCCAACTTATCTCGAAAATGCAAAATTTTGAATCCAAAAAGTGGTATCGGAATCAATCGAAAATCGATCTGAACATCAGTTTTACAGAGTTTGGGTACTCCAAACACAACGCAAATAATAAATAACATTTATTTTTTCAATTTGAGAAATTTTGATTTTTCGACCATTTTTCACTCAAATCCATATTTCTCCAAGTCCAGAGCCGGCAAATAGAAATAAGTGGTGTTTTGTGCAATCCGGTGTGGACACCTTCCACCCAACCGAGTATGGGCCCCCAGCTCTCAATTTGGGGGGCCACGTCCGGGAAGGGTCGGATATGGTCGAGTCTTACCGATCCCGTCTCTTAATGTTGGCAGGGGAGGACGAAGGTCGCAACACATTGCGCACGATTATCAAGCAGCTAACGCATTCATTGCTGTCTCACCATTCCATCGTTTTGAGAGGTCGGACATTTAAAATGTTTAAAATGTAAATGTTTAGCATTTAAAATGTTATGTACGACGAAGCCTAATTCAATCCCAACATATTTTCATCCTGCTCATCCATTATTTTTATGGCGTCAATGTCGTGGGTTTCTGTAGCTGTGCAAATTTTGTGTTATTATTTCAACTCGCACGCAAGAATATTGCAATTAGCATTTCCAAAAAAATAAATATGGGATTAGCATATTTCTCATCGCTTATTCATCAACGATGCTCGTGGGATCTCTCGTCAGCGAGGAGTTCTACCATGTGCGAAACCTTTTATCGATTTTTCCTCGTTTTCTCGAATATTTAAAATCAAATTCAGGCTTTCTCGTACTTCACAACCGGGTTCGGCTGCGTCGCAAATGTCTATCTAATTTACATACTTATCGTTACCAAAGTGAAGCATGTAAGGCTTTTTTCCATTTTTATAACAAAAAAAACTATTAATTATTTTCTCTGCTCCTAAGTTTAAAAGTGATAGACATAATTAAAATGCTTTCAGGTAGGTCAATATCGCTGGCTGCTGCTCAGTTTCGCCGTCGTCGACATTCTTATTTCCCTAGTGCACTTCGCTCTTGTCCCGGTTTGCATCATATCCTAAATTTCAATAAACGAAGAATCTTTGAGGGCAATCACATGACGGAGTTTGGATTCATATTCTGGGGCTACAGACTGCTCAAGCTACCCACCGAAGAGGGAGATTGGATTGGTGAGAAATATAGACGAGAGATATATAATTGATTTGATAATGTAGGGAGCGAAATGTCAGAAGAATAAGTGCACAACGTTGTCGTAAATAATACAAATAGAAAAAGAGATTTTAATTGTATTTAACAAATAAGAATGATTTTGTCGGAAATGCGCCTTATATTTGTTTTTCTATACATTGAAAAATTCAAGATTTTTAAACACTTAGTAGTTGTAATTTCGTGGCCTTTTTTTATTTTGTATTGTCTGAATACGCACGGCAGCCTTGCGGAATTGTGCAAAGTGAAACAAACAGCATATTGGGTGCGAAAATAGGCAGTGGTCTGGCCACGAATGAGAACATAAGAATGAGATCGTAATTTTGTTAAAATGTGTTCAGAGCAAAGTGGAACAGAGTGAAAAAGAAATAAATAATTTTACTGTAAATAAAAATATAGGATGTTTCCAATAATTTCGTAAATAAACGACCTTGCAGTGATTCTTTGGTGTCTTCTCTTCTACCAAACTTTCGTCCTCATCGCCTTCCATTACGTCTACAGATTTGTTCTCGTTTGCCAGTGAGTCGCGTTCAAACCGTTTCGCGCAATTCATCAGTTTCAAATGTGAAATTAATTAATCTGAAGGAAATATGTCTACGATTCTTGCCCTCTGGGCTAGGCTTGCAGGTTCGGTAATCGTTTTAAGGCCTTTTGAGTGAGAGATGGCCTATTCAGTGAGAGATCGGTAATACGGCTGGTAAGGACGAGAGAGTTACAGAAAAAGAGACTGCCAGAGGGTATGTACAACACCGAATCGGCATCCCTAGTCTGGGCTACTTGAAAAGACGACTTGAAAAGTCTACTCGTGTCGATCAGATGTAGGGGAGTCGAAGATTTCTGAAGTCGTTAATTTATATCTCTCTGATTGAGAGTATTTTTCTATTAGAAATGAACGGTCATAAAATGAAGTACGAACGAATTTCTATTAGAAATGAATGGTCATAAAATGAAGTACGAACAAAAAGAATGGAAAAGGTTGCACATTGGGCAATGCTTAATCATATTTGTTTCTTATGGTGGTTTTTTAAATAAATAATATTTTTTTATGTTTCATATTTGTTTCTTATGGTGGTTTTTTAAATAAATAATATTTTTTTATGTTTCTAAATTTTTGAAATCTTCACAGACCGCGATGGCTCGATTGGATTGGACGAAAGCCATGGCGTAATTGGATAGCAATTGCTGTCATTGCTGATATAGCCTTCATAGGTTCTCTTTTACACCGTTCTCACACACTGTTCTCTTTTTTTTCCATTGTGTCAATCAAACCACTTTCCGGAGTTATCTTTCTCGACTGTTTCTTTCTAAGAAGCGCCTATCGATCGTCCTTTGCGCCTGTGATGACGGTACTTGTTTTAAACATTTTTCATTGTTGTATCTGTTTTACTTGCTACTGACGTTATAATAGGAAAATACAAAAATTTCTTAAAAAAGAAAAAAACGCATTCGTGAAAAACTCTAAGTCTATTCAGGAAGTCTACCGCATCGATCTTTTCGCGTCCAATCTCCCGGGTTTCTTCGGCATTGTTTATTGGGTATTCCTTAGTTTTATTAATGTAGCATGAATGTTTATTAAAATATATTTTCGTTTTATTACATTTGCAAAGCACATAGTAGCGATATTTATTTTGTATCTGAGACATTATGGATACTGAATTTCAGTCGATGGACGGAGTGAAGAAGTGGAACCTCGGCTCACTAGAGGCCATTTTCTCCGCTAGTCTTGTACTCATCGTTTCTGCAACTATTATCATCTTCTGTCTTACGAGAATCTTCAAAGGGATCTCAGCTTCAGGGTTCGTATCTAGTGAGGAAAATGTTAATCCGTAGGTCTAGATACACAGCAATTAAGTGATTATCGGCTATAGATGATCCTGTTCTTTGATTTGGTGATTGCAATAACAACGTGTAACAACATGTAGAGTTATATCGCCAGAACTGGTTTGTGTTATGTAAAACTATAAGTTCTAAACAGGGAGCTTTATCAAATTTTTACTACAATGGATTGCAGTCGCAGACTCCAATCGAAAACTCGCAATTTGCAGCAAGAAGTATTGCGTGCACTAATCTGGCAGGTGAGAAAACGAGTTCGGTACTCTGAGAAAGAAAGGATCAGGGCACCAAGTGAAAAAGTGCCATTAAGGAAACCACAAATATCAAAGTTTGTCAATGGTCGGAAACGTTCCCCCCCCCAACAAATTCTGCAAAAGATTTGTTGAGGGCGGTTCCAAAACGATAAATCACCTTCCATACGTGCTACACAGAGCGGGAAGTCCAATGCTATGGAGTCGGACACTTCCTGCTCTGTATGGACTGAAATTTTTCATCAAGGTGTTCTAATTCAGTAGTTATTGTATTCTAATTCAGTAAAGTATGAAATTCGGGTAAATAGATAATTGGATTAGAACTTTTCATTTCGAACACTCTCTACACAGATCCATTGGTGAGAGCGTGTGTGAAATGCAAAAAGTGAAAAATAGAGAGCAAATTCAACGATTTACTCGAATTTCAAACTCTATAATTCAGACGTTAATCCCGACTTTCACATCGTACCTCCCGATGGGTTTCATCTTTTCAGCACCATTAATGACTGGTGGGCTGATGTCAAACTCGTTGAACAGGCGTGGCTTTCGGCGGACTGGGCACGATTCTTATCATGTCTACACAAATTTTCCCGATGATCGACCCATTCCTAGTGCTGTTCTTCATTAACGGGTAATTCATTAAATCGATTAGCAGGTGGTACAGGTTTTGTTTTTGATGCAACCTGATCAGACGGAAACTACAGTTCCTCCGTTGCAGGTATCGACAAGCGCTTCCAAAGTTCATGCAGAAAGCCGTCACCAAAATAGACGTGTATTTATCAGCAACAAATTGAAACGATTAGCCTTTCCACGATTGTTATTTGATCGTCACTAAAAGAATACCCTTGCTCTATGAACTATTTGTCAATCGCATGATGATACTGTTGACCGGCTTCCCATGAGAAATCGTGTCTATCTAGTTCCGAAATATTTGTTATCTTCCCCTGGCTTACATGCATAAATATTATGATCGCATTAATCACACGTGTTGTTATCACGAATTGTAACGTGATGTTAGTGTTCATACGCGTGCATATTTTACTATTTTCTTGTCAAATTTTAAATCTTGTTGCGCCTCGGCGTAGGCAAAATATTATTGTTATTATTTTTATTTTTATTATCACTATTTCGAATTATGACTGGACACTGTGAACGAAGCATCGGCGGCGGGCGTACGACTCTCTCCAACTGTGGCATTTCGTGGGCAGAAAGGGCTCGTCACTCGACGAACAAGCGTAATCAGGGCCTGATAGGAAAACAACTATTGCGTCACGTTGTACTAAATTTTTCCCTTCTCGGACGAACCTTTCGATGAGAGGGGCTCTTGGTGATGAAGAAGAGACTGAACTGGGGCGCATTGAGCGTGAACGCAGTCTAAAATGATGCCTTGAACATCCAGTTGTTTTCCCCAAATTGAGTTCGGATCCACGTCATACCACGCCTCGACCGAGCCAGTAATCAAAATTTCACTATAACTTTTTCCTCTATTGACAAATGCACACTAACAAGTCCGAGGGTTCTGATGGTCGCATTTATCCAGCCTGGGATATTTGAAGAATCGATGATCATAAAGGACAATAGCAGACCGAGTGGGACAATGTAGTGAATCGTAGCGGCAGACCACTATAATTTACAATTATTTATTCCGCCAGGGTTAGGGGTTTCGCGAGAGTTCCTTGTAGATTGTCGATAGTGGAGTCGATAGTGGTGTCGATAGTATAATATTGAAAAATTAGTGAAATATATATTTTAAAGATACGTCGTTTCAAACGGGCATGATATTAGTGGAATTACACCATGAGAATTTGCTCACCTGGAACAAAAAAACTTTCCACATAAGGCGTGCCATTGATTGCGTTTTCTCCGACATGGTAGCCTTCAAATTATTTTTAAACAATTTTTTTTTCCAAAATATCATCATCCATCTAACTAAATGTATCTTCGAAGATCGTAGCCATCATGTTCTTCGCCAAACACTCACAAGCAGGTGTTCCACTCTATTCGGGGAAACTGTGGAATAAACACAGCCGGCACCAAGAAACAAACCTGGCTGCTGTGCTTGGCAATTTTCATCGAGTCAATAGTAATAATTGTCTGAGGCGGAGCGAGAATCACAATAGAAACGCCAAGAAGATAAAGTTCTGGAACCGATAAATGAAAAAAAATTGTTCTGAAATTTTACTGCTCACCCCATCGGAAGTGCTGAGGATCGCCAGGCGGTCCGTAAAGAAATAATGTCCCGCCGCGGCTGGCGAACCAGGCAAGCTCCGGTTCCTGTGAGAGTTGTGTACGTGCATTACCAAAATCTCGGTTAATGTTAAAACTCCGCTGTGAAACAAAACTAACTTGTAGCATTAGCTGAGGCGCATTATCGTGATTTCTACCGAAAACTCCAAATCCGATTACGTTGACAACCATGCAGCCCAATTGAACTAACGACAAGGCGAACATTTTCCTGCAAGTAGCATGTTGTGAAGTCGATCCCTGACACACCGTTTTGAGGGCATGTTTCTGACAAATAATTTCACATTCTCTTGCACCTGCTCCACCCACCATTCTATGCGTAAAATGTCAAAGTGTGCGCACCATTTCGACCGCATTTTCCATCGACTCGTCTCTGGCAGGAACATTTGGTGCATGCGAAAGAGGAGAAAGGTGAAAGGAGGATTGATGAGCACCACGGGGATGGCGAGAATCGTCTACATTAAAAACATATATGTTGTTGTTGTAAATTGCCGAAAATAAGTGAGAATTCGTATGCAGTTTCTACTTCTTTGTTTTCATTTGTTTTTTTTTCATACAGTAGCAATCTCAGGAGACACGGTTCTCCCTAAACTCCTCGGTGATTTGGCCGGGACATGGGTTAACTTTAGAAACCCCACCATCAAAATTTGCGTGCTCCATCCCATTCTGCACAACGGCCCCTCACAATAGAGCGCGGAGTGGGGGAGAACAGCGTAGATACGAAGGAGTACGGAGAAGGTCCATTCGGATAGAATGAGACCGATCTGAAGGAAAAAACACCTCGTGTTCGGGGGGAAGCATCTTCTCGTATCTCAAAGTTCTATTCAAATTTCTTTCCGCGTTGTTACTTGTAATTTGCATAAAAATACAGTTTTCAAATAATAGTTGGGATTCAGAAATGTAACCCTGAGTCAGCTTGAGGGGAGTACCCTCTTTTCACCACCAGTGGAAGACCAAGAATAGGCAAAAAATGAAGAGATTCCAGTCGTAAATAATTCTAATCGTATTCAGTACAGCTCTCACAAGTGTGAACATGTATCCCCTCCGAATGGATGGCATCATCACTTTATTCTCGAATAGCAACAGATAGACCATGAGTGGATGCGAAGTGAGACCGTCGATTATCGGAATGCAAAATTGGAAGCTGCAATCGGGATTTCACCGCATACTTGTAACCAATAGTCGACAAACGTCATGAAAAAATCGATAAAGTATCCACGATCCCATTCGAATCCGTAGCGGAGCGAAGAATTCATCGGTATAGTAAAAACAGGAAAGAATGGCAGGAAAGAAGGGGCGGGCCTGTCGCTCCAAGAATTTGCATCTGGCTCGCAAAGGATTCTCATTTCCAATCGAAAATCAGCTGGCTACTAATTTATTCAGTAAGGAAAACACCACTTTTCCCCATTCACCTGTCTCTTCTGCCGTGCGATGATCGAAAATGCGCATGTAGGGTATTGAGCTGTATGTACGTGCACCTCACGACCAAAAGAAGGTTCAGAAAAGTACAACCTGCTTCGAAACTAGAAAACTGGACACTTCCCGAATGTCAAAGAGATCTTCCTTCTGTAGATATACTGTACTCCTCCTACCGGATGAGCGAAACATCGAATCAAGGGGGAGAAAATGCACTACATTGTCTGCCTCTTGTGTGTCGATAATTTTGATGTTATTCCGATTTGGACAGTGACTTATGAGGAGATGGGCGATGATAATGTAGATGATAATGATGATAATGATGATGGGAGCCACTGAGGGATCACTTAAAAAAAGATATTTATTGTTAATCAAAATTGTTATTTGAAATCATTGATTCATTGTTTATTTATTCCATCAAGGGTTCGCAAACAGAATTGAAGAACTGTGAATGGTGGCAAGAAACGGATGTCTTTCGACATGGTCGAATCGGTTTTGAACAATTGGCGAAATAATGTCGCAAGGTGGGTAAGTTTCTGAACATTATCTGTACATTCTATGACACACTCGGACACGGAGCCGCGAAATATGCAATGAAGGTGTGACAAAGATGATCATGATGTTTTTTTCTCACAAATTATATTTGTTAATGAGCCAACTTGCACTACGCGTTTGACACATTTTGGTTGGAAACATAAACAGAAACTGACAGTACGCCACTTCGTGGCTCCGTGGAAATTTTTTTTCGATCGCTCTCAGCCTCACGAGCCTTTCTCAACGGAAACACAAGATACAGTGCGCTCAAATAGAACACGTCCAGACACGTTTCCGATATCGCGAAACATTTATTCTGTGATCCCCCACGATCTGCGAATCAATTGGGAACTTTTCAAAATTTTCGATTTTCCATGTTTTCATGCCGCTCCTTTTTGGCGGAAAACGTGTTTTCGAGTAAACTCGCTTCAGAATGTTCGTACTTGGGAAAAATCTAAAGTTGTATACCAGTGCGTTCATTTTTTTTTCTTTATTTTGCATTCCCTCCGTACAGCAAAAAGTGACTAGTAGTTTATTTCACATATTCTGATAGTCCTTGGTCTCTATCGAAATATCGTTCATTCATCATGACCTGATGTCTCTAAATTGCATAACTACCGCAGATCAAATTTGAGCTAAATAAAAAAAATTTGACCTTTACCGTTTTTGAACTGTAGGTCGTCAGAGAGAAGATATAGGGATTTGGTTTTTTCCAGCAATATTGACCGCCTTGACGGGCTGCATCTAAGTGTTTAATCGATTTATGCAAATTCTCAATTGTAAAAAATCATGAAAATTTCAAACAATCATAATTCCCTACAAAATCATAATTCTCTTCTCCTACAGCTGAAAACGCCCCTCAGGCCACCCCAATGATCTACGGAGAGATGGCCTGAAACGCGCAATCGGAGCCCAATAGTGAATGCAGCAAATGAAGAATATCTACATCCTCATCAGGGCACTATTGCCACAAATAGTTTAATTACATTAAATAGCGTTACAGAGTGAATAGCAGGGAACGCGTCGTTGAGATGATTGAGAATTGATTCCATCGAATTCAATATTAATTTCTCGCACGATGTGACTTCTTTGCCCAACTGAATTGCGATACAATATAATTCGCATAATTATCGAAATATGTAGTGGCATTTGTAGATCCTCTGACTCTACAGTATCAACAGAAAAATAAAGCCAACTACAAAAAACAGGATCTCAATACCAATTCATTCACGTAGGAAATATGGAAATGTGCGTTTTTCGTGTTTTGGCTTTTTTGTCAAGCAAAGTGACGGACGTTTTCCAATTTTCTAATTTATTGAACGACTACTACGATGCTATATTCTTCATGCTACTCTGATCAACGCTCAGATAAAGTCTTTTTTTTAATTCACGAACAGTGGAACAATAAAACATTCCGCGATAAACATAGGAATAACGGTGATACATCTTCCCAAAACCAGAGGAGTCCCGATGTTTACTAAGACAGCACATGCATCAGTAGTCCATTTATTCTTGAAGTCAAATTCACTTTATTGCATGTTCTTTATTACAAATGTGAAAATGTACATTTCGAATTTCAGTGGAGAGTAATCAGCACTTGAACAGGTAAAGCACTGGAAGAATAATGGAGGAGATGAGTAGGGACAGGGACGATCCCGAGCAGTGCGTGTTACAGTAGTCGCCGCTGTTGCACACTTCGTAGGCATATTCCATAGTTCCGACTGTTCTAGAAGTCATAATTGACACAGCGTTCTGGACGCAAGGCCCATGCACATGCTATTTTCGCACTCTCTAACCGTCTGCCCCGATTTGTATAGACTCGTCATAATGCCGTGTTTGAGTCTGGACTTGATATACCATTGCATTATTCTTATGCAATGACAACTGACGTCTTGAAGCATCCACCGTTCGCCGTCGCTGTCTTTCCGTTCATCATTTCCGCGTGATCGACGGGTGTGCACGAATATGTGGAAGTCAGCACATTAGCTACAGTAGTTCCCGCTGCAAAACTGAATATATCACATTTTTTCGACGGCCGAGGCGACGAGATCAAAGGTTTAATAGATGAGTATTGGATGGGGGGAACGATATGGGAGTCGATTGGCGCTTGTTATTGGTCCAAGGCGGTTATATCTAGGAGCTTTGTTTAGTGTTTTGGTTACTTTAATATTTAGAGATCGTCGCTTACTGTAGAGGCAGTATTCTCCCTGACAGGTCTCCCCGTTGCAAGCGTAAAGACCAGGGGACTCGTCGCATTTCTTGCACGTGACCTTGGGCTCTGTAAGGAGATTACATACAATTTTTAAAAAAAATAATTTATTTTTGGGGTTCTCGATAGTTTCGGAATACGTTTTTGCTCAAAACTGATACGAATCAGTTGTAGAGTGCGAAATGTGAGACCATGGTCTCTTCATTTCGCACACTCTCTCGTCTATCAACCGGTCTATAGGGTGTGCGAAATGAACAGGACGTGGCCTCACATTTCGCACTCTAATCAGTTGTATTCAGCAGACAAGACAGAAAAATGGGTTTAGAATGTATATAAGACTAGTGCATCTAAAAAAAGTACCAAAGTCTGTCAACTGAACACAGCTACTTCTATTTATGGCATAATCTTTCATTTTTCTCAAATATATCAGGAAGGATCATTTTTAGACACTCATTTTGGCAATGTTGCAATGAACATGACAATTGACAAGTACTGTAGATCCAACTACTTATTATTTATTACGATATCTACCGTTTTTTTTGGATTGCTGAATATTGGCACATTCCGACATTTTTCAGCGCTGAATTTTGGCAGATCCCGCCATTTTTCAGCGCTGAATTTTGGCAGATTGCGCCATTTTTCAGCGCTGAATTTTGGCAGATCTCGCCATTTTTCAGCGCTGAATTTTGGCAGATCTCGCCATTTTACAGCGCTGAATTTTGGCAGATCCCGCCATTTTTCAGCGCTGAGTTTTGACAGATCCCGCCATTTTTCAGCGCTGAATTTTGGCAAATCAAACTAACATCAAATATACAGGACATGCTTATTTATTCAAGTTTACAGTATGATGAGATTTAGCGAAAATCTAATCAGCCAAATTAGCGCACGGGGTCAGTATGAAGAGGACGATTGAAATGAGAATAGAATTAACGATTCTGCATAACCATTTGTCTGCATTTTGCAATTTTAATATGCCCAATCGTTAATTCTATTCTCATTTCAATCGTCCTCTTCATACTGACTCCCCGCTCTCATTCTGAGCGGTCGACTCCACACCTACTTCTCCATTTTCCTTCTCTTTCCCGTTCTGGCCAGGACTCTAGAGGTATGTTAGTAAACATGGTTTAAGAGAGCATCCACGAGAGGGCGGGGGTACCCTCGGATGGCTTTTAGCAACCTATCCCAATATCTTGGGTCGGTATCACGAATAATATTTAGCCAAGTAACTAAGAATCTGGGTCTCGCACGGAAAAGTTACAGTAACCCCACTTTCCGATATCGATTTTTTTACAATTTTGAAAAGTACACCCAGAACCTTAGCTACTTGGCTAAATATCACGCCTCTCACGAGAGACTCGAGACAAATCGACTATTTCGTGGTACATTGAAAAAATCGTGTTGTATTTTACTTTTGAATATTGATTGTTATCACCCCCTCTATCAGAAACAGGCGGTATTAGATTTTTAGGCCGCTCCTGAGCTGCAGCAGGCTGCTGCAAAGTTTCGGGCATGCCACATTGGAGGAGTGAAAAGTACCTCTAAAATGCTCCAAATTTCATGAAATTTGAAATTTAAGCATCTAAAGGAATGTGCTACAACTTCCCCACGTGATTTTGATGGTACTCCTAATTGAGCTTCTGAGCAGTTTTTGTGTAATAACTTTAACATTTCGCCTAAAAAGCAAACCATATCTTCACAGTTTGTGTAAAATTCAATTACGCATCGAATAAACATCAAATATAGGAAAATTTCTGTAGTCCTGTTTGTGCCCCAAGCGAAAAACCGCTCTGCGCAGTGCTGCGACCACCTGCATTCACTCATCCGAGTTGCTTGCGATTTAGTGATGGACTCTGAAAGGTCGGGGGTTCGATTCCACCCCGAAGCAAATTTCTTTTGCTGTTTTTTCGCAATATTCTACGGTGTTTTCAGACACTTTCCGATGCCGTACATGTTATTTTTGCATCTTTTTCATGCCTTTACAGCCTTCAACGAGGACGTTCTCGTCCTCTCAAACCCCGTCTCGCGTAAACTTCGCGTAAAAACGTGGAAAAAAATGGCGTGCGGCGCTCCCGAAGCTATTTTGGAATTAACCGTGACCGTCCGCGTAGAAGTAGATCTTCCATCTTCCAGAGACGTCCTGACTAGCGTGTATCAACCGAAGTGAGAACTCACGTCGTAGTCTTGTCGGCTGGGGCCGTTCTTGATAGTTGACGACTTGGATTAGATGTAGTCGATCCGGGTCCTCTGCTCGAAGTGGTACCAGGTGGGCGATATTTGCCGGGTTGACCAAGCTGACTGGCGAAGATTCTTCGAGCTGGGAGGGAGAGGAGCGGGGAGACTGTCGACCGCCCGTTAGACACAGAATGAAGAAAATTTGAGAAAGAGGTAATTACTTAATAATCTTTCGTTCTGGAATAAGATGAAGGAGATTTCATAAAAGTGTGTGTTAATGAGCAGAAGGAATTCATTTTCAATTTTTAAAAAAATGAAGTTTGTAGATAAACATTATTTCGCCGTTCCATTTTTCATTTTGTTGTTGAGGAGTGTTAGCTTGTTGATTTTTTTTGTGAGATGATCATCACTTTCGTTACTTTTATTTCGAGTTTATGAAAATATTATTTAATGGAGGCATCCAGAAGAGTCGTTCAATAGCATCTTATTCGACGTCTGGAAATTCATGAAAAAGATGCAAAAATAACATGTACGGCATCGGAAAGTGTCTGAAAACACCGTAGAATATTGCGAAAAACAGCAAAAGAAATTTGCCACGGGGTGGAATCGAACCCCCGACCTTTCAGAGTCCATCACTAAATCGCAAGCAACTCGGATGAGTGAATGCAGGTGGTCGCAGCACTGCGCAGAGCGGTTTTTCGCTTGGGGGCACATACAGGACTACAGAAATTTTCCTACATTTGATGTTTATTCGATGCGTAATTGAATTTTACACAAACTGTGAAGATATGGTTTGCTTTTTAGGCGAAATTATTACACAAAAACAGCTCAGAAGCTGAATTAGGAGTACCATCAAAATCACGTGGGGAAGTTGTAGCACATTCCTTTAGATGCTTAAATTTCAAATTTCATGAAATTTGAAGCATTTTAAAGGTACTTTTCACTCCTTCAATGTGGCATGCCCGAAACTTTGCAGCAGCCTGCTGCAGCTCAGGAGCGGCCTAAAAATCTAATACCGCCTGTTTCTGATAGAGGGGGTGATAACAATCAATATTCGAAAGTAAAATACAACACCATTTTTTCAATGTACCAGACTTGTGTCGAATCTCTCGTGAGAGGCGTGATATCACCATTCGTGATACCGACTCTACCCCCAAGATATTGGGATAGGTTGCTAAAAAGCCATCCGTAGATATCCGCCCAGAGACCCGTCCTCTCATGGATGCTCTCTTAAACCCTGCTAGCGCAAACGTGGACATTAAGACCAGTAGAGAGTATACATCGGGCGTCTCAAAATGAGAACTTTTCTTACGATAGTACAGAGTTTTCACCACCTTTCCTCCCGTTTATTCCCATCGTCGCTCACGATTATGAAACAAATCTATTCAGATTCCGTCAAGTGCATCGCCCTGATGTTGTAGAAGAGAAGAATGATTATTTTACTTCGATGGCGACGACACGAAGAAATTCTAATGATTTCCATTAATGATTTCCGCGTAGTTCCGTGCGACAGTTTATTTTTATAAGCTGAAAAAAGTCCTTTGCTCTGTATACGCTTATTACAGTTTCTTTGGCCATTTCTCACTAGTATAATATCAAACCAAAGTAGTTTTGCTAATTTGGCTGATTAGATTTTCGCTAAATCTCATCATACTGTAAACTTGAATAAATAAGCATGTCCTGTATATTTGATGTTAGTTTGATTTGCCAAAATTCAGCGCTGAAAAATGGCGGGATCTGTCAAAACTCAGCGCTGAAAAATGGCGGGATCTGCCAAAATTCAGCGCTGTAAAATGGCGAGATCTGCCAAAATTCAGCGCTGAAAAATGGCGAGATCTGCCAAAATTCAGCGCTGAAAAATGGCGAGATCTGCCAAAATTCAGCGCTGAAAAATGGCGCAATCTGCCAAAATTCAGCGCTGAAAAATGGCGGGATCTGCCAAAAATTCAGCGCTGAAAAATGGCGGGATCTGCCAAAATTCAGCGCTGAAAAATGGCGGGATCTGCCAAAATTCAGCGCTGAAAAATGGCGGGATCTGCCAAAATTCAGCGCTGAAAAATGGCGGGATCTGCCAAAATTCAGCGCTGAAAAATGGCGGGATCTGCCAAAATTCAGCGCTGTAAAATGGCGAGATCTGCCAAAATTCAGCGCTGAAAAATGGCGAGATCTGCCAAAATTCAGCGCTGAAAAATGGCGCAATCTGCCAAAATTCAGCGCTGAAAAATGGCAGATTAGTAAAATTCTCCAGTAATCGGGAGGACAAATAGCAGCATAGCCAGCTGCAGTTTGTTTGTTTTTTTGGCAATATCGTTGACTGATCTATGGAAAAGACTAGGTAGTATACAACCCAATTGCCCGACTACGTGGAAATATGGAAGAGTAACTTCCACAATAAATGTGGGAGACGAAAGTGGTGAAAGTAGTCGAATGATCGATTTTGGTACTATTTTTAGATGCACTAGTCTTATATACTCATAATTAGAGGAATCCTTTACCTGCTACTGCAAGGAGTGCTGTCATGGCAATGAAGC
This sequence comes from Pristionchus fissidentatus, assembly GCA_036245785.1. Taxonomy (NCBI): domain Eukaryota; kingdom Metazoa; phylum Nematoda; class Chromadorea; order Rhabditida; family Neodiplogasteridae; genus Pristionchus; species Pristionchus fissidentatus. The sequence goes on from BTSY01000004.1 coordinate 11,405,870, forward strand.
CAAGGATTGTTCGCATGATGACAGAGGGGAATACAACGGCAAATGCACACAGTCCCACTTTATGCCGCGCTAATTTCATGGGGTGCACATTAGTTTTATGCACCCTTTCATAACATTTTTCCTAGTGAAGCTACGGCTTCCAAACTTGATACAGGGATTGCAAGCCACGTTTGGAACATTTCCCTTTTACATGGGCCCTGTATCAAGTTTGGAAGTTGTAGCTTCACTACGAAACAAGTTATGAAAGGGTGCATAAAATTGATGTGCACCTTGCACCCCATGAAATTTGCGCAGCATTATATAGTACTCAATCTACGCTTATCAACCCAGATGGCAACAAGTTTTGCACAGCGCATCACACAATTCTTATACAAAAAACGTGCCGGAAGAAAGGATGAGAAAGATGACAGATTGCTCCCTGGATTGTGTGACTGTAGGTGAATCATTGCTAGGGATGCCAAATGAAGAGCAATTTTGCGAATTTGAAATTTCAATGATGACTATAGTACGCAAACGAGGTAGCAAATCATATGAAGACTCTGATTCCACCAATCGAAAAGGTTATCCACAACATTTATCTGTACTGTCATGGCCAAATATTTGCATTCTTCAGTTCTATGATCAACTCTTTATGAAGAGTCTGCGATTTTTCTAATTTTAAGCGTTTTCGGGCTCGTGATATTATCCACTATTTTTCGTGAAAATGATCTTTAAAACATAGTTGCGTAGGTCTGTTTGCCACGCAAACATATTTCAAGAATCAGCGTCTCACTGTGGTTCGAATGAGCTATGTCACGACGTTCCCACTTTAACGGGTCAAAACGCTTAAATACAGGTAAAACTGCACATTCCATCAGAAGGTATCCAGAAGTACTCATTCTCGTAGGATTCATATCATAAATAGTTCTGCTGAAGAGTTGCTAATCATTTTCTACGAAAAAGACCACCGTACCAAACTGCCGTACCAAACTATGATACAAAAAACTTATGAAATTAGTACCTTTTTTATATTCGATTTCTGCTTCTGTCTCATCTTCTGAGTCTTCAGATGGAATCGAGGCGCAATAGTCGTAATCAGATTCGCAATAGTCGTAATCAGATTGAATTTTACACAAACTGTGAAGATATGGTTTGCTTTTTTGCCGAAATGTTAAAGTTATTACTCAAAAATTGCTCAGAAGCTCAATTAGGAGTACCACCAAAATCACGTGGGGAAGTTGTAGTACATTCCTTTGGATGCTTAAATTTCAAATTTCATGGAATGTGAAGCATTTTGAAGGTACTTTTCACTCCTCCAATATGGCATGCCCGAAACTTTGCAGCAGCCTGCTGCAGCTCAGAAGCGGCCTAAAAATCTAATACCGCCTGTTTTTGATAGAGGGGATGATAACAATCAATATTCGAAAGTAAAATACGACACCATTTTTTCAATGTACCAGACTTGTGTCGAGTCTCTCGTGAGAGGCGTGATATACGCAGGCCATTTCTAGATCTCAATATATTTATTGAGGGACAGAAGGAACAGCAGTAAGAGAGGGCGTTAGTTCTTTCTTCACGGCACTTTTTACTAAGATGACTCGAGACCGAATAGAGAAGAAGCTGCAACAATTCTCGATGATAATAAATTTCGTTTTCGTATCAATGTCACTCTGTTGTACCGGTCATGTACGCTCACAATTGATCCTACATTTCTTTTATTGTCATGATAAATTATACTCTATTATCAATGTTTTCATTGATTACAGCGACAAAGCGAAACGTATTTTTTCTATTATAGCTCATAAAGCGTACCGTCGATACGACTCAACGTAGTATATTGTGCAAAATGCAGCGCAGGCCGGAGGAATCGCAGCGATCTTGAACAAATTTAATACATTTTTTTTGAAAATTTTCAAATTAAAAAAAAACCGATGTACAAGTCAACTGTAACTTAAAATTTTCGAAATTTTCGACAGTCATTAAAAGTTGTCGCAACTCAAGACCTATCAAATTTCTCTAGTCTCTATACAGTACACTCTCTGGCTGCTCTGTTTTTGCACTGTACCAATCATGACACCAAAATGAGCTCATTTGTAAATGGTTTCAAACTCGCTAGCATTCTTTTCTTGACCGATGAACTCAGTTTAGTACCAATGCGGATTCGCGATATATTGATCTGAAGTTGCCGCTCACCGTGAACTTTGCCTTTTCGAGCGCAGCGTGATGATAGATGTCGAATACTTCCACGAGGTAGACGACAACGACAAAGCATTCGATCAGCGGCAGCATCGCGTGAATGGTAAGCGCCTCAACTCGTTATTTATCATAACAACAAACAGTCTGAATCCACCGAGTCCATTTTTTTCTATTCGTCCATTATTCTTCGCATTTTCTCCCCCACCCACTATTGCTCGAAGTCTAGTGCAGAGTGAAAAGGGTGGAGAACCGTGTTCCATGAAACTTAACCTTCGAAAGTATATTTGCTCTCAGTGTACGAACTCTAACCTGCACGAGAGTGCGGTGCATGCTTCGAGTTTTCTCTGACATTTCTAATCCGTGTCTGCCGAGGTGCGAAATGATCTATAAGAGCATTATTGCACAGAAAAGAGTGAAGAGATGTATTGCCACTTTTTTGTTGAAGAGAGGTATCGCCACGTAGTTGCAATAAATGCCTTTTATGTATACCTCGGCACCTCTCTTCTTTTGGCGCCCGATGCTCATCACTTTTGCACACTCTCTCGCCCTGACCCTTTTCAGTCGGTTTGGGTGTCTTGGTCTGAGTTCAGTGATCCCCATATTAGAATTTCGGAATTACTTTCGATATGAGAACATTAGTCAAATCGTCAGTGTGAGAACGCGCAGAGGGAAATATTCTTCGACATGGCCCAGTCCGTTCCTCCCAGAGATATCGCCACCCAGCCCGGAACCAAGATCGTCTTCAACGCCCCCTACGATGACAAGCACACCTACCACATTAAGGTGACCAACTCGTCCGCTCGCCGTATCGGATGGGCTTTCAAGACCGCCAACATGAAGAGCCTCGGTGTCGACCCCAAGGAGGCCGCCCTCATCGCCGTCTCCTGCGACGCCTTCGCCTACGGACAGGAGGACACCAACAATGACCGCATCACGATCGAGTGTACCAACACCCCCGATGGAGCGGCCAAGCAGTTCCGCCGCGAGTGGTTCCAGGGAGACGGAATGGTCCGCAGAAAGAATCTCCCCATTGAGTACAACCCCTGATTTTGAAGAGGATAAATAGAAATTTTTGTGAAATAAGTCTACGACTCCAGAACTATTGGCAAACGAGCGGCATCTTTAATAGTGTAATCCTTTCGCTTGGAAGTAGGGCAACGGCACTTTTAGACTTTTTAAAGTCGTCTATCGGTAATCAAGACTTTGGGAGTCGTAGATTAATTGCGCTCGGATCACCTTGTACCGTATCACCAAGATGGCGCAGTACGCGGGTTCGGGAGTGCAAGTGACGAAGAGAATAGTGAATACGAGTTGCCACGTCATGCCGGTGTGACCTGATTGCATCTTTACGATCTTATCCTTTTTTTCGCTCTTTAATATTACCAGCCAGCGCTCATGGTTCGGCGAGGTAGTCGGGCGCGTTAAGTCGCAGGAACTCCTTCACTACTTCAAGGTTCGCTTGCGCAAAGGTGAAGGTGAACTGAACAAAATACCTCTCTCGATTTTCCTCGTTTTTATGTGAGAAAAGCATTAGGAAAATCAGAAGAAAAAATCCATAGAATCTTAAATTTTCAAAAGTTATTTGGATACACATCCAAAAAAAAGTTTAATGTGAATTCTAGGGCCGACCTTTCGGTTTCAGGATGCCTATCCTATTTATCCTGTTTCAGTATGAGGCTGCTGGATCTCACACTGAATTTATTTCTACTCCCAAAACGGACCGTCTCCGTAAAACGGCCGGTTCTGTCTCTCCTCGCCGTTTCACGGTGACAGACTGCCAGAGGTTTCACAAAAACCGAACATGCAACCATAGTTAGTCCATTTAAATCCCTTTAAAAGTCGTATATATAAGAACAAAGGCAGTATATATAAGATGTTTAATGAAAATAGGGGCCTCATATAAATAATTTATTATACCGATACGAGAGCTGGTGGCGTGAGAAGAATAGCCATGAGTATGCATACATTTCGATCGGAGGGCGGCGGTCGATGGAGAACCCACAGTCTGAATTACAAGTTTAAAATTATATGTTTACTAAATGGACTACAGTACTCTCTTTCTATACCTCGGAGTCGCTCTCTCGCCTTCCGTACTGTGCGTTACGCACGGAATGTTTTATTATTTCGGACGAGTGATTGTGAATTTGTAATAATGGAATCGTCTGGCTTGAGACAAATTCAGACGTGTTTTTCATCGGCGATGTTGTGTCTCGAAAACCGTAAATTTTATGAACTATCGTACTTTATTCTGTTGAATAGTATGTTACTGAGATAAGAATAAATGACTAGAAAACTGCAAAAAGTATCGCGGTTGGAATGTTAATTCTCCATAGATGAGTATTGAAAGGGTAATGGCAGGGTGCGATTCAAGATAGATAAATCAGAGAATGGCTAAATAGATCAATCGTAGTGGACCATGTCTACTGGACATACTGATAGGCGAAGCTCGCGGTCATCACGTAGAGGGTGAAGACGAGCGTGAACAGTTGGACACAGTATCCCAGATAGCAAGCGCGAGTGGAGATGAGGGAGCACGGGCCAGAGGACAGGTAGAGCATGTTGCCCGGAATAACGAGCATACTGTAATCGGAATACTGTAATCGGAATAATATAGTCGGAATACTGTAATCGGAAAACTGTAAACGGATAGCAATGCCAGGGGCTTTACACACAAAAAGTGCACATTTGCGCTTATTCGCGTACCGCTGCATAGTGAAGAAATCGCAGCAAACCGACACGAGATCATTCCAAGTTCCGATTTTGATCAGAATTGCGTACGTCTGATTGTATGATATTTGGGCATTGAAAGTACATTAACTTTTCTCACGCGTACTAAATATATTCACATATCAGTGTGTTCGCGTAAGAATCGCAACACCTGTCGTACAGCAAAAAAATGACAAGGTGAGTATTTCACATATTCTGATAGCTCACATATTCTGAATCATTTTCAGTTTAGCTTATGACCTGAAATGTCAAATTTGCATAATTACAGTAGGTCAAAGTTCAGCTGGTTTCACAGTTTTTCGAGTGTATCTCTTCAGGGAGTTGAGTTACAGCTTCTGCCAAAGAACAAAGGATGGCCACTCTCAATACAAAATTATAAGAACTGCGTCGAACGAGTGAAATGAGGGGGTTTTCCCGCATTTCTGATAATTTTGTATTGAGAATTTCGACCTATTCCCGCCCTCAATACACCATGTGATAATCGGATAGACCATGTTCAGAAGTACAACATATCGAAAAATGGCGATTGGATTCCGCCTGATTTTCGAGAAATTTGAGTTCAAATTTTCCGGAAATAATTAAAAATCAAAATTTTAATAAACAAATGACAGAGTAAGATGCGCCATGCTTTAGCGGCCATTCTTTGTTCTTTTAATAAAGCTGTAACTCAACTCCCTGAAGAGCTACACTCGAAAAACTATGAAAAAAGCTGAACATTGACCTACTGAAATTATGCAAATTTGAAATTTCAGGTCATGAGCTAAACGGAAAATGATTAACCATACCAATAGCTATCATAATGTGTGAAATACTCACCTAGTCACTTTTTGTTGTACGGATTTGAGAACAATTTATGCGGTTCTTACGCGAACGCACTGATATGTAAACGATAAGAAATAATAATTGTTATGGAAAATGAGGACTTTGAGCTGTGGTGGAGTGTTGCAGTAGGCAGCTAGGAGCAAACTGGTGCTACTCGATACTCCGAGAATGAATATGACGGAGTGAATCGCTGGATACGCGTCGTTAAGATGATTGAGAAATGATTCCATCTGGTAGAGAACTGATTTTACGGCACGATGCGATACTCAACTGGATTGCAATACAATCGCGTAATATTCTTTTCTATTGTTGCATTTGTAGATCCCGTGTATATACAACTAACAATCGTATCTACAGAAAAATGACAGGCAACTACAAAAAATAATTTTTTTGCTTCTTTTTGTGGGGAAAACGGAAAACAGCAACATTGCATGGATAATATGTATACATGTGCATTTACAATGATCATTCGCACCCTCGGAGAGAAACATTTTATTTTTTAGACCGGTAATATTGTCGTGAATTCAGTTTGTTGAATGGTTTTATCGTTCGGAAGGATCTCGGCCGTGGTTGAACAGGTTGAGCAGCCGGTACACCTCTAAGTCCTCTCCCGCCAGCGATACACTACTCTGAAAATAAAATTAAAAAATATTTTACGTAACAAAGTATACAAAATTATGAAAATATACGTGGAAATCGGTGAGCAAAGACCAAGAGATCTTTTTAATTTTTTTTAGATTTTGAAATTCATCACATTGTTTCCGCTCTCTTTTCCAGCAATTGCATAAAATTGGGGTTGCATTAAATTCCCCAAAAATTAATACTAATCGCAGCAGACCTCGACATTCTCTAGAAGACAGAGCAAATCGCCGAGACGCGCCGCGTAATCCCGTCGACCCTCGGCGGCATAGCAAACGTGTAGCTCCTTGAGAATCGCAGACCGATTCCGCGAAACGATTCCGAGTATTGCATCGTTCAGACTGCCGACTTCTATAACTTACTTATTTAATTTTTTTTGTAAAAATAACGTTACTTTAACTGATCGATAAAAAAGTGAAAAAAAATTTTCAATTTTTGTTCAATTTTGTTAATGTTCAATTTTGTTATATTTGTTCACATCATTCCACGAGTTGGTCAACCCTTCGGAAACGGGGTTTGACTGAGAGAGCGCGTAAAATCGATATGGACTCTTTCACTTTTACATACTCTCTAATCCTCACCCCCGTAATTATTTGAAAGCGAACCTTGGTTCCACAACGCTAGTCCGAGCAGGGCCACAAATTCCTTCTCGCTGGGGTTGATTCTTCCGAACTGACGCCGGACCATCGACGAGGAGCGAGTCATGTTCTTGCGTATTACTCTGGAAGTAATCTCGATCAAACGAGTTCTTAATGCTGGTTCGAATCAATACAATCAGCAATCTTGAAGTCTTACTAATACCTTAACAATATTCTACTAATGTTATAAATAAACAAAAACTCTTCCAAAATAATAAAACGTTCCGCGTCTAAACCAATGTTTGCCACGCAAGTTGCTCATTTCACGAACAAATCATTTACATTGCAGCAACAATGCGATTTTTATATTATTTTGTACCTCAATGCCTCCGATTTGTTGACCTGGTTGGGATGCTCATCCAGTAAACTCTCAAGTGTGGCATCGCTCACGTAGGTGGTGTAGGTTAGCAGACGACTGCAATGCGAGTTTTAGTTGTGTAGTTAGACATATTAAATTAGATTTACATCTAACTATATCTAATAAATCGATTTCGCACATGCTCCTGCGGGACCTTGACACTTACACACTATCATCGTTCGGAAAATAGTGGAGCGCCCGATACGTTCCCTCCAAGTGGAACATCCGCCGAGCAGCCGAAGAAACAAGAAATTTCTGAAGAAAAAAATGACTAGGAATGAACGCTAGGTTTTGATTGTATGCACTTTTTTATATCGGTAAATATACTGGTCGAGACGAGATAGCCCGATCTAAATGAACAGACCTCTCGTTTTGAAAATAGGCAAGATATCATTTCAATCGGAGAGCGCGGTGTCGTCTAAACCAGTGACACAAAAATATCCATTAGGGAAATGAGGTATAAACCGAACTTTGCTTTCTTCGTCCAGAGCGCGAAAATCGGCGAACGCGAACTTGGCGAATTCTGTGAGCGCAGCTCGACCAATTCGAAAGTCGGGAGTCCTTATAGAATAGCTGAACGGTGTGAAGACCTGATCAAAGAACGGACTTATGTAGGGTCACAAGTTTCGTTAAATGTAGCGGGAGCACAAATGGTCCTTTCGCTCAAAGGCGAAGATATCAGAACTTGTTTCTACACTTATTGATCGGAGAGGAGTTGGCTCCGCACTAGGGTTGACCGTTCGGTTTCCGTTTCGGTGAAACGGACTCTCGCGTACCCCCTGGCGTTTCTCTCCGTTTCACGGAAAACGGCCGTTTTGGAGATAACAGCCAATTTGATGAAATTTAAAAAAGGCAATCAGAAATGGGAACAGGATACCTATCCAATTTATCCCATTTCATTACGAGGCTTCTGGGTCTCACAGTGAATTTATTTCTACTCCCAAAACGGGCCGTTTTCCGTGAAACGGCGAGAGAGTGATAAGGGGCAGACTGTCAAAGGGTACGCGAGCGTCCGTTTCACGAAAACCGAACGTGCAACCCTACTCGACACATAACTAGGAATGCCAAATGAAGAGCTCTGGGAATTGGTTTATCGCCCATAAAACTTTTATACTCCGACCAATTCTTCAAATTAATGTTTTAATCTGTTCTGGGCTTCAATACGAAACTTTTGAAACCAAGTATGGGATGATTGTACATGAGGATAGTTTTTGAGAACTGGTTAACACGAAAACCACGAAAAATCGCAGGCTCTTCATGAAGAGTCGTTTATAAACCTTAAGAACGTAGCTCTTTTTCCAAGATTAACAGTGATAAATATTCCAAATAAGATTCTGGAATGATTGGAATCAACTCTTCACATGTTTTCATACCTCATTTGCATACTACAACTATTTTACGCGAGACAAAATTTGCAAATTTGCTCTTCATTTGGCATCCCTACACATAACGCAATTTAGTTTAAAAGAGAGGTTTGAGATAAACATTTGCAAGATTCAGATTAATAATAAAAACTAACGAGATCGTCTTTAATCTGCTCATTGCATTCACTGCGGCAATGCTCCGTCGTCGTCGGTTCAGCCGTCTTTCTCAGCAGACAATACAGGCAGGAAAGGGAATCGTTGTAGTGCATATGTAACTTTTGCACGCTCAGGACAAATCAGAAAACAATCAAAACACAAAGTGATTTTGTCCGCTGACAGGTTAGTGAAATGTTTCAAATGCTAGCGGGTTTGGCTAAACAGGTAAGCGAACATCCGGATCTTTTTCACCTTTTCAGAGGCTTTCTTACCAACCTGTACGCTTTTATTATTGTATCCAACTGAGGCGTATGACTTCCCGACGGTTCGACATCGTAGAAGCTGAAATATTTGTTGTGTTTTTCGGCCAAGGTGAGACTTTTCGAACCGCTCGTGATCGATAAACGAGGCTGGTTTCGAACGTGCCCGAATTGTGCGCGGTTTCTTCTCTTTTACGAGTCGTACTGGTTGGGTCTAAATTGGTGTTTGCGTAGGCAATTTCCAAGAAAATGACCACTTACCGGTTGAATGACACTTGATTCAGCGCCAGCCCGTTCCAGCACATTAGAGAACCGTGCAAAGCGACACTTGCGGCACGACGTTTTCGGGTCTGTATACGATTTTGATTTTTTTCCAGATTTTTGTAATGAAATTTATCTATGTGCAACATTGACGATATTTGATAATTATTACAGCTAGCATAAGCATAATCATGTTTTCAATAGTAACGTAAATTTATTTTTGGAGAATAGTTTTCGTTCCCAATTCTTGAAGTACCTTTAGTTATGCAATCATTACTGCCTCCCTTGCACCGAAGTCTCTTCCGCAGGGTAAGGGTTCGCCTGCGTTATCAAGAATTACTAGTTGAAATGGCAAGTCAAAAAGGATGGAAACATCTATTTGGAAAATTGCTAGGCTCTGGCAAGAATCACTTTCTTTAGTATTTTACTTTATTATTATTTGTTTACCGCATCTTTCATACATATGTATAATAATGAAAAAAATATGATCGAACAGAAAATAACTGATCATTGACATTGGAAAACCTTGTTTACTTCTCAGACTAGTTCCCAATGACAGATACGTGTGAACACATTTTGAGTGAGGAAAAAAGTGAAAGAAGAAGAGAAACAGATTGTATAGGCAGTGTGATATGCTCACGTTGCCGCGCGTACAAGTCGGAACTCCGGAGATTGTGTTTTTATTTGTGAAACAAATAACACAAATTCCCTTCTACGTTTTTCTTAAATACATTTGTTTTGTTAAGTTGCTGTAAATATTCAAAATAACATTTCATTGTGGACATGAATACATACTGGGTGATATTCTTCACGAGAAAAGACTGTCTTCCCGAACCGTTCAAGAGCCAATTCGAGCTGATTACAATCATTTCGGTTTGCAGCTACGATTGTTAAATTCCGAACCGATCTTACGATGTCGACCTTCCCAGTATTTAGAAAGAAACTACGGAAATTATCTTACTATTCGCTATGATTTCATTCCAATTATTGCAGGTGATAGCAGACGTTTCCGGAATCTTCGCAGCAGCCTTCGGAACTTTTGTGTTCGTCAAAGTACGAATTTCATTAGAGATAATTTGAGCAGAATGTTTTCAAAAAGTAGCGTTATTGTCGTTTGTTGTTTTCCATCTATTTCCAAAAAAAATATTAGAAAAAAAATTTTTCGAAACAAATTTAGGTTAAATACTTCCACTACAACTTACGCGCCATTTTTGTGATCACGTTTGTGGGCGTAATAATATTCGCCGTCTCACGATGGATTCTCATTCCATTCGAAATGGGACTCATTGACGGTAGGGCAATTTTGCATAAATTTGAAACCCGCCATACTCTAGGGATTGGATACCGCTTGTGTGTTCGGCGTACGCGCAGTTTATGTTCTCTTTTTCTAACCACCTTATTAGCCGTAATACAAATCCCTCGCGCAAAAGACCGTAAAATGAACACCGAACTTGAATCCTTCATCCAGAGAGCTCAACTATCTTAGATAACTGACAATATAGTGCTTGTGAATTGAAATGAATAGATTATTAACCCGCTTGAAGGAAAACAAGTCCCGAAATAAAGGTAAATTCTCTAGAGACATATTGGTCAGTACGTTCAGTGCAATTTTTGTCGACTATAATAATTTTTAGAATCTGTGAGTGGTATTGTTATGAATTTGGTTACCTTCCGATTCATCATATTTATTGCGCTCTTCCACTTCGAAATCCTCATCGCATCGGAACGGTGACATTTTCTTTTATTGTTGTTTATATCAAATATTTCTTTAGATATTTCGCACTCCGTTTCGCGTCGACTTACGAAGCGAATAAACGAAGGGAAATAACACTTGTGATGCATACACTTAATTACGCTATTTCCTCACTTATGGGATATCTGATCGTCAAAAGTATGCGATACATTGTGGTATTCTGTCAACATCTTTCCAACTTAAGAACTAATTCACGGTTTTGTGTATCTCATTCTCATCCTTATTGCCGGCAATATCTCCTACTTGGTATGAAAAACTCAATTTTGTTTCGAACTCTCTGATTAGTCTTTCTCATGTGAACTCAACGCGCATGTTATAGAGTTTGTGTACAGTATACCCAGTGAGCATAAGACACTGTAATATTATGTAAGAATATGTTTAATTGCTAAAAATATTTTGTCAGCTTTTTATCTTTCTCAACCGTGCCAATCACCGTCGACTGAACGAATTACTTGACCAATATAAGGGATATTCGGTCAGCTTTAGATGGCAGTTGGAACAGAACATTAAAGCTTCAGAGGTAAGATGGAAAAATTTAACTGCGAGATGATTTTAATGCATATATTAATCGAAAGTTTTATTTTTTCCATGACTTTTACGACGCATTTTATGAATATAACAAGATACAGTGACTAGGAGAAAACGACAGTTTTCTTTATGAGAGGTCTCACCAGAGATTGCAGGTGGCTCGGAACAATTTTCGAAAAATATTTTTGATTTCGGTCAAACTTTTATGCGAGAGGACCTAGGAGACAAGAATTCAAATATTCCTGGTCCCAGGTCTCAAAGCCGGCTTTTAGGAATTAGCCGGTTCTGTTGCCGGAATCGTCTTAACTTTCTTCATAGTTGAGCAACAAAGTCGTTTTAGAAAGTCAAAATTTGAATTCTTGTCTCCTAGGTACTCTCGCATAAAAGTTTGCCCGAAATCAAAAATATTTTTCGAAAATTGTTCCGAAAGGGCGATTTTTCCTACAATCTCTCGTGATACCTCTCTTACAAAATTATCAATTTAGTAGAGTTTGCAATTTCCGGTGATCAAACTTCGAGCAGATTTAACTCCTTTTTAACTCCAGGAACTATTCATAATGATGATAATCGTCCATTTTTGTTTTTGTTTCCTTCTTCCCTGCATTTTCTTGCCCGAATTATTTCTGGCTGAAAGCGAAAATCGTCATGAATACTACGAATTGGCCAAGTTCCTCTTCCAACTTCTCTTCTCCCTGTGGGTTCTACTATTTGCTGATTTCACTCGAAATTTCAGAGGAGTTTCAGAGAAATTTTAATATATTGGGTTAATGTTTGACACAAATTGTCTACCAGTTCAAAGCACTAATTCCCCCTTGTATTTGTCCCACTCGAAAGCATTGCTCAAAAATTCTGCCCCCAGACCATGTGTTCACGAATATGTATTATACATATTTTATGCTAGGTTAAGTCAACGGAAAGTCATTGTTTTCCCTGTGAACTATTTTTCGCACCTATCATAGTTTGTCTTGTGATGGTACGATATCTCAGGTTCTGCTTTCCTGCCATGATGGCAGCCACTTTAACGGCAGCGAAGCATCGAGATTTTGTGTTCGGCCGACAGCCTTCCGCCACCTCCCTACCCGATAAGTGAGTAGAGTGATAGCGATCAGAGAAATATGGCCTAACAATATGGCAAATAATCCTCTTACGAAATTGAGTGGATAATAACCTCGTACAAAATTTCAGAGTTTTAAAATAAGGCTTAAAAGTAAACACTGTGACTGTTTCGCCATAGCGCAATGTTCACGTATGCTCAGGTCAACAGGTCAAACTCGAATTCGCTCAAAAGTTGCTCCTAGGGGTAACTTTCGACGCTGAACACGCTGGTGCCATCGATTTCGCAATAGGGCGCGTCTGGGCGCCGGTATGGCGCCGCGCCCTTTCGGCGGAAAACGTGTTTATCGATTAAAACTCCGCTAAAACTCATCAAAATGGCGGAAAATATCGCGATCTAAATCAGAATTTGAAGCTCTATCAAATGACGGTAATGACATATCTTGATAATTTCTCGTTCTTGAGAAAAATCGATTTTTTGATGCAGCCAGCATCGCACGAGATCTCACATGAAGTTGAAAGACCATTTTCTCCTGATCATTTTGGTATATTGGATGTGGTGTTGTAGCCTGTGGAACATTGCTTTACATTGAATCTAAGATTTTCACGCGCGCGGAACGCGTGTATACGCGCGGCATCCGCGTGATCGATGTGGTAGTGGCCTAGAACTTCAATCCGAAGGTCATTGGTTCGATTCCCATCGGTTACCTAAGTTTTTTGCCGAATTTGTTTTCATCGAAATCATCTGTTGAGACCTTGTTGATCCTAACGCAAACAGCGTCATATACATCACCATTATGATAATCAGTATGAATTGCGTTATATAGGAAATTTGATAATCGAATGGTGACAGGGGTGCTAAGAGCATTTTTGAAAGTGATACAAGACAATTTTTTTTCAGAGCCATCCCTCCAATGAACACAAATGCTCATCACATCCGTCTGGAGAATGCATGGGATTTGAAATTTGATCAACGAAGAATCATTGAACACTAAGGATCACAAAGCCAATTCATCCCATTCTTTTCTGCGTTTGCCTTGATGCCAAGATACAATATCCATGTGTAATAATTCTCTCACACTAATGCTGCGCAAAATTTAGGGGTGGAAAGCGGAAGAAAACAATTGGGGTGCAAAAATCGGAGAGAGGAACTTTTAAATTTCAATTCCCTCAATAATCGATTTTTGCTTATACCTCTACTCTCGTTGAAGCTACATGCACAAAACTTCGGTTTTGGATTATTTTACACGTTTCGAACTTGCAAACAGCATTTTGTCTGGCTAGGATCACTGGGAGCCGAGATATAGGCAAAAATCGATAATTGCGGGAATTCAAATTTTTTCTTTCCCCTTTTTTCCACCCCAAGCCTTGGGGAAACTTCCCCGATGATTTTTGCGCAGCATCACTCTCGCGAAAATGGTTGATTGGACTTCGACAACTGTTGAACTTGAAGAAAACTTGTCAATTTGTGAAATTTGTTAAAATTTAAAAAAAACAATTATTACTTGTAAAATACGGAGCAGGCGCGGCACGCCTCGACGCCCAGACGGCAGTGCTTGATCGGAGCCGCGCAAACGAGGCAGTTCACTGACTAATGGTGGTTTGTTTTTCACAAGAATATCTCGAAAATATAATAAGCAAATTGCATCTTTTAGTAGATTCTTGAGTAGATTCAGAAGAAAAAGGACCGCTTACCCGTTGTTCCTCAATCATATCCTGCCAGCTGCTAACAGCAACCTATCTGGAATAACACAATCCCTTTATAAAGCAGCAAGAGCGAGATAATAGGAGCCAAACGAGAGGAAACTATAGCAATTCAAGTGGTCACGGGGCAAAAGAGCAGGTTGAAATGGAGATTGTGCGCGAGCACTAAGGGATTGGAGCCGCGTAAGCGCTCCCTCACTCCTTCATCTCTCTCTCTGTCTCTCTCTCTCTCTCTCTCTCTTTCTCCATCCGTCTCGTCTATGCTCTCCATCGTGGCAATCAAGAGCACACAGATGATGATGACTCATTTGTCAATTATGCTTATTTACGAAAAGTTCTTGAAACAAGTTACATGGTCTCTTGGGCGATGATGATATTATAAATTTAGAAGAATGTTAATGTCCCACGTAGGCATGAATATGACGAACAAGCGAAAAGCGCAGCACTATAGTGTGACTCACTTACTATCTTTCGCTGGAAACATCGCACAAACATTTCTCTCTTCTACACGCCGCTCTCTCTCCGCTCTCTCTCTCTCTCTCTCCGCTCTCTCTCTCTCACTCATGTTTCCTTGGTCACTGGATGGAACTACGTGCAAGCATGAACTGAGTTTAATTGAATAGGGCACCGCAATCTAAGTCTTTGACGGGTTTGAAAAATTTCACGGAAACCTTCATATCGTTTGAAGCGGGAAGGAAAATTGAAGAGAGAGAGGGAATATGACTACAGTTGATAAGAGAGATTCTTCCATTTATCAATGAGTACCCTCAGTGGAGTGTGGATCATTCCCTTGCTTACCTTCTTATGCGGCATTTCTTCAATATTTATCCCGTGAGTGGTTGTTAATATGCCCCAAATGAGTGTTTGCACTGGGATTTTCAAAGTCGTTCGATTCCCAGCGAACCTGATTAGCCTCTTGATAAATGGCCTCTAAACTGAACTATACTAAACCAAACTCAGTTATGTTATTGGAGTCTCCAATGGTCACGTTCCTTCTGTCATTCCATTCATCAGGTAATTATTCTTCACAGAGCGCATATTTGCTCGGCAAACGGTTCACCAAATTTTCCTTACTTGGAGAACTGATCAACCTCCTCATTTGGCGCTCTCGCTAGGTTGTTCACCGAAACCAGAGAATGTGTAGTAGAGTGCGCGAAGTAAGACCAGCGTCTCTTCATTTTGCATTTTCTCTCATCCACCGACCGGTCGGGAGAGTGTGCGCAATGAAGAGACCATGGTCTCACATTTCGCACTCTAGTGTGTAGAAAGAGAGGAGTTCGAGATCGTTCTCCTGGCAAATTTGATCTCAGTTCAATCAGTCCCATTCATAATTTCGTTCAGTGACTGTGGTGCGCTCGCGCCCGAGAATTGCATCTTCACGCAGTTGCTGAACATGACAGCGTTGCTCCGTGAGAGAATGTTTTCCTTATCTGATCCCTTGATCGAATTTTGCCTGCAGTCATAATCTCAATCTACTTGAGACATCGGCAGATCGTCGAATATTACGGGAATCGACTGAGGAAAGTTTAGTTTTAGTTGGTACAATTTGAATTGCTTCTCAGTATAAGATGATTCGAGCTTGGAGGATTCTTGCTAAAGCTCTAATCCAAGTGTTTCAGAAGACCTGATTTGTGGTGGCGGAAAATCTCGTTTGGTCTGCTCATCATTGGCTTCATCGCTGCTTTCTTCATTACAGCTACTGCTGCTTTCCCGGTACGCCACCTTACCACACTTTTCCTCAGTATGAGAGTAGTGTTCTTAGATCGAATAATCCTAGCAAAGGGTTATAGGCGAATAACATTTGTCATTTGGTAATAGGACTATTCGATCTAACAACATGGATAAGGACACGAAGTGAACATGTTCATTTGCCTACATGTGAAATGTGTTTCATTGCTTTCTCTTACAGACAAGCGAACTTTTCACTTGGTCTCCTGATCTTAGCGATTTTTCTGAGAGTAGGGATGCCGGTTTGGTGTTGTGCGTACTCGCTTGCAATCTTTTTTTCTCTGACTCTCTGCCCCTTATGAGCCGTATTACCGATCTTTCGCACGAAATGCCGTAATACCGAACCGGCAGCTCTAGAACTTACTGTATGTTCAGAAATCGATTGATCTCATTTCAGATAACCGAAAATGTAAAAGTTCACATTGTATGTGCTATGGCTTCGTTTCTCCTGGTAACAGTGTACATCTGGGGCCAAGTAATACTATCGTTCAGTGTCTCTCCAAGGTATGTCCTCTCTTACGATATCTTCTACCTTTGCGCAAATATTACTTGTGGAATGTTCAAATTTCAATTCCCACAATTGATGTTCTCGGCTCCCAGAGCAGAGGACTGAAATACTAACTAGTTACACACACACACACGGAAATCACTTTTCTGACGATAAGAGATATCCAATTGCTTAACTTGGAGTTTCCACAAGATAAAATGCACAGCACTAATCTACTCTCATTTCCGAATGTCTGGTCCTTTCCTCAACTGGATTCGTCTTTTGCTCGCCCTCATCGGCACCGGCACTCTAGTACTGTGTAAGACTTTGATGAGACTTTTCGGAGAAGCAAATCCAGAAAAGAGCACAACGTAGTAGGGGAGTGTTTCTCCCAATGTGCTTCTCCGAATTTGTTTTTCCGAAGTGTGTTAGTGCCTGAAAGACTATTTCATAATACTACAACTTCATCTATTCCTATGCAGATATAGTAGCGTGTTACACCAACACATTTCTCCCCGACGGTTATAGCATTCCTCCACTACCGATACCGTACACACCAGAGTTTATAGGAGCTGACAGTCCGGTAGGTGACATAAACAGAGCGTAAATTTTCAACGTTGTAAACAAGCGGGGGCGGGGATCCATTTTCGCTACTCTACGACATGCGAGTAACTACTGAAACGAAACTTCTTATGTGAGAACGTTCGCTGTTTCAGTACTGGCTGCGTCACACTGTCGCAGCAGGCGCTGAATGGGCAATGGTTATCTCCAATTTCGTTTTCGTTCTCACAATGTCATTCGATCTGCGCCACACTTACGTCCGTCCACCAAAAGTCTTTTTCAAAAAGACTCATCTCCGAAGACCGAGTAAGTTTCCTTTTATAACTATTTTAGTTTACATTAAAATAATTTAAAGTTTCCCATTTAATGCTGAATTTGCAGGGAGTGCTTATGAACACGCACTCAACGATGATACTCACATCGATTAACTCACTTTAATGTTCCTGCATCCAAAACCAATACGAGTCGTAATTTATTTGATGTCGCCGTGTCACTTGGAGACTTCTTGAATAAAAGACAATTTTACACTTTGAATGAATGCTATGAAAAATTAAATTGGCATTGCTCAAAATATCCACAGACCGAGTTATGACAGGTCCATGGGGGGATAAATATTAATGAACTTCGATTTGTAGCACAATTTTCTTGTAATACATGGGTAATATACGAATACGATCTATCCGTAATGGCATAGCGTTGAAAACACAATCGACTTGCCTTCTATTGAGTGAGGATGAACAGTTACTTCATTCCACGCGAGCTCCAGTGGTTTCTTGTAAACTTCGTACGCTCTCTCTTCGTTCTGTCGACAATCTTGAGTGGATTCACTTTCTTCTTCTTGATCAAAGTTGCCGACTCATCGCGATCTGGCATAACGAAATATCTAGTTTGCCTACAAGTAACTTAAATTAACTAACATTCAGAGATTAAAAATATGAAAACTCAGTGTCTCGCCTACATGCACGATACTCATCTCGAGTTGCTCTTTGAAGGTTTCCCGCTATTTCCCATGTTAGCCGAATATTGCTACGGAATTCTATGCTACTGGGGTGTGCCCATATTGTTCAACCTGGTAGGCTGGTTTATCCATTCCAGTCACCATTACTATATAGAAGGTACTACAATTCTCATCATGGTGATGTACTAATGATTTTACCTTTTGCATTTCCAGAAGACGAAAGAAATTACAGGGAATTATGTTTCTCATTATGGGCAACATGGGCTTCGCCATCATTATGTGCTTCGTCTATCGTCATCAATCAATTGTTCTACGCACTAGTCCGTACAAGTTGAACATAGTAAGTTGTTCACACTCACCTCGAAATAAGTCTACGAAACCATAAGTCAATACTGGAGAGCTGCTGCTTTCAAAGTCTAAACGCTTCGACCCCCGCGCTTATTAGAATTTGATGTCGTCGCTGGCCAATAGAGTGCGAAATGTAAGACTACCGTCTTTTCATGCACACCGATCGGCGGATGAGAGAGTTGCGAAACGAAGAGACCGTGGTCTCACATCCCTCTATCTACTGCCCAGCTTATACTTATGGATTCGTAGACATATTTTCCCGCTAGCAAGGTGCTGTTACTGACAATAAATATCAGATGATCACTTCCTTTATTCATATTGTCATGGTCGTTCTGTTTTCACTTCCCGGCGCATTGCTCATGTCTGCACCAATAGATGAAGCGATGTCGGATCACCTGATTGAAATTGTAATTGCACTCTTATTCTTATTAATAGTCTCATCCGCATTTTAGAATAACGTGACGTGGATTCGTGAACGTGGCGCTGTCATGTATTACATGTTCGAGCGATTTTGGCAACTGGATGCAGCCATTTATTTGACTATCACGGTACGTTTAAACCATACCTTACCAACAAACAATATTCTTCTTCTCAGGGTACGGGCCTTGCACCTTTATTGGTCGTTTCACTGATATTCCACATAATATACATGTTGAATCGTGAGGCGAATTTAACTGTATTATAGAACTTTCGTTATTTGTTTTCTGTAGACGCTGAACAGTGTGGCGTCGCGTAAACGGACTAAGAAATCGTTTGCAATTTTGACGATACAAGTGAGTTGATTTTTTTTAGTAATGGATAGAGCACATTTGTTCGCAGCTTTCCTGTTCATGCTGCTTCTTTGCTTTTCCAACGATTCTAATAATGTTGGGGCTCCTTTCACCGGAGATCGTACCAGTCGGTAAATACTCAAATATGAAGCGGTTTACGTGACAATATGACTGATCATTTTGGTGTATAGCATGAGGTAGTTGACCCCGTGGAAAGTTGTTTTATTAGCATTAACTAGCGGGGTTGTATTGAGGTTAAATGCACTACGCTCTATGCGTACACTACGCTCTATGCGTACACTACGCTCTATGCATAGTTCTGGGTGCGGGTTCGGTCCAGGGGGAGCTCGATAGGTGGCTCCAGGAACGGTCCAGGGGATGCCCTGTAGCCGGCTCCAGGTTCGGTCCAGGGGGAGCTCGGAAGCCGGCTTCAGGCTACATTAAAGCTCGCAGTATGCTAGGGAATGTTAATTGCTACAAAGAGTACTGGCTTATTCCGTTGTGAAAGGCTCGTGAGGCTGAGAGCGATCGAAAAAAGTTGCCACGGAGCCACGAAGTGGCGTAGTGGCAACTTTTTTTGATCGTTCTCAGCCTTACGAGCCTTTCTCAACGGAAACGCAGGATACAGTGCGTTCAGAACTTTTAGAACACTTTCAGAGATGTTTCCCGTGATTCCCTACGCCCTCTGAATCTTTTTGGAACTTTTCAAAATTTTCGATTTTTCACGTTAAAACATGTTAGAACACGTTCAGACACGTTTCGAACATCGCAAAACACTTTTCCTGCGAACCCCTACGCTCTCTGAATCATTTGGGAACTTTTTGAAATTTTCGATTTTTCACGTTAAAACGCGTTAGAACACGTTCAGACACGTTTCCGACATCGCAAAGCACTTTTGTAGTGATCCCCTACGCTTTCTGAATCATTTTGGAACTTTTCAAAATTTTCGATTTTTCACGTTAAAACGCGTTAGAACATGTTCAGACACGTTTCCGACATCGCAAAACACTTTTGTAGTGATCCCCTACGCTTTCTGAATCATTTAGGAACTTTTCGAAATTTTCGATTTTTCACGTTTAAACGAGTCTGTCAGTCGTCGCGAGCGGTCCCTCTCCATTTCTCTCTGATGGAGAGGGGGAGTTTCCCTCAATTTCCCTCGCCTATGCCATCGACTACGCAACAAGATCGGAATCCCCATCCAAGCCGGACTGGTCACCGTGTGATGGGTATGACTACGTAAGATGGTTGGTCTCTCAGTTTCTAGACTCGATGAATCTCCTTCTGAGATTGATGATTTGAGTTTGGTTGACGCAGATTCAAGAAAGCAGACACCATCTTTCTTTTTTCTAACGCAAAGGTCTGTGATATGGAAAGAAGACCGATCTCGACGCTCAATACTGGACAAAATGAATCATTCTAAAGAAGACCATCGACCACGTCTGAAACCTATATGAAACCCCCATCTTTATCAGCGCCCCTAAAGCGACACTGATAAATATTTCGACACTGATAAATTTTTAAATTTCATTTTTAAATTTTTTTTTAAATTTATTTGTATTTGTATTTGTAAAACGTGTTAGAACACGTTCTGACACGTTTCTGACATCGAAAAACACTTTTCCTGTGATCCCCGACACTCACCGGTGCGTTTGGAGAAGGTTCGAAAATTTCGATTTTTAATGTTAAAACTCGGCAAAACAGGTGAAAACGTGTTTCACGGTACTCAAAAACGGGTTAGGACGGTTTCTGGCACTTGCGAAAAATGCGGCAAAAGGTTTGCCCGCGGCGGGGGTCGAACCTGGGGGCCTCGGATTCAAAGTTTGGCTCGTAACCCACTTGGCTATGGATTTGGTTAATTATATTTTGTAAAATTTGAAAGGTATTCTGGTCGGTTATCATATGCAAAAGGATCTGAGAAGATTGATTGAGTTTGAAGCGATTTATAGCGAAAACATGAAAATTTCCGACACGCGGTTAAAACTCAGCAAAACAGGTGAAAACGTGTTTCACGGTACTTAGAAACGTGCCAGGAGCACTTGCGGCACTTGCGAAAAATGCGGCAAAAGGTTTGCCCGCGGCGGGGGTCGAACCTGCGTCGGTCGGATTTGAATGTCGCGCCCTTTAACCACTTGGCCATGGATTTGGTGATTTAAATTTTGTAAAATTTTAGAGCAATTCTGGTCAGTTATCATATGCAAAAGGTTCTGAGAAGATAGAACGAATTTGAAGCGAAATATAAGGAAAATGAGAAAAAAGTGTGACCCAGAAAAAAGTGAAGGACGGAAGGAAAAAAACGGACAAACAGACAGACAGACAGACAGACGTTAGCATTTTCTAATATATAGTAATAAGAATTTCTCGCGCGCGGAACGCGTGTACACACGCGGTATCCGCACGGTCGATGCGGTGGTGATATAGAACTTCAGTCCGGTGGTCATTGGTTCAATTCCTATCGGTTGCCAATGTTTTTTGCCGATTTTTTCATCGAAAAAATCACTTTTTTGAGAATTCTGAAAATACGCCAATATTGGCAGGATGTGAAATTTCGATGAAAAAATCGGCAAAAAACATTGTCAACCGATAGGAATCGAACCTTCGGATTGAATTTCTCGACCACTACCGCATCGACCCTGCGGATGCCGCGTGTCTACTCGCGTTGAAATTCATGTTAATGCTTATAAAACAACTTTCCACGGGGTCAACTACATCATGCTGTACACTAAAACGATCAGAAAGATGTACTCTATAAACTCGCGCCCGGGTCGTCCGCGATAGGGCTTGAGTCAAAAATCGACTTTTTCTCTGAAACGAGAAATCTTCATGATGTTGCATTAGTGCCATTTGATGGAGCGCGAAATTCCGATCTAAACTTTTCTATTTTCACGCTATTTTGACAAGAATCTGAGATGTAATTATCGAAAAACGCGTTTTCCGCACAAAGTGCACGGCGCCATACCGGCGCTCAACGGCGTCCTATTTCAAAATCGATAGCGCCAGTGTGTTCAGCATCGAAAGTTACCCCCAAGGAGCATGTTTTCAGCGAATTCAATTTTTGACCTGTTCCTGACCCTTTTCGATCCTAACACAAACGGCGCCATATGAGAAATATGAGGGCTAGTAAAGGTAGAGATAAATGGCCTATCCCAACTTGTATACTCACACTTCTCACATTTAGAAGTGTGTCTGCCGTGTTACTACGTGCTTCATCTACATGGCAGCGTGCACAGCACGTTGATACTCACTCTGACGCCCGCGCATCGACGAGCGGTCGTCCGATGGATGAAAGCCCGCAAGGTTGAACACGGTGCTAGGTCAGATGAGAGCCTACTGGATGAGAACTAAAAACTGATATCAAAAGCTATATTTTAATCAAAAACTTATTTGAAGATGGCAAATTTAATAAAAAAAACAATTGGTTCTCATCCAGGAGGTTCACATACGACGGTTCTCATCCGACCTATTGCCGTTGAACAGATAGCATTTCGAGAGCGACCAAGCGCCAGACGGGTACACAACAAATCCCTCCTCTCCCAATCCCAATTCAAGCTTGGAAATTACCGAGAAATCTTCTTCCTGAAACACCATGTTCCTGGTACCCTGTGTTAAATCTCACAGGGAATAGACTACCGAGAAACGACATTTAAAAATGTTTATGTGGTAAAATCCCCTGCCCCTGATCGAAGTGATTAAACTTCGCAAGGCGTCTCTTGGCATCTAAGCATTTTTTATTAGTTAAATTATTTTCCAAATAGTCAGCGAAAGCAATTGTACATTTCAAAAAAATGTTGTCTTCAGAAAGAATCAATACTAGGGATGGCGAATGAAGAGCAATTTTGCAAATTTTGTCTCGCGCAAAATCGCAGTAGTATGCAAATGAGATATGAAAACATGTTGATTCCAATCATTCGAGAATCTTATTCTGACGATTTATCATTGTCGGCCTTGGGAAAATAGCTACGTTCTTCAGGTTTATAAACGACTCTTCATGAAGAGCCTGCGATTTTTCGTGGTTTTTGTGTTTACCAGTTCTTAAAAACTAACCTCATGCACAACCATCCCATACTTAATTTCAAAAGTTTCGTATTGATGCCTAGAACAGATTAAAACACTAAATTGGAGAATAACTCGGAGTATATCAGTTTTGTGGATGATAAACCAATTTCAAGAGCTCTTCATTCGCCATTCCTAATCAATACACTATATTTTTCAGACTGTTTCAATCGGTACAAACAAGGCTACCGACCCTCCATTCAATGAAAATGCAGAGCAGAATGCACTGAAATGATTTTCCGCTCAGTATGATAAATAAATATTTTTAACGAACCGGAATTTTAACTGGAATGTTTTGGCTGTTTCTTAATGGCTCAACGTCTTCGACTTATCACAAAGAACGTCTTTTGCAGATTCAGGGGAAATTAAGATCCGTTTTATGATCCCTATTTCATCAGAAACTATTTCGCAGCTGAACAAAATAGAAAAAAATTCCGATCATCCTATCGGCGTCCAGTATCAAACTATTTATCATACATACAGTGTAATTGTATTTACAATTAGATTAAATCATTCTACATGTGGGCTCTCGAAGAGTGGGATGATTTCAGGAAATTGTCAATATGCTGGTTGACCAACTGGGGCGCGTCTTGCTGCACCCAATGCGACGCGCCGGGAATGAAATGGAGCGTCGCGTCCTCGCACCACTGCAAACACTGATATTAAGCTGGAATTATAGACGGTGTCCTATTATTGAGGGATCAAAATTTACGCCACATATCCAGCGATATTCTGTGTATATATTCGACGCATGTTGATGCATGAAAGAACATGTACACTAGTGTAGTGACTGTAAATGAAAGTCACTAGAAGTAGAAAACGAGTAGGTGTGATTTTTTAATTTTTTTTTTCAGACTGTGAAGTTCAGCTTTACCTGTTCAGAAAGGGTGGCGCCTTCCTTGATGAGAGCCAGATCCTCCTCTCCCCACACTATGAGTGTCTTGACCGTGCATTTTTCATGGATCTTTCGATTGTCGGGGTACTGATAGAGGCAACGGTAGTAGTTGATTGCGCTTCTCAGACAATCTACAACAAAAAAATCTTTCAGGAACATTGGGACAGACTCACAGGAAGAGTTACCGGTTCGGTATTATGCGTACCCTCTGGCAGTCTCTTTTTCTCTAACAATAACTCTCTCGTATATTGCCTTATTACTGATCTCTCGCTCAAAGTCCGAAAAACGACTATCGAACTTGCGTCCCGAGTTATTATAAATATACAAACCTTCGTCGAAAATAATAAAACGTTCCGCTCCTAAACATCAGATACGGCTATGCAAGATCATGCCAAAGCAAGAGACACGCCGAGGAATTGAAAGAGAGTACAGCACCATTAATCCATTTCATGAAAAAAAATAAAAATAGTAATACCGGGCTTGCTGAAAGTGCACTTCCACGCCTCCATATCCTCCGCAGTGAAGTTCTCCTTGTTTCTTAGTCCGAAACCCTTGCCCCAAAACATCTTTTCGAGCATCTAAATGCAAAGATACAAGTGTGTTCACCAACGTTGGAATGAAAGAGTCACTCCCTCCCCCCGATATTCCTTCCTATCTCTTGTCAAATTTCAAATTATGCTACGCCTCGGGCATTAATATATAAATAATTTCTAAAATTTCAATTAATTATTTCTCAATTATCAGTTGCTTTCAATTAATCGCTCTACCAATTAACCGATTAAGATCAGCAGAAACGCACATCGAAATCGTCAGCAATGACGGTCGCCTCGGGAATTCCTGCCGTCTGGAAGAATAGCATGTACCTGCAGAGGCCGTTTTCTCTCGCTAACTCGACGACAAGAGAGTACTTGAATGCGTTGTGAACTAATATGATAGAACACACAAAAAACAACAGAACAGATTATTAAAATACCTTCGTTGCTAAAGCCATTCATTCTTCTCACTCACCAACTGTGCGATCGCTGGTCCGAGCTTGTCTTGAGAAGGTGACTGAACGCTGCTGGATGGGGGCAGTTGCACATGACGAGTCGGTCGACACTCTGGGGGTAGTTCAGTGCGTGCCTCCACGCGACTGCTCCTCCCCAGTCGTGCGCCATCACCACCGCCTTCTCGTAGCCTGAACGGTGAGGCCGTATGATCATTCTTTTTTTTTTAAATTACTGAGCAGTGGATAGAGCTTAATCTGAAAGAAGTTGAGTCTTCTATGCTCCTCTTAAGCAGGTGCTAGCATTGAAGGTATACAAGCAGACGCAGGCTTAAATATTTTAAAACTAGTCGAAATGTTGTTCCTCGTCGGATATGTAAGATGGGATGTTTTACTCACCGAGTCCATGAATGAGGTCGTCGATATCCTTCGCCAGCAGCATGACGTTGTAGTCCTGCACGTTGCTCGGCTTTGAAGAGTCGCCGTATCCTCGCTGATCCACGGCCACCACCCTCCACAATAGAGTGCGAAATGTGAGACCACGCTCTCTTCATTTCGCACACTCTCTCGTATTTCGACCGGTCTAGAGACTGTGCGCAATGAAGAGACCATGGTCTCACATTTCGCACTCTACTGCACAAGACAAATATAGAAAACGGTTGTCCATGTGCACAGTTCTCTGAGATCCTCCAGTGTGCGGATCAGAGTGCGGAAGAGGCGATTAACCACTTACTGAGAGATGAAACCAGAGAGAAAAGTTCTCCACGAACACGCGTTCAGTGCAAAATGCGCGGAGTCATCTATCTGCCCATCCATTGATACCTTACCTGTATCTATGTTTGAAGTGCTCAATCTGGAATCGCCATGAGTACCAGAATTCGGGATAGCCATGAACCATAACCATCAACGGCAGTGAAGGATCGCCTGTCAAAAATCAACGTAAAATATATGAATCAACGTAAATTGTTATGGCACTCTATCTCAAACTGTGACTGGTCGTGTACCTCGTGTACCCGGGTACAAGAGCGGGCACAGGATGTATGCTTCCCGATACAAGATGAAAAGACCACATGAACGGCACTTTTTTTTAAAGTCATAGTCGGTTCATAGTTGTGATAAAATGAAACATGTTGAATGGACACCTCACCTTCCTCTACGTAGTGCATGTTTATTCCAGATGGAAGGAGAATGAACTTGTGGTTGTAGTTATCCAGCAGTTTCCTATACATTTTTTTTTGCAAGTGACTAATGGAAAAAGGCTCCGCTGAATCTAACTAATGGAGTGATGCAATTATTTTCATGAAACAAAAATCGATCGCTCTCGCAGCCAAAAAGTCAAGAAAAATGAGTAGTGATTATGGAGAAAAGCATCTAATTGTGTCGCACGCATTTTGCGATCTTGTTTGCGAAAAAAATGAAGAATTTGCGTAGAAATGTAGCACGGTGCATCGTTTGCAAAGTCTGACCTCGGCATTTGCCTCTCCTTGATTGCCAGTGCATTCCCGCCGGTACGAATCCATCTCCACGACAGGTATAGCGCTGCCACGGAGGAGTAGTAGTATTGCAGCGTCTTCGTGTAAAGGTTGGAAACGAGGGACGTGAGGAAACGCGGCATCCCGCGCGTCAATAACAGGGGTCAAATGTTCTTCACTCTCCCCCTCTCTCCACCTCTCCTCTCCTTCTATCTCTCTCTATCTCTCTTTATCTTTCTCTCTTTCGCGTGTTTACCTCCCCCCTCTCTGTCGACTAAAGGGTGCTCATGGCTACAAAGTACAGAGTAGCCACACTCGTGCCTTTCCTCAACTTTTGCACCGTTCTTATCTTGCGGTTTTATCTTATCCCCCTCTCCCTGTTTCTTTCGCCTTGGCCCGTCCTTCCAATTATTGTGTGTTGGCCGGGCTAGTTGTCAGTGCTGATCGGACCAGTAGTAGACTTTGAAAAGTAACGGTTCAACTAGTTTCTTAATATGGAAAGCGATCAATTTCTCGAGAAAGAGTGCGAGAAATGAGGAGTGTCTTGGGAAAAGCAACTAGTTGCATCGTTACTTTTCAAAGTCTAACCAGTAGCATGTACAGTATCGATCAAAAGTATTCGCCCAAAATTTCGAAGTGGTGTAACTTCCGAACCAGAATAGCAATCGCCTGAATTGTCGAGTGGAAGGTACTCACAGCCTAGGGCCTCATTTCCGATTATTTCAACTTAGGCCGATTTTCACTTATTACGTAGTGATGACGTAACCGTGCGATGGTATTGTCTTGAGTGTCCCACCACTTCTACTTTCACCAAAATAAGCGCGATGCCTGAGAAATTTTCATCCGAGCAAATAATCGCCTTCGGCATACCATCGCAAGGTTACGTCATCACTACGTAATAAGTGGAAATCGGCCTAAGTTGAAATAATCGGAAATGAGGCCCTAGGCTGTAAGTACCTTCCACTCAAAAATTCAAGCCGATTGCTATTCTGGTTTGGAAGTTACACCACTTCGAAGTTTTGGGCGAATACTTTTGATCGATACTGTATCGGCCGGCCATCGGGCGACCGACAGCTGGCCAATACATGCTACTGGCGATTCTAGAGAATGTAGCGAAGGAAAGAAGTAGCTTTTGCCAAAACCCAATGAAGCACTAGATGAGCCGTGCTTCATTGGTCGCTAAAGAAGCACTAGACTTTATTTTTGAGGAATGGAGAAGCAATTTTCCGGATATTTAAGAAAATCAGGATTTCTTAGATGCAAATGCAATTTTAATGGAGTACGATCTTTCAGCGTAACCTATAATTTATTACAGTGCATATTTATTTTTATAATTTCCCGATGGTCGCAATTCTTCATGCCTTTTCATTCGCCAGTTCAGCACTTCCACACGAGTCTCGCAGAGCTGGTAGGGTCCGTAGAGTTGCCCGGAACCTGCACGTTAGGGATGTCGTTTCAATGTTATACTGTCTCGCACTCTCTTTTCTCTCTGTCTATCATCAGCCGTATTACCGGTATCTCGCTTGCAATGCCTGAATACGAATACCAAACTGGCATCGCTACTTCTTTCAATGAATATTTGAAGCTCACGTCATACTGGAACAGCGTGCACTTGCCCCTCGCATCAGGTTCGTATGCGTAGCCGGCACAGTCTCTGCAGACAATTATTTGTGCATTGAATTATCGCTGACTCCTTAGTTATTTCCGCTCATAAAATAAATCGAAAGCACCTCAATCCGTAGTTCTTGGCGCACAGCTCGCGGCAGTAGTCCTCTAGCTGGAAATGGCCACCGAACTTGCCTGGAGTGTCGGATATCAATGGATTCGCGAATATTTAAAAAAAACATCACTCATAACAATTTCAACGACCCACTAGATAAGGTCGACGAATGCAAAATATGCATTAACAAATATGTATACGGTAGCGGCCAAAAGTATATGAAATGTAGTATCTAGCAATTTCTTACAACTAATGCGCGTCTCGATTCAGACCTTGTTCGAATGAAGCCATCTCTGCATGCTCGTCGAGCAGTATGAAACCCTCGGTGCAGTTGGCACCTCAAATTTTTCACAATTATTGATCCCCCTAAGTTTTCTTGCAATATAATTCTTACAGCTCATCATTTTTCTTCGCATCTCAAAAGGTTAGCATCTCAACTCAATTGTGTCTTCAATATATAATAATGTAGACAGATGATTTGGCACAATTTTAAAAAAATTAGATTATCGAACGCGCTCGCCTGTAGTTGCATTTTCGTTCTCTTATTGTCTGATTTAGCAATAATACTCACTGCTTGGAAGCACGACAGTTGTAGTGGTTGTGGGTGCAGCAGTAGTTGTAGTAGCCTTGCTGCACAATGCATGCAGCGTCTCGTCACCGGCCACAGTCTCGGGGATACTGCAAGGCAATATGCCTTGAACATTCAACAAATGTCTAGTTATCTCTCAATTCATCTATTATTTGTTTCATGGAAACGACGCTCACCGGGTCGGCAAGATGTAATTAATGATGAGACATCGGCCGTCTGACGTGCGGTAGGTGAAGCCGATGCACGGCAAAAGACCCGGCTGCTCTTCCTGCAATGGAAAAAGATCAGGAGGGAGAGAGAGAGAGAGAGCGTTTCCGGCGTACATATTAGCTCCGCACTAACAATTCGCACGCTTTTATGTGAAATGTGTGAGTACTGTTTCCTAGCTACGTGTAATGTCGAAATTCAGATACCGGGTTGGATCATGCAATTCGGGCTTTGATTTGGAGCGTACGTACGATTGAATTGTAGCAAACTTTCAAAACCCGTACCCCTTTGCACATCTCTCCGCAGCTCCAAACATTGCGGAAGTAGCCAGTGAACCTGCCCGCGTCCTCCGAGTAGTTAAAAGGGCCCGCTTGCGCACGGAAGCCGCCCTCACACTCTCCTGAGCAATTACTTTAAGCGATTCTAATGCGATTTATACGGGCAGGAAGAGCAACAGCTGATGTGTCGCCTCTATCCGCGCTCCAATCTTCTTTGTTCATCCATTGATGGTATACAAACGAATCATCCAATACCTTCCGTGTCTACGGCAGACGATCCAGCATCTTCTTCAGAAAAAGTAACTGAAAACATAGAGTTGCTTCCTTGAATTCGCATGAAGGAAACTTATGCCATATAGGCGATCAAGGAAATGTCAAAGAAGAATCGAACCTCGCAGTGTCAAGAAAAGAAGTAGATATGTCCATTGAACGCTCATGCTGCTGACAACACGATGGCCCTGAGATCCCTGAATGTTGTGCCGTTATCCAATCTAGTAATATTTTTTATAATAAAATATTTGAAATATATAAATCTATATACAAAGTTTTTAAAAGCGTTAGCGAAAGGATACTTCCGCGATTGTCAACGATGTATCCGATCATAGGTTTATACGTATTTATAGTGGTATAGTTTTGCGTGATCATGTATCTACTCTCATCGTTTCAAGCCTATAATCACATTAATCTTCGGTGTTCTATGCAGCGCGGCGTAATCCTTATTATCTGATGGAACGAACACTTTTTATGAAAACCCTCACGTTTTCATGATGAATCTCTACAATGGCGAGTTTGCAATTATTTGCTTCGCATATCTAGCGGGTATACGGGTTCACTGGGAAAATATTTGAGTGTTCAGACGACTTTCAATGGATAGTCTTCAATAGTTGACTCCATAGAGCAAGTAATTTTAAGTGACTTTCGGAATGAGGGTTGGTATGTTATCGGCGGATGAGTGGAAATGCAGGTACATCTCAATAATCAACTTATCATCTGCGAAGTGTGCACCCGTGAGAATCCCGAGTGAATCCGACCTTTTATTTTGTGATTCAGATATAGTCGTCAAAACTTGCCGGGTCGTCTCATTGACAGTATCAACCAGTATAATAGCCTTTATTCTTACTCGCCAGATTACTTTCACGCGATGACGGTTTTTTTGCAATCACAGATCTACAAATGTCACTTTATTGATCGACTTGTCGAATGAATCATGTAATGTACAATACACAAGATATTTTATAAATATGGTTGAATAAATAACGTTAGACGGAAGACACTTTTTCTCTTCTCATCTGTCTCCTCTCCAACTTGCACTCGAATGATGCTGGTTTCGATACGCCCTTGATTGATCGTTCCATCGACGGAAGTTGTCGTCCATCTACTGGTAGGAGCTAAAAAAATTCGTCGACAAAATCATCTTTGTATTTTTCGTAATATGTGTTTCTCCTGATTACGTAATCTATAGACCTCCTAGAGACCGTGTTGCGAAAACGTTGGCAAAACTCTAGAGAATTTTAACCGCAAATTTTACTATTAACCGCAATTTAACCGCAAATTTTACTATCTGTTGAACACAGCAAAGGCGTAAATATATGGATAAACGGACGTTGAATCGATGTGCTAGGTTGGCGAAGAAGAGGAAGAGTTCCATCCGCGCCAGTCCCTCGCCGAGACACGCCCGTTTGCCGATGGAGAAGGGAAGGAAGTGAGGAATGCTCCTCAACCCGCCGTTCTCGTCGAGAAACCGGGTTGGATCGAATGTGCAGGGCTCCGGAAACGCCTACAACAATGATGAACAGTTTTGTTTGGTCAAAAAATAAGTATGGAAACGGCACTATGTGGCCCATGGATATTTGAAGAAGAAAAAGATCACCTCATGATCGCTCATGAGAGCGGAAATTTGTGGCACAACGGGAGTGCCAGCGGCGATTTTTACCCCGCCTATCACCGCGTCCTGCAATTTATTTTTATCGATGGAACAATCAAGTTTAAAGAACTTAACATAGATTAACATACCCAATGCAGCGAGAAATGTATATTCAAAATTTTAATGGAAAAAAATGAGACGCTATTGTTATGAGCAAAGCTATAACTACAGTGTAGTTTTTGTTTAAATTTGATCATCTTATCCTTTCACTCACTTTCGCCGCATTTCGCATGAGGTTCTGCGGCAGGATGTTCGCCCAGCGCTGCACTTCCTGAAAGCGAAAGGAAATTGACTGTACAATTTACTAAGCGATGCATTACCAGAGTTAACGGTTTGCGACACGTAAACAAAACAGCGGGGCACCTGAATGAATGCGCTCGTATAGGGCAGGCGTGCCCTGTCCTGCATGCACACCAGTCGATCGATGCCGACAATCGAGTCCAGCTCGTCGTGCAAGGCTGATTGTACCTGCAATAGAAGAAAAATAAAGCAAAATATCCACCCGAAAAAGGGTAAAGACGCCGTGTTCTATTCAATTTTCTCCGCATCTTGCTTGTGCAAACTACTAGTAATCAGCAGTTTTGGCCGCCGTTTCCAGGGCAATTTTATCAGGGAGCGGCGCACCTCGGGGTGCTGCAGCAGCATGACAACTCCCCACGCCATCGTCGCTGCTGTTGTTTCGACACCCGCCGTCCACAAGTCCATGCACACATTCACCAGCTGCTTCTCGCTGCAATTGGCCAATGGATAATCATACATTCACCCACGTATTTATAACAAAGATGCATAGTGCGCATCTTGTGCCATTTGCTTAAAACTCAGGTAAACACAGTAAATGAGAATGCTGCATGAATGAACACGTTTGAGCCTCTCTATGCAGGCTCTGCTCTCTTGAAAGTAGGCACAGGGATACTAAGTTGGCCCTTAATTCTTGGACTCTTGGACTTTATACGGTAACAGCTAAAAGGTACCAAATATCTCACTGAAACGACGAATCGGCATTAGTAGCTGTCATGTGAATTTCTCTCAAGTATGCCTCGCAGAAATCGGCGCTTTCCTCCTCAGCATAGTCGATTGCTTCGCGATGCGCAGCTATCTGTATCGCAATTTAAAGAAAAACTTTAAAAACTAATTTTCTTTTTATATCTTCTAAATCTCACATTCTTCTCGAAGAAGCCAAACAAGTCGTCGCGGATGCTGCGCATGAGCTCGAATTTCCGCTGGATGTACGGAAATATCTTTCTAAATTAATTGTAAATGAGTAGCCTGAGTAGGAAGTAGACTTACGCAAGGAACGGAAACACCATTCCTATAAGGAAGAACGGATTGGAGACCTCTCTCGTTTGCTGGTCCAACAGCTCCCGCATGCGGTAGAACTCGCCCTCGGTTTGCTGAAAAAATTGATTTTGTGTACTAATTCAACACCTATTTGATATTTACAGGAATGCAAAGTTTTGGGGCAATTGCGTTCCGCACATGCGAGCGTTACACAGCGAGTCGTTCCGATTTTCAATCCTAAATGTGTTAGATGTATTCAAAACGGCAGATACAAACCTTGTCGAAGCGATATCCGAACAGCACGATATTGATCACCGACGCTACAGTGCGATCGAGGTATTTGATGGGTGTGACCACTCCTTTCTCATTGTATTCTTGCTCCATCTCAGCGAGTAGGCACTCCGCCTCGGTCAGGATCTGTACACGGAGACATTATTGGGGACACGATGAAATATTAAAATACTCTGGAAACAATTTCTATCGAATGGCTGTGTACACATCTTCCCAAAACAATACAAATTTCTCTATTCAATTTCCGAAAGTCTTTCTTTGCAGCTCCTTCTTTTTCATAAATATGAAATGCGAAAGTATAATTTAATTTTAGGAAAAGGAATTGACAATATTATTTACCCTTTCCTGCATCTCCGCCTTGCCTAGGCCGAAATCGCGCAATTTGTGAAGCGCAAATCTCCGTTGCTCCTTCCATACTGGCCCATTGGTCTCGATTAATCCGAAGTTACCACCTTCAAGAAAACTATTTAAAAAACTAAGAATGCAGCCGAAATGAAAATGCAATAAAGTTTTATTTTAAAATTCCATCATTTGGGGGGATGAGTGTTTGCGAAAGTTTAAATCATACCTCGATACTTTTCAGACAAGCCGCCCAGCGAATAGCGGTCCGCAAAGCAATCGCCGTCTTTCACAAATAGTTCCTGAAACGACGGAAACCAATTGTACCAATACTTACGCACTGGCGGCTCACAGTACCTGCACCGAATGCAAGTCGTTCACAGCGACCATCGGATACGGGCCCAACCAGTAAGTGTACACCGGGCCTGAACTGACTACCTTTGGTTATCTTTTTTTGGATACCGAAAACGGGAAAAGGTAACACCCACCATACTGCTTTGTCCACTCGTGCCAGATGTCGTACTTGGGAAACTGCCAATTGATGGATAAAAGGTTGCCGACGAGTGGGAGAGGTGTGGGGCCTGATTTTGCTTATTAGAAATATTGTTAATACAATAAAATATGGACATAAAGCCGCACTAGACGATGATATATACTATCGACGACGCCCGAGGGCGCAACGAGATAAAGTATGAATCGTGAGGGAAACTCAGTAAGTCGACGATGATGTGTCTGTTGTGAATACGTGGAAATTATTCGCGTATCAATTTAGAACATGTTCTTATCAATTTACGGTCTAACACTCGAAGAGCGTATTCTACGCGTCTCACAATGTGATAAATAATAATATAATAATATTATTATTATTATTTATCAGAATTACACCTTCAATTATTAAATGCGAGAGAGCAAATATATAACGGGGTATTTGACAGTGTTGTGACCTAAGAGAGCTAAACTAGTAGCTCAATGGAAACAGCAATATTACAAGACTATTAAATTTACTTTTTGATTTCGAGGAAATGCGTGAGCTGACCTGGCGGAAGATTACGTCGTTTCCAGTAGAGTTCGCGGGCCAGCCACAACGCAATCAGACCGGTGAATAGAATGAGAGAGAGCATTGCGTAAGCGATGGACGACGTTTTCGTTAGTTGTTGACTGCTATTTGTGAGTGGGGCGATGGAAACATCTCGACCCGCTCTCTCTATCTCTCTCTCTCTCTCTCTCTCTCTCTCTCTCTGTGTGTCTCTATCTTGCTCGTCGCCTCGCGCCCGTCTCTAGTGCGTCCACAAGCACGCAATCGATGACACATAATGTGTGCTGCTAACACAGATTGAGAGTATCTGTCACATATGACAGATTAATCTGTCGCTCTGATAGATCAATCTGTCGATGCATAGATTTTTGAAAATCGACAGAATCAATCTGTCACTCTAATCACATTTCCTCCTGATCGGCCGGTGCTTGCCGATTTGAATGAGTGGATCGATGCAAATGGGATTATTATCTCTTCTCATTCCCCACTCTCTAGCTTTCAAAATTTCAGAGGGTATAAAAGGTTCAGGGAACACTCATCTCTCATCGCTTCAACTGTTTCCCAATGGAAAAGAGGAAGGGGCCCCACGGACAAAGTCCTCCCTCTATAAGAAGCCCCAACCGAACTTCTGCCAGAGCAGAAGACACATAGACACAAGGGTATTCGGGGACGTGGGAAACACACCTGGCATCTACAGTAACCCCCTCCCCACCATGAATCACAGAATGAATCTGTAATTTTTGCACCTACCGAACATCGACAGAATGATTCTGTCAAATGTGACAGAATGGCGAGCGACAGAATGAATCTGCCGCAATAAAGTGATAGATTAATCTGAGAGTGCAGATCTGACAGAATATTCTGTCTGTGAATGCACGAAAAAATAGATTTTTTTCTGTGTGTTGTGCTGTAATTTTGCCCAACCACTCAAAGAATGCACGAAAAAATAAAAATTTAATATACACGCTTCAGACGAGCTGCGCATGCATCCATTTTACGGACTGATCGGATTCGCTATGATGATGAACGTCTGTAAGTTAGTATCGCAACAAGTATACCACCGACTAAAAATATATGCAAACTATGCAAAAATATAGTGACTTCCCCCATGTATTTGTGGATTGCTGTAACAATAAGAGGGACACTAAACACGCCTGGCGCATTTACAATGCTTTGCGCATTTGCAGTGCTCGGCGTGGTCGTCTACTGCCGCTGGCAAATTCACAGTTGCCTGCTTACGAACATCACGAGCGCCAAAGTAATCGCCCTACAGTACACTCTGCTAGCGCAAGTTCGGCGTCTACTTTCTGTACTAGGCTTTCAGTAGCGAGGTTGAAGTACATATATAGGCGTAATAATTATCATAAAATGAAAATGGCGTGACTAACAAGAAAGAACTACGTGATAAACTACGAAAAATCGCACTCAACCAATCTTTTGTTCTTATTTCTGAATATTAATGTTTTAGCCAGATAGAATAGGAATTTCACTTCGTTGTACAAATACAAAATATTCATTTTCTAAATGTCCGCTAAAACGCGCATTAAATATTTCCTACGTTCGATCGGGCGATCATAATTTCTTTCCAGTTTTCGGTGCCTTTCTTCATCATGTACCTTCCCGTGCTCATCGCTCTCGTTCCTCCTCTATCCCGTGTCTTCTTCTTCTTCCCCGACCATCTCCTTCCCATATTCTTCTCCGTATTTCCCGCCCTTGGCGCTATCGTAATCATGCGCGGAGTTGGCGAATATCGGTGCGTAAAATCTCCGTCTTGAAATACATGTTTATACCGGCGCGAAAACAAAGGGGCCTGCATGAGGAATGACTTCGGCCAACGGAAAGAGTTAACGTAACGCACACCGCGTCCGTTAAGCGTTCCATGGTGGCACCACTCCTTGGCTTTATAGTGGAATGAAAAGTATTTTTTCGGGCTTTATCGCCAGATATTCATGAAGGCAGCACTGCAAGTGTTCGGGATTAAGAAGACGCAGAACAGTCAAAGTTTGTTTACGCTGCAGTAAAATGGTTATGCATTCTTCTTTGACAGACGTCAGCTCTTTGGAGATGACGATAACTTTCTAGAATATTCTAATCTAACAAAATCGAACACACAGAAAGGAACAGAAAGGAAAAGCCTAGTTTAGTTACGGCCACTTCCCGAAACCGTAAGTTGTGAAGTATTAAGTATTAAGTATTAAGTATTAAGTATTAATCAATTATTTGTATATGACGCTGTTTACGTTAGGATCAACAAGTGGCTGGAACAGGCTAAAAATCGAAATCGCTCAAAACTTGGTCTTAAGGGTAACTTTCGACGCTGAACACGCTGGTGCCATCGATTTCGCAATCTGACCCTTCTGGGCGCCGGTATGGCGCCGCGCCTCTTTGGCGCCAAACTTGTTTTTCGAATAAAACTCGCTTCGGAGTGCCCGTAGAGGCACGAAATCTCGCGCATACTCGCAGAATTTGATGCTCTATCTCATGGACTAGGTGGCTGGTAGAATCGATTTCTCGTTTTTGAGAAAATTCGATTTTTTGATCCAGAGAGTAGAAAGTGAATTGACGCGCATATATGAAAGAGCTCGTCATGCTGATCAATTTGATATATAACACTAGTAGGTTTAAGCCCTGCGTCGAAAATTATTCAAGTTTTGCTGATTTTCGCGCGCGCGGAACGCGTGTGCAGACGCGGCATCCGCATGGCCGATGCGGTAGTGTTCTAGAACTGCAATCCGAATGTCACTGGTTCGATTCCAATTGGTTGCAAAAGTTTTTGCCGAATTTTGTTTTCATCGAAAAAATCACTTTTTCAAAATTTCAGAAAATGTGCCAATATGGTCAGGAGGTGAAAATTCGATGAAAAAAAAATTCGGCAAAAACTTTTGCAACCAATTGGAATCGAACCAGTGACCTTCGGATTGCAGTTCTAGACCACTACCGCATCGGCCATGCGGATACCGCGTCTGCACACGCGTTCCGCGAACGCGAAAATCAGCAAAACTTGAATAGTTTTCGATGCAGGGCTTAAACCTATTAGTGTTATATATCAAATTGATCAGTATGACGAGCTCTTTCATATATGTGCGCAAATTCACTTTCTACTCTCTGCATCAATAAATCGCATTTTCTCAAAAACGAGAAATCGCTTCTACCAGCCACCTAGTCCATGAGATAGAGCATCAAATTCTGCTAGTGTGCGCGTGAATTCGTGCCTCTACGGGCACTCCGAAGCGAGTTTTATTCGAAAAACAAGTTTGGCGCCAAAGAGGCGCGGCGCCATACCGGCGCCCAGAGGGGTCAGATTGCGAAATCGATGGCACCAGCGTGTTCAGCGTCGAAAGTTACCCCTAGGACGAAGTTTTGAGCGATTTCGATTTTTGGCCTGTTCCTGACCTCTGTTGAGACCTTGTTGATCCTAACGTAAACAGCGTCATATCGAACACACAGAAATTTTCAGCCATTTTTAATCACATTGGTCTCAAAATATACCCATTGATGATACCTATGGTTGTCGTTGTGTTGATTGATAGCTTTCGTCGTTTGCCGTTCGATGCATGATCTCTATTTCAATTATTCAGAAGCTGGTAGCGATAAATAATATCGCGCGCAGAATCTCGCTACCATAACTTTGTATTTTCCAGTTTGAACTAATTCCTTAGTTTTTTCTCTTTCTACAGGCAGTTTTTTTTTAAAAACTGCCTGTAGAAAGAGAATTTTCATTTTTTTTTCATTTTGAGATAATAACTTAAAAGTAGTATGTTTTTAGTGTTTGATTAAATTTGCTCTCGAGACTCGCCCTCCTTCATGATAAATTTAGATCCATCATGATAAAAAGATCTCAATTTCTCACGATGACACATCACACACTAGTTGTAATCTTTTTCTGATTCATAATCTTAGTGAATAAACAGGAAAATGCCACGGCATTTGGCGCCTCCAAATAATCATCAAGCAAGTTGACCAACATCAGGAAATATTTAGATGGGAATGGAGCACTCGACAATAACTATGACTCAGCTGGGCATTTTTGGTTTGTTAATTAAAATTATTTAATGAAAAGGTGATTTTAAATCGCAATTTTCTCATGAAATGTTTTTCAGTAACGTCGCTCGTGTTGAATTCGTTTCTACTGCATCTCATAGTTCACAAATCGACCAAGGTTCATTGTTCTTTATTTTCAGGAATACATTTTCAACCTTTTTTCAGGAAATGGGTCTGTACAAACTTATACTTCTGTCTTTCGTTCTCAACGATATAGTTTACTCCATTGTCCATTTGGCCAAGAATCCAGTGAGAATCTACTAGAATAAATGCTATTCAAACTGACAATTCTCGATTTTCTCCTATTCTACATGTTACAGGTGACTGCTGTCGCTGGGGAAGTATTCTACATGTTTTCCGAAAATCTTCCAGAAAGGTCCGCTCAATTTTGTTTTTCAAAGTCCATATTTTACGACTTTCAGGTGGGTTATATCCTGCTTTACAACCATTTTCTCCAACTCTTTCGTTATTATCTGCTTCCACTTCCTATTCAGATACTTTGCTGTGTGCAGGTACTTTTTTTCAATTTCGTAATATCAAATATGCCCTTTGACAAGGCCTGAACGCGTCCACTATTTCCACAAATGGTGGTTTATCGCGATTCTCGTCGCGATATTTTTCACGGAATCGTTTATATGGTTCTTGCTCATTCACGTTCTTATGGCCACCGAGCCAGACACGTACGAGAAGATTTATGAGCATGCATCGAGGGACTACCCATTACTGGGTGAAATTTTAATAATATTTTCGTAAATCAACAAAATTTTCGCAGATTTCCACCGAGCAGCCTCGAATGAGTGCACTCTACGCACTCACTGGCTTCGCTTTGATCATGAGCAGTCGTAAGTTATTGAAATAAGATGTAGTTTCTAGGCGAAATCGAAGAAGAAACTTAAAAACAGGCGTTCTCGTGATTCAAACATTAGTTTAATCTCTAGTGTTGGGTGTCGTTGTCTACTGCGGCGTGAGCATTCATCGATGTCTTCGTGACGGCATCACGAGCAGCAAGGGGCTGCAGCTGCAGCGGCAGCTCTACTACACGCTACTCGCGCAGGTTCGGAATTCGGAATTGTAGAAAAAGTGTTTGTCAAATATCATTGATTTTTCGCAAGAACCTGCCGTACATCAAAAATCACAGCTGATCAAAGGCTATCCGACAATTTGCAATAATCATCAAGTCACTTTTTGCTGTACGGATGGAACGAACGATGTTTGTGATTCTTACGTGAACACATCGCTCCTGAAAGTTTCAGTGCTTATTTATTTCTTTAAATGTATTTGTCCTCGAATTGATTTAGCAAAAAAAGTGAGTGAAAAAATCCAATCAATTTTGTGACTCGCTTTTATGTAAACGAAGAGGGAACTAAATTCATTATATGCCCTTTATCTTATGAACCTCGTGTGCGCGCAGATGTTTTTGTATAGTCGACCATGTCGACTATCGGGCAAATCATAACGCTCGAGCGGGTCAACAGAGTACATACAATCTTACTGCTGACATTAGGTTAAAACAACCCAGTCTTTAGATATCATAGCCACAAGATAACAATAGTTCAAGAATTCTAAAAAATGCAATATCGCACGTCGGCCTGTAGTGAGGAAGAGTATAATTTTCATTATTTTTCTCGGTAATGCCGGCTACAAGGATGTGTGTTTTTCCTTATTATTTCCCCCATGTTTTTTCATAGATGGAGAATAGTCGAATAGTGCAACCTGCACTGCAATTGCTATTTTCACCATTGCTGTAATTTGGTAATACTCAATGACAAAATTGTAGTGGCTCTGCTTAATAATACACCTAGTCTCTGCTATGATTATGCAAATGGCAAAATATAAAGGAGAATTTTAAGTAATGAATCAAGACGACATTTAATAAGTAACGATAATTACGTAGTGAAACAAGTTGTTGTGAAAGTAGTATTGCAGGACACCTACAAACTCTCTCTCTCTCTCTCTCGCAGCTCTATCTTCAAATATTTAGACCTTTGTTCCAAATTCTAGAATTGTTTTGTCTGAATGTTTATACCATTCGTAAATGCGCAAATTTGCGCAAATTTCAACGGGGAAGGTTCCTCATCAAAAGGTGGAAAACCCGTGTAACTCAGCTCAAACTGAACTAAATATCTCCAATTAAATAGGAAAATGTTCCAATCGTGCCTTACCATCCCAATATCAAGAGCTGTAGCTTGGCTACGACATAAGTTATGCATAGGTGGATAAAATGGGTTTCCACTTTCCACCCATGAAATTAGCGCCGCATAAAACGATTGCATCCCCGGCATTGCAGTTCTCGGTGCCTTTCTTCATCATGTACCTGCCCGTTCTCTTATCCGTCCTTCCTCCTCTCTTCCGAGTTTGCATCGCTTTCCCCGACCATCTCATGCCCACGCTCTTCTCCCTCTTCCCATCGATAGATGCGGTCGTCATCATGATGGGCGTAGGAGAATACCGGTAACTTTTTAAAAAAATGTTATTTAAATTGTTTTACCACTTTCTTCACGCGTTGCGTTATTCTGCCAATTTCCCAATTCCATCGACTCCATTAATAAACCCTAGATTTGCCTTTCCTTTTGAGGTTAAAATTATTATTTACAACACTAATTATCGGATAATTGAATCCGATCATGATCCCCTGTTATTTATTGATCTAATAAGTTAATCCCATTTAGAAACGCCGTATTGCGAGTACTACGGGCGCAGCAAAGACCGATGTCGAGTTAGTTCATACACGAATGTATCGAATTCCAACGTTCACATTCGCAGGCCACCACAAGGCGGAAATGACGACCGTAATCTAGCATAATTTTTAAAGTATTCAAAACGACAAATCGCATGCTTGATCAAAACACCAGCTAAATAAACTTGGAAACAAGTTATTTTTGCGTCTGACGATGATCAGACCACTTTTGATTATTATCGTACTTGCTGAAAATATCGGAACGTTTACCGGAAAACGTGAAAAATATTCACTTTTTGCATATTTGCGAGTACACATTATCATGATTTGTATTTATGCTAATTCGATTAATCCGCATCGATTTGCCGGGATCCACCCGGACATACCCGGTGAAATGTGTAAAATAAAGCGACAAATTCAATTGCAAGAAAAGGATAGAACCGGCAATTACTGGCATTTCCCGGCTGTATACGGTAATGATGACAATTCGCTAACTTGGTCGGGTTTCGCATCGAATTTTCTCCTTTGTTTTAGACATGTCCGGGTAGTTTCCGGTAAATCGAAGTGGACAAAAAATATGATCCTACTCACGAGTTGTAAATAATTTTCTTCGCAAAGTTACAAAAAGTGAATATTTTTCACGTTTTCCGGTAAACGTTCCGATATTCTC
Organism: Pristionchus fissidentatus; assembly: GCA_036245785.1. NCBI lineage: Eukaryota > Metazoa > Nematoda > Chromadorea > Rhabditida > Neodiplogasteridae > Pristionchus > Pristionchus fissidentatus. Next base: position 11,447,612 of record BTSY01000004.1, read on the forward strand.
AACAAGTACGATATCTACTGATGTATGTCTTCGTTTGTCACATAGTGTGTGTTTTCTGTTGAAGAGAAGACTTATCCGAGAGAAAATCCCATTTAAAGTATCTCTACTATGAATGAAATCTCGTGCAAAGCTATCTTGAAATGATTAACGAATCGTGAAGAATTAGTATATATTTTCACTCAGGTGTGCAAGATTACCCATTTTAACCTTTTTTATGCAAACATAATGAAAATAACTAATTGTATTAGAATCGAGTGAGTGTACGAGAAATGTGATTTTATTATGCATAAGTTGTTCTCATTTTGTTGAGATCATCGTGTAGTGAGGTTTGGTATTTCTATAATACACTGAGAGCAATTAATAACCTACGCCTTATGCATGCGGAATCATCAAACACACGGTATTCTATATTAGATGTCATTATTTTCTGAATAACTTTATAAAAAAGAGTTATATACAGTTCCATGCATGCGAACTTTACAGCTCTTACTAACACGAGTTTTAGATCTTCTTATCGTATCAACTGGATGAATTTCAAAAAGATTTTTGGAATATCAAATACCAAATGATTTTTTTTCTAAATTTCTGCGTTTGAAAAAAAACATGAATAATGTATTTGTTAAGGAAGCAGGGACATCAACAATAACTTATTATACAACTTTTCTCGAAAGCATCTCATAATCGTAATGACAACGAGAGTGCAAAAAGCTTATCCGATTTATCCTTTGTTCCGCTGTGACATTTAGTCGAACAGTTCCGACATCTCTTCTAGGGCCTTCACCAGATGAGTGCGGAGTCGCTCGGAATTCTAAGAAAAAAAATATTTCAAAATCAAGTTTCTTTAAAACTCAGGCGTGATTTTAGACACACACTTACCGTATTCGTCGCCGAATAAAAGCTGGAAATGTGCACGCAAATTGAGTAATTGCCCGCGAATCGATTGCATACTCCTGCAAGGAATTGTTGGGTGATGTTGGCCATTTTCTAGTCGATTTATGACAAAAAAAACTATCGATTCTTAGCAACTGCGGCAAAGGCGCCTCCGAGCCACGATTGATCCGGATCTTCATCCTTCTAGTTGAATTTGTCATATTGGGCATCTGAAATTTCATGATTCACAATTCGTTGAATGATCAGAGTGTGTGTTTGCATGAGTATAGTGTATTACTAATTTAAAATGATACGTTCATGGACAACCGATGACCTCTCGCAGCCGTACCGGATGTGTAGGAGCGGTTAAGTTTTATCATTTTGGACGACTGTTTGTGAATTTATAATAAGTGGATCGATAATTTCTCGCCTGCGAAGTGGAGAGGAGCCATTCTTGTTGCATGGCATGGTCGAGGAAGGCAGACGGATTTCCATTTGCCCTCGAAAAAAGTGTAACCCAAATTCATAAAAAAAATATCTGTTCTTCGTTTTGTTTTGTTTTTTCAATACAATAAAAGGCGAAGAGCTATGTTGTTCCCTGCTTCACCTTGGACTTAACGTAGAGTAAGAATAGATGTCTATCGGTGCCCCCGTTTACAGAAATTTCTCGACCACTCGTTGAGTGCAGCTCGCACGCCTTTCTCAGAAGCGAAGCACGTTCATATCTCTGCAATGATTGGTATTGTTTTAAAACGCTGTTGAGATGCATACACCATCTGCATACATCGGGCAACCCTAGTGTTTCGTGACGGTATCTGGGAATTATTCAATATGAAATCGATCATTGGAACGTGAAATCCTTTCAATCGATAAAACTCTCAGTTCACTTTTGTCATTATCCATCGCCTTCACGAATTCACACGATTCATCTAACGTCGTCCGCAGTGTTTCCGTTCTCGAATTTCTGAAGAAGCGAGCGGAAGCCGGCTCGTAGGTCAATACAAAGCGACCCTGGTCCTTAAATTTAATATATTCGCACCCTAAATTTGTTCGCGATATTTTTCATGTCATGTACGCTGAGAGCAATCCTTCTAAGAACAAGAAGTAAAGTTGGCCATTCATTTTCTTCATTTTCGACACTTGCTGGGCGGAGTTTTGTTCTGGCGAAGTGTATTCATTAAATACTTCTTTGTGTTGAAGAATGGGTTGTATTCTCGCACACTATGCGCACCTGTTATGTACACTATCACTCAATCACCAGTGTGAATACGAAATTAATCAAGAATAGATATTATCACAGCTTAACAGTATTCATGAACAAATGTGTATAAATATCGTACTATAATTATTGGGGTCGGATGTAAACATTTTTTGATGTTTGTCGAAATCTTCAATTGGCTCTTGAGAAGGAAGCCGAAGAGTATATTTCGGAAGAAGAGATAAACGGGTTCCTCCAAACCAATTTATCGATATTTTCGCTACAAACGTAAGCGTGGTTTAAGTAATGACTGCTTGAGACAAGTGCAAAGAAAGAATGATTTTGATATATCGTTTGTTCACAAGGAGGTTTTGGAATCAACTGGAATTGAAGAGTTGAAAATGTGTGCACAAGACGGGTAGCGAATTTCAATAGCTTCCAAAAAGGACCGCCGCTGGCAGTGAACAAAAGTGGGAAAGAATGATCCAGTCGACAAGGGCCGATTTGGGTTCAGAAATGCATTACAGGAACGAGGTATGCTCATGTTGGTGGGAGAGCTGGGTATTTGCAATGAAGTTCGCAAGAATGGAGCTATTCCTCCTTTGACTTCCTCACATTGACAAGCATTACGCAAATTCGTGTCGATAATTTGAGTGAGGTCCATGTAGTGACGAGACACAACAGCAACGCGACCAAGATGATGTCCTGATGATATTCATTTTGACTCATCATTTTTTGGTTATCGATTTACTATTGTTATATTTCAGATATTCTCATGAACATTGCAATTGAAGAAACTAATGCTGCGCAAATTTCATGAGTGGAATTCATGTTTGGAAGTTGTAGCTTCACTTGGACAAAAGTTATGAAAGGGTGCATAAAACTGTTTTGCACCTTGCACCCCATGAAATTTGCGCAGCATTAGTCGCTAACCATATTTCGGTACTCTATCCAGTTCATGTCATGGGACTGTGGTCGCAGCGCCTTTGACGGGCCAAATTCGGCGGCGAACTCGGTGTACTTGATGAGCTTTTCCTTAGCAGCGAAGGGACGGCTCCGCAGCATCGCAGAGATCCGGCGAGCGTTCTCACGATAACTGAAAATTTCTTACCGAAAGCGGCTTATGGAAACTAAATATTTGAACCGTGAAAATGACGCTGTTTTTTTAGCGTTTTCCCAAGGTTTCACTTATAAATATAACATGGGGGAACGAATGAAAATAGAAACCTGTCGTTCTCAAGTACTTCTTTGATCACGGCAACAACCTTTATGGAGTTCTTGAGATCTGTCTTGTCAAGAACCTAAATTGAATATTTCAAAGTGGTTGGCAAGAACGTGCCGTGCAAATTTAACTTGCTCTTGATTTACGCATAGTGGGCGATAATAAATATTTCTCGTGGTATAATTTCTAGTTTCTAGTTTCATATTGAAGATGTAATTAATCAAAGTTCAGCTCCCGCAGTCTGTAACCTTTCCCAGCCCGTTGTGCTCCATCATGCCGGCGTTGCGCGCTTGGTCGCCAAAGATGGGAATGAAGATGCCGGGCACGCCTCTCAACGCCATCTCCTGAGCCGATCCCATGCCACCGTGCGTGATAAAAGCCGATAGACGTGGGTGGGCTGTAATGTTACATTTTAATTCTACTTTTTTTTAAATTTAAGCATTTTAAAAATCTTCAGAGCAAAATCCCACCCAAAATGTCCACTTGCGGCGTCCACTTCCTGAGTTCGAGATTCGGCACGTCAGCAGCGATTTTCTCCGTAAATTCATCGTTTTCTTCATACTTCCAGATAAACGTGACGTGAGGCAACGCTTTCACTGTCTAAAACGATTCCAAATCATGATCGATGCATCTCGTGCAAAAAGACTGTATACAAAATAAAACCGTAAATTTTTCAAATCGAAATTATCGAGAAAAAAAGGTAAATTGTTCCTGTACACTATGAAGACGAAGTGCTTTTCCATGTGAGCCACATAGTTATAAACTCTAGTCCAATATTATTGTCGTTAACATCGATTGGTGCTTAACTCGATAAATGTAATTTTATTAGCGCTTGTTTATTGTTGAGAAATATAGAAAATCACCTCGACAATGGACAATTTCACCTCCATCGGTAGGCTAGCCGACTTGGTCAACGAGCCAAAGGAGAGAAGAACAGTCTTCTCGCGCATGGTGAGAATCTTCACCCACTCCTAAGATTGCTGATAATTGCGCGGGAATCGCAATTTTACTTATTGAAACGATGATATAGAGCTTGAATATTTTGGAAAAGTAGGATTTTTTTCAAATCTGATTATTCATTAATATGGTCCGCATAGAATTGAAGGTAAGTAATAGTTGTTTTCAGTTTAGATCTTTGCTTTATAGTGGATAATACCTTATCGAGTGGCTTTGGTTCTGTAGCACTCAAACCAGCGATCGGAATCACCTAGAATGAACATGAAGTAATTATAAGCAGTCAAACATTCATTCGTGTTTTTTTAAACAGTCCGAATCGCTTCTATTCCACAATAGATTTATCGATTGGTTGACGAGAAAGAATGAGACATTAAGAGACCCGCAAAATGCAAATTAATCACCTTGCTGATGGACGGTGTCGCGTAGTCTATCAGCGGCTCGGTATTTGTGAAAACAAAAGCAGAGTTGGACGAAATTTCCTGTGGTTTTTGCTAAATTTAAATGTGAATAAGGCAAACTCACCGCAAACGAGGGGAAATCGTCGCCGCATTTCTCCTTAAAGAGAGCGTGCGCCTGAACAAAATGTTTGTTTATAGAGCGTATCTAGTAATATCTAGTTTATCCGTAACCGTAAATACGTTTGACTCGAGTATGAGTTTTTATTGAAAATATTGATACTTCCCTTGCACGTTTTTTATCCGCTCTTTTTTGACAGGGCATAGTAGGTTCGCAATGTAAGAATAGTAAAACCGGTATAACATTCTGCATCAAACTCTCTATCGGTGAGTGATTGAGCGCGAAATTAAGAGACATTTCGCAGTAAAGAGCAAAGGTCTTTGGGTACTCACGAAATGCCTCTTGGAGTCGTAGGTCAGTCGTGCCAGCCAATCGCCATACATGTTCACCATGCGGTCCCACATCGAATGCACGTTCAGCTTGGGCACGTACAGGCCTTTAAAACGTAGTTTATGCCAAGCATCCGTTCCAGTTTGTCTATAGCACACAGCGATTCAAGTGTACAGCGAGACGGCCACACATTTTGGCAAAACGCTTCATAGCGCTGTTGTCTCTCGCTTTTTCTCTCGTCGTCTGGCTTTTGGCCACTCTCGAAATGCTGTGTAGCAGTGATAGAAATATTGTGAATTGAATGGAATGTTCATATTTATATAAATAACAATAATTAGACATACAGGGGTCGTAGCCGACTGCAGTTGGGATGCCAAACTCTTCTAAGTGCGAGCCGAACGCGAGCATCGTTGTTACGGAGATGAGAGATTTAGGCTTGATGAGGTGGGAAAGTCCTGCAAACAAGGACTGCTTTTAATCTTAGTAATCATTCACACGCATAACGCACATTTCATTTTCCTTCTCACTTTCCCGAGAAACTGTACAAAGTTAACCTTCCCACAAATTCAATCAGTAAATAATATGCACATTATTATTATTATTATTATTTTTATTATTTTTATTATTATCGTATCGTACTCACCGATTCCGCACATGTCATAGTGCTCGGCAAAAACGACGTCGAAGTGCTCTGCCTGTACTTATTGTAATATATAATATTGCACAAAGATATCCTATTTAATAAATGATGTTTCCACCACCATTTCACTCACCTTCAGACGCTCTACGAGTCCTGATTCATCAAGTAGAGCTCTGCACTGAGTAGAGGTCAGTTGAGAGTAAAATTGACCCATCTGTAGAAGTTTGCATAACATACTTTCATTAGTGAAAAGCCAAAACGACTAGAGAGATAATAATTTAAAATAAAGTTCAAATGCAAACCACACAAAGTAGGCGCGGATGGGGTTGAAAGTGTTCAAGGAGAACATATCCGTGTTCTTCTGGAGCATCTCCTCGTAGAGTTCCTTAGTAGCCGCGCTCTACAACCCTCTCATATAATTGCTTCTAATATTATCGTGCTTAATATGCATGCCGGTTCGGTATTGGGTGTGCCCTCTGGCAGAATCTTTTCTCTGACTTTCTGCCTCTTAGCAGCTCTATCTATCATTCTACAAATATGACGCTGTTTATGTTAGGATCAACAAGGTCTCAACAGAGGTCTGGAACAGGTCAAAAATCGAATTCGCTGAAAAGTTGCTCTTAGGGGTAACTTTCGACGCTTAACACGCTGGTGCCATCGATTTCGCAATAGGGCGCTTCTGGGCGCCGGTATGGCGCCGCGCACTTTCGACTGAAAACGTGTTTTTCGATTATAACTTCGCTAAAACTCATCAAAATGGTGGGAAATATCGCGATATAAATCAGAATTTGAAGCTCTATCAAATGGCGGCAATGACATATCCTGCTAATTTCTCGTTTTCGAGAAAAAGTCATTTTTTGATCTAGCCAGCATCGCACGAGATCTCATCTGAAGTTGAAAAAGCATTTTCTCCTGATCATTTTGGTATATTTATTGTGGTGTTATCCGCGGTGGAACATTGTTTTATATCGAATCTAAGATTTTTCACGCGCGCGGAACGCGTGTATACGCGCGGCATCCGCGTGGGCGAAGTGGTAGTGGCCTAGAACTTCAATCCGAAGGTCATTGGGTCGATTCCCATCGGTTACCAAAGTTTTTTGCCGAATTTTTTTTCATCGAAAAAATCACTTTTTTGAGAATTCTGAATATCTGCCAATATTATCGGGGGGTGAAATTTCTATGAGAAAAAATTCGGCAAAAAACTTTGGTAACCGATGGGAATCGAACCAATGACCTTCGGATTGAAGTTCTAGGCCACTACCACTTCGGCCACGCGGATGCCGCGCGTATACACGCGCGTGAAAAATCTTAGATTCGATATAAAACAATGTTCCACCGCGGATAACACCACAATAAATATACCAAAATGATCAGGAGAAAATGCTTCTTCAACTTCAGATGAGATCTCGTGCGATGCTGGCTAGATCAAAAAATGATTTTTTCTCGAAAACGAGGAATTAGCAGGATATGTCATTGCCGCCATTTGATAGAGCTTCAAATTCTGATTTACATCGCGAGATTTCCCACCATTTTTATGAGTTTTAGCGAAGTTATAATCGAAAAACACGTTTTCCGCCGAAAGTGCGCGGCGCCATACCGGCGCCCAGAGGCGCCCTATTGCGAAATCGATGGCTCTAGCGTGTTCAGCGTCGAAAGTTACCCCTAGGAGCAACTTTTCAGCGAATTCGATTTTTGACCTGTTCCAGCGACTTGTTGATCCTAACGCAAACAGCGTCATATACATATTTGAATTTAACTGACTTGCTCGACGCGAATTATTTTCGACCGCGTTGTGCCATCTGCTATTTCGGGATCGACAATGGAAATGAGGGAGCTCTGAATATTTATTCTGGTTAAATAACTATGTACACCATTTAATTACTCTAATTTTCCTAATTTTGGGGTGTGGACCTATTGCTACACACTTACGCTCTAATGCGGAACAAATGCATCTAGACCGCCCCGCCAGCAGCGATATTATTGTAAGATTAGCACACGAACCACGTCATGCCCCGCGTCGCTCAGCAAATCTGCCACCCGACCGAGGTAATTGGAGTGCGAGTGGGCAAACTTGGAGTTGTACACGAGAATCTTGTACGCGTCTGCGGCAAGAAAGCAGGCAAAAAACACCGCAGTGAGCCGAGTAATCATCTGGAAGAGGACGACAAGTTTACTGTAGAAAATTCTCCTTGTAAATATACGAATGAGAATCATCGTTACTGAGCGCGTTGGATAAGAGGAGGATCGAAGGATGTGCAATTTCATGCTCCGTTTAAACAGCACTACGCCATACGAAGTCAATAACAAGCAACATTATTGAAATGGGAAATGCACGCAAACACGTATTTCCTTATCGCGCTGTAAACATGCCGTGAGTTTCTTTTCCTAACGCGCATCACTTGATTGTAGCGCGTTCGGGTTGTAGTCTATTCACTACGCACAATCTCCCGTAAACCGATCCGGCGTGGACAATGTTCGGTGTGCACAAAATTACAAGACGAATGCCTTACTGCCTAAATGTACACTAGCACAGGAGATTGATCGCAAAGAGAGCAAGGTTAAGAGGCTGCAGCGACAGGATCTTTGGCAGTTGCACACGTAAACACGCAAGACACAAATGAGAGATAGAAAGAGAGAGTAAGAGAGAGAGATAACGAAATCGGGCGAGTGTGCATGGTATGTGCACATGCTATGCTTAAATAGGGCATGTTTCTGGTTTAGAGATTGTGTGCTTTCAAAGGGGTTTGACACCTTCTACAGCCACGGACGGGTTTTGTGTGAATAAAGGCGAGTAAAGCTACTTTCGAAGCGAGAACCATAACGGGTCCACGTTTGATTGATTGTTTTTGTTTTTTTCTCGAATTTCTGAAAAATAAAATATTAAAGGTAAAGTTACAACTGGAATCAAGAGGCGACAAGCGACTGCTCCACCGATGCATTCCTTTCATTCCATCCTTCTTTGGGATCGCTAAATTTCACATTCAAAATTGCTTCCAATTTTGCCGCCATCGAGGGGGGATGAGCGAAGTAATGACCCTTCGTAAGCAGTGCATTGTAAAAACGATCCCGTCATTTTTTTAAATTATTATTCGAGGTTAGATTCTGTGTACAATGTACAATGTTTTTAGTCACATGTAAATGGATAGTCGTGAATGCTAATCATCGTGAAGTAACATTACATAATAATTAAGGATATGTAATTAAGGATATGTGTCATTCTCATCGTGCCCATTCTCATCATAGGCATAGATGATGGTTGTCTGGTAATATTCCTTGTAATAATTTGTTAATTTCGAGGAGGGATACGTAGTTTAATCCATGAAAAATCGTTGAGTTCTAATAGAGGGAAACCCCTCATTTCGCCTCATTCCACCAATTCATCCGTGCGGTACGAAATGAGGAAAGAACAATGGCTTATGACGTCATATCTCCTCTCTATGACAAAATCGAACGATTTTGGATATATTTACTTTTTCCATGCGAATCATTATCTTCCACCTCCCATGAGACTACAATGTGCAGATAAAGTAGCGTCTGATGAGAAAACAAGGAATACCGCAGTGATACATCAATTTACTTTTTTATTTCAAAAATTTGAGAATTTAATTGGCACAATGTTGTCAGGCAGAGTTTGATGATCATTTTTCACTATCTATATGAGTGATTATCTTTATTTTGACCTAAATGACATTCAAAATACTGCTCACCTTTGACAGGCGATAATTATGCAAATGAATGCAATAAAAACGGGAGACTATCAGAAATCGATAGTCCACCCATAGGACTATCTGAAAATGTGATAAACCGAAGGTAAAATTTTGCTGTACCATGGAGGGTGCAATTCTTACGCGAATGCACTGATAAGAGGAAATTGACCGCTTTTCTGAAGAGAGAGCACGGAGAATGAAGAGTGTGAGGGTGTAATTTCTCTCTTATGCGGGTAGTTGTATTGTCACCTTTCAAAGTCTAATGCTGGCACTTTTTTAGGGCCGTATGAATTTTTTTATTGGAAATTTATTATTTGGTTGATCTGCGTGAGTCGTCAATTGTCTCGATTCTCCAGAGTAAGGGAAGACATCCGTCTCTTGCCCCCCATTCACAGTTATAAGGCTGTTAAGAAAGTCTTGCCCGATTTTCAATATGAACTTTGAGCTTTCAGTTCTCTCGAAGTTCAAATCAATGTTCCATTTATTCATTGGATCTTGTACGAGGCCTGTTTGATAATGACACCCAACAATGGATATTGTCCAGTCTAGATTGATATCCAAGAGAAGATCCAAAATATGATTCATGTTTTCCAGCAAGTATATCGTAAAAGTTATTAGAGCTAGTTTCTCGCAGGGAATTTGTTTCCAAGAGCTCATTGTAGAAACACATATAGTAGTTTAATCCCCCTCTAATATTATAGTTAGAGTGTCTAGCTATCAAACGTATTTCAAAAGTTGTGGTGGTTCAAAGACGACTTGTCCGTCAAAAGTAGTGCCTGGATGATTTCGACTGACGATTTCCAATGCGATGCGATCCAGATCTAGTGGTGCGCGTTTTACTTGCTGACACTTTGCTATTATGCAACAATTGTTATTTCGAAATGTGATCCTCTGAATGTTTTCAAAACCCAAAAATTATTAAAAGTTCGATACACTCTGAATTACGGTAAAATATCAATTTCTAGATTGTTCGTTTATGAAGTGTCCCATAAAAGATTGACAAATTCAATTATTGCCCGACTAATCAGTTATACTAGTGGACATTAGCTATAAAATGAGCGTAAGAACGAGAACATAGACTCTGATCAGAAATAGTAACTTTCGATGAAGTGCCTATTTCGATGGCGAATTTCGAACATCATTTGACTAATCAACCAACACGGCGACGACAGTCTCTCACTCAAAATGGACAATGAAATTCTAACAGTAGTAGAAGGCGCTGTAAATGTGCTTAGATTGGGAGTTAGCTTCATTCGAGAAGCGTCGCTAAGTCAAAAACATTTATATTCAACATCGTTTGCACGCCTCTTCTAGATATCACACACATTTTCTTAGAAGCCCGATGTGGTGGTTGAGTTCAATAACTCATCGCGAATTCATTATATACTACCTTTATCATAAACCACTTGAATGGAGTCCTATCTCATTCCACCGTAGAACTGTAATCGTTTGAAAAGTTCGAGTCGAAATAGACCTGACCCAATTTCTCCATTCATATTTCTCGCCAGTATAAATGCATAGGCATGAAAAAGTGGCAACATAAAGAGGAAGACTCATTACATTTAACGTGCCTATAAATATTTAGATCGGGAACTTAGGAAAGAAAATTGAAGGATTTTTCAAGAAACTTGAAATCGGGCAAGACTTTCTTAACAGCCTTATATAATTCTTGAAAATGATTCTGACGGAATAAACAATGAATGAATGAATGAATGAAAGTAGGATACACCCCGTCAGTGCAAAATTCAATGTATGTGCCACGGTTCCACATCGCTATTTGCCATGTACGTGCGTCAACGAGATGCAAAACAGGTGCACTGATCCTATTCCTCCTGACTTGCGCCGCTTGTTTGTGCCATCTATTCGATATCCGCTCCAAAAAGGACATCTGAACAAACGAACAACTACTATAAAACTGGGCTATTGTCTCGATCATTCAAGCGTTCGTCTTGGTTGAGCATGTACAAGCCAACTGAAGCCTCCCACTGCAGTTTTCTTCTTGCTATTGACCAATTTGTTGAGTATTTCACCGACCCCAATATTTTGTAATTGCCACATTCCAATATTCTCCTTGCTTTCACCCAATGCATCGTACCCGTTATTTCAAATTCCAGGATGTTTCTCCGCTTGGCCGCCCTTCTTTCCCTGATTTCCGTCGTCGCTTGGTCTCAAACTTGCACGGGCACCATTCCTGCAGCAGAAGTGACAGCTTTCCTCGCTGTGCACAACAAACTAAGGGCTTCGATTTCCGCAGGAACTTACGTCGCCAAGGGAAAGAAGATGCCCGCAGCCAAGACGCCCATCCCCGCTATGGTACGGTAGCCTGCAGCTGGGTACAGTAGTAGAAAACCCTCCCATTAGGGTTGACCGTTCGGCGTCGGTTTCGGTAATACGGCGTCTCTTTTTCTCTAATTCTCTCTCCCTTATCAGCCGTATTACCGATCTCTCGCTGAGAGAGTCGTAATAAGAAAACCAAACTTGCATCCCTACCTCCCATGTCCTGATCGATAAGCAAAAGTAGCTGGTAAGCACATGGCGACGAGTCTTGAAAACGGTCGATCTTTTATAAAATTGAGAAATGTGAGCAACCACTTAATGCCGTCAAACCGCTGGCCTTAATTTTACACCATATTTTTAATCGAACCCCTCTTCAGACCTGGGACTACTGCATCGAAAAGAGTGCACAAGCTGTTGCCAACACATGCGTTTTCGCCCACTCGACCAACAGAGTCAACCTGGGAGAGAATCTCTACACGTACATGTCGTCAGCTGTTTTGTGAGTACTGTATCAAAAATTATTGTAGCATTCCATCGTGTGCCCTGTTGTTGGAAGCTATTTGTCTGAAACATTCATTTGCAGCCTTCCTTCGCCGGATTGGGTAAGAAGGCATCTGACTCTTGGGAGAAAGAATTCCAGGTAATTCACAAACCCTTATTTTATTTCAAAAGTATTTTCAATATTACTTAATTTGAAATGTTGTTGCGTCGCAAAAATCGGTTTTTAATGAGTTGTGTCAGGTTTCTGGAAAATTGCACTCTGCTTGTGTAGTCGGAAACAAGCAAACTTTTGACAATTCTGAACTGGGAACCGTCATTGGAACGCGGTTTCTCGAAACCGTCTAGCACTGTTAGCACGAGCCGGTAAAACTTCTCCTGTACAGGACTTTGGCTGGTCTGACATCAAGTTGACCAATGCCGTCTTCAGTTCGGGCGTTGGACACGCGACCCAGGCGAGTTATAGCGGATTCTATGAAGAGGACATTTCTATTGCAACAATTTACAATTAATTAAACTCGTTTTTTGTTTTTATGCCATCTCTATATTGCTCAGCTCCTGTATTTACAGCAGATCAGGCTATTGTAATGGGTAATGTAATAGCCTATTGGATGTAACGTTCATTATAGATGGCGTGGGCCAAGTCTACAAAGATCGGTTGCGGCATTGCTAAATGCAATGGTGGCAAGCAAGTGATCATCGCATGCCAATACAGAGACGCGTAAGTTTCGAATTTTTAATTAAAAAAACTGTTAACGGTAGCGGTTACACCATATTTCATATATCCAATGCCAGCAAAATCAAATTCAACTGATGCATGCGAAATGTATCTTACTAAAAATATATTTTCGACCGCAAATATGATATGTCCGCAAATACACCGCAAATACAAATATGATACGCAAATATGAGCAAATATTTCAGTGGCAACTTCCTCAACCAAAACGTCTATGAGCCGAAATGAATGGTCAATATACCGTAATCGAATAAAGCATATATAGTTTTTCCGAACCGATCCACAGTATGACAATGAAGAAACATTCAAAGATCCATGTAGTGATTTCAATTTGCCAATATAATGTTCCATTCATACTGTTATGTTATAATTTCCGATTTCTGTAGGATGGAATACGGTATCGGCAGTATCGTGCCGGGACACCCGTATAGGATCTTGATCAGCGCCAAAACGACACTGATAAATCTCGTATTGTATTGTATTGCATTGTATTGTATTATAGGATGGACTACGGTAGTTTGTTGTCGTTGCGGAACTCCCCGCCAGTAAGTTACAGAATGCCCCTTTGGCTATCGACCTCCTCGATCTCGGTAGACTCGATCCCGACCCCATTTTGAAGCATAACCCCCATTTTAACGGTCAAATTTGCCTATCAAAACATCATGTACCCCCTTTATGGTCGCAATGTGGCAACCAAGCTTGCCGCCTGTGTGGACACTCATGAAAGCAGTCGTGGTTAGATTCTGTGTACAATACAATGTACAACGGTGATTAGTCTTACGCCAATTAATAAGCAGGAAATGCTAATCATAAAAATAACATTACATTATGTATTATAGTATTCGTCATTATCGTCGTGCACATTCTCATTATCACTATAGGAGACTGTTGTCTGATAATAATCATTATCATACTCTAATTGTGCCTCTTGCTACCCGTTTCTGGACGTGACTTTCTTCCCGAGTTATATAGGATAGACGTGATAAAACACTTTCTCGAGGGAGGGTAAGTACTCAAATCATGGAAAAACAGTGGGTCATAATCGAGAGAAACCCCTGATTTCTCTCTCATTCCACTCATTCGACGGGGCCAACGCACTGATATTTGAACTTCTGCCAAACGATTTTACAAATTTTGACGTATATTCTAACGTTTAAAATTTATTTTATACTGTAGATTGTCTGTGAAAAAGTTTGAGTCGGATGCGAGGACTCTGAATGACTGCCGCATTCATGATATTTCACTGCGTTCTTACACAGAGCGCTTGAAATCGGAGGTGAAATATCGCTATTCTCTTTTACTGTCCATCAATCCTCGACAACATCTTCGTACGCTTTGGTTTTGCTCCAAACCCGCAATTAATAATATACCGATGATAGTCCCACGGGAATAAATAAATAGCAACTCTGTAAGCAAACAATTATTTCCTTACTTACATTTCTGATTTCTGATGGCTATTTCCTTACTTTCATGTCTGATGACATGCCATTGCCTCAGAGTTACACATTATGTTATATTTTTAACGATTAACGCACGCTCTCCCGAATTATCCAGACATCGACTTTATATTTGTTTAAATTTAAATAATTTCGGCATAACTTTCTTCACAATTTAAATTAAAAACTAATAAGGGAAATATTTAAATGCGCAATTTTTCGCTTTGGAATCGGAACACAACACAAAATCGTTTTTATATCTCCTTCCTTACTATGGGGATGTTGTATCTTGCTGATAGATCATACAAAATCGAGAAAGCGAGATACTGCATGTCTTTTCTCTTTTTCTCTTTCAGCAGGAGACAAAAACTCCAGAGTAAGGGAGGTGGTAGGATACTTCCTGCTCTGTGCAGTGAAGATCAATGAAGATGCTCTCATTTATCTTTCCGCGAGTTGTTTACCCCTTCATTTATTTTGATGCTGTAGTTATAATTGCGGAATTTACAGCAATTACGTACATCCTATGATTTACTAATTAATTTGATTGTCTTTGATATATTCTTTCCGCGAGTTGTTTAGCCCTTCATTTGTTTCGATGCTGTAGTTATAATTGCGGAATTTACAGCAATTACGTACATCCTATGATTTACTAATTAATTTGATTGTCTTTGATATATTCTTTCCGCGAGTTGTTTACCCCTTCATTTGTTTCGATGCTGTAGTTATAATTGCGGAATTTACAGCAATTACGTACATCCTATGATTTACTAATTAATTTGATTGTCTTTGATAAACTATTTTAAAATCCGTAACTTTATTGGTTTACCAGATGCAACTCCTCGAGGCGGCAATAATATGCTTGCACTCTCTCATCGGCGGAATTTCTATCACTCTCAACTCTCTCCTTCTCATTTCAATGTTTCGAAATACGCCCACTTCATTTGCCAATTTTGGCATTATGATGAAAGCGCATGTCATTTTCGAGATGTACATGGCTGTGGGTGGACTGATGGGCATGACGAGGTTAAAACAAGCTTAATTTACACAGATATTTTGAGAGATTGTATGAACAAAAACAATTTATTTTACACCAAATGAATATCCAATTACCTTATTTCTTCAAACAATACTATTCTAATCTCATTTAATTAAGAACAATTTCAATTGGCTGGTCAGTTATCAACATTTCTTATGGCCCGTGCGGTTTGGCTAGCCCACTCGTATGCTATCTCTGTTTCATAGTAGTCGTCAGTGGATCACTTTACACGGTAAATATTTGAAACTATTTTTAATATATTAGTGACGTCCTTATAATTTTTGCAGTTTTATATTATTCTCGGATCTTTCTATTTTCGTTTGCTTGTAATACAAAGTTCGATTCCAACATTGAAACAGACAATGCTTATTCTATTCTGTATGTCTTTCCCTGTGCCGACGATACTTACGGTATACTTTGAACAAACATTTATAATATTTATTATGTCTTCCGAAATTAAAAAAAAATGGAATTTCTGTTCAGATTGGGTACGCAAATTCAAAAGCGACCCAAGATATCGCAGAAGACAAGGTTTACTCTGTCTATCCAAGTTATGCGGGCAAACATCTTTCTATCTCTGGTATGTATTTACAGAGTTGCCAACAATTGTTAAATCGTGGATTTCATTCAACTATGGTATTAATGGCGATACTGTCATGAATACAGTCTGAACAATCGCCATTTGTACGGACGTGGCTATTATCGCGCACAGTTTCATGGACCTTATTTTGAAGAAAAAAAACATACGCTTGATAAAACACATTTTGGCTAACTTGTATTGCTTTGTTTTCCTCAATTATTTTACTTGATATAATTATAAAATTATCAGGAATCGAGGATATCCGAGCCATCGCGATGGTATTGAATCTAACCATTGTCATCATTGTAACACTGCCAGTGTATTGTTTGATGTTGGTATTCAGGTATAGAATCCGAGAAAAAATAAAGACATAATTCTTCAATCAGGCGAAAGATTCTTGAAAAAATAAGAGAAACTGCAACTTCTATAAGTAAAAAATCAACACGGCTTCAAAGGAACTTTGTTCATGTGAGTTTTCTTGTATTAATGTTCTTGGCAATAAATGATAAATGAGTAAAAAAATAATTGATAACTGAGTTATGTACAGATGCTCACAGCACAAGCGGCTCTTCCCATTTTGCAAATCTTCGGAGTTAACACATTTCTCCTGGCATTTTTCGAAATTATGCATCATCCTGCTCTTGAAGTAGCAACGCTTCTGGTAGCACACCTTGATCTAAACCCTTTTCGTATAATATTGCATTCTAATTATAATATAACATCTACATAAAGTTAGAATGCTGAATCATAGCCATGCGAGTACATGACGGGTTGGATCATATTTATTGGGTCAACCGCGTATCGGGCACTAGGCCCATGATCAGTGACAAATTACCTCAAACTTGGGTAATTAAATCTTTTCCAACAATTATTATTATAACTATTTGACCACAGGCTGCGGAGACTACTGCATCGTTCTCCCCTATCATTGTTCTCATATTCGTTGAGCATTACCGGCTGTGAGTTTGATTAACTGCTTCCTTTGCCTTATATTAGCGTATTATAATATATTATACAATTTTCTCAGAGAAGTGCTCTCCCTGATCGGAATCATATCGAAAAATGCGAAGACGGTAGGAAAACCAAGTATTTCTACGAGTGGAACCACTGTTATGTAAGCAATATGTATGAATAAACATGTCATTAACAACGAGAAGAGAAAAGCAACACAATGTTAATATTGCTCCCTTAGCATCGCATAATTGTAACTGATCCACATCATCGGAAAATGTACCGTCGCGGCAAACTATTCCTTCTAACCCCTACCGCTCATCACTGTTACACTTTGGAACAAAACAAAGGGATTGAATAAGTAGTAGGGTTGCATGTTCGGTTTTCGTGAAAAGGACGCGCGCGTACCCTTTGGCAGTTTGTCTCCGTGAAACGGCGAGAGAGTGAAAAGTGGCCGTTTTGGGAGTAGAAATAAATTCGCTGGGTGACTCAGAATAATCGAAATGAAACGGGATAAATTGGACACTTCTCCCGAACCCACTTCTGATTTTTCTACGATTGCCGTTTTTCAATTTCTTCAAATTGGCTGTTGCCTCCAAAACGGCCGTATTCCGTGAAACGGAGCCAAATGCCAGAGGGTACGCGAGAGTCCGTTTCACCGGAAACCGAACGGTCAATCCTAATAAGTAGTCCGCGGTTGCAAACTGCAATTTTCCGGTTCCCATTGCTATTTACGGATCCCCATCGCTATTTGCCATGTTCGTACGTCAACGAAATGGCAAACAGGTGCACTGATCCTATACCTCCTGACTTGCGCCGTTTGTTTTAGACATCTATTCGATATCCATCCCAAAAAGGACATCTGAACACACGAACAGTCACTATAAAACCGGGCTATTGTCTCGATCATTCAAGCGTTCGTCTTGGTTTAGCATGTACAAGCCAACTGAAGCCTCCCTCTGCAGTTTTCTTCTTGCTATTGACCAATTTGTTGAGTATTTCACCGACCCCAATATTTTGTAATTGCCACATTCCAATATTCTCCTTGCTTTCACCCAATGCATCGTACCCGTTATTTCAAATTCCAGGATGTTTCTCCGCTTGGCCGCCCTTCTTTCCCTGATTTCCGTCGTCGCTTGGTCTCAAACTTGCACGGGCACCATTCCTGCAGCAGAAGTGACAGCTTTCCTCGCTGTGCACAACAGACTGAGGGCTTCGATCTCCGCAGGAACTTACGTCGCCAAGGGAAAGAAGATGCCCGCAGCCAAGACGCCCATCCCCGCTATGGTACGTTAGTCTGAAGCTGGGTTCAGTAATAGAAAACACTCCCATGTCCTGATAGATAAGCAAAAGTAGCTGGTAAGCATATGGCGACGAGTCTTGAAAACGGTCGATCTTTTATAAAATTGAGAAATGTGAGCAACCACTTAATGCCGTCAAACCGCTGGCCTTAATTATACACCATATTTTTAATCGAACCCTTCTTCAGACCTGGGACTACTGCATCGAAAAGAGTGCACAGGCTGTAGCTAACACGTGCGTTTTCGCCCACTCGACCAACAGAGTCAACTTGGGAGAGAATCTCTACACGTACATGTCGTCAGCTGTCATTGTGAGTACTGTATCAGTTAATTTTGAACACGGAAGTTTTCTTGTGTGTCTATGTCTGAAGCAATCATTTACAGCCTTCCTTCGCTGGATTGGGTAAAAAAGCATCGGATTCTTGGGAGAAAGAATTCCAGGTAATTCACAAACCCTTATTTTATTTCAAAAGTATTTTCAATATTACTTAATTTGAAATATTGTTGCGTCGCAAAAATCGGTTTTTAATGAGTTGTGTCAGGTTGGAATTCCAGGTTGGTCTTGTCGTCACTTTACGTCCCCGACTTCGTAGAATATAATTTAAAGTTGTCAAGAAAAATCATGAATCGGTATTGGGCATGTGCAACTGTATTGTGCTCGAATCATTCAATAGATCATGGATACTACTGCATCTTATGATAGCAACTCTGAACCGGAAATCGTAATTGGAATGCGGTTTCTCTGGAATTGAAATCAAAGGCCTCTCTTTGTACAGGACTTTGGCTGGTCAGACATCAAGTTGACGAATGCTGTCTTTAGTTCGGGCGTTGGACATGCAACTCAGGTGAGTCGTTAGATTGCGCCAAAAGTATAATATTGAGAACATAATTTAAGTTTACGTATTTGTAATCGAATATACATTTAAAAAATACTAAACACATTTCAGATATATTCAATTATGTATCATTGCAGATGGCGTGGGCCAAGTCGACTAAGATCGGTTGCGGCATGGCTAAATGCAATGGTGGCAAGCAAGTGATCATCGCATGCCAGTACAGAGACGCGTGAGTCAAATTGCATTTACATTTTAATATTGTAAACCGTTTTCACTTTTTTTTAATTGCACAAATATTTTTGTATAAAATGAATGTATTGCAGTGGCAACTTCCTTAACCAGAACGTCTACGAGCCGAAATAAGTAGTTTACTAATGGAAATAACTGAATAAAATATTTTCATTATCTCCCCGTTGTTCGGTTACTCCACAAAATGCGACATTACAGAACATGCGATTATAGGCCAATCTCAGGAAATATCGTGCCCCATTATTTCTGAAAAGTCAGCGTATGATTTTATTGTAAAAGTTATATTTTACAGATCTTAAGTTTTACAAGTACAACTTTTTCCTAGGTTAAATTGTTAATATTTCGCGTACAATATCTTATCGTATCGATCTATATATAGATCAAGTGGCAATTAGCGAAAATGTAATTGTTCATATTCACACCGGCAGATCACACAGTTTGAGGACTAGAACGTTAAGTGGAAATGAGATCTGACTACTTGGACGCCTTTCCTTATAAACTCAGAAATGAAGGGTCAGATGGGGCGTCGAAACAGGGAAGACGCCGAGGCACAGAAAGAACCCACGCACACCAGCAGTCTATATCGTGTACGTAATGTTTACACATTGTACTATATCATTTCTCTTTTTTATTGTGTTTTGACACGTTCCAGTGGGCAGTGCTTGAAAGCATACTCCGCATTTTCTGAATATTAACGATTACGAAACTTGGCTGATACAAACATCATGTTTCAACTGTTTTTATGTCTGTCAGTCGCATATGTGTTTAGTGTCACATGATTGCAGAATCAGATAGCACTAGTCTTGATGCAGTTGTTCCAATGTTGATGTTGCTGCATATCTAGTATATTTGATCGTGAGCCTCTGCCACTAGATTGGGAAATGCGAGTACAATATTAGTTCATTTCACACCCAACGGATTAGTAGATTATTGAATATGTCTTACAATTACACGTATGCCGATCTCTATCTACCTAGCCCACGATTAGAGAAGATTCCCGAGTACATCGAATATAATTATTTTTGCCAATATTGTATCTGTAGTGCACAATTTCCCACAAATCCTAATCCATTTTTCGAGACATATTACAAACTCACTTTTTTATGCGACATCAACAGCGTTCAGAGGAAGCAATCGAAGATGTGCTAACTGAGCATCAAATGATCGAAGTCTGCAACAGATCTTCCATCGTAAACGGCCAAAGATGAAGGGAGATTGTGCAGTAAATGTTCAGTATTCACTGCTCGCTTCCGCCTGACTCCCGCTTGTATTTGCCATGTTCGTTTATGACATCCGTGCAGGGCACAAGACATCTGAACACACACACGAATCAAAAGTTGCCCCATAAAAACGCGTGATTCCAGTAGTACCGACGGCTTACAAGTTCACCATATTCTTTATCAGAATTGTGTTCCAATTAACGGCCGCTTTCGTTATGGTACTCGACGATTTTTCTATTCACTGTTTTTACCTATCGTACTCCCTTATCCAACACAACTAGGCAGTCGAGTGCGAAATGTGAGAATTTCGCACACTCTCGGGTCTATCGACCGGTCTAGAGAGTGCTTGAAATGAAGAGGACGTGATCTCACATTTTTGCAATTTAGTAGGCAGTTATAATTAGTTTTGCCTCACGATTCATATATCGTCTTGTTGCTCCCTCGGGCGTCGATACAATCCCTGCCCAGCAGCAGTATTCCATCCGTTGCCAGGATGCTTCTTCGTATCTGTGCTCTGCTGTGCGTCCTCTACGTCACTGTGTGGTCGCAGGCGTGCAACGGCATTCCCGTCTCGGAGCGTCTCGGTTTCATCAGGTAAACGATGGCAAAAATGGCAAACATCCCAATCTAAATTCACTCAAAATCGCTGGCTATGGCAGAATAGATAAATGTAACTGTGCACTCTTCTTGAAGAAACAGGAGCATTTATGCCCGTCCTGCTGAAGAAATACAGTGTGAAACCCGCTAATCAAATCGTTCCAGCGCTCACAACAAGGTGCGCTATGCGATATCGTCGGGTGCGTACATCGCCAAGGGCAAGCAGATGCCCGGAGCGAAGACGCCCATCCCCAGTGTGGTGAGGACGACATACCTTCAGATATTAAAAAGAAAACATTCGAACAGCAACAGTGCTGATGTAACCGTACAATTCAGTATAGCTGAAAATACAGATGCAGTCGATGTTTTCATACATTTTAGTTAAGGAAACATTTCTGTTTAAGAAATTTTTAAAAAATCAATAATGATCCGAAGTGCGATAAGTCAACAATGTGCTGGAAATGTTTCATATCGGTATGATGAAGTACACGATCTATTTTTCAGTCGTGGGATTGCGGCATCGAAGCGAGCGCTCAGGCAGTGTCCGATACTTGCGTGTTTGCCCACTCTACTAACAGAGTGAACCTGGGAGAGAACCTGTACACCATGATGTCTTCGGCCGTCATTGTTAGTAACTTTATTAACGGTATTTATTCGATGGTAGAGGTAGAGGTAACTAGAGGTAAAGGTAGAGAGGTTAAAGAAAATTTGGGTAAGGAAGATGCCGATTTTTTTAATATGTTAATTCGTGTATATTTCAGCCTTCATTTTCGGGTCTGGGTAAGGCAGCAACGGACGCTTGGGTGCAGGAGTTCCAGGTAGACTTTGAAAAGTAACGGTTCAACTAGTCGCATAATAGGAAAATCGACCGATTTTGTGGAAAAAATAGTGCGAGAAATGAGTAGTGTGTGGAGAAATGCAACTAGTTGCATCGTTACTTTTCAAAGTCTAGTTCCAGGTAGAGACCAAGAAGACATTTCATACAGAATTATGCTTAACTTCGACTTAGACGTGTCCGATATATTTGTTCTCTTAGTGAATCATGACTTTGATGTTTTTATCTCAACGGGTGTGCAGGACTTTGGCTGGCTTAGCGTTAATCTGACCAGGGAAGCGTTCGACACGGGCATCGGACACGCAACGCAAGTACGCCATAATATTTCGAGAAATTGTATCATTTACCAATTTCGCTATTCTGGCAATATTATGTGTGCAAAATAGTGAGGAAGTGATTTTGCAGAAGTGCCTGCATTGAAGTTTCAATTTCCTGCGTTTCAGGTGGCTTGGGCCAAGTCGACCAAGATCGGCTGTGGAATGACTAAATGCGACGGCGGAAAGCAAGTGATCGTTGCCTGCCAGTACAGAGACGCGTTAGTTTACGTTATTTATTGTAGAGGAAAAAATATTGAGCAAAAAATACAACATTTAAAATGAAAAATTGCAGCGGCAACTACCTCAACCAGAACATCTACGATCCCAAAGTTTGAGCAACGATGCACTCAAATTTACTCGAGATTATAGTACTCGTTGAATAATCTCTTCGTAAATTCTTTCCGTTATTTTCAGTTGCCAACTTTTAAATTGCAATAAAATGCTGGTCTAAAATAAATTAAAGAACATTATTTGCATCATGAACAACACTAGCATACGACAGTGAGTTACAGGAAGTCATTTGATTTCTGAAAATATTTCTCTTAGATATCTGATCTAGATCGCAATAACAATTTACACAGCATTATTAGTTAATGTAATTAATTTTATTCCAACAAAACAAGAAAATGTATGACATAGCATAATTGCGCTTGCTACAATTTCATTTCTGAAGTTCCACATGGCCGATATCTGATGCCTCTATATGTCTCCGTGGTTCGCCGTGCTCTTCAGCAAACGTCTAAAAGGAGAAATCGCTGTTTATTAGGGACGAAATGCAGTCTAAAAACGTCATCTAATATCGATGTGACAATAATGTCAGTAGGGGTAAGAATCATCTCCAGCTTTTCTTTAACTTTTTCTGTTTTGGATTCTCTGCAATTGCCATAGTGCTGTGCGAACTAGTGCTAGTGCGAACTAGTGCGAAATGTGAGACCACGGTCTCTTCATTTCGCACACTTTCTAGACCGGTCGATAGACGAGAGAGTGTGTGAAATGAAGATACCGTGATCTCTCATTTCCCACTCTTGTAACTAGGGATGGCGAAGGAAGAGTGAGAGGAAGACCCTCCTATTGTGATTATCGAAATGGAAATTAGCAAGGAAGAGGGGGCGAAATCGACCAACTCTTCCGGAAGAGTAGAGCTCTTGCGGAAGAGTTGGCCCCTATTAGCATAGACACGCCCCCCTCTTCATCTCTTCCTTCGCCTTCCCTAATCGTAACTCGCCTCTTCCGTCGCTTGAACGAGACTGGCACGCTCTTGGTCACGAAGGAAAGTGTAGAAGTTGCACGGGATCTGTGAAATGGCGAGTGTAAAAAAGAAGTCCCGATTCGATGTAAAACGAGAACGATAATTGAAAATTAAAATTTGAAAATGAAGATATACATTTGAATTTTTCGTTGCACAGAAATGTACCGACCATAAACAGCCAAGCGAACACGGAAAGGATGATCATGCGGAGAATCGGGATTACAGAGCCGTCTGCAATGCGTATCTTGGTACGTGTCTTTAAAGACGAACTATTCGGAACAAGCCTCCCCCCACATTCCTCCTCGCCTAGTTATCAGTCGCGCGGTAGTTCTCTCATCTTATCTCCATATTTTAAAAATGCAATTTAAAATAAGAAAAAAAATATGATAAGTGGACCGACAGTCGGGGTCATCTGTCTCGGGGCGAGTTCTCGACAGGACGCTGGCAAGGCCGCAGATGAGGACGAAGAGGAAGGCACAAACGAGGACGAACGCCTGGAATCACATTCTGTTCATTGGTGAAAATGGATCCCCACTTTCACCTGTTGCCAGCCAAAGCGGATGGATCCCACATCACTTTCTCAGAAAAAGTGCTGTGTTAGCGTGAGATTATTTCAGAACATGTGCAAGATATGTTTCGCATAAAAACACTGTTAAAATGCCCAAAATAAAAGAGTTTTATAGTTAAAACCATAGGAGTTCTTCAGTGATAACTGTTGTACCAAACGCGCGTTAGCTAACTTGTTCCCTTTCGTTTTGGAAGTGGTAAAGTGCCTATACGCCGCGACTAATGATGCGCAAATTTCATGTTTGGAAAGTCGGAAACCGTTTTTTCCACGTTTGTATAACTTTTTTCCTAATCAGGCTTGAGCTTCCAAACTTGATACAGGGCTGGTAAAACACGTGTGCAACATTTTCCTTTTTGATTGAAGACATTTCGTTCAGTTTGAGCTTAGTTATACGAAATTTTCCCAATGAAATTTGCACAGAATTACATTGATCAGAATGAGGAGGAAGAGCGTGGGTCTGTGCTCCTTGAAAACGGCAAAGATGAAGAGAAGGCTGAACAGGATGGGCGGAGCAGCGGCCCAGTACAGTTCCGATCTGCAATCGCATTTTTTTTAAATTACAAAGTGTATATAATTAAAAGAATGTCATTAATGATATTATATTGTGCAATTAATGCCTAAATGGAACCTGATCGCAGAGAGCGAGAAGCAAACTGCAGCGAGGAGATAGAAGAAGGACAGCGTCCGCGCCTGCCACTGAAACCAAGTCTTTCTTGTACAGTAGGGTTTAGAGCTTGACAAATCGGTTCCAGCTATCCTCATTTCACACACTCTCTGCGCGAGCCGGTACAAGACACACGCAACGGTAGTACTCCTTAAATTTACACTTTTGTTTAAAAAGAGGCCACGTTTTCGATACCTTTGTGTAGGGTTGAAATGTTTTGCGGCCAATTCTCTACCAGAATTGATAAGAACCCGTTCAAGGAGTTTCGGGAATTTGGCTACACTATCGAGAAAGAGCGCGAGAAACAATATGGGTTTGTACATGTGTGTGTGTGTGTGGGAGAAGGTTTTTTGCCCATTTTTTTCAATTTTCAAAATAAAAAGGGGAAAATCCGTACCTTGACGTGCTCGCGACGTGCGCAACAGCAGAACGGATAGTACTTGGGATCATGCGGGTCGAATGGCGAAGAGACAGCCATCGCTGATGAGAAGCCTCTGAAATTATGGGCTTCTCGTCTCACCTCCTCGCAAAGGAAGCCCATTTTTCCACCTTGAACACCTCACCAGTGAGTCACAACTCGGCGAATACAAAATTAGAAAGAAGAAATAATTTAGAGGATGACCTCGAAATGAGGTAATGGGAGAAAACCTGCGTCTACTATAGAGCGGTTAAACAAGTGTCGTATAGTTACTATTTGGGACATCCACGAAGGAAATAACTGCGACAACGCGGTAAAACGTCGTCAAAGTGGGGAAACAACATGAAATGAAGGCAGAAATCGATAATGCTCATAATGTAGACGAATTTTGTCTATGCATGCGCGTCCCCGCCCATCGCTGTTGACAGGAAGATGATTGTGAGCGGGAGATTTTACGTTGCAATTAACCGTGACAAGACACGAGAAGAAATTGAAACTCCCACTAACCTGTATATAATGGTTACGCAGCCGCGCTAGAAATGCTCGGCTCCCCGGTTCGTTGGATGCTAGTGTGACCTCTCAAAATCAAAACGATGAAATGGAAATGAGTATATAGTGTTGCTTACATAGAACGCAATCTAATTATTTCGTGCATAATGTTGAACCGAGGTTGACCGATGCGCATACATTTCTACATGAGCAAAGATAAAGAGCGCGAAAGTGAACTCGATTGTGAGAAGAAAGAGATAGAGAGGGGAGCATTAATTCGATAGCATCAAACAACGTGACCAACCTAGAGAGGAATGTTGTGTTGGAATTTGAAAATCGGCAACAGTAGTTATCGCAGAACATCTTCGAAATTTTCCCTTTCAACTGGTATTTACTATCTTCCATAGGTGAATAATAATATAAAAATAAAGTGACGAGGCACATCATTCCACAGGCCGGTCTATCTTACAGAAAGGCCTTTGGAGTGAGAGAGCGTGTGAAATCGAGAGGGACTCTCTCACTTTTGCACACTCTCTCGCTCTAACCCTGGTATGTTTGAAATGATGTGGAGGGAGAGAACCGGACACATCAAACAATTTTATACTGCCCTGTTAAATAGTGAGCAAACAATACGGAATCATTGAATAGTCATGCATATTTTTTATGATAAATGTTGTTTGACAAGGTCGTCTTACACGCAAGTCTGACGACGAGATGGATGAGTCAACCTCATTCGGTTCGGGGACTTTCGGGTACGCTAGGTGGTAGTCGGGTGGAGCCGTCGGGTCCGGTTGCTCATTGGTCACGATCCATGGGTCTCTCGGGTAGTCGAGATGGGCAGTTTCAGCTACTTTTTCTGCTCTCCACGAACTCCGGGTTCTGCGCCACGGCCACTGGGTCGACACGTGTCTGATATTGGTACTGTTAGTTATGCGATGTTGAGGATGTACTTCGGAGAAGCACCAAAAAGTTGTCATTTGACAATCTGGCATTATCGCGGCCCCCAGTGAAGCAAGAGATGTGCTCAACTTTCTGGTCGATTTTTTCGCAGACGCAGGCGCCAACGTCTGCGAGATTTTTGACAAATTTTAATTCTTTTACGCAAGATTAGTTTCACTGGTCTAGACGAGGCCGCTTCTCCACCGTTGAAATAATCATTGCATGATGTACTCGATGTAGTCGCACTTGTCGTGGTAGTTGAGGCTCGCGCGACGGTGTAGTTGTCCTCGACGATATCCTTCTTCTCGCTCGATCCGTAGATGCACTTATCCATGGTAATCGACCATCTCTCGATACATATTCCATCATTTATCTCTCGATGTACGGTATTACCCATGGTGAATTCTTTGTTCCCACAGTTAAAGTAGGAAAATGTGAGTAACATCCGGAAATTAGCAAGCCCCGACCGGAGTCGGTTGCCGAGAAAAGCCGGAGAATGGGGTAATTTGTTGGCTCTGGTCGTCTCTTTTTTCGAGTGGGCGGGGTTTAAATTTTTGTTAATTATTTCAGTTCTTTTTATTTTTTATTTTTTAAAAAAATCTTTTAGTGTATAATTCTGCACTCGGTGGCCTTCGATTTCATATCATCAATAGTTCCTTATTGTGAGATTTTTTCAGAGAAATTGATGGTGGTCCCTAGAATTGGTGTGGAAAAACAATAACCAAATAGTATCTGTCTAATGTCTAATCGCATTCATTCATTCATTCATTCATTCATTCATTATTTATTCCGTCAGAGTATCGCATACAAGAAAAATAACTGTGAATAGGGGCAAGAAACGGATGTCCGTCGACGTAGTCGAATCGGTTTTGTGCATGGCAGCAAGGGTATGGGGAAGAAGGGTTAGAGCCAATTCTTAACAATTGATTCAGGGGAAAAGGAGTTGGGCTGGGAGCGGATGAATTTTCGGAAGGAATCTCGGGATAAATCAACCGAGGGGGAAGGGAAGGAATTCCAAATTGATATGGTTCTGGAGGCAAGGGTGGTGTGGGAATTGGGAGGGAAGAAAGGCAGAGAGGTACGGAAGTGATGTGAATTACGGACAAATCTAGTAAGAGGAGAACGAGTGAGGAGGGAAGAGTGATCAAGTTCATAATTCCTATGAAGAATGGAATGGAGAAAGACAATATCGGTGACAAATCTACGGCGTTCTAAAGTTGTTAGATTTAGGGAGCGTAAACGATTACAGTAGCTTACTGAAGGCAGAGAACAACGGAAATAGAGCTTCCTAGTGAAGTCGCGTTGGACACGTTCAATATTTTTGGTAGTTTCAACGGAATTAATGGGGTTCCAGATAATGGAACAGGTCTCTAGACTAGGAAGAATAAATGTTGTGAACGATTTCACATAAATATCGATACAATTACTACGGAAAGCTTTGAAAAGGAAGTGTTTTCCCTCGTCTCTCCTCACCTCTAATCCCTCTGTTCGCTCTTTTTCACATTCTACAAATGCACATTCTCTCCCCTCAGAATCCTCCCTCTCCACTTCTCCCTCCATTCCCACCCTTTTCCGTCATTGAGAATGGTCGGATCTACCTCTTTCTCGCCCTCGGCTACTTCACCCGCGCCAATTCGATACCCGCCCGGAGACAGGTACCGTACCCTACCCCTACCTACAGTATCCCCGGAGCTCCACCTTGGGCACCGTGCCCTACTCTCCAACACACTTTCCCCGGCGGAGATCCACCTTGAACACCCTACCTCCTTCTGCTCGAGATCCCGCCTCATCAGATGGAGCTTGTGGTGGAGCTTGGACACAACACCTTGAAATACCTACCGTAACCCTTTTCCTCGCAGCAACCAACGGTCTATCGGCGTCTCTCCAGACGAGGACGAGCCTTCCGTTACTCCTCCTGCTGAGTTTGTGCGCGAAAATGACAAGGGCCAGCTGGTGAGTACTGTATACCGGGCTCCTCTACTACAGTACCCCTCCGAACTGCCCATGAAGCCATCGTACTCTACAGGTGAACGACTACGGAGAGCCGTGGCCAAGGCCTAGACCGAAGAAGAAGGTACTGTCGTCTACTGTAATCCGTCGGCATACTGTATCATTGCAGAAAACGCAGGCCAAGCCTGCCGAAAAGAAGGATAAGAAGAAAAAGAAGAGCGAATCGACCGAGTCTTCGAGAAAAAGCAGTCGAAAATCGAAGAGAAGATCGAAGAAAGACAAGAAGAAGGAGGAGAAGAGTTCGGTGAGAGATTGATACCGTAACCCGAAAGCTACCGTATCCCGGACACGGATACCGTAACCCAGAGATGCGGTAGCAAGTGCTTTCAGAAGCGTCGTCGTAGCCGCAAGGCAAAGCTGAAGGAGGCCGAGTACATCACACTCAGTGTCGATTCGGAGCAGGAGAATGTGGGTTTTGAAAAACGGGCGGAGCTCGACTTCGTCGCTACCGTACCCTTGCAGTCCGATCGCAGCGTGCGGGCCAAGTGCGAGCGCAAACAGATGGACGTGCAGACGAGTCCGCAGGCGTCGCGCAAGTCGACAGAAGGAGGAAAAATCGATTCTGCCGTATTCGAAACGGTGAGGATACGGTAGCTGATGGGTTACTGTACCCCAGTTTCCGAACTTGATTTCTGTACTTTCAGCGCTCCCAGATGCTCCGTCACAAGAAGTCGGCTCGAAGGGCGGCCGTCGCATCAAATCCGGTGAAGAATACGGTAACTGTGATACCGTGTTGCTACAGTAATCCGGTCGGCAATCAGGCTGCTCCGCCGATGAGGCCAGGTCAGGAGTTCGATCGATACTACCTGGGCATTCAGTCGAAACGAGCTGCAGAGATACGAGTGACGTACGTTTGGGTCCCGAGCGGATGATGGCGGTACCGTACTGGTCAAATTATCGATTATGCAGAACCCCCGGCGAGTTTGCCATCTACTACGAGAAGCCCGCCAAGGGCGAGGTGCCCATCACAATCGATCTCAAACTGATCTACCGTAGCTCCGAATCCAAGGTATACTGTGGTTGCCGATTGCATAGTGATGGCGCAATACTGCAGATCTACCATTTCGCCATCAAGAGCTTCGAGGACTCCAATCGCCACAAGTACTACGTTGTGATGCAGACCAAGAGCGACGGAAAGATGGTACGGTAGCATACTGTAGGGGAGTACGGTAGCCAGAAGGGATACTGTATGTGAACCAATCGATATACATTGCAGTTCCCGTCGATCCTGTGCCTGGTGCGACACTATACACTCTGTGTCCATCTGGATCCTGCCACTGGCCGTGTCGAGACGTTCAGAGTCCCGGCCTGAAGACTACCGTACTCCCCCCCCCCTCATCTCTTGCCTTGCCTGATATCGATTGTCCGAACAATGCACCTGTTCGTAACTAGTACTCATTTGTAAACGGTTCGTGACAACAAGAGAAAGAAAACAGCTTTGACTGGTTGTGTGTGCGGTGCAGGCGAGGGATGGGAAAGAACAGAAGAACAGAAGAAGAAAGAGCGGCGGGAAGTGGGATTTGAACTTCGTTCAGACACCATTCGACTATTGAACAGATAGCACTACCAGACCTCTCTTCTTGTACAGTCAACTCATAACTTATCTCGTTCAACGACAGATCTTACTTATTGTACACCGGCCACAATGTCAATTACATACAAACTCACTTCATTCCATCAGCACATTTACACATCAAGTATGAGACACAAGTTGGATGAATGATCGATACGAGGTTGCGCACAAGACAATAAATAGTATATTTTTAGCAAATACAAATACGTACGAGGAACGGGGGTGGTGATCTGATTGTGCCGGGTGTATGGTGTGTTTTGTGGTAAACGTCGCCCTTCCGCTTATTTGTAGAACTCGAAGTCGTTCTGGTCCTTCTTGATCACATTCTTGTACGACTTCTCAAAGTCCTTGGAGAGAACGACGTAGCGATTCTCACGAACAGCGTGCATACCAGCCTGCAATCACACAATAAATTACGAATATTAATCCAGGACGATAAGAAAAACAGATTTTAAAAAAATAACGACAAATAAAGAGCATCTTCGCAAATCGAAAAAAATACCCCAATTACTTTCCAGCCTGCTAACCTCATCACCTATAAGTAAACAGGTGCTCGATGTCCACCGATTTTACAGTAGAAAGCTACGGCGAAAGATGGGGCAAGACGGTAAGAAAGCGGCACCTACCGTAACCCCATTTCATCTACTACCGTACCTCCTGACAGATGGAGTTGATGTCGGCACCGGAGATCTTGTCGGGACGGGCGACGAAGTCCTCGAGGTCGACGTCATCCGACAGATTCATCTTGCCCGTGATCGTCGTGAACACGAGACGTTTCTGACGTCTGCAAACAATCTCCCATTACTCAATCATATTGTTTTTCATTTCCTGTTCCTTTTGCCGTACATATCAAAATGTTCAGATTTCTTTCCAATTTCAATCGTTGAATAGTTCATACAAGTGGGAATCGTAAATTTCATGAGCACCATACTTTAATCGGCCATAAATAGCGCTATATTGGGGTCGGATGAAAAAGGACGATCAAGACACGGGCACAGTACCTGTCGGGAAGGGGGAATTCGATCTTTCTGTCCAGTCGACCGGGACGGAGGAGGGCGGGGTCGAGCGTGTCCTGTCTGTTCGTCGCCATGATCACCTGCGAATAAAAAGTTATAATAATTATTAAATTGATTTTATATAAATAATTATGCGAAATTAAAACGAAAGAAGAACAGGAAAAGGATTTCGATCACGCACGCCAGGCCAGATACAGTATCCGGAAGTGACGGAAGGACACGATTGCGGTGGATTACCGTACCTTGACGTTGGTCGTCTGGTCGAAACCGTCCATCTGATTGAGCAGCTCGAGCAGAATACGTTGAACCTGTAATACATTCACAAAATATTCGCATGCCAACATGGTGACTAACTCTTTTGAAATGCGTCCCGGCGCCATTACTCAACAATATCCGACATCTACGTATTTGATAACTCTTATCAAATTTCTCTCCTCTCCCCACTATAAGAGCCTTATTATAACGGCCAATTCACTCATCCCCCTCAGCCCAATCAAGCACGTCGCTCAAAAATGCTGTTCCGCATCACGGTTTCACTCCTTTTCTCCATCCTTATCTCACTTTCCACTCAATCGCCAGTCAAACGTCTGGGTAAGCAATCGTAGACTAGTCTTATTGTCAAAAATATTTTAAAACGTAAAAATTTCAGTTCACAAGTGTCATTATTTCGGTTACATCGATCAAAATGGCAACTGCAAGTGTCTCGAGGGAACCATTGGAGAGCACTGCAACATGTGTAAGTTACATCAGTATTATGCGCAGTGCTAACGGTTTAGATGGAAAATATGGCCCATGATTCAAAGAATGTTTGAAAGAAAGAAAAAGAAACATATTTTTTTTAGAGATTTATAGACCAAAATTCAGAACCCAATCATAATTTATAGCTTTCGCGCGATAAGCTTCCAAAGTATGATATCAATCTATCTGTATGATATCGGTAGCGCCTAACTACTCGCCCCCATCTCACAGATTTAATTTCAGTTGGCGCTTCAATGTGCGTCGAGGGAAAGTGCTCCGAGCCAGGGACCGTGTGCCACTTCAGCAACATGGATTGCCTGCACACTCTCAACTGCCACGATAAGCACGGATGGTGTCTGCCCCTTGACTTCGCCCCGCACACAGTGATAGGCAACGTCTAGTGATCCAGTTCCTCCCTCTCATCAACGATCTCCCATTGTAGAAAGAGTGTGTTCGTCATACCGGATCACTACAGTACAAATTGCATTTATTTCTGTGCAATAAATATATTTTTGAATCGAAAACGAGTTGATTGCGATTGACATGCATATGATAGCCATTTTCAATGAGAGTGCGTACGACAATACTATCGATTATGCGCGGAATGTTGTTCAAGCGTGGACAATTCATCGAAAAGAGTAAGAAATGTTGCGATTTTGTGCCAGCCTCGTCATCCTCCACGACGCCTTATCGGTCAACACTCTTACTCCCATCGCCTTTTACATTTCAAAATTCTCCACCTTCTTCTCTGCATTCTTTCTCATTCTTGTAAAAACATCAAGATCTCTTTCCATATCTCCCCCTATAACTTTATAGTGGTGTAATCTTCAAAAACAGTGTAAATATTTGCGCATAGATTGTAGCTGGAAGGCAAAAACTGGTGAATTTGAATGTTAAAAAACCAGTCGTGTCTGATCGAAAACTCGTGGCGGCTTGAACCGAGTTGTATGCAGCGAAAAAGCGGCGGCGAACTTTTGTTTGCTACACACGAGTACATGTATGCCTATTTCCTCTGCTCGCACATCTCCTCACCTATACATGGGATAGGGTGTTGCTAGCAATAATACCCTCCCCGCTTTTATCCCGTATACCATCCGATTTCCGTTCAAGCCCTCACGGCCTTGTATGAAACCATCCTTTTTGACAAAATTGACCACGTCTCATCTCTAATCCTCCCGCTTTCGGTCTTCTCTATGTCTCTGCTCACCTCTCTGTCTGCTCCCGTCTGGGCGTCGAATCTCTTCGTCGCGATGGCGTCAATCTCGTCGATGAAGATGATCGACGGCGAGTTCTCCTTCGCGAGACGGAACACGTCACGCACCATTCGGGGTCCTCAACGGATCAGTCGATTAACATACCGAAGCAGCAGCATCCATCGTAGATAATCTCTACTAGATATTACGGTAGAAAACTTTGCAACTACTATCAAAGACAAGTCCACCATAGCGCGACGAAGACGATTGGAATGCAAACCATTATTATTCCCTGTTTTTCGCACATAGCACGTAAGCTCAGGGGCACCATGCTTTTTTTCCTTTTTTTATGTTAAGGGGCAAATTGAATTTTTTTTTGTAATTCATACTGGACAGTTAATGGTTAAAAAACGAGATGGGCATTCAAAAAAGCGCACGCGCAGTTCATGTGTGCTCCGGTCGTTGGGAGAAGTACCAAGCATTATTCTCGAAATATAATATTTTCCGATTTATTATTCGTACCACAGATGGGCAAGGGTTGTTGCGGAACGGCAAAAGCGGGAGGGGCCCTGGGTCGGCAAGAAAGATTTTGAATTTCAGCAAAAAAGCGGTAGGGTTTGATCCAAACTGTGATGGCTTGAACCGACATCGGACTGTAGCGAAAAAAATTATGAATAGTGTTGCTGGCAACCCAAAACCATGAAAAATTCGTACCCTCTCCGAGGTACTTCTGCACGAATTCGGATCCGACGACGCGAATAAACGACGCGGCCGTCTGAGAAGCAACCGCCTGCAAATACGAGACAATGAATCAAGAGAATTTGTGATAGGACGTAAAAGTACAAGCAACTGTTGGCCACGAATTCGGCACCTTTCAGTCGAAAAATATACTGCTCAAAAGAGTTATCGATTGCTTTCTTTAATATGTCGTCTTCAAACGCACCTTGGCGATCATCGTCTTTCCGCATCCGGGAGGGCCGTACATGAGCACTCCGCGGGGAGGGTCGATACCGATCTGTAAAGCGACTGTAACGTCATAATAATAATAAATATTATTATAGTATTGAATAATAATATTATTATAGTATCCCTCAGGATTACAGAGGAAGTCATGCTATCAGTCAGGCTGAGGTAGAGTCAGAGGACGACTCCCGAGTGAAATCTCTTGCGAGTCGTAGAGCGGCTGACAACCACAACCCACCTGCTTGTACAATTCTCCGTGAGTGAGGGGCAGCTCGACGGCCTCTCGCACCTCCTGCTTCTGCATGTCCAGACCTCCAATGTCGCCGTATCCCACGTCAGGCTGAATAAAATCAATAAATTTATTGCATCGATAATCGATAAGGTGAGATCCCGTACACCCCGTTCCTCAGCTAACCTTTTCGTCGGGACGCAGCATCTGGATGCTCGAGTCGGCCTCAGGCGGGAGCACATCGACGAGCGAGTTCGAGTACCTGTAGATTTAATAAATAAATTAGTGATATAATAAAAATTGATTTAAATTCATTTAATTACTTGTGAAGGGCGACGGAGCAGCCGGGCTTGAGCAGCTCGCGATCGAGGATGGAGAGGACGCGCACGAAGTAGTTCGAGCCTGCAAGTACAGTAATAAGAAGAATAAAGCCAGGACAACTAGTTTCTCCGAACTATTGCATTTTGAAATCACTCTCAACTTGATTTCCCTGTTTCGATTATTATTAAATGCAAAGGGTAATTCCCATAGTACAATAAAAAATAATGCAAAGAAAAAAACTATAGAATGGTGTTAGTGCAATTCTACCTGTGGTAGAACCGACGATGGCGTGGTCCTGGTCGATGGCCTCGAGGAACTGGCCGATGACGAGTGGTACCGACTGGATGCGCTTCACCTGCAAATAATCTAAATTTAGATAAGAAAATCGTGTTTAAAAGCGAAAAATCATGAAAGCGGCGGCAATACTCAAAAATATCGCATTTTAGGCTAATTTCATACAATCTAGACGGAAAATGCGATAAGTACGAGCCTCCTCTTGGGCGTGGAGCAGCTCCTTCTCGAGATTGCGCGTCTCCAGCTTGATGTAGTCCTCCATGACGTCGAGATGCTCCAGCTGCTTCTCCAGCTTCTTGAATCTGCAACACAATAAGTAAATTATATTATCATAACTCACTCACAGACAGAAGGTGCCTGTCGAATAAGGGTAAGTAGTAATAACTAGAAAGGAAACTGCCGTGGTACTAAACTGAGATAATTTTCAAAGTAAATACGTTCAAATTCTCTCACAATCCTTTCATCTCTTTTTAACAAATGAACCCAGTTAAGTACCGCGCCTGAATAGAATAAATATGTAACCTACTTGGCATACTCGTCCGTGTCCTCGATGGCGTGTACAGTGCTGGAATCGGACTGGGACGGCCTCGACGGCGTCGTGTCCTGAATCGATTTTATGACCAATTTAGAGGAGAGTGGAAATTAACAACCACTCAGGAATTGTAGGGTAATATTACTGCAAGTATCGGGTAATATTACTGCAAATAAGAACATGTTAGCAATATCTCAGTAACTTACTTTGTGCTTACTACAGAGGCAACTTTAAAGTAAGCAAAAAGTAACATTGCAGCAAACTTGAAATAATATTACTTTTTTTTGAGAGCAATAACAAAGTAAGTTTCTAGTTAGTTACCAATGCGAAGTAAGTAAAAAGTAATATTACTGCAAGCACCGAGGTTTATTACTTGAGTACTTCTGGTAACTTACCAAAACTACTTGCAGTAATATTACCCTGCGAAACCAGAGCAGGAAAAATCAGAGCAATTATTTGCCAGGACGGAACCGCGCGTGGGACTACTACGTGTCACTTCAAGCAAAGGAGTACTCGAGGAAATTCCCGAGGAACTCATTCGAAGAGATCCACGGGAATTAGCCCGCAGACACACAGTCCCTAAACCTAGTGTAGTAACCAAAGCAAAAACGAGGAAAATATTAGGGAAAATTGCTTACCATGGGTACGGGAAGCTGCACAGCTGCGGAGGCCATGCTTCTACAACGAGTAGAATTAGAAATGAATTGAAAATGGACAGTGAACAATGAAAAAGTTATGCAAATAGAAATGTGTTCAAAATTGTCATCATTGTGCGCCTTTGAGTGTGGCCAACTATTCTGTCCTTTCCCTGCATTGAATACCGTAGTTTACGATCATAGTTCCTATCGAGAACTATTTTTAAACATTTTTTCACGAAATAAAATATTTCCTCAGTTTGTTTCGAGCGCTACATTTAATAAAATACTTAACAATAGGTATAATCTAAAACATTATTTAAAACAAGTATCGTTCAATTCACTAAATTACATCAGTAATCGATGATTTTTTGAAAATTACGGTGGGCGCCCGCGCTTGGAAACCATCAATCGCAAACTGTTTGTTTGTCAGCATGATCAAACTACATTGTGGTGTGAGTGTCCGGTTTGTTGTGAAGGTAGATCACTTCCGGTGCTCTGTCTCCCCTCCCCTACTATTGATTGTCTCTTGATCTACCTCCCGCGTCCTCGTGCTCCATTCACTCTCAATCCTCCAGCACTTTCGCTCTTCCTTTCCCGCCGCCGTAGGGACCTCTTTTTTGCTTCCCTTATTTAATAATAGTTGTTGGTCCTCACGTCTATGCTGTAATAGATTAGATGAGTCATGCCCACACACTTCCACTGCTGTCTTTCAATGTAGTTGTTGCGCCTCAGAGTCCTTGAATGGAAACATTTTTTTGTTTTTTTTCTTGTGTTAACTTATAAGTCGCGCTTGGATGGTCGCTAAACTTGATAATTTCACGGCTTAAAGGGCATAAAATTGTCCGAATCAAGGTCTAATGTGTTCTGATCAGATTCTAAAACGTTTTGCCGTATTTAACAATTCGTCTTTTTCCCTACCTCCTTAGCCGTGACAATTCTTTTGCTTCTCCCCTTTTTTCTCGCATTTATCATCTCATGGTTGACATTGCAGGCTTCCTCACTCGAATCGATACTTGATGGAGAGGAGACGTATTCAACTACAATTGCCCGCTCAAGCGTCACTTCTCTTCGTCCTCCCACATACAAATCTCCGTTCACGTCATCCATTGGTGAGTGAAGTAAAGTGTGAAATATAGTTGGCCGGAGTCTTTCCGTTGCCAGGTCCCACCGGCTAGGCCTGCGATGTCTCCTGCTATCCAGCCTTTGGGGGCATGTAAAAAATCGTGCTAGAATAATTACAGAGAATTACAGAATAAGTACAGAGTTGGTTTGACTGTATAAATACCTAAGCGCATTGAGATGAATCACCACGCACTATTTCAGATGGACGAAAAATTCCTTCAATCGAGTGACGATGAAATAATGAAGTGAAGAATGGATACTCGTTCTCCCCCCCCCCCGCACGACAGCAGGAAGAATCGATAAGTGGAACAACTCGTCCCACTGATCTCGAGGTACGTACGTACGTGCAGTTATCGATCGGCATTAAACTGCCGTTGTTACTGTAGAGTGATACCGTATCCGGACTATTATAATGCATCGTTTCTAGACCGCACCTTCCCCTCGTCGGCATGACCAAGTCTCGTCTCGTTGGAATACTGCTCGCGTGTCCCTGCAACCGAGAGGACTTCTCCAAATCTAATCACATCATCACCTTCTCGATTGGGACAAAACGATGGATGGACGACTAGGAAGTATGCGGTGAGTGCAGTTTCAGTTTCGGAATTGGTTACGTTATTAATTGACGGCACTACTTCCGGACCATGAAACCCTGGGGTGGGACCCTCATACTAGCACGTAACCGACGGAGTGGCCAAATTGCACATTTTTTGAACTCCCGTTCTTACAGTAACCTCACAATTTCCAGTAAAGAACCGATCTAGAAATCGTTGTGTGTGTATTTTAACTGTCCATTTCTGTATTTTACTATTATTTTGTTCTGTGTGCGTTATAATCGACATCTTCAATGCAATGCTAATTTTGTTCATAAATATTTACTACCCGCACCATTAAAAGTGGCTAATATCGATTTCATTTCAATTAATCATGCCATACAGGTCATGAAAAAGTTTTAAAACATTATAAACTGCAATTTTAAGTGCTAGTGATATGATTGTCTACGTAAATTTTCGATAATCGTGTTTTGTACAGCCTAAGCTGCGTACAGACTAAGCGAAATGCCCTTTTCATAAGGCCTTTAAAGAGTAATGTTCGCGGCCGGTCACAGTTACCCCCGAAATAATTAAACATATCGTGCAAGTCATTTTCAATTGTAATGTCAAATACTAATGATATAGCTATCTACGTACAGATTCGATATGCGTGTTTTGTACAGCCTAAGCTGCGTGCAGACTAAGCGAAATGCCCTTTTTATAAAGGGATTAAATGATAATGATCACGGCCCGTCATAGCCACTACTGAAACACATGCGGCATGTTATGAAATACTTCATGTCCCGCCCGGATTTCACTTCGCACTGGGCCAAGAACGTGATTCCAAAACGTCGCTTTCTTTTTTTTAGAAGAATGTCCTCTTTTGCTTATTTTCCGGGCCAAACAATTATTGCTAAATTAGCTGAGGACGTGTGTATTAACCAATTATGCTGGGAATAGTTCGTTGCGTTTTGTACGTCATTACTTCCTAAACTACTCTAAAAAAACGTTTAGTCTACTAAAACAAATGTCGGGTTCTCCAGAGCCTTCGAAACAACGTCATTCTTTGGACATTAGCTGCACCTTATACCGGAGCACCAACATAGACGGCCTATTTTGGCGGAAAGTGCGAAGGAACTCCAGGAAATAATTCGCAAAATGGAAAAATAATTAAGGGTCGTCCACAAAAACAAATACCAGTTGTTCAGCATCGATTCATGCTATGTACATCAAACCAACCCCGGTTGGATTATTTGACAAGCTTCTCCATCGAAGCCACATCATAAACGAGTAACTTCAAAATATAACGAGAAAATAGGCCACGATCTAACCGATCGTTTTGATAGAACAGTCGGCGTTTCACTTTTGAAACATCACATATTTTGAATGAATACAAGCGAGACGCAACGCGGTTCTTATATATTTTCTCTCTCTTCAGTGACGGGCTGTGAGTAATCGCAAATATGTAAAATTGTGCATGTTCTGGATTGTAAAAAATAAACGAAAGGTATTCCGAGAAATAATCAGCATTTGAAATATTTAAATACGCAAATGCCACGTAAAGTTGTGCGGAGAGTACATTTAATTAAATGTAACACAAAATAAAGAAAAAAATTAAAAATAAATAAAAGAAAGCGTTAAAAACAAAAACAATCAAGAAAAAACTCTAGAAACTGATCAGCGTGACCATTCCAAGCACGGGTCTTTACTGGAAATGGCAGGGGCGGGAGTTCAAAAAATGTGCAATTTGGCCACTCCGTCGGTTACGTGCTGCTGACCCTCATTCACTGCGTGAATCTAGCGGTCGCCTCTCAATCACTCCCAGATAGGTCTCTTGGTCCGGTAAAGTGAAGATGTGCCCAATTGACCTCGTTGCGAGTACTGTAGACTGATGGCAGACATCTTCAATGTACTCCTTATTTAAAAGATATACTATACTGGGCTGCTTTATTCGCGTAATTATCGATTTCTAATGTTTTCCCTCTTTGCAGGCACGATCCCATCGGCTCTTGATGCGCGTCTACAACTCTTCCCGTTGATGGGTGGACAGAGAGTACGGTAGCCTTGCTACCGTACTCGCAGAGCAGGGAATGGTCAGTGCTCGGATGGTTGTACGCTGGCCGTCAGCCGTCTAGAGTAACCATCGCCAGTTGATGGGGGTCAACTGGCTGTTCCATCTGCTTGGCGTAAAGACGTTCTGCTGGAGTCTTCTCTGGTTCCGTGTAAACGCCGATGGTCGAAAGACCATCACCATTACCATCTTCATTGGTCGGAAGACCCCCGCCCCCTTTGGGGTGGGATTGTAGGGCAAAATACGAGGGCATCGCCGATTTTGCAATTTGTAGTTGTGTGGGAGAGATTTCTCACTGATTACTGTAGTGTGTGGTGAATTTGTCTTGATGTTTCGTCGTAATGTATATGTTTGTAGTGTAGACTATACTATCATGGCTCACGGTACTGTACCAATGAGGTACGGAAGTGGTACCGTACCCTCGACGTGCTGTCATGGTACCGTACCCTCGATATACTGTTGTGGTACCGTACTGTTGAGGTACCGTATCCTCTCGTACTGCTGTGATACCGTACCC
Organism: Pristionchus fissidentatus; assembly: GCA_036245785.1. Taxonomy (NCBI): domain Eukaryota; kingdom Metazoa; phylum Nematoda; class Chromadorea; order Rhabditida; family Neodiplogasteridae; genus Pristionchus; species Pristionchus fissidentatus. The sequence goes on from BTSY01000004.1 coordinate 11,487,995, forward strand.
TTGACGTACTGATGTGATACCGTACCCTCGACGTACTGTTGAGGTACCGTACCCTCGACGTACTGCTGTGATACCGTACCCTTGACGTACTGATGTGATACCGTACCCTCGACGTACTGTTGTGGTACCGTACCCTCGACGTACTGTTGTGGTACCGTACCCTCGACGTACTGTTGTGGTACCGTACCCTCGACGTACTGTTGTGGTACCGTACCCTCGACGTACTGTTGTGGTACCGTACCCTCGACGTACTGTTGTGGTACCGTAACATCGCACTGTTGTCGTGCCGTACTGTTGAGGTACCGTACCCTCGACGTACTGTTGTGGTACCGTACCCACTCATACTGCTGTGATACCGTACCCTCGACGTACTGATGTGATACCGTACCCTCGACGTACTGCTGTGATACCATACCCTCGACGTCCTGATGCGATACCGTACCCTCGACGTACTGATGCGATACCGTACCCTCGACGTACTGCTGTGATACCATACCCTCGAGGCACTTACCTGGAACTCTGATCAATATTTTGTTATTGTTAGGTTTGAATAGAGGCAGTCGTTTTGTTCATTTCTTTGCGTTTCGTGCATAAATATTGTTTCCCCTTCAAAGGTGTTGTTGAGAGTGGAGTTTTATAGCTCTGTAAATACCCTTGCTATGCATCTGAGTGCACGATTAGGAATTTGCAATTGATGACGGTCTTTCTGTCGAACTAAAATCGTAAATATTCTTGTTCTTGTAAATTTTCTTCCACTCATTTCCCACTTCTCTCAATTCTGCGTACTTTCTCGCCAATTATCACATTTTTACATCGAAATTATCATTTCTCCATCGAAATCACAGTCAAATGCTTCCTCAATCGATCGCCCCTCTCTCCCTTCTCTCCACTTTCGCCTCGGTCACTTCGCGCGTGCGGTCAACTACGAGATGGGCGCCGAGGACGCGTGAGAATTTTGCTATACTATTCCCCGGTCATACCGTATACCATCCCCGGTCGTACTCTTCATACCGTACTCGAGAGTGTACCGTAATCTTCTTGACTTCCGTTCAGCAGTAAGAACGACGTGGCTCCCACGCCGCCGTCTCACGTGGTGCAAGTGGAGGAGGAGTTCACGGAACCGCTCTTGTATGGAATGTTCGCAGCCACCGACAGGGCCATGTAAGTACTGATTTGGCACGATGCGTAACGGTCTACAATAAATAATTTCGATATACTACCGTATCCCCGAGAGAAGGTATACCGTACTTGGCCTATTGAGGTATGTCATCGAGAAGGAGCAGAAGCCGACGCCGTTCGGCAGTACTTTTATCGGCAAACGCCGGCACGACGGGCTCACGCTCAAGTAAGTGCGGTAGAATACCATTAGGATACTGTACTTGACTGATCGATCATTAACTGTTGTCTGCTGCAGCATCAACTTCGAGAAGACCAGCGAGGGATCGGGCGACGCGAGACTGCGGGTACGGTAGATTACAGTACCTCGTAAAATTCCACTTTATTCTGAAAAGAGAAAATCGACCAATGTTGCATCCTGATGCTACAACGAATTGACGTTTGCACCAATGTCGGCTGTCGGCTGTCGGTTTCGCTCTAAAAATGTTGTTGCTGATCACGCCTGACTTATTTATTGATCCAATCGATTACAATGTTCAGCAAGAAGCGTTTGTGTGCCACGTGCTATCTCACTCGGACCCTGCCCTCTCCGCCTACATCCTCACCGCCTTCGATTATGTAAGTGTCCGGGTTACGGTAGTTGTTGAGATTTACGGTAGTTTGCGTTGCTGGGTTACGCAATAATGATGCTCTATCTGAAGTGCAGATAGTGTAGTTTTAAAAATGCCTTTTTCAAGTTCGTTCTATGCCACTAGTTTACTTTACCGGACCAAACCCGGGGTGGTACCCTCATTCATCATCTCACCTCTAGTCTAGCGGCGACTTCTCCTGGTCCGGTAAAGTACACTAGTGCCGTACAGTTCGATACCGTAATCCATCACGTCAACTTTCCGTTCAGGGTCTCCACGAACCGTGGATCTTCACCGTCTCTCACATCTTCACCGAGCCGCTGCCAGATATGCTCAAGATTATGAAGGACAAGGAGGAACTCGAGTACGGTAACATTTGAATGTGGGTACGGTAGGGCGATCGATAAATGATGTATTTTGTTTCAGTCGTGCAACGATTCTGAAGGTGTCCACTCACATGTTCCTCGCCATCGAGGGACTCCATCGAGCCAAGATCATCCATGGAAATATTCGGGTGAGACTACTCCCTACGTTCACACTAAATACTGCGATATAGCGTTGTTAGAACGAATAGGATTAGTCGATCTGACTTCAACTGCACTGCAAGGTTGCTAATCGATTCAATGGTTCCAATTGAACCGTTCAATCGATAATCGAAGACTACAGTAGCCTCATCTCTGTTTCAGCCGGAGAACTTCGTGGTGGGAGCCCGCAGCAACAATCGCAAGATTCTGCTGACGGACTATGCGCACGCGTCTGGAGCAAGCGCCGAGTTCCCCAAGTAAGTGAGGCCGACAGTTGTTCTTTGATCTATCGAGATCAACAATCAAATGATTGTGGTCAAAAGAAGACGCCGCTGATTCGCTTCATCATAGAAATGGCTAGAGATTGTTGATCACGAAAGATCAAATCTCCCATCTCTATGATGAAGTCAATTAGCGACCTCTTGTCTTAATCATAGCCGTTTGATATCAATTACTCCCTGATAGTGATTTGATTTATCGATTTCCCATTAGCAGAGCTCCTCCCCTCGTCGACCTCACGTACTCCTCACGCGGTCGCCAGAGAGAATTTGAACCGACGAGAAAGGACGATCTCGAGAGTTGGCTGTACTGTGTAAGTGATGATCGAGTTGATGATACCTTATACCCCTGTTTCAATATAACGATGCCGTATTTCCGTAACCTACTCAACTCTTAATTTATGGTGAATATTATTGGAATAATACTGGGCACAGAATGGAAGCGTCTAAAAAATCAATTGCCAATGGATTGGATCGACTTACCGTACTCTTCAGGTGGCCGAGCTGTACGACCCTGCACTCGTTCCGTGGACGGATCCGAAGGTAGTGGACAAGATGTCGGGCTCGTACCTCAAGGACATGCTCAAGCTCAAGCGGGGGTTCTGCTCTGGCAAGAGTGGGTTACTGTATTACTGTAGCTATTATTACTATTACTGTAGTTAGTTTATTCTTAGTATTACTGTAGCTGGAGTACGGTAGTTGAAAGATGATACGGTAGCGCTAGCCGTTGACGGTACGTTCTTGTATGCATTTTTTTCTCATTGCAAAAAAATATTTGCAGTGTGGAAGGCGATGCAGTGCATCGTCCCTGAGGAGTTCAAACGGATTATCGATCACCAGAAGGTGACTACCGTAGCTTTTCCACGATAAACAATTGACAATTCTTCCCTTTATCGGACAAAGAAACTCGGGGCGGGACCCTCATTCATCATCTCACAGTGTTATTCTCACTGATTCGCCTGCTTTCTTGGCCCTGTAAAAGCCCTGTTAAGGGATATATTACGCATAGGTTACTGTAGGTAGTACTGTTTCTTCGACCTACCGTATCCTACAGTTTCCCCTTTTGCAGACACTGAAGAAGTATCGTTCCCCTGACTACTCTATCACATGGCATCTACTTGTAACTGCTTGCAACAGACACGAGGTCGAACCGTTCGCATACTTCTCATGGAACCACTGTAATACCGTAAGTTCTGAAATTACTGTATTCATTGAATTATGCGACTACAGTATACCAAGTAGTTTTGTTCGCATTGCTTTCAAATCTGTCTGCTGTAGCTGCTTGGTACTCCGTGCTCGTGGGGTATAGCTACTTCAGCGAACAGACTGAAGTCAGTTAGAAAGTAGCTATGTAGAGCCGAATTAGCGTTGCTTTCTATCTACTTTCTATATGATTTCCGCCTTTTAGCTTCTAGCTTTAGCAGCTATATGAGCAGTGAATAACTTAACTACCGTGTCAATTACCGTATGACCAGTACTATCGTATCTTCAGGGAAACCCCGTCGTGCGCAGCAAGTACGATGCCGCCCCCGTCTCTCTCCAACTGGCCGATATTGATTGAATGAGAAATGTTTACAGTATCCCCCCCCTACTTCTACGGAACACATGTAATCTTAACGTAGCCCGATAAACAGTTCTCGTAATCATGTACAGTGTAATCACAAAACAGAAAGGCTCGCAGAGACAGAGAGAGAAAGAACGCGAGGGATAGTCGAAAAAAGGAGATACTGTTTGTGAAAGAAAGTGGAAAAAAGCATTGCCAACTGCAGGAATCGAACCTGCGACCTTCGCTTTACGAGAGCGATGCTCTGCCTCTAAGCCAAGCTGGCACTGATTACTCCTATGAAGTTTGCACACCACATGCTCCGTTCATTGAGACCGATTATCCCTTATGTATTTTTTTGAATTATCAATGACTACTAGTCATTGTCAGTCATTGACTAGTGACAATCAATATCATAAGCAGCGTATGTTTCAAATCATTCGAAATTTTCTCAACATGTTTTGACTGATTGGCGTCGATCAAGCTCTGTCTCCGAATATCGCATCATTGTGAAAACGTCTGTTTTGTCTTTCTCACAATCAGCGTTCCGCTTGGAGCGGATAAAAGGAACGAATAGTCAGCCACATTTCAACTTGCGGCCTTTTGCTTTACCATTATCTAGCCTGCGTTCTGAATTTTTTTTGCATGTGGTGCAAAACTCTTACATTGTTGGGGAAAATTTCAAGTATCTAGCTCGACTGGGAGCCGAGATACCCCCTATTGCGGAAATTCACAATTTGAACTCACCTGTGCACTTCGCGCTGAACTAGTTAGACTACATTATAGTCTATCCCAGACGTTCAAAAAACCCGTAAAATCGTTTCGTTGCTGTGTTTACCTCCTTGATTGCTCACTTTCAAAGTGCAATCTCTCGTCTCATTCATTCTGATTTACCGATCTAGCCCTTGAGCAAATATTATCACATACACTATCATGCCTTACCTGTGCGTTGACATCTCTGCGGCTTGAAAAGGTAAAGCTCATGGAAGTAATCTGCCTCGGTTTCGTTACTCGTCGTACTAGGCACCAGATATAGATCTTACGTACTTTCTCCGCCATATTTTTACGTATTCCATCTCAATTTTCCCACTTTAATGTACTTTTTAACGAGTAGTATCTTTCTTAGAAAAATGGAGTCTCTCTATGCCATGCTAATTGTGATATTTAAACTCGCACAAGATTGCCTTGCGGTATTCGTGTAGTAGCCTACTGACTTGTTCAACAATTTTGTGAAGTAAAGGAACCAATACTGGAATGCAGCACTTATTTAGTCCATTCATAACATTCCAAAAAGGGGTCAGGTGTGATGATAAATAATTGACTATGATCCCCTCTCTTTTTCCAATGCTCTCTCGCTCCTGATCCCTTTCTGGAGGTTTAGATTCAGATGAACACTCTTCTCGTCCTTCTCTTCGCTCCCTTCTTCATTGCCACCGCTATCCCGGGAGGGATCAAGACCATGGACGTCAATAATCCGAAGTATCTTGTGAGTTTGGCGGAGTTCCTCTCATCTCCAGGAAGAGGTCAGGAGTGACCGAAAAAGAGCTGAAGTGAGATGGCCTCTCTCACTTTCACAGGTTATCTAGGACCTGACTACGCTTAGGAATAATCTGCTTTGGTTATTGTAATTCGAATGATCTCGTTGTGACTTCTCAGGACAAGATCTGGATGGGAATTCCAACCATCAATGCGATGAGCAACTCGTCCAACTACCTCGTCCCGGCCAAGGTGTCTATTTAATTTACAAAATATTTTTTCTCTGATAAAATGGATCAGATTTTTGAGCACGTAATTTATTTTTTTCTCTCAGGTTCTCAGTGCTACCGAGCAAACCGTCGCTGGAGTCAGATACACATTTGATGTGGGTACGATAGATATGCTACGATAGAAAATACGGTAGATTCCTTTTCTTGACCGAGGTGAAGGAGACCCGCCATTTGCATGAGCTTGAGAAATAGAAAAAGAACAAAAGTATTCGTGTCTCGAATACTACGTACCTATCTCATTCAGCTGCTCATGGCTGAAACCAACTGCAACCAGAAGAACGGCAACAGAGTGAGTTCGATCACTTCAATATGTCGATTTCTACAGTATATAGTTCCCACATAGCCTTCAGGCAAAATTTGCAGGGGTTAACCGTACCCACCGACTGTCATAAATTTCAAACTGTCAGGCTAACTATTAATTTGGATAAACTCGTCTCTTTTTTCAGAGCATGTGCATTCCCTCGCCCAACGCTCCGACGTCGACCTACAGACTGACGCTGTTGGAAAAATTGTGGAAGAACTACTCAGAGTACTCCGCAGAGAAGATCAATTGAAGTTCCAATATTCTATCCAATCGATAAAGATCCTCGACGTTTCGGTTGCCTTCCTGACTAAGTGCGGAAATAGCATCACATCTTCCTAGTTGGGCATAACAATCAACGAAAAAGCAAAGTAGGACATATCATGAAAGAAGGATTCCTTTCCCCATAAAAGCAAAGTAGACACACGCATTTTGATCTGCTCACTGCCTTTTTTTCAAAAACAAAATCTCAAAATTATGTGTTAGTCCTTTGTACCCGGTGCTAACAAATCCCCTCAACGGAACGTCATTTTTCACTCTCTGAACAGGGTGCTTCGTTCAAAGGATGATTCGCGATGAGAAACAATTCTGGCGGCAATTCTAGAGTCGAGTGCATTTGGACACATGTTTTGTAAATTAATCATGATCAGGCTCTTGTAAATTAGCAAATGTTGTCGTCTTTCAAAGAAATGAATGCTCTACACTAATATAATATTCAAAAAATGTTTACGACAGCGTGAAGTTGAACCCACGAGGTAAAATTTATTGCACTTGAGCACTACCACCTGCGCCATTCGAGCTCATAGGTCATTGCGAGAGATATGCAAATGAGTGGATGGGCTTGCGTCTTACTTTTGCCTGGTTAATATTCCTTAGGATGCGATGGTGGATGTTTTTGAAACCTGTTTTGGGTTGCTCCTGTGATCACTTTTACTTATTTGAGGGAGAATTTCAGAAACTTTTCCGCGAGGTTATGCATCTCTCTTGTTAGTGAGACTATATTATAGTCCATCCCAAATATTCAGAACTCCCACAAATAGTTTCGTTGATGCTTTTGATTTCTTGATTACTCACTGTTAAAGTGCACTCTCTCTCTCTTCTCACTCTGATTGACTGATACCGATCTAGCCCTTGAACAAATATTTCCACCACTATATTACACCTCGGCGACGTCTCATTGCCGTCTCTCGCAACCGATCCCAACACTCTAGTGAAGGGTCAGGAGTAGGATTCTCTCTTTATTTTGAACGAACTCACCTCTCTCCATTTCACTCAATTTCTCTCTGTTATTTTTTCTCATTCTCAATAGCTTCCAATAAGAGGACCCGAGTCAGGTGCGAGAGGGTGTGTCAAACTGTCGTTACGGTTCCGCAATCCCTCCACTAACCCCTTTCCGGAGATTTCGCCTTTCTTTTCTCCATGACGCATACAGGAAGTATTCTTTCTCGGTTTCGCTGCTTCTGCTACATGTCACAGAAAGTTCAGATGCACTTGCTCCGAAAATTTCCCACGTATTTCATCTCACTTTCAGCCACTTTAGTGCACTTTTTAACGATGCAGTTACCTTTATCGTCTAGGAAAGTGGAGTCTCAGTATGCCTTTCCGATCATTCCACAGGCCGGTCAATATTACAGAAAGGGGCGCGCAGTGAGGGAGCGTGAAAAATGGAGAGGGTCTAACTTTTATTCATTCTCTCCTCAGCCCCCTTACTGTAGATTTGGAATCATGCGATCTCTCCGTTGTATTCCGGTTCTCATGACTTGAACTCAGAATACTCTTTGGATTTTTTTGCACTGAATCCTCCAATACCGGTTCAGATGGATAACTGGTAAAGACCCTCTCTCTTTCGCGTGCTGTCTCGTCTTTCACCCCTTTCTGGAGGTTCAGAATCTCGGTAATTCAGATGAACTCCCTTCTCGTCCTTCTCTTCACTCCCTTCTGCATTGCTGTTGTCCCGGGCGGAATCTCGGCCGTCGACTTCAACAATCCCGAGTATCTTGTGAGTTCCGCTAACCGTTCACATCTCCAGAAAAGGGTAAGGAGCGAGTGAAAGACAGAGGAGACCGTGTTACCTCCAGTTACTATCTCGCCCCTGACTCCAACCTGGAGAATCGACATCATGTGTGTGTTGATAGCTCTCCTTTGCGGGCGATGTGTGCTCATTCAAATTAGATTGAACAAATTGCTCTTCGGTTTTGGAAGCAAACTATGTTTACGAAAATTCGAGCGGTAATGAATCTACTTTACAGGACAAGATCTGGAAAGGACTTCCAGTCATCAACGCTATGAGCAACTCGCCCAATTACCTCGTCCCGGTCAAGGTATCTAGATAATATGTTTCATACTTTTCACGGGCAAAAATCTAATATTTCATCTTTAATTTTCGTATTTTTCAGGTGCTCAGTGCCTCGAAGCAAGTTGTCGAGGGCGTCAAGTACACCTTTGAGGTGGGTACGAAATACGATACAAAAGAAAGTACGATAGATTAGACCATATCTTGACCGAGGTGAATGAAGGAGAATAGATCGCTTGACATCAGAAAGGTATTTGAAAAGTTGAAAATTGAAATAACTCGTGTTTCGATTTCTACGTACCTATCTCATTCAGCTGCTCATGGCTGAAACCAACTGCAACAAGGCCAACGGCAATTTGGACAGAGTGAGTTCATGCCGCAGGGTCAAATTGCCACATTTTCTCCAAGCATCATTTTTCGAAGTTAAACCCACGTGCTCCTTCCCACGTGCTACCGCAGCCTCTAGATTCTGCAACATAGCTGTATTAAATTCACTGTTAGACCAGGGATAAAGCGAGAGAGTGAGAAAACGAAATGCTGTTTTCACGCTTTCTAACTGTCAGGCTCAACTTGCATAGGCTCACTTACCCACAACGGGATTACTATGTTTTCATTTGATTCCAAACCTACAGACCAGGGATAGAGCGAGAGAGTGAGAAAGTGAGCGTGTCTCTCGATTTCACACCATCTCTCACTACAAACCCCTTTCTGAAAGAGTGAACGGCCAGCAGAATGATGTGTTTTGCAGAACACGTGCATTCCCTCTCCCAACGCGCCGATGTCGACCTACAGACTGATGCTGTGGGAGAAACCGTGGGAGAACTTCTCAGAATATTCAGCCGTGAAGATCGCTTGAAATGCCCCCTACAATTTAATCAAACAATATTCAATTTGAAAAAGTTTTCAGAGGGGGGATAATTGGTACCTTGGTTCTCGATGTTTCGTTTGCCTTCCTGAGAGCGCAATTAAGGCGCGGAAACAATGTTTCTAATTTGATATAACACAGCTACAAAAAAAACAGGATATTAATGCCCATCATTCTTCCCAAATATCGTTGTAAAACAATTTGCATTTTTATCTTTACCAATTATTCCCAGCCTTACGAATTCTCATAAATATGTGTTAGGCTTGAATACCCGGAGATATCGAATCACCTCAACAGACCGTCATTTTCACCCTCTGCACTGAATAATTCATTCAAAATAATGATTCGTGATGAATGGCAATTTTGGCGGAACTTAAGGTATTTCACGTTTCCCTTACTGGAATTGTAATACGTTTATCAAAGGGCTCACATCGGAATAACAATGTTGCGCAAACATAAAAGTACAGTGCTCACCAGGAATGAAATTTCTGAAATATGGTACCTTTCCTTTCGATAAGCGAGGAAAAGCGATACCTTTTGAGAAACTCGTGGTTGGGGTGAGCGTTGACGTAGTTTGTGTGGTAGCCGTTGGTTCTGTTGTACCGGGGCAGATTCCGTCACCTAAAAACCATGACTGGCCATTATCAAGGAAACGCTGAGGACAGCACTGCAGAGTTTAAATTGTTTCCTATCACAAATACGAACTTATGAATCTCAACTTATGAGTCCCTGCCATTTTCACGAAGTTATGAATCTCAACTTATGAGTCCCTGCCATTTTCAAACCATCGGTTAACTCATCGCTCGGAATAGAGATGGCGCCCGTTTTAGGAGTGTATTTCATCCAATATGACGAACCAGAAATTGTCGCGAGGTTTATGTTGATCTTCTGAATGATTATCTCACGTTGTATTTAAAGTCACTGTTCCAGACAGGTGAGAGATCCTTTCGGTCTGAGAGATCAGTCTTGTCTCGACCAGCAGTACTTTACTCAGAGAGCGAAGTCTCCAGCTTTCCTTAATCGGGAGTGCCCACATCTCCAATTATTGGGATAAGTGATGTCTCCATCTCTCGATTTCTCATGCTCTCTCAGCAGGAGACATCATTTCCAGAGTAAGGAGAGCTGGAATTTCGCACCTGCGCATTCTGATTGTTCGTCTCTAGCTGCGCCCCATCACCGGTGACGTCGAATGTTCTGAAGAGTCGATTAGTCTATCTAGTCATGCACATCATCCGGGACAAATACTTTTCGTGGTGAGAGTCGCCCATCTACACGTTATTTTTACACTCTCTAATGCCTTGCAAAGGCTCGTCCGGAATGCCGTGGTCTGAAGCATAAGACATCAAAGATCCTCCCTTCCCATATTGCTTTGTGATGGTCGAACAATATTTCCTCACTGTGTGCCGCCAGCGAAGGTTGTCGTGTAGGACATCTTATCGTTTCCGTTCGTTCTCACTCGATACGTCAACTCGTTCATACGATCGATTCCATGAGAATCTTTCAACTCGAAAGCGGAGATAGACGAGTAGATAGACGAGGTGTAGGTCTGAGTAGGAATTGCGAAATCACGGTCGAGACAGGCTAACAAATATGCAAACAAATATGTGTGTTTGTTCCATTCTAAACGAAAATTTAAGCTCTAGCTCTATTTGCATGCTGGGTGTTATTTACGCCGGCCAAGCAGGTAAGGATGATGTGCACAGTCTTGACGTCGACGAGCTGCGCAACATTCTAAGAGAGCATACACGAGAGGCCGGGGCGCTGGGGGAATATAACACCCAGCATGCATCCACGGATGTCTTTTTTGCAACCTACCCCAATAACTTGGGGGTGAAGTCAGTATCACGAATGCTGATATTAGGCCAAGTAACTAAGCTTCTGGGTCCCGCACCGAAAAGTTACAGTAACCCCACCTTCCGATATCGATTTTTTTGACATTTTAAAAAGTAGGTTTTTATAGGTTTTCTAGGTGTATTTTACGAAAAAAATGACAATGAAAATATTTTCGAAGCGATAGGAAATCGATGAAGGGTCAAATTTTCAATTTTTCTCTGTTTTTCAACCGTCCTGAAAAAAATTGCCCATCTATTGACAACGATTTTACGATTTTTGGAATCCTCGTCAAAAACTACATCGGACAGACTACTTCATGGACTCCGGGCTTTGGGGGCGATGTACGTAAATGTGGTCTGAATGTTCGGATATTAGCCGACACTGTCGCGTACATGGCGATATTTCTCACCCTGATTGCGAAATATCACGTGTATCAAGTGATATATTATTTGCCTACGATTCTATGAACATGGCTGACACAATTATGTCATCGTTAGGTTGAAAATTTTTCAACATTTTTTTCGACCATGAACATGGAATTTTCGAAAAAACTTTTTTTCTCAAAAGTCGATGTACTTGTTTGAAATTTGTTCAATACTTGAAGTTTAATATGTGTGCACCGTTTTTGACTATGGATATTGTAATAATTGACTGTCGTGGTGCAAACTACGAAAGATAAACACCAAGTAAAATTCAAAGCAAACACATTAATTCTGGACGTATATGGCTATTTTATCGCCAAATACGGTGCACACATATTAAATTTCAAGTATTGAACACATTTCAAACAAGTACATCGACTTTTGAGAAAAAAAGTTTTTTCGAAAATTCCATGTTCATGGTCGAAAAAAATGTTGAAAAATTTTCAACCTAGCGATGACATAATTGTGTCAGCCATGTTCATAGAATCGTAGGCAAATAATATATCACTTGATACACGTGATATTTCGCAATCAGGGTGAGAAATATCGCCATGTACGCGACAGTGTCGGCTAATATCCGAACATTCAGACCACATTTACGTACATCGCCCCCAAAGCCCGGAGTCCATGAAGTAGTCTGTCCGATGTAGTTTTTGACGAGGATTCCAAAAATCGTAAAATCGTTGTCAATAGATGGGCAATTTTTTTTCAGGACGGTCGAAAAACAGAGAAAAATTGAAAATTTGACCCTTCATCGATTTCCTATCGCTTCGAAAATATTTTCATTGTCATTTTTTTCGCAAAATACACCTAGAAAACCTATAAAAACCTACTTTTTAAAATGTCAAAAAAATCGATATCGGAAGGCCGGGTTACTGTAACTTTTCCGTGCGAGACCCAGAAGCTTAGTTACTTGGCCTAATATCAGCATTCGTGATACTGACTTCATCCCCAAGTTATTGGGATAGGTTGCAAAAAAACATCCGTGGGGTATGTCCGGCTTCTCGTGGATGGTCTCCTAAACAGAACCAGAGAGAAGGAGTTAGAGAAAAAGAGAGATGGCGAGAGAGCGCGCCAAACGGGAGGGACAGAAAGAAGATACGTTCTTGGCATGGTGCCAACTGGATGCTGTGAGCTGCACATACCCGGAAATTGTTCCATTTGCATCCAACATATCCCTGCGAGGTTGCGATGCCAGGATAGTCGAGAGCCGCTCCGTTGTCTGCGAAATAAATTGTGTTGCCGAGTTTAGCAGGTCTTTCAAATCGATTAAATGTATCCTTATTAAATATTCACTTTGCTCATTTGTCTCCGTATTGCGTCTATAAAATAGTGTTTAACTTGTTCACATACATTACTCATGTATTCGCGTACATTGTATTGAATAATTTCAATAAACGACTGATGGCACACACAGCGCTAACCTGTCTCTCTCTAAATAACCTGTCTCTAACCTGTCGACATCTCGAGACAACAGATCTCTGATGTTCAAGATAGTTCACTCTCTACGCCCTTGAATACGCGCAATATTCCGCCAATTCTCTAAGAAAGTTAAGAGACCATCCACGAGAAGCCGGGGCGCAGGGCAGAAATCCACGGATGGCTTTTATGCAACCTATCTCAATAACTTGGGGGTGAAGTTGGTATCACGAGTGCTGATATTAGGCCAAGTAACTAAGGTTCTGGGTCTCGCACGGAAAAGTTACAGTAACCCGGCCTTCCGATATCGATTTTTTTACTATTTTAAAAAGTGGGGTTTTATAGGTGTTCTAGGTGTATTTTGCGAAAAAAATAACAATGCAAATATTTTTGAAGCGATCTGACAACGATAAAGGGTCGAAATTTCAGTTTTTGTCACTTTTTCGACCGTCCTGAAAAAAAATTGGCTAAAAGGTGAAAACCATTTTGCGATTTTTAGAATCCTCATGAAAAACTGTGTAAAGTTTTTCACATCTCGGAATCAGGACTGTGTCGCCGATGGTCGTAAATGAGGTCTGAACATTCGGATATTAGGGAAACCTTGGCGCGTGTCTGGCGATATTTCTGATCCCGGTTGCGAAATATCACGTGTATCAAGTTATATATTACTTGCCTACGGTGTCTTGAACATGACTGACGCAATTATGTCATCGCTAGGTTGAAAATTTTTCAACATTTTTTTCGACCATGAACCCGGGTTCATGGAATTTTCGCAAAAACTTTTTTTCTCAAAAGTGGTCGTACCTGTTTGAAATGTGTTCATTTCATGAAATTTGATATTTGTACACCGTATTTGACAATGAATATAGCAATATTTGACTATCATGATGCAGCCTACGAAAGAGAATAACAACGTAAAATTCAGTACAAACATACTAATTCTGGAAATATGTAACACTCATATCGTCAAATACGGTGTACAAATATTAAATTTGATGAAATGAACACATTTCAAGCAGGTACGACCACTTTTGAGAAAAAAGTTTTTGCGAAAATTCCATGAACCCGGGTCATGGTCGAAAAAAATGTTGAAATTTTTTCCACCTGGTGATGAAATAATTGCGTCAGTCGTGTTCAAGGCATCGTAGGCGAGTAATATATAACTTGATACACGTGATATTTCGCAACCGGGATCCGAAATATCGCCAGACACGCGCCAAGGTTCGCTAATATCCGAATGTTCAGACCTCATTTACGACCATCGGCGACACAGTCCTGATTCCGAGATGTGAAAAACTTTACACAGTTTTTCATGAGGATTCTAAAAATCGCAAAATGGTTTTCAAATTTTAGCCAATTTTTTTTCAGGACGGTCGAAAAAGTGACAAAAACTGAAATTTCGACCCTTTATCGTTGTCAGATCGCTTCAAAAATGTTTGCATTGTTATTATAATAAAAAAAAATATACCTAGAACACCTATAAAAACCCACTTTTTAAAATAGTAAAAAAATCGATATCGGAAGGTCGGGTTACTGTAACTTTTCCGTGCGAGACCCAGAACCTTAGTTACTTGGCCTAATATCAGCACTAGTGATACCAACTTCACCCCCAAGTTATTGAGATAGGTTGCATAAAAGCCGTCCGTGTGGTAGCCCCGGCCTCTCGTGGATGGTCTCTTAAACTCTCTATATGAGATAATATCTGAGTCGATTGAGATTCTCTCAACGGGGGCCGTACAAGGATAAATTAACCCATGCTGAAATAATGTTCGTAGGGTAAACTTTATGTGTAGAGACCGAAAATTACCATAAGAAGTTTCGTAGATCAAACCCGGCTGAGATATGTTTCACAACATGAAAAAAGTGAAAAAAATATTTTTCGCAGGGAATTTCGGAAACCCTTACATAAGCATATATTTGGGTAGCTAGCGTGATGGAGAGTATTTCTTGCGTTGAAACTTTATTTCTAACTATTCTGACAAAAAAGTTACGATTTTTTGAAATCTCAATTTTAAAATTTCCATATCTAGACTTTTCCCAGTGCACTTTTAGATAAGTTCATTCGATAGCGCGTGAAAAGTTACCCCTGGGTGCACCGAATCATCAAGATTTGTTTTCTTCAATTCGACGAAATCGTTGTTTGAATACGGCCAATCGCACTATTACGCGACGCAGCACGCGACGCGCGTCTCGATAACGTAAACAACTGGTCTATTTTCGAATCCAAAATAACGAAATCATTGAGAAAATATAATTTACAATCAAAATACACTCAAACAATCCTTCCAATGAACGCGTTTCGGATTGTGTGCAAAATCGGAAGAAATCTGAAATATCGATTTTTAAATTTTTACCATGGTGCTAAACTTCGCCCTAAACAGCTCAAATAAATTCTTAAAGTATTCTTATGCATCTGCCAACCGTAGTAAACTCTTATATGCCAAAAGTAAGCGTGAAAAATGGTTTCATTATTTTTCATTTTCATGAATTTATGAAATTTAGAAAGTTCATAATATTTTGGGGAAAAAACTACTGATCTAAGGTGGTAGTTACATTTTACACACTTCTACATGATTTCTGAAATTCTTTGACAATGCTAGCTGGTTTTCAATGTTCAATAATACATTATATAGGGAACTTAAAAAAGAACACTGTCAAGTGTACAGAAAATAATCTGAGATTGTTTTCATTGAATAAATGGCATGAAAAGAGAACTCCCAGCCACATAAAATAATATTTCGAAGTATGGTGACGCTATGGAAAACATACTTTTTAGTGTACAAAAAGTAATTTTTTTTGCAACTGTGTCACGGAAGTCCGAATCAATTTATTCTAAAATGTGTCAAAAATTATGAAAAGTTTTTCACATTCTCAGAAAATAAATATTTCTAAACCTAAGATAGAAAAAGAATGATTTTTCCACACCGTTATAGGGTGTACATGATATCTAAAATACTGCACACTGCTCTTTTTCAGTTCACTATATAATGTATTATTGAACATTGAAAACCAGCTAGCATTGTCAAAGAATTTCAGAAATCATGTAGAAGTGTGTAAAATGTAACTACCACCTTAGATCAGTAGTTTTTTCCCCAAAATATTATGAACTTTCTAAATTTCATAAATTCATGAAAATGAAAAATAATGAAACCATTTTTCACGCTTACTTTTGGCATATAAGAGTTTACTACGGTTGGCAGATGCATAAGAATACTTTAAGAATTTATTTGAGCTGTTTAGGGCGAAGTTTAGCACCATGGTAAAAATTTAAAAATCGATATTTCAGATTTCTTCCGATTTTGCACACAATCCGAAACGCGTTCATTGGAAGGATTGTTTGAGTGTATTTTGATTGTAAATTATATTTTCTCAATGATTTCGTTATTTTGGATTCGAAAATAGACCAGTTGTTTACGTTATCGAGACGCGCGTCGCGTGCTGCGTCGCGTAATAGTGCGATTGGCCGTATTCAAACAACGATTTCGTCGAATTGAAGAAAACAAATCTTGATGATTCGGTGCACCCAGGGGTAACTTTTCACGCGCTATCGAATGAACTTATCTAAAAGTGCACTGGGAAAAGTCTAGATATGGAAATTTTAAAATTGAGATTTCAAAAAATCGTAACTTTTTTGTCAGAATAGTTAGAAATAAAGTTTCAACGCAAGAAATACTCTCCATCACGCTAGCTACCCAAATATATGCTTATGTAAGGGTTTCCGACATTCCCTGCGAAAAATATTTTTTTCACTTTTTTCATGTTGTGAAACATATCTCAGCCGGGTTTGATCTACGAAACTTCTTATGGCCATTTTCGGTCTCTACACATAAAGTTCACCCTAGGAACATTATTTCAGCATGGGTTTATTTATCCTTGTACGGCCGTATCTCAATCGACTCAGATAGTCTCTCATATGTCGACATCTAAAAAGGTTTCGCGCGCTGTGAATGATAAACTGTTCGATTCATTGGTTCCATCTTACGGTCGCTTGGATAACTCAAGAAAAAGAAAAAAAGGGAGTCAGCTCACATGAATTGATGCTTGCGCATATTTGAGTGTTGAATGTGGACTCGAAGTTGACGGTGATGATGGGACTGTTGAGACGCACTCGAAAGGGCGCGCCTTCGCTCAAATCTCTATCTACTACACACAGAGAAAAATGTATAAATCCAGCCCCATTATACATGAAAATGTACAAAAAAAATGTATTACATGTTATACATTCATTTTTATGTTTGATGGGGCTGGAATTCTACATTTTTCTCCGTGTGTAATCTTTTCTGAATAAAAATTTTGCTTATGTTTTTTTTGTTGCTTATGTTTTTTTCTTATTTTGTTCTGTATCACGCATTCCTTTACTTATTTATAGATAATGTTTTCTAACTTGTGATCAACGATAATCTGGCAGTCGTCCGGGGACTGTCGCTGGAAGTTGTTGTCGAATCCAGTCGCACGGACGAAGGCTTGTAAAGTCTGCAAGTATACATATTGATAACTGCCAATAAGCAGAAAAATTAAAGAAATCTGTTGTCGTCGTGGTCGAAAAAACATGAAGAATCACAAACGTTTCCGTAAGATTGCACGAAAAGGTTGTAGGGCTCGGAGCTCATGATCACAGTTATTTTTTTGCCTGAAATAATTGTTCAAATTTCATCAAATAAAGTCAACATTTTACTCATAGACGGTCTCCTCATCGTGGCCGCATCGTATATCTCCACTTGTTCATTAGCGTAGTACGCTGAAATAAGCCTATTTTGTAGAACTTTTGATAGATTTAAGATCGTAGATACAGCGAATTCACGTGCGATGAATTGACTATCGTCCCTTCGTTCGTTCCACAAACGTATTGACATATTGCCCACAGCAAATATAGGTAAAAGCGAAGAAGCGATTGATCGAATTATGGTAAACTGGGATATTCTTTTCGTCTCTGAAATACCCAAACAAAAGTATGATCGAAATCAACAATAATTTGTGATTCCCCCCTAAGGAGTATGTACTATCTCCCGTTATGTCTACCTAACGAAAAAAGTTGTACTCGTATTTTAGAATAAAGGATTTAACTGACGGGCTTGCGAAGCAACGACGTACACTACAAGTGGGCCGATTTTGGCCGCGTTGTTGTAGTTGCGAATTGAATATCCAGTATCCTGAAATGACACGATGCTTCGACGCTAGCAAAAGGACAAAAATGGTTTTCTAATTTGAATTTTGTGAATGGTAAAAGTCGTGATTTGTATGTTGTAATGGGACAATGTCTCACCGATAGATGCCGTCCCTCCTTCTGCCATGTCGTCGGATTATTTTGCATGTAGATATTGTACAGTCTGAAATCGAAAGCTCGTTTGAAAAAATGGAAATCAATCGATAATTGGGCTACGTACGAGACGTTCAATTGGGTTTGCGCGTTGTAGAGAAACATGTGCTTGATGGACTCGACTGCTTCCTGGGATGCGGACACATAAACACTACAGCCTCCGTTGATGCAGCTCTGCAGTCCAACCTGGAAAAAGTGGGTTTACCATCATCTGTAGACTGGTTAAACCTCAAAAACGAGAGTGTGCGCAAACCTTCGACTACTTTTGCATTTATTTTTTAAAAGGATTGGAACTATGCGCAACGTTCTAGAACTGGTGCATTTGGAACTTGCCCTTTTGCCAATTTTATTGTACGCGTCGGTATAGTAGTAAAGACAACGTGCAATTCTACTGAGTTAGGAATCGAAACATCGTTGATTTATGCTCTCATATGTTCTGCAAACTAGTGTCAAATTTGAACAAAACATTGGAGATTTGACCTCATTGACGCCCATAAAGTCGTTCTCATCATAGATCGTCGAATAGGTGAAGGGAACCTCCGCTTCTGAAAAAAATTGATTCAAAATTAATTTCGGCCACTCATTGCAAGATGTCTACATTTTCATTAGTTCAAAGTGCAGAATGACAGTTAAAAAAGGAAGCAGCTGTTCATAATTGAAACCTGCGAGTGTGAGGATAAGGAGAAGCGCAGAGAGTCGAAGCATCGCTTGCAATTCTTTGCGTGTACCTTCTTATCATCTGCGCTCGTTTTATTATCGGGCGGCGACGTTGACTCATCACTGACAAGTGGTAGTGCGGTTATTGGGCAGAGTTTCAAAGTGATGATGAAAGGCCGAAAAATGGGTTTATCGCTTCCGATTTCGATAAAGAAGCAACGAAGCAAGACAAGAAATGTCACAATCGACGAGTCAAGATTGTAAGCGCAGATTGTGAACAACACAACACCGTCTTCCTCCCATGACGTATTCCTCCTCCCTCCTTCACATGTTTGAATTATTCTTTCGCACAAATATTCCGTATAATTTTTTTTTGCGATTGTGATGAATTTGAAAAGGTGATGAATTTGAATTAGCTGTGCCACACCATCCGCGAGAAGCTCCATTGCTGGGATTTTTTCGCTTGAAAAGTATGTTCCTATTCCTCTTTTCACTCGTTGCAAATTTCCGTCATAATTCCATTACGTCTTTCAATCAACGGTTGAAATTACTTTCCTCTATTTCACGATGTCACAGGAAAGATAAATAGTGTGGGAAAACTGCTTCGTATTTGACATGGAACCTCGTACTTTATCGATTCACCCTTGTGTTGTACACATTTTTTCCAATGCAAATGAACTGGAAATAAACTGAAATTGAAGCTAGAATCGTTGTCTACGAAGATGACACAGTCCGCTTCCGTTTTTTTGGCCAAATACGGTTCAACTTGTACCACACACTTTTGTCGACGCACGATAGCTCTCCATTTTTGGCTGAGAATTCGTCGGTGAGCTGCAGTTCGCGCGAAATTAGCGGGGAAGGACACCTAGTATCCCCGTTCCCTTTTTATTTGATATTATAATACAAGGACCCAAGACTTTGCCTTTGTTTTTATATAATTTTAAAATTATATTATTCTTTGCTGAGAGTAGAATTGTCTCGATTAGCTCTCGCATCTTCTTGATTATTCTCCTCAAATAATATTCTCCGCGATCCTTTGCATTCGGGTTGAAACAAAAGGAACAAATGGAGAAGGGTAAGATTGTATTCCTTCCAGTAATTTTCGCAGCAATGAATGAATATTCATACAATGAATATTCATGAAACATCATTTCTGATTTGCAGGAGCCAAATCAGAAATGCAAAATCTTTCTCTTTTGGACAGCGATTGGAACGAGTTGGACGTTCCTCAACGACAATCCAAGTTGTGGGATCGTCAATCTGCAATGTTCACCAATTAAATTATCTATATATATAGTGATATTATAATATGTAAATGTGTGATATGTAAAAATGTCGAAAAGATGAACTTTTTGTGGGGAGAGGTTCGTTCTATCGATTGATCATCGCAGTGCGCTGATTTATTGAGCAAAAAGGGCGAATGTGTGTTTGTCGCAGAAGGTTACTGTACAATCAGAACATGTAATGAAGCTTACGTGCTCTATGACCGTGGTGAAAACTCCTTTGGGTTTGAGGCATATATTGTAGTATTCGGGCATTCCATCGACAACCGGAGAAGTGCGCATTCTACGATTCATCGAGAACAACACCTGCACGGCGTTTTGGTGGGAACAATTTTGAACGGCCCTAAAGTCCCTTAGAGATCGAATGGAGAATTCGCTGATTGGCAGAATTTTCGTGCACACTCTTTCTCTCTCTCCTAATTTATCTCCTCCCTCGCTGACCCTTTCCCATAGCTCTATTTTGATTTACAACTCTCCCACACCAACTGTAAGACGCCCTGACCTGAGAATCGAAATTTAGGATGGGCAGTTCAATGTTTTCGAGTAAGCATGGGGGAGTGACAAAACAGCAACGGGTCATAACTTTGATCAAACTTGACGAATCTGTAAGAATTTTTTCCATGTTGGTTATTTGCTAACCTTCATCGATTCGGTTTGTTGCTGGGTTTTTCTGACCATTTTGAATTTTCGACTAGTTAGCCAAATATTCACTAGCTGATTAGTTAATTTGTGGGTTTGAAAGCCCTCGCGATTCTGATCATGATAACACTTTGATTGAGTAATGTAGGTAGGTTTAGAGCAGTTATAAACCTCTTTGCGTTTTTGTCCGTTGCTGTTCTAGCCGTTGCTGTTTTGGAAGTTTATGTTTTGTCACCCCCCCCCCCCCCGAAAAACATCACTCATAATTGAAAATCTCGAGAAAGTGATACGCAGCGTGAAAATGAGAGATAATCGCCTAGCTTTTACCGAACAAACGTGTCGTTACAGATGCCGTTTGAGAAAAAAACGTGCTCGACCTATACATCCAACTGTACCCCGAATTATGCACAGATCGTAGTGCATTTAACCTCCATAAATTAGGGATAACCAATGATTATTAGATCAAACTGTGTGGTCGAAATGGCTGATGAAATGCCTGTCTGCGTCGATGACGTAAGCAGCGTCGCTGCAGTTATCTGTCTTTGTGAAGATGACCTAAACAGGGACAACTATATTAAACTGTGATAAACTTCGCATATTAAAACAAAGTATGACTGGGAAGTTTACAAAATGTGAGAGAGCACCTTCTCCACCATCTTCAGGTTACTCCCGTACACGCGAACACGGAATGTCTGGCGAGGAGCGATGCTGTAGCCGTCGTATTCGCTTTAAGAGGGAGATTACACTTTATCGATTATAATTGAGTGAAAAAATAGCGATAGCGCTGATAACTCTCTGTAAGTAAGTAATGTGACGGATTGATGTTGAAGAAAGGCTTTTATGAGAGGAATCGTTAGAGAATCGAGCATTTTTGGGATGTCAGTTCAGTAGGAAAATTTGCGTTTTTTTGCATTTCCTAAAAAAACTAATGCAAAGTACTACAACATCTCCTCTACCGAATAGCGTTTCCAGAATATTTTTAAAAAATTTTTCGTTTTCGCGTGAAACACAAACAAACCTGGTGACTTTACAAGTTTTTTTTTCCGAAAAGTCAAAGATGAGATGTTGCAGTACTTTGCATTAGTTTTTTTCAGAAAGTTCAAAAATCATACTATTTTTTTCTAGTGACCTACTATCCTCGAGTTTCTCCCGATTATGGTACGCTTATTTTCGCCTGATCATTCTGAGGGGTCAGAATGATAGTTTGGGGGACCACCTCGTCTGACACCCCGGAATGACCGCTCTGACTCCCCACAATGATAATTCTGATCATCAGAATTGCCGTTCTGACCGCTCAACCAGAGGGGTCAGGCGACAATTTCACGTATCATTACAGAATAGAGCCTTTTAAAAATGAAATCTCAAAGATCTCACCCGAATCGCAATGACTTGCTGCGACCTAACTGTATTCACATTCCGTACATTACCGGACGCTGAAATATTGGTAAGTTCGGCTTGAATTAATTGCATGAATAATTTTGAACTGGTACTCTCGACAGCGATGTCCTTTTTATTTGCAGTGACTCCGTCAGGACCTTCACAGAGCGCGAACTCTCTAACATGACGAGTGTTAAAAAAGGACGAATGTCCGCGACTCCCGACTGGAAATTTTCTTAGCGAACAAGCGGGTACTGTAAGCAAAGGTTGAAGATAATCATCGCAAACTGAGTTCGCCGCTAAGCGCAGTAACACTTTTAGTGATTCCACCTGTTCCTCCCCTTCCCTAATCCCTCGTTTGCATGTACACTCTTCCCTCCCCCCCATCCCTCTTCCCCGTGGGGACGAGGGAGGAGAAGGGAAGAGAGTGCACGCAAACTCGAGAGGAGAGAGAAAGTTGACCGATAGATTTGATTACTCGCGCAAGTGAGAGAACGTCCCCTTTACCGTATTCCTCACTCGACCCTGATTGTCCCTTAGCGACGGTAGTTTCTTTTCGCGCCGGTATCTCGGTTCGGAGGAAAGATAGAGGTCTCAAATTTTGGATTTCTATTATCGTTCACAGAAGTAAGCGAGTAATACCATTAGCTTGAGAATCTATTTTTGAGGTTACTCCTTCTTTAATGAGTGATATGCAATTTTCAGACTACAGCGAAACAACATTAAGAAATAAGACGAATTCGAGAAGCGGGGAGCTAACACAGTGAAGGTGGAGAATAGAGAGTAGATGAAGAGAGTGGATAATAGCGCCACATCATTCGAGATTAAGTAGCGCCTGCTTATCGGGTTATCGAGAATGGAGAGTTCGGTGCGACCACAATCCGATAAAATTGGGCACTCGGGTAAAATGGAATTCGTTGAATTGATACAATTTCCTTTTCTAGCTTCTTTATTTATTTTTAGGGTGGAAGCCAACGAATCGATTTCGGATCAGTGATGGAGTTCTCTGATTCTGAAATATCTCGTTGTTGCTTGGAGAATAATTTGGCATACTGACCTTTCGCATTCACAAATGCTTCATACTCTTTGTAGAGCGGGCAGGCGACCCGATGATAGTCGGCGCTGCATATTGGGCTTTTGCTGCAGCAGCAGCAGCTGCAGCTCCTTTGCTGATGAACTACACCAAGATGCGCGCGATTTTCGGGCTGCTGCTCTAGTTGCAACCAACCTTTCGTCAGCTTCCCGTCATTGTCAGGCGTCCATCCCGAATCTTTTGAAGAGGATGCCAAAATTAGACGAGTGCGTTTGCGTTTTCGCGGGGCCTCGACTAGAGTGCGAAATGTGAGACCACGGCCTCTTCATTTTGCACACTCTCTAGACCGCTCGATATACGAGAGAGTGTGTGAAATGAAGAGACTGTGATCTCACATTTCGCACTCTAGCCTCGTCAATGAAATCTGACAGGCAGGCGAATTTCGGGTGCGAGAGACGACAAGATGCGTGATTAGTAGTGAATCGATGGCGGGGCGACCGGCTCTGTTAAATGGAGCAGCCAATCGCATATTGACTAATTACGTAGCTGTGCAAATGACGGGAGATTAGGGCGGAGCCAGATGTAGCTAACTTATAATATCGTATCCGTGCGAAGATGCGGGCCAAATTAAGAAACCGATTATTATCGCTTTCAGTAGCTTTTTTTTTAAATGCGTATGTGCGTCACTATAAGTGGCGAGCTGAAATATGCTAGAGAACGAATGTCGAGCATAAGTCCCTCAATTTTCACACTTTTCTGACGAGTAGAAAAGGAAAAGGCTCGTTAACGGATTTCGAACACGGGTTACTAATTGTAAAGAATAGAGACCGCTGGGAAAGAAAATAAATTGCACAATATGGAGAAAGGAGAAACGTGCTGACTCAGTGACGCACCCTGGTGATGCCATTTGGGACGAAACATATAAACATTACTTTTCTTTAAAAACTTATCCTTTTTTCCTCCGCTTGTTAGTCTCAGACACGGAGCGTAAATGTAAAAGAACAACGGCTCTCCATGATTTCGTTTCGTAGATAGCTATTATACAACCCCCTCGTCCCACACGCTCTCTCGTTGGAGTTCAGCACCGAGACTGCGCGCCGTATGGGAGGTTGGAGAACAGTTCTACAGCAAATTTGCGCTTTGCGGTAATCGACTTGTATCTATTCCAATATTTTTTTTATTTTCTCTGCAAGTAATCGACTGCGCAACACGAATCAGGTACGCTTATTTCCGGGAATTCGTACATCAATACAATAATCATAGTTATTCGTGCGTCATTGATGATGTTGCAGCTGACTTACCGGCTTGCCCCATCTAGCGTGGTAGCTTGCTACTATAAAATGGAGTCTAAAGGCATTTTATAAATCAGCAACGGATCTGACATGGTCTATCTCATTGATGGGAACTCCTTTTGGCTTGAGGCAGATCTTGTAGTATTTGTGCTTTCCGTCCACTACTGGAGAAATGCGCGATACATCCAGAAGGACACCTGATAATCTGAATTCAGGACGCGAAAAGTACTGTTTTCGAGTAAGGCGCTTAGCTCATGATTCTGTACTTCTTGAGCGGGGTCAGGAGTGTGGAAATACGATATCTGATCGCGATGCCTATCTGTTACCGAATAGAGTGTCGTAGGAACAAAAATGAAATGTGCTCGACATATGGACACAAATTGTGACCAGAAATATGCACAGACCGTAGTGTATTGTGTGTAATGCGTTTCGTTTAATATGATTGGTTGTATTTTTTTTTAAATATTAGGAATAATCGATAATTATTCGATCAAACTTTGTCGTCGGAATGGCTGACGAAATTCTTGACTGAGTCGACGACATGAACGGCATTGCTGCAGTTATTGCTGTTGGTGAAGATGACCTGGGCGAATTCAAATTGTGATCAAATTATATGTATAAACATTCAAAATACGAAGTTTAGAAAATGCGAGAAAGCACCTTGTCCACCATATCCAAGTTCCTTCCGTACACGTGAACACTGAAGGTCTGTTTAGGTGCGATGCTGTAGCGGTAGTACTCACTAGAAAGGGATGATTATCGAAGCCAATTGCAAACTTGAAACGGAAGAAACAACTAATGATAGCGTAGATATACATGAAAGACATGTGCCGGACTAATGTGAGAGAAGGGTATAATGATTAAGGAATCCAAAATTATCGACAAAATCACTTGAATCTAACTTTAATCTCAATGACTTGCCGAAAGGTAAATGAATTCCAATTCCGGACATTACCGGACGCTTCAATGTTGGTGAATTCTGCGAGAACTTGGCGATATTTTTCGTATGGTACTCTCTACGTTCACAAAGGACATTAAACCATATTTTCTTTGACGTATATTAGGAATGTATTAACTAGAGAGCAAAAATTGAAAATCAATAATCGTGTCGAACCTCGTCGGCGAAGATGTCGGTGCAAAATATTGGAAGTTCAAACATAAGTGTTATGCAAATTCGTGGCACACACAGAGCCTTCATCCCTTCAACTCCAATTTATCTCTTGCGCGAAATGGGAAATAAATGAGCCAGGAAATTGAGAAAGGAGAGTATAAATATCAGCAACTTTCACACGAGTCATTCCAGAAAAACAACACTAGCAAATGAGAGGAATCGGCGAGTTTGGTTGCTGACCCAATGTAGAGAACTAGCAGGGTGTGTTGAGGTTAAACTACGTTATGGTAGGGTGCGCACTACGTTTTCAAAGTATGGTTCAGGGGGGCGTTCAGTTGCAGGGCACAGTTCGGTCCAGGGGGTAGCCGGCTCCAAATTCGGTCCAGGGGGAGCTCGGTAGCCGGCTCCAAGATCGGTCCAGCGGAAGCTCGATAGCCGGCCCCAGGTGACATTGAAGCTCGACTTATGCTGGGGAGTGTTAATCGCTACAAAGAGTACTGGCTTATTCCGTTGCAAAAGGCTCGTGCGATCGAAAAAAGTTGCCTCACGAGCCTTTCACAACGGAAACACAGGATACAGTGCGTTCAGAACTTTTAGAGGAATTTCGGAAACGTTTTCTATGATCCCCTACGCTCTCTGAATCATTTTGGAACTTTTCGAAAATTTCGATTTTCCACGTTAAAACGTGTTAGAACACGTTCTGACACGTTTCTGACATCACAAAACGCTGTTCCTGTAATCCCCTACGCTCTCTGAATCATTTTGGAACTTTTCGAAAATTTCGATTTCCACGTTAAAACGTGTTAGAACACGTTCTGACACGTTTCTGACATCACAAAACGCTGTTCCTGTAATCCCCTACGCTCTCTGAATCATTTTGGAACTTTTCGAAAATTTCGATTTTCCACGTTAAACGTGTTAGAACACGTTCTGACACGTTTCTGACATCACAAAACACTTTTCCTGTGATCCCCGACACTCACCGGTGCGTTTGGAGAAAGTTCGAAAATTTCGATTTTCATTTTAAAACTCGGCAAAACAGGTGGAAACGTGTTTCACGGTACTCAAAACCGTGTTAGAACAGTTTCTGGCACTTGCGAAAAATGCGGCAAAAGGTTTGCCCGCGGCGGGGATCGAACCTGGGGGTCTCGGATTCAAAGTTTGGCTCGTAACCCACTTGGCTATGGATTTCGTTAATTAAATTTTGTAAAATTTGAAAGGTATTCTGGTCGGGAATCATATGCAAAAGGATTTGGGAAGATAGCGCGATTTTGAAGCGAAATATAAGGAAAATGCGAAAAACGTGACCGCCGGACACACAGACACACAGACAGACAGACAGACAGACAGACAGACAGACAGACAGACGTTCTGAAATAATAGTCTTTAGTAATAGAGCGTAGTTAACGAGAACGGATAATACCAGTACATCATTCAATTGAGATTGAGTAGCGCTCTGTTCATCGGATTTTCGAGAGAGGCAAATTGGGTACGAAATTTAATTCGATAGAATTGGGCAAGTGTAGAAGGAAAATCGCTGGGCTAATAGAAATTCACATTCTGACTTATTTAATATTTTTTTTTACTTCGGAAACTATTGACGTACGAATGATTAAATACTAAGAAGTTATCTCAAAATAGCCAAAACAAGTTTTATTAGCTTTCCAAAAATGTTCTATTTATTATTTCTATTTAGCTTCTCTATTAGTTCCGCCGAATTGTGTCGATCCTCTCTCCCAATTTCTTCATCTTCTCTCTCAAATCATATATTCCTCCATCACTTGTGTTGGCAAAGACAAAGAAGGCGAAGAAAAGACGCTCCTCAAACCCCTTCGAATCGGGTGATCGTCTGAGAATGGAGATTTCCAACAGTCGAATCAGCTGCAAAAATTATCTCTCGTACACCACAAGGGTGGGACAACATGTACACAAAATTAAGGAATCGGGAATTACATTTTTAAAATTATTTCCAGATTGCAATATGTAGATTGATTTTTTTTGCCGTTTTGAAAATTGCTTTTGTGAGACGAGGAGGAATACTACACGAATCAAGAAGGAAGGACAGATTTTGACTAATACCTCTATGAGATCCTTCATAGTAGCCACTGAATCCTTCGATCCAAGACGTTTCAGTCGTTGACGAAACTCTGTTTTTCTCTGTTCGAACATGCAATGAGCGTTCCACGCACGAAGAATCGGAGTGGGTACACCCGTATTGTCGCTGGACTCGATGTCTCTTGGACTGCGACGAAGGTTCTACAAAATTAGATCTTATTGGCTGTGGCAAAGCTGCGAATTTTCTTCCTAAAATGCGGGTTCTTTCGATTTTACTGCAATGTGATAGAAAAGGGGAAAACCTTGTATTGTGGAAGCGGGCAGCAAGTTGCCACTGTGCCACTTTGCGCATTGCCACTGGCAACGAGAAAAACATGAATGGAGAGTGGGATATTCCCGATAGCACAACTCACAAACAGTCTCTTCTTGCACACAGGCTCATTGTTATGCTGTCCATTGCATCGACGACATAAGTAAGCTCCGCATACACAGCGAACATCTCGAAAGTAAAACGTGCACCTAAAATCGATAAATCTAAAATAGATCAACTTCTACTTCCCTTTACACGACTACCTCGAAAACCCCTGAAAAAATATAGTAAAATCGACAATCAGCAATTACTGGCAACACATTTTGAAATTACTCTATAAAATGGGTAGACACTCTGACCTAAATTGGCTCTCCACTCTACGTCCCATTCGAAGCAGTTATGCATAGCTGTAGTGATGTGTAATTGCTTACTGTCTATCAAAATTATAGAAGAGACGGTCACATCTCGGGCACTTGGGTGGGACTCGAACGAATTTCGACACGGGCGCAGAGTTCTCCGATTCTGAATTATTTCGCTTTGTTTGGAACTGATTTGGCTTACTCGCCTTTCGCCTTCACAAAGGCCGCATACTTTCTGTAGAGCGGGCGGGCGACTTGAGGGTGACTGGTGCTGCATACTACGCTCTGGCTGCAGCTGCTGCAGCTGCAGCAGCTCCTTGCCTTCTCAACGACAACAGCGCGATCTTCGAGCGGCTCCTCTAATTCCAGCCAATCTCCCATCTGCTTCCCGACGTTATCTTGCTTGTGTTCATTACCAGAAGATATTGAAGTGGATACGAAAACTCGATGAGTGCACCTCCGTTTTCGCGGTGTTTCGACGATAAAGCGGGAAAGACTTGCGAATTTGGAAGTTGTCTCAAACCCATCCGCTCCTGATGATCGAGTGGTGAGAAGATGTTGAATGAGCAATTGATCGATGACGATGCGGCCGTTGCCGTGAAGCGGATAAGGCAATCGCATACTGACTATTTACGTCGCTCGCTCTGCAGATAACGATAAATTACGGACATATACGGCTGTCTGAGATACGAAGAAATTACAGAATCACCCAGAGGACGGAAATAAACGACTTGAGTAGATGTGTTTCCCAATTCTCATGAGCAAATTATAGATACAAAGCACAGGTGCATTTCTGGTGTACGAAATTCGAGCACCTAATTTTTCACGATTTCCCAACGTGAGGGGAATGAAAAGTCTCGGAGCTTGCGATGTACAGGTTTAGATTGTAAACAAAAGGGACCCATGAAGAAACGAAAACATTAGCACGGAGCACGAATTCTCTAACTTATCGACATCAAGGAACTCCAAGTCCCTGAAACGTTAGATAGTTCGCTCTTGATTACATGCACTATTTGGCCAATTATCTAAGAGAGTTGCGTTCTCTAGATGTTAACATCTAATTCGCGCGCTGTGAGGGGTGCTCGTGAATATGCGGGCCGAAGCGGCGGATGAATTGCACAATGTGGAGAAAGCAGAGACTAGAGGAGGCACACTGACTCATTGCGAGCCATGGTGACGCCATCTGGGACTGGTACACTAAAACACGCACGACACTTTTCATGATAAACGCTATATGTATTCCCTACGGTTATTTATTCAATCGTAATTGCACCCTGGTTGTCATATGACAACCACAAGACCGGTATGTGCAGTCGATTCTCAAGCTGGAAAAGGCCGATTTTGTGTTTACACAAGACACGCGCTAAAACATCACACCCTCTCTGTACTCGTGGGCTTGTTAGAGCCGACAGAACTAGCTGAGCCAGTGTATGTATTCTCACTAGGTACTCATTGAAAAGTATATATAAATGCATGCCCCCACGGCCATTTTGTTGTTCACAGGCTATGTTTACACACTTTGCTTGTTTTTATTCGGATTTCTTTCAGGAATTTTTGTTGCTCTTGAGTTCGACTGTATTTGATAATGATGCCCCCCGCTATCAGGAACGTTACCAGGGACATGCATTTTAGAAGTTGACGCTACAACACCAGGAAACAGTAGGAATTATCGGAACAGATCTTCTTGAATTGTTATTTCCGTTTCCATCGTTTTGTATCGCATTTCCCGTTGCTAACCTAATGAGAGAATGGTAATGTATCGAGCCACACTCGTACAGGAATTCAATTGAGTGTGGAATGGGCAGCTACTACTTCTCGGCCGAACTTCAGCACTCCATCGCTCTTTTAAAGCATGTTCTCTTCATTCTGTCGACGATTCTGAGCGCATTAACTTTTCTCTGCCTTATAAAAGTCACCGATTCAACGCGATCTGGATTGAAGAAGTACCTCATTTACTTACAGGTAAGACTTGGGATAAGGGGAGTAGACCGGGTAGCACAGTGGTTGTGTGCTAGAATGCGTAGCAAATTCGATCATCTCAGGACAGGTGGTCCAGACCGCCTTGCGTGTAGAAGACCTAGCACCTTTACCTTTACCTTTTATGGGGCATGCCCTATGGGCTGCTAGCTGAAACATAATGAGGTATGAAGCACCCGAGATGAAGTATTGTTGATACGACAAACTGAATAATACTTTGATTTTTTGTGCGCGAATCCAGTGAGCATTCACTATTGAAATTAACATGCCCCACATAATGAGCACGCTCGATAGCCTCAACGACCATTGTTTCCAAGAGCCTACCATTTCGGATCCCTTACAGTCTTTTGGATTCTTTGCGAACGGCGGCATTAAGGCTACTATTTTAATGATTAAACTTTCCGATTATTTCAGTGCATTACATATCTACACGATTTGCATCTGGAGAAGCTCTATGAATCGTATAATCTATTTCCTCTGGTTGCAATTTTCTGCTACGGCATCCTCTGTCGTTGGGGTGTACCCGTTTTGCTGAACTTCGTAAGTCTCTCGGGGGGAGGGGGTGACAAAAGAGCAGCGGACAACAGGGCAAGCGATAAACGGTCAAGGGGAACTCAATCAACAGTGTTCCTGGGCCCTCGGGAGTGGTATCTAATGTTGATGTTATCAACTTATCAAAAGAAATCCTTATCACCTAGTGATGCAATAATAAAATCTATGACAATGATCAAATCAATACCACTCCCATGGTGCTACGCTTACTCCTAGTTCTGGCCCGTCGGCTTTTGTTGCTGGTTCTTGTATCGGTTTTTGGCACCCCCAGTATCCCACATTCCAATCAGCACATATTATCGACTTTGTAGGGAGTCACAATTTTCATCATGGGCAACATGAGCGTTGCTATTCTAATGTGCCTGGTATATCGCCATCAATCGATAATCCTTCACACGAGTCCTCTCAAATTTGCACCCGTTTGTTGTAATTTAACCGACAATTTTCTGAAATTATTTTTCAACACAGAAAGTCGTTACTTTCTTCCACGGCGCGTTGATAGTCGTGCTTTCGGTGCCTGGAGTGCTAATGATCTCCTCACCGATTAATGCAGTTATGTCTGAGCAGCTTATTGACTTGGTAAGTATTGTTTCACTCAATGTCTACCGAGTATTATAGCACAACGTGACATGGATTCGCGACCGCGGCGCTGCTATTTATGGCATGTACGAGCGATTTTGGCAGCTCGAAGTGGTCATCTTTTTGGTTATCATTGTAAGAAAGCCATCTTCTTTCTGCCAAAATAAAGGTGCCATTCAGGGAATGATCCTTGGAGCTCTATTTATAATTGTACTCGTCGCTCACATTTTCTTCGTTTTGAGATACGAGGCACGTTAAATTAAAATCGATATTTACTGTATAAATTGTAATTTTAAAAAAGTACCGATCATAATAATTTTTTTATCTTATAATCTCCTCTTTCAGACTCTTCAAAGTCCTGCGTTGATTAACAAAACCAGGAAATCATTCACAATACTGTCGATACAGGTGTGTTTTTGCTTCTGATAACAATGTTGATAAATACCATAAAATTATGAATTTCGTCGATTCAGCTCTGCAGTCCATTTCTATTCGTTATATTTCCTTCTGTTCCTGTAATGTTGTCGCTTTATTCGGAGAATGTCGTGAACTTCGGTAAACGTCACTATGATTATTAATCGAACACTTGTCACGTAGGGCGCCCAAAAGTCAAAATTCTCAATTACAATTAGACATTGTCGGGCTTAAATATAGCGTTTCTCGCATTTGAGTAACAAAGCCTATTTTGAAGACGGTAAACAACCTTTCCTGTCCTTATAGGCGTGAGAACTATCGTACTCAGTTCATTCGTATTCAGAGATCAGCCAGACGAGCTTTTACGCGTTACATCTTCATGGAGTGGTGCATAGTTTTCTGATTCTAACTCTAACGCCCTCTCACCAGAAATATGTAGTTAAATTACTCAGCAATTGCAAGGTATATTCTTATTATTATTACATAACAAATACATGTCTTTAATGTTCGTGCTATGTAGAAAAAAGTATCTCAGAGGTGAAAAATGCTCGATTACGTGATGATGAGTAAAAATGCTCGATTACGTGATGATGAGTAAAATATTTGAAGAATTTAGGAAATCCCATTCTTCAAGAACACGTTTATGTTTCATTCAATCGATCGCTTCTTGCAGACCAACTGGTTGTTGTGTTGCCCAATCTATCGGCGACAGAAAATACCACACAAATAGCGAACCTCGCAATGGTAGAACTAACATCTGCAAAAGTCGAGGTACAAACTACTTTAGATTTGCTTGAAACACATTCGTTCTCGTCTTGGCACCGTTTTCGTTGCATATTAATTAGTGACAATTGTGACGCTTACTGACTATCGACAATTAGATAAAAACAGAAATACATTCAAGTTAACTGGATAAAAAAAAGAATTTCGGGCCTCTAATTAGGCCAGAGCACTTGAGGAAGGGAGAGTGACAATTGCAAATTTCAAACTCAATTTCAATATTTCATATTTTATTTTTCCCGTTTCCTCACTTCAACATTTGTTTTCGGAATTTGTGACTCATGTTTTGCAAAACCACGAGCGCTTGATCTGATCTAGCGCTAACAATCCTCGCCTATTTATAATATTTTCGATATAGGGAGCGCATGGGACCGCTCGAAGCTGTCTGCTGCTGCCGCAATTTAGCACATGTACATGCATACATGATCATCACGTCAGACGATAACGTCAGGTGGGGGTGTGGTTTCAGATCAGGATCATTCTTCCCAATTTAGACGGATAATTTCGGCACATCATTCAAGTGCAAGCAATCTTGAGAACGCCCTCCAGTTCTACCCTGTCTGTCGAGACGTAATCATCTAGATTTCAGAATAGGTTATTGAAAATTCGCAATGTGTGCTTTGGTAATATGCCGATGAAACTGGAGAGAATATTGAATTGATTGGGGATGGTCGGATCTTTTGAATATTGAATAAATAGCTAATTTGTTTGTGTTGGTACAAAAAAAACCCAGTCACGTGGTGCGATTGCTATTAATTATGGGGCTCTTTTCGTAGGTAAAGGGAAAAGTAAAGTTGCTACCGGAATCAAGAGGACTTTACGCCGACAAGCGACTACTCTGCCGGGGCCCACCAGTAAGACCTGTTGCCCCACAGATCTACGTATCCCCTGCTGATCAGGCTTCTGGGGCACGTTACCTCATGTAATCAATGTTGCTACCAATTTTACCGCCACCGAGGGAAGGCTTGGTGAACCTCATTTGTTTGATCCTTTCTCTCTTTGTTGGTTACTTATTTCTCTTTAGCATGTTTGTATTATAGCTGTTGTCATGTTTCCATTCCGTTCGTTTGTATTATATTTCCCGTATCCTACCTACATTACAGTAATGCGAGAATTGCAGTGACCCTCACTCTAGCAACCTTTCGATTGAGTGTGGAATGGGCAGTGACTATTATTTCTCGCCACAACTCCAGAATTTCATCGGCCAGCTAAAGCATTTTTTGTTCGTTTCTTCCACGATTTTGAGCGCATTGACGCTTTTCTGCCTTATAAAAGTCACCGATTCATCACGATCTGGATTGAAGAAATACCTCATTTACTTACAAGTAAGACACTAATAATTTTCACATGGAGAAATGTCGGTACTTTATGAGGATACTGTGTAACAAAATCGTAAAAGACCGATTCTCGGTTTTCCAATTTGGCAATTGTCAATATATGACCATAATTTAAAACCGGTCAAATGCAGTGCATTACTTATACACACGATTTGCACCTGGAGAAACTCTATGAATCGTATAATCTCTTTCCTTTGGTCGCAATATATTGCTACGGTATCCTCTGTCGTTGGGGTGTACCCGTTTTGCTCAACTTTGTAAGTCTGTCACATTCCAATCAGCGCATTTTATCTACTTTGTAGGGAGTCACCATTTTCATCATGGGAAATATGAGCGCGGCCATTCTTATGTGTATTATATATCGCCACCAATCGATTGTCCTTCAAACGAGTCGTCTGAAATTTGATCCCGTTTGTTTCTTTTTTTAAAGATAATTTTCCTGTATTTCATTACATCTCAGGAACTCGTTTCTTACTTCTACATTTCATTGGGATTAGGCCTATCCGTGCCGGGAGCGCTAATGATATCCTCACCCATTAATGCAGTGATGTCGGAGCAGCTTATCGACTTTGTATGTTCGATTAAATTTGAGCCCAAATATATTTTAAAAATAATAAAAGTACAACGTCTCGTGGATTCGAGACCGTGGTGCTGCAATATATGGAATGTACGAACGATTTTGGCAACTCGAAGTAGTTATTATCTTTGTTGTCTCGGTTAGTGAGCAATTTTCTTCTGCGGAAACATGTACAATCAGGGCATGATTGTTGGAGCTATATTTATAATGTTCCTCATCGCTCATATTTTCTATGTTTTGAGGTATGAGGTAAGTTGTTTAACAAGCGAAATTTATTAATTTTCAATAAGTATAATGACATTATTAGTAATTTCCACAGACGCTTCAAAGTCCTGCTTCGATCAAAAGAACAAGGAAATCGTTCACGATTCTGACGATACAGGCGAGTTTTTGCTTCTGACAACTGTCTTGGTAAATTCCGTAAGTTTAATCGTTCCTCCAATATAATACTTTGACGTTTGTCGATTTAGCTCTGCAGCCCATTTCTATGCGTAATAATTCCTTCTCTTGCTGTGATGCTGTCTCTTTACTCTGAGAATATCGTCAACTTCGGTATACTATGCTTTTTAGGGAGTTGTTTAAAATATATTTCGACAATGCAAAACACACCAATCCACAGGCCGGCCAACCCTACAGAACGGGGTTTGGGGGAAAAGAGCTTGTCTAACTAATAATTAGATGGCCTCTCTAACTTTTGCACACACTCTCACCTTGACCCATATCTGTAGCTTTTGAATAATGTGAAAAGCACAAACGGGGCCTAAAACGGGGGTACGTAAAAATGCAATGATACAAAGGGCCTGGAAAATATGATATGACGAGCAGTAAAGAACGGCTCGCTATACTTACAATGTATTGGTATTCAGAGATCAGCCAGACGTGCTTTTACGTGTTGCATCTTCATGGAGTAGTCCACAGTGTCCTTATTCTCACTCTAACGCCCGCTCACCAGAAATATGTGGTGAAATTACTCAAACGCTACAAGGTAGTTATTCAAGTATTGGTTACGCTCTGCATTAATATAGCTGCATCAAGACAAAAAAAGTTGCAGGCCAAGAAATCCTCCACTACCCAAATTTCTATGAACTCTTTAAAGAACAATACAGCAATGAGCAGAAAAAATACAGTATGATTCACGTAATGATCTGTAAAGTTTTGATGATAAATATTTCACTGGGTATGAAACAATGCATAAAAATATTTCGAGAACAAAGTGTTTTTAAAAATTCATCTAAACTGCATTAAATCGATGGATTTCTAAACCAAACGATTCAAATATTCAAATATACCGTATTCGCATCGGAATCCTTCAACGATTATTAAAGGGACAGTAAACACACAAATTCTTGTTCCTTTGATCCAATTTCCACGAGCGACGTAGGGATAGAGATAGTGTGCGCCCTATCGGATATCAGCCCAATTGGAGCAGCGGTAAAACGTTAACCTTGCAATCGTGAGGTCGCGGGTTCGATACCCACCCTATGCTTTTGTTTCTTCCAACGGGCCGAAAGTCGTTCGAGACCTTGAAATTTGCGGGAATTCAACGGTGCCTTTACTGTCCCTTTAATATATTATCATGAAATAGTTTACTTTTATTGACCACTAGAACGTACAATGGCAGCTTTCTTATGGTGCGTTTATTGTCGCCTGACCCCTCAGGTTGAGCGGTCAGGATGGCAATTCTGACCGCTCAACCTGAGGGGAACGGTCATTCTGAGGGGTCAGAACTATTATTCTGAACGCACCATTACGGACACGTTTGGCTACAGTAATGCAGTGGCTAATACGAAAACATTTGTTGTCGAGCATGTTGTGGCGATATAAATGTGCATTGTTTTGGAGCGATCAATTACTCAAATACGTGACTTTCCAAATATTTTTCACTCACCATACAACCCAAAACGAAGGCAATCGACGAATTCCACGACAGAAATTTGGAAATTTATTGATAAAATGCCGCAAAAGTGGCAAAATGACAGTGGACAATACCACGCTTTTGATGCGACAGATAAACTTCTCGTAATGTGATAATAATTTTCTTAAATTCGATTGTCACCGACTACATTTCCATGCTTCCAACTACACTGTTGATAAACACCGTAATTTTACTAATTCCTCCAATATAACACTGTGATAATTTTTGAATTTAGCTCTGCTGTCCATTTCTATTCGTGATCATTCCTTCTATTGCTGTGATGCTGTCGCATTACTCGGAGAATATCGTGGGCTGTACTCATAGGTCACCACGCCTGCGGCTCCATCCATGAATAGGGGGTCATGGATGCACGCTGCCCCAAAGGATTTCTTTGGGGCACGGTGCAAGCATGTATAGGGATGGTCCAAAATGGGTTTTGGGTTGGACCCACCAAAGTCAAAGTGGTATACTGTAAGTTCATCGCGGGGGTCCCGCAACGAAAACAGGCTACCGTAACCCTACCTACCGTAACCCGGAAATACGAATTTGACATTACGGGCCCCTGGTATGTTGCATGAGGTAGACCTCGAGTTGTCATTGCCTGAGGGGGATACCGTAATCATCCTACCGTACTCTCGGCTACAGTAACCCTACCGTAAGACGGATTTGCAAAAGTGTCCCAATCGGCTCGGGATTTTTATGGAAGATACCCCTAGAGTAGGCAAAGCGTGTGTGGCATACCGCACCCCATCTACAGTACTCCAGGCTACAGTAACCTACCGTACTACCAAAATACGAAAATGATCCAATCGGCTCGGGATTTTTGTAGGAGCTAGACCTCGAGTAGGCAAAGTATTTGCGGCATACCATTATGTTCCTACAGTATCTACGGCTACCGTAGCCTATCGTACTACGAAAATACAAAAATGACTAATTCGACTCGGTAAGGTTACTGTAGCCGTGGATACTGTAGGAACATAATGGTATGCCGAAAATACCTTGCCTACTCGAGGCCTGCCTTATATAAAAATCCTGAGCCGATTGGATCATTTTCGTATTTTGGTAATATGGTAGGTTACTGTAGCCTGGAGTACTGTAGATGGGGTGCGGTATGCCACACACGCTTTGCCTACTCGAGGGGTATCTTCCATAAAAATCCCGAGCCGATTGGGACACTTTTACAAATCGGTCTTACGGTAGGGTTACTGTAGCCGAGAGTACGGTAGGATGATTACGGTATCCCCTTCAGGCAATCACAACTCAAGGTCTACCTCATGCAATATACCAGGGGTCCGTATTGTCAATTTCGTATTTCCCGGTTACGGTAGGTAGGGTTACGGTAGTCTGTTTTCGTTGCGGGACCCCCGCGGTGAAGTTACAGTATACCACTTTGACTTTGGTGGGACCAACCTAAAACCCATTTTCGACCATGACCCCTATACATGCTTGCACCGTGCCCCAAAAATCACCATGAATAGGGGGTCAGGCTTGCACGCTGCCCCAAAGACTGCCTCCACGTCTGGTGAGGTATGCCTGTACTTCACTATTTGTCTTAATGGAGCATCGGAAAAGTTCCGATTGTATCACATACGGGACTATAGCGGGGCAAACAGTAGATATGTGAAGAAAGGAAGAACAGAAAGAGGCAGCAATTTATCATGCGCTTCATGGGAAAATCGCCGACCCATCAATTTTGCAATCACCCACTTCTCACACATTTTTCGAAAGTCCCTGACTGGGTGACCTCTGAGCCGGAGTAGCAGAGTTGGTAGATCAATCGTTTCGTTTATCATGCCAAAAGTCGTTGATTGAAAATATATAATATGTGAGCAAGGGTATGGGAACACGATAGGTACGATGTCACAACATGGTGACAAAGTGGGGAAAACATCTTAAATTTTTAAATTAAGCTAGTTTTGTAATATGGATAGTAATCAATTGGAATATTTGAACTCGGCATCTCATCATAGGAGAGGAATCGCGAGAGACTCGGGCTTGCCTGGGACCCAGATTTCAAGCATTTTTAATTTCGCTGAAAATTGAGCTTAAGGTATTGCAAACACTCCTCTATCGATTAGCGTTGTCAGAATTTCGATAAAAAATTTCGCAATCGCGTGAAACACGAAAGCACCTGGCGAGTTGTGAATATTTTTTCGAAATTGCAAAATTCGAAAAATCATAACTCTTTTCAAAATGAAGAAAGAAACTTGTTCTTTTTTATGTTTGATGGAGAGATGTCTCAGCTACGCAACAAAATCATCAAAGTCATTCCTGGCACTCTCATCGGTGCAGGGTGGTCGCTTCTGGGATTTTGATTGTAACTTTGTTCAAAGTACAAAGCTCCCGCTCCCCTTATGTGCGTTCTGGTGGTACTTGCTGGAGCTACTTACAACCGAAAAATGAGCAGAAACGGACCATGGGTTGTAAAGATGCACTGGATTTTGTCAGACCGTCCTTAGACAAGGAATGGACAGATATGTGAAACAAGTCTTGTTTGTGCTGTATATTATCAGAAATATATCAAAAACAATATTCTCATTATTTGCGATACATTTTGTCATCTACTTTTGAGTGGGAAAATTTTTTTAAATTTTAAAATTCAATTTTCGGAATCACTGACTTTGACCAAATTTGAATGAATAATGTCATTTATTCAACTTTATTTGAATATTTATGATGTTTGGACAAAGATCTATACGTACTCTACGGTGTGCACAACTTTATCATACTTTAAACACATCACTTAGTCCGTATTTTTGTGTACCTGCTCAAACATTCTAATTTCTTCCTATATCTCTTGAGAAGGTTCGTGACTATGTGTACAACATTTGTCTTTTTGAAAGTGAGTGGCTACCTATTCGTAGAAATTAGCTACAACGCTTAGAAAATCATGCATCTGCAAGAGGACGCGTGCTCTGTCTTCTCTGGCACTCTCTCATTTTCGCCCGCTCTCTCGCTTGGTTCGGATCCAGTGAGGGCAGAAATATTTTTCTCAGGTATGTACAATCAGAAAACAATGAATTTACCTTGAACATGTTGATTCCACATTCTTATTAAAAGGGCAATTTCGAATTTTGCAATTTCGAAAAAAAATTCACAACCCGCCTGGTGCTTTCGTGTTTCACGCGATTGCGAAATTTTTAATCGATATTTTGATAATGCCAATCGATAGAGGAGTGTTTGAAATACCTTAAGCCTAATTTTCAGCGAAATTAAAAATACTTGAAATCTGGGTCCCATTCTTCCTCGCAATGCTCGATTTTCTCGCGATTCCTCTCATAGATGAATCTCGATTCTGTGATTCTCGAGATCACTCGTCTCTTCATGACATCACGTAAAACATTGCCGTTGAAACGTAGTTTATCTAAATTGTATCAATTCAAAGAAAAGATACGGCTTAGCTCTCTCAAGAGATGAAATATGTATTTCCAAATGAAGAGACTGATGAGTCTGTTACCACAAACTACTATTTCAATATTTTCGATCAACCGTATTCAGAGATCAGCCAGACAGCATCATGGAGCAGTGCATAGTGTCCTGATTCTCACTCTAACGCCCTCCCACCAGAAATATGTATTGAAATTACTCAAAAGCTACACGGCATGGTGTTTAATTCGTTTTGTAAAACAAGAAAAAATACGAATGCGAAAGTTACAGGCACATTCAACCTTCAATACCGATGCTTCCATGACTTCTATAAATGAAACGGAGGAAATGAGCAGAAGGCGATGAGTTACGATCAACGTATAAAGATGCGTACAATATTGATATTACAAATATGAAAACGAATACTACATTTTTGAGTAAGCCGCAGGCAATTTGAAAAAAAAGAAACACTCAAATAAAGATAAAGTACGGTATAATATGTTATTATTAAAATCATGAGACGTTTATCTGTTGCACTGATAGGATGGTATTGTCTACTGTCACTTTGCCACTTTTGCGGCATTTTGCCAATAAATTTCTAAATTTCTGTCGCAGAATTCGTCGATTGCCTTCGTTTCGCATGCAAAGTGTGAGTGTGAATTAGGTTGTATGATGGGTGAAGAACACCTGGAAAAGCACTTATTGGATAAAGTACCCGCTCCAACACAACACACATTTGTATGTTGTACACTTTCGTGCACGTTTTCATTAGTACAACAATTTTTTTCGTATTAAAACTAGCCAACTCCTCACGGTATCCAATGCTTTACGTATAAAATGAAAAATCTTTGCCAGGATACGTTGTATTGGTTAAAAGAAAAAAAATTATACTAAATCAGCTAAATTTAACCATAAATTAATAAATGGTGCTAGTGTTATTAATAAATTACATGGCAAAAATATAATCATACCAGCAGGGAAAAACGGAGCCATGGCATGATCCATCCGGGGATGAATGACGTAATGTCAGAGGTGATTGCTAATAATAAAAGAAAAAGAGGAGAAACGAAATGAAGCACGGCATACAACAACTGCAATACGTTATATTTCAGTGACGAATTTAAGATCGTGTCCCACAAATATCACTACATGATCATCTGATAATTTTGAATGGAGATATTCAAGTTTGACTGTGCTCCACATCGAGCCTGACGAGCAGGGAACAAACATGAGGGCAGGGATAACCCGAAATAAGGAGAGCGCAATCTCTCTATTGACTGTTGAAATAGCCGTGGAGGAATTTAGGGGATGCGCATTCCTCATAAGTAAACTGAGTACTCGCTCTTTTCTCGCGCCCTGTCCCGCTCCCTCTTTCTGGAAAGTTTGGAATGACGAGGTTTGTATTACAAATTCACAAACACTCGTCCTAAATAGGGATGGGGAAGGGAAGAGTGAGACAGGCGAATGCTAATTGATCCTACTCTTCCGGAAGAGTTGTGACTCTTCCGGAGAGTGAGAGTGTCAAAAGTTTGAATGCAAATGTATGTTCTGGACGTAAATTGCTTCCAATGCATTAGGAGGGTACTAATGAATATTGGAAGACATAAATTAGCACAAAATTCCGAAAGATCATCAACTCTTCCGCAAGCGTTCGCCCGGCCCTCCCTACTCTTCCTTCCAATCCACCGTTATCATAATCACAATGGCGAGAGAGAGAGAGGGGAAGGCCTTCCTTTAACTCTTTCTTCTCTTCCCTAGTCCTAAATAATACAACTTTTGGCGGCAAAGCACACAATGGGCTAGCGAGAGAGCATGGTTTACCAACACAAGATTACAACACAAGTTATGTTTTGTTACAACACAAGAGAAAGGTATAGAGAGAAAGTACACCCAACAGTAGTCCATTTCACGTACGTGTCAATTTGATATTGCTTTACCTGCACACAGAAGATGTAGAAGAGATGCCGGGCCATATGTTGGGTGCGTGAGGAGAGC
Source organism: Pristionchus fissidentatus (assembly GCA_036245785.1). Classification (NCBI taxonomy): domain Eukaryota; kingdom Metazoa; phylum Nematoda; class Chromadorea; order Rhabditida; family Neodiplogasteridae; genus Pristionchus; species Pristionchus fissidentatus. The sequence goes on from BTSY01000004.1 coordinate 11,529,909, forward strand.
GCCCGCTGCGATATATTACTAATATGTTTTGTAAGAAGGAGAAATAGTAGCTAGTGTGGAATACAAATATCAAACATAAATACGATGTCACATAATGTGACAAAGAGGTTTGTCGAAGACGAAGAGTTTTGTTGGAGGAATACCTCCCGCAGATCGAAACCTACCGCAGCGTTGCCGCGGAGAGAATACATGGCATCGAGGGTGAAGAAGACTATTTGGGGGAGGAAAATGATAATGGAAATCGGGAAAAGCGCGGACACTGCAAAACTTCCTTATGCCCTCAAATTACTGATTAAGCCATCTCGAAATTGTATATCTTGGCTTCCAATGGAGCCAGAGACTTGCATTTGTACTAAAAAATAAATAGCCAACGTGTGTGTAATTGGCTCGACTCGAAGAGAAAGAGCGTTCCGCCCCGCTGAATGACCCAGGAAAGGTCTGGTTCCTGGAAACGCGATTGTTTGCATTTTGAAATTTTACAGCCTTCTATGTTAAATTTTGCAGCTTTGCTTGTCTTTTTTACACGTTTAAGTTTGCGAAACGAAAACCGAAACTAAATCCAGACATTCATGGCATTTGAATCATATTCGTCGAACATGCACTGTATTTATAAAAAAAAGACGTTTTCATCGGACGCAAATTGCTAGTACTCTCGAATAGCGTGCGAAATGTGAGACCACGGTCTCTTCATTTCGCACTTTCTCTCATCCACCGATCGGCGATGAGCGTGTGCGAAATGGTGTCCATCGTGGTGTCCCACTTCGCATCTGTCTTCAGGAGTACCCAGCTTACTGATGATCTTTTTCAAGTTTCTGATATTCTGCTTTATTCACTGTCTACAGTACGTTCGTGAGTATTCGAATACGGCTTTCTTTCAGGCATTCTACTATTCAAATATCTTCATGCCATCATACCTTAATTATCTCGTTGTATCTTGGCGAATCATCTGTTGCATCCACAGCCGCAGCAATGTTCGCTGCGCAGCAAACTGTTATTAGCACGGTCAGAATAAACTGCATGCTGAAATGTTGAATTTTTATAAAAATCAGTAAATTAAAAAAGAAGAGATAATAGTATCGTAGCAGGCCGGTTTAGTTGAAAAAAAATGATTGGTGTCACATCTTCGTGTGTCCATTTCCTGTCGAGTGGTCACCTCTTGGATAATCTCCATCTTTTGTCTCCCCCGACAGCGACGGTGACCATTTGATGCATGCTCATAATGAGAAAGAAATAGGGCGGAACCACAATGCCCAAGGACGACGCCATGAGAGCCTGCAGATAACCGATCGAGTTCTTTAAGTGAAACATTACACAGAACGCTAATTTGTCTTCATCACTCTTTTCCAGGGTTTCGTGTGTTCGAAAACGTTTTCCACTCTCCTAACTCCGTACACAAGAGATTGTGCGGAGTGGGAAAACTGGCAAACGTTTTCGAATAAACGAAACCTTGGCGAAGCCTTTCCTAACAAATTTGCGCTCTATGTAGACCCATGGACGTTCATTGGTAACATAAGGGAAATCGTTGCATATTCCAGCATGTCAGAAAGAGGGGATTATAGGTTTGCTAAAACCACGACCTAAGGTATTTCAGTTATTGTAAACTCACCACCGTCAATGGTTTATATATTTCAGTTGTGCACAATGGCCCCTCACAATAGATGGCTGAATAGGGAGCGAGAAGGTAGATTCGAAACAACATGTACAACGTCCAGTCAGAGAAAATGGATGCACACTAAGAATAAAATTTGACTTAATTTGAGAAAATTCAGTTGATTAATTTAATACATTAATGAATTTCCGCCTCTCATCTGTGGTTCAAGTTGGTACGACTGGCAACTGAGTGACAGTTTATGCCGTATACACCTAGATTGGGTGTACATTGAAAAGCGCAATGTTCCGCGCATGAAAAACATGACGGGGCTAGTTTGGCTCTAAAAAAATTCAGAAGTTTATAAACTCTCACTATAACGGCAATGTATGCGTAGCGAATGCCCCCAAGCATCGTTGAGCTTTCGAACAAGAGGAGGTACATTGTAGCTGGGTATATTGAGAGTGAGGTGATAATAGGAGTGATTATCTGCAGACTGAACCAAGAATTGAATTAGTATTCTAATATCTACATATAACTATTTCGACGAGTACTACACGTAAGTGTGTTTCGAAACTTCTTTAGGTATGATTGCTTCGATAGCTTAGCGCCAAGGTCTTACTGTAGTATTGGGCGTCAAACTAACAAGAAGGCGGCATCCATGAAAACATCGCGGTCCCATTCTAATCCGAACTGGAGAGATGCCATGTCGGGCAAACAATATCGAATGAATCGTTGTAAATTTCTATAAATAGTGATTATACTGGGGAATAATATGAAAATAGTCAAATTTTCTTCTTCGCAAACAAAACTATATTACTGAGCTCACGAAATGAAAATTGCTCATGAAATAGAGAGGTGGAACTAAACTACCTGAGAAATCTATAAAAAAATGTTTTCCACGGAATGATTGCAGGTGTTCTATAATTGATTATTATTACTGCTGATTTCAACACCTTTTCTGAGAACAGGTGAAATTTGAAGGGAAGCATAGGAAGCAAAACAAGATTGCGGCGCGTAGTGATTCATATCTGAATTTCTAATTATTCTCTTTTTTATTTTATCCTCCAATGTTTCGTTCATTTGCGAACGATGCTCCAACTTCTTCATTACACTCACTCTTCCGTGTGCTCTCCGAAAGGAGGGAGTGCTCAGAGAATGAATACACTAAGATAAGACATCTAGTGTATGATACACTCAATATTGAGTGTATTCGCGCGGCAAGAGAGAGAGAGTGAGAAAACGAGAAATTTGAAAGTATATACACTAGGTGTGTACACTAGGTCGAACCAATTTGAATTTTTGCCAAATTTCGAGCAATTATCTCGTGCAATAAGTGATATTTCCTTTCCGGCATGGACACGGACGCAATCCCGTTTCCCTTGCTCAATTTCCTCGCAACTTCGCACTAACACCTATGAAGAATGCAAAAAAACCTTTCGAATGGCGCAAATCTTGAACGACCGATATTTTTCAATCTGAATAATTATATTGGCTGTTCAAATCCGAATTTTATTATGAAACATGGGAAGAGCTCAAGACCAGGGTCTATGAGACGTACAAAACTATGAGAAAAAAGATTTGCGAATAATGAAACCAGCTTTTCATGAAACCGGCTTTAACGGTAGATCATGAAAAAAACTGATGTCGCACAAACACACCCTCCAACGGTCGGCACATTGGGAAGTGCCAACTAACTTTTTTTGGTGGGCACTTCCCACCCATGAACCACCCACCCACCCATCCAGGAGTTCATGGTCAAAATAGATATTTTCGATTATCGATTGATCAACCCAACCTATAGTGGGATGGTACCGTATGGTCTACAATAACTCAAAATTGATAATTCGGGTTACTGTAGTTTTCGCTGCGGGACCACCATTTTACAAAGTTGTTCGAATTGAGTCACGATTGATAGCATGAGTTGGTTTTCGGTGCGACATTGCTCGAAAGGTATACTGTAGTCCTTCCACCGTACCCATGACTTAGCTACGGTAACTTTCGCTGCGGGACAACCATTTTACAAAGTTGCGCAAAATGAGCCGGGATTGCTTGTATGAGTTTGTATTCGGTGCGACATTGCTCGAAATGTATACTGTAGTACTGCTACCGTATCCTTGACTTAGCTACAGCAACTTTCGCTGCGGGACCACCATTTTTCAAAGTTGTTTGAATCGAGTCGCGATTGATTGTATTCGGTACGACATTATTCGTATGGTACACTGTGGTCCGGCTATGAAGTGGCGGAAAAGTCGTAATTGCTGGTGAGAGGTGGAATGCGGTGTGATATATTGTGCAGGGAATGCGATATGTAGCCTTTCGCAAGCTACAATATACACGATACATTAACACATTTTTTACTGTTTCATTTCTGAACATACATGCCATCGCGACTCGATTCGAACAACATTGTGAAATGGTGGTCCCGCAGCGAATGCTACCTTAACCCACGGAACAGTAGGCGATGTGCCGCATACCTTTTGAGCAGTGCCGTACCGAATACCAATTCATACAAGGAATCCCGGCTCATGTTGCGCCACTTTGTAAAATGGCGGTCCCGCAGCGAAAGTTACCGTAGCTAAGTCGTGGATACTGTATAAGGACTACATTATACCTTTCGAGCAATGTCGTACCGAAAACCAACTCATGCTGTCAATCGCGACTCGATTCGAACAACTTTGTAAAATGGTGGTCCCGCAGCGAAAGTTGCCGTAGCTCAAGTCATGGATACGGTAGCAGGACTACAGTATACCTTTCGAACAATGTCGTCGAGAGAGCGTACGAAACCGACATATTTGTAAGAATATCAAGTACTAAGTGTCATATCTCATTATAGGATACACTCGATACAGTACATTCATTCGGGGGAGATACCGAATTGCGGGAATTCAAATTGGCACTTTACTCCTTTGAAATTTGCGAAGCATTCAAAAATACTACATAATTTAGATAATTTTATTTGCACATCAATTGCACATCGGGAATTCAAATTGGCACTTTACTCCTTTGAAATTTGCGAAGCATTAAAAAATACTACATAATTTAGATAATTTTATTTGCACATCAATGATGTCATGTGACATCAAATGACATCATGTTGAGTTCATCTGCCGCGTTGAAAACTTGGGATTGTCCACTGTCACTGTGCCCTTTTTGAGGAATTTTGCAATTAATATTCTCCATTTTTGCTGTAGTATACGTCGATTTCCAGCGTTTCGCATGCAAAGTGTGAGTGTGAATTGTGTTGTATGATGGGTGAAGAACACCTGGAATATAACAAAGTGGAGTAATTGCTCGCTCCAAAACAATACACATTCGTATTGCTTCAACAGGCTCAATAACAAATCTTTTCGTATTACTTTCCATAAATGTTTCGAGGGAAAATGTGTCAAGAAATCAGTCAAGAGAAATTCGGTTGGTCTTAATAATATTATTAAACGGATAGCTGAAAAATAATCAAACCAGCAGACAGAATCGTAGCCATGGCATGATCCAAGAGGGGACGATTGGCGAAATGTAGAATTTGAATAAAAATACAAGAAGAGTTAGAGGAGAAACGAAGTGAACAATGGCATATACCATCTGTAGTGCATTGGATTCAAGGAATATAACTATTTCTAGCAGAAGGCATAGATATTTCAAACAGAAGATATAAATCAGCTAGGAAGTGGCCAGAGAGCAGCGCACTTCAACTATACACAGCTGAAATAACGCTGCTTTCTTGCTGATTTATGTCTTCTAGCTGAAGAATACACAACGTCCACTGAGCGCAGTTCCTTCTCGAGAGAATAACTGGACTTGAGTTCGAAACAGATGTGAAAAAGAGATTTTACTAATGAAAAGAAACGCGGGCAATTGAGGATGGGTTAATCGTTTCATTCCACCGCCCATTCACACCTCCACAAAGGAAGCGGCCTTGAAATGGTGTAAAAGTAAGATTGAGTTGCAATCTTTCTCGTCTCGTTACCCCTTCCTGGAAGGCTTGCAATCACGCGGTTCGTACCTGCACACAGAAAATGTAGAAGAGATGCCGGGCCATCTGTTGGGTGCGTGAGGAGAGCGCCCGCTGCGATGCCATTTTCTCTCGAGCATCTCAGGAATACCTCCCGCAGATATAGACCTACCGCAGATCTAGACCTTCCGCAGATCTAGACCTACCGCAGATCTGGACCTACCGCAGCGTTGCAGCGGAGAGAATACATGGAGTGGAGGGTGAAGAATACTATTTGAGAGACGAAAATTATCATGCTAACCGGGAAAAGCGTGGACACTGTAAAACATCTAAAATACAGAGTGTATGTTTGCTGTTTTAAAAAAAATCATGATAAATTCGCTGACATTTGTCGAATTGGTTCGATTCGAGTAGAAATAGCGTTCCACCCCGCTGAACGACCCATGCAAGCTCTGGTTCCTGCAACTCCATGCTAGCTCTCAATGTGGCATTGTACAGATGTAAATGTTGCATTTTCCAGCTCTTAATTTGACATTTTGAAACTCATCTTGCGCGCTTAGTTGTGTGTAGCGAAACACGAAACGAAGTCCACATTTTCATTACATTTGATATTTTTCAGTTCAGAAGGTACTTCCATTTTTCGAGTTCGTGGGAGAACCCTGCTAGGCCAGTATTACAATGGGCAGATTCAGTCCGGAGTTCCCACATTTCGCCAGACCTGTTTATCAGCGTGATCTAGTCACAACTACCAATTCCCCGTCCCCAATGGGTGAGTCATGACCAGGAATCTAACCAGTGGAGAGTTGGAATGGAATTGGAGGGCGCCTTAGACCACTACACCACTTCGCCATATGGCACTATTCATGGTACTTCCACAGAAAATGCGTTGAAAAAATTGAGTTGCATAAGCCCCCCCCGTAATTTTTTAAAGAATTAACATGGTTGGATCCACGCATCAATACTTTTTGACCACCCTGTATGTAGATTTCGTTCTGAATGTCGTCTGTTAATCTCCTACGAATGTCTTCATGCTATCTTACCTTTATCATTTCATTATATTTCGGCAAATCTTGTGTAGCATCCACTAGAGCAGCAATGTTTGCTGCGCAGAATAATGTTGCAAACAGTATGAGAATAATCTGCACACTGAAATGCAATTTGAGTTTTTTTTTAGAAACGATAATAACATAAAACCACGTGTTACGCTGTGATTTTTATTGGGATGACTGTGCTGCACAATCTCGACGGTAGAGTAGATCAAATTACATTTCAGTGTGCAAATTATTCTGATACTGTTTGCGCCAATAACACTATGAACAAAGGTGTGACACAGATTGTCACTTTTACCTCTACTTGACACTTTCCGTTTTCACAGTGAAAGAGACTCATTTTGCAGCATATCTTGATTCGAACCGTTTCCTACCTCAATGTCATCCATCAATGCACAAAAAATGATGATTAGGAGTTTTGAATGGTTCATCGGCTACTGTGTAAATGAATAATCAGTTTTCAATCATACGTTCTTGAAGCGCCGATTACGGAGTTTGAAGCGTCGTTGCTTTGCTGTTTTTTAAAAAATTATTTTCCGCGATTGATAACCGATTTTATTGTTTCACATAAGCAGATGAACCATTCTACACACCCACACCGGAAAAAAGTAGGTCATATATGACAGATTGCACTGACATAATATTCTGTCAGTTCTGCACTCTCAGATTAATCTGTCAATGTTAAACGAAAGTGAGGTAAGAAAAAAAAGAAAAACTTCTTTTAAAGGGACCTTTTAAAGGGGCAGCCTCCAATAACAGATTTTTCGTTTTTCTTCAGCTTTTCTCACTATGGTCTAATGGAAAGTGCAGAAAAAAAATACATTTTAAGCATTTTTTGCAATTAACTATTATAATTTGAAATTAGACTCAGGAAAGGTGCGTCGCCTAATTCCGAAAAGACATATTTGATCTGATGATATTGCAAAAACAGGATTGTAGAGGTTTTATCCACTTCTCAATGTTCACACCAAATTCCCTCAAAATTCCTGGTTTTGTAGATATTAATTGTGATGTAGTCGATACCGTAACCCGCTGTGGCAGTATCCGTCCGAAAATCTTCTGCCGCAAGTGAGAAAAAGTTTCGAAAATCAGAGGCAATTGGGGATCGGTATCTCTATAGCTGCTCTACCGTATTCACACAAATGTCAAATTTCATCGGCATGTTCTATATGCGGGAGAGGTTGGGGTATTACATTTATAAAATGATACGAACACACAAAAAGTCAAAATGGTACTTCCTGTGTTTACCAAAGCGAGAGAGCGTGCAAAAGTGAGAGGGTCGCGTACGTGCCTGTGTGGTAAACAACTGAAGTCCGTCATTTGACTTTTTGATGTGATCGTATCATTTTATAAATGTAATATGTGATGAGGCGAAAAGGTGAATTTTACATGCGCTTGGGTAAATGGAGGCCGTTCATCACCAAACTCTAGGGTTATGCTAGGATCGCGACTAGAATTATTTTGCAGCAAAGAACGAGTTTCTAGCACGTCGAGAATCCGAGATATGTATAGCAAATCAAGCTCGATTTTTACATTGAGCTATCTCCTTGGGGGAAATCGCCATGACATCAGATTTTTTTGGGTAGACCTATAAAATATCTCGAACCTCGCCAAGTTTGAGAATCAGCGAAAAATTCTCCCCAAGAATAACGCCCGGATGAAAAATTATGCTTAAGATTTCGTCATCACAACGCAATAACTGAATGATTTTGTAATACTCAATTAGTGTCATCGTAATGTACAATGGATTAGACACCCCACCATATATTTTGTCAAAGTCGCTTCGAGTTCAAAAGTTGTATCAAAGAGAAAAAGTGTCCCAATACTTTTGACCGCTAATGTATTGTCCTCTTATTTCTTATCAAATACCAAATCCCGTTGATCCTCGAGCGTAAATATATTATTATTATTATAGCAACTCGCCTATTGGATAATTTCCACCTGCTCGCTCCCCCGACGACAATCACCATTTGGTGCATGCGCATAATGAGAAAGAAATAAGGCAGAGTTACAATTGCCAACGAACACGCCACGAGAGTCTGAAAAGATTCAATCTCATTCTCCAAGTGAAACACGAAATTAATTGACAAGATGATGAGATTTGTAAGATAATCAAGCTTTCCTTCATCATCACAACATTTTTTTTAGCAAAATACATGAATTTTGAGACTTGAATTATCGATTTATTGATTTTTTTATCATTTAAAAAAGTTGTTATACTCACCATTGTCAATCTTTTATCCATTGCAATCTTGCACAGTGGTCCCTCGCAGTAAACGGCAGAATAGGGAAAGAGAAGGTAAATTCGAAACAAGATGTACAACGACCAGTCGGAAACGATGCAAGCACACTATGGAAATGGGTTAATTTATGTCGAGAACCATTTCGGGGGGGGGGGTTTGCTTCCCGTTTTTAGTTTATTTGAAAGAGTCGAACGGATATTTACAAAATATCATTTTGCGGCTTTCTTTACGGAAGTTCATGAACTCTCACTATAACAGCAATGTACGCGAAACGAATTCCACCCAGCATCGTTGAGCTTTCGAACAAGAGGAGATACATCGTAGCAGGATAGATAGTTAGTGAGGCCATAATGGGAGTGATTATCTGAAGACTGAAACGAGAAAGTCTTAATCTAGTCTATTGGGCGTCAAACTAACACAAAGGCGGCATCCATGAAAATATCGCGGTCCCAGTCTAAACCGAACTGGAGAGATGACATGGCTGACTGTGAATGACGAATGTATCGTTGTAAAATTCTATAAGCGATTATTTACTGGGAAGTATGATACGAATTAAATTTCGATATTCACGAACACAACTATATTACCGAGCTCACGGAATAATAATCTCTCCTAAAATAGAGAGGTGAAACTAAGGTACCTGAGAAATCAAGTTTTCAGCGGAATGATTGCAGGTGTTCTATAATTGATTACTATTACTACTGATTCCAACACCTTTTCTGAGAGCAGGTGAAATTTGAAGGGAAGCAAAACAATGGCACGTAGTGATTTAGATCTGAAATTCTAATAATTATCAGTGCACTGGAAGATACATTAATTTTGCAGATATCTGACTCGTCTTATAGTTTATCCTTTACTTTTTTATGGATGAGACTTCTTCGGTTTTCTTCTCCAAGGAGAACGATACGCCAACTTCTTCATTACACTCTCTCTCCCGTGTGATCTCTGAAAGGGCAATGAGGAGGTGGGAGAACCGCCAACCTAACAAAATTGCGCTCAGAGTCAGTTCGAGGTTTTGAAGTGTAACGCGACACCCTCTTTCTCATTGTCAGCATTCTTGGCCCTTATTCCATTTACGAAGTATGACGGTACATTTTCTTTTTTCTACCTCCATCTCTCAATTGGAAGGTTTCATAAACATGATTTTTAAAAAAAATGTTTATTTTATGAGCAGTGTTCGCTTCTCGGTTTTTGCAAATGATCGGTATAATTTCGTTTTTAACTTGTAGTACACTTGACATAGCAATCGATAACCAAATTCAATGGGAAAAAAACTGTTTCAATTCATCGGACTGTTACTGTCGAAACATGATTCAAAATCGGACAGTGAAAGTGATGTTTCGCCTGGGCAAGAAACGCATTTACATAAATCAACGGACGCAGACGTAATCCCTCTTCCGTCCTGTAATTCGCTCCACAAACAAATCTGTCGGACAAATATGTGCAAAGGCTTTTCATTCAAAGCCGATTTCAATAGCGTAAAGACGAAAGATTTCAAAATGCCAAAATGTCTTTGTATAATATTTCTCTTATTTTTAGGGCTGACTCATAAGTTTTGCACGATTTCGAGATTTCAGAAAAATTGTTCACACTCTCATTAGAACTTAGCAGGCAATATTTGTATAGTATAGTTATATGTAGCGAGTCTTCGACTTTTTATCGGCCACTACCATATTGCTCATTTCTCACATTGACGAAAGAGAGAAGGTCGGAAATTTGTCAGGGTCCTTATCGGCCAGATTCTTTCAATGGCTTGCATATCACCAGCGGATCGAGATGCCATTCCGTTCAAGTTGCAATTATGGAGGATGATCTCAGATGAATGCAAAAGCACTCCAAGCATCGAGCTATCTCATTGGGCGTGGCAGAAATTCTACATCAAAAACGTAATTTACTTGCGGCATATCTCAAGATTGACAACATTCGGGTCTGTGGCGTTCCCAATGAGTATTGAATTCACATACTACCCTCATTTCTCATAAATCCCATAGGTATTTCAAAAGTGTTATTCATTTATCTTCTACTTATCCTATTGCTCAGATGCGTTGGACGCCATAAAATGCTAGAAATAAACGATCGAAAATCAGGCTTCACGAAATGCGACGAAATTGGTGAAGCCTCTATTGATCCGCTGATTAGCTCATTCTATAGATAATGTCTACTAGTGTAACTAACAAACAGGGTATTGCTTGATTTCCCCATACTTGGATAGGGCACATCTTCATACGAAGGACCAAAATACGTAATTTTAGCGAAATTTAACACATTTCCGATTTTACCTTTTTTTGTAAGTACGAAAACTATACGACATTCGTACCTCAAACGAACCACTGTGGGAGAAAGTCAAAGTGTCAATGAATATAACGGACGATATGGGATCTCGATCGCTTCGCATTGAGAAGCACCATTTGAATTCACACAGCCACTATTTTCCGAGGAGTACTCAATGTTGGGGAAACAGAACTTTTGGAATAATCGATGCAGCTGTCTGATCTTGCCATAATTTTAAAGAAGACTTCAAATACTCGAATATATTCTAGGTAGAACTTTTGATAAAAGCAATCTATGAGTCAACAAAATTCGAAAAAAAAATAGTCATTTTTTCATATTTTCTCAAAACATGTTTCTTATTAAATCTCGAGCATTCAGATAGAGTATAATCATTCTGATGTTGGATGTTGTTATAATGTGTTCCCGCCACAACATACCCTGACTGCAGGGGCTGTCCATTTGACATCACCGAAATCCGAGAGACCGAAGTTCACAACCAAAATCGTGCAAAACTTATGAGTCAGCCCTATATATTTCTCTCTCCGTCCTTTACAGTATTATAGCTCCGCAAAAAGATCGTTAAGAAAATCGTAATGTTCCATCAATAGGTAAATGCAAACAGAATTAGAAAAGTTCGGGAAATAGTTGGGGTACTGGGGTGAACGTCCGATATTAGTTACGAACCATGTTGAATTTCCTGCCCAATGGAAATAATCTCGTGCAATAAATGATCTTTCATTTCCGCTACACCTATGGACGCGGACGTAATCCCCTCTTCCCTCTCCAAATTCCTCTGACAACTTCGCTCTAATACTGGTGAAAAACTCAAATTTTCGAATGGCCCGTCTATCGTAGCCGATTTTCTACCGTAGCCGAATCATCGAAACGATTCATTTGATACGAGGAAAATACGACTCAGTAAATTGAATGTTTGGATCCGCATTGTATAATAAAGGAAGATACCAGGGTCTATGGGACAAAAATAATGGAGAGAAAGGATGGCAATTAATGTAAAGAGTTACCGATGAGAAAAACGTGTAAGTCTGCGCATCAGGCATACGAAACCCGCATCTTCTTTGATGATTGTTCAGCAAGAAATGTGCGTTTCATAATAAGTGATAATTTTGAAAGTTTCAATCCTACTGAATGCCGCAAAATGTTTAGTGGTTAATAATCGGCTTCAGGGATCATCTCATTTGAGAAAAACTCAGCATTTGAATATGAAACTACATATTTTCTTCATCTCGTTAAGGAAGCAGTTCTTTGTTAACAAGCGACGCGTCTTTGTCATCCTTGTCGATCTCTTTCCCTTCTCATCCGCCGACTACATCGGAAAACCGCGACAAATGCACCGTGCAACAAGCGAGATTTGCATAATCCACCGTTTACGGCCCGTTTAAAAACCCTCGATCAGCGAGCAAACTCATCATCTCACCATGATAGCAGCAGCCTTGCTACCCTTCTTCGCCTTAGCGGTGGGAAGCGTTTACGGTAAGGCCCCTCCATTTCAAAATTAAAAATAATTGTATTTTCCAATCAATACACTCCGTAGAACAAGTTTCTACTTTAGTTTGAATCTGGGAAAATTGAGAGAATCAGTTTTATCCAAGGCTGTTGTGGGCCTAATGTTTTTAGAGTATTCGAAGAAAAGCTAATTCATCTCTAAGGTCAATGCGATTGTGCATTCGGTGAGGTTCCTGGGTCAACAACGAAGGTTTGCCTGGGCGGCAACTCGGTAGTCACTTGCCTCGCAGGAAAGATCAACGTTACCGTTGGGGTTCGTTTTGCATTTCCCCCGCCTTTTTTATCCCTAATGTTAGTATTAAAAAAGTATTTCAGAACGTTAAGTACGCATTCGACCGTGCGACATGCCTCGACAATACGTGGTACGGTTCCACGTGCGCAGGCGCCGTTTTCATGCTCTCCGCACCCAATCCATTCTTCAACTGCTACGATACGGTGGTGCCGACCACGGTGCCGACTACCACCGGACCCACGACGGTGCCCACTACCACGGTCCCGCCCCCGCCGCCCTGCACATGCGCCTACGAGAACGCGGGAGCGACGATGAATCTGGTGAGCACGTCGAAGATTTGTTTTATTTGTTTATATATTTAAAATATGTTTAAACAATTTCGCAGCCCGCGCCGGTTTCTTCGTGCACCAATGGCGTCAATCAAGTGGTGCAGTGCGACGACAAAATATACTCCAAGGTATGGAAAATTCACCGACATTCGCCCGAAATAAGAACACCTTCCGCTGGTAAACAACAAAGACAGAGATAGCACGCGAATTAGAGAGAATTAGGCAGCAATGACGAAGACAGAGATAGCACGCGAATTAGAGAGAATCAGGCAGCAATGACGAAGACAGAGATAGCACGCGAATTAGAGAGAATTAGGCAGCAATGACGAAGACAGAGATAGCACGCGAATTAGAGAGAATTAGGCAGCAATGACGAAGACAGAGATAGCACGCGAATTAGAGAGAATCAGGCAGCAATGACGAAGACAGAGATAGCACGCGAATTAGAGAGAATTAGGCAGCAATGACGAAGACAGAGATAGCACGCGAATTAGAGAGAATTAGGCAGCAATGACGAAGACAGAGATAGCACGCGAATTAGAGAGAATTAGGCAGCAATGACGAAGACAGAGATAGCACGCGAATTAGAGAGAATTAGGCAGCAATGACGAAGACAGAGATAGCACGCGAATTAGAGAGAATTAGGCAGCAATGACGAAGACAGAGATAGCACGCGAATTAGAGAGAATTAGGCAGCAATGACGAAGACAGAGATAGCACGCGAATTAGAGAGAATTATGCAGCAATGACGAAGACAGAGATAGCACGCGAATTAGAGAGAATTAGGCAGCAATGACGAAGACAGAGATAGCACGCGAATTAGAGAGAATTAGGCAGCAATGACGAAGACAGAGATAGCACGCGAATTAGAGAGAATTAGGCAGCAATGACGAAGACAGAGATAGCACGCGAATTAGAGAGAATCAGGCAGCAATGACGAAGACAGAGATAGCACGCGAATTAGAGAGAATTAGGCAGCAATGACGAAGACAGAGATAGCACGCGAATTAGAGAGAATTAGGCAGCAATGACGAAGACAGAGATAGCACGCGAATTAGAGAGAATCAGGCAGCAATGACGAAGACAGAGATAGCACGCGAATTAGAGAGAATTAGGCAGCAATGACGAAGACAGAGATAGCACGCGAATTAGAGAGAATTAGGCAGCAATGACGAAGACAGAGATAGCACGCGAATTAGAGAGAATTAGGCAGCAATGACGAAGACAGAGATAGCACGCGAATTAGAGAGAATTATGCAGCAATGACGAAGACAGAGATAGCACGCGAATTAGAGAGAATTAGGCAGCAATGACGAAGACAGAGATAGCACGCGAATTAGAGAGAATTAGGCAGCAATGACGAAGACAGAGATAGCACGCGAATTAGAGAGAATTAGGCAGCAATGACGAAGACAGAGATAGCACGCGAATTAGAGAGAATTAGGCAGCAATGACGAAGACAGAGATAGCACGCGAATTAGAGAGAATTATGCAGCAATGACGAAGACAGAGATAGCACGCGAATTAGAGAGAATTAGGCAGCAATGACGAAGACAGAGATAGCACGCGAATTAGAGAGAATTAGGCAGCAATGACGAAGACAGAGATAGCACGCGAATTAGAGAGAATTAGGCAGCAATGACGAAGACAGAGATAGCACGCGAATTAGAGAGAATCAGGCAGCAATGACGAAGACAGAGATAGCACGCGAATTAGAGAGAATTAGGCAGCAATGACGAAGACAGAGATAGCACGCGAATTAGAGAGAATTAGGCAGCAATGACGAAGACAGAGATAGCACGCGAATTAGAGAGAATCAGGCAGCAATGACGAAGACAGAGATAGCACGCGAATTAGAGAGAATTAGGCAGCAATGACGAAGACAGAGATAGCACGCGAATTAGAGAGAATTAGGCAGCAATGACGAAGACAGAGATAGCACGCGAATTAGAGAGAATTAGGCAGCAATGACGAAGACAGAGATAGCACGCGAATTAGAGAGAATTAGGCAGCAATGACGAAGACAGAGATAGCACGCGAATTAGAGAGAATTATGCAGCAATGACGAAGACAGAGATAGCACGCGAATTAGAGAGAATTAGGCAGCAATGACGAAGACAGAGATAGCACGCGAATTAGAGAGAATCAGGCAGCAATGACGAAGACAGAGATAGCACGCGAATTAGAGAGAATCAGGCAGCAATGACGAAGACAGAGATAGCACGCGAATTAGAGAGAATCAGGCAGCAATGACGAAGACAGAGATAGCACGCGAATTAGAGAGAATTATGCAGCAATGACGAAGACAGAGATAGCACGCGAATTAGAGAGAATCAGGCAGCAATGACGAAGACAGAGATAGCACGCGAATTAGAGAGAATTAGGCAGCAATGACGTGCACAAACAGTTCGTTCCATGTCTCATTGTAAAATAGGTAAAACTCGAATGTTCAAAATGGCGCATCATCGGTAGTGAATTCAGCTGAGCTTCAGACAGTCTGAACTTGCAACTTGCGAATAATTTTTGTTGACGTGATGCGAAGAATAATTTATCAAAGATAAATTTGAGATTGGAAATGGCGACCTGGTCGAATACGATCGCGTCTCTTGCTCGGCAGGCAAGTGGTACGGAACTAGCTGCGACGGGACGATTTCGGTTCGTTGTCGACCTCTATTACTCCTATAATAAATACTAGTGTTGTTCAGTGTGATCGAATAAGTAAATTCGCGAATAGATAACTCGATTATAATAATGCATTGTTATTCGCGAATAGGATTATTCGATCTTACAAGACTAATTGATACATATTGGCTAGGAAGTAACAGAAGATCAGGATTATCATACGCAGAGCGCGAAGTTTCCAACTTTCATTACTCTGGAGATGTTGTCAGAGCATGCGAAATTGAGAGATGGAGACATCAAGTCTCCTATTATTAAGAGAAGTGAACACTGCAGAGTAAGGAAATCTGGATACTTTGCGCTCCGAGTATCATTTATTTGTTTTGGAGACAAAAATGATTTAGTCGATCGGCGTCGATGCGGTGAAAGTGCAGTGCGGAACGACTGCCGAACGTGTGTTTGCTTCTTTGTTGTTGATGTTTTCATTTTTTTTTGAATTCACCGGAATTTCAGGAAAATGAAAGGCAAGTAAAGGCCATGCAGTCATTCACACAATTTATACCAGGGTGCGACAACATGTACAACAATAAATGAGTAATGAAGAAATTTAAGAATGGGTAATTTACTGGAGTAGGGGAAAGGGAAGGGGCGATAGGGGCAGCCGCTCGGGAATTAGGAGCGGTGGAACCGCAAAAGCGGTGGAACAGCCGCGAATTCAGTAATGTGTGTCCCGCTAATCTAATGTATGTCAAGTAATTGTGAGCTGCCTCTTTTCAGCGCCTCTTTGCGCGCCTCTTCCATTCCGGGGAGGTCTCAAATACGTTGGAACTGTTGACGGACTGCAACGGTTTGCCCTCATTAATAATAATAATAATAATAATAATAATAATAACATATTCATCGAGTTATGTACTAATCAATAATATGTGCAATTATGTCTCATTATTACATCAGAATATTCTAAGCTTTATCAATTAGAGCCATATTTGGCGCCGTAAGCAGGTAGAGAAACGATGGTTTGCCTCGCTATTATAGCACCTAGTCGTTTTTATTATTAAAAAGAGTCAAAATTAAATATATATATATATATTTTTTTTTTCAGATACGCCTGCAGCAACGATCTCGTGGTGAAGGTCAAATTCCCAGGCGGAGATTCCGGTTTGCTTCTTACAATGAAGAAAATTATGTACCTGAGAAACGGAACATTGTAGAATGAAGCTTAAAAATTGGGAATTTACAACATCACCAGTGCCTCACTCTGAACACTTCTGAGAAACCGGGTGTTTTAAAATTTTTTTTTGCACACAAGTTTTCGCCATTCTCATTATGCTATTAATGGAAAATCTGCATGTGTAAATTCAGAAACTACTGCACATGGCAAGTACTTCGAGTGCAACTCCAGTGAGTTTTATATATTTTTTAAAAAGTCACTCCAGATTTTTGTTCCTTTTGTTCCCGACGATTCTGCATAGAGCGCGAGCTCTCCAACATCTGCCTCTCTAGAGTATTCGATTATCTTATACTTAAGATGTTCGCTCTCACACACTCGCAAATTGTCTATGAGAGTTGCCTTCTTTAGAGAGGCGCATGTCAGATTGTTCGCGCTTTGTGTGCTCATACTTTGCCGAGTATGAGTAAGCAGTAGGGTTGCCCGTTCGGCGTCGGTTTCGGTATTACCAAACCCCTTGGTGTCCCTTTTCTTTCGTTCTCTCCCCTTTATCAGCCGTATTACCGATCTCTCGCTGAGAGAGTCGTAATACGAATACCGAACTTGCATCCCTTGTAATCAGCGCACAAAAAGTATATCAAAATATGAGTGAAGAGACCGGGGCCTCACATTTCGCACTCTAGTGCCGACGAAAGAATTGTACATCTTTTTTTGTGTGCAGCATTCTCTCGCACCGTCTCCTCTGGTGGATCAGATTCGCTCCCCAATGGTCCCGGTATCAGCGACGTCTCCTGTCGTGACTACGGCACCTTCAATGCGGTCAGAATTAGAAAAAAATCGTTGATAATTTTCATCTCTTATGCTGCATTCATAGTCGATGCCCTATCATTTTGAGCGGTCAAAATCCTCCTCACTGTGCAAAATCTCTCGCGAATCGACCGGTCGAGACGCTGTGTAAAGTGAGGGCAGTTTTGACACCTCAAAATGAGAGGGCATCAACTATGAATGCAGCATTACTCTTCCCCCTCACTCTCGCAGTGGTGGTGGGGGTGGAGCGGTCGGCGGGGTTTTGGTGGAAAGTGTTTGAAAAGGGTTCAACTAGTTGCATAATATGGTAATCGACCGATTTCGCGAGAAAGAACGAGAGGAGTGTGTGGAGAAAACTAACTAGTTGCATGTCACTTTTAAAGTCTATGGGTATGATGCTGATAGGTTGTCAGAATGCTCAGCATGTTCTCTATGTGATTCTTGGCACATGATTCCAAACCTACAGAACAGGGTTAGGACGAGAGAGTATGCAAAAGTGAGAGAGTCCCTCTCGATTTCACACACTCTCTCTCTCACTCCAAAGGCCTTTCTGTAAGGTTGAGCGGCCTGTGGAATGATGTGTTGGTGAACTTGAATTCCCTTGGTGAAATTGAAAACGGAATAATGCAATGTAAACATATATTTTTAGTTTTTCTTTTTTCAATATTGAAAAATGACGACCTCTAGGCGTGCTCCGTTCCATACACGCATAACACGTGGCGCCAGGACGGCAAAATCGAATGCGAAAAGGTGAGCCTGTCAATTTCACTAGTGCCATAAATGCGGTGTTGGTTTTCCAAAAACAGTTTGGAATGTATGTATCTCACTTCCCAAAAGAGCTAATTATAAACTTTTACGGTTCTTATGCATCACAATTTAAAGCATTTTATTTTTAAAAAAATGAGTAAATCAGTTGTTTTAGAGCCCTGTGAACCATAAAATGAGTGCCAAGTAGTTATACTGGGAAGAGTGAGGTACGACATGTCGCGAATTCAAATGAAATTGCTATTCCAAACTCTATTTCCGAAGAAAAAAATTATGCAACACCTTGCCTCTCTTGAACTTTATTCTGTTTTTTTAAACTTCTAAACTTTACAGGGTTTCTACCCGTACCGTCTGTCCTTCGTAAATGGCAGCAGTCTCCAGGTATTTGCTTTTTTTGTTGGATTTCGTCCCGTTCTCGGCTGAGTATCAGCGCAACGAGAGAGGAAGAGCTTTACTCACAAAGAAAAAAAACTCCCTATTTTGAAACACCACATGTCGGGACGGAGAGTTCGAAACATTTTCGAGAGAGTGCGCGAAAACGAGAGACGCGCCGCTCTCTCATTTTAGGTCGATCTCTAACATTAGAGTTTCAAACTCGACGTCTTGATATATCAAAATTAGTGTTTTTTCTACGAGAGTAAGAGAGAGTAAGAGAGATACATTCTTGTACATTTGGACTATTGAGGAGCTCTACTGGAATACTGCAGATTTGAGCAGTGCCACTTGCGGTTTGGACGGATGGAGCATCGTCGTAATTATTTATATTAACTTTACGAATTTAAATAGCTAATTTCAATTCGGAAAATTAACAGTTTACTATTTTTACGCTGCTGCAAATATTGTGGTATTCTGACGTGCTGCGAGCATTTTCACTGTGTAGATATTTTATCCCCGTGGCATGAAACATGAATTCACCGGGCTTTATTCATCGACATTAATAATATATTTATAAACTGCAGGGCACGCCGTTCTCGTCCGTGAAGTTGACAGGTTTCTGGTGCTGGGACGCGCCGACCTCACAAACGGGTTCATGTGGAGCGCTTGACGAACCTGATAGAAACTTGAATTACAATCGGAAAACGTGGGTGACATTTGCATATCTTTAGCAGCACGTATGGAACAAATATTGTCTAAGGGGCAGTGAAATGCCAGACCGCATTAGACTTTGCAATCGTTCTGGCATGCCTAATTGAGGCCCACAGTTAAAGAGTGCGCAAATAAATTGTCAGTGAGCGATGGTCTCACCACGAGTTATCTTTTGGCATTTACCGACTACGACTACATCTATAGACTGGTCGGTACAAAATAAGTCGAGACATTTAAAGGAGGGTGACAATCTCGCAACCGACATTACATCAACGAGTTATAACTTTGCTCAAAGTTGAGCAATCTGTATGATTTTTCCTTTTTGGTTATTTGCAAACCTGCTTCGATTCGGCTTGTTGCCGTATTTTTCTGAACATTTTGAATTTTCGACTAATTAGCGAAATTTAATAAACTGATTACATAATTTGTGGGTTTGAAAGCCCTCGTGATTCTGATCTGGTGGATTAATGTAGGGAGCTTTAGAGTAGATATGAACCTCGTTGCCGAAATGTCGGTTGCGAAATTGTCGTCCCCCCGACATTTTACCCGAATAGACTCATTTCAGCGGCATCTATTCCTGCCGAACTCCGGAGAGAGAGGTTCTAGTTGTCACCACTCCCGCCAATGCAGTTTACTACGGCAACAAACTTGAATGCGTGTACGCATTTTAAATTCATTTGCTCTAGATCAGGCCAATTCTGTGATATTTATGAGCGATCGTTCGTATCGATCTCGTACGCAAAACCATTTGGTGTCGTTGTCTCTCGTCATTTGCGACAAGTTACAATATTTTCCAGAAGCGGCCAGTGGCAATTCACGGGCACTTCGACGGTGACGGTAATTTTTTTTTTACATTTAAAAAGTTATTCCCTAAATTTATTTCAAAATTAATATTTATGCAAACATTCAGATCGCTGCGGGGTCCAAGGCCGCTTGTCTCCCTCTCCTTTCTAACGTCATCCCTCCCACGACTTACTCTCTGATCTACGCTGGGATGACTGATGACGGACTGACGAGGTTGAGTGTTACACAAGTTAATTAGAGGAGCTGATTCACGTGGAACTTGTACTAAAAGAAGACTACACACCACTAGGATTGCCCGTTCGGCGTCGGTTTCGGTATTACCGAAACCCTTGGCGTCTCTTTTTCTCTAGTTCACTCTCCCTCATCAGCCGTATTACCGGTCTCTCGCTGCGAGAGTCGTGAGACGAAAACCGATCTTGCGTCCCTACACACTACGTCACCGATCCACCGAACCTCTAACCCAAATGCATCGCCATGTAGAGTGCGAAATGTGAGACCACGCTCTCTTCATTTCGCACACTCTCTAGACCGGTCGATAGACGAGAGA
Organism: Pristionchus fissidentatus; assembly: GCA_036245785.1. Classification (NCBI taxonomy): domain Eukaryota; kingdom Metazoa; phylum Nematoda; class Chromadorea; order Rhabditida; family Neodiplogasteridae; genus Pristionchus; species Pristionchus fissidentatus. The sequence continues at coordinate 11,550,893 of BTSY01000004.1, forward strand.
GTGTGCGAAATGAGGAGAGTGTCGTCTCACATTCTATCGCTGTGTTAAGATGGACATGCGGCTCCGATTTATCGCTTGAGATCGACGTGGAATTCTTCCCAGGTGACTTTCTATATTACTACAAATTCAATTTGAAAGGCATCAATAACATGTATTTTAATAAATAATAAATAGCATTTTTATAGAGACCGGGAAACACATGCCCATCCACGCCAAATACATCGTAGCCAATAATTGTGAGTTTAAAATTTGCACTCTATTTTTCTTGTTTCTTTAATTTCACTATTAAGATCCCGATCTATTGCAGCGTATTACCGCATTGCGTCATCAAACACAGACTTTTACACAACTCCAGGAAAGCCAATTTTGAGTGAGTGCAGAATGAGCATATTCAATTATGGGTAAATGTAGACCCAGCTATTACCTACGCCTTTTTATGTTTATTACAAGCAGCTCTCGCAATTGGTGGTGTAGGGGCATTTTCCGCCCCCCCCCAGTAATGACGCAAGATATTCTGAAAAAAAAATTATGCTCCGTAAGCAGAACGTAACGAGTCAGGTGTCGCTTGCAAAGATCTTGGTGCCGTTTTCGGAGCGTGCTCGACCCCCTGGGACATTGGAGGCATCCGAACCGGCAATAATTACCAGTGCATGAAGGTAGGCCAACGCAGCACGTACGCAGCACGTAGGGTGGCGAAAAGAATCATCGAGTCAGCCTTTTCTGACCCCTCTCTCGAGTCATCGCGTCTCTTTCGAGTGAGTCGTTTTTCGAGTCAAAAACGAGTCAAGGATTTTCTCAGCTCTCAGTGAACGAAATGAGATAGCAGAAACATATTCGGATTCATCGAGCTCTGTATAAACATATCTCAATGCATTCGAGCCACTTCGTTATTTGCTAAAAAACGTTATAATGGGTACTAAGTAATCTACAATACCTATATTTAGTGTTCTGACGTACGATATTGATGTACGATACGATAAATCACCGAAAACGGTTCATTTATCAAATTATATTTTTTGAATAAAATGTTCCAAATGAGCAAGTTTTGGATAGAGTTCAAAACGCTGATTTCAAACATGTTACTCTCATCGCATTTGGCCCACTAACCGCTATGAAAAATAGCTCGACTCGTTTCCGACTCGAAAAAACGACTCACTAAAATTCTGACAGCCTCTTTCCGAGTGCTCGAGAGAGAGGGATTTTTTTCTCGTTTTCGCCACCCTAGTACGCATCATTTAAGTAGCCAGAATGGCTGAACCTAGGCCACATACGCACACCGTATAATGCCTTCTTAGTATTACGGACAAAGGGGGATCATCAGCTTTATTCGATGAGATATTTCGGCAACCGCCCACGTCCAGTGTGGCCTGCACAAGAAATTACTAAAAAAGTACAAAATATCATTTTTTGAACATATAAAAGCATATTTACGATTTTATGAATGTAAAAATAAATTAATTTCACGAAACCCAGGGCTGGTTCCTCAACGATATCATGTATGTGGACGACAGTGGTGAAGAGAAGGTTGTGCGTGGCAGCAGCTACGACATGAAGAGCATTCGCTGCCAGAAAGACGGGTGGCAACCTCAGGTAATCTTTGCGTACAACCAATCAATAATTATTTTTATTCTAAAAACATTGTCAGTTTGCACTCAGTGCTTTCTACAGTACTCTTGACGTGGTCGTTTTAGGGCACGCCATTCTCCGGATTGCGGGTGACTGCCGTGGAGTGCTTCGATGCCAATCCCTTCACTGCGGATGAAGAGTGCCCCGGCACCATCACATTCGCCGTTTATGCACTCAATGTCGACAAGTTTAGGTGAGCAGAAACTGTTTGAAACTCGCGCGAGAGCCTACAGGCGAATGCTCCACTTTACGAACTCTACTTGCCACTAGATCTCTGGAATTTCGTGCACCTCTAGTACTCGACCAGGTACACGGAATTCTTGAGATAACCACATTTCTGGATTCGTCGCCTCAATCACTGCCGAACTTGGTGTAATAGATAAATCGATAATTGCAGGAAGTACTCGACGTGCTATGAGGGCGAGACGCTCGGCTACACACTCAACTCGCAGACAGTCAATGGCGCGGGAAAGAAATTGTTCTGCGGGTGAGCCATAGACAATGCTAGTGCAAATAGTGTCTGCGAAAAGCGTACCATGAACAATCAGTGACAATCGTACACTCCAGTTTTGTAAAGGTAATTGTAAATAAAAGAAGGCGAATCATCTCTGCTCGCTCACTAAACGGGCGTTGTTAGTAGCACGCGTTATGAAAATGGAGAAGATTGTGCCGCCGAAACTGGCAAAAGTTATCCGTTGTCCAAATTTTTATCATTTCGCATCCCGAATTCGCGGGTGCATAAAGTAAATACATGAACGTGTTTGCAGTACGAACGCTTCATCGGGAGCGCGTGAGTGGCAATGGTCGAAGATGGACGACACAGATGCATCGGCGATTCCCGCCGGAGCACAGATGAACTGTTTCTAATATTGAACTCAACTCTGCTATGTAATCGAGCGATAAATATTCTTCAATCATGCGTGTGCGTGTACTCTAGACACTGCTCATTTATTTTAGCGACAATTCATTGTCGGAGCTTTCAAAAAGTGACTAAAGCCCTGCACTATCGTATTCCACGATAGAACGACATGTTATCCTCCAAGAAACGTTTTTTTTGGAGCATACCCTTAGTCCGATGACCACAATGAAGTGTCATCACAATCCAAGGATTGTACTCGAAAAGAAGTTTCTTTCCGCGGACGATACCGTCTCCCTAAGATTTCAAACTCTACTCACAGCGAAAAGTGACCGCGTGAGTATTTACACAAATTATGGCAACCCGTTTTCTGTTTTTGTTGCAAATAATCTTCTAGGAGGTACGAAGGCCAGGTACAAGAGGTACATGAGGTACACGACCAGGTACACGGAGTTCTTGAGTACATAGCCCATCCCACTCCGTGTCTCCAGGCTCTCAATACCAAGATCGAGAGTGTCTGTCCTCTAGCGACGATTCTGTGTCGTAACCTACTTTTCATTGCCAAACTCTTTGCTGTTGCTGTTGCAGCATGTTGCTGTCTTTGCTGCAGGTGATAGATGCACCTCCTATTATTGGACAGATGTTGAGCACGGTTAGGATTGATTTTTTTCTTCCATTTTCTGTGCATACTACGCCGCTCTTCTACGTAAAAAGTTAGTTCTAGGTAAGTAAAAGGGTTTACTAAAAACCACATATACGCCGTAGTAATGGATCATGAAGAAGTCGTAATATGAATGACTCCAACCTTTTTATTTCTCCTGATGTCCGATGTTTAAATTGAGTTTACTTTATTTTATAAAAGATAATTATGGAAAACAACGTTCCTCAGGAGACATGTGCATGTAGCCGAGTGCTTGAAAAAGTACCCAACATGTCCACAAAAAGATTCCAGGAAAATATAACTAATTATTACTGTGAAAAATTATTCCGTTCCCTTGTTTATCGAGTGATGTTGATCATACACCAATGGGTTTTAAAGGAGTTTCTACTTATGCCAACTCATCAAAAACATTTTGCAAAAGTTTATTAGAGCAAATTTATTTCTCAATCGAATATTTTGAATTTTCGTGTAATTCCTATATTTGAACAAGAATGTTTTGCGGGGCTCTTATACATGACTCATTATCTGTTTTCAAATTTTAAGGAACATTTGGAAATTTAGCGAAAGAAAAAAGTGATTGGGCAAAGACTAGGATGAGGAGGAGAAGTGATGTAGGAGGCTGTGCGCATGTGTGACAATCCGTGAGAGAAAGCGTTTCTTCAGGATTAAACATCGAAGCAACAACAACATCCTTCATTATCTTTCCACCACAATAATCTGATCGACAACCAAAGCTTTCTTTCCCAGAGCAGCTCGGCTGTTCTCAAAACCAGGCAATCAAATGAGTTATACTACATGAGCGACCAACACACCCACACTTTTTTTTTGTTAAGAACCCCCATAGCTTATGGGCATTATGTAAGACATTTTTTCTGTGTGCACAGTTCATGATCTCACTTTGTTGTCTTACCTTCATATTCTCTATTCTCTTCTCATTTATTTATGAGAGTCTCGCATGCTCCCGAAGTTCCAAAGAGGAAGCATTCACTTCTTTTCAAAGGTGTTATTATCACTTCGAACATTTCAAAACCTTTTTTTTCAGACGATCGGCGTAAAAAGATAGGCAAGCATCCACTCGCAAACTGTCTCTGATGTATCTGTGCTAAATATGGCCTAGTTTACGTTTACAAGCCATTGATTTCCAATGTTAACATTGTAACCTGTGATAACAAATTATTTGTTCCGCTTTTCTTGACGGACATTACAAAAGGACGAAACTGTTTCAGGAAACTTCACGTAGTGGCAATTCATATTCCCAGACTTTTGATATCTGTAGATGTGGCACATATTTTTAATCTAATATTGTATCGAAACGTTTTCATCAGAAATTGCAAAACCCGGCACAGAAATCGTTCAACTATTGTAAGCATAATTTTACGCCACATTCATATCACGCCTCTCACGAGAGATTCGACTCAGAATGAACAGATTCCGGCACAGACCAACTTTTACGGTAAGTGTATTTTTGCATTTTCACTGGGTCTAACTAAGATCCCTGCGAACTATTATGGCATGCAAGTCATTCTTCGCCGAGTTGCTGCTACTGTTAGGCGCAGCTTTCGAACTTTGAGGCCATTTTTTCGACGTTTCAATTTCTGTGAAAAAATTTTCGCTTGGAGCTGAGGATAATTTTCAAAGCTCTTTCGATCTATTTAATCCGTTTTCTGATAAATACCTGAATTTTCAAGATATTCATCTTTCTTGATTTTCGAAAAATCCGTTCGAAAACCCATTGGTTTCTCCTTCTAGAAAGATCCGGATTCGAATGATACATTGGAGCTCTCATATCTCGGTGGGACGACTGAGTTTCGTCGAAAAAACGTTTCACTGCGTCCATAAAACATCATTCTCAGAAAAAAAATGAGAGAAATGAGTGAGAAAAATGAGAGAGGTCGTGTCATTCCTCGAGAAACCTTGGAATGAACCGGTGTAAAATACTGAATCTGAACTCGTTAGTATTGCGAGCGTGTCTCTCTTCATTGTGATTTCGCCGTTATTTTCTCCATTTTTGGTTAAGAATTCGGCGGTTTCCAATGTTTCGAAAGCAGAGGGTCAAGGTGAATTTGGTAGAATGATGAGTAAACAAGATCTGCAAATTGTACATTAGAAATTGCGAGTATGCCCAGAAATACAAACTACACTAGGCGAAAAATAAACGAGATGGAAATATAAGAAGCTATGTACTATGCTATGTAAGAGGTATTATGTAAGATATAGTTATATATTTTATTTTAATAGTTTTTTAAATATACCTGGATACGGAATATGTGGAAGAGATGTCGAGCCATGTTGCGTGCGTGAGGAAATAGCATACTTCGATACGATATTTTGTCGGATATCTCGGACTAAAGCGATTGCGACCTACCGCAACGTTGTAGCGGAGCAAATACATTGCGTGAGATGTGAAGAAGACCAATTGTGATAAGAAAAATACTTAACCGGTTAAAATGGTTGGTCGTTGAGTGTTCCCTACACTCAGAGAAATGTATGTACAGTATGTTATATTTAACAAACATGCGCAGTTCAGGAGCCATATCAGTGCGTTCGCGTAAGGATCGCACGATTCCCAGATTTTTCGGTACAGGGTACAAATGGACTTTGGGGTTTTCACAGTATCTGATAGCCTTATGGATGGTCTATCGATTTCTGGTAGTCTCATGTTCTGATTATACTCATTTGCATAATTACAGCCTCTCAAAGTTTATCTGTTTTTCAGTATTCTTAACGCCATTTATGTCAAACGAAAGATAATCACTCAAGTAGATACTGAAAAATGATCATCAAGATATGACCGATAACGTGGTGTCGTTCAATTTTACGTTTTCCAAAATTTGCATATTTCATGAAATTTTGATCTCATTTTTCTCGAAAACTATGCAAAACACATAGCTGGATTTTTGATATGTGATAGATACTGGAGATATCTATCCGATGCATACATTATTTGGTCATGTTTCGGGGGTCACCGGTAGGTTTATTCATGAAAAACTGAAAATTTCTAATAGAGAGGACTCCCTCATTTCGTCTTATTCCACCCATCCAACCCCGCCCGTGCTGTCTGAAATGAGAAAAGAACAATGGCTTATGACGTCACATCAATTTCTAGGGGTATCGGTACATTGTTCACTTCCTCTATTGATGCCATAAAAAGGCGAAAAAGAAGCTACAGTAACTACAGTGAGATGATTTATCTAAGTTGATGTCTCAATATGATTACGGTATTCCATGTTTTGTCATAAAGACGCCACTTGTACTGCACATTGGGAAGCACGAGAGAAGGATGAAGATGCGCATGCAAAAAGTAATTACATCAAAAGAGAACAATTTATCGACACCCCTAGAAATTGATGTGACGTCATAAGCCATTGTTCTTTTCTCATTTCAGCCCGCACGGGCGGGGTTGGGTGGGTGGAATGAAACGAATTGGGGGATTCCTCTCTATTAGAAATTATCAATTTTTCATGAATAAACCTACCGGTGACCCCCGAAACATGGCAAAATAATGTATGCATCGGATAGATGTCACCAGTATCTATCACATATCAAAAATCCAGCTATGTTTTTTGCTTAGTTTTCGAGAAAAATGAGATCAAAAAATTGATAGCTCTGTACGTCGGCACGGTTATGCATTCTACGGTTCTGCTCATGATATCATTCGCGTATCGTCTTTGGACAGTTCGTCAATCTTCCAATACCAACGTCGGAAACAATTCGATAAAGCACAAATTATGCGCAATCTGCATGGTTGCCATGATTCCAATGTCAATTCCCAGTGTGAGCCAATCTGTTAATCTCACCTGACCGATACAAAGCATTTCAGTTTGGCTATTACGTGTCGGGCTCATTTCCGAGCTCGCCTGGCCTGACAAAAAGTGTGCTCAATATGACAGGCCGCATTCCAAGTTCCGACAATCTCCTTCCACGAATTTCAACGATTTCTGCGTTTCTACTATATAGTATCGGCTTTGTCATTGTGTTTCTCCTTCGCAGAAGCCTAGTAGAAGAATTGGCAAAGATTGTGAGTAGAATTCGTGAAAACAGCAACCTCTATATAATTATCGTGTCATTATTTCCTTTCTACTCACAGCGATATCGCGACATTACTATTTTTGTATTTGAGAATTTTCTTTCTTTCCAGAAGATGCCAGTTCACAAGACGGAACGAAAAATTCTGCGAACGCTCACAATTCAAATGTTGCTACCTCTGGCATATATTCTGGGAATCTCAATGTGGTTACTTGATGTCTCTGGTGTAGTCAAATCTACGGCTCTACGGAGATCAGTGATAACTGTGGGACTATTTCTCTTTAAAAAATAATGACAGATTTAATTTGTAGTAAAATCGTAATATGATGGTTTTGTGTTCGCCATAGAAATAAAATATTTCCAATTAAGTAGAAATTACACTAATTTTTCGTATATTGAATGCTTCCCCATTGTTGTCCTCTGCAGGTCTATGCCAAAATGCACAGTGAATAAGTAGTATCCAGACAAGAGTTCGAAATAATAATCATAGATTTAAATTGTAATAATAATTGAAAAATCTTATTCAGTCGGCAAGTTTTGTGCCACTTCTCACTCCCCTCGCGACGATATTCTTTCTTCCTTCATACAGAAGGTAATCAATATCAGTGCGTTCGCGTAAGGAGCGCAGATATTGCCCAAATTCCGTACAGCAAAAAGTGACTAGTTGTGTATTTCACATATTCTGAGGTCAACGTTGAGCTTTATTCACGGTTTTTGAACTAGAGGTCGTCAAAGAGCAGAGATAGAGAATTGGTTGTTTCAGCAATATTGACCGCCTTGACGAGCTACATCTACGTGTATAATTTGTTTATGCAAATTTTCAACTCTAAAAAATCATGATAATTTCAAAGACGATTTTCTCGAAAACAATGCAAAAGATGATTCCTATTTTTTGATATGTTGTAGCCATGGTCATTTCGCCCTCATTCCACCCATTCGACACGGATTGCGCATTCTGTGACAGATGTACGTGCATTCCTGCCGATTCTCTCTCCACTCCTCTCATTTGAATATATTTAGACTGAGGGCGAAAGGAGGGGTTCCTCTCTATTAGAAACGATCCGTATTTCCATGATTTGAGTCTATACCCACCCTCCAAAACGTGTTTAGTTATGCTTGTTCGATAGCTAATGACCATGGCTTCAACATATCAAAAAATAGGAATCATCTTTTGCTTTGTTTTTGAGAAAATCGACTTTGAAATTTTCATGATTTTTTAGAATTGAAAATTTGCATAAACAAATTATACACGTACATCTACAACTCGTCAAGGCGGTCAATGTAGCTGAAACAACCAATTCTCTATCTCTGCTCTCTGACCACCTACAATTCAAAAACCGTGAATATAGCTCAACTTTGACCTGCTGTAATTATGCAAATTTGAGACATCAGGTCATGAATGGAGCATATTTCGATAGAGCATACCAAGGGCTATCAGAATATGTGAAATACACAACTAGTCACTTTTGCTGTACGGAGGGATTGAAATCCTTACGCGAACGCACTGATATGTTACTCTTTCTGCATATATATATATATAAATATTTCATTGACACACAAACGCCAATCAACGATGACATGAAGTTTATCAATTTTTTTGTCAATGTAGATAAATTGGAAGTTGTGGAATTTATGGTTGTCACTTCGTAAAAGCTTGATAACATTCACTTGAGAATTTTCATAAATGCTGTTTGCGTTAGGATTAGGGATGGCGAATGAACAGATCTGGGAATTAGTTTATCATTCACAAAACTGACATACTCCGAGGAATTCTCCAACTAAGATTACTACTACGTGGATACAACAATTCGCATAATTCCATATTTCGGTTTTTTGAGCTAGAGATTTGGAATTGGGTTTCAGTTTTCAGAGTAAAGAACTTATACAACATGTTTCAAATCTCTAATTTCTAAATTACGGGCATACATTAGTTACGGCACTGTTAAAATACGACAGTTGTGAAATAACTGAATGTATTTATAAACATAAATATACAATATTTTTAATTATGAATTTTTTATTCAATTGTCAAAATAAATTACCCCGTCCTTCATCATTTGATGTTATTCGGATGAATGTTTTCACAAATTTCTTGGGACTACTCAGGAAAAGCAAATTTAGATAGCGGGGTAAACATAAGTGATTGTGCTTTATGAATGTGGGAAAACCGTGTGAGAAATTATTCCATAAGGATTAGATATCACAATAATTTAAAAAAAACTTCATTTTCTCTCCATCACAACAATCCAAATATCAATGATCACAAATGCTTTGATACCATCAGTGGTTTGGTTCAGTTTGGGAAAAGAGATTAATTCATAGAAATGATTTGAAAACTATATGCAATGTTTTCAATAAGTGTTTTTCCTCAGTGTGATCGCTTTTGCAAAAGTTGAGCTAATTTTCTTAAAAGTCAAAACGGCTGGTTCACTCTAAGATATGTTCTGGTGAACATTGTTAGTACTAACCGTATTGTAAAAATGAGCGGAATCGGGCCATGCATTCTAAAGATACTCGTATTTTTGTCAGGTCGGAATATAATTAATGGCCCATTTGTGGTGAAAACTATAGCAAACTATACAAAAACAATATTTATCTTCTTTGTGGCATTTTTTATTGATTGATTTTTCGAGTCATCGAAAAATCAGCGTCGATTTTTGGATTTGCGGTATTTCAATTATTTCGAAGTCTTTATGTTTCTTATTAGGTTTCATATTATTAATTATGAACGCTGGTGCAAAATGTTTCTGTAATTCCTTCTGCAAATATATTTTGTCCACTGAATTTACACCTAAAATGCGAAATTTGTCTTCCACTATTAGAACAGGTTCAATTCCTTCCATTCTTCATCATGGAATTCCTCATTATAGGTAGACCAATTTCCTTTTTGAAAGTGAACGGCTATCTGTTCGTAGAAAAGAGTTACAGAGCCTAGAAAATCGATTATAATGCGAAAAGCGCGTGCTCTAGCTTCTCTAGCACTCTCTCAATTCCCCACGCTCTCTCGCCTGGGTTCGGACCCCGAGCAGGGCAGCAATCTTTGGCAAACCTTCTGTGTTATCGAAATAGCGTGAATTGACTCACAAACATTGGTGGTGAATCAGAGGAGTCTTTGCAAAAGATTTCTGCCCTGCTCGGGGTCCGAACCCAGGCGAGAGAGCGTGGGGAATTGAGAGAGTGCTAGAGAAGCTAGAGCACGCGCTTTTTCGAATTCGAATCTCGAATTGCGAATCGATTGCGCCGCTCGCAATCGATAACAGTCCAAAAGACGGAAAGTAAGCAAACAAAATCGCTTCGTTGACCAAATTTATAATGGCGATAATTCCACTGAAACATTCTAACAACGCAACAATCGAATATAACAACACCATTCACCTTGCTTTGAATGTAGAAAAAAAGAGTGTGCAAATTTTGGCTCTGTTCTAGTATCCCCTCACTAAGGGAATAGAAAGGTCCCATGGGAATAGAAAGGTCCCAAAAAAACAGAAAGGTCCCATGGGAATAGAAAGGTCCCAAAAAAACAGAAAGGTCCCATGGGAACAGAAAGGTCCCAAAAAAACAGAAAGGTCCCATGGGAATAGAAAGGTCCCAAAAAAACAGAAAGGTCCCAAGAAAGAGAGAAAAATATATTTCCGGAATAGAAAGGTCCCAAGAACAGAAAGGTCCCAAGAGCGCTGTAAAAAGATGAAAAATAATAGAAAGGTCCCAAGAGTCGACAAAAATGGCTTGAAAATAATAGAAAGGTCCCAACAGAATAGAAAGGTCCCAAGTATCGAAAAATTGGCCTGAAAATAATAGAAAGGTCCCAACAGAATAGAAAGGTCCCAAGAGCGCTGTAAAAAGATGAAAAATAATAGAAAGGTCCCAAGAGTCGACAAAAATGGCTTGAAAATAATAGAAAGGTCCCAACAGAACAGAAAGGTCCCAAGAATCGAAAAAATGGCTTGAAAATAATAGAAAGGTCCCAACAGAATAGAAAGGTCCCAAGAGCGCTGTAAAAAGATGAAAAATAATAGAAAGGTCCCAAGAATCAAAAAAATGGCTTGAAAATAATACAAAGGTCCCAAGATAATAGAAAGGTCCCAAGAATCGAAAAAATGGCTTGAAAATAATAGAAAGGTCCCAACAGAACAGAAAGGTCCCAAGAATCGAAAAAATGGCTTGAAAATAATAGAAAGGTCCCAACAGAACAGAAAGGTCCCAAGAAGAGATTGAAATCCATGAAAATAATAGAAAGGTCCCAAGATGCAAAAACGATTTCCATGAAAGCAAAAGCAATGAATGAAATAAATAATTTTTAAAGAACGATATGTGTGCTTAACATTTGTGAATAATTGACATCAGTATAATTGTTTTATCTGCGTCACAATTGAATAAACATAGTAGTAAACAAGACAATCGGGTAACAATTACACTGAATTATACATTATACTCAACACACTTATCACACTCTCCTTCTTACCCCACTGCACTCTCTTCTTGCTGGCTTATATGTGGTTTTTTTACGACCACTTTGAGTGGTCTTGGATGGATATCTAGTTCGACTGCTACGAATGGTAGTAGGGGGAAGTGTAGGTTTAGTGCGAGTTGCTCTAGTCGGGCGACGAGTGGTAGTGGGGGGAAGTACTGTGGTTGAGTGGGATTGGAACGATCTTGTGAAGGAATGGGTATCCATTGATGGAACGGGTGAAGTCTTTAGTGGGGCCGGCTTGTTTTTCGATAGTGCTTCATTCATAGATTTTACTTTTTGCACTAAATTTCGCATATATTCACCCGCAGTTAGTGAATTAATCAACTCTCCGATCAAATGAACTGCTCTTGTAAGGCATACGATTCTTCCAGAGATGTTGTGGGGGTTTCAGTAGGTGCGTAATCGGTTTCCTCTTCAGGGTTGGTAGATATTTCAATTCCTAATTAAAAGATGTTATTTGGTGATTTCAGAGAGACAACGGACAGCGCGGATGACTACGAAGAAGCTACTGAAGTTCCGGCTGCCAACCCTGAAGAGAAAACTGATTACGCACCTACTGAAACCCCCACAACATCTCTAGAAGAATCGTATGCCCCTACAAGAGTAGTTCATTTGACCGGAGAGTTGATTATTTCACTTTTGATTCTTGGGACCTTTCTATTCTGTTGGGACCTTTCTATTATTTTCAAGCCATTTTTGTCGACTCTTGGGACCTTTCTATTATTTTTCATCTTTTTACAGCGCTCTTGGGACCTTTCTATTCTGTTGGGACCTTTCTATTATTTTCAGGCCAATTTTTCGATTCTTGGGACCTTTCTATTCTGTTGGGACCTTTCTATTATTTTCAAGCCATTTTTGTCGACTCTTGGGACCTTTCTATTATTTTTCATCTTTTTACAGCGCTCTTGGGACCTTTCTGTTCTGTTGGGACCTTTCTATTATTTTCAAGCCATTTTTTCGATTCTTGGGACCTTTCTGTTCTGTTGGGACCTTTCTATTATTTTCAAGCCATTTTTGTCGACTCTTGGGACCTTTCTATTATTTTTCATCTTTTTACAGCGCTCTTGGGACCTTTCTATTCTGTTGGGACCTTTCTATTATTTTCAGGCCAATTTTTCGATTCTTGGGACCTTTCTATTCTGTTGGGACCTTTCTATTCTGTTGGGACCTTTCTATTATTTTCAAGCCATTTTTGTCGACTCTTGGGACCTTTCTATTATTTTTCATCTTTTTACAGCGCTCTTGGGACCTTTCTATTCTGTTGGGACCTTTCTATTATTTTCAGGCCAATTTTTCGATACTTGGGACCTTTCTATTCTGTTGGGACCTTTCTATTATTTTCAAGCCATTTTTGTCGACTCTTGGGACCTTTATATTATTTTTCATCTTTTTACAGCGCTCTTGGGACCTTTCTGTTCTTGGGACCTTTCTATTCCGGAAATTTATTTTTCTCTCTTTCTTGGGACCTTTCTGTTTTTTTGGGACCTTTCTATTCCCATGGGACCTTTCTGTTTTTTTGGGACTTTTCTGTTCCCATGGGACCTTTCTGTTTTTTTGGGACCTTTCTATTCCCATGGGACCTTTCTGTTTTTTTGGGACCTTTCTATTCCCATGGGACCTTTCTATTCCCTTAGTGAGGGGATACTAGAACAGAGCCCAAATTTTTGAAGACGATCACTCTCGCCAGTCATGGTGAAGGAACTGAGTGCTTACTCACATATAAAAATCACGAGAGGTAATGCAAAATTACAGTTATAATCACTTATCTCGAAAGCCACAACGAGAGAGCGAAGAAGGAGACGAATGAGAAATATGTGTGTGCTTTTTTTTGTTTTTTTTTCTTTTTTACTCTAACCAGCAAATTATTGGCCATTAGAGCGTCGACTAACGTCGTCGCTGCCATTGCTACTAGAGCGCGAAATGGGAGACCGCGGTCTATTCATTTCTCAAACTCTCTCATGTACCGACCGGTCGAGAGAGAGAGAGAGAGGGAGAGAGAGAGAGAGAGAGAGAGTGAACGAAGAGGTCACATTTCGCACTCTAGTTGCTACTCGACGACACTTTAGTCGTCGCCGACGATTCAGCTCGAAGAATGCGCACCCGCGCAAGTCCGGCACGAAGAGTCGCCACAATTTGCCTGTTGTTAGCCATTTTCGGGGTGCATCATGATTATTGAATTTACAAGCCACGCTTACCTCTGATAGGTTCGATTCATGAATAAATGTATCGAAATTGCCACCATCGGGTTGTTTACGAAGAGAAACATGAGGACGAACCGGAAGGTCTGCCAATTCAAATTTACAGACTTGGTATTGGACTGATGGGGCAGGGATTACGCTGTGTGAAGCGTCGCCGCGTTTGAACGCAATCCAGATTTCAAATTGTAAAGTTCACGGACCGGCGAACGTTCACCGTTCACCAATCGGCGTACACGAGCCTAAGCCTAAGCCTGAGAGTCAGCAAATCAGTGAACGGTGAATACCGATTGGTGAATAACGAACGGTGAATTTTGCAATTACCCGATCAAGATACCTTGAGTTGTGAACGACGCGGAAAATGTGTGAACATCGCAAATGCGTTTTTTCCTCTCTTTGTCTGAAAAAAGGAAAAGCAAAAAACGTACACTGTGAAAATTCGCATTGTTCGTGGGTATTCCGAATTTAAGCGCGGCGAAAAATGCGGCCAGTGGAAAGAAGAAAGTGATAATGGAGCCGAACAACTGCAATGTTGACAATTGTAAAAGCGGCGTTGGCATGTGTCTGACCTAGAACAACACCCCCCCTCCCCCAACACAATTACAAAATATGCAACCTGTAGCAGAATCATTTGCGTCGCTCGATCGCCGCCAGTTTTCTTCCTTACAAGTGTCAGCTTGCGCTTCTCCCTGCACGACTTTGTTTCTTGTCACGTCACTCTAGACCAGAGTGCGGTATGGGAGTCCACGATCTCCTCATTTCGCACACTCTCTTCACCCGTTGGCTGATGAGAGAATGGGCGAAATGAAGAGAGCGTGGTCTCACATTTCGCACTGTATCACTATGTATCGTAATATTCTTATTAAGAGACCGTCCACCAGAGAGTGGAAATGGTCCGGGATGGGAAAAATGCAACCTACCCTCAAACTTTTTTTGTGGAATAAGGTTCACGAGTGCTGATCGCAGCCGCATATACGAAGTCCTCCAGATTTTTTTGGGGGTCAAAAAAAATTTCCAAAATTTTGACATTTTTTTACACCCAAAAATAGACTTTCGTTATTACTATCGAAAAGTAGTATATATTACGTATATTCACGCGCTGATTCCGAATTTCATAGTTAGAAAGGCTAAAACGAAGGTAGAAAAAAGTTAGAAACGAAAAATCACTTTTTAACTTGAAAAGTCCGAAAATCGACCTTTCAAAAAATTCAGTTGGTATTCTCACTATTATTTTCGGAATCTACACGGAAAGATAATATGAATATAAATTTTTCATAATTTTATTCACACAGACCCTTGAGATAATTGTGCTCAAACTAGGGCATTTGGGTAATTTCTCAATGTGGTATAGACCAGATATGTTTTGAAATATGATCCCGATTGCGAAATATCACGTGTATCAAGTGATATTTTATTTTTCCACGATGCCGTGAACATGACTGACACGATGATTTCATCACCAGGTGGAAAAAAATTCAACATTTTTTTCGACCATGTTCATGGAATTTTCGCAAAAACTTTTTTTTTCAAAAGTCGATAAACCTGTGTGAAATATATTCATTAGTTGAAATATAATATGTTTACACCATGTTTTCCGATAAAACTGTTAGATACGTTCATAATAATGGGGTGGTATTGAATATAACTTTGTTTGTTGTCTCTCGTATGCTTCATCACGATAGTCATATATTGTAATATAAATCGTGAAATAAGGTGTAACTATATTAAATATCAGGTAATTCACACATTTTAAACATTTTCATCGACTTTTGAAAAAAAAGTTTTTTCGTTTCCATGAACATGGTCGAAAAATATATTGAAAATTTTTCCACCTAGTGATGAATTCATCGTGTGAGTCATGTTCACGGCATCATGGAAAAATAATATATCACTTGATAGACGTGATATTTCGCAATCGGGGTCATATTTCAAAACATATGTGGCCTATGCCACATTGAGAAATTCCCAAATGCCCAAGTTTGAGCACAATTATCTCAAGGGTCTGTGTGAATAAAATTATGAAAAATTTATATTCATATTATCTTTCCGTGTAGATTCCGAAAATAATAGTGAGAATACCAACTGAATTTTTTGAAAGGTCGATTTTCGGACTTTTCAAGTTAAAAAAAGTGATTTTTCGTTTCTAACTTTTTTCTACCTTCGTTTTAGCCTTTCTAACTATGAAATTCGGAATCAGCGCGTGAATATACGTAATATATACTACTTTTCGATAGTAATAACGAAAGTCTATTTTTGGGTGTAAAAAAATGTCAAAATTTTGGAAATTTTTTTTGACCCCCAAAAAATCTGGAGGACTTCGTATATGCGGCTGTGATCAGCACTCGTGAACCTTATTCCACAAAAAAAGTTTGAGGGTAGGTTGCATTTTTCCCATCCCGGACCCCTGCCGATCCTTTACGATCTCTCCTGGAGAGTCTCTTAAAACATTGGGCTGTTTGTGCATGAGTAGGAAATTATGAGCTACTTGCGTCCGTTCGAGCATTTCGCTTTACCTATTGTCTAGTAGAGTGCGAAATGTGAGACCACGGTCTCTTAATTTTGCGCACTCTCTCATCCACCGACCGGTGAAGAGAGTATGTGAAACGAAGAGACCGTTGTCTCACATTTCGATTTACCTATTGTCCACTCACATTGACAGTGCCACGCCGGTGAACACAAGTACGCCAGTGAATAAGACGAATCCATAGCCGGCACTAAACGCCAGCCAGCCGATCACTGCAAAGTGCGCCACAGTGAATTTCATCTCGGCTAGAGTGCGAAATGGGAGACCACGCCTTCTTCATTTCGCACACTCTCTCGTCTATCGACCGGTCTAGAAAGTGTGCGAAATTAAGAGACCGTGGTCTCACATTTCGCACTCTAATGTCGACTATTTCGCGGCTCACCGATATGCACCGAGCCTACCGTTACTTCACAAAAAAGCGCGCGCGGAGTCATAAATTATGGTAATTTGTGATAAAAAGTCATAAACTGCTGCAGCTCGGCTATTCGGGCACCAATACCTTCAAATTTGTGGCATGTGATAGCTGTCATTGTGTCCTTGAAAATTGTCTCTTTTTAAAAAATGAATATAATTACAAAATAATGAAGGAATACGATAATGAGCTTTCAATCCTCATTCAGCTGCTCTTGATGCGGGAAGCGTGGTGTGTGGTGTGCTCATCGTGGATACGGTAAGACAATTGTGCAAACCTCATGGCACTTTGCCAATTCCTCGGCAGTTGGCCGCAAACCACTTTCCCTCGTTTTCTTTCTTTTTACGCCCGTAATAGTTCGTCTGACTAAATATTTTCTGTTTGTACATGGAGCTGGTCCTCCGTAGTTCCCATTTCGAAGTGGTTCACGTCCCTGCTAACTCAATTTAGCGCGGAATCGACGTTCCAACTTGTGACTTAGGCGTATAGGTCGATCGAAACTTGTTCCCTGCTCGTTGATCTACTGTTTCCCGCCTCTCCCTGCTTCCCATCCCTTTCCCCCCTCCCCTGCTATGTTACTTCGTGTTTTTTGCTTCTTTTCATGCTTTCCTCTCCCATTTACCGTTGTTTCAAACTCCACAATTTCAGCTCCTACAACGGTCGCGCGGCTTCGATGCGGCTCCGCAGCAAATGGAGGAATTTAATGAATCAGATGGGTCCTTTTTTACAAGGACCGTTATGAAAATGATATAGTCAGTGTCTGCTTGTGGATGGTTTCAGGCTCGCCCCCGGTGCTCTGCCTCCTGCTTGGTTCTCCTTTGCCTCTCTGGCCCCTTCGCTCCCTCGCAGGCGTTCGCCTCCCAGTGCGGCTCTTACAAATGTGTGTTGTTGTTTTTTTCTGTTGAGTAGGGATGACGCAATCAATGTTTATCGAGGATATTTAATTAGAATCGTTCGATATGGATACTAAAACTACTCTTTCTTGATTCTCTTTCCGAAAATGTGAGGACCGGGGTCTGAATCGGAGTCATTCGAGGATTCATCCACTCTAGCTCCTAGGAATGCGTTCGATGGGGAATTGGTTGATGTTGGATGATTGTGATAGCTTAGATAAGGATTGGGGACGTAATGAGAAGTAGAAGGATAATGATATGGTGCAGGAATCGCGTGCGACGTGGTAGAGAATGAATAGGCCGAAACAGGCGCAGAACTAGCAATAGTGGATACAGGGGCGGGTGCGGTAAAAGAGGGGTAGGTCACAACTGGCTGAATCGTGGTGACTCCAGACATTGGGATCGTATTCAAACGCGTGGCGGAAACGGTAACGGGCGAGTACGACATAGTCGAAAGAGTGATGGGTGCCGTAGAGTAGGGATCGGTCACAACTGACTGACTCAGGCTTACGGACGACAATGGGAATAGAGAATTCGGGATGGAGCGGGGTACGGTAGACCAAGGGTAGGTCAGAACAGGTTGGCAATTGGACACGGAAGACACTGGGAATACAGTAGTCGAGAAAGAGCGGGGTACGGTAACGGGTGGAATCGATATGGTAGAGGGAGAGCTGGGTACGGCAGAGCAAGGGTAGGTCAGAACAGGTTGGCAATTGGACACGGAAGACACTGGGTATACAGTAGTCGAGAAAGAGCGGGGTACGGTAACGGGTGGAATCGATATGGTAGAGGGAGGGCTGGGTACGGTAGAGCAAGGGTACGTCACAACGGGATGGCTATTAGGTACGGTAAGCAATGGTGATACAGTAGTGGAGATAGAGCGGGGTACGGTGACGGATGGGTACAACATAGTCGATACGGCACTTTGAGTAGGTCACAACTGGCGTGGTATAACTAGTCGTGAATGGGCAGTCCTCCCCGATCAACAATTTGCTGCAGTTTGGTCTGCATGTGTGTGATGAGGGTTTGGCACAGCGGGACAGTGACCTTTTCGGCCCAGAATTTTTTGACGGCCTCTTCGAGTTCCGAAGTGCCAGTCATCCTCTCGGCATTCACACACTTCTTCATTATAGCCCATACAGATTCCACGGGATTGAGATCCGGGCTCTCCGGTGGCCAGAGCTCGGTCTGGAAGTGGTTAGTTATTGAGCCAATTTTTTCGATTGATATTAGTACCCATGCAGCATCTAATGCAGCATGGGTACTAATATCGGGCACCGCGCATTTGGGTGATCGCTTCGAGGGGACATGCTGCAGAAATTAAAAATGGACAAAATTGAGAGATTTTAATCGTTTTTTACGGTATTGGCTCTTCTGGTATCGGGGCACCTTGCAAAAATCATGGGGTGCATACTGCCCAGCTTAGGTACGCAGTAAAAAGTATTGATTCTTTGGTAACGTTTTATTGATGTTCCTACCGGGATGCCTTCATTTCTCAGATATCTCTTGGTTGATTTGGATACGTGTCCGGGTGCTGAATCTTGTACCAATATCCCGATTGGACCATATACTCTTCTTAAAATAGCATATAAGTATTCATATTTTCACATTTCAATGCCTGTTATAGTTTCCTGTGGGGTTTCGGGGTGAGAGAAACAATAAAAAAATATGGAGAGAGCGGCTTTTACACACTCTCTCACCGCCCAACCCCTTTCTGGAGGTGTGGTTAATCTAATTGTTGACTCATATTTGTTTTGTTTCGATATCGATTAAGAATGAAGTAAATTATTGGGACACACTTCCTCCATTCCACATAATTCGCATCGAGAATAGACTGGTAGGTAGCCGAGTCGACTCTTGCCGCATCATCTCCAGTGAGAATCACGAGATCGGATGCACCGCGCCACGATATCGATCCCCATACGAGTAGCTTGATATAAATAAGGTTTCGAAGTACCCTGTGCATGCATTGAAACACACCTTCACTGGGTACTTCGGAGCACTTTGAACTGCATGAGATCTGTCACGAACATATATCGTTTTAGACGTTTTCTCAAGATATATCCAACTCTCATCGGAGAAGGAATGGGTCAAAAATTGTTCGTGACTATCGAGAGCTCTCTGGCAGTAGTCAACACGGACTAATCGGTTGGCCAGTCGGACCATGTGCCCATAACGAAGCCGAAACTTCCGAAACCCAAGCTCTTCTCGCCAGGTATTCACTACGTGTCCCGTCACCTGCAACCATAGGTATGCAAGCCTGAGGCGGGCTATGTTTTCACGCTGCATTGGGTTGGCCAAACTCAAAGTGGTCTACAGTAAAGAGCGAGTCAATTAGCTTAATTTCTAAAATCCGTGACGTCCCATGAAGAATTTAAAATGTTTTATTTTTAGTCTGTTACACTTGAAACGGATCAATTATCACATTTTTGTGCTTGCAAAATACATCTTGCGCCAAAATGTGGAAAAATTTTTTTTTCAAAATTTTTTATTTTCAAAAATATTTTCGAAAATATTTTTGTGAATATTTTTACTCAATTTTGTGTTTAGCTGAAAGCCCATGTCCGATTACATCAGAAAAATCTTCAGACGTTTGGTAAAAATCTGCAGCAGGGATATTAAACTAGGCGCAAATCCGAAATGATGTCTGAGTTTGTTTCCTGGAACATACCTTTTGGTCTATGAGCTGGAGAGAGACTCGAGAGCGGGGCCATAAAAGGTTGATGATTTGTTTTCGGCACCCTCCTGTAGACCACTTTGGGTTTGGCCGAACGAACCCCAACCCCATTTTCAGCTATGACCATAGTTGTACGCTGCCCCACGTAGGGCCTCACCACCAACGCCCCTGAATAATGTGGCTCCTTCCACGAGTACGTTAGGGCTCCCTCCCACTACCTCCCTAGGAATCCCTCCCAATACTGTAGGCATCCCTCCCACTACCTCCCTAGGAATCCCTCCCAATACTGTAGGCATCCCTCCCACTACCTCCCTAGGAATCCCTCCTAATACTGCATTCATCCCTCCCACTACCTCTCTAGGAGCCCCTCCTAATACTGTAGCACCCCCTTCCATGTCTACTCTGTTCCCCTCTCTTTCCACCCCATACCTCCACCCCGGCAGTACTCAAATCCCGGCTCAACTAGCGGCGCCCCTCCAATCGATAGCGATGTCATCTCAATTCGTTCACCAGGCTGCAGCAACTACCACAGGTATGCGAGCAGTTACATACGTGCAACATTTCGAATTGAACTGTTCTGCATTCTGAAATTATGTTCTTTCAGACCCTGCAATATTTTTGATGACACAAGCACTGCACGAGATGAGAAGGGATTTTTCAACAGTCGCAAGGACTCTCAATGATTTCATCCTTTCCTACGGGCCATTGCTCCACACAGCAGTGAACGAATCACGAGCTGCTGCCACTGAGGTTGGATACTAGTGTTCTAATTCAAGTAATTTGCTAAATTTCAGGTTGCTGGAATCGCTGCGAAGTTGAAGAAACTGGAGACACTGGGTGATTCTGCTGCAATCAAGCTGGATGCATTGGCTGCTGCAGCACCGAAAGTCAAAGGTAAATTCAGTTACGGTATTTTCAAAAGTAAACCGGCTACATCAGCATAGTTACAGTATCCTACCTCATTCCCGCAGTCTATATTCATTACAAATACTGTACAATTAGACGTGATGCAGATTAAATGCACTTCGCTCTAAGCGTTCACTACGCTTTAGTCACAGTTCAAATATAGGTTCGATCTAGGAGGAGTGTGGCTGCAGAGCAAGATTCAGTTAAGAGAGCTTAGTACACGCGTAAAGCCATTGGTGTTTACCTACCGCACTCCTGGCTACTGTAGGGAGTAGCGCAGCGCACTTCACAGTAGGCAGTCATGAATACGAACCAACACCACTGAAGTTGACCCACCGCAATTAGTGACGCTACAGTACAAGGTACTGTAAAAGGTAAAGTTGTTCCATGTCAAGCGATTTTACAGTAGCAAGCTACCACGCTAGATGGGGCAAGCCGGTAAGCCAGCTGCAGCGTGGGATTACGTAACCCAAGCTTTCCCAAGGCATCTAGGGCACGTTTACCTTTCGCAATCAAAGTTGCTACCAATTTACCGCCCCGGGGTGGATGGAAGGCTTGGTTGGCCTGGGCGGGGATCGAACTCGTGACCCTTCGAATGACTAGCAGTTGCTTACACCACTCGGCCATTCCGCCCTTACACACACACACTCACAGCCGGGCACCCATTCCCAGCGTCGACCGCGCAACCCCCAGCCACATGCACAGAGTGAGGGGGGAGTGTGAGTGAGGAACACAGAGAGAAACATCGATATGTTTCAATAAGGTACTGTACTATTGATAAATGAAATTCTCACAGATGTGGGTTGCCATAAGTGAACGTTTTCGAGAAAAGAAATTGGCGATTTTCGTGAAAACGGTAACGGAAATTGGGAAAAACTGGTGAGCACACATATTTATTTGACGAAGTTTAATAAACTTGGAAACGCGTGTTGGCTAACATTCAAAAAGGCAAAAAGGAGGATTCGAAACCGTGACTGACGGATTTGAATGGCGCGCTCTTGGCCATGTTTTGTTGTGTTTGTTTCTTTTAGTTTTGTAAAATTTTAAAGATATTTAGGTTTGATTTCTATTGGAAAAAGATCTGGGACGATTGCGCGCATATGTGGGCACAGGGTACCTTGACTACCGCCTGCAGGGGGTAGTCAAGGGCCGTAGTCACAACCGCCTGTACAAAAGTTTGGTTTTAGCTGCCCATCTATGATTGCGCGACCATGAAGCAAAAAAAAAAACTAAAATGCGAAAGATTTGCTAAAGACAAAACCATACAGACATAGAAAAGTTCTGCTAAATTAAAATAAATTTTCAGCATTTGTTTATGATCTTCTCACCAAAGAGCAAGTGGACGAGGTCGACACGAACCAATCGGTTGAGAATCTGGCCACGTCTCTTGAAGAAGTGTTGTGGAAAGACGACAAGGAGGAAATGAAACATAATTTGAAGCAGCGAGTGGATAGGAAACGAGTACGATTTCTCGTTGATGTGAGCCATCTAAGTTTTACTATACATTCATGAAGTTCATTGATACTGCAATAAGTTATCTATTTCGAAAATAATAAAATCAAAACTTCTAGGCTTGCTTGCACCGTCGGGCTTATTCCACTCATCAATGCCGTGAGACTGCGCGCAAGTCCCTCACGAATCGAGTCAACACCTACGCTGCAACGAGGAAGAGAGAAGCTGCTACATTTCCACCACCCACTCTCCCTCCTTCCAATGTCCACCCAAACGTTACCGTACCCCGCTCTTTCTCGACTACTGTATTCCCAGTGTCTTCCGTGTCCAATTGCCAACCTGTTCTGACCTACCCTTGCTCTGCCGTACCCAGCTCTCCCTCTACCATATCGATTCCACCCGTTACCGTACCCCGCTCTTTCTCGACTACTGTATTCCCAGTGTCTTCCGTGTCCAATTGCCAACCTGTTCTGACCTACCCTTGCTCTACCGTACCCCGCTCCATCCCGAATTCTCTATTCCCATTGTCGACCGTAAGCCTGAGTCAGTCAGTTGTGACCGATCCCTACTCTACGGCACCCATCACTCTTTCGACTATGTCGTACTCGCCCGTTACCGTATCCGCCACGCGTTTGAATACGATCCCAATGTCTGGAGTCACCACGATTCAGCCAGTTGTGACCTACCCCTCTTTTACCGCACCCGCCCCTGTATCCACTATTGCTAGTTCTGCGCCTGTTTCGGCCTATTCATTCTCTACCACGTCGCACGCGATTCCTGCACCATATCATTATCCTTCTATTTCTCATTACGTCCCCAATCCTTATCTAAGCTATCACAATCATTCAACATCAACCAATTCCCCATCGAACGCATTCCTAGGAGCTAGAGTGGATGAATCCTCGAATGACTCCGATTCAGACCCCGGTCCTCACATTTTCGGAAAGAGAATCAAGAAAGAGTAGTTTTAGTATCCATATCGAACGATTCTAATTAAATATCCTCGATAAACATTGATTGCGTCATCCCTACTCAACAGAAAAAAACAACAACACACATTTGTAAGAGCCGCACTGGGAGGCGAACGCCTGCGAGGGAGCGAAGGGGCCAGAGAGGCAAAGGAGAACCAAGCAGGAGGCAGAGCACCGGGGGCGAGCCTGAAACCATCCACAAGCAGACACTGACTATATCATTTTCATAACGGTCCTTGTAAAAAAGGACCCATCTGATTCATTAAATTCCTCCATTTGCTGCGGAGCCGCATCGAAGCCGCGCGACCGTTGTAGGAGCTGAAATTGTGGAGTTTGAAACAACGGTAAATGGGAGAGGAAAGCATGAAAAGAAGCAAAAAACACGAAGTAACATAGCAGGGGAGGGGGGAAAGGGATGGGAAGCAGGGAGAGGCGGGAAACAGTAGATCAACGAGCAGGGAACAAGTTTCGATCGACCTATACGCCTAAGTCACAAGTTGGAACGTCGATTCCGCGCTAAATTGAGTTAGCAGGGACGTGAACCACTTCGAAATGGGAACTACGGAGGACCAGCTCCATGTACAAACAGAAAATATTTAGTCAGACGAACTATTACGGGCGTAAAAAGAAAGAAAACGAGGGAAAGTGGTTTGCGGCCAACTGCCGAGGAATTGGCAAAGTGCCATGAGGTTTGCACAATTGTCTTACCGTATCCACGATGAGCACACCACACACCACGCTTCCCGCATCAAGAGCAGCTGAATGAGGATTGAAAGCTCATTATCGTATTCCTTCATTATTTTGTAATTATATTCATTTTTAAAAAAAAAGACAATTTTCAAGGACACAATGACAGCTATCACATGCCACAAATTTGAAGGTATTGGTGCCCGAATAGCCGAGCTGCAGCAGTTTATGACTTTTTATCACAAATTACCATAATATATGACTCCGCGCGCGCTTTTTTGTGAAGTAACGGTAGTACGAACATGTCACTGAAGAAAACCACGGCGTCCGGCGCCTCTCGCACAAAAGAGTATTCCGGCCTCTGCATTTCGTACAATTTCGGAGCGGTAGAAAATCAAAATTACACTACCAGATTCCTAGATCTTGAAAATATCCTCAACTGTTCTGATCAACTATATATCGAAATGCGACGTGTTGTCACTATAACTGTTATTGCTAATAACAACTTGTTAATCAAAAGGCATAATTCAAAAGGCAAAAAGGCGAATGTTTCCAATTGTAATATTTTAAAATTTGGTAAAATTTGAAAGGCCAAGAACAAGCTGCATTAGTTACCGCCATACTGGCCGTCTTGTTCGGGTCTCCACCAAAAAGAGCAAACGACGGAATGTTCAACAAGAAAATGAATGCAGTGACCGTGATAATGATGAGACTCGACCTGAAACAAGCGTTATCTTGCAACTTCATCAGAGACAAGATATCGACAATCGGAAAAATTACGCTTTTGTTGAGTCTTCATCAGAAATGTTGGGTATTTTTCAACACCGCAGCAAAATAGTGGGCTACGCGGGTTATGGTTCCAGGTGTAGTAGCATGCCTTTATAATTATTTAAGCTAGCGACCTGTCTGAGACGCGGAAGGGCGAGTCCACAGGGACGATGCTGCGCATGCGGACGAAGACGAGTGCGAAGAGCGCCGAACTACCAATAGCAGCTACCGCCGCGGTGAGCGTCTATAAGCACAAATTGTCATTTATAATTTAACATAACGTCTATTTATTATAAATAATGTAGATGTATAAGAATATTTCTAAGTCGGGATAAGTAATTGGATTAAATCTCTTCAATTTGCGTTCTCATATATCGACCGGCGTATCAGGTTGATGCATAAGTTTCTTTCTTTTTGGAGTACATAATTCAGGGCACTCTATCTCGGCTCTTTAAAATTCAATCACCCCATGTTTAAAGGATTATGTTGGGCAGCTATTGTACTCCAAGAGCATAGAGTAATCATAGCCAACGCTGCCCCCATTTGTGAGAAGCAAAATAAAAAGCATGTACAGTCATGAAGCAAAAATTTAGAAAATTTTACACAAGCTTGGATTTGTCTAAGAATCGTTCCTGGGATTTATCATACAGTAGATCGAACAGCCACATAAGTCCTCTTTCCAAAACTATACTGATCATGGTGCTACATTTTCGTCATTAAGATATCTGTCTCGTCAAATGAGAATCGTTATTGAAAAATATGATTGATATGAAGTAAAACTGCGTTCCAGGCAATCACACGGACTAGGTACAACTAGGAGGGTTTTATTCATCCCTCACCTAGTTAACCATTTACCATAACTTGTAAGCTGAGTTGCATTTAGAATTCCAGAAAATCGAAAAATTCTAAAATATTTAAAATCAGCAAAAAATCGTAAAAATCTGTATTATAGTGCATCAATAGAATATCCGTCATAGAACGTCGAGCGCAGTTCGAAGCGTCCTTTTCTTATACATGGTTCTACTATGCATACTCTATGAAAAACCACCTTATTCGATATAATCCATCGCGAAAGAAAGGTAGCGCATCAAGCAAAATATCATTTTCGACATCAAAAAATGGACCCCGTTTTCGTAGCTATTTTGTTCCCCTTCGAATGATACAGTCCGGTGGTTACCATATTTAGTAGAAATCCACATGAGTATGTTAAGCATCATTTGTATATATTTTCCTGCATCATACGCAGAAGCGATAATAATTTAAAATTACCATAAACAAAACTTTCCGTAAACCACCACCTCACTTTAAGAGCTCATCCTGCCTTTCTCCGAAGAAGTATAAGTGTGGTGTTCCCCAGGATGGATCGGCCTAATACTGCCCCCGATAATACTACTTTGATCGTAGACCTCTCTTGTGTCTCCATTGGAAAATGTTTTGAAATCTGACCCATTGCAATTCTCGACAATACCAAACTTAGATTCCATAGGTTTCTACTATGTGAATGAATGCCTCCCACTTAGTATGTAAGAAATAGAGGACACCTGGTAGACAAAAATATACCTATACTGTAATCGATTGGAATCCCCGTTCGAAAGACACGCATGAAATTTAAAACGACCAAAAAAGAAAGAAACTTATGCATCAACCCTATAGATGGTGAAGAGACTGTATTTTATGCGGTGTTAGTTTTCGGAAAAAGGAAATGGAAAAAGGCAAACATTTGAATTCCCGCAATTTCTTACCTAAGTTCTCCGTGGAGCAATCGACTCAAAACTTCGAATATAACATTTTCGACCATTTTACACCTATAAACGAAATTTTGAGTCGATTGCTCCACGCAGAACTGAGATAAGAAATTGCGGAAATTCAAATCTTCGCTTTTTTCCGCATTAACGTATTTCAAACTGTCATATCTATGCGAATCACGAGGAAAAACGTTACAATAAGATATGTTACAAGAAAGGCACGAAACATCAATGAACAACACAAATAATAAGGTGACTCTGGGACACCGCTTAATTTTCAGGATTTTGAAAAAAACCGAAAGGGGTCGCAGAGGGTTTAGTGAAAACAAAAGTGGCAGAGGATTATGGAAATGGGGCGAAACAGCAACCCAAGATAATTATACCACATTACAAGATAATTATGTAATTTAATATAGTTATATCCACCGACCATCGCCAGTTGAGAGGGTCCGCCGAGTTGGCAGAGCAGACCGTAGCAGAGGAAGATTGGATGGGGAAAGAGCGGATAGGGCACAAAGAGTATCAGATGTTGAATGTCGTAGAAAAGTGTTGCGATCTGAAAAAATGAAGCAATCGAGAATGTAAAGATATTTTTGTCGCAACCATTTTTTGCCGGGATCAAGCGCTTATCATCAGCCCGGGGATACCTGTATGGCCATCCGCTAACCAGCTACTTTTCCAGAAAAAAAATACCGAAGCAAAATATACTCCTAAATTCGCGTCGGATTGTTACTAACGTGGTAGGAGGCGAGCGCTCGTCGGTAGTCCTTCGAAAATGTCGGACTCTTGAAGATGATGAGCCAGTTCAGAATGAACGACAGCGAGAGAGGCACGAACTTGTAGTACCAGCAGAAATTTTGGATGAACCTGGATGAACCCCATTAATGAAAGGAGAGAAAGAGCTACCTATGGAAATCGACAGCAAAGTCACTGAAGAATTTCAAAGCTTTCGTTCAAGGCACTTGCGAAAAAACACCGATCGCTGAGCGTAATCTTCACCTACTACGTACGCAAGAACTCAGATAGTCGTAAACGCGAAATCCATACTCACCCAATAAAATATCGACGGTCCCAGTCGAATGCCGCATCGTACCCATGATAGTCGTGCATCAGTAGAGGCAGTGAGAGACCGTTAGTCATTCGTTCTTTATCTCATCCAAATTAGCAGTTGCATTAAGCGGAAATGATCAACAAAGCGGTGTAAGCTAGATTTCGAATTTCTAGTAAATAATCAGATCTCTCTCATCTACCGACCGTCGTAGAGAGTCTGTGAAATGAAGATAAGAACTGATCCAATTATTTACTCTAATTTCAAACTAGAGTGTAAGCGTCTCTGTGGAGGAAGGTTCTAGTCCCTTCACCTGCACTCCGGTAAACCCACGGCTCGGTCCGCACTAGAGTGCGAAATGTGACACCACGGTCTCTTCATTTCGCACACTCTCTCGTCTATCGACCGGTCAAGAGAATGTGCGAAATGAAGAGGCCGTGGCCTCACACTGCGCACTCTAGTCCGCACAACTGACAGGTAAATCTTTGCTGCCGCAAATTGTCAGAGTGGAGCCTTCGAAAATAATGAATGGGATGCGGCGTACTAAAATGAGAAGCTTCCGTGCAGAAAGATACAATTTGCTAAAGAAAGCTCGAACATGCACTTTGCACGCTGAGCGTACCTAAAGTGCCCCAGCACGTAGTATCTAGCATGCGATCAAGGAAATGAAAAAAATACGTATTCAAGACATCCAAAGAGCCCAATGCGCAGAACAATGACAATTTGCTCTTCTTGATGATACCCGAAATTTTCCCAATTCGCACAAAACAAAAACCAAAGACGCGGCGGGAGTCCGTTATTACTACGACCTGCTATTTTTTCAGTATAAACGACAGATGGACTATGTTGTCCACATGTACAACACGCTGTCAAATGAAGCGTGTTGTACCATCACTATGCGACAGCAAGTTGCTTCTCGCAGCTCCAAATTGCCAGTGGTGTGTGAGCTAATTGCTAATAACCGGGTAGACATGGAAGCGAATATCTGATTGTAGACTAAGTTTTCATCGAAACATTAGGTGAGTGAAGTTTTTCTCTTCACAAACTGCACGCAGAAATTTGAGGGCATGCGTACTAGAGTGCGCAATGTGAGACCATGGCCTCTTCATTTTGCACACTCTCTCACCTACCGGCCGGTCGAGACAGTGCGTGAAATGAAGAGAGCGTGGTCTCGCATTTCGTACTCTAATGCGTACGCCATCGACTGCTCGATGCACAATTATGCGCAGACAGGGCACATGGTCTTGGTATTTTTATTTCTCAATGTTAAGATATTTCTACATAAAATTTATTGGCTGGTGTGTCGATGAAGCATTTTAACGATGTTATATGCCTTATGGCAATGTCCATTGTCAATAAACATGCTGAACATTGTTACGAACTTGTTTATCACACTAATGTATAATATATCAGATTAATAATTAGTATGCCGTTCACAGTCCATTAGACAACCTTCCGGGTTCACACAAATGGTAAACATTTATTTATAAGAGGCCACAGATTAGATGAATTAGAGAGTCAATGAAGGTAGAACACTGGGCGAGGGATATTTCTACATATTGCTACTGTGTTCATTTCTTACTTCTTTTTTTTCTCTAGATACCGATAGAGTTTGCAACAAAAAGTATTCGATCGTATCAATGCTTGTACGCCGAAATGGAAATCGCATTGGCCTGAGAGTTTGAAGCGGCCGCCGAGTTTGTCTTCCGAACGCAGAACATATTGCAGCAAATTTGGCGAAGAAAGGCATTCCTGAATTTACTATTCATGTTGCATTAGATCGAATAAGTATATTCGCGAATAACTATTCGCCAATATCGCAAATATAATTTTTCCATCTAACAACACTACTTGGCGCAATTTAATTCCAACCAACCGGTACTCTTTCACGCAGTAAATGAGAAAGAGTGGGTTGAAGAGAGGGCGCATCGCGCAAGTAACCGGTGTGGCGAACGCCACCCAGGTGAAGTTTAATCCTGATTAGGGATGGTGCATTATCCAGTATGCTCATTTTCCTCTTAAGTTTTGATCGATGCAAAATTATTAAAAAATTGTAATAGCAAAAACTGTAATACCGAAAACGGGGAGAAAGACGCAGATCGTAAGGGGAGAATACGATGTGATCAGCGGATAGATACTCTGTAATTTTATTTATTTATTTTATCAAAATATCGACTTGTCCAATGGCATTTACCGTGAGGATAAGTGTATGTAACTTATTGTACTAGTGCTTTGTCCAGATTGTGGACTCCAAAGCAGTTCTGACGGGGGAAGGGTATTTCCCGTATTACCTGATATTACCTGGTAAACGAGCGATCTGAAGACTTGTCTATGCAGGTCCAGTGTCTTCTTGCTGGCAGCATGGTCCCTGAACGGAACGCCTTACAATTAGTTGTATTAGTCAAAGTGTATGTTGGAACCCGTGTTCGGTGTCAATGGAATTGAATGTATTGTGGTCTGCGAACAATTTTCTACACTACATCCTTGTTTTCGCACTCGGCGACTTTTCAAATGATCAAAGTAGAATTGCCTTTCTGTCGCTCAACTTTTTGTTTAATTTGAATGTGCGAAAAGAACACTACAGTCGCGTCGACCAAAGAAATGCCTAAATGGGCCCCATGAGGGGAGTCAAACTAATAAAACAAAGCTTGTAAGCGCATCCTAATATTTTAGATGGTGGAAGTATGATTCGAAATATGTAATTGTACCAAATTTCCCATTAGTAAATGTAACGATTATTATTTGTGGAATCGCCGTTCATCTCACTTGAGAAAGGTGCTGATGAGCAGACCGCAGCAAACAATGGTGATGTAGGCGGAGACCATGATTATGGCGGTAATGAGCAAACCGAAGAGAGCATTCCATCGAGGCCCCGAGTACGTTTCGCCCGCCTGAGATGAAGTATTTTATTTTTAAATGATGAGTCCATGGACTATTGGTGTATGCAATCTCTTTCTAAATCTCTTTCGCTAGCGTAATTTATCACTCCTGCGTTATGTGTTATTATTGAGTGTCTATGAATTTGTGAAAAAAATAAAATGAAAAAAACATTCTGCGATCCGCTTCTTCCTACACCCCTTGCAATCCCGTTGCGAGACATGTCGGTCATAATTAGACACGTAGTCCTGTTCGCGTCATCCCGTCAAGGTAAACGGCACCTTCCCTCACGAGAATACCGAAAATTTCATCATGCTACGTGCTGTCTCTACCAATTGTGCTGATATTCTTTTAAAATGCTTTCACTTTTAGTTTTCCCTCCATTTCGACGAGTTTCTTAGAAGTTATTAACGAAAAACGCGTTTTCCGCCAAAAGTGCGCGGCGCCATACCGGCGCCCAGAGTGGTCCTATTGCGAAATCGATAGCGCCAGCGTGTTCGGCATCGAAAGTTACCCCTAGGAGCATGTTTTCAGCGAATTTGATTTTTGACCTGTTCCAGACCCTTGTTGATCCTAACGCAAACGGCGTCATATGTTCTACCTCACCTTGAATTTGCTAGTCCGTTCTGGAATCCCTATGTAAAGAAGCACTGTGAGAGGCTTGAGAAGGTCCAACAACAATTCACTCGAATCCTATTCTATCGATGTTTTCCTTCTCCGTCTTATCCAATTGGTCTTCCTTCCTATCCTCAACGTCTGTCTCATCTTGGTCTTCAAGCGCTTTTTGAGAGGAGAGTCATCTTTGACTTAGTTTTCGCCCGTAGAATAATGAATGGCGAGACCATCTTAGATCGTAACAAATTTTTCATTTTCAAACCCCTTCGTGATAGAACGAACACATTTGGTGTGCACATAGAATGTACTAGGTCAACGCCTCGATTTCATTGCTTTCCCCGTAGAGTTGCTATGCTACTGAATACTCTTCCCCCTTACATACATAGGTCACCTAGTATGAATGTTTACAAGAGTCGTTTACGTGAATTAGATTATAGTAATTACGATATTAGCAAATATACCTTTCGTTAGTTTGCATTGCATTACTTCCCCCTCCCAACCTCATCCCCCTCCTATTAGAGATCACTGAGTCTGCTCCCGGAGATGAGTCAACCTGGTCGCCCGAGTCCCCTTCCTCGGAACCCTCCTCTCTCAGTCCACACAGAGAACAATGACCAGACGATGACAGATGGGACCACGACGATTGACCTACACACTGATTTGCCCCTATTGCAACCTCCCCCCTTCCCAAACGATACTTCCCATAGAGAGTCTTTATTTACTGTACATCGTTCGTGTAATCACACATTATTCCGTTGCGCCTTCGGGCGTCGATAAAATATAATATATAAGCCTTATCCCATTGCAGACTAGCCTTGCACTGTTATCCGGACAAGGAAGTGAATAAAGTGAAATAAAAGAACTAGGCCGAGCTAATAATATAGTGGAGGGCAGCGAAACAGTAGCAAAAAACACCACTGATTGTTTTGAGCTAAAGAGCGACAATCATAATCACTTTCTTAAGCGTTTTTTAACCAATAGATGTTAGTGAGTTAATGTGATATGTGCCCAATACAGTACATTAAAAATAAAAGTTAAACCGGATATGAAGAGAACTGGAATACGTTAATGTAATAAGCACCATTTTGTTTACCGGCATTTACAAGACTCTTTTTTTCAATTTCTGATTGAATAGTACATGAAGATAAGCGTATTTTATATTTACCCAATACATAATCTGGATGTGGTCGTGGGCAGTGTCGAGGCTGTGGACGACGGGGGAGCTCGTGTTGCCAGCGAAGAAGGGCGCGAGAATCCGCAGAGTCTCCTCATCCGGACCACCGAGCACGTAGCCATCGATGAACCTACAGGAAACTTTTTAAACTTAGAGCAATTGAAGTGCAAATTTGCCGAGCGCAAATTTGCCAGGAACACGGTTATCCTACGTATAATTTCTCAGGCGGCGGTTCCTCATTCCACGCGCGCTTTCGTTTCGGCTCAGACGAGAGAAAGTGTGGAAACATGAGGATGGATGATCGTTCTCCAAGAAACGAAACCTTGGAGAACGTTCTCCTGGCAAGTTTGCGCTTAGTGCATTTCACAATTCGTTTGGCATTTTATCATCTAATAATTTACCCGAAACAGCTGCAGGCTAGAGTCACCAGGAGCATAACCGCGAAGAAAGGGGCAGGCTCGTTCAGTGATGATGGACTGCAATATATTTGCGATTTTGCTTCCGATCACAGTTTTTGTCCTTACGTGCGATCCTATAACTTAACAACAAAATTTTGCGTAATGATCAAATTAATGACTGCATTTATGCGTTCGAGCTATCTGCATTGAAACGCAGGCCGTTCTTTGAAGGTAATCTGCAAGCCAAAGAACGAGCGATACAAAGTTCTTTAGCAGGCAGAGTATCTTCAAAAAGATAACGTTTTCGGTTCATAATTGCAACTGTTCCGAACCCTTGTCATATTCTCACCTTCTTATCAGCAGTGTTCGATAAACAAAGTGAGCGACCAAAATGGGAAAGGCTTGGATGTAGGCAGTGCCATAGAGGGAAGGGCCAACCAGTGAGTGTATCAGTCCATGTCCTCTCATCACGAATGCGTTACCATGCATTTCCGGAACCTGCAAATTCCCTTTTTAGACTTAAAAATGAGTGAACGTGCTAGATCTTCTACTGAAACGGAATTATAGTAATTCTAGAAGACGTCGCAAGCGGAATTGTGACCATGAAGGGGCGACTTACCGGGTACACCAGCCAGTGCACGATTGAGCAGTAGAGATCAGAAAAGGCAAAGAATGCGATCACATATCGATAGGAGCCGATATCGCGGCGTTGAGAGGTGAAGAGAATGCGAAGGAGGAGCAGATTCACGGCTATTGAGAGAGCTAAATAGTACGAAAATATTTTTGAAAATAAAAGTTGGTTGTAGACCTGTGAATACGTGTTGGATGGCGGCTGCTAACTCCTGAAATTTGTTAAATTTTTCTACTTGAATTTTCGAATAATATTTCCGTTTCAGGATTGGGAAATCCTAACTAACAACACACGTACAGAATATCTTGCCACCCACTGATCCGGAATTGTTAAAATGAGGGGGTATTCGGTAAGAGTAAGTTAGCAAAACTAAGAAGACAAAAAACTATGAATTGCAAAATCAAACTTGAGATTTAACACAAACTCACATTGAAGATGGCGTCATGGTAGGCTCGAGGTGACATTTCGCGACTACTCACAAACTCGTTCAATTTTACCGTTACGACTGGTAAGTGTTAATCGGGGCGGTAGACTGAGGCACACTTGCGCACAACAATTACGCGTATTTCGAGAATGCGCGTACCCACGTGGGAGTTGTTACCAGAGTGCGCGATGAGACTGCCCAAAACCTCTCTTTTTGCACAGAAAAAACGAAGAATGAATGAGTGGGAAGTAGTTCGCTTACACTTGAACCAGTTGCGAAAAAAAATTCTTGAGCATAATTTGTTCTCATCTCCGATTCAGTAGTTCCCATGAATGCCCATCCATCGGAATCCCCATTCACGCCGGACTGGTCATGATATGGATAACGCTACATAAGTTAACGCATGATTCTGCTCCTGAGATTGATGAGTTGAGCTGGTTCATGCAAATCCAATAAATCAGGCACCATCTTTCTTCGAACGGATATTATTCAACGTCATGCATTCTCGCCTGATCGTTACCCTTTCTCTAACCAATTTTCGAGTCGATCATGTTGAAAGAAGATACACTTCTGTGCTCAATTCTGGACAAAATGAACCATTGAAGACCATCGAGGACTTCTGAAACCTAAACAAAAATCTTATCTTGCTCAGCGCCCGAGGGAAACATTGATAAATCTTGCGGAAGATGGACCAAGTAAGCACGACGACTGACTTTTTGGATTTCGTACAACATACAAAGGCGTCGTGGGACCTCGTGAACGATGGCGGAATGAGATCAAGAAACGCTTGGAAACTAATTGGTGGAGCCTCACAAACGAAGGATGTATCAGACTTACTCGATGATAACGAATATTGAGAAATTCCGTATTATGTATTCTGTATCTATTCAAGAGCTCTCAATATCATTAATTATGTAGTCTTAGCAACTACTATGCCATCGTTGTCAGAGCTGTTGAAACGTCACCATTACGTGACTCATGCGATGTATTGTAATGCAACAATAACATGTATTATAATTATAATGTATAATGAATTATATTATAAATACACATGTTTATCACAACGCACGAACGCATCTATCTAGTAGATAGAAGATCGGGTAAGAGGGCATACACTCTTGCTGGGAATTGAAACAGAGGAGTCAATCAAGGGTGAGAAATGATTACTTGAATTTCCATTCCTAATATCTACCACTTATACGATGGTAGGGTAATTTGGTTGAATTGAGAGCTGGAAACTGTCTTCGACACTTCGCTTTGTTCCAGGTAATATAGATGGCAACTGAGGTAGCGGAGAAATGATCTTCTGCAAGCAGAGAATTATTAGATCACAGTCTCTTCCGGGCTTCTCCCCTCAAAGTCGGAAAATTGGTAGCAACATTGATTAGCGTGCCCCAGAAGTCTCTTCGTTTTTCTGCCATCCCCCGGGAGAAGTTAGTGCGCGAAAAGGTTGATCGAATGTTTGGTGAATTTCCCCTTCTTTTACTACATTTCTTGTGGTGCACTTGTGGTGCACGATAAACAAATCAAGAATGAACCGATAGTCGCGGACGCAGATAATCGTGAAGAGGGGGTTGAAGAGCGGTCGCATCGCACACGTGGCAGGGACCACGAGTGAGACCCAGTGGAAGTTGATTCCTGATGATATTTCAATCGCTTTACTTGTAAATGTATACACCATAGT
Source organism: Pristionchus fissidentatus (assembly GCA_036245785.1). Classification (NCBI taxonomy): domain Eukaryota; kingdom Metazoa; phylum Nematoda; class Chromadorea; order Rhabditida; family Neodiplogasteridae; genus Pristionchus; species Pristionchus fissidentatus. The sequence continues at coordinate 11,586,614 of BTSY01000004.1, forward strand.
GATTCACTTAAAATACGTGGAATAAGTACCGACTACTGGCAGCATGACGCATATCGTTAGGGGAGAATACGACGTCAGCAGCGGGTAAGCACTCTGCAAAGCTCCGATTACAGCCGTCCATGATTACCAGTTCAGCGGATCTTTTAACCGTAAATCTCTAACTATTCGGTTGGCCGGAAAGTCTTGATAACTTTTTCATTCGTTTATTTCTCGAAGCAAACACAAGTACATTATGGGTTATATGCTCCATCATTATCGACGATATACTGCCAACGTTGTGTTAGCTTGTGGATGCCCTGTCTATAGAACCCTGCTGGGTGTGAGGCGAAATATTGCTTCAGTGCGGCCTCCAGACTTCCTCGTGTTGTGAACGATCTCTCTCTAAGGGCATGGGTCAGACCCGAGAAAAGCCAATAGGGGGGGCGATGTCTGGGGAATACGGTGGGTGAGGGAGAATCATCCAGCCATACTTTCCCAGTTCCTGCTTGACGAGTTTGGCGACATGTGGACGAGCGTTGTCATGCTGATAATATATTTTCTTATCTTTCAGGGCTGAACGATCGACTTCCTTCTTCAAATTACGTAGTTGTTTCACATAACGGTCGGCGTTTATGGTTTGACCTTCGGGAAGGAGGTCCCAGTAGATGGGCCCATCCACTCCCCACCATATTGAGAGCATCACTTTTTTGGGGTGAAAGTCGGGTTTAGGGACATCCTGTGGCGTCTCTCCTTCTTGAATCCACTGGGCTCGCCTGTGGTGATTATCGTAGAGGACCCATTTTTCATCTCCAGTGATCAGCCGTTCCAACCATCGATCGCCGCCGTGGAGAGTGAGAAGACTGTATGCATCATCGACTCGGTGGTCCAGCTGGTCCTGGGTCAGATCATGGGGTATGAATCGACCAAGAGCTTTTCTCATCCCAAGAGATTTCAAGCCTTCCTCAACAGTGCTATGGACAACCTTCAGTGTGGATGCCAGTTCACGAGTGCTTTGGAATGGATCCGAATTCACCTGGGCTCTCAACGCATCCAAATCCAACTCACGGGGCCTTCCAGAGCGGTCCTGGTCATCGAGTGAAAAGTCGTCTTCTTTGAAGCAATGGAACCATCTTTGTATGGTTGGGTAGGAGGGAGCATGTTGGTCATAAACTTTCTTCAGGAGAGTCTCCGAATCCTTCAACGTGGTGTGAGATAGGAAGAGGTAGAGCAGAACATGGCGGATGTGGATTACACTGGGAATATACATCGTGCGTTAACTTCAGCACGGAGAAAGAGAGGGGAATGGGGAGTTGTCTACTACAAGGGCCCTAGTCTCCTTGTCATTTGTGAGGAACGAAGGGACACCAAAGTTCGAACGCGGCACACAGTAGAAAAACAAAAAGAGTTATCAAGACTTTCCGGCCAACCTGATACTTCGAAATACTCGCTTGTAAAGGACAACATTACAACTACTCCATAAAAGCAAAATGTACTCTCTGTTACCTGGTAAAGGAGGGACCGAAATACTTGGCGATGCAGGTCGATCGTCTTTTGGCTCGTGGCATTCTCCCTAGGATAAATGGTCTTTCTTAGTCACGATCATTACAAATGAGGATGTGATTATGTGAATTGTGACTGTAACTTGTACCCGGTTTCCTAGAAGCGTCTGTATCAAATTTTCGTGAAAAAATGTATCTACAAAATCTTGTGCTTTGTGTTTTCGTTCGCTGCCAAGCGCTGACAATGATCAAACATTAATTGTATCGTATCGTAACGACAATTAAATTGTCTGCCCTCACGAGCTCCTACCGCGGTGTGTGCGAAATGGTAATTGAAAAGAGCTCTTTCACTGTTATTGTTAGGTACAATAAATTGTCGATGGGGAAAAGGCTGGAAATCAGGACTAAAGAAAAATAACAATCCCCGAATTAAATTCATAATTTACGCATCATTCATAATCAAATTACTATTATTATTTAATCACTTGATTATAGTTTAAAATTAGTAATTTTTTTTCCGAATTCCATTATTAAATTAGTATTCACTTGAGGAAGCCGTTAATGAGCATGCCACAGTAGGCAATGATGACGTAAGCGGACACCATGATTACAGCGACACCAGACAGGCCGAGCAGTGCCGTCCAACGAGGCCTTTCGAACGTCCCACCAACCTGAGGTTAAATTTAGATATTCGTCAATTGTATTATTTAACATTCCTTCAATGACCATTTCATTCTTATGCCCCCTTCAGTGTCACATCAATGTACTTCAGTGTACATCGATGTACTCTTCATTTTACCCACTCTCTCGTCCGCCGACCGGTCGAGAGAGTGTGTGAAATGAAGACTACATCAATGTACATTGATGAACACTGAATCCCACATAAGAGAGAGAGAATGCGGTTTCGTCCAGACTGTTCACATTAAATGCACCACAACTATCATCCTTCTGTCATTCATTAGTGTGTAGCGAGTGCTTTACCCAATAGAGCATCTGCATGTTGTCACTTGCGGTAGCAGAGCTGTGTGCTACGGGCGAGGATGAGTTGCCTTGAAAGAGCACGGCCAACTCACGCAGAGACTCCTCGTCCGGCCCCGCCACCACGTACGCCATGAAGAACCTGCAGTGCAGTTTTGAGCAATGCTCACACCCTCTTCATTACACAAGCTCTCTCCTCGATTCTCCCCTGAACGACCGCTCTGACACCAGAATGATGATTCTGACCATTATTACTCATGAGACTTTGAAAAGAACGACTCAACTAGCTACATAATAGGGAAATCTAGCAAGTTCTCGAGAAAGCTACTTTTCAAAGTCTATTATCGTACCATTACCGTACTATTACCGTACTCACCCGTAGAAGCTGACTGCAACGGTCGTTGCGATCATTACTGCGAAGAACCGCTCCGGATCGGTCAACGATGACGGACTGAACGGCTTGAATTGATTGAATAGCTCACGGCGGACAGTTGCTTGTTCTGTTTCGACCAATATTTTCGTCGCTTTTCCATCGCTTCCAGGTGAATGCGCGCAATTAGGGTAATGCTGCGTATATTGTCGGTGGGGTGTCACACATGGTCTCGTCATTCTGGACACTCTCTCAAACTGGTCGACAAGACCATTTCTGAACCATCTGCTATAATAGACGCACCATAGTAGTGCTAGAGTAGTCTGTATGCTATCACTTCCTCGGGCAGCGACAATGAGTGCGTGCGAAATGAATTTGCATCTACCCGACAGCTAAACCGAGCGTATGCGACAAAATGACGTAATTTACTAGAGAACGAAATGTGACACGACGATTTCATAATTTCGCATGCTCACTTCCGGGGTCAGTGTATGACAGAATATGCGAAATAAAGAAGTCATTGACTGATCTTTTGTACTCTATCATTTACAGTATTTACCACGAAATCACCTTCGAATGAGCAGTGTGCGGTAGACAAAATGAGATGCGAGAATGGGAAAAGCCTGGACGTAAATGCTGCTGTACCATGCGGGGCCGATCAGCGACTTTATGATACCGTAACCGCCCATTACAAACGCGTTACCGTACATTTCCGGGACCTGCAAACGCAGGTAAAATACGCGTTCCACGTACGCATTAAATTTTAGCAGGTCTATCAGTGGCATGCCATTTTCTGCACCGTACAATACCTTGAAATGACTTTTTTTTTAAATATACCGACCCTGAGATCCAGCCTACTACTTACCGGATACACCATCCAGTGTATTACGGAACAGTAGAGATCGGAGCAAGCGAAGAATGCGATGACGTAGCGATAAGAACCGAAATCACGACGACGAGACGTGAACATGATGCGAAGGAGGAGCAGATTCACGAGTATCGAAAGAGCTGAAAAAAACATTTATATTTAAAATATATTATTCAAGATGAATCGCTCTTCAGAAGACAATCAACCGAAGATACTGAGCCTTTTCAACGTCGTCAGAGCTCCCATTCGATTTCCACCCGAATAGCCTCTTGATAAACGACTTTTAAACTAAACTAATACTAATGATAATATTGTTCGCACCTGTGAAGACGTGCTGTACGATGCCAGCAACCTCCTGCAGAATACAACTTTCATTAGTAATATTTTGATGAGTTTTAGAGGACTGGGTATCATTACAGTAGAAAACGTACATTTGTTAAAGCGCCGTGGTAGGGCTGGGCGAGCGGCATGACTGCCGACTGTAGCTACCACGCTGAAATCAGCGCTTTTATCGCGGACAAATGATCGGCTAAAATGTAGTTTCGCTTAGTGCGCTTTCCCACGCGCGAACAACAATTTACAGTCGGTTAGAGAACGATAATTTGCGCGACGAATTGAATACCGAAGGAGTGAAACACTTCCTCAATTTGCCGGCGAAACATCGTTGAACAGGAAAATATGGATATTTGAAAACAGGTTTAAGCGAGAGAAAATTATAAATAAGTAATATGATCAACGTCCATTCTCGACGAGAGCAACAACAAAAAATGGTGAATGTTCACAGCCGACGGGAAAATTAACATCCGGATTCTCATAATTTGCATTCGACGAATTGAGACAAACGTTCAGCCTTCGCGAGATGATTTGTTGTGTTATGAGAAATCATACTTTCCTAGAATAGCTGAGAAAACTTCTACTAAGAACAGGCACTCAAGTAGACTCGCCCACTAATATGTGAGTAGGACCTCCTTATATCAGTGCGTTCGCTTAAGGATTTCAATCCCTCCGTACAGCAAAAAGTGACTAGTTGTTTATTTCACATATTCTGGTAGCCTTTGGTATGCTCTATCGATATATGTTTCATTCATGACCTGATGTATCTAATTTGCATAATTACAGCAGGTCAAAGTTGAGCCATATTCACGGTTTTTGAACTGTAGATCGTCAGAGAGAAGAGATAGGGATTTGGTTGTTTCAGCAATATTGACCGCCTTGACGAGCTGCATCGACGTGTTGAATTTATTTATTCAAATTTTCAATTCTAAAAAAACATGAATATTTCAAAGACGATTTTCTCGAAAACGAAGCAAAAGATGATTCCTATTTTTTGATATGTCGTGGCCATGGTCATTAGCTATCGAACAAGCACAATCAAACACGTTTTGGAGGGTGGGTATAGACTCAAATGATGCAAAAACGGATCGTTCCAAATAGAGAGAAACCCCTCATTTCGCCCTCATTCCACCCATTCGACGCGGATTGCGCGGCCTAAATGGATTCAAATGAGGGGAATGGAGAGAGAATCTGCCGGAATGCACGTACACCTGTCATTTTCGACCGCGCAATCCGCGTCGAATGGGTGGAATGAGGGCGAAATGAGGGGTTTCTCTCTATTAGGAACGATCCGTTTTTCCATGATTTGAGTCTATACCCACCCTCCAAAGCGTGTTTTGTTGTGTTTGTTCGATAGCTAATGACCATGGCCACAACATATCAAAAAATAGGAATCATCTTTTGCTTTGTTTTTGAGAAAATCGTCTTTGAAATTTTCATGATTTTCTAGAATTGAAAATTTGAATAAATAAATTTAATACGTCGATGCAGCTCGTCAAGGCGGTCAATATTGTTGAAACAACCAAATCCCTATCTCTTCTCTCTAACGATCTACAGTAAAAAAAACCGTGAATATAGCTCAACTTTGACCTGCTGTAATTATGCAAATTAGAGACATCAGGTCATGAATGAAGCATATTTCAATAGAGCATACCAAGGGCTACCAGAATATGTGAAATAAACAACTAGTCACTTTTTGCTGTACGGAATTTTGGCAATATCTGCGCTCCTTACGCGAACGCACTGATATATTAGTAGGGCCTACTTCCGTATTAGTAGGCGGGTTAACTTGAGAGCCTGTTCTCAATAGAAGTTCTCTCCGTTTGGAATCAGCAATTCCGAGCATTTAACGCTTGAACACGCTCCAATTGGCGCTATACTTAGTATCGGAGCGTCTACGTGAGAGGAATGTGAATATACTCTAATTGATTTGAAGAAAAAAAAATCGGTAGATCTTGGAAAGGTATACCGATGTTTTTTTCATTAATTGACTGCTCCCTACTACCTTAGTGAAAAATTCATTAGCAGTTCGTCGAATATATTGAATCTAGAAAGTGATGAGCAAATTAGCAATATTTAGATGTAAAATTGTTCATCCATTTTCTAAAATGAGCCTATATCACGCCTCTCACGAGAGGCTCTGACTGGTCTTTGCACAGAGCCCATTTTTCGACAGTAGTTTTTCACGTTTTTGGGTGCCACTAGGTCCCACTAAGATCCTCGTGTGTTATAATGTCACAGAAATCATTTTCCGCTTAGATACAGCTACTGTAAGCTGCCACGCTTGAAGTTTGGGGCAGTTTTTCGATGTTTAAATGAAGTTTCTGAGAAAACTTGTCTCTTAGAGCTAGGGCTTCTTTTCCATGCTCGTTCGATCTGTCTCGTTGGTTTTCGATAGGTCTGTGAATTTGCATAATAATTAACTTTTGTAAATTTACATAAATCTTTTCGAAAAACCCGCATTATTATTTCACTATCGTCTCCGGAATGTCGCAAGGATTCGAATGATATGTCTGAGCTCCCCCAACTCGGGAGATGATGCCATATTTCATAAGAAAAGGTGTAAATCTCGTTGATTCTCGACGTTTCACACCGAGTAGTTCCACTTCCCCGTCCTTCCATTGTTCTCACAAACTCTGAACTCTCATTTCGCGCGAATGAAGCGGTGCGAGAGGCAACTAATGAGCGAAAACTCCATAAATGACCTATTTTCATATGAAATATGGCATCATCTCCCGAGTTGGGGGAGCTCAGAAATATCATTCGAATCCTTGCGACATTCCGGAGACGATAGTGAAATAATAATGCGGGGTTTTCGAACAGATTTATGTAAATTTACAAAAGTTAATTATTATGCAAATTCAAAAGACATATCGAAAAACCAACGAGACAGATCGAATGAGCATGGAAAAGAAGCCCTAGCTCTCAGAGACAATTTTTCTCAGAAACTTCATTTAAACATCGAAAAACTGCCCCAAAGTTCAAGGGTGGCAGCTTACAGTAGCTGTATCTAAGCGGGAAATGACTTCCGTGACATAATAACACACGAGGATCTTAGTGGGACCTAGTGACACCCAAAAACGTGAAAAAAAACTACTATCGAAAAATGGGCTCTGTGTCGGAATAATGCCATTCTGAGCCGAGCCTCTCGTGATAGGCGTGATATTAGATAAGAAATGGACAAGGTCAAAAGGTATTAGGGAGAGGTTAATTTTTGATCGCCAGACGTTTCAGCGTCTATGAGAATACTTGGCATCTATTCAAGATATACAATTTGATTTCACATGAAATAAAACAATAAGCGAAATAAGAATGTTTTCCTCATTCTCCACATGAGTTACGAGAATGCGAAAATCCACTTCCCCTCGCATGTGATCCTTAAGATTTCTCAGCGGTCTCATTTCGTGTATTACAATTAGCCGAACCATTCAATCTGCGAAACATACGCCACCAACTGAAACGGACAGGGAGATGAACAATCAATCGAAAGATGGATTATAACTAAATTAGAGCACTTTATTTTCAAACAAACATTGCTAGAACGTGCGAATGATCGTGGCTAGTTATATTGATCTATTTTTTCTAGGGTCCACCGAAGTGAGTTTTGTGACTTGTTCTCTTCAGAAAAGTGATACAGCACACCCTATTAAGATTGTGACATGCTTTCATGCCCTACTTTCAATTCCGCTTTTGAGGATTGTGGTCCTTATATTTTTTCAACATATTTTAGACATCATGTCTCTGGACACCACAACAATTGTGTGCCAGCTCGAATTTGATTAGGGAAAGATTCTAAAATAAAATATCATACAATACTTCTTCGTCGTGGCCTTTCATATCTCAAATTTTCCAATTTTTTTCTCAATATTTCCTATTTTCATCGTTATTTGAAATGCTTACGACTGTCACCTGCATAATTATATTCTTTCCAACATTCACCTGTCGTTCAAATATTCATTCATTATTTATTCCGTCAGAGGATCGCGCACAAGAAAATGAACTGTGAATGGGGAAAAAAATCGGATGTCCGTCGACGAGGTCGAATCGGTTTTATGCATGGCAGCAAGGGTATGAGGAAGAAAGGGTCACAGCCGATTAGAATTAATTGATTCAGGGAAGAACATCGCAATAAATAAGTGATGCTAGGAAGGAAGTAGAAGAGGGCAACTACGATGTGGACCCCCTACAACTGGAAACGCCCCCAAGGCCACCCCAAGATGGAGAGATGACCTGAAACGAGCAATCGGGCCCCAATGGTGGAATGCAACTAACGAAGAATTCCGGCCCATCCTCATCTGAGCACTATTGCCTGACATGATAAATAATTAGTTAATTGAAGAATATCGCACCTGCATCAACAGAATTGTACATGAATTGCCGTGTCGTCCTACCGGTGTTCAAGATTACCTTTTTGAAAATCACGGAAACCTGTTTAAATTGTTATTTGTTCATGTTGCAGCAATGACAATTTCTGAGATGTTTTTCTGTTCACCTGTTTCAAATTTGGGACTGTACCATTTCGAGTTTTACGTTGTTTTTCCGTGAAAATTATAATTCAACAAGAATTTATTTCTAATTTGACATGTTTGTAAAACATCGCCTTTTGGATGCTGATCTTTTTCGTCTGATTGTGAGTGTAGAGGTGACTCACAGATCGATGTTCGCATCACACCATTCCACAGGCCGTGTAAGCTACGGAAAGGGCTTTGGTGTTGGAGAGTGTGTGAAATTGAGAGGGACTCTCTCACTTTTGCACACACTCTCACCCTGGCCCCTGCCTGTCGGTTTGGAATCATGTGACATCTTCTGCCGTGCGGAAGTCTTGCTCGCCAAGCGTCACACAAAGCACTGATTTCCTAAAGAAGGCTTTTCCAAGTTATCGTTTTTTTTTCGAACACGGTTTTCCACCTCACTCACTCCGCACGTTCTCTCTCGTTCTGGTCGACACACGAGAGATGGCTTGGAATGAGATGGAGTTGGAGAACCATTCTCTAAGAATGGAAACCTCGGAAAACGTTATCCTTTCACGGTGATTTCTGTGTACGATGGGATGACGGGACGCGAACACCAAAGATCTGCTCAAGGCACATCCTTCCACAGGCCGAGCATTCTTAAGGAAAGGGCTTTGGAGTGAGGGAGCGTGTAAAATCGAGAGGGACTCTATCACTTTGGCACAGTCTCTCGATCTAACCTTGGTCTGAACGTTTGGAATCGTGAGAAGGAGAAAGAATGCACCATTACATTAATGATTATAATTTGTCTACGCCCTTGGCACAATAGGATTTGAAATTTGAAAAGAAATATGTGAAGGGGATGGACTCTCCGAATTTCACAGAGGCGTCCCACACATCGTCGAGTTGGCATCATGCCAAGAGTGTCTTTCGTTGTCTGACTCTCTCGTTTCGCGCACTCTCTCAGTGATTCCCTCTTTCTGTAACTTAATCTCGTCGTTGCCCTTTCCGAGACCGTGTCCCATTGACGGAAACATTGAGAGATTATAGTAACAAATTATGTTTTGGTACGCGCCGTAGCTCTTTCCCAATTTCGTCAAAATGCAGACTCCAAATGCTCTCTCTTTGACAGAAAGCGTGACGTGCAATTCCGAGACATCTCCCGCTGCGGAATGCAATAGAAAGACGCCATGATATATCTCCAGTCTCTCTCTCTCTCTCTCTCTCTCTCTCTCGCACCCTCTCTCCCTTCCTCCGCGAGAGCAGTAGATCACTGGCCTCCCATCCTCCCTTCCTCTCTCCCCCCCCTCTTCCCATCCCTTCCCCCCGTCCTGTCACTTACCTCTAGGCCTTTCTCCTCATTGATTCTAGCTCTCGAACTCTAGTGTATCTCCTTTCTCTTTTAGTTCCTTCGTTTTTGGCTGTCCAGACTTATATTAAAACTGTACTACGCTCTCATTTACGTGCCCGCGATTCTAGCTCGAAAACGCTCTTGTTTACTGTTTGACTTGCCGCCAAAGGGCGCAGCCTCTCGATTTCACGCTCTCTCTCTCTGGTCCTTTTTCAGTCGGCGCATTTCCTTCATTAATCTACTCTTTCTGTCCTTTTTCGTTTGCCTTCTACTCCCCTTTCTCCCTATTGCCATAGTCACGATTACTGAGCCCGAAATGTGAGCTCGATGCTCTAGCCGTGTTGTTGCGGGGTAGCGCCCGTACAGTACCAAATCTCCAGAAAGGGGTCAATAGAGAGATAGCTATTTCGTCGCGTCTCTCTTCTGATTCCTTACTGTAGTTTGACCACCATGGATGCCTAATTATGTGTTTGTCTGATAATCTCAAATTATGCATTTCGCTGTTTTGCAGCAGGAATGGCGCCGCGCGGCAGCAACAAGCGGCCGGCGGTCGACCGCACGGCGGTAGCCGCGGCTGAGGCGCGTGCAGCGCGCGCGGATCGACGACGCGGCTGGCTGGCCGCGCTGACGGTGGCCGCGTTGGTCGCGGCAGCCGCCCTCGACCAGGCCTCCCGCACGCCCGACCGCACCGTCCCCAGAGTGCACAGGTTTGTTGTACTTTTCGTGAACCTAGATATCTTATTTTCTTTCTCTTAGTTTGGCCTAGACAAACACACTGCATTCTGATCACATTTCTTTCGTAAAAATCGTCGTGCTCCCTAGATTAGTCTCGAAATGTCACTAGCCAACGTCTCGCCGCCAGCTTTTTGTCTTATCTTCATATACCATAAATCTGTCTTCTCATTCCCCGTCTTGTCACAAGTCATCGTTATAAGACAGCGCGCTGTATTTATTTCGCTGCTAAATATTCTCGCTCGAATGCGTTTTCACTCTACAGACTAATGTATAGGTGTTATGGGAAAATATACCACGCTAATTTGTAATCATAACTTTATTAATTATTGCTAATTAGTCTTCATTAATTAATTAATTACTATTTGCCATGCCCATGCCCCATGCCATGCCATGCCATGCCCCATGCCCAAACATGCCCCGAAAGGGGTCCCCGATTCACGTGCACACAACACGAGAATAGCCTCGCAACAGGCCGCTGATCATCTCAGGACAGGCTCTCGTTGCCCCTCAGGCATAGGGGTGGTCGAGACCGCCTTGCGTGTAGAAGACCTAACACCTTTACCTTTACCTTTACCTTTTCAGGACAGCCAAGTGTGATCCGACTGCGGGCGACGACGCGCGTCACTTGCTCATGTGCAAAGGCGCAGGTACGAATATTGCGTAATGGTGACGTAATATTTAGATTGTAGTCTATGGGTTCCATAGAGATCAATCTCATCTGCATGCTAACTTCGCACTTCAATTTTAGAAAGGCAGAAAACGCGGGCACTAAACTAATTTAAAAATCATAAATATCATTTTTAAAAATAAGGTTTTAGAAGATTGACAAAAATATTAGGATACTCCCTGCTTTCTGACACGTCTTGATAGCGTGTGGTTGCGTTTGCATGTTGATTACATTGTGATGATGAAACGCCATTTGAATTTCCGCATTTCGTAGTGATGATGCAATCATCGTTTAGGCGCGCACAACGCGGCGCTGGTGGCGCAGTTCGTGGAGAGGGCGCGCGGCGGGCTGATTGTCGACGGCGGCGAGGAGCGATGGCTCATGGGAGACAAGGGTGAGCAGTTGTTTTTTAAACATTTAATTTTTTTTAACACGTTTCTAACTGTGTTGCATTTGTGCTTATAGCTCTACTCCAAGCACACCGGCGATGTAAAACGAATATTTTTTACAGCGGCTTCGACAATGGCGTCGGCAGTGACGGACTACTACATTGCACTCGCGATGCGCACGCCCGAGCACTACGCCCTCAACAGTACCTTTTTTTAACTTTAAAAAAGTAAAATTTCAAAAATAAAAAATAAGCGTCTAGTTTACGCTAGCTGTACGAAAAACATCTTGTAAACAATCTTGTTAACTTGTAATCAATTTGTTTGCAGAGATCGTGCACGACTTTCTCATGCACACGTTCAAGAGCGTCGCGTGCACCAAGTTGATCGAGGAGACGGAGTGGAGGAGGAAGAGTGAGGAGAATGAAGATGGACAAGAATCCTACCTCGTCCCGGCCCTCCTCTGCACTCAAGCAGTCTTCGGTACGCCTTTTGGGATCCATCTTGTTGTATTTGCTGTTGTCTTACCCATCTAATCTTACTAATGTAAAATCGCTTGGCATGCCACACGATAACCTCTATTTTTTGCAGCCGGCAGTGTGTCGGCTAACGTGGCGAGATTCGACCCTTCCGACCTCATGAAGACTGCTCAGTGAGTGCGCAGTTCTCATTGACTTTGATCAACCGTACACATTTCCAGTAGTGTATTATGCTGCCTTCATAGCCCATCATCCCTCACTTTGAGGGTTCAATTTGCGGTCGCAAAAAACCATTCATAGTCGAAAAAATAGACCCCCAATTTGGCCCCTCCAATTTATCGACCATGAATGTGTTTTGCGGCCACAAATTTAACCCTCAAAATGAGGGATGATCGATAATGAAGGCATCATTAGAGTTTGAGATTCCGGTAAACACTTGGGTTAGATCTTCTCTTTCACACAGTCTCTGAGCAGGTATATTGGTGAGAGAGCGCGTGAAATGAATAGTACTGATCCAATAAATTCTCCCGAAATTGAAAATCTGTGTTCCATTATGCACTGTTCCATCTTTCTCGTTTCAGAAAATGTGCACAGTGTCTCATCTGTTATGTGGAATGCCTGTTTAAATATGTAATAAAATATTAAAATTTAAAGTTGTGAAGTTTTCGCAGAGCAGTATTTGTTCGCAGGAGGATGGCGCTGCTCTTCACTCTCTTCGGCAGTGAGTATCACGAGGCGGCGGTCGCCATGACGTCAGTCATTCCGCTATCGGCGAAACGAGTGACCGTAGCGACGCCCACCTTCGTCCGCCTCGCGACGGTAGGCTAATTAAACTAATTAGTAATTGTCAAATTATGTGACGTTAAAAAGGACTGAAGTATCTCACTTGCCTGTTGAAAATTCCGACCAAAACCGTTTGTCGACTCAAATTGAGGCTAGACAATTGAAATGTGTTGAAGAGGTTGTAATGATTTCTTTGCATGAACAGAAACAATTCTAAAGTCTACCTTCAAGGGGAACCAATATATTGACACGAAAAATGAAAAGTGAGGAAATCCAAATCCTTACCTCTTTCACTGTTTTCGTCAGAATTTTTTAACAAGCAAGTGAGATTCTTCTGTGCTTTTTAACGTCACGTAAGACGCGTATTATAATTACACTTCTCCATCGTCGCATTGCTCACTGTATTATTTTTATGAAAAGGTAAACGCATAGGGCACTCGGAAATTTCTGTAAGTGCCTTGAAACGGGACAACGGTGGCGCATTTCTTCCGCAACGCCTGTAAGGCCAGCAAATTTTCGTTGCAGTTACTGCATTTACTGCCTATATTCATTGCAGAACACGTACCTCGCGGACGATCCGGCCGACACGCAGTTCGAGCTCATGACGGCCATCTGGAAAACGCCGCGGGTAAGGGTTGATTGCATAGTAATCATCATGCCATATATGGACAAATTGGGAAGATGATCATGCCACAATCATCATGCCATATATGGACAAATTGGGAAGATGGTCAACCAAAGTACAAATGATAGAAGATGTGCAAAAAAATCCATTGTTCACAACGTTAAAGTGACAGCGAAATGAAGAAATGCACTTGCAGGTCGCTCATCCGATGCTCGCGCCCATCGTCAACAAAATCGTCGCCAACTTCAACGTCATGTGCGCCAAGGATCCGGCGCCCGCAGCTACGGTAGGTTATCGAGAAGACCTATCGTAATAATCAGTTATCGATTAATCATTTACCGTAATCTCAGTGGAACGAGACGTTCTTCGCTTCCGTGCGGGACTACGATCGTAGCGGCTACTTCTACGCCACTCGTTCGTTCACTGAGCGCCTCTACCACTCGTTCCTGGCGAGAATGCGCGCCGTCAACGCCGACGTGTTCAAGGTACGGTAGTTATTGATCGGTAGTCGGCGTACCGTAACCATGATCTGTCATTTCGAAAATTAGCCCATGATATACATTTCGGCGATCCACAATGAAACGCAGTATAGAAATGATAAATTAGAGTGGACATCGACCAATGTACAATAGGAACATTGGCCGCTCAGAGATGTTACTTTTCAAGGGCACACGCTTAATTTGCAGGCGTCGCTCAAGCACTCTGCCTACCTCACGGCGCTGGTGGCGGTCGCGGCCTACATGCTGTCCGACCTTCTCCCGCCTTCCATCCGTCACTGGTCACTCGTCCCACTCACGTTCGCCGTCTCCCAGTGTCTCATCTGGTCGCTGATCTGGTACTGTCCCGACTGCCCCCTGTTTACCCTGTTCCCCGAACTCGGACCAGCGCCAAACTAGATTATTCCACACACCGATGAAAATTAATGGTTTGGAGGGACTTTATCTCACTTTTTTCCTCGCCTTGATAAATTTGTATAGGTTTGGAATGATGCTTAGTTTAGGTAATGCGATTCAGGATCTCTATATTTTGCCAACTCGCTAGGACTAATTCCCCCGTACTATTATTGAGACGTATCATTTATGCGACGTATTTTCGATAGATTGTGATTATTGTCGAATGTGATAAATGCGAAATGTGTTTATTGAGAATGGCCCAGTTTGTCCAATTGTTCGTTACTTTTTATTCGATGAAAGTCGAATAGGTCGTTGTATTCCCTACACATTTTTTATAAACCTTCGGTCGGTGGGAATCTACTAGATATTTATGGCCTTCGTACGGATCATTCATTCTCTTTGTTTAATTTCCCCCAAAAAATAAAATAAATATTACTATTACTATAAATTAAGATATTGAAGTGTCGGTGTGTGTGTGTGTGGGTATGTCTGTCTATCTGTTTTTTGTCGTTTCGTTCGCACCCAAAAATGTCTCGTTTTCGCCATATCACGCCTCTCACGAGACGATCGAGCTGGCGATGGGAATGGGGCCAAAAAGTGAGATTGAGGTTTTCGTGGATTTGGGCCCGCCTGATAACCCCCGAGGTATTGGAACCCACTTTTCATTCTGTGGGTCGTGGCACCGGGTCGGCTCTCCTGGTAGCCAACTTTGACACCGATTTTCTCGGTTGTGGGCTATCTGTGTGAAAAATCATGTCTGAACCACCCCGGCTCATTTTTCGAGCTCTATCGATCTATGCTATTCACTTTTCCTGAAATTGACATTGAACAGTGCTACAATCCACCTCATGTATTTCAAAAGTGTAGGAAAAAAAGCAGCTGGATTTTTGATATGTTGCTTTTTTCTGCTTTTTTTCCTACACTTTTGAAATACATTAGGTGGATCGTAGCACTGTTCAATGTCAATTTCAGGATAAGTGAATAGCATGGATCGATAGAGCTCGAAAAATGAGCCGGGGTGGTTCAGACATGATTTTTCACACAAATAGCCCACAATCGAGAAAATCGGGGTCAAAGTTGGCTACATGGACAGCCGACCCGGTGCCACGACCCACAGAATGAAAAGTGGGTTCCATTACCTCGGGGGGTTGTCAGACAGGCTGGGGAGGGCCCAAATCCACGAAAACCTCAATTTCACTTTTTTGCCCCATTCCCAGAATACATCGATTTAGCTCGATCCTCTCGTGAGAGGCGTGATATTTCGCTTCAAAATTGCTCAATCTTACCAGTTCCTTTTGCATGATATAACTTTAAAATTAAAAAAATCACCAAATTCTTAGCAGTGGGTTAAGCGCTTGACTAGCAATCCCAGCGAAGCAGGTTCGACCACCACCGCGGGAAAATCTTTTGCTGCATTTTTCGCAATCGCCAGTAGCCGTCTTAGCACTTTTTAGAGTAACGTGCAACATGTTTTCACCTGTTTTGCCGATTTTTAAAAATCTAAAATTTAGTAAATTTGGAAATTGATTCGGAGAAAGGCGAAGTTCAAAACGTGTTCAAACAAGTTTGAACGTGAAAAATCGAAATTTTCCAACTTTTTTCCAAACAGAACGGAGAGTGTCGGGCAATACAAGAAACGTATTTTGCGATGTCCGAAGCGTATCTGAACGTGTTTTATCACGTTATATTCAAACTCGTTCCAAAATTTAAAACGCGTTCTCTTTAAGAGCGCAGTGCAAGGGCGGCGTAAACGGAACAACTAGTTTAACGGTGTTGACCAGGGTCAAAACTTCTTGCACAAAGTAAATTTTAAACGCGAAAATAAACAAAGAGTACCGGCCAATTTTTTTGTTAAATCTGATTGTGAAATCCCCCGAATTTGACCATTGTCTGAAAACTGCATCAACTGCATCACTCTTGATGTTTGCACCGACACTAACAAGCAGACAATCTGCACATGGTCTCTTGACTGATTATCTTCAAAGGAGCGGGAAACGCCCAATCCTCGGCAGGCAAATGACGAATGGTGCGCTGCTCCGCCGCACATAGGAGCTGAGGCTGACATCGCTGATTGCTCGCCGGAAGTGCATGGAATCATAAAGAATGACAATGCAGGTCGCATAAAGTTGAGCGTGGCTCAGAGATAACACCAATCAAGATGTACTGTGTAGCTATATAGACAACTTGCTTTGAAATTATAATTTTGGTATTCAGAAATGATGTCGGGCGCGTCTCGCATTCATATTGTTCTCGCTTCAATATCATGCCTTTCATACGGTTTACCAATCAGCGCAAATAAGAAGAGCACCGGTAAGATCCATTCGCCATATTTTTGAGCTTGAGATTCCTTCTTAAAAATTATTTATTTTGCCTCTGTTTTGTCTACTACTGCGATCTCACAAATACAAAGAAAATAAATTCGCTGACAATCATAGTAACTGCTTTTCCTAACGGATTCAACGATACTTCTACTAATGGTAAGGGATAGACAAAATATTGCATCATCGTACAAAATCATCAATTTAAAGAATTAGGATTTCAAAATTGTTGCGTCATCATTCCATCAGATCAAACGAATAATTTTTGAAGGACACAATGGTACCGAACCTTTGAGTTTCATGATCAATGCTTTCACTAACGGGTTCAACGACAATTCCACCTATGGTAAGGAGTACTTCAAACTATTAAATCATAATTAAAATTGATCAAACAAACTATTTATGAAGGAACGAATGGTTCCGAACCTCTCACTTTCTTCATCAATGTGTTCTCCAACGGGTTCAACGACAATTCCACCTATGGTAAGGAGTACTTCAAACTATTAAATCATAATTAAAATTGATCAAACAAACTATTTATGAAGGAACGAATGGTTCCGAACCTCTCACTTTCTTCATCAATGTGTTCTCCAACGGGTTCAACGTCAATTCCACCTATGGTAAGGAGTACTTCAAACTATTAAATCATAATTAAAATTGATCAAACAAACTATTTATGAAGGAACGAATGGTTCCGAACCTCTCACTTTCTTCATCAATGCGTTCTCCAACGGGTTCAACGACAATTCCACCTATGGTAAGGAGTACTTCAAAATTGTTGCGTCATCATTCCATCAGATCAAACGAAGTATTTTTTGAAGGATCGAATGGTACCGAACCTCTAACATTCTTCATCAATGAGTTCTCCAACGGGTTCAACGACAATTCCACCTATGGCAAGGAGTACTTCAAACTATTAAATCATAATTAAAATTGATCAAACAAACTATTTATGAAGGAACGAATGGTTCCGAACCTCTCACTTTCTTCATCAATGTGTTCTCCAACGGGTTCAACGACAATTCCACCTATGGTAAGGAGTACTTCAAACTATTAAATCATAATTAAAATTGGTCAAACAAACTATTTATGAAGGAACGAATGGTTCCGAACCTCTCACTTTCTTCATCAATGCGTTCTCCAACGGGTTCAACGACAATTCCACCTATGGTAAGGAGTACTTCAAAATTGTTGCGTCATCATTCCATCAGATCAAACGAAGTATTTTTTGAAGGATCGAATGGTACCGAACCTCTAACATTCTTCATCAATGCGTTCTCCAACGGGTTCAACGACAATTCCACCTATGGTAAGGAGTACTTCAAAATTGTTGCGTCATCATTCCATCAGATGAAACGAAGTATTTTTTGAAGGATCGAATGGTACCGAACCTCTCACTTTCTTCATCAATGCGTTCTCCAACGGGTTCAACGACAATTCCACCTATGGTAAGGAGTACTTCAATATTGTTGCGTCATCATTCCATCAGATCAAAGGAAGTATTTTTTGAAGGATCGAATGGTACCGAACCTCTAACTTTCTTCATCAATGCGTTCTCCAACGGGTTCAACGACAATTCCACCTATGGTAAGGAGTACTTCAATATTGTTGCGTCATCATTCCATCAGATCAAACGAAGTATTTTTTGAAGGATCGAATGGTACCGAACCTCTCACTTTCTTCATCAATGCGTTCTCCAACGGGTTCAACTACAATTTCACCTATGGTAAGGAGTACTTCAAAAGTGTTGCGTCATCATTCCATCAGATCAAACGAAGTATTTTTTGAAGGATCGAATGGTACCGAACCTCTCACTTTCTTCATCAATGCGTTCTCCAACGGGTTCAACGACAATTCGACCTATGGTAAGGGGTACTTCAAACTATTAAATCATAATTTCAATTGATCAAACGAATTATTTTGGAAGGATCGAATGGTACCGAGCCTTTGAGTTTCATGATCCATGCTTTCACTAACGGGTTCAACGACAATTCGACCTATGGTAAGGGGTACTTCAAACTATTAAATCATAATTTCAATTGATCAAACGAATTATTTTTGAAGGATCGAATGGTACCGAGCCTTTGAGTTTCATGATCCATGCTTTCACTAACGGGTTCAACGACAATTCGACCTATGGTAAGGGGTACTTCAAACTATTAAATCATAATTTCAATTGATCAAACGAATTATTTTTGAAGGATCGAATGGTACCGAACCTTTGAGTTTCATGATCCATGCTTTCACTAACGGGTTCAACGACAATTCGACCTATGGTAAGGGGTACTTAAAACTATTAAATCATAATTTCAATTGATCAAACGAATTATTTTGGAAGGATCGAATGGTACCGAACCTTTGAGTTTCATGATCCATGCTTTCACTAACGTGTTCAACGACAATTCGACCTATGGTAAGGGGTACTTAAAACTATTAAATCATAATTTCAATTGATCAAACGAATTATTTTTGAAGGATCGAATGGTACCGAACCTTTGAGTTTCATGATCCATGCTTTCACTAACGGGTTCAACGACAATTCGACCTATGGTAAGGGGTACTTAAAACTATTAAATCATAATTTCAATTGATCAAACGAATTATTTTGGAAGGATCGAATGGTACCGAGCCTTTGAGTTTCATGATGCATGCTTTCACTAACGGGTTCAACGACAATTCGACCTATGGTAAGGGGTACTTCAAACTATTAAATCATAATTTCAATTGATCAAACGAATTATTTTTGAAGGATCGAATGGTACCGAGCCTTTGAGTTTCATGATCCATGCTTTCACTAACGGGTTCAACGACAATTCGACCTATGGTAAGGGGTACTTCAAACTATTAAATCATAATTTCAATTGATCAAACGAATTATTTTTGAAGGATCGAATGGTACCGAGCCTTTGAGTTTCATGATCCATGCTTTCACTAACGGGTTCAACGACAATTCGACCTATGGTAAGGGGTACTTCAATATTGTTGCGTCATCATTCCATCAGATCAAACGAAGTATTTTTTGAAGGATCGAATGGTACCGAACCTCTCACTTTCTTCATCAATGCGTTCTCCAACGGGTTCAACGACAATTCCACCTATGGTAAGGAGTACTTCAATATTGTTGCGTCATCATTCCATCAGATCAAACGAAGTATTTTTTGAAGGATCGAATGGTACCGAACCTCTCACTTTCTTCATCAATGCGTTCTCCAACGGGTTCAACTACAATTTCACCTATGGTAAGGAGTACTTCAAAATTGTTGCGTCATCATTCCATCAGATCAAACGAAGTATTTTTTGAAGGATCGAATGGTACCGAACCTCTAACATTCTTCATCAATGCGTTCTCCAACGGGTTCAACGACAATTCCACCTATGGTAAGGAGTACTTCAAAATTGTTGCGTCATCATTCCATCAGATGAAACGAAGTATTTTTTGAAGGATCGAATGGTACCGAACCTCTCACTTTCTTCATCAATGCGTTCTCCAACGGGTTCAACGACAATTCCACCTATGGTAAGGAGTACTTCAATATTGTTGCGTCATCATTCCATCAGATCAAAGGAAGTATTTTTTGAAGGATCGAATGGTACCGAACCTCTAACTTTCTTCATCAATGCGTTCTCCAACGGGTTCAACGACAATTCCACCTATGGTAAGGAGTACTTCAATATTGTTGCGTCATCATTCCATCAGATCAAACGAAGTATTTTTTGAAGGATCGAATGGTACCGAACCTCTCACTTTCTTCATCAATGCGTTCTCCAACGGGTTCAACTACAATTTCACCTATGGTAAGGAGTACTTCAAAAGTGTTGCGTCATCATTCCATCAGATCAAACGAAGTATTTTTTGAAGGATCGAATGGTACCGAACCTCTCACTTTCTTCATCAATGCGTTCTCCAACGGGTTCAACGACAATTCGACCTATGGTAAGGGGTACTTCAAACTATTAAATCATAATTTCAATTGATCAAACGAATTATTTTGGAAGGATCGAATGGTACCGAGCCTTTGAGTTTCATGATCCATGCTTTCACTAACGGGTTCAACGACAATTCGACCTATGGTAAGGGGTACTTCAAACTATTAAATCATAATTTCAATTGATCAAACGAATTATTTTTGAAGGATCGAATGGTACCGAGCCTTTGAGTTTCATGATCCATGCTTTCACTAACGGGTTCAACGACAATTCGACCTATGGTAAGGGGTACTTCAAACTATTAAATCATAATTTCAATTGATCAAACGAATTATTTTTGAAGGATCGAATGGTACCGAACCTTTGAGTTTCATGATCCATGCTTTCACTAACGGGTTCAACGACAATTCGACCTATGGTAAGGGGTACTTAAAACTATTAAATCATAATTTCAATTGATCAAACGAATTATTTTGGAAGGATCGAATGGTACCGAACCTTTGAGTTTCATGATCCATGCTTTCACTAACGTGTTCAACGACAATTCGACCTATGGTAAGGGGTACTTAAAACTATTAAATCATAATTTCAATTGATCAAACGAATTATTTTTGAAGGATCGAATGGTACCGAACCTTTGAGTTTCATGATCCATGCTTTCACTAACGGGTTCAACGACAATTCGACCTATGGTAAGGGGTACTTAAAACTATTAAATCATAATTTCAATTGATCAAACGAATTATTTTGGAAGGATCGAATGGTACCGAGCCTTTGAGTTTCATGATGCATGCTTTCACTAACGGGTTCAACGACAATTCGACCTATGGTAAGGGGTACTTCAAACTATTAAATCATAATTTCAATTGATCAAACGAATTATTTTTGAAGGATCGAATGGTACCGAGCCTTTGAGTTTCATGATCCATGCTTTCACTAACGGGTTCAACGACAATTCGACCTATGGTAAGGGGTACTTCAAACTATTAAATCATAATTTCAATTGATCAAACGAATTATTTTTGAAGGATCGAATGGTACCGAGCCTTTGAGTTTCATGATCCATGCTTTCACTAACGGGTTCAACGACAATTCGACCTATGGTAAGGGGTACTTCAAACTATTAAATCATAATTTCAATTGATCAAACGAATTATTTTTGAAGGATCGAATGGTACCGAACCTTTGAGTTTCATGATCCATGCTTTCTCTAACGGGTTCAACGACAATTCGACCTATGGTAAGGGGTACTTAAAACTATTAAATCATAATTTCAATTGATCAAACGAATTATTTTGGAAGGATCGAATGGTACCGAACCTTTGAGTTTCATGATCCATGCTTTCACTAACGTGTTCAACGACAATTCGACCTATGGTAAGGGGTACTTAAAACTATTAAATCATAATTTCAATTGATCAAACGAATTATTTTTGAAGGATCGAATGGTACCGAACCTTTGAGTTTCATGATCCATGCTTTCACTAACGGGTTCAACGACAATTCGACCTATGGTAAGGGGTACTTAAAACTATTAAATCATAATTTCAATTGATCAAACGAATTATTTTGGAAGGATCTAATGGTACCGAACCTTTGAGTTTCATGATCCATGCTTTCACTAACGGGTTCAACGACAATTCGACCTATGGTAAGGGGTACTTCAAACTATTAAATCATAATTTCAATTGATCAAACGAATTATTTTTGAAGGATCGAATGGTACCGAGCCTCTGACGTTCTTGATCAACTCCCCCTCAGCACACCGTACTAGTTTCAATTGAATGTTTCATTCACATTTTTTCCCAATCAATAGTTCACCCATCGAAGGATTTATGTGCAGTATTTTATCTAAATATTTGCTTATAAAATTCTTTTCATGAAATGTATTTTTAGTATGTTTAGTATAATCAACAATTGTTTGCTACGTGAAGCAGAATTGTTTATTGGAGTATTTTTTTCATATTTTGCTCCCTGAATCCTGAGTTCTCAACGATTGGACTTGAATGAATGCAATCGGCATCCTTTTCTTGCTAAAATAATTAAATTATTATGTAAATGTATTAAAAAATATATATACCACATTAATACATTTCGATATGTTGGTGAGATTGTTATTAGAACTATCGTATGAATAGGCGCGTGCAGTAATTGAGTGCAGAGCATAATATTGTGAAACTCTGAAATGTGATAAAACCGGATTTTTTAATATTTTTTATATTTTTTTACGTTATATTTTTTATAATATAATATGCCCGTCAATTTGGGCTAGTCTCTAGTTTATCTGGGACCCGAGTTTTGAGTAGGGATGAGAAAGGAAGAGTGAGAGGAAGGCCTTCCTCTCTCTCGCCTTTGTGATTATGATAATGCGGGATTGAAAGGAAGAGTAGGGTAAACGGGGCGTACTCTTCCGGAAGAGTTGAAGGTCTTCCGGAAGAGTAGACGTTTCTTAAGATTTTTTTTAGCCGTAAAGGTCATATTTTACGGTGCAATTTGCATGAGCACTTCATGATCACTCATTGAGCAGCCTGGACCGTTGGAAGCGCTATTTTTGCATGCCATACACCCCCTTTCTCCTCTCCCTCCTGGCGTATTGGCATGATCAGACTGAGACTAAGTCATGAACGGGGACATTTGTTCCCGCGCCGCCGGCGAGCTTGGTAGGCAGGCACATGAAGGTCCATGGTCCCAAATGGGATCGCGATCGGCTCCACATAAACCATGGTACCAGAAGGGTCCAGAAACGAAAAACAACAACCTTAATAAATCCTACCAGCACCATGCCACAGGCCGGTCAACCATATAAGTAACTTTGGAGTGAGAGAGCGTTGATAATTGAAAAAAAGACTCCCTCACTTTTGCAAACTCTTTCACGCTGGCCCCTCTGTAGATATGGAATCACTACTACCGTAACATGAAATTTAGCACCTAAACCTAAACATATTTCAAAAAGGGCAATGCCGTCTACGACATATCAAAAATCCAGCGTTCAACGCTCTTGAAATACCTGAGGTGGACTGTAGCACGGCTCTATGATATTTTCAGGATAAGGGGATAGCAAGGATCGATAGATTTAAAAAATTAGGGTGACACATACAGGGTAACTCATACATGATTTTTTCACACAAATCGCAAAGAACCGATAAAAACGGGGTCAAAGTTGGGTACCAGCAGAATGGACCAGGTGCCGCGGCCCGCAAAATGAAAAGTGGGTTCCAATACCTCGAAAGATTATCAGACAGTCCTGCTAGGGCCCAAATCTACGAAAATCTCGATTACACATTTTGGCATTATTCCCATTTGATAGCTCGATCGTCTCGAGATAAGCGTGGTATTAGTTTTATGCGTTATTTTAATGTGAATTTATGTAAAATGCTTTTGAAAAAAAATTGTAAAAAAGATTAATTTTAGGAGTTTTCAAAGCCTTACTCTTCCGGAAGAGTCGTGACTCTTCCGGAAGAGTAGGCACTCTTGAGGAAGAGTGAATGTCAATTAGCATACACCTCACTCACTCTTCCCTCTTCCTTTCTCATCCCTAGTTTTGAGTTTGCAGCCTTGATTTGGCAACACTGCGACAAATCGCTGGAATTGGAAACTTTTTATGAGAATATCACGCATAAATTTAACAAAGGCGGAAATGCGTTTCTGAGAATAATAATATTGAAATTTTACCCTATTGCGACATCATTACGCAAAATTTTTTTCCTTGAGGTTCAAAAGTTTCAGGAGTGAAAAGTGCGCAAATTCTTTCCGGCGCTACTGTACGCGGTGGAAAGGCGGAAAGGCCATATAATACGATTGGCACAACCAGCACCGTTAGCGGACAAATCGTCTATAAAAATACATATTATTGGTGGATTTAGGCGTCTGAACCTGTACTAGAAGGACAATCATTAGCATCCTGTGCATTAGGGTTGCCGTTCCAAGGGTCAAGGGCTTGGTTTCTCTCGCCTGAGAGAGTGCGATCTCTCACTCACACTTGATAAGGGGGAGGTCACAGGGGAGAGAGAACCAAGGGTTTGGTTTATAAACCAAGCCCTTGGTTTTCAGTTCCCTGAAACAAAACAAAATCCCTGCACGATTTAACAGGTTATGTTGTTATTGACCCATTACCGTTATTAGGACTCACACAAACAACAATTAACAATTTTTCAAATAATTAATCGACCAAATAACGCTTTTGAAAAGAATCAAGCGCTTGGAAAAACCAAGGGCTTGGGTTGTTATCTCTCTCGGCGTCTTATCACTCCAAACCCTTGGGCCCCCTGGCTGTTTATCTCTCGCACTTGGAATGAGAGGAAAGGTCAGGGGAGAGAGAGAGACAAACCCTTGACACTTGATCCGCCAACCCTACTGTGCATCTTGCGAGTGCCCTCGCTCATAGTGGAAACCTAAACACGTTTTTGCTCGGACGCATCCTAAGACGAGTGAGGTAAATATGAGTGGCCATGGCGTTGCCTACTTGCCATTCTCGGTTTCACCTATAGTAGCTGGAGCACGAACTCTTTATTCCGCACACTCTATACAATATTGGTGGATAAGAAACCATGGCTGACATATCTACTAGTAGGACCAAATATCCCAACCGAAACAGATCTAAATTCCGTAGGTCCCTCCCTTACCTTACTGAGGGATCCGCGATGCGCCGAGGAACCGTGGATCTGTTCCCCATTTGGTGGCAGCCATTGTTTCCTAAGGGAAGCTGGGGGTTCTCGTGATTCTATTGTCCATCTGTGCCTCTAATCCTTGTTATTGGACCCCTCATTCCTGATAAGGATATTTTTTAGTTCGTTATCGTGCACGGTAGTATAGTACATACTTACGCGAGCTTAGAATAGATAAAATGAGTGAAATAAACAGTAAGCGCCCGAAGCAAGTATTAATATGATTGCCTGGAGGGTGTTAAGGTGATCGTAACTGAATTGTTGACATATCGTGGTCCGAGATCACAATGCACATTTGTGATAACTGTTTGCAACTGTGATCACAATCGCTCACATTGGATTTACTCGAACTTCAGCCATTTCGGCCATTTTTTCTTCTTTTCATTGTTTTGGTGGTGTGTTTGCGCGCCTGTAGGAAAAATGAGGTACCCAAAATATTGATTTTTGACGAAATTAGCCACTGGGAAGACCTGACAGACCAGGGAAGGCCGTTTGTCCGGGGAATAGGGGTGATTACAGTGATTGGGAGGAACGGAGGTGCGAAACAGGGAAGCGAAGGAGGCCGGAAACGGGGAGAAGAGCCATTTCACCCTCGGTGTTTCTCTCTTTCTCTACCCTCTCTCTAATCCCCACACTCTCTCGTCCTCTCATCCCCCACTCTCTCTCTCATCCTCTCATCCTTCCCTGTTTCGCACCTCCGTTCCTCCCAATCACTGTATTCACCCCTATTCCCCGGACAAACGGCCTTCTCTGGTCTGTCAGGTCTTCCCAGTGGCCAATTTCGTCAAAAATCAATATTTTAAGTGCCTCTTTTTTCCTACGGGCGTGCAAATACACCAGAAAAAACAATGAAAAGAAGAAAAAATGGCTAAAATGGCTGAATTTTGAGTAAATCCAATGTGAGCGATTGTGATCACAGTTGCAAACAGTTATCACAAATGTGCATTGTGATCTCGGACCACGATACCGCAGATGATGTGTGATACGTAGCGTCTTTTAGACTCAAAATTTTGTCAGGCGAATATGAAAGCGGTCTGATCCCAGTAGATGGGATCCATGCGACAGAAGGATTGTGCTGCAAATAAAGGGATTCGACGATCCTTTCATGAAGCAATTTTTATAAAATATTTTTATAAATCATTTCGCGTCGTTTATCATCTTTTCGCGTCTTATAAAGTATACTATTACCTGTGTTTCATGTATCATAATTTTCATAATGAACCCATTATAATGAGATTCGCCGCTCCTTCGTCCTCGATGACCGCCCAGCTGGACAGGAGAATGCATGGAACGGTGACGATAACACAAACCATGATACGGAACGCCCAACCGCGAGCGGCCTGCGCATACCATGCAATTGATTAATGTTGGTCATATACGCGTCACTGGAACCTGGTTTCTTCGTGCTCATTCTACTACAAAATTAAAGTTTACTGAATCGAAAAATGCGGGTAAGACCACCGTTTGAGACAGACTCTGGTGAGACTTTTCTTTTGACAAACACATCCTACCTTTGATGGCTTTTGGGTTGCAGCATGCACGATCGTTTCGTGCTTATGATGGAAACAAAAGAGCAGGGACATTCCGAGATAACCATGCGAGAAGACAGTAATGATCTCAATGCAATCGATCAGTAATATGTAAATATATTGGAAAAACAGTGCGTAATTCGGGCTATTGTCTAATTATTCCGGGCAGAGCTTATCGTTAGTTCATCGACCAATGTAACTCTAATTGTAATGAAAACACTCGTCCTCATTCGAACTACCGTTCCGTAGTGCCCGGATAGGCCCGCCTGACAGATCCAACCAGCGCAGAGACAAGCCGGATAGGGAAAGACAAGGATCGGTCCGAATAGGAAGCAAAAGTTGAAGTCACAAATAGTTATGACCGCCTGAATATGAAATACATTCGTTCAAATAACACCTATTAAATTATATTTCGGTTATTTCAATTTATTATTAATTTGCAAACATTTTTTTAAGTCAGCAATGGTGAGAAACACCTGAACAAGAACTAGTTTCGTTCAAATCGTACTTAGTTCTTTTTATGTTAGCTGTAACAATTATTCTTTTGCAAAGGTTTTTTGCCGTTTGAAAAAAATCAAATGAACCACAAACAAAAACTAATTGTTATCTTAAAAACTTTTAAAAAGGAGTACTCCTTTAAAATATTTAAAAAAAAATTAAAACTCACTTGCTGCAGAATTATGTAGCGTGCGAGTGGCATTCCCGACGGTGGAGTTTTCCATATCAGCCGCCGTACCAATTGCACATTTCTCGAAACGACCTCCACCTTTTCATTGTCTTTCAAAATCATTTTGCAGAGCAATATGTTTATCGAGCGGTCGGAATGTGAACTTTTGACGTAGAATGGGCTTCACATCGTCGGGGTTTTAGCAGTAGTAGGTGGGCACGCCGGACTTGAGCCTGAATAAAAATAGATAACGAGCAGAAATAAGAATAGAATTATGACAGCGGTTTGTTTAAAAAATGAAAAGAAAAGTGCAAAAAGAACTAACCGTTTCACATTCCGCGATGACGTAGGAAAAGTGTAGTCAAGAACATCATACCTCCTCCGTACCTCGCACCCGTACAGTACACCTCCTTGGGACATGGGCCGATCCTCCTCCGTGTAGAGCCATCAAACTAGCGTCTCGGGCCAGTGCTCTTCTGGAATAGATCAAAGATCAAACTGGCTCAATAGATAGAAGATACCGTACCTCCTCGGGACTTGGGTCGATTACACTCCAAAACGTTGGTGACGACGACAACGATTTCCAGCTAGATAGGGTCATGCACAATGTATTAATCTCGATAGTATCACCTTGAGCTCCATTTTTGTCCTCCGAGAACGATTTGCCGGGTAGAACGTCAATAATTTTGTAGAAATAGAGAGGGCGACCGTGTGTCGCGGGAGAGAAGAGTGAAAATGAAGGGAAGGAGAGGGGGAGGGGACAATGGGTGATAATTGAATTAGCGATGCAAAGTGAGAGGAAAAGATCGCGATCGTGAGAATGAAACTGCCGCGAACTCAGTCGAGCCAGAGATGGCGAGAGAGCGTGGTTGATAGAAGAGAGAAAACGACCACCAAAAAAAACCATGTCTGGATGAGGTTTTTTTGGAGGTCGTTTACTCTCTCGTCTTATGCTTTGTTTTTCCCTATCTCTCGTCGGCGGTCTAGAAACGACCGCCAGATGCGAGTGAACTCGACCCCGAGGTGGGGGTCGAGAATGAAAGGAGTCGACCGCTCTAACAATAGAGTTCGAGGTCGAATTGGAGGGCTTTTTGTGGGCAATTGGTACGGCGGCAGTAGATAGAATCCGATCATTGTCAAGAAAAGTGTAACAACACCGGTGAAATGTTTGTAAAGAATCATTGAGTCGATAAAAGATTTAGAGAGAGCAGACACATTCATGATATGAGTGTCAATTAGAAAGGGCTTGATGAAAGTGTCAGTCGTTTTCCACCTTGACGCCAGCTGAAAAAAGGGCTGCACAACACAACATCTCCAAATGTTAAAATTTACATGCGATCTTCTACTTACTAGTTCAAAATTCATTTAACATTTTCTTATGGTCCAACAGAACAGATGATGTAAGACGTATCATTTATGCGATGTATTTTCGATAGATGTCGGCAGCTACCGTAACCAGCAGTTATCGATTGACCATCTACCGTAATTTCAGTGGAACGAGACGTTCTTCGCTTCCGTGCGGGACTACGATCGTAGCGGCTACTTCTACGCCACTCGTTCGTTCACCGAGCGCGTCTACCACTCGTTCCTTGCGAGAATGCGAATCAGATATCGATAAAGCTCACCGCAAGATAATTATGAAAATCGGTATATTGCATGTTTCTAGCCTGATGCTACCGGTCAGTTTCATGCAAAATGAAATATACCATGATGATCAGTACATTCGAAAACCTTGATTTTGAAATTTCTAGAAAATTGTTCGACTCTTACACAACCGGCATCATATTTCATTCCAATGCAAGTTGTGCTACACTTCTACTGTTATAAATTAACACATAAACTTGATGAATCGCAAACAGAAGATTGGTTCTTTCATTATGAACCGTTGTGTCTTTTGTTTTCTACAACAATAAATCCAATGTGAATTATGCAATGAAGAAATGACCGCTCAAATAAACAGCCAAGTAAGATGGGCTACCGTAATCATCCGTTGTGCTATTTTCGAAAAATCCGCTAAACGACCTCTCCTAGTTTTTACCTCATCACTCGATCATGCAATTACTCACATCCTATTAAAAATTGTAGATAGGTCGTTTCGCCGCTTTTCGAGAAAAATTAACAATTGTGATTTTCCCGTTAAAGAAGGCATCCCACGAACAAAAACTAAACGTCTCACCACGAACGTATTGCAGGATGTAGGAAATATACTGTATTGTGCTAAAGTTGGCAAATTGCCAAAAGCCGCGCGTGCACGCTGGAGCGCGAGAAGCGCACGTTGTTTCATAATTTTCTTTGTTTTATGTTATTTCTACGCTTTATCCTTGCTAAACCATGTCTAGTTAATCCTCAAAAGATAGCTAGTCATGTATTCCGTATGATTGCCAACACGGTTGGCTTCAGTAGTAGCGTTAAAATGTGAAAAGCGTATTGTTTTGTTTTTGCCCTTTCTGTTTTCACCTATCGAGAGCTCTCTCACTACACCTCACAGCTAAGACATCCGTCAGTTATAGTAAGAAGTGTTGCTGAAATCTGAGCTGTCGCTAACAGCTAGCTGAGGCCTCGGGTTGTTGGTTTTAACAACCCGAAGCCTCAGCTAGCTACCTAACTACGAACGAGCTGCTTGGTTTAGTTATGGCCATTCATACGGTTCTACTCTCCTGTTCTATTTCTTTTCGCGCTTTCAAACGGTTTTACGATCTTGTTAAAACCGGTTTATGGACGAACGCATTCAGGACATTGACGGATTCAACTCCCGAACCAGGGAAACCCTCTTCGAGTATCTTGAGAACCCAAAGAAGTACATTCCCGGAGCCAAGATGGTGTTCGCTGGATTGATGAAGGATAGCGAGCGCGTCCATATCAGCAAATACGTGGAGGTTGAATCGGCCAAGCCTGCCGCATAAATCGCGCTTTGTGTCAGTTTTTATATTTATAATATTTTAATTGTGCGCACTTATTGGTGTGGTTCTGACCGTTTGTACGGTCCCACTCTCCTGTTTCTTATATTTACGTACTCACAATAGATTCTATAAGCTTGGCGATATCAAGATACGGACGTATCCATTTAGGAGCGACAGATTAGGAAGGAGAGAAGAGAAGAGAGAATAGAAGCAGGGAGGAGGAGGGAGCTGGGAAAAGAGGAGGAGAAAAAGGTGAGTAAGGTTTCTGTTTTAACACTAATAAAATCGAGTAAACTGCTTGGTGCACCAAGGAAACCATATTCGAGTACCTAGAGGAGCCGAAGGATTACATTCGCATCATATATGGGCAATGATTGTTGCTGGATAACCAAAAACGGGAGGGTCGGAGACAAAGCCTTGTGAATTTTCGGCAGAAAGTGTAGGCTATGTTCCAAAACAGTAACGTATCAAACCAAAACCGGGTGGGTCTGCGGCAAAGAGCGGGAGGGTAGTGTTGCTGGCTAAACCCTAGCCCGCGTATGATTGGTGTGCTCGTGGCAGTTCAAACGGCTCCACGTTCTTTTTTTAATATTTATTTTCGTGCTTACAAAAGGTTTCACGACCTTGCTATAATCAAGTAATGAACAAATTCATTCAGGACAGTCAGATTAGCGAGGAGAGAAGATAAGCTGAGAGGAGGAAGGAGTGACGATGGGAGAAGAGGAGGAGATGAAGGTGAGTGTAATTGTTTTATTAATAATAATTAAATCGTGTAAACTGTTTAGCGTGCTCGTAACCGTTCAAACGGTTCCACCCTCTTGCTTTATTTATTTTCATGCTTACTATAGGTTTTAGTAGATTAGCAAAATCAAGTTACGAACGTGACCATTCAGGAGCGACAGATTGGGCTCGATAGAAGCGACGGGCGGAGAATGAATTGAAGATGGGAGAAGAGAAAGGTGAGTATAATTTTTTTATTATTTATAATTCATTTGGGGGGCAGGAATGCGATACCATTCTACTGTTCCATTTATGTTCATGCTCACAATGGACTTATAGTATATTTTTTTGGCAATTTATATTTACTCTAGGAAATTAATTTGGGACAGTCAAGCTAAACCAACATTGTTCCGCAAACAAAACGATTGATTATTTTCCATCCTAGCGTAACCCGCAAAACGAAAATTAGCAAATTCATCCAAGTCAGTTTGCATGAAGTAGACCTAGAGTAGTTTTCAACCCGAGGACATACGGTTTCTTGAATACCGTATGCCCCGTTACCGTATACCGTATGCGCATACCTGTCCGAGATGGCCAGCTGATAAAAACTTACTTCAAAACGTACGAGTGTCGGCTCAATTTTCGCAAATATTTCGACGTGTCCCCTCTATTTATAAGGGGTTACAGGGAAAAATTCAAGATGAAAAAGTACGGATAGTCGCAATTTTCTGAGAAAAATCACAAACGTCTACGAGTCCCCGCGCCAATTATGCCAGTCCACTGGATCGGCGCTCAGGTATACGGTATGCGTATACGTATTTATGAAATGGAGCAGTTATGCAGGAGGTGTATATCAGGGCTGTGCTTTTTTTCTTAGATTTTTTATTCGGGAAATAATAACGATGTAATATTTTCCGAGTTTGAAAGTCACAAAAATTTTTTTTTGAAATGTATTTATTTCGTAAATGTTAAAAAAATCATTTTTGTATTTCTTTCGGAATAAATATTTACTATCTGTTAGTATATGAGGACGTCTGTCTATCTTTATTTTGTGATTCCTGCGGCTGCAAAATTTTCGTCTTTTCGCTATAAATCGCTTCACATTTGCACTATCTTCCCATATATTTTTGCGTATGACATGCCCGAATACAAAAATTTGTATTATAATAATGCGCTAATTTCATGGCCAAGTCGGTTGGCGCGCCAATCGGAGTGACGCAGGTTCAAACTCCGCCGCTGACAAATATTTTGCCGCCTTTTTCGCACGCGCCACAAGACGTTCTGACGTGTTTTTGTGTAACGTGAAACACGTTTCCACCTCTTTGCCGCATTTTAATTTGAAAACATACGTGGGCAGCACTTATCCGAGGCCTTTTGCACCCCCGATCGCCTACTGCGTTTGCACACAGCTCCCGACCCGTATGAAAAAAATCAATCAAATGAGCTCTATTTTGTCACTATTTTTTCTTTCGAAAAATCCCGGCCCACATTCGCGGCGCGGCAGGGGCACTGCGCGAATTTCGCGCAGTGCCCCTGCCCCCTGCTGCCCATGTATGTTTCAAAATGGAAAATTTCGAAAAGTTCTGGAAAAGTGTTTTGTTTTTTTTATTTTAAAATTCTATAAAAAATATCTTATCAGTCTCCTGTTCTTCAAATAATTACAGTAGAACAAAATTCGATGTTTTGTAATTTGACTGGCAATGACACAAAAACAATGGTATAACAATTCAAGGAAAACAAATGGGATGACTAATAATATAAATAAATAATCGCCTCAAACTAATTCTACTCCTCCTCCTCTTCATCATCTTCCTCTTCGTTACCATAATCGTAATCATTTTCCAGATCTTCCTCCACTTCCTTCACTAGTCGATCGAGCTGCTCTTCGTTCTCTTCTACAGGGATGTCGTCTTCATCGTCAGATTCGTCGAGGTTAGCATCACCGGGGAGGGGTACGGTAGGAGTGTTGTTCGCGTTCCACAGTTCCTTAAACATAAGCTGGTGTGCTATGGTGGGGACTGAAATGCACGTTACCTTCTTCTTCTTCAGTTTCTCTTCCCGTCCCTTCTTCAGTATGACGTATGGTGTTACAGTCATCGATGCGCGAATCTAGAATAGATCTATAATAGAATTGAATAGAATCTAGAATAATTATGGTTATATATTATATTTATAATTTTTTTAACTGTTGGTACCTGGTAGGCAGCCATTTTCACGCGGTGTCTCCATTGGCTTCTCGCTGTTGTCTTCAATTTCCTTGCTACTTTCTTCTTCAGAGTGTGGTTGAAGTATGTCTTCTGTCCTTTCTGGGCAGTTTTTCATTTGAATTATATCAAACTTTCTTTAGAATTTCTAATTTATAAGAATATAAAACGAAAACTGACTACTTTTCTGATGCCATCTCTCTCGTCCGCCTTCAATTCATTCCAGTGCAGCATAGCCATCATCGTACGAAGATCGTGTCCTTCACTGGAACGAAATTTTTATGAATGGATAGTGCTTTCATATGCATATAGACATGATTTAGGTGCCTAATACTAGAGCAGAGTAATAATTGTAATATAGCAATATCATTACCGGTTGAAGTAGTTCTCCTTGGGGGGCATATCTCCATGCGAGAGCATTGAGACTCTCGCATGTGCTTGTCTTGAGTAACCAAGATACTGCTTTGATGTCCTCAATGTTCTTCTCCGTAAACACTACCGACTCCAGTCTCTTGTACTCTCGGCTGTTCTTGGGGATGTTTGTGAGCTTCGAATTCGAGTGGATACACTTCTTGAACTTGGTGAATTCGGGGTTCTGGAAAAGGCGATTTTGTGTTTCAGTTCTAGTATTAATATATCCTCACATTAGAAAAATCGTGCTGCCCAGATATACAGAGAAGTGCAGAGCGGAACATCTCGGATGCAAGTACTCCATCTCCCTGTGCTCGCACCACTGCATCGTAGGCCTTGTTGATCAGTATTCCACAGCTTCACAACCTCCATGTATGCAGGCTTACAGATCTGAGAGTGATTACTGTAGGACCTGTAGGAGTTTTGGAATCAAAATTTGGAAAACCAAAATTTGGATAAACTTTAAAGTTAGTAAATATAGGTAGTGCTAACCTTCAGCAAGTTTAACGTGAGGTTCCGGAAATAATGCCACGGGTCAAAATAATGATTGATCGATGGGAATCGATCTTTCATCATTTTGATCACCGCGGAATGCCGGTCGGTCACGAGCGTGGAGATGTGTTCAACTCCTCCGATCTTCTCGGCCAGTGCTTCCAACGCTCTTTCAAGGCACGCCACCTGTGAATTTGAGAATATGTAATGAGTAAGGTGGATCGATGTTTCACGAATGTAAGTGGTTATAATTAGAAATCTACTTGTTACCTCGAGGGTTCCGCTGCTGCCTGTGTCCTTTTTGTTCATGAGCACATAGCTGAGTGCCTCTCCCGTCTCCGCATCCACCAGGAAGTATCGGCACCACTCTGCCGAATACCCCCTGGTGTCAAACGACCCATCTCCAGCGATGTGAAGTTTCCCTCCCTCAATAATTTTTCATATTAATTAAATAAATCTTGTAGTTACTTTCCGTATATGACATACTTTAATAATTTACTAATTAACTAATTAAATGATATATAGGTCATTTCGCACTTTTCCCAGTCTCTCCTTTATTCTCTCGATCACTTCTTCCTCCATTTTTGTATACTCTTGAACAACTGCGGGAAGCACGTAGTCTTCTTTGAGGCGATGGAATGACGTCTTCGAGACCTTGTTTAGGCCGATCGATCCGAGTAGGTAGTTCAGTCGCTGCATTTGTGCTTCATATACTTTATTTTATCGATTGCTCAGGACTATCGGCATATTTGAGACATAAATTTTCTGTTTTAAAAATTGTATCTGTTTGTAAAAGGAATGCAGCTCACCGTTGTTCCAACTGCTGTTACTGTGGACCCCACCACCACATCCACATTCACCTTCATCAACTTTTCCTTAGCTGCTTCATTAGCAGTCGGCAGCACAACGCTGTTCGACCACGTGGACTTCTCCTCGCAACTCGTGCACTCTCTGATGCACGAAAGTGCGAGAGCATCTTCCGAGAATTTTAGAGAATTTCTACCGGAAGTGCACGAAGTGCAAGGAGATAGCAGCTGGAGCAGGCTATCCACACTCACAATACAGTACTCCGTTTTAGGGAGATTGTGGAGGGTGGGGGTTGGAGGTGTCCAGTCGGGGTCCCTTGCGGCTTCTTCGGCCTTAGAGCGTACTAATAATGATAGAGGAAATAATTTGGAAAAATTATAAAAAATCAATATTCACCCCGTAGTAGATTCCGGAAGGTGATTGGCCTGATTTCTGATCCCGGTGTACTGTAACTGAATATCGGTTTTTTACACCATGAACCCCTTGTTCATATTTACGATATACAGTAACGTGATTACAGTTACCAGGGATACTTGGTGTAAAAAACAATTTTCAGTATGTTTATGTTCAATGATAAGTTTTATTTATTATTATGTATTCAGGATCTTGACTACGAGGACGACTGGCGGCAAGACCGAATCATCACTCAGGACCGGAAGATGTACTAGTAAGTGAGTCTGCCCATCACGTTTCGCAACTTATTCAGTTAACATTCAGAGCTATTCCATGGTCCAGCGCCCTTCGATGTCGGCAATTCGGATACCGGAACCCTCAGGCAATCCTCTCCGTTAATTTTGCTTTTGAGAAAGATTTTGAGTCTATAGACATGTTTACTAGGGTTGCCCGTTCGGTGTTGGTTTTGGCTTTACGGACCCCTCTTTTACTCTCTGGCTGTTTAGAGCGTAAAATGGGGAGATGGTGGGGTAAAATACTGTTTTACGGAAAACGGGCTGTTTTGGAGAGAGATGAGAGAGTGTGTTTACACAGGGGAGAGGAGAGAGTGTTCTGGCTCCAAGACGGCCCGTTTTCGGTAAAACGGCATTTCACTCATCTCTTCCCGTGAAACGGCGAGTAAGGAATTGACCTCTGCCCATCCGTAAAACGAGAGTGTGAGGTCAGAGAGAGGGAGAGAGTGCTGTTTTAAGGATACCGAAGCGGTAACAATAATGTATACTGCCATGGGAAAATGATCGAGAAATGTAAGTCCAGATTATTGTCATGTTGGTATCGAGCACACCTCGGGTTGTCTTCAAAATATATATCAATTTGTAATTCGTATTTAGAATTTATATCAAGTTTTTTTTTGGTTTTCGACGTGGTCGATGGTCTTCTTTAGAAAGAGTCATTTTGTCCACTGTTTAGATCGTAAGCATGTGGTTGCAATGGGATTTCTATGAAATGTTATGTGGGATATTAATAGTGGAGCCGATGCAATATCTACGATGCATCTGTCCATGGCGTTTACTTGCTGGTCTCTTGCTCATTTAGCTTTTTCTAACTTTTTACATCTCTCCAGGTGGAAATTGAAGCTGTCTCGGAGGGCCCTTCTACCAGCATCATAGTCCGACCGAAGACGACCATGCCCGTGTTTCATCCCGCAGAGCACAAGGTAAGTAAAAATCATTTAAATCATAAATCATATTTTTAATTCATTCCAAAATTAAAATATTAATGTTTTGTGAGTGTGAAACAAGTGTGAAGGGTGTTTGTAACTGCAGCTGAATACAGCAATTGTTCTTTATTTTCCCAAACCCCTAGTCCTAACTACTACCTACTAGGGTTTTCGTGCGCTCATGAAATGGGGATGAAACGCAAATAGAGGGGCAAAAGAAAGAGAGAGGCAAGAATGATGTTTGCTTCAGGCAGTAATCGAGAACCACCAACTGAAAACGAGAATGGCGAAGCTGATCGATTCTAACTGAAGATTCAAAAATGAGGTGGGTGCAGTTCTCTAGCAATTATCAATTATTTCCAGTCGTTTGTAATTTTTAAACAAAAATTATGTTCGATTTTTCTGATGAAGATTTGTCTGAACGTTCGTGTAGATGAAATTGAGTTGAAACAGAAAGAAGGGGAGATTTATAAGAAGGGAAGATTATTTTCTGTCTTTCTAATAAAAATATAAAAATGAGAGGGCAAGGTTTACATTCACCTCTAATTTTAAAATCTTTACTAACCGTGGTGTCTTTGCAGCAGCACTTCTTGCAGCAGAGAGGGATGGGAGCGTCGGCAAGGCGGAAGTACGGACGAGGACGATGAAGAGAAGAAGAATCAGGAGGAGGAGCCGGAGGAGAGAAGAGAGGAGAGGGAGGGGAGAACGTAGGCGAGCACTGCACGGTAGGCGAGGTGGGTACGGTAACCGGGAGGGATATGGTAGGTCTCTAAAATTTTTACGTCTCAACTGGCTTTGTAGAATTTCCTATTGAAAGATAAATGATTATTATAATATAAATGTGCTCACAATAGACATCGGAATTGCATCCTTCTTGAGAATCCGAGAACGATCGGTTTCCGTATATGAACAATCCGCAAAATGGGAGGCACAGATGTAGTGCTTGCCTCTGTCCGTCCTCATCCGTTTATCGAGGGCGGCCTTCTCCTTGTCGTTCGCAGTCAATGCAGTCAGCCACGGTCTCTCACATACAACCTGTCGGTAAACGCATGCATTTGCTTGGGTAAACACATAGTACCGCAGGCAACACATTGGGGCATCTATAAATGAGAAATATGCGATCAATATTTTTTTTCAATTTGAGATATGGTAGATGGAATATTCCACGATACATTTCTTTTCCAAATATTCTATATCTGTTATCATCTTTATCAATGTTTAACAATTACATATCGTGAATTTCGTGAGCTTTGAATCCTGTGTAATTATTGCTTGGCCACTTTGCCCTCACTGCAGCAATTACACATGCTGGTAGTCGTATCCTCACACCTTTCCCGAGATGACCGATCGTTGAGGAGATTATGGTGCGGTAAGCACCGTATCTCAGTGATCTAAATAAAACAGTTTTATGGCGTACTTATGATGAAAATCAGTAACCTGTTGAGGTCATTGATGGGAGTGCCTGTCATCATTGAGAAAGTTTCGGCCGATGAACGGGCAGCCTGCAATGTTTGTTACGGTAGAATGGATTACGGTAGGTCAAACATACGCCAGTGATTACGGTAGGTCAAACGGACGCCAGTGATTACGGTAGGTCAAACGGACGCCAGTGATTACGGTAAAATGGATTACGGTATGTCAGATAGCCACCAGTGATTACGGTAGAATTGATTACGGTAGGTCAGAAGAGCGCCAGGCGTTACTGTACAGTGCATCGACGTAGGTCATAGGGACATCATGGATGGTGAACTATTCTATTTTGAGTCATAAAAACGAAAAATTGGCGATAGATTTCCCTGTTTTTCCACTTTCAGTTCACATAAATATGATGTTTCATAGCATTGATGAATTACTTATGACTCTTTCTTCACATCTAAAGCCCCCTACTTTCGAAAGTTGATCTCTACGATTTACCGCGGAGTAAGGTAATATGGAATAAGGTATGCATTTGAGGTAATTCATGGATAACTTGAAACAGAAACTAACCAAGTCGGTGAGGATGTAGTTGACGAAGTGGGGGTCGCGAGAGATGCAAGAGTGTGCCCCGATTGGCTGCAACTTCGAGATGAGTCCGTCCCGGAAGAGAACTCCCTTCTTGAGTAGGGCCAGGGAGAAAAGAGAGGAACAACAATAGTCATTATCTTCCAGTGAATTGCGAGGAGGGCAACATTCACATCGACAGTGAGCTGCCTCCTCACGATCCACTTTGGAAGAAAATACTCTTGTCTCTCTTTCCTCCCTTTCCTTCTGCCTGAGGAGAGCCTCCTGCACAGCTTCGGGGGTCGGTAATTGATCCATCTGCAGGCGTAACGAACGATAAAACAGCAAAAAGGACGGTAAAAATGCGAGTAAACTGATCAAAACTGTAGTCAAATGGAAGAAGGGAGCTCCTTCTGTATGCAAAATAGTATGGAAATGAGGAAAGAGCCCAGGAAAGGCTTGGGACGTGTCAGACAGTCGCTTTGACCTACCATATGTCTTGCTTCTCTCGTGCCAGTATTGAAAGATTACGGTATTGTGCCATCGTGCTACATTGCTAGTGGCTGGCCCAATGGCTTTGTTCCTCAACAGAATAATAGATCAATTGCGAGACTGGGAACATTGTTCATGCTATTGATGAGTGATAGCTCACAAGCAAGCTCCCTTCCCCGTTCTCTCTAATGGCTCAATTGGTAACGCGTCTGCCCAGCAAACGGTGTCCCGCGGCCGTCTTGTCTTTTGCTCCATTTTAACAAACTGCGCAAAGGGCCTTACAATGTCGCCACCTCTCCATTTCGTGTTCTTCGAAATGGAGAGATGGGCTACAGTATTTCTGAATGTCTCTCCGGTTGCCTGCATTATCAATCAACTTTGAGTGAGCGTATCTCGATTCAAAAGAGTCTGTAGAACTTCGGACCACGTGCAATGTGATCGGGTGAATGAGCCCTGCAACCCTATATGCGTGGTCTATATCACCCAGATATTCGTGGGATGCCTTCTTTAACTTTGATTACGTGTTTCTCAATAATGCTCACTTAATCAATTTTCTATTTTGATAACCATAATTTGCACTTCGAATTCTACCGACGATGAAGAAATTAGCTTTTTAATCAAAAAATTGAAATTCGCGAATATTCGAAGTTGTTTATTTCTGTTTCTGTAGGGCGTTCTTTGATTATCGCGTTCTTTGTATATTCTTTTGATGTTTCTCAATCCAACAGCAGTGATATTTTTTTCGAAATTAACCGCCGAAATACCAGAAAAGTAGTTGTGAAATTTACAACAGAGGTATACGGTATTTCGAGCACAACGGCGTCGCAGGTAGTACGGAAATATTGCGTACTCATAAAATCACACGCCCGTTCCTAATTTTTAAAATATATTTCGAAGAGACTGCGATATAAGTAGAAACGCAAAATTGCATTTAAAATAATGTAAGAATTTAATTTAAATTTCTTGTGGTTCTGTTTTCATCAGCTGTTCAGCAACTGCTAAAATGTCATAGTTTGCCTGAATCCCGAGTTCTTGACGTTTGGCGTTGAATGAATACTATCGGCAACTTCTTCTTACTACAATATTTAGATTTGTTTTTATGAGCAATTAAATTCTTTACCACAATATTGCGTCTCGATAAGTTGGTGATATTGCAATCAGGACTATCGTATGAATAGGTGCGTGCAGTAAGTGTATGCAGAGCATAATATTCAGCAACTCTGAAATGTAGGCCCAAATTTGCATTGAAATTGGTGCATCTTATATTTTTTCTGATGTTATTTTTCTTATTATTTTTAGGATGTAAAATGATACATGATGAAATCACTATGTACCCACCCGTGAACAGTCCAAATACAGTAGAAAGGGCATAGAATAGGATTGGCACTGCCAGTACGGTGACCGGTCAAATTGTCTGGGAAATTAAATTATTGTTTGGACGCTTTTGGCGTCTAAACATTGCAAAGTAACGGTTCGACTAGTTGCATAATACGGAAAACAGCAGATTTTCTGAAAAAGAGGTACGAGAAATGTGGAGTGCGTGTTTAGAAAAGCAACTAATTGCATCTTTACTTTTCAAAGTCTTGTCTGCACCTGTATTATGAGTGCGATCATTAGCTTCCTGTGCATCTTCCGAGTAGCTTCGCTCATCGTGGAAACCTACAAGGATATTTGCCTCGAACACGAGCTTCATATTACAATTTTAAAATGATACGTTAATGAAATGGACTACTGGAGCGTGTATTCTCTTTCTATATCTCGGCGTGTCTCTCGCTTTGCCATGCTCTCTCGTTTAGGAGCGGGACGTTTTTTTTGTTTGGGATGAGTGTTTGTGCATTTATCATAAGCAGTACATCATTCCACAGGCCGGTCAACCTTAGAGAATGGCTTTTGGAGTGAGAGAGCGTGAGAAATCGAGAGTGACTATCTCACTTTAGCATACTTTCGCGCTATAAACATGGTCTGTACGATTGGAATCAAGTGACAGAAGATCATGGGAGCAGTCGAATATGAGGATGATGGTTTATTTTGGAGTCTCAATTTAGGAACCCGAAATTATAAAAAAAATCTAAACTTTATTGAACGAACCTCCAAAAAGAGGAGTTTCGTAATTTCACACCTTCTCTGACCTATTATTATCTACTTATGGGACACTTCATTCCGGTTTATGTTAGAAATTAATTCGTTACCGTATGCACTTACATGACCTGAGAGAAGATGAAAGGAGTGAATTACAAAGTAAAACCCCGAGACAACTATTGATAGCATTGCCTGGTGGATATCTGCGTAATCGCAGCTGAATTGTTCACGCACCACCAATGATGTGACATACAGAGCGATGGTTAGGCCCATAATGGTATAGAGCGAATAGGGTTTGATCCCAGTCAAACGGATCCATTCAGTAGTAGGATTGTGCTGCAATTAGATGCATTTGCTGATGTATTCATATAACAGCGTAATGCACTATTGTAGCAAATTCGCTATTACAATTACATCCTTTTGGAAGAGAGATCGGTATTACGGTTGATGAGGCGAAGAAAATCAGGAAAAAAGAGTGCCGCATTGTGTTAAATGCACTCACTTTAATGAGATTCACCGCGCTCTCGTCTTCGAAAGCCCCCCAGCTCGACAGAATAATACACGGAACGGTGACGGCCACCCATATTGTAACTCGGAACGCCCAAGAACGAACAACCTGTGCACACCGTTTAGTCGGAAAACCGTCCCAAATTTGCTGAGAAAACGGTTCGCCAACACTCCTCATTCAACGCGATCTCTCGTTTGCACACAAAAAAGAGAAACCGTGAGGGGAATTGGAGAGCCGTTCAAGAAATCTCAATCCATACACACAAACGTTGCCGTGTTCCGAGAATAACCGTTACGGAATTTTTTTTTTATTAAAAAACAACACAAGTTCTCACCGTTTCTTGGCGCTGGGTTGCAGCCCGCACGATCGTGCTGTGATGGAAACAGCAGAGGATGGACATACCGAGATATCCATTCGAGAAGACCATAATCATCTCAATTCAATAAATCAATATTTTTATTAAAAAAATGTATTGGAACGTGTCCTATAGTTTAAATATAGAATGCGCTTTTAGAAATTTAGCGTGCGTGCGATGAGTTCAGGTAATATTCAAATAGAAATTTTAGATCGTTGACCAACGAAATGAAGTGCCGAATTAGCGTTTTCATTCGGATTACCGTTCCGTAGTGCCCGGAGAGACCCGTTTGACAGATCCAGCCGGCAAAGAGACATGCCGTGTACGGAAAAATAAGGATCGGACCGTACAGGAAGCAAAAGTTGAAATCGCAAATTGTGATGATCGCCTAAAAGAAAACTTTTCTCGTACAAATAAGAACTATTTGTTTTTTTAGTGATTTAGATTCTTAGGTTATCCCGAAATGAAATGGCTCTCTCATTTTGAATAGTATTTGCAAATGCTGTTGCTTTTTCGTTTGTAAATGAACCGGTGAATTAAATCAACTAATTTTTTAAAGTTTACAAAGGGCACATTTATCAATACTGACTTGCAGCAGTATTAGGTATCGTGCGAGTGGTCTACCGGACGGCGGAGTTTTCCATATGAGCAGGTAGAATGCAAGCATTCACAGGAATATGGTAACAACGCCGATCACATGATTGTAAAGAATCATAGAATCGATAAAGGATTTTGAGAGAGCAGATACAAGCATGAGTTGACTGTGAGTGTCAATTAGAAAGGGTTTGCTGAAAGTGGTCGTTTTTCACCTGGACGCCGGCTGGAAAATGAGGAATAGACATAACAACTGATACTGCTTGTTGAGTTTTACGTGCTTTAATAGATCACAATCGTTTCGCATTTTATAATATTTTAGCACGAACAATTTCGAAGTGTACAACGTTCACAAAAATGTTCTCGAATTAATACATTCAATGGATATAAATGAGTATCTTAAAGTCACATGGTTAGTGTTTTAGGTATACTGTCTCGTAGCCTACTGCAAATTTTATTATTACAGTATTCGTATTATTAAAGTAAACCCTCCTTCTTGCTTTTTATAAAATTAGTCTGACCGTTATCATCTCTAACATTATATTTAATAGATTCTTCGATTCATAAATCACGTCATTTCATATATATTAAATTGTAAAAAATCCAAGATATTTAGTAGCATCATTGGTGTCAAAATGTCAAATCGGCTTCTGAGTTCTTGACAATTTGCTTTGGACTGGCAAAATCCCACGAACAGTCGACCACTTCATCCTACTAAAATATGTAGATTTGCGTGTATGACGAGCAAAAAATGTATAATAGAATAAGATCCCTATAGGTTGGAGAGACTGTTATGAGGATAATAGTATGAATTGAGAGCATGATATTTTGAAACACTGAATTAGCTCAATGTTAAGGTATTATTGTGAAGAACTAGCGGGGTTGTGTTGAGGTTAAATGTACTACGCTCTATGCGTACACTACGCTCTATGCATAGTTCTGGGTGCGTGTTCAGTCCAGGGGGAGCTCGATAGGAGGCTCCAGGTACGGTCCAGGGGGCGCCCTGTAGCCGGCTCCAGGTACGGTCCAGGGGGCGCCCTGTAGCCGGCTCCAGGTACGGTCCAGGGGGCGCCCTGTAGCCGGCTCCAGGTACGGTCCAGGGGGCGCCCTGTAGCCGGCACCAGGTACGGTCCAGGGGGCGCCCTGTAGCGGGCTCCAGGAACGGTCCAGGGGGCGCCCTGTAGCCGGCTCCAGGTTAGGTCCACGGGGAGCTCGGTAGCCGGCTACATTAAAGCTCGCAGTATGCTGGGGAATGTTAATCGCTACCAAGAGTACTGGCTTATTCCGGTGTAAAAGGCTCGTGAGGCAGAGAGCGTTCGAAAAAAGTTGCCACTACGCCACTTCGTGCTATGTGGCAACTTTTTTCGATCGCTCTCTGCCTCACGAGCCTTTCACAACGGAAACGCAGTATACAATGCGT
Organism: Pristionchus fissidentatus; assembly: GCA_036245785.1. Lineage (NCBI taxonomy): Eukaryota > Metazoa > Nematoda > Chromadorea > Rhabditida > Neodiplogasteridae > Pristionchus > Pristionchus fissidentatus. Next base: position 11,630,690 of record BTSY01000004.1, read on the forward strand.
TCAGAACTTTTAGAACACTTTCAGAGATGGTTCCTGTGATTCCCTATGCAAAACGCGTTAGAACACGTTTCCGACATCGCAAAACGCTTTTCCTGCGAACCCCTACGCTCTCTGAATCATTTCGGAACTTTTTGAAATTTTCGATTTTGCACGTTAAAACGCGTTAGAACACGTTCGGACACGTTTCCGACATCGCAAAACGCTTTTCCTGCGAACCCCTACGCTCTCTGAATCATTTTGGAACTTTTCGAAATTTTCGATTTTTCACGTTAAAACGTGTTAGAACACGTTCAGACACGTTTCTGACATCGCAAAACACTTTTAAAGTGATCCCCGACACTCACCGATGCGTTTGGAGAAAGTTCGAAAATTTTGATTTTTCAAGTTAAAACTCGGCAAAACAGGTGAAAACGTGTTTCACGGTACTCAAAAACGTGTTAGAACAGTTTCTGACACTTGCGAAAAATGCGGCAAAAGGTTTGCCCGCGGCGGGGGTCGAACCTGGGGGTCTCGGATTCAAAGTTTGGCTTGTAACGCACTTGGCTATGGATTTGGTTAATTGTATTTTGTAAAATTTGAAAGGTATTCTGGCCGGTTATCATATGCAAAAGGATCTGAGAAGATTTATTGAGTTTGAAGCGATTTATAGCGAAAAAAACGAAAACTGTTTCTGACACTCGCTAAAAATGCGGCAAAAGGTTTGCCCGCGGCGGGGGTCGAACCTGCGTCGGTCGGATTGCTAGTCCAGCGCGTAACCCACTTGGCCATGGATTTGGTGATTTAAATTTTGTAAAATTTTAAAGCAATTCTGGTCTATTATCATATGCAAAAGGTTCTGAGAAGAAAATGAGAAAACTCTGGACGGACACCTGGACAAAAAAACAGACAGACAGACAGACAGACAGACGTTAGCATTTTCTAATATATAGTAATAAGTTAAAATATGTAATTAGCTCGTCCAGTTTGCATCCCATTTCGAACAATTATGAATCACTGTTCTCAAAACTACCTACTCATCTCATTAACCATATCACATTATGTATTACTAGAGGTCATAGTAAATAGAGGATGTGAGCGTGTGTGTGTTGTGAGACGATTAAGGCAGTTTGATTGAGAAATAAAAGAGTTTACTGAAGAAAAACGTCAATAAATGACAAAGATTCGGCCGTAGCCTGTGAAAACTCAGAGAAAATCCACTAAAAACAACAAATTGTGGCCAGTTTCCCTTAGTGCGATTCTTGACAAGGCGGGTCACTACCGTAATAACACACCACGATAGACTATTGTTAACTAACTGATTATTTACAATGATAGCACAGAAAATCTATTGTTACGAGAGTATCAATGGGGTTGGGGCTTATTGCTGCTTCGCTCTCTTGGGGGAGTGTCCTCTCTTCTCTTCATCCCCCTCCTCGTGAGATCGTCGTCCTCGACGATCCATTCCCATATCCGGCCTTGCCCTGGCTCCACTCCCGTATCCGATCTTGCCCTCCTTTCTGGCCAGCTTTGCCAGCAAGATTGGACACTCTGACTTCCGATGGTCTCCACTATGGCAATGCCAACATCCGTCTTCTTCTTCTCCTCTCCATTTCTGCCCCTGTCCCAAGCCGGCATTCTGTCCCATGGACCATCCCATCTGGCCCCTCTCTGGTCCGCTTCTGAGGTGCGCTCTCCTTTCTTCTTCCATGATCTTCCTCTTCCTCTCCGTATAAGCCTTCTCATCGAACGCTCTGTTGTACTTGAGTGAGGTGACGAATTCCTCCCAATCCTTTCGGTCAGTCCACTGTCCCATCGCCTGCAGACAGGATACTGGAGTTCCTCTTCTCGTCAGGTTAGTGTCCACAGCGTGGACCATCACCCTCGAATCCTCATCCGTTGCCCATTCGAGCATGAACTTGGTGTATCCCTCGGGTACTTCTTCTCCCACTGGTTCTTGGACAACGTGGATATAGATTCCACTCTTCTTCGAGCACGCCTCGACCACCTTCTTGAGGGCCTTCCAGCCTTCTTCTCCCCCGTACTTAGGCCACACGACGACCGCAACCTTGACCTTGTCCTTCGTCCAGTTCATCACGACGTTTGTCCATTCTTGAAGCGGGCACATCGTCCACTTCCACCTTAGCTGGTCTCCTCCCACTCTTGGCAATCCTGCTCCGGGGCGGCATAGAATCGCTCCGTAGTAGATGTGCTTCTTCTTCTCCTCTCCGAGCTCCTTGCCGTATACCTCTGCCAGGTCTGGTCTCACGCCGGGAAATGTGTAGCGGAAGATGAAGCCAGGCACCTGCATGAGCTGCAGCGAGTGACGACAAAACGATTTCGCTAGCGCTCCCTCGATATCTTCTTTGATCAGACCCTTCACCATGTCCTCTTCACTATCATCCTGTAGATGTCGTACTGCCCGTGGGAATGACAAATCCGCTGTCTTCCTTATCTTCGCTCGGATATCACGCCTCTCACTAGAGAATCGGGCTGAAACACATCTTTTGCGGATTTGGCCAGAAAAGTGAAATTGAGTTACCTATGGGATTATTCCTCCTTAGGGATGCCTAACAACCTCCCAAAAGCTTAAACCACGAATATCATGTTGGAGGTCCTTACACCGAGTTGGATCTCGGGGTATCCATCTTTGAGCTCGATTTTCTCGGTTGTGGGTTGTTTCTGTGAATTTTTTTGTCTGAACGACCCCGGCTAATTTTTAGAGCTCTATCGATCCATGTACTTCATTTATCGAGAAATTGAATTTCTAAAGCGCTACACTTAGGCCAATATTTCTCAAAAATGTAGGAAAAGCGGGAGCTCTAATCTCTTGGGCATGTAGATCTCATCAAGATCTTTCGAATGAGTAGCTTATGGTGAAAATAGCCGGGGATATGGGATAGTTGTGTACTTTTGAAAGCCCGAGATGATTTGAAGTAAATTTTCTTCACCATTGACCGCGCGGTCTCTGAAACGAGAAATGAAATGAGCTTGTAATTCTTCCATTTCTTCCCTCTTTCCTGCATAAGACCGGTCATCGCTTAACAAAATTTACTTCAAATCATCTCGGGCTTTCAAAAGTACACAACTCTCACATATCCCCGGCTATTTTCACCATAAGCTACTCAATCGAAAGATCTTGATGAGATCTACATGCTCAAGAGATTAGAGCTCCCACTTTTCCTACATTTTTGAAAAATATTGGCCTGAGTGTAGCGCATTAGAGATTCAATTTCTCGATAAATGAAGTACATGGATCGATAGAGCTCCAAAAATTAGCCCGGGTCGTTCAGACACACATTTTCACAAAAACAACTCACAACCGAGAAAATCGAGCTCAAAGTTGGATACCCAGGGTACCGACCCAGCGTACCTACGGATCCCCGTGATCCTGGATGTCCTAAACTTTGGGAGGATGTCCGCCATCCCCAGGCATGATTTAATCCATGGAAATCTCATTTCTTTTTTGACCCATTGCATCCGCCAGCTCGATTCTCTCGTGAGATGCGTGATATGCAGTACTTGGAGTGGATATGCGATTGTCAGTCCCTTCAGATGCTCCGGGCATTCCTTCCAACAATCTCCTATTGTCTTCTTCTCGCCCTCTCCGCACTTCGCTGCCCAATGAAGCGGATGAGTAGAATCAATAGTCGTCCTGAAATCACCTTGTTCAGTATCGTTTCTTCCCTCTTCCACCATATTCACTCTCACTGATTCCTCCCTTCGATGTACTATCCTTAGTCTATCCAACTGCACCACTTTTTCTTTTTCCTTTTCTTCACCCAACTTCACCACTTTTGCCGTTGTGTCTGATATTTTTATCACTCGGAACGGCCCGTCCCAGTCTATCCTCAGCTTTGGGTTTTTCTCTCCTGCCTTCTCCTTACGCACGTATACCCTGTCGCCCTCCATTGGCTCGAAGCCCTTATTATTCGCAGCCCTCTTATCATATAATGCCTTCATTCTTTCCTTCTCCTCTCTCAATTTTCCATTCACTTGTTCCTGAGTCTTTCTCATGAGTATCATCATCCTTGACTTGTAGTCATCCTTATCTACCACATATCTTTCATCTACCCTCCAACTTTCTCCCGTCGGTAACTTCTCATCCCTGTTATAGAATAAGAATACCGGGCTCTCTCCCGTACTACCATGGGGTAGTGTATTATAGCAATACACTGCGTATGGCAACGCTTCTTCCCAGTCTTCCGGCCTGCTCACAATCCTCCTTAGGATCTCTGTGATTGTTCTGTTCAATCTTTCCACTCCTCCATTTGCCCTTGAGTGATACGGTAGTGTACATTTTCTTTCAATTTCCCACATCTTATTGATTTCGTCCATGCATTCATTGATGAATTCGCCTCCATTGTCACTCAAAAGTGCCTTCGGGACTCTTCCGCCTTCTAACACCCATCTCGCCATGAACTCTTTGGCTACGGTAGATGCCTTCTTATCCTTCAATGGATATGCACCTGCGTACCTACTGAATAGATCAATGACCGTCAGTACATATCGATCGCCTTGTGATCCTTTGCCTAGATCTAGCAGGTCTATTGCAACCACCTCCAATGGCTCCTTCACCTCTCGCGGCTTTAGGGCCGGAATAAACTTCTTCTGAGGTTTACTCAATGTACACTTTTCACACTCTTTCACCACTGCTTTCACCTCCCTTTCCATTGCACCCCAGACATACTCCTTCTGTAACATAAGCACCTGGATGACCCACTAATACATCCTCGTGAATGCCTCTAATCAACTCCTCCCTGCCCTTTCTTGGGACGTACAACCTCCGCTCATGATCCTTTCCCAGGATGAACATAACACCCTGATCCACCACAATATCAGCCAAACTGTACTTCACCGTTGAATCTGGCATCTTAATCAACTCGTTCTTCTTCCTTTTTCCTGCCTCTGACTCTTCCCATTTCACCAACACACTTTTCACCCATTCATCACCACCCTGTGCAGTCCTCCATTTTTCCCTTCCTTGCTTCTCTCCCGCAACTACTCGCAGTTCATTTTCTCGTTTCGAATCTTCCTCTGCCCTTCTCCGCGTCACCGCGTTGATCACGATGTCATCCCCTATGGAGATCCCTTCTAGTGCCTTATCCTCCACTGAATCTACCGGGAACCTTGACAACGAATCAGCCACCACGTTCTCCTTACCCTTCACATGAATGATATCAAGTTGGTAAGGCAACAGTTCCGCTGCCCATCTGAGTATACGTGGACAAACATTCTGCCTCTTGAACATTGCTGTTAATGGCGCATGATCAGTTCGAACTTTCACTCGAGTTCCGAATATGAGATATTTCCACTTTCGAACTGCTTCGAATATGGCCAATGCCTCTATATCGATAATCGAATAATTCTTCTCAGCATCCCTGAGTGTTCTGGAATAGTAAGCGACCGGCTTTTTCACTCCCTTCTCATCTACCTGAGACATCACACCTCCTATACCATGCCCACTTGCATCCGTCGTTATCCAGAATGGTTTATCACCTTTGATTGCCGCTTCACAATCCGGCTGTGACAGCACTGGTGCTTCACTTATGGCTCTTTTCAGCTCAACGAATGCCTTCTCGTGCTCCAATCCCCACTTCCATTCTACATTACTAGATGTCAGTGCATGTAACGGCTCAGCAATTTTGGCAAATCCCTTGACAAACCGTCTGTAATATGATGCCATTCCCACGAACGACCTCACTTCACTCGGGTTATTTGGTCTTGGGTATTCCCTCACCGCATGCACCTTCTTTTCATCCATACTCACTCCTTCTTCTGACAACTGATGTCCCAAATACTCTACTTCTTTCACCAAGAATCTGCACTTGCTTGGATTCACTTTGACTCCTCTCTCCTTCATTCTATTCAACACCCATCTCAACACTTCATAATGCTCCTGTTCGGTTTCAGTCGCCACCAGTACATCGTCAATGTAGCAGTGCACTCTTCTCTCTCGCCCCTCTTTCTCCATCTCTTCTCTTAGCATTTCCACCATAGCCCTCTGGAACTGGCATGGAGAAACACTCAACCCAAAGGGCAACACTTGAAACTCAAAATGTTGACCCAATAGACTGAATGCCGTCAGTTCTCTGGATCCCTCTGCCAATCCCACTTGCCAAAAACCCGACTACAGATCTATTGTGGAGAAGAATCTCTTTCCACTCAAGCTCTACACCGTGCTCTCCAAATGAGGCAATGGCTGTGCATCCAGACTGATAAGTGTATTAACTTTCCTATAGTCGATACAAAGTCTCAATGAACCGTCCTTCTTCTTCACCACCACTATTGGCGAGTTCCATGGACTCTGTGACTTCTTCACAACACCCTGTCTCATCATTCTATCAACCGACACTCTCAGCTTCTCTCGGATTGCAAAAGGAATCGGCCTCGGCTTCTGCCTGACCGTCTTTCCTTCCTTCACTTCCACTTCACATTCCCAGTTCGTCAATCTACCTATATCTTCTTCACCCTTAGCGAAGACTTCAGTATGCTCTTCCAGAACTTTCTCTAATTCGCCTTCTACTCTTGCACCTCTATTCTCACCCAACTTCTTCTTAATCTGCTCCCACAGTTCACCATAACCTGCTTTGACTCCAGCCTTGACTTCCTTTACACTAGCACTCCTCTCTGCTATCTCTCCGACTATGCCTTCCTCTATCATCACCCATCTCCCAATTGACTGATACTTTTGTATCTGAATTCTTTCTTTCGTGTCACTCACAATCGGTACGAGCACTACTGCTTCGTTCACCGCCACTCCTTCTACAGCCTGCTCCACATCTGCATTCAGTACCACAGTTGCACCCGGCTCTCCTGTTACCCATACAGTTCCCATCTCGCCCGGCTCTACAACCATGCTTCGCAATGCCATCGCTTCACACCCTTCATCCCTTTCACCCTCCTTATTCAGTCCTCTCTCCTCTTCCTTATAGTCCACTGTCTTCAACTCAATGCCCAGCGCATCCAATCCCATTCCTCCAATAATCACCGTACCTCTATCATTATTCACAATGTAGAACCCAACTGGGGCTACTTTCCCTCTTTCCAATTCAACCTGGATAACTGCTATATCCATTTTGCCTCCCTGCACATCACACATATCAATTGTGCCCCCTTTAAGGACTTCAACTCCTTCAATCTTCTCCACTGTGTTTCTTGAGATAACGGAAACATCCGCTCCGGTATCCAAAAGAATCTGTGCCTCTCTACCGTTCAACCACCCAGTTACTTTCTTTCTCTTCTTGATGAAGAAGTATTCCTCTTCCTTTATTTGCTTTTCCTTCCTCGCCCTTTCATCTTCCCAATTTATTCCTCTGATTTCAATCGAAGCGACACTGCCTCCTCTACCATACTGTCCACCACCACCATTGAAACCTCCTCTACCGTAACCTCTATTATATCCACCATACTGTCCTCCTCCCCTGCTTGCTCCTCCTCTCTGAGCACCGTTGGTTCCTCCTGCATTGCCTCCACTTGCATGCATATCTGACTGAGCACCTCCCTCTGGAGCGTTGTTCCTCACGTCACCACTGGTTTCGTCACTATTTCCACCGAGACACAGTTCGCACTCATGTGTCCATTTCCTCCGCAATTATGGCATTTCCTTCCATTCAGCCCTTGACCTCCGAACCCTTTGTTCCCACTGTCCTTTTCCCTTTTCCTCAGATACTCGATCTGTACTAATACAGCCTTCATTTTCTCATAACTCTCCTGACCTACGAACATCTCTAATAATTTGAGATGCTCGGTTTGCTTGCCTTCATACAGAAAGAGCAATTGCCTCTTTTTCATGATCTCTCTCTTTTCCTCCTCCTCATGCACCTTGTCAACCCATTTTTCCAGCTCCTCGCACACCAACGCCACACTTCTGCCCCGAATCGATTGAACTCTGAGTTTCCTCTAAATCCTCCTTTTTCCAATCCTCCTTTTTCCCAGCGTACTTGGGCATGTGGGGCAATCGAATACCCGACAATCCCGATCCCGCACTCTCGACCTCTCTCAGATGCTCACTCTGTCCCGCTCCAATCCGCTCCCTACCAATTGATCTCTCTTCTCCTGCCTCACCTCGTCTCTCCGTCTCCTGCAGCGTCCTCTGCTCGCCCGACGGAGTACTCAAATCGCTTGTCGAGGCCTGCGAGGAGATGGTTCCATCTTCTCCCGCACTCGACAGCTTCTGTAATTCCTTCAGTTCCCATTCTAATTCTTCCAACTTTGTCCTTTTTCTCCCTTCTTCTCTCTCCTTTGTTCCCTTACCGATATTCCTCTCCCTTTCTGCAAATTCCCTCACTCTTCCTTCCTCGACTTCCTGCTCCAGCTCGGCAATCCGCTCGTTCAGATCTTTGATCGTCTTCTCTTTATCCTCCTCCTCAATTTTGAGTGCGAGGAGGTCTCCGTCGATGGACTGCAATTTATTCTTCAGTGCCTTCCATCTCTCTACTAACTCTTCAATCACTCCTGTTCCCCACTCTTCCTCTACTTTCATCCATTTTTCCAATTCCTTCACTCTCTCTCTCTTTCTTCTCTCTATCTGAGCCATGGCGTCTACAATATTCGCTCCTCCCTCATTCGTTACTATCGTCCCAATTATCCGCTCTTGCATCTCACACTTCTGTCTATTCTCCAGGATCTCCTCCAAAGCCGCCTGTGAATCTGTCAAATTCGCGTTTGTCAGAAGCCATTCCTCCCTACTCAAACACTTATCAGCCTCGTTCACTATCTCCTTCCAGCCATCAGTCGCTCCTCCCATTATTTCCAATTCCTTACTTATCGCATCTATTTCCCCTTTCAGCCATTTCTTCAGCTCTGCTTTCTCATCCTTGTGCACCAAGCCCATAATCCTATCCTCTATCCCTTTTATCCTCTTTTTTACTTCTTCCTCCCCTTCACTATATCGCTGCATCGGGTCTAATGTGCTCTGTCTCAGCGCTTCCCTTCGTTGCCTCGTCATCATCCCGCCACTTACATCTCCATCCTCATCATTGCGGACCGTCCTGTCTCCTCCCAGTGCCTGTCGTTCATCACCGTCTTCTTCCATTCTGACATCATCCATCTCCATTCTCAACTGGCCATTATTCTGTCCATTCTCTCCATTCAGTGCACTCCGCTCCGCCATTATCCCTGTTTGATTCTTTCTGCAATCAAATCGTACTTATCTTGTTCTTTATTCCTTTCCTTCCCTCACTCCCCTCAATCAGTCCTCCTGCTCCTTGCAGATTCGTCTCACACCCACAACACACTACTCACTTCCTTTTCACCTCCAACTACCTCCTTACTTCAGCAACTGATCAGCTCGACCCGTTACTGAAGTTGGTAGAAGTGGCCTTCCTCAAAAATACAAGAGAACTATCACCAATTTAAAAATCGGCGATAGATTTCCCTGTACAATTGAAAAATTACACAAATCCCAGGCTTTGGCTCAAGTGTGGACGATGTCCCCCACTTTCACAGCCAGGCTACCCACCACCTTATGCAAAGAACAACAAGAAAAGGCACAAAAACTCAAATTTTGGTCCTTAGTCTAGAGTTCAAACCGGCTCAGCCCCCATAAATAGAGAATGTGAGCGTGTGTGTGTTGTGAGACGATTAAGGCAGTTTGATTGAGAAATAAAAGAGTTTACTGAAGAAAAACGTCAATAAATGACAAAGATTCGGCCGTAGCCTGTGAAAACTCAGAGAAAATCCACTAAAAACAACAAATTGTGGCCTAAATTAATCCGTCGTGTGCTGCGTCGTGCCGCGCGTGCAGTTTCCCTTAGTGCGATTCTTGACAAGGCGGGTCACTACCGTAATCACACACCACGATAGACTATTGTTAACTAACTGATTATTTACAATGATAGCACAGCAAATCTATTGTTACGAGAGTATCAATGGGGTTGGGGCTTATTGCTGCTTCGCTCTCTTGGGGGAGTGTCCTCTCTTCTCTTCAATAGGCTCAAGCTTTGTCAGTTTTCTAGAAAACGTAAGATATAATCGATTTCTCGTTAACAGAATTGTCAACTTGTGAAATCGTTTAGATGTCCAATTCATTAGTAATTGTAGCATATAAATTTTTCGAAATTGTTTCTTGAGAAATTCGAGAAAAAATAGTAAAAAAATTTCTTGAATTTTGTCATGTTTTCCACATTTATATTTTTCAACTTCATAAATTCAATAAAAACCGTAACAAAATCACAAAAGAAATTAAATATCTTCGAAATTTTAACGATAGAATCCGATCAGAGGAATGGTAATACCGATAAACAGAATGAAATTGAATTTCCTACTCATGAATTTAATGAGAAATTAATTGTTGGGGGTGGGGATTTTCTACTCTTTCTCGGACACAATTCGAATTTTTTTAAAAAAAAAAAAAAAAAAAAAAAAAAAAACACAATTCGAATTTTTTTCGATATGAGACACAGTTCTTAATTTCATATTTTTTCAAAAAAAACATTCTAGATTTCCCGAATATTTTTTGAGAAATTGCTCAAGGAAAAAATGTTTCCAGAAATGTCGATAAATCGAGAAAACCGATAAATCGAGAAACGAGAAATGCACATCCCTGGTTTATAGAATTTTGATAATAAAAAAATTCAAATTTAAAAAAAAGCAATTTCGCGACGACGTGTAATTATTTATCAGAGAACTTGATTCACATTTTATTCTCTGACTCCTGAGTTCTTGACAATTGGAATGAATACAATCGGCAACTTCTTCTTACTGCTTAATTATTTGGATTTGCATGTATGAATAATAAGAAAGATACCACAGTAGTACATCTCGATAAGTTGGAGATATTGCTATTAGTACTATCGTATGAATAGGTGCGTGCAATAAGTGAATGCAGAGCATAATATTCAGTAATTCTGAAATAGTAATTTTAGAGAAAATTTCAAATTTTTTTGTACCAATTCATTTTTGAATTTGAATTGGTACATTTAAACAATATTTTGTACTATTATTCTTGCATTTGCTAATCAGCATGCTCAATCATCGTAGGTGATAGGTAACGAAATCGCTCACCAGAAATCATAAATCTACCAGAAATCGATAGAATATCCAAATGACTATAGTAAACGCGATCGCACAGATATACCCACCATGCGTGAACATTCCAAACACAGTAGACAGGGCATCGAATCCGATTGGCACTACTAGAACTGTTATCGGACAAATCGTCTGAAACTTTCATATATTTTCCCCGCTTTTAACATCTAAACCTGTATTATGAGCGAAATCATTAGCTTTCTGTGCATCTTCCGAGTTCCTTCGCTCATCGTGGAAACCTAAAGAAATAGTTGCACACTGACACGAGATGGGAATGCGACTAGGGATGGGGAAGGAAGAGGAAAGAGTGAGACAGGCGCATTCTAATTGATCTTACAATTAATCTTCCGGAAGAGTAAGAGTGTCGAAAGGATTTAATGCAAATGCATGTTCTCGACATTGTAAATAGCTACCAATGGATTAGGAGGGTGCTAATGAATATTGCGAGACACAAATTAGTTCAAAATTTCTCTTTTTGGAAAGAGCTACTCCTCCGAAAGATCGTCAACTCTTCCGGAACAGTTTCCCCGGCCTTCCCTACTCTTCCTTCCACTCCACCATTATCATAATCACTATGGCGAGAGAGAGGAAGGCCTTCGTTTCACTCTTCCTTCTCCATCCCTAAATGAGCGGGAGAGCGGTCACATGTGGCGTCGCTCTCACTTTCCACATCATTCCACAGACCCGTCAACAGAAAAGAGATTTGGAGCGAGAGAGCGTGTGAAATCGAGAGGGACTCTCTCCCTTTTGCATACTCTCTCGCGCTGACCACTTTCTGTAGAGTGTGTTGTGACTCTAGAATCCTCTCCCCACGCAGGCCACCAGCCGCATCATTACATGGCCGTTCAACCTTACAGAAAGGGCATTGGAGTGAGAGAGCGTGTGAAATCGAGAGGGACTCTCTCACTTTTTGCACACTATCTTACTCCAACCCTGGTCTGTATGTTTGGAATCATGTGCAGTCTGCCTCCCGTGATTTCGAACGCTCTCTTGCCTAACCCCACCTCTAGTCCTTGTAAGTGGACACAATTTTCTAGAGTTTCAAATTCGTGTAAATACTAGGATTAGCGCTATTCATTTCGCACGCTTTCTATGCCGGGTTTTGCGAGGTAGTGTACGAAATGAAGAGAGCTAATCCAAATATTTACCCGAATATCAGATTATACCATTTTCCTGATTCGGTTGGAATCTAATTCGTTACCGTCTGTACTTACGTGGCCGGAGAGTAGATGAAATGAGCGAGATAGAAAGTAAACACCCGAGACAAGTACTAACATCATTGCCTGGAGGATAATAACGAAATCGAAGAAAAACTGAAACGCACCACCAATGAAGTGATGTACAAAGCGATGGTCAGACCCAAAAATTTATCGAACGAATATGATAGTGGCTTGATCCCAGTCGAAAGTATCCATGATGCAGAAGGATTGTGCTGCAAAAGAGATGCCTTCGCGATGTATTCATGAAAAGCGTAATTTCTCAAACTACATGCATTATAATGAATTTCCCAGATCGGCAAGACTATTCTCAAAAACATTAGTTTCTCAGAGTGCCGTATTGTTGTTGATGTCCACTGATGCCCTTTTTTTATATTGTCGCACCGCGTTTACTCGTGACTCGCATATTTATTTTAATGGATTATTGCAAAACAAATGCTCTATCGACTTTTTTTCTAAGCACTATCGACTGGCATGATAAAGAGTTGAAATTACAAAACATTCACTTTAACGAGATTCACTGCGCCCTCGTCTTCGATTACACTCCAGCAGCTCAGAAGAATGCATGGAACGGTAACGATCGCCCATACAGCAATACGGTACGCCCAACAGCGAATAGCCTGAGCATGCCGTAGAGTAGAAATATATAGGGCAGACATTACATTAATAAAGTGACGCGATCATACCAAAAAATGAGAACACGGAATTCCGGTTTGACGACCCTTTCACAACAGGAAACGCCCTAGAGGTCACCCCAATTCTCGACGACCTGAAACGGGCAATCGGGCCCCAATGGTGTAAAAAAAGTGAACCATACCGACCCATCCTAATCTGGTAAAATAAATGTCTTGATGAATGCGTAAATGCTTACGATAAACGCTTTGAATTGAATAGTTTCAATGTCGCTTAGAGTGACAGCAAGGGTTGAAATTCTTTGAATTATATTTAATGCGCACAGTGCTCTCCCGAATTTGGAAAATTCAGATGACGATTCTCTACATACCGGAGACTTGTCTGTTTTCCGAGAGTATGAACAACCGAGGTGTAAAAACATTGACCGTCAATGACCGTTGGGTTGCAGCGCGCCTGATCGTTGCGTATTTGTGATGGAAACAAAAGAGGATAGACATGGCGAGATATCCATTCGAGAAAACCATAATCATCTTAATTAAATTAATCAATATTATTGAAAAGCGTCCATTACTCGTTCATCCACATATTCCATACACTGGTTATCGATGCATCTAACGGGCGTGAAGAAATCAATTCCCGAATTCCGCCCTGTCATTCCCCTGATGTTACCGTTCCATAGTGTCCAGATAGGCCCGCTTGACAGATCCAGCCAGCACAGAGGCAGGCCGGGTAGGGAAAGAGAAGGATCGGGCCGTATAGAAAGCAAAAGTTGAAGTCGCAAATTGTGATGATCGTCTGAATGCACGTTTTTTTAGTTCAAATAAAATCAATTATATTTTATCCCGAATTGAATGTGCTCTTTCCATATCAATGTATTGCATTTACAAACGTTGATGTTTTTTTTTGTTTTAAATAAACTCGCAAATGAAATTAACTTTATATTTTAAATTTTTAAAAGTAGAAAACTTTTATAATTACTAAGACTTACTTGCAGCAGTATTAGGTATCGTGCGAGTGGTCTACCGGACGGCGGAGTTTTCCATATGAGCAGGTAGAATGCAAGCATTGACAGGAATATGGTAACAACGCCGATCACATGTTTGTAAAGAATCATAGAATCGATAAAACATTTAGAGAGAGCGGATACACTCATGAGTCGATTGTGAGTGTCAATTAGAAAGGGTTTGCTGAAAGTGGTCGTTTTCCACCTGGACGCCGGCTGGAAAATGAGGAATCTACACAATATTGGTTCTGCTCTCTTATGCGATGTTAAAAATCGAGGAAAAGATCAGAGATGTGATATTTTGCCTGTTAAAAATTGCAACCAAACGATCGACAAAAGATCGAATATTTGAATTCCCGCACTTTGTGTTTTTATCGATTATCTCAGCTCCCAGAGAAGGTAGGGACTCAATTTTTCGATCACGTGTTCCAAATTGGAGTGTCGATGGTCACCTAAGGTTTCAACATTCTAGTCCCACTGGAAATCGAGATATGCGCAAAAATCGATAAATGCGGGAATTCAAATTTGAGATCTTTTCGATCTTTTGGTCGTGAATTTTTAACAGGTAGATGTCAACATTTGAGATCTTTTCGAAGATTTTTAACGCCACATTAGTTACGCGTGATTTTCCACTCACTTCCTCACAATCATTTCACATCGTATTATATTTCAACACAACCATTTTTATACTACGCTCTCAGCAATGTTCAGACACATTGGCTCGACTATTGAACATTTTGCTCGGTTGATTACTGAAATCCCTCTTATATTTTGATTTTAAAAAATACCATCATATCTAACATATAAATTAAGGAGAAACCATGACTGATAATTGGATTCAAGACCTCGTTCAATTTCAATCATTAATCATCATGCTACGATATTCAACTGCAAAAATATAATCAAAATGCGCAGCATCCATAGTGTCAACGTATACCTGAGTTCTTGAGAATTGGTTTTGGATTAACGCAATTCCGCGAACACTCGACCACTTCTTCCTGCTAAATTGTTTAGGTTTGCTTGCATAACGAACAAAAACGGTATACCACAGAACAGTATCTCGATATGTCGGAGATATGGTAATGAGAATAATTGTATGCGCGGTAGCATGCAGTAATTGAATGGACTGCATGATATTTTGAAACACTAAAAGATTCTCATTGTCAAGGTATTATCAATAAAATTATCTGTAAACATACACTAAACGTACTCATACAACTTGGATCTCATTTCACCAACTATTAATCATTATTCTCAGCAATTCGGTGCATTATTATTTTAAATTGGTTAGCATTGAGTTTATGAGGAAACATGCACTAAATATTTCGCAACCGAAAAGTTTGAGTTATTCGATCACCACAAAAAAGCGTTTCTAACGGTTTTCGTCGCCTTATAGCGTCGTCGCCGTCAGGACTCAGATTCAATTGTATAGTACACTAGAAGTAGATATTGCATCTGTCAGAAACGTGATAGACTTTTCATTTTTATCTTAGTCAATTTCGAAACGTAAATTTAACAAATCAGACACACGAAATTTGCCAATATAACCACCATATTTGGTTTCTTGATTACTTTACTCTTATGTAAACTGTATATGTTGTGTTTCATTGCTTGAATAAGATATCTTGACATCAGAATAACATCAAATTTGGAATAGCAAATTGAGACTTTGGAACTGCCATTTTTCCGCGCGTAAAAATGGTTGGGCAATCAATTAATCAAAAAAACACTTTCTCCATAACCATTTGTACAAACGTGGATCAAATGTGAGTTGAATGTAGGATTGCGGCACACAGTGATTGATCATGCCTTTCTCACTACAAACTAATCAAACAAGACTACGTATTCCAGAATAGCTGAAATGAATAGAAATGGTATTTTTTATAGATGCACTAGTGTTATACAGTTCTAAAAGTGATAATCAGTGCCACACTGCGTCACACTTTTCTTCCACACAGCGACACACTATGAGATGGGACACCTGATGTACACAGAGCTGGAAGTCTCCTACTACATTCTGGAGATGTTGTCTCATGCTGAGAGCGCAGGTTAAACCGAAAGAGCTGTCGACAGATAGTGAGATATGATTCCTAAATTATCCATGTTATCTCAGCTGGGAACAACATTTCCAGAGTAAGGAAAGTTGGAGACTTTGCGCTGAGAGTATGATACACTAATTTTTTAGTGTACTCGCGCGTCGAGAGTGTGCGTAAAAAAGGGAGTTGTAAGTGTATTACACACTAGGCATCTCACTGTAGGTCACACTCAATAATAAGTGCAGTCGTTCTGGGTGTATTAGTATGTTGTGAATGGCTCATGAGGCACATTGTATATATAGTTCGTTATCTAATTGACTTATTTTATTGGCTTTTCCAAAACGAGTGGAGAAAGAGTGCGATTTATAACGCTTTTTAAAGAAAAGAAAAAAGTATTGTAGGACATTACCGGATACAAAAACTTGTACAATGTATGTACCCATTGGTTATGGTCAAGTTTATTCAGAAACACACAAATGTTCCGAGACTACACGTGGAACACCAACTTTTTCAGGGTTAACAAATATTATGATCGTTCTCCACAGCTTAAGATTTCGCACGTAATACGTCCATTATCCAGCACACAACGAACACATCCTGTGAATGAATGAGCAGAAATCGTCACAAAAATAAACAGTTCTTTGCCAAAGTGGGCATCAAATACAACACAAAATGGAGGGCATTCCCTATGGACAGGGGAGGAATTGTCATGCACTCTAATACGCACGACCCATTGTACTCTGTGCATGCGTCTACATAAAATGACATCTGGACGAAAATCAAACACCGCCCATACTACTGAAACAAGAAATATGATAACCCGATCTGTTTTTCTTCTGGCACTTGTTCCTATGGCTTTCGCAGTTCCTAAAAGTAGTGAGTGTTTTCCTCATTAAGGATGAGGTTGTGCAACATTTTCTGTGCGTTAACTTTTACATGTTCAGACCAAGTGAGAAATTTAATTGAAATGAAGACAGAAGGACAGACCCAGATTATGCTACCGGTACGTGTTTTTGCTCGTATTACCACACCTCGATTTTAGTCCTAGTTGAACAAGTTGAACAGGTTATTGAATACATCATTTGTATATTCGCAACGTAATTTACGCTTGGAATTCAATTTGTGATTGCAGCGAGTCGCTCGTCACATTCTTCGTATTGGAGATGCGATATTGAGAACAAAGAGGCAAGATGAAGCGGCTGGACAGGGGCAATTCAATCCAATTCCTCTCAATCCCATTATTCAACCAGTCGGAGTTATGATACAAATATCCCGACCCTTCACTCGACGCTGTTAACGTGCAAACGCTATGATAAAAAAAGAGTTTGTTATTCGTCACTAAATCCATGACGAATAGTTTACTCATATTGTACGTACTTGAACAGTTTCATACAAGGTTTAAAAAGTAACATCGTTAGTGTTTTAGGCATACATTCTCGTAGCCTACTGCAAATTTTATTATTAAAGTATTCGTATTATTAAAGTAATCCCTCCTCCTAGTTTTTTATACAATTAGTCTGACCGTTATCATCTCTAACATTATATTTATTAGATTCTTCGATTCATAAATCACGTCATTTCATATAAACCTTTACGATATTAAATTGTAAAATATCCAAGATGTTTAGTAGCATCATTTGTGTCAAAATGTCAAATCGGCTCCTGAGTTCTTGACAATTTCCTTTGGACTGGCAAAATCCCACGAACAGTCGACCACTTCTTCCTACTAAAATATGTAGATTTGCGTGTATGACGAGCAAAAAAAATTTATACCATAGAATAACATCCCTATAAGTTGGAGAGACTGTTATGAGGATAATAGTATGAACGCTGGCATGTAGTAATTGAATTGAGAGCATGATATTTTGAAACACTGAATTAGCTCAATGTTAAGGTATTATTGTGAAAAATAAGTTAAAATATGTAATTAGCTTGTTCCAGTTTTGATCCCATTCCGCCAATTATGAACCACTGTTCTCAAAACCACCTACTCATTTCATTAACCATATCACATTATGTATTACTAGAGGTCATAGGCATTTTCTAGAAAACGTAAGATATAATCGATTTCTCGTTAACAGAATTGTCAACTTGTGGAATCGTTTAGATGACCAATTCATTAGTAATTGTAGCATCTCTGTCGTATCAAACTGCATCAAATTCATAAACTTTCAATCCATTTCATAATCTGTTTTTTCTCTCTCATTATTGTATTGCTTAGTTTACTTCAACATGACTCTTTGTCACACTATGTGACATCATATTTCATGTTTGCCGTTTGTAAATTAGACTAACTATTATTTCTTATCTTGCATTAGCCTCAGTAAATAGCATGATAAACATATTATTGTTATGCGTACTGTTTCGATCTGGCAGGGACTCTTTGGTTATTTTTTCGGGAAAAGGAAATGGAAAAAGGTGGAGATTTGAATTCCTTCAATTTCTTATCTCTGTTCTCCCCTTCTACACTTATAAACGAAGTTTTGAATGGATTGCTCCATGGAGAACAGAGATAAGAAATTGAGGGAATTCAAATATTGGCCTCTTTCCATTTCCTTTTTCCGAAAACTAAGAGCATTATTTACTAACCATGCGTGGACAATCCAAATATAATAGCAAGAGCATAACATCCAATTGGCAGTGCCATAACGATCATAGGACTAATCGTCTGGAATTATAATTAACTAAAATGGTTAATCACTTCGATAACCTGAAAGATGAGCGCAATCATTAGCTTCTTGTGTATCTTCCGTGTCCCCTCGCTCATCTTTGAAACCTTAAAGAAGCAGAATGCGATGTTTTTCGACTAATATTTCAGAGTAGCTACCATCGTCGATATTGCAACTTACGTGGCCTGAAAGTAGAAAGAACGCGTGAAAGACAAAATACACACCTGAGGCGAGTACCCCAGTCATTGACTGTGAAGAAATTGGTAGCAATCGAACAACGAGTTTTACAAACCACAAAAGCGGAGATGTACATGCCTATGGCTAGGCTAAATGCGTTATCAAGTGAATATGACAGCGGTCGTATCCCAGTAGACAGAATCCATTTGACCGACGGATTTTGCTTCAAATACATGCGTGTTAAGATAGCATAGCCGCTGACTCACTTGAATCAGTTGCGCGGCGCCCTCATCTTCGACTAATTTCCAACTCGTAACGAAGACAGCAGGAACTGAGATAATTGCCCAGACAGCGGTGCGAAAGGCCCAGCTCCGAGTTGCCTGTGTTCATTGATTTACAGACACGACGGTCGGCAGCACTGCGTTGTCCCTGCTAGAGTGCAAAATGTGAGACCACGGCCACTTCATTTCGTGCACTCTCTCGTCAACCGACCGGTGAAAAGAGTGTGTGAAATGAAGAGACCGTGGTCTCACATTTTGCTTTCTAGTCACTGCCCCTCCATAGCTCGCAATATCACTCAATAACTTTTCTCATAATCTCTCAAAATTTATCATAATCTTTTCTCATAATAAGCAATCGCGGGGCATCCAAATGTCAAATATTTATTCTGCAGCATTTTTCTACAAATCTTCGTCATTTCAGCAAGGGATAGTCGACATTTGTTCATTTCCACCTGTCCATGGCGGAATTTGACATTTACGCGGCACTCAAAAAAATCGTTAAAATCTGTCAAGAATGTGCTGCATGAATATTACAAAAAACGAACTATTCTTTATTTGAAGAAGCTATTTCGAAAAAAAAAATCAAATAAATAATTGCTCGACTTACCGTTTCTTTCCGTAGTGTTGCCGTGCGCATGATCGTCTCGTGCTTGTGATGGAAACAAAAGAGGATGGACATCCCGATATACGTAATTGAGAAGATCATAATCATCTCAACCCAATTTATCAACAATTCAATAATTATTTGACATTGCTCTTCATAAATTTAACGAAAAAAGTCCTTCTACGAAATTCGTTGCCGAAATTCCCGAATTGGATCTTACCGTTCCGTAGTGTCCGGATAGACCCGCCTGACAGATCCAACCAGCGCAGAGACACGCGGGGAAGGGAAAGAGAACAACCGGAACGAATAAAAAGCCAAAGTTGAAGTCGCAAATGGTTATGAACACCTGAAATAATGCAATACCAATTGGATAGAGGTGCAAGATCTATTCCTATTAGGTTTCCCTTATTGGAAACCCTTATTTCCAATACTTCCAATTAGGAAACCCTGATTACAATGCATCCTCCACCTTGATATGTACATGTTGTTAGTTGTGTGATGAGCCAACAAAGGATTCTACATGTCTGACCATTGTTGTTATACAAAAATGAGATTAGATTTTAAGCCAGATTGGTTGACCTTTTCTTTTTTTCAAATTTCAATCGACAGTTAGAAACAAGAAACAATAGTAGAATAATCTGACTTGCAGTAGCATTAGGTATCTCGCGAGCGGCCTTCCGGATGGCGGAGTTTTCCATATCAAGAGGTAGAACGCGAGTGCGGATAATAAGTGCGTTATGACGCCGATGACATGTTCGTAGAGGATCATTGCATCGATAAACGAGGCAGAGAGAGCGGAAACATTCATGTCATTAGCGGCAATGCACTGCGAGAAGAGAGCTTGATGTCTTGTTCCAGCTGGTTACCTGCTGAAAACTGAAAAGTGCCAAGTAGAGCGTTATTTCGTGGGGGCATAAGTGAGGTTTCACATTTCTACGACACTTGGAATCCATGCATTTCGAGATGCAACGTCGCAGCAATTATTCACGATGCCAAAACATATTATCCATTTAAATACTAGTGTATGCGAAAATTGTTTCCGCATTTTTATCGACAAGCAGGCCACAAAAGACAATAACGAGTAGAGTGCAAAATGAAGAGACCACGGTCCCTTCATTTCGCACACTCTATAGACCGGCCGATAGACGGGAGAGTGTGCGAAATGAAAATACTGTGTTCTCTCATTTCGCACTCTAAATAGCACTACAAGGGGGGACTTTTAGTTCGCTTCGGTATTATCTCAAATTAGGGGATGAAGAGGGAGGACGAAGAAGAGAAGGTGGTGACAGCTGTAAATTACAGTTATGCAAGGACAAAATGCGATAAAAAAGCGATTTTCATTTCCTTCATAATGTTTTTTGGTAATTTGATTTATTTGATTTTTGAAAAACTCACAAAACGGAATGCATAAGCATAGAGAATACAATTGTGTATATATTTATCTTATAAAAAATGTTTGTAAAGTACTAGAATTTAAACATACCTCAATATCAATCATGTAATTCCTCATTTGTACAAGTTCCACAGGCAAAAGATAGCAACCGAGCTGAGTGCGGATGTGTTGACATGATAGAATAATTTCTTGGATGCGTAGGGGCAGATAAATCATTTGTGCCATATGCAGAATCAGTCGATGTAAGACAGGCTTTTTGTAGCCCTCTACAAATGCCCGACCAAACAATTGCATTCCAGCAAATGACATGAGAAATGAATCATGAGACTGTTGCTAAAGAATGGAAAATCATGTTTTCTCATGTTGGAATTATTGTGATATTCTTACGGAAAAATAAATAATGAATGTCTGAATTGTCTTTATTCGCTTCTTATCGATGCGATGCGTGAGGCGCGCCGTTTCATAGTCACCGTAGTCACACTCGTGTGGCCGCTTTTAACCGATCGTCGAAGAATTGTCCTGAAAAAGGACCATCAAATTAAACTGAGAAATGTGAGACCACGGTCTCTTCATTTCGCACACTCTCTCGTCTATCAACCGGTCGAGATTTGTGTGTGAAATAGGGTTACGGATTTGACTCAGTTGGAGAGGCAGGAGAACAAAGGATTTTCATTTGTCTCTCCTCGGATCGAGAGGCAGGAGGCGCCCCCCCCTCATTTTAATACTATTTTCATTTCTCTGTCTATTGGCCATGAACAAAGAGAGGCGCTTCACTTTCACCATTTTGTCTCGATATGAGTGGTGAGTCGGCGAGATCGTCTCCATACGTATCCACGGGCGCTGTGCCCACCAAGATTTTTCTTGATGGGAACTGCACATTCATGAACAGGGTTCCAAAACGGTTCGTGTTCAACAAACTCAAAATGGGATATGGTAACCGGATTGGGTACCACAACAAAAGAAAACTACCGTATTCCATCCTACAGTAACCCGGATTTATGACATAAGCACATTGACCCTGCATAAGGCAGATCTTGAGTAGCAATTGCTTTACGGGTACTCCGTTTCTCTGTTACCGTATCCCGGGTTGCAGAACACCTATTGTAACCCAAATTTTTGGAAATGAGCAAGTCGGCGTGATATATTGCATCAGCAGGATCACTAGTAGGTATAATGAATACTTTGTTGGTACTACCGTATCCGAGGCTACTGTGAGGGGGTGAAGTATACATAACTTATGAAATCCCGGGCCGATCTGCACATCTTCGGTATACTGTAACTCCGTATACGGTACTCAAGGAATGGAATATCCCTCTGACATTACATACTCGAGGTCTACCTCCTACAAAAATCCCGACTCTATTTGTTGAATTCCGTGTTTTCGGTGTACTGTAACCAGGTGACAGTAACCCCGGATAAGGTAGAAGAAATGCAGTATACCTCGAACACATTAATTACTCGAGGTTTACCTCCTAAAAAATCCTGCACAGATGTGCCCAAGATCATATTCCATCATGGCTTCTTTTTGATTTTCCCGAAGAATATCGATAATTCAATTATCCTAATGAGGGAGGCGCCTCTCAAAATGTCTCCGAAAAGTGAGGCGCCTCACTGGAGGCATTTTGAGAACGAGACATTCGAATGACCGGTGCCTCGAATTAGAGCTGCCTCCGATCCGTAACCCTAGTGTGAAATGAAGAGGACGTGGTCTCACATTTCGCACTCTACGTCGCATCAATCGGCCATTGCCTAATATTGATAGACAATGATTTCAAATTCCGTGTTTTAGTTTTTAAAAAAAATCTACTTGGTAAACCGGACAAACTCTCTCTTTGTCAGTCCATTTTCTGCATGATTGACCGGCCTGTGAAATGTTGTGACTGTGCAGTAGAATGCGAAATATGAGACCACGCACTCCTCATTTCGTTCACTCTCTTCACCGGTCAGTGAATAAGTGATGAGACCCTGGTCTACTGTGCCGTAAACGCGAATAAATATTGATTCTATTCTAGATCCAGACAGAAAGTGTATGATACACTTACAAATATCTCGTTTTCGCGCACTGCGAGAGTACACTTAACACTCCTTGATCGCATTGAATGTGTATGATAGAACCAAAGTAAATAACTGACCTACAATTTCGTCTTATCGTTTTATTGAGTGTAAGGTAGATGAAGGGTGGCACTGCTGCAATTTTGAATCATTTCGACTGACTTTATTAGTTCAATAAAGTAAATTTTACGACAGTGCGCGAGCAAAATTACCATTGGAAACTTCTTTCACAATTTTTCTTTCAAAATTAATAAAAAATGGTTCACACGGTTCAAGATTGGCTCACCGTGCGAAACCTGCCAACTCAAATGTCCCAGCTCGATCAGTATTTGAGGAGTAGGAAAGAAGTTCATGTAGATGTACCTTGAATATGACAAATAAGACTATTTTCGCTCATTCTTGGACTGGTCAACACTAGAGCTCGAGATGTGAGACCACGCTCTCCTCCTCTCTTCACCGGTTAGTGAGGTTCAGAGTGCACAAAATGGAGGAATTGAGGTCTCATATTTCTAGTCAATAGCGACCGATTTTGTGAGAAAGAGTGCGAAAAATGAGGAGTGTGTGTGCGGAGAAAAGCAACTAGTTGCATCGGTACTTTTCAAAGTTTAGTGCACAACTCACTCTAATGAAGCGGCGACGTTGAAGACACAGATCAGCGAGGCCTGAATGAAGATCTGCAATGATCTATTATAAATTGAACTTATCAGGATTGATGCAGAGAAGCACTGTAAAAAATTTATTCCCTATATTAAAAAAAAACTGAAATGATTGTGTTGTGCTAGCTTTTCTTTATTTTGTGCCAGAAAATCGTTATATCCCCAAAAAATCGTATAGTGCCAGTGTTCTTCTTGGTTTTTTTTGTTTGGTAATGTATTCTCAATCTCACCGGCGCATTTGCCGACATTCTCGCTCGCCCGGCCTCTGACGACATGGCTCCCTGCAAAATTCATGAGTCATATCTTTCAATTCTCATCGTAAATTAGATTTGTTCTGCCGCTTCCCATGACAAAATGTCTACGACTGGCCAAGCTCAACGGCTTGGCGCCCTCACTCGAGTGTGAAATGATCTAAAGATATCGTAGTCTAACATTTCGCACTGAGATGTTCACCCTTTCACAGCGCTAAATCGCTTTGTTTTATGTCACTGACCATTGACTATTTTCGAAATTTTGTTAGATTACGCGGCATGTTTGATCAACGCCATTTTCTCGCTAAACATTGCGCGAACCTGTTTGGTGATGAGGATAATGCACAGGAAAATGTAGAGACTAGCAGAGGTGAGCACGATAAGGAGGTTGTTTGCGGTATGAGGCCAGTTGACGTACTGAAAAACGAATCATGATAAACACTTTTCTAAAATGCAAGGAACTGAAGTTACTCACAAAGAACAGGAGAAAAAGACAACACAGCAATGCAAATATCAAAAGCTGTAAATTTCACTTGACTATTGCTTACGAATTGAGACACGATTGCTGTACAACACTGTACACTAGGACCGAAACAGCTCACAGGTTTTCAAGTTGCTATCTATGCAGCTCTTTCTCTTTACAACGAGCCAATATTATTCAGCGTGTTGTTGCAATCCCCCGCTTACCACTTCTGTCGGTACATCGCCTATGAAGGGATCGTAGAACATGGCGCGGTACTTGGAGTTGGTTAGGATGGGCGGAGTGAGAAAGGCGAAGTAGAGTGCGTAGCCAGTAGCGAGAACGATGCAGACCGTCGTCTTGCGCTGCAGTGCCACAATACATCACTCAAACAGTTCGCAATAAAAGTGTGCAAATCTTTCGCGCATTTTGGTTTAGAATATTTGTAGGAAGATAGCGCTCAGAAGGAAATAAGTCTATGAGTCCAGAAGTCTTGGCCACCGATCGACGACTTTTAAGTTCTGATCACCCTAAGGATTAGACTTTCAAAGTCGTAGCTTCATTAGCCAAGACTTCTTGAGTAGACCCATTTTTATGAATCATTTACCTCAAATCGCCTGCTCATGTTCATCACTTCAAAAATTCGATACGTGACCAACAAAAGACAGCCGATGCACGCGCCACACCACATACCTGAAAAAAAACTAAAACTCGCGAATATCCGCTTACATTTAGTGAGTAGGTGGTTTCATTTTTTTCAACCGTCTTTCCTCTCTCTGCATCTGTGAACCGAGTGGTTAGACGACTATTAGTACGCAACAGAGAATGTTAGACGACGCTTTCCGCTAATAGGTCATGCAATATTTATTAATATAATACGTCTTTTCGAAAATAGTTTTGAAAGCAATTTGAAAGGTTGGTCATTGCGCGGTCAGCTCTGTTAATATCACCTCTACTAGAGTGGGAAATGTGAGATCACGGTCTCTTCATTTCGCTCATTCTCTCATCGAGCGACCGGTGAAGAGAAGAAAAAGAAAAAAAGAAAAGGAGAGGTCTCACTTTTCGCACTCTCACTCCTACTGACTCACAGAATGCCACAACCCGGCCTTGATGAGGAGAATTGATGATTTTTTTAAAAAATAAGCTATTACTCAAGTAATTCCAAAAAAAAAGAAAAAAAAGTACGCGATCCTCTGACGGAATAAATAATGAATGAATGAATGAATGAAAATATTTCCCGTTTCACTAGATTGAAACCAGACACTCGATTGCCAGCAAATGACAAATCGGTAATGGCGTTGAACTGCAGTTTGGAATGTCAGCATGAACTTGCTGGACCGATGGTATGTAGACTATTTGGCAATGTTAATTTACGCATCTTGTTTTACGGCGCTGTAGCCGTCACACCGAACTATTACAGTTATACTACTATACAAGTAATACATAAAATTCTAAATTGTGTACTAATAAATTAATTAAATAATTAATTAGTAATAAATGCTCACCCAGTCCGACGCAGCCTACCGTCCACACGATCCAGGGCCGCGAGCAGAAAACGGCGCCCTCGACGAGCAGGAATCCGAAGCCAACGGAATTGCAGAGGAGTGCGACGACGTCGATGAGCGCCAACCAGAGCATTATCTGGTAGAGTTTGAAATTCGGGTAAATAATTGGATTTGATATCTTCATTTCATACACTCTCTAGGCTGGTCGATAGGTGAGAGAGTGCGCGAAATGAAGAGAGCTGATCCAATTATTTACCCGAATTTCAAACTCTATTATCTGTTTGGAGATCAGTGAACTTTTTGTTGCTGTGTGTTTACACTACTGATTTGGCACATCATTTACCCAGGTGTAATAGTACGATAATGAAGCAAACGCAATTACAAAAAAACGCTTTAAAATATGAATTAAATGCTTTTAATTTCAAAGACAGCACATCCAGACCTCGCCTAGAGAAGAACCTACGAGCCGGGAAAATACAAATAGTTTGATCCCTCATCTCTCTTTGTTTTTACTTGTAAAGCCCCTATTGTGGTACTGTTACTCCTGGGTAAATGATGTGACGATTCAGTAGTGTCAACAGCAGCAAAAAAAGTTCAAAGTTCAGCGCAATTTGTTTCGTGTACCTGATTTCTATGCGTTTATTTATTCTCAAGCGGCTTCGGAATTATGAGTGATTTCCCCGCGCGTCCGCGGTAGAAAAGCGCAATTGGGAAGGAATTTATTTTGAAGTGCATTTTTTTGCAGAATTGTCAAGCTATAGTATCCCAAAATATCATGGATTCAGAATGATCGAAAAGCACCGTACCCGATAGCAAGCCTGGCGCCGCTCCATGTAGAGCGCCATTGTACACGGCACATAGAGAATCTGCAATAAATCAATTTCGAGAGCCTTTGATAGTATCCCGCTAGATTTGAAAGCTGTATGAGAATACCGAAAACACCCTTTTTATTCCTACCATTTTTCACAGTACCGGCTTCAAAACACAATGAATAATGACACGAATGCCTCTCAGTTGTTTCTTTGATCTCTCACAAATTCTAATCGAAAACGTGCAAATGGGAAACATTGAATTGAATTAAAAACGGGGCAAACCTCGCAAAAGACACCCCATGTCATGGACCAGTATCCAAACAGCGGCTGCGGCTCTCCCGCCAGCGTAGTCCACTCATCTCCCACCGGTCGAACGCGACTGCATCAAATATTTGCCAATTTTTTCAACTCTAAGCACTTTTTTTTGCTGTTACTTCACTCTTGTCTATATAAGACCGTCGAAACTATTATGTCCTAGCGAAAATCACACTTCGTACGAAACTGCATTTCTTGCGTATGGCAAATTATTCTTGTTATTCTTATTATTATTATTATTATTCTTGCAAATTATTATTCTGGATTGATTAATTTTTATTAATGTCTTGATGTTGGAACGCAACAAATGTGAGGTAGGACTTTTCTCCCTACTAGGCAAGAGATGATGAAGGATCACCTGCAGTTGTACTCGGGCAGTTTGGGCCAGGCCCAGATGGGAAGGAGCTGCGCCACCATTTCAGCCATCTGCGAAACACGAAAAGTACTGCTTTGTTGGCTAACAATGAGGGAATACAAAGATCGCAAAACAATAGAAATATCCCTAGAGAGAGAAAAAAGGTAATCTATTAGTAGGGGGGAATGACAAGAACGCTAAAACTGCATGCTTAATATAGTTGACACGAATACGCATCGTCCTCTAGAGACTATCATTAAATCATTAGAACGGGGAAAAATAATAAGAACTGCGTAAAGCGTAATACAAAGTGAATGACAGAAAATGCCAAAGGGCATCACGATATTTGCTAATGACAGAAGGAATTCGCGAAAAACAGCCCGATGCGTCAGTGTATTTCGTAAAAGTGGTTGAGATGAATCCAAATGCCTCGCACTACAAAGTATTCAATGCCTTGTTAGTGCACGGTATTTGGATTACCTTGTTTACGTTTTTTACTAAAAAAACGAATCTTATCTGGTTCGATAATCGTAGCGACCTCATCAACAGTAAACAGTTGCAATCTGTTCTGATTGAGTGTCACGATATAAAAAAGTAAAGGTAAAGGTAGTTCCGTCTTCAGCATGTTTTCATGCGCGGAACATTGCGCTTTTCAGTGTGCACGCAACCTAGGCATAATCAGTCACTAAGTTGCCAGTCGTCGACCACCGCCCCTTACTCCTGGTTTTAGCACCGGTGCCAACTTGGACCAGGCTAGATAGACTCGTTGGGGTGGTCTGATCTTTTGCGGGAGTCGAACCCGGGACATTGCACCGCTCAGTCGAGCACACTACCGACTGAGCTATGCCACGATATAGTCTTATTATTATAATCATGTTGCATGGTGTATCAAGTGCTGTTTTGACATTTCACACATTTAGTGAATTCAGATACAAAATATACTAGTATGCTTGCAATAAGCTTCCTTGGTTACTATCAGTCTATTACCTGTTGTAAATTATAGAGCAACCTAGCGAATATATTAGGGTGTCCCAAAAGTTTTGCGACTGTTTTCTTTTTTCAGTTATTTCTCACCGTTGCTTTTCTCGATGGGAGCTGTGCATAGTTCTATGATGAGGACAAATTCTCATTATCTGTTTAAAATTGCCAATTGAACTGTAGACCCTCGATTACGATTGCGCGATTACGCTTAATGAACAGGACTCAGACATCGAAAATCACGATTTCTCTGAATTTCCTATTAGGAGTGGAGTGAAAATTCCCATTTTCGCTGCAATCAAGTTCAATGAAGGTTGCGCGTAATCGTGCGAAGTTTCAATAAATTTCGTCATCCCTACGCAATTTTAGCTTTCCCACGTAAATCTCAGAAAATTTTAGAAAATCGCTTCACAATTTAGCTGTAAATTTTTCTAGTAATTAATAATGAAGTATGAGCCATGTTATATTGAACAAATTCCAACAAGACTTCAGATAACTAAAAATGTTGAAAATATTGAACCTGCTGCGTCAAAAGTTTTGAAAAGAAAATTTTTATTTCTTTTGTATATTTACGGATTCCGCCGTTTTGTGTTTTAAATTATTACTGAACACACTCTCTACGCTACAATAATATTAGGTATTTGTTCGCTTCCACATTCATCTAGATTTAACTTGTCGAAAATGGGGTTGTAAAATTGGCATCATTGAACATTCGCTAATATTGCGTCATTACTACGACATCGTTACTCAAGATGAACATTTTCTTAAATAGCCCTAGGTTTTGTTATATCACCATGGATGAATATTTGGATGTACGGTTCGCAGTTCGCATGAAATCTTTGAAAAACCAAAAGTCGCAAAACTTTTGGGACACCCTAATACTTTTCAATTGTATTGAATTGCGCTTCCCACGTGTACGCTGCCTTCATAGTCGATGCCTTATAATTTTGATATAAACAACTCAAATCACTTTGCACTCTTTCATGAATAGACTGGTCGATATGTTGTACAGCATGAGCAGAGTTGTAGCCCCTCAAGATGGTAGGGCATCGGCATTCAATGCATCATAAGCGGAAGAAATGTCGATTCTTGTCCAATGACGCCATCCTGTCAAGCATTTATTTACATGCAATTAGATTACATGTCGCTCTGATTAGTGTCATGTTCCCACATCTTTCACCAATCTTTTCTCATAATGACGTGCGCAGTTCAGGTCAAGCGCGCCCCCGTAAATAACCGCATCTTGGCTGTTTGGTCTGGTCTGAGATCGAACAACCCCCGTTCACCCGTGCGCGTCCCTTCACATGGGTCGCTCTGCACCCATTCGCAAAACGAGTACTCCCCTCTCTCTCTCTCCGTGATACTCTGATCTCCCCGGTTTTCGCTCTGCGTACGCGCACCTCTGCTCTCCCTTTCGTTAGCAGTGATGGGAGGGAAGGCGATCGTCGCGCGCATGTGATGAACATATAAACAGCAAAATACATGGAGGAGGATCAGTAGCAGGCGCTTCTGAAATCACGGGACCGATGCCTTGACAATGACAGTAAATTTCTCATGGTCCAGGAAACATCTCTGTTCAGGACAAGGTTGGGGAGGAACGGTAGAGAGCAGGAGGAGGCGTGGCATCTCCGATCGTTGAACGTTCGGCCGCTAGAGAGACCATCCAATCAAAAAGCCACCTATCCCGAGCTACTTTGATCTTAGGAAGGAGGAGGGGACGCACGCGACCGCAAGGAGGAGTCGAAATATGTTTTTCGTCCCGCACGAGTACATAAGGCGGGCGCGGATGAGGCGCAGGAACCCCCCGAGACACGCAACATGTCAAGCAACGGCAACAGTCAGCAGATAACGAACAGCGCGGATCAGCAAACAGCTACCGTAAGTGTATGTTAATCACTGAATTTCGTTTATTGTTTATGTCATTTTTTTTCGCTGTTCTTGCAGTTTACATGTTTCTCTCCTTTTTTTCCCGCCTATGGTTAACACGCAATGTTTTGGTACAGGCAGCTGCAGCAGCTGCAGCTCCTGCAGCACAGGGCTGCTGCGTCACGACGCCGTCAACGTCGGGCAAGGAAGAGGAACACTCGGGCAAGCCGCCCGAGGACCCCGTCGATGAATACTATAGGTGAGAATTGAAAAAAATCGTAATAATAGATTTGTTTAAATGTTTACTGCAGCAATTACGAGAAAATACATTTACACAATGTTCGGTGCAGAATTATGACACACTCACGCAGAGCCAACAAATGAATCATTCAGTATCCCGGATTTGGCATAATCTGGCTCGGCCAGAGGCCAGAATTTGTAGATATAAATCAGCTGTTTTGTTCATAGGCAGACAACACGGGTGCACTTGCATTCTACATTGTGCCATTCCGTAGTTCTTCCATTCGAAACTTCATTCTTCCAACTTCATACTTATTCGAGCGTCTCATTCCAGTTACTGACACAGTCTCATGGCCAATGCATTTCGAAAGCTGCACGCGAAGCACACGTGGTGTGATTTGTGGTGTAGTGGGGGGGGGGGGAATTAGTCGACGAAAAGAAATGAGTCTCAGAAAAATGCGGCAAGAACTTTTGCATGGGGTGGGGGTCGAACCCCCGACCCCTCCTTGACACACTACTTACTTACCTGCTGAGCCATGAGGGCTGACAACACAGTCTTCTACTTTGCGCTACCCTATCGTGCAAATCACATGCGTCGGCCCAAGCCGCCAGCGCTCTTCGAGCCATTACAGTATGCTAACAATCCGTACGGGAGTACACAAACCGCTCCTTCTGTCCCAGTGGGCGGAGTTTCAAGGCTGTTTTGTTCTTGCATTGCGCTATGCCTTTTCATGAGAAATGAATGAATGGATGAGTTATGCATTGAGCTATTTGTTTAGATCTCTTAGCTGACGACGCGAGTTTCCCATGATCTCTTTGTTTTTCTCCCATAAATTTGATTGTACCGACAAGAGAGATTTAATGAATGCATGAGTTGTTCAGACGCTGTCTTTCCAACGAGGCCACTCTGACGGTCAACGAGTCGCAGAAACTATCGGCGCAACTTAAAAAGGTATATAATATCGTGCCAGGATTACTAATCGTGCCAGGAGTAATATTATATCGTGCCAGGATTACTATTTTTACGTCCTATTGTGTGCCGAGTGACCGGAGTCGACAAGCACCACATAATAACCGGTAGAAGTAGTGATAGGGAGGGGGGGGCGTTGTTATCTGGGCGAAAGGGAGGGTGAACGGTGGTGATACGGTCGATGCAATCTATCGATTTTGCAGATGCAGAGTGCTGCAAATGAGCAGGAGGTGAGAAGTCGTCGTAGTAAGCGTGGTCGCATCGTGTCTACAAGTGAGTCTGGCAAAATCATTGCCCTCGCATTTTTCTTCAAAATGCATTCAATGAGTATGATGCTAAATTGAATTTGTGTACGTTGATCGATATCAGTTTTATGTTCCAGCAATGTCATAAGGCGTTTCCTTCTCACGTAGCCACCTAGCCGTGACATCGTAATTATCACTGAAGTACTAGTGTCGACATGATACATTATTGATTCAGAATACCTGCGTTCGTTCCCGTTGAAGCCCACCCTGCAGCCGTTCAAACACGTCATCCATGTCGTCATTCTCGTCATCGGCTGGCTGCTCGGCACCACAATGTTCTACTGCATCGAAGTACCCGCCGAGCATCAGGTATCAGAGCATTTCTTTCGCAAAATTACTTCTGAGATAGAACTGATTGCTCGAAATTAATAGATCTGCACCCTTTTCTACACAAGGAAAACGGGGCGACAAAATACAGTTTTAAAAAAAAATTTGTTTGTTGTTTTCAACAATCATGATTGTTAGTGTGAGCACATTGTTACTATCAGCGTGCTTACTATAACTGCAAATTCTGTCTTTTTTTGCATGTCGCTCAGGCGATGAGGGAGGAAATTAGAGGGTTTGAGAGGGGAAATTAGAGAGAAACAATGTCGATTTCAGGCGGTCGCGGACACTTACGTGCAGCTGAATGACGCGATCAAGATCATCGCCGACGATATCCAAGTGATGGCGAGGAGAGAGAACGAGAGCGTCGTGGCAGAGCACGTCAAGGTACGCCATCATCTTCATTACAGCGAAGCAAAATGAATTCAAAGAAAATGATGGTAGCTCATAGCTATGGTGTTACGATATTGTTTCCGAGTGGAATGCACTAGCGTCAGCATAAATCAACGCATATATCAGCTGAGAAATAATTTTGTTTTCACTTTATCATGAACAGTTAATAACGCGTCCTTTTCGCAGCAAGCCTACATCCGCCTGCTCGGCATCGAGGGAAAATGGCGGTGGTCGGCGATTCAGAAGGTAATCTTTTTACAGGGAAATAATTGAACGAATCTAGAAGTCGAGGCTACCGAGCAGTGGCGTTAAAACTGTAGTCGCTTTGGTTCACGAATTCGTATTTTATGGTGGTCACACGGCATCATTTCTCTGTGTGCATTTCCTGTTATGTACCGGAAGCGAGAAAACAATTGGTTTCAGACCGAGGGCCCCGAAGCGCACTACATGTGGACGTTCGGTTCCGCGTTCTTCTTCACCTTCACGCTGTTTACGACCGTCGGATACGGTAAATGAATGTAATATTTTAGTAACGATTAGTCGCCATTATATCTCTTTCCCTCTTCTTTGGTCCTAAAATGAGTCCATGAATCGGTCGCTGCTAATAATTCAATGTCGTAAAGTCTGCGAACAGCCTCGCCAAGGCGAAGTTACAGTAACGTCTTTGGTTGTTTACTTTTCAGTGTTTGATCTTCTATTTCGTAAGCACTGTTAGAATCAGAAATAAACTATATTTGGAAAGTAACTGTATCCTTCTAAATGTGGATGTACCCTATTGTAAGAGGAAATGAAACAATACACTGATAAGACGCGTCTTTGTTCAGGTTCGATCTACCCGGGTACGGACATGGGCCGGTTCTGCTGCATCTGGTACTCGTGTATCTTCTATCCCTTCTCCCTCGTCGTCGTTCGTGACCTCGGACAGCTGACGCTCATCGGTCTGACCCGACTCTACGGCAAACTGCTCATCAAGATACGGTACGAAACATCGCATTTGGACAGATCATTTGTTAAAGATAGATTCCTTTGCACACACACTCTCCAATCGATCCAAATCGATCGGTCGAGAGAATATCAGTGCGTTCGCGTAAGAACCGCTACCCTGCCGTACAGCAAAAAGTGACTTGATGAGTATTATACATATTCTGATAGCCCTTGGTGAGCTTGAACTATTTCCGTTTCGCTCATGGCCTGAAATCTCTAATTAGCATAATTACATGACATCAAAGTTCGAATATTTCCACAGTTTTCCAAATGTAACTCGTCAGAAAGTCGAGATACGGAGTTGACACAAACAACAATATTGACCGCCTTGACAACCCGCATCGACGGGTGTCATTTGTTTATTCAAATGTTCAATTCTAAAAATTTCATGAAATTTCGACATGGATTTTCTCGAAAACTTGGCAGCAGTAATTTTTTGATATGTTGTAGAGAAAACCTCAATCTATAGAATTGGTCAAACAGAATATTCAAATTATTGGGGGGATAGACCCAAATACTGGAAAAACTAAATGCCTGAAATCGAGAGAAACCCTCATTTCACCCTAATTCCACCCACTCCATTCTGAATGAGTGGTCTAAAATGTGAAACGCACGTGATTTTGGGGGCATTTATTCGCATTTCCATCATTTTAGACCGCTCGTTCAGAGTGGAATGGGTGGAATTAGGGTGAAATAAGGTGTTTTTCTCGATTTCAGGCATTTAGTTTTTCAAGTATTTGGGTCTATCCCCCCATAATTTGAATATTCTGTTTGACCAATTCTATAGATTAAGGTTTTCTCTACAACATATCACAAAATTACAATTAACTGCTGTCTAGTTTTTGAGAAAATCCATGTTGAAATTTCATGCAAATTTTAGATTTGAAAATTTGAGTAAACGAATCACACAGTTCGATGCGGGTTGTGAAGGCGGTCAATATTGATCTTCACGTCAACTCTCTATCTCGGCTCCATGACGAGCTATACTTGGAAAACTGTGGAAATATTCGATCTTTGATGTCATGTAATTATGCTAATTAGAGATTTCAGGCCATGATCGAAACGGAAATAGTTCAAGCTCACCAAGGGCTATCAGAATATGTATAATACTCATCAAGTCACTTTTTGCTGTACGGATTTTTGGATGATGTGTGCGATCCTTACGCGAACGCACTGATATGCTCTATCCAGTTTTCCTGTCCCATCTAGCATAGCAGCTCACTATAGTAAAATCGCTGAAATTCAACAAATTTGCCTTTTCGCAGCGAGGCGCGTGGTTACGTGACGTCCGAGTGGGAGACGATCTCACTACCGTGGTCGGTGACGGTCTGTATTGCCTTCGGCATGATGGCGCTATGCGGCGTCTTCTTCAAGTTCTACGATGACATGACGGGCCCGGAGGAGGTGAGCAATCAAATCCAATTCATACATTATCTATTTTATCGAAGCCTAAAGGCGAATTTAGAGAGAGCAGCGTGTAGCGTAGTACTTCCTCGTAGAGAAAACAACTAAGATCTGCCAGAATACGCCCTTTTTAGTCTTTTTGGTAGCTATGAGCAAATAATAGACCCTTGATTGGCCACATTGGTTTATGGTTTCCGGGGGGAAAAGAATAAAACATCTGCAGGGCCTCAGTCACTTCATCGCCTTCTACTTCTCATTCCTGTCGTTCACGGCCATTGGACTGGGAGACATCATGCCGACCAATGCGCCGGTACTTATTTTATCCACATTCACTCCTTATTTTTTGTTTCTCTTTTGCAAAAAAAAACCATTGTCTTCTTGGTTTTTTTAAAAAACCATTGTCTTCTTGGTTTTTTTCGTCCTGGCTATTCCGCTTCCAAAAGTTGATAAGACATTGATTGATTAGATTTTAATTGGTTATCTAACTAAAATTAACCTTTAATTAACTAATTAGCATAATAAATTAACTCTCAGTGGGCGCCGCTGATCGGTATCGTCATTGTCGCCGGCCTTCCCATGATGAGGGTGATCACGAAGATGACGTACTCGCGCATGGAGAACGCCTACTTCGGCGCGCTGTTGTACCTGGAGAGCAAACTCTGCGGGCCGGCCGAGCGAGAGCCAGAACCGGAGAAGGCCGGAGCCGGTAAGAAGACCGACGATGAGGAGGAGTGGGACAGCGAAGAGGAGACAGACGAACAGGAGAGGAGGTAGGCCGTTGATGAATTTCATGAAACCAGGACCAGCTTTTTGGTAGCTATTTGTAACTTGAATGGGTGCTGTGGAGAAATGGTGTTGATGTGACGAATTACGATCCGTTCAGGATCAAAGAGGAACTCATGCGCAATTTCACGGTCCGCTCGCTGGCCAAGTACATCTCCTCCGGACAAGACGTTTACGGCGGCGATTTCGGTCGAGTGAACCTCCGAAAGAGCGATTTGTAAATGTGTCTCGAGCGTAAATAGTTTCACCTTCAAGGTTCATTGCAATACACAGTATAAAGATCAGTGCAAATCAAAAGTCAAACGTTGCTCAGAACTCATCAGAAATACTTAACTTTCATAAGAATATCCTTGAGAGATGAGACAGCATGTGAAAATGACAGATATTTCGAATTCCCTAGTCTTTTCGGAAAGTTAGGTCGGGCGGTGAAACGAAGTCGAACATTAACATTAAACTGTAAAGATGTTAGCTTATGGCTGTACTGTGTACCTATGACACCAATAATAAAAGAAGCCGTATGTGAAATTGCTGAATGAATTTTGATCATTACCTTACTTGTTTGTGAGAGTGTTTGCATTCCTCATTTGGAATTTCATACAGCAAATGTCCCCAAAACAATGATGATCATCACATCATTCATAGTATTGATTACTGTCGGAAATTGTGTTTAGGATATTGCTTTTGCTAAATGCTTTTTACATGTTTGTTCAACGAATTATCATCAGTTTAAGATCTTTTTTTATTTCTCTAGTCAGCGATACTACAAACTACAAATGCTCCGAATTCGTCGTTCCCAAATCGAGAGAAGGAGCGATGCCTTTACGCTTTGAACCGAAGTAGTAGATGAACAGTTCCTGAAAATGATATAGTCTTTTCCACTTTGCTACCACTTCTTCTTTCTGTGCCTTATTTTGTGTTTTCTGTCACTCAAAATATAAGAATTGCTTCCCAAAAACACTACGCAATATCATGGTAGTATCTAGTGGATGATAATGTTCATGAAAAAAATTGCGTGAAAACTTGTGCCTAGATGATATGAGTCCTGCTCACTTGTGGTAACTCAGCAACTAATGAGATCAAATGTGGAGGAATATTCTCAGCATTTAAGCGGAGAATCAAACGTGGAAACTGCGAGATGATTGCGCACATGATTCCAAACAGACAATACTTCGGTTCAGAGTGAGAGAGACTGTGCAAAAGTGAGAAAGTCGTTCTCGATTGTACATGCTCTCTCAGCCTTGGCCACTTTTTTGTGGGGTTGAGGAATGAAGTGTGAGGGGTAACTCACTGGCACGCCGTAGCATAGCATCAACCCGCCAAGGACGGGCAGCGCGGGCGCGCTATACGCGTAGAACGCGGTCGGCGCTTCAGAAGCGACGGAAAAGAGCGGAAGCGTGAACCAGACTAGCACGGGCACCATGTCGAGTGCCATGACTAATACCGTCTGAAAAGAAACGATGCTCGATCATTCACTTTTTCATTGTTTTTGCTATTCTGACTTTTTCCGGATATTAGCATTTGCAAGAGAAGAGTTAAGTCACCTGCGTCCAAAAACATCCCAAATGTCGCTTTTCGAGGTAGAGTCGCTTGGCGGAACGCGTTTTTCCACTGTAATCATTGTAGATAATATACAGTTCGAAATTGAAGAAAAATGCAGAATTTGTCTTACCTGATCACTTTACGAATCAGATATGAGAAGAACAGTGCAATTGCAAGGTAAATGATAACGAAGAGGTAGATAATTAGCAATCCAGACTTGGCTGTCCACCGAGTAGCAAAATTGGTCTGTAAATCGCATATTGAGAGTCCATATTGATACTTCCTTCTCAATTCTCCGATCAAAACCGATGCCACTACGTCGAAGGACATCCACGTCTTGCCAAAATCAAAGTTAACTCTTTTGTATGCCTTACTCAATAAGTAAATAATGAATGATTGAATGAATCTTAGCCGGATTATAGTTCATGTTATTACTACCCTACGCAATCTTCTTAGAAAATAATTAGTTTTCGTCTCATTCCGGTTTTCTACAGATTCCCACTAATCATTAATGAAAGCTCATTATCTGGAATTCCAGACAAAACAACAAATTATGAAGAACATACCCCGTAATATCCGACCATTGCCATGTAACCGTAGTCTTTAGAGAGGCCAAACTTCTGTAATATTGATGTGGAATTGCGATTAACGCAAAAAAACGTCTCCAACAAGAAGCATTCGAATATAATTTAAAGATATATTTATTTTAATTTTTAAAAAAATCCACCTGTTTCAGCACTCCGGATGCCGCTTCTATCGAAATCGAGTCGGGCTTGAAAAAGAATGCGGGCATGCTACAATCATTGATATGTTTCATGACAACCGAATTTTATAAATTTTTAAAATATTGAGCTAATACTGTTGTTCAACTACTAATGTTAATATTTCCTGATTTTTCAACTTCACATAGCGGTGACATATCACGCCTCTCACGAGAGGATCGAGCTAAATCGATGTATTCTGGGAATGGGGCCAAAATGTGAAATTGAGGTTTTCGTGGATTTGGGCCCTCCCAAGCCTGTCTGATAACCACCCGAGGTATTGGATCCCACTTTTCATTCTGTGGGTCGTGGTACCGGGTTGGCTCTCCAGGTACCCAACTTTGAGCCCGAATATCTCGGTTGTGGGCCATTTGTGTGAAAAATCATTTTTCGAGCTCTATCGAACCATACTATTCACTTATCCTGAAATTGACATTGAACAGTGCTACAATCCACCTCATGTATTTCAAAAGTGTAGGAAAAAAAGCAGCTGGATTTTTGATATGTTGTAGAAGGCGTTGTCCTCTTTCAAATAAGTGGCTTATGCTCAAAATAGCAGAGGATTGGTGTGTGCTGTGCCGTTTTTCAATTTCGAGATGATTTGAAGTCATAATCATTCAGCCCAGACCGCTGTGGTTGAACGAAACATAGACAAAATGATGCATCATTTCATTCATTTCATTCACCGCGCTCGAAAATGAGCGTTTTTAACTGTGAGAAAAAGATTTCAAATCATCTCGAATTTGAAAAACGTCACAGCACACACCAATCCTCTGCTATTTTCAGCATAAGCCACTTATTTGAAAGAGGACAACGTCGTCTACAACATATCAAAAATTCAACTGCTTTTTTCCTACACTTTTGAAATACATGAGGTGGATTGTAGCACTGTTCAATGTCAATTTCAGGAAAAGTGAATAGCATAGATCGATAGAGCTCGAAAAATGAGCCGGGGTTGTTTAGAATGAAAAGTGGGATCCAATACCTCGGGGGGTTATCAGACAGGCATGGGAGGGCCCAAATACACGAAAACCTCAATCTCACTTTTTGGCCCCATTCCCATCGCCAGCTCGATCCTCTCGTGAGAGGCGTGATATTCGCGTTCCACAACCCTGTTGGTCTTGTTTTCTTCGTGTTATTTGATGGAATTGTTTTGAAAACGAGAGGAAATCGCTTAATGTCACACAGAATCAGCACAGGTCGATGAGTGAAAATG
The DNA here is from genome assembly GCA_036245785.1 of Pristionchus fissidentatus. NCBI lineage: Eukaryota > Metazoa > Nematoda > Chromadorea > Rhabditida > Neodiplogasteridae > Pristionchus > Pristionchus fissidentatus. The sequence goes on from BTSY01000004.1 coordinate 11,669,879, forward strand.
AGATTTGAAAGATGAGCTGACACCATCGGCCAATCACAACAAGAACATAAGCGAGACACACGACTACGCGTGCGCATTCTGTGAAATTCAGGCAATAGTGGATGAGGATTCACGATTCGGCCTAAGATCAAGGCCAAAAGTACAGATTTCATACGAAAATTTGCAGAGTAATCTTTTGGAGGCATTACTACCAATTCTAAAGATTTTAGCAGTTTCTGATTCCAGGCTGTTGACGGGAATAATTCGGTACTGCAGAAAAAGTACCATCGTGCTCAGAGGGTGATTACTAGATTATCAGTCGAAAAATGCCTTTATCTGAAATAATGTCAAACAAAAGGTTCCGTTCCGGTTCGTTCCGGTTCAATCCTTTGTTCTCTTTTTTTCTCCCTCTCATTCCGGCTTTTCGACTCCTCTAGTGATTACTTACACTTGGGTGATTTAGTTACGAGAGAGACCTCTGCTAGACGGTTGTGCATTTTTTTGCTAATTTACTAGGGTTGGCTTATTAGTACTTATGGACTCACCACTCCCTCTCTCACTTTCTCGCACTAGTGGTGGTCTGCATTTCTCTTTTCTCCGAAATTCCATTTGAGTATACATTTAGTAAGGGAGCCTTATAATTGGCATAAATATCCCAGTGGTTGAGTAGGTTTCTACGTTTGTGACGATAGCGTTATGGAAGAGTGACATCTCGGTTAGAGAACCCAAAATTTGCATGAGTAAAATGTCGTACCAGTAAATGAGCAGTCCGGCCATGACTGTAAGCGTGCAGTAGGGGGCGATGGCGTGTATCGACGACGCGTGCGTATACAGCCAATTTCTGCAAAGGTAGGAAACCATCATCACGTCAAGATAACCGTCCTCACCCTCATTCCCGATTTCAGAATAAAGTATTAAGTAAAGTATTAAGTAAAGGTGTTTCATGTCAAAGTTAAGGTGTTACATGTGAAGCGATTTTAGCAAGCAACTACGCTTTATCCGGCAAGCAGGTAAGCCAGCTGCGACAGTGAGAAAACGTGACTCTATTTTTCCCAATGCATCACTCAGAGAAACTTTACTTCGGCGCTCAAAGGTAAAGGAATCCCATGATATAGTTTTTTTCTTTTTTATTATTTGCTCTTTTTCATATCAGTGCGTTCGCGTAAGAACCGCAAGAAGCGTTGACAAATCCGTACAGCAAAAAGTGACAACTTGAGTTTTTCACAGATTCTGATAGCCCTTGGTGTGCTCTATCGATTTCTGTTTTATTCATGACTTCAAGTTTCGAATTTGCATAATTATGAGTGTTCAAAGTTCGAATAGATTCAAGGTATTTCAAGTATATCTCTTGAGGGAGAAGAGCTGGAAGTTTTGTCTCAAGATCAAAAATGACCGCCATGATGAGCTGCATCTACCCATGTATTTGCTTATTCAAATTTCATATTTTGAAAAATACCTAAAAATTTGACGACGATTTTCTCGAAAACCAGGCCGAGTCCAGTCACCAGTTTTCGATATGTTGTTGCCCTGGGTATAATCTATCGAATCCACACAATTACATGATGTATCGAGGGCGGGATAAGGTTGATATTTTCAATACAAAATTATATAAAACGCACGAAAGCCCCTCATTTCACCCTTATTTCACATGTTAGGCACGAAGTGAGCGGTCTAAAATTCGCGTAATTCTAATTTCACACCGCGCAGCTGGCCTCAAATGAGAGGAATGATGGTGAAATAAGGGTGAAATGAGGGGCTTTCGTGCGTTTTATATAATTTTGTATTGAAAATATCAACCTTATCCCGCCCTCGATACATCATGTAATTGTGTGGATTCGATAGATTATACCCAGGGCAACAACATATCGAAAACTGGTGACTCGGCCTGGTTTTCGAGAAAATCGTCGTCAAATTTTTAGGTATTTTTCAAAATATGAAATTTGAATAAACAAATGACATGGGTAGATGCAGCTCATCATGGCGGTCATTTTTGATCTTGAGACAAAACTTCTAGCTCTTCTCCCTCAAGAGATATACTTGAAATACCTTGAATCTATTCATACTTTGAACACTCATAATTATGCAAATTCGAAACTTGAAGTCATGAATAAAACAGAAATCGATAGAGCACACCAAGGGCTATCAGAATCTGTGAAAAACTCAAGTTGTCACTTTTTGCTGTACGACCATGGTTGCGATTCTTACGCGAACTCACTGATATCTGCTTTTAGTCACATGCATCATGAAGAAATTAATCACTTATGTGAAAATGGAAGGTATAACTGAGTTTGATGCAGGTAACCATTTCTTCCGTTGGTGTTTCAGCCTGTTTGCACATCAGTAAACTATTATTTCATGCAATCAACCAAGTGATTTTTTTCACTACAAACTTCTCTTGTTGTACAGCACATCACAACATGTTCGATATTTTTAACTAGCTTCATCACAACGACGATGAGCCAGTAAAAATATTTAATTGCGTGAGCTGATTGTAATTATATTTATGTTTTATCTCGCCCGGAGGTGCAACGGAATAATGTGTGTTTGTATGAAAAATTAACTGCACATTAGGACTCTTTCAATAGCGCTGGCGGGTTGCAATTAGTGCAAATCAGCTTGTGGTTTCAAGGAGCTACGAAACTAATGAGGTGAGAAAAAGCGCAATTTTAAGAGAGCATGAGTGAATTTTTGCGACGGCTCTTACCTAGTCAGTCCACTCCAGCGGATGATGGGAAGAGTGAGGACTACTATCATGATGATTGAAGACGTCGCCAAGTACACACCGATTCCTGGACAAAAAAAAACATTCTAATTGTTTTTCTTCAAAGATCTGTTATTAGCGTAGAAAAATTATGATTTATGACACCAAGTCGAAGAACCAACCAGTCTTGCGCTATGGAGTGTAGGGATGCCAAAGGAAGAGTAAAATGGTATGTTTTGACTCGCAGTTAATCGCTCACTGTATGCAAATGAGACGGATAAGAGTTCCCATTTCTAATCAGCTCGATTACAAATGTATCTGGGAACAATATTTGGTATGTCATGAAGCCAAAGACTCACATGCCAAAGACTCACGTTTTTGAATTATTCAAAAACTGAGTGAGCGTTTTTCGCAAAATCTTCGATTTTTCGCATATAATTCTGAACTAGACATGAAAATCAATAGTATTTCAAGCATTTGTGGGCTCGACGATTTCCCCCTACCCATCAGTTTACGATTGGTTGACATATTCATTTCAGATTCACATCAAATCGTCGAAAATAGGCTGAAAATCTATGATTTTTCGGAAAAACGCTTACTCTTCCGGAAGAGTTTTTGAATAAATCCAAACTATGCGAGTGTTTGGCATCATGACATACCAAATATTGTTCCCAGATACATTTGTGATCGACCTGATCAGAAATTGGAGCTCTTGTCTGTCTCATTCGCATACAGTGAACGATAATCTGCGAGTCAAAACAGACCATTTTACTCTTCCTTTGGCATCCCTAATGGGGACTCGACGATAGCGCAACACTGGTTGGCTTCAAAGAAGAACTTAAGTTGGGCAGTGTGAAACCTACCTCAAGATAACGGAGGACACTAAAATCCTCCTAGTACCCCTTTCCCTCCACCACTCGTGCGATGGCAGAAGGCGCCATAGTCCTTCCCATACTTTTCATCTCCATTCACCCACAACTTCTCCTTTGTTTGGCATAAATATATATCTATCTAGTTAACTGTCTTGCCGTAGCGCAGGGATGATTTCGAGTGCAAGTGGACGAGAAGCCCAGATCGTAAGGACTAGAGAAGACATGACAAACGCTAATCTCTGAGCAAAATAATCGCATCATAGGAGTGATTAGCGTTCGACGGCAACGACGGAGTGACCTACAGTATCATACAGCTACAGTAAATAACAGATGAATGAATATCAATCAGCTGGATCAAACTTTTTGGAAGCTGTTTTTTTTGGATTTTTTTACAAATTTGTTGTAATCGTACCCAGTAGTCCGCCCAATGGTCCTCGAGCAAGCATGATGAAAACGGTCGGTGTGGATGACATTGACTGAAATGGCGTTAATATTTTTTCTAACCATATGTATGTTTCTGCAAATCCAGTTGAAATGCTGACAAGGACATCGTCCGAAAAAATCCATATCTTTCACAAAAAAACAGCTTCAAACGTTTCCACACGAATCTATAAGGCGTTGCTTGGAAACTCACAATTTCACAGAGCACTGTAGCAATGGAGAATATGGATAGGCAGCATGAGTAGAGGATAAGATAGTATCTGGAAAAAGAAACCAGAAATTTAGAGTTTCAGAATAGATTTCAGCCGTAGCATGCTAGATAGCATTGTTCAGCGACAACATTTTACTTCCTGTTTTTTCATAAGCGAAAGATATCAAGCTAACGCGAAAGAATCATGCACTTTCCTGGTGGTAAACAACGGAAGTCCCGTCGTTTTGGTATGATCGTAACAGTAAATAGCTGTGATACCTGTAGGGCCCGAACGAATGGCTGCGAATTCGCGCGATTCCAATGATAAAAGCGGCGTGAACAAATAGGGAAATTGCTGAAATACGGATCCATTTTGAAGCGAAAATGCAAAAAAAAGCTTACCCAAGCACACGAGCTGGTAGGTTTCCATGTTGTGGCGGATGTTATGGAGAGTGGCAAACACTAACGAGGCCTGATAATCCCCCTTCCTCCTCCCCCTTTCGAGAAGCGCTCTCAAGCAGAATCGATAATAGGAATGATGAGAAATGAGTGTGAAGAGTGCGACGAGACGTGCGTCTCGGGGAATTCTCTAGTTCATTGGTGATAAAGAAAGGGGAGGGAATCGATGGTGAATCTCTCTTTCCCTCACTACATACATCTCTCTCTCGGAAGGGAGGGATTATCCCGTTGGTCTTGCAAAGGTTACATATGTTATTGGGGGTAGACTGTACATGTAGCTTCTCATTGAAATGCGGGTAGGATATTATTCCATATTTTAGGAAAATATTTCCACGATGAGCTAATGCAGAAGAATTACATTAGACAAACGCAACTTTAGCAGTTTCGCATTTGCAATTTGGAAGCTCAAAAATGCGTATAGGAAAATACAGGGAGTGGGAAAAAGCCAATATACAAGAGGAAGCACAGTTGTCAACAAATATTGAATGAAAAAAAACGATTCTTTTCAGGTCTAACTAGCCAATTCAACACCCAACAAGCCTGCTTTGATTTTTAAAAGAAAGATTCTTCCCTATTTGATTTGACATCAACAAGATCTGATGAGATTGATCGTGAAAAATGGCTATTGTAATGTGTTGATGTCGGGTTATCATCACCATGAGTTATATTGGAGCAAAAAAAATAATTATTTGAATTGTTGTTGCTGTAATTTACGATCGCTGTTGGGATTGGAGAATAAAAGAAAACTCTCTTTGTTAGAATAAAATTTTCTGTTTAGATCTTGAATAATTTTTTATTGCAATTATCAACTAAAACGCAACTAGTTGATAATTGTTCAACGTGTCAGAAAAAAAACGAAAATAAATAGAAAATTGATATTATACGAATTCTTGCAATCAATTCGACGCAGAATCTTTTTAACTTGATTTTGCAGGTGTGTCCAATTTATCTTACTCTAAATTTGTGACTTAAAATATACAGTATTACTATACATAGCGGAAATCTGCAACGCCCCTTTTTTTAAGATAGTGTTACTGTCGAGAGAAAATGTAAAATCTGGAGAGGAGAAACGCGGTACAATAGCATAAATTAACAGGAATGCAAGAAATACCAATGGACAATACAAACAATAAGATCACTCATGGAAAAAACTGTTAAATTTTCCAGATTTTCAGAAAAGCCTTGTCGCAAGGGGAAATAACCTAGTTTGCCTTATTTAGAGGGTCGAGAAGCATGTCGACATCTAGACAATTCAACTATTTCATATTCAGGATTAGGGATGATAAAAGAAGAATGAAAGGAAGGCCTTCCTCCCCTCACCGTTGTGATTATGATAATGGAGGATGGTAAGGAAGAGCAGGGCAGGCCGGGCGAACTCTTCCGGAAGAGTAGACGATCTTTCAGAGTAGGTCATTTCAACAAGAGAAATGTTGAATCAATATGTGTCATGCAATATTCATTAGCACCCTCCAAATCCATTGGAACCTATTTACTCTTCCGGAAGAGTTGCGACTCTTCCGGAAGAGTAAGATCCAATAGCATGCGAGTGTCTCACTCTTCCCCTTCCTTGTCATCCCTATTCGAAATCTCCGTGTACCTCACTGTTGCTCTACATTTGCATTCGTCTCCATCAATTTTTAAAATGCAGTTAATTAATCAGGTTCAACAGGCTCTTCTTTTTCTGAAGTAGTTTCGCTTTAGTTATTTTTATCATTTGAAGTATGGCGGAAACGAGTTTTCGATGAGAATAAGTCCTTCAGTAATGATCGACGATGTTGGATATTGGTCGTTCCCTGTGTTTCTGTTACGATCATACACATGAGCAATTTGGAAATCAGACCATCGATTTAATTATGATCCGCATTTACGACTTTTTCTATCTGTACAATGTAATGCGCACAAATAAACAAAATACGATTAGGCTTGAGGGATGGTAGTGGACTATGCGATCGCGGTGTGCCGTTTTTAGAAGAAATTTTACACATTTTAAGTTTGATTTGAAATGCTTTAGTGAGAGTGCTCCCCATTCTTGAACCCTGTGATCCCCTAATCAGCGAGTGTGAAAATACGACACCGTCATTCGAATATCGCACTCTCGTCAACGCTCCCTCATCAATATCTACGGATCTCAATTAAACATTACAAAGATTCGTCCGAAATAATAAAACGTTCCGCGGCTAAGCACACGTTCCGCTGGGGAGAGAGCATGGCAAATCTAGAGACACGCCGAGGTATGGAAAGAGAGTACAGACCAGTAGTCTATTTCATGAACGTCTCTTTTTTTAAAATTGTAATACATGCATTGCGTTTTGCTGCCATAATATTAAAATGTATCTTGCCAATTCCGTGCTGGACTTGTGGCGGAGTGCCAAAACGCGCTCCTTCTCGTCTCTCGCTCTATCAATTAGGTCAGACGAGTGAAAATTTTGCACTGACCTACGTCTCTGCCTCCCCCCCTTTAGAAGGTCGTAAAACGACTGTCAGGTCTTTTTTTTTCTAAAATTACATCTCTTTTAGAGAAAATAAGTTTTCCGCGAGTTCCCGAGAGCAAATTCAACCTCATTGTTTTGCAGCAACATTGATTCGACTTCCGAGTTTTTGTTTCTGATCAACATGATTGCAATTTTCATTTATAGATGATTGTATGTATACACATTTCTTTTATTTGATCCCGAAAGTACGTCTTGCAAAACAATTACATCAAGCAGTGAATTCGTTTACCTAGGCCTGTGCACAATCAACATGCAATATCATCACAACATCTAATGCGCGTGATCTCTCTCTAGTAAAGCGTGTATTTGCATGCAATGCATACATCTCTCGGCCACTATAGTCGTGTTTTCAAATGGATATGAGTTTTCGATATTTTCTCTGCACAGTGCCTCAAAGCTATCATTGAAACGACACATGTCTCTGCAAATTGAATCGTTCAATGAGCACAGCTCAATTTGTTGCATTTTCTTTCATATTTCAATTGTGATTTCGCAATCGCAGTTGTTCCAGATTGCTTAGCAGCTATGCTCCGCACGCTCATGCAGGGCGTTATCTGCTCTGAGGTATTTCCCTAAATTTCATTACTATTTTTATGAATTCATTTTTTCGCCAGGCAGGATTGGGCATCCTGCTCAACCTCTTCGTGGTCCGCATAATCGAGCGGCTCTCGGACAGGACGCTTCAGCACTACCGAGTACCTACCGTATGACACTTGTCAATCGATAATTACAGTTTCTCAGGTGTGCCTCCTTATTTCGACCATACACGCGATCCTCTACTCCATCATCAATATCGTCTGCGTGGTGGCAAGTTTTTTTTCCTACGTAATCCGGATCTCCCTGGAGGCATGAGCATTTGCTAATGAGGAAAGTTTGCAACCACGCCATCATTAACGACAATTTACCGGTTCATATGTCTTATATCCGTATCTAAAGTATTTCGTTATTTGTAGTGACAACTTGGGCCAGGGTTGGTAGACATGTTCGCTGGTCTACTCTTTTGCGGGATTCGAACCCGGGATGCCCCTTGTGGCTCAGTCAGGCACACTACCGACTGGGATATAACCTCTCAGCGGGAAATAAGTCTACGACTTTAGACTTATGGGCTGGACAGCGACGATTTTCAAAGTCTAACCGCCTCGCTCCTCTGCGCCAATTAGACTTTGAAGTCGTCGCTGGCCAGCTTGGACTTATGAAGTCGTCGACTTATTTCCCTGTGAGCTCATTTCCTCTTTATTTTGAAGACGCACGTAATCGATCGCGACGCTGTGTACTCCTCGCTCAACGGACTCGTCCTGTTCTTTCCCCATTGGCTCGCCGATGTTTCCATCATTACCTGGGTCTTTCTCGCCGGTAAGCCCCCCCCCACAAATTTAGCACCCTTCTCAAGAAAAACAACTCAGTTTCTGATTGAAATCATAACAGTTATGTCGTGGACGACTCTTCCCGCCACTTTCATGATGCAGTTTATGATCATCGTAAGGTGCGTGATCATTTTTGTTTGAATTCACTCTCGGGGTGACAACTGCGGATAATTCAAACTCAAAAGGCAGTAGAAAGTCAAATGTAACTCATAGTTTCAGACACTCGATGCCAACCAGGGAGCTGCTGTCCCGCATTTATCTCGTCTGTTTCGCTATCATGATTCCTCTTTTCGCTACCGTCAAGGATATTCTGCCCCTTCCGGCATTCTCTGCCCTGCTCGAAACGACTGTGCGCGAGTGAGTTTCTGCCCCTCACAGAAAGCAATCAACCATTTCCTATTCTGTCACTTCTTGACTGAGCAATTTTGTCAATGCATTTCGGTGGTATGTGCAATTCTTATCCAATTTGTGGCAAGCAAAATTGAATGCATTTGGTTCCGTTTTTTGACGATCCAATTCACGAATGTTGGTAATTGATCATATTTCTAGAATGTATTTGCTCTCGGTAGAGGAACGAGTTCTGGTCTACGGTGGATCATTGTTTCCCCGACCAGCAAACGTTAGTTAATTTATAAAATGATACTATCGTACCAAAAAGTCAAAGCACGACCATTCAACACACATCACGTATGTGACCTTTCCACCTATTTGCTCCTCTGGCGTTCGGCAAACATTTTGACAATTAGTTTGATCGTTTCTATAATTTGAAATATTATCGCAACATCTCTCTAGATATGGCAGGTCGGAAATAATTTCGCACTGCACTGTGTAGATAAAAAAACGAAAAGGAGTTATTTTTTTTATTTTTCAGGGAAACCGATCTTTCGCCTACTACACTTTTTTCGGCATCGGCCTAACCTTTGTGGTCTCATACGTAATCGTCTTGTTTTGCGTGGTCAGCGTCAGCAGTTCAGAGCGTTCACAAGCGAGAAGTTCAAACCTTTCAGAGTCGAATTCTGCGCACGATGAAAGTTCAAACAGCCAATAGCGTGACAAGGAGTCTGCGAAATCTAACCATGCAGAGGCGTTTCGTTTCTATGCTCATGCTAGAGGTGTGTCACAACGCGAAAACCCTTGCGTTTGGCGATCCAAATTCTTTTTATCAACAACACTTAATTATATAGGCGAATCTGTATAAATGATCTTTAGAAACTTCTGAATTCACTTCAGAAAAAAAAGATTGCGTTTCGATAATCTCAGTTTCCAGTTGAGGCAGTTGTGTTTTCAAGCGGAAATCTCTTTTCCTGTTTTGAATTTTATAAGCGCAAACTAACTGATCTTCATAGAAATCAAGATGAAGAATATGCTAAAGTCACGGATACCTTATTAGCGGTAGCGCTATATTGAGGCATTTCAATTTTAAAAAAAATTGAATTTCTCTACTCACTCTACGCGCTACAGGAATTCAAATTTGGCAAGAAGTAGAGGGAAGATATGGGGGAGGGGGTGAAATCCGAATGTCATTATTTGTGCATTGTTAAGGCCACCGTGCCCTTCTTCTTCCTGGGAGTGGCAGTGGGCGTGTTCACTCTCGCTGGTCTGGCGGGTGTCGAACTCGGCCTGTACGCGCTCATAATGAGCGTCTCCGTAGCTGCCGTGCCCCCGGTCAAGGTACCCCCTGAGGCATCTTATTGAGAGATTTCATTTGTGAGAGCTGCGATGACCGTTTGTTGATCCTTTCGCGGACATAAATATGTATCATATAGAAGGAATACAAGTGAAAAGATCTATGTCAACAACATAGTATTCATTGCGACGTCTAAATTCAATCAATAAGAAACTCATAATATTCAAATATTACATCGTAGACATTTTTGAGGATTTCTTTGCAGGCCCTGCTGTACGTCAAGCATCTCAGTGCGCGGAAGGTCACTCCAACAGTGCCAATCGCGACGACAACTACGATGTCCTCCATCCAACGATCGTCCCAGATGCTCATCAACGAACAAAGTCACGCCGCGCCGACTAATACAGATGCGATCGTAGTGCTGACAGTATGAATATGTTTCAATAAATGTTGTATCCAATCTAGTCTAGCTAATTAGCCATAAGCCGTCTCACGTATTGTCTGACTCAATTAACATCTATGCAAATTGTATGTCGACCTAAGGCGAATCTCCCATTCGGCCTCCGTCCTCTCGCCCTGTGAAGTGGCTTGCTCTCTGTAGATAAATATTGTATTCTGTGACTCACTGAGTTGGAACAGACCGCTACACAACAATAAACAATTAACATGAATTATTGCAAAATGATGACTACATTGATGTCGGCATAATTCCGAAGACTTTATGGATTGAAATCTGTATTTGTGTTTCGTACCTTTTCGCTTCTTCAGGAAGTAATCAGTAATGATTTCACACACCCCTTCTAACCCCCCCACACACACACAGTGCGCGTGCAATAAGTGCGCGTCATTACGATGGAAAAGTAAAAGGCGGCGGAGCTCGAATTGTAAACTGACAATTTAGGTAGATAGGAACTCTCAGGGAGTGTACAAAACTGTTTCAGATATTTCGTCTGTGCCCTCTATGACGATAAAATGTTGATTGAATTTATGTCCAAACTCCTGGTGTGTCAATGTATGTTCTGTTGCATCGAGTGCCTTGACAAGAAGTATTGAAACCCCCGAAGAGTATGCGTGACGCTTTACTAAATATGTCAAAGTCCCGTTGCGGTAAGTTATGAAAAGCATCTGGAAGAGTGCGAGAGCGAACCTTAAATCACGATTTTAGTATCCAACTATTGCAGCTTCTAACGGTGTGGTACACTCCCTGGGAGTACATATCTGCCTATATGGCCAGTTCGTAGTTCGAGTTCCGCGGACTATTTCATATCCCTTGTCAGCGAGCACAATGACCACGATCAATAACCAATATTGACGTGTATTGATGTTATTTAAAAAAAGATTTCTCTAGAACTGAGGAGATCTCTGTAAAAAATAATACCAGGAATCGAATGTTCAGACTAGGCTGCTAGGAAGATATGGCAAACGTCATACCGCTAATCTTTCAATATTCGAAATGACAACACGACGTTTCACATGTTTTGGTAATGTACGCTCTCGTGAACGCTCGTATCGGCTCATCTGCTCTATACATTCTGTTTTCTCCATTCAATTTCCGCTCAATGAGATATTGATTCTCGTTATGAATAATCTTTTCGTCGATCTTTTCGCATTTCGCATTACGTATTCGCATTACGCATTTCAAGAATTATAGTTCACTCGTGATGCTCCGGTCATTAATGCAGGGTGTCATTTGGGCAGAGGTGAGAATGATTTTTAAAAAAAAAAAAATTACAACATTACTTTCTTCAGGCTGGTACGGGATTGCTCCTGAACCTCCTAGTAGTACGAGTTATCTTACGATTATCTGATAAAACCTTGGAGCACTATAAGGTGAGTGTCAACTTTGTTGCAAGTCACAAATAGCTACGAAGACCATCTTCACGAATGTCAAATTCTATTGGTGATGTAATTTGAGCTCGAACAAATAGAATACAGTGTGGAGACAAAAAAGGTTTCAATTGTTCTTCTCCTTCTCAGGTATGTCTCATGTTTTCCACTCTTCATTCAATACTGTACTCGGCCATCAACATCATCTGCGTTGTAGTAAGCTATAGTAAATAGAGATTTTTTCCATTTATATTTATTTAAATAATACAAATAATAATACTAATTTGGAGACGCACATTGTCGACCGTGACGCGGTGTTCTCCTCGCTCAACGGCCTAGTTCTCTTCTTTCCGAATTGGCTGGCAGACGTTTCGATGATTGCATGGATCCTTATTGCTGGTGGGACAAATAAACAACTAATATTGGCGAAGAATTAAAAACGAACATTATTTTTCCATAATAAAGTTCGTTTAGTGTTGTCGTGGACGATACTTCCCGCACCGTTCATGCTGCAGTTCATGATTATCGTTAGGTGAGACTAAAAAAACAACTATAATGAATTTGCTATTTTCCCGAAGACACTCAATGCCCACATGGACAATCCTCTCGTACATCTACGCTATTTGCTTCCTTATTTCTTGTCCGATTTTCGTCACAGTGAAGGATGCGCTGCCACTGCCCTCTTTTATAGCAGAACTGGAACCGACAGTGAGAAAGTAAGCTCTAACTCGTACGCTGTAGGGATGCAAGTTCGGTTTTCGCATTACGCCCCTCTCAGCGAGAAATCGGTAATACGGCTGATAAGGGAGAGAGAATTAGAGAAAAAAGAGATGCCAGGGGGTTCGGTAATACCGAAACCGACGACGAACGGGCAATCCTAGTACGCTGCATTCATTGTTTATGCTCGCCCAATCAATTGACGAGTTTCTCAACAGAGGAGAGCGTTGACCCCTCAAAATTATAGGACACCGATGCAGAATTATTTTCTACGGACTGATATTGCAATCGTTGCAGTATGTACTCGCTAACATCAGAAGATCGCGTGCTTGTCTACGGCGGCTCTTTGTTCCCTCGCGCAGCTAATGTAAGTTCCTCGACTTCTTTAAGATCTCTTGTGACGTAACAATTCGCACTTTCAGGGAAACCGCTCATTCGCTTACTACACATTTATTGGAATTGGCCTGACCTTTGTGGTGTCGTATGGGCTCGCGCTGTTTTGCGTGGTACGTGATTTCCGGACTAGTTTCACAAGTTCAGACGTGCCGTATATCAACAATATTTTGCTTCTTCAGAGACGCATTCTGAGAGCGATTAGAGAGCAGACGGCAAACAACACGGGCCGTAGTGAGAAGAGTCTCAATGTACAAAGACGCTTCGTCATCATGCTCATTCTCGAGGCAAGTTCACCAGTGCCTGAAATGATCTTTTGATTATATTTCTTTTCAAAAATAAGTTCAATAGCTGAAGCAGTTGATGTTATGTTAAGTGGAAAGGTGAAATCCTCGATATTCGATAAGTACGAAATGATCTTTTCATCTTGATTTCGCACAATATTTTATCCGGCAGGTGGATGAGAGTATGCGGTAACTAAGAGACTGTGGTCACTGTAGTCACCAACTTCAGGCGACAGTTCCCTTCTTCTTTCTCGGTGTGGCAGTGGGTGTGTTCACTCTAGCAGGACTGGCGGGTGTCAAACTCGGTCTGCATGCACTCATCATGAGCGTATCCGTAGCTGCCGTGCCAGCCATTCAGGTAGAATGTTTCTTTTACAATTCTGTAGTTTAAAAAACATTCGACGCCGTCGTTGTATAGTTTTCGAGTAGGAGATAACTGTTCAAAGAAATTAAAGACGTGTTTCTGTGTCAATGTGTGTGAATAACGATGTAGATGCAAAGACATCCGTATCGTTGCATCAGTTTTTAATGAAGAGGTTGCTAATTCTTACTCTCCAGAGTAAATGGCACAATCACTATCTAATCTTATATGATTAAGCGCGCTCAGCGATCTCTGTTCGGAGATTGCATGAATAAATCATTTAAAAAAAGCAAACAAACTTTCATTAGCCACATACTTGAGTGTAAATTATCGGAGAGAGGGAAGAAATAGAATATGAGTTCCAAAAAACAAAGTAATGTCGCACAATGCACTTTAATCATTCCTCAGTTCAGATATATGCAATAAGTGTTTCGATAGGATTCCCGCCCGCGGCGATCGATTTCCGGAAGGACACTGGTTTGGCCACGCCCATTTTCTGCCCGTTGGCAACGATTAGACTTTTGATCGTATCTCAGCACTGAGCCAACATACAATGCTGGCAGACCCATCAATAGAATCAGCGTGGCCGGCTCTATAATCTCATTCACAAAATTGCATCATCACTATGCTATATCACGCCTCTCACGAGAGAATCGAGCTGGCGGATGCAATGGGCCAAAAAAGTGAAAATGAGATTTCCATGGATTAAATCATGCCTGGGGATGGCGGACATCCTCCCAAAGTTTAGGACATCCAGGATCACGGGGATCCGTAGGTACGCTGGGTCGGTACCCTGGGTATCCAACTTTGAGCTCGATTTTCTCGGTTGTGAGTTGTTTTTGTGAAAATGTCTGTCTGAACGACCCGGGCTAATTTTTGGAGCTCTATCGATCCATGTACTTCATTTATCGAGAAATTGAATTTCTAATGCGCTACACTCAGGCCAATATTTTTCAAAAATGTAGGAAAAGCGGGAGCTCTAATCTCTTGAGCATGTAGATCTCATCAAGATCTTTCGATTGAGTACCTTATGGTGAAAATAGCCGGGGATATGTGAGAGTTGTGTACTTTTGAAAGCCCGAGATGATTTGAAGTAAATTTTGTTAAGCGATAACCGGTCTTATGCAGGAAAGAGGGAAGAAATGGAAGAATTACAAGTTCATTTCATTTCTCGTTTCAGAGACCGCGCGGTCAATGGTGAAGAAAATTTACTTCAAATCGTCTCGGGCTTTCAAAAGTACACAACTATCCCATATCCCCGGCTATTTTCACCATAAGCTACTCATTCGAAAGATCTTGATGAGATCTACATGCCCAAGAGATTAGAGCTCCCGCTTTTCCTACATTTTTGAGAAATATTGGCCTAAGTGTAGCGCTTTAGAAATTCAAGTTCTCGATAAATGAAGTACATGGATCGATAGAGCTCTAAAAATTAGCCGGGGTCGTTCAGACAAAAAAATTCACAGAAACAACCCACAACCGAGAAAATCGAGCTCAAAGATGGATACCCCGAGATCCAACTCGGTGTAAGGACGTCCAACATGATATTCGTGGTTTAAGCTTTTGGGAGGTTGTTAGGCATCCCTAAGGAGGAATAATCCCATAGGTAACTCAATTTCACTTTTTTGGCCAAATCCGCAAAAGATGTGTTTCAGCCCGATTCTCTCGTGAGAGGCGTGATATCGCATACTTTCAGCTAAGCGTAAACATGTTTTAACGCATAAAGATTAATTAACTTTTACTTACACTTTCTTACAAGAGTATCCTCGTTCCAGGCCCTGCTCTACCTGCTACATCTCGGCCGCAGCCGATCCGCAGACAGCTCAGCTCCCCGCGCAATCACATGCTCGGCGGTGGGAAGGGCATCAACGACGCGTACGTCGACGATGGTCGTCGCTGCTCGGCAATTGCATGGAAATCTATGAAAATTGAAGCAGACAGTTAAATAAGAAACTTGTATGTAAATGATACACGAATTCACATTTAACATAATTTTTTCCCAAAACGCAGTGCCGCGCTGCAAATCAACTGATCAACCAACTGCAAATCGTTTCGTTTCAAAAAGCTATGACATACTTTGCTCAATTTGTAATACATTTGCACGTGTTTTGAAACATCGCTAAAGACTAAATGAATATCGGCTTATATTGTAACCACATGGGCTTACCGATGAATTAGTTTATTCAGTGTCGTCACAAATTCTCTTACGGCAACAGCTACATCTGCTAAGGCGTGCGCGAGCGCACTCAAGACAGAAAACGATTAGGCCAATGGCAGTTCCGATGAGGAGAATGCTCAGTGGGAAGAAGAACTGAACGAGATTCATCGCCGACGATTCGAGGAGATTGGAGCGCGCAGCGGCGAAGTCGAGCCCGCTCAGCAATTCGCGGACGGAGAGATGCCGTAGCATCAGAAAGCTATCCATCTGGATAATACTAACATTAATAATTTTCTTACTTTTTCATTTGGCTAGAGGTTAGAAATTCGGATCAGTTCGCTTCTTATTTCTTTCGCCTCACATCATTCCACAGCCCGGTCAACCATCCAGAAAAGCCTTTGGAGTGAGAGAGCGTGTGAAATCGAGAGGGACTCTCTCACTTTTGTACACTCTCTCGCTCTAACCCTGGTCTGTAGGTTTGGAATCATGTGGCCTACCATCTCTCCTTTGGAACGGCTATGACTCTTCTCAGTGTGCAGTGATTGATCCAATTATTTGTCAAAGGTGTGCCAGAAATACTCACATTTTCGTACCGATACACGGTGAGCAGGGCGAAATCGAGCGCCTCTATGTTCTTCTTCGTTTCGTTGCGATGAAACTGGTAGAAGACTGCCCTGCCCTCTCTCATGTACTGCGTCAGCAAAGGGACGGCGGTGGACTCGCCGGGCAACAAAGTGATCCTGACATTTGAATCAATACTCTGATACATTTGGTTAATCTCCCACTAAGAGTGACATCATTTTACCGACGAGTTTCCCCAACCTTCAGAATATATCCACACAAGTGGTAGGGGAAATGAGATACTGGCAAAAAAAATAAAGCCACTGATGGTGAGATTGCAATTATTTTTGAGAAAAAAAACGTGTAAACGAATATGGAAGGAACTCTAGAATATTTACAAAATGATTTTATTTGTAAATATGTAAACCTTGCCAGATTGCAGCGCGTGTGCAGGTCGCTGTCGACCTGGTACAGCAGCAGGTCCGTTTCGTAGAAGAAACCGACTCGCGAGTAGTCCTGACAGTACATCAAGTTGGATAAAAATAATGTGTGCGAAAGAGTAGGTGAATTGGAAAATCGTTCATCAAAAATAACAGAGCCATACTAATTTTATTTATGAAACCCTTCTCGTAGTCAGTTCGCGCAATTTATTTTAACAGATCTTTTTTTACTCTACCTGACATGTCATCTCCAGACGCTCCCGTACCGAATGACCATTGATGAACGACTGTTTGCCGGCGAAGAGCAGGTCGGCCTGTAAGTTACTCAGAGGGAAATAAGCCTACGACTTATGGGCTGGACAGCGACGACTTTCAAAGTCTTACCGCCTCGCTCCCCTGCCTCTATTAGACTTTGAAGTCGTTGCTGCCCAGCTTAGACTTATGAAGTGGTAGACTTATTTCCCCGTGAGTAGAGAGCGAAATGTGCGACCACGGCCTCTTCATTTCGCACACTCTCTCGCCTATCGACCGGTCTAGAGAGTGTGCGAAATGAAGAGGCCGTGGTCTCACATTTCGAACTCTACTGTAAGTGCGCTCCATTGATTCGACTTCGTACACCGAAAAGGATACAAGAAGATTGAATCGAGATGTCGGGACAAAGCTGGAAGGGCATGCACAATTTAGTTCAATATAAGCTAATCGATTTCCCAGATCACTCCCCCACGCGTTATAGCAACATCATATCTTGCATTCTAGCATTGTATTTCGCACATTTGTCTAGATGCTGCCGCACCCTTGTGGTAAAGGTAAAGTTACTACCGGAATCAAGAGAACTTCATGTCGACTAGCGACTACTCTGCCGGGGCTCACCGGTTTTCCCTTGTGGTGTGAAGTAAATATAGAAATATGACCTCTTCATCGTTGAAATAGTCGACGCTGTCCTCAATCACCAATTGCCGCGTGCCTTTGTGAAATTGTGGAGGGAGGAGAGAGAAAGGGCTGAAATTCGATATTTTGTGATCATCTGTTCTAGTGAGTGATCATTGACGTCAAATTTGAGTTATGGAGACTTACACAAAGGACATCAATATTAATTCAAGTTTAGATATTTTTTTAAAAGAAGAAAATCACTGACGTTCCGGGTTTTTCAATCGCCATCAGCGCGTTTCCATTGAAGTATCCCTGAGTATTGATCATTCATCGAATGCTTGTTATACTTTGTGAAATAGGATTCCGTAGCTACTCCACCCTCTCATTCATGGCCTAGAGGGTGTGCGAAGATATCATGTTTCGCAAGTGTGGGAAGTTTTCCGCTCATTTCACAGTGGATCACGGTTATTTGCAATTGATGCTAGAGCATGATTGTTTTTGCTCATACTGGCCGTTCCGAAATGCCATCTTGTGGTGGCCGAAACGGGTAGTCCAACTGGTAGTTAGAGTGCGAAGTTAGAGTCCTTTCAAAGTCTACTCCTAACCTGCCAGGTGAGTTCGAGCAGGTAGAACATGCTGAGTATGAGTGAAAGTCGCGTGAGGTCCACGTATTCTCTGATTATCTGCAATTTTTCGTAGTTTTCTTAATTTTGAACAGCACACTGAGGGTCATTACAGTAAGAACAATATAAACAGAAGAAAAAGAGGGAAAAAATAACATTGGCTGGAATTTTGTTAGATTGGTCTTTCCCATACAACTCGTGCCGTGAAAGAAGCGTCTGAGTTTCTGTACGGTTTGTCGCCAATTGTATACCTTAAGTAAAGGAGGTAGCTGCACTCCTTTATTAGTCGATCTCACGTGGGTGATTGCCTTATCCAAAAGGAATCGTGCCAAGTAAGCGATCGGAATGAGCTCCAGCGCGCCTAGCGAGAAGACGACGTAGAAAGAGATGGAGGAGATGACTTCGAACTTTTCGTACGTCGGCTCGGCGAACAGCCACTGCGATTGTTTTTGATCGATAGTTTTCTTCTTCTCCGATACTACAAGAATAGATCTTTTGGTTGTTGACTCGGAAATAGATCTTCTGGTTGTTGAGTTGATCATTCTATTATTATTGTTATTGTCTATTATTGTTTGTCGTTTCCGAAAATTGCCTTGTTCGACAGTCACAATCTCATGAAAAGGCATAGCGCAATGCAAGAACAAAACAGCCTTGAAACTCCGCCCACTGGGACAGAAGGAGCGGTTTGTGTACTCCCGTACGGATTGTTGGCATACTGTAATTGCTCAAAGAGCGCTGGCGGCTTGGGCCGACACACGAGATTTCGCACGATAGGGTAGCGCAAAGTAGAAGACTGCGTTGTCAGCCCTCATGGCTCAGCAGGTAAGTAAGTAGTGTGTCAAGGACCCCATGCAAAAATTCTTGCCGCATTTTTCCGAGGCTCATTTCTTTTCGTCGACTAATTCCCCCCCCCTCCACTACACCACAAATCACACCACGCGTGCTTCGCGTGCAGCTTTCGAAATGCATTGGCCATGAGACTGTGCAGTAATTCCGGCTTTCGACCGATCGCCTCTAGGGAAGCTACTAGAGTGCGAAATGTGAAACCGTGGTCTTACATTTCGCACTCTAGAAACGACATAACCAATTAAGATTGTTGATGTGTATGTGTAGAGTAGATAAAAACTGATCAAATCATGCTCACTTTCCTCCACAGCGCCCCGGTGGAGTAGTGGTAGAGACGGGTTTGTCTCACGGAGAGTTGTCTGGGTGATACGAACGAGAAGGCGTCCGCTGGGAGACAGTCGTCAGCCTCACTGACGGTACCTGCATGCAGGAGAGTACACAGAAGGGTACGCAACTCTCTAACATGCGCCTCTCTAGAGAACGAACTCTCTTAGATAATTGTGCGAGACAGTGCATGAATTGAAGAGAGCGGAGAGCGGACTCTCTTGAAAATAAGAGAATAATTCTCTAGAGAGGCACATGTTCGAAATTTCGCGCACTGTGTAGAGTGCGAAATGTGGGACGACAACTCATCATTGCGCGAACTCTCTCATCCACTGTAGAGTGCGAAATGTGAGACCACGGTCTCTTCATTTCGCACACTCTCTATACCGGTCGACAGACGAGAGAGTGTGCGAAATTAAGAGACCGTGGCCTCACATTTCGCACTCCAATCCACTGTCCGGCGAAGAGTGTGCGCAAGGACGTATTTCACATTTCCAGCTCTACACGAGAGACAGCGAACTACGGTAGTGTACCATGCTAAAATTGATAGCACGGTACATTAATTTTTGCAAAGATGCTCGAGATATCTAAGAATCACCTTTTCAAAGTCGACACAATCTTCGAAAAAGAGTTCTTACATTTTTTAAAAAAAAAAGAGCCTTCTTGACTACTACCTTCTTGACTACAGTCCACAAATGTAGAACATTGCGAAGCTAGCATAGTTTCTGTACTAAGTAATGAAACGACAGATGCTAATCTAACCGTGAATCTTCTCGATTGACAGTGTCTCGCCTCTCAGCGCGGCGACCGACTGCCACAACTCGAGCAGCACTCCCTGCAAACTAATGGTTGAGCAAAGAGCCTCTTCATTCTCTCCTCGGCCTACGAAAAGTGGATCTCTCGATACACACAGAAACAAAAGTCTTATACGAGGCCCCTTAACCCCTCAAAACTTATACATACGACTTTTGTTATATATAATACTTTTTTTTCTGTGCGTACCTTTATCAAATATCTCGATTAAAATAATTCACGGAAAATAAAAATAGATAAATAAAAGTACACATATTTTGCAAATTTGTTGAAAAGAGGCTGCAGAGATGACATCTGGCTTAGTTTATGCATCCTACGGTAAAAGGTAAGGGGGGAAGCTAGACGGTGATCGGCTCCAATTCTACCTTTGCTCTGCCATCGTGCGGAGAGGTATAAAAGTACGGATAGTTTTCCTCCTTGTACAGCAACTTCATCGATATTCAGCTCAGTTCATCCACGAATGAGAGAAGAGAAAGAGGGGACTAGACTGAGGATAGTGGTAGATGGAGAGTGGAAAGGGATGACTTGTGAAGTGTTTGTTCGTCAATTAACAGCGCCAGAGGAAGAGCGCATGACAGCCGATCGCTCATACACGAAGCGCACAACCAGGAACAATGCGCCCTAACAGCAATTTCGCTCCCAAAGTATAGAAAATTAACCTGGAAATTCTAAGGCAGTCATGAACTCTGGATTTTAGCCCTTCCTGTTTTCATTGTTGATGTTGTGCTTACCGGGAAGGCTCCGCTGAATCAAGAGATGCAAAAAAAATCTATTTTTCATGTGGTTGGGCGCATTCTGAAAACACACCGTGCACCAGGGTAGCTTTGGGCAAACATAAACAATTTCAGTATTGCAGTACCTGTTGATGCTGGTTACGCTCAGTGAAATGTTTCCGGTAACAGCAGAAACTAGGGGGGAACACCAAACAAATGAAGAAACACCAAACTAGAGGGGTGCGTGGAGGTTAGGCTCACTACGTTTTCAATGTATGGAACAAGGGCGAACGGGGGCGCCACCTTAAGCAGTTAATCCAGAAAATTACACAAACCCTTCTGTATTCCGTCACCATTCCATCAAATAAGCGATTTCACACACTACTATTTCCAGTCACAGTAATAACGTCACAGAAAACGAGGATGCATTGCTGCAGCAGTTGTTTTTTTGAAAGTTAAATCTTAGCACCTCCTAACGTAGCTTGCACAGAGTCTTGATTGCAGTACGTAACAATTTTCGTAGATCGCTAGGTGAATATGGTGCTTCTTGCCTGATTAGTCACGGCTTTAACATTGTCGTCATCACCACGAAAATATCAGCAAAAAGCGCTGGTAAAAGCCTGGCTGCTCGGATGAAACAATGATCTACTTTTACACTAGAAACAATCACTATAACAAGTCATGTTAGCTTACCTGTGACTGAAAGTTACTTTATATAGGAGAAATTTCACTTGTAGTTAGTACTTGTAGTGAATACTATTTACGGAAGCATATTCACTTGGTGTCGCGACCCAAGTGAATTTGTTTTGAGTGTACTTGTAGTGAATACTATTTACGGAAGCATATTCACTTGGTGTCGCGACCCAAGTGAATTTGTTTTGAGTGAGTGAGTTGACGAAGGCAGGTCGCCATGTACACTAAAATGCATGCATAGAAAATGCATGTTCCTCGTCCACGCGAGTACTAAAAGCAGCACATTGTTTTCTGTGTGTATCAAGTACTACTCCATGGCTTTGCACATTTAGCGTGGATTGTTTTCGCTCCGACCATTATGTCAAACTCGGCTTTGATACGTGACACTGATCCTCAGAATAATGTATTTTTTCTCATCTATAATGACATCTGACAACACGAATACTTTGAAATGAACACGCTCCGTCGCTTATGATCACCGACCGCGTACACTTGGACAGTGTTATCCCACGCACGGCATTCTCATTTATGCGCGTGGTGATTCTTCCAGAAAAGGCAGGAATCGACCGACGCCATTTCCTAGTGTATGCCATCCGATTTATGAAAATACAAACCAAGATGTGTCATCCAATTGTGCGAAAACATAAACCAAGCTGCAGTTGCGTATTCAGGCCTATTCAACGTTACAAGGATACATGATTGGATAAGATGACTAATTCGCTCATCCACTCTTTTTTCACAGTATTATACTGTTCATCGGTTTAAACGTATTTTTTTTTGACGGAAAGTCATGCTGCACAAAACAAAATAGCAAAACCACCAGAGATTTCGACCAGTTTTTGGCAACTAATCATTGAAAATATAGTCGTGCATTGTCAACCGGATGCTGTGCATGTAATTTCAGCTTGTTCTAGTCAAGGTAGGGGTTGATTTTAAAGCTGAATTTCAATATCATTCGCAAACAAGAGCTCAAAAATAAGGAAAACTAGAAAAAAATTTCATGAAGAGAAGTTCAAAGAAATGAAGAATATAAATATTGGGTCATGAAATGAACACAACAGTATACCGAACAAGATTTTCGATAGATGGGATCAAAGTCTTCATATGGTTTGCTACATGATACAGCCATTATTCTAAAACTCAGCGCCAAATTGTTCTTCATTTAGCATGCCTATTTATAAGCCATGGTTGTTTGCTATCTAGTGCATGTTGTTACGACGCCGCCCTGAATCATTATTTGCGCTGTCTAATCTGAAAATATGGTGGCTTTTTGGATCGGAAGAAGATCAATCCTCAAATATATTTAGGTTTCAACCTGAAACTATAACCCTCGGCGTGAATCAATGAATGCATTGTTTCAAACACGGAAAAAAATCTTGTTGTTTAGTCTTTGTTGTGAAAGCGGAACTGTGCAATAGGGTATGCTTGTAATGACGCTCACGGCTTGGAAGACAACAAATCTACGTAATGAGGTCCCCCTACGCCACTTTCTTCTAACTTTGCAATCGGATCTATGAAATGGTAGCGTTTCCTCTGTTTAATTGCTGCCATTCTTTTCCTGCTTGAAGGCGCAAAAGGCGACCCTCAAGCAAGTGGAGTGAAATATAATTCAGTCTATTACAATAATACACAATACCTCTTGTATGAGATGAAATCAATTATTAAGAATATCAATAATTAAGCATAGACAGAATTAATCGGTCTAATCAAAATGATTTGTTCTTTCACCCTTTTTTGAGCAAGGGTCATTTCGAGTACGTAACGCGCGTTCCGTATTCGAAATGGACTCGATGTATTATTTGACCCCGCATACAATATTAAAGGGATACGGCATCGAACAATATGTTATTTATATTTAAAAAATCAGAAAATTCTAAGAATAACTGTGAAAACCGCATATTTTTACGATCTATTCTAAATTAATTATGAATTTTTAAAGATGGCAAAATTTAGGTATACGATAGCTCTCCCATCCGCGAACTTGTTTAGCGGCTGTCGAATCTCAAAAGGGATGATACCGTATAATATTTTTGCGTTTCTTTCTACTGATTCGTCCTCACAGATACTCGCCATTTTGTAATCAATTGCAAAAACACTTATTTTAACTTTGCTAAGGCCTTTTTAAATTTATGCAGCCGCTAAACAGCGTAAGTTTTGTGGATGCAGGAACTACAGTACCTTTGAAACACGATTTTTTGAAAATTCATAATGAATTTCAATTTTTTTTAAAACTATGCGGTTGAATAAAATTAAAATTAAAAGAATATAAAATTATGATTTTTTGGCTGCAAACTCCCTTTAATCTGTGAGGGAGCGGCATATTTTGCAAAAGAAGAATCGAAAATATCTTCCTTTTTGCGTAAAATAAAGGGGTTGACAACTTCCATCGTTCGTTGTTCATCATCACTGTTCACTCATCACTTTTCGTTGCCAGTTTTTTTCTACTTCCCGCTCAAGGGAATCTTCTGAGCGTTGTCCAATATAGAGTCGCTCAGGTAAGTAATTTCTGTTGTTGCGCGGTTTCTAATCCCGCCTCTCCAAGCTCCTCCTTCCGGTTTATTCCTCGCGTTTTATGATCGGGCCGTTCCATCCATCTGCATTAGCGTTATTGCTACCGGTCGGGTAGACCGGCTTGGTGGGCGGAGTTATCTTCATCCTTGACTTGGATATCTGGTGCGTTTCCAGGCTGGATCATGCATCTCAACCCTGGGATCAGACAGGAATCCAGCGACCAAACCCGAACTCTAGCCCATCCAATACGCAAATCCATAAGATCGTGACTCTTGTCCTTGTTTCGCACCTTTCATTGGTCCAAAACGATCGGGATGTTGGCAGGGTATTTCACATTCGGCAATGGTTCTTCGCATCATCTGCATAGTCTGCATCCTTTCTCTTCTCGGTGAGGCGAGAGAAACTCTCGGCGCCGTCGGGCGGTAAGTTCCGATTACTAGCACTAGGGTTGGTCAAATCGGTAAATGGCTGGAGCTGATTTGACCAACCCTACGCAACACCCTGTTTGCATTTCGCGAGTATGACTATGCCCCGTTCAGGTTCAGACGTCACCTTGAAAATCGGCCAATTTCCGAATTCGACAGAAACTGTTTCTTCTCGCCCATGGGCTGCCACTTCCTCCATGGACGCAGAGTCAGTTTTCCATTCTTACTAGGGTTGGTAAAATCGGTTCCTTCTCTCTTCATTTCGCACACTCTCTCGTCTATCGACCGGTCTAGAGAGTGTGCGATAGCGTGGTCTCACATTTAGCACTCTAGGGTTAGAGATCATTACTACCCTAAGATACAGAGACAGTCAGACCTATTTTAGATTTTAAAAAATTCTAGTACACTTCTATACACATGATAATCAAATTATAGCATGTTTATTATACCAATTTGTTCGCAATATAATGACGACAGATAACCGACCGATCGGGGCGACAATCACGAGGGACTGGGAATAGGTTCAGGACATTTAGCGACGATCAACAATTCTTTGTTCGAACTCAAATAATCAGAGGCAAATAACGTATTTGGTATACACAATATTCGTAGTGTTGCCCGTTCGGTGTCGATTCGACGGACCCTCGGTTACCCTCTGCTGTTCTTAGACCGTGACACGAGTAGAGGGGTAACAATCGTTTACGGATGCCCAACCAGTAACCTGCAGGTTCGGTAATCGTTTTAGGCTTTTTGAGCGAGAGATCGGTGATACGGCTGATAAGGAAAAGAGAGTTAGAGAAAAAGATACTGCCAGAAGACGCTCAACACCGAACCGGCATCCCAACAGCAACCCTATCTGATGGCCGCATTGCAGATCATGACGTTCATAACTCCGGCAGAGTTGGAACGCGAGCAGTACCGAAGATGGGCGAGAAATGTCGAACCTGGCCACTGAACACTATCGACACACAC
Organism: Pristionchus fissidentatus; assembly: GCA_036245785.1. Taxonomy (NCBI): domain Eukaryota; kingdom Metazoa; phylum Nematoda; class Chromadorea; order Rhabditida; family Neodiplogasteridae; genus Pristionchus; species Pristionchus fissidentatus. Next base: position 11,695,535 of record BTSY01000004.1, read on the forward strand.
AAGTGCTTCTCCTGTTTTCAATTTAGAAGCAAACGAAAGTAATTGATAAACACGTTCGCAGTTTGATCGTGCAGGGACAGTTTCGTTTTCGACAAACAACACTTTTTTATGCATTATTCGTATTGGGAGATGAACCATACACACTAACATAGTTTATTCTACGTGTTTTATTTAATGTGCACTATGCGGCCACTAGGGATGCCGATTCGGCATTCACCATACCATCCGGCAGTGTCTTTAATTTTCTAACTCTCTTCACCTTATCTACAGTAATACAGATCTCTCGTCCATTAGGCCGTATTACAAATTTAAAATATTACGTTTCACTTCAAGAACTACCTGTGGTGTGTTTACAGTTTACTTCTCTCACTTTCGCGTGCACTGCGTCTCTTCTGATCATTGTGGATTATTTAAGGGTCAACCTTTTGTCGGCTTTTGCGCAAGCGGCTTTTGATATGCTCGTGAAAGGCGAGGATAATATTCAGAAAAGATAAATGCTTCTTTGCATTATTGCATTAAAATACCACTCTGTATACACAATATACAATTTCAATATACACAATATACAATATCAAATATACACAATATACAATATCACAATAAGACAAACAACTCATATATGTATAGTTCAAAATATATTACTATGTCTGTGTCTATGTGAGTTCTCGTTCGAGAATTATTCGAAAGAGACAAAGGGGGCGAGCGCCCAATATAAAATAAATCAGTGAAAAACTTTAGGCATCAGGCAGGCACTGGTAGGAAAATATGTATGGAAAGTAGAGGATTTTGTGTTCCGATTATTCTTTATGTTCCGCACACTCTCCCGTCAGCGAGAACAACCGGAACACAGGGAAAAGAGGGACACGATTAGAGAGGGTGAAGGAAGAGGGAAGAGTGAGACAGGTGCATGCTAATTGATCCTACTCTTCCGGAAGAGTTGCGACTCTTCCGGAAGAGTAAGAGTGTCAAAAGGTTTCAATCAAGGTTTCAATGGTTTCAATGCATGTTGCGGACATTGTTAATAGCTTCCTCCGAAAGAAGGTCAACTCTTCCGGAAGAGTTCGCCCGGCCTTCCCTACTCTTCCTTCCAATCCACCAATTTCATAATCACAATGGGAGAGAGAGGAAGGCTCTCACTCTTCCTTCCCCACCCCTAGACACGATATCAATATTGGTTTGCATGGGCAACACGGATACAATAATACTAAAAATAAGCATAAAAAGATATCGAGTGCCGGGGGTCGAACCCTCTGGTGCAAAAGTGATAGCACTGGCGTGCTACCACCTGAGCCATGGAGGCAGACATTCATAGGTCGCTGCGAGAGATATGCAAATGAGCCGATCGGCTTGTGAATTATTTTTGCGGGGTTAATATTCCATAGGAAGCGATTGTAGCAATTTTTGAAAGTTGTTTTGAGCTGCTCTAGGGTATTTACCAATGCTTATTGCTTTCTCTACTGGAACAATAGTCATGGTGAGATTGCATTAGCATGCCTGAAACACTTCATTAAACGCACTGCGTGATCCTCGCTAGAAATGTGAGAGGACGGTCTCTTCATTTCGCATACTCTCTCGTCTATCGAACGGTCTAGAGAGTGTGTGAAATGAAGAGGACGCGGTCTCACATTTCGCACTCTACTAGACAGCCAGATAGGTAGGCACAATAATTGAACACACTAGATGATAACTGGAAAAGTATTATATCAAAATTGAAAATCTTCAAAGCCCAAACCATTAATAATCGTCCGGGAAGCATTAATCTCGGAAGTTACTGTAGTGTGAGTCACCAAACCAAGTTTATTCCGCCACCAGAGTTGTCTGGCGGTTCCGTTATCATTATCATATTTCCGCAAATACTCTCTAGTGACATGCAATTTCTGCATTTCAAACAATTCGTTCAAGAATTCTCGCATGAATGAAATACGTTTTTCCCTGATGAATCCGTTAGTTCAATTATTGCATAACTTTTTTATTATCTAGTAGAATGTATCTACAATATATTTTTTTGAAAACAAAATTTTCTCTATTCCTTTTTTGTTTTTTTTTAAGCGAATAAACAATTATTCATAAGGCAATGACCTTTAATTTGTATATATTGCACATTGTATATATTGCATGTTTTTAGTGAAGGTGTCTAGCACAGTTATTCATAAGGCAATGACCTTTAATTTGTATATATTGCATATTGTATATATAGCATGTTGTTGCACATAATATCCACTACAATAACTTAATGCTTGTTGTAATTTACTGTACGATTTATTGATACCGATCTAGTGATTCTTGTTACGGAAGCATTTCCTGAAGCCATATGGAAGAATCAACAAAATATTAGACACCAGATTAGTGAAGGTGTCTAGCACGGTTCCGAAATTTCGGCGTCTCTTCTTCAATCATTACGAAACGCAGACTTTGTCAATGGCGCCGATTTCCAGCTCAAATATAATTCCGAAATTATGTAAGGCAGTAACAGTAGTTGGTGCTTTATTCAATATTAGGGTTTCAAGTAGAGAGGGAAACAACAATGGCCAATGACAAATAGATGTTCCTGAATAGACAACCCTTGTCTTCGATTCGCGCAAGCCGTTTCTTAATACTCAGCGTCGTGAAGATCGGCATACAAAAATCATCAGCTACACATCTGTGGCTTCCCAGCCAGTTTCAAATGTCAAAAGCATTGCTCGAGCAAATACCATGTCTATCTATGATGCGCATCTTCCTCCATAAATCTGCGTAGCTGCAAATGGAAAAATAGCGTACGAATTTTGCGAACCACCTTATTATCTCCCGAGAAAAAAGATTGGGGATATTAAAAAGCCGACTCCTAGGCATGGAAGTTCGGCATTCGTTTACGGCCATTGGGATGTTATTAATGCTGATAAGGCGGAGATAGTTAGAGAAAAAGAGACTTCCGGAGGGTATGTATTATTCGGGCGACTACGTGAATGTAGAATTTTCGAAATTATTGTGGATGTCCCATAAAACGAAAAGAAGAATTCGTATGGGATGTTCCCCTTTGGCGATGAGTGACTCCTTTTTTTCTAAAATGGGAAGGAAAGATTTCGCAATGATCCGGACTAGGGGTGCTAATTGCAATGCGGTACTGCAGTGCATTTGAGTCTCATGTGCACTGCAGTTCTCGATTTTGAAGAAACAAAATGTTTCGACACACTCGGAAAAGCGAGACTGATGTAGTGAAATTCACTGTGCACTGCAGAACACGCTCTCCCTCATCGCGTCGTGTACTAGCAGTACACAGTGCATTGACAGTACGGGTGCTAATTGCAATGCGGTACTGCAGTGCATTTGAGTCTCATGTGCACTGCAGTTCTCGATTTTGAAGAAACAAAATAATGTTTCGACACACTCGGAAAAGCGAGACTGATGTAGTGAAATTCACTGTGCACTGCAGAACACGCTCTCCCTCATCGCGTCGTGTACTAGCAGTACACAGTGCATTGACAGTACATCAGTTTCGCTTTCTTTTTGTTTTAAATGTTTTTACCAATGCTCTGCCCAGTACACGTACTGAAATGCACGGGATGGTGTGCCGATCTGTTTTTAGTACTTTTTTCCAGATTGTGGCTGCACAACTTATACTGCGCATCAACAAAGTTAAAACGCGTTCTCTGTAAGACCGCAGTGAAAGATGGGGCATTCAGCACAACTCATTCAAAGTGATCGCCCAGGGCCCAAACTTTTTTCACAGACGGTCTTGGGTACAAAGTGAATTTAAAACTTGAGAAATACACAAAATGTCAACTTTTGAAAAATCGATAATTTTTTTACGAAAATAATTTTTTTTCTCATTTTTTTTATTTTGCTATCGTGTCATATATCATTCGAAAGAGCATCAAAAGTTATGTTTAAATCCGAAGTTTAACGAGTTTTACGTCACTGCGAACAAAAATCGATAATCGCATTTGCATGAATCTGTCGTTTCGGTGAAACTTTGTTCTGAGAAAAAATGTTCCCATGATTAGTAGGTCTTGGCTCCGACGTATATTATGTATTTTTCATTGTAGAATTGAAATATGAACTTCAATTTAGATATTTCGGTAGTAAAAGTACTCCTATATTCACTAAATCGAGACCACTCAGAGGTAAACGCCAATCTCAAAGAGAGTGTAAAACTTTTTTCAGGGCTTGAAACTAAATCGAATGTACGTCATTTGAAAGAGCATCAAAAGTTATACATAAATCCACATTTTCACGAAGATTGAGTCGCAAGGAGCGGAAATCGATAATCGTGTCAGCAGAAGTTGTACTTTTTGGTGACGATTAATATTCGGCTCTATTCCCATTCAATGTGATCGGCTAGGCCTAAAACTTTTTTTCACGTACATTCTAAGATGTAAAGAAAATTTTTAAACAGTGAAAGTCATGGAAAATAAATTTTTGAAAAATCGATAAATTTTCAAAATTTTTTTATTTTCCTGTCGTGTTATATGTCATACGAAAGAGCGTCAAGAGTTATGTGTAAATCCAAAGTTTAATTGACATTGAGCCATAACAAGCCGAAAAACTGTAATCCCGAAAAAAGTAAAATTTCAAAGTTTACCGATTTGCATTCACCGAACGTTGCTTGTAATGCCTCAATGCCCATGAAATTTTGGATTTATGAATAACTTTTGACGCTCTTTCGTATGACATATAACACGACAGGAAAATAAAAAAATTTTGAAAAAAATATTTTTTTTCGAAAATATTTTTTATCGATTTTTCAAAAATTTATTTTCCATGACTTTCACTGTTTAAAAATTTTCTTTACATCTTAGAATGTACGTGAAAAAAAGTTTTAGGCCTAGCCGATCACATTGAATGGGAATAGAGCCGAATATTAATCGTCACCATAAAGTACAACTTCTGCTGACACGATTATCGATTTCCGCTCCTTGCGACTCAATCTTCGTGAAAATGTGGATTTATGTATAACTTTTGATGCTCTTTCAAATGACGTACATTCGATTTAGTTTCAAGCCCTGAAAAAAGTTTTACACTCTCTTTGAGATTGGCGTTTACCTCTGAGTGGTCTCGATTTAGTGAATATAGGAGTACTTTTACTACCGAAATATCTAAATAGAAGTTCATATTTCAATTTTACAATGAAAAATACATAATATACGTCGGAGCCAAGACCTACTAATCATGGGAACATTTTTCTCAGAACAAAGTTTCACCGAAACGACAGATTCATGCAAATGCGATTATCGATTTTCGTTCGCAGTTGCGTAAAACTCGTTAAACTTCGGATTTAACCATAACTTTTGATGCTCTTTCGAATGATATATGACACGATAGCAAAATAAAAAAAATGAGAAAAAAATTATTTTCGTAAAAAAATTATCGATTTTTCAAAAGTTGACATTTCGTGTATTTCTCAAGTTTTAAATTCACTTTGTACCCAAGACCGTCTGTGAAAAAAGTTTGGGCCCTGGGAGATCATTTTGAATGAGTTGTGCCGCCCAGTCCTGCGGTCTTACAGAGAAAGCGTTTTAAGTATTCATTCAATAATAGACGACGATTTATTGCTACGAGTTGATGTAATATTTTCATATTTCAGTTTTCTTGAATTTATTAGAAAGTGGAATGCAACGCATGGAGGATTCATAAACTGCTTCATTCAAGAAGATCTCTGGCATTCAGACGATGCTAGATCATTAGATACAGCATGCGTACAATAATCTGTGTCGTGTTTTTCATATCCTGCTCCTCCCAAGCAGACATTATCCACACTTTGGTCGCTGTAAACACAATAATGATAAACACCTACACATGAGTGATAATGAACGTATTCAAATGCTAAACTATTGGCATGATCACGGCAAAGGAGGTTGAGCACATGGAAAGTGGCAAGATGGAATCGCTACAAGGCGATTTTCCGCTGCTGCGCATATTGGTAGCTCCAGTAGACAACGACTACACATTCATCAATAACCACACATTAACACAAACATCCAGTACGGTTACGGTTAAAGAAAGAATTTTACCAACTCTCCCGAATCAATTACGGAAAAGAAATGGCTCTGCCTCGAGTATACGTTTTAGTAGAGATAAACATATACATACAGTAGCGGTCAAAAGTCTTCGGACACTTTTTTCTTTTTGTTATAACTTTTGAACATGAAGAAGTTCTGATCTGATAATAGTGAAGAAGTATGTGAAATCCATTGGAGATTATGTTGCCACTATTGGTGGAGACTATGTTGCTGATTATGTTGCCACTAAATCTTTAAGTTATTGCGTAGTAATGACGCAATCAATGCACACTTTTTTGAATGGGCATTATTCTTACATGGAATTTTTCCTTCTCCCCTAACTTTCAGGGTGTTAAGATATGCCCACTAAAATTTTTTTCAAGTTGCTGCGGTGCCGCTACTTGGCTGCAGCAAAGCTGCTAAATCGAGGTCGGAAAACCATATCTCGCCTTTTAGACGTCGCACAGACCCAAACAAAGTATCAAAATGATCGCCATCATGACTGCCGATGATCCTGAGAATATGGTCGATGTAGGCCACCATTTGTCCTCAGGGCACGAAAAAGTCACCTTTCCGCATTATTGTGGTCTGACGAAGGGGAAGTCTATAGGACGTGTTCTAAAGATCTGGTTTGGGAGTGGATTCGGTTGAGAATCTATGGGAGAACCGACTCTTAGCTGCAATAAGCGTTTCGATAGGATTCCCGCCCGCGGCGATCGATTTCCGGAAGGACACTGGTTTGGCCACGCCCATTTTCTGCCCGTTGGCAACGATTAGACTTTTGATCGTATCTCAGCACTGAGCGAACATACAATGCTGGCAGACCCATCAATAGAATCAGCGTGGCCGGCTCTATAATCTCATTCACAAAATTGCATCATCACTATGCTAATATATTTCATCATCCTCAAGATATACGAAATATATTTCATAAATATATTTCGTCATCCTTAAGCAATACTTTTCAGAATCGTGAAATATTGCATATTAATGACGTAATTTGTGCTCTAGACTGGTGCAAAGATCATTTTTATTTGATTGCCATTTTTTCCACCATTATCCCTTGAATTACCGCTAAGAAAACGCAAAAAATAGGAATATTGCATAAGCATGATGAAATATTGCATAGCGATGATGCAATTTTGTGAATGAGATTATAGAGCCGGCCACGCTGATTCTATTGGTGGGTCTGCCAGCATTGTATGTTCGCTCAGCGCTGAGATACGATCAAAAGTCTAATCGTTGCCAACGGGCAGAAAATGGGCGTGGCCAAACCAGTGTCCTTCCGGAAATCCATCGTCGCGGGCAGGAAACCAATCGAAACGCTTATTGCAGCTAGGAATCGGTTCTCCTATAGATTCTCAACAGAATCCACGCCCAAACCAGATCTTTAGAGCACGTCCCGCACCAACCACTTCCGGCCCAACTACCGTAATCCCCGATACCCCGATTGATCCCGAGGACAAGAAGGATAACGTTCCCTGGTGTTCGCCCGTCTCCCTCTCTCCGGAAGCCCCTATGGTGATGAGAGAGTATTCGACGACTTCAATCTAGTAGTCCGTATCACCAGTGCTCTCGGATGTCCCTTCCTTTCCCTCTCCGTGTACCGTATGCCTGTGAACGGAACCGACGATTCCTTCCCTCGCCTCACCAAAGTGGTCTGCCCAACCAAGAAGCACTGCCAGACCATTCTCAAGCGAGCTGCTCACATCAAGAAGTTCCCCGAGTTCGCGGATATTTTCATCCGTGCATCGATCGCTCGTCCCGAAGATAGACGCCCCACTCCCCCTCCCGAATCTCGTCCACCCCCTCCACCCCATCCTCCCCGTAGAGAGAGACGAGATTCGATGTACTCAAATCATACCACTCGTACCATCCACCCCCACAACTACTCCCATCAGACCCGCGGCAATCGTTATTCCCACGACGACCGCCGTTATGACCGTCCCTACTATTATTCCGACAGACCCCGTTCCCTCCTCGATTACGATGGTCCTCCCCCTCGTCGTTACCATGCCCAGTCCCATCGTACCCCATACACTAGATTCACATCCGAGTACGGTAGACCTTCCAATATGGGAATGCGGGGAAACTGCTAAAAAGTCACCGGTCAAATAAGCACTCAGACAAAAACTCAGTCAAACTTTCATCACTTCTAGCCAATTGCCGCTCAGTTAGAAATAAACTACCGTATCTATCTCAGATCCTCTCCCAAAAACACACAATCATTAGCCTCACCGAAACTTTGCTGACTTCATCATTTCCAAACTCGCTTCTCCTAGATGCGCAAAATCAATACTATAACGTTTTCCGTAGAGACAGAAACAAAAGTGGTGGTGGAGTTGCCATCATAGTTCATTCGTCAATTAGCGCTATTCAAATCTCTGACGAAACAGTGAAAGGCTCGCATGAACTTTTAGCAGTAGACTTAGACATCAATGGTGACCTACTCAGATTCATTTGCGTCTATCGTAACCCCAAAGCCACTGCTCTTCAGACTGAATCCATGATTAAATCAATAATTGATCTTTGCTCATGTCCCCAACCTACTGTAGTCACTGGTGACTTTAATCTTCCCGATATCGATTGGTCATTGTTTCCCTCCCCCCAAAAAGGAAATGTCACCCCCGCATCACAGTTACTCGTTGATCTGTGCCAGTCCATAAAACTCGCGCAACTAGTCAAAGACCCCACTCGAAAAGGGAATATTCTCGATCTAGTGCTCTGTAATAGTCCAGGATTAATAAGTAATACAGAGGTAGGCCCTCCATTTGATATCTCTGATCACCAAACAGTACAATTCCAACTCTCCCTCTCTCATTCAGTACCGGCATTCACTCTAAGAAGGGACTACAAGAAAGCTGATTATGCTCTGATCAATTGCCAACTAGCCAATGTTGATTGGGTCCTTGCATTCTCGGCTATAAAGAGTGTCGATGATATGTATGATCTCCTCATGAAATTGATACAGAAAACCATTGATATTCACGTCCCATGGATAAGAGTGAGCGTCACTCATGGTAAAGTACCTCCCCATATTGATAGGCTTATTAGCAAGCGCTTCGTAGCATGGCAGCAATCGATTTCTCGAAATGACCCCGCATTTACTAGCGAATTTGAGCGATTAAATAGGCAATTCAGAAAAGAACTTACCCGCTATCACAAAACGATAGAAAGAAAAGTTATTGATAGTGAAGATAGCAATAAATTCTTTCGTTTCATGAAGAAGTGCACAAGCAAATCTAAGGGAGTAGAAGGCCTGAAAAAGAGCGACGGAACCCTAGTTATGGATGACCATGGTAAAGCTAATTTACTTGCGGAAACATTTGCGAGTGTTTTTACAAATGATAATGGCCAAATCCCTGTCTCAAATCCCCTCCCGAATACTAGGAATTTCCTAGAACCATCATTCATGAGACATGAAATCTATGCACTCATCGAACGGTGGAAGAAATCAGGTTGTAGAACCCCCGAAAACATCAATTTAGCCTACATCAAGGAAATAGCAGTACCTATCTCTGAACCTCTTGAAATTATATTTCGTCAGTCCTACGAAACTTCTACAGTCCCATCTCTCTGGCGACACTCTATCGTAACACCGGTAAAGAAATCCCCTCCCTTTTCGGACCCACTCAACTACAGACCCATATCCATTACATCATTGTTTTGCCGAGTTTTCGAAAGACTACTATGTAAACCCATAATTACACATTGCGAAAATCTAGACATTTTCCCAGACGAGCAATATGGATTCCGCAAGAAACGTTCGCGTGAGCTCCAAATGCTAGACGCCCTTGAGCATTGGACATCTTCCATTAGCGAAGGCCAACCTATAGATGTAATTTATTTCGACTTTGCGAAAGCATTTGATAGAGTATCGCACCCCAAGCTGAATCACAAACTAGGAACCATTGGCCTATCTGCAAAGACAATTGGGTGGATAGGAAATTACCTGTCTAATAGGACCTTCCAAGTAAGAGTACGAGAACAACTTTCATTTTCGCTTCCTGTTACAAGCGGCGTCCCACAAGGATCAGTATTAGGACCACTTTTATTTTTGATTTACACCTCTGAAATCCCTTCCCTTGTCCAGAATGATGGAGTCATCGCACGAATGTACGCAGATGACATCAAAATCTATCGCCCTTTCAAAAGATCTGACACTACTATCCCATTACAGAGCGCTATTGATACCATTGCTAGTTGGTCTGAAGAGTGGCAGCTACCATTAGCTGCACATAAATGTAACTCGTTACACCTAGGCAGGGCCAACCTGAAGAAGAAATACAAAATAGGATCCACAACACTAGAGCAAAAAGAGCTTGTCAAAGATCTTGGCTTCATAATTAGGGATGCCAAATGAAGAGCTCAGGGAATTGGTTTATCATCCATAAAACCTTTATACTCCGGCCAATTCTCCAACTTAATGTTTTAGTCTGTTCTGGGCATCAATACGAAACTTTTGAAACTATGTATGGAATGCTTGTGCATGAGGATAGTTTTTGAGAACTGGTAAACACGAAAACGACGAAAAATCGCAGACTCTTCATGAAGAGTCGTTTATAAACCTGAAGAACGTAGCTCTTTTCCCAAGATCAACAGTGATAAATATTCCTAATAAGATTCTAGAATGATTGGAATCAACTCTTCACATGTTTTCATACCTCATTTGCATACTACAGCGATTTTACACGAGACAAAATTTGCAAAATTGCTCTTCGTTTGGCATCCCTATTCATAATTGAAAAGTTTCTAACATTCTCCAAACATTGTAAGGCAATAGCTCTGAAAGGCACAACTGCGTGCCATATAATTCTTAGAGCTCTTCGTGCAAATAACGTAGAAATTCTCATCAAAGCTTACTCTATTTACATTCGACCCATTCTAGAAAGCGCATCCATGGTTTTTAATCCTTACTTAAAACGCGATAAGGAAGTTCTTGAAAAGATTCAGAATTATTTCACCAGAAGGCTGTTCATACGATGCTATAATTCAAGCTGGCAAACAATGCCTAGCTCAACCACTAGGAACAAGAAGCTAGGGCTTCTCTCCTTAGAGAAGCGCAGGGAGGAAATTGATTTGAAGTCGGCCAGAAATCTTCTCATAGGCAAATACAAAATATCTAAAAAGAAACCGCATCACTTTTGCTGTTACTTTACTAGGAATTGAATCAATTCCATAAACGCCTCTTCAACCTCTAACTACAGGCATAATAGTTTCTTTCTCAGAGCGGCAAGGCTATACTCAAAATCCGGAAAATTGAGCAGTTTTCCTGAGTGACCCTCTTACTTTTGTTGTTGTTGTCCAATAATGATTCGTGCCTTTCTTTTAATTTATGTTATTGTACCGCGTTTCCTCGTGACTCGCATAAATATTATTATATTATATTATTATTATTACGTCCTATATACTTCCCCTTCGTCAGACCACAATTGTGAAAAAGTGGTTTTTTCGTGCCCTGAGGGCAAATGGTGACCTACCGCGACCATATTCTCAGGATCTCCGGCAGTCATGATGGTGATCATTTTGGTGCATTGATCGGATATGGGCGATGTCTAAAAGGCGAGATATGGTTTTCCGACCTCGATTTTGCAGCTTTGCTGCAGCCAAGTAGCGGCACCGCAGCAACTTGAAAAAAATTTTATGGGTAGAGAGTGGACATATCTTAACACCCTGAAAGTTAGGGGAGAAGGAAAAATTCCATGTAAGAATAATGCCCATTCAAAAAAGTGTGCATTGATTGCATCATTACTGAAAGATTTCGCAATACACCAATAGTGGCAACATAATCTCCAATGGATTTCACATACTTCTTCACCATTATCAGATCAGAACCTCTTCATGTTCAAAAGTTATAACAAAAAGAAAAAGTGTCCGAAGACTTTTGACCGCTACTGTATATCGAGAAAACGTTGTTTCGAATCAACTAATTTTATTCTCCTTTTCGTCACACTTTATATAAACTATATTTGTTTCCCTGTCTGGCTGAAATAGTTTACCGAAATTTCGTTTAAAATAATAAATCTTCTTTTCACGGCAATACGATCAGAGCGAGCCACTGTTGCGGCGTGAGCAGACTACACTCAGAGAAAAATTATCGTACGCCAATAACACTCTGTACAAAGGTGTGGCACTGTGTGGCACAGTGTGGCACTTTTTGGCACTTTTTAGCACTTTCTGATTTTCACCTCTAAAGAAGCGAATTTTGTGGCATATCTTGTTATAAACCACTTCCTATCTAACTTTCCTCTAACATAGCACAAAAAAATTAAAATTAATGAATTAAAATAATCAATTTAGAATGGTTCAGCTGCCAAGGTCGAAAAATAAAAGCAGTTGTCAATCAAGCTCAATCGCGTCAAACACCGTAATCAGCGATTGAAGCAGGAGCGATTGACAACTGATTTTATTTTTCGACCTTGGCACTTGAACCATTCTAAATTAATTATTTTAATTCTTTAATTATAATTTTTTGTGCTATGTTAGAGGAAAGTTAGATAGGAAACGGTTTATAAAAAGATATGCCACAAAATTCGCTTCTTTCGAGGTGAAAATCAGAAAGTGCTAAAAAGTGCCAAAAAGTGCCACACTGTGCCACACAGTGCCACACCTTTGTACAGAGTGTTATTGGCGTACGATACTTCGTCACATGCATGAAGTAATTAATTACTTCTGTGGAAACACGCTAAAACATCGATCGAAGTAATTGATTACTTCAAACACAGTTATAGTGTATTTCCACAGAAGTAATTAATTACTTCATGCATGCGACGAAGTAATTTTTCTCTGAGTGTAGGTAAACGTTACCTGTAGGAACGAATAGCAGCTAATAACCGTATCGAGCACACTAGAAAATTGCCACAACATTTTTAGCTTGCAAGAAAGGAAATGAGCGCATTCAACTCATCTTCCAACCACTTGTTACAGAATCGCTGCGACATGTGCTCTGGTTCACAATTGCTCACAATTGCGCTCTGGTTTTGTTGCGCAAAATGATGTTAAGGGATGTTAAGAACTGAAGAGCGTAAGCTTAAATCGTTATTGGAACAATTTTTAGGTTACCCTAGGGTAACATTCTCTATGTACAGCGTAACTCTCAGTCTCAATTTTACGACCTCAAGAAAGAAATGCGTGATATTTGGTTTTTCATGATCGATAAACGTAAGCCCAGAAAATGTTTTTTATAAGCCGAATGTTGGAAACGATTAATTTCTGGTGAGTGGTCTTTAGGCGGCTTATGTTTCACGCTGCTGTTTTGGTAGTATCCGCTGTTAATATCAAATGTTGAAGCTTTTTTTGAGATTGCTTGCATGCTGCGAAATGCATCGTCTGAAAAATTGGAAAAGATGAGTTCACCAAGTTAATGAGTGAAAGATTTGGTGATAATGATCTTCCCTACTGATGGCAACTAATTCATATCATGTTTGTGTTACACTCTTGACAAAGTGAACAAAATAATGACATCGGCAAGAAATACTCCTTCCAGCATTACTTCTTTATTCTTAAAAAAGCATTACGCGCAAATTAATTATCAACATGTATTCTGCATTAAACATCAAGACTCGTTCCCTTCCTCACCACACCCCCGCGATGGATTAAGGCGCCACAGTCCTTCCCATTACACACAGAGAAAAATTGTCTTACCCGGACTCAAAATACATTTTCGTGTGGGCTGGGTCTGGGGGAAGACATTTTTCTCTGAAGATACTCTTTCTGTGTGCTCTCCTCACAGAACGCAAATTTGCTAGGAGAACAGCTCTCCTTTTTTCATTTCGTAGAAAACGTTTTTTTTTCACCCTCCGCATGCTCTCTCGTTATGGTGAGCAAAAAAAGAGAGAGCGCGTTTGGTATGAATGGACGACAGCTCTCTGAGAAACATACTAACGGAGAACCGTTCTCATGGTAAATTTGCGCTCCTTGCAAGACTCATTCACCCTCAATTGCGCAGTGGTAATACATTTTTTTCCAAATTTGTGTATACATTTCAAATGATCAACTTTTCTCCGGCCGTTCCGCTGGTTGCTTTGCTGTAGCTTATCGGAAAAATGTGGCGATCTTGTTCTGCTCACATGAAACGACCATTTACGGCTTCTCACTGTACCTCAATCTTGATCATCTCACACTGAGAAAAAATCACTATGATTACGACATCAAGTGAATATGCTCACTTACATGTAACAATAAGTGAAAAGTCTCGTATTTCTAATGACTTTCTCGTACAGGTTAGTTAACTTTTCCACTTGGTGTCCTGACTTTTTTCTCGGAGCCCATGGTCTGCGATATAACAATATGCAATGACTAGGAGGCGTCAATCTAAATACATAAATCAAAAATCTGTACGTATTTTCGAAGGGGGGAGTGGAAAGGTCACGTTTTGTACCGTCAACAGTAGAAGTCCGCGTTTAGCTGTTCTTGCATTTTCGAATTATTTTGTTAATGCAAAACTGGATGGAGTTCTTGAAAAGAGCTGAAGATCATCTATTAAAATATGTTTTAAAAGCTCGAGGAAAAAATGAAGACATGCGAAATGATAATTGCCTGTAGAAGGAAGTGATCTATGTCGCGGTTCACAAAGATTTCAAAATCAGACATTCCAAGCAAACATTTAGTTTTCATACAAGTTGTCTTGATATTTACACTTCAATTCACCTAGTATTCATTTGTCGCTTGCTGTTTTCCTTCTCCCGCACAAAAATCATTACCGCATTCACAATTGTGTCATCATTTAAAACATTGGACGATCTATGCTTGAGGAAACTGGCAGAGTAATCGCATGATACGGTATTACATTTATAAAATGATACGAACACACAAAAAGTCAAAATGGTACTTCCTGTGTTTACAAAAGCGAGAGAGCGGGCAAAAGTGAGAGGGTCGCGTACGTGCTTGTGTGGTAAACAACGGAAGTACGTCATTTGACTTTTTGGTGTGATCGTATCATTTTATAAATGTAATAATTGATCGAAGCAGTCTGCTGTAGTCTTATTCTGTGTCTACTCTTAAGCATCTCATCGTAAATTATTCTGAATATGGAGTTCCGGTCGGAAGTATCATACTCGAAAGTAGCAATATGAGCCACCGACAATAAATCTTTCACTACAAGAAAGAGATTGCTGAGCGTTCCTCCAGGCCAACGCTGCAGAAAGGACTTGGCAGCGACAGAGCGTGCAAGATCAGGAGATACAGGGGCACTCTCACTTGTGTAGACTCGCTCGACTGGAACCGCGCCTCTAGGTCTGCAATCATGTGGGTGGTGTTGTCTGTGTCGCGCAGTTCCACCATTACTGATTTTATTGCGATAGACGCACGGAACCCGTTTCGTCTCGATGTTTGAGACTCTTGCATGAATAACATGAAAAGTGTTTAAGTTGAAAGCATCCGCCGCTCTAAGTTGCCTAGCATTTGCTGCATACTCAATTTTCGAATATAAAAATGCTAAATCAGATTTTTTTCTAAATAGTAGCAGCTGTAAGTATTAATACGAATTGTGTCTATGTAACTCTATGTAACTAATTGCTAGCTCAAGAATTGTTAGAACAATCCTCTTGCTAATGAGGCCACTGCGCCACGTTCCCTGTCGATACCTATAGGATCATTACGTTGGTATCTATTTACTGCGTGTTTAGTTAGATGTTAGCATGTGTATTTCATCTCGTTTAACTGTCATTCGCAACCTTGTCTAACAGCAAATTCAATTCTTAGAGTCGGCTTGATTTTAAATTAAAGGGACCCTACATTTTTCTCGATAGAATAACTTGTGTCAGACGATTTGATACCGTTTCTTTGGTTTCTATTCCCGCCTTCCTACGCTCCTCCCTCTTCCTTTCTTTCAGCCTTATCCCATACATAAGCAGCTAGCCAAACACAGTTTCATGCGAACGGAATTCCGGATATTTAATGACTTCTCTCCCATTTAAAGAATAATTATTTTGAATTTGCGTGTGTGTGAAAGCGCTTTTCATGTCAGATTCTACCGTACCACACCAATTCGATTTTTGCAGGTATCGAGGACTAAAGATGCTCCGTATTTCCATCGTGATGTTTATCGTGTTGCTGCTAGTTGATCAGGCATCAAGCTTTCTGCATAACTTGAGGTTCGTGCAACAAAAGTTCGAGTAGATGATTGATTTCGAATTTCATTGTGAAAGATATTCGGTGCAATGAGCACGAGGAAGTCACCATTTCTTTGAGTGTCGATTGTAGAGCTTGAAATTTGGTTAAATAAGTCGATATGTTTTCTTCGTTTTGTGCACTATTTAACGGCTCAATCGATCGGCGGAGAGATCTTTTCCCTGATACATACTGATACTTCACACTTTTAGGAACAAGCACCGCTCTGATACCCGTCCGGTCTCTGCGTTCGACCGAAACTGCTTCTTTTCGCCGATGGGATGTCACTTTGTTCGCGGACGAACGGTAGGTTTCCCCACTCAATGATGCGACTTTTGCAATCTCCGATAGATATGAAGATTTGAATTTCAACAATGCCATGCTCCCAGTGAAGCTAGAGGCTTTGAAATATAACGAACCTCGTAAAAATCCAGTGGGAACTAAGATTGCAGGGAATTGAAATATTTATGTGGACAGTGATTTTTACGTTGCGTGTTAAATGTCTATCAATTTGACATTAGTCGTATGGCGGCAATCGCCGGTGGATAGGATTTCAAGAAGAAAATGCTTGAATGACGCTTGAAACTTTCAGATGAAAACCTTCATCACTCCGGCCGAATTGGAGGAGCTGCGAAGACAGGGGCGTCGGGCGCGATGATCGCATAGAAACGATTTAAGAGGAATCTAGAAAAGCACAAATGCCCCCACCAAGGATGGGCTTGCAATAGTACGGTGTAGAATCTAATCGGGTACTCACAAACGGGGTTCGCATATTTCTGTATTTATTGAACTGTTAATATTTTGAAATCGATAAAGAATGTTACAAGTGAAGCAAATAAAGTTGACTGATAAATCAAGTGAAAAGCAAAATAAATGAAATTGATAACTTAAAAAAAACAACATAACCTTCATTGTATAACCTCCCCGCACTTCCCGCAATAGTTTCACTAATTGTAAGTAACTGTTGATCACTAGAGTGCAACGTCCTCTTCATTTCACACTCTCCGAGTGTGCGAAAGACGAGTCGAGTGAGTGTGCGAAAAGAAGAGACCGTGGTCTCACATTTCGCACTCTATTGATCACATTTCCGTCTGTCGCTTTGAACGATAAGTCAGGCGTGAATCAATCACAAATTTCCCAGTCATTATGCAGATCCATAAGTATCCGAGAGTGCGTACAAGTGAAGCAATTGTTCTTGCCCAAGATATGATGCCTTTGAACTTGTGGGACAGTGAGAAGTTACCGCGTCATCCTCTGCAGTAGAGGTGGTCAGTCGGAAAGCCGGAATGAGAAGGAGAACAAACGATTGAACCGGAACGAACCGGAACGGAACCTTTGTTCTCCATTATTTCAGACAAAGACATTTTTCGACTGATCATCTCTTCTCTTCACATTCGCTTGTTCGCGTGGCCACCTTCTTTTCAGTTAGATTCAACCGAACCACATGTTTTTGATCGCAAGGAAAGCGGAAAAGTAGTGTGTTTTTTATTAATTGGGAAAAAGCTCCTAATTGTTGCAGCGCCTCTTGGGTACATTTTCATAATTTCCACAAAAAACACTACGTGACTTCTTTCTTGGCAATCTTTGAGGAGCAGAAATATTATGGCCAGCGAATCGTAGCCCGTTCCGATGCATTGCTCTGTGTGATCTGTGTTCGCGAGAAAGCGGGAGAATCAGACAGCAAGAACATCACAGGTAGTCATCGAAGGGGAACGTAGTGTTTTAAATTTGTTTATTCGGAAGCATTTCCTGAAGCCATGTAGGAGAAAAAGTGGATATTTACAAACAGGGAAATAAATCTACGACTGTAGACTTCTCGGCTACCGAACGACGACTTTGTAAATCTGCTCGCTTCGATAACGTTCAGGGGAGCGGCATTTTTAGACTTTAAAGTCGTCACTCGGTAGCCAAGACCCGTGGACGTATTTCCCTCGGAGGAAGAGTTGCTGTAGTGATCACGCGAGATTCCATTGCTGGACTAGTATCAGTGCACTTGAGTTTCATGTGCACTGCAGTACCTGATTTTGAAGAAACCAGATGTGTCAATAAGCTCGGAGAAACGGGAGGGATGTACAGAAATGCATTGTGCACTGCAGCACAAGCGCACCCACAGCGCGTTGTGTACTAACAGTACACAGAGCACTGTGGGTGATCAGCAAGGCAGTGCACAGTACATTACAGTACATCAGTCTTGATTTTTGAGTGTGTCACATACTGCCCAGAAAACGTACCCTAGTAGGAAAGGAAGCTACTCACAGTAAAGAGCATGGTTGACGGTTCAGTATTGGTCACACCCTCTGGCAGTCTCTTCTTCTCTGACTCTCTTCGCCTTATCAATCGTAATTCCGATCTCTCGTCCAATAGGACGTAGTACGAATGGCGACCTTTCATCACTAGTGGCGAGCACACTACAATGTTTCCACGGCACTGTTATCACTGTACAAAGATCTTGCATTCCAGCTTGCAAGAAACGTAATGAGCGTATTCAACACATCTTCCACCCACTCTTTCGCTGCAATATAATTGTTGTTTTGAGCGAACATAATGTTCCGGGACGTTGCAAACATCGAAAAGTAGTCGTTCTTAACATGAAAACATTTTTTCCCCTATTGCCACTTTGTGAGCACATTTTTTCCTGTACTGCAAATCTTTCAGTAGCAATTTTACGACCACAGGAAGTGTGTGATGCTTGGTGTTTAACGATCTGCAGAATTAATGTCGACAAAGTGAAGCGAGAGATACTTTCTAAAATCCAAATGCTGGAAGCGATTATTTTTTGGTGAGCCATCTTAGGACGGCTTATATTTCAGAATACTTTTTTTGGTCTCATCCGCCGTATCACTTATTTTAATATGCGTTTGAAGCTTATTTGATAATGCTGTCACGTAATGTCTCCTGTGATTAATTTGAAAAAGAGTGCGGCTAGTTAAGCCCACTGGACGAGTAGCTCAACCTTTAACAGTCAGATGAGTATAAGCGGTGCTGATAATGTTCATACCGATTAATTAATTACAACTGATGCATACCATTAAATGCGAAGAAAATTCATCAAGCCTCTCTGGTTCGTGAACTAGAGTCGATGTTTGCTGCGTTCTGTACATGACATAAAAAGATGGATCGTAAAAAAAACTTTAAATAGGTATCAAAATGTACATATAAAAGCATCGGCAAGAAATACTGCTTCTCAGGAAGCTTTCTTGTATGCTTTTTAAAAAATTCTTGAATAAGAATTACGCGCATGTTACGTCAAAGTTATGCTGTATTCATTGATTTTCGAGTATAGTTCTTCAGGGAGAGTTACGACTTTAGTCGAAAAACAAAATTTGGCCACCAAAATCTGGCGCATATTTCTGTGTCATTTGTTTATTCACAAGAAGAGCTACACTCACACTCGAAAATCTATGATTACAGCATAACTTTGACCTCCTGTAATTATGCAAATTTGACATTTCGGGTCATGAATGAAACGGAATTTGGATGACCACACCGATCGCTACGTCTATGAAATATTCATCTAGCCACATTTTGCTGTACGAGGGGTGTTGCGATTCTTACGCGAACGCACTGATATGAGACCGAGATGCCAGAGAAAAAAAGCAGTTGTTCCCACTGAACCCCTTTGCGACTAGAGGGTTGAAACCCGTTGTCTAAGATATGAAACGATGAAAAAGTATTTTCCTGGCGAATTTCCGTTCTCGCAACCATATCATAGCATATCACGATTGTCTGGCCAAAAAGTCACGGAGAACCGTTATCCTTGCGTACTGTGCGAACCTGGGGGGTGACAAAACAGCAACGGTGGTGTTCAAGTTGGATTAACTTTCTTCAAAAGTCTATCTCATGAGCCAATAGAATTAAAATATTGTTCAAAGTCGTAAGGTCTTTCAAAATTGCTAATTATGTTTTGATTAAGCTAATTAACTAATTAGTAATACTTACCCCAATCGATCGGGTAGCGCTAATTAATAGTGAGGAAATTTTTTTATCTAAGATTGTTCAATCGACTTGGTTTCAAACTCGATAGATATAGTCAAAGTGCACTACAAGTGAAATACGGTTAAAACTACAATAGGTATGACTGTTTCGCTCCCTTAGCGTCAGACATGGGTATGATTGTCCTGGGGAGAGCTCGTCGAGTTTGCATTGCCCGTTGATGTTTTCTCACTCTCCCCCACCCCCCCCCCGCGAATCTCAATCATCCACAATTGAGCAGTTGCTGTGGCACACTTTTCTTCTAAATCTATTCTTCAGTTTTGAATGATCGAAATTTCGCCGGCCGTTCCGCAAGGTGCTTTGTTGTAGATGATCAGAAATGTGGCGATCAAGGTCCGCTTATATGAAACGACCGGCTTCCCTCTCTCTATGCATATCTCACATGGTCAGCTTATTGTTAATTGAAATATGAATGCCAAGGCGACAATGGTTATGATTAAAAATATTATGAAACAATCTTCCAAGGGACGAGTGCGATGGTCACGAACGTGCCTTTATTGTAAGCAGCAAAAGTCTACTCTTTCTTAATTTGGTATGACATTGGTTTTCATTTTACGGGTGTATCATTTCTAATTTCATTGAAAACAGTTTCTTTTAAAAAGTTTGTGAAAAAATGAAATAATGATTATTGAATGATTATTGAAAAATAAATAAATAAATGAAGACGAACCGTAATGTGAAATGCTGACCGGCATCAGTAAGATGTGATCAATGAAAATCATTTAACTAGACATTCCATACAAACATTTTGTTTTCATACACATTATTTTGATCTGTATACTTCCATTCAACTAGTATTCATTCATATCTTGATGTTTGCCCTCACCCGCTCAATAACCATTATTTCATTCACAAGTCCACAGTCATTCAAAGCATCTATGCAATACTCGTTCCAGACAAAAGCTTCAACAGTGTTCGAGACGGCCTGTAGTATTTTTCTTCCGTTTGTAATGAAATTTTAGTATTTCGCAAGTGATTTCGCAAGAGAATAAGCGTAAAATATTCTGAATATGTCTGCTTAGTTCCCCATAGCCCCTGGTCACTCCGGAAGTTTCATACCCGAAAGTAGCAATGTGAATCACCAGAAAACATAAATCTTTCCGCCGCCGGAAGATATCAACCCTTAAGTAAACGGGCTTTATAGTGAAAGTGAAATTGAGAGAGGGGGGAGGAAGAAAGGCTCTCTCACTTTTGCACACTCTCTCGTCCTGGCCCCGTTCTGTGGGTTCGAAATCATGAGGGTGGTGTTGTGTCGCGCGGTTCCACTCTTACTACGGATTTTTTCCGTAAGACACACGGAACCCGTTTCTTCCCGATCTTTGAGACTCTTGCACGAATAACATGAAAAGTGTTCTAGTTGAAAGCATCCGACGCCCTAAGTTTCCAAACATTTGCTGCATAATTATTTTTTTAATATAAAAATGCTAACTTTGATTTCTAAGTTGTAGCAGTAGCTGCTGTAAGGATTAATACGAATTGTGTTCATACAACTATAACACGGAATTGATTAAGCATCTCTATGTTATTATATGATGGCTTGATCAAGATTTGTTAGAACACACATCTTGCTAATGATCCCACTTCGCAATGTTCCCTGTCGACTCCTATGGGACCACTCTATTGGAATCAATATAATACTTTTATCAATGAGCGCTAAACATACAGCTAATTTATCAACCTCGCTCAACGATAATTGGCAATAAATTAAATTTTTCTCTTTGTTTTACAATGTTTAGTTTGTAAAACAAAGATGTTGTTATACAAACTAAAAATTGTAAAACAAAAAAAACAATGTTACAATGTTTAGGATGGAATATTTTTTTCTCGATAAAATGCGTTGTGTCAGATGAAGCCTGATCACAAGACGCAGTCAGTGATACAGTTTCTTTGGATTCTAATCTCGCCTTTCTACGCTCCTCCCTCCTCCTTTCTTTCAGCATTATCATATATATAGGTGGCTAGTATACCGCAGCTTCACGCGACTGAATATCCGGATATTCCAAAACTTATTTCCCTTTTTTCAGAATTGATTTTGCACATATCCGCTTCTCATTCGAACATTTATCATACAACATAATACCGTCCTACACCGATCACTATTTCGTTTTCAGATACCAAGGAAGTACGATGTTTCGTATTGCCATCGTGATGTTCATCATGCTGATGTTATCTGATGAAGCATAAAGTTTTCTGCATTTCTTGAGGTTCGTGTAACTTAAACTCCAGCAGATCTATAATGCAAATTTCCCACAGTGGATGGTATTCGTTACAGTGTGCAAGAGGAGGTGGCGAATTGTCAAAACAATTCAAATTTTTGTTTCCTCGAATATAGCTAGTAGAGGCAGAAATTCAGATAAATATTGGATCAGTTTTATCCTTTCACGTATCCTTTGTCTGCGGAGAGAGTGGGCTAAATGAAGAGATTTGATCAAATTATCGTCGTAACTTTGAAGTAGAAATGCGCCAGAACGGTCATCAATGCGCATCGACGTACTCTTAATTTCACATAGATAAAGTGTATGAAAAGAAGAGTGATTGACATGCCACCTTTCTACTGAGTGAATCATGCATTCCAGAAGCAAGCACCGTCCCGATACCCGTCCCGTCTCCGCTTTCGACAGGAACTGCTTCTTTTCGCCTATGGGATGCCACTTTGTGCACGGACGACGGGTTCGTTCCCCTACCCCAAAATACCAGATTAAGAAAAATACTTGAATTCCCGAATTTCAAATCTCGGTGCACGTTTGTTTTTATTGTCAGCGAACTTTGTAGAAAATGCCGAGTCTCTTGCCCCACTGGTAACCCAGTTATGGCATTGGGGGAAAACGAATCCCGATCAGTGATTTTAAACCTTGCATGGCAAATGTCTATCCATTTTTGCTAGCGTGACGCCAATCGCGGGAACGGGCTTTTATGAACATTTGAATGATGGTGGAAACTTTCAGATGAAGACCTTCATCACTCCGGCCGAATTGGAAGAGCTGCGAAGACAGGGAAGACGGACTCGGCGATCGCATAGAACAGATTGAAGATGGATGCTCAAGAAATCTACACACCAATTTGGAATATGTGTCAGACTGATCAATGTGCATTAACGCACTTGTATATTTTACACGCCTCGGTTTGGGCTTGCAATGGTCATACGGTGTAGACTCGATTCGAGTCTTCAATATACGGCGTTCGCAATTTCACATTGCAATATTTGTTGACCTTTTCATATTTGGAGACAATAAACTGTCGATAAAGAATATTACAAGAAGTCAAGTCGCCCAATAATGATTCGTGCTTTTCTTTTAATTTATCTTCTTTTACCGCGTTTCCTCGTGGCTCGCATAAATATTAATTTTTTAAAAAATCAAGATGACTTTGTATGCATAACTAATAACTACGAAAAATGTATAAACACATACATTCCTTCAGCGAGATTTTCATCCGGCACTGCCTCCATAACAGTTTAAATTCAATTTTATCAATTCAATTATTTATCGTCAGGCAATAGCGCTCTAATAAGGATGAGCCGGTATCGTTCATAAGTTGCATTCCACCATTGGGGCCCGATTGCTCGTTTACCACATTGTAGTTGCCCTAGTCCACTGGTTAGTTTCACTAAGTGGCTTATGATCGCATTTCCTCACGTTCCAGTCTTCCGCCTTGAAGGATTTTCCCATGTGAATCATTTTTTTTCTTTCTTTCTTTCGTATGAGCAAAATACTATCCGGCTGGCAAGAGAGTAATGTCCGAGGTGTTTAATTTAAACATTCCGTATCTGAAGTAGAGACGAAAATGTGAGAATTAAAATAAATAACTTTATTTTTATGGGGAATTTTCAGAAGAAGCTATGCGTAGAGCCAATTCAAGTATCAACATTCCTTCTTTCAAAATTATGGTAAGGACAAGCTGAAGCTACGTTTATGTTCGTTTATGGGTCGAGAGTGGCAAACAGTTATGTCCACCTTTGCATAACTTTTCTCCTAGTCAAGCTACAGCTTCCAAACTTGATACAGCGATTACAAGCCACGTTTGTAATATTTTCCTTTTTGATTGGAGAAATTTCGTTCAGTTAGTGCTGAGTTACACGAGTTTTCCACCATTTGATGGGGAAATTTCCCCGAAGATATTAGCTCAGCATAATAATCCTCCAGAAAACGGCGCGCCCAGAAAGAGAATGCGCGGTTGATTTAAAATCACAGCGTTCAATGCGAAGCTGTAGTGATGTAACGAGGCGCAAATTACTCTCTGACAATCCTGCCACGACGGTTCGTTCTATATAGTCAATTCCCAACTCTTTGAAACATACAAATTCAAAAAAGTCTAAACTTGCTGACTTTCGGCCACTTTTAGGTTCCTCATTCGATGAGGTGCTCTGTCGAAGCATGCGGAAAAACAACCAATGTCCTATTAATCAATAATCGTAATAGATTTTTCCATTTTTATTAAGCTACCAAACGGATTGCTCTGGTCTTCCTTAAAATAGTGGCACTTTAAGAATCCCCGTTTTCGATCACAAATGTCAGACCTCACATGAACGCACTGACAGCTCCCTGATTTTATCGAAGTGAGTGCTAACATTCTAATCGTCATAGATCCCCTTATAAAGCAGGCGGTAGTCGCAATTCATTCGGAGAACTCTGACAATTGAAAAAAATTGCGTTGGTCTGTCAATCACTAAACATATTTTGAGGGGTCGCTTATGACTAGCACGACAAGTGGGTCCGGACTTGCTGCTCTTTCTGCATTTTTTTTCTGTTATGGGGGGGAGTAAACAAGGACCATGGTGATGAACATTTGTGTCAACTATTATTGTCAACAATATTTATTATATCTCCGTCCCCCTCAAATTTTAACATCCCCTCAACCCGAACAGTGCCAAAATTGTATAGCACGCGCTCTGTCATTTCGAACCACTGCATGTAGGGTTGGCTGGCCTGTGTAATGACGTTTCAAAGATTTCGGTACACGTCATCATCATTCGGTGAAGCTGTTCAGTTCTAACCTGAAGCGAAATTCATGGCTTCGTAAATCTCCGTTTATTGCAATAAAAATCGAAGGCTAACGAGGATTAGGGTACGTGATTAGGAATGGCAAAGTGAGAGTAAACTGGTGTGTTTTGACTCGCTCATTATGGCTAATTCTATGCAAATGAGAAGAGTGAGCAATTCAAACTTGAGCTAGATTGATCGAAAATATATCAGGGATCATTTTCTGGTATACCGAACTCTGATATTTGCACTACCCACCAAGCTATTACAAAACTGTTCTTAAAGAGTGAGCGTGTATTTTCTCAAAATCATAGATTTTTAGCCTTTTTGGCGTTTAAAAAACATAAAATAAAAATAATAAAAAAATTGATATCCAAATACGAACTAATGTGTTCGCGGCGATGATAGGGTTGACATGTGTACATCAAGAGTGAAATATCTTGAGGAGTATTGTTGAAATATTGACGAAATTCCGACGATTTTGCGAGAAAAAACTTTCACTCTTCCGGAAGAGTTTTGGAATAACTCGATGGTTTGTAGAGTGCGAAATGTGAGACCACGGTCTCTTAATTTCGCACACTCTCTCGCCTGTCGACCGGTCTAGAGAGTGTGTGAAATGAAGAGGCGGTGGTCTCACATTTCGCACTCGAATGGGTTGTGGAAATATCGGAGTTTAGTATACGAGAAAGTGTTCCCTGATTGATTTGCGATCGATCTAGTTCAATTAAGAATTGCTTGATCTTCTCATTTGCATAGGATTAGCGATAATGCGCGAGTCAAAATACCCCCATTTTACTCTTCCTTTGCCATCTCTACACGCGATCAGTAGACGTGATTAGACATTGAAAAGTAAAGGCTCAACTAGTTGCATAATCGGGAAATCGACCGATTTTGCGGAAGAAATGAGGAGTGTGCAGAGAAAAGCAACTAGTTGCATCGGTTCTTTTCAAAGTCTAGACGTGATCGAATGCCGGACTGTCGAAAAAATGACTTTCTGGAAAGAGGCGGCAAACATCTTTTTTTCCAGTTATATTTTCAAAAAAACAATTGGTACGACTGATAAACACCATTGATCGAAAGCAAAGATGAATTTCCACCGGAGTCGCATGTATAAAAAACTGATTTGAAAACACTGCGAAAAAAAAATCAGTCACTGATCAATGATGACTGCGTTATAAAATCTGAGATGTGGTGGTAAAATTGTCCCTGTGTTGCGCACTGCGAATATTTTCCTGCAAGCAGCTGGAGTTTTGTTTTCGGGCACAGCTTTACAGACGCTATTATTATTCTGGTGCTTTGCATTTGCACATATGGGCGACTCTGAACACCCGTAAAACCGAGTTCATCATGGTCTGTGGAGAGACAGAGTCGATGAATCAATGGAGAAACGATCAAGCAAGTGAAGAAATTTCGATATCTCGGATCGATGCTTGATGAGAATGGAGGTGCTGAAAGAGATGTAAACTGCAGAATATGGAGTGGAAGGGCCACGTTCAATGCATGTACAGGTGTTCTCCATGATAAGAGAGTGATCATGGAGCGCAAAGGGAAGGTTTATCGATCGATTGTGCGACCAGCGATGATGTATGGTAGTGAGAATTGGGCACTGACTGAGGAGTTGGAGGAGAAGTTGAGTGTTGCTGAAATGAAGATGGCGAGATGGATCAGTCGAGTACGATTGAAGGATCACGTGCGGAATGAAAGAGTGAGGAAGCAGCTGGGAATTGCATCGATAATGTGTGGGAGAAAAGACTGAGATGGTGCGGGCACATCAAACGGAGGGAGAGAGAACATCCATGTCGAAAGATTCTCATGTACAAACTTCCTGAGTCGCCTCATTTTGAGTCGCCCGGTGGGACGACTAACGGAGAGGCACGCTCTCAACCGATACTTATGGAGATCGAGGACAGCACATCCAGACCCCGCCTAGCGTGGAGAGAAGAATACTACGAATGGAAATATACGAATAATTTGACCCCTCATTTTACTTTGTGTTTTCTTGTAAGACCCCTATTGTAGTACTGTTCGACCTGGATAAATGATGTGATGAGATGTGAAGTCATCATTCGGCGAAGCTGTACAATTCCAATTTGAAGCCGAATCAGTGGCTTCATAAATCTCTGCTAGCTAGTGAGCTAGCATTGTGATGAAATTGAAAAAGAGGGTCGTCGAGGATAGAAGTTGTTGAAAAGGGACGAAAGCAAATGGATATCCACCGAAGTCGCATTGGTGACTAACTTATTTGCACACAAGGGGTCCTGCACCTTGCAAGATCGAGCTTGTTATAAACAGGTCACCGGTGGTCTAGCGGAAAACATGAGGTGGTTGTAACACCTAAATTATTTATCATTTCGTATTTATTTTAAAAAAGTATTTGATACAAAAAAGACAAATCTTCTCCGGGTTGTTCCTAGCATAAGACGGTCGTCAGTGCAGTGTGGATTTTTTAAAAAAAACTCTTTACCCCATTCCTTATTCTTTGAACATTCTACCTGCTGTAGAAAATTTACAGTGTAAGTTATCGTGTATACACCGAAACGGTCAGGTTGGGTACGCCACGCATCATAATCCTCACAACAAAGCACATGATTCCAAACCTACAGACCAGGGTTAGAGTGAGAGAGTATACAAAGTGAGAGAGTCCCTCTCGATTTCACACGCTCTCTCACTCCAAAGGCCTTTCTGGATGGTTGACCGGTTTGTGGAATGATGTGAAAGGTTCTGCAACGATGAACGATGACATTATTACTTCCATCGCCAATAAGCAATAATGAGCTCATGTCGATCAAAGGTTGCGTAGTTGCTTGTAATAGGGGCAACAATCAATACCAAAAATTGCCAAAAAAATGTTCGTGTAACACTTTTAAAACGTTTATCAAGAGTATGTTCGGATGCTCATGGCTATAGTGCGAAATGTGAGACCACCGTCTCTTCATTTCACACACTCTCTCATGCGAAATGTGAGACAACGGTATGAAATGAACATACCGTGGGTCTCACAGTTCGCACTCTACTCATGGCTGGTCACTGTTGGCTTCTTGTCAGAAATTTTGGGCCAATCATTCTCATGAAGATGTATCTTACACTGAGATCAAAATTCACCAGGAGAACGTTTTGGTTGGTAAGAAACGCAATCTTGGAGGACCGTTCCCTTAGCGAATTTGCAATCTGCGCACTAGGGATACAACTTCGGTAATCGTTTTACGGCCTTTTGAGTGAGAGATCGGCAAAACGGCTGATAAGGGGAAGAGAGTCAGAGAAAAAAAGACTGCCAGAGGGTTCACACAACACCGAACCAGCATCCCTACTGCGCACTGGTGGTGGACCTCTTGCTATCGTTCTCGAGCGATGCAGTCACTAGAGTGCAAAATGTGAGAACACGCACTCCTCATTTCACCACTCTCTAGATCGGTCGAAAGACGAGAGAGTGTGTGAAATGAATAGACCATGGTGTCACATTTCGCACTCTACCAGTCGCAATCTAGGGTAGGCCTAGCAAGAAATTTTCCTTTTCAAGGAATCACAAGGAATCAAATCCTTTTTAGCTTACAATTACTGTAGAATCATCAATCGATGCAAAAAGTGGAGCAGACTTTGAGTTTGCAACTCGTTCAACACCTACCGGCAAGTAGATCATTAACTCGAAATTTCTTGGCAAGGAAAAACAATGTGGAACAACAGTTTGTGGCTCCCCTATTCCTGGCGAAACCAACCCTATCCTGGGGTTTTGTGCACTCGGAGGCATTTTGGAGAGGCGCATACTCTCTTATTCTCCTGCCTATTTGATTTCCATCCTATTCGCACTTCCTAGATAGATCGAAAGGATAAACTTGGAAAAGTGAATTTAATTCTGTCATTGTCAGTTGATTGTATCTTACCTTTTTAGAACGAACAATTCTTTGTGATTATTTATACAACGATAGAGCTTTCAAACGCCCATGCGTCAAGAATAAACAACAAAAAAGCGGACCGGGGAACAATAAGAAGAAGAGGGCAACACTATCATCGGAAGTGGGGTACCGTCAGAAAGTGTTGAGATCGGTAAATCCATTTCACAACAAGGGACAGTTGACTATGTGTATGTGCCAGTTGACTATGGACAGCAAGGATAGGTAGAGAGATCAATTCGGACCCTAGGAAAGGAGATTGGACGACGCGTTTTGCAGGGGTTTTAGTGCGACCGAGGGACAATATTTTAAATAAGAATCCTGATCTCTTCATTTCGCACAAGCAGTGATGTGTGGGAAATGAAGAGATCCGGAATAGGTTTCTTTAAACGAATAAATGTGTATAGCTAATCATATCGATAATATCACGGTGGCTGAACGGTAAAAACTCGGGAGCTTATGGGATACAAACACAAATATTATATTGATTAACGATTGCGTGGACTCAGTGAACGGACACCTGTTTAGAAGGGGCGGAATGAGTTAGAGCTCAACAATGGAATGTGAATTTTCGTGCAAAAAATAGTTATTGAAATTCAGTGGAAGCCGAGAACAAGATCATTTGTACAGTGCTTAGGCATTCTAGTAGTGTATCAAAATTAAGGGGTTGCTAATGCCGTAATCTGCTCGTTCGGAGCGAGATGCATTTCAGGGGAGCAAAATAAACGATAGATTAGTCAAGCGTAGTGCAGTGAACAATGGGAACCAAGGGGAAAGGGGAGGAGCCTGCAGCCGGTGCAGCAAGTGCGGGACTCCTTTATGCCGGCTGCGGCTGCTGCGGCACGCGTCGCACGCTGGAGATGCGCAGCATCTGCATCTGCCGAATAGCAGCGGTCGCGTTGTACGCCTGGAAGAAATTGGTACTATTCTAAGGAAACTATTTCAAAGGCCCCATTTTAGTAGGGCCGGAGATAAGATTTCTCCGTCTTTTTCCTACTCGCTCTCAAGATAATCAAGACAAGAAGATGATTAATTTTGAGGAGTGCTAATCATTTTACTTTTCGTCAACGAACACTCCCTCACCTTCTTCCAATTGCGTTTCGCGAGCGACTTCTTGAGATGGCTGGCGACGGATCCGTGGATGTCCTTGGCCAGAGCGGTGTCGCCCGAGATCCTGCAAGAAGGAATTGACTGTCAATATACTGAAACCAAACATCGAAAAACAGAAAAAAAGAATCTACTAAACCCAAACAAACCGCTCCGAGCGCGTCTATGCCGCCTAGTAAAGAGTAGAGGTGATCACGCCGAATCCGTAATGACTACTTTTGTTAAGGAATGTTTGGAACGAGCCAGCAAAATAATTTTTGCCCCATTTTTTAACCAATTGTTCGACTTGTCAAACTCGTCATTGTCCATGTTCGCGAGAGCAATAAACACCCAAATTACCACGGAAAAACAATTGTCCCGTGTATTTTGTTGTAGAGTGCAAAATGTGAGACCACGACCTCTTCATTTCACACACTCTCTAGACCGGTCGGTAAGTGAGAGAGTGTGTGAAATAAAGAGACCGTGGTGTCACATTTCGCACTCTATTTTGTTGTCTCTTCCATCGACTCAAATGCTTTCCTCATCTTCCCGATCCACTTGTTTTCGTCGACGTCGTTGCAAATGTCTCATTCTACACGCATTCAGCGCAAATAGTGCACTATTGTTTTCGAGTTTTGAACGGAAGAAAAAATGCAGGCGCAGCTCGTGCACGCAACGAGCGCATTCCAATGTGTATTCGTTCGCTTCTTGGAACATAGTCTTTCCCCACTTACTACTTCACTCCCCCCCGTAGTTCGGAATCGAATTCAACGGTCTTGCCTCAAACACCTCGCGGCACACTGAGCAATTTTACTATCGATAACTATGGAGAAAGATATGCGTACCATGGATGCGCGAGTGCCTGCTCGCAGTCGTATCGGCTGTCGGGGTCGCAGCACATGAGGTGCGAGATGAAGTCCTTGGCTGCAAATGCGCCGATTGATCACTGATATAGACACCACTAAGATCCGATCTAATATTACTCAAAATTTATATGACTTTATGAATTACTAGTAAGAAAATGAAGTATAGCTTAAGAAGAAGATCATCGATAGTCGAAAGAGTATGGCAAATCGAGAAACAGGAAAAAAAGTAAAGAGAACAAACGCATCAGTAGTATCATTTTACGATTATACTACAGTAGTACTACAGTATTCAGCACTCACCGGAATCTGAAATCTCGTTCCAGTAGGGCGCGTCGAACTCATAGTCGCCCTTGATAATCTGCGCGAACAGATTAGCATCGCTTTCGTCGTAGAACGGAGGGTATCTGAAATATATTATTAATATTCTAATTAACTAATTAATCATTCCGTCAATTAGACACCCTTACAGCCAATGGCCATTAAAATCCGATTTCCATGCCAAGCCGAATGTTAGAGTGTTAGAGTCCTTGGAATGTTAGAGTGCGAGAGATATCGTGAGAAATGCGCGCCACTTCAAAATGCGCATCGCTTCTGGGAAATGCATTTTCAACCACTTGAGTTCAATGACCGCGCGGAAGGTTCGAAAGATTGGAAAGCTCTAAAACATCGTGATGTTTTAAAAATCAGATAAGTGGCTTCATTTCACATATAGTTTTCTCGGACTTACTGCATCGAATAGACACAGTTTCAGCAATATTGGCTGCGTTAGTTAGCGTAAGTGCTGGTAGGCTAGTGTTACTCAGTTAGCACTAGGGTTAGCGTTAGGGTTAAGGTTAGCGTTAGCGCTTACCCGCAAAGGAGGATATATGCAATGACGCCAATGGACCAGACGTCGACCGCCTTGCCGTACGGCTTCTGCTGAAGCACTTCCGGTGCTACGTAGCTGCAAAAAAATTTTTTGCTAATTGTTGATTTGTATTACCCAGGAATGATGTCAGACATAAACTGAGTGATTCAGTATCGCTTTCCACATTAGGTTAACTCAATCCATATTTTTAGTATTCATTCTATTTCGAAAACATTTGCATGACTCATAGTTGTTTTGCGACATGCGACAGATTTATCGTTTAATCACGAAGAGTGTTGGAGGTGTGTAACTATAATCGAACGGTTCCATGTTTTTACTCAAATCTTGTTCCTTCTCTCTACATAACACAGAAAGAGAGAGAGAGAGAGAGAGAGAGAGAGAGAGAGAGAAAGAGAGAGAGAGAGAGAGAGATGGAGAGAGAGAGGATGCTGGTCTCACCCGGGCGTTCCGCAAGCCGTAGCCATGATGCCCGAATCCTCCGTCTTGGACAGCCCGAAATCCGAGATCATGATTTTGGAATCCTGCAATTCGGCAAATGCTAATCGCAGCAGCTCATCTCTGATGCTCCATACGCACATCGAAAACATCACTCGACGGCTCTTTTAAACACCGAGGAGGAGGAGGAGTGCACTCCAATTAAGAGTGAACTAAGCACACACACCACACCCCTTTCTGGAGATTTGCAACAGAGGGATTGTTGACTGTGGCGAGTGTGTATGAGGAAAACAGACACTTGCTGGTACTTGTCTTGTGCATTTTCTCCGCTTGCAGCCATGATTTGGTTATGCTAACGCGGAACTGGTAGAAGAAAACAACTTCCGCCAAAGAATAACATGTCAAACAACTAGCATAGAGCAAACTGTGCCTGGCAAACTTGGAACATATTTATTTTAAATCACGCATCTCACGAATCGAAACGACCTTTTCCAAACTCTGGCACGCACTAGGGCATGTGGGCTCCGGGAGAGTAATTATTTATACGCTATGCAGCTTTTGAAATAAGATTCATACATCGTCCGAGTTGTAATAGAGCAGATTCTCCGGCTTGAGATCCCTGTGCACGACTCCATTATCGTGCATGTACTGGACGGCAGCGAGCACCTGAATTTGATTTTGAATTGTGTTATTTTTAGAGAATAACGAGTTCCAACCAGACCCCCCATGTTCGATCCCTGCCGCGGGCAAACCTTTTGCCGCATTTGTTTCAATATTCTTCTTAGGCTGATATCCCAGTGGAAATTTGTCCCCGCATTTTTTCGATCTATTCTCAAAAACAAATTCGATTTGTCTTCCGTCTGTCCGTTTCCGTAACCGGGAACCACTCAATTCCCCCTCTTTTCTAGCCGATTTCACTTCACGGCGCATTTATTTCCCTGTCGATGTGGTCTGTGAACGGTAAAACTTCCGCATGGTAAATGCCACTAACAATAAGGCATAATGGGCATGCAAAATGGACAAACTGTGAGGGGCTGTTTCGGCATTTTTTTCAGATTGTAATGGTAAAGTGAGAAGTGCTGGCGACTTTCCATATTGCATTAATAATAATAATAAAAATAAGAATAATAATAATAATAAAGTTACAAACCTGCTTAATGAGACAGCTGGCATCCTTCTCCGTGTAACTTCCCTTGGCAACAATCCGATCGAACAGCTCGCCTCCTGAAAACAAGCAACACTACTTTTTCAGATCAATTCTTCTCAGAAAATTTAAACATACGGTATCCTACGTGACTCCGCATATTTACTCATTTCCTCAGAAAAGGCTATTACATCGCCCTAATCGACTACGAGCTCGCTATTATCCCCCCTTTTTCAGGCTCCCAATTTGGTTCCCCGTCGCCTCATCCATTAATCGTCCTCGTCTCTCTCGTATAATGCGCTCGACGTCCAGTAACGGGTAATATTTCACGTCTAGGAAGAGACACAGAAAAAGTGGATACATGAATCTCCCATATTTCTGAGAAACAGCATGCCTCACTTAACCAGCAAGTGAAAATGCCAACAAGCAGTTGAAGTAACTGGTCAATGGGTACATGTGAAACTATAGCAAAGCATAACCTTACCTAGCACGAACTACTTGCGCAAGAGAAAGTCTGTCTGAAAATTTTTTCCTTGTGACGAATTGAATAACGGCAAAAAACGCAAAAAAAAATCTAACAATCACTGTTTCATTTGCTAAATAAATGGTAACCGTTTTGTGATTATGAAAATGCGAAGTACCAGTAACGAGTTTCAGTACATGATTTCTATGTTTAGCAAGCAGCTTGTACGCGTCCGCTTTCGTAAAAAAGTATAAGTGTAAGTACCTGTGACCAGTTCCATGACGAGGTACACGTACTGCTTCTCGTCGTATGTGTCATACAACTGGACGATGTTCGCATGACGAAGTCTGTAAAAGCGGCATTTTGGTAGAGTTTGAAATTCGTGTAATCAATCTGATTAGATCTCCTCATTTCGTACACTTTCTCACCCATCGACCGACATAGAGCGTGTGCGAAATGAATAGATGTAATCCAATTACATTTTTCATGAAAAAATTTCTTGTTTTGACTATTTTCGCTCTCCTAATCACAATTTTGCAATTCACCTCGGTGCATTTATTCGGTTTATTTATTTTTCATTTATTTCATTTGTTATTTCATTATTCATTTGCATTTATTTATTCATTCCCTTTTGAGAATAATACCCAGTTTCAGGTGGTTGGAAGAAGAAGTGCGGCCTTGTTCGAAACACGACGAAACAAAGATTTGTCACCAACCAAAGTCCTTTTCACTGTCGACTAGAGTGCGAAATGTGAGACCACGGTCTCTTCATTTCGCACACTCTCTAGACCGGCCGACAGGCGAGAGAGTGTGTGAAATGAAGAGACCGTGGTCTCACATTTCGCACTCTACTGTCGACTATTACATTGGTGATGATTACAATGCAATCACAGTGTGTGCGAAAAAATTGTGTTACCCCCGCTTACTCATCCCTTACTTTGCAGCTGAATTACATTATGCTGCCTGCCTCTCGTTCCCTTCGGACGTCCCCGTTGCCTCTACATTTTCACGTTTGCTCCCGGTTTAACACAGCAATATTCGCACGCTCCGTCGCACTCTTTTTGTTTGCGCGCGCGCTGTGCGGCGGCGCATTAGCGGCGCCCCTGCATGTCAATGAGCCCAACATAGAAAAAGTGTAGTAGGGCCCATGCGAAATTTTGCTTTTTTAATTTTTTTTTTTTTATTAAAACTTTATGTAATATGCTCAAACGTAGCGATTGGGAGAAATGCAGCACTTTTTCAGCAATCATCTTTTCTTCGATTTCAACTTTCAAAGAAGGACAATATTTCAAAAGATAATGTGTCAAACTGCTAAAAAAATGGAAAACAAAAAAAAAATAAATAAATAAAACAAAAAAAAACCTACTTTCGAACGAGAGCGCCTTCAAAAATAGCCAGCTCGCTTAATCAGCGCAATTTGTCCATAACAAAGCAGCGCTTTTTTTCTCAGAATGCAATATCTTTAATACGACATTTCATTGAACCATGCGCAAATGCTTACAAATCCACTAAACATCTTCAAAAATGGCTCATAATGGCCCGACCAAGTTTAGCTCAGAGTTGCCTAGACTATCGCAGATAATATTGAGTCCTCACAAGAGTTGTGCGCATAGAGGAGCAATCTATGAAATGCAATTTCTCTCGGGTCAGAACGCGTCCACCCGCCATTTCCAATTCGTTTCATGCGCGGGCTGAGAAATGCCCATCATTCTAGGGTTCTCGGGAAGGAAAATTGGCTCGTAATAGAGTCTCCCTCCCACCCTCTTGTATATGGCATGTCTAGGAGTTGTCTTCGGAAATTGGAGAGAGATATGAGGGTTGACTCTACGCGCCCACATGACCTTTCAAAGAATGCGCCCTCAGAGATTGCCGGTTTCCTAGAAATCTACTCATGTCTCCCCGGCAGAGATATAGAGAAGGCGCTCGTCTAAAGGTCACAAGCTGAATCGCCCTGCTGATTACGTTAGAAGAAGAAAACAATACAATCTATTTTGGAGGCGTTCTCGTGCGAAAGTAGTCTATTATCTTTGTCACATCAGACGGCAGAGCATGTTATTGGCGTATAACGTGCTCCGTTTTGGCTCAAGGGATCTATGAGAGAATAACATCGTGGTGGACACACCACAAAACGAGAAACCCGAGATCTATGGCTTCAGCGATGACTAACGCTGGCATATTGCAAAAATACACGAAATTGCCGAAAACATCATGAAAAATATAACCCACAAAATTCATACGATAAACAATATTTTCATCTAGAAAAGCTGTGAGCCATCGTGTACCCGGATAATCTAAATGATTACTGAACAATGAGTGTGCATGACATACATCAGAAAAACAACTTTCTGAGCATCAATTAGGAAAATATAGGAATTAAGGTAATGTAATATCTAACGTCACTTCCCAGAAAACAGATTCTGAGAACTTTCCCAGTGAAGAACTCTTTCGAGTGTAAAAAGTGTACAATAGAAACATGAGTCGAAAAATAAACTAACTTACCCAGAACTCTCCCTAAAGGATCTCTTGAAGGTACAACGAATAGAAGGTGAGGAAAAACACTACAATTCTGAGACCTTTCCCCGAAGAATCAATTGGAAGTATAAAGTGTATACAAAGAGGATGTGGAATAAACACTCACTTACTTTACCCTCGAAGGTTCTTTTGAAAGTGCAAAACTTTTTTTAAATTTACATAAATCGGAGGAAAAAACACTCACTTTCTGAGTACTTTAATCTCGTTTTCGAGGGAGTCCTCCTTGCCTTTGAGCGCTTTCTTATCGATGCATTTGATGGCTACGAGCGTGCCCCGATGCTCCTTGCTCTCCGCCAGAAATACCTGCGGTAATTAGCAATGAATAATTAATTAACGCCAATTTAATCATCAGTCGAAATTTTGCCGCTAGAAATATGGCATTATTAATGCAATTTTTAAACGATTATTCATCATGTTTGTAATACCATTTTGTGCAGGTTCGCCCACAAGTGGTATTTCATTATCTAGCTATTTAGTTACCCCCCCCCCCAGATTAGATCGACCCTCTTCTACCATCGATACTACAACAGCACAGAATCACCTGCAATTGCTCCATATTTTCACCCTT
Source organism: Pristionchus fissidentatus (assembly GCA_036245785.1). NCBI lineage: Eukaryota > Metazoa > Nematoda > Chromadorea > Rhabditida > Neodiplogasteridae > Pristionchus > Pristionchus fissidentatus. The sequence continues at coordinate 11,732,444 of BTSY01000004.1, forward strand.
CCAGTGCTGGATATATTGAGTATAAATATTTTTGCATTTCTCACTAAGTTTGGAATCCAGTGCCAGCCAAACAAACGAAACATCCGCTCAAGTTTCTATATCATCGCAAACGCGTCACGCGGATAATGCGCGCATGAGCGCAAAAATGCCAAATTTGCCGAGCATCCACCCAAACTCCCATGTCATTTGTACGGGCGTCACGCGGCGATGTCCTCGCGCATCATGCGCGCACACGTCATTCTCGCGCGCATCTCGCGCCGCCGCAGCTAATTGCATTCCGCAGCCGAGGAAGATGACTCCTACAAGAGATTTCGAAAGCGCGGCGGCAGCGCGCGCTTTCTACACGAATCATCTTGCTTCTTGGAATAGTGGAGGAAATTCGATCCTAGTGTATTTTCACTTGCATCTTTCGCTAATAAATATTTTTGTTTTTGAATGTATTGTTTGGGTTAGGCGAAGTATTGAGAACCCGTTATGCAAACCTGCGCTCCTGGGAGCACTCCCATATATATTCCGCCTAGCCGGACGACCGGCATAACAACTTCTACTGCCCCATTCGTGGAATGCATTGTCTCGACTCAGAGAACCACAGTATACACACAGAAAAAAAGTCTTATATGAGGCCCCTAATCCCCCAATTTAAAAGTCTTATATTTAAGAACAAAAGTGTGATATATATAAGGCTTTTGAAGGGGTTAGGGGCCTCATATAAGACCATTTTTTCTGGGTGTGTGAGCTTTCACAGTTGTCTATCGACATCCATTTTCCAGACTGGCCGAGTGGTCGACGATCTGTCGCATGCCCAAGACCAACTAGTCGCCAAGGTGCGCACGGCGAAAACACCTAGCAGAACAACATATTGCCAGGGGGCCAGAGCCGCGAAATAGCAGCTAGCAATGGTGTCTAGGACCAGAGCCTTCAAATGGCGTCCGTCAGGTGATGTCATGTGCCTGTGTCTCCTTCTTTCCCTGTTGTTTTCCCCTTCTTCCAATTACCACCACCGATACACCCACGACACATTCATGTAAGCTGCACGTCTTTCTCGACTGATTCTGCTCACTATACACACCATTCTACTCGCCGGTCAACCCTAGGGAAAGGGGTTCTCCGAGCGACAGAGCGCGAGTAAATTCGAGAAGAACTCACTCACTTTTGCACACACTATCTCGCCCCGACTTCCATCTGTTGATTTGGAATCATGTGGCTACCACACCAATTCCAGTAATGGTGTGGCGCCGGCGCAAATCTGTGACCGCGAGGCAGAAAGTATGGCTAAATCGGGGGATTGAAAGACTACTTATCTGCATCTGCGTGCGCACAATCTCAATTTGCGTAGATCACCTCGATAGATCCCCGATATTGCCAGCATTTGTCATAATTTGTTGTTGTGGGGAAAGCTGTCTGTGGAAGATAAGCATGAAGCTGCTTATCATCAACCTTTCATGGGCGCCGGCTAATAGATGGTTTACAGGCGGCGCGTAATTGGTAAGGGAAAATGATGCACAGCGATGGTCAAAGACCAGGTCGTTCGAGGAACGAACGAGAAATGGCGCCTGTTTGTCGGGCAACGGACGGACGACACGCAAGTCCCTCGCACTTGTGCTTAATGCTTACCCGGTCGTCGTCGCTTCTTTGAAATTACCCGTCTCTGTCTTCGTTCACGCCAATGCTTTGTTAGTTTTCAGCCGATCTTCGGCGCACTCTAACAAGTCACCCACCTCCCATTTGCTCCCAGTCGGAAAGCGCACTATCGGTGGATCCTCTCATGGTCATGTTAGCTGCCCCCCCCCCGAACATGCATCCTTCTGAGTATTGTGCTTCACGAACAAGAAGAAAGCCGCGGCTCGCCGAGCAGAGAGGACAAAGTGAATTTGATCGAGCCCGAGAGAGAGAGAAAGAGAGAGAGAAAGAGAGAGAGAGAAAGAGAGAGAGAGAGAGAAGAGATCGAAAGACCGCCTCAAGTCAGCCCATAACAAGTGTGCGACGCTCGTCTACTTCTATTGTCAGAGCAGGCGCAGCAGCTAAAGAAGGAGGAGGAGAAAAAGGCGACTGCGAATTTCCTGCGCCGCATCCCCTCTCTGATTTGCTGCCCGCTCCAAAATAGCCATGTGAATTGGCTATTGTGAAGGGGTGTTGAAAAGGATGGGGAGAAGCGAGAGAGAGAGAGAGAGAGAGAGAGAGAGAGAGAGCTGTTATCTCTCTCCCCTTAGAAGCGGCGAGTGTCTAGGACGACGTGGGATCATGTGACAAGGCGCGCGCGAGATGGTGGGAATATCCTCCCCAGTCGTCTCGTGAAAGTTGCCTACCTACGGATGCTGGAGGCTAGAATAGCATGTGATACAACTTTGAGGCCTTGAATGCACCGCAGTTACAGAAGGCAGTAAGCAATAACCAAGGCAATAAGCGACACGCTATGAGTCTTCACTCTCTTCCCCCTATATGAGCATAATCCGGATTCGGCGTTATCCAGAAGTCTATTGATTAGTTCTTCGGTTCTTCTATTGATTAGTTCTTCGGGAATAGCGGGTTGATATGAAGCAGAAAAGGCACCGAAGAACCTTCTGACAAAGATCGCTCTTTCAAGAAAATCATACGAATCCAGAAGTCTATTGATTAGATTGTCCGGATTATGCTTATCGGTAGTCTGGACTAGACTTTGGAAAGTAACGATGCAGCTAGTTGCTTTTCTTCACGTACTCGTCATTTTTCGCGCTTTTTTGTTAGCGAAATCGGTCGTTTTTCCTATAATGCAACTAGTTTAATCGTTACTTTTCGTAGTCTAGCCTGGACAAGTACAGTTCTTTCTCGGTGAGTGCTGCGATGCCTTCAGGGCGCGCGCGCACTCTGCGCATTAGACAACCGCGCGCGCACTCTGCGCATTAGACAACCGCGCGCGCACTCTGCGCATTAGACAACCGCGCGCGCACAACTTCCAGATTCGATTCCGCGTACACCTCTCAGAAGCAGACATTGTACTTCTCTTGACTAATAAACGTGCACTTTCCGCACTAGATAGCAAACCAAACGTCATTCTTTAACAATTTAGTTGTACGAAAGATGTAAATGAATTTTAAAATGAGGAATTATGTACCTTGGAGAAGGCGCCGGTGCCGAGGACGTCGCGGAACTCATACTTCTCCCGTATCAGATTCCCGTCTCGTCTCTGAAAGCAACCTTAATTACCCCTGCTCGCTAATTACTTAATTAATTAGTAAAGTTATACTAGTCCCTGGTTGATAATTACTAAAGATAGATTAGTTTGAGGACTAATGGGGAGCAATCTGTCGGTGCAGGATAGGACACGAGTATCACTCCAACTTGAAAGCTAATTCTCACTTTAAAAATGGTGGGCATTGTTGAACGGAAAATGGCTGGCGACTGAGGGGACAAGGACGACTATGGAAAGAGGAAAGGAAGAAGAAGGAAGGAGGAGGAGAAGAAGGAGAGGGGAGGGCGTTGCCCCTCTTTCTCTCTCTCTCTCTTCTCTCCCCTGTCCTTCTCTCTACCCGACTAGGCAACACGACTAGTCCTCCTAGCGAGCTCTCTCGATTATGCGCAGACTCTCGTGTGTCGGCGTGGTCACACTCAGGTCTCTCTCTCTCTCTCGACGACAGCGCCCGTTTTCACACTACTGAAGGCGCGACGAGGCGCATGCGAGGGATCTGTTTGAGCTCTAGCGAGAGCGAAAATCGTGTGAAAATAAAAATAGTCATTTCGCAATGCTTTCGCCGTTTCGACAGACATCGTTATTAGAGTCATTGAGGGATAGATAAACAGAAATAAGGAAGCAATTACGGGCAGAAGCAATTTCATCGATGCTAACTACCATGCAAATCGAGAACCAAATGTGAGCATGCAAGCACCTTTTGGAATAATCAAAACTGAAAACATGCCGACCTCTTCCGCGGGAGACGCGCTCACCTCCCACACGCGGCCGTCCGCGCCCTCCTCCGCGTCCGTGAGCATCCGCTGCTGCTGGTCGGCCGCGAGACGCGCGGCCGCGGCCTCCGCGGCTGCCGCGCACGACGACGACTCTCCGCCCGGTGATGGGAACATGTCTGCAAAATTCGAAAATGGATGGCGCTCAGGAAGCGAAACTGTCAATTCTATTGGTGTTCTGAACACCTCCCTGTAGTACTTCCAGAATCGCTATAGATATTGAACACTAATACAACACATGGATAGTTTGAATTGAGCAACGCCAGCAAGAAAGGGACGATTCCTTATCGCGATTGGCAATTGAGGATTAATTTCGTTGATCCTAAAAGATCTTTGAGACTACGTGGACCAGAAAGAGATTACGGTCAGAATCAGGCACGCACTCATTCAAACATTGAAGGACTGTGGACTAGGGATGAGAGTGCGAAATGTGCGACCACGGTCTCTTCATTTTGCACACTCTCTCGCCTATCGACCGGTCTAGAGAGTGTGCGAAATGAAGAGGCCGTGCTCTCACATTTCGCACTCTAGGCGCCAGCCATTCGAGTAAAAAAGGATATCGGATTGACTCAAACCGATATCATTTTAATATCGGTTTGATATCGCTTGTCGGATTGATATCATTGAAGTGACATCTTTGCCACTTTTACCAAGTGTGCACGTTTCGAATGGCATTCAACATCTTTTAAATTTTCAATATTTTTTTGAACAAAAAGGGATGGCTTCGCAAGAAATCACACTCTTCATTTCGCACACTCTCACACCGGTGACGAGCATAATGGAGAGGGCATTTCTTGCGAAGCCATCCCTACTGTGGACATGTCAACTGTGATTTCCCATGCGTTTGACATACATAGTGTTATTTTTAAAATCATGTTACAAAAAGAACTTTGTGTATTTTGCGTTGGGACAACATCCGGTTTAGCAATGCATTGAGCTTTTGCTCTCTGTTCTCCATGCTATTTGTGACGAGTCGTGTGCGTTTTCTTTCGCTTTTTCGAACAAAAAATAGATTTTGTATCGTTTTTTGCAGCACAAAACTTGCAGCACAAAACGGTTTTTGCATGGGGAAATAGCCGGAACTCACTGCTTCGCTTGCTTGTTTGGGGATGCAGACTGCGAACACTTTGCTTGTCGCCTCAGCCAAATTATCGCCTCGGAGAGATGTGCGAACCTGGGAAAACAAACCTACAAGCGACGAGAAAAGCGGATACAATTCGCGCGTTTTCTCGGAGAAAATGGCGCGACATAGAAAGAGACTCGAAGGTAGATTACAGGAATATATACACGGCGCGTCTAGGGAGTTAATGAGAAGAAGAAATACATCGAGGTGGGGAAGAAGCAAAAAGTGAAACTGGCAGACAAGTTTTGTTTCAGATATAAAGCATAAAATCATAAGAATCGTGTTTTTTTGTTTATTCATAGAGCGAATGATTTTTCGCGAAGGTGGATCTTGCTTACAAAACTTTGCTTACATTGGCTTCTTGTTTATGAGCTCTGTTAACGCACAATACAGTCAAACACCCCTTTTTTGCTCTCTAAAATAATAATTGAAGTGTAAATGAGAAAATTGAATTGCATTGAACTGAAGGAAATTGAATTGAAGGAAATATACCGGGTAAGCATAACGCCTGGCAATAATAATATTATATAATGGTAATAAAAGTTCAGAAGGAAAGCGTGCCAATTTGAAAGGTACACGAGCATATTAATATTAATGAATTCACATCGTTTAAGGCGTATCCAAGGTACGAGTAGGACACCAAACGTCCTTTGTTATCCTGTGGATTTAAAAAAAGACAAATATAATGCACAGACAACTTTAGAAAAAAATATGGAGAATTTAAGATGCTGGCCTGTTTTTCTAATATAAAATTCGGACCGGCTTTGGCTAGCCAAGATGTGAGAGGAACCTCTCCTGAACTAGAGCACTTTGGGTAGACAAACTCATGGAGAAGTCGATATCAATGCTCCTGAATCTCTGATTGAACGGGGAGATGAATAACAGTACCACTCGAGCGCAATTGCTTACTATATTTACTGCCAAGTTGGGTGGGGAAATGGGAAGAGAGAGGATTTCCGCCTGTCGTCTGGCACAATAAACAGAAAAGATTGATAAGCGAGAGAGAGAGAGAGAGAGAGAGAGAGAGAGAGAGAGCAAGAGAGAGACATTCTGGGTAATGTGCATGCTGGCTGCAATATGACACCATCATCATACCATTAACTGCAAGGAAATACGCGTTCACTGCATAAAGGCGCTAGTTATACATGTTACGCTACATAGTAACAATGAACCTACCATAAGTCAACCATCAATGACTAATGACATTATCAAACCATTATGGTATTATCAAAACTGATAATTAATCTCAAATAAATAGTAACAACGAACAATTCACCCTATTTTGATACCCGGAAGAAATCTGCTTCTAAAAATGGCTGATTGGAATAATGCACTCGATGCTTGCAGAACTACAGACTACAGCAGTGCAAAAGCACACACTATTTTGCACGTGCGCTAATTAGGCTTTAATGAAAGAATCAGGGATGATTAGAGGAGGCGATCAGCTGAACAGGAAAATGCTATTTTGAAATAGGTATAGACATCTTTGAATGGGAGGGAATTCGCTTTGTGAATGGCTCTCTAATGAAATATCTGTAATGAAGAATGTCATGGTGGATTGGCACAGCTTGCCATGATAAACACTTGTTTTCTCACGGTTTTACTCTGTAGCGAAGCAGACCGATGATTTTTTGATTGGTATCAAAGATCATATGGCGTGGGAAAAAGAGATAAATGAAAGTAAAGTAAAGATCTATTGATATTAATGAACCAATATGTGTAAGATCAAAAGTTCATACGAATAATAGTACATAGATCAAACGAAGATCAACATTACAAGTGGGGCATTGAGCATCGGGTAAAAAAAGAGATCAAAGGCGGAAATATATTTGATATATCAATGAGCACGATATTATATTAAAGGACAGATGAATATTTCCGGTACAATTTATCGACGACCTATTTTTTCTAACCTCAATGAAGGAGAAAATGAGGTACCTGTATATCGAAATTTCAAAATAATGAATAGCCTTATCGATGGGATTCCTTTCTCGTCAATGTTCTCATCCTACTTCATCCGAATTACTACCGTTTTTTACCGAGAGCACCATAGTTTGGAAACTCCTCGTACACTAGTAATAGAAAAGTAACGATGAAACACCATAGTTACATCGTTACTTCTCTGACTGCCGAGTACGGGGAGCAATTCAGAAGCGGGGAGTGAGATTGGTTAATGGGAAGAGCGAAATGAGGGGCGAGATTCGATAATGGAGAGTGAATCTAAGGAAGGGGAAATCGAATCGAAATAGGCAGGCTTCCGGTAAGAGATGGGGAGAAACGTGATTGGCTATTTAGAGAGAGGAGGGAGCCAAGTTCGGTTTTCGTAGTACCGCCTTTAGGACGAGAGACCAAGGCTACGACTGATAAGGCGAGGAGAGTCAGAGAAAAAGGCAGTGCCAAAGGGTATGCACAACACCGAACCGGAATCCCCTAATGCGCATCGACCACTTCCATACTACGTCTCCTGATTCACGGCACATATTGGCTGCCTTTACTCCAACCAAAATCAGCCATTAGTGAAAAAAATCTCGAATTAGACATTTTTATGAGTTTCAGAACACATGATTCCAAACCTACAGACCAGGGTTAGAGCGAGAGAGTATGCTAAATTGAGAGAGTCCCTCTCGATTTCACACGCTCTCTCACTCCAAAGCCTTTCTGTTAGGTTGACCGGCCTGTGGAATGATGTGAGAAGGGTTTGGGGGAGGCAACTAACGTCGCCTACAATCTCCCCACGCTCATGCGCCGCTTATAGCCTCGGATACCAGTGATATATTGTTTTGCCCCACAACTTACTACTACAAACGATAAGCGTGCTACAAATATAGAATATATCCAGAAAAACGGGAGAGAGAGAGACATCATCTCCTGGAAGGAAAGAAGAGGAAAAAGGTGGGGGGAATCACGAGTGGCTGAGTGGAGCTCAATCTGCCTTTTCCATGGATACGAATATGGAATCGCACGCCCCATAAATCGGCGCCGCGTTAACAAGTGAGTGTGTGACATTATACTGCCGGTGAAAACCAGTGAGACTAGTATCGATTTTGGCGGAAAATTGACTATACATGTCAGAAAAGGTGGTTAACATAATCAATATATTTAATATTTGAGCGAAATTCACTACGATTTGAGCACGCATGACTGTAGAGCGATAATGGAGCGAAACCGTCTTATCGATACCTCTTTTCCATTACCTGTAAACTAGTCTAATTTCCAGTAACGTAATAGCGAACTATAATCACGGATTTTCCTAATTGAGAGCTTTCACGTGACGCTGTGATCAACACTCCTCGAATAGAATTGTCCAATCAGCGCGAGCGAAAATGTCGAATGGGATACATCACTTTCTATTTTTGTGCAAGACCTATTTTCGCGCCGCAGCTCCGTGTCTATTTTCTCTCTCTCTCTCTCTCTCTCTCTCTCTATTTCTCTCCCTCCCTCTTTGTTGGTCGTCTCTGGTTTCCATAGACAAAGAGAGGAAGCAAGAGAAAGAAAGAGAAGAAAAGTGATGCCATAGCTATTACATTTATAAAATGATACGGTCACACAAAAAAGTCAAATGAAAGACTTCCGTTGTTTACCACACAGGCACGTACACGACCCTCTCACTTTTGCCCGCTCTCTCGCTTTGGTAAACACAGGAAGTACCATTTTGACTTTTTGTGTGTTCGTATCATTTTATAAATGTAATACCGGGACACACTGTCAACCTACAGAGACAGAGGGAAGTTATGGGGCCACAATCCGGTCAACGCTCTAGTTTAGGGTCATCTAAAGATACGACTCACATACATTCCAGACACCGGTTATCCATAAAGAACGTGGTTTGGAGTGAGCGAGCTTATCAAAACGAGAAGGACTCTCTCACTTTTGCATACTCTCTCACCCCGGCCCATGTCTGTAGATTTGGAAGCATGTAGTTAAGGAACTGCGTCAACTGGCAGGCGCGGAAATGGGGTATTTGAAACTGCCGTGCAATAGAATATACGCCCGAATGATTCGCATTCATTCAGATTCGTGCAAAAGCGGAGGCGGCAAAGAGCAATAATTCGCTTCTCACTGAAGCGAAAACGCACGGAGGCGCCCACCTGTACAACGAGCAAAAGTGAGAAATTCGGAAATAATTGGAGCAGATCTCTACATTTAACACACTCCCTCACCAATTTACCAGTGTGGGCGTGCGGAACGAAGATTAATACATTGTATTTGCCCGCTTTTCGCATTCTGTTACGACCGATTCAAGAGCAGAAAGTCCATACGTTTAGCAAATCAACTTAGAGAAGTTCAATCGCTTGGATTAGAGCAATACTAAAACCATGAAATCAGAGACTACCAGAATAGATGAGATTAGACTTCGGCGAGATGATAAATCGTAAACGCGATCAAGAAACGGATAAATTTTGAGAGGGCAGATTAGCACGTCTATGGGCATAGAGAAGTATGTACTACACGCACTGTGCATGGACGCTGTGTAGGATTAGCTCTCTCGCGGATCACTTCAGTGCTCAGTCCATATCCTCCAGCTATACGAGCTGGCTAGACTACATTCCGACACGCGAATCGAAAGATCACTCTTGAGAGGGAGTTACAAGGTTTAAATTTTACCTCGCAAAGATGTGCATTGGCGCGAAGGGAGCGTAGCGGCCAAGGCTGCAGCAGGATCGCCAAAATTCACAATTGATAATGCAATTAGGGTTGCCTCTGTTCTCTACATTTTCCATTGCCAGTAGCTTCCAATAAGGGAACACTAAATGCATTGCAATATTCAGAACATAATGATAACGGATGTATTAGAGTCGACAGCAAACACGAGGGGGGGAGACCCGACTAATGTGTTTCTCGCCGAAGCCCCGGAGCTCAAAGACGTAGTTTCCCACCGCTTTCCCCCATGTGACATGAATTCAGTGGATTTGTGCGTTGTCGTACTTCTCATTGAACGATAATACGTGATATCACAAATCTGAGGCTTTCCTGTTATTGCGAGATTTGACGCGACGCGCTGATGTCATTCATTCTGCTCATTGAGGGGGAATAAACGGCGCAAAAAATTGCGATACTAGATAATTATGCTACACGACGGCGCTCGGGTCAGTAATTCATACGCAATAAAGTGAGATTATATGCAAAATGGGCGAACATTAGCAAGGAAAAACACAATCAGAGAATGTGGGCAATGTTGATAATATGTTGGTTGTATTGCTTGCGTGATTTGACGCGACGCGCTGATGTCATTTGGTTTATTGAAGGATAATGCGCGCGCAAACATAAGTGAGATAATGATGAAAATGACGACGATGTTGCTACACGTCGATCCTTGGAACGATAAGCCAAACGCAGTAAAGTTAGATGATATGCAAAATGGGCGAAAATTCTCAAGGAAATCAACCTTAGAGGGTGGGATTTGCATAGGATATTTTGGGCGTATTATTTGACTACTCACTGATGTCATTCCATACTCATTATCATTGAAGGGTAATGCGCGGCGCAAAACGCGCATTGCGATACAAGATGACAATGTTGCACGTCAGTTATTCAAAAGCAGTAAAATTTGGTTGCTTTGCAAATTTTCCGAAAATTAGCAGAACAGGGAGAACTGGAGAGTGAAGAGGACCTCAATCGGGGCAAAGTTCTTCTATGATACAAGCAGGGCGGTCTCGACCATCCCTTTGAGTAGCAACTAGAACCTGTCCTGAGATGATCTGCGGTCTGTTGCGAGAATCGGGGACCCCTTTCTGGGCATTTTTGGATCGGGAAGAAGTGAAAAATAGGTCGTTCAATTAGCTTCAAAGTACGAAGCCATTCCATTCTTTTATCGTTTGCACTTTACTCTTAAGCGGATAATCTACTCTAGTAGCCTATACAGGGATATTACAAATTCACAACCATTTGTCCAAACTTCAACACGATCCGCTGGCGAGTGAGCGTCACAAAGCAGGAGACAAGCCGAGGTATAGAAAGAGAGTACTCACAATCACACAAGTAGACCATTTCATTTTATATCACTGCACCCCGTTCAGAGCTGTTTGTAGCATGAGAAAATAGAAGCGGGCCCACTCTCTCTCTCTCTCTCTCTCTTGCCGACAACCCTTGGGATAATTGGCGACGGGCTGACTCCAGTTGGCATCTAATCCATCCTGAATGCCTGGAATATCTGGACACATCCGAAAAAATGGTTGTTTTGAGCCGAAAGGAGGCAAAATAAAGTTAAACATGGAGAATTAATAACAATCGCATTTCATAACTCTACAGGACTCCAAAATCTGCGGAAAGAGGCTTGTAGTGAGAGCGAGGGGGCAATTCGAGAGAGTTTTTTTTATTATTTTACATGCTCTCTCTCTCTTCCCGACTCCTTTCAGTAGGTTAGGGAATCCTGTGGACTTTGCGGGCTTCTGAATTGACAAAAAGAACAAGGAAGAGTGGAGAAGATTGATGAGTTTCGAATGAAAATGATGACTCGTTGAATGAAAAGAGGAGACATGACATTCGACTTGATAGAGCAGCATCAACTAGAAGCACTCTCTCTCTCTCTCCCTCTTTCTCTCTCTCAATTCACGTAAACGCACTAATTGATGGGCGATAACCTTCATGATTGGCACTAGAATTAGGCATTAAATTCGGCTGATTAATTAGATCCGGTCTCTTGATTTCGCACGCTCTCTCTACACTTTCCGAGAGTTAATGAGAAGCCAATTTGCAAACACTAATGAGCTCTCCCACGATGCAAGTTCAGTTATCAAATTCACAAGAAATGAATTCGCCTCGCCTACGCTAGTGTGAATGTGAAACGGACAAGTGGATATCATTGATTGGCGAGAATTTTCTCAGTTTTCATGGAACTATTCCAACTCCTGGAATGAGAACCTTCTTATGTGGTGTTAGTTTCTTGGAAAAGAAAATGGAAAAAGGATAAAGGTTGTTAGTTTTCCGCCGCTTTTTTTCGGAAATGCCCGAGATTTCGCTTATAACTCAGTTCCCAGAAGAGCTAGGTATGCGAAACTTGTTTTACGATTTCTAAAATTGAAAATTAACCCTAAAACAAATTTTCGCATGCCTAACTTAACTGGGAGCCGAGATAATGAAAATGCGGGAATTCAAATGTAGGGAATATGTCGAAAAAGGCGGAGGAAAAACTAACACCTTTTTTCCTTTTTCCAATTTCTTTTCCAAGAAAATAACACCGCATTAGATATCTGGCGAACCACAATTGAGATTGTATGAGAGAGAGGAGGGTGATGTCTCTTGCAAGATAGTTAGAGTCTCTAAATGCTAAAGTCTAAGAGAGTTCGCGCTATGTAAAATATTCCTGGAACTAGGTTCAGTTTGTAGAAATTATTCCGAGTATTCCTGGAACTATAAATCAGCAACTCGGAACCAAACTTGGCTACAGCGGTCGATGAATGCGTAATTATGCAGTAGTGTTCGCTGGCCGGGAAATAGGAAGGCAATGGTCACTGGACAGAGATGACAGATACAGGGATTAAGGTGGTCAGGAATGAAGAGAGTGAGAGAGAGAGAAAGAAAAAGAGAGAGAGAGAGAGAGAGAGAGATAAAGAGAGAGAGAGAGATAAAGAGAGAGAGAGATAAAGAGAGAGAGAGAGATAAAGAGAGAGAGAGAGAGAGATAGAATAACCGCGATATATTGCACGGCATTATCGTTCGTCATTATTCAATATACTCCGCTAAGCGATTTATGATCCACAGATGCAAGACACCGGCTATTTTTGTCTTCAAAACTTTGCAATACCGCATTAATATTAATATAATCAAATCGATGTATTGAACTTTAAACTTGTTTAAATATTTATAAATTAAGATAAATTATCAATATAAATCGTCGTTTCGCAATTGCGAATGACACTAGTTACGTGATAAAGAGTGGGGAATCGGAGACAAAATATGGGCAAAAATATGAGAGAATATCGGGGGAATTAATGGGGTGAACCTGTGAGAGAGCGGGAGGGGGGAACAGAAACCAGTCAATATCCGCGCCCGGTTGACGCCAGTAAACCTATACCTGCGTCACTAAATGTAGTACAAGCGCTTTCCCCGAACTACTACAATGTGGCGTTTGTACCCCACATGTGGAGAGAGAGAGAGAGAGAGAGAGAGAGAGAGAGAAAGAGAACGCGCACAATGCGAGGCAATTCGCGTCCCGGAAGTGTCTGGAAAAGAGGCCGGATGCCGATCTAACCCGACTAAAAACAAGCGATACTCCCGAAGGAGAGGGAGAAGTTGTTAACTGACTCGAGTAGTTGTGGTAGAGGGAATGAGAAGAAGGAGAGAGAGAGAGAGAGAGAGAGAGAGAGATTGCGAGAGGACTGGCTAGATGAAGAGTTTTCTCTTTTCCTCTCTTTCTTCCCCTTCATCTCTCTCTCTTTCTCTCTCTCTCTCTCTCTCTTTCTCTCTCCATCCCTGGTCTCTCCCCTCTCAGAGGCGGCCCCAAAAAGGCCTCCATTTCTCTTTTCTCGGGAATGGGCCCGGCCGAGATGCATAAGATAGATGGAGAGGAGGACTGAGGGAGAAAGAGAGAGAGAGAGAGAGAGAGAGAGAGAGAGAGAGATAGAGAGAGAGGCCTTTGTTCGTTCCTTCTTCTCCCCATCCATTATCTCCCCTCTTGTTCTCTGTCCTGGAGAGAAGCCGATAATCTCACATGTGCGAAATTGGTTTTCGCTCTTGGCGTCTTGGGAAAAAACAGAGCTCTTATTCCATTTACAAAAAAAATATACGACCAAACAAACGCCAAAATCGTAATTTTGATTTTTTACCGTAGAGAGAGCTCGTAAAAGCCGGTAAAAATGCAATATATTGAGGTTTGGATCACATCAGTAGAGTGCGAAATGTGAGCCCACGGTCTCTTCATTTCACACACTCTCTCGTCTGTCGACCGGTCTAGAGACTGTGCGCAATGAAGATACCGTGGTCTCACATTTCGCACTCTACACATCAGAGCTCAAAATCAGAAGCGTGCAATAGTCATTTCGCTTCTCATTTCACTGTAAATCATTTTGGGTGAGAGCATGTAGTTAGCCTGATTTAGTTTGGGCAGAGGATCATTTTCTCTTCGCAATTGACTCGAAACTAGAAATGACTCCAGCTCACGGAAGAGCTCTAAATAATATATGATGCAGGAAGAAAAAAATTCTCGTCTCACTATTAGGCTTTGGTCCTGAACAGAGAGAGAGAGAGAGAGAGAGAGAGAGAGAGAACGCGCCGGCAAATACGGGAATAATGTGACGGTCGTGCACTATTCTGACGATTAATTGGTATGGACTAGGCAAAATAGGGCCTGTCACATTAACTCCAGTAAAGGGCACGAGACTACGTGACCACAGTAAATATCGTCATTTTGCAGTGGTATTTGTAAAGAATATTCCTAGAAAAGTGCACGCAGCTTGTGAAGGGAAATGCGAAATGATATGGACTGGAATGTTTTTATTCGATTTCGTTGTTCAGTGCTAGTGCAAGATGTGCATACATTTATGAAAAATATTTTTAAATTCAGAAGGCACATCTGTCAAATCTAACCTTCTACTAGGCGTCGGCTGCAAAGTGGTATTACGTAACCCAACGTTGCATTACTTTTCGTTGCATAACGTTGCAGGTGGCTTATCTAGCGTGGTAGCTTGCTACTGTAAAATCACTTGGCATGTAACACCTTTACCTTTCACTAGGCGTCGGGCCTAACAATGGCTATCGCATAGGACGACATTTCTTGCAGGACTTGAAAATCTTACACTGCACACAAATATCACGCGGAGTGGCGTGCGTTTACTGACTTTTTGAGTGATAAGCGGCTCGTAAGGTTGAGAGAGTTAGAATATTAAAGGCAGCCAGAGGGCATTACAAATACATAATCGGAAAATCGTGCAAGGGGGTGGTTTCTTGTTCGATGAACGCGAATAGGCACCCACACACACACACACACTCGTAATCAGATTGCGTCTTTCTCTCTGTGTGAGATGTTCTGCTGTATGAGGCAGATGCAGTTTGTGCTCTGACGCACATCCGCCGATATAGACGAGTGTTCTGCTAAATTGGCTCAAACTGAAGACTAAATTAGACGAAGAACAGGTGATTTCACCATGAGCGACGCACGAATAAACCGAATTTTTCGCTCAATCGCTAGATTTAGGTTTTGAGTACACAATTTGTCATGTACACAGTCATGGGATCCGAAATATTTGAAGAGCAAATTTTCAGGGAATATTTTTATTTTAAATAAATGAGGTAATATTTATTTCAGGTGACACAACAAGTGCTTTCACGTAACGCCTATCTATCTCAGTAAAAATGTCACTTACATAGAGGCTATTGTTGTCGGAAGTACGCTAAAGTACACAGGCCAATGGATCATAAAAACACAATCGTTACCCTTTTTTATCTTTCCTGGTTAGGATGATCGAGATAAGGTTTGACTGATTTTTGTTACAGTATCTTTCAAAGAAGAACCACCTGCCAATACACAGCATCCAGTTAGCACCATGCCAAGAACAACTCTCGTTGTCTGACCCTCTCGTTTGGCACGCTCTCTCGTTATATCTCTTTTTCTCTAACTCGTTCTTGCCGACTCTGTTTCGAATACTGTGCAAATCTCGCATCTCTATCTCTTTCGGCACATATTTGCTTCTCGCAGAAGCTGTACACAAACTGTGGCGAGCGAAAAATAGCTCGCGCTGATTGTATCAATGGTGGGAATGAAGCCAGCAATCGAGTCCCCGATGATGAAATTCAGCAAATGAAGAGTGCCCACCCATGCTGACCATTACTGCCTGACATATAATGTAATTGAATTAGTTTCTTATAGAGCGCGAAATGTGAGACCACGGTCTAGTTGATTGCATCAGCAGTGGGAATGAAGTCGGTTTCGCAATCGAGCCACATGAATATTACCGACCCATCCTCATCTGAGCAGTATTGCCTGACTATGCACATAATTGAATTATATTGCTTGCTCGCTTAACGCTTATCTTGCAGTCTAGCACACATTTGCCTCTCTATAATCTGTACACAAGCGCGTCAAAATGAGCGCCAAAATAGCATGTTGATTGCATTGCTTTATTTTGTCTGTTTTGTTTACCGACTTCACATCTGATATGCACGGCTTTATTAAGTGTGGCAGAGATTTGGGGGTTGATCACTGACATTGAAGGGGTTGTTGAGATATATAGAAATACTGGTGTGTCTGTGAGAATCACTGGCAGTTAATGGTGATATATTAGGGCTACACTCCTGCTGCGCATGCAGCACCCGCAGCACGTTGGTCGCTGGTCGATGCAGCACGATCGCACCGGATTTACCTGAACCAGAGGGATTGGGTATCGTGTTCTGGTACCAGGCTGGTACCAAGAAAGGCGACCACTTACCTTCTGGTTCCGTCCTCGAAGAAGACTCCGCCGTCGAGTGCGCAGTACTTGGGGCAGATACCGCGCTCGCCGTTGGGACCGGCGGCCCCGTCGTCTCCGCGGGGTCCGGGAGCGCCGGCGGGTCCGATGGGTCCGGGGGGTCCGGGAGGGCCGGGCGGGCCGCTCTGGCCGGGCTGTCCGTCGCGACCAGGAGATCCATCGGGTCCGGGAAGTCCCGCGGGTCCTGAAGGTAATGCAGATGATGAAAGGCCCTGATTTGATTTGGCTAGCCGAAATTGGAATGATGAAATGAGATTGTTTTTGGCAGAGTTCAATTTGGAATTCGAAATGGAGGGTTTCTCGTGATGGGAGTTGATTGAATTTCAGCAGACTATTCAGGAAGAAGCCGAAATAAGAAAAGCGCACGGATCTCTGTCTCTTTTCTCAAACAGACTCAAAACAAAATTGGTCCTTATTTTCTCTCACTCAAGGAGACTACTGTTTGTCCGAAAGTGTTCAAAAACTTTAAAAGAATTGATTCTTCTTTGTCTATACTGCATTTATGCAAAAAAAATGTTCTATCTCGCTCTGAATCATGTACCCAAAACGAAAGAATACGGGATGGTTTGCATGTGTTACTACAAAATGGTTCATGGAGTCTCTGTGTGTTGTACTAAGGCATTTTTCCGTCAGCTACGGTACTCAGAGCGCGAACTCTCTAACATGTCCCCCTCTAGTGAATAGATAGGACTCTCTTATATTCAAGAGAGTCCGCTCTCTACTCTCCTCCTTACCCGCACTCTCGCCAACTATCTAACCGAGTTGAGTTCACTAGAGAGGTACATGGTAGAGAGTTTGCGCTCTGTGTAGGGCCTGGAGTCTACAAACACTCACCAGTCTCTCCGGGTGATCCTGCATCTCCGGGTGTCGAGGGGCTGCTCTGCGCGGGTCGTCCAGCGTCTCCTCTCTCTCCGTCGCGACCGGGGTTGCCGGCGGGGCCGGGAGGTCCGTTGGGTCCCTGCTGACCGGGTGCGCCGTTGTTGCCGGGTCGTCCGGGGTTGCCAGGTCGTCCGGGGTTGCCGCTGGATCCGGGTGCTCCCTGGGGTCCGGGGGCGCCGGGCGGGCACGGGTTGCAGGGCGGCACGTCAAGCTCCTCGCACACGATGGGCGGGCGGCCGGGGGCTCCGGGTTTGCCGGGTGCGCCCGGGATTCCGGGCTTGCCGTTGGTACCGGGCAGACCAGGGCGACCGGGGTGACCGGGCTTGCAGCAACCTACAAGCAGTAGAATATATTTCTTCAACAATCAAATTCGAATATTCTTGAAGCATGGAAATCTGGCAAAGACGTATATGATATCATAGGGATACGGTAGCGGCGGTTACGGAATTAGGCTACGGTATCTTACCGGCGCAGGTGCCGCCGGCTTGCCTCTTGGCGCGGACAGTCGCGTTGTTGGCAGCCATAAGGTGGCTGGGCACGACCGGCTTCTTGTGCGTCATCTCCGACATGATGTCCCGAGCGGATCCCTACCAAGCAAGATTACGGTAGATGATATTGATTAGACATCTCCAAACTCATATGCTTCAGTGTACCATCGATACAAGATCTATCGAACCATGGTGTTATAATGGTGGTATTATCCTTAACAGACCCAAATGCGGTGTCATATCTATGGCCTCGCGACATGTGTGTTTACGGGTTATTTCAGGAATCACTAGAAGCCGATTGAGACACCTGCTTATCCATTTCATGCGTGCTATTCTCATTAGCCCGAAAGGGAATTAGGAATGTGACGGGATTCGAGATATCAGTCATCCTCTTCCCTTTGAAATATACTGCCCCAAATATATCCTCGGGACACCAAGGACATCTCAACTCTGTCCCTCTCTAATACCAGTACTTGCTACTTAACGAACTTAGTATTTGCTTAACTTAGTGTGTAGTCTGAAGCCGACCTCTGGCCCTCTCTAGTACCAGTAAGTAGTGACTCAAGGTAGCTCGCGAGAGTGAGGCAAGGTGTGGGGTGAGGGATCAAGAGCTAGAGAGGGGAGGAAAAGGAATGTCAATGGCATGCGAATGAATGGGGCGCTAGTACTGCGGCGAAAACGGTCCCCGTTCCACCGATGTGACCGGGGAATAGCACAGGCACGAAACGAATGTGGGAGTAGATTTCGAAAGCGAAGAACGGCAGAAAAAGGAGGAGATGATTGGTAATTGAGATATGCGGCGGTATAATGGGATTACCGCGAGCGTTTATTTAAAAGATAAGTGGACGATAGGTTTTAGTTCGTGGGCTGCTTGGAAAAAAATTGATTGATAATAAGAAGAACTCTTTAAACGCATAATAGTCATTAGTGTACTGATATGTGATCAATCAATTTGTTCGCCAGAATAGGTGAGAAAATAGTTTTTAATGTTTGAATTTCGAAAATGGCGCACCTTGCAGAAGCTGAGATCCCTCCTGGTCTGCTGCTCAACATGCTCGACAAAGTTGTACACGATCGGCATCGAGATGCACACCGAGAGTACTGTAGATTCATTGATTTTTTTTCTCAAATGGGTTTGAGGGTTACGATAGGGATACGGTATCAGACGGGCGGGTATCAGACTGTACCTGCGAGCAGTGAGAAGGTGACTGCGGCGTAGGCGACCGCCTTGTACGCGCGCTCCCTCGGATCGTCCGAACTGCAACAAATACTATAATATTTGTAAACATAATCATCACCGGCTCTTGAAGCCGTCACTGGCGAGCTGACGAGGGGTATGGCTGAATAGCGCTAAGAGAGCGCAACAGTCATGTAGTTTCGAATACCATTACTTGTAGTACTCATAGGAAGAGCTATAGATATTTGCGGACTAATTCAATGGACTCTAATAGAAACATGCAATGAAATTGTGATCAAAACAGGAAGAATGAATGATAAAAAGAAGAAAGGAACTGATAAAACGCGTCCTCACCAGTCAGTCATCTTTCTGTGTCTTCTTCTTCGGCGACACTACCCAGAGACAGCAGCTCGGAACCAGCTCTGCTTATATAGACGAGATGGGACTGTACGGGGATGTGGAACGAAAAGAAACGCGCAGAGAGCGCGCGGATCGAGGAGAGCGCAGAGAAGGAGAGGAGGGTGAGGTAAGAGAGAATGGAGCGATTGAATCGTTTCCGAAAAAGTCAAAGGGCACCAGCCACAGTCACGTTACTCAAGTAGTCCGCTCTGTGATAAAGAACAGGACACATGGAGGACTTCTCAATGGCGCAATCTAATTTCACCAATGGTCTTCTGCACGAACGGGCATGCATTTCTCAAAATTCAACAAAATTATTGAATACGCATTATGCGAATGGACGTGATTTTCTTTTTTTAGGAGCTGCCATATCAGACGGTATCTTTCAAATTTCATTTTCTGTGCAATTCCATCCAGGACGGGAACACTTGTCTCCTCCTGTCCTGCTCTGTTCCTCTCACTTTTCGCGCATTCCAGCTAATCAAATGAAGACAGACTCCTTGGCGCCCCCTCCGGCACCACTTGGAAAAGAGTCAAGAGAGACGGAGGAAAATACCAAGGAAGAAGGCATCTCCTAAACCCTTCGGGGATTTGATTTTAGGTTATCTGTTGGGAAGCCTGATCGGAGCTCCATGCTTCATTTTCCTTCAATCTCTACTGTTCCTTATAGCAAAAAAAGATCCCTATTTTGCGCAATGCTCAAACCGTTCAAGCTTGTTCTTTTTCGGACAAAAAGGCTGAAAACGAAAGCGCGTGACACTATCAAGTGTGATCAGTGAAAGTTACCGCTTTCGATCTATTTTCACCTCGATTTCACTTTCGCAAGCGTGGAAATTTCGCTTTTCACGGGCGGCAAACACTTGAGCGCCGTTCTTTTCGCACTAATTGAGCTAATTGAGGTCTCTTCTCCTCAGGGCAAATCGCGTCCCCATGATCTGTGATCGGTCTGCCTCTCGTAATGTAGATTGAGTAGCTAGGATACTGTTATTTTTCCCTGATATCTCATGTGAATTACTCATTCTTTTTAAAGATTAAGATAAGATGTCTTGCATTCACACATTCGTGTCGCCCTCTTTTTTCGGTAAATTAGTTAATAAATAATCCATAGCTCTGTGGCCCTCCATTGTTTGATCACTGTGTCTGTCTGTTCATTGGATCGTGCGATTCGGTAATTTCAAGCAACTTCATTTCTACGATGAGAGGGCGGAGTAGTTGAACAACAAGTAGTCTGACATGGGGAATAAAGTGGACACACACTTGTACGGATTATGCTACGGGTTTACATGGGGGGTTTACAATGTCTGGGACATCTACAATTGCAACTGGCCGTGTGTGGTATCCAAACGCGATGGTCTGAAAAAGGGGCGGAGCTTGGAAGGCATCGGACACCTTTCCGCTCCGGCACAATTGCACTCTTGCGTGAAGGTCTACAGCGATGAATCGGGTATGGTACATATTCCAGTAATAAATAGGCGCATAGGGTATCGGGTATGGATGGTGGTGGTTCTTGTGCTATAAACCTCGGATGGTGATCAGTAAGGAATTCGTGTTTGGGATGGGCGGAAAATACAATGAAAGTGTGTGTGTGTTGGGTGATATCCGGGGAAGAAAACGCAGTTTGCGATACTTGGGAGACTAATAACAACGAGTGGGGATACGATATTATTTTGATTATACGTGGAACAAGTGTGTGCGGAATGGCAACCGATGTCGGGTGGGGTGTTGTTGAAAGACGATTGAAGAATGAGGAGAGAGAGGGAGACAACGGTTGTATTAACACACAGGTACTTACAGTCATATCGGCTAACCTGTAGATGAGGGAGACTAGAGAACATACAAGACAAGAAAGGACGGGGAAGGGTCAATACGGAGTGTATGGCTAAGATGTAATGGGAAAGGTGACGAGAAAAGGCGGCTTTTGCTATTCTACGGAAGTGGCTACCAAGAGAGATCAATTGATGAGTAGTGGTGCAATCCTACAACGGGATTGGAGCTTTGTTTTGATTTTGTGTGCGGAGTGAAAGAGCGAAATTGGCGGCGTTAAGCACGGGATGCCCGGAGGATGGCAATTGGAAAAGTACACACACACACACGGGGAGGGGGAATAGACACACAAGGAAGAGTTAGTGTACACCGGCACAATGCAACAGCGGAATTTGAAGTGGGCATGGGGACAAAATCATGGAAGGTTCACGCGGTTTCCGTTAATTCGCTCGGATTTAAGAAATGGGCAGGGAAAGGTGTGGGGGAGTAACCGGTCGTATACAAATGAGAACAATCGTCGGAGAGAAAGGGGGAAAGTGCTTGGGGCAAATCAGGTGCATAACAGACTACATGTACATCACAGGAAACAATAATGGACAATGAGGGTCTAGTGGGGCGCGGGCAGTTGCAGCCCGAGGAAACGACCCGGTTGCATCTGCGAAGGCGGCTGCTGCAGCTGCTGCAGCGCCGGGAAGAGCTGACCGGCGGCGGGCGAGATGTTGAGCGGGGGAAGGGAGGAAGTGGGGATGGGTGCTGCTGCGCTGCCGGACACCGCTGACTGCAGCAGTTGCAGCAGCTCCAGTGACACGTTGGGTTGCGGCTGCTGCAGGGGCTGAGGGGGCGGGGCTGCAGCAGCGGCTGCGCCGCCGCTGCCCTCCAGACCCTTGGTCAGCTGCTGCAGCAGCAGGCTGGTGAGCAGCTGCTGTTGCTGGTCGAGAATGCCTGCAAAAGTAAAATAATATTCGTATCTTTGAATTATTGATTACAGAATATTTGGCAGAAAAAACGTTACCTCGCAGCAGATCGGTGCTGGTGTTGTTGACAACGACGGGTGCAAAGGCGGACGAGCCGACGGACGACGTCAGCGCGGCTAGGTCAGGTAGCGCCGGCGTCGCGCCCATCGGCGCCTTGGCGGCGCCGAGCGGGCTCAGCTCCGGCCGCTGCAGCCAGCTGGGGGGCGTCGGCGGCAGGCCGCCGGCCAGCGGCTGCTGCTGCTGCTGCGGGAAGCCAAAGTGGAGGCCGGAGGTGGAAGTGGGTGTGGTCGGCAGGAAAGCCGGCGGCTGCAGCAGCCGCTGCTGCTGTTGCTGCAGGGGCTGCAGCTGAGGCTGCTGAGCCGGCCGTCCGACCGCAGCATAGATATCGGGCACGGCCATTGGTCGGGCGAGCGGTTCGAGGGCGAGTTTTCGCCCTTCGACCAGCATCACATTCTCCTCGCCACCTGCAATTTATTCGTTGAGAAATATAGCTCGATAGTAATGCATTTTGACTTACATAGTGCTGCAAGTGCGTCTCACTCACCGGGTCGTCTGTGTTGTTGCTGCAGCTGCTGCAGCAACTGCTGCTGCTGTTGCTGTCCGGCGACGTCGTCCGAGTCGGAGTTGCTGCTGCTGGTGGCGTCGTTGGCCGGTGACGCGGAGTGGCGCGGATTGGACGCGGATGAGGCGGATGACGCGCCGGATGAGTTGAGGAAGGCGGCGCACGAGTCTTGGTGTGCCTTCAGGCCGCTCCTGCTCGCGTACGGCTTGGCGCAGCCGGAACAGTGCAATCTGCAATGCAATTTATTGTTATTATTTTTTTTTATATTACATGTTTTAGAATAGAAAATTTTTTAGTTTAAAAATTAATAGAATTGTTTAGTTTAGAATAGAAAAAAAAATTTTAGAATATATTACATGTTTTAGAATGTTGCATAAAGTTTTAAATTGATAATTATTTTTCGAACCGAGTTTCCCCGTGACTAGCAGAAATGTTATTATGACATTATATTACTAGAAGGTTGCGGTAATTGCAACGCGTTCTTTAATATTGCCCAATTCCGTGTCGGGCTGAACCACTCTCGAGCGTTTTGTTGTGTACGAGCAAGCGTTACATTCTCGACAGGGAAAAGATTGAGAGAGAGAGAGAGAGAAAAAAACAAACTCGTTCGCATCACCGCCAAGCTTTTTTTCCGTGTGGCGAGAACCCCTATCTCTACTTTCGGTTTCGGTCAATCGACCGCTATCGCTTTCTCATTAGGGTTGAAAGCGAGAGGGGGGAAAGATCTGCCCAGGGACCACTGCTTTCATAATGACCTCTTTTTTTTGCATAGCTAAAGGTGAGAAAAAACAAACAACGGCTCCCCGTAATCTGGCCGTGAAAGCCTGTGCATGTCTTACTGATTTTTTTACAAAATTATTTTTGAAACTTACAATTTCTGTGGCGGCGTAGGCGCGATGACGGATGGCGTGAAGTGGTCGTGCAGCGTCGTGGCGCCAAGCGCCGCTGCCACCGACTGGTTGAGGTCGAAGGGCGCCATGGGCGCGGGCGCGGGCGCCACGCCGCCACACATGCCGTGCGTCGCCTCGTGCGCCGTCAGCTGCGACTTCTGCAATCGCGGCGCATTTTAGTGATTGGTATGCAAAATTTTTTTTTAAAAATACTCAGCACCTTTTCTATATAGAAAGATATTTATGCGTGTTGTTGTTGGACAGTTTGGAAATTTTAATTCATCAAAAGGGTTAAAGAGAGATTTATCCTGACATCAAGGCAATTGGGACTACATGCAGGTAGGGCAGAATCTTCGAATGCAGGGCGTCAGGGTCAAAGGAATGGATCATATATGAAAGGATTAATGGATGAAGAATAAGTACCTGGATGAAGCTCCTGCCGCATTGGTCACACGAGTACGGTCGCTCGCCGGTGTGCGTCCTTTCATGAGACTGGAGGTTGCCTTGCGAAGCGAACGCCTTCGGGCAGTACCGACAGATGTACGGCCGCTCCCCCGTATGAGTGCGGATGTGCACCTGAAGAGGAATACGTATCATTGATTATCAGATTATCGGTCAGTTGGTGATAGGTATCTACTGATTAGATCGATACAGTACCTGCAGGCTGCCGGCGTACGCGAAGCTCTTGTGGCAGAACTTGCACACGTGCTTACGCTCCGTTTGCTCATGCACCTGCAAAATATCAAGAATATTTCGCAGCCTTGAAGCTGACTTTGGAAATAGCCGAAAGTCAAATGCTGATCTGTGAAAATGCACATTTTTGTAGTCACACATCTCGTAGCGCACTAATTTTAGTAATGCATGTGTCTGAATGTTTATGTTTGTGCGTTTCGATCATATTTTCGTGCCGTTTGCATCTGAAATCTGCCTGCTTCTCACCTGTCGCACGTGCAGTTTGAGGTAGTTCTTGAGGGTGAAGGTCTTGGTGCAGAACTGGCAGCGGAACACCTTGTCGCCGTGCGTCTTCTTGTGCGTGTATAGCGCCGACGGCGAGGAGAGACACTGCAGGGGTTAAGGTAGCTCGCCGGGGCAGATTTCCAAATAGTAAGCTTGTTGCGGGAAGGTGGTTTCGGTAGGTCAGACAGCCTATTACTAAACGAAAAATAAAACAAATGGGTTACGGTAGTTTGTCCGAGGGTTCGGTGGGTCAGACTGCTTACCTTGTCGCACTTGGGACACTTGTAGTTCCTGATGCCGAGGTGCGCGCTCTTCTCGTGCACCGTCTTGGTGCCGTACTGAGCGAACGTCTTCTCGCAATAGCGACATTTGTACCTGCACATCAGAGCAATTCATCAATCATTTCGTCAATAAAACAATGATTGACTCGGTCAATCAATCAGGAGCATTTATATGAGTATGCTAAGGCTTCCTGACATGTTCGACCACGTGATTGGTTCTGTGTGCGCGCAGGAAAATTGAAGAAAATCGATTGTCTGTGCGTGTCCAGGCGCATGTCTTGAGTTGGTGGCCGTAGGAAGGTGGCCGATTCTAATTTGTGGTAAATGTTTCTAGGATCGTATTGCGAACAAATGCGCTACTGCTGCATCCCTTATTACGAATCAACTAGTTTTCCCATGCAAAGAACACAACCCTCTGGCGGAATGAATTATTGAATTGAATGATTCTTTTTCATACGTATTGATTATGAGAAACGTACGGTCGCTCTCCGGTATGCGTCCTCTCGTGCACTTGTAGGGTCGCTTTCTGCGCGAATTTCTTGTCGCAGTAATGACACTTGAACGGCTTCTCGCCCGTGTGACAACGCTTGTGTGACTCGAGAATGGACAGGTAGGGGAACGCCTGAAGCCATTATCGATTAGTCAGTGTGCGATAGAAATAAGAGACCGGCCGGGTCACCTAATTTCGCAAACACATTTCGCCGATAGGTAGATGAGAAAGTTCGCGACGGATGGAGTACCATAACCCTGCAGCAGCTGCAGCAAGCTCACCTTGCTGCAGATGTCGCAGATGTGCTTCTTCTCGGGCTGCACGCGCAGCGAGTCGTGGCTGTGCTGCAGCGGCGACTCGGGCAGCACGCCGCAGGTTGGGGAATGTACTCCGGCAATCTGCCAAGCGCATATTTTGATTAGGAGTCCCCACGAAAGTGGTTATTTTTTCGCCAGTCATGAATATTGCAAATGCAATGATGGCTGACCTCTCTCGTCGGCGATGATCCCGATTCATCGGTGGCGATGCCGGAAGACGTGGAGGAGTGTGCGTCCTGCAAGGCGCGGATCTTTTTTCTGGTGCTACAATGACGTCATTGTTGGTAATTTGGTTCAAGTGCCACACAGATTTTAAATTTGAAAACGTACCGCTCCGCTGACATTCGAGCTCGGACTGGAGACGGAACTGCCGATCTCCTCTTCGACGAACGCGTCGTCCATCTCCCCGTCTTCCATCTGGAAATTACGGCAATTACTAGGTTTATCGATTGTTGATCACATTTTATTGATTTTTCAGAACTGACCAGTCGCGTCATGTGGTGATCATCGCTACTGGGCTGCAGCTGCTGCAGCTGCTGTGCTGTGGTACTGCAGGCGGTAGAGACGACCATGTCGGCCATCTGCAGATCGATAATTGATTGGTATACGGTAAGCAACAGGGGATACGGTAGGCGACGCGCCAGTGAGTCACACAAACAAGTCACGCAAAGTCGGCGGGCCGAAAATGTTGCGGAAATCTGTCTAGAAAAAGTGCAAATTCAGAGTGCGCGCTGATTACAGAGTAAGCATGTGTGTGAATAAGTTCGAAACATTTCTCAGATGGAGAAAGTCAGAAAGAGGCAGAGAGAGATAGAGAGAGAGAGAATTCACAGAAACAAACTAGCCAGTAGCGAGCGCGAGTTATGGGAATGCAGCCGGCCAGCACAAAAGTGTCAGAAGCCAACGGCCGACGCCCGAGAATATGCAATTACGGGTTCCCGAGGCGCAACCGCAACATGAGAACGCGGACGCCGCTAAAGATAGCTGCGATATTACCCTTGCCCAGTGGTCCCCCAGCGAGGGGTTAGAAGAGAGAAAGTGTGCAGAAGTGAGAGTAGCTGTCACCCTTCGGACACCTTTCCGGAGGCTTCACGTGACAAGAATACTTTTCAAGTGCGCGACGGTGAAACAGAGGCGCTATTAAAACGCCGCCTAGCCAGCGACGATTTCGGTTCTACGGTTATTTCGGGCCTAGTCGGCTCTTCAGCATAGTTCAACGCGGTGACTGGATGAGTAAGTGTGTCCACTCCCGGTCCTCATAGTGCATCCCTCTCCTTCTCGTCTACTATTTTGTCCTTCTTCTCTTCTTCTTCTTTATCTCTCTCCCCTCTTTCTCGTCCCCGTCTCAGTCCGTGCCATGCAGTGACCGCACGACGCAAAGTGCGAGCAGCCTCGAGGAGGACTCGAAAAGAGCGAAGAATAGAAGACAAGAGAGTATGGACAAAGCAGAGAGCGCAGACAACGAGAGGAGAAGAGAGAGACGCAAAACAGCTGAGAGAGGCGAGGAGACAAAAGTGGGGGGAGAGGTACGGTAGGCGAGTGAGCCTTACCAAAACCGTGAGATGGCTAGGAACTCTTGAACGTTGCTGGAATGCCCCTGGGGCTGGTATGTTTTCGATACTCGAAATTTCGAGTACTGTCTGCGTGTACCTCTTCTTATCATACTCGTTACGCGTGGCGTTATCAATGCCATCGCCGTCATAATAATCATTCCCGCACATGCTCCAGGACAAACACATGAGTGTAGTAGTACACAGGGCGGAGAGAGAAGAGAGAGAGAAGAGAGAGAGAGAGAAAGAGAGAGAGAGAGAACCAGAGACAGAGAGAGAGTGCAGACAATCAGAGACTGGTCAACTGGGGGGAGGCTTCAGGATTCTCCCTCTCCTTCTTTCTCCCGTCTCTCTCGCTGTGGTGCTAGTCCGTGCCTGCAACACCACCAAGCACACACACACACACACTCGCATTCAGAGGGAGAGGAGAGAGGGACTTTGTGTTGATGGAGGAGGAAAATACTATACGAGGAGAGAGAGAGAGGCGAAAGAGCAATAAATGTGAATCAGAGGAGCATGCGCGAAGTGACAAAATATTCTGGCTTGGCGCAGTAAAACGATAATAGCTCAAATGTCACCATGCTTCCAAGAGGAAATGGGCGATTTCAGAGAGGCCAAGACTTTCGAAACCTCTCCGAAATTGAGGCTCAGTGGTGGAATGAATGAGGTCATCTAATGAATCTGGCAACACTCTAAAATTGCCTTCTCAGAAAGACCCTTTGACTGGGGAATGCAATGGACAATGGACTCCTCTCTCCCTCTAGAACCCCCTCTCCCCAGTCATTCTTCTCCTCTTCTCCTTCCAGAAAAGGACACTGACCGGCACGCCCGAGGGCAGCTTCAAAGAACACGCGTCTCTCTCGCCTTCACCTACTCTCTCGAGCCCTCTCGTCGTCTGCGCTCTCTCATCCTAGCCCCGTCTCTAGAGCGCAATGAGGACTTCCGTCGTTTTTGTCGAGCGAGCGCAATGCACTTTAGCCTGCGGAGCGCCGCGGTACCAGGCCCCGTGTGCACCCCTCACCGCCGGCTACATGAAGCTTATTGTATCTTGTTTCTCTCTCCCGCATCCCCAATACTCCCCTCCCCTCACTCACTCTCTCTCAATAAACAAGCAACAGAAGCAGGTGCGGAGTGGCACGAATACACACGAAAACACGCGTCGTTACAGGAAAGGAATGGACATGATTGCTACAAGGAAGGGGGTCGTCAGTGATCTCTCGACCTTTGCCTTTGCGTTAAGGGATTCACCCTTTGCGTTGAGGGATTCACATAATTACTTCAGAAAGGGATCTACCAGGAGATTCTGTTGTACGTGAACGCGATAGGATATTCTGGCCCCATTACCTTTCACCGGGCATTTCGAGAAAGACAGTTACGCAATCGGTAGCGATGACTAATGCAATGAGTTATGAAGTGTGGCCATCGCTCAAAGAATCTCATTGAAGAGACACTGCGTAAAAGGATAAAGCCATATCATTGTCCACAATGCGTGCGCCTGAGACTACCGTAGTCACGCAAATAGGTTATTTACAAGAAGAAAACAAATAATTTGGCAAGATAAAACTCGCGCCGCGTATTGGCGATATGGGTATTGTTCTGGTACAACATCCTTATCAGTGTTCAGCTTTCTGGATCGCGATTGCGGGTTTTGGGGACTAGTGGGATACATTCGTGTACGGTATCTACGAGAGAAATGTGAGACTGCAGATTCTTCTTGTCGCAGTCTGTCCATTCATCTATCGGAGTAACGAGTATGCAAGATGATCATACCGTCGTCCCACATGTCGCACTGGAGTATCCACAATGCGCATGCGACGATGATATCAGTCAGAACTGTGTTGAGTGGCATCAGCCGGTCTCTGGTCAATGATACAGGGTTATTAAGGTATTGAGAGGATACGGTATATGTCATTGGGAAGAGAAAGGTAACGACAGAGGATCAGAGTCTGCGCTCGCGCGAATTGCTTGGCGAGCAGCGCAGTTCAGCGGACTGATAAAAAGCGCGTATAGATTCTGATGAGTTTGCAGGAGAAAAAGCGCATGAACGAAAAGATAACATTTTGACAGTTAAGCAAGATTAGCAAAAAAATGGTCATAGCACGCCCAATTCATCGCTTGAGCTCAGTGCCAGGAACGAGCTGTGGTGATATGCTGATGCGGAAAGCCCATGATAGGAAGAGGGATTAGGTCGGGATTTGCTCTCCAGCAACGGACAATTCCAAAATCCACCAGGTCTTCAACAAAATTCCCCGGAGCCCTACAGCAGCACAACTATTGTGAAATGAGGAAAGGTACGGTAGGAAAGAAGCACCAAAGTGACTTGTGGACGGAAAACTGAAGGTATGGGGGGATACGGTAACTCGCAAGCGACCTACCATGCCTCGCCAACCTTGGAGGTATGAGAAGCTGGTGACGTGCAGCACAGGTCTGCTTACTGGTTGGTGCTCGCAGACGGTTAACCTCCTCCCCTCCCTCCTCCCTCTCCAATTCTAGTAGATGGCATCCTCTATCTCTCTCTCTCCGCTCCTCTCACCCTCTCCTCATGCTCTCCCCGCTCTCTCTAGCTATTTTTCGGGTTATTTTCTCTGCTGTCCCTGCCTCTTCGTCTAGTGTTCTCTCCAAGAGGGGGAGGAGGGAGAGAGAGGGGGTAGGGGGCACTCGCAGACAACATGGTCCTGGCACCGCCGTCCACCGATACTGAACCACTACGCCACCGGACGAGAAGATAGAAAAAGAGAGAGAGAAGGAGAGAGACGACCAAAGTTGAACACGGTAGTAGTATTAGTTGTGACCACGAGTCAACGCTAGTAGCCCCCAGGCAACACCGGGGTGACACACACTCTGAGATACCTCTCTCTCTCCGAAGAAGTGTCAAGCGTAAACAGCGGAGCGAACGTGCGAATGTCTGAGATCAAATGGGCAAGTGGGAGGATACGGTAGTAGCAAGCGATGGCTATAGTAAGGCTGCGGATATCACACGTTGACAAATGATGCGGCGTATCGAGAGACAATGGATGAGCAAGTAAACAAAAAAGTGCTGAGTAGCAATGCTGAAATTCTACTGATGTCTGGGTAAACACCTGGGCAAGCATGACAAAACCGCGATTACCAGTATTGCTCCGCGCGCGTGTGTGAAAGTTGCTGAGATCAGCTGTTTCTCGCGATGACCGCTAGAGATGCAGAGTAACCGCGAAGTTGGGGGAGGGAGAGAGAGTGTGTGGAGAGAGTGCATCAGAGAGATAGACAGACGGGTGGAAATAGCGGTGCGAAAGCGGAGAGGGGAGAAAGAGGAAGGAGAGTGAGAGTGTGCAGATGGAGGAGAGAAGTGCAGACGATGTCGGATGGCACGGCCTGTTACATGCGGGGAGTGCAGAGAGAGGGGAGAAGGACGAGAAAAGGACAGAGAAACAGAGAAAGGGAGGGTGGACGATGCAGACACGGAGTAACACAGAGGTGGATGAGCTGGATCCACACGAGATACACGATGACGAATGCTCTTCTGAACCCTAGACTTCACTCATCTATTGCATCAGACGCTTACCGTAAAATAATAATTTACTGTGAATTGGCAAGAACTTTCTATGGGCCTCTTTCGGCCTATCATCACCTGTGTTGGTAATTCGCGGATGTTTGCTGAACAGAGAGGACTGGAGCACGCGTTGACCGAGCCCTATCATACCGGCGTTCTAATAGTGCACTGGACTAGATAATCAAAGTATATGTAATAGTGTACTACCAGATGCTAGTAGGTCAGAAGTGAAAGTGGGAGCGGCCCTGCAGTGAGCTCAGCACATTGTTTTGGGAACGAAAGTGAATGGGCGCGGGCTGGAGAAAGTGAGGAGGAGGAGGAGTGCCTACACGGAGAGGCGAAAGCAAGTAGATGACATAAGCGAAAGGACCGGCGAGAGGGAGAGGGGGAGAGAGTTGAGGAGGATGGCCAGGAGGCGCCCCGAAACTGGTATGTTTGTATGTGCTTGATGAGTGAGAGTGAGTGAAAGTAGAGAGTCAGTCAGAGAGTGGAAAAGCATAACAACTTGAGAGGGAACGGCGGGACACTGAACCGGTCTGGCAGCAGCATCGTCCAGGGATGATGATACTACGTCAGAAACAAGAGTGGAATGGGGGAGGGAGTGGGCAACAACAGCGGCAAATAAACCGCCAAACGCGTGTGCAGCGCATATTTTGCCCAAATGCCCACCACTGCACACTTGAACTTGGCGTTGCCCCTGTTCGTTGCCGGTTTAGTTACCCAAGTTTGCCTGAAACCTTCCGCCTGCGATGGATAGATCTCAATTCAGCGAGGGTAGATAAAAAGTTCAGAGGGAGTGAGGCAAGATAAATTTACGCTGAGCGAATGGGAAAGTGAGAACTACGGGGTGATAAGAGAGCGGAAATATAATGTGCAACCTCAGCACCCAATGTTTCTCTGACGACGAAATGACATAGTGGTGCGAGTGATTTTAGGAGGATCTTTGCGCTGCTCAAGAGATTCGGTAACTGCGCCTGTTGGGAGAGCTTTCCCTCCCGTTTCTATTGTGAGGATGATGTTTTCTATCGTCTCTCTCTATCTCGCTATTTCCATGTGCACATCTCTCTTCGCTCTTCTTCTCTTCTTCTTCTGCCCTGAGGCGCGCTGGTCACTGCCTGACACGAAAAAATAGCACCACACACACACTAGAGCGCGCGCGCTGGAGGCAGTCGGCGAGAGACAACGAGAAGCGAGGAGAACCGCAGACGACTAGAGGGACGAGAGAGCGAGGGAGAGTGAAGAGAGTGGCGAGACGACAAAAGCAGGGGGAAAGCCCCCTCCCCACACCGACCGGCACCCAGAGGCACACAAAGTGCAGAGAAAGTAGGAGGAAAAAGAAAGGAAGAGAAGGGGGAAACGAGAGTGAAACGAGTGGTCAGCGCCCGAGGCGAGGATGTGAAATGGGAGAGAGAGGGAGGGAGAGGATGGGGTCAAATGAGGGATGAGAACACTCCGGAACGGGCAGGGAATGTTCATGTAACTACCAAGATGACAGCGAGGAATACGAGGGTGGATTTGAAGTTCTGCGAATATGGCCGAATGGTTTCAATCGAAGCTAAACGACGATCAGAAATAGCCCCGTCATACTCTCGAGTAGTAGCGATTAGGAAGCCGTGCGAAACACTTTGTAGAATGGGTTGTACAAACGTGAATGGACTCTAGTCCGCGAAACACCCCTCATGTTTTCTATAAAGGGGTATTCCCAGAAACAGGGCACGCGCTGCTTATTACGATGACCGAGGCGGGGAAAGCAGAAGCATGTGAGTACACGCGCTCGCCAAAATATTTACACTTCTCGAGCAGGCCTGCCCGTCGGTGATCTTTGGGCCGCTGGGCGGGAGAATGTTTCAGAGACTCCCTCTCCTTCGTTCCCTCTCTCCCACTCTCGCCATCTTCCCAGGGGGTTCTGAGCCTGCGAGCCGCGGCATTTGTCAGGATTAGCCGTCGATGGGAACAAAGATGTTCTTTGCCTCTACTTCTGCTGTTTTCGACTATTAACCTACGTTGCAGAGGATGGTTGCTCTATTATTTTGCTTTCTATGATCACATTGCTATGCATCTCTCTCGTATAGTCTCTTGATATCATTGGCCAGTGGTTCTTCTCCTCTTCTCCTTCTTCTCCCTCCTCTTCTCCTTCCTCCTCCCCGTCGTGGCGGCACCGCCTGGCACACGCCGGGTTTGTTGTGTTGCAGTGGCCACACCACCAAGAAGAGAGCGCAGGACGAAAACATAGAATCGCGGAGAGAGAGAGAGAGCGAATGGTCACGGGAAAGCCCCCAACAAGGAAATGTATAACGTTCAAGGAACGGGGATCAGTCAGCAACAATGGGCGAACTGCAAATAACTGTTAGAATCGCGCGAGAACCAAGAGGGACTAGCATAAACACGCGACCGGGTATGAAAGAGTTCTGCGAGGAACAATGTCCCGTATAATAATCTCGCTCCCGAAGAAGACAATCACCATCGGCGCAGCAGTGCCGTAGGCCGAGAGCAGCGATAGTTATCGCCCCCTCTCGCTATCAGCCGAGAGAGTTCCCTAACCTGTTACAGGTGTGTGCGCCGCTCGCTGATAGTGATATCTATCTGATCACTGTAGTATCACTATACTGCAGTATACTAATGGAAGTAGAAGGAGGCGTTTAGGAACCACTCCCATTGGCACCGGGCAAGAGTTTCCGCCAAGATTTGGCGATTTCGGAACTGTTCTGCTCGGGTTCGCAGTTCCTCAACGCATCATAACAATCGTTAGTGCATCTCTTCAGGTGCTAGTGTCCTGTCGTGTAGCTCTCATTCTTCTTATGCGATGCTATAGTCACTCGCCTCTTCTGCCCTCTCCCTCCTCTTCTTCTCCCCATCTACTGGACGGCGCTGCGGTGGTGGTGCCAGGCACACGACGTGCTCACGCTTTCTACCCCTCTCCCTCTCCCGTCTTTCTCGCTATTTCTCTCTCGCGCCGCCTGGAGCCACAGCGAAAAACAAGCTAGAGAGAGCGAGCAAGTGACCACCAGAGAAACGAGAGAGAAGAAGCAGAGAACGAGCACGGATCGAGAAGAGGGGAGAGAGAGGGAGAAAACTCTGTGGGTGGTCGAGATGTGGGGATTCCCTACCATGCTTGGGCGTAAACAATAGGCGAGTGATGTCAGCTCATGAAGCCATCGAAACACCAATTACGTAATGACTTCGAAAAAAATTATAATAATGCTAAAAAAAGACAAATGTCCGAGAAATGTCCGAAATCGCAATATGCGGGTGTGAGATTGTGAAGTTCCAAGAGGGCAGCTATATTAGCACATACTTATTGGGTTCTGTCCTTGAAATCAAGAAGAATATAATGACATTGCAATACCTACGAAAAAAAGGGATTAAGAAATGACCGGAATCGAAAACGAACAGTGGAGTTGCCGCAGGACAGTGGAACTGGATGTGGTCGATGTGTTATGCGAGTCATTGACTGTGGTACATAGGGCCCCAACTCTCTACCAAGTTCGACTCTCCTATATTCAAGAGAGTCCGCAATCCACTCTCTTTACACACTATGGGTCTATGACACCAACTAATGAAGAGAGGCGAGTTCACTACAGACACAGCATGAGTTCGCGCTCTGCGTAGCGAAGAACTGCGATGAGTGAGATGATAATAATAGGCGAACAAACACACAGAGAATAGTTACCGAAGATAAGTTGATCCCCTTGAGCATTAAAAAACAACAATCATGCACTGTGTAATTAGATTTTTATTTTTTTTAAAAATCAAAGATGTACCAGGAAGATGAACTCAATTAATTCAAAGGCATTTTAATGAGAGAGAAAAATAACATTGCCGTTAATCCATGACGATAACTATTTGGCTAACCCTTTCGTGCACGGTTCCAGCATTCATAAAGCATACCAGGATATAATAAGGATAGGATAAGGAGATTAGGAGGTTCTAGCATCCAGGATGGATCACTCATTCAAATTTATGTGCGAGGTCCGGCCCCGCTTGCAGGGTCAACATTCGCTCTTTGTCAGCAGCGATGATCCGCCACTCATAACTCCCTCTCTCTCTATTTCTCTCTCTCTCTCCCTCACTCTTTTCACTTTCCAACAGAGAAAACATCGAATGCCACATGCTAAACTCTCACCCGCTAACCAGGAAGAAGGGAAGGTGTGAACAAAAGATTTGGAAGGATATACGAATGAGAGTAGCAGGGATGAGCTGGATTTTTTTAGCTTATGGACCTGGGCGAATCGTCGCAATATCGTTGCGATTTTTCTTAGTAACTGGGATAAGGTGTAGAAATTGATGTTGAAGAGTTGGGAAATCACGGAACAAGGTAAGCTTTTTTACATCAAATTTACATTTTAAGAAAGAAATTTTTAAAAAAGTTATAATTCTTTCAAAATGAACACGCTTCGTTCCGGACGGTTCAAAAAATGATTGCGAAAAGTACAACCGATCCGGATACGTGAACAAGTTCTTGGTTTCTTTCAAATCTTCGGAGATTTTTGTTCATTAGTATTTTGTAGCATATCTGAACCACCGTCTAAGTGCCGACATTTGCCCAAAATCACGATGTTTCTCTCTTAAACATTTGCTGAGCATGTACAATTCGGAATACAAATCGTCTCATTCACGTGAATTGTCGTGTGGAAATAGATGAAAGGCGTGAGTTTTCCTCGAATTGTCCAGATGCATCAACGAGACTATAGGGATATTGAAACTAGACGACATTCACTACTATCACAAAGCTAATAACTTCCGGACTTATCAGGCTGTTGCAAAAGTCCTGTCGTTTTTTGAGCTTCCACTTTCGCGGGTTATCTCGGCACTGTTTCTTTTTGGAATGTGCCTTCCAGTTTACAGTAGAAGGGGGTCCATACCTTCTCTCTAAAGCACGGTTATGATTAGTCCCTTCTAGTTCTCTGAGGGAGAAATGCGAATTGTTTTGTTGACGTCCCTCACCACTTTTGGGAAGTAGTTTTGTTCGTCTTCCTGTCTGTCTCAAAGTCACTCAGATTTGAACGCCATGTGGATATTAGTCATCGGCCATAAGCAACCTCTTTGCACACTGTGAAAAGTTGAACTCTCCTTAGCGAGAATATGGACTTTTCTCAGGCCGAAGAGGACCGATCCGGAAAATCCTCCATCTGTATTTTAACACTCTGTGCACAGAGCAAGAAGCAGACCCCTATCAAATCATGCGCAAACTGTGCGACACACTAGGAGCCGACTTTACCACCATACATTGGGGAGTTTTCGAAATTGGAAAGAAGAAAAATATGGGACGGTTGATTTATTACGAATTCTCGGATCTAGTCATTTTTCTGAGGGTGGATATGTCTTTGATTTTCCTAAGTTTCCACAGGGCCTTCAAATGTCTGGACTTGATGGTGACTGGGGGTTATGCATGGGTAAAGTGTGAAAACGTTGTACCCAAACACCAGTGGGTTGATGCAGATTAGATGGCAGACGGTGTTCCCAAACACAGTTTTCGGTAGTCAAAAAATGATGTTGTGAAATTCGTGGATCGCCCGGGGCGCTCAGTACTGGGAGCTCCTACTCGAAGGCACCACTATCATGGCACAGGCGTGCACTATTTATATTTAATAAGTCAAGATCAAAGTCGATAAGAGACGCGAACTGTGGGCAAATGTTTACTTCCAACACTGCATCGCTGGATCCCTTACTGCGAGGGCGACCAATTCTGAACTGACGGCGTATGGAAGCGCCATCCTAATCCATCCTTCTTAGTCGTCAAAGATTACCCTCTAAGAAAATAACTTGTTCTCCACCATCACCAACTTCCTCAGAGAACAGCACTTCAACATCCGAGTTGATATCGTAAACGAGTTGACCGGCTTCTTCAAATTATAGACCCCGGCGTTCTATGAGGGTGGTATCCATAAGTTGCGCGAATTATAGAGAACTACTAGTGGTGTGAACGTAGACTATTCCCCAGTTCATTGGTTCATCTTTGAAGACGGTAGGGATAAAGTTCTTACCCCGAAACGCGACAAGACTTTTGCAACAGCCTAGTACAGTCCATGAGTAACTAATCACTTCACTGTAAGTACATTAAGAAGTCACTTCCATGTATATTCATGCATTTCACCTTGTAGTGCGCACCTAGATGTATTAATTTCAGCGAGTTTCCTTCTAGCGAAAATTCGTCCCAATGAATCAATGTGAGGCGGCGCGTCAAATCCTCGTTCGTGCTTGGTATCACATACCATTAGGGGTAAGTTGATCTGCTACTCGAGAAGTAATCGAAATTTCAATATTTCAAAAATTCAATCTTCAAAACGCTCCTAAATAAAATTGAAATTTAATCGTGGCCTGAATGTATTTGTTGTAGACCATTTCCGTTCTCACGTTGATTCTCTACACTGTCGAGCTCACTTTGCTTCATTCGAAGCGGAAAATATCACCGTTCAATTCACTCTTCTATTCGATGTGGAAGAACCAGGTTTTCATCTGTCCGCATTGATCCGTGTCTTTCTTTTCAATTAATATTTAGTACCGCTTTTCCCTGTAAATAAATAAATTTCAATTATTTCAGGCTGCGATCGACATTTTCGTGCTCATTCATTACTTGCTCACTGGCTTTCTCAAGAACTTTCCCGTTACTTGGGACTTCTTCCTGTCGCTCAACGGAACTGTGTTTGCTGTGATTTCGGAGGTTGCCTAAATTAAATTGATATCGATATAGATTTTAAAAATATATTCATATTTTAGCATTACCATTTTGAAGGTGTTCATCGTGCTACAAGTGACTGCGGGAGTGGTTGGCGTAGTGTTCATAGCGGTTCATCGATTTCTGGCAATATGCTATCCGTTGTCAGCAATCCTCGGGGTATTTTAACGGTTTCTCCTTATTCATTTTTTCTAGCTCGACCCTAATTTAGATTACCTTTTATTTTTTTTAGTTGTGGTAAAAATTGTTTTGGTTACTTAATTCTTTACAGATCGTTGAAGGCCTTCCACGCCCGTTAATAAGTACTGCACAAATATTCATTACCACGCCGTTGATCATTCCATTCGTCCTAGCAGAAAAGCCTGCTTTGTGAGGCCGACAAATTTACTTTCATCAATTTCTTCACTCTAATCGAATTTTGGAAAAAGTCACTATAATAGACGCGTACATCAATATGGACGATAGTATTATTGTGAAAAGGGAAAATGTTTTAAATTCCAGCTTCGCCTACGAGCCATACAATACAGTGGTTCAACTCAACACTAATCACCACATCCACATTGTGAGATCAGGAATACTCATAATTTCAACCTCCATACTTTAGTCACAAATTTTGTATTAACAATACGACATAACTTTTCTTCGTAGGAACACATAATTGAGTAGAATGTAGAATTGAAAAATGGACGAAGTGATCTCATCAACTATAGATTAGTACAATTTGCATTAACCTATTTCATTGACATAAATTTCCGTGATGTTAATGAGAGTTGATATGGATTCAACTTCGATAATAGGACTATGAAAACAACTGCGGATTTTTCTAATTGCCAAGAAGTACCTGCCCACGCATAACGACATTCTTCTATAACTATTTCATAATGAACTTAAGGCAAAAATTGGCAAATTTGATTCTATAACAGTTCTCCTAGGTTTCGTTACCAAGGGAACGCTTACCCAACCTCGTTCCACGCGCTCTTTCGTTTGCTCACCAATACGAACTATAGCCAAGAATGTGTAGGGTGCAGAGACATTCTTTAACAATAATAGACGAAACCTTAAAGAACCAATCTGGATAAAATTTGTATATTTCCAGCAAAGCCGCATTCTTGGCATCGTCGCAGTCAACGCAACTCTCGTCTGCTTTATCTGTTACGCGTTTATCTTCGGCAAGGTGTTACGGTAAGCATTTCTCAATTACGAGTACTCTGCAAAAAGGAAAAGATTTTGTCTTATGCGCGAACAATTCCGCTTCAGAACATTTGCAAAAAAAATAACGACTTTGTTCAGTTCACAAATTGATTCAGTTTCTGCAGACGCTCCGGAGCCGTTAATTGGCAAGAAAAGAGGACAGCGTTGCTCGGTGGGTGACACAGTTATAAAATTGCAAATTTCGAAATACGAAAATGAATTTTAATATTCAGGACTAGCCATGTTCTGTTCGCTGCTCATCTACTTTGTCTACATGCTAGCTGCGTTTCTCGCCACCTCACTTGCCATGGTCCGTAATGGTGCGGACAGTGTCTCTCCCTAGTCTTCGCTTCAAATCGAAAAAGCGACTAGACGGGTCTTTCGACTAAGATCCCTCTCATTCTCCACAACAGACTCCCCTCATTTTTGACTAGACCAACCCGTCTAGTCGCTTTTTCGACTAATAAGCTGCGCTAAATTCTCAAATGAAAAGTTTCAATTCCCACTATTGGGGTACTCGTCTCATACTTAAGAAAGGGATAAAAATTGCGAGATACCGAAATGCGGATATTTCCTTATGAAATTTGCACAGCATTTTTTTTATAAAAAAGAAACTCGACCTTTCAGCCCACTCTTCTCGTCATTATTCAGGCCTATGCCTTCCTGCCTACGTTCATTCTCGCCATTACAAATCCGTGGTGTCTAGTACTCAGTCGCACGTTGCGCGCGCTAATCAACGATTCGACACCGAGACACACAACAATTTCCGTGAAAACGATGTCCAACGTTGCTTCGAAATGAGCGGATTTGTAGTTTGTCAATAATGAACTATAAATGTTTGAAGCTATGTGAAATTTATTGAAAGTAATGCACAATAGTATGAACAAACTATAAACTACGATATCTGCGCGAAACCTGCAATCTGATTGCTTTTCCAAATTTAAAAGAATGCTAGCTGAATATAAGAGAGAATATCTGAGTCGATTGAGATTCTCTCTACAGTGGCCGTACAAGCAAAACCTAACCTATGCTGAAAAGATGTCCCAAGGGTAAACTTTGAGAGATCGAAAATGGCCATGAAAAGTTTCGTAGATCAAACCCGGCTGAGATATGTTTCACATTATGTTGAAAAGTGAAATTTTCAACTTTGGTTAAACGCATCCAAACCCCTTACATAGCTATATTTTCTGAAAGATCTCATTCTAAGGATCATTTTTATGTTGTGACTAAGATTGTATCTCATCGGAGAAAAAAGTTTCGATTTTTTGAAAA
Organism: Pristionchus fissidentatus; assembly: GCA_036245785.1. Taxonomy (NCBI): domain Eukaryota; kingdom Metazoa; phylum Nematoda; class Chromadorea; order Rhabditida; family Neodiplogasteridae; genus Pristionchus; species Pristionchus fissidentatus. The sequence continues at coordinate 11,772,304 of BTSY01000004.1, forward strand.
CTGAAATTAAAAAATTCGGTATTTCAACGTTGCCCATAGCACTTCTAACCAAGTCCATTCGATTGCGCGTGCAAAATTACCCCCATGTGCTTGAAATGAGCAAAATCGAGATGTTGAATCGCATTTAAAAATGCCAGTGAACATGGCTATCGCATGGCTACCGCGACGCAGCACGCAACGCGTGCCTCAATGGAGTAAACAACTATGCTTCTTTTGGTGTAAAAATTACAAATTAAATATGGAAATACTATTACCTATCAAGATTCACTCGGAAATCAACAAAAAATTGATCTTTCTGCAAATTGGGAAACTTGGAATTTTATGTGTTTCACTTATTTTGTAGATCTGGTATCCATATGAAAAGAGCTGGAAACACATTCAAACAATTTTCGTATTATGGTAGATGCTCCTGGATATTTTTTCTTGCTATGTATTAGGCAGATTCCGTGCGAAACACTTGCTCCTGCACTTTCCTTCATGGCAATAAACACACGATCAAAGTAAATCAACAAATTCGTGATTATTCGTTTTTACTGAACTTCAGTAAACACTGCAATCAAAATTTTGATACTTTCTGCAATAAATAAAATAAAATTTTAAGTAAACTCGCGAGTCTAACATATATTTTACACACCAACTATCAACTATGAGAATGTGAAGACCCACTTTTGAAATTTTGTTTCTATGAAGATTGGAGGTGTTTTTGACGTTCAAAACAAGCTCAATTCCAAATCTGACTAATATTCTAATACTGCAAAAATGTGATTAATCTGTTTAGTTTCTGATAGGGTCGAACCCATGTGATATGAGCGAAATTCTGAAGCTCTACTGATAGACTACTCATTACATTTCTTTAAAATTTCAACAGCGGGCATCCTGCAAAAAAAGCTTGTTTTGCACGTCAAAAACACCTCCAATCTTCATAGAAACAAAATTTCAACAATGGGTCTTCACATTCTCATAGTTGATAGTTGGTGTTTAAAATATATGATATACTCGCGAGTTTACTTAAAATTTTATTTTATTAATTGCAGAAAGTATCAAAATTTTGATTGCAGTGTTTACTGAAGTTCAGTAAAAACGAACAATCACGAATTTGTTGATTTACTTTGATCGTGTGTTTATTGCCATGAAGGAAAGTGCAGGAGCAAGTGTCTCGCACGGAATCTCCCTAATACATAGCAAGGACAAGTATCCAGGAGCATCTACCATAATACGAAAATTGTTTGAATGTGTTTCCAGCTCTTTTCATATGGACACCAGATCTACAAATTAAGTGAAACACATAAAAAATCCAAGTTTCCCAATTTGCAGAAAGATCAATTTTTTGTTGATTTCCGAGTGAATCTTGATAGGTAATAGTATTTCCATATTTAATTTGTAATTTTTACACCAAAAGAAGCATAGTTGTTTACTCCATTGAGGCACGCGTTGCGTGCTGCGTCGCGGTAGCCATGCGATAGCCATGTTCACTGGCATTTTTAAATGCGATTCAACATGGGACTCCCTAAAAGTCGGCCGGCATCCAAAATGTGATTTCTGATGCGGAATTCGATTGTAAAGTTGAAAATTAACCGGAAGTGGTCTGCGAAATGCGCTTTCAAGTTCAAAAAAATTGTTTTTTCACAAAAATTTTTTTCTTCTTGATTTTATCAAAATGACTCAGGAACTCATCCTTGATGTTTATATTCATACTTCATCAACAGACGGCCTTTCTAAAGTGTTTAATTGGTATTAGACGTCCATGAACATGAGCAATCGGATGGTCCGCGGCCGGCCGTCGGACGACTTTTAGGGACTTTTACCAAAACCGTCGGCCGACCTCCAAAACATTATTTCTGATGCAGATTTAATTTCTAAAGATGAAAATAGACCAGAAGTGGTCCGCAAAATGAGTTTTCAAGTTCAAAAAATTTTTTCATGAAAAAATTTTTTTTTCTCGATTTTTTCAAAATGAATCAGGAATTCATCCTTTACGTTTATATTCATGTTTCATCACCAGAAACTCTTTAGAAATTTATTCATTTGTATTTGACGTCCATGAACATGAGCAATAAGATGGTCCGCTGCCGGCCGCCGGCCGTCGGCCGACTTTTAGGGACTTTTACCAAAACCGTCGGCCGACCTCCAAAACAATATTTCTGACGTAGAATTCATTTCTAAACTTGAAAATGAACCGGAAATGGTCTGCGAGATGTGTTTTCAAGTGCAAAAAAATTCGTTGACTCATCCGTGAGGTTCACATTCATATTTCATCACCAGATGAAAACTTGATTCATTAGTATTGGGCTTCCATGAACACGACTCATTTTGTGGTTTGCTGCTGGCTTTCTGCTGACGTCCGGCATTCAACTTTTGAAATAATGGGAATAAATTTTTGCCTTGTTGTGCAACTGATTTCAGTATATTTCCATGTTGCCTTGTATTAAAGTTGTATTACCATATTCGCACTTTCTCTGATTTCTTTATTTTATATCATATGGAAGTTATTCATAATGTTATCGATGCATTAATATTACATCAAACGATGAAGCTTAGGGAAAGGGGATCTGAAATGCGGCGACAAGTTTAATCATTTCTAATATAAATAATATTAGTCACACGGAAAACGGAGGGAATATTATTAATTCGAGTAAAATTCATCGAATTGGTTTTCTTCTTGTCATTTTTCCGCATTCCATCGTAATAAATCCATTGCTCATTGTATGGTAGTACGGAAACGTAATGTAATCCATTGTACAACACTACTCCCGACATCCGAAACGCAGTCTCGCCAACCTGTTGAAAAATAAATAAAATTTTAAAGAAACTAAAGATACTAAATATATACCGTAATATCCAATGGAATTTCTTGAATTGTCTCCTTGCTTCTGTGAGGGCTGATAACAGATACATCCATATCGATGACCCAACAACCCTTCTGTACTTCGACCCTCACATTACTTCTCGTTGAGTTGCATCTAAAAGTCAATATGATTTGATTTGTTCCCTGTTTTGTTATTAATCGCGGGCACAGTTTTATTTATGCAGAGCAAGAGGCAATATCTTACGATTTTCCATTTATTTTATTTTTGCAGAGACTGTAACCGTCGATACATCTCTTCAAGACATCTTCCCACTCCATATTTTCTGGCACCGCGCTGAAATATAATTCTCATAATTTTGTTCAGTTTCCTGTACTATGTTTACCTGGGTTCGAATTGATAACGAACGATTCCGTGGTCTCTTCTATCGCACAAATCACAATCATACTTGACATTCACTTTCGATCCCGACGCATACAGATCCTTGAGAATGTTGGAGATAGAGCTCATCAGATCAAAGTGGTTCTCCATCTGGGAAAAAAAGTAATCATTTTCTATATTACAATTAATTGTGTCGTACCTGTTTCTTTTTGTTTTTAATGCTTCCCTTGTCAAATCTATATTCGTCATAATGGGCGACAATCATCTTTTCCTTCGCTTCATTGACATTTTCGGACAGCAACAGAGATCGAAGTGAGTTCTCATACGAAGAAACCCTTCCAATGCGTCTGAAATTTAAGAAAAATCAACAATCGATTTTCAGATGTCTCAAACCTCAAGAGGGATGGATCCGATTGATAATAAGAGATCACGATGGCGAGGAATGAGTCTAGTGGACAGGTGTTCACAACTTTATAGGTCACCCTTCCAATTTTGACTGTCCCTCCCCATTTGGGCACTGACCAGCACAGAGTACAATCTTCACATATGTTTTCCTCTCTACTGGAAGAAGATTGTCCATATTGGCAGGATGCAAATTTCCCGTTGTTGCATCGGTTGCACTCAACCATTTCGCTCATAGAGAGATCATCAGCTGCTTCATCTCATATTTCCGATTCGAAGGGGCGGTCACAGCAGCAGAATAGTTCGAAAGTGACACATTTCCTTTGCTTGTGATTTTTGCCCTTTGATGACGTTTTGATGTATGATTCTATGAAAGCGGGAGACTTGGATGGGGAATGAAAATGAGTGTTCTTTAGATCAACGCCATTCTTGAGTCCACCGAGGAGAATTAGAAGAAGGGGGAGAATATTGTCCTCCCGGTCAGAAACTTGCGAGGTAAGGAAATTTACTGAGACGGTTTCTCCCTTCTCTGCTGTTGTGGTGAAGGCAGCGAGATAAGCCAAGTAGTCTACATCCTCTGAGGGAGAGAGAAGAGTAACTGTCCTTCCCGAAATTTCAACAATAGCTGCATAGTTCCCTTTGTGGTCGCTGTAGATCACTCTTTTCTCTTTTGACAGTGGTCTATCAAAGGTGGGGATGTGAATCAAGGGCGAGTCAAGAGGAAGGTCCATCTTTTCCATCGCATTTGTGAAATATGATGGTCCCTTTTGGGTAAGACTGTCTGAAAAAACTGTTTGTTCACGCGTTTATGAGCATAAAGTAAGAAGAGAAAAAACTGAATAGTTTTCCTCCATTTTTTAATTTTTAAAAATGGCTTCATACCTTTATTTGAGTCGTTTACTTCTTTTCTCAACGATTCGCAGTCTTGTGTTGAACCTGAATATATCAAAATATTTGAGATATAATCATATCACTAACTTCCGGTCGATCGCTTTGGTTTCTTCATGGTAACATCGAAATCTGAAACGGGAAAATTTTCATCTAGAATTTTTTTCGAGCTATGTTAACCTGGATCCTTCTCAACAGGTCTCCTTTTCGTTCCTCGGGATTTAAAAATTTCGACATTCGGTTCTGAAAGGAATTTTGTTCTTGTTGTGAATTCTTCTTTTTTAAAATGTTTTCACGAATTTTCAACAATATTACCTTGTTTTATTTTTGCCGATCTTCTCAATCTAAGTCTTTTCTCACGGTGCATAGATCGATCATCTGAAATTATTTCTGAGTTAGCTTTTCGAACATACTATAATATTTTACCCATTCCGAGTTCGCCAAAATCCACTCCGTTTTCTAATTCTTCTGATTCTTCGTCGAACTGTTCCTTCTCCTTTTCTTCTCTTTCCTCATCTCCATATTCAGCATCAATTTCATTGTCTTCTGAAATAATTTGTGAAATATAAAAAAAGTGTCTGGTCATGAAATTTCAGGTTTTTTTCGGATTAATTTTTTAGCGCAATATTTTTTTTGAATCCTTACTTCTGAAATCGGAGAATTCGTTGAACACCATTTTTCCTTCGTCATCCGAATGTGAAATATCCTTCAAAATCTTCTCCCTCTTCTTAGTCTTTTCTGTTGGTGAGTGATCGGTTCGTCTTGGCATTTTCTTTCCTCCAGGTCTTATCTTGTTTCTTTGTCTGATCGCTCTCTTCAGGTGAGATATCGATTTCACTCTTGATTCGGAAACGTAAATTCCACTATATAGCTCGACCGCTTTACGATGAATGCAATAAGTTAGTTTACAGTCGCAGCTCAGGGTAATTTCTTTGTTCTTTTGATTACGACTCATCCGAACAACGTATGTGGATTCTCCATTCTCGACGGTATATATTCCACCCGGAGAAGGACGAACGGCGTCTGCTTTCACAAGCGCTTTCGCATCCGCTGTGATCGGATTAGTTATCTCTTCCGCCTCTTCGTCCTCCTCAACTACTCCCACTTCTTCTAATTCAAACTCTTTGTTTGACACAAATTCAAAGATATCGTCCGGCTTCGGGCAAGGAATACTAAAAAAGTTCTGCAAAAAAAACAGAATATTAATTAGGAGGGGGATAAAACAACTAACCTCACGGGAGGATTAGCGGAATGCTTCGACACTCCCATTTTTAAGACAACCGCTGGACTGTTTGCTACGTTCCCTGACTATCCCGACATAACTAGCTTGAGTGTGATCATTGCGAATGGAGAGATAGGGACGATCAACGATGATATTAATGGAGTTGATGTCTCTTCAACTCTGTCTACAGTAATCGAAAACACTACCACGCAGAACATGGAGAATCAATTTTCAACACTTTCATCTACGCCGTTAAACCAGACTCAGGTAACAAGTGCAAACTTGCATGCACGACATTTGTCTCCTAATAACATCGGTAACTATTCCAAATCTGTGTTCGATAATGAAGAAAACAGTAGAAGAGAACTGACTCACAAGCAAGTTTTAGGACATTTGAATTTTTTATCCATTAAAATCAAGACAGAGCTTGAAAATCAGTTCAAGACTTTGTACCATTCAATCTGTCTCGCAAACGCGGACCACGTAAGAATTTGGAACGCTATTCTAAAAATAGATCCATGTGTCGGCATGCGAACAATTCTAAAGCGTGACGATATTACAGCCGAGTTCGTTGGAAAGGGTGTGTTAAAAGTGTCCTCTTGCAGAGAAGTAAAAATTTCGAAAATATATAGCACTAAATATTACGAAGGGGCATGTTATCAATACGTTCCAGTTCTATCAGAAAAATCCGAACTATTTTTCATCGTACCCGGCACAGATGACCTTGTGAGATCTTCACCACTTGTGAATTGCTCATTAGCCCATCCACTAGTCGTGCAGAACGGAAAAGGTGAATTTGTATCGCTGGATGAAGGTAAGACACTAGATATAACAAAACTGAGTTCGAGCCAGATCGGTCAAAAGCCGTTTACTATGAATGGTATTGATTTCAACAGTGAGGGTTTGTATAAAGGAGCTATGACGAGTAGCTATCAAATGACTCTCGCAGTTTCGTATGGAAAAAGCATTGAGGCAATGAAGTCAGCCCCTTTAAAGTACTTCGACCAGTACCATCTCGTACCCGATTTTTCTCATTTCAATACGACCGTTTTAACTAATTTAGCGTCTACAGTTTTTTCAAAAACTCAAGAAGTGTTTGAAAATGTAACTAATGGTATTTGGGATAGTTTTATGTCGTTTGTAATGTGGTGGATAGCACTGCCAATTTTCATTGTTTTTCTTCTTTTTCTGCTTGTTTGTGGCTGTAAAGGCTACCTAATCAGAAAAACAACCTCTACTGTTATTTTCGCCGTCTCTGAGGAAGGATCTGATGGACAGTTGATGGAACTCTTGGAGCGTAATATTGATCCGCTGGCATCTCGCCGAGTGTTCAATTTTTTTAATGAACAGTTACCAGAACCTAATGAAGAGCTTCCAGTGATTTCGAGCGTATGCACGCTTGCATACGTGCAAGCATTTGTAGAAGGTCACGCAGTTGTTGCTCTGTGGGACTGCGGAGCTGCTGTGTCTCTCATTCGTGGAAGTGCACTGCATCGAGCGGGTGTTGCCAGAATGGATGCCTCGACATGGACCGCTGTTTCGGCATTTGGAGACCGTATTTCCTTCCTAGGGGAAGTCCGCGTCAAGGTCTCACTGGGCTCTCATTGCTTCAAGCAAAAACTGTTTGTCGTCGCTGACAAGCAGTGCCCCAGTGAGATGCTCCTCGGAACCGATTTCATGGCTCAATTTGAGAAGAAAAAAATCCCGACCAATGTGATGCACGTCGCAGGCACACTAACGGTCGGGAACGACGTTCTTCAGTTTGTTGCGAACCCATCACTTTTCGTTCGATAATTATTTAAAGCCATGAAATCGGTTCCTCTCATAATTCCACATGACGAACTCCACGAAATGTACATCATGTGAGTACTTTTAATAATGTTGCCTCACCGTAACATCGTCTTAAAAATGCGTAAAAAACAAAAAAATGGTTTTGCTAGTATAGTCTAAGCAGTGTTTGATAAAATAAGGAAAATAAACTATTGCTTAAACAATATTTTCAGAATCTTCTCATCAACACTACAATGAACTGCCACCATCCAACTATGTCGATCCTCATGTGAGTAATTAGAATAATCTTGCCTCAACGTAATATCGTCTTAAAAATGCGTAAAAACTAAAACAAATTGGTTTTGCTACTAGTATAGTTTAAGCAGTGTTTAATAAAATTGGGAAAATAAACTATTATTTGAACAATATTTCCAGAATCTTCTTTCCAACGCTACAATGAACTGCCACCATCCAATTCAACTATGTGAATCACCGTGTGAGTAATTATATTAATGTTGCCTCAACGTAATATCGTATTAAAAATGCGTAAAAAACAAAAAAAATGGTTTTGCTAGTATAGTCTAAGCAGTGTTTGATAAAATAAGGAAAATAAACTATTGCTTAATAATAATGTTTATCATGCAATTTACATAGCAAATTGTAATATAAATTTGAGACGAAGTGAAAGTAACGGCATACATGAGATACGATGTCACATATAGTGACAAAGAAGGTGTTCTCAGAAAAGCTGAGAAAAAGAGATAACATTTGATGAGGTAGATATGTATCTAACGCAAAGATTGTAAATTAATGTGTTTGATGTAGTTCGAGAAAACATTGATACTACTATTGCTTACAATATCATCATCTAGACGATTCCAATGATGAACTATTTTATTTGAAAAGAAACGATTAAACCTGACGGTGTTACAAGTAAATGGACAAATTTTGAGCCTATGACCTCTAGAGTTACCAATACGATTAGAGAAGTTAAATATTGATCTGGGGGTAATATCGTAATATCCGAAAATAATATTATATGATACAAGAAGATCTATACGAGTTCGTCGGTCACAAAGGGAAGGAATCTTGAGCGCCACCAGTCTGTTGTGGTAAGATGTTGCGGGCAGGTCACATCTGCGGAAGACGATTCGAGTGAATCTGTGTAAAACATTCTCAAGGCGAGAAATATTAGTTATCGTGCTAGGGTTCCATAATTCACAACAAAACTCGAGTAGTGGTCGGACATAAGTGCAGAACAATTTGGAGTATAATGCCGGGCTTTTAGAGATGAACGATCGATGTATGGGATGAACGATCGATGTATGAGATGAACGATCGATGTATGAGATGAACGATCGATGTATGTTGAACGATCGATGTATGGTGAACGATCGATGTATGATGAACGATCGATGTATGAAAAAAATTTGGAACGCTTCACGAATTTGCGTGTCATCCTTGCGCAGGGGCCATGCTAATCTTCTCTGTATTGTTCCAATTTTAGTATATGTTCATTTGGAATGAACATATACTAAAATTGGAACAATACAGAGAAAAAAACAATATTTTCAGAATCTTCTCATCAACACTACAATGAACTAACACCATCCAACTATGTGGATCCTCATGTGAGTAATTAGAATAATGTTGCCTCAACGTAATATCGTCTTAAAAATGCGTAAAAAACAAAAACAAATTGGTTTTGCTACTAGTATAGTTTAAGCAGTGTTTAATAAAATTGGGAAAATATACTATTATTTGAACAATATTTCCAGAATCTTCTTTCCAACGCTACAATGAACTGCCACCATCCAATTCAACTATGTGAATCACCGTGTGAGTAATTATATTAATGTTGCCTCAACGTAATATCGTCTTAAAAATGCGTAAAAAACAAAAAAAAATGGTTTTGCTAGTATAGTCTAAGCAGTGTTTGATAAAATAAGGAAAATAAACTATTGCTTAAACAATTTTTTTCAGAATCTTCTCATCAACACTACAATGAACTGCCACCATCCAACTATGTGGATCCTCATGTGAGTAATTAGAATAATGTTGCCTCAACGTAATATCGTCTTAAAAATGCGTAAAAACTAAAACAAATTGGTTTTGCTACTAGTATAGTTTAAGCAGTGTTTAATAAAATAGGGAAAAATAAACTATTATTTGAACAATATTTCCAGAATCTTCTTTCCAACGCTACAATGAACTGCCACCATCCAATTCAACTATGTGAATCACCGTGTGAGTAATTATATTAATGTTGCCTCAACGTAATATCGTCTTAAAAATGCGTAAAAAACAAAAAAAAATGGTTTTGCTAGTATAGTCTAAGCAGTGTTTGATAAAATAAGGAAAATAAACTATTGCTTAAACAATATTTTCAGAATCTTCTCATCAACACTACAATGAACTGCCACCATCCAACTATGTGGATCCTCATGTGAGTAATTAGAATAATCTTGCCTCAACGTAGTATCGTCTTAAAAATGCGTTAAAAACAAAAGAAATTGGTTTTGCTACTAGTATAGTCTTAGCAATATTTGATAAAATATGGATAATAAACTATTGTTTGAAAAATAATTCCAGAAAGCCTATCTTTTCTACAGCACAACAAGCTTCGCCGATTCAACTTTCAGTACTCTCTCATTCTATACCAACCTATCCAAGCCCGTTTCCATCGTTTTCTATGCATGTTCTTTTCTCTTATTTTATTATCTATTTCTATTCCATCAAATTCATGTGTATACCTTTTCAATAGAATTATATATTTAGAAAAGAACACAAACGACTTCCTCAACTTATCCTGCTGAAATACTATATCCCTCTTTCCTTTATCACTTTTTTTTATTAAAAAGGCGCTTCTCTTAATAACATTTCCCCCCTTCCCAAACCCATCGAATTCGTCTGGAGATATTTCCCATATCAGAAGCAGGCTTGATACGGTGCATGTGTGCGAATATGGATAAGTGACTATTCTGATTTTCAGTCACCTTAGTATCCACGCTCAAAACCACCCCTGTATCCCGATGCAAGAGCTTTAATAGCGAAATTGGATCCAGACGTATTTGTATTCAGAGGGAAGAAGGAAAATGGAAAAGAGAATAGCCACGAAATATTTTTCACCAAAAAAATAGAATTGGAAGTCGCTTAGTCAGTTCTAAATAGATAATTCCTATATTTCAAAGTAATCATAACTTTATTATTAATCGTTAACTGCATACAATTAATCTGACCAATATTCTGGTCTGTACTCTCATATTAGCGGCTCTTTTCTCCAATTCGGTAGTATTACCTTCGTTATGTAATCCACATTTATACAACTCCCTCACCATCTCCCCTCCTTTACAACTTCCAAACTTGCACTAAATAATCACAATTTCAAGAATTATATTTCTTCTCGTATAATATTCTATAAATAAAGCAATCATAAATAACAAAGATTTGGATATCTAAATTTAAATAAAACAAAATTTGTAAATGCAATTAAACACTTTAAAGTTCCGGTTCATTTTCAAGTTTAGAAATGAAATCTACATCAGAAAAATTGTTTTGGAGGTCGGCCGACGGTTTTGGTAAAAGTCACTAAAAGTCGGCCGACGGCCGGCCGCCGGCCGACTTTTAGGGAGTCCCGATTCAACATCTCGATTTTGCTCATTTGAAGCACACGGGGGGGGGGGTAGTTTTGCACGCGCAATCGAATGGACTTGGTTAGAAGTGCTATGGGCAACGTTGAAATACCGAATTTTTAAATTTCAGTTTTCAAAAAATCGAAACTTTTTTCTCCGATGAGATACAATCTTAGTCACAACATAAAAAATGATCCTTAGAATGAGAGCTTTCAGAAAATATAGCTATGTAAGGGGTTTGGTTGCGTTTAACCAAAGTTGAAAATTTCACTTTTCAACATAATGTGAAACATATCTCAGCCGGGTTTGATCTACGAAACTTTTCATGGCCATTTTCGATCTCTACGGTCAAAGTTTACCCTTGGGACATCTTTTCAGCATAGGTTAGGTTTTGCTTGTACGGCCACTGTAGAGAGAATCTCAATCGACTCAGATATTCTCTCTTATATTCAGCTAGCATTCTTTTAAATTTGGAAAAGCAATCAGATTGCATGTTTCGCGCAGATATCGTAGTTTATAGTTTGTTTCGATCTCTACGGTCAAAGTTTCGATCTCTACGGTCAAAGTTTACCCTTGGGACATCTTTTCAGCATAGGTTAGGTTTTGCTTGTACGGCCGTATCTCAATTCGCTCAGAAAGTCTCTCATAATGTGATATGGACCTGATCTATGTATTTCATAAGTAGTTGGGTTGTTCAAATCGAGTCGGGTATTCGAGTACTCGACCCTCAATACTCGACCGGACCAATACTCGGTCGAGTCCGCCAGAGGGTGAAGGTATCGGTCGGGTACTCGACTGTGAGAGGGAAGGGTCGAGTACTCGAAAATGCGGACGAGTCCGCACGTAGGCAGGGGAGAGACAGAGAGGTCAGGTAGATCAAACATCTTTTGTCTCTCCACTGATAGAGACACGTAAACACAGAACACGAAAGCAGAGAGATCTACCTGACCTCTCTGTCTCTTTCATGCCTATGTGCGGACTGGACCGAGTTTTCGAGTACTCGACTCCTCCCTCTCACAGTCGAGTACCCGACCGATACCCGAGTCCAGTCGAGTCTTATCAACGAGGAAACGAGTCGAGCACTCGACAATCGAAATTAATCGATTTGACCAACCCTAGAGAGTTTCTTATGAAATTTCACGCCATTGTTTTAGCTATACGTTATTCCTTGCTCCTGAAATCATCCCTGCTTCTCTATATCACTCTCGCTCTCTAACTCGTCACCGTGACAAACACGTGCGTTATAACCAATGATCATGTAGCCCACATCCAAAACACTCCAGATACCTTCAATATAAAATGAAGCGAGATTCAACACTCACCCTTCAATTTCTTCATCCCTTCAAGGATGGCCTGTCTTCTCGTTCTCCTTCTTCTTTTCTTGGTCCCATTCTATTCCCAAGCAGCGCCGCAGCCCAGAAATATTCTAGGTGAGCACTAGGGTTGTTGGTTTTCGTGAACCGGCCCCTTGTCTACCCCGTGACTGTCTCTCTCATTTGCACGGGAGAAGAGAGGTCAACTCTCTCTCCCTCTTCGTTTAACGGGATTACCTCTCAAACGGGCAGTTTAAAAACGGCCCGTTTTCGAGGAAGGAAAAAAAGAAATACCAGTGCGTTCGCGTAAGAACCGCATAAATTGTTCTCAAATCCGTACAGCAAAAAGTGACTAGGTGAGTGTTTCACATATTCTGATAGCTATTGGTATGGTCAATCATTTTCCGTTTAGCCCATGACCTGAAATGTCAAATTTGCATAATTACAGTAGGTCAAAGTTCAGCTGGTTTCACAGTTTTTCGAGTGTATCTCTTCAGGGAGTTGAGTTATGGCTTTAGTCAAAGTACAAAGAATGGCCGCCAAAGCATGGCGCATCTTACTGTGTCATTTGTTTATTCAAATTTTAATTTTTAATTATTTCCGGAAAATTTGAACTCAAATTTCTCGAAAACCAGGCCGAATCCAATCGCCATTTTCCGATATGTTGTACTTCTGAACATGGTCTATCCGATGATCACAGTCACATGGTGTATTGAGGGCGGGCATAGGTCGAAATTCTCAATACAAAATTCTCAATACAAAACATGCTTTGGCGGCCATTCTTTGTTCTTTGACTAAAGCCGTAACTCAACTCCCTGAAGAGCTACACTCGAAAAACTGTGAAAACAGCTGAACTTAGACCTACTGTAGTTATGTAAATTTGACATTTCAGGTCATAAGCTAAACGGAAAATGATTAACCATACCAATAGCTATCAGAATATGTGAAATACTCACCTTGTCACTTTTTGCTGTACGGCAGGTGTTGCGATTCTTACGCGAACGCACTGATAAAAGAAACAAAACTAGTTTTTTTTGTAACTTTTGACAACTGTTTCTGTTCAAAAATATTATGCAAATCATCTGTAGGAATTCGACTGTATTTTCACTACTGCAATATTCCGTTTTCCGTGAAAAGGAATTTGCCCCTTCTCTTATCTCTCTCGCGAGAAATGGTAAGACACTTCCACGGAGTAGATGAGGGTCCGTTTCGCCGAAACGGATATCTAGTGAGTTGGGTTCCCTTATTGGAATTAAATGGAATTGTGAAATTTGAAGAACAAAGAAACGCAGGCCGCAATTCGTGCTAGAGAGTGAGTGAAATCGAGAAAGGTGCGATGAGTCAATTCCAAAAGTTCCATTAAGAGAACCCTTCTAGTGAGCGCTATAGAATTTTCCGGTATCCGTTCACATTTGGGTAACATTTAAGTTCGAATTAACTTATTCTCAGTGAACTGGCAACAATTAACGCCGTCCTGTGGTATCCCACTTTTATGTGTTGACGCAAATGTCGCAAAAAAAGAAACAAATTGAGCTGGGAACGGCATTCTGGGAGCAGTCGGAGCAGGGACCGAAGCTATGGGAGATGTGCTTGGATCTCTGCAAAGTGGGCTTGGAGCGGCAACTGGTGCTCTGGGAGATCTGGCCTCAGCTGGAGCTGGCGCTGTGGAAGGTGCACTTGGATCAGGAATAGGGGTCCTGCAAAGTGGATTTGGAGCCGCAACCGGCGCTCTGGGAAGCAAAGGATAAATAAGTTATTACAAGAATTATTTTAATCTGAATGATCCCATGAATATTGATGAATAAATAAATCGATGAATAACTGGAATTTTCACAGTTTCAAACGAAGCGCACACATCATTCCACAGGCCGGTCAACCTTACAGAAAGGCTTTTGGAGTGAGAGAGTGTGTGAAATCGAGAGGGACTCTCTCATTTTTGCACACTCTCTCGCTCTAACCCTGGTCTGTCGGTTTGGAATCATGCGCGCAGACTCGTACGAGATATACAACAAATAATGTCATCATTTTATTTTTTTAAACATTTTCCCATTACTTTTTAATTATATTTTCTTAAATGATTATTTTCTGCTCTGAAATCGGTGCAAACATATGGAAGAGTTTAATTGTACGTGTTTGCTCGAGTACAACTTTTTCAATTTTGATTTTTTAGTAATTGTTAAATAACGCAAACACACTAAAACAAAATTCGTGGTGTGCACCTATCTTCTATTCTGTTGTTTCACCACATTGATTTCAATGACTAGGCGCGGAACGGGATAATACTGTTAAACAGCTCGATGTGAATTTATAATAACATCAATCTCCTCTTCTCAACATAAATCTGTACTGAATATCGTGTCTATAGTTGACATCAAATGACCCGTACAACTGACGGAAAAATAAGCTCACGCTAAAGTCATTTATCATCATTTTTTCTTCATTATATAGCAAGCAGGAAAAAAGTGCAAATAAGTCGGAAAAAATATGAGAGAGAAGTAATTCATCTTCTACATAAATTTTGTTACGCAACATGTAAACCTGCCCAGCAACATCTAAAAACGAGACTTAAAGCGCTACATCTTTCCCATATCTATTTGGCGTTTTGGTACAACCACTAGTGTACTCTAGTCCGATCAGAGGTTGTAAAAGGTCCTATAAAATAGTTCAAACATATCTGGCGTCTGGGATCGTAAAATCTTCAGACGCTTTTCAGATACGTTCCTTGGCTCTCCCGTGAATGGAATTCAATACGAACTTCCATTTTCTGTTTCACGACCTCTATTGACAAGTTAGGGTTGGCAAATACGGACGGGATATAAAAGGGATCCCCTTTCTCCTGTCTGGCATCAGTTTCTCATCCCTCTAATCACTCCCGCCCTTTCAGAATCATCTTCTCATCAACTTGCCCAATCATGCGGATTGCGATTCTTCTCATCCTCGGATTCGTTGGTTCCCTCGCCCTCGACGAGTTGCTCTCAGTCAATGTCGTAAGTAGAATGCGAACTGTGACGCCACGGTCTCTACATTTGCACATCCATTGTGTCTGCGAAATGAAATTTACGTGATGGTCTGACATGTCGACGAAGTAATTTGATTCATTATAGAGATTTATGAATGTGGTTTATCACTTAACTTACAGTTCACAATCTAGTGAATTTAGTCGACTATTGTGAGTACCGGCAAATTCGTTCCACGTTACTGGAAAAAAACTTTCTAAAGGTAATTCGTCACGCGGACAGATCTGCGACTTCTGGATGGGCAACCGCCGAGTCTCCCTCAGTGCTATTCAGAGGAAGCGGGGAGCTGACTGATGTGAGTACGGTAGATTTCGGCATTTCCTTCCCGGTAGGGATCCAACTTCGGTTATCGTTTTTCGGCCTTTTGAGTTAGAGATCGGTAATATGGCTGATAAGGAGGAGAGAGTTTGAGATAAAGAGACTGCCAGAGGGTATGCACAACACCGCAACGGCATCCGAACTTCCCGGTATAAAGATTATCGATTTTGTTCAGCTCGGAATCGATAATGCGTTCGAGCAAGGCAGGGATTTCAAGTGCAGATACGTCAACACCGGATTCATCGACAAAAGATTCCTGCCGAGCCAGGTTCACAGTTATCTATTATCTTTTTATTAAGTAACGCTCTCAAAACTCGATATTGTAATTGAAGAAGTGACTTGTTGAAAGTAACACTTAGCGTCGTTCGGAAGCGTATCCAATTTTAAAATATCTTACATATTGTGAGGTGTACGTCCGTTCCTCATCTGTTAATCGCTGTCTCATGAGCGCCGCAAGCTTCACCAACGCCCTCTTCAAGGAGTGAGTAATGCCTGTCACCGTCAGCAATCGAATCGATTTCACAATTCAGAAACAGTTAATTTCAGTTTTTTTACAATTTAGAATTTCAGTAATTGATAGAGTCAAGAATTATTGCAGGACCCCTAAGGATCACGCTGTCGTTCCTCCAATCTACACGGTCGATGTTGATAGTGACGGGGTGGGTTGGCAATAGAGTGCGAAATGTGAGATCTCGGTCTCTTCATTTCGCACACTCTCTAGACCGGTCGAAAGACGAGAGAGTGTGCGAAATGGAGCGACCGTGCTCTCACATTTCGCACTCTAGTCGGCAATACTCGGCGTGTTGGGCAGTTCACGGAAATTTGAGCAGACGATTAGAGAGTCTCAATACATCAAGTAGGTAATGGTCACACCACGACTTCACTTTGAGGCATTTTGCCCAGTACGCCGTACAACATTTCTTTTCTCATCTATCAGACTTTCTGCGCCAGATTATTTCCGTTGTTCTCTTTTCCTCAATATTATAATAATTCAAAAAGGTTAATTAGAATAATAATGAAATGGAAAATTTACAATAATTGTTCAAATTCGTATCGATAATTGTTTCTCTCTCCAGCTTCTCGTACCTCTGCTCACGTGCACTGACGGATGGGAGGAGACCATCGCTCGATTCAATTTGACCTCCAACGTCAACGTCAAGGACGCCTCTCTTCGGGCGATGATGATGACTGCGTGGCCCGCGGCATGTGCGGTTAGTTGTTGAATCAATTTTGAGAATGACCGAAGTCAACTCCCAACGTCTCTAGCAAAAGCGCGCCATTTTGTCAGGAAAACGGTTGTCCATAGTGTCCTTACTTGAAGGGGGGGGGGGTTCTCCCACCTCCCCACCCCGACGCTCTCTCTCGTTTGCTCACCGGCAGGACAGCGAGTGTGGAAGGAGAAGGGTTAAAGAACGGTTCCCTAAGAAAGGAAACCTTGAAGAACGTTCTCCTGGCAAATCTGAACTCATCAAATTTTCGAATTTTCATTTTTAGACCGTCAATCCCGCTCTGGTCGACGCCATCATCGCCGAACTTCCCAACAAATTGATCAATATGCCTGCCAATTACAAGGCGTGTGCCGAGGGAGCCGCCAAGGAGTTCATGTACAAGGCAAGTACTATTCGGCTAATCTATCCCGGTTCCGTATTGGATCTACATTCGGGCAGTATATTTTTTTCTCTAACTAACTTCGTGTTATAAGCTATGACACCGACTCGCCCCCCAAAAGTCCGTAATACGAATAACCAACTTGCATTCCTAGGCCCCTCAATTTCATGCCAGAATATTCCAGTACATCGAACTGTTGGCCGGAGCTGGGGCGAGTTTCAACGATCTTCGCATCAAGAGAGTGGCAGGAGTGCTCACTAAGACTCTGCTGGACAACTTCAACTTTGTGAGATCTGTCAATTTCATCTAGCGTAACTTTTTTTAATAGATATTCTTTCAAATATTTTTTTCAAAAAAACTAACAAGTTCAGGCCGCAACCTGCACCGGCGCCGCTTGCAATGGACAGCCTAAATTCCGCGTGTATTATACAGTAAGAATGAGAAAAAAACTATCGACAACTGAGACAAAGAAAAATGAACATATTTGCAGCACGATGTAAACGTGCTCGCACTTTCACACATCTTTGGCGTTCTCGACCAATTCAACGTGAGGGATAATTCAATTTTTTACAAAAATACTTATTTCATAACACCCTATGAAAATACGATGGTCGAAGTCGAAGCTTTACTAGTTTTTAAAAAGTCTTTGGGACTCCTTATCAATTCCAATATTCATTCAATCAGGGTATCACTCCCGCTTTCTCGTCGGCTCTCGTCTTCGAAGTGCGTCGCAACGACAACGGAACCTACGTCAAGGCGAGTGATTACAAATTACGAATTAATTTTTTTTTAATTAACAAAACGAGGGAAAATACATTTAAAAAATGGTCAATGTCAAACCATTCGTTCAGATTTTTACCAAGAACGGACACAAGGCGGACTTTGTGGACACAAACAACTGCGCCACCAACTGCTCCCTTTCTGCTGTCTCGCAGGTTTGTGGTATCATTTATTCAATAACAAATTAAAATAAATGTATTAAAACATAATTCCAGGCCGCATCGCCCTTCGGAATTCCGGCGCAAATTGCTTGCCCCTAAAAGTGTGCATGCACTCGTATCCGTGAATAAATAGTTCAGTTCAATTTAACACTTGTACGGACATGGAAACAAATTAATAATACATCATGTTCATAATAATACATCACTGGCTACTAGATGTATTATTCATAATACATCAACAATACATCTAGTAGCCAGTGTGGTCGGTCCAGTGGTCAATCGTGGTCGGTGCCGTAGCATTTTGTGGTCGGTCCCGTAGCATCTAGCGGCCGGCCGACGGCCGCCCGACGGCCGACCACAACATGCTACGGGACCGACCACCGGCGATTCTAGTGAGCAGGCAATCAAGCTGGAGCTTTGATTGTAGCTAGTGCAGACAGGGTGAGTGCCATAAATAAAAGCTGCACACGACGGGAGGATGGTGAAACGTCTCGTTTTCGCAGCGAACAATAAACCTTTCCTCTTTTCCAGAGAAAAGAGAAAATATGCTTTCTCAGCTTAATGTTGTGCAAGGTACCGTTTTCGATAACTCTGAACAATGGAGAGAACAATTAATTTCTTCTATTTCATTATATTGGTATAGTTTGCAGTATTGGTGCTCGTCAAATGAATGTGTAAAAAGTATTTATCGGTTTTGCCATTGTATGGCACTGTGTTTACAAGACATACTAGATGTGAGTCTCTTCGACTGCTTAGAATCGCTCGTTGGGTCGGACGTCGCTCACCTTCCACGCCTCGATATCGGGCTGACCGCGTCCGCGACGCGCCTCCTCCACGATGACACGGTAGATCTGCAAGGAGAGGACTAATCAATCAACTAACTAGAAAGAAAAGTTCTATCTTATCAATCATAGTTAAAGGTTATTCATGCACTCGGAATTTGAAAAAGGAGATATGTGCTGTGCTACGCAACGGTGATTTGTGTTAACTACAGTGTGCATTATCATGGTGAACTCCGTGCTTACCGCTCTATCGGCTCCCTTTCTGACGTCCTTGCAGGTGCGGTCTGAGATCTGACGGGCGCCTACACCGCGAGATCTGCACTCAGACTCGCCGTAAAGGACCTCCAGCTCGATGTCGCGGCTCTTCTTGTGCGCACGGATGATCTGCAGAGAAGAAGCAACGTAACTACGGACACTTTTCGCCCCAATCAAGACGTTGTAAAGTCTCAATAAAGTCAAATAAATTTAGGCCATCGCCATTATTTTAGCTTCTCTTTCACAAAAATTCTAGTAGGATGTTTATTAGTGGTTTGAAGTAGAAGTTTAGTAGCATTGTTTACTAGTAGAATAAGGATCTTCTCTAAATATAATATAACACCGAACCTGGACAGGGATCATGAAGTAGCGAGACTTCCCGTAGAACTTGTCGTTGATCTCCTCACGAGCCGCGCGCCACGCAATCTCCTAAACGAAACAATCACACAAAATTCAAGATATAATCAATAAATCATTTAAAAACTATGCGAAAAATCAATAATCTGACCATCTCATCGACTCCTCTCAGATCGGTGACATCCTTCCAAGAGGCTCCGGCTCCCCATGAGGGAGGCGGCTTGAAGAACTGAGCCGCGGCCACGGAGAGGAGAACGGAAGCAATCACTACTCGGAGCATTCTGAAAAAAAATTCGAAATGATACAGTAGTGTTCAGGAAGGATGTAAAAACATGTTGAGTGATACAGATGGATTACTATTGTATTAAAGCGAAAAGTTAGCAAAATGTGTTAAAATGGATTACAAAATAATTAGTTCGCTAGAGCGAGCGACGGGTCAGACAATAAGCGCAGTGCCGCTGCAAAGATCAGGTAAAAGTAGAGTGGTGCTGAGATGAGCAGTGAGCAGCAGCCTTTTATAGCGGCAGAACCCCAGAAAGATCAGCAACAATTTGAGAAGGAAAGCGAGTGAGATGGGTGGGATTTTGCAGTCTAGGTAGGTCGGAGAAAGCGAGCAGCGGTCGATGAGTGTTCGTCCAAGAGATGGTGTCGATGATGATGGCGCTGATAAAAGCGGAAAATGTGAGTAAGAGGATTATTTTATGACAAGTACTACCGGTGAATCTTCACGAATAGATTATGTATGTGCAATTCAGAGAATGCCTACGAAAAAAATCTTTATTGAAAGCATAACCTTTCAGATTGTCCATTCCTGAAGGACAGTAAGAGATATCCAATGGACACTGCCCACTATCACTCCTTCATTTGTTTGATATTAATTGAGTGCAATTTATGTCGGGAATAGCTCGTTTCGTTTTTTTTAAGTCAACCGCTCTAACTTCATCGTCTGTAGTTCGGGGAAACAGATTCATGGAACAAAGGTAAAGCGTAGGAACATTTTTTTTCCGGACCTTCTGGATGTATAAACATGTTGTTCTTTGCAAAGTTGCGTAGAAAATTTATATTACTGTAGAAAATCAATTTCGAATGAAACATTCTTTTTACGAAATGAGCAACTCCCCAATCATATTAGCTTCTTCATCTTTCATTATCATTGTTCAGTTCCCTGCAAAATCAAGAGGTAACTAAAAATACGGCTTTCTAAAAACATCGCATATTTTTACCTCCTTCACACAGAAAAAAAATCTTATACGAGGCCCCTAACCCTTTAAAAGTGTTATATATAAGAATAAAAGTCTGATATATCTTTTAGAGGGGTTAGGGGCTTCATGTAAGACTTTTTTCTCTGTGTTTTGAATTGCCGCCTGTAGAATTCGTGAACTTTTCTAGTGGGAAGTAGAGTGGTGCGTGTTTTTTCTCACTCTCACAAACGACCTTCATGCGATGACTAATTTGCGGATTTTCACCGTATTTGATCTTTTCCCGATCCGGAAGGATATTATAAAAAGAGAAGTGACTCAAACATCCGTAAACTGTTCATCATCGCCTAATTAACTTCAGGAATTACAAAAAAAGACGCATTTATTACTCTTGGTAACGACTGCATCGCATTTCTTTGAGATATTTCCTCTGCGGGGTCGAAATGTTTTTACTCTACTATTTACGGCATAGTTCTGGTTATCTCGAAACTCTAAGCCAAGGTTAAAACCGAAATCGCTATCGTGATCTTTAGCGCTAGTAATAGTCATCGAACCACTCATCCAACGCTCATTGAGAGCAGTTCTCCAACCTTGGTGTTGATCTTAGCGTGGAGAGGGGAGCATAGAGAACGAGTGACCGTATAGAGAGAGCAAGAGAACGCGCGAGATCAAGAGAACCAGAGAGCGCGCAGTGGACACCCCAAAGACAAAGCGAACTTCCCCCGGTCAACAGTTCTTCAGCGAAAATAGGCTATGCTCAAAGAAGAACAGCGTATAAAAGAGGAAGCTGGCGCGATGATGACACCGATCTTTCGACCTTCTACTACTACTTATTTATATTTCCATAGCTATTGTCCGAAATATGGAACCACGGTATCTCCATTTCGCACATTGTCTTCACTGTTCGGTAACTGTGAGAATGAAGAGACCATTGTCTCACATTTCGCACTCTACATCTAGCACTTTTCAGAATGCTCCGAGTAGCGATCGCCTCCGTCCTTCTCTCCGTTGCGGCGGCGCAGTTCTTCGCGCCCGCTCCGTCATGGGGATCGGGATCCTCGTGGAGAGACGTTTCCGACCTCAGAGGCGTCGATGAGATGGTATGTACTCACTACGGAATATATACGTGTTACTCTTTTCGAATTTTTTATCACCACGATACCGTCATGTCGTGGATAGAAATTCTGCAAACTAGCATCAGCGAGGTTCAAGATTCAAAGGAGAAAAATGTCTCTTCAGGAAGTGGCGTGGCGCGCTGCCCGCGAGGAGATCAACGACAAGTTCTACGGCCGATCCAGATACTTCATGATCCCCATGCAGGTGCGGACTGCTCTTACAACTGAGCACAATAAGGACGAATATATTGACCTACTGTAATTATGTAAATTAGACATTTCAGGTAATGAGTAGAACGGAAATTGATTGTCCACACCAATAGCTACCAGAATCTGTGAAATACTCATCTAGTAACTTTTTGCTGTACTGATTTGAGGACAATTTATGCGGTTCTTACGCGAACGCACTGATATGTCTTGGTCGTTGTGTATTCAACACGCTCGGTAGTTTGTAGAGCATGCGATATGAATAGGATGTTATCCGAAAGTTAAGACAATCGACACTCATCCCTCGGCATTGCAGATCATCCGTGCTCACAGACGCGGCCGCGACGTTGAGTTGGAGGTGCTGTACGGCGAGTCTGAGTGCAGATCTAGAGGATTCGGCGCCCGTCAGATCTCCGACCGTACCTGCCATGACGTCAGACGCGGAGCCGACAGAGCCGTACGTTTCGAAAATATTTAGCAAGCAAATTCTCAGCCCTCTTTGGATCTCGATGATCTCGGTGAACCGGAGAGTGTTTTTGCTCAGTTTGTCCCACATTTTGTTCACTTTCACTCGACGAGAGGGAACTGTCTTGAAACCTGCTCCAATTTCGAAAAATGGTGTCCTTGCAAAGCTCGGTTCGCTGCAGATCTACCGTGTTATCGTGGAGGAGGCTCGACGTGGACGTGGACGTCCCGACATCGAGGCGTGGAAGGTCCGCGACGTCCGACCCGGAGAGCGATTCTAAGAAGGAAGTGATGGCCGTCAAGGCCCTAGTCTGTTCTGTAAACACGTGTACGGTCATGCAATGGCACAATTCGATAAATCATCTTGTAAAAAAATGTGCATTTTCATGAAATCTTAAACAAGAAATATGGTCTTAAACAAGAAATATCTGAGGAGCTCTATTTTGTTGTATGTATTTTGAAAACCAACATTTCGGCAACGGTTTATAACTTGCTAAAACTGGAGGGCTGGGTGTGGTATTTTTTTTGCCAACCTGCATCGATTCGCCTTTTTGTTGGTTTTTGTTCTGACCATTTTGAACTTTCAACTAATTAGCGAAATGTTAATTAGCTAATTAGTGTATTTGTGTGTTTGAAAGGCCTCGCGATTCTGATCATGATAACACAGGTTGAGATATGTGTGTAGGCGTAGAGCAGTTATTAACCTCGTTGCCGAATTGTCACCCCCCCCCCAATATTTCATCATGCGACGTTACGATTCGATAAATATACCCGGGGTGAAAATTAGAGACCTGCAACAGTGATGATTGACGTTCATTGATAGCCTTTGCTCATCGATAATGAGGCGACCGAATGTAATAGTGATAACAATTAAAAAGAGTGACAAAGGAACGGCGTTTGGCAAATCGGATGTTGGAAGGGGCGATAGAGCATCCTTCTGGGATTCTCGAATGAAGGGGTTTAAAATATTCACACGTCTATAGATTCACCGAAGTAAGTAGTAAGTAAGAAATAAATAACGAGTTGGTTCTGCACGGTGGTCACACGATTGAGATAAGTGGATCTATCTATCTAAATTGACGGTAATATAAATCCCCTGTAAACATGGACAATTTTGTATCAAACCACTGTAAACATCGAATAATTTTGCGGTACAATAGCCATACAATGCTGTTTATCACACTGCTGAAGCTGTATCCTCTGTATTATCCGCAAAAACAATGCCCCGATTCCATCAGACAGAAACTTATCGTCCAATGTTAAAGCTTTTTCTTCTCATCTCATCGATTCATTAATTGTATTTTTATTGTTTGTCGAAAATAGTTGTCCATCAATTAATCGCTTCAATAGACCATGTCGCATCGAGATATTTAATGGAGATTGAAGCAACATGTTTAGTCATTATTAGGGATGCCAAATGAAGAGTGAAATGAAGATCTTCCTCTCCCTGAACAAAGGAATTTTGTTTCCCTCCTCTCTTCAAGAAGAGAGGGAGCGGTCGTTCTACTCTTCATGAAGAGTGAGGCCGCTCTTTAAGAAGACTAATAGTGTCAATCCACTGATATTTCAATCAAAATGAAGCTTGCATCTCCAATTTGCATGAGATTAGTGTGAATGTCTGTACTCCGTTCAAATTAGCATGTTTTGGCAGCCGTGAGATGCTCAATGTCGTGTCACTATTCACTCTTCTTGAAGAGGGGAACGACCGCTCACCTCTCTTCTTGAAGAGATAATCCCCCTCTCATTTCACCCCCTCTTCATTTCAGGAAAATCTCTTCATTTGGCATCCCTAGTCATTATATTTTCAAGAATCGTATTATTTCAAAAATTTTCACTTGCTTTCTCGCTACGGTCAAATGATTTCCCGAGAGATTCTGGTGATCGTTGTTGAGATATGTAGCACTATTGGCAGCTACGGTCTAGCACGTTTTTTTTTCCTTTCTATATAAATGTAATTCCAAGATGCTGTTCCAAGCAACCTTTTTTTCAGCTGCCCATAAACATTACCATACGTGTTATACCGGCTAGTGAGATTGATAGTCGAGAGAGAGAGAGTGTGTCTGTGGTGTTATTTTTCCATATCAAGATTCACGAGCTGTTCATCTCCTCCACGATGACACCGTAGATCGTATTTTATTATATCGAAATGCACTCGTAGCACTGTTCACGTGAATCGGTAGGTTGCCTCTGCTGAAATGGATATATATGCGCATTAGGTTAATGTAGAATCAATTGATTGTGACCTAGATCTCTTAGTTTTAAACGATCTCTCATCCTACGATTGTGTGCAAAATCGCCAGGTATCACATTTCGCACTCGATCGGAACGGTACGGTAAATTATGATATGCTTTCCGCCGTTTGAATTGACCAATCAAACTAGCAAATGTTGTCGGGGCGAGTCTCTTGTTTTCTTATGTATGGAATTTAGAGATCCGACATTCGCGTGCTTGTGTTTAGCTTGTAGTTGCTTCTTCAAGAATGGATTCTCATAATTCTTGTATACATTTATGTTTTTCATATATGTATACATGTGTTCCATAAATGATGAGTGCTATGAATTCCGATATTTATTTGCATATACCCTAATCGCGATGATTCAAAACGTCGTGCGACGTCGTGCATCTGTTCAACGTCATCGTCGGTCTTGCTATCACGGGCACTGCGACTTTCGTGATCGCCACTAAGACACCCAAGGAGCAGCGGGTGGGCTCTTGCTAGTATTGGAATAAAACGTAAGGTAGCCCTGTCTTCAACGGCGTGTGTACATACGTGCAACATTGCGCTTTTCATAGTGCACGCAATCTAGACACAGTCGGCATAATCAGTCATCTTTTTGCAGGAGTAGAATCCGGGACTTTGTAAGTATACTGTTAGCAAACTACGAAAATGAGAAAGCACTTTAGTTATATCCGATTTTAAATATGCATTGAAAATCTTTGTGATCTTTTTTGAGTTTCGCCAATTCTTGTGAAAACGGGATATGAGTCCTAAAAGCATTTCCATGTAAGTCTAACGTTGCTCTTCCTCAAATATATTTGTATTGCACTTTGTGAAATTCAAGCATGCCAGAAGGGTCACATTTAAAATGCGCACTGCGTTCATAGTCAGCTGCTAAACAGGATATGGTGAATTGGCAGTATGTAGACGCACAGGTGCAATCAGATCGAGAGTTGTTTGGAATAGCAAGCTGAAAATCGTAGATATTTTTGTGGGCTTATTTCTATTTCAAGAGGCAGACTCTTCTACACGAATGGTCAGTCTCGTGGATCTATCTCCACGGTAGTTCAAACGTGGGATATCCAAACCTTGCCAAAAAATATCCCGGGAAAGCGGTAGAATGACAAAAAAGTATATCTCATTGTCAGGAGTTCTCACTACTCCTGGTCAACTCGTCCGTCTTCGAGTTCCTCTCCGTCCTCTATCATTTCCTCATTGACGGCCGCATCTTCGTGACGCAGTCAGCGACGGTCGTCATGGCCGCCGGCCCTTGTCGTCTTGTCTCCGACGACTTCTGCGGCGTACTCGGCGTCCTCATCGACATCAACATGATCCACTCGGGCGCAGTCATCGCCGTTGCCTTCTGGTACAGGTAACTCAGCTTATCTGATCAGACTTTCTTACATACACTATCTCATGATCGCAACATGTGTGCGAAAAAAATATAGCCAGTAGCTTGTAACTACATAATGTCTCAACATTTGTGTTAGATCGTAGGTAAGCATATTTGCTAAACGATATTTAGTAGACTCACGGTAGGAAAAAGGCGAAAAAAACAATTCGAACATAGTGTCCTGTCGAACGGAGCGCGGGGCTAGACTTCTGTTGCTTCGATTCTCTCCCTTCATTATGCTCATTCGTGCAATGATTGCAGACTGCGCGTGGTGCAAGGCAAGGGCGCCGTCGGCTTCGTCAAGCTGCAGCTCATTTGTCTGTCGCTGCTCGTGCCGCACGTAGTGCAGACCGTCGGCGGCATTGCACTCTCCATGGACAGCATTCAAGTGGGCGACTAACTTTTATAACAAAAAAGTTGAAATGTTAGTTCGTGATTTTACCGAAAAGCTGGCCTAGTAATCGCTGAGATCATGAAACACACTATTTAGGTGCACTATTCAGTTCATTAAAGCATGTTACCAGAAAGTAACTGCAGCAAGTGTTTTTTTGGGGGTTCAACATGTTTTACCTGCTGAAGTTATTCTACTTTCCAGCGGGACTTGCTAGAGGTCGTCCTCGATGCCCACTACGGAAGCGGTTACTCTGCAGATTACGCACTCTATGGTAATACAAATATTATTACTGTGTATGGCCATTACTCATAACTTTGACCCAACGAACTGGTCGCGTCCCTGCTGACCCCTCCAGACACTTTCATGCACAGAAATACGATTTCTGACTTAATTAATTCCGTTCTCCGCTCGTAGAGACGTTGTTCCTCCCGTGCTTCTCTAATTTACATATATTTTTCTAAAACTCCAGTTGTGCTATGACATAACAATTATGGCCCATTTAGTGTTCATTAATGCGTATCGATACCTTCTTTGTTTCACGCACTCTCATCTAATGATCTTTTTATTCTTGAATGCTAAGAAACAATGATATGGGAAATCTTGCTCCAAAAATGACCATATTCAATGACTGGCCACATCATTCCACAGCCCGGCCAACCTAACAGAAAGGCCTTTGGTGTGAGAGAGCGTGTAAAATCAAGAGAAACTCTCTCACTTGTGAACACTCTCTCGCTCTATCCCAGGTTTGAAATCATGTGTGGCTACCCTTGCTCACAATCAGGTTTCGTCGACATCAAAGAGCTAGTTCCCGCGATGTTCATGACATATCTCGTGCTGTTTCCGGTGCTCACCAATATGTACATTGTCCGAACTCGACGACAGGTGAGCCGGTTGTCATTAATCACATTGTTAGCACTGAGTGCAGTCGCGCATCGAGAGAGCGTGCAAAAACGAGAGATTTGTATCATACACTAGGTGTAGGATACACGCAATAGTAAGTGTATTCATTCTGGGTGTAGCAAGGTTGCGCTCTGTGAATGTATTGTCCGATTCCAGTTGATGGCGATGCTGGATCGAGTCAGAGGACACATGAGCTCAGTCACTAGAAGGAACCATGAATCACTAATTAAGGTTATTGTATCTATCTCTCTTAGGGTTCTCTTTTATTGGAACCGCATGGAATTATGAAATTGTTATAATGAGGGGGTGTGCGATCGGGTCAATTCCAATTTCCAATAAGAGAACCCTAGTCATTTCTAACCTAAGTTGTGTCGAATAAATTGATTGCAGGCATTGACTTGGCACACATTGTTTCCTATTCTAAACAGTTTTGCACTAGCGGGATTAAGCATGGTTCAAATATTCGGAAACGTCCACAACGCCGACATTGAAGGATTGTCTTTCGATGTAAGCGTGTTTTGCATTTTCGCAATTTGCATTTTCCATATATATCAGGTCACAGTTTGGCCATCGCTGGTAAATCCGCTGCTCATAATGTACTTCGTCCGGCCATACCGACTGTGAGACTGGCGTAATTTATAATACTAATACTAATAATACCAATATTTATCAGTGTCGCTTTATTTTCGCTGATCAAATATATTTAGTATTCTCCTTGGTTGAAATGATTTATGCATTTTCAGATTCCTTCTCGGCGCCGTTGATCGAAAGAGAATGAACTCAGTGTCCGCAGTTGGAACACTGGGAAGCAGCGAAAGCATGACCCACTCAAATTTATAGTAACCTCTGGTTACTAACCAGTCAAGTATTCTTCGTGTTCAAAAAAAACATTTTTTTGTTCAAAAAATATTGAAAATTTAAAAGATGTTGAATGTCATTCGAAACGTGCATACTTGGTAAAAGTGGCAAAGATGCCACCTCAATGATATCAATCCGACAACCGATATCAAACCGATATTGAAACGATATCGGTTTGAGTCAATCCGATATCCTTTGATACTCGAATGGCTGCCGCCCCCATCACTTTTCCATTCAAGTATATCATTTCCTCTGAGCGGTCGGTCACCACCTCCCCTCTCACCATCGAACAATGATCTCGATTGGCAAAATGTGTAGCTACACGAATTCCTTTCCAGTATCACAGCCCACATAGTTTTCTATTCCAATTACCGGTCATTCGAGTATTCCATCCATTGAAGTGGTTCTAAAATTCCGCCTTTCGCGTATCGAGTACATCGGTTTGGCGGTCTCTAGTTGAGAGTTTATCCTCGTGTTGTTCGCACGTCAAGCGAGGCTTCCATTCCAATGTTTGGATCGCGTTTTACTCATTTTCGTAATCCCTTGGTTTCGGGAGCTTCTGTTGCGAATATGTTATTATGACTTTGTTTTTTATTGTTGCTGTATCTTTGAATAAAATTGTATTGGATCATTTTATGTTCTGACTGTCACTCTTAGAACATCGTCTATTTTCTATAGTTCATTTAAACTTAATAAGAGGACTCTCACGAGTATCGATCATACCCTGGGTTTTATTATTATTAGCTTCGCTCCTGACCATTCCACATGCCGGTCAACCTTCCAGAAAGGCCTTTAGAGTGAGAGAGCGTGTGAAATCGAGAGAGACCCTCTCACTTTTGCACACTCTCTCGCTCTAACCCTGGTCTGTATGTTTGGAATCACATGTGACCTGTGGCCGGCTCCCGAGATCGCCCCCGGACTAAAACCTGAGCGAACTGCCGAGCTCCCCCTGGACTTTACCTATACCCGGAACTATGCTTACAGTGTAGTGTACGCATAGAGTGCGAAATGTGAGACCACGGTCTCTTCTAGGGTTGGCTTGTCAAGGAAAATGACCGATATTTTTCTCGGATAAAGTGAAATGATCTCGATGAGGAATAAGGAGAATCGATTCCTTGTTTAGATCTCGGTTAGATCGAGAAATTGTCGAGAATTCGAGATCTCGATAAGCGATTGATTTTTTCTTCAATAAAAAAGCTTTCTACAGTACTTTTTTCTTGGCCTGGTAAACGGTAGAGGTATTGTATTAGAAGTGGCAACTTGGGGAAGTGATATATGGGAATGAAAAACGCGCAACCGACCGTCCATTACAACAAATAAGGGTGAAAATGGATGTCTAATCACTTTTCGAAATGGTAATCACTGAAATCGTCATGCAAATAAGGTCGATCGATCTGATCTTTTGAAACACTTCGGAAATGCCATTCCTTGCCAAGGAACAAGACCTTGAAGTGATTTTCACTATTCTCGCAAGGAGTGAGATAATTGAATTATTTTTTTTTTTTTTTTTTTTTTTTTTTTATTTCGAGATCTCGAGACCTTACTTGCCGGGCCAACCCTAGTCTCTTCATTTCGCACTCTAGTACGCATAGAGTAGCACATTTAACCTAAATAATGTCCTGCTTGTTCTCGTATAGCACTATGAATGATACTTAAAATATCACTTCGTATCACACGCATCAATTGATTCCCCTAGAGGTGGGCGATTTAACGATGCTTTTAAAAAAAAACAGAAATGCGAGTAAGGAGAAAAGCAACCGAAAAAAAATATTTTTAAAAAGAGAGAGAAAAAAGGGCATACTTTTGAACTTTTTTTTCAAATTGAAAGTTGTAAAAAGATTAGCACTTTCGAGGTAAAACCTCTACGGATTATGACAGCCCAACGAAAACTCATAAATATCGGGCGTTTAGTGAGCAGTGAATTTCCTCTTTTTTTCGTGTGTTCGTGTGATTACTTCGAATACATGTGTTATGAATAATAATAGGATTTTTTACGGATCGGAATCGCTCAGCTAGAATATCCACTAGAAACATAGCATTGCATGAGTCGACCCATGGGAAGTGCCCACCAACTTTTTTTGGTGGTCACTTCCCACCCATGACCCGGGGTTCATTGTCAAAATCGATATTTTCGAATATCGATTGATCAACCCAACCTATAGTGGGATGGTACCGTATGATCTACAGTAACTCAAAATCGATAATCCGGGTTACTGTACCTTTCGCTGCGGGACCACCATTTTACAAAGATACGCCAAATGAGTCGGGATTGTTTGTATGAGTTGGTATTCGGTGCCACATTGCTCGAAAGATATACGGTAGCTCGGCTACCGTACCCATGGCCTACCTAGGTAACTTTCGCTGCGGGACCACCATTTTACAAAGATGTTAGTCATGATTATAGATTATAGATGCTTCCCACGTTTGATCATGCAGTCACTTCGTGTATCTCTGAGCCGCTCTTTAATAGAATGAGATATGGAGGAAGAATCAACTAAGAATGGCTATTATACGAGAACCTCAATGCGGTTGAACACAGTAATGTACCGCGAAATTACTATTTAAATATTAAGGTACGATATCACTGCGAACGGAAATTAAAGGGATTTAATATCAGCGAATTCAATTGCTAACCGCGACAAAATGAATAAAGAAATTAATATTTCAGAGTAGAAATGGTTAAGCATTAAACACATGTGTTAATGTATCCTGTATATTTTAGCTTGCTAAAAGGGCATATCGCATCCCCTGCACAATATATCACATCGCATTCCACCTCTCACCAGCAACTTCGATTTTCCGCAACTTCATAAAATGATATTCGAAACTAAAGGTAAAGGTACCCGCGGAACAGTAGGCGATGTGCCGCATACCTTTTGAACAATGCCGTACCGAATACCAACTCATACAAGCAAACGCGACTCGATTCGAACAACTTTGCAAAATAGTGGTCTCGAAACGAAAGGTACAGTAACCCGCGGAGCAGTAGGATATGTGCCGCGTACCTTTTGAGCAATGCCGTACCGAATACCAACTCATGCAAGCAATCGCGACTCGATTTGAACAACTTTGTAAAACGGTGGTCCCGCAGCGAAGGTTACCGTAGCGCAGCCATGGGTACGGTAGCCGAACTACCGTATACCTTTCGAGCAATGTCGTACCGAATACCAACTCATGCAAGCAATCGCGACTCGATTTGAACAACTTTGTAAAACGGTGGTCCCGCAGCGAAGGCTACCGTAGCGCAGCCATGGGTACGGTAGCCGAACTACCGTATACTTTTCGAGCAATGTCGTACCGAATATCAACTCATGCAAGCAATCGCGACTCGATTTGAACAACTTTGTAAAACGGTGGTCCCGCAGCGAAAGCTACCGTAGCGCAGCCATGGGTACGGTAGCCCAGCTACCGTATACCTTTCGAGCAATGTCGTACCGAATACCAACTCATACAAATAATGTCGACTCATTTGGCGCAACTTTGTAAAATGGTGGTCCCGCAGCGAAAGGTACAGTAACCCGGATTATCGATTTTTAGTTACTGTAGATCATACGGTACCATCCCACTATAGGTTGGGTTGATCAATCGATATTCGAAAATATCGATTTTGACCATGAACGATTTTGACCATCATGGGTGAGAAGTGACCACCAAAAAAAGTTGCTGGGCACTTCCCAATTAGTCGACCGTGCAATGCTATGATTTTCGCTATTGTAAATTATATGCAGATCACGCTCGTCCCGGCGATAGTCAACCCGCTTCTCACACTGTACTACGTGAAGCCGTATCGAGAGTAAGTAAGATGGTGGATTTCGAGTTTTGCTCCTCGATTTAGCGTGCACAGTACGATAAGAGTTTAGCCCCATTCGCAGATTCCTGCTCGGTCTCTTTAATCACAAGCAAGCCACGCCAGCGATTACAGACGTTCGAAGCGCTAAGTAATTTGATCTTTTTCCTGCATGCACCGACACGTTGTAGAGAGGTATAGTCTTTATGCAATCGAAATACACTTAACCGAATCGCTCCAGCGTCTATTGTTTCTTTTTCATGCATTGGTGAAAAATTCTACCGTATTCAGTAATCAACATGTATCTCATATCTTACATCGAGATGGTGATAATATAGCACGTGCCAATACTCACTACGGGATATCGAATTTGTACATTACATATACATTACATATTTATCCTGACATCAAGGCAAGGGCCTGCAGGAGGTATCATTCGGGGACAGAGGTGGTCGGGATCTTCGAATTCGAGGCAACTGGGTCAAGGGAATGGATCATGCTTGGCTTCCTTGGTCAATTGTAGTGCCGATCTTGGACGATAGACATTGAGCGTAGAAGTAGATCTTCCAGCTTCCAGTGACGTCCTGACTAGCGTGTATCAACCAAAGTGGGAACTCACGTCGTAGTCTTGTCGACTGGGGCCTTTCTTGAAAGTTGACGACTTGAACTGCAGCTGCAGCTTCAACTTTCCGACCAAGCCCTTGCCTCGCACGATGTGCAATCTTAATTTAGCTTTAGACAGGAAAACTTTTTTATGCTACTATCGGCGATACATTTCACAACATATTAGTGATTTTCACTGTTTTTTTGTTGTTGAAAAGATTTCGGTCATATTTGTACATTATTTGTTATTCATGTCTGCCACCTGTTTTCCATGTTCCAAGATCCATATTCAATTGTCCCACAAGAGAAATTGGTAAAAAAGAAAAATTGTATTTTAAAATTGCAATAATGAATGTCTTGGCAAACCATAGCTTCCATTCAGAGATCGTTATGGTGTAGTTCATGCGGGAGCAAGAGAAAATGTTACAGTTCAAATTGGATAATATCAATATGAATAATATTAAAATTAAAAATGCTCAATATGAATTCGTTAGTGGAGGCTGATGATGCTCTTGCTTCTTCGATCCACGACCGTCGGCGCGATGGACATTTTCCTCTTGCTATCGACAGTTCTCAATAAGAACCTGCGAGAGATTTGATTGTCGCTTCGATAAATCACGCTGTGTGTTTGGCAAACTATGTATAATTTTTTCTGCATGATTAGAATAACTTTGAGAACCGCTCACATTCGATATGGCCGAACAAAGAAAAGCGTGAGCAGTGGATTGACTATCGCCGGCCAAACTGTGACCTGCAAAGACAATTGATGTTGCCGGGACGATGAGGATCGTTCCAGAGTACATTTTTTGTGTGAAGAAACTTTCATTTTTTATAACGCGAATTTCATTTCGAATCAAAATTTTTCGTTTGATCTCATCCTTACATCAAAATCGAGGCTTTCGATGTCCTCCGAATGGTAGCCGAGCACTTGCGGTATGCTCAGTGCGGACATGAAGCCCATGACGAATATAGGAAGCACCACGTGCAGAGTCAGTGCCTGAATGGATGAAAAAGCTTGATTGAAGGACGTATGCAAATCACGACGATTGTTCAACTATGCGTGGTCTCACAGTGGCAATGGACTCGTGTGTGCTGCGCGTTCGCTCGCTCATGTGCTCTCGTTTGTCCTTCATCGTACGCAGCAGCTGAAAGATGCCCAACTACAGAGTCGTTCCGTCGATCAGCGCACTTACCTGGCTACGCACGTAGATGATGTAAACATTGCAGCAAATAGGGAAGACAGCCAAGTAGCTGATCACCACACCAGTCAAGGGCTTCGCGAGATCGACGAAACCTGAATAGCTTTTTTAGCTTTCGTGAACACTCTGTTGGAATAAACATCGTACACTTAAGCACCCATTGAAGAAAGCGAAGAGAAAATCGGAAGCTAAATACGATTTCAACTATACCGACGCAGACATTTTCTTTTTAATGTCCCTAGTATAGGATCGTGGACCGCTGTAGACCTTACCGTATAGCGTGTAGTTTGAGGCATAGCCATCGTGATAGGCCGCGTCGACAATCGGCTCCAGCTCACGTGGATCGTCAGCAGCGAACGATGCCGCCACCAGATAAACCAGATGAGGTACGAAGAGCAAGAGGCAGATGAGCTGGAGTCGCAGCTTGCCGACCAAGCCTTCGCCGCGCAGTACTCGCAATCTGTAATAGATGTTGCGTGAGACCAATGGTATTCGGGAACAGCAGGACACTAAACCCCATCGCATCCCATTATCGATAATGATGTATTTGTCAGGGATTAGGATTGTCATAACATCGGTTTAGAAACTCGCCCATAATCGCAATTCGAATAGAGGAAACTACATATCCCCGCAGCTGGCGGTACACGTACCTGTACCAGAAGGAGACGGCGATGATGGTGATGGAGTGAATCATGTTCATGTTCACCAGTGCGCCCAGGATCATGCAGAAGGTGTCGGAGACAAGTCGACAAGGCCCTGCCGCCATGCAGACTGTCGACGTGGCAGTGGTGAAGATGCGACCGTCGAGGAGTAGATGGAAGATGATGGAGAGGAACTCGACGATGGACGTGTTCAGAAGCAGAAGCGAGTACTCCTGAAGAAAGTTGTAATACAAGGATCATTTGGATATCGTTCAGGAAGCAATGTCAACGTTCTTGAAATTTTTGTCTTCAATTAATTTGATACGACTTCTCGTCATTATTATAGGTAAATTGGAACGTACCCGCAGGGCCTTCGGAGTCTTTGCGCAAATAACGACCGTCGTGAGCACAGTGATGCACAGTCCGCCGACGACGTTGAAGAGGTGGATAAAGTCGTGAATCATCAGTCTAAAGTTGTCCTAAACGGTACTAATTGCCGACGCAATGAAAAGTTGTTACAAGACAGTATATCTGTTCAGAAAACAACATGATAGTTAATGACGCCATGGGGAATCGGTGACCAACGTCAGTTGAATACGTTTCCGTGTGTCGTGGGATGTTGTCTGCGTAATTAATGTAAATGGAATGGCGCAATTGCGGAATAAGTAAGATTGTAGGGGGTCTTACTTGGGATCTGTTTTGGCTTCAAAGATCTGAAATACAATAAAAATCTGTTGTCGCAGGGAAAATTCTAGTGGAGAGCGAAAACAATTGGAATGTGGTTGATGTAACAATATATTGCTGTAGCACAACCATCAACGTCGGAAGAAGAACATACATCATGTCACGTTTTAGAGATCTGGTTATGAAACGACCTGTTGTTGAAGGATACATTCGAACAGTCTACTGCCTGTTCTAGGGAACACGCAGTGCAATGCGATTCACATGGGAAATCAATCATATCGTACGGTCTGTGCTTGTCTGGGAACCGTTGTTCGTGATAGCAGATTCTCAGAGAAGTCACACTATCGAGTAAGCTTATAATCCGCTTGCTAGAAATCTGGCACCAAATGATAATCAAGGTGATTTCGAATGTGTCGATGTCTGCCTCGTTGTGGTAATTTAACGTCTACCTAGTTTACAGCCATCCCCCGCATTAAATCGAAAGAAAGTGCTTGAAAAATAACATGATTTGAATAATTTTATTTATGCTTAATTCTTATTTTTATTGCCATATTTTGAAGATGTGCTTGTTAAATCGGGTGGGGATTATCAGCGTGCTAGTGAAAACTGGTAGTGCTCCAGACAAATGTGGACGTCGTCGAAGATCGCTTGCTGCCGCACACACCGATGAGATACCTGTTGATACATTGTGATACAATAGTCTTATTTTTATGACTATAAACAACACGAAAAAATCTCAGAGCTTCAAACACTGGAGACTTTTAGCAAGCTTACATTCGATAAGGCCGAATGAAGTACAGCGTGAGTAGAGGATTCACGAGAGCAGGCCAAACAGTGATCTGCAATTGCGTAGTAGCAAAAAGCAAACCAAGAGAGGGTAGGAAACAAGAAAGGAGTGAACATTCGAGTAATTATAGCCTTATAGTGCATCATTCTGTCCTGGAGGAACATCCGGGATCGTGACATAATGTAGTCATAAAACTCACGTCGAAATCGATGCTCTCAACATCGATAGTGTGAGCGTTGAACGAAATTTGAGCCACAGTCAGAATGCCCATGCCGAACATGATCGTTATTGGGAAAACGGCGTGAAAAGTTAGAGCCTGTAATTAATCGATTGCGATGGCTTTGGATACATTTTATACATTATATCGATATGTGTATGTTATAATATATATGTTCACCCACGGTCGCAAGAGATTCATGGTTGTCACGTGTCTTCTTGCTCATGTGCTCCCGCTGTTCTCTGAGCAACGCAAGGAGCTGCAAGGGTATATTTATCTGCCACTATCAAGTCATCATCAGCCGGAAATAGCATGCGTGACACGAATGATTGGCTCGTAGCTGGCCGAATGAGAACTACAGTTTTATCTCGCCTTCCTTCCCTAAAGATCGCATTCGTGTAACGCCATTGATTATTGATAGGGATGATTAAATCGGTTCCTGCTCTCTCCATTTCACACACTCTCTGCGCTATGCGGCGGGCGAGAGAGAGTGTGAAATGAAGAGAGCAGGAACCGATTTGACCAACCCTAATTCTTGATAGGACTCGAACCTTTCTGCGAGACAGCACGACATAGATGTTGAAACAGACAGGCACGATGACCAAATAGCTGGAAAATACGGCGGCAACGGGTTCCCGGATGTCGGCGAAACCTCAAAATGAGAAAAAGTAATCGAAATGTTGCTTTCTGCCTTTTGAGAGTCATAAGATGCATTTAAAAAAAAACAATCATCATACTTACCATTTCTAATAAAAAATAAGCCATTTTCAGTGGTAGATTTATACAATAAAGCGACCAAACCAAATGTCTAAATGCTAGTTCATGTGTTTAAGGGAGAGCACACAAAAGTGAGAGAGTCGTGACTGTTTGGTAATCAAAGTCCGTGAATTTGAAATCATCGTGTAATATGGATACAATACCGTATATAGCGTAGGATGCGGCGTAACCATTGTAGTAGGCTTCGTTTATTGCCTCTGCTAACTGGCTCTGAGGACTTGAATGTACGACGTTGCCGGCGATGTGGAACATGTGAGGGACGAACATCAAAACGCAAATGCACTGCAGTCTCGCCATCCCGACCAAGCCCTTGCCTCGCACGATGTGCAATCTTAATTTAGCTTTAGACCGGAAAACTTCTTTATGCTACTGTCGGCGATGCATATTAGTGATTTTCACTTTTTTTTGTTGAAAAGATTTCGGTTCCACTAATAATGCCGCACAGAGAAGGCGAATAATGGCTCATTCAGAGTTTGTTCATCATTCTTCCATCTTGCGGTCCCGAATAGAGACAATTCAAGCACATCGCCCACCACCAAGCGAGTTACCCTAGTGCACGCCATTCGCGCCAGCAACATCACTCACCTGTACCAGAAGCATAGTGCGATGAGCGATCCCGAGTGGATCATGTTGATGTTGACGAATGCTGCGAGAGTGGCGCAGAAGTCGTCGGAGGCGAGTCGACACGGCCCGTTGGAGATGCCGATCAGGGCGGTCGGCGTGCCGAACATGCGGCCTTCGAGGAGGAAATGGGCCAGCACAGTCAGCAACTCGGCAGCGGAGGTGTTGAGAAGGAGCAGAGAATATTCCTGAAATGAGGAGATATTACATACACGTCACAATCGTCGATCTTTATGCCGTCCACTAGGCCCACGCACACAGACATGACATCCAGCACGAAGACAAGATATTCCATGTGAAACACAATTTTACAATATGGTGGGAGTATTTTTTTCTGGAAGTGAATCAAGAACACTTACCCGCAACGTTCTTGGAGTTTTCGTGATAATGACAAAAATCGCTGTGATATTGATGATCAGGCCCGCAACAACATTGAACACATGTATCACGTGGTGTAGCATCGTTATTCTGAGCCGGTCCAAAAGTGGGAAATGGAAATTCGTCTTTTTAGTAGACGCGAATGAACGCACACTATAATATAATACAAAATGATTTGTTCAACGAACGTATTGTACAAACTAATAATACGTTTGGCTGTAACCCATTCACAGAAATTAGAGCCGTAACGGGAAAACGATGTGTCTTGGCAGCACGGTACAATAATTAGTGTGTCTGAGAAAACAGTAATTTCGAGAGAATATGTGGTTAGGCGAGGATGAATGTTGATGCACTGATGAAGAAAACTAAGCAGTTCAGACTAAATAGATGGATTCTCACGTTCGATTTATGTTTTCGCATTTTCACAGGCCAGTATAAATAATCTCAAACGGGGCATTGGCATATCTCATACTACAGAACAAAGATCGTCTCGAAAACAAGACACTAAAGAGGCATACATTTATCTAATAAGCAGAAAGCAAAACCACTCGGGAAATCAATATGAACCCCACCTTCCTACAAATCGAAATTGCACGAAACCGTTTTAAATAATTCAGTGCTTGTAAAATCAACTAGCAGGGTGTGTTGAGGTTAAACTACGTTATGGTAGGGTGAGCACTACGTTTTCAAAGTATGGTTCAGGGGGGCATTCAGTTGCAGGGCACAGTTCGGTCCAGGGGGGAGCTTTACAGCCGACTCCAGGCTCGGTCCAGGGGAAGCTCGGTAGCAGGCTCCAAGTTTGATCCAGGGTGAGCTCGGCAGCCGGCTCAAAGTTCGGTCCAGGGGAATCTCGGTAGCTGGCTCCAAGTTCGGTCCAGGGGAAGCAAAATAGTCGTCTCCAAGTTCGGTCCAGGGGGAGCTCGATAGCCGGCTCCAAGTTCTGCCCAGGGGGAGCTCGGGAGTCGGCTCCATGTTACATTATGTTGGAGAGTGTTTATCGCTACAAAGAGTACTGGCTTATTCCGTTGCAAAAGGCTCGTGAGGCTGAGAGCGATCGAAAAAAGTTGCCACTACGCCACTTCGTGGCTCCGTTAAAACAACGTTCTGACACGTTTCTGACATCGCAAAACACTTTTCCTGTGATCCCCTACGCTCTCTGAATCACTTTGGAACTTTTCGAAATTTTCGATTTTTCACGTTAAAACGTGTTAGAACGCGTTCAGACACGTTTCTGACATCGCAAAACACATTTCCTGTGATCCCCGACACTCACCGGTGCGTTTGGAGAAAGTTCGAGAATTTCGATTTTTCATGTTAAAACTCGGCAAAACATTTGAAAACGTGTTTCACGGTACTCAAAACCGTGTGAGAACAGTTTCTGGCACTTGCGAAAAATGCGGCAAAAGGTTTGCCCGCGGCGGGGATCGAACCTGCGTCGCTCGGATTGCTAGTCAAGCGCGTAGCCCACTTGGCCATGGATTTTGTTTAAATTTTTTTTATTGAGCAAGTTACTCTTGTGGAGATGCATGTGATGGCGAAGGAACGGAGTCGATAGCTCTATCCGTTGGCGAGATATTTAGCGTGACCGCCGGACACACAGACAGACAGGCAGACAGACAGACGTTCTGAAATAATAGTCTTTAGAAATATATGATATCGCCATCGTCAATAGGATAATTTTTGAAATGTAGTAGTGGGGTATGAATCCTGGGTGAGGAAAAGAGGAGTGCGGTATCTCCCACTCACTACCTTCTATAGTATTGCAGTACTGCGAACATGAGATGACAGACGATTGTTCCATTATATCAATATCAATATACTTTTTTCAAATGTTATGTATTAAATGCGAGACATCGGAAACACGAACTTATCAGACAATTTATTCAATACCGAATGTTCATTTTTTTGTAAGATAATTTTTGAATTAGCGATCAACATGGCGTGACTGACAGTAGGTTTTGAAACAATTTACGAGAAATGGGGATTGTTTCGGGAGTCATTTTGTTTCGCTGTGGTACCTCAGGGCTCAAAAAAGTCACTTTTTTGCTTACCCCAACTTTGAGGGTGCTCAACTCGAAGGGTGAATTTTCTAAAAATATGATTCCTGTGTACGAACGACCAAAAACCATCCAAGAATCGATGCCCAACTTTTTGTAGTATCAGCATTTTTTTTAAATTTTTAATTGATGCTGCTTTGTGAGCAGCATCAATTTTAGAATGGCCACTTATTGGAACTGATTAAGGAGTATTAAGGAGAAAAAGAGCAGACCATGCTTTGAAATGCTAACGATTTTCCTGTAAATTTTCATTCACTCAGAGAGAGCTAATGAATTAATTATTAACACAGATAGCTTACGTCTAATACGGATGCCTCCTGAATGTAAGTGCAGCAGTACCTGGCATGGAAAGACAATTTAAAAATAAATGAAAGAAAAGTACTCCCTCCATATACAAATCTTCACGATGGGACCTCTCAATTTTCTAAACCAGCTTCATTTCACAGTTGGGCCTCTTAATTGTCTTCTACACCATTTACTGTCAGGAAACTCTCAATTTAGACTCCCGACTTCTCAATCACCATGGGACTTCTTAAAGGGACCTAGTACTGTAAATGAAGTGAATTTCAGATTAAAGAGAATTTTCTTACGATTAGAATGCAAAAAGCCGCATATGTGTACGATTTTTTTGAAATTAGTAATGAATTTTCAAAGGTCTCATTTTTGGCTGAAATGACCCGGCACTACTGTGTTTAGCCGCTAAACACAGTAGCGCCGGGTCATTCTGGCCTGAAACGGGATCTTTGAAAATTCATAACTAATTTTAAAAAAATCGTAAAAATATGCGGTTTTTTGCGTTCGAATCTGAATAAAATTCTCTTTAATCCGAAATTCACTTCGTTTGTACCAGGTCCCTTTAATGTTTTTCGGACCCATCAGTCAAAATGGGACCTTTTAAATAAATTGGGACCTCGAAATCATACACGGACCTCTCAATTTTTCCTTTATGTGGACTCCAAAGGACTTTTTGTCACCAAAGGACCTTATTGGAACAGAGCCCGAATCCCTCCATCTCACTGGCGTCAGAATTAAAGAATCCGAATCCGACATATCATTGACTTTGCCTGCCCACTATTCCATATGTTTGAGATCATCATGCCATGATTTTACTCAGCAACTGAATTTCACTTACTTGGTTTTTTTGATCGCGGTTACATGTGAATTCTTAGAAAATACGTGTTATGCATAATAACAACTTTTGTACGGGGCGGAAGTGCTCAGCTTAAAATATATTTTAACAAAAAATATTCTCTTGTTTTGACGCACGTCATAAATTATAGTGCTGATGCTAATTCAATAACATTTTGTCTTTTTTCTCGTAAAGCTAGTAGGCGGATCACCTTTACCGTTTTGTTGTCTATCACCTTTACCGTTTTGTTGGTCCACATTCCATGTTAATATTTCGATAGGCCGCGATAACTTTATGATTTTTTTCAGGTACTGCAAAGATGATACACTACTTTATACACAACTGGTGTGTTCCCACCGGAATTGTCGTTAATTTATCTACTGTTTTGATCATTCTTACCAAGACTCCCGACACGCTAAGGGTTAGTTGTAAAACATTCTGCAGTACTTGTCTCTATTCAATACTTGTCAATCCGAGCCGCCACCGTGCGAATGACGCCGTTATTCGATCCCACGGAGGAATAGCACAAGCGTAACGACCAACTCTGGTTCAGAAATCCTACTATGATTCTACTGTAGAATCCTCCTAGGAAAATGAGTGGGATTCCAATAGGATCCTACTAGGAAACCACTAGGAAAATGCACAAAGACGCAAACTCACACACTCCTTGTTGTTGACAAGCAAGGCGCGTAAACAAGGATTATGTGTGTTTGCGTCTTTGTGCATTTTCCTAGTGGTTACTATATATTAGAAAATGCAAATATCTGTCTGTCTATCTGTGTGTTTGTTTGACCGTTTTTTTCCTTCCGTCTTCCGGTCACATTTTTTTCTCAATTTCCTTATATTTCGCTCCAAAATCACTCAATCTTCTCAGAACCTTTTGCATATGATAACTGACCAGAATTACTTTAAAATTTTGCAAAATTTAAATCACCAAATTCATGGCTAAGTGGTTATAGCGCGCGACATTCAAATCCGACCGACGCAGGTTCAACCACCGCAGCGGGCAAACATTTTTGCCGCATTTTTCATAAGTGCCGTAAGTGCTGCTGGCACGTTTTTAAGTACCTTGAAACACGTTTTCACCTGTTTTGCCGAGTTTTAACGTGGAAAATCGAAATTTTCGAACTTTCTCCAAAAAAAAATTGGGGATCACTGGAAGAGTGTTTTGCGCTATCGGAAACTTGTCTGAACGTGTTCTAACACGTTTTAACATGAAAAATCGAAAAATTCGGAAAGCTCCAAAATGATTCAGAGAGCATATGGAAAAACAGAAAACGTCTCTGAGCGTGTTCTAAAATTTCTGAACGCACTGTATCCTGTGTTTCCGTTGTGAAAGGCTTGTGAGCTTTTTTCCACCGGAACAAGCAAGTACTCTTGGTAGCGATTAACATTACCCAGCATAGTGCGAGCTTTAATGTAGCCCGGAGCCTGATACCGAGCTCCCCTTGGACCGAAACCGCACCCAGAACTATGCATAGAGCGCAGTGCATTTAACCTCAATACAACCCCGCTAGTTTCCAAGTAAGATCCAAGTGGAATCCTAGTGGAATCCAATTCTTATTTTCCTAGTAGGATTCTACAGTAGAATCCTAGTAGTATTTCTGAACCAGAGTTGGTCGTTACGCTTCTGCTATTCCTCCGTGGGATCGAATAACGGTCGTGCGCATTCGATGTCACATGTTCTGGCCACATCGACGCTCAAGTTTCAAAGCAATTCTTGATCTTTGAACGGAGTTGCGCTTTTGCCATGCCCCCGATCCAATTTTTCGGCCGTTTAATCGAAATTCATACCGAAGCGTCGTCCCTTGCTCCTTTTGGGCATGCCATGAATTCTAGAGTGCGAAATGTGAGACCACCGTCTCTTCATTTCGCAAATGCTCTCATCCAGCGACCGGTGAAGAGAGTGTGCGAAATGAATAGTAGAGTTTGAAATTCGGGTAAATAATTGAATTAGAACTCTTCATTTCACACACTCTCTCCTCAATCGACCGGTGAGTGTGTGAAATGAAGAGGGCTAATTCAATTATTTACCCGAATTTCAAACTATGATGAATAGGTCGTGGTTTGGCATTTCGCACTCTAATTCATTTCAAGTTTTCACATCTCATCGTCAGGACTACTCGGTGCTTCTTCTCTACAATTCGGGACTTG
This sequence comes from Pristionchus fissidentatus, assembly GCA_036245785.1. Taxonomy (NCBI): domain Eukaryota; kingdom Metazoa; phylum Nematoda; class Chromadorea; order Rhabditida; family Neodiplogasteridae; genus Pristionchus; species Pristionchus fissidentatus. Next base: position 11,815,777 of record BTSY01000004.1, read on the forward strand.
ATTGTGTAACCGCTGTATACCATTGTCTCCTCAACGGTCGCCTCTTCATCACGTCAAAAGCAGCCATAATAGTTTCGAACGGGCTCTGCCGCGCAATATCTGATGACTTGTGCTACACCATAGCCTCATACATCATTCTCGACCTTGTATATTCGAGCGCGATTGTTGCGGTGTCTTTCTGGTACAGGTACCTTATTAATCCATTTTTATTGTATTTTAATAGACGTTCATCAAGAGGAAGAGGAAGAGCAAGGGCAACGAATGTGACCTCTGACGATGTTGAAAATGCTCAGTATCTTGGGTTCATTTTTTTCCTTTTTTCATTTTGAATGGTTTTCGCAGTTGTTGGATATGTTGTTCCTGCTTTCAGATTGCGTATCGTACAGGGCGGGGGCCCGATGGAAAAGGGCAAGCTGGTGTTCATTTGCGCCGCTCTTTTCGCTCCTCTTCTCCTGTACATTGCTGCCGCCGCAAGGATTGTTTCGTCGCGAGAGGAATTGACTGTTGCAATCAGTGAATTCCATGATGACGCTTCATATGTGGCGTACGGTAATTGCCTCGAGCGCGCTCATCAGTATAACAACGAACTAGTTTTTTTCCAGACACGCCTGATCTCTTTCTCAAGAAATCTATCGATTTTGATGTCATGTAATTAGTTAAAACGCTGCATTTCAAGGTCTACTCATCAGCGACGAAAGAAAACATTTCAGGCTACGCCGACATTACATCACCTGTGAGTGCGGCTTTCACCAGTTATCTTCCCATTTACGCGACCATCTTTAATGTCTACAATTTCCGAGCACGCATCAAGGTTGGTAATTGATTAATACGATCGTAAAAAGTGAATGCTGGCAATAAAAATGACTAGGCGAGTGAGTGCTAGTGTGTGAAAATATTAAAGGAGGATGAACACCACCGCTTCCTGCATGGAATTTTCTTAGCAACAGGTGTTTATACTGTAAGGAAAGGTTGAGGATAATAATCGCAAACTGAGTGCGCTGCTAAATACAGTGAGACTTTTGGCGATTCCACCTGTTCCTCCCCTTCCCTGATACCTCGTTTGCATGTACTCTCTTCCTTCCCCCATCCCTCTTTCCTGTGGGGGACGAGGGAGGCGAGGGAAGAGAGTGCATGTAAACTCGAGAAGAGAGTAAAATTTGATCGAGAGATTTGCTTACTCGCGCACGTGAGAGACCGCTCCCTCTACCGTAATCAGAACTTGACCCTGATTGTCCCTTAGCTATTGTAGTTTCTTTTCGCGCGCGTATCTCGGTTCAGATGAAAGATAGAGATCTCAAATTTTGGATTTCTATTATCGTTCACATGAGAAAGCGATCAATGCCAACAATCGATATTCTATTTTTCGTGTTCCTCCTTTAAGTGAACCATTTCAGCTACTGGCAATCATAGATAATCGAAGAAATCATATGTCAGAGAAGACTCGAAAAACGCACGAATCGCTCGCGAAGTTAAGTGCTGCTTTTGTGTGCATCGTGATTAGAATCATTTCCCGGATTTTTTCCTATCTATACTGAAACGCATGCATGTAGGTCTGACAATGAGCTCTTTTAGGATGGAAAATATATGGATCTATAGTAACTGTAAAATATATCTATCAAGCACCATTTTAACCTAATTTTTTTATAAAAAATCTTTATACTAATTGATTGCAGGCGCTGACGCTGCAAGCTGTGTTTCCTTTTGTGAACGCCTCATTCTTAGTAGGACTGTCAATAGCGCAAGGATATTACAACCACCATTCCATCGAGATCGAGAGCTTGGCCTTTGACGTAACTTTCGCTTATCCGCAGAGAAAGAAATCTAAGTCATCTTGCAGTTTACGGTCTCAGTTGCGCTTGCTAACCCGCTGTTCACGCTCTTCTTTGTGCGGCCGTATCGCAAGTGAGTATTACACAGAGCGGCTAATTCGATAGGAAAACGTTTTGCCAAGTTTTCGTTTCTCGGAAAGCGTTTGCCACTCTCCGTGTGCGGAGTGAGGAGAGTGGCAAACTTTTCCCAATACAAGAAATCTTGGCAAAGCGTTTTCCTAGCAAATATGTTTTCACTGTAGTAAGCAGAGCGCGAACTTTCTTAGATGTCGACATCTAGATACTTAGTCTCTTGAAGAGATAGTATATGAATTATAGAGAGTAGCCGATGAAGTTGTAAGGTAATTGGACTCTCTAGATGTCTACAATCTAAATGAGCCCCGGCTTAGTGCATAAGGGTGTGATGGAACAAGATTGCAGGTTTCTCTTAGGACTTGTTGACCGCAAGAGTAGAATATCCGTAAGCGAAGTTCGGAGCAACAACAACGCGCATTGATTCAGCGAACGATCGACGAGAGTAATTGCATCTATCATAACTCGGCTCGATGTTACTAATACCCGATCATGGTTCCATGTTTTATCTCTTGTCCTTTATCAATGTCAAATTTGATTGTGAGTGCAATATAGCACTCTCTCATGCAAAGCGCATGAAACCCTCGTCTGTTAAATTTGATAAAGTACTCACATACTCACACTGATTGGAATCGTCTTAATTAAGGATTTTTTAAAAAAAAATATCATTTGTTGGCCCCTCCACTAGGAACACCAATGTCACTTTTAAATATATATATATATATATATATATATATATATATATATATATATATATATATATAAATGTGCGGAAAAATAAGCCGACCAATTTTTCTGTTGGTGTTGAGTGCATATCTGACTGACCCAGAAAGTTATCTGAACAAATTTTATTTTGCGAAGTTTCCAAAAAATCATAACATATTTTCGATGGTCGAACCCAAGAGTTTTCTGTACAGAATATGAAAGGGCATGCACACATTAGTTATATGACGCTGTTTTCGTTAGAATCAACAAGGGCCTAACTGAGTCTGGCTCTTCAAGGAGCTTAAGTCAAAGAACAAAGAATGTCCGCCAAAGCATGGCGCATCTTACTGTGTCATTTCTTTATTCAAATTTTAATTTTTAATTATTTCAGGAAAATTTGAACTCAAATTTCTCGAAAACTAGGACGAATCCAATCGCCATTTTTCGATATTCTGCACTGCTGAACATGGTCTATCCGATGATCACAGTCACATTTCGTACATAAGTCGAAATTTTCAATACGAAATTATCTGAAATTCACGAAAATTTCACATTTCAGGAAAAATTCAGGTAAATGGTTTAATTGTGGTGGCTTCCACTGGTAGTGTCTAAGACGATCGTCAGCGCGTGTTTCCTGTCGATCACAAGACGAGTGAGGAAACTGTAAAATATGTGTGTTGTCCTCTTCCCCATTATGAGAGACCAGCCAGAAGTCAACCGCATCAGTTGACGCTTTGCATATTTGTTGCCTCTAGGTCATTTCTACATTCAACTACTGGGTCGAAAAACTGTGCAAAATCGAAATTACGCCCACGTGCCGTGGCCCCAATTTGTGTTGTCATGTTGCATACTAAATCGGTGAAAAGAACCCAAACATATACATCTATCTGTTAAAAATGCACCACCAAAAGATCGAAAACATCTCAAATTCGATTTCCCGCATGTATCGATTTTTGCGTGTATCTCGATTCCCAGCAATGCTAGCGTGTTCAAACTTAGTTGACGATCGATACCCCTATTTTGAACAAGTGTTCCAAATAAATGAGTCTATAACTTCTCTGGGGGCCGAGATAATCGATAAAACAGGAAGTGCGGGAATTCAAATATTCAATCTTTTATTCATTCAATATATCTTATATCAATAATCTTATATCAATCTTATATCTTATATCAATAATATATCTTATATCAATATATCAATAAATATTCAATATATTTGGTCGAATTTTTTAACAGACAAAAGATAACATCTCGGATCTTTTCGTCGATTTTTAGCATCGCATTTGTCATATGCGAAGTGTGCGTAGTCGACAGAGAAAGAGACACTCCTCATTTCTTATTCCACCTCTCTCTTCCCTTGTCCACTTCCCATTCACCCACCTACGATACGGCCGAACGAAGTAGAGCGTAATGAGTGGGTTGATCAGTGCAGGAAGCACCGCGAACTGCAATATTTATTTTCTCTATTCACACCAGTGAAATTTCTGCACTGATTTGACTTGGACTCATTATTTGCCAGAAAATTAGATACCTATGCTTAAAGCATTGCCAACAATTGTCACCGTGCTCAATTAGCAGGGTTCTCTTATTGGAACTGACTAGATCGCGCAATGGAGTTACAATTGTTTTCGAATGGAATTGTCGTCCAATGAAGTAACCCTAATAAGCACATATTTTTGCGACTTGAAAAAAAATTAATTATCAATTTTCAAAGTTTCGCCTTTTCTCCACAGAAGGTTACAGTAGCGATTATACCACAATCTCGAAACCTAGGCATTCTCATGAACTGTGGTTGTGAGCATTGAGTTCGGGAGTGGTCAAATCCCTCACATTCCTCTTTTTGTAGCAAAATGTAATTATCTGAGCAAAAATATATTGGTTTCCCTCTTTTCGAAAATAAGCGACGAATTGTTCCTGGGGCAAATTTGGAAAATGACTAATTATAAAAATATGCTAAAAATTAAGTTTTTTCTCCATTTTCACTTAGATCATGGTGATAAAGTTGATTAAAAATTATGAAAATTAAAAATCTTTTTTTTGCCGCTTTTTGGTCCCTTTAAAAGGTACTGATAACTAATAATTAGCATAAACTAATAGTTTCGAAAATATAGCCTACGTCGAAGACGGATCCCTCGACATCTTCTGAATGCAAGTGAAGCAGCACCTGGAGTGGAAAGAAATCATGTTGCATGAAGCTGTAACGAGGACATGTATGCATATTTCGAATAGTAATAATTGAACTGCTTCCAAGCCAGCTCTGACACAATAGAAGGGCAAGCGAGTGTGTGTACAACGGATTGATGATTCCTTTGCCCATCCTCACTGACACGGCCATCTCCCTCGAGAATAATTCCGGTCTCCTTCTGGAGACCGGAACATTTTGCAAATCGGTTCAAACGTTGGCAACAAACTTGCAGCGCGCAAAGTACTGCCATGCACGACAGCACGATGACAACGAGGAACGTGTAGAGAGCGAGCGCCTTCAAACGGGAATTACACTCAGAAGAAAATCAATTGGCGCCGGACACAAAGGGACCAGATGCGCTTACCATTACGTGTCTCATTTCTGTCGACTTTTCCATATACACGTTCACTTTGTGTAGTCAGTCTAGTTTTTTGTTGAAATTTTAGAGGATTATAGATTTGCTAACCAGGGATTCATGAGTGCGTCGAGCCTTGTCGCTCATGACCTGCTTCTTCTCTCGCAGAATGAGAATTAGCTAAAGTGTATGTTGCATTTCTTTACATTTTTATATGTATGTAAGTAACTTTCTCATAAATGTAAAGACTCCCGACTTTGCGGTGCGTGTACGGGATGTAGACATAAAGGCTGAGCATGAATAATATTGAATATCCGCCGAGTAGAGCTGGGAGATGCTCAGTAACGTCGGCAAATCCTGCATATTTGCATAGATATGTATGTTTTCACTCAATGTGGGATAGGGACGATGAATGATCAACAAAGCGATTCGCACTTTCCATGGCCGTAGAGGCCACGTTTTATGACATCTGGATGAAATGGATTTTTGACAAAACTCCAGCCTTCAGGGGGATTTTGAGAAAATGTGCTGAGACTGCTGAGTTTTTCATTGGAACATGAGTTTGGATGAGTATTTTACAAATTACTGAATGAATACCGTGTAGGCTGAAGTTGGTGGCGTATCCACGGTGGTGAAGCTGATCAGTAATATTTGCCAATTGCTCCCTCGGACTGGTTGCCAGCATAAATCCAGCGATGTGCAGCAACTGCGGTGCGTACAGAAGAACAAGCATCAATTGCAGCTGCCAATCGTGCCCTTGTTACGCAGGATGCGAACTCTGAAAAGGATTTTTAAAATTGTTTGTACTCAGAGCGGGAAGTCTCCTACTTTCCTTACTCTGGATATGTTGTCTCCAGGTGAGAGAGCATGAGAAATCGAGAGGTGGAGACATCACTTCTCCTAATAATTGGAGATGTGAACACTCCAGAGTAACGAAAGCTGGAGACTTCGCTCTCTGAGTACCACCTCCAAACAACTTTATCGATCCCCATTCTCCCTTGAACGCAAACACATAGGTACGTTTCGCGTGAGAAACGCTTGTAATACAGCAAAATAAGTGACTAAATGTAAGTGTTTTTTTCACATATTCATGCAGCTATTTGTGTGCTCATGAGCAGATGAGATGAGAAAATTTGCCTGTTTCTCTAAATTTTAGAAATAATCAACGATTGGGCGTTAATTGATTTCGTGATTCGTATAAGAGCTCGAATCATTGTAAAAGAAAATCGATTAATTTGGAATATTTAGAAAATTAAAATATTATTGCACCAAAGAAAGAGTGCAGAAAATGTTTGATGCCAAATCGATGTTTTTTGATTTAGTTGTGCCGCCTAAATATTCTTAGCACTGTATTAGTAAGTGGAATGACTTTTAAGCTGGATTACGCTGCTTTTGCCTCATTGTTTGCAACACGGTAAAGAACAGAAAGCATGTTTTCAAGTGACTTAAAAATATTCGAAAACAATTGACTTGTTTAAACATGTTTCAACAAAATTTTCGTAAAACTTTTTTTCCCCCTAAAATACGAGATAATTGAATTACGAGATTTTTATTTTCTGTCTCAACAACCCACGATCTGAATTGTTTCAATTGCATGTTTTCCAAATGTTTTCGAGTGTTGCAGCTCATAGACCAGAGTTACGTCTTTAGCTAAAGAATGAAGATTGTCCGCCATCCAAGTCGTAAATTTCAATTTTAATTATGTCCGGGAACTTTCAAGTTTTCCGGGAAAATTTCCGGGAAACAGTCGACTTTCTCGAAAACAGCAAGCCGAGTCCAATTAGCTATTTTCGATTCGTTAGAGTTCCGAACTTATGTACTTAACGACACGGTCCAGTCAATGTCACACCCTTCTTATAGAGCGGACGAGCATTCCGATTTTCAATATCTATATTTTATTAAACACTCCGCGTTGAACAAGTGAAATGAAGTTGAAACTTTTATGAGAGGTATCACGAGAGATTGCAGGAAAAATCCAGCTTTCGGAACAATTTTCGAAAAAATATTTTTGATTTCGACCAAACTTTTTTGTGAGAGTACCCAGGAGACAAGAATTCGATCAATCCGGGTCGCAGGTCTCAGAGCCGTCTTTTATGAATTCTCCGGTTCTGATACCGGAATCCTCATTACTTTCTTCAAAATTGAGCTAGAAAGCTCACGTAGGGCTCAAAATATGCGGAAAAATTAGCCGACCAATTTTTCTGTTAGTGATGAGTGCGTAGCTGGTTGACCCAGATAGTTATCTGAACAAATGTGATTTTGTGAAGTTTCCAAAAATCATAACATATTTTCGATGGTCGAACCCAAGAGTTTTCTGTACAGAATATGAAAGAGCATGCACACATTAGTTATATAAAAAATTAAAATCGATAAGAAAGGGGCCCCTTTCTAGGCGAAAAATAGCTCTGAAACAAAAAAAATGAGAAATTTTTGAATTTTTGGAAAAATCGATTATTTTAAAATCGCCCCAAATATATTTTTTCGAAGACCCTGAGTAGTATTGTGTTCGGGAAAAATGATTTCGAATGACAATATATGCGCACTGTTTCACGATAAAATGTAAAATCGAGTCAAAATCGATTAAAATTTTGAAGAAGTTTATTATTTTATTGTGATGTAGTATGCATATATTGTCCTTCGAAAAAAAATTTCCGTACACAATACTACTCAGGGTCTTCGAAAAAATATATTTGGGGCGATTTTAAAATAATCGATTTTTCCAAAAATTCAAAAATTTCACATTTTTTTGGTTTCAGAGCTATTTTTCGCCTAGAAAGGGGCCCCTTTCTTATCGATTTTATTTTTTTATATAACTAATGTGTGCATTCTCTTTCATATTCTGTACAGAAAACTCTTGGGTTCGACCATCGAAAATATGTTATGATTTTTGGAAACTTCACAAAATCACATTTGTTCAGATAACTTTCTGGGTCAGCCAGGTACGCACTCATCACCAACAGAAAAATCGGTCGGCTAATTTTTCCGCACATTTGAGCCCTACGTGAGCTTTCTAGCTCAATTTTGAAGAAAGTTATGAGGATTCCGGCATCAGAACCGGAGAATTCATAAAAGACGGCTCTGAGACCTGCGACCCGGATTGATCGAATTCTTGTCTCCTGGGTACTCTCACAAAAAAGTTTGGTCGAAATCAAAAATATTTTTTCGAAAATTGTTCCGACCTTCCTGCAATCTCTGGTGATACCTCTCTTATAATGGAAATTTCAATGAATGTTCTCCTTCGATAGAGCGACCATCGGACCATGTTCAGAAGTACAACAGATCAGTGCGCTCGCGTAAGAACCGCATGAGCTGTCCTCAAATCCGTATAGCAAAAAGTGACTAGATGAGTTATTCACAGAATCTGGTAGCTATTGTTGGTGTGGTCTAACAATTCCTGTTTCACTCATCGCCTAAAACGTCTAATAAGTACAGCTTGTTCGAATTCTGCTCTTTACAATCTGAATCAGAAGTAAAAATTATCGAAAATTGATAATTGTATTCGGCCCGGTTTTCGAGAAATTCGATTTTCCGAAATTATTTAAAATAAACAATTCAAAAAACAAATGGCACAGGAAGATGCTCCAGGTTGTGTCGGCTATTCTTTGTTATTTGACGAAAGTCCTAGCTCAACTCTGTGAAGATCTACACTCGAAAAACTATGAAAAGAGCAGAAATTTGACCTCCTGTAATTATGCAAATTTGACATTTCAGGGCTTGAGTGAAAAGGAAATTGGCTGACGACACCAATAGCAAACAAAATCTGAGAAAGTCACATTTGAAGTCACACTCATCTAGTCACATTTGTTGTACGGCAGGTGTTGCGATTCTTACTCTAACTTTTTAAAAAAAATTGTAATTGAACTCGGACTTGTTTTCGATAAATCCGGAAATGATTCACAATTATTATTTTAGTAAAAAATGAAAACGCGCTTGGTTTTAACGGTCAAATATTTTTAACTTGATCGGTTCTAACGCGAACGCACTGATATTCTCCCTCTCCTCATAGTCACAATACAAAGTTTCAAACCCTGTTGAGCGTCGATGGTACAATTTTTTCCCAAATATTTCGAATAAAAGCTATTTCGGACTCTTTCTCAACATATTGCAGGGAGCTATCGAATATGGGGCCATTCATTTTTTCCTGGCTTACAAAAATTCCAGTCAACTTTAGTCCCGCTTCTACATCTACCATCTTTAACTATCCACAGTGCCATCGTAACGTCCTCTACAAGAAGCATGCCCACTCTCAAGCCAATGTCAACGTTAGTGTACCTGTACGTGAAAGAGGTGGCCAAAATCGACGCGGCGTGTATCATGTTAGCATCCATGACCGCGCCAGCGACAAGGCAAAGGTTGTCAGAGGCCGCTCGACATGGTCCGCTGGAGAGGAAGAAAAAGGCTGGTAGGGCAAGCGTCAATCGAGATTCGGTCACCGAGTGAGCAATGAGAGTGACCGACTCGACAAGAGTCGCGTTAAGCAAGAGTAGAGAGTATTCCTGGTAAGAGTGCTTGCATTTTAAATTTGCGTTAAATGCTTTCATGTTGAAAGCATCACTTTGATCCTCGTGCATCCTAGGATCCGAGCACTATCAGCCCTCTCGAAAACACAAGTGTACTTACTTTGAGCGGCTTCGGAGTCCGCGTGAGAATCACGACTATCGTACATAAGTTAACGAGCGCTCCAAATGAGATAATGAAGGTGTGCAGGATGGCATGAAGCATGTGGGGCGATGCGTGGGCTGAAAGAACTGATTGTTCGGCTTGTTTTATGGCTGCGATATATTTCACGAGTGCGGCTACAACATTTCGATCTGAGACTGTGAACGCACGGTCGTTGGCGACTTGTTTTGGAGAGAGTTGTGTGTGATGTATGCGTGTTTTTCGATACACTACTACTGAATTCTTTCAAAGCTCTACCGGAGGCTGAACACCACAAATGTATTCGTTGCGAGTGGCTAATGAGAAATACGATAAATTTCTGATTGTCTGAACATACAAACGAACTAAGTTGCTTTATATGAGCCATCATAAGTATTTTCCCAAAACAAACCCGAATTTTTATTCATTTTTTAAAAAAAAATGTGATACTTTAACATCCACTTTGCCGTCGAAACTAACAAAAGCAATCGGAAAAAAATTTGTAAACAATATCTTGGAGAATAAAAATAGTTATGGCTCGTGAAAATCAATATTCCAGAAAGTGGAATCGAAAACCATCCATGTACACTAGTATTTGTTCATTTCGCAGACCCAATACAACATACTCGTTCACTAAGTGTACACGATCTGCTGTTCCAGGAGCATCGTACTAACTATGCTCTGCAAAGATAAATGACATTTTTTCGTAGAAGTACGACGGAGCCTCTGGAAGAGTCCGGAGACTGTAGACATATTATCGCACAGAAGAGTCAGAAGAGCGCCCCTAACACTGGGTCGTGCTTTGAGATTTAAAAAAAAAAACAAGAAAATGAAATACATAAATTATGCACTAGCCTGGAACGTTCTGGGTGTATTTGAGATATTCACAAAATTCGCTGTGACATTGACGACTAGGAACGCAACACTTAGATTACGTAGTGTAGTGTCGTTTTTCTTAAACGATCCAGAAGTGGAAAATGGAGATTCATATTTTGAGTATCAACAATACGAATTGTTAACACGGACAACATACAAACCATCTATCTCAAGGAACGTATCGTACAAAATATGTTTCGCTATAAACACTTTCTTGGAAATTTGAGCAGTAGCGGGGAACGATCTTGGCAAGGTACTGCAATTAGTGTATATGAGAAAATAGTAATTTCGAGAGAACATATGATTACGCTAGGATGGATGTACTGGCGTGAAAGAACAAGTTAACAGGTCAGAGATCGCTGATTGGAGATTGGCACTGTTTTGCCAGTCCAGGATAAAAAAAATTGTTACAAAACAGCCTGAAAAATCAGATCGAAACATGAAAGATTCAAATGCGTATTAATCGAAGTGCTCATGATGAATCACAAAACGAAATGTTTAATTGCGGAATAAATCCATAATGATGAAAATGAGAGCATGGTACCGCCCATCCGTAACATTCTGTATTGCATTTCATTCAACGAACCATTATCAATTTAGCTCCTCTAATAATAGCTTCGTATTACGAGCACGGCACTTAGAATCGGAAACATCTATTAGTGTTTTCCGAAATTTTATGTCCATTTTTGCGTTGTTCACTCACTATGTTATAAAGTACATTTGATTGCAAACGTTATGTATTACGATACTATACTACGGAAACACGAAAATAATTAGATAATTATTCAAATAGCGATTGGGCTGACTATTAGAGTTCAAAATGTGAGACCACGGTATCTTCATTTCACACACTCTCTCGTCTATCGACCGGTATAGAGAGTGTGTGAAATCAAGAGGACGTGGTCTCACATTACGCACTCTACTGACTATTGATTTAGGAAATGTGTAAGAGAAATGGATTTCAGACCCCAGTATCGTCTTTCTTGTTAAATAGTTTAGTTGTGGTGGCTTCCACTTGTAGTGTCCAATACGATTGTGAACGCTTCTTTCTTGTCGAGCACAAGACGAGTGAGGAAACTGTGAACGACGCATGTTACCCATTATGATACATCATGCAAAAATCAATATCCATTGGCAAACGTTTTTGCATTCCGTTGTCTTTAGTGAATAAGTGGTAGTGTAAGTGAAAACGCCCCGGTTCCGCGGTGCCAGTTGGTTGTCATTCCTATGCGATGTGTGGATAACCTCGAAAGAGACCCTGTCCTTTTCGCATAATATTTATTCGCATCCCTTTCCACTATTCACTTACTCGCGATAAGGCCGGACGAAGTAGAGCGTAATGAGTGGGTTGATCAGCGCAGGAAGCACCGCGAACTGAAATATTTCTTATCTTTATTCACACCAGAGCAATTGCTGCATTGATTTATCCCAGACATGGGCTCAGGTATTTTAGAAGAAAACTGATATAACAAGGCATAATGTATAGCCAAGGACCTTTACTAATAGATCTTATTATTGCGTGGTGATCAAGTATGGGTTTTCTTATTTGAACTGATTCGGGCATGCCAATAAAACGAACAAAGGAAACCAGGCCGTGAAATGGAAATCCAATGAGTTTCAAATTTCAATTTCAATTTCAATTATTTATCACGTCAGGCAATAGTGCTCAGATGAGGATGGGCCGGTATTCTTCATTGGTTGCATTCCACCATTGGGGCCCGATTGCTCGTTTCAGGTCGTCTCTCCATCGGGTATTGGAGTGGCCTTGGGGTCGTTTCCAGCTGTAGGGGATCCACATCGTAGTTGCCCGCGTACAATGGTTGATTTCCATTCGCCTTATCTTCAAGGCCCATTTCGCTTTCCTTTTGAGAGCTTCCTTATTCCAGTCTCGAATTTGGGTGATTTCTCGTAATCGTTCGTTCCTCATTCGGTCCAGAAGAGTGACTACAATCATTCGAAGTTCCATCTTCCTCAGGGTGATATCGAGGCGCTCTTTGTCATTCGATCTCAGAGCCCACACCTCGCTACCATAGAGTACGGTAGGCAAGATGCAGCTGTCGAAGGGCCTCCTCTTAGTCTTCATGGGAAGAATGCGTGAAGCCAGCAGGTGGTGGAGTTTGCTCCAGGCTGCCCAACCCAGACGAATCCTGTATTCTACTTCTTCGGAGGGATCAAGGGGAAGGGAGATTCTTCCGCCGAGATATGTGGCAAACTCGACGAATTTGAATACTTGATGGTCGATGGTAATGGGTGCGCGGGTCGTTTTGCAGGAGGTTAGGAGAACCGTTTTGGAGGCATTCACTTCGAGACCGACTCGTGCCATAAGATTTCGCAGCATCTTCTCCAGTTCCGGTCGAGACTTGGCTCTTATTTTTGGAGGTCGAGAGTTTCAAATGGACTCTTCCTCAAATAAAAGAACACTAAAAGTTGTCACTTAATACACATACTAATTGCTTATAATTAGCATAGAGAGCCTACGTCGAATATGGATCCTTCTTCTGAATGCAATTGCAGCAGCACCTGAAAAAGAAAAGTTGATGCATGAAGCTGGACCTAAGACGGATATGCAAAAGAATCTCCCTCTTTGCAAATAACATAGTTCCGGCCTCTCTGCACAGATCGCGAGCTATCTTAGACGTCGACGTCTAGAAGCTCTTGACTAGTGTATCATTTTGTTTTTGATTTTTTTTAGATGATGTCTCTTGAACATACGAGAGTTGAAGTTTCAGATGTCGACATCTAAGAGATTTCGCGCCATGATTTGAGCCCGGAACTCTCTGCTAATTGGTTCAAACGGTGGGTACAAACTTGCAGAGCGCAGAGTACTGCCATGCACAACAGCACGAGGACGACGAGAATAGTGTACGATGTGAGGGCCTGGAAAAGTGCCACACTCAGAACACAGAAAAAAAACACCAGCTTTCGTACAGAGATTGAACAGGTTCCATTACCTTTCTCACATTTTAAGGGTAAGTGAACATTGTGTGTCCTGATTCTAGTGATTTGATTTCTCTGAGTAATACTTTACGAATATTCACTTGCTCACCATTGACAGGGACTCGTGAGTGCCTCGAGTCTTCGCGCTCATAACCAGCTTCTTCTCACGCATTATGATAATTAGCTAAAATGTGTCTGCGAAATATGTTTATACATTGAAAGAGAGCAGACTTTGCGGTGTGTGAACGGTATGTAGACATAGAGACTGAGCATGAATAATGTAGCATATCCGCAAAGGAGATCAGGGAGAGGCTCAGTAGCATCCGCAAAACCTGCAATGCGGTTTTCATCAATGGGCTCAAGGTACTATCACGCCTGTCACTTAACGATACAGCATATTATAATGTGGTGCATATAATAGCATGATTAACAGTTTTGGATAGCTATTCGGTGAATCTAGAAAGGCATAAATGCATGTTCGGCCAAGCGCAGTGATTTACGTGACGCTAGTTCAACTCGCAAAAAAACTACACGTTGTCCTTCATCGTAAATTCACGATCACTTTTCCGGGAAAAAAATTTATCGCCCAACAAGAGAAATCGCAGAAATATTGGCCAATAACAGAAAATACACATGAGCAGGTAGTTCCCTCTTCACGGGCATTCACGGGCACGGGTTATTTTAAAATTATAATTTTACAGGGCGTAACTTTTCCAATATTTTAAAAACGACACACTTTTGTGCACACATTTCGCGGCACGATAACTCTTGGATAAGTATTTTCGTAATTTAATTGTGCACTTTTTCGACTTAGAGGAGGGACCGTTTTGCGAAATATATGGGAAATGAAATATGTTTAGGGAACACGCCAGACTTCATGGGAACATATTATATTCCGAGGAAAGGGCAAATTTGTAATATCTATCGCGCTGACAAAATGCGCGGCGAGTTTTTCATTGCAACAATACCGTGCAGGCTGAAGTTGGTGGCGTATCCCCGCTGATGCAGCTGATCAGTAATATTTGCCAACTGCCCTCTCGGACTGTTTGTCAGCACAAAACCAGTCATGTGCACCAACTGCGGAACGTAGAGCAGAATGAGAATTAGCTGCAGCTTGCCCATGCCAATCGTTCCCTTGTTACGCAAGATGCGAACTCTGAAATGGATTTTGTCATTGAAATATTTTAACCTTTCTCCCACTTGTCAGGAAGAGTTTTTTCCACAGACCGGCTCAATTGAGAGGGAGCGCAGCTAGCCAACATTCTGTTTGCAAAATTCGCACTAAGGGTACTTTACTTGATCACAGGACTAGAAGTGTCTCAAGAGACCAGACGGAACAGTACGATGGCGAGGTAATGAAGGAATCTAAGATCATTCGACCCAAAGACATTTAAACAACAGAGTGCACAATACAACACAATAATAGGAGATAGATTAAAATCATACTTGGAATGCAATTTTGAATTTAGAGCCACCCAATTTTGAATTTAGAGCCACAATATTACATACAAATTTTGGAAAATTCAAAAGTCAATTTTTTCTCTTTCTTTCTTTCTTTCTTCCTTATATCGAGAATAACATATAATTGAATGCAATCAGCTCTTGGCAATGAGGTCACTCCTTGATCTCTCGAGTCAACTCTAGTTCCGCTCCTACATCTACCACCTTTTACTATCCACTGTAAAAGATAAATATACGTCCTCTGCAAGAAGCGACCCACTCTCAAGCCCATGCCAATCTTAGTTTTCCTAGCATTAGTAATATCCACTGCCTCGGAAGTGGTAGCTCTTGTGGGACAATACAGTGTACCTGTACGAGAAAGAGGTGGCCAGAATCGACGCGACGTGTATCATGTTTGCATCCATGACCACGCCAGCGACGAGGCAAAGGTTGTCCGAGACCGCTCGACAGGGACCGCTTGAAAGGAAGAAAACGGCAGGTAGGGCAAGCGTCAGTCGAGAATCGGTGAGCCAGTGAGCGATGAGAGTGGCAGACTCGACCAAAGTCGCGTTTAGAAGCAGTAGCGAATACTCCTGAATAAAGAGCACTCGTTATACAATTGGGTAAATTTTTTTCATATCGAAAGCTCTATTTTGTTCCTCTCATGCGTGCTGGCTCTGCATCCCTCACAGAGCGCCAACTCTCATAAATTTTCATCTCTAGCGAATTCAAATATTTTTGATAGTACATGCGCGATAGTGCGTCATCATTTCCCACAGCGCTTAATTTTTTACATCGGACTCTCTTTACCCTCAAAACGGAAGAAAATGCACCGTGTCCAGGATTTTCCGGGAAAACTCCGGAAAGTCTGGCAAATCGTTGTTTCTCAATGAAATCGTCCAAATTTGTTTTTTCAAGAAATGCGTTTTAAGAACTAAGAAATTTATTGATTGGAAGGTACTGTATCAGAAGTTGCTATTTTCGCTGTGTGTCGTGTACCACATGCGATACGGTAGTGCACTCCTCAATTTTGATGTTATTTCTCGTTATTTCGTTTCATGAATACTCTCACTAGGCGAAGAAGGCAAAATAATGAAAAATATTATCTAAATAGAAGAACACAAAGAAAACGTTTTGAAAGAAAGAGAAATGTACACCAATACACCACCTTATCGCATGTGGTACACGACACACAACGAAAATAGCAACTTCTGATACAGTACTTTCCAATCAATAAATTTCTTAGTTCTTAAAACGCATTTCTTGAATTTCGGAGAAGCCCTCGTACTCCAAAAATTGGACGATTTCGTTGAGAAACAACGATTTGCCAGACTTTCCGGAGTTTTCCCGGAAAATCCCGGAAAATCCCGGATACGGTGCATTTTCTTCCGTTTTGAGGGTATTATAACAACATCGAGTTCACTAGAGAGGCACATGTTAGAGAGCTCTGAGCATCCACTCAAAAAAGGTCTCTAGGATCCTAGTGAAAATATTCACTTATAGGTAAATGCAATATCTCTTAATGCTTGTGACTTCTCAATTCAGGCAAGTTAACATTATCACTTTAGGGCGTGATCTTAGCTACCTTTTTCTCAAGGTCGACACTGTGTACTTACTTTGAGCGGTTTCGGCGTCCGTGTCAGAATCACGCCTATCGTGCAGATGTTAACGAGCGCTCCGAATGAGATAATGGAAGTGTGCAGGATGGAATGAAGCATGCGGAAAAACGCGTGGGCTGACGGTGGCTGACTCCCCGGCCTGTTATCTCGCTAGAATATATTTCATGAGTGCGGCTACAATAAGTCACGCCTAGACAGTGAAAGCATGGTCGTTGACGGCTTGTTTGGAGAGAGTTGGGTGTGGTATGCGCGTGTTTTCCGAGAGACTACGGCGATTCCATTGATTACTTCATGGGAGACTAAATGGAAAACGTAATTTATTGGTTGCGAATCATTAACAGGAATTATGGTGATTGTCTTCGATTGTCTGAACACACATTGTCATTTTATTTGAATTATACAATAGCTTCTAGAGTGC
The DNA here is from genome assembly GCA_036245785.1 of Pristionchus fissidentatus. Lineage (NCBI taxonomy): Eukaryota > Metazoa > Nematoda > Chromadorea > Rhabditida > Neodiplogasteridae > Pristionchus > Pristionchus fissidentatus. Next base: position 11,832,851 of record BTSY01000004.1, read on the forward strand.
GAAATGTGAGACCACGCCCTCTTAATTTCGCACACTCTCTAGATCGGTCGATAGATGAGAGAGAGTGCGAAATGAAGAAACCGTGGTCTCATATTTCGCACTCTATAAGCTTCTGTACAGTTATCGATCCCAGTAGGTATCATTTGGAAACTCCATATCCTCTATTCTAAAAGCCCGGCATTATACTCCAAATTGTTCTGCACTTATGTCCGACCACTACTAGAGTTTTGTTGTGAATTATGGAACCCTAGCACGATAACTAACATTTCTCGCCTCGAGAATGTTTTACACAGATTCACTCGAATCGTCTTCCGCAGATGTGAGCTGCCCGCAACATCTTACCACAACAGACTGGTGGCGCTCAAGATTCCTTCCCTTTGTGACCGACGAACTCGTATAGATCTTCTTGTATCTTATATGATTATTTTCGGATATTACGATATTACCCCCAGATCAATATTTAACTTCTCTAATCGTATTGGTAACTATAGAGGTCATAGGCTCAAAATTTGTCCATTTACTTGTAACACCGTCAGGTTTAATCGTTTCTTTTCAAATAGAATAGTTCATCATTGGAATCGTCTAGATGATGATATTGTAAGCAATAGTAGTATCAATGTTTTCTCGAACTACATCAAACACATTAATTTACAGTCTTTGCGTTAGACCTCATCATATCTACCTCATCAGATGTTATCTCTTTTTCTCAGCTTTTCTGAGAAAACCTTCTTTGTCACTATATGTGACATCGTATCTCATGTATGCCGTTATTTTCACCTAGTCTCAAATTTATATTACAATTTGCTATGTAAATTGCATGATAAACATTATTATTATCTATGCGGTCTCCTCTTGATAGTCAACAAACCAGATTTTTAGACAACCTTCTCAGAGCGAAAGAGCTTCTTCAAAATGAGTAATCCGAAAAAAGTGATATTTTAATGCCCTCGGTAAATAATCGGTGGTTTAAAAAAGATAAACAAGCCTCAAGACTTCTCCACCCTTAGTGAGTTTGGTGAATTTTCCGGACATGCCGCAATTTTTGCCTCTTGCCCACATAGAGTGCAGATAACACAATGCAGATTTTTTTCTTTAGCAGTTTAAAAAAACACTGATTATTTTTTTACTTTTATGATAACACTCACAACCTGGCTCCCTATCCCCAGCACCGACCGTGCAACCCCCAGCCGCATACGGAGAGTGAGGGTGGGAAGGGAGAGTGAGAGAGGGACACAGGGAGAAAAAAAAGGTAAAGGTAAAGTTGCTACCGGAATCAAGAGGACTTTGCGTCGACAAGCGACTACTCTGCCGGGGCCGACCGGTAAGGTCGGTTGCTGCACAAGTCTACGTATCCCCTGCTGACTAGGCTTCTGGGGCACAGGGAGAAACATCGGTATGTTAATGTAACACATTAATTTATCTAATAATCAGAAAGGATAAATGAAAACAATAGAAAATTGACGATCACTCAAGAAAGCAATCACAACCATTCTTTCCCACGAATTGTAATTGAGGGAAACGAAACACCATCTAATTTAAAATTCAGGAATCGTTAAATTAAGAAATGATGCCATCATTGCTATTACGATAATATTGAAGCACTCTCCGAAATATAAAAGTATTGTAGGAATACTGCATGAGGAAAAGGAGAGTGCGATATCTCCCACTCACTACATTCGAAACTACATTGTATTACAATATGGCGAACAAGAGATGTTGAAGGGTTCCTTGAACAAAATACAGTTAATCGAAAAGCAATGTATTACGATACGAAACATCCGAAACACAAAGTTATTCGATATTTTGTTTCAAAAGCGATTGCTCACATTTTTTTAGGTGAACATTTTGTGAATTATCAATCGTTTAGGTGGCTGACAGTATATGAGGCCGTTTGCGAGAGAATCGAGCAAAGCTCGGACAGTAGAAAAATCGAAGTCGAAGGAGAACATTGTTTTAGATACTCTCCAGGGTGCAGATCACGATGGCGAGTATGCCAACTTATGCAAATTGATCTCCGACCTGTTATTCAAATTACAAAATTCAGCTTATTTCAGGTGTTTTTGTTTTTTCCAAAAGAAAGAGTCCTCAAACCATGTTGTGCAAATACTCAACTAGGGTGAAATTGCATGAGGAATCTAATGGAAGTTTCAGAAATGCAAATTTCCGTGTTTTTGACATAGCACCTGTCCATTTCCCCATGTTAAACTCAAAAGGGAGGTCTGGGATTAACAGAGTATGTGGGAAACGCACACATCGTACCGCCTCTTAAATTTGTACGCTTTTGACCTCGGGCAAATCGAGTTATGAATTTTTAAATCAGCGGATGTGGGTGGAAAAGCACCGATCTGACGAGAGAAGTGATCAATTTGCATCCAAGATCGATTTGCATAATATGACATACTCGCCATCGTGATCTGCACCCTCGAATGTGTAGGAAACCGTCTTCAACTGAGATATCGTATTTTCACCTGTCCGATCTCTGTTGCGCTTCGTTTGATTCTCTCGCAAACGGCCTCATATTTAGAAAACCGAAATAACAATTATTTCGGACTCATGATGCTTCGTTCTGGTAAGTTCGGCTGTTTTCCACTGGTAGTGTCCAAGAGAATCGTGATCGCTTGTTTCTGGTTGAGCAGCAGACGAGTGAGGAAACTGTGAAAGATGTGTTGCCAATTTTTTCCGTGATGATTCTTCTGAGAGATTACATTAACCTGCCAAGACGACTTGGCCAAACAAATATTGTTCGGTCCTATTCCTAGTGTCAGAGAAAGAAAATCATATTTAGACTAATAACAATGAGATTTTTTTCCTCGCATTTGCATGATATGATTTTACAGATTCATTAGAATATCGGATTCAAAATTTAAATTTACCCCCCGAGAGACAACCCATATTACAAATCAATGGTTATCTTTTTTCAGGGCAGCGTTTGAAGCAATAGGCGAAAATTTGTATCAAAAGACTCGAAATTAAAAATCCTAATTTGGAACTTTCTTGAATATCTGAAAACGCCATGAACATTTCTGGCATACTTTGAATTGTATTTGTGTGGCTTACAGGTATTGGATCTCATTCTAAACATTCCCATCTCACTTTTCCTGATTAGGGTATCACACTTGCTTTTTCACAGGTCTAAGAAATAACATTTTATGTAGCTACTTGAAGAAGAACCTTAAAATATGCCATCTAATGTTTTTATCAGTGTTCCATGATTCGAGCAATTTATGTTAAAAACAATTTATGAGAAACCACCTTCCCCCTCAAATGATAATTCTGACCACTCAATATGAGGAATTAGGCGACAATAAACGTATCATTAGTTGTGAGCTCTTTGTCGCTCCATGCGACAAAGAGCTCACAACTTTGGTGTCTCTAATTAAGCTGCCCTTCTCCACCATTACCCACTATTCACTCACTCGCGATAAGGCCGCACGAAGTAGAGCGTGACGAGGGGGTTCATCAGCGCAGAAAGCACCGCTAACTGTAAATTGAATGTTTTTTATCCTCGATTGAGACCATTTTTATGCAAAAACAGCGGCTTCTTTCATTTACAGACTTGTCGCACAATATTATAGCCGACTTCCTGGCGATACGGCCTTGTTATCTGAGATTTTTTTAGCTTGAGTCGGGAATTCCACAATGCGGACCAAAGATTAAACCGCGCAATGGAAATTCACGAGAATTTGTGTGCCAATAAGAGCACTCTACTGACGAGCAGGAAATTGGCTAATTAACGAAAATATGTAATTGGTTAATTAGCAAAAAAACGAATAGCCCACATCGACTAACGATCCCTCGACGTCTTCCGAGTGCACGTGAAGTAGCACCTGCAATGGAATAACGTGATGTAATTGGATAGATAATGTGCGTATCGGGGGGCAATTCGCACTCTCCTGGCTAGAAAAGACCTAGGAACAGGAAACTGAAGAAAAAAAGTACTGAAAAACGACCCTCGCCAGGATCGTTTTCGAGAACTCGTAAGCAAGAAAATCACGAAAAATCGGGTAACGAAACTATTCGGAACTGAATTAGATTGGGTTGAACACCTGAAGCGCGCACAGCCCGGCTATGCACGACACCACAATGGAGACGCCAATCATGTAGAGTGTCAGCGCCTTGTAAAATATTGAATATTATTATCGGTTTTCTGACCTAGTGGTTTCCCAGATAACTAAAGATGGCAAATTAAGAGCTGTGGGAATTGATTTATCATCCGCTATTCCTTCCAGTACTCCAGTTTAATGCTATGAACTGTTTTAGAATCCAATACGAAAAAAAGCCGCACGCTCTTCGTGAAGAATCGGATCTCTCATTTGCATTCTGGAGCGATTTTTCATCGAAAACAAAATTCAAAATTACTCCTCATTTGCCCCTACCGCTCTCCCACTTCAATACCACTGAAATTTCCTAATATTTTCGCCTTTCTCTTTCGAGTCTTTTTTTTGTCTTTTTGGAGTCTATTCGCAGATTTTTGGTAGACGGAAAAACAATTAATTAACTGACCATTGAAATGGTTACGTGAGTATGTCTAGTCTTTCCGCTCATAGCCAATTTCTTCTCGCGCAGAATACGCATGAGCTAAAGTAATTTAACGTATTTAATAAATACAAAATATTTTAAAGTCGCAAACCTTGCGGTGGGTGTACGGAATGTAGATATACAGAGTTAGCATGAATACTATTATATATCCACATATGAATGCGGGCGCACGCTCAGTAGTATCGGCATAGCCTGGAATCACTTTGTGTCAAAAGTCGATTAGGAATGCACGTTGTAATTTGTAATCGTTGTAGCATTGGAATTCGAAGAGAGAAACTTTAGAAAGAATGAATATTTCTCTTGAATTATCGTCATGTACCATGTAGGCTGAAGCTGGTGGCGTATCCTGCGTAGTGCAGACGATCAGTGATCTCTGCAAGCTGCTCTCTTCGACTGGTCGTTAGCACATATGCAGCTATATACAACAAGTGAGGTGCGTAGAGCAGTACGAGATGAAATTGCATACGCGTCTTTCCGATAGCGCCCTTGTTATGCAGTAGGCGAACTCTACAACTCGCCCATATCTCTTCATCAACAGTAATATTAAGTGATGCGCACGAGATTATTACTAGGCAGTTTCGGCTTTCGTTTTACTGTTCTTTGGACTGATTATGCAAAGAGGGACAGAGAATAAGAGGGTATCACCAATTCCGAATATTAGGATTTGAAATTCTTGTAAATATTTGGATTGTATCTCTTCATTAGGCCCATTCTCTAGGCCGCATGATAGGTGAGAGAGTGTGCAAAATGAAGAGGTATAATTCAATTATTTACTTTAATTTCAAACTCTACTGAAAAAGGCATGCCTGCACCTTTTGTGATGTGTTCAACTAGATGACTCAAGAATTCTGTGTTCCTGCTGTTGTTCCTCTTGTTCCCGGGAACACTCCGCGGAACAACAAAGCAACGTCATGAACACGAAGAGGAACACGAAATTCTTGAGAAGGGCATTCAATATTTCTTGGCAATCCGAATGAAGGTTAGTGTACCTGTACGTAAAGCACGCGGCGAGAATCGTCGCGGCGTGCATCATGTTCGCATTCATCACTGCCCCGGCGAGGAGGCACAGGTTATCCGATACCATCCGACAGGGTCCGCTCGAGAGAAATAATACGGCTGGTGCGTCAATTGACAATCGAGAATTGGTCAGCGAGTGAGCGATGAGTGTGGAACACTCGAACAGGGACGCGTTCAGAAGCAGCAGGGAGTATTCCTGCAACCAGTTTTTATTGTAATCACCGTTTATGTTTTTTTCTTTCTAAAATTTACCGGTTACTCAGAGTTCCGAAATCAAATAATGAAGATCCCATCGTCATCTCTTATACTTCAATCCAAATCCCCCCTTTAATTATAACGACATCTCCAGCATGTATACATATCTATCTATATTTTATCAACCGTTAACTAATCGAGCGGGCCCTGTCTAATTGCAACACCTCTCGAATGAGAAAGTTATGATCGTGACAAGAACACCGTATGCTACGTATGCTGTCTCACAGTATGCGTACTTTGAGCGGTTTCGGCGTCCGTGTCAGAATCATGACTATTGTGCAGATGTGCGCGAGTGAGCCGAAAATGATCATGGAAGCGTGGAGAATTGTATGAAGCATGTCACGGAAGGGAGCTTATCTGCACTATCACTGACTCGTAACTCGCGTGCTTCTTATAAGAGCACGGCCACGACAACAATATACCAGCCGGCAGGCCGTTGGAAACAATTTCTGGTCGTTGGCGGTTGCCTTGGTGAGCTTGTTTCATAAGCGTGTTCTCGATAATTCATGCCGCTTTCTCGGAGCTATTTTTACATCTCCACCAGGTACACGACAGCTCGTAATTGTATTTATAGCGATTCATCAACAGGAACTAAAATTAATAGCTGCGTTTGTAAACAACACAAATAAGTTTGTCGATTTGAATTATGCCAAATCACTCGTTGTTTGTCATGCTGTTATATGAAACGACTGTAATCGTCGCTCGATCCTTCAAGAATAAGTGGCGAATGAACCTGTAATTGGAGCCTGTGCAAAGCAAATATTTGACTCAGTGTTAGCATTACAAGTAATGGAAATGTATGGAAATGAAACTTGCTCTCGATATGGGCGCACGAAGTAGAGCGTAAGAAGTGGGTTAAAAAGCGTTGCGAAAACGGCAATCTGAATTTAAATAAATTGAATTGGGTTTCAGCAAAAGGGGAATAAACTTTTTTTAAATACATACATCAAAATCAATGCCTTCTATGTCCTCTGAGTGCACGCCGTAGTTGATTTGAGCGACGCTCAAAGTCGTCATTCCCAACATGACGAAAATAGGCAGTACGGCATGAATTGTCAACCCCTGCAATTACGTTGCACACATTCATAAATGAAAACAAGTGTCACAGCTATATAAATATGTTTTTTTTCTAAATACAGCTGTCAGAGAAGCATTTTCAGGAAACAACTAGCATTTTCATTTTGCAGAGCCACATGATCCTACCCCTCAAATGATATCGATAGTCCATGTAGCATAAGGGAAGCTGGAGGCCTCCCATTCTGCTGTGTTCTGTGATAGAGTGCGAAATGTGAGACCACGGCCTCTTCATTTCGCACACTCACTCGTCTATCGACCGGTTTAGAGAGTGTGGGAAATGAAGAGACCGTGGTCTCACATTTCGCACTCTAGTGATACCTGGACCATCGATCGGTGCGATGCTCGCGTCGTCTCGCTCATGTGCTGCTTCTTCTCGTCGAGAATTCGGATCAGCTGAGAAACACATTTTTTACTAAAAAAAAGTTTTTATTTATTAAAAAGTTAAATGCACATCTTGGAGCTGGTTTCGCGGAGAACACTGCTAGTAACAGTTAAAAAAAATCATATATGATCCATTATTTGAATTGAAATCCGGGTAAATAATTTCTTTTCATGATTGACCGGCGTACAGATCTATTGATTATTCACCAGGATTGCTGATCAACACTAACTTGTAGAGTATGAAATGCGGAAATGCGGGACCACGGTATCCTCATTCCACGCACCCTATCTTCCACCGACCTGTGTAGAGAGTGTGCGAAATGAAGAGGTCGAGGTCTCACTTTTCGCACTTTACTCACTTGATTGCGCGCCCGAACACTGAAGGAATTGGTGAATATCGGGAAGAGAACGAGATACGCGGTGAGAATTGCCGGTAGCGGCTCACTCAAGTTTGCGAATCCTGAACGAGCATTGTCAGTGAAAACAATTATTTTCAACTCAAAAACAAAACTACTGCTGCGTATTTGCTTAGTTCAGATTTTGTGTGCGCGTGATCTCTCGCTATTACGTAGTATGTTGTTTATCATCGGAACCTTTCAATTTTTCTATTTGTTTGTAAGGTTGTCCTGATCATTCCACTAGCCGGTCTATCTTACAGAAAGGCTTTTGGAGTGAGAGAGCTTGTAAAATCGAGAGAGACTCTCTCACTTTTGCACACTGTCTCGCTCTAACCCTGGTATGTAGGTTTGGAATTATGGTTGTCATACCGAGTAGTGCCTGCGTGCTGGCAAAGCCGTCGTAGTAGAACTCGTCGACGAGGGGGGCGATCAATGAGGGTTCGCTCACAGTTCGCACGTAGGCAATGATGTGTACTACGTGCGGCGCGAACAATGCGAGGCACAGCAGCTGCAGCCGCAGCTTTCCGTAAGACGTGTTGTCGGTGATGATGCGCACTCTGTAACGTAAACAAAATGCAGTTCCATCTCAACCAAGATCTCTGGGTTTTGGCGCTGTCTACCAAATCTGCACATCGATGTCGGAGGTGTGCGAGCTCGAATCTCGCTTTATGCGCACTGTTAACCTGTTTTGCATGGCACTCACTCACCACTAAGCGACGCATCTCTTCCGCCGCACAGAAATTGAAAAAAAATGAAGAAAAAAACTGATATTTATATTATCCCTCATTTATAATATTTATTTTCCTTCCTCGTTTCTTTAACTGCCGTAACACCATTCGCGGGTGTTTCAAATAAATAAAATGCGTACCTGTAGAGTGCGAAATGTGAGACCACGCACTCTTCATTTCGCACTCCGGTGCACCGGTCTATGGAGTGTGCGAAATGAAGAGACGGTGGACTCACATTTCGCACTCTACATACCTGTACCAGAAGGAGACAGCGACGACTGTCGATGAGTGGATCATGTTCGTGTTGAGGAAGCCGTTGAAGGCGGCGCAGAAATCATCGGAGACGGCCCGGCACGGACCTATAGACTCTGGAGTGCGAAATGTGAGACCACGGTCTCTTCATTTCGCACACTCTCTAGACCGGTCGATAGACGAGAGAGTGTGCGAAATGAAGAAACCGTGGTCTCACATTTCGCACTCTAATAGACTCAATTTGTTATAACTCTTATTACAATTTTAAAATGATACGTTCATGAAATGAACTACTGGTGCGTTTATTCTTTTTCTATACCTCGGTGTGCCTCTCGCTTTTTCATTGTCTCTCGTGTTTAGTTGTTTAGGAGCGGAACGTTTTTAATATTTTGAACGAGTGTTTGTGAATTTTTAATTAGAGAATCAACTAGTTTCTGAGTAAACCCTATTCATTGCCGAGTAGGATAAAACACGATGATGGCAAGAAATAATCTTTTCTGTCTTGTAATGGTCATGGCCTCTTAAGAGAGTTAGTCAGGTGGCCCATTTCCAATGCAATAAAAAAATAATATTTTTTTGGAAAAAAAGAAAATCCCGACTGCATCAAAGATATGTGATCACGCAGTCTTTTCCAATGGAATATCAGACCTCGGACAATGACGAGAAGTGCTGAGGGCGTTGCGAATACGCGACCGTCAATCACGAAATGGGCGATGACAGATGTGAGATCGATGAGTGAGGTATTGAGCAGCAGCAGGGAGTACTCCTGCAAATGCGTACTTCAATGTCCTATCTTTTTTCCTGTTTGACCCATTACATACTATTGCTAAATTGTGCACAAGCTCCTGTGATACCATAATCTGCGCCAGCCGAACGTAACTATAGCAGTGCAGCAGAGTAGAGTGCGAAATGTGAGACCACGTCCTCTTCATTTCACACACTCTCTAGACCGGTAGATTGACGAAAGAGTGTGCGAAATGAAGAAACCGTGGTTTTTCTCACATTTCGCACTCTACAACAGAGTGTGTGTAGTCGAAAAGGGCACTTCCATGTCCAGAGGACCACGCATTGTTTGCTCACAATATCTTCAACCAAATGATTGTCGAACAAATGATTTTCCGAAACGGTCCATTTTTTTCAATTACGGTGTGCTTGGACGGTCAAACTTTGCCCACCTTCAATGTGGTGGGCGTCTTGGTGAGAATAACGTAGATGATGATGCTGTTTACAAAACTGCCGATGATGATAATAAAGTTGTGCAGGAACTCGTGCAGCATTGCTCAATTACTCATATATAATGATTTGAAAATACTAAAATTAGAAAGGAAATTATTTGTCACAATGAACGTTTGTGCTCCTCTCACTTTTACATTTTATCTCGCCTTCAGAAAACACAGGAAATAGCATGCTGTCGTTTGCAAGACTCGTATCATATTTTATTTGCTGTACCAGGAAATATAGAAAGTGGTTTCCATTAGGAATGGCGTAAACCATGCTGGCGCAGGTTTGTAACGAGTGGGGAAGGCGGGTAATAAATTGTGAGGTATCGAGAATGCAAAAACCAAGTGATATATCCATTCCGCGAATTACAGAAAATGTACACAGAGCAGGAAGTCTCTTACTTCTTTTTTTCTTATTTTTTGCTGCTTATGCATAGCTGCAATGTACCTGCTGAGAGAGCATGTGAGAGGAAATCTCTCTCGCTCGATTTTACGTGCTTAATCAGCAGTAGTGATGTTAGATCGAATAATCCTAATCGCGATTAACAAAAAGAATAGCAATCTATTATTCGCGTATAACCATTTTTTTCGCGAACAGACATATGCGATCTAACAACACTGATCAGCAGACATCTCCCAAGTGAGGGATGTAGTCGTCGTCTCTCTCTGTGTAGCTATCCGCGTGACAATCAAAAACATGCGCAACTACAGTTGTCTGCGGAAATGTATATGTGAGATCTGCAAAAGCTGTCGCCGCAGATCTCATTCAGACATCTCCCTTCGAATACGGTATGATACAAGCTGCGGTAATACAACATAGTGGTTAACAATTTGAAAATTTGGTTCTGTTGTCGTTTACTGGTCCCATGAGAATTCACTGGTCCAGTAAACTTCTTTGGGACCAGTGAACTTCCATGGGACCAGTAATCGACATCAGAACAGAAAATTTATAGAGCATATGGACGAATGAATAGTTTTTGATGAGAAGGATAAGCGTTTGTGGAGCCTACTCAATCCACAGATTGGTTAGTTGAGGGTTCGATTCTCTGCCCGTCCTCTGCCGATTCGGTTTAAATGAGAACAACAAAAAAAAACAGAAAAAAGGAGGTCACCATATCATTATTAATCGTTTATTCCAGTGGGAATATGATAGATGTGCCGGGTTCAATGAACCATTTCGTACGATTCCGATAACAGCCGTTAGGGAAACGATTACATTTCAGGTCCGTTTGAGCGGTCATCGTATCCCCCAAGGCGGTACTAATGCGTGAATGGATAGAGATGTGATGCATATATAGAGGAATTGATAACAATTTAAGTGGATTTTGTCCGATTGAATATTTTTTAAACAAAGATGAAATTAGATTCCATTTCATGTAATCACTAGCAATAGCAAACAACGTAAGCAAACAACTAACAACGTAAGGGAGGAACCGGATTTTGCCCTCTGCTTGTACGAGCATCGACCACCGATCGGAATTGATTGTTGTTTTTCAGGAAAAAGGAATAATTTACGGCTTGAGCGCAGAGAGAGACGGGAATAGTGATAACATCGGTACAGTTTTGTGAAATTCGAGGGAGGGGATTTTATTTATTTCTTCCCAAAAAATACTTAAAGGGACCCGGCAGAGATTAATTAGTAGGCCTTTATTAATTGAATATCACACATTGACACGAGAAAAAATGTGAAAAATTCGGGACTTTCTGTTTCGAGATATGAACATGTGAATTTAAGTGGTGTGCAAATTTGACTTGTCCAACCGAATCAATTTGTGGAATTATCATCGCATGTGTATTATATTTTGTAGTCATCCAAGACTTCGTAGGTATTGATCACAAATTGTTGAGATTTGGACACTAAAAAATTGGAAACGCACAACCCATCTGGGATTCGCAGTAACGCTTTTAAAGAAGGAGTATCACGAATCTCCTGTTCCATCATTCCTAATCTCACATGTTTCAATGGCGCGGTCGCTTTCTCCTCGTCTACCCTTATCCCTCCCTATCATTTTTGAATTCCTGCATTCAGGGTCAGTTTGGCACAGAGCCAAACGCGAATAACTTTGTTCAAACTTATCGGCTGAACATGCGGTTTGCGGGGCTCTTATCTGGAAACCGATTACCATAACCCGACAGTGACAACTCAGTTGACCAAAAGTTCGTGGGACACCACCTTTAAAAGGGGGTTCTTTTTCCTTTACAAGTTGGTCAAATGCAATTAAATTTTCTTTTTTTTCTTGTATAATTTATACATGATTCCGCGAAACTATCTATGCATCATAGTGTATGTTTAGATGATTGCGTTCGACATCGCAAAAGACACGGGGTCCGAGATGTGCTGATGTAACCTACAGGAGCTGACTGAGAATGTCTGGCGTCATTACCAAGGAACCTTATTTGAACTCATTGGTATAACGGTCCGTCCAAGACTCGATTGCGAAATTCAAAGTCGGCGCCAAAAATAAACCACCACGGGTTGATCCTCTCGTGAGAGGCGTGATATCATTGTAGTTAATGTTTGGTGGCCGTTTCTATTGTGTGTTTGAATTATCAAGGGAACCGTTCATCTCCTAGAATACTGCATACAAATCGAGTAGTCATACAAAAAAGCACGCGCGTTACCGGACAACAAAAAGATATAATAACGAGAAAGGCGGAAATTATTTGAACAAGATTATTCAGAACCTAGTAGGGATGCCGGTTCGGTGTCTGTCAGTCTATTTTCACACAAAATCTCTTCTCCTTATCAGCCGTATTACCGATCTCTCGTTCAAAACGCCGTAAAATGATTACCGAATCTGCATCCCTAGTGCCTAGAGTTTAGAGGGATTTGGCAAGTCATTATTTGCTCGTCACATGAATTCGAATGCTTGTGGATGGAATGGTTTCCTTGCGGAGGATGAGATGTTGGATATATCTAAATTGAATACAAAAATTATAAACAATAAATTTCCTCGTCTTTAGGATTCTCATTAATTTGAGATAGAATGTAACACTATTTACATTTTGAAAAAAACACACGAAAATGTGTTTCAATACAGTGATATTCTCACGTTCGATAGGGCCGCACGAAGTAGAGGGTGAGAAGGGGATTGATGAGCACTGGTAGCACGGCCACCTGTGAAGTTTATTTAAAAAATGTATTTAAAGTGTTTCTCAGATCCATTCTGCCAAGCTCACTTGCTACTACACAACGTATAGAGCGGTTTTCTTTGCATATTTTGGCAAGGCTGTCAGGACATATTTTTAGAACAAATTGTACACTGTACGATTCCTTTAATCTTTGCGCGCAAAATTTGCGCCTCCTTTGTTGAGAATTTAGCGTGGCTTTTGAAAATATTGTATTATACGTGTGCTCACATCGTATATCAGCCCCTCAATGTCGATAGAGTGAAGGTGGAAGATTATCTGAGCGGCGGCGAGCGCCACCAACTCAACGATGAGAAAGACGGGGGCAACGGCGTGTATTGTCAACGCCTATAAGCATGTAGCATATCAATAGGAGCCTTTTTTGAAAAGAGTACTGAGTCACGTTTGAACTAGCTAATGAAATGTTGGAGATAGTAGCGAAACTACAATCTGGACATCATTTGTCATTTGATGACTCGAATTATATGTTTTGGGTATGGTTGATGATATAGCAGGCCCAGAAGTTCCTTCCTGCAGACCCATTTGTATGTCAGGATAAAAAACAACTGGTGACATAGAAGGCTGACTCTACATCTCTTTTTTTACAATTTCTTGTCTGAATATAGGCTTAGCAATAGGCGAACCTGTGCTAGCGATTCGTGGGTGTGCCGCGTTCGCTCGCTCATTTGCCGCATCTTTTGTCGCAGGATAACTACCAGCTGAATCAAAATCACATTCGCACACTATATCTTTAGAAATCACTGTCTCATAAAAAACATTAAAGTTCGTTGTTCCGGCAAACGGTCCAAACGATCGTTTATCCTTAGACATTTCGACGGCTCGTGCACACACGAAATTTACAACGAAGAAAATGATCACAGCTTCAACATTCAGCATTCAAATATTTTTTTCGATTAGCACTATTTTGTTGCGTGTTTTTGAGGTGTGCAAACCTTTTTCCGCGAAAAGACGATGTATGCCGACGCTGCCGTCGGGCATGTGAGCAAGTAGGCCAAAAAGAAGGAGTTCGACGGCCAGCTGATGTCCGCGTAGCCTGTTGAATTATTTTTGCACACAAATATTTTGAAAAAAGAATCGTATTGTAAATTCATCTCTAGTATTCCGTTTACCTATTGTACCCAATGTACACGGGTAGGCTACCTGTGTGCAAAATTGGTACACGACCATGTACAACGCAAAAAAATGGTAAGACCCTGTTTAGTATATCAGGGCAAATTGCAATTTTTCTTAAACCCCTTGAACACCTTTGAAATCCATTATTTTCTGGTTCTGTTGTTGATGGAAAAAAATGAGTATGTCTAATAGTAAGCGATACAATTCCAGGTACAAAAGAAAGAAATGCAAGAGGAACAAGTCTTTAGAACTATTCCTGTTGAACAATAATCAGTAGTCGATTATTTAAATTCTCAGAAATTGTTCATAGTACGGAAACCAAGCAAGTGGAATACTCATTAACAGCGCCATGATTATGTTTTGTTTAAAAATAATTGCGAAGAAAGGCTACCAGGATGTGTAAGCATATTTTCAGGTATACTTTATATAGGTGTACTTGATTCACCGTGTAGTCCAAAGTGCTGGGCGTGGCCCGGTTCGTACATCGCGTCGACTACTCGCGCCAACTCTTGCCGATCACTGAGCGTCCACACGAAGCCCGCGATGTGGGCTAGATGAGGCAGGAACAGGACTACAGTTAGGCTCCGAACTCGCCAACGCCCGACCAGACCCTTCTCGCGGAGAATTCGCGTTCTGCAAAGAACGGATTGATACATCACCAATTAGGAAAGACTACACACACAAAATCACTACCATGTGGTTAAATCACAACTTTCTCTTTTGCTGTTTTTAAAATAAGTTTATTGGAGTTTCAACCATTCTTAGTTTCTTACAATGACCAGTCGGTGTTATTCAATTTTCCTGTCCCTCACCTGTACCAAAATGATGCAGCAATGATGGAAGTCGAGTGAATCATGTTGACATTCATGAAGCCTGAGGTGACTCACAGGTAAATAACGAATGCAAAAGTCAAAGCTACCTAGCGACCAGTGCAACTATCCCAAGATGTTTCAAAACGAAGCAGTTAGACGGTTTCATAGATTTGTTTACCTGTAACGACCGCACAAGCTCTGTCTGAAACCAGGCGACACGGGCCTGATGATATACACAGCACGGTGGTTGACGATATGAAGAGCCTCCCGTCAACGAAATAGTGGGCCAGAATCGAGAACTGATCGATAAGTGCGGTATTGAGAAGCAGAATGGAGTACTCCTGCAACGATTCATCTTCGCTTCGGTGGACGAGCGTTTTGCGAGTTTGAAATTCGCATAAATATTTGGATTACATTTCGTCCTCTTCATTTAGCACTCCCTACGCGGTCGGTTTGTAAGAGAGCAAGATATATTGTCCAATTTCTCACTCGAATTTGTAACTCTGAGCATTTAATAAAAAATCGCGCCTTCTGTAGGTAAATATCGAAGGCTCTCGGGAGCGCTCTGATTCGCTAAGGGAGCAATGCATGATCATTGATTTACAAGTCGACGTCAACATTTTTAGTGGTAATCGAAATAGCTAATTCGTGAAAATATGTTAAAATTACCCGAAGCGCCCGGGGCGTTTGCATGAGAATGGCGAGAATAGTGGTAGCATTGAACACCGTACCGCAGACGACAATCAACATATGCAGATATTGGTGGATCATCGCCGAATTTCACGAGTGCATCGAAAAAATTACATTCATTTTTATATAATATATTTATACCACACAAGGCGAAATTGTTTGTGAATGGTGGGGAAGGGGCGTGGTGGAGAAAAGTAGGAATGCAAGTTCGGTGTTCAAAAATGCAAGTTCATTACGTCCTTTTGTCAAGATATCGGTATTACGGTTGATAAGTTAAAAAGCGTCAGACAAAAAGAGAGTGCCAGAACGTATGCTCAATAGTACAGAACTAATAGCAAACCGGCATCAAAAAAGGCAAATTAAAGGGATGTGGCGGATCGCATGAGTGGGGGGAGTGACGGTATGCGAGTACGAGAAAAAAGTCACTAGGATCATGACACAAATTGAAAATATTCACTTACCTGTAAGTGAAAGTCACTAGAAATAAGAGACATTTCACTTACCGGTAAGTGCACATTTTCACTTTGTGTCCTGATGCTAGTGTCTTTTTTTCTGAGTGTAGGGATCTTTGTCTTTCCCGTCGTCTTATCAATAATGTTTTCGAAAGCGGAGTAAGAAAATTTTTATTATTTAGTACTGAATGAATGCATACGGAAAGCAGGTGATTGAGTACTCACTGAGCGCGTTATGCTCGCACAAATATTATTGTATCCAGAGAAATACTACAGTATATTTACCACAATATTCGTACATATATTGTACTAGATCTAATTAATGAAATGGACAACTTTAACTCAATTTTTTCTAGTTTGTTCATTGCCAGGCAAAATAACACAATGAGTGCAATCGACAAACGTGTGTTTTTAAAACTTTTTTTTTATATATTTCTGTTGAGCCATTATGGCTTCTTCAGTATTTGAAAGATATAAATGGGCTGTGGGGTAGTATGCTAATAAATTTTTAAAAGCGCCGTATACATGAACCCTTTTGCCGGGAAAACCTGTCTACGTGGAAACCGTTTGAATTGTCAAATACGGCAAGCGTCTTTGACGTCCTATACACCAGAATCTTCTTTCTCTCTCTTGAATGGCCATTGAAATGTTCTTTTCGTTTCATCCAGTATTTACGTGGCACGTTGTCGTACTCCCTACTATAGGAACTGCAATGTACTAAACACAGAAAGATCCCATGAAAATATCTGTTTTTTTTCTCCAGCACTTCAGAACCTTATTTTGTAGAAAACTTCATTTTGTCAGCTGTTGTATTTTACTTTTTTAAATTGTATTTTTTTGTATTTTACAAGTTTCAATGAATGTTTGCAATTTTGAAGACACTGGTACTGGCACTGTGCAAGAACCTTATCTTGCTGGTACATAGAGATAGCAATATGCTTAATTGTTATAATTACATTAATAACTAGTAGTATGCTCATTATTTGACGATCAGGGACTTCGGAAATGACTTGAAGTTAAACCTACGACTTTGTTGTCGTACCCTATAGGAACAGAAAGGTCTCAAAAACAGAAAGGTCACATGAAAATAGAACTACGATCATCATTAAATAGCCAATTTACAAAATTGTACATGATCGAAGGCGATATCAGCGGAGTTGATGCTCAGGGTGCAAAGTCAAATCACGAATTTATACTATAACTAGCTCTCTGTAGCCTGAGAAGAGCTACAAGTTTTAGCTGGTGATCTATAATTGGTGTAGACCTAGACACTCAAAACTGTCATGAATAGGGATGCCAAATGAAGAGTTTTTTTCGCGAAATGAAGAGGGGTGAAATGAGAGTGGGATTATCTCTTCAAGAAGAGGTGAGCGGTCGTTCCCCTCTCTTCAAGAAGAGGGAATAATGTCGCGACATTGAGCCTCTCATAGCTGCCACAATATGCTAACGTGGACTGATTCCATACATCCACACTAATCTCATGCAAATTAAATATGCACGCGTCATTTCGATTGAAATATCAGTGGATTGACACTATTACTCTTCTTGAAGAGGGCCCCCCTCTTCATGAAGAGTAGAACGACCGCTTCCTCTCTTCTTGAAGAGAGGAGGGAATCAGAATTCCTTTGTTCGGGGAGGGGAAGATCTTCATTTCACTCTTCATTTGGCATCCCCAGTCATTAAATAACGCATAGCTAAAATCGAAATACGCCTAAACATTCGGAAAATAATTTATCAAATCTCGGCTATGATCATTCAAAAACGTGTTCATGACGAATTCGTAACATGGATTCGAATGCTAACTGACTGCATCATAGGCTTCTTGCACATCAGAAGACGTTGGATGCAACTATAAACGAATATAACTTAAAATGTAATCATTGTATTTTCATTACTATTATTATTATTATTATTATTATTACTGTTTCCGTATGATAATCTGTAAGCTTTGTTTGATTTTAGGAATCAGAGGCCTTAAAGTGGCTTCATCAAGCAATCTCACCTTCGATAGGGCCGCACAAAGTAGAGAGTGAGCAACGGGTTAATGAGAGCAGGCATCACTGCTACCTGCAAAATAAGACTTTCCAAAACGGTGAAATAGCGCACTTGAATGGGGTGGGAGGAAATGAAGTAATCTGAACTCAATTTTTTCCAGGACAACGTTGTCCAGTTTTCCTTTCATATTTTTCGAGAAATGTTCTCCAACACTTCTCCATCCACATGTTCTCCCCTGGCATGAGATTGGTGTATCGTTAGCTATAAAAGAACACATTGGAGTACCGTTCTCCTAGATAATTTGTACCAGTGTGTTCGCCACTTAATCTACCCGGAAAATATATTTTCCCGATCTTCTGGTTTGATTTGGTAATCTATACATACCTCCTAGCGGTATTCTAATACAATTTTCCACAGAAACTCACGTCGTATATCAGCCCTTCGATATCCGCAGAGTGTAGACGTAATAGAAGTTGTGCCGCTGTCAGTACCACCAGCTCACTGATGACTAACACAGGGGAGAGTGCGTGAAGTGTTAGTGCCTGAATTAAATATTTTGCTCACTCGAATTCGTACAACTGTGGTCAGAGATCGACGCAATAGCCGCACAGAGCTGCTATTTTATTCTTACTAGTTTTAACTTCCCGCGTGTTCAAATAGGTTTCGATTGAAAAAAGTGTATATTTCATTATTTTATGTTTATATTTCATTATTGTATGTGTATTTGTTACCTTCGCAAGAGATTCATGCGTGTTCCTCGTCTTCTCACTCATCTGCTGCACCTTGTCCCGCAGAATATTCACCAACTGAGAAATATATTTTCATATTTCTAGACTTTTCATGACATCAAGGCCTAGCAAGAAGGGAGCTTCGACCTCACGTTATTAATATAGTGCGAAATGTGAGACCACGGTCTGTTCATTTCACTAACTCTCTAGACCGGTCGATAGATGAGAGAGTATGTGAAATGAAGAGACCGTGGTCTCACATATCACACTCTAGTTATTAAGGTCGACGGAAAGAGGTAGGCTAAAAAATGTAACATCTTATTCCAAACGGTCCAATGATGAAGCCGAAAAAGCGCGTAAAAGTAAGTGAGTGTCTCTTGATTTTCACGATTTCACACTCCAAGAACTTTGCTGTAGGATTGTTCTGGCCGTGGAATGATGTGGTAAGTATTGCCAGCTTACTTTTCTGCGCGCTCCGATCACGTAGAGGGATCCCGCGAGTGGAAAAATGAGCAAGTAAGCCATGAACATCGCGTGCACGGGCACACCGATGTCCGCGTAGCCTGCGAACAACAACTTCTATTACAAGTTTTAAAGGATTTTTACATGAAATTGACTAGTGATGCGTGTGTACTGTGTTTCTATCCCCAGTCTGTCGTGTTTTCACACGCTCAAATCTCCCAAACTGTGTGTTATCAGCGGAACGTTCAATTAAACAGACGAGTGATTTAGAATTTGTTATACCCTTTTGGTCCGACGTTCTTACTACAAACCGCTGATTCTCAATTTAAATTACATAACTTATTATACATACGTCATTTTGACTTCAACCAGAGCTAGAACTTCCTACTGTACATACTGAAATGGTTTACTTCCTGGAACGGAAGTTGTTTCATTGGTTGGAATGCCAAAATGCGCAGTGTAATTCAATATTGTCATTGATACGGTTTAATTCGACTTCACATGCAGTTTTGCATCAATATTTGATAACGGTTCTTTTTTCAAAGGATTTGAGAAATGATTACGGTGCTTACCGTATAGTCCGTAGTCATTTGCGTGTCCCGTCTCGTACATCGAATCTACGATGCGTGCCAGCTCCTCTCGCGGACTCATCGTCGCCACGAAGCCCGCCATGTGGAAGCCGTGCGGCGCCCACAGCGCGAGCATGAGTCCACGGATGCGCCACGCACCCACCAGTCCCCTCTCACGCAATACACGCGTTCTGCAAAGGGTCGGACCGTAATAGCAAACGTGCCGGAGCCGTAATAGCGAACTTGTATTCGCGAGAATAGATGATATAATATGCCAAACATTTGAGAATCTTGAAACGTAGCATGACCCCCTCATTTCCGCGCTGTCGCCCTGATTCCCACTCTTGTACATAGACCCCCCTTCTCTATTCTTCTATCTTACATTCATTTTACTACTTATTTGCATGTCTTCGTGTGGCTTGCGATAAATAAAACAAAATAAATAAATAACAAAAGTGACTCAGTACCTGTACCAGAAAGAGGCAGCGATGATGGACGTGGAGTGGATCATAATCAGATTCATGAACGCCGAGCCCACGGCGCACAGCTCGTCGGAGACCAGCCGACACGGGCCGGCTGCCAGACAGAGAACCGTCGGCGCGGAGACGAACAGACGACCGTCAATTAGTAAGTGCGCCAGGATAGAGAAAAGATCGACGAACGCAGTGTTCAGCAGGAGAATGGAGTACTCCTCGAAAAGTAGATTTTTAAAGATTTAAAAAAGTTTAAAAAAAATTAATTAGACGATTTTGGAGTGCTACTTTTAAAGCTAATCTTTAGCTATTAATTGTCCGATGATATCAATGAGAGAAAAACCCCGGCCTCATGCTTAACATTAGAGTTTGAAATTCGGGTAAATAAATATTGGATTAGATCTCTTAATTACTCTCTCACTCATACTCTCTCACGTATCGACGCGCATAGAGAGTGTGCGAAATTAATAGAGATAGTCAAATTATTTACCCGAATTTCAAACTATACTTAACATACCTTGAACGCTGCGGGAGTCTGCGTCCAAATGATCAGAATAGTGGTAACGTTGAAAAGTGTCCCGAAACCGACGATTATCGTGTGGAGAAAATCGTGAATCATTGGGGATTCGAAGCACTGGAGGCAAATAGCGAATGAATGCATTTGGTAACAGAAATAATTGAGTGCCACATTATTGTACGAATCATGACGCGCAGTTTGTAGGCGAAAAGTGAAGGACTTTGTGAAAGAGCACGGGAACTCTAGGTAACTCGTGAATAGATTTCTGTTTTGTATTCGAACGTTACGAAAGCGATAGACACTGAGAGAGCTATCAAATCGACTCAGACACCGACGAATTACAAGAGAGCAGTCAACAATAGCCAGTTGCATTCGAAGAACTGTCGAGGCATGTTCTTTCTGACAGTTTATACTGTTTGTTCCAAATCTCATATCTGCATTGTTTTGCACGCCGCTTTTAGTTTTACATTAGAACAATATGCCGTTATGGTGAACTGCGTGAAGTGAATATTATAATAATTTGCACTGTTATTGTACAGCGTCAATATCTGAAGGTAGAACAAACATGTCTTCATAAGGTTATCAAGAAGCGGTGGTAGCTATTTCATTAGAAAAAAAGCCAACAGTCCGACAATAACGACAAATTATTTAAGACTACCACGCTCTCTAATATGCAATAGACTGGGTAACGCAAATTAATGCGTGTTCTGTCAATTTCACCTAGTATTATACATTATAGCAAAGTACAAAACAATTCGAGAAAGATTCAAGAATATATTTATTCATGCAGTGAAATAGTGACTATGCACATGGAATCTCAAAAAAGTGGCATTGGTTTGTTTTTATATACTACGATGCCCGATTTTCCCCCTAAAAATATAAATGTAGTGATACTATGGAATACTCAAGCTGACGTGCAGTACTTTTGACACCGGCGGCTCATTCACAATAAGCTTGCGTAGGAACCTGTAATAGACATAGATATAATTTAACTACTGAAGATGTACTCACATTCGATACGGTCGAACGAAATAGAGCGTCAGAAGGGGATTAACTATGGTCGGCAGCGCTGCTACCTGGAAAATATCGTAATTTATCTTCTAAGAGTTCTCTGAAGGTAGAAAGAACCGAATTAAAAATCCCATGAGAACATACACTTCGATATCGGTTCTTAGTAAAAATGTCAAGTTGTTCGGCCACAAGCAACTTGGACGGAGTTCGTTATCATCCTACGCAGCACTAATTAATTATTGATAATTATCATATCCTCTAACATTACTAATGCTTACATCGAATGCGACGCCTTCGATGTCTATCGAGTGCATGCGAAAGTTCACTTGAACCACGCTTAATGCCGCCATGCACGAAATGACGACGAGAGGGGCAAGGGCGTGCAGTGATAGAGCCTGAAAAAAAACTTTCTTCGATGGATGGTGATTCGGTGCTTTGCATTACGGTATTTGGAGCGCGAGATAGGTAATACGGCTGATAAGATCCATCGAATCAGAGAACAAGAGATTGCCAGAGGGTTCGTGCAACACGGAATCGGCAACCCGAATTGCTTCCCATTTCATGTTCCCTGTCGATCGGGTATGCCGGTTCGGTGTCGCGCGTACCCTCTGGAAGTCGCCCTTTCTCTGATTCTCTGCCACAATCATCCGTAACACCGATCCCTCTCTCTCTTAGAATTCCTGAACACTTATCGGAATCGCTAGTCTGCACGTTGCTCACTTTGTATCAGTATCTGTCTTATTCGTCGTAAAAATAACTCAACAATTGCTGTCTTCAAGATTTATATTTACAGTATCGCGGAACTGCTTTATTATTTATTTTGAATCTCAGATGTGGCTTATGCTTTTATTTTTTTGTATTGAGGTCGTAGTATACCTTGGCCAGCGATTTGTGCGAGTTCCGCGTTGTCTGACTCATGTATCTCTTGCTCTCGGCGAGGATCTTAATCAGCTGAAAGCGAGAACTTGATCAACAGGTGGATTATGGTTTCAATCTGTTTTAAAGGAAAATACGACTGCGTACAATCAATTAGCAGGCGATTGAACAAAAAGGACGTATTGCATTCCATAGGTATTGCAACAAGTTTGCAAAAAAAAGTAAAACGAGATGAAAACACGCACCTTACTGCGGGCGAAAACGTCATAGAAATTGAAGAAGATCGGCACCACGACCAGGTAGACTGTGAGAAGCGTGGGCACGGGCGCGTGTAGATCAGAGAATCCTAAATATTTGCGATAATTCGATCCTTCAAAAATGGCATGCGACAAACAACTTGCATCAGCTACAAAATTATGTATGCCAAACTCTCTCTTTACTAAGCGATTAATACATTTCATACATGCAATTTGCATAGTTTAGCATAATATAGGTTTGACCACCCCAGTAATATGCAATTGATACCAAAGACATTGTAACATAATTATATTGCATCCTCGCTCACCGTGCAATCCGTAGCGGGCGGCGAATCCCTCGAAGTAGTACTGGTCAATGAGTGGTTCGAATGTCGCCCGTGCACTCGTCGTCCTCACGTACACAACAATGTGCACGATGTGCGGCGCGAACAGGCAGCAGCAGATGAGCTGCAGTCGCACGCGACCAAAGGGACCTCGCGATAGCAGGATTTGCACCCTGCAGAGAGACGGTAAGATGGAACCCCGGCATGAATGAATTTGGGTACTACTTTAACCTACACACATTTTATAGTGCTGGTCATAGTTTTAGATTTGTTCAAACTGACAGTAAACCCCGCCTAGGTTCACTACGAATGATGCCAAGTCCAGAAAATACAACGGAAAAAAAATTGAAAAAAACGCATTCTTTCGGTGTGTTTGCGCTCACCTGTACCAGAAGGACACGGCTACAATGGCTCCCGAGTGGATCATTGTCATGTTGAGCCGTTGATGGCGGCGCAGAGCTCGTCTGAGACGGCCCGGCAAGGCCCATCGGAGACGATGAGAAGGGCAGTAGGAGAGACGAACATGCGACCGTCCAGTGCAAGATGCGCCAACGCCGAGACGAGATCGACCACTGAACTATTGAGCAGCAGCAGGGAGTACTCCTGAATAGACTTTGAAAAGTAACGGTTGAACTAGTTGCATAACAGGGAAATCGACCGATTTCGCAAGAAAGAGTGCGAGAAATGAGAAGTGTGTGGAGAAAAGGAACTAGTTTCATCGTTACTAGGGATGCCAAATGAAGAGATTTTCGCGAAATGAAGAGGGGGTGAAATGATAGGGGGGTTATCTCTTCAAGAAGAGAGGTGAGCGGTCGTTCCCCTCTTCAAGAAGAGTGAATAGTGACACGACATTGAGCATCTCACGGCTGCCAAAACAACTAATTTGAACGGAGTACAGACATTCACACTTATTTCATGCAAATTGGAGATGCAAGCTTCATTTTGATTGAAATATCAGTGGATTGATACTATTAGTCTTCTTGAAGAGGGGCCTCACTCTTCATGAAGAGTAGAACGACCGCTCCCTCTCTTCTTGAAGAGAGGAGGGAAACAGAATTCCTTTGTTCAGGGAGAGGAAGATCTTCATTTCACTCTTCATTTGGCACCCCTAATCGTTACTTTTCAAAGTCTACTCCTGAACATGCGATTGGGAGAACATTGTTCCTGTATCTCTCGGCGCCCACCTTTTGCGATTATATTAGTGTTGTGTATTCCGTCTATGTGTGGAGGTGTCGTGCGAGTAGTGACGTGGGCGTGGATAACTAATAGCCTTTATCCATGAGGGAGAGAAGAGGGGAGAGGGACGGGCAGACTCTGAGGCGAACTCTCTAGCAACTGAATGGCTCGCGTAGGGGAGGAAGAGCCATTAACATACACATGGTAATTGATAGTAGACAGACAAGGGGGCGAGTGGCACGTCGCATAGATTATGATAATTGAATAGAGCGAGTCTGACTACTGTAGTGAATTGATAATCGATAACTGATTACACTACAGCGTGCTAGTTGGATTACGGTAACTAGCATAATACTATTCTATACAACAATTAGTATCTAGTAACTTACTTTCAGTGTTGACGGCGTTTTCGTCAGAATCATGACAATCGCAGTGGCGTTTATCAAAAGGCCGAGCACAACGATCAGAGGGTGTAGCAACGCGTGAATCATCGCGGGAATTTCTAAATTAATTTTTCATTCTTTCAATTAATTTACTAGGCTGTTGCAAAAGTCTTGTCGCGTTTCGGGGTACTAACATATTTATCCCTATCATCTTCAAAGATGAACCAATGAACTTGGGAATAGTCTACGTTCACACCAGTAGTAACCCTCTATAATTCGCACAACTTATGGGTACCACCCTCATAGAACGCCGGGGTCTATAATTTGAAGAAGCCGGTCAACTCGTTTACGATATCGACTCGGGTCTTGAAGTGCTGTTCTCTGAGAAAGTTGGTGATGGTGGGGAACAAGTTATTTTCTGAGAGGGTAGTGTCTGGCGACTAAGAAGGATATATTAGGATGGTGCTGCCATACGCCGCCAATTCAGAATTGGTCGTCCTCGCAGTAAGGGGTGGAGCAGTGCCATTTTGGAAATAAACATTTGCCCACAATCCGCGTCTCTTAACGACTTTGATCTTGCCTTATTATATATCAATGGTGTACACCTGTGCCATGATAGTGGTACCTTCGAGTAGGAGCTCCCATTCCTGAGCGCCCCGGGCGATCCACGAATTTCTCAAAATCATTTTTTGGCTACCGAAAACTGTGTTCGGGAACATCGTCTGCCTTCTAATCTGCATCAATACCCTGGTCTTTCGGTACAACATTTTTACACTGTACCCATGCATATTCCCCCGTCACCATTTGATCCAGATAGTTGAAGGCTCTGTGGAAAATTAGGAAAATCAAATACATATCCACCCTCGAAAAAGTGACTGGATCCGAGAATTCGTAGTAAATCAACGGTCCAATATTTTACTTTGTTCTAATTTCGTGAATTGCCCAATGTATGGTGGTAAAGTCTACCCCCAATGAGTCGCCCAGTTTGCGCATGATTTTATAGGGGTCTGTTTCTTGTTTTGTGCACAGAGTGCCGAAACACAGATTGAGGATTTTCCGGATCTGACCTCTTCGGCGAGAAAAGTCCATATTCTCGATAGCGAGAGTCCAACTTTTCACGATTTGCAAAAAGGTTGCATATGACTGATGGCTTACATCCACATGGCGTTCAAATTCAGGTGACTTTGAGCCAGACAGGAAGACGAACAAAACTAGCTCCCAAAAGTTGTGAGGGACGTTAGCAAAACAATTCGTATTTCTCCATCAGAGAACTAGAAGGGACTAATCATAACCGTGCTTTAGAGAGAAGGTATGGACCCCCTTCTACAAACGCTCAAAAAACGACAGGACTTTTGCAACAGCCTGATATCTACGCCCGCGCAACAGCATTTGAAATTTAACGCAAAAAATAAGGTGAAGATATTGAGCAGGGGAAAAACTTTCAAAAAAATATTTTTGATTTCGATCAAACTTTTATGTGGAAGTACCCAGGGGACAACAATTTCATAAATCTGGGTCACTGGTTCCAGAACCGGCTTTTAGGAATTCTCCGATTCTGAAGCCGGAATCGTGATAACTCAGCTCAAAGTGCTGCTAGAAAGCTGTTCCGGTGCTCAACAAATGCAGAAAAATATGGCGCATCTTTTTACTGTTGGCATATTTGTATCATCTTTCGAACTCAAAAAGTTGTACTTGAAAAACCGATTTTATGAGATTTCAGAAATTATCAGTGTCTTCAGATGTACCGGCGGCGCAGAATGGACAAGATATTTTGAAAGAGCATGAAAAATTACATTATAAAAAAAATTAAAAGATGAAAAATTGGTGGGATCTCAACAGCGAAAAATTGCGTTGAAAGTTGTGAACTTGGATATTCGTGTATTTTCTATATGACAAATCACCTCGTATGTCGAAAATACAATTGTGATTTCGATGAAACGTTTATATGGAAATACTCTAAGCATGGTTATTCCATTTATCTTAGTTCCAGGTAGCAGAACCGGCTTTTCGCTATTTTCCGGCTCTGAAGTCGGAACCGTCGTAACTTTCTTCAAAATGAAATTAGAGCACTCGGATGCAGCTCAAAATGATAGAAAAATTCTGCGGAAAAAGTCTTCTGTTGGACACTACAACATATGAAAGGAATTACAATGATACAACAACATATGGGAGGAATTACTATGAACGAAAAAAATTAAAATTGACTTTAAAAAACTTTGCTTGTTGACTATGCAAACTGTATCATATTTCGTATACATTGTAATTCCTTTCATATGTTGTAGTGTCCAACAGAAGACTTTTTCCGCAGAATTTTTCTATCATTTTGAGCTGCATCCGAGTGCTCTAATTTCATTTTGAAGAAAGTTACGACGGTTCCGGCTTCAGAGCCGGGAAATAACGAAAAGCCGGTTCTGCTACCTGGGACTAAGATAAATGGAATAATCATGCTTAGAGTACTTCCATATAAACGTTTCATCGAAATCACAATTGTATTTTCGACATACGAGGTGATTTGTCATATGAGGCTGTTCGCGTAAGAATCAATAAAAACGATGTACACTGAATTTGAAATGTATGCTCAAAATTAAGGAACTTACGTTTTCGAGGGTGCTGATCATCATGGTGATAATAATTTTTCACCTAACTCATCGGTTGGGGCGTACTGTAACTACCGTTTTTGAGACTGCATCGCTATATCTCATGAACCTGTGGGCCAATTTGCATGAAAGAGTATTTTCACTCGCTGATAACGATGTGATATTCAAATTCAATAAATATAATACGCAAAATATAATTCCGATTCCACATTTATCAGCCGTGGGATTAATTGGGGTCGCTGTACACCTCGCTGTTCTAGCTAGAGAGCGCGGGGAAACGAGAGAGCGCAGACAGTAGAGAGAACAGCGAGCTCGCTCGAGGGAGGGAAGGGAGCTCGCTGGAGACGAGAGACAAGCGTTAGGTCAGAGAGGTTAGAGAAGCAGAGACATAGGCTATGGTGCTCGCTGTTCTCGATAGAACCTCGCTGTACAAAGAGATTTTGATGGAATTTCAACTCCGTTCTTTCTACAATTTTTTGTGTGGGTTACGGTAGCTCTAACAGTAAGCCCAAATAGAATTTTTTTACCATTTGCACGTTATTTTGTGACCATGTGTAGACAGCGTTCACAAAATTACTAACAAATAGTGTAAAATTGCTATTTGGGCTTTCCGTTAGAGCTACCGTAACCCACACAAAAAAATTGAAGAAAGAACGGAGTTGAAATTCCATCAAAATCTCTTTGTACAGTGAGGTTCTATCGAGAACAGCGAGCACCATAGCCTATGTCTCTGCTTCTCTAACCTCTCTGACCTAACGCTTGTCTCTCGTCTCCAGCGAGCTCCCTTCCCTCACTCGAGCGAGCTCGCTGTTCTCTCTACTGTCTGCGCTCTCTCGTTTCCCCGCGCTCTCTAGCTAGAACAGCGAGGTGTACAGCGACCCCAATTAATCCCACGGCAGACCGCGCTGATGGACGCGCAATGAGAATGAAGAGAATGAAATGCGTCGTCGCTTATCTCTATCAACCTTATCTCGAATAAACAATGAAAAGGCGATATTTAACAAATTTTATTGCAATAACAGTAATAACAATTAATAATAACGACAACACTAAAGTGCTGATCATTTAGATCTATTGATGCGAACTTGTTTCATCGGTATCTAAAACAAAAATAAAAATAAAATTATGCAATAATTACGGTATACTTACTTCTTCAGTGGATGGAGAAGTGGTGTTTGTCAGTTTCATACTCCTAGTTCTTGGGCCAGAGGATAATTGCTGCACTGAATTGCGATTGGGAACATGTTTCACCATTTTGCCTATTGAATTTTTAACCTGCAACAACCATTTAAAATTGCAATTATGTAGTGATTAACACCTCTTTCTCTTCAACATATTTGGATTTTCTCTTTCTCCCCTTAGGTTGTTTTTATCTTCCTCTTCTTTTTTAAAAGAAATTGACAACTGGGTGGTCATGGTCTGGAGAAGATGCCACTACCATTATGCAGGATATATGTAATAAGATTATGATATTTATCTTCAGCGATGAAAAACACATAATATATATCAAAATAGAAGCTCGCAAATCATGGGAACAATTTCATCAAAAATAAAGTTTCACAGAAACGGCAAATTTCTGCGTATACAATGACCTATTTTCGCTCAGAGTGCTTCGATTCTTGTGAAATTATTGATTTATACATAACTTTTGATGCTCTTTCGAATGATATGTAACACAACAGGAAAAGAAAAAAATTGAAAAAAAAATTTTTTTTTTCGTAAAAAAAATTATCGATTTTTTCAAATTTTGACATTTCATTAATTTTTCACTTTTAAAATTTAATTTACACCTCAGGCTATGTGTGAAAAAAGTTTGAGCCCTGGGTGATCACTTTGAACGAGTTGTGCCGGACTCCTCAAATTTCACTGCGGTCTTACAGAGAACGCGTTTTAAGAGCCTGTTTATCTGATTTTGAGCCTGACTATTAGTTAGACAATCTCTGAGAGAGAATTCAAAGCGCCCATCAATATCCATTGCATTCTTCTATATAGAAATAATCTCTCTGGAATCAGCTCTTTTTCCTGCGCCTCTGCGCTCCCAGAAATACTTAGCGACACGTTCGGAAATAGAATCAGAAAAATTGAAACATCCGAAAAGAACGTGATTCTCGTCTAGGAAATTTTCATATCTGAAATCATTAACAGTGATGGATTCCAAAATAGGTTACTCACTTGACCAATTCCCCGGCACACGTATGATCGAGTCTCCATAGTTTGAGAAGGAGCCGCAGTGAGCTCCTATGAAACAAAGCACCATAAACAAGTTGAGGAACATTGAAACAATGACAAGGATTGACATTCAAACTAAAAACTTGAAACATATCAGAGTGGAGTTATTTCATTCTCATTGCGCGCCCATCAGCGCGGTCTGATAAATGTGGAATCGGCAATTAGAATAGCCCGAAAGTGTAACAACGGTACATTTGAAGTATGCATATAGCATACGATTCTGAAAGCCGAGAACAAGGCGCATCTTCCTAGATATGTAAATCACGATTCTGGTTGAAGGTATTCCAAAACACTATTTTGAAATTCGGCGCGCATTATATTTATTGAATTTGAATATCACGTTATCAGCGAGTGAAAATACTCCTAGAATTTTTTTCATGCAAATTGGCTCACAGGTTCATGAGATATAGCGATACAGTCTCAAAAACGGTAGTTACAGTACGCCCCAACCGATGAGTTAGGTGAAAAATTATTATCACCATGATGATCAGCACCCTCGAAAACGTAAGTTTCTTTGATTTCCAGAAAATCAATGTACAAGCTCCTTCAGTCAAGTTGTTGATCCTTACGCGATCAGCCTCATATAGAAAATACACGAATATCCAAGTTCGCAACTTTCAACGCAATTTTTCGCTGTTGAGAACCCACCAATTTTTCATCTTTTAATTTTTTTTCTAATGTAATTTTTCATGCTCTTTCAAAATATCTTGTCCATTCTGCGCCGCCGGTAAATCTGAAGACACTGATAATTTTTGAAATCTCATAAAATCGGTTTTTCGAGTACAACTTTTTGAGTTCGAAAGATGATACAAATATGCCAACAGTAAAAAGATGCGCCATATTTTTCTGCATTTGTTGAGCACCGGAACAGCTTTCTAGCAGCACTTTGAGCTGAGTTATCACGATTCCGGCTTCAGAATCGGAGAATTCCTAAAAGCCGGTTCTGGAACCAGTGACCCAGATTTATGAAATTGTTGTCCCCTGGGTACTTCCACATAAAAGTTTGATCGAAATCAAAAATAGTTTTTTGAAAGTTTTTCCCCAAGGGGTGTGTTTTCATGCAATCTCTCGTGATACCTGTCATATATCATCGTATGATGAAAAAAACTAGAATCAACTCAAAAAAACATAGTAATAATAATAATAATAATAATGTTTATCATCAAGGAATAGTTCTGTGTTCATGGTGCAGATTTATGTCAGCCTCTTGGTATTTTGCATAAGTCTGGCGACATTGAAGACCACAGTCAGTTCCGACCGATCTTTGAAGACAAATCTCCGAAGTTACCTGAAATCGTGTGATCGATTTATCTGAAGTGAGGACAGGCATTGTAGCAGAAGCCAATTGATATTTCATGTTGACCCATTTTTTTCTAATTTATATTATTAATTTCAGTACGGTGGCACGAAGTGCAGTATGAGCTCATCTGTACCATGGAAGCCATATTTATTGAGAATAAAAGAGAAGGAAAGAACGAGCAACGATGACGTTATAATCGACCCTTACAATCCGTCAGAAGTTCGCGAACTTTTCACGCATCTTTTCTTGCTCGTTTTAGGCTATTTTCTTTATAATTTACGTTAGATCATTAGAGACGCATAAGAAACTACTAATGCCGAAGAATTTAACTTAAAATATAAACTAGGGAATTAGCCGCACCTCTTAGAAGGTCGCGGAATTCTGCGAGTTGTTTTCACGCAGCTAGACAGTGACGAGAGAGCACGCGGAACGAGGAGAGGGAAAAGTAAGCAATGTTGTTGTTGTATTTCTGCGCTCTCTCTGTTTACGTGCTCTCTCGTCACTGTCTAGCTGCGTAAAAACAGCTCGCAGAATTCCGCGACCTTCTAAGAGGTGCGGCTAATTCCCTAGTTTATATTTTTGGTTAATTTCTTCGGCATTAGTAGTTTTTTATGCGTCTCTAATGACCTAACATAAATTATAAGGCAAATAGCCTAAAACGAGCAAGAAAAGATGCGTGAAAAGTTGGCGAACTTCTGACGGATTGTAAGGGTCGAATGTGTTGAATCCATACCTCTCCAGACGTGGAGGCAGTCTTTGGGGCAGCGTGCAAGCCTGACCCCCTATTCATGGTGATTTTTGGGGCACGGTGCAAGCATGTATTTTTTATGGTCCAAAATGGTCATGGTCCAAAATGGGTTTTGGGTTGGTCCCACCAAAGTCAAAGTGGCATACTGTAACTTCACCGCCGGGGTCCCGCAGCGAAAACAGACTACCGTAACTCATGCTACCGTAACCCGGAAAAACGAAATTGACAATACAGACCCCTGGTATGTAGCATGAGGTATACCTCGAGTCGTCATTGCCTGAGGGGGATACCGTAATCATCCTACCGTACTCTCGGCTACAGTAACCCTACCGTAAGACGGAATTGCAAAAGTGTCCCAATCGGCTCGGGATTTTTATAGATGATACCCCTCAAGTAGGCAAAGCGTGTGTGGCATACCGCACCCCATCTACAGTACTCCAGGCTACAGTAACCATACATAGTCGAATTTGTCATTTTCGAATTTTCGTAGTACGGTAGGTTACTGTAGCTGTAAATACTGTAGGAACATAATGGTATGCCGGAAACAATTTGCCCACTCGAGGTCTACCCCCTACAAAAATGCCGAGCCGATTGGATCATTTTCGTATTTTGGTATTACGGTAGGTTACTGTAGCCTGGAGTACTGTAGATGGGGTGCGGTATGCCACACACGCTTTGCCTACTTGAGGGGTATCATCTATAAAAATCCCGAGCCGATTGGGACACTTTTGCAAATCCATCTTACGGTAGGGTTACTGTAGCCGAGATTACGATAGAATGATTACGGTATCCCCCTCAGGCAATGACAACTTGAGGTCTACCTCATGCAACATACCAGGGGTCCGTATTGTCAATTTCGTATTTCCGGGTTACGGTAGGTAAGGTTACGGTAGTCTGTTTTCGTTGCGGGACCCCCGCGGTGAAGTTACAGTATACGACTTTGACTTTGGTGGGACCAACCCAAAACCCATTTTGGACCAT
The DNA here is from genome assembly GCA_036245785.1 of Pristionchus fissidentatus. NCBI lineage: Eukaryota > Metazoa > Nematoda > Chromadorea > Rhabditida > Neodiplogasteridae > Pristionchus > Pristionchus fissidentatus. The sequence goes on from BTSY01000004.1 coordinate 11,865,560, forward strand.
GACCCCCCTATACATGCTTGCACCGTGCCCCAAAGAAATCCTTTGGGGCAGCGTGCATCCACGACCCCCTATTCATAGGTGGAGCCTCAGGCGTGGTGACCTATGGTTGAATCCCCGAATCCCCAACCACCCCCCAGTTCAGAGAATCGCGCCTGTTTTAAAGCATAATGAACACACGCGTGTTTAACGACTTCCGCAAAGTGGGGAACAAAACAGAACACACAGAATATTGTATTCCAACAAATGAATGAAAACAGAGGTAATGGTGGATTCCAACAATTATAGCCGCGTGCTGTGCCATTTTTATATCCCGGAATGTGCCTTTGGGTTTTCATAACATGACTCATGTGACCTCATGACTACGACAACTTCTCCAATGCGTTATCAGTTGCCGCAAGCATCGCTCCGGCTTCAAACAATGCAGTTTTGTTTCCGATTTTAATATTTATAGACACTGCTGACAACGATCATCGTGGTTCGTTAATGATTAGTACAAGGGGTTTATTCAATTCGAAAATTCTCGGTCGTGCGAAGTCGAGCTGCCGATACTTATCACTACAGTAGAATCCGATCGCTCGTTGCCGACTAGGTGTCGAATGAACCTGGAAAGTCCGATGATAAACCGATGAACTATTGGATTGGGAGACTCACACTTGATACGGTCGAACGAAATATAGAGTGAGCAGTGGATTGACGAGAACTGGCACCGCTGCCAACTGAAAAAAAATTCTGTACCATTCTGCATTCGGTTGCAGTGTTAACTATTTTTAACACTCGAGTTGACAGTGTGATAGAGAAGATATTACATGTCTCCCCTCTCCGATCGACGTACTCGTATTGATCTAATTGTGTCATATAAAATCATCTTTGGTTATTTCGACATTAGTCCACGTTCGATGTTTAATTTCTCTAATCGTATTGGTATTACTAGAGGTCATAGGCTCAAACTTTGCCAATTTCGTAGTAACTCAGTAAGATATAATCGATTTCTCGCTAACCGAATTGTCAACTTGTGGAATCGTTTAGATGACCAACTTATTAGTAATAGTAGCATCTCTGTCGTATCAAACTACATCAAATTCTTAGACTTTCTATCCATTTCATAACCTGCATTTTTTTCGCTCTCTCTTCTCTTCTCATTATTGTATTAGTATATCTCAACAAAACTCTTTGTCACATAATGCGACATCGTATTTCATGTTTGCCGTTTGTTTATTAGACTAACTTATTATTTCTCCCCATACTTAGCCTCAGTAAATTGCATGATAAATATATTATTATTATTATTATTAAGATCGTGAATTTTTGAAAAGAAGTTTTGAACAAACTGACACACTTGATATTGCTAACGACTTTCAAAAGAACGAACATCAAAAGCGAGTCCCTCAATCTCTTTCGAGTGTAGGCCGAAGTTTATTTGAGCAGTGCACAAAATGGCCATGCACGTCATATTGAAGATTGGGAAAATGGCGTGAATCGTGAGCGCCTTTAATTTACAGATTATATTTTGGTAGAAATTATTTTGCGCTTTGCCTTGGTACCATAAATAAAATGATACATTCCTTATTCATTTTTTAATGAATTCTAAATATTTTTTTTCAAAGAATTGTTCTTCACCTTGGCTAGTGATTTGTGAGAGGAGCGCGACCGCTCACTCATGTGCTCTTTCTTCGCATCTAACATGGACATCAGCTGAAATAGCTATAGCAGTATAAATGAGGTGCAAGAATTCGAAAATCACGTACGATTGATTGAAAATTTAAAAAAACAAACATTTTAAATATTACGAATGTACCTTTTTGCGCGCCCAAAATACGTAAATGTATGAGATAATTGGGAAGACAACGAGGTAGCTGCTGATGATGCTCGGCAGTAGTTCGCTCATATCAACGTAGCCTGAAATATGAACATATATCAAGATTAAAAGAAATGTTTTTATTAAAAGCTGGAAATAGATATTCTCTGTATGGAGAGGACACTTAATAACGGTGCAATTAGTAGCTCTTCTCTTCCAAGCGAAAGCGACCTATTTTTTTCGTGAATGCAACAATTATTTTAACCAGTAGCATTTTTTTGTGTCATCTAATGATCGCTCGACTTTGGACACCCACCAAACAGCGTGTATCCATCAGCGTAACTGCTGTGATAGTTGAGATTGACAATGGTCGCCAGCGATGCGCGCGGACTCGCCGTTGCAAGCGCGCTGGCGAGCTGCGCAACGTGCGGCACGAAAAGAAGCAAGCAAACTGCCTGCAGCCGCCACCGCCCGAACGCGTCTTTGCCCCGCACAACACGCAATCTACAAAATTTACATTGTATTTATATAAAGAAAATCGAGCTGCAAATGTCCAATAGCAATGTTCTTCATATTTCATCGAATATAATCTGATTTGTGCACAAATTATGGATGCACGATTTGTGCGCTGATAAAAGTAGCCATCATGATGGCATGAACAATAGTGTTGACCACTCGAAAAGTCGAAACTACATAGAGCAAAGCGTTTCTTCGTTTCGGAACATTTCTCCTTTTCGTTGATAGTCTTTCTTTGTTCTCGAACAAAGGTAATTTCGAGTGGTCAAAATTAACGCAAATTAACGTACCTGTACCAGAACGACACGGCGACAATAGTTCCCGAGTGGATCATGTTCAGATTCAGGAAGCCGTTCACGCCGGCACATAGAGTATCAGAGACAGCGCGGCATGGGCCGTTCGACAAAACTACCATCGCTGATCCCGAAACGAATATGCGACCGTCGAGGGCGTAGTGGGCCAGAACAGAGATCAAATCGGTAAAAGAAGTATTGAGCAGTAGGAGGGAGTACTCCTGAAATTAAAAAAAAATGTTTTTTTTTCAGTTGTAAGAAGAGTCCACCTTCAAATTAGACGGAGTCTTCTTGATTATTATAGCTGAAGTAGTCGCATTGACGAAAAACCCGATGACAACAATGACGTAGTGAAATAATAGGTGAATCATCTATAAAAAGGTAAGAGTTTTGTAAATGCATCGAAAATGGGAAACATTCAGAAGAAAGGGTCGTTTCCTTTCGCAAGCATAACGGTCACAACACACAATGAAGATAATGCAGACGAAGACGGCTAAATAGACCGAGAAGTCACAATTGATGCCAAAGATCGCTTCAGAATCTCGGGGGACCGTTTCGAGAAAGTGGACATGGTACGTCTTATGCTGGATTTCATAGAAACTTGGAGAAAATAATAGGCCTCTAGGGCGCGAATTCGTAAACAGCCCAGAGCAGTGAGAAACTGCGTAAATATATAGTTCCAATTGAAGAATAGTTAGAAAGTCAATGCTTTAAAAATATTCATAATTGAGGAGCAACCGTCCCACGGTATTGTGAGCAGGTTTGCTTCTGGAAAAATGCTGCCTGACATATAAAATGAAATGACATTGAAGAACACATTGAGGGTTTTCAGGTAGGATTTATGTTTTATAATCAAATGGGCCCAACAGGCAAGAAAATGAATACACTATTTAAACGAGATGATGCTGAGTCTGGGGAAGACACAGAACTAGGATGAAATATAGTCTTCGACTATATTTCATCCTAGTTCTCTCAAGAGAGTAATGCCTTCCCGCCACTGTTTGGCAAGCTTTGATTTGTAACAAACCCATGTAAACAATGATTTTTATTCGACGCAGCTGAAGGCGAGTGTTGATTTATCGTCATTGCAAGACACCTTAGCTCAGTCTCCGTGCGAAAGCAGATGATTGTTACTCGAAAAAAAATATCGATATTTTCACGCAAATTCATGGGAGAGATTGCTTCATTCGAGTATGTAGTAGATTAAAAAAAAGAAAATAGAATTAATATATTACTTAAATGGCGTAATCGCCTTCTGCGGGTTTCTATACTGAATGAAAATCCGCTTCGACAATTTGCTTTTTCTGACGCGGAAATCACGTCGAACCATGTGATCGTTCCTACTACAATATAGGCACTGTAGGCAATTAACGAGCTGTGCAATCATGTGCTCACTCCCAGTGCATTTATTTTTTATATGATGTGCTGTTGAATGCTTTCGATGATCAACTAGTGGAAATTTGTGAGCTTTCCACGATGCCCGATAGAAATCAACGGCGCGTGCTCTGCAATGAAATATAAACGCGAAACGCACTCAGAATTGTTTTTCAAATCAGCAATACACAGCGCACCTGTACCAGAAAAAAAACACGGATTGAATTGCCCTCGATTGAACGCATTTTCATTAAACAAGAACTTTCAACGCAAAGAATTTTCATTGACTTTTTTATAACTTCAATTTTAGAATGTTAATCGAAGAATATCAATTATGATGATCCGAGAGAAGTTATAGGAGATAAGGCAGCAACTGTCGCAGATTCGTTGAACATTCGGTTGTGGACGGGATCACTCATTAATGAGGCTATTAATAATTAATAACTATTAATAATTATTAATTATGAATTCGCGAGTTGATTGAAGAGCAAAGGATCATCAAAGAATTTTCATTGACTTTTTTATAACTTCAATTTTAGAATGTTAATCGAAGTTTTTATAACTTAAATTTTAGAATTTTCATCGACGTTTTTATAACTTCAATTTTAGAATTTTCATCGACGTTTATATAAAAAAAAAAAAATCATTTATAAATATGGCGCGAACAGTCTTTGATCAACTGTGCGTTGGTTTCACACAATGACGATATTCTTCCATTCCCGAAAGTTTAGATAAATTTATGAGTTATTATGTATTTTGAGAAACTTATAAGTCAGAGGGTCGAAGAGTTTAGGAGCTTAAATGGCAAATGAAGGTTTTTGCGTGGTGTGCAATCTGTACTCTGTGAGTCGGTACTACGAATTGAGGAGTCTTCGAAAGATGGCAGCTCGCTCTTATCTGATAACAGAAACAAAACCACAACCCTCCGTGCAATAGACAATGACAACGATAGTGGTGATCGTTCGCCCCATCTACAAAATGTCGCGGAAAGTTTTTTTCAATATCGGCACTCTCGATAGGTACGCGTAATGTGTTCCCCTAGAACGGTGCGTTGTGCACTTCTTTTGAATGTCGGGATTAACAAAAACAAAGATATCATGGGATTATATCAGGCTGGCTAATAAGTCTTGCACGATTTGAGGTGTGAACTTTGCGCTTTCGATTTTGGGGCAGTTCTAATTAGCAAGCCTTGTACTCATGATATCTTGTAGGAGAACTGTTAAGAGACCGTCCACGAGAGAGTGGAAAGGGGTCCCGGATGAGAATTCGACAACCTACCCTCAAACTTTTTTCATGGAATGAGCATCACGAATGCTGATCGCGACCGTATATATTAAAGCTTGAAAAAAATTTTCGAGGTCAAAATTTTTTTTCAAAATTTTCAGACATTTTTTAGTCGAAAAATAAAATTTCGAAATACTTAGCGACAAGTATTCTATTATACGTATTTTTATAAGCTGGTTCCGAATCTGGTAGTTAGTACTGTTGAAACTCACATTTAAAAAAGTTATGATCGAAAAATCAGATTTTTTTGTGAAAAATCGAAAATATCTTTTTTCCCAACCCCCTTTGCGGTAAAGCCACTATGATTTTCGGAATCTACATCAAAAAGTATGTTGTGGGCCTTTTTGGCTTAATTTTAAAAATAGGGATATTGACCGATATTTTATCTCAAATTAGCATAATTCCTATTTTTCGTTCGGCCAGTTTATTACAAGTTTCTTACAGGTTCGTGTGTGAACCAATTTCCGATGTCAAATAGATAAACATATTCAGAAAGTATGAAAACTTGGTCTATTTTGATTATCAAGAGTAAACACAAGACGTTTCAAAATTTTCCCAAATTCATACAATTATCATAATAAACTTTCAAAGATCAGGGTTCTATGACGAAATATAGTGTCGACTTTGGGCTCAAAATGTTTGAATTGCAATATTAAATAAAGGTTCTGTTGGTACTCTTCAATTTCAAGCATTGGTTCATGTCGGAAAAAAATTAAGGCTCGGAAATGGCCAAAAAATGATATTCATATAATATTTCCGAAAGTACCAGTAGCGTGCATGACGAAATATCTTTGCTGTGTAGTACACTCAAAGAGTTGCTTCAACTGACAAAAGGACAAGGTGATCCAAATTTTTCGAAAAAAAAGTTTTTTCTCGAAAATCACCATGAACCCGGGGTCATGGTCCAAAATCTCAAAATATTTTTTCTAATTTTATGGAGAACTAACTGTTACTAAAGCTTCTTTATACTCAATAAAGTAACATAGGGCGCTATACGTAACTTTCGGATGAATTGGAGAGAAATTTCAGGAAAAAAAATATTTTGAGATTTTGGACCATGACCCCGGGTTCATAAATTTTCTTTAAAATTCCAATTTTGGGTGCCCGATTTGATGAAATGTCCTGTCGAAGTGAATGGAGATCGGCCAAAGCCTTACTGAACATCAATACTATTAGACTTTTACTGCAGAATGGGAGCCTTTAATGATCGATAAAACCTTCGCAAAAACTGGGACACATCGTGAATGGTCAAATTCGATCTCCAATGTCGGTCTTCATAAAAAATGCAGATCAATTTATCGATGAGAGCATCTGATTTAAAATTAGCCGTACTATTATAACAACCATAGAAGCTCTCAAAAGTATTACAGTATACGATATTAAATTCGATCGGACAGCCCCCAAAATTCACAAAAAGCTTCGTGTCGTGATTTTTCGCTCGCAACTTATATTTTTGAGGCATTGGTTCTGACTAGCCAGAAGAAATATTTCTGTGTCATTGCTATTAATGCATACAGTGAAAGTCACCCTTCGAGTACATAGCAAGTTTTAGGCCTTGTCTCGATTCACCGTATAACTGCAAGGAAAAGAAAATATCGAATCGAAATCGACCTGACCCACTTACTTAATTTATATTTCTCATCGTAATCAACATCTTGTCATGAAGTGACGGGCAGTAATAGAGGAAGACTTACTACATGTAACATGACTAGAAAGCATTTGCTTGAGGACATGGGAAGGAAGTGCGGAAGAAATTTCAAAAAAATCAAAATCGTGCAAGACTTATTAGCCAACCCTATACGTTCATAGTACAATTTCAAAAAGAAAAGCGAATACACTCAAGAATATCTTGTTCCGATTGTGTTGCGCAGGAACATGACCAGGAACAATCGGAACATGACCAGGAACATAAAATTTTGAAGATGATACTATTGTTTATATTTTGAATACATTTTATTCGTACCACTATTTTAAGACTTTGTACATTGCTAAATGTTTGCAAAATTCTAAGTGACGCTATATTTAAAACATTCCTCATGTTCCTGGTCATGTTCCCATTGTTCCCGGTCACACTCGGCCGAGGGTGACCGGGAACAATGGGAACAATCGGAACAAAAAATTCTTGAGCATGTGTGTTCTACGCCACTTCGTTTTTTTCTATCGCTCTCACACGAGCCTTTTGCAATGGAATAAGCCAGTACTCTTTGTAGCGATAAACATTCCCCAGCATACTCCGAGCTTTAATGTAGCCCGGAGTCGGCTAACGGGCTCCCTCGGACCGAAACTGGAGTCGGCTACCGGGCGCCCCCTGGAACGGATCTGGAGCAGGCTTCCCAGCTCTCCATGGACTGAACCTGCACCCAAAACCATTCATAGAACGTAGTGTATGCATTGATCGTAGTGAATTTAACCTCAATACATCCCGGTTGGTTTAGCATCAGGCAATTTCTGCAAACTCGTTGTTTCACTGATGTGTGCATACAAAACAATTAGAAAAAGCTGAAGGTAGATATATTTTTAAAAGAAAGGTAGATATATTTTTTAAAAGAAAGGTAGATATATTTTTAAAAGAAAGGTAGATATATTTTTTAAAAGAAAGGTAGATATATTTTTAAAAGAAAGGTAGATATATATAAAGAAGGTAGATAAAACAATTACTACGTACCTCGCGGGAGGTGACTTATATGATCAAGTATTTGTGGATGTACTTTCCCTTGGTGCGTTTATTGACGCAGAGGGGTCAGAAATGGTCTCGTCATTCTCCACACTCTCTTGACCGGTCGACAGGTGATAGAATGTACGGAATGAAGAGACCATTTCTCAGCGACAATAAACGCTGCATAAACGAATGTACATCCGAAACCTGTACAAGAATGACTCGGCAACGATTGATGACGAGGACACCATAATGACGTTCGCTAAAGCCTCTATCGGAGTGAAGTACGTGTCGTGAACGAATTGACAACTCGCGGGAATGCTGGGAAGACTGCTCCGTCCGAGGCAAGAAAGAGTCCACTGTCGACTAGTGCTGTTAGATAGAATAATCATATTCCCTAATAACAAAGGTTATTCGCGAATAACAATGCATTATTCGCGAATAACGCTTTTTTCTCGCGAATAGAATTATTCAAACTAACCACGGATAATTAATGACTGTTGCAGCAAAGATTTATTCATCAATAAAGTACATGATAGAGTAAACATATATCTTATATGACAGGTATCACGAGAGATTGCAGGAAAACTGGCCAAGTGGGGAAAAACTTTCAGAAAATATTTTTTGTTTTCCATCAAAATTTTATGTAGGACTACTCTAGGGACAAGAAATTTATGGATCCAGGTCTCAGGTCCCAAAACCGGCTTTTAGCAAATTCCCGGTTTTGAAGCCGGAATCAACGTAACTTTGCTCCCAGACGAGCTACTGAGCTACGGTAGAGCTTAAAATGAGCGCAAAAATATGGGGAACAATTCTTCTGTTTACATAATTGTGTTAGCTCTGTAGGGAAAAAAGTTGTGAAAAAAAATTTAAAATAATTGTTTTCAAAAATTATAAAGTACATTCCGATGGCCGAAGTGAACATAGTGGCGCTCACTTTCTGAAAGAGCAACTCATTATTGGTAAGAAAAAAATTTAAAACTTAAACTTTTGGTAGCCCCCCTCGGCCGAAAAATCGCTCTGAACATTGGAATCCCGCGATTTTCGTGTTCGACCTTCCGAGAGATATATACCAACACGAACACACATTTTATTTATGAATATATTGTACTCTACTTTAAGTCATCAGTTGTATTTTTCATTAATGATGTATGAATTCATATTATTGGAATCCGTTTATATCATTTGTGACCAAGCAAGTAGATATTGTGACAGGAAAGCAAGGGCATGAAGTTAGATACAATGTTACAATTATAGTGAGCTAAAATACAATTTGTGTGCAAAACGTTACTCGAACTCTCTAGAGACTTCGGGAATTTCCGAATAAGTAGGGTTTTTGATCTCACTAAAGAAATGGGATAGATGGGGTAGAATGAACTCATGCATTTGCTCATCGCTCATAGTGATATCCTCCTCAGACGGTTCCACCTCCTCCATAATGTCGTTCTCATCGTCCATCGAAGAGAGCACGTGTGAATCGAGTCTTCGGCTTCTTCGAAGTGAGAACAGTGATGAGAGACTTGATTTGATCATTGCTCATCCATTTGTTGGGAGGTAGATCACTCTCTTTCATCTGCTTCTCTGCCTCGTCAGCCTTCAGCTTGGCATTCTTGGCAGCGTACTTCTCGAAGAGGTCAGTAATGAACTTTTCGTCTCAGGTGGATAACGCCCCGTTTTCTTCACCGTCCTGATGTAGCATCCTTTATCAACTGGGCGGTCGGTGTGCCCTTTGAGCACGTTGATGATCTCTGCAGCAGGGTTGAGAGACACGGGTTTTTGAACCTCTTCTATGTATCTCAAGAAGTAGCCCAGTGCCCTGTCCAGCAATTTGACCCTTTCCGGCTTGATTTTGTGTATTCCATTCTCGATGTGATTGATGAGATTCGACAAACGGAGGAAGGAAGAGCCACAGTCAGTGCAGTAGAAGAGACCCTTGGGAGCACCAGCCAAATTGATGGGAGAGGGAATTCCAGTGACAACCTCATCGTCGAAATCATGGGGCTCCCGATTGAACATCGGTGAACGTTGGGGGCGCAGAAGCCAGAACCAGAGTTCTTCCCATGCTCCTGGAGGTTTCGTCAGCGAGTCCTGGATTTTCCTGCGGTCCTCGATGTTAGCAGATGGAGAAGCGAGTTTTCCTCCTTCTAATTTCACTTTATCCTTTGTCTCCACAATCGTGAACTTTCCAATTGATGGATTGAGTCCATGGATGTCGATGCCTGGTCCAATCAAGTAGAATCTCCATCCCTTGGCGTAGTTGCCGTGGATATCAAAATGGCCGAGGTCGGAAATGTGTGGAATCTTCGTGGTTGACTTCTTCTCTTCGACGACATTGGCGACGTAGACACTGACTCCTCATAGCTGCTTAGTCGCATTAATTGCATAAAACATTTCTTCGGGAGTGACTACATTGTGAGTTGCATCCTTGTAGCTCCTCATCTTCCTCTTGACGAAGGAGGCGATCCGATCGCTTGCAGCCTTTCCTGCTTGCGCTTCGGAGAAGCTCCAAGACAGGATCTTCACCTTGGTCTTTGCAGCGATGGAGGGGAGGGAGCCGATGGTAGCAGACGAATGGTAGTAGCCTGAATGAAAGAAATATTAAAAATAATGACACAGCGCTAAAATGCAAATTTAGAAATAAATCGATATATTTATTTACCGGCGTTGTCACTACGAATGTGAACGCCGGTTATCCCCATCGTGTGCATGTCCGTGAGTGCGTGCTCAATGATTGCAGCTACGGCAGTGCTGTCCTGAATATTTGGTAATAAAATAGCATCAGCTTTTTTGTAAATCACACCTGTTCAGTCTCCTTCATTATGTGAACCCATGAGTGTGTGACGAGTCTGCCCGAGATGTTGGCAACAGCGTGGATGACGTGCCAGCTGAAAGAATTTCCATTTAGCGAGTACTTTCGGTGGGATTTTGAATACCTCTCCCCCGATTTCCCAAAGTATTGGCTCTGCTTCTCCCGATACCGCTCCGGGTTCCACCGCTGTGCATAGTCGAGAGTCCACATAGCTGTAATGCGGATTCGTTTAAATAGTTGACTATCTAACCAACCGTGGTTCTCAGGGAGCGAGTTGACGATTCTCTCCTTTTCCATTGATGCATAGACTGCTCTAGCGAGATGAGCCTTCAGATCATTGAATTTCTCGACATATTGATCGAATTCGTGCATGTATGTGTCAATCGTCTTCTTCTCAGCATCATTCAGTCCCTTCTTTTTTGCGTACATGCGGAGCATCTTCTTCATATCGCTGAAACGCTGCATTTTCTATTTATTTACTTGCGTAATAACTGACTTGTTTGTTTGGTCGATCATTTTGCAATAAACACATCGCTGCCGATGATGATGTCCAGAGTCTGGCAAGGAGAAGAGGGGGTTAGTGGGATCACTCAGAGTCCAGTGGAGGCAGTGATCGCTGTTGACACTCTCCTTCTTTACGTGCAGCCGAAATATATTTTTCAAGTAGTGCTTCATCTCATCGAATGCCCTCTTGAGAATCGAAGCATCAGCTTTGTCGAGGAATAGCATGCTTACGAGCGCGTCGATCATTTTCGCGATTTCGATGAACGCCTGAATGAGAATGTTAGTTGTTGGAAAAGCGCGAGCGAGACTAAACATATTGAAAGTAATTTTATTAAGGTAATGATAAAGCTCACTCGATAAGCTCTTCTGAGCACTTTGCTCTACTTTTTGATTGAGGTAGGCGTTTTCCCTTCTCCATAGACGAATAGCGAGGTAAAACAAAGTAGCACACACTTGTTCTCTTTCCGGCTCGAATGATCTGAAAAAAATAATCACTAAAATAAAAACGGATAAATTTACCTTCGTGTCCTTGACGGGCGAAGTACTCGCGTTTTCCATCCATAGGATTGGAAGGAATAGTAGCAGAAATATTTTATTGAATAAGGACATTCTGAAATTTATTTACCCAAATGATATGCACAATATAATAACGGGGATCAAACATATAAACGCCGGACCATTCAACAGCATGCGCAAAACAACACCCCTCCACACATCTCCACTTATCGTCCCCATTCCTCTTTCCCGCCATGAAAAGGGAAAGCTAGAGCGCGATTGGGAAGAGAGAAAATAGGGAGTGTCAAACAAAACATTGAGTCACACACGTAGTCAGTCACCAAACAGCACAGAATTCATATGTTCGTGGTGTCGTCGTGGTGTCATAGGATAAGTGTATCATTTGCAAAAAATATATAAAATATTGATCAATTTGTAATATAATTCAATGAATTTTTTTTAAAAAGGTTGCATTCCAGAACGGAAGCAGTTCGGATGTGTTTTGTTCATTTCACATATATAGATTTTCATGAACACCTGGAGAGGGACATGAAAAACGTGGGATTCCAATGTTCAGAGCGATATTTCGGCCGAGGGGGGCCACTAAAAGTTTAAGTTTTAAATTTTTTTCTTACCAATAATGAGTTGCTCTTTCAGAAAGTGAGCGTCATTCTGTTCACTTCGGCCATCGGAATGTACTTTAAAATTTTTGAAAACAATTTTTTTTAAATTTTTTTTCACAACTTTTTTCCCTACAGAGCTAACACAATTTTGTAAACAGAAGAATTGTTCCCCATGATTTTGCGCTCATTTTAAGCTCTACCGGAGCTCAGTAGCTCGTCTGGGAGCAAAGTTACGTTGATTCCGGCTTCAAAACCGGGAATTTGCTAAAAGCCGGTTTTGGGACCTGAGACCTGGATCAATAAATTTCTTGTCCCTAGAGTAGTCCCACATAAAATTTTGATGGAAAACAAAAAATATTTTCTGAAAGTTTTTCCCCGCCTCATGCAATCTCTGGTGATACCTGTCATATATAAAGAAACATGTTTTTTTGTAATTAGACGATGAATACTGTGCTGTGAGGATTTCTAATCTTGTCCCTCGTTCAAAAAAATTTTATCAGTTTCCTGGAACTCGCACAGATAGATATCATTGTATGCAATCTTGGGATCAAGTGGGAGTTGCCGCCTATAAAATTTCAATGCGAACAATTATGAGAATAATATTTTTGCAAGAGACACCGAAAGAGATTCCAGCACCGTAAGAACAGTGAAATAAGCTTTTTGTAATTCATTACCACCATAATTTACAATCTTGAATGGTGAAGAAGGAATAAATATTTGCTACTCAGAGGGCGAACCCTCTTTTATACTCAAGAGGCTTAACATTCTCCTCTCTCAAGTGTATCAATGTATCGACATCTAATTGTAAGAGAGTTCGCGCAGTAGGCTGCACTGTATGCTAAATTGTAGTTGGAACGCGATGGCCTGTAGCATTGAGCTTCTCTCGATTCAGTAGTCGATATATAGATCTATAAATATGTAAAGCGAACTTTAAATCCGGACCACATTGGTTCAGAATTTTCCCATTAGAAATATTTACAACACAACTATTTGGAAATATATGCACCCGTGTAAATAATGATTTTTTTTTGTTTTGTTAAGAACTTCATAAGAGGCCGTTTGCCTAAGAGTCGAACATTTCCCGGTACAGCGAAAAAGTGAAGATTTGAGATAATATCGGTTTTCAGTGTACTTCAGTAGGCTGGAAACACTGGACAAATATTGTGGTATGCAAATTTCATTGGAGCTCAATCTTGAGCTCTGAAGATCTGGCTATTTACTGGTTTATCGGGCACAGCTGGAGATCGCGTGAAGGAAACGCCAAAGTAAAAGAGACTCTACTTCATTTTCCATGAGTAAACTTTCTCTGATTTTCAAAATTTAAATATATCTGTAACTACTTAGAAAAAAGTAGTAACTCGCGTCCTAACAAAAGCCGGGCTACGGCATTTTGGTCATCCCTCGGAGAGGTTGCCACTATCTCTGAAAATTTTTTTTTGTAACATTTAAGGTCTGCCAAACCAAGTTATGAATTTTTAAGTGAGGCGGTATGAGCTTCAAATCACCAATTTTGCGAGAGAACACTGCAATTTGCATGTAATCTCATTCCTATTCCTCATCCCCGAGCTTGCGCGGTGTCTGAAATTCCGAAATGAAGGGGAAATAAGATGCAAATCCTTCCTCCTTCACTCTTGATAGGTGATTTGAAGCTCATACCGCCTCACTTAAAAATTCGTAACTTGGTTTGGCAGACCTTAAATGTCACCAAATTTTTTTTCAGAGATAGTTGCAACCTCTCCGAGGGATGACCAAAATGCCGTAGCCCGGCTTTTGTTAGGACGCGAGTTACTACTTTTTTCTATGTAGTTACAGATATATTTAAATTTTGAAAATCAGAGAAAGTTTACTCACGGAAAATGAAGTAGAGTCTCTTTTACAACTTTGGCGTTTCCTTCACGCGATCTCCAGCTGTGCCCGATAAACCAGTAAATAGCCAGATCTTCAGAGCTCAAGATTGAGCTCCAATGAAATTTGCATACCACAATATTTGTCCAGTGTTTCCAGCCTACTGAAGTACACTGAAAACCGATATTATCTCAAATCTTCACTTTTTCGCTGTACCGAGACCTGTTGCTCATTGTCTGATTCTTACGCAAACGGCCTCATAAGAAATAATAAATATATGAAATCTCTACTTTCCCACTCTAAGAAAAAAAGCCTCACTAGAAATAAGATGCATTTCACTTACCAGTAAGTGAAGATTCTCACTTTGTGTCCTGATCATAGTGACTTTTTTTCTGATAATGAGTGCAATTATAAATTAGGCGCTCACTCGCGATACGGCCGAACAAAGTAGAGCGTAAGCACAGGATTAATCAACGCCGGAAGCAAAGCCACCTGAAACATTTCTTTCTTTCAATTATACAACTAACTGAGCATAAATTGGAACACTTAAGGACACAACATAATACCTTGTTATAAGTGATTGTTTCGTTCTGATAGCAATTATTATAACCTTTATCAATCATCACCCAAGCTATATTTTGCTTAAATTGTTGCTCTTCCGATTGAACTTCACCAATATTACTAACGTCGTACTCCAAGCCTTCGATGTCTATGGAATGGAGTTCCGGAAACACTTGCAATGTAGTGAGCAATAGCATGCATGACACCACAAATACAGTGACCAGGAAATGAAGCGTCACTGCCTGCAATCGTATTTGAAAGAAGCCTTGTTTTCACACTCGGGTACTATAAAATAGAATATGCTTAACAATTATCAGAAAATAATTATCAGCCTTTTCATACACTACGGAATTACCATACCATCATGACCCACCATGACCCCTTCCCTACTTTCCTTTCATAAATTTCTCGATACCTTAGTGAGCGAGTGATGCGTCATCTTAGTCTTTTCGCTCATGTGAACTTTCTTCTCGTGTAGAATCACGAGTAGCTGAAGTCTTTGACATATCGTAAACGATGTCGGATCACTCACCTTGCTTCGCGAGAACACGATTACAGCCGAAGCAACAAGTGGAAACATCATCATGTATCCCATTATGAGCGCTGGGACAGGTGCCGATACGTCGGAAAAACCTTAATATTAACAATACGGATTATTTCAAAATCAGAACGAAATGCAGTAGGAATGTTGGTTCGATGTTGTGCATACCCTCTGGTAGTCTCTTTTTTTCTGACTTATGAGTCGTATTACCGCGCTCTCGCTGAAACTTCTGGAGAAAGAATACCAAATTGGCATCCCCCAGCGTCCATGTGTGCCATTCGTAATCGCCACTAGAGATGATCAGTCGAAAAATGTCCTTGTCTGTAATAATGGAGAAAACAAATTCCGTTCCCGATCGTTCCGGTTCGATACTTTGTTCAAATGTGTTCTCCCTCTGATTCCATCTTTTCCACTGACCATCTCTTCATCAATCTCACCGTGTAACCCGTTGTTGGCGGCGTATCCTGAATGGTAATTCTCATCCAGTAGTGCTGCCAGTTCGTCCCGCGGGCTCATCGTTAGCAGGAACGCGATAATGTGCGGGATGTGGGGCGCGTAGAGCAGTGCGATCAGGAACTGCAGCTTGGCTCTGCCTACCAGACCATTATTTCGCAGAATGTGCACCCTGGAAGCTGCATACTCCTGCCGCATTCAAGATCGTACAAAGTAGTCGTTCTTTGTGAAGATTATGCTTGCGCCATAGTCAGGTTTTTAATAAAGGTAGGACGTTAGTGCTTTAATATCCAAAAGTAGCTGAAATCGAAACCTGTACAAGAACGAGGCAGCAATGATGGATGACGAGTGCACCATGTTGTCGTTCATTGCGGCCGCGATTAGGGCGCAGTATGTGTCGGAGACGAGGCGACAGGGCCCGGCGGAGATGCAGAAGACTGCTGCGTCTGAGGAGACGAACAGTCTGCCGTCGACGAGGAAGTGGCCCACGAGGGACACCCACTCGACCACCGCCATGTTCAGCAGCAGCACCGAGTACTCCTCAAAGGTAAAAGGTGAACAACCAAGATCTAGCTCATGTGATCTACTTTTCACGAGCCGAGTAGGGATGGAGGCAGCACGCGATCTATCTGCTATAACAGTGGGCGCAGAGGTAGAGCGCTTGTCTCACCATCGCGGTCACTTGGGTTCCATGCCCACCCTATGAACGTCTTTCTAACGTCAAATCACCTGGCGCCAGACCTAGCTTAATTTCCTGTGCGATCGTCGTAATATGTTCATATTGAGAATAACTCATACGAGACATTTCAGACAGGAGAATATTGGTGGACATCAGAGTTTAGCCCCAAAGCCCTAGAAAAATATCATAATCACCAACCTTGAGAGCTGTAGGCGTTCGAGTGGCTATGATAGTCACCGTGGACACATTCGCGAGTGCCCCGAATAGCAGGATGAATCGGTGTAGAAGCTCGTGAATCATTGCGAACGCAACGAGCAACGAGGGTGGACTTCTGGCACAAAATACATTTGAGAGCAGCCACAATTAATTGGATCCGGAAGTTCAAAATGATTACATTGTGATTCAATACATCAAGAGAACTCTATGACTGAATGCACGAACAAGTCCGTATTAAAATTTCGGTAAACATAGCGCTATCGAATTCCTTATATCGAATGGGTGACTATTAGGGTGGCTAATAGCAGTACAGTACTGCAGTACACTTGAGTCTCATGTGCACTGCAGTACTTGATTTTGAAGAAACCAAATGTATCGATACACTCGGAAAAGCGAGAGTGATGTACTGAAATGCACTGTGCACTGCAGTACACACTCTCCCACAGCGCGTCGTGTACTAGCAGTACACTAGTGCGCTGGCAGTGCATGTCGCGTATGTACTGCAGTGCACAGTGCATTTCAGTACATCAGTCTCGATTTTTCGAGTGTATCGATACACCGGTGTACTACGCAGTGCACGTACTGAGAATGCACTGTGTATCGATACTGTACTGATTTCGCCACCCTAGTGACTATTATCATAACAAAATGAGAATAGTGCTCGGAACGCTCCTTGGATTGTATCTACATAGTCCTATTGTGATAACATAGAATCAGAGGGAGTTCTCGCTATATTATTATACGTGACATATTTACCTTTTTAAGAATAATAAGTATTTTAAACTTCTCTTTTACCCTCTTTCTCCTCTATTTATTTATTTATTTATTTATCGTACACCACAAGGGTGCGACAACATGTACAAAAATGAACGAGTTAAAAAAGATATTTAATAATGGGTCATTCACAGGAGTGGGGAGCGGGAAGGGAGTGATCGGGGCCACTGCACGGGAATTAGGAGTGAGGGGAGGATTTAAGAAGACTTGAATCCCCATTCAAGCCGGGGTGGTCGCCGTGTGATGGGTATGACCTACAAGTTGAATTGATCCTCAGTATCAGTATCCTCGTCGATTTTCTCTACGATCGATGAATCAAGTTCGGAGGATTCTGGCTCAAGCTCCATTCTAAGATCCCTGTTACGAAACCTCGTCATTTCCTATTTAATTTTCGGGAGCGTCTCCACACATGCTCCGACAAGAGACCGATCCTCAATCCTAAAACCATTCAAGATGATTCATACGAAAATCAACTGAAGATGCTGAATTAAATAAAGATTCAGTGAATTTGATCCGTTTCGACGTCGTCAGGATCTCATTCGACTCCCCTGTGAACCCAAACACCGTGTTATGGATGACGAGTGCACCATGTTGTCGTTCATTGCGGCCGCGATTAGGGCGCAGTATGTGTCGGAGACGAGGCGACAGGGCCCGGCGGAGATGCAGAAGACTGCTGCGTCCGAGGTGACAAAAAGCCGACCGGTGTTATTAATTTATCAACGAGAACTACAGAAGGAGAAAAAAAATTAGCAAATTACTGGTTCTTATTAAATCAATTATGAGTTTATGCATGCATGTACAAGGACAATGGGTGCGATGTTACCACATGTCGGCACATTAATTTCTAGACTATATTACTTGCATGTTATTTTACCATCAACGAGTACGTGGCCGACGATGGAGACCCACTCGGCCACGGCCATGTTCAGCAACAGCAGTGAGTACTCCTGTGACGACAATTAATATAAGGGTCATTGGGCAATATCATAGGTACCAACTTTTAATATCCACCATAACCCTCAAATAATGCTTCTAGCTCAGTGCGTGTAATCTGTATAGAAGCACATGACGAATACCAGACAACTATCAATTTGTTCCGATTTTTTCTACATAGGGAAAAAATAGGAACAAATTTATATTTGTCTAAAAGGACAAATATAACTGAGACTAAAGTTCGAGTGACTATGATAGTTACCGTAGCCAAATTGGCGTTGTGCCCAGAAGCACAATAAGACAGCGCAGCTTCCATACGCCCATCAAGCCCTGCTCTTACTATTCGTACCAGACATTGATAGTTGTCTGGTACGAATAGTAGGATGAATCGATGGAGAAGTTCGTAAATCATTGCAAACGTAACCAGAAATGACGATAGACTTATGGAACAGAATACATTAGAGAACAGGCACAATTAGTTGTATCCGAAAGTTCAGAAGGTTGAAGACGACGCTACGACGGAATACACAAACACGTTCGTATTTCAAATTTCCGTAAATCGAACGTAAAAACTAGCAGGGATGTGTTGAGGTTAAATACACTACGCTCTATGCGTACACTACGCTCTATGCATAGTTCTGCAGGTTCGGTCCAGGGGGACCTCGGTAGCTTGCTTCAGGTACGGTCCAGGGGGACCTCGGTAGCTTGCTTCAGGTACGGTCCAGGGGGACCTCGGTAGCTTGCTTCAGGTACGGTCCAGGGGGACCTCGGATCCTTGCTTCAGGTACGGTCCAGGGGGAGCTCGGTTGCCGGTTCTAAGTTGCAAAAGGCTTGTGAGGCTGAGAGCGATCGAAAAAAGTTGCCACTACGCCACTTCGTGGCTCCGTGGCAACTTTTTTCGATCGCTCTCAGCCTCACGAGCCTTTCACAACGGAAACGCAGGATACAGTGCGTTCAGAGCTTTTAGAACAATTTCAGAGACGTTTCCTGTGATCCCCTACGCTCTCTGAATAATTTTGGAAGTTTTCGAAATTTTCGATTTTTCACGTTAAAACGTGTTAGAACACGTTCAGACACGTTTGTGACATTGCAAAACACTTTTCGTCTGATCCCCTACGCTCTACGAATCATTTGGAAAGTTTTCGACATTTTCGATTTTTGACGTTAAAACGTTCAAACACGTTCAAACACGTTTCTGACATCGCAAAACACTTTTCCCGCGATTCTCCACGCTACCCGGTTCATTTGGGATCTTTTTGAAATTTTCAATTTTTCACGTTAAAACATGTTAGAACACGTTCAGACACGTTTCTGACATCGCAAAACACTTTTCCTGTGATTCCCTACGCTCTGCGCATCAATTGGACACTTTTCGAAATTTTCGATTTTTCACGTTAAAACTCGGCAAAACAGGTGCAAACGTGTTTCACGCTGTTCAAAAACGTGTTAGAACCACTTCTGGCACTTGCGAAAAATGCGGCAAAAGGTTTGCCCGCGGCGGAGGTCAAACCTGGGGGTCTCGGATTCAAAGTCTGACGCGTTATCCACTTGGCTATGAAATTAGCGGATTTTTATATTAAAATTTTGAAAGGTTTTCTGAGCAGTTATCATATGCAAAAGGTTCTGAGAAGATTGTGCAAATTTGAAGCGATTTATGGCGAAAATGAAAAAATGTCCGTCACGCTGCAACAAAAAAAAACATACAGACAGACAGACAGACAGACAGACAGACAGACAGACACAATCATTTCCTATAAGTGGAGGAACGTATATCAAATTCCGTATATCAAATGGACAGTATTATCATAACAAAATGGCAATGGGCCGCTGCTTGGTTTGTATTCTATCCACAAAGTTCTATAGCGAGAACATAAAATCGGAGGACATTGGCGCTGTATTATTGTATTTCCATTCCAATAATTGCATTAATAACAGTTCTCAAGAATTTTTCATTTCTCTTTTGCCCGAAACACTGTTTCGATACCTTTGTATCTTGGGGAATTAATGCTCACTTATGCGTATTTTCATTTATACACAAAATACGTAACCCTAAAGCAGATACATCGGTATTACAGCAGGCCATCAACAAGAGAGAGAAGAAGTTCATACAAACGTTCTCAAGCTCGGACTACCCGATGCCTTTACGCTTGGTTTTCGAAGACTGATCGCGAAGTAACCGAAAAAAAATCTGAAAAATTACCCCAAAATTTTGGACCTTGTGTGATCATGAACTTGAGGATTCTCAAATAACTACATGAAGATGAACATAAGGTAAAGGTTTCCATGTCAAGCGATTTTACAGTAGCAAGCTACCACGCTAGACGGGGCAAGCCGGTAAGCCAGCTGCAACGTGGGATTACGTAACCCAAGCTTTCCCAAGGCATCTAGGGCACGTTACCTTTCGCAATCAAAGTTGCTACCAATTTACCGCCCCGGGGTGGATGGAAGGCTTGGTTGGCCTGGGCGGGGATCGAACTCGTGCCTCGAACTCGAACTTTTTTTCTTTTTTTCTTTTTTTTTCGAATGACTAGCAGTTGCTTACAACACTCGGCCATTCCGCCCTGAAAATGAACATGGATCCATACAATGATCAGTCGTTATCCCGTCATTCCTGCCGCTCTTACCATTCTCTACTATTCCCTTCACGTCTCAAAATAGTTTCACCTTTCAAATTCGTCTTTAGTTGAGTGAGAGTGATCTTGTATTAATCATGTCATAGAAAATTTATCCACGAAATATTTATTCGAAACATTGTTCCTAAAAAAAGAGTTAACAAGCGTTTCATCCACTGTGTTCAAAATAGTCGTACATTTTCGTGTGAGGCTGTATAGTGGGTAAGATGAGTAGGCGAATATCGAATGACATGTAGATAAATAAAAGAGATAAAAAATCAAGAATTAAAAAAAGGTTATTACGCGCTGATGGCCGCCATTCGAACGCTGATAGGAAGCTGCTTCTCTCGCCTCGTGAAGCGATTGATGAGATACCTGTAAATGTAGAAAGAATAAAGTGGAAACTCGACAAGCAACTACTCTGCCGGCGCTCACCGGTAAGACCGGTTTAACGACCATATGCATTTCATCAAAACTGGTCAACGGGACTTCTCACGTTCGATAGGGCTGCACGAAGTAGAGAGTGAGGAGCGGATTGACGAGAGATGGAAGCACGGCGACCTGTAATGAATACCTCGAGAGAAGAGAGAAGACGGTCTCTTCATTTCACGCACTCTCTCGACCGGTCGGTAAGTGAGAGAGTGTACGAAATGAAGAGGACGTGGTCTCACATTTCGCACTCTGAGGACGAAAATAAAACATCTACCAAATTTTTACCCCACTCATGGGAAGACATTTTGCTGCCTCGCTTCTGTAACACCTCATAGCAGGTAAATACTGAAAATGTTTTCTGTAGGCATTCTTTTTCCTACAACTCAGACTGCCCTTTGTAGTAGCCTTCGACCGCTTATATTTATCTATTTCATTCCGGTATCTCAATGACAAATAAAGTATAATAATTTACTCACATCGTACAGCGAGCGTTCGAGAGGGACGGAGTGGCGATTGAAGCTGATTTGTGGTATGATAACCGCTCCCATTCCAGCAGCAACGAAGAGAGGAAAGACGGCTTGGATGAACAATATCTGTATCGGCACCGTTTAGGATCTCAGTCATAGCCCCTGACCCCCTGACCCTGAACCCCCCAGTTAGGTGTGGGGCACCAGAGCACACATTTGTCCCTCAAACTACACTCTCCTAATCTACATACACCAATCTTCATCTTCGCCAATGATCACGTGACTCTAGCCTATTATCATACACATTTACATGTCGCTTTCAATTGTCATTATCTAGTCATATTAGGTAACACTAGTCTTAGTCGTCTCGGAGCAAGCTGAGCGGTCGACTCCTCGGGGATTCGTCATCGATCGACGGGACACGTCATCGATCGCCCGTGTATTGTATGTTTACGGTAGTAGATCAGCTGGTAGATAAAATACTTAGTAGTTATAACCGTTTTAGCCTTGTTAATTCACACACTATCCACTCTCTATGCGCACCTATAAGAATCCGAGAGTACCTCTGGTACCATCTATGTCTAATTTGGGGGGCCGAACCAGTCGATATAGTCGCTATGAGACGTGGAAGTAGTGTTGAGTTGGAGGTAGCCCACTGGGGCGTATACGGTACTACTAGAGCTGATACTGCTTATCCGTTGAGGTTTATCGATCACCACGCGCCCAGAGACCAAAGATCACCGGCCAGTGGACAAGAAGGATCCCAAGAGCCGAGTGGTAGCAGAGCCAACGTGTGGACTGCTGATGACGTGGAGGAACAACTACGAGAGATGCGACAGTCTCTGCGTGAGTTGGGATGCCCCACTGACCCCTTAGATGGGTATGAACCTGGTCCTAGTGTGGTAGGTCACGATCTCTGTTCCCGACTGACTTCTAGTGGAAGTGATATTCCGTCCTATTATCGATCTTTCGCTGATGAGGGGCTCATGTTCGAACGACCCCAGAGAGTTCATTACCATAAGGGACGAGATTATCTATCGATTAGAGTGGACTTTGATCCTCGTTCGATATTAGTCGATGATTTATCGGTAAGTTGGTTGTCCGGTAAGTTTGCCCCTGCCGTGGTGACGGAGGTGGCAAAGGCTACAGTATCCTCCGCAACGTCGGTAGTGAGAAGTGAGGTAGCCAGGGCAGTACCTGCCAGTAGTCTGGATGTGGGAAGCATAATGCCCCCAGCTACAGTACCTGCCGGCACACCGGATGTGGAAAGTGAAGTGGCTAGAAAACCCCCCGGTTTTCCGGAAGTGGGAAGTGTGCAAGCTGAAGTACCTGCCGTTAGAACGGATGTGGGAAGGGAATCAGCCAGGGCAGTACCTGTCAGTTATATGAATGTGGGAAGCATGATGCCCAATGCTACAGTACCTCTACATGAGGGAAATGCGATCTACGCTTCGACAGTACCTCTACGTGAGGGAAATGCGTACTATGGCCAGAGAGCCGGCACCGCTTCTACAGTACCTCTACGTGAGGGAAATGCGGATACGATATCGATCACTTCTACAGTACCTCTACGTGAGAGAAATGCGATACAAGCACGCCTGAGTGAGGCTAGTGCGCACAAGACTGTGCATTATGTGAATGCCCCTACCGTAAGACCGGAAGTGGCGCTAGCTACAGTACCCGCTGTGCAGACTGGCGAGGGAGCGATGGTAGCTACAGTACCCGTCGGGGTGGGAATGATGATTCCCCCGAACGTGGCAATGGACCAGCACCGACTGGGTTCCATTTCTGATCTGAGAGTGCCACCGATGCACTATGGGGTCGCCCTTGCCGTAGAGACGGAAGAGGCCAAGAATCAGCAGAGACTGAACCCCTATGATCTACCGGTACTACCGATGAGTGAGATCGCGACTACAGTATCCCATCATGGATCGATGGATGGCTGTTACGTGTCGGATCCACGCCTATACTATGATTACCATACAGTGCAGTGCGAGGCGAATGATCAGAGACAAGATTATCTCAAATTGATCGATGCGGGGCATGCAAATGGTATTGAGGATGCGATGACTGGAGAGTTTATCGCAGATCAAAGAGCAAATGAGATGACAACTGGGAGAGATCAAAGTTCAATAGACAGTGACACTCTCAGAGATCGAAGAACATTCGTGGATAAGAACAGTGCAGATCAAAGATCAATTGATTTCAAGACTGGAAGAGATCAAAGATCAATTGACAATGGTTTCTTCAAAGACCAAAGATCAATGGCATTTGAGAATAACCCAGATCAGAGAGTAACGAATGAGGAGATCAGGAATGATCAGAGACCATTCGGTAATGAGATCAAAGATCACTCGAGAGTAGTGACTTTCCGATACGACGTGGAAGTGATTGATCTGGATGATAGATTGAGTGATTTCGATTATCAATACGATCCGAATGCATACATGAAACAATTGATTGTCTCATACACTGATGAAGTGTCCGAATATTGCATTCGAAAAGATCAGCCAAGACCATTCAGAAGATTCAGTGAAATGAGACGAATCATGATCGAAGCTGGCGACAGTTCACTTAGTTTCTATGACAGAGAACTGATGAACTGGGGAGATGTGAACACTAATGATCGGAGTATCGAGTCGTTCCTCTCAGAATTTAATGTGAATGCATATTATTTCAAGCTAACTGAGAAGGAGAAGAGTATCTGGTTGCCACAGTACCTGAAACCGAAGGCACGCGCTATTTTCACATCGTGCGAAATCGAACATGATGAAATGTGCTTCGAGGAGATCGTGGAGACTTTCACAACTGAGTGGTACCGATATGCACATTGCATTGAGTTAGTTCTTGGAGAGGATAGCCAATGGATGGATGTTGCTAAGATCGACCCGAGTGGTGCGATGCTGAGAATGCACGAGAGAATACAAAAGGCTGTAAAGTACCTTAGCCGGGCAGAACAGAATGCAGTGGTTGAGAAGGTAAATGAGAGAAAAGAGTGGTTTGCTCAGATGGTCGAAGCACGCAACTCTGTTAATGGAAAACAGATGGATGATTGTGTGACTACGGTATCTGTCGTTCACAGCTCGAATGACGTCACCAACGAATCAATCGATAGTAGATCCACGTCGCCTGAATTCGCACAGGATCTTATCGATTTGAGTGATTCGTGGGTTATGGAAAGTGGGAATAGTGGTCAATTCGAGCTCGTTTCGAAGGATTCGATCGAGGAGAAAGAGAATTGTGACCCACTCGAATATGCGTTAGTTTCTGATGCCATTTCATTTCAGGGAGAGAATCAGAGATTGACGAGGGCATTAGTGAATGTACACGTGACAGAATGAGTGTTGTTCCCAATATTAGCACTGCGGAAGAGGGTCAATTGGTTACTGAGAAGAATGAACATTATTCGAAATGTTCGAAGAGTGAAATCACTGGAGAGGTTTATACCAGTGTAAATAAGGAATTGAGAGTGAGCATTGAGAATGTCGAGTGCCCTCAGACACAGATCGGCACTACCGGCGCCATCTTCATTTCAGGAAGAGAGTCGAATACGAGTGAGATCAGTGATGGACAGAGTTCTTTCGGAGAACTCTACCAAAGTGATAAGAAGGGGAACGATAATTACCCATTGTCGTTGTATAATGAATGTCTGAATGTTTCTGTTCAGAGGAGTCGAGATGAACAAAGTTCAAAGATCAATCTATCAAAGTTCAAAGATCAATCTATCGGCACAGGTCAGGCCAGGATGAATTCGATCCCTGATGAAAACAAGAATGAATGTGGATGGGGAATGAATCCTACGCACAAAGGATTTGTGCAACCCACAATTCGCAGTCCAGAGAACTGTGAGAAATCTCTCGAGATACGTTGTTCAGGGGAACAAATGAAGGAGAGATACGATCAGACAAATTCGATTAACATGGATGGAGATAATTTCTCATTTGGAAATCGAAAGATCAAAGATCAAAAGTTGGCATTGCCACAGAACAAACAGAATCATGGTGATTCGAGAAGTGAGATTCATAGCGAAGTGAACCTCAAAATGTGCGAGATCGGGGATCCGTACAAGAAGGATGTGTCGCCCACTTTTCGCAGTCCAAATGGGTGCGATTTACTCAATGAGGTGTATCCCATCGAGTCTGAGAATATCAGCATGACAATCCGTACTCGAAAGAATGACAATATCGAAACAATTGGATTCCAAAGTGAATTGGAACCAAGTGTGTGTGCAGAGAAGCCGATAATTTGCGGAAATTCTTCTTACAAAGGGAATATGTACAGAAATAATCGAGAATTCGAAGGAGATTCCTATGTGAATTGTGAAGAGAGGGTACCATCGAGAATGGTCGAACCCACATTTCGGAGTCCAAGTTACGTGGTCTCATATTCTCATTCTGTACAAAATGTGTGCGTGATCGGTGATACGTACAAGGAACACGTCCCTCCCACTATTCGAAGCCCGAATGAATGTGAAATGCACAGCGCCAGTTGCGAAATCGCATGTACTTATCTGAAGTCAGTGAACGCAATTCGATTAAATGGCAAATCATCGAAATTGCCGACAAGGGAGCTGACATTCGGATTGCAGACAGATATGGAACCGACGATGTGCAGTCGAGAGAAATCGATATATCGAGAGAATTCATCGTATGAATTCAACGAAGGAATTGGTGTATTCAATGGAAATCTATGCATGAATTGTGATGAAAAGGACCCGGAGAGTATGGTGGAATCCAAAATTCGTAATCGAAGTCTCGATTACTCGATCTCACAATTCGCACATCGGAGCCACAGAAATTCGAATCGATCGAAGAGAGTGAAATATGATTTGATATTCATTCTGCGAATCTCGATCATGAACTCGCTTCTCAAAGTCAATCCCCACGGAAGAGAGAGTACTCTGTACTGCCAGGAGGCATGTACTGTGTGTATTGAGGAGAATTGAAGAGATACTCCATAGACTCAGTGGAAGAGCCTAAAATTGGGGAGCGGCGAGTAGTTAGGTGTGGGGCACCAGAGCACACATTTGTCCCTCAAACTACACTCTCCTAATCTACATACACCAATCTTCATCTTCGCCAATGATCACGTGACTCTAGCCTATTATCATACACATTTACATGTCGCTTTCAATTGTCATTATCTAGTCATATTAGGTAACACTAGTCTTAGTCGTCTCGGAGCAAGCTGAGCGGTCGACTCCTTGGGGATTCGTCATCGATCGACGGGACACGTCATCGATCGCCCGTGTATTGTATGTTTACGGTAGTAGATCAGCTGGTAGATAAAATACTTAGTAGTTATAACCGTTGTAGCCTTGTTAATTCACACACTATCCACTCTCTATGCGCACCTATAAGAATCCGAGAGTACCTCTGGTACCATCTATGTCTAATTCCCCCCCCCCGGTGGCGCCCCCTCTCACAATCACACTTGACACTTGAACTCTCTTTTCTCTTATTTCATCACAATGAATTGATATCAGCATCGGGGCCGAGATCAAGGACTATTTAGCATTCTACCATTAGCCATCCGAATCAATATCTGCAGAATGGATGTTTGGTATTCTACTTTTGGACTAGACATCGGTATTATTGCTTATAAGAGGCCGATTGCGTAATTGTCGGACAAACCTTGGTACAGACGAAAAGTCAATTTCTGAGGAAACAGTGGTTTTCGGTACTATTTGATATGCTGATAAAAGTGGTGCAGTGTCATGGTATGCAAATTCACCTGGAGTTCGATCTTAAGCTCCAAAGATCCGGCAAATTCACTGTTTTTATGCTATATCTGGATACCCGATAGAGCAATCGAAAAAGTTTCAACACAGACTCTAGTTAAATTTGCATAAGGAATCTTATGCAAATATTCAAAATACGTTTTCTCTCTTGGTTTTTCAGATTCGTAAAATTGCCAGCGCCTATGGAAAAAGTGCGAGCGCATACATTTACAGGAGGTGTATCAATCCTGTATTGATGTACGTTTTAAATCAGCCGCCGTACCAATTGCCCATTTCGCGAAACGACCTCCACCTTTTCATTGTCTTTCAAAATCATTTTGCGGAGCAATAATTTTAACGAGTGGTCGGAACGTGAAATTTTGACGTAGAACGGGCTTCTCATCCTCGGGGTTTTAGCAGAAGGTGGGCGAGCCGGATTGGAGCCTGAATAAAAATAGGTCATGAACAGAAATGGGAAATATAACTAGTACAACGGTATGTTGAAAAATACGAGAAAAAACTAACTTTTTCACACTCCACGATGATGTAGGAATTATGTAGTCAAGAACATCATACCTACTCCGTACCTCATCGCACCCGTACCGTATACCTCCTCGGGACTTGTGCCGGTACTTCTACGTGTAGAACCATCAAACTAGCGTCTCGGGGCCGGTGCCCTTCTGGAAGAGTTCAAAGATCAAACTGGATCGATAAGTGAAAGATACCGTACTTCCTCGGGACTTGGGTCGGCCAATCTCCGTGTAGAATCAATTGACTAGCCACTCGGGGCCTGTGCCCTTCTGAAAGAGTTCAAAGATCAAACTGGATCGATAAGTGAAAGATACCGTACTTCCTCGGGACTTGGGTCGGCCAATCTCCGTGTAGAATCAATTGACTAGCCACTCGGGGCCGGTGCCCTTCTGGAAGAGTTCAAAGATCAAACTGGATCGATAAGTGAAAGATACCGTACTTCCTCGGGACTTGGGTCGGCCAATCTCCGTGTAGAATCAATTGACTAGCCACTCGGGGCCTGTGCCCTTCTGAAAGAGTTCAAAGATCAAACTGGATCGATAAGTGAAAGATACCGTACTTCCTCGGGACTTGGGTCGGCCAATCTCCGTGTAGAATCAATTGACTAGCCACTCGGGGCCTGTGCCCTTCTGAAAGAGTTCAAAGATCAAACTGGATCGATAAGTGAAAGATACCGTACTTCCTCGGGACTTGGGTCGGCCAATCTCCGTGTCGAATCAATTGACTAGCCACTCGGGGCCTGTGCCCTTCTGAAAGAGTTCAAAGATCAAACTGGATCGATAAGTGAAAGATACCGTACTTCCTCGGGACTTGGGTCGGCCAATCTCCGTGTCGAATCAATTGACTAGCCACTCGGGGCCTGTGCCCTTCTGAAAGAGTTCAAAGATCAAACTGGATCGATAAGTGAAAGATACCGTACTTCCTCGGGACTTGGGTCGGCCAATCTCCGTGTAGAATCAATTGACTAGCCACTCGGGGCCTGTGCCCTTCTGAAAGAGTTCAAAGATCAAACTGGATCGATAAGTGAAAGATACCGTACTTCCTCGGGACTTGGGTCGGCCAATCTCCGTGTAGAATCAATTGACTAGCCACTCGGGGCCTGTGCCCTTCTGAAAGAGTTCAAAGATCAAACTGGATCGATAAGTGAAAGATACCGTACTTCCTCGGGACTTGGGTCGGCCAATCTCCGTGTCGAATCAATTGACTAGCCACTCGGGGCCTGTGCCCTTCTGAAAGAGTTCAAAGATCAAACTGGATCGATAAGTGAAAGATACCGTACTTCCTCGGGACTTGGGTCGGCCAATCTCCGTGTAGAATCAATTGACTAGCCACTCGGGGCCTGTGCCCTTCTGAAAGAGTTCAAAGATCAAACTGGATCGATAAGTGAAAGATACCGTACTTCCTCGGGACTTGGGTCGGCCAATCTCCGTGTAGAATCAATTGACTAGCCACTCGGGGCCTGTGCCCTTCTGAAAGAGTTCAAAGATCAAACTGGATCGATAAGTGAAAGATACCGTACTTCCTCGGGACTTGGGTCGGCCAATCTCCGTGTAGAATCAATTGACTATCCACTCGGGGCCTGTGCCCTTCTGAAAGAGTTCAAAGATCAAACTGGATCGATAAGTGAAAGATACCGTACTTCCTCGGGACTTGGGTCGGCCAATCTCCGTGTAGAATCAATTGACTAGCCACTCGGGGCCTGTGCCCTTCTGAAAGAGTTCAAAGATCAAACTGGATCGATAAGTGAAAGATACCGTACTTCCTCGGGACTTGGGTCGGCCAATCTCCGTGTCGAATCAATTGACTAGCCACTCGGGGCCTGTGCCCTTCTGAAAGAGTTCAAAGATCAAACTGGATCGATAAGTGAAAGATACCGTACTTCCTCGGGACTTGGGTCGGCCAATCTCCGTGTAGAATCAATTGACTAGCCACTCGGGGCCTGTGCCCTTCTGAAAGAGTTCAAAGATCAAACTGGATCGATAAGTGAAAGATACCGTACTTCCTCGGGACTTGGGTCGGCCAATCTCCGTGTAGAATCAATTGACTAGCCACTCGGGGCCTGTGCCCTTCTGAAAGAGTTCAAAGATCAAACTGGATCGATAAGTGAAAGATACCGTACTTCCTCGGGACTTGTGTCGATCCAACTCCATAACGTTGATGACGACGACGATTTAAGGCTAGATAGAGTCATGAACATTGTCTTAATAATGATAATATCACCTTGGGCTCAATTTCCGTCCTCCGAGAGCGATTTGCCGTGCAGAACGTCAATAATTCGGCAGAAATAGAGAGGGCGACCGTGCGTCGCGGGAGAGAAGAGTGAAAATGAAGGGAGGAGAGGGGAGGGGACAATGGGTGATAATTGAATTAGCGATGCAAAGTGGGTGGAAAAGATCGCGATCGTGAGAATGAAACGACCGCGAACTCAGTCGAGCCAAAGATGGCGAGAGAGCGTGGTTGACAGAAGAGAGAAAACGACCACCAAAAAAACCATGTCTGATGGAGGTTTTTTTGGAGGTCGTTTACTCTCTCGTCTTTTGCCTCATTTTCCACTATCTCTCGTCGGTTTAGAAACGACCGCCAGATGTGACTCAATTCGACCACGACATGGGGGTCGAGAATGAAAGGGTTCGACCGCTCTAACAAAGGAGTTCGAGGTCGAATTGGAGGGCTTTTTGAGGGCAATTAGTACGGCGGCAGGGGACACATCGATGTCTGCGAACGGAGTTATGATTTTTCAAGTGACCGGCATCTGACTTGAAATTGGTAAAAGACGCTAAATGGAATGAGAGAATGTGATTTGCATACCCTTTGCAATGAAACGAAGTCGATGTGTTTAGATCATCGCATATTTTTCCACTCTCAATAATCAATAATATGTTTATATTGGTTGGTTTCAACGTAAGATAAGCACAAAATATTAAATTTAGACATGTTCTATTGGCCAGAAACACGCGGAATATTAGCGAAAATTCAAAGCTAACGAAAGTATCTCTCAAATTCACAATTTTCATTCTTCTTCATGACCATTTCCGAAATCTAAAAATTAACCAACTTTTTGTTCCCGAAAGTGGGCTGAAATATTGGGACAGTAGAGCAATCGGCGCGAGCACGGAACACTAACGAACATAACTACATCCATCTTCAACCTATTGTTCACTAATTGTTTCGTCATTCAAATCGATGTCGTGCCGATACTAATATGATCTCAGTGGGTGATGTTCCCCCTGGAAAAAATAAAGACTGTAAGTTTTTTTTCGCGCCGATTGCTCTACTCCCGTAGAGCAATCGGCGCGCTTATCTTACGTTGAAACCAACCAATATAAACATATTATTGATTATTGAGAGTGGAAAAATATGCGATGATCTAAACACATCGACTTCGTTTCATTGCAAAGGGTATGCAAATCACATTCTCTCATTCCATTTACCGTCCTATACCAATTTCAAGTCAGATGCCGGTCACTTGAAAAAATCATAACTCCGTTCGCAGACATCGATGTGTCCCCTGATTTAAAACGTACATCAATACAGGATTGATACACCTCCTGTAAATGTATGCGCTCGCACTTTTTCCATAGGCGCTGGCAATTTTACGAATCTGAAGAACCAAGAGAGAAAACGTATTTTGAATATATGCATAAGATTCCTTATGCAAATTTAACTAGAGTCTGTGTTGAAACTTTTTCGATTGCTCTATCGGGTATCCAGATATAGCATAACAGACACTATCTGAGAAGATCGAGATTCGGCCGCACAAGGACACCTAACCTATGCTGAAAATATCTCCATATAGTAAACTTGTGGCGTAGAAACCGAAAATCGACCTTAGAAGTGTTGATTCTCAAACCCGGCTGAGATATTCCACTGGGAATGAAAAAACGGCAAAAAAATATTTCGAGAACGAAGCGTCAGAACCCCCTACATAGCTATATATTATGAAAGCTCATCGGAAAAGAAGCATTTTAGCTGTTGAACATTTCTTTCTAACTATCATTTGAAAAAAGTTAGAATTTTTTTTAAGTTTGAAAAAAATATAAAATATTTTTAATGTATGCCAGTGCATTTCTCTTGTTGCTCATTCGATTCTACGCGAAAAGTTATCTTAGCGCAAATTTTTGAGCCCGATTTCACTTACAGGTACTATTTTTAAAAATTCGTCGAAAGAGCCCCAATAGCGTACTTATACGAAAAGTGAATATCCAAACCACACCATTTTTCACCGTATCTTTGTCATTCGATTGACGGTCTATACTGTCAGATTGGTCCCTAATATTGCATCAATCGTTCAAATGATATTTTTTTTCAATTTGTAGCTTCTTTATTGACCAAAATTCGGTCAGGCAGGATTACTATAAAAATGATCGAAATCCCAAAAAAAAAAAATGGTATGGTATTTTTTGCCCCTAAAACTGCGAAATGAACAAAAATTCAAATGAAGAACAAGTAACTTATCCTATAACAGATTCAAGATTGGGGCAGATTTAGATAAAGAACCAGGAGTGAAGAAAAGTTTGCAGATAAACAATTACTAGAACATGAGGGAGATTGCTTCTTACGAGGGGTTCCGGTTTTTTCTATTTGTTTTTTCCTATGAAGTAGGGTTGTCTAAACGGAATACGGAACGGCGCATACTCATTTCCCCCCACTCCTTCAATCCGTTTAGCGGCTGCTCGGCCTCATTATGTATGCGGGTGAGTGAGTATTACGGAACGCCGTTATCCCCATTCCACCGGTTTCGCTCTCCACTTAGCAGTCAGTTATTTGATTCCGCACCCTATATCTCTGATTATCTTGCGCACGAAGTGGATCCTGTTAACTGTCCACTTAGTATAGTGGTTGTGAGTTTGCCTCGTGGTCGCTATGTCCCGGGTTCAATGCCCGTGAACTATTTTTGTCAATTTCTCGAAAACAGTCTATAAAGTACCGTATTTATGAGGAAACTAATCCGCCATGAGAAAACAATATTAGCAATCACCGAAATGGGATATTCTTGCCTTAACATGGCCATAAAATTGAAAGAATTAAAGCTTTTTGGGAATAAAATATATATGTTAAAAATTCTATTTCTAATATATTTAATAAATTCAGTAATTTTGTATTAGTCTTTAATCATTTGTTCCAATAGTTAGAAATCAATCGTTGGTCCAGAAAATACGATTTTCATTACGGCATTCCGTAATGATACGGCGAGCCGAATGACAAAAGGCCGAGACGACCGCATTCCGGAATAGCGCTAAACATAGAATGAGAGGGGAAATCAAAACGGCAAACCGGTTTGAAATCCGTTTAGACAACCCTACTATGAAGTGAAAAATAATTGAAAACATTCTTGATGGACTGAAATTTTCTTTTATTTAAACATATCAAAATTTTCACTTCATAGGAAAAAAACAAATAGAAAAAAATCTTTAATTAAATATTCAAGACCGGAACCCCTCGTAAGAAGCAATCTCCCTCATGTTCTAGTAATTGTTTATCTGCAAAGTTTTCTTCACTCCTGGTTCTTTAACTAAATCTGCCCCGATCTTGAATCTATAAGTTACTTAATAAGTTACTAAGGATAAGTTACTTGTTCTTCATTTGAATTTTTGTTCATTTCGCAGTTTTAGAGGCAAAAAATACCATACATTGCAAATTTTTGAAAATGTCAAAAAAAATATTTTTTTTGGGATTTCGATCATTTTTATAGTAATCCTGCCTGACCAAATTTTGGTCAATAAAGAAGCTACAAATTAAAAAAAAAATATCTTTTGAACGATTGATGCAATATTAGGGAACAATCTGACAGTATAGACCGTCAATCGAATTTCATATATACAAAATATTCATTTTCGGGTTATATATTGCATTTTATTTTTTCAGATGCCTGTAGAACGTTGCAAACACCAATTATCTAAGGGGAAATATTTATATTAATAAATAACAAATTTTGAGCACGAATGACAAAGATACGGTGAAAAATGGTGTGGTTTGGATATTCACTTTTCGTATAAGTACGCTATTGGGGCTCTTTCGACGAATTTTTAAAAATAGTACCTGTAAGTGAAATCGGGCTCAAAAATTTGAGATAACTTTTCGCGTAGAATCGAATGAGCAACAAGAGAAATGCACTGGAATACATTAAAAATATTTTATATTTTTTTCAAACTTTAAAAAAGTTCTAACTTTTTTCAAATGATAGTTAGAAAGAAATGTTCAACAGCTAAAATGCTTCTTTTCCGATGAGCTTTCATAATATATAGCTATGTAAGGGGTTCTGACGCTTCGTTCTCGAAATATTTTTTTGCCGTTTTTTCATACCCAGTGGCATATCTCAGCCGGGTTTGAGAATCAGCACTTCTAAGGTCGATTTTCGGTTTCTACGCCACAAGTTTACTATATGGTGATATTTTCAGCATAGGTTAGGTGTCCTTGTACGGCCACTGTTGACAGAAACTCGATCCTCTCAAGTCTCTGATAAAAACAGTGAATTTGCCGGATCTTTGGAGCTTAAGATCGAGCTCCAGGTGAATTTGCATACCATGACACTGCACCACTTTGATCAGCATATCAAATAGTACCGAAAACCACTGTTTCCTCAGACATTGACTTTTCGTCTGTACCGAGCTGTGTTGACGTTTTTTCGACTTTTACGCAATCGGCCTCATAAGGCGAAGATAGACAGAGCTCAATAAGGCATTCGTATATCGTATTTCGCCGAATTTTCCTACGCGTCATTTGTCCTTCAATATTATGTTTTGTGTTTTCTATACCTATTTACTTGCCTTCGAACTTTTAGAGGGAATATTTTAATATTAAAAAAATAATATTAATAACTCTAGCATTTCTTACCTCCTCAAAATAATAATAACCACTAGAATTTCTTACCTACTCCTAGGAGTGTACTCGGGTACAACAGGTACGGTACAAAACACAAAGACCAGGTACAAAACACAAACAGCAAAAAGTAAGATCCCTTTGTATATCAATTAGTGCTAATAACACGTGATTTTACACGCCTTGAGTAATATTGAAATCCTTTTGTTACCGGTCTAGTTTTTCTATTAAAATTCAAAATAGATCTAGTAGGTACAAGACCAGGTACAAGAGGTGCAAGAGGTACATGAGGTACACGACCAGGTACACGAAATTCTTGAGAATGATGAAATATATGCAAGTTATGGACTGATATCGATCGGACATTCGCCGTTGGTGATGAATTCATACCTTAGTGAGTGATTCGTGTGTATTCTTGTTCCGCTCGCTCATTTTCTGCACCTTCTCACGTAGTATCACCGCCAACTAAGTGCACAATGTTACTTATATATCCTTCGAAATCTCGGTCCATTTTTCAGAAAGAATTGCTACCTGTCTGCGCGCAACGACAATGTAATATGTACTGCAGGTTGGACAGACCAGCAAATAAGTCATGAATAGTGCAGGTCCCGGCTCGGTGATGTCCGCGTAGCCTGAATTGGTTGCTTTGAGCGGATAGAAATGTGTTGTCTCTAAATGTGTTGATCATCATTCGATCAATATATTATAATTATCTATATAATACTGATCCCCTGCAGTTTTTCGCACTGTATTCTGATTGCTTTCTGTATTCTTTGAACAATACCCCGTTCACATGATTGCGTTTATTATTTTCACCTGCAGGCGCGGTACTTTCTCGGAACCCCCTTACCGAGGAGGGCGAATACGTCAGCATGGTTGCTACCGTAGACCGCATTCACTATTTGCGAAAGCGCATCGTGCGCGCTCATCGTCCGCACGAAGCCCGCAATGTAGAAAATATGCGGCGCGAAGAGAAGCAAGGCAATACCGCGCAGCTTCCATGCTCCCACCAGGCCCTGCTCATACAGGATGCGCTTCCTGCGAAGCGTTGAAGTATCATTGTTTGCAGTAACTTACACAAGATATATTTATGACACTTCTATACTAAATCAATTCAGCACATTCCAAAATAGACCACAAATCGTAAGTGTTACAATTTCGCTCTTGTGCATGGGCTTATGTTTTACTCTGGAGCCGTCTAAAGATCGATCCCGAGTGAAATACAAAAGCGGTGCGGACTTGATATTTACCCCATGTTCGAGGGCAGTACGTACCTGTACCAAAAGGACAGTGCGATTATGGCACTCGAATAAACCATGCTCATATTCATAAACGCAGACACGGTAGCGCAGAAGTTGTCGGAAAGCGCTCGACACGGCCCGTCGGAAATGCAGAATACCGAAGTTTGTGAAATGAAGAAACGCCCGTCTAGAAGAAATATTGAGCATATGGAGAGCAGGTCAATCATGGCTATGTGTAGCAACAGAACGGAATATTCCTGAAATTAATTTTAATCGAGCAACATTACGACAGACCTAGAGATGAACAGATTAACAAATATAATTCCGAAAAAAACAAGATTCATATTTATTACGGGACTGCTCACTTGGAGTGTCCTCGGGGTCTTGGTTAGAATAATACAAATTGCTGCAAAGTTTGATGTAGCACCGAATAGCACGAGCACGAAGTGAAGATAATGAAACATACGGGCAAGTAGCCGTATGTCAAATTAAAATCGTTTGGTTCG
This sequence comes from Pristionchus fissidentatus, assembly GCA_036245785.1. Lineage (NCBI taxonomy): Eukaryota > Metazoa > Nematoda > Chromadorea > Rhabditida > Neodiplogasteridae > Pristionchus > Pristionchus fissidentatus. The sequence goes on from BTSY01000004.1 coordinate 11,902,238, forward strand.
GACCCGAGAATCTCCCTGAAACCGGCAGATTATTGCAAAGTACAGTAATCGAAAAAAATGAGGTTCACAATACGAATCGTGCGCTTCATTGACAATACGTTAAATGGAAGCAGCCTACGGCTTGTTTTTATGGTTTCTACGTTGTTATGAACAGTTTCGAAATGAAACATTGAGTTCGTAAACCACATTATAACGCGTTATAGAGCGCAGGTATGTACATGGAAACGGGAAGTAAAAGAACACGATCGTAATGAGTTAAGCACGAAAAGGAATTTCATTTCTGTTTTTAAATGTATTGCCCGGTATTGCCAAATTAATATTCATTTATGTATATAATATATTTTATATACATATTCTTGCTAACTGAATTGCAGAATTATAGTAAGTGACAGATTGACAAAATAATAAGTATTGAAAGAACACAGTATTCCACAATCAACCAAAATCATCTGCTCATGTATCATATGGAAAATAATGATTTACACCGATTTGGCATTCGAAATATAATAACGGTGAAGAACAATATTTATCGCAAACGACATTGTGAAATTCACGATTTTGTACGGCACTTCGTTGTGGACACACTGCTTGTGTAGCTTTTCTCCGACACAGAAACCATTTGCTTACTCGTAACTAGGCGCCACATGAACCTGAATTGATCATTGCCAATACAATAACAAGAGCCCCGGTAGTCAATTTTCGACGTTCTCTTGAGTCCGATTGAGCTTTTTCTTTTTTGAAAGGTGAAGTAAAGGTAAAGCAAAAAGAGAAGGTAATGCATTAACAAGATGAATATTCGTGCTCACATTCGGAACGGTTGACGAAATAGAGATTGAGCAAAGGATTAATGATAGTTGGAAGAGCTGACAACTGCAAGGATCTATTCAATTATAATGCAAGAAGTCGCTTTGTTTTTTTTAAACTATAATTTTCTTCTAATCGACCATCTAGACATTATTTGTTAGATTGCAAATTGGGTTCTTTTACAAGAAGTATTGCAAGTGAACTCGCCCTCTTCTATCAGCATTTCATGCACACTCTCACACGCGGTGCGGACTGCCTTCCTTAGCTTCTATTTCTAATGTCTACCGTACTTGCAAAAGAATGGGAACATACATCGAATGTCAATCCTTGTCTATCGAATGTACATGGAGGGTCATTTGAGCGAAATACAACGCCAAACACAACCCCAATGCCATTGATAAAGATCACTGGCGTAATTACATGAATTGTCATAGCCTGAAAAAGGCCTAATCAAGATGAACACATCATATTTTGTATTATTCTCCAGAATATTTTCAATCTAGAATAATTTGAATAGAATTAGTAATTAACCAGAATTAGTAGAATTAAAGACTTACCTTGGCAAGCGATTGATGTGATCCTCGTGTTTTCTCGCTCATTAATCCCCACTGTGCTTCGAGTGCGAAGCAGCTGTGTAGCAGTTATGATTATATCGTTATTACTTTTTTATAACTATCCATGTTCGGATGCAGTGTGTTTTGAATTTGATGCTTGGGAGAATTTCAGGAGGTGTCGCATTTTTTTTATTTCACGGTCCCCTCTCGATAATAACCAGGAAGAACCTCTATTTTTTATCCGCTTTTCATCGTTCATCCAATAGAGCAAATTTTAGAATACTCACGACTAAAGCGTGACTCATCAATATATTCCGCTAAAGACAATAATTATCAGGAAACTTCTTCTACATTCTGTCTACAAGTAGGGTAGTGTCAATGAGTTTGTGGACTTTCGAAAGTGATCAATTTGAATTGATATCATTAAAAGGCAGACTATATTCGATAAATGTAGCCGCTAAACACAGTAGTGCTGGGGCATTCCAGCCAAAAATGGGATCTTTGAAAATTCATAACTAATTTTAAAAAATCGTAAAAATATGCGATTTTTTTGCGTTCGAATCAAAATAAAAAAATGTAGGAAAATTCTCTTTATTCACTTCATTTGCAGTACCAGGTCCCCTTAATACGCCTTTGTTCAGACGCGAAGTCCATTCATCCTTTCCTGTGAAGCATTTTTGATATGTCCTTGCGGGTCTAAATCATAAAGAGGGAAGAGGGGATGTTCAATACATGTTGTCATGTTGAAGGGCTTCGCACACCGTGCTATAAAAGCGGGACGGCAGTAGTCTCCGTTCTACGCAGAGTAACGTGTGCGCCCCGGCGCAACTCGTGCCGTATTCCCTTCCCCCACTCTGCCATGTTTCACATACACTTCACGCTCGACGATTTTGCATTGGATTCATCATCCAAAGAGTATCAGGGGATATTTGTGCCCGCCCAGAGTGCTTCCATCGTCATCCACCAATCCTTCTTTATCAATATTCAATAAACTGCCCAAATTCAAAACCTATTCTCCAACGAGGGACTCGATTAATATCTACTAAAGAAGATGCAATATAAAAGCAATCCCTTTCAGCACATTTTCATCGCTCACAGAGCCCTTTCCCATCATCAGATCACTTTCTCCTGCGTATTAATGATTTTTTTATAATTATTTGTCTACAGTATTCCTTTGCATTGGCTGGCTGCTCTGGAGAAAATGTCTAAAATGTTCAACTTTTTAAATGTTGAATACATTGATAATGATTGGGATAGTGGGGAGATGATAAGTATGTAATGTCACAACTCTCCGATGTTTGACAAAGTATAGTTTATCGGATTGCAAGACACGTAGTTGATGCACGCGACACATCAGGGCAATTTATTTGAATGCGAAGTATGAGACCACGCACTATTCATTTCTCGCACTCTCATCATTTTTTTTCAATTAATCAATCAATCGTGTGTCAATCAATTAATCAATCAATCGCCAAAACTTAATTGAATTGTAGTAATATTTTGTAGCAATATTACGAGGCCGAGTAAGTGTGCGAAATGATGCGGTCGTGATCAGACTTTAAAGGGTAACTAAATAACTACCCGTATACCATAGAAATTGACCGCTTTTTTGAAGAGAGAGCGCGGGGAAGGAAGAGCGTGGGATGTAATTTGCCTCTTGTGTGGGTTGTTGTATAGTTACTATTCAAAGTCTAGTCGTGATCACATATTTCGCGATTTATAATTCCTCCGTCACTCCAAGTAGCCTTGACGTTCTTCGTCTCCAATGGGACAGTTTCAAGTAAATGTCCGACCGCCAGCGTACTTCTTGTGGCCAAAATTGATGTCTCACAAATTCCGTGAACGTCCAATATAAAATTGAGCGTTTGATAGGGATGCAAGCAAACGTTTCAGCATATACCTGGCCTAGTGGCACGAACGTCAGTTGATCTTTCTCTGAATGAGAATTGCGGACTGTTAACGAGAAATTTTTGACTCTAATTTCATTTAATAATTACTCCACATCAGCTCTACGACTAAAATCTACGACGATTGATATAGCAAGTTGCCACAGCGAATAATCTTTACCGAAACATGTGCATATCTAGTAGCTCCGCAATGCGGATGGAAAAATTTCATTACGTTCAAGAACCTGAACCAATATATTTCCAGCTAACGGGAAAACAGGATGACGTTACTTGACAGGAGGTCGAATGCGGGTCCATTGTTATGTGCGTAAACTGGTCATTACCTGCCCCGTTGTGATGGACGCAGCTGCTGCACCGTCGAGACTGTGCAGCAAGCTGTGATCATGGTCGTGCAGCATATTCGACATGTAAGTCTTCAGAATATTCAAAATGCGGAAGAGAGTTTCTTGAACGCTGCGGAATTCCGAGAAGCCCAGCTTGGCAGCGTGTTATAAATAAAGAGGCAGTTTATGAGAGGAATCGGGAGAAACTCGAGCAATGTTGCCAGTAGGAAAATTCATGATTTTTAAATATTTTGATTTTTGCATGGGAGGTACAAACTTAATATGACGAGAACGGAGTAGAAGATAGCAAGCCATTGGGACGTTCGCAAGTGATTAAGAAATTAAAATAATTGCTCCGGTCCCTAGAGATCACCTGAAAGTGCAACACGGTTGAAAAGGACCGCTCTGAAATAGAATGGGAGGAGCAGTAAGACACTTGACATGGACACAGCATAATGTGTGCGGTAGGTTTGTACACTTTGTACATTTTAAATGTCTGGTGGCGGCCATAATGTTGGACTAGTTGTGTACAGTTTCGAAATGAAACGTAACGAATACGCGAACCAAATTATCTTGAGTATTGGTGCTGTGGCAAGAAAACGGAAGTTTATTGATAACGAGATCTAATATAAACTAAAATCAAAATGCAATATTTATTTCTTCTTTACTGAGAACATTTACTTTCAACGATTATTGGAAACCACAGATCGGCAAACAATGTTAATCAAGAATGGAAGACAGCAGTATTCTAACCACAATCATCTGCCTGTAAATCAGAAGTAGAATTGCAATCGATTTGGCAATACAGAAATCAATTACTGCGAAGAACAATATCTATCATTGCAGCGTGAAAATTACGACTTTCTACGGTCTTTTGTTGTAGAGACAGTGCTCGTATAGCTTTTCTCCGATACGGAAACTATTTTCTTATTGGTAACCAGGCGCCGCATGAACCTGAATTGATACTGGCTAACGCAATAACACGATAAATTTGCGTTCTCACGTCCGGTATGGTTTGACGAAGTAGATATTGAGCATCGGATTAACAAGAGTTGGCAAAGCTGCAAGCTGCAATCACCTGTGTTATGCAATGAGGAAATGATATAGTAGTCATCTAATCGATGCTCTAGAGAATAGGACTAAATACTTTGACATTTTCGGAGTACTGAAAATATGAGATTTCATCTTGCATGTCAGGGAATTTCCCTGTAAATCGAGGCAACGAAGCAAAAACGTGAATATTGTGAGCACGTTCCGGTAAGAGCTCCGATATTCTCAACACGAACGATAGGTGTGAAAATAGTAAATAAATGAGATTACGTCAAACGTCAATCCTTCGATATCTATTGAGTGCATCTGGAAAGTCATCTGAGCGAAGCACAACGAAGCAATGCCATTGATGAAGATCACGGGCGTAATTACATGAATGGTCAACGCCTGAGAACGAGCTCACAAAGATTTTGTTTTGTACATACAACTTATTCCTTTAATCGTCAGCTTATTATCAACCAACAGTATTTTAAATAATTTTATTGAAATTACCTTGGCAAGAGATTGATGCGATCGTCGCGTTTGCTCGCTCATAAATCCCCTCTGCGCTTCAAGAGTCCGGATAAGCTGTGAAAGATAATATGAATGCGATTTATTATACCGTTCATTTATTGCTGTTCTCTAGCAATGATGAGATTGATTTCCCGTCTTTCGTGAGAGGTTTTAACATGTTACAATATTAAGCAACGTTTAAAAAAAATTTCTTTGGAGTGAAAATTGCCCTGATGCAGCCCTTACCGTTCGCCTGGCCCAAACTGCATAAACGTCCATTAGCAAAGGAATGACTGCCAAGTAGCCAGAAAGAAACACTCATAGAGGCTCGCTCACATTCACATAGCCTCAATACGCACAATCTTGACAAAGACTTAAAACATTTAATATAAATTAGGTAAAACTTGTAAATTTATATTTTTTCATGCTAAATATCGAAAATCATCACTGCGTCTCTTTTAGGGTAGGTGAGAGTGAAATAAAAAAGAAGTGAAATATAAGGGTGTCCGGAAAGTTTTCGCACTTTTTCGAATTTTTTGTATTTCACTTCGCAGCCAATCTTGATAAGGCTTCATTATAGTTTAATCGTGAGAGTAACACCACTTTGTTATTTTGCAATATTGGCATGGAGTGTAAATCGCACCCTGCGAAATCGCTATTACTGTAAACATGCACCACTTTTACGTCAGCATCAAAGATTTGAGGTTTTTGTGGCCAGAAAATTCCAATTTTCGCTGCAAATGACTTCTGTCAAGGATCTGCATAGGTGTGCATAGTAACAAAAAATTTCGTCATCCATACGCAATTTTGGTTTTTCCACGTAAATCTGAGATAATTTTCGAAAATGACCTCACAATCGATCGTGAAAAAATTTAAATAATATTTAATGAATAATAAAACAGAATATATCGCATGAGTCTCAACAAAACGGTAAATACAATAAAAAGTTTAAAATCCGAAATCTGTGACACGAGTTTTCGATTTAAAAAGTCATATTTGTTTAGTGAGTTTACGGATTCTAATTTTTTTTGAGTGGGATTGTAGTCAAACATCGTAGCGACATCACCCTAAAATTCGGCATCTGTAGCTTTCACATTTATCTAGATTTCAGGAGTCGCATATGGGGATATAATAGTTCGATCTGTTCACCTTCTACACTGTATTGCATCATTCATATCAAATAACGTAATGACATAAATAGCATATTATGGAGCACTATGCAGTCTGATAACTGTGAGGTACAATGTTTAGGGATAGCCCTAGTAGTTCGTCACAAATCTCGAAAAAAATAAAAGTGCGAAAACTTTCCGGACACCCTTATAAAAAAGAGAAAAAAGGAGGAGAATCTTGAAAATCTCACCGATAAGTCCGAACCCACTGGCGAATCCGTCATGATAATACTGATCAACGATGGGTTCCAATAGCTCGCGAGCACTGACTGTGCTCACGTATCCAGCGATGTGAAAGATATGAGGGACGAAGACGAGAAAGCACAAGAATTGCAGCTTCTCCCGCCCGAATGCGCCGCTCTCTCCGAGAATTCGCAGCCTGATATGACCCCTTTTTCGTCATTAAAAAATAGTAATACTTAGTGAAAATCAAGGAAAGCTTTGCGTATTTTTGCATATTTTCCTTTCTTTTCTTTTGTATCATAAGCGTAGCAACGGAGGATAACAAGATCAATTTGTTACACTTTTTGTGCTCCTTCATTTTGGCCTATTTGCCCATGTTGGAAACGTACAATTACTAGGCCCACCTGTACCAGTAGGAGAGGGCGACGAGCGAGCCCGAATGGATCATGTTCACGTACAGGAACCCGCTGAGACCCACGCAAAGGGCGTCCGAGATGGACCGACACGGGCCGTTGGAAATGACTACCATCGATATCGGCCACGCAAATATGCGGCCCTTGAGAGTATAATCGGCGAGAATCGAAAGCAGATCGGTGATTGCGGTGTTGAGCAACAGCAGAGAGTACTCCTTCAACAGGCGCATCATTGTGCATCACTTTCACCTTGATCTGGTCTGTCGACTTTTCGATTGTTACCCTAATTCTCGGAGTTTAGGTTCTTGAGCGGGACAGTCTTGAGATTTTAACAAGTTTAAGACTGTAGTACGCGTAAAATATAGAATTAGCAAGATACATGACCAGCAAAAAACGCATAAACAACCTTCAGCGAATGCGGCGTTTGGTAGAGAATAATGAAGATCGCCGTCGTGTTTGCAAGCAAACCGAAAATGATGATGAAGTTGTGGAGCACCTCGTGGATCATTCCTGTTTTCAATGTTATTTGGTATCAGCCATGAAAATCTAAATAAACTGCGGCGTAAAACATATACAATTTCAATAGCTAACTCAGTTCCACTGGACCCGCGAAAAATTGTCGTGAGGCGCAAGGATACCGCAAAAATTAATCAACCAGAACTGAATGTAAAAGGTAAAGCAGCTTCCGTTTGCTAGCAAAGTCTGCGCACCCCCACGTCCTCAAGACATCATTAAGCATTTTAGTGTGAGACTAGCATAATGAAAACTGCGCAATAGCAATAAAAAATAACGGTAGCGTCATTGTGATGTGTTGATTGTCTTTTCTTCGGAACCCTATACAGCTGCGCGTAATTGTCAAGGGAAATCTGAGGAAGTAGCGTAGACGAAGCAAAAAAATCAGCAACAACATTGTGATCATTGCTTTTACTCCGAATATCAGAGAATGGATTCTAGGGAGCAAATAAATCGTGCACTGACATTAAATATCGTGCAACGATTTTTATTTGTAATATTTAATTCGCGAAAAAATGTAGTCGTGGATTATGATTAGAATAGCATTTGTGTAGTTTGGATAAACATGTTTTCAGTGCGCACAATGGTCGTGCAACGGGGAAAGCAATTTGTTTTAGGCACCACAGATATTGAAAATTGAATTATACAATGTTTTGTCATGAACATTAATTTATTGAGACATACTATTTCTGTGCAAGTGCTTACGGTGCTTACAATTATTCTGGAAAAAAATGCAATGCAACCATGCTTTATATGGATGAGCTTATGGTCATCAGCGTAGTTGTTGTGTGTCTTCTTTCGAACTTCAGAAGCTGCCCGATGAAGCTTCAAATAAACATATTTTTAGAAATCTTTAAACTTAAATACAATACCCACTTGCGATATGGCCGAATGAAGTAGGTCGTGAGTAGTGGATTGACTAGCGCCGGTATCAAAGCTAGCTAAATCTGTGTTCTGATTAGGGATGCCAAAGGAAGAGTAAAATGGGCTGTTCTGACTCGCAGACTTACTGTATGCAAATGAGACGAGCAAGTGCTCCAATTTTTTATCAAGTCGACCACAAATGTATCTGGGAACTAAGGATACCCCGTGGGAACAATATTTGTTATATCATGAGGCCAAGCGGTCACATATTTTAGAGTTATTCAAAAACTCTTCCGGAAGAGCGAGCGTTTTTCGCAAAATCGTCGATTTTCACACTAATTGTAATTTTCAACGATTTGCTGTGAATCTGAGATGAAGATGTCCCCCAATCGTCCAGTCATTAATGCTTGAAAGATTATTGATTTTCATGTCTGGATCAGAATTTTATGCGGAAAATCGGCCATTTCGCGAAAAACGCTCACTCTTCTGGAATAGTTTTTGAATATCTCCAAAATACGTGCGTGGCCTCATGATATACCAAACAATGTTCCCAGATACATTTGATGTCGAATTGATAAAAAAATTGGAGCACTTGCTCGTCTCATTTGCACACAGTAAGAGATAATCTGCGAGCCAGAGCAGACCATTTTACTCTTCCTTTGGCATCATTAGTTCTAATGTCAATGAATAACTTAGATATCATAGCTTAAAACACGTTCTCTGTAAGAACGACGGACGGGTCCGCACAACTCATTTAAAGTGGTCGTCCCGGACTGAAACTTTTCCACAGATAGTCTTGGGCACAAAGTGAATTTTAAACGTGAGAAATGTACAAAATCTCACATTTTGAAAAATCGATAATTTTTTTACGAAAAAAAATTTTTTTTCTCAATTTTTTTATTTTGCTATCGTGCTATATATCATTCGAAAGAGCATCAAAAGTTATGCACAATTCCAAAATTTGATGAGAATTGGACCACTGGGAGCGAAAATCGGTGATCGCACACATAGAATTATGACGTTTTTGTGAAATTTTATTTTAGATAAAATTGTTCCTATGATTTGCCCATCATGAATCCGACATATATTGTGCATTTTCAATCGTAGAATAAAATGGAAGCCTCATAACTCAACATTTTCGGTGTAAAAGTAGTCGTACACTCACTAGACCGTGACCACCCAGAAATGCGATGCAATCTCGAAATGCGTAGAAAACTTTTTCCAGAGTCAAAAATTAAATCGCATGTATGGCATTTGAAAGAGCATCAAAAGTTATGACTAAATTTAATATTTCAGGACGATTGAACCACTAGGAGCGAAAATCGATAATCGCAGCCCCAGAAATTGATTATTTTAGTGATGCTCAATATTCGCATATATTTTCATTCAAAGTGGCTTAAACTTTTTTTACAAGTGTCCTTAGGGGTAAAGTAAGTAATAAAATCATGAAACTCATAAAAAATTAAATTTTGAAAAAATCGATAAAAAAAATTTTTAGCAAAACATTTTTAAAATTTTTTTTTGAATTTTCTTATCGTGTTATACCTCATTCCAAAGAGCATCAAAAGTTATGTATAAATCCATAATTTCATGAAGATTGAGTAACTATGAGCGAAAATATGAGATTGTGAACATCGATCAAATAAAGAGGATGCAATCTCCATGTAGACACTGCTAGTAACCGAATCTTCTTTAAAGTGTGTATTTATACATAACTTTAGATGCTCTTTGGAATGAGGTATAACACGATATGAAAATTTCAAAAAAATTTTCAACATTTTTTGCTAAAATTTTTTTTTATCGATTTTTTCAATATTTAATTTTTTATGAGTTTCATGATTTTATTACTTACTTTACCCCTAAGGACACTTGTAAAAAAAGTTTAAGCCACTTTGAATGAAAATATATGCGAATATTGAGCATCACTAAAATAATCAATTTCTGGGGCTGCGATTATAGATTTTCGCTCCTAGTGGTTCAATCGTCCCGAAATACTAAATTTAGACATAACTTTTGATGCTCTTTCAAATGCCATACATGCGATTTAATTTTTGACTCTGGAAAAAGTTTTCTACGCATTTCGAGATTGAATCGCATTTCTGGGTGGTCACGGTCTAGTGAGTGTACGACTACTTTTACACCGAAAATGTTGAGTTATGAGACTTCCATTTTATACTACGATTGAAAATGCACAATATATGTCGGAATCATGATGAGCAAATCATAGGAACAATTTTATCTAAAATAAAATTTCACAAAAACGTCATAATTCTATGTGCGCGATCACCGATTTTCGCTCCCAGTGGTCCAATTCTCATCAAATTTTGGAATTGTGCATAACTTTTGATGCTCTTTCGAATGATATATAACACGATAGCAAAATAAAAAAATTGAGAAAAAAAAATTTTTTTCGTAAAAAAATTATCGATTTTTCAAAATGTGAGATTTTGTACATTTCTCACGTTTAAAATTCACTTTGTGCCCAAGACTATCTGTGGAAAAAGTTTCAGTCCGGGACGACCATTTTCAATTAGTTGTGCGGCCTACCCTGGCCTCGCACTGCGCTCTTACAGAGAACGCGTTTTAAAACGCCATGATAAATATATTATAAACAATTCTGGATGGTGATTTCTAACAAACTCTTTACGCTGCTCGGAGACCGATGAGAAAGTGTCTTGAATGTATACGATCATTTCTGATCCATCAGCGTGCCGTTGCGCCTCTCGTTGAATATAAGATAAGATAGATTGCGCCTCTCGTTGAATATAAGTAGTCTACAGTGCTTCTCTCTCTTCTATCGTGCTACAGTCCGCATTCCATTGTTACTTTGCAAATTAACTATCTCTACTGTATTTAAAATCTTACCCGAACAATTAATAAATTTGAATCCCTGAGTACATTTATTATTATAAGCAAAAAACTACGCTAAAAAACACGCGCCTACGAATATGTGTAAAGTCTATGAGACGACTGTTGTTTACACTGTCGATTTGTCCGCACTCTTTTTTGATCAACAAGGTAATATACGGAGGCTCGCCTAGTATGATTCCGTAATTCCGATGAAAAAAATTTAAACATTTTAATTTGATTTTAATTTTTAATTTTGATTTTAATTTGAATTTGTGATTTTAATGTGATTCCGTATGATATACGTCGTATAATCGATGTGTTCGGATTGAGCTTCTCAGCGATGATCTTTATAGGCGTGAATTGGATAAAAACACGCAAAGAGATCAGATTACCTTGTAAATGTACTATTTACTTATTTCGACGTGTAGGCAACTTTACTTCTGATGGCATTTCCCAAAATAATTATGAGCCGGATCATTATTGTTATTTTTGTATTCAATATTTCGGAAAAAACACGTCTGCATTCGGAAGAATGACATAAGTACTTTAGGCACGAATAACAACGGAAAGCAACTATGGACGCCAACGATCATGTTATTTGTTGGTGGTCGCACGGTCTTTGTTCGGTATAATTTCTCCAGCAAATTTATCACCCCCGCACCCTTATGGATCAGCAAAATAAATTCCTTTTCATATTCAAAGTTCGGACGTATAGCCTCGTCTGGTCTAGAAATGCTCCACGAAAGTCTCCACTACTTTATCATTATTTTCGGCTCGCTCGCGAACTTGTCATCAATAGCAATCATCCTCACGCAGACGCAAAAGGCGCTAAAGGTACCTAATCAAGATACAGCTAATGCAGAAATAACAATCTAGCACCCTTAAAAGTTGATGTGGGAAAAAAACGCCAATCGCCGAAAGCGCCAACTTGTGCAATGCATGCATTATTGCATTGCATATTGCATTTTGCAGGAATTTGCAGTGCTGCTTCTCAACGCTGCTGCCTGTCAATTAGCCTCTTTTTTCTTGCACTTTCTCTTCGACGGTCGGGTGTTCATCGCACCACCCGCAGCAGTTGTCACCATATCCAACGGCTGGTGCCGACTAGTGTCGGACGATTTCTGCGCTGTCGTAGGAGCGCAACTTCATGTGAACTTGGTCCACTCCAATACTATCGTCGCAGCCTCATTCTGGTACAGGTATGGAAGATTATTTTAATATCAACATGACTATTCCGAGCATATATAATACAGTATGCGCGAAGTCACTCATTTATCAATATTGAGAACAGAAAATAACTACTTTGCATAGTTGCCAGGAGTAGCTAGCTTCTAATTGTAAATGCTTGCAGAGTTCACATTCTGCGTAACAAAAGCTCCTTTGGAATGATGAACCTTCAATTGCTTCTCACACTTCTCTATGTTCCCCACGTTTTCCACGTCGTTGGTGATGTAATGGGAAAGAGCGGAAGATCGGAAATCACCAGCATCCTGGAGCGCTTCTACGTTGAAGGATACGCCAACAACTACAGTCTGCAAGGTGAAAATGCTGTTTGCGTTAAAAAAAACGAATCAGAAAATATGCCAGTATGCTCACAACACGAGGTGAGCGTATTCACCGTCCGTCCTGCCATTCTCAGATCAGCCTATTTCTTTTAGGTTATGCCAACATACTAGAACCGGTTCCTGGGCTCATAATTGGATATCTTACCATTACTCATGTCGTTCTGTTCGCGCACATCATACAATCGCACAAGAATGTTAGTCTAAATTAAACAATAAAATACGAAATTAAAATTGTTTTTCAGTCAATTCGTGTTCTTTGTGAGAAACGCATGTTTATGACAGAGAGGAGCAGAAGTAGTAATGCATATGTTTCAAACGTTGAATTCGTTAGGCCAATCCAGGAATTATCATAATTCGATTGATGCATGCTACGCTCTTCTAGCCTTTTCTGTACTATCGGGAACACTCGCAGCAATAATAATTCAATATTTATTCGGGATGCATTCGGCTGATCTGGAGCGTCTCGTTTACGATGTGGGTTATTGATATGTAGCATAATTCAAGTTGCGCGACGCAGAACACGTTTCGCTGCTTTCCAATTTCTGCAGAATCGTGGTACTGGAATTAAAACGCGTTCTCTGTAAGAGCGCAGTGCGAGGCCAGGGTAGGCCGCACAACTAATTGAAAATGGTCGTCCCGGACTGAAACTTTTTCCACAGATAGTCTTGGGCACAAAGTGAATTTTAAACGTGAGAAATGTACAAAATCTCACATTTTGAAAAATCGATAATTTTTTTACGAAAAAAAATTTTTTTCTCAATTTTTTTATTTTGCTATCGTGTTATATATCATTCGAAAGAGCATCAAAAGTTATGCACAATTCCAAAATTTGAAAAAAAAATGATTTTATTACTTACTTTACCCCTATGGACACTTGTAAAAAAAGTTTAAGCCACTTTGAATGAAAATATATGCGAATATTGAGCATCACTAAAATAATCAATTTCAGGGGGGCTGCGATTATCGATTTTCGCTCCTAGTGGTTCAATCGTCCTGAAATATTAAATTTAGTCATAACTTTTGATGCTCTTTCAAATGCCATACATGCGATTTAATTTTTGACTCTGGAAAAAGTTTTCTACGCATTTCGAGATTGCATCGCATTTCTGGGTGGTCACGGTCTAGTGAGTGTACGACTACTTTTACACCGAAAATGTTGAGTTATGAGGCTTCCATTTTATTCTACGATTGAAAATGCACAATATATGTCGGATTCATGATGGGCAAATCATAGGAACAATTTTATCTAAAATAAAATTTCACAAAAACGTCATAATTCTATGTGTGCGATCACCGATTTTCGCTCCCAGTGGTCCAATTCTCATCAAATTTTGGAATTGTGCATAACTTTTGATGCTCTTTCGAATGATATATAACACGATAACAAAATAAAAAAATTTTTTCGCAAAAAAATTATCGATTTTTCAAAATGTGAGATTTTGTAAATTTCTCACGTTTAAAATTCACTTTGTGCCCAAGACTATCTGTGGAAAAAGTTTCAGTCCGGGACGACCACTTTAAATGAGTTGTGCGGACCCGTCCGTCGTTCTTACAGAGAACGTGTTTTAATTTTTAAAAAAATCTAGATGCATATCTTATTGCTACACGAGAACAAGGTAGCATAGGTATGAAATGTGTATAATTAGGGAAAATGTTGCTCTTTCTTCATTGCGAGGAACTGGTTATGGGATTGGCTTTTGCGGAAACTCTCTTTTCGAAAAACACCATTCGGCGGACGAAGCTGTAAAGAGGGTATCAGTAACTGATTGCCAACACCTAATGCTGAATACTCTAAAGTGAAAATAACGCCTCACTCTTTCTACCTCGGCGCCTTCTATAATAATCGTCTATTGATACGGGTATTCGCTAAGCTTATTTCTCAATAAAGATAGCAAGGTGTGATAGTCGCTGAAATCTCACCTGTGGTAAGGCCGAACAAAGTATAATGTGAATAGAGGATTGAACAGCGCTGGAATCACAGCCATCTGATTGTTAAAAACACTCAGAATAAAATTAATTAGGATGAGGAGACAAAGTAAACGTACCAACATTTATCTTGTTCGCACTGACTTTCACTTAAGAGAACGGCTCGGTAAGAATTGAGCACTGCCGGACATCCGCGCGAGGACTTTCGATTTGGCCCACCATACTCATACCATGGAAGTGTCTCAGGACCCTATTTACAAAAGTACTCCAATATGTGCCCTGAGGCTCAAACCCGGCTCGCATATCGCGCGTAACCGACGAAAAAGTGATTTTTGCAACTTTTGACGTAGATCAGCTAGGATCAATTTTTCTTCGGCAATATTTTAGGCATGCTCAGTGTGCACCGAAAAACTACTTGAACAATTTTCTGAGCGATTGGAAATATTTTATCCGAATTGATTTCTCGTGATTTTTGAAATTTCTCCTTGAAGATTTAAATTCGGCAAATAATTTCACGGTGCGTATTGTAGCGCAACATAATCTGCACACTGTGGTGGATGCCATATTACGTGCCATCATTTCGCATGAAACGAAAAATTCGATTTTACATTTGTTCAAAGTATTGATGCCAAAAATCATCATTTCGCCGGTGGATCAAGAAATGATAAATAATTTTAACCACTTCAAAAATAAATATTTTTTTGGAAAAAATCCATGAACCCGGGATCATGGTCCAAAATATCAAAACCGTTTTTCGTTTCGTGGTACGGGTTGAAGCCACTAAAGTTTCATTCGAGTGTGAATGCAGAACGTATGCATGGGTAAGATAACGGAGGCAGTATGGGATTGACGATAGGCGACAAAAATATTTTCTGATTTTTGGTCATGATACCAGGGTCATGGATTTTTCAAAAAAATATTTTCTTTCAAACTTGATGGATAGATTTGATACTTCTTCAGTAAATGTAGTCCCATGAATGCAGAATAATTATATGAAATGATGGCATTCCACTGACAGATTTTTTCAGGACGATTTTTTGAAATGTAAAATCGAATTTTTCGTTTCATGCGAAATGATGGCACGTAATATGGCATCCACCACAGTGTGCAGATTATGTTGCGCTACAATACGCACCGTGAAATTATTTGCCGAATTTAAATCTTCAAGGAGAAATTTCAAAAATCACGAGAAATCAATTCGGATAAAATATTTCCAATCGCTCAGAAAATTGTTCAAGTAGTTTTTCGGTGCACACTGAGCATGCCTAAAATATTGCCGAAGAAAAATTGATCCTAGCTGATCTACGTCAAAAGTTGCAAAAATCACTTTTTCGTCGGTTACGCGCGATATGCGAGCCGGGTTTGAGCCTCAGGGCACATATTGGAGTACTTTTGTAAATATGGTCCTGAGACACTTCCATGGTATGAGTATGGTGGGCCAAATCGAAAGTCCTCGCGCGGATGTCCGGCAGTGCTCAATTCTTACCGAGCCGGTCTCTTAATTGTGAGTAAAATTTTTATCTTTGTGTCCTGGTCCTGGTATGAATATTCTTACATCATATATCAGTGCCTCTGTGAGCGGCGAGTGATGATTCATTACCACTTGTCGCACAATCATTGCTATCATAATCGCGTCGAGGACCACACTTAGACACGCGTACATCGTCAACGCCTGTGTTCTTCTTTTTTTTCTTCTACAACAATGGTAATTGCATTAAAAGTAGAGATGCATCGCAGGAAATGCCCTAACCACGCCATCTCTTCGGTCAGACAGGTGTGCGAATGTGCAAAGTGCAGTGATTTCTCGCGAAGCCATCTCTAATTTAAACCTTCGTAAGAGATTCTTGAGTGATTCTTGTCTTCACGCTCATGTATGTTGTCTTTTCGCGCTGAATGCGCAGCAACTGGAAGAGATGTGAAGTTGACTCATACTTAGTTATACTGCAGGATGATGCAGGTTCGATATTTGTCATACCCTTTGGCAGTATATTTTTCCTTGACCCTCCTCGCCTTTTCAGCCGTATGATTTCCCGTCATAAACGCCGTAACACGAGTACCAAGCTTGCATCCTATTATAATATTTACAGGTACTTTAAGCAGGGAGCAGAGGATGATTATGATGATGAGGATAAGGAATACGATCATGTATCCAACGAATAAAGAAGGAACT
The DNA here is from genome assembly GCA_036245785.1 of Pristionchus fissidentatus. Classification (NCBI taxonomy): domain Eukaryota; kingdom Metazoa; phylum Nematoda; class Chromadorea; order Rhabditida; family Neodiplogasteridae; genus Pristionchus; species Pristionchus fissidentatus. The sequence goes on from BTSY01000004.1 coordinate 11,919,021, forward strand.
GCCTCAGTGATGTCGACCTGAACAACAAGGTACTGTCGCGCGCGCAGTCCTCAATGAACCAAACCGTGCAGGCTGTAGTTTGTGGCGTATCCTTTTTCATAGAAGCTTTCGACGATTTTGACTAATTGGTCACGGGCACTTGAAGTGTGCACAAATCCCGTGGCGTGAAAGAAATGAGGAACGTAGAGAAGGAATAGGAGGAACTGCAGCGTCCGCGGCCCTATCGCACCGCGGTTACGGACGACGCGCACTCTGCAATAGATTCCATTCTACTAAAAAGTGTACGATACACTCAATATTGAGTGTATTCGCGCGTTGAGGCAGTGTGCAAAAACGAAAAAATTGTAAGCGTATCATACACTACGTGTCATATCACTGCGTAGGCTACAATCACTACACTGAAAGCAAATTTGCTAGGAGAACGGTTCTCCAAGGTTTCATTTGTTAGAGAACTGTTCTCCACCCTCCTCGTTCCGCACACTCTCTCGTCTCGGTGAGCAAACGAGAGAGTGTGCGGAACGAGGAGGGTGGAGAATCGTTCTCTAATAAATGAAACCTTGAAGAACCGTTCTCCTAGCAATTTTGCGCTCTGTGTAGCAAATGTATTCGTTCTGGATGCGCATACTACTAGGTACCAGAACAATTGCTGCGCACTACAGAAGTGATATTAAACTTAGTGAAAACGTTTTATAAAAAAGAAAAATTGCATTATCAACCGATTTTGCGTTTGACCTGCCCTAGTCTACATAGTCAGAATTCACAGAGCTTCGTACCTGTACCAGAATGAGGCGCCAATAATTGAGGTCGAATGGATCATGTTCACATGAAGGAATGCGCCTGCGACCGCGCAGAAGTCGTCTGACACAATTCGACAGGGCCCGTTGGATATGCTGAACACGGCTGCGGAGGCGGTTGCGAACAATCGGCCGTCGAAGAGAAAATGCAGGAGAACGGAAGCCAATTCGAAGGCAGAAGAGTTCAGAAGCATCAGTGAATACTCCTGCATGCACATGCTTCACTTGATCTCTCTACTTCTAGGCAGAAAAAAATCATGCAATTATCCCGAAAAATCTAATCCCGAACTTCCGTTGCTTACCACACATACACGTTCGATATTCCCTCGCTGCTACGTGCTCTCTCGCCATCGGTAAACACAGGAACTACCAATTTGAGATGCTGTTTGGCCGTATGATTTTTAATATATGTGTGAGTGGGAAACAATTTTCTTCAGGGAGGCTACCTTTATCGATTTAGGAGTTTGCGTGAGAATCACCGCGATTGTTGACAAATTGGCGAATGATCCGAAAACAACGATGAAGAAGTAAAGAGTCTGGTGAAGCATGGTGTACCACACTCGACTAGCCTACTCGGTTCTGCCTGTGATGTTTATACGGTAAGAGTGCGAGCGGATATAAACAGGAATTATACAGCCGAACAATAACCGTCTGAGCTATAATCAGGACGACAGTGGGCGTTTATTGCTGTATTTTCCAGTATGCTACGAAGTGCAATCTTTTGATCAATTATTTTAGGAAAACAATGAATAATAACTCACAGTAAGAGCTATTCATTGATTGTTTATGGTAGCGAATTTTCTACGCTAAACAAACAGACGATCATATCGCTAATTTAAAAAAAAAGAAAAATCGAAATTCTATATTTTAACACACGGAAGAAAGGCTTATGGAGAGATTTGATACAATTGTAATTTTATTAACACATGATAAATATTAATAAAATTTCTCGTTTCTGTCAGTCGTCGTGAGCGGTCCCTCTCCATTTTGCTATGATGGAGAGGGCACTTCCCTAGTTCCCTCCGGACCCCTCGTCTATCTACCAAAGACTCGACAAGATGTTAAATGGACAAGATCACAAATGGCGTTAAAAATACTGAAAAATAGGTAAACTTTGATAGGCTGTAATTATGCAAATGAGTTCAATCAGAACATGACACTATCAGAAATCGATAGAGGATCCATAGGGATAACGGAAACTGTGAAAAACACAAAGTGCATTTTTACCCTGTACCGAAAAATATGGGAATCGTGCGATTCTTACGCGAACGCACTGATAAAGACGAAGGTGGACGCCCGCGCTATGAGCAATGAGTCCAATTTGTTGATATGATAAAAGTGAGGGCGGAAAAAGATATAAAGTTATGCGAACACTAGTGCACAGTGTGACCGTCAAAATAACGTGGTTGTTGGCGTATGTAGTAGAGTGCGAAATGTGAGACGCGTGCACCGGAAGCGCCCAAAGTATTATGAGCTATTCGCACATGTCTCAAGAGCGATGTCTTGTATTCAACCAATGACTTTACTTTTGCACTATTCCATCCGGCATCGATTCATGAGCTGCGTTGTGAATGATTTTTTTATATAATTGTCGATACTCCTCTCGAAACGGGTGCGTTCGCGCACACCTCGCGCCGGACACAAGTTTGTTCGTGGCTCTCGGCCAGGACCGTATATTTTTAATCGTATAAACGTATATCGTATATTTTTAGCACATACAGGAGTTGTGTAGGTTGTACTCCGTTATTCTCGTCATTGTTGAAATTAACTTGATTCTTCTATGTATGCCCAAAGTATCATGAGCTATTCGTATCATTAACTTGATTCTTCTATGTACGCCCAAAGTATCATGAGCTGTTTATCATTTTCATTGCTGAGGCTCTGTACATTGCCAAATTGAAACCAATATTGAATAACAGAAAGGAGCTCCCTAAGGAGAGTGCCCCAATTATGCTCCAAACCCTACATATCTAGACGTTCCCCCCTCCCTCTCACTCAACGCCCCCTCCCCTCCCTCTTTCCCCCCTCTTGCCTTCCCTTGTCCTTGCACTTCACCTCTCATCTCTTTCTCTAACCTCTCTCTATTCCGCGCGCTCTCTCCAAACAATGCTGCAACAGTGCTTTATTGTGAGGCGCGCGAAGCAAATGTCGATTGAGAGATCAAAATTACAGGACATCGACAATTAATGCATCATTGAGCAAATACGGCAATTATTGCGAGGAGCTTATCGCTATCAACGTGGAGGTGGTGGACGTTCTTCGTTCGAACTTGAACAGCCGGCAGATGAAGCTGTAAATTGGATTTTTGAAGAAAACAAATTCCAAACTTTTAAAAAATCCCCTCACTTGCGATACGGGCGGACGAAGTAGAGAGTGAAGAGTGGATTAACAACCGCTGGCAAAATGGCGACCTGCAAAACATCATTGGTATGCCACAAAGAAATGGGTCCGGGATCTAACTGGGCGGTCTCATCTGATGATACGAGATAGTTCATGACTTGAATGACTGCGCTCAATGAAGGTACTCACATCGTATATCAGGCTCTCCATATCCAGCCGACGTAGTCGGCAGGCACCTTGAATTGCTGTTAGTAGACCTAGTGCCGACATAACAGAGATAGCCAGAATCGCGTAGCACTTCAAAGCCTGGAATGTGGACTAGTTATTCAGCGATAGCAGAATTATTATACCTTCGACATCGACTCGTTAGTAGTCCTGTTCCTTTCGGTCATATACATTTGTTTTTTCCCGTAGAACAAGTGTTAGCTAAAATCGAATATCACCAATCTGTGCCTTCCACAAACTTGATTATGTAAGTGAACAATAAACACGTATTGCATGAAGCAGCCAACTGTTAGATATCCAATCATTAGGACAGGCACGGGCTCAACAATGTCCACATAGCCTAAAAGATCGTGGATATCGCGATGCCTTCCCCTATTTTCACCTTGCAGACTGTAATTATCTGAGTATCTTTCAGCGTAGAATTGATCAAGAATGCTTGTCAATTGCGCTCTCGAGCTTATCGACATTATATAGCCAACCGCATGTAAGACGTGCGGCACATACAAAATAGTGAGCAATATTTGTAATTTCAGCATTCCCAAGAAACCCTTGTTGCGCAGTATACGGACCCTGCAAAGATCTGCTCTTTTCATAGTAGATGTTTTTCTTTAATATTGACTATTTCATAGGAAAGTGTGTTTGTATACAGATATACGCTAATTGTGAACAGAATTATTATCCTTGGCTCTCTATACCAGATCGATAAAAGAATTGGGAAAAGATTAAGACACGAACCGGTACCAGAACGATGCGGCGATGATGGAAGTGGAATGGAACATGTTCACATGAAGAAAGGCGCCAACGACCGCGCAGAAATCGTCTGATACAAGTTGGCACGGCCCGTTGGAGATGCTGAATACGGCCGGCGTCGCGAGGAAAAGTCGACCGTCGAAGAGAAAATGCAGGAACAAAGAAGCCAACTCGCAGATCGCGGCGTTCAGCAGAAGCAGCGAGAATTCCTTCACAAATGTATTCATATCTCGTGATGTAACTCTCATTTAGAAATCATTTCTACATAAAAAGCTCCCAAAATTTGGAAAATACCTTTGACGCTTTGGGAGTTTGCGTGAGTATGATGGTCATCGTTGTCATGTTGGCGATCGCTCCGAATAGAACGATAAAGTTGTGGGGAAATTCGTGGAGCATGGCGAGAAATGAAGCCAGACGCCCGCGCAATAGACGATAAATTAACTTTGTTGATGCAGTGAAAGTGCGGGCGGATATAAACCGAGAATTTATACAGCACAAACACCATGTGGCCGTTAGAAATCAATGTGGGCGTTGCCGTCTGTTGTCCTGTATTTATTTGGAGAATACATTCTTCTTCAGAACACACTAACAATAAGACGAATATGTAAATAGCAAGAGAAAATATAATATCGAATTAACATATAAATTGTGATAGCATGACATCTTATTATATCACGCCTCTCACGAGAGGCTCGGGACAAAATGGCATTTTTCTGGCACTGATTATGAATTTCAAAAATGAGTTTTTCACATTTTCGGATGTCATTTGGTCGAACTAAGATCCATCTGGGTTATTATGTGCAATAAATCATTCTTCGCCTGGAGGCTGCTACTGTAAGGTGCAACCCGTGAACTTTGATGCTTTGCTACGGGTGTTCAACTTAGTTTCTGTGAAAACTTGTTTCTTGGAGCTAGGGCTACTTTTCAGTGCTCTTTTAGGCTGTGCCAGTAGTTTTTCGATAGATGGCTTAATTTGCATATGAACAAACATTCTTAATTATACAAATACAAAAATCCACTTAAAAATTCCTATTCTTTATTCCTCACAGGGATCTTAGTTGAACAGGGATCTTAGTTGGACCTAATGACACCCGAAAATGCGAAAAACTCGATTTCGAAATCTCGACTTATGCCACGTTTAGTCCGAACCTCTCGTGCGAGGCGTGATATATGATTGTTGCAACGAATGAATACGAGAAAGCTTGTTGAGTTTAACGTGCTTAACGAGCTTAGAGTCAACATAATCACAACCATTTCATATTTTCTTTTGACTCATGGGCGTATAAACGCGGCGACCTATCTATCTACTCTATCCATGATTTCTTATTCCGTTAAAGTGTCATCTACACTTCAGTAGCTATTTGTATGTGTTGTTGTTTGACACAATTATCTTCCTCAACATGCTTTTAATGTTTGTTCGAGAATAGTGTATAATTTTAATACTGCATCAATATTTATTCCAATTATATTTCACTTTTGAGCCAAGTTTTTATTGTTATTGTACGGAACAATACTCTGCATAGTAATGGCACTATCGAAACGATTCGCAGGAAATAATCGCAAAAAGGCAAATCAACAATTCTATCTCGAATCTCAAGACATGCCATAGGGGGGGGGGTGTCAGAACCGCAACGACAAAAGCGCAACAACCCCTTTCTACCTCTTCTAACTCACTTTGAATAAGTCGTATCGATACAGCAAGGATCTCATTTGACTCCAAATCGTCTGCTCTATCGAACCTACTATACCACTTTGCCTGAAACTGAGCGAACGACAAAAGTTTCAAACAAATTTTTTTTTTAAAATTTTTTTCAAATTTTTTTTTAACAATTTCAAACTGGAAGGAGGCAATAACAAACATACAGATTCGATTGTTCATTGCTATGGAATATCGCACCTGAAAATTTGCATAAGAGAGGTATCACCAGAGATTGCAGGTGGTTCGGAACAATTTTCAAAAACACATTTTTAATTTCGACCAAACTTTTATATTAGAGTACTATGGGGACGAGAATTCGATATATCCCGGTCCCATGTTCCAGAGCCGGCTTTTAGGCAATTGACGGCTCCAATGCCGGAATCGTCATAACTACCTTCAAAAAGAAGCTACAATGCTGCGGTTGAGCTCAAAATATGCGGAAAAATCAGCTTATCATTTCGTCTGTTTGCAACGGCTTCGTTAATTTCGAACCTCAAAAGTTCTGACCAAAAAAGTGATTTTTGCTTTTTTCAACAAAATAACAGATATCTAAAGTGCGAGAAAACATGTTTTTTCTCTTCGGAATATAAAACTGATCATCAAATACTATCAGAAACAAATTTGAGAAAAAATAAAATGGGGTCCATTTTAAGTCGAAAAACGGCTTTGAAGTTGGAAAATCGTGAAAAAACCTGAAAATCGAATTTCATAAAACCTTCCAAAAACAGTTTATTCTTATGTATTATGCAACTAGTAGTTCAGGAAAAATAATGTTGTCACGATTGAACTCGATTCCTACTGTCTAATTAAAAAGGCGAAACTATCAAAATCTTACCAAAACAGGAGGCTGTCAATTTTTAGGATATGATTATCGAGGATTTGGGCTATGTTCATTTAGAAGTGTATTTGGAGATACAATTCACATATTTAAGAACCGTGTTTAGGATCGTCAGTTGCTTTGTACTGCATATGGAAAAAATTTTCTTCGATTTTGGCCCATTTTTGATAGTTTCGCCTTTTTAATTAGACAGTAGGAATCGAGTTCAATCGTGACAACATTATTTTTCCTGAACTACTAGTTGCATAATACATAAGAATAAACTGTTTTTGGAAGGTTTTATGAAATTCGATTTTCAGGTTTTTTCACGATTTTCCAACTTCAAAGCCGTTTTTCGACTTAAAATGGACCCCATTTTATTTTTTCTCAAATTTGTTTCTGATAGTATTTGATGATCAGTTTTATATTCCGAAGAGAAAAAACATGTTTTCTCGCACTTTAGATATCTGTTATTTTGTTGAAAAAAGCAAAAATCACTTTTTTGGTCAGAACTTTTGAGGTTCGAAATTAACGAAGCCGTTGCAAACAGACGAAATGATAAGCTGATTTTTCCGCATATTTTGAGCTCAACCGCAGCATTGTAGCTTCTTTTTGAAGGTAGTTATGACGATTCCGGCATTGGAGCCGTCAATTGCCTAAAAGCCGGCTCTGGAACCTGGGACCGGGATATATCGAATTCTCGTCCCCATAGTACTCTAATATAAAAGTTTGGTCGAAATTAAAAATGTGTTTTTGAAAATTGTTCCAAAAAGGGTCAGTTTTCCTGCAATCTCTCGTGATACCTCTCATAAATTCTTGAAGTTTGAAGAGAGTTATTCGCTGTTGCGCTTTTGTCGTTGCGGTTCTGACACCCCCTCCATATTTCATTCCAATTGCGGTTATGCTACACTTGTACTGTTATAAATTCACACACACACTTGTCCGAATAATTAATACGTTCCGATGATAAATAGCAGAAACGAACGAGACTGAATCCGACTGTACACACGCAACAGGTAGTTTTTGAAGCGGAAAGTAGTATGTCAATGTTGTACAATGTCATTCGTCATGGAATTACGAGCGGATTCGTGTATAAGTCGCTTCCACTCGTCGACGGTCTTCTCGCCGGCATCAGGCGGAAACGACTCTTGCGCCCTCACCTCGCGCCGCGGCTCGCGGACCTCCGCCAGGAAGGGATGCGCCAGCGCGTCCTCGACCGTCATGCTGAAATACGGTAAGTCACTCATGGTACACACAGTTTCTACTTTTCTCTAACTTTCTGTGATCTCCGGCTCCCAGAATGCAGTTGACTCGCCTACTAATATTAAAGTAGGGCCCACTTTTATATTTGTAACTTCTATATCAGAAAGCCCTACACAAATATTGTCAAGCGGGCTAACTTGGGTGCCTGTTCTTAGTTGGAGTTATCTGAGGTGGGCGCATACCGCTCCTTGTGATCAAAGACGAGCGTTCGATCGATGAAGTTGATCAATTGATGGCGGTTGTCGAAGATTTCTTTGCGTAGCCACCTCCGACCATTCTCTGCAGTGAGCATGGCCAGAAAGTTTGCACGAACCGCCGTACGCCGTCTCAGATCCTTCTGCGATGTTTTGTCGGAGATCTGCCAATTGCTATCTGTTTTCGTGCACGAAACAAGTCCCACTTTATTTATTTGCCTCGATGACATAACTTTAGTTTTCGGTCTTTGGGCGACGTAAAAGAGAGGAAAATATTCGGTGCTAGCTATTTTACGTAATTCACAAATGAAAAGGTTACCCGGGCCAGCACATTCTCGGGGATGGATCCGCAGACTTGAATCGCTGTGATGAGGCAATTTCCCTGCGGGTGGTCGAAGAGCACCTTGCCAGTCAGCATCTCGCACAGAATTGCCCCCACCGACCACATCTCGGCTGCATTTTTTAAATTACAGAAATCCTGCTGTCAAATGTAAATTGCATTCTTTCGGCTCTTTTTTGATGAAATATTGTTTGTCTGGATTGTTCATGCAGCATTTTGAGAGTGGCCAAATACAACGGAGGACAAGAAAAGATATCTACATAATTCAACTCTCTAACATTCAAGGTACTTCATCCTCTGCTCTCTCAAATTCATGTACTATTTCGTAAAGAGACTGAGCAGACGTCGACATCTATTGTGACGGTGAAAATCATCGCTTGAGATAAAGATATGAATTGGCACAATTCCATATCTCGGTTACCTGTGGAGTTAGATGATTGACATTTGGTTTTTGCGGTTTTCCGGTTCAAAACAAATTATAAAATAAATTTCAAGCTGATAGCGCAACTGGGAGCCGACATATGGAATGCAAAACTTTTTTCTCAAACGGTTTTTAACGCTACGTTAAAGAGTTCGCGGTCTATGTCCGCCCTCCCGTTACCTTTCTCATCGTAGACCAGAGGCGTCCGACTGATGCCAAGTGTGCATGCCTCGATTGCTCGATAAGCGGGCGTGCCCGGATCTGCGGTCAGTTCGTCATTCTTCTCAACCGAGCGAGCCAACCCAAAATCTGGTAAAGGTAAAGGTACGTATTCGAGCAGGGCTTGCGGGAGAAAACTGCTAGGCCAGTGTTACGATGCGCAGATTCAGTCCGGTGTGCCCAACTTGCGCCAGACCTATTTACCTGAGTGATCTAGTCACGACTACCAATCAAGGGGTAACTCACCCCGAAATCTGACATGTACACAATGCCCCTCGGTTGCTTCAAAGGCAAATTACAGGGAAATCAGTTTTCAAAAATAAGCGACTAATGGCTTCATTGTATGGCTCGGATGAACAACATTTCAGTCGGTAATTATATTTACAAAAGTAGTCGGAAAAGGAATTGCTAAAAAAACGCTACCGATCACTGTGAGTTTTCCTGTGGCATCGACAGCGAGATTTGCCGGCTTGAGGTCCCGATGAATCACCTTAAAGCAATAACTATCGAATGTATTTCAGGAAATTAATGTCGGAGCATGGTGCGGGTATTTTGTTTTTCACTGTATTAAAGGGGCCTGGCACTGCGAAATAAGTTATTTTTATTTTAAAGAAAATTTTTTTCTGATTAGAATGCAAAAAATCGCATATTTTTACGATTTTTTTGAAAGAAGTTATGATTTTTCAAAGTTCGGAATTTGCGTTGATGTACCGGGCGCTACGGTGTTTAGCGCGCTAAACACCGTAGCGCCCGGGACGCGAGGTAACATAAAAAATCATAACTCAGTTCAAAAAATTCGTAAAAATATGCGATTTTTTGCATTCTAATCGGAAAAGAATTTTCTTTAAAATAAAAATAACTTATTTTGCAGTGCCAGGTCCCTTTAAACAACGTTTGTCTGCTGGTGCCTGTTAGTCATATTAAAGCTCAAAGATTTGGTCATTCGTCGATGAATTATTCGCTCGTTGCAAAGATTTCCATGAGATTCGAACCTATATTTGACACCTAATGTTGGTCAGACGGTGCTAAAAATCGCTACCGATCAGGGCTGGGATTTTTTCATTTTGATTTTTTTGAATTTTTTGACTTATTCAAAAAAATTAAAATCAAAAATTTTTTTTGAATTTTTCCAAAAAAATTTTTGAAAATATTTCACAAAAATAGTGATGCATTTTGCCGAAATTAGTACGAAACTCGTTAAATTTAGCGCCTAAATCGAAATAATTATGCGAATTGACCAATTCAGATCTTAGATTTGTGATATGCCTATGACGTTTTTTTCTTAATTTTTTGATATTCAAAAAAATATTTTTTTTGAAATTCAAAAAATACGTGTACAAACTTTTTTGAAATTTTTTGATCAAAAAATTTTTGAAATTTTTTTTTTTGAATTTTTTGATCAAAAAATTTTTGAAAATTTTTTTAAAAAAATCCCAGCCCTGCTACCGATCACTGTAAGTTTGTAAGTTCTCTGGTGGAATTGACAGCGAGATTTGCCTAGTGCCTATTTCATTAATAGTAACAACATACACCGGCCGAGATGAGATACAACAGTGCACGAAGCATTTGTGATAGCAGGCTTTTGTATCCGCGGACGGAGAATCTTGAAAAGGTGTTAATTATATATCATACAGGGTGTTCAAAAAGTACGGTGACAAAAATTTAAATGCGTACAGATATTGTCACGTTTCAGCGATTGCTCTCTAATTTATGTCAAAACATTCTCCAGTGTTTGCTATTAAATACTGACAATTTGAATTTCCAATTTGAGCTATAGGCACATAGCCTGAATGAGATACAAAACTTGAATGATTATATATTTGTTTTTGTTTTCGATGTACGCTATTTTTGAGGTGAAAGTTAATTGAATTTTGAAATTCTCCAGTGAGTGCTGTACTATTGAAATTTTTTTCCTGATTAAGCCAGACTATTCTTCACATTCATACGTGAACGATTTCCTCCTAAAGAGACTGCCAAGTTTTCAATGATTTTTAAAACCAAGATTCAACTAGCGGCGCGCCCAAATGTCAGATGTGGGCAAACAGATATTTCTCAACAGTACTACGTAATCGCTTAAATTTCAAGCATTGGGTGGATCCCCCGGGCACTTAGTTAGTAATACATGGCATTTATTGGGATCAAATTTCACGAATAGGCCAATAAGACCCTGCACAAGTGATGAAAATGGCATAAAAGACGCAAAAATGAGAAAATGATTTTTTAATATAGCAACCATGTTTCAATGTATTTCTTATCGTGTTGCTATTTTCTGAACTTTACGTTGTTATCTTCTTAAAAATTTTGATAAGAGAGAACATTGTACTGAATTGTACAGAAAATCGAAAAAGTGACTACTTAGTAGACTGAGTGATAGTCGTTAGCGCAAATGGCTATAAAATGATTGATTGCATGAAATGATCTGGATCGTGTACACTCTTTTATTATTTCTTTCTTTTTTTATATATTTCTTTCTTTCATAGTTTCTTTAATTGCCGTCACACCCTTCGCGGGTGTATCAAATAAATAAATAAAATAAATAAATAAATTATTGGGTGATGTTTTTCATCTTATTTTATGTTTTGACCATGATGTTTTATCTGCGGTGAAGGCCGAAAAAAATTCCAGTTCGCTAAAATTAGCTGCGGCGTGGAGGCTGTTTTCGGTGAATAAGTTTTCCGGAAATTCTGCCAAGCGTCACCATACTTTTTGAACACCCCTCATTAGGAATTGATTAAAGATGTAACCATTTCTAATAATCACACATGCGCTAATAGTAAGGTAAAATAGAATTAAGACAACCTGTGCACGATGGCAGTCTCTTCCTGGATCAGCTTACACAGATCATCCCCAGCATAGTACATGGCGAAGTAACTTCAATATTATTATTTTAATCATTAATGATACTATTATTATCATTCCTCTAGATTATGCAATCTATTTTGCCCCCGTTCGGTGGGCGATCGATCATTCGCAAAAGCAACGTCATGAGCCGAATTACACTCGCATTTTCCCAAGCATGAGTGATGCAACGATCAATAAATACAGTACAACTGTGCTGCAATACAGCAATGCAACTTTTAACAAAACCAACTTACACGGACAACAACTTGTCCGCGCTGAGATCCGTGACATAGGCAAACCACAGCTCGACAATGTTCTCGTGCTTGATCCTCTTCAGAGCGGATAGCAACTGCAGTTCACGATAGCACCGCTTCGCCTGAAATATCTAACATTAGTTTGTTATTACTATTATTATCACACATCACCTCTCACTCCATAACCCTAGTATGTCGCTATAGAAATCCCTTTACTTCGCTGTCCATTACTTCCGGGTTCCTTTTCGTTGAAACGGACTCTCGCTGTACACCTGGCATTTCTCCAGTTCACGGAAAACGACAGTTTGGGAGAGAACAGCCAATTTTAAGAAATTGTAAAATTACAAAATTGAAAATCAGAAAAGGGAACATTATACCTATACAATTTATTCCGTTTCAGTTAGTGACTGCTAGGTGTCACAATGAATTTATGTCTACTTCCAAAAAGGGCCTTTTTTCGCGAAAAGGCCCGTTTCTCCTCCACTCACCGTTTCACGTTGTCAGACTGCCAGAGAGTAAACGAATGGTCGTTTTACAAAAACCGAACATGCAACACTACTGTACAGAGAAGAGTCTGGACCAAAAATAGGAAATTTGAAAATAATTTAAAAAAATTAAAGAAGGAGTATCACGAATCTCCTGTTCCATCATTCCTCATCTCATATGTTTCAATGGCGCGGTCGCTTTCTCCTCGTCCACCCTTATCCCTCCCTATCATTTTTGAATTCCTGCATTCAGGGTCAGTTTGGCACAGAGCCAAACGCGAATAACTTTGTTCAAACTTATCGGCTGAACATGCGGTTTGCGGGGCTCTTATCGGGAAACCGATTACCATAACCCGACAGTGACAACTCAGTTGACCAAAAGTTCGTGGGACACCACCTTTAAATTGGCCAAACCACTCCTGGGGGAGTCACTGACGAGCTCCCCCCCTGTGAGGGGTATGACTGTCTGCTGAGTGAGCGAAACAGTCATACCTATTGTAGTTTTAACCGTATTTCACTTGTAGTACACTTGACATAGCTATCGATTTTGTAACAAAATTCGATTGAACAATCTTAGATTAATTTTTTTTCCTCACTATCAATTAGCGTTACCCGATCACTTATTACTAATTAGTTAATTAGCTTACTCGAAATATAATTAGCAATTTTGAAAGCCCTTACGAATATTTTAATTCTATTGGCTCATGTGGTCGATTTTTGAAGAAAGTTAATCCAACTTGAACAAATCCGTTGCTGTTTTGTCACCCCCCAGGTTCGCACAGTACGCAAGGATAACGGTTCTCCGTGACTTTTTGGCGATACAATCGTGAATCTATGATATGGTTGCGAGAACGGAAATTCGCCAGGAAAAACCTTTTCCATCGTTTAATATCTTAGACAACGGGTTTCAACCCTCTAGTCGTCATGTCTTTTATAGTTAGGGACCACAACGTGGGTAGCCGATATTTCACTATGTGGTTGAAAATATATTCAAAAGTATCCGCTGAGGTCTCAATAACATAGCCCTTTTTGCCGTTTGTCGATATCTTTTCTCCGAGCTGTGCTAGAGCTCAAAACATGCGCGCGCCTCTCCCAGTGCGAGAGGGTGCAAAAGCGAGCGAGAGAAAAAGTGGGCGGAGTCTCTCTCATCTCCCCTCTCCAATTCCCCTCCCTCCCCCCGCTCTCATTAGCGCCTCTCCTTACTTTTTCTTCCAATGAAATCGCTTTTTAGATAATATATGTATGTTTAGATTATCCACTCTCTTGTAACAATTGATTGATTCCAAGCGAACTAAGTCCTTCATACACAGAAAACCTGTTTGTTGGTGAAAATACTGTTTATCATTGCTAAACAAACAGGATACACATCAATACGGAAGAAATACTAGTGATATGATTCCACTGAGAATGTGAACAAAAATATCAGTCAATGCGAAACTATTTTCACAGATAACGGAGAAAAGATGAGTACAGGGGATACGGTAAGTGGTCTGAGAATACTCGAAAAGGGACATGCATGAATTGATTGAAAAACAGGGAGACGCGAAACATGTCACCTAAGAAGGATGAAAGTGAATTCATAGCTGTTTGACAACATCGACAGTGATCTATTTCGAATTGATATGGTAGGAATATCGATCGAACGACTCTGATAACTCTAATGTGCTAGCACTCTATACCAACTTTGCTAGATGTGATCTTGTGATGGGAGTAGCTTCCTTCGCTTCATTCTCGACCTCCGAAAGCCTACGTACAGTCAGAAGCTGGTCTCTGCAGATCCGGAGCCGAGCTGAAAAGTAGCTCTTCACGTGAAAATCGCGATGAAATCAACTGCACGACCAGTAGAAACAGTGTGCAAACGAATATCGATCGACATTGTGACGAAAACCAAATATTAAAAGTAAAATAAAAGTGAAAACAAAAAATAAAATTCAAATTTGAATAAAATGGTCCGAGGCAATCTTTTCGATGCCCGCTTGGGTGTAACTAGCACATGTATCGCGCATTTGCACACTCGTACTAGTTTATTCGATGCAAATTGAATTGAAATTTCAAAGTGAAATAACAATTCAGGAAATTAATTGTTTCTTTATTTTTTTATCATAACTTGACCGTATTGACCATATTTGCAAATTATTCCATGCGCACGTTGCAATTCTCTTTGTAAATGCTCTAATCACCTACTCTTGCCCATTCTAGCCAGATTTTGACCTATTTAGAGTGGACAGATCATGGTGCGCAAACTCAATAGCTCCTAAATGGGCCGCTGAACGACCAATTTGATAGAGAATGAACAATGTTATTCGACATTCGCGCCTCTCCCCTCTAGTACACGACGCCCGGAGTGGGCGGAGCCGGTGTTCCCTATTTATAGTTACCTTGTAGTACACTTGAAATAGCTATAGATATTGTAAACAAATTCAATTACAAAACGAATGCGTACCCTTTGTTTGCTGGTGAATGCATCCACGAATTTCTTGACCGCAACTGGCCGGCAAGGATGTTGACCACGCAGCAGCCTGGAATATCCATATTACTAAAACAGCTTAATTTAAGAATTTACGATGTTATTTTCCACTTTGTCACCCTGTTGTGACATCGTGTTCGCATACCTTTGTCACCCTGTTGTGACGTCGTGTTCACATACCCTTGCTCACATATTATATATTTTCAATCAACGACTTTCGGCATGATAAATGATTGATTGATTGGAATGTGACAATCTAATTAACTCAATAAAAGGAGCAACTGGTAGGATTGCATGTTCGGTATTCCGAAACGGCTGTCTGCCACCGTGAAACGGCGAGGGGAGGGATAACAAAAAACTGCCCCGCTTTGGGAGTAGGAATACTTTCACTGTGTGAGCAAAACTGATCAAAATGAAACGGGGTAAAATGGATAGGTGTCATGCTTTCTGTTTTTTTCTACGATCGCCGTTTGTCATTTCTCTTCATATTTTTTTTCAAAAAAAAAGTTCAAAAAAATAGAATTGGCAAGACGGTGGTCTTCCATGAAACGGAGAAAAATCTTAAAAGAATTGACCCCCGAATTCCAGTACGGGGATCGATGGAACACGTGGGAGTGAGAGATAACAGAGAATGAGAACATTCCGATAGATTGCTAATCGAATTTTCTACAATTAAAACGCGTTCTTTGTAAGAACGCAGGACCAGGGGGAAATCGGTAGCTGGCTCCAGATTCGGTCCAGGGGGAGCTCGCTATCCTGCTCCAGGTAATGTACTGGGGGAGCTAAGTAGCCAACTTAAGATTCGGTCCAGGGGGACCTCGGTAGCCTTCTTCAGGTAAGGTTCAGGGGGACCTCGGTAGCCTTCTTCAGGTACGGTTCAGGGGGGAAGTAGGTAGCTTGCTTGAGCTTCGGTCCAGGGAGGAGGACTCGGTAGCCGGCTCCAAGTACGGTCCAGGAGGAGTTTAGTATGTTGGGGAATGTGAATCTCTAGAAAGAGTACTGGCTTATTCCGTTGCAAAAGGCTCGTGAGGCTGAGAGCGTTCGAAAAAAGTTGCCACTACGCCACTTCGTGGCTCCGTGGCAACTTTTTTCGATTGCTCTCAGGCTCAAGAGCCTTTCTCAACGGAAACGCAGGATACCGTGTGTTCCTTTCCCGGGCGTGTTCGAACACGTTTCCGACACCGACATCGGAAAACACTTTTCCTGTGATCTCCCACGCTCTGTGAATCAATTGGAAACTTTTCAAAATTTTCGATTTTTTTTCATTTTAAAACGTGTTAGAACACGTTCAGACACGTTTCCGACATCGCAAAACGATTTTCCTATGGTCCCCCACGCTCTGCGAATCAATTGGAAACTTTTCAAAATTTTAGATTTTTCATTTTAAAACTCGGCAAAACAGGTGAAATCGTGTTTCACGTTACTCAAGAACGTGCTAAAATGGCTTCTGACACTTGCGAAAAATGCGGCAAACGTTTTGCCCGCGGCGGGGTTCGACCTGGGGGTCTCGGATCGTAAGTCAAGAGCGTAACCCACTTGGCTATGGATTTGGTCATTTAAATATTGCAAAATTTTAAAGGGAGTTTGGCCTGTTGTTGTATGCAAAAGGATCCGAGAAGAGAACGATTTTGAAGCGATTTATTAGGAAGCTTCCGGATACATGATTCCGGCCTCCAGAAAGGGGTCAGGGGCGAGAGAGTGTGCCAAAGTAAGAGAGTCACTCTCGATTTCCCTTACACTCTCGTTCTAACTCCATTCCTGCGAGATTGCCGGCAAGAGGAATGATTCGGAACTAAATGTGCGAAAATATCATGAAATCGCGTGAAATCAAGTGAAATCAATCGATATTTCACTTTGAAACTCGGCAAAAGATGCTCAAATATGTTTCTCGTTACTCAAAAATGGGTTTGGGCCACATTTGACACTTGCAAAAAATGCGGCAAAAGACTATGCACCGGCGGGGATCGAACCTGCGACCCTCGGATTTGAATTCGAGCTGACTTGGCCATGAAATTATCGATTTTTCAAATATAAAAATCGATGTGTTTCGTGATGGGCAATCATATGCAAAAGGATCTGAGAAGATAGCGCGATTTTGAAGCGAAATATAAGGAAAGTGCGAAAAAAAATGTCTGTCACGCGAACGAAAAAAAAACAGACAGACACAATGATTTCCTATAAGTGGAGGAATTTGCGCAGCATCAGTCATGATGATGCCCGTTCGTTGTTCGCATCCCAACATTCCAAACGAGAGACTGGTAGTACAGCAAATAAGGCAAAGATAGTCAGAGAAAGGAATATGCGAGACTATATTACAATATTAAAATATACACTCATAACATGGAGTACTGGTGTGTGTACTATCTTCCTATTCCCCCTTGCTTTGCTATGCACTCTCGCCTGTCACTTCTGCGTTTAGCACGGATTAGCAACGAAACATTTGATTATTTTGAACGAGTGTTTGTGAATTTGTAATATTCTCAACATCGAAAAGACAGTGTCTTTCTTACATGATGTCGCCGAAGGTGCCACCCCTCATGGGTGTTCGGCTATCGTAAAACTCGAGCAGTTCACGAGGCACACAGAAGCCCGATCCATCCCCGATGTCAGCAATTTCCTGCACAGATTGTTTGTCAAATAAATATAAGAAAATGTTACTTGCCACGTATTGATTGATCCATTCGTTATACGTGATAAATTCCTTATTATTTTCACCAATTTGTGCTATCAAATTACGACTAAAAGAGAGCATTCGCGGTGACCGAGTGGAAATTGAACTAATCATAGTCGAATGAAAAGGCAAAAAGAAAGACACACTCACCATTTCGTGCCAGCACTGATCGGTTTAGAGTGAGAGTAGGCGCAATAGGTCGTCCTCTCCGCCGATAGTGGTGATAACGAAGGCGATAAGAAGGGGAGGGGTGTCAACTAGACATCGAGCGGGAAATACTATTTTCTAAAACCGCACGACACCACTATTGAGTGAGTCATCTCGTACAGAAAAGAAAACCAAAACGTACACATGCTGTTCGATACACGAAATGGTCCTTAAAAAAGCGCAAAACTGGCTCGCCAAAGATTTGTGAAGCAGAGTGCGATATGTGAGAAAAAAACGCCACTACATTTCGCACCCTATCTTCGCAGGTTCTTGGAGAATGCCTCCTTTATAATGTGGTGTTAGTTTTCGGAAAAAGGGAATGGAAAAAGGCTAAGATTTGAATTCCCGCAATTTCTTATCTCAGTTCTCCGTGGAGCAATCGACTCAAAATTTCGTTTATAGGTGTAAAAGGGTCGAAAAATGTTATATTCCAAGTTTTGAGTCGATAGCTCCACGGAGAACTGAGATATGAAATTGCGGGAATTCAAATCTTGGCCTTTTTCCGTTTCCTTTTTCCGAAAACTAACACCACATAATCTAGAATCCATCATTTTCAGGGGTGAGGTTGCGGCCACAGCACACTATTGATGGATGATAATTTGAGCGGTCAAATGGGGGGGTCTACTTTTTCGACTATGAACAGTGTCTATCGGCCGCCAATTTACCCCTCAAAATGAGGGATGATGGACTATGAAGTAGAGTTTTAAATTCGGGTAAATAATTGGATTAGCTCTCTTCATTTCGTACACTCCCTCACCGATCGACCGGCGTAGAGAGTGTACGAAATGAAGAGATCTAATTCAATTATTTACCCGAATTTCAATCTCTACTATGAAGGCAGCATTATCGCGTGGGCAAATTGAAGATACCGTAGTCTCGCGCTTAATTGAGAGGGAAAGGACAGTGTGTGCTGATCGTGAGGGGTGGGAAAAAGACAGTGGGTACGAATGGAATGTGACTCAAATCGATAGGAACTATCGTGTTGATGACATTCGAATTTCGAAATATGGCCATCGTCAACGGTCCACTACGTGAATGGCGAATACCCGCATATAATGTATGTTGTGTATTGTATTCCGTATGTGTGTGTTTCGGTCTCTTCTCTCTGAAACACGCGAAATTTGTTTTCAGTCATGTCCAGGTTGGCGTTTTTTTTGATTTTGTATTGTGCTAGAACGTACCAGCCTGGTAGAAATTCCCGTCTCAATGTACACACTGTGTTGTTTCTTCAGACATTAGTGAATCAATCGATGGTGAAAAGTGGTGAAACCCAATGGACGTCAAAGACTTCAATTGCATTTCCATTAGTCCTTCTAAAGTAAAATGTGAGTTCTCTTGTATGTCCAAAATATTTCAACGCATATTCTTGAGCGACAATTGAAACGAATCTATGGATTGTACCAAGTAGTTTCTTCGCGTTAGACTCTCTCTCTCTCTCTCTCTCTGCCGTGACATCTTCTGGTATTTTTGCCTCAATCGATCTCCAGTTGGCAGATCAATATTGTGAATATCAAAGGTGCCCGACGATTTCCAAGGGGGGAAGATGGTGGTTTCCCGTTGACAGAGGATTCTCCCATGGATCCCAGAATTTACCCCCAATCAGACTCCACAGATTCGACTTGATTGTCACTCAAGCACACTCGTTAAACAATTTGGACGTACAAGAGAACTTACATTTAATATTCAGAACGACTAACGCAATTGGAATTGAAGCTGGCGGCAAATTTGACGTGTGTTCGTTGGATATCAGAACCACCTTTCACCTTTGATTTACGAGTCTCTGAAGAAAGAACACAAGTGTCCAAGATCACAGTGTGACCACCATTTCCACCAGTAAGGTCTACACACTTGATATACTCTAAATCTATGTTCAGTAAGTTTTAGCACAAAATAATATCAAGAAACACTGGCCTGGACATTACTGAAGACAGATTTCACGAGTTTCAGAGAAGGGAGACCGTCCGGGAAGTGAAGAAGCGGTCGAAATGAGAGAATAATGACTAATTATCATATGTGATAGTCACAGACAAAGTGTTTATGGAAATTCACAAGAAACACGCATTCTATAACCTATTTTCAGAGGTAAGTTATCGGGTAATGGATCATTTTCGAGGGTGTGTTATCGGGTAGTTCTCCCAATCATTCCGCGCAGGCGGGTACCCGTGGCATTGGGTTATCTCACATTTCGCACTCTAATTTACGAGGTTAATAAGAATTTTATTTTATAAACTCGTTATTGTATGTAAACAGAGATATAAAGCATTCCGGAGAAAAAAATGTTGCTCACAATCAGTACAGAAAAGAGTGTGGTTTTGATGTTTTAGTTTTGAATTATACCCTCCCCAGCGATACTAGAGCATTACTTTTGGTTGAAGTTCTCTGCGGGGAGTGAAGCATGATGAAATATGAACGTATCCGCCTCAGAATACTGGAATATTGATTGTTTCAGAAAGACTACCGAATATTCTTAGCGTACTCTGGCCTGCCTTCCTATCCGTTGGTTACCTTCTGTAGCAGTGACAGGGTCGACGTTCGCTCCCTTTTCCAGTTAGCAGAAGAGTTTGAAGTTCGAACAAATAATTGTTTTTTGTAGTTCCCCTCCTCTCTTTCATGGCTAATAACTCGCGCCCTTCATGAGTTGTTCTTCGACAACTATCTTTTTTTCATATTGATGGTTGTATTGCAGGTCCAGAACAAGCGACAAGGGAGATCGAAATGAAGATGCAGCAATAGTCAAAGTTGCAGAAACGGGCATTTCGCACCTTTTATCAAATTATTGCAACAGTCTCACCGCAAATGCTAATGTTTATCAATTTTTGATTGTTAGTACATCACGGAGCAGGGGGCGTGAAGAAATACGTATAAACAAAGGGATGAAGGGAGCCAATTATAAATAATCGATTTACTGAAAAAATTTCAGATTGTATTCGACCTCTTAGCTAGAAACCACCTTGGTGATTGAGACAGAGCGAGTTTCCTCTTGTGATCCTCGTGTGCATACGATTTTCTCGTAAATAAACCTTTAACAGTGTACATCTATAGTTCAACAGAAAGAATACTGCATACCTTTTGTAGGTCGGAAGGTAAAATAGCGTCACCAGAGGCGAGAGAAGCGCAATAAGACTGGTAAACTGAATACGATAATTTAAATGAATAAATTGCGATTGCAGCCGGCGAGGAGAAGGATATATTTCATTTTTAAATTTAATTCCTACAGGAATCAACCGAGCACTAGAGCGATTCAAAAAGGAAGTACTTCACTAGCTAGGTTTCCCTTACTGGGGAATGTCGTGGATGAACACTCCGAAGCAATTGATACTCGAAAAAGAACATATTTTAATCGTTTTTTTTCTCCAAAATTGCGTAGCCCCATTTCGGCGCCGAGAATTCTTGCGTTTCAGCTTCAAAAGTTACTCTATTATTGTGCATTCTTTTCCTCGCTCCTGTCAAGCAAAAAAATCGGTGACATTAAAGCATAATAAAGACATAATTCTCCTGTTTTCCTTACCATGTTGACGGTTCGTTGTACGGTAGTCGATTTGACGATGCCAGTTACATCAAGCAACCAAAGTGAGAGACCCAGAACTGCGGTACATGGCAGCATCATTTGTATTGTGAGAGCGCGCAGAATTCGCTTCTCGTTGTGCCGCTCCGGCGTTTTCTGAATAGTTACAGCATCAATGAAATCGAGCTCTCATGGGCGAAACCCCAAAGACCGAAATGTCCAACCGTTATATTTAATGAAGTTTTCGAATCATTTGCACCTATCATAGTAGCAATTCACTATTCAGAGAATGTCCCATTGTTAAAAAAATTATCACATAACTAGTCATGCAAGATAATTATAAAACTGAAATCGCAGCACCTCCTTTTTTTGCTAATACTCTTTCCATTAGAGGTCCGCACAAGTACTTTTCATTTTACGGTCAAACATATAATGTTGTTGCACCTCGGTTTAAGCAAATGATTTATATAAATAGTTATAAATCCGTACCATATTTTCCAATGCTGCGACTAGGCTTGTCCGAAGTGTGATTACTACGATCAATGAGAGTGAGCACATCACACTGATGCCAACCACGCTGATTCGTGCGGGAAAATTGTCGTGGCCGGGAACAGGGCCCGAAATATTGAGCGAACTAGTCGTGAGACCGGCAAATTGCGGATATGTTCCGCCCATGTGCATGAACATCTGAAACATTTATTGCATCGATAGATACCTCTCTCTCTCCTCACATCCCTGTTTGTATTATTATAATATTCAAACAATTTTGAAAATGTTAACGCATTGTGAGCGATGAAGAAATAAACTAAATCAAAAAAGAAAGAATATTGATGATGCACCCACGGTATTTGCTGCCAGTGGAATCGTTGATGCTGCACAGATTGCGATTAAAATGCGCTTGATTTTCCGCGCGTCGATGACTAGTGAGGATGAATTCTGCACTGTCCAGAGACGATAAGCAAATGAGATAGCGAGTAGGACACATGATTGTCCGATGGCGCCACCGTGAAGAGCTGTGAGATATTTAAAAATTAAAATAGTAAAATTAATATTCAAACAATGAGTATTCTTTTGAATCTTTCTCTCATCGAGGGCTCTTTTGAATCTTTCTCTCATCGAGGGGATATAATAAGAACATGACTGAGCTAAAGCTGTGAAATATACTTCTTAAGAAACGTGAAATGTTGTGCTCACAGAATAATGCATGGCAAGTAGACGCTCCATGTAGGATGCACGGTCCGCTAAATACCATCAATACGATACCCGCATCATACGATATTCTGCATAAATAAACTTGCTTTATTCATTGAATTTGAATGCTAATGTCTATATGTATTTTGATGAGCAATACAACAACAAACTTTGTTCGAAACTGTTATGGATATGACTGTTTCTTTCCCTTAGTATTAGCGCCATTGAGTTATTCCTCAGCCGCAATCTCCATATTATTTTCATATTTTATTCTCTTTTTTTATCAATTTTTTTCACTTCCGTGACAATCATCTCGACATCGCCATAATAGCGCTGTTCAAGTACCAACCGTATTGAATTTGCGCTCATCAGCTGAATCTACTTGTGCTGCTACATAAATACTACATAAATATCACTTATATGATAAAGTTCAAAATCATACTACTGTTTTATTTTGGCCAAACATTATTGTTCCGTTTAGAGCATAACTCGATAAATATATTATTGTTATTAAAATTACATATTGAAAGAAACTCGCCTGACAGTGCACATCCAGCTGGTGAAGGCAGCCACCACATCGACGCACGAATTAGCCAGCAATATCACAGCATACGTAGACATACTTTTAGGCGTGCTGCGGGACATTTATCGTTATTCACAAGTTCAGGAAGAAGGAAAAATTACGAGTTTACCATTAGTAACTTCTTGTTTACATAGTTGTGTCAGACGCTCTGATTTTTTTCTAAATTCGGCAACAAAAATCAGTTGTTACAGGTTAGCAGTCTGGTTCGAGATGTACACTTTTTTAAAATTCTTTTTTTAAAATTTTATCATCTTCTATTTTTCTTCGAGGTGCTCCAGACTCCTAATGCATATCACTTACCGTGTGCGAATCGCCGCAATAAGTGTGAAATTGGCTAGAAGAGAAGCGGCATCTAGCACGGTACAGATCGCAAAGTGAACTCGATCTTCGGAGCTAAGCATTCTGCAAGGAAATCGGTCAATCTTTTGATATTATTAACTTATTTTGTTAAAATTATGACACGAAATATTAAAAAAACAGTGCTTTGAGATGTACCTACCCACTAAAACAGCTTTAGCCTACGTGAAATAACGATCTGGAATACAAATTTGTACCACAATGGTAGTTATTGAGCGTCTTTAGATAAACTGTACTCAATTAAATTTGAACACTCTACTTGCTGAGAGGAGATTGCATTTAGAGGTCATAATTTGGTCATCTGACAATGAGTTTGCACTACGGTGCAATGATAACAAGTTGCCAGCATGATTCCAGAACATCGCATTTCTGTCGATAGGTTTGAACAAAAAAGGTTTAGAAGTTTGGCTCTGGATTAGAGTGGCCTAAACCGGGAACAGTCTTCATTCTGTGCCTCGTGACGGGCGGTCGACAGTCTCCCCGCTCCTCTCCCTCCTCAGTTTGGAGGATCCTTGCCAGTCAGCTTGGGCAACCCGGCAAGTATATCGCCCACCTGGTACCACTTCGAGAAGAGGACCCGGATCGCCTACATCTAATTCAAGTCGCCAACTTTCAAGAAAGGCCCAGTCGACGAGATTACGACGTGAGTTCCCACTTAGGTTGATACACGCTAGTCAGGACATCACTGGAGGCTGGAAGATCTACTTCTACGCTCAATGTCAATCGTCCAAGATTGACACTCCAATTGACCAAAGAAGCCAAGCAAGATCCATTCCCTTGACCCACTTGCCTCGAATTCGAAGATCCCGACCTCCTCTGCCCCCGAATGATACCTCCTGCAGGCCCTTGCCTTGATGTCAGGATAAATATGTATGTATATGTATGTATAAACCGGGAACATCCCGGGAACGGGTTCTCAACGGGAACAGTACCCGTTGTGTACCCGGTACCCGGGACCGGGTCAGAATTGGACCGTGAGTACTTGTTCCAGGTGCTCGCGGGTATTTGACGCAGAATTAGGAAGAAAATAGAGTGAAATGTGCGAAAATGCGAAAATTATAAAATATTTCACGTTTACGGTCACTACTATCAACAATTGGGATGTATTCAGAGCGATTATATTGAAGTGTCAGAAAAATTACGGCAGGGATAAAATTTGTTACAGACTTCAAGTACCCGCGGGTACACGCAATAACGGAGATGACACTCACAGCTCAGCTCACACTCACAGCCGGGCACCCATCACCAGCGTCGACCGCGCAACCCCCCCCCCCCCACACAGAGTGAGGGGGGGAGGAAGAGTGAGAGAGATGCGAACAGAGAGAAACATCGATATGTTTCAATTATCACTGTGGCACCAATTCTCCTGCTCCTATTCCACAGTCGTTTTTTCGACTCAATTATTATTGGACACAGTAGGTTGGGGTCATGATAGTACGACAAAATAGAAAGTGCACGCTGACGCTGTCGATGGTACGGTAGTCTACCGTTCCCTCAAACATTTTTTCGATGCTACCGTACCTGGAAGCAAGAGTGCAATCCGACGAGGAAGGGATAGTTGGAGGCCGCGTCGAACACAGACCTCCGTGTATCTCTCCACACGCTTGCTATTTCGTTGCCGCCGTATTTCAGGTTGTTCAGGCAACTCCTATTTTTAGTTTTCTTCGGTTCAACATAGTCTGGCCGCTTGTACCTAACATTTTTTTAAAGTTAGTACCCGCGGGTACTTAGTGGACCCGCTGGTACATTTTGTTCCCGCGGGTACCGGGTCCAAACAGTTACTCACTCTCGCTTTTCCAGCTGTTCCCGGGAACATCCTTTAACCGGGTACTTTAAAATTCGACCCGGTTTAGGCCACCCTACTCTGGATCAACCTGACGCAGGTTTTTAGTAATTCGGGTGAATGAGGAGAGCTTTTCATACATTGAGAAATAGGTGGGGAAGAAATGGGGGTATTCTTGACACTGCGTATAATGTGAATGAACTGAAGCATGTTTCTTCTTGAGCAAATAATAATCAGTGGTGTCTTGTTCCCTTCTCAATACTACGGGAACTCTCTGGAGACGTTGTCTCCAGCTCAGAGCGCATGCGAAATCGAGAGAGCGGTTTAGAGATGGTGACAGGTGATCGCAACATTGTGCATGCTCGTATGTAGGGAGCGTAAACGAAGCTGGATACTTCCCGCTCTGAATTGAGTAATGAGCGTCACCGTGCGTCATGGTCAGTGTTTGTTGCAATATTTAATATTAGCGTACTAGGCGTCAATGTATGTGCACGGAAGCGTTGCACAACCATGGCTTACTGGCTAGCCACTAGTTACTGGTTTACTTGGTAATGCATTACTGGATGAGAAGAAATGCGTGATCACGCGCTGCAGTGTGCACACCAGAAATAGAGATGCAGCTGCAGGAAACCACGACCAAGAAAAGAGGGAGGCTTCCGGATCTGTGTAGAACATGCAATGCCTATATCACTTACAATTAGAGAGGGGACAGACAAGAGCTCGGATAGTTCAGTGGTTAAGACATCTGCCCGGTAAGCGGGAAGACAGTGGTTCGAATCCCGGTCTGATCACTAATCTTTTCTATCTTGCAGTGATCATGAGTAGAAAATGATTTACATGATTTATGTGAATCCGGAATACATAGTTGAGTCAGCTTGACCACCATAGTGTTGAACCAACCGAACAGCGTTCACAACATCAAACATTCGAATTTACCTGTCATTATGATAGAAAGATGTACAGTAGCGCGCAAAAGTCACCGGGCACTTTTTGAATCGACTATAACTTTTGAACCTGAAATGTTATCAAACTAATATTTGTTTACTTATGTAGCAAATCTATCGGCGGTTATGGCACTGATATTTAGGTATGACGAAATTATCGATTGATTGCATAGTGATGACGCAATCGCACCACACTTTTTCAGAAGACCATTATTCTTACATGCATTTTTTCGAGCCCGTCATACTTTAAGAGCATAAAGATTAGTTGACGGGCTACCAAGAAAAAATGTTTCAAGTTGCTGCAAATTTGTACATTGGCTGCAGCCGTGCTGCAATTTCGCTGTCGCAAAATTGTATCTCTGGTTCTAGGCAAGCTAGAAACTCGTTCTAAGAACCAAAATGATACTAGGGAGGATTTATAATGATTCTGGCAATATGATTAGTCTAGGTCAGCAATTGCCCTCAGGGCACCGAAAAATCGATTTTTTTCATGACCCATTTTCAGTCGATTTCAATTATAAGGGAAAAAATGGTAAAAATCTAATCTTTGCGTAGGTGTATTAAAAATGTATCGCAGAACTGATGCCTAGCTTTTTGTAGGGTTTGCGTTTGTTTGCCGGGCGCGGCGATCGATTTTCGGAAGGACATACCATAGGCCACGCCCACTTTTCGCCGGGTCGCCCCTACAGTATCGCAAACTTTATTCCGTTGGCTGTAACTATTGAACCAGACGAGAAATCTCTCTGAAAAATTGACTGCACTTAGTACATGCATTGCGGATACGACCACCCTCATTACGTCATAAGTCGATTTTTCTTTATTGCGTAGTGATGACGCAATACTACAATGGTATTTCAGAGGCGATTATTTGCTCGGAGGAAAATTTTCCAGCGATCATACGTAGAGTGGTGATAAAATACATGGAGAGACACTCGAACAAAATTAGTACCACATTGTACGGTTCCATACTGGACCGGTGCATGATCTCAAATTGGGTGTCCGAAAAAAAAGTTTTTTTTTCTAGACGTGCTAGAGACTCGTGCTGAACTTCAAAATAATCGCAGTAGTATTTTAATAGTATCCCCTAAATTTGACAATGATCGGCCAACCTATGTCTTCAGTGCACGATCGCTAGGCAAGCGTTTTACCGCTGCTCCACTTGGGCTGATGTCGGGTAGGGCGTACACTATCTCTATCCTTACGTCACTCTTGGAAAGTGGATCAAATGAACAAGAATTTGTGTGTTTACTGTCCCTTTAAATGTTTGAATCATTTCATGAATGTAATGTCAATCTTTCGGTCTAGTCAGTGTTCGAAATCAAAATGTGTTATCCAAATACCCGAATTGCAAAGTCCACTATAAATATACCTTGTTGATTGAAGAGGTGTGAGTTGTCTCTTGTGAAATTCGTGAGCATACGAGCTTCTCGTAAGCAAATCTAAAAATATATAAATCTATAATTTTCATGCTCTTTTCTTGCACACCTTCTGTAGGTCGGAAGATAAAATAGTGTAACAAGAGGCGAGAGAAGGGCAATAAGACTGGTAGACTGAATATGGTAATTTAAATTTTCAAAAAAAAAATTCAGTCAAGGAGGAAAGGGATAGCTTGCAATTTAATTTGTATTTTTACGGGAATCAAAGGCATCGGCAGGGTACATGATCCTAGAGTAAACAGCGTCATAAGAACGAACGTTGAAGCCAGAATTCTCTTGGTTTCCTTACCATGTTAACGGAGCGTTGTGTGACTGTGGACTTAATGACGCCAGTTACATCGAGCAGCAAAAGCGAGAGACCTATAACTGCAGTAAACGGCAGCATCATCTGTATTGTGAGAGCGCGCAGAATGCGCTGCTCGTTGCGGCGTTCCAGCGTTCTCTGAAGATGCACAGTAGGGTTGACCGACCGGTTTCCGTTTCGGTGAAACTCTCGCGTACCCCTGGCTTTTCTCTCCGTTTCATGGAAAACGCTCGTTTTTGGAGAGAAGATTCAATTTGAAGAAAGTGAAAAACGGAGATTGTAGAAAAATCAGAAATGGGATCAGGATACCTATCAATTTTAAAAGGTTACAATTTGAGGCTTCTGGGTCACATAGTGAATTTATTTCTACTCCCAAAACGGGCCGTTTTCCGTGAAACGGCCCCTCATCACAATTTCGATAATGGTACATTATCACGCGTGTCACGTAAGGATCGAATCAACGCTGGCACACCAAAAAAGTCGAACATGAGTTAGATACAGTTTTGGATAGCCCTTAGGGTATCTAAGAAGGTTTCGC
Source organism: Pristionchus fissidentatus (assembly GCA_036245785.1). NCBI lineage: Eukaryota > Metazoa > Nematoda > Chromadorea > Rhabditida > Neodiplogasteridae > Pristionchus > Pristionchus fissidentatus. The sequence goes on from BTSY01000004.1 coordinate 11,947,649, forward strand.
AGTCTTTTGTCCCAGAACTCAATTTCCTCGAAGATAGACGACGTCAATCTTTCAGGGGGCAAAAGTAGTGCCTCTTTGGAGACCTGTAGCTCCCTCCACAGTAACAACAGAGGAAAGTCACCAACAGAAGATCTGTGCGGAATCATCTGAAGATTAGGCCTGAGTGATTGGGCCCAACTTATAATAAGAACTAATTAGCCAGGCTAATTAAAACTTTTCATTTGCTCCAGAGTGTCGGGCCCAGGATAATCTCAACGCCAAAGTCTGGAGCTCGTTGAGACGAATCGAATGATATGCTTAACTGTGATCATAAATATGTAACTGGCTCATTCATGGTCGAAAAACGCCTGTGACCTCGCATCTTGTGAGAAAGCGCGAGAGGTACGCGCGCTTTCCGGTCAATGTCTGTCTTGAAATAAGTGTATAACACCTTTCTAGTAATAGATAAGACTCAGAAATCTTAATCACTTATTAAATTAATAGTCATGTGGTATTTACTAATATTTATACTCTATCAATATAATGAAAGGTTTGCGAAAACCACTATTTGAGCTTCGGATTAGCCTGTGACCTTATCCCAATTACAATATCTTGTTTTTAATGTAATTCGGATGGGTTGGAAAAAAATTAAAAAAACTTGCAAAAATAGATCTGTGAAAAATGGAGTTGAACCTGCGACATGCAAAACCTGAGACAAACGCCTTACCGGCTGAGCTATGCCTAAGAGATGCGAGAGAACGCCAGTGATACCCTGACCTACCCGATGCTGCTCTTATCTCTCTCCCCTCGAGAGGTCACCAGTAAAGAGGCGTTTTTGCGAAGGGCTTTTCGACCATGAATGAGCCAGTTACATACTTATTATCACAGTAAAGCATATCATTCGATTCGTCTCAACGAGCTCCAGACTTTGGCGTTGAGATTATCCTGGGCCCGACACTCTGGAGCAAATGAGAAGTTTTAATTAGCCTGGCTAATTAGTTCTTATTATAAGTTGGGTCCAATCACTCAGGGCTAATCTTCAGATGATTCCGCACAGATCTTCTGTTGGTGACTTTCCTCTGTTGTTACTGTGGAGGGAGCTACAGGTCTCCAAAGAGGCACTACTTTTGCCCCCCTGAAAGATTGACGTCGTCTATCTTCGAGGATTTTGAGTTCTGGGACAAAAAACGGCGAAACATTCTTAGATACCCTAAGGGCTATCCAAAACTGTAAAAATAATAGGGGGTCAGAATATGTGCCAACTACCCCCTGATTTGATTCGATCCTTACGTGACAGGCGTGTTATGGTGCGTTTATTGTCACCGGAGGTTGAGCGGTCAGAATGACCACTCTGACCCCTAAGAACGACCATTATAAGGGCTCAGAATCATCATTAGGAGGGGTCAGAATGATAGTTTGGGGATCCACTTCGTCTTGCCACTGAATGACCGCTCTGAATTGCCGTTCTGACCGCTCAACCTGAGGGGTCAGGCGACAATAAACGCATCATAAAGTCAATTTCTCACAGAAAACTTTCCAAAGTTGACCTGTTGTTCAGAACTAGGGTTTTTTATTAATTTTGGATGACTGTAAAATTTCAAATCCAATAGCGCCTCGGGCGTAGAAAATTATTATTATAATAAGCCGGTACAGATGCGCACCATCTTTTCCAAAGCAGCCACCAGACTTCTCCGAAGTAAGAATTCTGCGAGGAAGGCGAGTGTGCACACTGCACTGATGCCGACCACGCTGATTCGGGAGGGAAAATTGTCGTAGTCGGCAAGTGGACCCGTTAGATTGAGCGTCGCGCTTGTTGCAAGTCCGGCAGAGTGCGGATACGATTCTCCCATGTGCATTAACATCTGCAACGTGCATGGATAGATATTTGTGGTCGCCTTCATTGTGTTAGAGTATTTTTGCACGACGCAAATTTTTGATGTAAGATAAATGAGAAAAAAATTGAATATGAGCTCACGGCATTTGCAGCCAGTGGAATCGTTGAGACTGCGCAGATCGCTATCAGTTTACTCCTGATTTGTCGATCGTCGATGACTAGTGAGGACGAATTCCGCACTTTCCATAGACGATAAGCAAATGAGACAGCGAGTAGGACACACGACTGTCCGATGGCGCCACCGTGCAGTGCTGCGATTAAAGTATTTTAAAATGTAAAAATTTAAATTTAAATTCAACAAACGGTTATTCCTTGATTGTCTTTGTTCGACTGTTTTACTGGTTGTTAACGATCCAAAAAGAGGAAACAACGAGCAAACAAAACGAATATGACGGAGCCAAAGCTGTGAAATGAATTTTTTTTAAAGGAAAGTGAAATATTGTGCTAACAGAACAATGCGTAGCATGTGGACGCGCCATGCAGCCTGCACGGTCCACTGAACAGGAGCAGCACGATGCCCGCGTCATACGAGATTCTGCAATAATAAACATACTGTATTCAAGCATAATTATTTGATTAAGAATAGTTGCGACAGCTTCTCAAGTAGAGTTTAAAATTCGGGCAAATAATTGGATTAGCTCTCTTCATTTCACACACTGTCTAGGCCGGTCGATAGGTGAGAGTGTGTGTAAAATGAAGAGAGCAAATCCACTTATTTACCCGAATTTCATACTCTATTCTCAAGTACCGACCGTAATATGTTTGTGGTCGTCAAGTGAATGACACTTTAGCTTCACTAAAATCATACTACTGAAATAAACTTTGAAAAGTAACGAAACAAATTATTGCTTTTCTTCGCACACACTCATCATGTCTCGCTCTCACGAGAAATCGGTCGACTTCCCTGTTATGCAACTAGCGGAACCGTTGCTGTTCAAAGTCTATGGTTGAATGAACTTGCCTTACAGTACACAGCCAATTGGTGAAGGCGGCCACCACATCGACGCACGAATTAGCCAGCAATAGAACGGTATACGTGGACATGCTTTTAGGAGTTCTGCGGAACATCTTGTTTTTACATTTCGAAAGTGGACAAACCAAGAATTTATTTTTAGTAGCTTGAGAAGCTCGTGTACCTGGTATTGTAATTTTTTTTCAAAGTTTGGTAACAACACCAGTTGTAACAGGATAACTGCCGGGTACGAAATGTGCAATTATGATTTTAACATATTCTAATTTTTGCATGGGAAATACTTCAAGCTGCTCCCGTTACCTCTCTTACCTCTTACCACTTACACTTACCGTGCGCGAATCGCCGCAATAAGTGTGACGTTGGCTAGAAGAGAAGCGGCGGCTAGCACGGTATAGATTGCAAAGTGAACTTGATCTTCGAAGCTGAGCATTCTACGACGACATCGGTCAACACTTTGCCTACTTACTTATTTTTACTAACAATATGTCGCGAAAGATGGTCAAATACAACTTTGAGATGCACTAAACATACGGTCTTAATTGTCGTGGTGGAGAGAAAATGGAGGACACATTTGGGAGGTGCGTCCTGCATGGTTTTAAAATTAGGTCGAGGGATAAGGGTAAATGAGGAAATCGAGCCATCCACTGAGAGAAATCACGGGAGAAACAAAGAGACTCTCCTCATTTGTTCCTTCCCTTTAAAGGATTATCAACCAAGAATTTCTTCCCTCAGGAGGGGCATTCCTGATACTCCTTTTTATGTGAGCGAATGGAAGCATCTGTTCTTGCACAAATAATGAACAGTGTTTTGCTCCCTTCTTATTGCTACGGAAGTCTTCAGAAATGTGGTCGGGGCTGAGAGAGCATGCAAAATCGAGAGCGCGGACGAGATAGTAAAAAAGACATCCCCAGAAAAAAGTGAAGCTTGCCTATCTGCGTAATGAGCATCACCGTGCGTCATTATATCGTGTATTATTACATATTATATATAATATTAATGTGCGTTAACGTATTGTGATGAGCATGGTAGAGTTGCACGACCATGGTTTTTTTCGGGTTCGTTGCTGGTTGCTTGGTTAATCAAGTAACGCATCACTGGAATATAATAAATGCGTCATCATGAGCTGCAGTGTGCACACCAGAAATCGAGATACCGGTGTCTCGGCAGCAACATACCGCATTCTCCGGATCGGAAAGTATAACAGTGCGTTCGCGTAAGAACCGCCACCCTGCCGTACAGCAAAAAGTTACTTGATGAGTATTATACATATTCTGATAGCCCTTGGTGAGCTTGAACTATTTCCGTTTCGCTCATGGCCTGAAATCTCTAATTAGCATAATTCCTCCACTTATAGGAAATGATTGTGTCTGTCTGTCTGTCTGTATGTTTTTTTTTGTTGCAGCGTGACGGACATTTTTCCATTTTCGCCATAAATCGCTTCAAATTTGCGCAATCTTCTCAGAACCTTTTGCATATGATAACTGCTCAGAAAACCTTTCAAAATTTTTATATAAAAATCCGCTAATTTCATAGCCAAGTGGATAACGCGTCGGACTTTGAATCCGAGACCCCCAGGTTCGATCCCCGCCGCGGGCAAACCTTTTGCAGCATTCGCAAGTGCCAAAATGCGCCCTGACACGTTTTTGAGTATCGTGAAACACGTTCTCACCTGTTTTGCCGAGTTTTAACGTGAAAAATCGAAAATTTCGAAAAGTTTCCAATTGAACCGGGGAGCGTGGAGAATCGCGGGAAAAGTGTTTTGCGATGTCAGAAACGTGTTCGAACACGCCAAGGAAATCAACATACGGTATCCTGCGTTTCCGTTGAGAAAGGCTCGTCAGGCTGAGAGCGATCGAAAAAAGTTGCCACGGAGCCACGAAGTGGCGTAGTGGCAACTTTTTTCGATCGCTCTCAGCCTCACGAGCCTTTTGCAACGGGATAAGCCAGTACTCTTTCTAGCGATTAAGATTCTCCAACATCCTAAGCTCTCCCTGGACCGTACTTGGAGCCGGCTACCGAGGTCCCCCTGGACCGTACCTGAAGCAAGCTACCGAGGCCCCCCTGAACCGTTCCTGAAGAAGGCTACCAAGGTCCCCCTGGACCTTACCTGAAGAAGGCTACCGAGGTCCCCCTGAACCGTTCCTGAAGAAGGCTACCGAGGTCCCCCTGGACCGTACCTGGAGAAGGCTACCGAGGTCCCCCTGGACCGTACCTGAAGCAAGCCACCGAGGTCCCCCTGGACCGTACCCGAAGAAAGCTACCGAGGTTCCCCTGGACCGAACCTGCAGAACTATGCATAGAGCGTAGTGTACGCATAGAGCGTAGTGTATTTAACCTCAACACATCCCTGCTAGTTACATGACATCAAATTTCAAATATTTCCACAGTTTTCCAAATGTAACTCGTCAGGAATCGAGATGCGGAGTTGACACAAACAACAATATTGACCGCCTTGACAACCCGCATCGACGGGTGTCATTTGTTTATTCAAATTTTCACTTCTAAAAATTTCATCAAATTTCGACATGGATTTTCTCGAAAACTAGGCAGCAGTTAATCGTAATTTTTTGATATGTTGTAGAAAAAACCTTAATCCATAGAATTGGTCAAACAGAATATTCAAATTATTGGGGGGATAGACCCAAATACTTGAAAAACTAAATGCCTGAAATCGAGAGAAACACCTTATTTCACCCTAATTCCACCCATTCCACTCTGAACGAGCGGTCTAAAATGTGAAACGCACGTGATTTTTGGGTGATTTATTCGCATTTCCATCATTATCAAAAAACATATCAAAAAATTACGATTAACTGCTGTCTAGTTTTTGAGAAAATGCATGTTGAAATTTCATGCAAATTTTAGATTTGAAAATTTGAATAAACGAATCACACAGTTCGATGCGGTTTGTCAAGGCGGTCAATATTGATCTTCACGTCAACTCTCTATCTCGGCTCCATGACGAGCTATACTTGGAAAACTGTGGAAATATTCGATCTATGATGTCATGTAATTATGCTAATTAGAGATTTCAGGCCATGAGCTAAACGGAAATAGTTCAAGCTCACCAAGGGCTATCAGAATATGTATAATACTCATCAAGTCACTTTTTGCTGTACGGCAGGGTAGCGGTTCTTACGCGAACGCACTGATAAGCTTACAGAATACAATGTATCTGGTAAATGCCATAATCATGCATAGAGCGTAGTGCATATAACCTCAATACATCCCGGCTAGTTACTAATTGTTAATTAGTATGTTTACTAATTAAGAGCACTCATCAACGTTACTCACCAATTTCGATCTCGCAGCGATTTCCGATGAAGCCAAGCCCGTAGATGCACAAAGGAAGGTCATTAGATTATCGATTGAATTGTTACACTATTCTACCAATAAATATATGTGTAAAAAGCTTTGTTCTTAGACAAACGCCCTGCTAATTGAATTCTGTATCGTCGCACGTCTTGCCAATACGCGCGCACAGCGCGGAACCTCTCTGTAGAGTTCAAGAATGACGAGAGCAGAAACGAAAACTCGTGTAAGCTAGAAGTAGATATTGTTCATCTCATAACGTACAAGTAGGATTAATATTTTCAACAATCGATAATGTCTTGAATAGTAGGGATTTCGTAGGGATTTCCGTGCGGTGTTGGGAAGCAAAATTGCTGCAGAGATAATGAATACACTGAGACGAGACACCGAGAGTATAATAGTATGCGTCGAGAGAGTTATTTCGAAAAGAGAGATTTACAAGTGTATCATACACTATGTGTTCTATCTCAGTGTAGGACACTCAATATTGAGTTCATAGTGTTCTAGTTGGTGCATTTGCCTCTTATGCAACCCGTTGTTACGTTGTTTCTCGCAAACTCCTTATATCCTCAATCGAGGATGAAGACCCAATTGCACACTTGATAAATGTGTTCAAACAAAAAAACCTCAATTGCGTGTTGAGATGCGCGGTGCAGGTGGAGACTCCGGAACAGTTGCGGATAGCAGGTCGCGAGTGAAAGCACCGAGAACAGAAAAAATAGAGCCCACAGCCACCGCATCTTTTTTTTTCAAACTGGCATCCCATTCTCCCATTGGTATTCCAGCGAACTCAATCAGATATACATACCAGTGCACATGATTCCAATCCTACGCACCAGGGTAAGAGCGAGAGGGCGTGCAAAAGAGTTCCTCTCGGTGACACACGCTCTCTCACCCAAAGGCCTTTCTCTAAGGTTGACTGGTCTGTGGAATGATGAGAGTGGGGAACCGTAGGAGCCTTTTGATGTTTCGGCCAGTAGGAGGAGATCAATAGCAGTGGATTAAAAATGCCAGAATGTGGGCAATCGAGAAAGTCTGTTGTGGACGGTTCTCGTTTTCGCACACAAATAACATGAAAAAAGGTTCTCATAACAGACATTTTCTGAATGAGGAATGAAGTGATGTTGGTTCGGTAATACTTTTATGACATCCTCTTGAATGAGAGATCGGAAATGCGCGTGATGACTAAACTGAATGCCAGAGGGTACGCTCCACACCGAACCGGCCTTCCTATAGAGAGCTGACATTCGGAAGAGCCATATTTCGGCCTTTTTATTAACACTCACTTATCTCCGCAGCAGCGAGGATATTTTCTTTATCAGCGTGCGCATGTCATAATCACTACGAGTGAAACGCGGTTTTTGCGCAATGTGCAAGCTAGAAATTCAGCGCGCTTTTACACTGCTCTGTTTTTAGCGTAGAATATGCGCAGCGGGGAAATCCCGTGTCCTTCTCAATTTGGGCGCTACCCAACCACACAGAGCGCGAACTCTCTAACATGTGCCTCTCTAGAGTAGTCGATTTTCTAATATTCAAGAGTGTTCACTCTCCGCTCTCATCAATTAATACACTATCTCGCCCAACTTTCTAAGATAGTTCGTTCTCTAGAGAGGCACGTGTTAGAGAGTTCGCATTCTGTGCAAGGGACTCAATTCCACCATTGTTTGGAATTCGATTTTCACTCTGCACACGAGATACTTTCGTGTTACCGCACAGTACGATTGAAATGACCTAATTAGATTTTCGTCAGATCAAAGTTCAATCTCTTGTCGTCTTTTCCTTACCTTTTCTCACGCCCTCTTACTATCACTATCGTTATCTCTCTTTCTTTCTGTTTCTCTGGCTCTGATAAGGTGTGCCGAGAGATCTCCCTGCTCTCACAGAGATCTAAAGATCAGCCCGAGCGCGGGAGTCTATTTTCTCTCCCCTCTCTCGTCTGCACCCTCTCACCACCCCATACTCTCTCGCCATCCAACAGCGTTAGAGAGAGTGCAAAACGAAGAGACCATCTCTGCGTCTCTCGTCGTCGGCACTCTCTATCTTTTCCACTCTCCTCCCCTTCCCTATGCACCTTTCTTCCTTCCCTCCCCCTCTCCTATTCCGTTGCCTCGCAGCTCTATAGAAGCCACACGGCTTCCACACTCCCACTCTCTCTCTCTCTCTCACAAAACATATCGAATTCTCAGCCTCAACCCCTCTGTCATTTCGTCATTTCCTATTCTTTTCTCGCGCCTCGCACTTTCCTTTCTCCATTTGTCAAAGAGCGCTCGCCTATTACACACTGATGAGTTCCTAGATCGCGTAGGGAAAGGAATAAATAGCGCGGATATTTGACGTACTCTCACTATTCGATTCGTGTGTTTCATTCTAGTCCCTGAAGTTGTAATGTATCTTGCATATTCAATGTCCTACGCTGGTGCCTATGAGTCTGGCCAATTCAACTCCCGAAAGGACTAGGATGAAAGGCTCGCTGACATTTCCACACTCTCTCGTCGATGACCTTTCTGGAGGCTTTTGTGTGGGGAGGAGTCTTTTTGATCTCTGTTCTCTTTTCGCTCCACCCCCAATTGCTTCCCGCACTCTCTTCTCCTCTCGAATGACGTCAATTCTTCTCTCAATCTCAGAGAACTTTTATTCCTGCGCCGCGCCTATCAAACACTTGATTTCGATTGATTGACCTCCTTAATTTTCCGAATTTAAAATTTTCCGAATGATATAGATTTTTAAAGCAATTTTAATTTAAAATTACCAATGTTTAGTGTGAAATGGGTGCAGAGTCGAGGACGAGCGGTGGCGAGTCTGCTACGCGCAAGCTGCTGCTCTATGGTGCCCTCCTCTCCTTCTCCTCCATCTTCCAGGTACACTCAATTTTGCATACTTTCCTCTTTTTTTCCAATTCATGATTTTTCCACATTTTCTGGGTACTTAGCTCCAATATGAATCATATTTAAGCTTCCGTCCATTTCTCATCAGTTTTCCCCTTTTAGTGCGCTATAAAGTAGAACTAAATAGTAGGCTCGCCTTTCGGGAGATTTCTACACGCGTGTCAGCGTGCGAAAGCGAGTGTAAAATGAGGAAGAATTCCAAGAGGAAAAAACTCGGGGCAATTTTAATGCACTTTCTCGCTCACTACTGAACAGTGGAGTGTTGTGATGATGCACTATTCCCCCAATTAGCCGCTAAACTTTCGAAGAAACTTCCGGAATCTCTGCAATTTCGCGAATGATTCATTCCGGCTTTCGAAGTGTCGAGGGAACTGGAAGTTATCGAAAATTATACGGGATTTAAAATCTTTTTTTTAAAATAATCAACGATTGCAGATGGGCTACAGCAACGCGTATCCGAATACGTCGATCGAGACCTTCAAGGGATACCTCAACGAGGTAAGTATGCAGTAAAGTGCAGAATGTGAGAACAGGATTTTGCATGCTTTCTCATCAACCGACCGGTGTAGAGGGTGTGCGTAAAGAAGAAACCAATTTGCGCTCAAAACACTCACACACGCAGGGATTTGTGGCATCCTCGTTTCGTATATTTACATGATCCGACCACCGGCTGGATTGTCAATAGTGCACGTTGAGTGCACTCTCATATTGAAAGCTGACATAGTTCGCTGGGTCAGGTTCATGATTTGCCTTTAAAATGCGTAATAAGCGCGTTTCTTGCAGTCGTTCGACGGCCAACTCGATCCGCCCTCCTTTTCGTGGCTCTGGTCCGCCGTGCTCAACATCTGGTAAGTACGGTTCATTGAGTATCCAATAAAATAGCGAAAGAAATATGGGACAATGGTCTATTCATTTCGCACACACTCTCGTCACCGGTCGGTGGATGAGAGAGTATGCGAAATGAAGAGATTGTGGTGTCTCAGTTCGCATTCTACCACTCATCGCTGAAATCTGCAGACAGAGGCCAGAGAGTTTGTTAGAGTGAAGAGTTCTCTGACTCTCTGCCCACACATTCTCGATTATCCGAATGTGTCGCACCCTACTCGCCATGGACATTCTTCCTTACCGATGATTGAGTCCCAAAGTGTGTTTTGCGTTGTCTGGTCTCTATGCAGAAACTCTATCTCTTGTCACGTTTCCTTCGCTGTTTGGTCGCTTGCTAGTATCAAAAGAGCAATGGAGGGATACGTGGGATAATTGGGAAGGTAAACCAGCAAAAAGCACCTGGCCGATTGAATTCCAAAACTGCGCTCAATCGGAGCGAGTTTAAAGAGAATTAGCAAGTAATCATGCGAAAATATTTTTAAAAATCCTATGCTTTCCTACGTGCACACAATTTTTCGCTCGATGTAGTAAAATCCAGGGGAGGGAAATCCACGAATTAGCGTGAATCAAAATTAAGACATATAATTATCTCATAATTAATAATCATCTCATTAGAATAATTACTCAGGTTCATCGGGTTCGCCGTGGGTAGTCTGCTCGCTGTGCCAATCGCCGATCGGATCGGTCGCAAGTCGTGTCTGATGATTGGCAATGCAGGCAACGTCGTCTCCGCGACCCTCTCCTGCCTCGCCATACCACTCGGGTACGTTACCATTGGGCCCGAATCTGGGTACCACAAAGTTGGGTACGAGTGTGGCACTGTGGTGCGAACTCTCTTCGTACTCTGCAATGTCGACGAATCACTACGAGCGATTGGCGACGTTGCGTAGCAAAATGGTGTCACGAGAGACGGAACATATTGTTGTTGATCAAGAAATACTCGGGAAATGTTCAGTTGGTGGTGGCTGTACATGGGCGCGCGCCTTCTCTTTGCCGTGTCGGCCGCAGTGTCCATGAACTCACTCATTCTCCTGCTGCAGGTAACCGTGTTTTTTTTATTTTCCCCGATCACCAATCTCCCCTCCTCTGACCATTATTTCAAAATTTCAAGGAGTAAAAAAAATCAATCAAATCAAAAGAACGAGCTCCCTTTCTCGGCGCTGATTCTGTTTGATTACTAGTGTACACCGTACTTATTGTAGAGAAATTGTCTATGGTGAATCTGATGTACGATATTGCCTGCTTTGGGTACGGTACTCGATTGAACTATCCGTTGAGGAGTCCTCTCCCGCCTCCCTCCGTGGCACGATGTCCTTCTACGCCGAGATGGCATTCGTCGTCACCAATGCCGTCGGCGTCGTGTGTGGCATGCGCGTCGTGCTCGGGTGGAACCTGCTCGCGCTCACCGGGTCAGCGCATCCTTAACTTCAAGAAGAAACCCACAATCAACGGGTTGTCAGCACGAGAATTCACAAGCTGAGCTCGGCTATCGCGATTATCTACTTTATTTAGTTAGACGAGAGCTTGCGCCGCAAAAAGATGTGGCTCATTTTATCGAGCGAGCGAACCGTACCTTTGTTTCACATTAACTTTGTAGTATTTTATAATAAAATAATGCTACGTTCAGTGTGGCCATCGTTCCCGCCGTCGTCTCTTTACTCATCGTCTGGCCTTTCCACGAGTCGCCCAAGTTCCTCCTGCTGAAACGGAAGGACGCCGAGGCAGCCAAGGCCGCACTCAAGTTCTACCAGAACGCCGGTGAGCCCGATCACTGTTTTCTTCTTTTTATTTATGTATTTATTTAATATTCTTGTATTTGGTAGTGATAATTGTTTTCCTAGTAGAGACCAATGCAACGGTTAGAGTCTTGGGCAAAACTCCTTAGAAATCGCGGGGAATTCATGAAAATTGTATATCTGGTATTTTGTGTAGACGGGGAGGAGTGCGCCTATTTCCGAATCAATTATTCAAATCACCGCATGGATTCTGAATGATTCATACTTGTATTTATGTATTTATATTATTATAATAAATATAATCCACAGACGGCGAGGAGTGCGATCGGTTCCTGCGTGAGGCGGAGGAGGAAACGGCCGGAGACGGCAAGAGAGGGCAGGAGGAGGCTGAAAAGGCTGCAGGCATCACCGACTTCCTCCGTGTGCAGCACCTGAGAAAGGGTGCGTTTCGCACATTCCCCAAAATTTTTTTGGAACATCTTCTGCAGTTTGCACGCAAAAATCATATTTATACTTGCGATAAGTAGCTGTGCCGTGAATTGCAAAAGATCGTATGATGATCGCCGGTCTCTGATTTTGATTTGAATCATAGACGGAAATTAGTGATTCTGCATCAGTGTTCCGCTTACCGTAAAGCGATTACCGAACTTGTATTTGAAAATGGTGATTGTGAAAATAGTTGTCTCCCTCTGCAGGTCTTCTTCTCGGTTTCCTCGCTCTCCAACTCACCTCCTCCATCTGGCCGATTCTCTACCTCTCGACGGAGTTTCTCGTGCGCGCCAACATCGATGCACTCACGGCCGAAGGCGTGTCCACCGTCATGCTCATGTTCTCGTAAGTCTCCTCCTCCAGAAAGGGGTCAGCGCCCCAGAAAGGGGCCAACATTGCGTGACTCTGGTGCGACCAATGCTCGAATGCCGCATTCCAATCGAAAATAGTCCCACTCATGGCTTTGCCACACAAAAAAAGATTGATAAGAGCTATCAATTAGTACTGCACACGCTCTAATTAGAAGCACCTATTTTTACCTGCTCTCAATTCTGTCTAATCGCATGAAAATGGGAACTTCATAATTTACAGCACACACTTTGCTTTGCACCACTTTCTTACAGTACTCACAGTCATAACTATCACGAGCAAAGTAACCTTTCAGTAATGTATCTTACAGTACTCTATCTCTCCCATACTATACCCTATCCGGTATAGAAAAATCTCTATTACAGTATTCTCTTATTTACAGTACTCAACCTACCATGTGCTCCGTTTGATTACTCTAACTCTTACAGTACCCTGTCTACCGTAGTCGGTATGGTAGTCGTCGAGCGATTCTCCCGTCGCCGTCTCTTCCTCTCCTTCGCTTCGATCAACGTCGGCGCCCTCGTCCTCTTCGTCATCTCTGGTCGGTGCTAAGACGTTTATGAAACTGCCGTTTCCGAACCCTCAACAAATTTTCCAGCACTTTCTTGGAATACGTTTCAGAATATGTCAAACAAAAACTTTTTTTTTCAATTTTCAGCTTCGAAACACGTAATTCCAAAATGTACCATCGCCTTTTCTGGTCAGCTATCATTCTTTTTCTTCTCAAATGTAACTATCAACAAGCCTTTCGCGCTGCAGAAGCATCTATCAATGGGAAAACATTAATTTTCGAAATTCAATTTCAATTGTATTGTAATTTAGTGCGTTTTTGCAGCCTGTCTGCAGCACTCGTGGGACGAGGCCAAGTACGGCTGCATCGTGGCCATCTGCCTGCACGGCGTGAGCTACAGGCAAGTGGCGCTCCTCAAAAGCATCGATCCGTACTAGTCATTTTCTTGGAAATGTAAAAAAACCATTTCCGCAAAAACCTCACAGTATTGGGGAATTATTTTTAGTAACATTTTCGCTTGACTGGCAATTTTGTCAGGAAATTTGGGGTTCCAGTTTCGTTTAGGGTCGGTTCCGTAAAGCTTTGTGTTCCCCGTTGTTCCTCCGCTCCCGTTTCATGTCAGCATCGCGGTCGGTCCGATCGCCTGGTTCCTCACGGCTGAGCTCGTGCCACTGTCGCATCGTGCAACTGCCCAATCGGTCGCCCTCTGCGCCAATCAACTCGTAGGACTGTGCTTCTCCTTTGTCACCCTCCCGCTGTACGACGTCATCGGTAAGGCACCTCAAATTCCATAACCATTTGGAAAAAAATGAGAGGCAACAAATAAAACAACAATAAATCACGAAATTATCAACCAAATTTCCGTGTATACTAGTGGAGCTTCTTAGACTGAAGTGGAAGTTCGATCCACATAAGGAATGTGGAAGTGTGAGGGCAGGCAATTATTATGTGGTGTTAGTTTTCGGAAAAAAGGAAACGGAAAAAGGCCAAGATTTGAATTCCCGCAATTTCCTATCTCAGTTCTCCGTGGAGCAATCGACTCAAAACTTCGAATATAACATTTTTCTACCCTTTTCCACCAACAAACGAAATTTTGAGTCGATTGCTCCACGGAGAACTGAGATATGAAATTGCGGGAATTCAAATCTTGTCCTTTTTCCATTTCCTTTTTCCGAAAACTAACACCACATTATTCTCAGAGTCATTTGGCTACTCGGGTTCGCTCATCTTCGTGCCTCTTTTCATTGCGCCCGGCATTATCTGCATCGCCGTCCTCGCTTGGCAACTGCCCGAGACGCGAGGCGTCGAGGTCATTTTTCAATTAAATTAAAATATTAAAATATAATATTTGGTTTATAAATAACTATTGAAAATATTTTTTAAGTTAAAGGGGGTCACACGGGAGAACACTGCCATAAAATTTGTAATGAGGCAATCACCGTCAAAATACTTTTTGATATTTTGTAACCTGTTCATTTTGTATATCATATTTCAGATCGGCGATGTGGTGAAGGCGCTTCGTGAGGGCCCGAGCCATCGTGTAAAGCCGCGCCCCGCCGTCAGAAGGACCGATTTTGAAGAGGATACTGTTTAATTTGAAGAATATCTATGGATTGAACCTCTAGGAAACGTCTCGCATTTGTGTACTTTAAATATGATCGCATTGCCGATAGTATCCTCGCCATTTGGCAGCAAATATAATGCATGGTTAATAAATCTTTTATGATATTGCTCGGGTAAACTTGATTTTATTTTAACTGTCCATTTGAAATTGTTGAAATTCTTTATCGGTTTAAGAATATTGGTTATGGAGAGCGGTAAATGGTCATGAATAAGTTCAATATTCGTATTATGGCCTTTTTTGTTTTCTGAACCTTCATCAATTTCCGGTGCCGGGCAAGTTTAAGTATGCCCCATTGCAATTTTTTGGAATGGATTTCCTTGTGAGGCATTTCCAGCCTCTGACAATTCTTTACTGATTTGGGGAATTCGTTTTTAAAACAAAACCACGTATCGTTCCGATTGATTGATATTTCTTCAAATGAAGAAGCGAAATTTATTATATGACCAAATACCGTTGTTGTGGCAATAATCGTGGAGTCTACTAGAGTGCGAAATGTGAGACCACCGTCTCTTCATTGCACACACTCTCATCAACCGACCGGAGTAGAGGGCGTGCGAAATGAAGAAACCGTGGTCTCGCATTTCGCACTCTACTACCAAGCACTGATATTTCAGCAATGAACACATCTATAAGCTGGTCTTGCATACATTTTATTCTACCCTGGAAAACGGTGTGTCGAAATTGAGACGAGAGTTGTCGCTTTGCTCGAATTGAATCCGACTAGAGAAAGAACTTCTCTGAAATGATAGAAAATACATAATAAGCGCGAAAACACACAGATGAAGGGGGTCCTATTATTTCTAACATCGGACAATTTATTTCTTTTTCAACGATTTTAACTACAAAAAAAGAGTATCATCGCATCACTATTTTTTGTACTGAGTGAAACAGTCGTGCTTATTATAGTTTTGAACTTATTAGTCTTGTAGTACACTTGAAATATCAGTCGACATTGTAACAAAATACAATTGATCCAAAAGCACTCACACTCTGAAGTGAACGACGTATACAAAAATCACGAAAGCGGACATAATTGGCGTAGTTTCTCCAACCTGAATGTTTTTTTTCAAATCTTTTTTTGTAATTAAAAAATCTTTCTTTGACCAGACTAGAACATATCTTTGGGATTTTGCTGCCCGTTACCTCCCATTAAAGGGGCCTGGCACTGCAAAATAAGTTATTTTTATTTTAAAGAAAATTCTTTTCCGATTAGAATGCAAAAAATGGCATATTTTTAAGATTTTTTTTGAAAGTAGTTATGATTTTTTAAAGATACTCGCGTACCGGGCATTACTGTGTTTATCGGGCTAAACACCGTAGCGCCCGGTACATCAACGCAAATTCCGAACTTTGAAAAATCATAACTCCTTTCAAAAAAATCGTAAAAATATGCGATTTTTTTGCATTCTAATCAGAAAATAATTTTCTTTAAAGTAAAAATAACTTATTTTGCCGTGCCAGGTTCCTTTAAATTATCCCCAGCTATCGCTAATTTGGAGGTTATTTCTTTTA
This sequence comes from Pristionchus fissidentatus, assembly GCA_036245785.1. Lineage (NCBI taxonomy): Eukaryota > Metazoa > Nematoda > Chromadorea > Rhabditida > Neodiplogasteridae > Pristionchus > Pristionchus fissidentatus. Next base: position 11,963,818 of record BTSY01000004.1, read on the forward strand.
ATTACTTAAAATCATTCGAAACGCTCTATCAGTCTGTCCGTGCACGCGCCACTGCCGATTTCTCAAAAACAGGCAACCTGTCGACGTACTACCTTCGCAATAATTTAGAAAATAAGATTCCAACATAATTCATGCACTTTTTTCAGGTAAGTGGTAAAAGCGCGCGAAAATCGTAGGTTCGACCCCCCAGCGGGTAAACCTTTTGCCGAGTTTTTCGCTTCACGGCAAATAATAGCAAACATTGTTTCAATTCCCGGCAAAAATGTTCGAACATATTTTGACTTGTTTAAGTGTTTTTCACGAAATGTTCTACACTTATATGCAGGGACTTTTAGAATTTTAGAATCAGGGGAATGTTTTGCGAAGTCGCAAACGTGTTCAAAAAGTACACCTACGCCACTTCGCGATTCGTGGAAACTTAAAACAACTCAAACTATAAACTTTTTTGGATCCGAAATAAGATCGCACCAGGAATGTGGCGGTTTCAACTGCGGGATGTCGAACAATTTCGAATAGGCCGAGTAGATATAATACACCCGCCACGATTTGAGTTAACGTAATCATAGTTTGAACTGAGAGCATCTGAAACATTCTAAAAATTATTGGTGAACAAACTAGACACCGACATATCAAAACGAATTCCTAAGGAAGTCGCGAAAAAACTATTACACAAACACTTGTTAAGTGTGTATTAAATGCGCTACCGACATTACTAGGATTTCTGGCTCCGCACATTTTACCCTACCCTACTAATGTTTCATGTCAATCTATTATTCACATTTCTGCAGTCAACCTTCGTCTTCTTGAACTCACATTAACCAAGGATCGATGCAATGTCTTTGACCTTTTGCTCATGGATGTAGTAGAGTGCTCTATTGCACGAAGAATTTTCCATCTAAACTACTATATTGTAAAATACTCGAGTGGATATCTGACCGGAGTAGGAGAATCGTGATGTATATTATGGGAGCCATAGTCATGGCGACACCAACAATTGCAATGACAAAGTAGCCATCGTTTCCTGGCAAAAATTGTACACAAATTCGATTTGCGCCAGATCACCAGTAGACTTTGAAAAGTAACGGTTCAACTAGCTGCATAATAGGGAAATCGACCTATTTGTTGAAAAAATTGCGAGAAGTGAGGGGTGTGTGGAGAAAAGCAACTAGTTGCATCGTAACTTTTCAAAGTCTACTCACCCGTGATCACAAGCTCTTCTCTTGCGTAGTTCGGGTAAATCTGGTATAATTTAGCTTCAGAGACGCCAGGGCTCGCTCGAGAAACGAAAAACGCAATCTGAAACTGATGTAGAAATTTCAAAGTCTCTAGTTGAATGGGGGTAAATTAATTCCGAAAGAAAAAGTGACAAACCGAAAAGATAGTTGGTATTGGAAAAGCGATCAAAAATAGCATCATGAATGTTTGAGTTAATGTTGGTTCGGCATCTTGTATTACTCGTAGCCGAAAATAAAATGAGCTGAGAGGGATGAACAACTGAAAAGATTGGGATTGATCTTTGCGAAGTAATGCAGATGCTGGTCTCGAAGTATTCGAGAAAGAAAATGCCTAATCATTGCCAGATTGTTTTTCGCGGTTTCCTCCTATTGTTCCCGTTTCCCCCTGTGGCACAGTAATAGTAATGCCTCACCAGAAAATCGATTATGTGAGCTCATTTCTGTTTCAATGATAAACTTCTTAGTATAAAAATATTGCTTATTTAAAAAAGGTCACTGTGCCATTAACAACACCATTGTAATTGATTAATTTTCAACAGTTCTGCCCCAAAAATAATTGATAAAATACGTTGGATTGTTTGAATTAACGAATTACGTTTCTTTTTTAAAAAGAGTTTCAGATTTTTTCGTCTACAGAATGTTCCACGAACACAGATATTGGTGAAACCTAAATCATTTTAATCTGAATCGATTATTAATGATTGGCTCCTTTGATTCCTTTGTTTATACTAGTTTTGACCACTCGAAATAACCTTTGTTCGAGAACAAAGGAAGATTAGCAACGAGAGTGATAAATATTGCGAAACGGAATTGAAACGCTTGTTCTTTTTAGTTTCGACATTTCGAGTTTTCAACACTAGTTTATACGCATTTCTCCGCCCCCTCCCACCTCCTTCTTCCACCCTTCACAATACCCTGGCTGCCATGCAGAAATGACTGATTCGGCCATGTCTGCGGACATTCTTTCCTTTGCCCCTCGGCAATCCAACTCATGCCCCCCAATGCCTTCTGACGGAAAAAAGAAGGAGAAAAGAAGACGATAAATTAAGGAATGAGTATTTCAAATTTACAATCACTCATCCAAAATAATAAACGTTTTGCTCCTAAAGAACAGAAATGGCGGCGAGAGAGAGCCTGACAAAGCGAAGTTATAGAAAAATGGTACACGCAATAGAAGTGCATTTCATGAACGTGTCATTTCAAAATTTTGATAACCGTGTATGCACATCCGCCGAGCAGAACGACAAAGAAATAGTAGCACACTGCGTGGCCGAATAATCCACATGGACCATAACAAATGTTTATAATTGAGGCGCCATTCAGAACTGTCCTGAAAGCACAACGGACATTAGACAAGCGTGTTCCAGATAGCTAGCCAATAAAAACACTCAAAATATTGGTTGCAGAAACTGGTCTTTTTTATACTAAAATTCGATCCGCTAGTAACGGAAATCACAAATAAACTTCCTTCGAATAGTATGTATCTCGTGTTTGGATTTCTGTTAAATTTATTTGAAAAATTGGAATGTTCTTATCAAATTGTATTCACGGTACAAAAATGCGAACCTTGGCATGCTCATCCATCCGCCGACGGTTGTGTACAGTTCGAAGAAGACCTGCGCTTTCATTATGATGCCGAACTTGGCGAATGAATTGGGCGTATTGCGAAACATGCAGAAGAAAGGAGAGAGTTGAGAACAATTGAGGACCCGCAGAAGATCGAGTGCATGCCGACGATCACATACTGTCGCATCCTGGAAAAGCAAGGATATTTCCTGGAAAACATTCACTGGCAATTCTAATTGAAAAAAGCAGGTGAATCGCGAATGTGACAGGCAGTTTACGGGGAGTAATAAGCATTTACAGACAGAAAATGTATAGAATACACATGTAGCTGCCAGAAGGAAGCTGAAAGTCGGCGTATGTGGTGACACTCACCGATGTATGTTAAAAGTGAAATACATGCATGATGTCTTGTGCACACTTTCGTGTTGTTCTGCTGGAGCGCCGGATTCTCAGCAGCTTGCTTTTATTCATACGCAGTTCGCCTATTTAATTAAATTTGATACCTCTGTATCAAAGCGAAACATTCATATCGCACGTTTCATGGGAAAATCACAGATTCCATTGCATATCAATTTTGCAATATCCAACTGTTCACAAGTTTTTCGAAAGCCACTGACTGGGCGTCCTCTGAGCCGAATGGAGAGCGTTGTTAGATCACTCTTGTCGTCATGAGAGCACTGTGATCAGGAACGATCACGAGGATGCATCTAACATTTTTTGACGCGATTTTTTCACTCTGAATGTCAACGAGCAGCTGCTCATTTCACATGGGAAGACGACTGTAGAAGAAAGGAGGCTGATAGGAAACGACGAAAAATATTATTTCTAAGATCTCAATCACTGAATTTCAAACATATAATCAACGGGTATTGCGCATTCAAGAAGGCGCGATCTTCAGACGAAACTCAACCGAAGATACTGACCATATTCAACATCGTCAGAGCTCCCATACGATTCGTTTTGAAAATGAATAGCCTTTTGATAAACGGCTTATAAACAAAACAAACTAATTGCGCGTCTCTTCTTGTTGTCTCATTGGATGTCTCAGTTAAAAAAATATTTCGCTCAAGGACTAAACATTCTTGATATTCCCCTCGTCATTATTCAAAAAAATATTTATGTAATTTCATATAATTTGTCTTGATGAGTATTTCAAATATGCTGGGCAGATTATGAAAGATAAAGAACATCAACAGTATCATAAGGAAAAAGTGGGTTTTGGTAACAAAGATAATAGGTGTCTTGCATTTAAAGCATCGGTCTACAAATATATTTTATTGTGACAAAAATAAGTGAACAAATCAGTTTTTATTTACGTTGAATGATCGCTCAAACAATTGCACTGCGAGGCAGAACGAGTCATCCTCCAAACATTCTAGCGGTTCCGCCACCAAAAGGCCCTCCGCCTCCTCCACCGAATTGGCCGTCGAACCCTCCGAAAGTGCCGAATCCTCCTCCTCCAAAAATGCCACCGCCACCGCCCCCGAAAGGACCACCACCTCCTCCGCCGAACGGACCACGCTTCACTAGCTCTGTGAGGGAGAGTTGTTTTTTATTAAAATCATACAGCATATACTATGTGTTAGTATTAATTCAATTTCGCAAGAAGGAGAGGTCATGATAACAAGAAAACTACAATTTTTAAAAATATGTCGAGGAGTATGCCTTAGAATGCAAAAAAATCACTTGATATTGAGCCAAGATCATTTGATATTGAGCCATCGAAGAGTTCTTGATATTTTATTTTTAACAATTCACACAGTCTCATGGCCAATGCATTTCGAGACCTGCACGCGAAGCATGCGTGGTGTGATTCGTGGTGTAGTGGGGGCAAGGGGGAATTAGTCGACGAAAAGAAATGAGCCTCCGAAAAATGCGGCAAGAATTTTTGCATGGGGTGGGGGTCGAACCCCCGACCCCTCATTGACACACTACTTACTTACCTGCTGAGCCATGAAAGGATGACAGCACAGTCTTCTACTTTGCGCTACCCTATCGTGCGAAATCTCATGCGCCGGGCCGAGCTGCCTTTGCGCTTCGAGCCATTACAGTACGCCAACAATCCGTTCGGGAGTACACACACCGCTCCTTCTGTCCCAGTGGGCGGAGTTTCAAGGCTGTTTTGTTCTTGCATTGCGCTATGCCTTTTCATGAGACTGTGTTCATATTTATTGGAGAAAAAATGATTAATGTACTCTCTCAATTCTGCATGGTCTCTCGTGCTGTCTGATCGATTAGAGAGCAGGTGGAATGAGGAGAGTTTTCGAACGACTCATAAACGCGGATACGCACTGTACCTCCGTGTGCTTCGTCTTTGATTTCTCGTCGAGCCGCAGCCACAACGAAAGCGACAGTGATAATGACGATGGCTGCGCGCATTCTCAAAGATGTAATTTATAGATTTAAAAATGTTTGGGGTAAGTGCAAAATACAGCGAAACAACACCTATTTGTGACAGAAATGCAATTCTTGAACGCTAAATCTTGCGCAGTTTTCATTGCTTCTCAGTTTTACATCGAGTAGTGATTGCTGTTTGCATTAGAACGGCAACAGCTAACGGAACGGTGATCGATGATACAACTTATGAGAAACAAGTGAGTCAAGGAGAAAGAGACCACCATGGTGTGCCAGAAATCCCCTAGTATATATTTTTCAGGAAGCACTACTTTTTCAGGAATTATGAAGCACTACACGATGAATATTCTAGCGAAAGGATTCAAGCGAAACACAGTGAAAACTACCATATTAGCACACAATACAGGATGGCAGATATATCACTGAACGGTAGGCAAACGGCTACCGTGATTGGTTAGATGCAGGTTGTAAAAAGTAATCCAATCCCATCAGTAAGTGACAGGTGGAATATAATCCATACATGTATATATATATATATATATATATAAATTGACACATTTCTTTGATGATGGGGAATGAGTTGTTATTTTCAGTTAAAGCCTTTGAACAAATGATGTTTCGCCGTTGGATGATGCGACATTTATTTAATTGCCAGATATCGTTCTGGCGACTATTCCATGCATAAATCGTGGCGTCAACCGAACACAGATCTTTCAGTAAATAGCATATCTATAATTTCGTATCGCATACATTTTCTTCTAGCCTAGAATACTGTGGGTCGTTGAAATTGAGTTTCGAAAGATGGACGCTTTGCTTGTCTTCAGTCCGACAAGTGAGAGTACTTCTCTGCAAGGAAAAACATGAGGGAAAACAAGCTATCGTGATGAAAATTCTGGTGATGTGCTATTATTAGTAAAGTTGGAGTATTTAATTGTCATCATTTGGCCAACATTTCGAGATCCTTTTGATAATTTTATATTGATGGTATATTCCGATCGTAAATCCGAGAGAACTTACACTCTGAAGTGATCGACGTACACAAAAACCACGAAAGCAGATATAATTGCCGTACTTTCTCCAACCTGCGACATTATATTGTTTGTCTTCCATTTTTGTTCAGCTTGTATCCATACAAAGAGAGTTTGATGCAAGATTCAGGCCTTTGGCCAGCTTCATACCGTCATATAGTAAAATTGTTCCTAGTAATCAAAAACTGGGGGCCATATCATTTTCTAAATCATTATTTTCGATCTGTGCTAGGAACGTACCAGAAATGTGGCGGTTTCAACGGCGGGATGTCGAATAATTTCGAATAATCCGAGTAAAAATAAGATGGCTCCAATTATTTGAATAAAGGGAAGCATCGCTTGAGCCGAGAGCATCTGAATAGTGTCCAATTCGTGGGCAACCTGACACATGCTTCCACAAATTCTTTCATACCCTACTTCTAATAATAATAATGCATTTCTTTTGAGTGATAATAATATTTATGCGAAATAATAATATTGCGCCTTTCTTTTAATTTATATTATTTTACCGCATTCCCTCGTGATCAATCAATTTAATCAATTTATCATATCAGGCGGTAGTCGCTCAGATGAGGATGGGTCGGTAGTCTTCATAAGTTGCAATCCACCAGTTCGCGCCGATTGCTCTCCTTAGGTCATCTCTCCATCTTGCTCTTGGCAAACCGGGGGGACGAGTTCTACTGTAGGGGGTCCACACAGTAGTCGCTCTGCACCATTTCTCTGTGTCCATACTCCTCACTTTCAATGATCATTGAGCTTTCCGTTTGAGGCTTTCCTGTACCCATTCTTTCACTTTGGTGATTTCCCGAAGTCTTTCATTTCTCCAGCGATCTCTCAATGTCACTGCAATCATCTTCCTTTCCATTGCCCGCTGTGTGACGTTAAGCCGATTGCTCTCATTCCCTCTCAAAGCCCATACTTCACTCCCGTAGAGTACTGTAGAAGTAATGCAGCTCTCAAACAGCCTTCTCCTGGTCTTCATAGGCAAAAGACGGGACGAAAGGAGGTGAGACAGTTTGCTCCATGCGAACCATCCGAGTCGAATCCTATGTTCCACTTCTTCAGAAACATTTAGGGGAAGACTAATTGTTCCTCCGAGATGGCCGATGGAATGAAATTGAACTTGTGGTTCTCGATTACAATGGGAGCTCGGGTCGTGGTGCATGAGGTGAGCAGATTAGTCTTCGAAGCATTGACTTCGAGACCAACTCGAGAACCGGCATCCATCAGTTTCTTCAGCATTCTTTCCAGCTCTGGCCGCGACTTGGCAATGAGGGCCACGTCATCAGCATATTCCAGATGGGTCAGGTTCCTCCCATCGATTCTAAGTCCATCCTTCTCCCAGTCTATGTCGTCCATGGCGAATCGAAGCACAACGTTGAATAGGCGAGGGGATAAAGTGTCCCCATGGCGGACTCCTCTTCTAACGTCGACTGGAACGAGATCTTCGTTGACTCGGATGAGTGTGGAAGACGAGTCGTAGATGTGGCGAAGAAGATCAACGAGGGTGGGATGGGCTCCGGAAGTCCAAAGTGCTTGCCAATCAGCGCTCCATTCCACGCAATCGAACGCTTTCTTGAAATCGACAAATCCGAGGTAGAGGGGGATACCGTACTCATGGGTTCTTTCTGCTACCTGCTTGATGGCATGCAGGTTGTCGAGGATGCTGTGCCCTTTCCGGAAACCAGTTTGGGTGTGCGATTCCGCATCTTCTAGCGAGCCCTCGATTCTTTTCAGAACTACCCTTGTGATGGTCTTGAGAGTAACGGTAAGCAGCGAGATGGGACGGAAGTTGCCGATGTCCGAGGTAACACTGAAGGGGGACCGGGACTTGTTCGGAATAGGACTGACTCATGGTACACTATCTCGGTGTTTTCTCAGAATCGGTCATGTTCCTCTTGTTCCCGGGAACGTTCCTCCTCAGGGGGAACAAGACAAGGAACACGAAATTCTAGAAAAAAAAAGAAATAAGCGAAATTGTCCGTATTCTACAACTTACGTAAACCAAGGTTCGATGCATGGTCTTTGATCTTTTACTCATGGTAGATGTAGAACACTCAATTGCATGAAGAATTTTCCATCTAAACACATGTATTTGTGATTGTCGCATGGATAACTTACCGGAAGATTAGAATCGTGATGTATATTAGGGGTGCCATAACGATGGTGACGCCAACAATTACCATGACGATATACCCGTCGTTTCCTGGAAAATTTGACTCACTTATGCGAATAGCGCCAGCTCACCATTGACTACAAGCTGTTCTCCAGCGTAGTTGGGGTAAATCGTGTAAAGCTTTTCCTCAGAGACGCCTGGACTCGCCCGCGAAACGAAAAACGCAATCTGAACATTGCAATGACATGTCAATCTTCAAATACGACTTGCAAATCTTGTAAGTTTCCCTAGTACACTCCCTTGTCATGGGAATTGATTTTGAAATGTAACGATCATGTTTTCAAATAATATTTTTTCTCCACACAAACTAATTTCACGAACTCTTTAATTCGCGAAATCGGTCGATTTACTTATTACGCAACTTGTTGAACCGTTTCTTTTCAAACTCATTTGGGAAATACATTCCGAAAAAATACAAACCGAAAGTATAGTCGGCATAGGAAAAGCAATTAAAAATACCATCATGAAGGTTTGAGTTGATGTTGGAGCGGCATTGCGTATTACTCGTAGCCGAAAATAGAATGAGCTGAGAGGAATGAACAACTGAAAAGATTGCAAATTTCACGGAAAATAACATAATAAATATTATAATTTTTTTACGATTCATCCTTTTTTCTCCTATAGAAGAAAAAGGGTTGATTTTCTCCTATTTCTCCTCTCCTATAGATGTTGCTTGTGCATCGCCATAATACAGAAAGCATCATGTGAATAGAATTCGAAATATGTTTTTTAAAGGAGCTCCTGTTTGCACGATGTTCATGTGCGAGTTATCGATGAAATGAGCAATTGAGTAACCGTGTAAACGCATCCACCGATCAAAAGGACAAAGAAGTTATAGCACACGACGGGGCCGACCAACCCACAAGGACCGTAACAGATGTTTATCAATGAAGCTCCGATCGGAACTGTCCTTAATGTAGAAAAGAATTTACCCTTATAACATTAAAATATAACTTTTAAAAAATAAGTCAAGATGTATATTGCAGATATTACAGATTCGGTGTGTTTTATGCACTTTTGTTATCTACTAATCATATATTTTATAGGGCGCCCGAAAGCGCAACGGAATAATGTGTGATTACAAACGATGTGCATTAAATTTTGTATTATTTTTTTTGTAATAAAAATGCGAACCTTGTCATGCTCATCCAGCCACCGACTGTTGTGTAAAGCTCGAAAAAGACATGGGCTTTCATCATGTTGCCGAACTTGGCGAACGACTTGGGCGTATTGCGAAACATGCAGAAGAAAAGGAGAGAGTTGAGAACAATTGAAGACCCGCAGAAGAGACTAACCCACGACAACGGACTCTCCGAGGAGCATTCTGGAATGGCACAGATATTACCCGGAAAAAAATGCACAGGCGAATGACATTGAAAATAGTGCGAATGGTGAATCGCACATCAGGCAAGTTCGGGATCAACCAATATACATAGCTTCGACTGGAATGTAATGAATGTGTGGTTGGAGAGCACACAGACAGAGAACTGTTAATCATGAACTGCCGGTTTTATGAGTACCGTCGATGCTAGAGAGGAAGGTAAACCACCGTACCTTGTGGAACTGATCGACGTTACTGGGGGAATTTACAATCATAGGCTAGAGAGAAAATTAAGGCTCATAGGCTAGATTCTCATATTTTTTCACACGTAAAATGAAACCTTATATTGCAGTGAAACCGGATCACACAAAATAATAATTTTGTTTAATTTTCTCATGTGAAAGTAGTAAACAATTAAATTTTGTTGTTATAACTGAGTATAATCACAAATCACTAACCAAGATTTTTCAAATGATTACAAGTAGAGCCAATGCTAGTTTGTAACGCTTCGTATAGCGGTAAAGAATAAGGTTCCTTATAGATGCACGAAAACCCAATTATAAAAAGTGGAAGAACATAAATTTCGTTGTTCCACATTTTATAATGGGGGTTTTCGTGTATCATTGAGGAACCCTAGTAAAGAAAAGTCTGATACGGTATTCGTATGATACGCTGTAATTATCACGCATCCCTTCAACCCTGACGCTGCCGATTTTTGATCTTCGCATATCTCCTTACTAATGATCTAACCGGAAACAGCATATAATAATACATGCGGAAAACGACTGGCGAACCAAAGATTGGAATGCCTTACTATAATTGTTGAAGTTGAAACAATACAGACGAAGTAGTAAATTGGAGGATTGCGTACAATGAAATCAAATTTACCAGGAGAACGGTTTCATTTGTTAGAGAACGGTTCTCCACCCTCCTTGTACCGTGCACTCTCTCGTCTCGGTGAGCAAACGAGAGAGTGTGCGGAGGGAGGAGAACCGTTCTCTGACAAATGAAACTTAGGAAGAACCATTCTCCTAGCAAATTTCCGCTCTGTGTACAATCAATGGCTGACGTATGTTAACTCTGGGGGAATTCTGGTCATTAGCAACAGCAAAACGCCAGCAGGATAAGAAAGAAAAATGACAAATAAGTATACAAAATGGAGAAACAATATTCCCACAACCACTTCCTTCTCAGCCACTCTATTTCAAACATCACTAATTGTAACAAATTGGCGTTATGCAATTGTGCCCGCTACGGAGAGACAGGCTCAAATACGCGATCGGAAGAGACTGGTGGTCCGTCGAAGAGGGTAGCTTGCACTTTGGCCCTACCCAAAGCATGAGTTTGCAATAAAATGCGAAATGTGAGACCACTGCCTCTTCATTTCACACACTCTCTCGTAGGTGGTAGCCGAGAGAGTGTGTGAAATGAAGAGACCGTGGTCTCACATTTCGCACTCTAGTTTGCAATAGCCACTTTCTTTGTGCGTTTCTCTTCCGACTAAAGGATTTGTCAAGCATTTGTCTCAATCTTGAGGCGACACTTACATTAAAACAATGATCGCACATTTAATGATCGTTTACTCGCACATTTATGTACATGTTGTTGCACCCTTGGTGTACGATAAATATATAAATAAATAAATGATAGAGACCAAATTCGCACCAATTCACAACAATTTCCTGCGTTTCAAAAAGTACGAAGGGTGAGTGGTCAAAATACGAAGGGTGAATGGAGACAATCTATCGCGTACTATCAATAATGCGATCACGTATCGTGCGTATTGCAAATATCGATAGCTTTAAACGTACTCAAAATATTCACTATCTCTTTCTGTTTTTTTTCAGTACGGTAGTGTCTTTTCCCATTTGTGAAAAGGAGTCCAAGAGACTAGTGTTGGCTATTCGGCTTTTGCGTAATGCAATTCCTCCCGCTCTCCTTTGCGGAATGCAATAGGCTCCGCCCACAATCGCATTACGCAATTCTGAGGGAAATCTATTCGGCGCCGCAATTAATTGCATTACGCAATTCGGGAGGAGGGATCTATTCGGCGCCAAATAGATTTCCCGATCACAGACCAACTCTCAAATGCGATTTTTCGTGGATTTCTTTCGTTCACTTCAAATTCCTTATTGATAGGTGTGAATGAGAACACCTTCCCAGGAGCAGAGTCGCGTCTTATGATTAACCTCGCAGAAGAGCTGTTTTATTTTCCACCTTTACTGCGTTGTGATGAAAAGAACTAACATGGGAGTGACCTGAACTCACATTTCCCGATCTTTTTGATTTTACCATGGCAGTATACATGTCTAAAGACTATCTCAAAACCATTGTCAAAAGCTGCGGAATCCGTCTGGGAAGCGAGTTAGCAGATTTCACGCCCCATAAGATCGAAAGAACGCACTGTTTCCAACTGCAGCGGTGGCCGAGTGGTCTACGGCGGCAGGGGTAGGAGGGGAAGTGAGGTCGTGGGTTCGGTTCCGCTAACCAGAATTTTTCTTTTGCTCATTTTTCGAATCGTACCAACAACGTGAGACATGTTTATGTTATCAACAGCGATGAAATTCGATCACGTAACACTTGAAACACCATGTGAAATTGCACATAGGACATTTGATGAATGACATCATCATGCAACCTAGAGAACAGCACTTGGTTGAATGGACAGACTTGGGGAAACAGAGCTGTACGGGGGTCTTGAAACGAACGGTGGGTGCGGAATCAAGGTAACCGGCCGCATGCCAGGCATACTGAATCATAGGCTTAAAGATGGGGGCACGCATGACAGTGAACGAAAGTGAAATGACTTTTAGAATGGGATCACGTTGGAAAATTATGAATGTGGGGAAATTGCGGAACCCGTAACCCTGAATTCGACGCACTAATGCCTTAAAAGGCCGGAAAAAGAAGACGTCAAGGGGCTGGCAAATGCCAGTGGCTCCGGCCGGAATTTGACGGGTGTGAAGAGTCTTGCCAGAGGGAAGAGAAGAGTCGATGGCTGCTTGATCTCGGAAGGACGTCCACGAATCGAGCAGAATGAGAAGATCGTTGGAGGTCGTCGATGGAGTGAAGATACACTGGAATACGATTCCAATCAATTCGTGAGTTGGGGTAGGGTACGGTAGGTAATAGAGGGGTAGGGTACGGTAGGTAATAGAGGGGTAGGGTACGGTAGGTAATAGAGGGGTGGGGTACGGTAGGTGATAGAGGGGTGGGGTACGGTAGGTCAAGGAATGCGGTAGAAATGCTCACCTTGTTCACCCACTCTCGCATGTGATTCTTGGTCATTATGTGACTGGTTCCTGCAGTCACAACCAAGTTCGGAGCGTCAAAGATCTTCTTCTTCTTGGGGAAAGAGCCACCCGGCTCTTGGAGAACAACGAAGAGATAGTCGCCCATTGATCCATCGGCGAAGATGAGGGGCATTACGGTATAGCTGTGAGTGAGTGATGACTTCGATTGGACACAGCGGACTACTGTCTTCTCTCCAATTGGTGCGAGACTTCTGCAAATTACAAAATAATCATAGAAAACAACCAGTTAACGCAGGAAATTCAAAGATCAAAGATCACTCTAGTACCTCATAGAGTGCAGCTCCTTCAGAAATCCACTCTGATCGCTGTTGCAAATCTGATTGAGTGGTCGAGTCTTCATCTCTTCCTTGATAGAAGCGACCAAATAAGCGGCTGCAGTCTTGATGGCCTTGTCGTCATCGTGATTCACTTTCGACACGAATTTAGTTGTCCGACGAGATCCAATTCGACGCTTCCTCTTGAATCGCGTGACCCACGATTGTGACGCCTCGAACTTGTCCAGGTATTTCATCTCCAAATTGACATCGATGGCCATAACTTGGAGATCGATGTCGTGAAGAGAGTAACCTTGAATAGAGAAGTGTGCCTCAATTAGTAGTTCTATTGACTCTCTCCCCTATTGTCATATCGTTCCTGGTCTCTAGAAATGGAGTCAGAGAAGAAAAAAATTTAAAACCAGATACCATCTCTAACTCATTCTCTCTTGACCCCTTTCTGGAGGTACGAATAAACGTAAAATGATGCATAATTGGATAGCCCATAGGATGGAAATAGATCAAAAGTGACACACCTTCTTCCATCGCTTTCATAGCTTGCATGTACACATCGTCAGAAAGATTCTGGAGTGCAATGATTCGATTGGTGCGTCGGGATGAGTTCTCATCGGCTTCCTTTGCAAACGCCTCCATCTTACGGAGATCGTTGGAGTTGGCCAGAAATCGATGCTTGGTCTTCATGCTTTCGAGTGTCCGATGAGCCTTGCTGGTTGTTGACCGGAAGTAATTCGATGCGAGTATTATCTGCAAAGTATACTGTTGAACAAAAAAAGGTGAGAAAGTAGTCAGAAAACTTCAAAAATCTCGAATTTACTCACCGCTTCGAGAGACGCGTATCCGTTTGAGAACGCGAATCGTTTCCTATCTGGTGGGGGAACATCATTCACAAGATCCAAATCGTCCTCGGTCCAAGTTGGGTCCACATCTTCTTCGTCATTGGGGTCAAATGGCACGAGTTCATCATCCTCTCCGTACACCAGAGAATCCAAACCAGCTTCATTGAGAAGATGGGCGAAAGTTCCGGCAAGCTTCCGTTCTTCTCGGGTAGCTGAAGAGACATCCGAATCGATTCCGAGCTTGGCAGCGAGAAGACCGACGACGCGAGCAGGTGAAAACATGAAGAGAATAGTCTCCTTGTTTCATTTTCCGCCTTTTGTACTCTCATTCCAGTCGATCAATACGGGTAGATCAAGTAGCAGATCTCGAATGGTCACGTACGATAGTACGACAATGAGCAAAGAACGAACAGTAGCACATCAAACTACATTTGCTCTCCAGAAAACATTCAAGGATCACTGAAAAATGAGCAAAAGAAAAATTCTGGTGAGCGGAACCGAACCCACGACCTCACTTCCCCCTCCTACCCCTGCCGCCGTAGACCACGCGGCCACCGCTGCAGTTGGAAACAGTGCGTTCTTTCGATCTTATGGGGCGTGAAATCTGCTAACTCGCTTCCCAGACGGATTCCGCAGCTTTTGACAATGGTTTTGAGATAGTCTTTAGACATGTATACTGCCATGGTAAAATCAAAAAGATCGGGAAATGTGAGTTCAGGTCACTCCCATGTAAGTGACAAATTATTCATCCATTGAGGAGTGAATAACAAAATTCCACCGTCTATAGAATCTCTATTGACATACCAGTAACATAGGGCAATCGACATTCGCCAATCGAGACAATCGAGAGGGACTATTCCACTTTACCAAGATTATTTCACTTTCAATCAGGAATTTGAAGTGAACGAAAGAAATTCACAAAAAAAAATCGCGTTTGAATGCTGGTCTTTGATCAGAAACTCTATTCGGCACCGAAGAATTCCACCCCCCCCTCCACCCCCGAATTGCGTAATGCAATTAATTGCGGCGCCGAATAGATTTCCCTCAGAATTGCGTAATGCAATTGTGGGCGGAGCCTATTGCATTCCGCAAAGCCGCAATCGTTTAGCCAACCCTACAAGAGACCCTGCGAGGAGTCTTTTCCAAATTTTTTTATTACGTTTACGCTTTCCGACAATCATTGCATAGTCAAGCATCTCGTTGCATCATTAGCGCCCTGATTTGCGGCAGTTTCCATCAGAAAATTGGGTATATCGTATTATTAGCAAGCAAGGTTCACCAATCCCTCCATCCCCTCGGTGGCAATAAAATTGGTAGCAACATTGATTGCGCAAGGTAACATGCCCCAGAAGCAGGGACAGGAGGGGATTCGTGGTTATGCGAAGCAACCGGCGTTACCGGTGTGCCCCGGCACCGGTAAGGCAATCCTCTTGATTCGGGTAGCAACTTTATCTTTACTTTTATTTTTTGCCAACTTTGATGAGTAATATATGTTAAATCTACCCTGGGAATGCGTTAATTAAGTTCCCTTATGCGTGGGAATAATGGGAGAATCGGTAACATCTTGTTCTCTCTCTATCTCTCTGTCTCTCTCTCTCTAAATCCACGCATCGAATATTCACTAATTATCCGGTTCTCAATGTCTCATAGTTAGTTTAGTTTATAAGTCGTTTATCAAGAGACTATTCGGACTCACGGGGAATCGAATGGGAGCTCTGACGACGTTGAAAAGGCTTAGTATCTTAGGTTTGTCTTCTGAAGAGCGAGTTATCTTGAATGGTTTTCGAAGTGAGGATCGGTCTCTCGTCGGTGAATGAGTGGAAATCAGAGATGATCCCGATATCGAATAGGCAATGGCGAAGTGTCCATCCGTTAGAATCTCGTGCGAAACAGGGATCGTGGATTGGAGCTTGAGCCAAAGTCCACCAAACTCGAGTCATCGATCTTGGAGAGAATCAACGAGTATACTGATATTTACTGAGGATCAATTCAACTTGTAGGTCATACCCATTACGCGGCGACCACTCCGGCTTGTATGGGGATTCAAGTCTTCTGTAGTCGATAGTAGAGACGAGGGGTACTAGGGAGCCTGGGGCAGAACTAGGGTAAAGTCAGTCTCTCCATCGGACGAAATGGAGAGGCGACGACGACGGGCAAAATCGAGATATCTCATAGCTGCATATTTAAAGTTGAGTACGGTAATGAAAAGGAGAAAACATAGGTAGTATCAATAGAATTGATGCGAAGAATTTCGTTTATGCAACGTAAATTCATTTTCACTTTCTATATTTTTATTACATTCTAACTAAAGAACAGTAGTTTCGCTTGTTGAAGTCGTCGTTGAGGCAAGCGCCCTGCTCGACTTGATTCCGAATAGAGTGAGCGCTTCTCTGAAGTATCGCTTTTATGGTTTGAGAAAATACTTCTTTCCACAATTAGCCAAAAATTTGTTACATTGGTCTGTACCTGTTCGAACACGAACGGGATAAGGATGTTTAAAATACAAAATGTTTAAAAAAATGATATTATTACGCACATTCTGAAGTGGTCAACATAGGTGAAGACGATGAACGGAGAGAAAGTCACCGCGGTTTCTCCCACCTGTAAGCAATACAGCACTAGAGTGCGAAATCTGAGACCACGGTCTCTTCATTTCGCACACTCGCTAACCTGCCGACCGGCCGGGAGAGAGTGTGTGAAATGAAGAGATTGTGGTCTCACATTTCGCACTCTATTAGTGAACTAAAGCCTCAACATTTGAAGTTGTGGCAAGCAGAAAATGCTTTTCCACTAAACAATGTTCTTACAACTCACATTTGAGCCATTGTAAACTGCGGAATGAGATGCATGTATATGAAAATCAGAATAAACACGAACTTGGAATGTCGCTGTCTCTAGTGCTGGATGTCGTAGAATGCCGAAAATCCAATAAGAAATGATGTAACAGCAAATATTTGAACAGTTGGAAGAAAGGCTTGCGCAGATAGCATCTTAAAACGAATTCTTCACATATCTCGATATAGTATTTTGAAATGTGCTTCCCCTCTTTAAAGGCTCGTTAATGACCCATTTGTTACGGATAGTACTCAACCATTCACGTTTATGAAATCTAATTTCTAATTCATTCTAATTCGTTTATTTCAGCAACACATAATAGGAACTTTGTGGGAGTGCATATGTAGATGGTTGTTTACTGTGAAATGAGGTAAGGGAGCTAATCGTGCAGCTCGATGTTCAAATACTAGCAAGTGTGGAGGGGGGGGGGGGTCATGAGATGTCAAGAGTGGTAAGTTATATATGACGAGAAACTTTTAACGGAAAAAAATCAGGCAAACTATTTCTATAATCAACTTGTATAATGGCACTCTACACTGAATATGGCTGCACTGTTATAAACACTTCTTGGAGTCTGTGAAATGGATTGAAGACTCATTTCGAGTTTCGACATCGAAGGAATGCTGACAATCATACCAAAAAAGAGGTCGTACGAATGCTAATCCGCTTTCGAAATGTTATGCTGACCTATTGAAACATTTCTCTAAAGTATTTGTAAACACCAACACTCACATTAAGGAAGTTGCGATGCAGTCTTGTTGTCCTCTTGCTCATTGAGAGGGAATATTCATCAATTGTCTGGATAATTTTCCATCGAAAGTTGAGAATGAGGCAATACGCGGGAAGCGTTGCGAGGCAGAGGATGGAGAAATTTGATATCATTGCTGCGGAACGAATGTCCTCGTTTCCTTTACATGTATGTTATCGATTCAATTACAATCAAATCATCCACCGATATAAATATATGTGTATATCGTACATGTCTTCATTGTCTTGTCATTGTCATGTCTTTATATGTGTATATCGTACATGTCTTTTTTCTTCATTCTTCTTTCTTCTTCATTCTTCATTCTTCATTCGTGCGCGCTCCAGAGGTGGTCGGTGTCGACCTTCCTCTCGTCGACAATCGTCTGAGAGTCCCCGCACGTAGCTTGGGCAACCGTGCGGGTACCTCGCCCATCGGATGCAAGTCTCCACAGTGCGGATCGGGAGCCTCAATGTTCGGACCCTCAAGAGCGACAACCGTGTAGCAGAACTGGAAGATGCTGTGAGTTCGGTGCCCTTTGATGTGATCTCCCTTCAGGAAATAAGGAGAACAGGGCGTACCTCTCTAACCCTAGCCGTTTCAAGTCACTTGCTAGTGGGATATGGTACTCGTTCCGCTCACGGAACAGGGTTTCTTGTCAATAGACACTGGGCACCACACTGCTCCTTCCACTCTGTACATGAAAGACTATCATATCTCGATATTGCTCCTCTCGGGCTACGCGTAATCAATATCTACGCCCCAACATCAAGCCACTCTGACCAGGAGTACGAAAGGGTATTAAATGATCTGCGAACACTCATTACCTCCTCCGTTAGTCGTGTTCACCTACCGGGTGGCGGGAGAGGAAATGTTGTGGTCACCGGAGATTTCAACGCGAAGCTGGGCTCAAGACTGTCAGATGAAGAGATCTACATTGGAAAGCACGGATTAGGTGATAGGAACGAAAGAGGACAGAAAGTAGTCGAATTTTGTTGTGAAATGAAACTTTTTGCAAATAACACTCGATTTATGAAGCGCCAATCTCGAATGTGGACCTGGGAGTCCCCGAACATGTCCACCAGAAACCAAATAGATTACGTGTTGACTCGAAAGGCGTCGATTGTAGTAGACGTATCTGTTGTCGGAAGCCTCGCTTTCACAACCGATCATAGGCTTATCATGGCGAAACTGAAGATACCAACTACTTCAAAGAAATACTACCATAAGCCACGTCATCCACTTCAATTTGACCGACGGTTATTCACAGCAAGAGTCCATTCCACAAAAATTGACACGGCAAGTTATGGAAAGATTGCATCTACAATCGCGTCTTTGGGGAAGGAATCATATGTTCCGAAAGCTAGACAAGCGAGGTTCTCGGACAAGACAAATAAGCTGTTTATAGAACGAAAAAGGCTTCGAGATAGAATTCCAACTGCCCGAAACAGAATCGAATACAGTCTTACTAGCAAGGCGCTGCGCAATTCTATTGATGACGATATAAGGAGGAAGCACATTGAAACAGTACGACAAGCTGTAAAATATGGAGAAAGCACAAGGAGGGCACTACAATCGTCTAATATCGGTAGAACGCATTTGAATCTGTTGGAGAAAAGTGACGGAACGATAGCCCACAGTAAACAAGAATTGAACAATGTAGTAAAAACGTTTTATGATGGTCTTTTTGCAAACACATTACACCCGTCGAGAACAGCGTACAAGTCAAGTGAACCTTTTCTACCTATATTACCGAGTGAAGTGAGGAAATCTATAATGAGACAAAAGAATGACAAGTCACCTGGTCCGGACTCGGTCACAGCAGAGATGCTAAAGTGCGCTGTCGACATTATTGTTAATCCATTATGTGTACTGTACAACAAATGGATCACTGAGGAGAAGATTGAAGAGCACCTTCCAGACTCACTAATCACACTTATTTATAAAAAGGGAAATCACTTGGACATTACGAATTATCGGCCGATTGCATTACTCAACCTAATTTATAAAGTTTTCACCGCAACTATCGATTCAAGGATTGAATTTCAATTAAATCTCAATCAACCATCGGAGCAAGCTGGTTTCAGACGAAATTATTCCACTATTGATCATTCATTTGCAATCAACGAACTAGTCAGAATATCAATGGAATACGAGTTCCCTATCTATTTCGTATTTGTTGATTTTGAAAAAGCCTTTGATTCAATCGAATTTGGAACGGTATGGAATGCTCTCTCAAAACAAGGAATTCATTCAAAATTAATTAATACTATGAGAGATGTTTATCGCAGAGGGCAAGTTTTCGTCAGAATGGGAAGAGACAGAGTTCCAATTGATGTCAGAAGAGGTGTTAGACAAGGCGACCCACTTTCACCTCATTTATTTAACGCAGTCATTGAAGAATGCATCAAAGAGTTAGAATGGAATGATTATGGGATACTAATTGATGGAAAGAAATTGAGTCACCTACGATATGCTGATGACGTAGTTTTAATATCCCATAATGTTAAAGAAATAAGAAAAATGGTCGATGATCTGTGTCGAACGAGCAAGAAAGCAGGTCTAATTGTAAATAAGAAGAAGACATTTGCAATGAGTAACCGAAGGAAAGCTCCTATCTCTATCGATATGCAATCCCTCAAGTACGTTGATTCTTTCGTGTATCTTGGAGTGCGCGTCTCATTCGATCAACACCTTATGATGGAATTGAATAGAAGAATAGCAAGTGGATGGCGAGCATTTAATCGATTCCTTGTGTTTCTAACAAATAGAAGAGTCGAAATGGGACTGAAGTCCCGTGTATATAAAATGTGCATTGAACCAGCCCTGCTATACGGAAGTGAACTTTGGTCTACCACGAAAGATGACCGGAACAGACTGATCGTTGCACAACGATCAATGATGCGGAAGATGGCCGGTGTCTCTAGGCTGGATCATAATACTAATGAATGGCTCGCTTGTAAAGTTCCTATTCCAGATATTCGAGTTCAAGCAATGAAAAGAAAATGGAAGTGGGCCGAACGGCTCGCTATGCTTAAGGACGATCGATGGACTAAACGAATAATGGAGTGGTCTCCCCTATCACGTACCCGCCCCGTCGGAAGACCAAAAATGAGATGGCGAGACGAAATAGTTAATAATCTCGGAGTCAATTGGGGCAACACATGCAGAAGAGACCCCCACGCATGGAAAAACTGCATCATTCAACAGGCTCAGACCTTGAATCTTGAATAAATAAATATGTATAAATATGTATAATATCGTACATGTCAGAGAAATCGGAAAGTACCGAGCAGTACCGTACAATTGGCTACAATTGAAACATTCCTAATACAGGGTTTTACATTTTGATTTTATGCGCATTCGATTTCCCTTCCCCGATTTGCCGGAAGCGGCTCGGATTGTCTCGGTGAAATATCTCCAGAAATCGATAAAACGTGAGCTAAAAAGTCGCCGGGCCTATCGAATCGCGAACTGAAAGCGCGCCGGCAGTGACAATTTGCACACTACACAAAACATGTGGCACACTTGCACACAGCTCTGATTTATCGATTTTTAGCGATATTTCACCGAGACAATGCAAATCGGGGAAGAGAAATCGAGTGAGCATAAAATCGAAATTTAAAACTATGTATTAGCAATGTTTCAATTGTAGCCAATTGTACGCTACTGCTCGGTACTTGTTCCGATTTCTCTGACATGTACGATACTTGAATTTTTTGGTAAAATATTTTGATTTAAAAAAAATATACATTTAAGCGTTACGCACCAGTAATCGTGAGATGTTCGTTCGTGTAACTTGGATAAATTTTGAAGAGCTGCGCCTCAGCAAACTCTTGATCTGCCATAGACACCACGTATCCAATCTGCATTTAATTTATATATCAACAGAATGTATATTGTTCATATCTGCTGCCAATACAATGATCAACATGAGCTACAAAGCAAAACCCAATTATCGTTGATGAATACTGTAAGTATCGTAGGTAACGGAAAAGAAATCAGCAATAGAATCAGAATTGTATGCATTCGTGTTGGAGCTGAGTGTCTAATAACTCGCAGTCGGAAATAAAAGGAACCGAGAACGATGTAGAACTGTAAAAGTTACAATATATTAGAAAATGCTAACGTCGGTCTGTCTGTTTGTTTGTTTCTCCGTTTTTTTCCTTCCGTCCGGTAACACTTTTTTCTCATTTTCCTTATATTTCGCTTCAAAATCATCTACTCAGAACCTTTTGCATATGATAACTGATCAGAAACCCAAAATTTAAACAGAAAAATGCGCTAATTTCATGGAGAAGTCGGTAGAGCGCCAAGGTTTGCCCGCGGCGGGGGTTCGACCCCCGCCGCGGGCAAACCTTTTGCCGCAACTTTTTTCATGTCTCTCAGACCATCCCTTTTCCGGACTAGTGTGTGGTCACCTCTTCCCTCTCTCACTCTCTTTGATCTGCTCAGTCTCTCTTCTCCTCTCGCATCTCTCGCTCCTCCTCGATTCCCTCAATCTCTCTTTTCACATCACTTCCCTGGCTGTGCTCTCTCCAAGAGAGACTGAGGAGGAGAGGTCAATCGCTAGGCCTTTTTAGGGGTATTTCTCCCTTTACTGTAGCCCGGAGCCGGTCCCCTGGACCGAACCTGGAGCCGGCTCCCGAGCTCCCCCTGGACCGTACCTGGATCCATCTACCGAGCTCCCCCTGGACCGAACCCGCAATCAGAACTATGCATAGAGCGTAGTGCATTTAACTTCAATAGAACCCCGCTAGTTTAAATCAGTAAATGCGAGAAAGAAGTGTCCTAGAATCATGACTCAAAGTAGACACCGGTAAGTGAAATGTATCTTATAACAGAGACTATCTGAGAGGATCGAGCTTTTATCAACAGTGGCCGTACAAGGACACCTAACCTATGCTGAAAAAATTACCCTAGGGTAAACTTTTGGCGTAGAAACCAAAAATCGACCTTAGAAGTGCTGATTCTCAAACCCGGCTGAGATATGCAACTGGGTATGAAAAAACGACCAAAAATTATTTCGAGAACGAAGCGTCAAAACCCCCTACATAGCTATATATTATGAAAGCTCATCAGAAAAGAAGCATTTCAGCTGTTGAAGATATCATTCTAACTATCATTTGAAAAAAGTTTGAAAAAATTTTAAAATATTTTTAATGATTGCCATTGCATTTCTCTTGTTGCTCATTCGATTCTACGCAAAAAGTTGTGTTAATGCAATTTTTTGTGCCCTATTTCACTTACAGGTACTATTTTTAAAAATTCGACGAATAAGCCCCAGTAGCGTATTTAAACGAAAATTGAATATCCAAATCCAACCATTTATCACTGTATCGCTGTCATTCGTGCTTAAAAAATTATTTTTATCTATTTAAATATTTTTCCATTAGATAATTGGTATTTGCGACGTTCTACAGGCATCTGGAAATATAAATGCAATATAGAACCCGAAAATTAATATTTCTTATATATGAAATTCGATTGACGGTCTTTACTAACAGATTGGTCACAAATAGTGAATCAATGGGTCAAATAATATTTTTCAAATAATATTAAAATATTTTTTTTACATTTTCGAAATTTGCAATTTCATGATATCTTTTGCCTCTAAAACAGCGAAATGAGAAAAAATTCAAACTGAGGACAAGTAATTTATTCAATAGTGGATATTCAAGATCAGGGCAGATATAGTTAAAGAACCAGTGAAGAACATTTTGCTGATTAACAATTACTAAAACACGAGGGAAACTGCTTCTCACGAGGGGTTCCGGTCTTGAATATTTAATTAAAGTTGTCTTTCTATTTCAACGCACCTTTCCCTCGTGCACCCTCCTCATTTCCCCTTATCTCTCTGTCTTTCTCTGAATTCTCATCCACAAAAAAACAATAAAAAATTGAAACATCCGGATTTTTTTTGGCATCGAAAAATAAGTTATTTTTAAGTTCAGAAAATTCTAAGAATAACCGCATTTTTTTAAGATTTAAAAAAATTATGTATTTTCTAAGATTTAAAAATGTAGGAATACGGTAGTTCTCGCATCCGCAGACATACGCTGTTTAGCGGCTGTAGAATCTCAAAAGGGATGATGCCGTGATATTTTTGCGTTTCTTTCTTTTGTTTCGTCCTCATTTATACTCGCCAAAGTCGAATCAATTGCAAAAAAACACTTATTTTCACTGAACAGCGTAAGTGGTGTGGATGCAGGAGCTACAGTACCTATGAAACACTTTTTTTAAATTCACATTCAAATTTTAAAAATCGCAAAATATGTGGTTTTTGCAGCTGTTCTTAGAATTTTCAGCTCTTTTAAATATAAATAGAATTAAAAGAAAATAAAATAATGATTTTTTGGCTGCAAATTCCCATTAAAGAAGGAGTCCCACGAATATTTGGTCAACTGAGTTCTCACTGTGGGTCAATGAGAATCACATACCCAATAAGAAAAACCGGATGTTTCAATTTTTATTGTTTTTTGTGGATAAGAATTCAGAGACAGACAGAGAGATAAGGGGAAATGAGGAGGGTGCACGAGGGAAAGGCGCGTTGAAATATAAAGACAACTTTAATTAAATTTTCAAGACCGGAACCCCTCGTGAGAAGCAATCTACCTCGTGTTTTAGTATTTGTTAATCAGCAAAATGTTCTTCACTGGTTCTTTAACTATATCTGCCCTGATCTTGAATATCCACTATTGAATAAATTACTTGTCCTCAGTTTTAATTTTTTTCTCATTTCGCTGTTTTAGAGGCAAAAGATATCATGAAATTGCAAATTTCGAAAATGTAAAAAAAATATTTTTTTGTTGATATTTGATCATTTTAACAATAGTCCTCCTTAACCGAATTTTGGTCAATAAAGATGCGAAAACTTTGAAAAATATTATTTGACCCATTGATTCACTATTTGTGACCAATCTGTTAGTAAAGATCGTCAATCGAATTTCCTATATACGAAATATTCATTTTCGGGTTCTATATTGCATTTATATTTCCAGATGCCTGTAGAACGTCGCAAATACCAATTATCTAATGGAAAAATATTTAAATAGATAAAAATAATTTTTTAAGCACGAATGACAGCGATACAGTGATAAATGGTTGGATTTGGATATTCACTTTTCGTTTAAATACGCTACTGGGGCTTATTCGTCGAATTTTTAAAAATAGTACCTGTAAGTGAAATAGGGCACAAAAAATTGCATTAACACAACAATCAAGTGCCTTTCACTTATAGGCATTATTT
Source organism: Pristionchus fissidentatus (assembly GCA_036245785.1). Taxonomy (NCBI): domain Eukaryota; kingdom Metazoa; phylum Nematoda; class Chromadorea; order Rhabditida; family Neodiplogasteridae; genus Pristionchus; species Pristionchus fissidentatus. The sequence continues at coordinate 11,988,753 of BTSY01000004.1, forward strand.
TGACTCTGTATCCAGATTATATCGAATACAGGATGAGACTAACCGTGTACACCGATCCGCCAAGCACTACGATGTAGAATACATAGCACACGACGGGGCTTGCATATCGACAAGGTCCGTAGGAGATGTTTATGACTGACCAGCCAACAGGAATTGTTCTTAAGCGCACGATATTTAGCGCTGTTCAGAAAGTTATTTGTTTCGTGGATAGCAGACGTGAGACCACGGTCTCTTCATTTCGCACACTCTCTCCTCTATTGACCGGTCTAGAGAGTTTGTGAAATGAAGAGTAGGGACCACCATTCGCAAGAACCAAATTGAAAACTAGGGCATGAAAACTATGACAACATATCAATGTGGTATGCAGAATCATTTTTCTGAAGAGAAAAAGTCATATAAACATTAAGTTTTAATGTAAATTACGAATTTTGAAAATCCAGCTCTTTCAAAAAGTGAAGCTACCTCATTAGATGCGCTCTAGTAACCGTTCTAGAAGAGAGCTGCAACTTTTAAAAGTTATAACTGATAGAGTAGGTATCCCCTCATAACATATCGAAAAAATTAAACGATTCCGTTTGTGCCCCCGCATTCAACAGCAGATCAAAGAATAAATGTAACGGTGAAATTTGATCTACTATAAAAACCGGGGGCACAAACAGAATTGTCTGATTTTCGGATATATTATCGAGGAATTTCTACTTTATCACTAAAAACTTTCAAAAGTAGCGGCCCTCTTCTAGAACGGATTGCAGAGCGCTTTAAATGTGAAATTACCATTATTTGTACGCACTTTTGAACTTCAACGCGCTATAGCATGTGGAGGCACAAGCAGACTTCTCTAATTTTTAGACATGAGTTAGTCGTGATATTCCAATAGATGACTGTGAAAACAGAACATGCGACCCTCTTCCCGTGAGCTACAGGCTTTCGAATCGGACAAATATTGTTTCCATGGGATCGTGGTCCCTAAATGAAGAGGACGTGGTCTCACATTTCGCACGCTGGCTGACAGCGCAATATATAGTGAAACATTTATTGATAACTTCGCTATATTTTTTTTGTGAACGTCAAGACAACAAATAAGCGGATTGCTCTGCTTCGAAATCTTCAATGAAACGTTGTCAGTTCGAAAATCGCACCTTGTCATGCTCATGAATCCTCCAATTGCCGTGTATAAATCGAAAAAGGCGTGCGTTCTCATCATAATTCCGAATTTTGCGAACGACGCGGGCGTATTGCGAAACATGCAGAAAAGAAGGAGCGAGTTGGCAATGATCGCTGTTCCGCCGAATACAGAACTGATGACAATTGTAATAGCTTCTCCGAGATGCATACTTAGATCAAGATATTAAAATTACTATTTCTGCATTGATCGTACATCACAAAAATACAACATGTGAACAAAAGTGCGAAAACAATAACTCTGTTAAAGCTCGAGAAAGGGGAAGGGGATGAGTGAGCTGGCCAATGAAGAAGGAAGAGAGTCTGTCTCCACGGCCTACACCTTCGTTTTTTTTCTCGTTCCGGACCTTTATTATTACGAGTGATGCGGAATGATGCGGTACTCTCTTTATACACAGAACGCGAACTCTCTAAGAAGTCGACATTGAGATACTCACTCTCTTGACGAGATAGTAATTGATTTTGAGAGACTAGAGGGTGAAGTATACTGAATATAAGAGAGTTGGACTATCTAGATGTCGACAAGTAAGAGACTTCGGGCCCTGAATAGACACGACTTTATGTAATGACCAAATATCCTATAATATGAAAGCAACAACTAATTATATTCTGAATATTTATGCCACACGGGAAATTGCAGAATGATCAAGAATGATTACATCATGTTGTTTTCAAATCCGTGTGCCCTCAGGGAATAGCTATTTAGAGAAAGCAGAAAACAATCTCTGCAGAATTCATTGAAAAAGGATTGGAGAGGAATCATTAGTTGCAAACATAATTTGTTACAGTGAGATAAGTAAGGTTCAGACAGTGAGTAGTATTTCGCTTATCCGGGATCCTATTCCGTTAAAGTTGCGCAAAGGAGCAATAACTGAAAAAGGGATCAAGAATGCCCGTAGACTTCGCGGCATCGGTGCTTTTTGCTTTGGCAGAAAAAAAAATCACAATCAGGAAACAAGAGTAGACTCTAGACAGTCTAAAAATGCGTGCTCGTTCAGAAAGAGACGAAACCGCGGACGTGCAAATAGATAACAAACAACAATCGAAGTGGGCGGGTAAATCGTAATCGGCACAGTGAGCAAACTAGAGTGTCGGCAGCTTGAGTGTAGCACGTGAGTTAAACAGTGACAAAGGAAGAAGAAAGCATTGAAATATTCAATCAGTGCATAATTTAAGCAAAATTCAAAATCAGCGCGTGATTGACTTTTGTTTGTGCGTTTGTTTACTTGGGTGGATCGCAAAGAAGTTTAAAGGTTTCTCAACTCTCATAGTGGTAGCGTCATGCACGTGGTGCTCGCCTCCGTTTGAACAGGTGCTCCCGCCCGTCAAAACATTATTTTCGAAAACATTTTACTCGTATAAATTACGGAGGACAAGGGAGCTCATCTGATCATCTCGCCCCTCACACGGCAATGGACTTCCTCGCTGTCGTAATTCTTTTCTCCGTCGCAGTCTACCAGGCATCATCGCAATGCACGGGATGGGATAGTCTAGCGTGAGCCAGTTGACTTCCGTGGCATTCACGAATGCCGGCACTAATTGATTAAGCGGTATATTTCAATGTGGTGATGAATTTGACCGAGTGGGTTTTGTAAATGTATCAAACTGTTTGATGCTCCATCTACCTCTGGTAGACAACCTCTCACCTCCCCAATGAAGCGATTATCATGGTCCAGAAAGAACAGATCTCTGAAACTGAACTGATGTTTAGGCCTCCTAATTTGCAGATGCCCTCAACTGGCTCGTGACGGTTTCTGCACCAGTCCGCAGTTTACGAGAGCTCAGAAGTGAGTTGCTACAATAATATTGTGTGTCATGTTCGAGGGATCATGTCGGACTACACTTAGAAAAATGTCACTTGGGTCAGTACAGGTAAGCGAACATTTATATATCTTATTGTAAGTGACTTGTTCACTTGTGTGCCCTAATAATAGAGATATGTTTATCGCAGTACGAGTCATTAACTGTCTACTAGAGTGATTTCTCACAGTACGCTCGAAAACGACTGGCAGAGACGAGCTTGTCAGAAGTGGCTCGTCGAGTGCGAGTGCTCGGCGAGCAATGCTCGAGCTAACAAAACTACTGTCTACTACTTGCAGGGAGAATCTGTGCGGCCGAACTTGTGGCCTGTGTGGCAGAGAGTGCGGCCTGTGCCGCGCCCGCACACTGATGCGAGATAGTCCGCGACGCGAGTGCAGAGACCGCAACGACAAGTACGTCCAATAATGGCATTCGTCAACGTTCCCATTGTACTCAACAAAGAACCACTTTCGCGAGCAAAAATACGAAAAAAGAGTAGTATTTTGCAGCTGCCCAAGGTGGGCGGAAGAGGGCCGGTGCAGTTTTCCCCGGGTCAACTTTACGATCTGCTGCAACAGCTGCCGGTGAGTGTGCTGCAGTTGCTGCAAACAAAACAGGGACTGACAAAATCGGTTTGTAGAACGGTAATCGCCACTACCGCCGCTGTTGCAACAACTACTACTCCGGCAGCGACCACCATCACTGAGTAACATCAGATTCAACTTTTTTCTCTATCAATCGAGTATTGAATTAATATACCACAACATAGCATAGAAAGGATAAGATAGATAGATAGATAGATATTTATACATGTTAGGACATGTTAATTGATGTAGAAAAGAGTTGTCTTGGAATGAATAAAAATAAGTAGTTATCACTCAACGATGCTCAAATGCCTTCTTCAGAATCGAGACCACGTCGAATGCTGCCACATCGGCTCCCACCACAAATGCTGTTCAGACGTCGACTTAGAGAGCATCAACAATCATATTTTTTTAAAACGTATGCGACTGATTTTATTTGTCTATTATTGCATAATTGATATATACAATTGTACTTTAACTCGAAAAAATATGTGCACCGGTCTGTATTTTATTTTAGAAGAACGGGAATAAAGGCTTCGTGCCATAAGCATAATTTGAACGCATGTGACGATTGCATTCGAGGGAACTAATAGCCGGAGTAATGCAATCTCATGTAAGATGACTGCCAAACCTGCTTCTGAGTATAATGTCAAATTAGACATCATCCATCCATAGTACCAACAAAACGGAGGAAAACTAATGGAGAGAAAAAATTAGAAGACTTTCATATTTCTTGATGGAGAGGCGATAGTCGTTTTCGATGTGATACCATGCGGCAATGAGAGACAGATCCGTTTGACGTGCGTCAGAATATTAACGTAATAAAAAATAAAATATAAATAATATGAGAGCGATCGAAAGAAAGTTGCCACTACGCCACTTCGTGGCTTTCGATCGCTCTCAGCCTCATGAGCCTTTCACAACGGAAACGCAAGATACAGTGCGTTTAGAACGTTTTCGAACGTGCTTAGACACGTTTCCAACACCAAAAAACACTTTTCCTGTACGCTCTCTGAATCATTTTGGCGCTCTCTGAATCATTTTGTATTTTTTTAAATTTTCAATTTTTCACGTTAAAACGTGTTAGAACACGTTCTGACACTTTTCTGGCATCGCAAATCGCAAAACACTTTTCCTGTGATCCCCTACGCTCTCTGAATCATTTTGGAACTTTTCGAAATTTTCGATTTCCCACGTTAAAACGTGTCAGAACATGTTCAAACATGTTTCTAACATCGCAAAATACTTTTCCTGTGATCCCCGACACTCACCGGTGCGTTTGGAGAAAGTTCGAAAATTTCGAGTTTTCCAGTTAAAACTCGGCAAAACGTGTGAAAACGTGTTTCACGGTAGAAAACGTGTTTCACGGTAAAACGGGTTAGAACGGTTTCTCGCACTTGTGCGGCAAAAGGTTTGCACGCGGCGGGGATCGAACTTGGGACATTCGGAATCGAAAGCAAGCGCTTTAGCCACTTGGCCATGGATTTTATTTTTAAAAATTTTATTGAGCAAGTTACTCCTATGGAGATGCATGTGTTGGCGAAGAAATTGAGTCGCTAGCTCTATCCGTTGGCGAGATATTTGCCGTGACGGACGGACAGACACACAGACAGACAGACAGACGTTCTGATATAATAGTCTTTAGGAACTGTGAAAAGTCTCGAGAGTGTTTACGCGCAAGAGAGCATGGGACAGAGAAAAAACCACAGTACTCTGCACTTCTTTCGCTCCTGACGAGGGTTGTGGAATGGATCGAAACTGTCTCTTTCGCCAACTGACCAATACTTCGCCCCACGTTTACTGACGGCGCAACTACCCGAATTTCGCATTCAATTCACAAGCTCATACATTTAAAAATGCTAATTGAGTATTATCTGTCTTGTTGTTTACTCGGGGAGTTCACAAAAAGTGGTACAGCTTTCCCAACTACCGAGGTGGTAGCGTCAAGCGCGTAGTGTTGGTTTCTGTATGATCAGATGCTTTAGCCCGGTCAAAACAGGGTGTTCGAACAACATTGAATTGGTATAAATGACGGGGGAAAGAAGGAGCTCATCACTCATCTGATCGTCTCGTCCCTCATTCAGTAATGAACTCTCTCGTTATGTATGTTCTTCTCGTCGTCGCCGTCAACCAAGCAGCCTCGCAGTGCACGCAACGCGATAGTCTAGCGTGAGCCAGCCGAAAACTTTCATGAATCGTGGAACCCTTGATCGAGTTGTTTTTTTCATCTATGTAGTGATGTATTTTGGATGAAGGATGTTGGAGAACTAGGAGTTCCAAAACGACCAAAAATCCTCTCTTATGCTACGCAAATTTCATGGGTGGAATTCCACCTTCCGAGGGTGGAAAATTAGCATAACTCATCTCAAACTGAACGAAATCCCCCCAATCAAAAAGCAAAATGTTCCAAACGTGACTTGCAATCCCTGTATCAAGTGTGGAAGTTGTAGCTTCACTTGGAAAAAAGTTATGAAAGGGTGCATAAAACTGTTTTGCACCTTGCACCCCACGAAATTTGTGCAGCATAAGACCTCGTTCCATTCCCCCATGAAGCGAGTGGTATGAATTAGGAATTAGGATAAATCATATATCTCAATCTAAACTGAGATATTTATTTGCAGGTGCAAAAGTTTAGTTCGTGAAGGTTTCTGCCTCAGCTCGCAGTTTACGAGAGCCCAGAAGTGAGTTGCTAAACAATTGTGAGTGAGGAATGATCTTGACCTGAAACCACATCCTCATCTGACGTTATCGTCTGACGTGATAAATAATGATTGATCCGTTAACTGAGAGAATCTTGCAGAGAGAATCTGTGCGGCAGAGCATGCGGCCTGTGCCGAGGTCGCACGTCCGTGTGCAGAGACCAAAACAACAAGTACGACCCCTGTTATTTCAAATTCTCAAACTCTCGTTCAAAATAATGAAACTTTAAGCTCCTATAGCTGCGAAATGGCAAGCGAGGGACACGCCGAGGTACAAAAAGAAAGTACACGCACGAGTAGTCCATATTATTCGCGTGTCATTTTAATATTGCTATCAGTGAACCCCCAATGTGTTCATTGTACTCAATAAATATTTACTTTGTTGAACTAAATTGATAAGTAACGCGGATTTTCAGCTGTGATAGATGGTCGAGAGAGGGTCGGTGCAGCGTTCCCATACTCAACTCGATAGTCTGCTGCAGCAGCTGCCGGTGAGTCTGCTGCAGCTGCAGCAAAGAATTGGTGAAATTTGATTGTAGATCGGTCATGGCCACTACCGCCGCTGCTGAAACCACTACTACTCCAGCAGCGACCGCAGCAACTGAGTAAATTGATGATCTCCTTTTTTTCAATCTAACAGTAGAATACTACTTCTTTACTAGGATACTTACGGTATTTATCAACGATAATCGAATACCTTCCACAGGATTGAAACCACGCCTAATGCTGCCACTGAAGCGACCACCACCCGTACTATCAAGACGTCCACTTAGTGGTCATCAACAATTATAATTTCAAAATATTTTACTGCTTTTATTTATATATTGTATAATTGAGGTGCCCAATTGTATTCTTACTCGGGCAAACATGTGCACCAGCTTGTATTGTACTTGCGAAGAACGGGAATAAATCATTGTGGTCAGAAGCATTGATTCAACGCATGGGATGATACAATTCTTGAGTACTAAGGATGCTGGTTCGGTTTCAATTTCACCTGCATCATCCTTGTTACTGAACGCTTATTGAACAGGCCGAGAAACTACACACACAGAAAAAAGTCTTATATTAGGCACATGACCTTTTCAAAAGTCTTATATATAAGAACTTAAGTCTTAAATATAAGACTTTTTAGAGGGTCATGGGCCTCATATAAGACTTTTTTTCTGTGTGTATCTCCAAAACTGCTTCCCTAGCGACGCCAAACCAAAGGAATGCCGGAAACACAATTAGAACACATCCATCATTCTTGATGGGGCAGCAATCGACGTTTTCGACGTAATACTGCCGCGCGACGATGAGAAACATGTCCGTTTGACGTACACCAGCGAGACAGTGCCCTGATAATACGCTTTGTCCTGGGTTAATGCGAGGAGTGTTTGCGCAATTTCGCAACCCTTGAATCGTCAGGATTCAAGCAAAACTAGGTTATTTTGTGCTTGGTTTTTATACCTTTCTAATTCAATGCAGGAAAAATGCCGGTATTCAGCCTGGAAACGTCTCAAGGCGGGAATTGTTGATTATACCGGGACACAGGATGGCATACAATTCCAGAGAAGTGCCCGACCTGTACGGCAGGAACGAGTGAGATGGAGAAGGTGAGGGCGAGCGTCTTTCTGTCCATTGCGAACCCACCAATGAGCGCGGCAGAGAAGATGCCGACCGGCAGGGAAAGAACCACCATGGGAAGCAGCCCCTGTTTAATCAATACTTTAATTATTATTTTGCCCTTTCTGAGAGCATGAATGGAGTTTCACACATTAGATTAAACACTCTTATCCATTTCGCTATCGGTCTGGTCTACAAAATGAGCTACATGAAAGATTTGAATAACGCATTTTCGAAAATGTAAAACAAAAATTTAAACCTATTCAATCTCGATTACGATGCTGCTTTTATGATTACGATGCTCACCTGCATGAGCAGCATCGTGAGGAAACTTCTCTGCAAGCCCCTCGTTTTCGTCGACAGTTTGACTCCGAACTTTCCGAGAGCTTGAGATATTTGAACATAGCACCAGATGAAAATGCTGCTGGCGATGATAAACGACGGAATCACGGCGAAAATGGCCAAGTCCAAGATATTCTTCTTCTGAAATTAGATTTTTTTCAAAATGATATTTGTCATCGCATGCCTAGAAACTACTCATACACGCGTTGTTCATCTTTTCAGCGATCTCTGGTTATTACAATTCTTTAACTGTGAATACTGTGGTTGATTGATTCCTAACATCGCGCGTTGATTCAACGCAAACACTACGAAAAGGCGTTGAGAGGATGTGAATTAAAATTTTTAACACGCTCTCAACTCTCAAGTGTCCAAAGCAATAAACTCTCAAGTGTCCAAAGCAATATATTCATGCGAACATTTTCCTATGATTCAATCAACAATTGTCGCTTCCACATACTACTCTATCCATCACCCCGCGAATAATTATTGATTGCACAGAGTTGTATTCCCTCTGAAAACTGACGTTGGTCGGTGTGGGAAAGAGCGAGACTCCGTAAACGACAATGCCTTCCTGTGTTGAAACATTGTAAGTTCGTCGGGCGATTTCTTCATAGTGCAGCAGATCCGATTCCGGAGTGAGCAGTTCAGTGTAGTATTGCTGAAGAAGAAACAAAAATTGATTTCATAAATTAACTAATAAAATGGAAATTAATGAGAAAAAAAAGAAAACAATTTTAGATGTTAGTCTACAAAGATGTCTACAAAGATTTAGATGTTAGCAACATTGACACCGAGGAAGAGGTCTTTCCTCAGCGTATCATTCTTATTACGCATTTAGTATCACCAGTCTAGACGAGACTGCCCTCTGCGAATGAAACGGTATCTAGAGGGTAGGCGAGACATCATTTCATTTTGAGAGTGATGCGTTGTCCTGTGACACCAACTGTGTCGTAAACGCTACTAGAGTGCGAAATGTGAGACAGCCGTCTCTTCATTTTGCACAAACTCTAGACCGGATGATAGACGAGAGAGTGTTCAAAATGAAGAGGCCGTGGTCTCACATTTCGCATTCTACACATTACCATGGACCACAGCAAGAGCGCAGCACAGATGGCATAGGCGAGCAGCAAGCGTCGTCCGTCGGAAAGATGTGGTCTGCAATTGAATTCATTCCAAAGCCAGAATGACTGTCACCTTTTCCGGAACGAATACGTAAAATTCAGCAAGAAATTGTTCGAATGATCAACACTTCGTCAAAGGCTTGATATCAAAACAATTAACAGGGCCCATGATAATAGCAGTAAATAATTTCATTTCAATTTGCCTTGGGGTGTGCTATAGCGCTAGTGCAGATTGGAACGGAATTCGAATGCATTGGTCGCTCACTTGCATAGAGCAAGGTACTGCAGCAAGCCGGACGCAGGGATGATCTCCCACACGCCAATCGTGAACGTCTGCAGTAGGAATAGCAGCACGTCATTGACCGCCTGGAAGCGCGCACTCAGTCAAAACAGTTTCTCAATAAATCCCTACTAATGATCGTGCATACTTTCCGGATTCTTCTGTAAAAAGAGAGAATCTGCCACTGGGAGTTTTTCTCCTAGTCCAGACAAGAGGTTACTTGATTGAAGCATTTATAGTTTCTTAGGTATTGATGTAAAAATGATATTTAAATAGATAAATAAAACTTACCCTGGGCAGGTAGGCGGAAGGCCCGAGCATCGCAAATACGTAGTCTTCATGGTGGAAAAGGTGGATCTAAAAAAGTTTCGTTCTATTTTCCAGCATTTCAAAGTATGACATTAATATATTGCAAAATCAGTACACACACCTTATCCTCCCAGTAAGTTGTAAAAAATTATTTTAATAAATACTCGAATAAACAATTGTGCGCTCACCATCAGAGTGAGCAGGTTGAGCAGGGCGATGAGCGCGCATTGCACTGCGGAAACGGTAATGGCGATGCGGTAGGTGGACCACCCGGCGCGCACTTTGTGGGTCCACAACATAACCAGGACTGCGACATTCGGCCCCAATCCCAGCGCGCCTGGAACGTAGATACGTGTGACTGTCAAAATTCGACTAAAAAATACCAGAATAGTCATACTCTGGATTGATTTGATAAAAAGGTAAAGCACTGGCAATGAATGTACAAATGCATAATACAGTAAAATTTGTGAACCTTCAATAGATAACACGATGCGGCAGAACAGAATCCAGTCGAACGACATGTTTGACGTACGAGCGTGAATAGGGGAGACGATGAGTTTTGTGCCACGACTCTTCGCTTCTTGGTATTTCAAAGCATGATGATTAGGAACGAGCAATTTATCGAAATATGTATCCTTATTTATAGAAAAAGAGAGAAAAAATGAAAATGTTTGCTGAATTCGGAGGCAACGGGCTCACATGATGTTGTGAAATGCAGGAATTGTGCGTGGAATTTGCATGATCCTTGTATTGTGTTCGTGGAAAACAATAGGATTACTGACCGCACAGATTTTTGTGTTATCTGTGGACGCGTGGGCTCAATACGGCAAGAGGTCGGATGGAAACGAGAATTTACTATTTTTGGGAGAAATTTCGGAGAAGTTTAAATTTTTTTCTATCGTTTTTCTCACTAGATTTTTTTTGGTATTCTAATTCATTTTTTTTTTCACATGAGAGAGATGTGAACATTATTATTCCTGCTAACGATAAAAACGTACTTTTTGATGGATTTTTTCAACATATGATTTTTGTTCAAATCCAGTTTGTTCTCATCTGACCTAGTGTCGTATTGAGTCCACGAGTGCCAGGGAGTTATGCGGTCAAAGCAATATGAAACATTACATTACGTGTTGCTGGTCACAGTAATCTTCTCCCACGCTAGGCGGGGTCTGGAGGTTGAAATTCGTGTAAATAATTGGATCTCCTCATTTCAGTTACTCCCAGCATCGGATGTTTCATTCATTCATGCAGTATTTATTCCGTCATTCCATTTTCGACATGCCGTTTGCCGTGGTGTTGTCGCAAAACAAATTCCATTCTAACATAGATTTGAGATAAAAAGCAAAAAAACACTCTGTGGGTCACAGCTGCCGTTTTCGATGTTGAGTTTTTCACGTTTTTGGATACCTCTAGGTCCAACTAAGATCCCAGTGAAATATTATGCCACAAAAGTCATTCCTCGATTTGCTACAGCTACTGTAAGGTACTACAGCTACTTTGAAGCCGTTTCAACGCAATTTCCGATTAAACTTTTCTCTTAGAGCTGGGGTTACTTTTCCACGCACTTTCGATCTGTGAAATTCGTTTTTCTATTGGTCTTTGAAAATTCGTGAGAATCATTATTTTTTGAATTTACGAAAATCCGCGCTAGAGTGCTGCACTTTTATTTTACCATCGCCTCGGGCTGGTCATAAGGATTCGAATGATGTGTCTAACAAGGGGTCTGCATAACCTCACGGAGCGATAATTGAACATATCGTCCAAATGTGAAAACTTGACCCCAGTAGCAACCCAAAACAACTTTCAAAAACTGCAATAATCGCTTCCTAAGAAATATTAACCCGGCAAAAGTAACGCACATGCCGGTCAGCGCATTTGCATATCTCTCACAGTGACCTCCGAAAGTGTGCCCCGATGGCTCAGGCGGTAGAGCGCCAGTGCTCTCAATTTTGCCCCGCAGGTTCGACTCCCGGCAAGCGATATCATTTTTGCTTAATTTTCGGAACATTTTATGAGCATTGAACACCTGATTCCACCCTTATTTCGCCAGTTCATAAAGTTCATCAGCTTGAAAATCTGCAAATCAAAACAGAAAAGAACAAAATCTCGCTGTATTCTCATAGTTTGTCCTCACAAAAAAAATTGGTGAAATATAGGTGGAATCAGGTGTTCAATGCTCATAAAATGTTCCGAAAATTAAGCAAAAATGATATCGCTTGCCGGGAGTCGAACCTGCGGGGCAAAATTGAGAGCACTGGCGCTCTACCGCCTGAGCCATCGGGGCACACTTTCGTAGGTCACTGTGAGAGATATGCAAATGCGCTGACCGGCGTGTGAGTTATTTTCGCCGGGTTAATATTTCTTAGGATGCGATTATTGCAGTTTTTGAAAGTTGTTTTGGGTTGCTCAAGGGGTCGAGTTTTCACTTTTGGACGATATTTTCAGTTGTCGCTCCGTGAGGTTATGCAGACCCCTTGTAAGCTCTCCCAACTCGGGAGTTGATGACATATTCCATACGAAAATGTGTTAAATATTGCATTTACTCTCCTTTTGTGCACCACTCACCGCTAAATTCAACTGAAATGAACGCATAGCGCGCAGAAGAACAATGGAAGTCGGATTCATTCATCTCGAGTGATTCAACTGAATCGGTATGACATGTCTAGAATCGCTAAATTTGACACACTTCCCTATGGAATATGTCATCAACCCCCGAGTTGGGAGAGCTTAGACATATCATTCGAATTCTTAGGACCAGCCCGAGGCGATGGTAAAATAGAAGTGCAGGATTTTCGTGCGGATTTTCGTAAATTAAAAAAATAATGATTCTCACGAAAGTTCAAAGACCAATCGAAAAAAAGAATTTCACAGATCGAAAGAGCGTGGAAAAGTAACCCCAGCTCTAAGAATATAGTTTTCTCGGAAATTGCGTTGAAACACTGAAAAACTGCTTCAAAGTTCGCCGGCTGCACCTTACAGTAGCTGTAGCAACTCGAGGAATGACTTCTGTAGCATAATATCTCACTGGGATCTTAGTTGGACCTAGAGGTATCGTGGTCCGAGTTCACAATGCACATTTGTGAAAACTGTGAAAACAATTTTCACACTGGATTTGCTGGAAACTCAGCCATTTTAGTTATTTTTTTAAATTGTTTTCCTCGTGTGATTACGAACATGTAGGAAAAAAGGAGAAGCACACACATTTATTTTCACGAAATTAGCTGCTGGGAAGGCTGGCAACCGTCGGGCAGGCCGTTTGTCCGGGGAATAGAGTGAGAGTACGGTTATTCGAAATGAGATGAAGAGAGAGCATGAGGTTGAGAGAGAGGAGAGAGAAAGGAAGAGGGACGACTCGTCTCTCCCCGAGGTCAACTCTCGTCCCTTTCCTCTTTCACCCCTACATTCCTCCTATCCACCGTACTCTAAAACAATGAAAAGAAGAACAAATAACTAAAATGGCTGAGTTTCGAGCAAATCCGGTGTGAAAATTGTTTTCACAGTTTTCACAAATGTGGATTGTGAACTCGGACCACGATATCCAAAAACGTGAAAAATTCAACATCGAAAACGGCAGCTGTGCCAAGTTCAGTCCGAACCTCTGGTGAGAGGCGTGATATCCATTTTTATATATTACACTAGGTGAGCCATATTTCGATTTTCGGTTAAAGCTGGCATCACTATTTCCCGGCACCTCTCAACATTTTAAAATCGTTTATCTCTGGTCGGGGTTCTGCTACAGATCCAAAATTTTGCGGAAACTATGTGAGCATGGTATAGCACCATCGTGCAAATTTCGGCTACGATCTGTTGAGTATTGCGAAATTTTCAAAAATTTAGAGGTACTATTTTTGCACTATCAGAAGTCACATTCTATATAACGGTGAAAATCTGGGCTTTTGCCATGGAGTGCAAGTTCCATAAGGCGAAAAAAATGCTAAACGGTACTGTAGACATTAGACGTTTGATTTATCGATATTTCTGCGCTTTTTCGATTTTTGTCCCTACGTTGACGTTTCGCATCCTGACATCAAACACCATGCAATCCCAGGGAAAATGACGCTTGCCAGACAGATAGAAAGACAATACTATAGACGGAATCGTCCTATTCTGATAAGGGTGGGGATGATATGAGGCGAGGAAGAGGCGACACGCCCTGTGGTTCGCTGCTGTTATCGCCGCTCAATGTACACACAAATTAAATTTGCGAGATGATTCTTCTCCACGGTTTCGTTAATTAGACAACTGTTCTCCTTCTTGTACTGGCTCTGTTCTTCAACACGCTCACTCGTTTCCGTGAACAAACGAGAGATCGTTTGGAATGAGGAGGTTGAAAAACTGTTCTCTAAGAAAAGAAACTGTGGAGTATCGGCCGCTCTCTGGACTTCCCCCTTGTTCCGCCCCCGCCCGCGCTCCCCTAACTATAAGCAAACATTGCTGTTTCCGCATTATTCTGACCGATTTCATATTTCAATAGTTGGAATGCAAACAGAAAGTCAGCCACTACTTTAAACCAGATGGAAAATACGCAATCGCAATTTGGCTTACAATTAGTCACCGTCTGCCCCCAATTCTTACAGATTATTTTTCTCAATATTTTGACTCTCCTATTCTTTGCGCGTTTTACTTCCTTTCTGGAAGACCGAGCATACCAAATGAAGCAAAACGTCTCGCAGCAATTTAATTTCCTTTTTTGCTTCAAAAACTATGCATGGGAGGATTGCAATAGGGTGTGAGAAATGTTGCGAGTATTGCGGCAACCAGCTGTACACGTTTCCCCAGTTTAGTTTTTGCCCAGACTTTCTTTCATGTTCGCCTCTCTCCCTTTGCACCTGCTGTCCACTCATCTGGTAGAAACCAGGGATGGCTTCGCAAGAATTCACTCTCTGAATTTCCACACGCTCACACCTGCTTGATTGCCGAGACAATGTGTAGAATGATTAGGGCATTTTCTTGCGAAGCCATCCGTAGTGGAAAGTCAGAGAGATCGCACTGATACTTCCACGACGCACATTTTGCTCTCCGTCGCTGTCCAGAGCTATTCCCCCTTTCTTTAAAGACATGGTCGTCATAGAAGTGCCGACGGCGTATCTTATTTTTCCTTCTTACAAATGCTCTTTCTCTCTATGCTATATTGGTGAGCAACTGGTGAAAGCTGGCAGAGTGTCTTCAACGAGCTTAGCCAATTCTATTTTCCTCAGTTTCCTTTTAACGATGACGGGCGGCACACCACCAGCACAACACTCGAAGAAAAAGCGGGACGACATCCAAGTTGGTTTAATTACTTTATCCAAGTTGGCAGATTGTCTGAAATGGCCCTCAAAAGAAAGTGCGCATAAATATGTGTCAGTTTTCACCAATCTTTATTGTTAGTTCTGTTCAAATTTAGTTCAAGTTTGGTACAAAAGTCCACTATTTTAATAGTATAACAAACAAATATTACAGGGTCTTCGGGCGATCGCGATCATTGGTGTGCTGCTCTTCCACCTCTTTCCCAAACGATTCGTCAATGGCTTTCTCGGTGTGGACACGTAAGTGCATGTTTGCATTCAATAAACTATCCACCTTTTACGACGTAAAGCTCTATTCATTCGCCAGGCGAACCCCCCGCGCTATGATTCAGTTTCGTACAGTAGAAAGCAGCTCAAAAATTAATCACAGAAGAGAAAACGTGAATAACGCGACATTTGCGTGATAGTTGTATTCAGTTAGCATACACTCTAGATCAGCGGGTAAGCGAGAGCGTATGAACTGGGGCTCGAGGTATTCTCCTCATGAAAATCTTCCGGCCTGCAGATTCTTCGTGCTCTCGGGTTACTTGATGTCGTCGATTCTCTCGCGAGAGTCGACCATCGACGGCGCCGTCGTCCGCAGCTTCTGCGTTCGTCGATTCAAGCGAATCGTCCCACTATATTCGATCATGCTCGCCGTTCTGGCTGTGAGTGTCAAGAAATAACCACGTTTCACTCTATTTTTTTTAATTTTAAAATTATGTCTTGTACATACAGTGAGCGACAACAATGCACTTCAATTTTAATGATGCCTGTAATGAAACATATGGGTAACAAAAAATACGAAAAAAAGCGGAAATGCTGAACGTAACAATAATATTTAATTTTTTTTTGTGGATTTTTTTTTGTGGATCGGATTTTTTCTTTTTAGATGAGAAAGAAAAAATCCGGTATGCATCAAACAATAGATGATTACAGGTGGTGACGCCGCTGGTGTTTCTTCCCAATGACATGTCTCACTTCGTCACCGATCTCGAGTGGGCGCTGCCCTTTGCCGAGAACATGCAGAATGTGCTCAAGCAGTTCGACTACTGGGACGAGGTCAGCATCTATTGGAAGCTAATTACAATGCCCAGAACATGTATTTACATTAAATATTACATATACATTTGGGCATTCTTACGCTTCTTGAAGAGTTCTTCCTGAAGTTCGGAAGTGAAGAGTCTGAAGAGTCCGGAAGCGTAAAATACATTAGCATGCAAGTGTCTCAATCTCCCCTCTCCATTGGTCATTCATAAATACTGCACCTATTTCGATTATGTCGCCTACACTCATTCAAAGTGACGCTAAATGTGCGTCGATCATGTGCCTAACTTGATCCGTTTGTTGCTGCTATTTGTATTAGCTGTCATCTTAGAGATGTATGTTATTTGTTATTTATAGTTGCAAATAATAATGCCATAACATGAGTATCGACCATATGCCTATCTTGGTCGATTGTTGTCACACAACTACTTCCTATCGAAACATTTTAGCCATTAGTCAGAGCTCCCATTCGATTCCACGTGAACCCGAATAGCCTCTTGATAAACGACTTATAAACTAAACTAAAACTAAAAGTGCTCTAGATAACACTTGTGCCTGCAGGTGTTCAACTCGCCCGTTCTCCTGCACGCGTGGTCGCTCGGCGTCGAAATTCAGTACTACCTCATCGTCCCGCTCATCACGATCGTCGCTCGGTTCGGGGAGACGCGCTGCTTCCGGCTGCTTTGCTTCGCAGTACTCATCGGTGGTGAGTAACGAACAAACTATTCTCAAAGGTGGATTCGAAAAGCTGTAGAAATGTATGTCCAAGTGATGCCAAATGTCTAAAAGAGCTATTCGCCACAATGCACGCGCTTGCAACAGAATGGAACAGAAAATGTTGTTTTCTCTACGCAGTAGACCCATGATTTATACTGCTGTTAGGTTCGTACACCCTGCATCTCCTCACGCCATCCTCCGTCTCCTTTGGTCTGCTCTTCTCGCGTGTTTGGCAGTTCTTGACTGGCAGTGTCTTCTTCGAGCTCGAGGTAGGCCATTGCAACCAGCACGAAATATATTAGAGTGTTCGTGAAATGCTCGAATTGGAACGTAAAATAATCCGATATTTCGTAACATTTCACCTAGGTACACGTGACTTATCTATCTTTTAAGGGAGTCATCTATGATCCGACTGCGACGAGTGACTACCAGCCTGTGGCCGATCAAGAGGAGAAGCTACTCGAAGAGGAAGAGGACAGCTTTGAAGACGTAGAAATAGGTTTTTTTTCTTTTGATATCCGCCGAATCAAACTCAATTCAATCGTCGAATCAATCAGAGCAAACGATGTGTCGCAGGTATTCTAGCGAAGAATGAGCGTCGCAAGCAATGGAATTGCTCCTTTATGCCACTACTCGTCGCTCTATCATACATTGGGACGGGATATCTCATCTGGATGGTCGTAATGTCTACCACGGGATCTACCATCAGCCGCTTCCTGGTGAGTATACAGCCACCAGCTGAAAAGTATCTTACTGACAAGGTTACAGGTAACCTTCGTCACGGGGAATCTGCTCTTGTACGGCAAGTTCACTCAGAATAAGATCGTTGCTAATGAGTGAGCAAACTTACTTGTCCCCCCCATCAACTGTTGCTAATTTCGCACTCGCTTCATGGAATACCACATGCGGATATTCTTCCAGAATCATGGTGTACATCGGCGATCTGTCCTACATTGTCTACCTCGCTCACTGGCCGGTCATCGTCCTCTACAAGTACTACAACGACCTTACTAGTCTTGCAGTCCCCGGTGAGATAGAACAAGCAATCAATAAATGTACTTACTCTAGAGGCACTACTGAACTTTAACTTATTTTCCTAAATATTTGCATATATTAGCAACTGCAGTAGTATTTATGACGCCTGGTGTGTTTCCTTGCTCACGACGTTTATCAACTTCTTGATCCCAATCGACGACTTTTGCAAAATCGTTTCACGCAATTCAGCACAGAAATCGTAATCATGGCTTATTTCATCATAGTCACGCACAAAAATTATTACGTTGAATGGTGTCTAGAGACGGAAGTCTTCGAATAGGTGTTTTTTTTGCATCCGCAGCAGGGGTATGGGGGAGGAAGAGGGGGTGAGGGTATCCAATCTTTAATAATGGGTTCAGGGAAGAATGCGATGGGTAGAGAGCGAATTGATAATGAGGAACAATTAATATTTTTTTCGTATCTGCAGATACATAATTGACTTTTTTTTTATCCAGAAATATTTGAAATAAATTTGCAACTGCAGTACTTGATACTGCAGTACTCGCCTTGTCTGTTTGCTTGCACATGCCGCTTAACAATCACTTTCGAGAGACGCAATCAAGAAGTCTGGACCTCGTACATCGATTTGGCACAATGAAGGTACACCAATTGTGTTGGCACACGGGCTTTATCGAGGGTGTTGATAGTCATGATTAGGGATGGGTAAGGACGAGTGAGAGGAAGGCCTTCCTCTCTCTCGCCATTGTGATTATGGCAACGGAGGATTGGAAGGAAGAGTAGGGCCGGGCGAACTCTTCCGGAAGAGTTGACGATCATAGGGAGGAGTAGCTCTTTCCAAGAAGAGGAATTTTGTACTAATTTGTGTCTTCCAATATTCATTACCACCCTCCTAATCGATTGAAAGCTGTTCACAATTTCCAGAACATGCATTTGCATTTAGGTCTTTTGACACTCTTACTCTTCCGGAAGAGTTGCGACTCTTCCGGAAGAGTAAGATCAATTAGCATGCGCGTGTCTCACTCTCCCCTCTTCCTTCCCCATCCCTAGTCATGATGACTATCATGAGCACACATCTTATTGTCGGGAGGGTGACAATTCCACAACGGGGATTTCAAATTGAAATAACGTTCTCCTAAATGAACCCCATGAGCCCGTCGAAGTATTATACTAATCAGAATCATCAGGGCTTTCAAAATTAATAATTTAATTTCCGATTAATTAGCTAATTAATTAATTAGTGGAAAATTCAAAATGATCGGAGAAATATAACAAGCGCCGCAATTGATCGGGGCGAGCATATTGATAGTGATGAAATTTGTTTTAACTTCTTTGTAAAATAAATTGCATGTTCCTCTTATTCAAATCAAATGAGCGCGTGTCTCACTTTCCATTTATTTGTCAGATGCATCTTTCTGTGTGCTGGCTACTCTCCTCGTCTCTGTGATAATTCATCACTCGCTTGAGCACTTCTTTATTCAGGTGAACTTCTTTAACCCATTCCAAAGATCTACGAAACCAAGCATAAATTTAAATAAGCGTGTGATGCTTGAAAATGAGATTTTTTTCAGTCGTCGACTACGGTCGCCGCTGTTTTCGTTGCTGTCACCTACGCAATCATCGTGCTGTCGCTGCTGAGCGGCGGGCTGCTGCAGCTGTCGCAGGCTGCACACGGCGGAGATATCGAATTCATACAGCCCAGCACCCCGCTGCTTATGATGAGTAAGTATGCTATATATCCGGCGAGATGTACCGTTAGCTCTTGAGCTGAAACGAGCAACCATTCTACGAAGGGCTTATTGATAACGACAAATGCTTGCCATGCGTCATCTCTGCGTGCTGATAGTACAGCCTTATTTCAGGACCAACGATTGTTACTGAGACGACATTTCCGGAAACTGTAAAGTTGCCTTCACACAATATTTCCTCGCTCGTAATATCGCCAACAACGATAGCGCCGCGACCAGGTGATTTCAAACAACTTGAACCAGCAAATGCCTGCGACTAGCAAAATATTTTATCTTTTTAAAAAAAAATCTCATCTTATTTTGGACAATAATTTTGCAGCCAAGTACGAAGTGATTCGATGGAATCAGGCGGAGTCGAAGGTCGTCTACTTCGCCAATCCCGCCGGTTGCGTACGAGATTATGAAGCAGAAAAGTCAGTATTTCTACTTCCTTCAGAGATGATTGTTCAACAAACACTGTCTACTAGTCCTTTTGTATGCGCTCACAAATAGTACATTTGAGCCTACTATGTTTTCAGATGGACCGACTTCACAGAGGAGGGCTCGCTGCGATGCGTTTCAGTATGTTTTGAACGCTGACTCCTAAAATCTCAAAAACAAATTGTTCAGGCAAGCAACGGTACTGCGAAGGTGCTCGTTATGGGCAACTCGTACGGCTACCGCGCCTTTCCCGTCCTGCATCGACTATTTGCCGGACGCTACGCGCAGATGCGACTGTTCTCGAGAAGCTGTGAGTTATTTGCACGCGGGAGTTAACAGGCACGATACAACTTAATATTGAATTTCTACGGATAATGTTTCATTAAAATTTCAGCGCGTGTCTTTCTGACGAAAGACCCCGAGAGCACCAAGTACGCTGATAAGGAGCGAATTGTTGTCGAGAAGTTCCAGCCCGACATCACTTTCTTAATCGAAAAGTTTGTGGACTTGCTTCGAGAACGCTGATATCACATTTGTGCAAATACACTAATGATGCACGCCGGCCACTTTATTTGCACGACGCACGACCATTTTATTTATTTTAGATTTTTTTCTGCAAAGTGTTAGGAGAAGCAGGTTCACTTGAAAAATCCGTTATTTCGTATTTTCCCAGTCGAGCTAGCTGCTATTTTACCGATATAAACTATCTTTCGTATCTCGCTTCTTAGTAGAGCTAGCTAAAGTATTTCCGAAAAAAATACTAAAACCGCCTAAATGTTCACTTCTTTCTCAGGGATACCTTCGTGACGCTGATGCGGCCCAACTCCGGCCCGGTCGATCAAGACCCGATCACCCAACAGCTGCAGGCGGCCATTAACATATTAAGGTAGTATTCCACATGCATCATTCAATTCACAACTATTTCTTTCGCAGGGTTTTCAATTTCACGTGGACATGGCTAAATATCCGTCCTCTTCATATGTTAGCGAGGAAAACAAAAATATTCTATTACATAGAAATGTTGCAAAATCAGCAAAAAGATGCTTTATAACGGAAAATAAATTTAATTTTGAAAAATAAACTACAGCAACCATTCGGGCACAGTCGTCGTAGATCGGCAGTACTACAAGACGCACTCCAAGGATGGCGTCGCCTACACGATCCAGAAGCGAATTCAGCAGGACAAGAATGATTTTGAGGACCTGAGTGTGTCGAGAAAGGTGACTCATTGGCAGGACTAAACTCACTAAACTCGTTGCCAAGACTATGCAAAACTCATTAAACTCTATGCAAAAAACTACATGTGTTTGTGCATTTCATCCTTTTGTTCAAAAACAGAATATCTATCGCACACTTGCTATAGAATTCAATAGCCTCAAAACTAAACACACTTTGTGGTAGCCAATGCACAACCTAATCGTACCTGGATGTCTGGACGGATGTTTGTATTTTTGTTACTAGTCGAGTACTTACTGCACCCGGGTACATTCCAGAGAGCACAGCGGGTACAAAAAGTGCACGAAACAAAGTATTTTCCTCTCACTAATATTTATAAAGTACTTTTTCAGATGTTTTGTTTTGAAAAATTGCGCGTTAACAGGATTACGAAACGGAGTTTGCTAACGAGAGCGCTCGCATGGCCACGATCAAGAACGAGAATGTGATCGTGAATAATGTACAGGACCAGCTGTGTCCTGGCGATCGCTGTTACTTGTGAGTTGTTAAACCTCTTCAACAGCACCTGCTATATGTCTACTATAGTCAAACATTCACCAAACTCTACGTGGGAAATTTCTTTGGCTTCTCAGTGTTTTTTTTAAATTTCGAATTTGCAGTTACAATCGAGACAATCTGCATTCGTACTACGGCGACGTGGCGAATCATCTAACGAGTGAAGGGCTATTGTGAGTATTAAGGCGCTTCTGAGTGAATAGAGGGATCCCAAATAGGGATGCCAAATGAAGAGCAATTTTACAATTTTTGACTCGCGTAAAATCGCTGTAGTATGCAAATGAGATATGAAAACATGTGAAGAGTTGATTCCAATCATTCTAGAATCTTATTAGGAACATTTATTACTTACGATCTTGGGAAAAGAGCTACGTTCTTCAGGTTTATAAACGACTCTTCATGAAGAGCCTGCGATTTTTCGTGATTTTCGTGTTTAACAGTTCTCAAAAACTATCCTCATGCGCAATCATCCCATACTTAGTTTCAAAAGTTTCGTATTGATGCCCAGAACAGATTAAAACATTAAGTTGGAGAAGTGGTCGGAGTATAGAAGTTTTATGGGCGATAAACCAATTCACTGAGCTCTTCATTTGGCATCCCTAATCCCAAATTATGATCCTTTCTGTAGTCGATGTATTCATTCCTCCACTACTAGGAAATTGAAATGTCTGTCTGTTGGTTTTTTTTTCATCCGCGTGACGGACCTTTTTTCTGAATAACTTTCTTCAAAGTTGAGCAATCTTCTCAGATCCTTTTGCATATGATAGCCCATCCATCACGAAACACATCGATTTTTATATTTGAAAAATCGATGATTTCATGGCCAAGTCGGTAGCGAGCTCGAATTCAAATCCGAGGGTCGCAGGTTCGATCCCCGCCGGTGCATAGTCTTTTGCCGCATTTTTTCTAAGTGTCAAATATGGCCCAAACCCATTTTTGAGTAACGAGTTCCACATTTGAGCATCTTTTGCCGATTTTTGAAGTGAAATATCGATTGATTTCACTTGATTTCACGCGATTTCATGATATTTTCGCACATTTCGCTCCGAATCATTCAACATGCCGGCAAACCTCGCAGGAAGGAGTTTGAAACGAGAAAGCAAGGGAAAAAGAGGGACTCTCTCACCCTGGCACACTCTCTCGCCCCTGACCCCTTTCTGGAGGGTCGGAATCATGTATCCGGAAGATTCCTAATAAATCGCTTCAAAATCTCTCTATCTTCCCAGATCTTTTTGCGAATGATAACAGACCAAAATACCTTTCAAATTTTACAAAATTTAATTGACCAAATCCATAGCCAAGTGGGTTACGCGCTTGACTTTCAATCCGAGACCCCCCAGGTTCGAACCCCGCCGCGGGTAAAACGTTTGCCGCATTATTCGCAAGTGTCAGAAGCTCTTCTAGCATGTTCTTGAGTTACGTGAAACACGTTTTCACCTGTTTTGCCGAGTTTTAACATGAAAAATGAAAAATCGAAAATTTCGAAAAGTTTCCAATTGATTCGCAGAGCGTGGAGGATCACAGGAAAATTTGTTTTCGATGTCGGAATCGTGTCTGAACGTGTTCTAAAACGTTTTAACAAGAAAATCGAAAATTTCGAAAAGTTTCCATTTGATTCGCAGAGCGTAGAGGATCATAGGAAAAGTGTTTTTCGATGTCGGAAACGTGTTCGAACACGCCAGGGAAATCAACACACGGTATCCTGCGTTTCCGTTGAGAAAGGCTCGTGAGGCTGAGAGCGATCGAAAAAAAAGTTGCCACGGAGCCACGAAGTGGCGTAGTAGTGTATTTAACCTCAACACATCCCGGCTAGTTGTTATTGAACAATCAAAGTTTTGACATTTTTTTTCTTTGAAAGACGCAAAAAATTCAATTATCCATGCATCTATTACAACTTCAGGTTACTGGAACCAAAATACACGGAGATCATCGAAGAATTCCTTCTTCGACTATCATCGAGAGGCAGCGAGCCATCTAGATTCGATTAGTTTTTTTTTAAAAATTGTTACCATCCTTTACCATTGCAAAACGAGTGCGCGCCGAACGGGTTTCACCATGTTGTTTTGTGTATTCGATCGATTCGCGAAAAGAATAAATAAACTATATTTTTTGATTATAATTTCCTACTGCATTCCTTAACACTAGGAAATATCGTGAGCCAGTTTACTACACAAAAAGTGAATGGGCAGAGGCACAGTGTACTTTAAAAAGGATCATGGGCCTCATATAAGTTGATTTTGTAGTTGCTTTGTGATAGTAGTAGTCTCCACCCACGCTAGGCGGGGTCTGGAATTTGAAATTCGTGTAAATAGTGAGATCAGATCTCTTTATTTCACTCAGTCTCTGCAGCTAATGTTTCATGGGAGAGTGTGGAAAATGAAGGGATCTCTGTCGAATGTTCACATGAATTACAAACCTTAATCTGGGAGTGTTGTCTTTGCGCTCTACAGGCACGAGTCGATGTGCTCGCTGATTTTTCGATCATAACTTTTCTCAAAGTGAGTTTTACACATTTTTTATCGAAAAAAAATTGAAAAATCTTTAAAATATCTTAAATATATACTGTCTCGAGCAGAATTCGTGATGCTCGTTCCACGAAAAAAAAGTTTAAAGGTAGGTTGTCGAATTCTCATCCGGGACCCCTTTCCACTCTCTCGTGGACGGTCTCTTAAGTCAAGAGAAAAATCACAACAATGTGTTGCAGAATGCACATAGAAACATTGTGGACCACTTTGATGCTTCGCCAGCTGTGAATATGCAGAGATACGGGCAGGTAAATTCGTTAGATTTCAAAATATCGTAACACATGGAAGAATTTTAATTACTTATGTGCGCTCAATGATGCAGCCCATGATGCCCTGTACCACCTTTTCAATTTGGATTTTGAAAATAATTGTTTAATTAGGCAAAAATACGAGAACAAAAACAAGTGGTGTGCGCCATTCTGTTGTTTTATCAAATTGACATCGGTGGCTATGCGCGGAACGGAATAATAAGGTAGAGCAACACCAAGTATATTTATAATAATGACTATCATGACATGGACTAAAATTTGCATTGCAAATTTATCGCCAGAACTATCAATTATTTTCGTACGACTACTGTGAAATACCCCCTTTTCGTGCAGGGTTACGAAATACGAGGCCACAACCATGGGGACTACGTGCTAGCTATGGGTAACGGCGAGAAGGTCTACAGCAAGATTATCCAAATTGTCACGAAACGGGAGCCGTCGCATTGCCCTCAAAGGGTTAAATTGTCCCTCCCCCCGTAACACTGATAAATATTGTATTGTGCTGTATGATGCCTTTGATACTTTTGCACAGACAACTTCAAGATATATTTGATCTTTGAAGTAAAAGTACACAATTCTCTATTTTTTTCATTCGATATCAAATTCTTTCGATAGTTTGCTGGAAACAATACTTGAAGAGATGGTTTGTCTTTGTGGTTGCAAGTGAATGATAGTGTTTTGAGTCTTTCGCTCAACCGAAACATTACTCGACAGGAATCCCAAAGCACACAGTCAACATTCCTTCCCGGAGAACTATCACAGTCAATTAATAAAATCTGCCGATAAAATATATTTGTCTGAATACCATATCAGTATGTTTTTTTTCCAAAATCCGTATTACATACTTAATTGAACTTTCATTATAGTTTCGTTGAAGAATGAGAAATGCGCCCTGTTCTTACCTTTGATTAGCGCATAATAGATTATACTAAAACTACTTCGTAGGCGCTTCCTTTTTTGTTTGAACAAAAAGCTGGCATTATTGTTTTTCTAACGCATTGCTGCTTCCCGATTGCTAGTTGCCTGCAGCGTAGGCTTAGTGAACACCTGCTTACTTTTCCTTGATCTAAGCAATTCTCCTCCCGTAAACAATCTCCTCTCTTTTCCCGTATATGAGGAATGCATGCAGGAGAGAAACGCAGAGCATTATGCGCAGTCTGAATGTGATTGAAATGCCATCTCTCTGAGACTGTTATCAGGAAGAATTGAACGTGGAAATATTGTAAATGCGAGCTGCGTAATCTCGTATATTTGATCTTTCATCAGATTATTATTGCCTGTGATGACAGATGTAATGAACGCTTCGACGATCTTGGGGGGAGTGATACGGTCGTCGCCTTTCCGACTACTACGGTAAGATTTTTCGTCCTTTCTGAGAGATCGAAGCGCAATTTGTTCACTGGGAGCATACACTTTTCGCAAACATTGTTAACTGCTAAACGAACTCTAATTAGGGAATTTACTTCGGTTGGTAAAAACCGAGACTAGCACACAATTTTCGCAAAGAGTGAGCAGTATGAGGCCGAATTGGGCACTGTATGTAAAGTCATCACGCCACACACCAGCTGCACTTTATGGTTCCACATCGCTCTTTGCGCTTGATTTCCTCTGTGAGAAGCTCTGCCTTCCTCAGTGACTAATCAGTTCCGTGAGATACGAGAGGACGCTTCTACGATTGTGTAACTTTGTATGCAATCGTATTCTCATATGTTTTGTTCTCTAGAAACCTGTGTTTGAAAAAAGAATGAGCGATGATCGACTATAGAGAATCACCGGTGTCATATCGCTCATACTAAAATTAGAAAGATAGAAAACAAAGGCAGGTTTGCTACTTTTAATCATTTCAGCGATAATAACTTTTGCAAATGTAGGAGTTTAGAATTAATAATTTGGTAAAACAATTAAGGGCTGATAAAGATCGGATAGAAATAAGACATCAAAATGGATCGAACGATAGCGAAACTTCTCATATTTACGGTAAGTAATAATAATAATTTCCCTCAAAATAACAGATTTTTTAATAATTTTGTAAAACACATTTTTATTTACTCAACAACCCAACAAATACTGCAAACATCTGTTTAAGAGTGGCCTCGAAATAAATATTTTTTTTATTTACTCAACAACCCAACAAATACTGCAAACATCTGTTTAAGAGTGGCCTCGAAATAAATATTTTTTTTATTTACTCAACAACCCAACAAATACTGCAAACATCTGTTTAAGAGTGGCCTCGAAATAAATATATATTCTTTGCTCTAATTAACTCTATCCTAGGTATACGTTTGCGGCATTTCGTTCGGCATACTGGCTATTCTTATCATCAAACGCTCTCGATACCTGCAGAATTCGTTAGTTTTTGCACAAATTATACGTGGGGAAGATCATATAAAAGACATCGGATAAGTGTATGGAGCTTGAATAGCAGATATTCGCGACTTACAGGTTCGGCACTATCTGCACGATTCAAATGACGTGTGACTCGATAAAGATATCGCTGACGACACTATTCGCGCTGATTCCGGATGACTTGGCACCCGACTACCTTTCCCGCGTCAGTATCGGACACGTAATTGTGCGCGCTAACTTTGCAGAAACGATGTGTTTAATGACGTATTTGAGATAGCCGAGATCGTCTTTTTCAACTCGTGTTTGATGCACGTCCTTTTCGCGTTTCACCGTCTCATTTTCATCGTCTTTCCGAAGCGTAAAGAGATGTGGGAATCGTGGACGCCGGTTATGATCGCGGTGTGCATGGTTCTCGCCGTGATACGCACGCTCCTGGCACATTGGCTCGGTGAGTGCGGTGAACAGAAAAACGCAATTACACCATTTTTTGAGTATCTTGGGTCTGAGGAAAGAATATGTTTCCGTGAATTTCTGTGTGTAGACCGGATCTTTGCGCAGATGACAACCTTTACATCTTATACGAACGAGAGAAGATGAGCTGGCTGTTTACGCGAACGCCCAAAACAGAACTCTATTTAACGTAAGTCTCTGAATCGCTTCGACTCAACTGGTAGGAATATGGTCTCGTGATTGTGCACACTATAGTGTTGTTAGTGTAGGAATAATTCTATTCGCGAATAACAAAGGTGATTCTCCAATAACTCTTTGTTATTCGCGAATAGGATTATTCAAAATAACAACACTAGTGCACACCCACAGGCTAGGAATATCTGCGCCTGATGAGCAGTATTACCGTCCTCAAAAGCCTGAAACTATTATTGGCCTCCTGAGATCTCAATCTTACTGATTTCTTTGTTTGTGGCCAACCATATGCATGCATACCTACTAGAGTGAGCAATGTGATACCACCGTCTCTTCATTTCGCACACTCTATCGTTTATCAACCGGTGTAGAGAGTGTGCGAAATGAAGAGGCCGTGGTCTCACATTGCGCACTCTAATACCTACTCTGAGAAAAAAAACACTAGGAGCAGGACACAAAGTGAACATGTTCACGTACTTGTAAGTGGAAGTCACTAGAAAGAAGAGACATTTCACTTACAGATAAGTGAACAGTTCTCTTGGTGTCCTGATCCTAGTGACGTTTTTCTGAGTGTAATCATACGTTGTGCTGTTGAACGATTAATTCTATTCTCAGCATCTTGATGTGTTTATTCTATTCTGAGATCTTCCTCGTAATGACGATGGACTCCATTTCTGTCACTACTCTTCTAAAGATGAAAACCGTTGTAAGCTGGGCAGTATTATCTTTTGTCACGATTAGTGACATCGTGGATGTTTGATCGGTTATATTTACAATGCCACCCGTGTCAACAGTGATTTGAAATTATAACTGATTAAGTAACTAATTATATTTATAACTAAATATCGTTTACGCACAAATCTGCACATGCACAGATCACGCGCAACATTTGGGACGCGAACTCTTCCGTGGAATTCAAGTTGATCGTTCAGGTGATATTTTCTTGCGTTTTCGCTTTAATGAAAATGATATGGCACTACAAATGATGTGATTTTCAATTGAAAAAAATTTTAATACGGAAACCATACTATATTGATATTTATTTATTTGACATATTATATTGAAAATATTTATTCAAAATCATTTATGTTATTGTCAGAGTGTTCTGCAATGCTTGCCAACGTTGACGCTGGTCGTTCTCTACTTTCACGTCCTTCCTACTGTCACCGATAGCCGCGCCATTTTTATTTGTTCTCTGTCGTGGAACGTTGCCACGTCATTGGATGGGTGAGGGAATTCGATTGATCGATAGATAGACGTTCATTAGTATAGAAGAAAGGAAAATGATTGAGGTTGTTTGAAATTGAAAATTAAAAAAAAATGATCAGTGTGATACAGATTAATCGATAGTAAATAGGTTCAGATGGTTTCATTTCCCAGATTGATCATCATCCTCGTTCATTTTCACAAGGAGACATTCTTCGCGCGCAAAAAGATTGGTGACATTACAACGACGCAACCAGGAACGACGACGATGTTTATCACTACGATTTGATTCGTTGTGCGGCTTACTTTTACTGTCGAGAATAGCATCCCCATTAGCAAAATCGCCAATTCTTCAATGAAAGTGCTTTGAGACATTCTTTCATTTTCGTTAGTCATAAACTCCGTTAAAGAATCTTTTATTAGGCTGGTGCCTAAGTTTCTTTTTTGTAGTGATGTTTCCAAGTGCTGTATCTCAGTTTTCAAAAAGCATTCGGCCCCCATTTAGAGCATGTTGTAGTACAGTTGTTGTACTTCAAAAACATACACATGCATTAGGTAGAGCTTTCCTCGTTCGTGAGAAGAACAAGAAAATATCTTCAAGCTTATAGCCAAACAAATGTGAGAAAAATTTCCACTCACATTCAAGCGGCATTATTTTCCGGAATGACTCATGCTCAATCTTGTATAGCCTCAAGTGTCCTCTACCTAAAACTATGCTAAACTAGGCGGTTATACATGTCATTCAAAAATATGCCTCGTCAAATGAGTTTCACTTTAGAAATGCGTGCCTCACGCGAGTGAGCACTGCTTTAAGGCTAAAAAGGGTAGGTTGGTACAGATAAAAGGTAAAGGTGCAGTCTTCTACACGCAATGCGGTCTCGACCAACCCTATGCCTAAGTAGCAACGAGAGCCTGTCCTGAGCCAGATAGGGGCGCTGTTATACCACACCTGGGGCACCATTGATGCTCGCTTGTGAGCACTTGTGAGCTCGCTGACCTTTTAATTCGAAGAAAATCAAAAAAAATCGAAAATAGTTTAGAAAGTCAGAAACTTATAAAAATCAGCATTTTGGGGGATCCGTTGAAACGAAGTAATATGTGTTCTGGTGCAGTTATCGTGAATGAGATATTCCATGTTTTCTCGGAGAGCTGACCGTATCTTCTAGCAACAAATAATAAATTCGCCCACACACCATATTTTTCTTCAGTCCGACATGAGAGATGATTTATACATTATCAAATATATCTGGAATGTTGAGAAATGGCGAATGGGCGAGCAGCTAAACGGGGAGGGGGAATGCGGGGGGGGGGTGTGTTCCTGAGATCGGAGCCGTCAGCATGAGGGTGGTCGTTGTGGAAGAGTGTGCTATTCGAGAAATAGCATCTTTTTTGCGACATCTCTTTGTTGTTTAGAGAAAGAGCAAGAGATGCTGCAGCATGCAGAGGCCACCTCCCGAGTAGCGCACCCTATTTTGTGGCAACACTGTTTGGGAAATCTTTAAAATACAGGAGCTCAACTAAAATTATTAAGTGGTAAAAGGGAAATGTACAGGGTTTCTTCAAATTATTCTGGCTAAGTAAATGGATTGAGAAAACATACTACGGCTTCTGGGCGATGTCGGTTAACGACGAAAGTTGCCTACAATTTTGGCACTCGATTTTCGATATGGCAATGTGAGTGTGTGTTACGGGAATGTTTGTGAGCGGGGAAAGGCAACTCGGACAGGCGTACTTAGTGAATGCACGAGGAGGGGGAATATGAAACAATAGGAGGAATATGAAACGAAGAAACAATAGGAGGAATATGAAACGATGATATGAAAAGACAGAAGCAAATAGGAGTTGACATTAGAAACTACGAAGGGAATGATGATATGCTTACAGATCACAGTGGTGAATGTTGAAACTACTGGCTTTCAGTACATTTATGGGGATAATGATGGGGTGTGTTATTGTTCCGTCGACGCAGCTCTTCTCGGCCGCCTGGGCAGACTCTTGTTCAGCATCGGGTCGACAGGGAAGACTGCGTAAGCTTTCCGTCGCTCGTGGCGACGCTGCGAGGGACCTGGGAGGAAGGAGGGCGCGCTCGCCTGTGGTCGGCCATCCTCAACGAGCTGTCCCGGCGCACTCAGCGAGCGAGACTGCATTTTCGGCGAAGCCTGGCATCATGGATATTCATCAGCGCTCATGTTACTACTTTCATACTCAGCATTCACAAGACTTCCGCAACAAAGACAGCCCTACTTCTTACGGATAAAGTATTACTCACTGCTCCCAATCGTGGTATCATCGATGGTGTCGGTTTGGGCGGGATCGCGGGCGGGGTGGGTTTGGACGTCCTCGTTGACATACTGGGAGGCACAGGGATAGCGCTCGTCCGCTGCTTCTTCGGGCGTATCGCGGGCTCTGCGAATGCGAGCAATTAGTGTTCATCTAGTGAAAAGTCATCCGCTTTGGCAGGATTGCATGTCAAGTTCAGAAGAATGTACGTACCCTGTGCCTCTCCTCCCTGCATCTCTTGCTCCTTTTCCTCCTCCTCATCCTCCTCACTCTTGGAATCGTCCGAGGACGTGGAGGAGTCGAGTGTTTCTCTGCCCGAGTCCGTGCTCTTCGCGCTCCTCGGCGACTCCTCGGCGGGCGAGGGAGCAGCTGAGGAGGGGTCGAGCGGGCAGACGACTACCCCGAGCGCAGCTCGATCACGCGCCGTTCTCGGCTGGAATGAAATGTAACATTAACTTGTGTGCCCCCATATTCTCAGGCTAGTGCCTGATGCGGAAAAGGATGTTACATCGGATAGGTATGCCAACAGGAGTGCTCTACTTCTGAATGTGATTCTGTTATATTCTACTCTTCTCTGATACAGACGGAGGCAGTAGTTCTCTGGACCTTCGTACTCACCACATCGTCGTGCTGCTGTTCATCCTCGTCGTCTGCCTCGAAGACGGGATGCATGCGTGGAAGAAAACGACGAGCCTGAAAACCAATCAACCTATTATTATTCTCTCGGCAAGTCGCAATCGATAACGCAAAGTCGGCTTAAGGAACGACAGCACTGCCAGACCTTGATGCGCTCCCTGGCCATGTCAATCATGCGTCGGATGTCGCAGAGGAACTGCTCGGCCATCGGCGGCGGGTTGAGCAGGCAGTCGGGTTCGAAGAAGTCTGCAATGTTCGTCTGCGTGAGAATAGTGCTGCTATTAGAGCAGACAGGATATATTGTATTGAATTTCACAGTGCAGGGGCAAACTAGAAATTGTCTCACCAATTGTATTATTCCGGAAAATATTTTTTTCTTGAAATTGCAAAGCAGCGCGGAAAATATCAATTGATATATAAACGTTGTTGTTTGCAAGAAGATTCCTTCACCTGAACTGAAGTAGAGACGGCGCTTCTGCACCACTCCTCCGTTGCTGACGCCATGGGAAGAGCCAGAAGATGAAGAGATGGACATCTGGCGGTGGTGACCCGGCTGGTGGTGTGGAAGGGGTGACATCTGCAGATCGTCGGCGCTCAACCAACCACTACACTATACTCCTCCTCCCAACTAATTTCGATTTCCCCCTTTCCAATTTCCTATGAATTCATCTGCGTATGAGTGGGAGAGAAAATCGGAAATTGGGTGATATTAATTGTAAGGATCGAAATGGGAAGGAAACAGAGATGCGGTTTCGGGATTCGTTTAAGGGCAAAAATCTGTCCGCATGAACCGTACGTTCGACTACGTAAAACACGTGATCCAGGGAAGGGGGAGTGAGAGAAAGAAGTTGCACTATGCAAAACTCGCCGAATTCGCTGTAGAAACCCACTGTGCATTTTTTTGTTGTTGAAATTATCGCAAAGGGAGAGAATATGTCATGACTATAGCAGGTTAATATTTAGAATAGTCATTGATATTCAAAGGTAGTCCAATTCGGGAATACTTCGAGTGAACGAACCGTGTTGCCGTGTACCTGCGCCAAGTTGGCGCTCTTCAGGTGGGCGATGAACTGCAGTTGGATGTTGCCGATGAGACGCTGCTTCTGAATCGAAATATTGCTGTTTTCATCTGGCAGTAAGACGAAACCGGCCACTTTTCGGCTTTGCCAACCACTTTTCCGGATTTGTGAGCATAAGAGAGACGATCCACACACACCCGTATAACGATATGGGGCTTCGCCGACCGTTCGGGGCTGTACAAAATCCGTTCGTTTCTAACGTCGGTAAACGATCAAGCTACTCTCTCAAGCGATGACGAAAATACGTTATCTATGCATAGCAGAACGATTGGTTGTATTTTGGTGCCGTACCTGGATGCGCCAGCAGACGAAGTAGGCGAGTCCCGACGCGATCAGGGCGAGAAGGAGCACGAGAGCTACCGTACCCAGCACGACTACTTGAGCAGTGTTCTCACCGTGGAAAAGCTCCAGAGGAGCAGCGACTGTAAAAGTGTCATTTACCCAATAATGATTATCATTACTGCATTTTCGATGATATCATATTCGCTGCAAATATTCCAGTGTAATTTGTAGTAAGAATAATTTCAGCATGAATCGTCGAGTTAGTAGGTTTCCAATTTTATTTCTAAGGAATTTAAATAAGCAATAGAAACCTGGCATCAAACAAATGTTTTCAAATAAAAATGAGTGAGACGCAAAAATTAGCACAGTCCAATTTTAGCTTTTTCTCTCTACAAACGGTAGACGAGCGGTACAATGTCTAACTCAATTGGGTTGTATAGAGATCACTAGCGCGCGCACATCTTGATGTGTGTTCACCTTTAATCAGTGAGAGGGCGCGATTGATGAGAGGGATAGGGAGAAAAATGATAGACGATCGATAACAGGGAGAAATTTAATGAATGCGAATAGAACGGCAGATTATACGACAATGGGTAGTCCGGGAAAGCATAGAGAAATTATTTGTCTTTCCTATATTACCGGGGCGTTAGTCGCACTACAATGTGATACTTTACTGCTGTTTCCTGGAGGGTGTTCCCATCAATAGAGTGTTGCTCGCCCCGGAATAGTTGATGATTGACTTCGGGAAATATATAAGTTGTGCAGCCATATACAGCAGCTTGACTCATACTGAACAAGACTTGCTTGTGATGTATGCATCTTTCTCTATCAACCTATGATGTATGGGATATTCGGATGACGTACCACTCTCTCCCTCCACGCGGAACGTGATGCACATGAGGGGCGGCCGCAGGTGCACCTCATCGTCGCGTCGCGCCACCCGCTCACTCAACGCCCGACATGCAACCTGCAGATACACACATAGATTGATCCTGGCATCAGAGAAAAATGTGTAGATCCAGCCCATCATACATGAAAATATATGAAAAATTTATTACATGTTATACATTTTCATGTACGATGGGGCAGGATTTGTAAATTTTTCTCTGTGTGTGCCATCAGAGACAATTGGCCTGATGATCTATCGTACGTGCTGAACATATCGGAACGTTTACCGGAACGTGATCAAAATATTCGATTTTGTTACTTTGCGAAGAAAATTATAAAAAAAAATTGTCCTCAGTACCGCATACAGCCGAGAAATGCCAGCAATTCTCGGTTCTGTC
This sequence comes from Pristionchus fissidentatus, assembly GCA_036245785.1. Classification (NCBI taxonomy): domain Eukaryota; kingdom Metazoa; phylum Nematoda; class Chromadorea; order Rhabditida; family Neodiplogasteridae; genus Pristionchus; species Pristionchus fissidentatus. Next base: position 12,023,152 of record BTSY01000004.1, read on the forward strand.
CTGTCTTTCGAATCGAATTCGTTGCTATATTTCACATATTTCACCGGGCATGTTCCGGCAGATTTCCGCAAATCGATGCGGATTAATCGAATTAGCATAAACGCGAGTCATGATAATGTGTACTCTCAAAGAAGACAACACCATGTGGTCGGCACGTGTTCTTTCGTGCTTTTATATAACTTTATCTGATTTTAATGACACTACACACATCCCCTGCATACCGCCTGGAACGAGTACGAACGTAAAATACCATACTAATCCTTGCACCGTACCCTTTTTTCTCGTTTCAGTGAGTTAAAATGGCCTGGCTCACCTTTAGTTGGACGACAGCACCAGAGAGATTCATCGCTTCCTCGTCCGTACCGTTGAACTGCAAGTAAGTAAGCATGGAAACTTTCAAAAAGACACACCATTACTACTCTGTAAAAAAAGTCACTAGGATTAGAAAACAAAGTGAAAATGTTCTCTTGGCTGTAAGCGAAAGTCTCTAGAAATAGGAGACACTTCACTTACAGATAAATGAACATTTTCACTTGGTGTCCTGATCCTAGTGACCTCTGTCTGTGTGTAAAACGCTATAAACTCAGAAAATAAGTTATGATTATGAGAAATATTTCTGCTTTTCTGCCTCCAACGTGCCATTTGTTGCTAAGCAAAATAAGAAAAGTAGAGAGATCAGCATTTCCCTACTCCGAGAAACTCTCGAATCACCTGCTTGGCATTCGGCGAAAACAGATGTGAACAGGGGATAGCGAAGCGTAAATAAGTAGTAATTGATTAGACACCATAGTTGGTTTGTCTAACAATAACGATAAAATAAGGAAGACAGAATAAGGCAACAGGTAGTGGAACGAGTGAAAACAAGAAATGCACGATTAGAAAGTTTGCTACACGAGTTACCCCTAGGGTGGGGTATAAATGTATGGCGCTTGGGTGCGTAACAGTCGAACCTATATCCATTTCAATTGATAAGACATCTCAATTCATGTACAATATAGATAATTACAAAACAACTATAGAAATACCACGTTCCTTCGCCCAACGCCTTACACCTTCTGCACCTTACGAGTCTGTAGTTTTACGCGCTTGTTTATCGAATTGGCGCGGTGCACCCAAATTGTTATCATTCCATGGTGAAAGATTAATCGACCAGTTAAAATTCAGTGCCTGAGCTATAGTTATTTATTTCCAGTCCGATTATGTATGCGCCAGCATAGTTTCAGATCTATTACTACTTATTTGAGTACAACAAAGTCAATATGGAGGACAACTACTACTAGAGCCAAAATTCAAGACACGATCACAAGCAATTGAGATGGCAACCCAATCTGCATTATCACCCAAAAACCGGCTAACACACACATAAAAAAAGGTCTTACATGCGGCCCATAAGATATTTGGCGGTTCTTAACAAAATGTCTTATATATATAAGACCTTTTGTTAAGAACCCCCCATATCTTATGGGCCGTATGTAAGACCTTTTTTTCTGTGAGCAAAGTGGATTAAATGTAAATCAGCGCCAAAATGCCCTCTTATTAAAAAAAAAGAGATAAACTCACGATGACTCTCGGCTTGCCTCCCTCCTCGGTGGTATTCAGGAAGAAGTTAACATCGGATGAGGAATCCCATCGATGGAGTGCCGAATCGACGAGCACGTCGGAAATGTGACAAGAGGGAGTGAAGTTGGCGGAAAGGATAAAGTCTGCAAACGGATTCTCACAGTTACTTTTCGGTAAAAACAGTGATTATTTCCCCTGTTCCCCTGGTCGTTCCCGTTACTCGCAACGCCCACCTATCGATTTTACTAGGGCGGGATGCACAGGAGGATAGCCTAATGTTGTTGGACTGGTATATGAGCAATTCGGCAAACTGCTCATGGTGTTCATACTGCGGCTCGAAATCATAGTGTCTGTCGCAATCAAACATGAAAGAAATATAAGGAAAGGATAGTTTTCATAACCGTACCACTACTCCAGTTGAGTGTGGTGTTGAGCGTCTTCTCCCCTCCTTCCGGGCCTTCTATCGCTAGCACGGGCACCTCGTCTAGCGGGAACTCGTCGAAGACCACCGCCGAGTGGCATTCTTCTATAAATCATATGGGTGTTGATTACGAAGCAAAATAAAAAAATACATCGAATGTCCTTTTTCCTAAACTTGCCTGAAGCATGATTGGCTTTTATAATTTCAGCATACAGCATGTGAATACTTTTTACGGTGTCTAGACTCGTATTTTGAAGTGCAATCACCTCGGGACGTACCGGGCGGGCGCTCGATGCAGAATCCGAGGGCATTCAGGTAGACAGGGCGATCGTGCGGGCAGAAGCAGAGACAAGGACCGATCGAATCCTCGCGCAGCTCAGCACTCGAATCCCGCGAGTCCGCACCGAAGACTTTCTGAACAATGAAAATGTATCTCTGATCGGAATTGAATCTCTACATTCCTACAATCAATTACTAGATGCATCACTAGTGCTTTGCCACCTATCCGACTGCAGCCTGGTTGCTTTTTCATTGCGTCTACGGAATGTTGCGTGACTTTAGACAAAATGTGCGAGGATTTAGAAAATCTCGGTAGCATTCTCCTCGTTTTGCCTAAAAGTGACTACAAATGTACGGTTCCCCGATCTGCTGAGAATGCATCGATCATGTGGCTCCGCACACATGTTATGCTCTAATTTGGCGGCGCCGATTTGGAGTTATCTTCGACACTTCCTCGTTTGTTTCCCCACCTAATATAAGTGGGAAAGTGAGTGCCAACGTCAGCTTGCCTGCGGGCATTACTGCATCGTTTTGTCTTTCTCTCTACTCTCTCTCTCTCATATTCCCGTCTCACAAACTCCTATCATTGTTATCAATCGAGTTCACCCTCATACACACTCATCGAAAGTAGCCAATAACAAGCGATAGTAGTGCGAAAGGGCGACACGCGCCCCCTAAAAACACTGCACAGCGGGTGTTTTCCACAACATCAAAGTAGCGAAAGCCCGAGCGACTTTTCAAGGTTTCCAAGCATGTGGCAACATAAAATCACCCTGGCCCGCAACAAGTTGAGAAGAAAGAAAGAAAATTGCAACGCATTCTATTTTTGATATTCAAGACATGTTTTCTACATTCTTTTCTATTTTCACTGATTATTTCAGGGCAATCAGTAGCTAATAGAGTTTTGCTAGTAAGTTGCTGCAAGAAGCAACTGAATACGTCAATTCAGTCGGTATGAATCATAATCGTCCAATACAAACTGTATAAAGAAGTGGTGTAAATTATAAATACGAATCGATGAGCATCGTGCCAAACACCATCGTTCTGTACAACAATTATAGAGTTTTCATTGACCTTCCCTGGATCCTATAAAGATGAATCCGATAATATCACGACCATAGACCTCTCTAGGCTTGCAAAACACGATAACATATAAGCTAGCTATTACAAGCCTATAAAAATAAGAGTGTCACAGATGTCAAAATGCTAGGTGCTGTGATTACAAAAATTGAGAGAGCGTGCAAAAATGTGAGGATTAACGAATACCTCGCAAGGGGTGGGGCAGAAGGTGGGCTTGATGAGGTCGGGCAGCAACCTCCTTCGTTGCACTGCACGTAGTGGCGAGAGCGGAAAGGAGGGCAGGGGGGTGATGATCGGGAGGAGGAGAAGAAGAGGAAGAGAGAGGAGGAGAGGAGAAGTGGATGATGGAGGAGACATTCAGCCGATTCCTCGCATGCTGCGCATACACGATTATATACTGTATATTCGACAGGCTTTATGGATCGTTGATAAATTATGTGAACAAAGAATACGATAAGAGTTACTGAGTTACACACAGCCATTTTCCTGCTCTACGGTTTGCAAATAGATTGAAAATAAAAAAAAATTATGTTCGATGTGAGAGCGACAGATAAATGGCATGCATTAGAAGGCGATAGAAAACTTCAAACAGAGAATCAAATAAAAGTAGAACAAGGTTATAAGCAGCAGAATGCTACTGGCTTACAGCGCAATATAGTATTTAGTTGATCAGTGATATCCAGCGAGACTAGAGAGAGAGAGGCAGCCGCTTACTGGAAAACATGGATACAATTAATTACCGGCAGCATTCCGCAAATAAATTTCACCTGCGCGGGACTGGGAACGTGTCAGAAACTACCAGATATATCAGTAGTATCAGTAGTTTTCAAAGCCCTAAATTGCAATAAAAATATGATCAAAGAATCTATAGGAACCAAAGTAGCGCCTTATTTTAGACAAGAACATTGTTTAGAAAAAAAAAACGCGTCAGTGGTTGCATGCAAAATTATAGAATGTAGATTCTCATAGATTGCGGAACATGGAAGGTGTGCTGCTGAAAAAAAGAGGAAGAGGGTAATTTTGCACGAGCCTGCCGGATGTGCGAGCTCCCTATGTAGCGGTGTCGCATTTTTCGACGAACAAAAAAAGAAGAGATAGAGTGGATACGGGGGAGGAATGAAAGAAAGAAAGAACAATGTTGAGGAGTTGCTGTTAGTGACGCATGTGTGAGCTGCTCTTCTCTCTCTCTCTCTCTCTCGCAAATAATGGACAAGTGTCAAGCCTCAATGATCGCGGGGCGCGCGACAGAACCCTAACGTAGAGTGGATCCAACTCTGCAACTATGTACCTGGAATTCGCGGCATGCTCACAGTTTAAAATGCATTTCTTTGAATATACGAGCGGACGAGGAGAGTACGCAAATTACATTTATTAGATTACAAAAACTTTTGTGTCCCTCCTTGTCCATGTATGAAAAGTAACACATTTTTTTTTTCAATATGTGCTTGAATTTTATATTGCAATCATTATTTTTCTTCTGCACAAATGGTTAAAGTCTACTTTGTTTATATTTTTATGTAACCGCGAGGGGTGTGACGGAAATTAAAGAAAAGAGGATGAATAAAAGATAATCTGAATTTGGAAAATGAAGAGATCGGAAGCCATGTTCGCAAATATAGTACTCATAGAAGATATAGAGCCGTTTTGTCGTTCAACTACATGCAGAGAACAGGAACAGAAAAACAATAATGGACATGTGCACTTTCTCCGGCTAGACAGACAGTCTACAAGGAGTGTACGAGAGTGGGATGGGCACGAAGTCACGGACTAAGTGCGCATTCCGAATAATGCAACAAATTGGCTGAAAGTACAGTGCGGACTAGGACGAGGCCAGAGAAGTTGCAGGAAGCGCTCAATGAATACTAATAGTAAATTCATTTTTGCAAGGATAGTCAATGGCAATGGAGAAGAGAGGAACACAACCAATGTTTCCGTTCTCCAGAGAAGGCATCGATACCCGACTGACTTAGATGATCCATACCAGAGAGTACTCATTTGCTCAAATACTTGCGTCTCAAAATCACAAAACACATGCCTAGAAAAATGTATTCATTCCCTATATCCGTAGTGCACAGAAATGCACAGTAAGCGTGTCTAACATATTACAAATTTTATAGTATACTGAAGAGGCTAAACGCATTATGCGCGATTTTCCAAAATTAGAAAATCATGCGGGTGCGATAATACGAGACGGGTGATAGTACAGTGGAGCGATAGTGACGATAGTGAGATCGGCGAAAGTGGTGGATGAGGAGGAGGAATTGAGATGATTGGGATGGTGAGAGAGAGAGAGAGAGAGAGAGAGAGAGAGAGAGTGAAACGCGCAGAGGCAACACAGTCGATTGATGGCCGGTGTGAGAGAGACAGAGCGGGGGATGAATCAAGATCTCATTGAGAGAATGGAGCAGGGAGCAGAGAGAGAGGGAGAGAGAGAGAGAGGGAGAGAGAGAGAGAGAGAGAGAGAGCGACAGGAAATAAGACAGATGAAAGAGAAAGTTATGGAAAGCGGCGGCGAGAGGAACCGACCAATCGACATTCAAGGGGTCGATGATGTGGTTCTAATTTAGAGAGGGATTGGAATGTATGAAAGGCAAAAGTAAATTTGTTACTACTTCAAGTGATCGCCAATATGTGATCATTTTCTCAATGGACCAGCTGCGGATACTCCTACATGATCCAGCACATCCCTGTCCTTCTGAAGGATTGGGTACAATATTTCTACTAACTCTACTAGTAATTTCTACTAACTCTACTAGTAATTTCTACTAACTCTACTAGTAATCTACTAAAATACTAGTAATATTACTAGTAAGACGGGATCATCAATTGAATTCAACTCCAGACGAGATCAGCATGCCGTCAACCCCTGAGCACAAAGTATGAGAATTGAATTGAAAATTATTCGGAGAAGTCTTTGCCTTGTTGGAGTGAGCTCGCTTATCGTCTTAGCATCAACATGGTAGCAGCAATGAGCACAACGAGAAAAGAGTAAGGTAGTTTATCGACCGAGAGAGAACGAGCACTGGTCAAGGGAGAAGGGACACACGGAAAAAAGGAGCGAAAGCGATGATATCTTTGTTGAAGGGGAGGGGGAGAGGGAGGTGGTAGGAGGGCATACCCCCATACCCCTCTCCTCCCACTTCAAGGTCAGTCTGTCTCTATGTGTCCCATCTAGAGGCAATGAACCAAGCCACTAGAGCCTATCATAGTGGGGGCTTGAAATGCCAACGCGCGTTACTCTCAGTGACAAATAAACATAAATTACTGTGGACTAGATGGGGGGTGAAAGGTACGGTAACCCTTGGGGCGACATCGATCGATCGATAACTGGGGAAAAGCTGTGAAACACACTGTAGGGGGCACACGCCTGCGCGCGCGCGGGAGTGACCCGTGAACATTGCAATAATAATTGTAATCGGTGGCTAGATGGCATGAGTGGGCGGGGTCAGGTTGGAGGGAGGAGTGGCGCGCACATTGTGCAGTGCGTTACCCCAAACCCAGCATAGGCAAACATGAATAACATATGCATCATGTGTAACACATTGTAAAAGGTAGATGTGCTACCTGATGTAGGAAGACTGCATGTTCATGTATGCTGGGTATGGGGAACCGCATTGTCTATCTGTACGAGCGCGACTAGGGATGGCGGTTCGGTTTCAGCCTGTTTTTGGCCGAGAAATGGCCGAACCGTTGCATGCCCTAGCGTCAGCTGTCGATGCTGGATGGCATCTTGAGGTTGGTGAGCTGATTCCGGAGCATGTTAATGACCGAATCCTTCTCCATCAATTGCCTTCGAAGAGCGTCGTTTTCCCGCACGAGATCCGTGATTGAGGTCTGTAAATATACTAATAAAAATTATTTCAACGATATTTTGGTGTCAACGAAATTAATTTCATTTTCTTTTTTTTATTGATGGTGATGCGCTATTATTTTGCTCGTTGATATCAAAAAAGCACGATTAAATGATTGAATTGAGTTGTTTGTTCCTTGGATAACGGGCCGTGACGTGCATTTGACCTGTTCTTTACGTTGCCGCGATCAAAAGAGAGAGAGAGAGAGAGAGCGAATTCAAAATAGGGAACGAATTTACTGGCACTTTTGTCGATCGTCACTTGCACAAGAGAAAATACACGCAACGGAGAGAGCAATTACTTCCGAAAATGGTCGCGATTTACTGCGCGACAAAAGTGCCCGCTAGTTTACGGATCTTTATGTTTCGCGCGCCCCGTTCTATTTTTGGTTAAGTTTTGACGAAGTCAAGAATAACGAATTTCCAAAGTGTGTATTTCACCCAGGAATCAATCAATATATCACTTTCTTCCCTCTCTTATAAAGTACGTCTTGTTTTCACTAATTTCTATATAAAAACTGACGTAGTATTCGATAAATGCATTTTAATTAAAGTTTTCCTCATATTCTCTTACCTCCTCAAATTTATCCTCGTGTTGTATCAAATGCTTGAGAGCGACCAACTGAGATTTGAGATCGTCCACTTCCGAGAGCCCTTCATTGATGATCTATAATCAATTAATTAATAATATTAATAATAATAATAACCACATGCATAAAGATCTATTCCGTCTGCCGATCTGAACTAAATATCGACAGATATTCGTTAATACACATGATTGAATCTGTGAAAAGTAAGTTTATGGAGTTTTTGATCAAATTTCGCAATAGTCGACAACTTTTCCTTGTCGACCACTCCCAGTTTGTCCTATTCTTAGGAATTCATAGATAGACTATCCCTATCAGCCGACCACGTCTTTACCGCAGAACAAATCAATCAATCAATCTTTCCCCCGTGTCTTGTCACAAGATATGACAAATTCACAAACACTCGTCTATAATCAATGTATGTATCATTTTGAGATTTCAATAGTCAACACGCAAAAGACGTTGTTTCTGCCGGTGATAAAATAGACGAAAGATGAAATAGCGATTGGAATTGCAGTTTAGAGAAATTCTGCGATACGATTTTGCTTGAATTTTTAGCAAATCTTATTAAGCAGTCAGCATAATCAATAAAATTAATGAATCCACTCAATTAATTACATACATCAGTTAAATTAAAGCGATTACCTTCTCCTGTTCATCCTTCTTGAGCGCAGCTGCAGTAAACGGATTAGGTCTGTAAGACAAGAATGAATCCTTCGATAAATCAGGGATACAAAGCCCTGTGGCTGACCCTAATTCGATATGCGCTCGCTTGCGCGTCCTGATCAGCCTATCGATAACTATTCCAACTATGTGTATCGTTACACAGCTGTGAACAGTTGTGCATGCATACAATTGCTTACTATAGTTAAATCAAGCAGCGCATTACTTTGTAATCAATTTCCATTTATAAACTGTCAATTAGGTAGCAATGCAGTGTTTATGTTACGAAATTTCCAAAAGCAAGTGCCTAAAATGTTATTTGAAAAGAAGGAGAAAAAAACAAAAAAAAACAAAACTTACAAATGAGGATTAGAGGGCGATGGTTGGGTGTAGTGAGAGTGCTGACTATGCTCGGACCGCGACTGTCGCGACCTGTAATTAGTATTTTATTTAACAAAAACACTAATTAACAACTTAACCTTACCCCGTAAGCCCTATGACCTAACCCTATGCGTAAGTCAATCGATCACCCCTAGTGAGTAATCTCTGTTGTGCACTACCGCGCACCAAGGTCGGCAGATGTTGAAATATGAGCAAAGAGCGAGGTGAAATAGGCAAAAACCGCAGCGAAATGAGGAATATCTACGAATCTTCACCGAAATTGTGTGAAAAGACTAAAAAAATTGGTAGAAAAGTCTAAACATTTGCGTAATTTGTATCGTATTTACGAAAACCCACCTCATCGAGCGCAGGAAAATGCCCAAAATGCAGTCGGCCATGGCACTGTCAGTACAAAGAAGGTGATCGGGAATGGATGAAAGACGATGGGGAGGGGATGGTGCTACTAGTCCATTGCTCACTTTTGCTCTCTCTCTCTCTCTCTCTCTCTCTCTCTTTCTTTCTCTCTCTCTCTCTCTCTTTCTCTCTCTCCACACCACTCTCCTTTCAATCGCAACCGCACGGATTAGAGAGAAAGAGAAATGTGTGTGTCCCCCTCTCTCTTGAACAAGAATGAGTGTATCCCAGAGACGTACTCTCTCCATTTCGCGCACTCTCTCGTCAGTCGGCGGGACGGAAATAGCGTGAAGAATCAGGAGAAACACTCATAGAGAACGGAAGATGAGCGACGAGAGAGCGTGCAATAAGCGGAGAGCACTAGAGAAAAAGAGGGCGGCAAAATTATGGAAGAGGCAGGGTGATAATCAAGGAGAGGGCGAGGAGGCGAGAGGAGAGGATTCTCGTTGGGATAGATAAACAGGAAGATGAAGAGGGAGAACAGAGATTCCATGGAAGAGAGAGAGAGAGAGAGAGATTATCGGATTTCAACCTTTACTCTCAGTCAGCTGCCTCCTGTTTGTTTCGAGTGTGTTTAACGTTCTTGCATCTTTCAAACCCAATGAAATCTTATGACTTATGCTTTAGAGCCAGGTAAAGTTGAATTTTAAAAAAAAGAAACAAAAAAACTCAGGTTAGCGCGTACCCTGATATTACAGTTTGGAAAATTAAGGCTATTGCATAACAAATTATTAATTATTTTTAAAAAAAATATAAAATTAGAAAATGTGAATGGATTAAACATAAAATTAGAAAATGTGAATTATCCAATGCTCACTCATTTCTATCCAAAGGCACGAGATCGATGCCTATTTGGGAGGCGTCCAGTTGCTGGGAGAGCCGAATTCGATCCATCGACTCCGAAGTGGGGAAGGAGTCGCCCATGAGCATAGGTTGATCACTGAAGTTATAATTCAATTTAAAGGAATATTGAACTGATTAAATTTACTTCCCGAGAAAGATGTAAACACCCAGCGGAACAGACGGTTCCAAACCTACAAAAGGGTAAGAAGGTGTTCAAAAATGAGAAATCCTTCTCGATCTTACGCGCTCATGTTGATGAAATCCGCCAACGATTAATGAATTTCATTTTGAGTGATATAGAAAGTGCTCGATACTCAGAAACATGTCACAGGATTCTATGGCCATTCCATGTAATATTGGACAGTGAACACCCCGAGGGGGATTTGTGCATGTGTGTTCACGGCTTAGCGTGAAACCCCTTATGGAGCAAGCCGGTTTGCACTTTGGGAGGAGTTTAAAATACGGAAAAACACATTCATCACTGTGTTTCACACATCCTGTACAACTGAGGCTAATAATTGGGCAAAAAATTATATTCGTTTTGGCGTTATTTTTGAAGAAACGTACAGAATCTCGTCGTCGATGAGGCCCTTCTGCTCCTCCACAGTGCCGATGCGAGGAGATGCTGGAAAACGCACTTTATTCTCACGTGTTCTTTTCTTTCAGAAATATGCAGTAGGAAGGGCCACATAATTTCAACATTTCAAGTAAAAGAGTGCGAAAAATGTGACCACCATCTCGCAATTTCTATCAGTCTCGTAGCAGGTCGGTGAATGAGAGATAATGAGTGCAACAAAGAGACGGTGGCCTCACATTTCGCAGTCTACTACGTAAATCTCATTGTTTTTCGTATTATAATCAAAGGGGCATTACTTTTAATACACTTTCTACGCTACAGCGGGGGGAAACAAGTCAAACACGCTGCGCAGAAGCATAGTAAGACAATAGATTGGTTTCGGAAGGCGCAGAAGTGACTCGAAACAAAGCCTCTTCCGATTGAGGCTGGACTAGATTGGCAGGACTGATTGTCTCCTGCTTTCTCTCTCTCTCTCTCTCCCTCTCTCCCTCTCTCGCGTCCAAGGATGGACAGCAAGGAAGACACACGCCCTCTCCTTCCCACAACACTCGAGACTCTCTCACTTTGAGACGCTCTCTCTTCCGTTAGACAACGGTAGAGAGCACATAAAAGGAGGAGAGACCAGAGAGTGACCACCCTTTGACAGCCGGGGCCCGTCTTCTTCTAAAGAGTGGGGCATGGAGGGGCGAAATTTAATTAACCAGTAATGAAGCTGGGGGGAGGGACAGACGGGTCGAGAGACGAGAGGATGGTCAGTAGTTGATTGTCTCTGAGGGAAAGAGCCAGAGGAGCGACTCATTTGGTGGGAGAAGAAGAAATGCGAGCCTTCCTTCGGACCTTATTGCCAGCCGCGCGTAATGAGATTCGCTGTAGGGCCAGGCGAATTTGAAGTTTAGAAACAAAAAATAAGTAATACTCTTTGGGCGTAAAAAAATAATTGATATTGTTGAACGAGGAACCAATCGTGAAATTCCTCTGATGTTCCGATTTTTTTTCCTAAGCCAATGTCTACGGCGTTTTACCTCGGCAAAGAGAAAGGTGTTTTTCTATCGGCCTCTTTCTTCACGTCATATTTTTCGGGAATAAAAAATAATATAATAATATGCGCACCGGTGACATTGCCATTGTCGTCTCCGCGCAGTGCGAGGTACACCTCCTGTCTGCCCGCCTCTTTGATCAGGTCTTTCACAGAGCACTCCGAGTTCCTGTAAGATGACGCACGGTGCGGGAATCTCATGTTCGACAACAAGGCTGACGATGTGGCTGTGCAACTCGCTTGATCTACGTACACCGTTCTCCACTAGAGCCATTCAGAAAACGTTCTTTTTTCTGCAATAACAGTCACTGTTCCAAAACGCGCCGTGCCTTGATTGGTGCATGAGACGCGTACCTCCGGAGTATCTTCGGACTGGGTTTGCTCCACTTTCCAGGTGCGATCTCGACGGCGGGCGAGTTCTCGACCACACTGCTCTCCAACTCGGCGAGAGGGGCGAAGCGAGGATGGTGGAAGGGAAGAGCGAGACGAGAACGAGCAGGAGAGAGAGCAACCATCGAACGAGACATCGGAGGCGTCTGAAAGAAGAACTGAAAGAAGTCTACCGTATCCTGAAATGACGAAAATCCTCAAAAGATGACAATTCCACCTAGTGCATAGTAAAACAATTACATACCGAGCATATATAGTTTGGTTTCTCGTAGTCACTCGCCCGAGAATATTTGGGGAAATCAAAAGGACTATTCTAGGAGAATTATGTTGAAATGCAACTCGCGCTTGAGAAGAGGGTGGATTTGGGAGATGCGCTAAGCTCTCACCCTCTGTCAAGCATTCATGTTTTTCTCTCTCTCTCTCTCGTGCTTTTCCCCAAATCGATGGATGTTCTCGTGAGGAAAGAAGAGCAATTCGGTCCAACTTGTCCCCTCTTCAGCACTAGGCGCTACTCCAGTTAGTTTTCGGTTTTTCGCATAACATTAACAGTTAGGAGATTCCATTTTTGTTTGGAAGGACCTTCCTGCTCATTATTCATTCTCATTGGATATTCTCACTATGCTCATCGCAAATACGCTTGTTTTAGATTGTGCCATCCTTCTTGACCCTCTATAGTAATGGAATAGCTTCTATCCTAACCTTCTTGTCCCTCTTCTCACTGGGTCTTCTCAACAGGAACTGCTTGATGCTTCGTGTGCTCAAGGGCGTCCTCTGTCCCTTCTCTACCTTCTCCCTTTCTTTCTCCTTTTCCTTCTCCTTCAACCACTCCTTCTCGCGCTCCTTCTCCCGCTCCTGTAATATTTTACACAATTTATAAAGATCTGCAAAATAGCGGCTCGAATGGGAGGACATTTTTCAGTTAGGAAAGGAATGAGAAATGGATAGTGTTTGAATGCATTTGCATAGCAAGCAAAGGATATCTGGCAATTTCCGACGTTGCATTAGTAATAGAATCTGTTATTGTAAAGAAAAAATTTAAAAAAAGAAGATAGAGAAATCATCATCGGAAATTTAATGCTGGATTCATTGTTCTGGCAGTTTCCTTGATTTTCTTTCATCACCTTACTCTCTCGAGAATTGACCGGTCGGGAGGAGTATATTTTATGGAGAGAAATAATAATAGAAACGATAGACAATCAATGTAACATGTATAATCAGCAATCGTCGTCTACCTTCTCCTTCTTTTGAAGTTTCTCCATCTCTTTCCTCTCTTTTTCCTTTTCCTTCTTCATCCTCGAACTGTCTCTTCTGTTCGGCACAACAGTCTCAACGTGTTGGACACCGTTCTCGTCCACCTTTCGGATGTAGATTATCTGCAAATTATTGATTTTGAAATAAACTTATGATTAACATATGTCGCTAGATATTCTAAGAGGGGGATTCGCGAGAGGCTCGAGCACTCTTCCTGGAAATATAGAACCGATACGACAGAGCTAAGCTAGTGAAGGGATTCACCACTCCCTTTCTTTAATTTTTTTTCACAGAATGTAATGCTGCGCTAATTTCTTCGGGGAAATTTCTCCATCAAAGGGTGGAAAACTCGTGTAACGCAGCTCAAACCGAACGAAATCTCTCCAATCGAAAAGGAAAATGTTCCAAACGTGTTTTACCATCCCTGTATCACGTTAGGAAACTGTAGCTCTACTATCAAAAAAGTTATGCAAAGGTGGACGAAACGGTTTTCCACTTTCCACCCCTGAAATTTGCGCAGCATTAGATTCTCATGACAAATATGCTTTGATTCCATCATTCATTAAGGGCGCATGCGATGGATCGTTAAGGTGCTCGATACTGATCTCAGAAAGGAAACAACTCGAAAATGGCTTCTCTCTCACATTGCAATTCTCCTTAACCGTGCTGTCGCTGCTCTCTCCACTGCTTCTCGGTTCCTCGAGAGTCTCCTCACCCACAGTCAGTCTCTGCTCCTCGGCGGGAGAGAGACGAGGGGGAGCGGGAGCGACGAAGATGGGAGGGGCTGCTGCAATTTGTACGACTATCCCTCTCCATGGATCTAGAACGTTCAAGCCGGCGGTAGTGAAATATTCAAATTTTTATCTAACAAGTGTAAGTCATATGAAGATGGGCTGCTGCAATGGCAGCATTTGTATTACTATATATTAGAAAATGCTAACGTCTGTCTGTCTGTCTGTCTGTCTGTTTGTTTGTCTGTTTTTTTTTGTCCAGGTGTCCGTCCAGATTTTTGCTTCAAAATTGCGCTATCTTCTCAGAACCTTTTGCATATGATAATAGACCAGAATTGCTTTAAAATTTTACAAAATTTAAATCACCAAATCCATGGCCAAGTGGGTTACGCGCTGGACTAGCAATCCGACCGACGCAGGTTCGACCCCCGCCGCGGACAAACCTTTTGCCGCATTTTTCGCAAGTGCCGCAAGTGCTCCTGGCACGTTTCTAAGTACCGTGAAACACGTTTTCACCTTTGCCGAGTTTTAACGTGAAAATCGAAATTTTCGAAAAGTTCCGAAATGATTCAGAAAGCGTAGTGGTTCGCAGGAAAAGTGTTTTGCGATGTTCAAAACGTGTCTGAACGCGTTCTAACGCGTTTTAACGTGAGAAATCGAAAATTTCGAAAAGTTCCATAATGATTCAGAAAGCGTAGGGAATCACAGGAAACATCTCTGAAAGTGTTCTAAAAGTTCTGAACGCACTGTATCCTGCGTTTCCGTTGTGAAAGGCTCTTGAGGCAGAGAACGATCGAAAAAAAGTTGTCACGGAGCCACGAAGTGGCGTTCAATGAAAAAATAATATCGAAAGAATATCTAATGAAAAAGAATATCAGTTGAAGGCTTCATCCTTTGAAAAGACTGCCGAGGTTCACTCTGATCACGCTAGTGTAGAGTCAGCGTCTCCGAATCTTAGAGAACAAAGGAATCGTGACTGTCTGCTGCGTCTTATCAGTTCTTAATGTGTGCTAGACCGTGTCCCATCAGTTCTCGATAGACTCACCCCGCCTGGTACAGTGTTCCTCCCTCACGACGGTGATTGAGTCATCGCCAATCAACACCTCCTCCTTGACGTCATCGATCTCCTCGTCCTCCCCGATAGTTGTGACGTCATCGGGCGTAGGATTGGTGTCCATGGGGATCTCCTCCGCAACGGTGACCTCATCGGGCTCGACCTAGATAGATCAAATATTTATCAAACCTTTAATGGGAAATATGTTGTGACTAGTCGAGAGAAAGTGATCGATCGATCAATAAGCCAAACAAAATGACTGTCAGTGTTCCGGCCGTTATGTCTAGACACAGCGAGATATTAATGCTTGAAGAGTGGTTCCCGATCAATGCTCACGTCCGCACTCTGTACGCCGCTATTTCTCTTTGAAAGCATGTTCCGACTTTTGAAAACTCTTTTCTTCTTCAAATAAATGTTTCCAATTAACATTTTCGAATATGGCTTTTTTTGCTAAAATAAAACATGACGTCATAATTTTAAGTGAAGTAAGGCGAACTAATGTGATTACATGTGCACGCAGGCATGTCGGCCGAATTACGAGTGGCAAACGGAGTTTCATCTGGCGTTCATTCACGAACGAGACTAAGGCCGACTAAGGAGTACTAAGGAGCACTAAGGAGCGTTACGAGACGGCAGGAATCGTACACCAACGAAGGGGCGAAGGAAGGAGTGGAGAGAAAGAGAGAGAGGAAGAGAGAGAGAGAGAGAGAGAGAGACCTCGTTATCAGCCACGCGCCCTCCCTATAGTCATGGCTAGCTGGTCGTCGTTGCATTGCACAGTGTTTGTTTGTTTGCTCAGCATGAAAAAGGCCAATGCGTTTGCCGAAAAAGCGCACAACTAGTCAAAAATCAAGCCACGGATAGCAATCTTGATCAATTTAGTACCCATCACTCTTATACCTCGATTAATGATTATATTTTCTCACTATCTCCCCAATATTTGTGTGCTTATTTGCGGAACCTTTTAATATTTCGAATGTGAGTAAGTATTTACCACGTATGGTTGGCTGCCTCGTCGCACGTCTGCTGTTGCTAGAGTCGAGTCATCAACGAATCGAGACACGAGGTCTTTGAGGTCGTATGAGGGCGGAGTGGGCACGGAGACTAAAATGAATTTATAATTCGCCTCTTGAACTTGTCCCTTGGTCATTTTAGTTTGTTTCTTAAATTTATCCGATTGAAATGTGGTCATTTTGACTGTAAGAAAATTTTTCATTTTCATTTTTTTTTAAATATTGTAAACTACTGCCAATTCAGAGACAAATATCCCTGTTTGTCTTGTTTGCCTTTCATGAACGAGAGCCCATAACTTCTTATGAGCTCTATTGCGCGATCGTTAAATCCCCGGCTTCGTCAATATCTCTTGCCAGGACCAAAACAAAGATATCGAATGGAAAAGCCATGCGGTCGTTGAACAATACAAATATGACTTATTTGACAGTCGAGAATTTTTTTTTGCAAAACGAAATCGCGAAAATACCAAAAGTATTTTATTACGGAATTTAAATAAGAGCACAAATATAATAATAATTTTTAAACCTTCATCGGCCTCCCTCGTCTTCTTTAGCTTTTCACACTTGACGGATTCCATTCGAGACGCCTCCGAATCCTCTGGAAAAAATCATTTAAATGTTATGAAATTGAAGGGGATCTAACCCAGTGATGAGTTCTACATAAATCACTCTCTTCATTTGCACACTCTCACACTTGACGTGATAGTGTACAGAATGATGAGGGCATTTCTTGCGAGACTATCTAACCCTTTCAATGAATACCCGTTCAATACCGTTGCTCTGATACAGTACTCTAACCTGATATAATCGTGTCCAAATTGCGCGTCGGGAATCGATTAGATGAGGTGGTTGGAGGGTATCGAGGAAGGGGAAGAGACGATGGTTTGGTTACGCGCTCACCACTGAAAAGAAGTTATTTAAAGTTTTATATAATTAAGTCAAACGAGATCGTACTGTCTATCTGCACAACTATTAACACAGGCCATATTCGATTATGATAAATGATACGAAAATATTAATGTGTGTATGTTACGCCTGCATTAGGGCTGCCATAAATCATTCACGAAGCAGTAGAAGAATTCTCAGTGATGCAGAGCATTCACAAGTCGTTCCACAGAGATGCAAATGAAGAGGTCTCTCTCTCTATCTCTCTCTCTCTCTCTCTTTCTTTCTCCCAGGATGAAACATGAAGATTAGCGACAATGCCAGTCTTAGGGACGTCGATAGAGGGTCGCTCTCTCAGGGGATTTGGTCGCCCCTCTCTTCCTCCAAATAATGATGGGCAGGCAAAGGAAAAAGGGTGAGACAAAGGCGCGCCGAGCCAAATTTGAAGAACGGAAAAAAGTGGCCAGGAAAGAAACGAATTGAGGTTTGCTTGAATATCCGGAAGGGATTCCCCGAGAGAAATGTGAATTTGGGCCTTATCGATTTTGTCGTGCCAGGGAGCTGCGTGATTAGACTTTGGAAGCTCGATGTGTTTATTTGGCTTCTCAGACTAGTATACTTACCGTTTATTTGCTATGATCTGCTTGAGGCTATCGTTGCTATTGCTGCGCGGCGGAGCCTCCATACTTGACGATTTATGCAGTGACCTAAAACAATATTTTATATTTATTTAATTTAAAATTTTACTCTTTGCATTTATATTTCCTGTTTTACGTTCGTTATCGCACATCAGTGTATCAACAAGTTGGCATTTGTATTTGAGAAAAGAGAAAACATCAGTACGAATCATTTTCGTTCTGAAAACAATCGAATTTTAAGTTGCAATGCAACAAAAACTTTCAACTCTCCTCTCTGCGTACATTTAACGAGTAGACCAGGGTGTGTTGGCAAGTGTGCTATGTTCGGGAGATAGTATGTGAGTTACCGGGGGAGAAGGGGTGCGTGCAAAACCAAATCTTCATCTTTCAAATTAGGAGCAGAAAACTCACCGCAGATTGTCATTCTGGTCCGTCACGAGCTTAGGCAGCTTTGATTTGCTGTTTTTCGCTGGGTTCATGCTGCAAAGTGGGTAGATAATGCTAAATGTCTCCTTATAACGACATATTTTGAACTTGCTATACTGAGCTATACTGCCTTTTGCACGAAAATGAAAGTACTACAAATATGATTCAGATGACAAATAGCAGAAATGATTTTGAGACTATAGAGAGCATACAATAATTAATTTCGTGCAGGCTTAGAACGAAAAATAGTGAGACCTGCTCATGCTCCGGCTGTTTTTGATGTTGGCCGACGTCGTAGTTGGCTCCTTCTGGGGCGATTCGCCCCGGTTTGAGGAGAGACGGTTCCCCAGCTTGGACAGAGAGTTCCTGGGAGAGATTCCATAACTCCAGAAATGGGATCTGTCTTACTTGTACTCAATCTATCTCCCCTGACCGATTGCTGAATGTGACTCAAGAGCGTGGTTCGAACCTCTCTCGCTTTTAGAAAGCCTCTCACCCCTGACCCCTTTTTGGAGTTCGCGCTGCGGAATGGTGCGCTGTGATAACATGGATAGATAAGAGAAAACTGATAAGGCAGTTCGCTTTTCTTATCACTTGATAGGCGAAAAGCGTAAAGCAATGAGAAGAATGCACGCGCCGCGCTCTAGTAACTCTTTCTTGCGACTCTTGAGAGATACTGGGGATGTGGAGAGAGAGAGAGAGTGAGAGAGAGAGATAACTGTGTGGGGGAAGTCGTTACCATAGTAGAGAAGGGCGCACAGAGAGAGGGGAAAAGACAGAGAGTCAATAACGGAGGAAATGGCTATGCATCGAGTGCCATGATGATATCCCATTACGCACAGCCCGTCTCTCTCTCTCTCTCTCTCTCTCTCTCTCCTCTCCTCTCCTCTCCCTCTGTTGCATTCTCTCTAGCCCGCTGCCACTTTCCGGAGCTTTGGCATCATGCATGCGGACAGCTCAGGTTTTCCTAAGTTCCTTTTAGTCGCTCTCATTATGAAAAACGATGGACGCAATTCCGAGAAACTGGGAAGTTATTTTGTATTAGTAGATAAGTTATGCAAAGATTATGATTAACAAATGACTCCCCGTCACCAAAGACCTCTGTTATCCCACGTGAAAGTCTCCCACATTTGTTCTCTTATTTGTTGTAAAATTTCGCATCCTGTCGCGCCTCGGGCGTAGATAAAATATTATTATAATTATTATTACCTGACAGAGTGGGCGACACTCATTAGCGGACTCCTCGGCGGCTCGACGTGCTGTCTCTTGATGGGTGGACGGGGCGCGAAGTGGAGCTGCTGCTGCTGAGCCTGCAATTAGCGTCCTCATGGTTCTAAACAACGGCTCCGGATAATACAGCTTCTGCTACAACCAAGTGCAACTTGAACAGGCTCGTTTTTAAACGAAAAAATACAGCGCAGAGCAGTTGGGAACGTTTCCCTGCATTCATTGTCAGTATAACGGGCGACTTGTTGGAACTAGTTTGCTCTATGTTAACAAGTAGTATAATACATAGCACAATTTCGTACGATCAAGAATGTTATGGATTCTGCCAGAAGGAGATCATATGTTTCGATGCGTTTGGAACGAAAAAATAAATGTTTGGAACGAAAAAAAGTTGTGAAATGTGTGATTCAAAGATTCCAAAAGGAGAGTGAGAAAGAGAGAGAGAGAGAGAGAGAGAGAGAGAGAGCGTGAAAAGGAGAGCGAGAGAAACAGCTCATCCCCACCGTCGCCCCAATCAATCAAAGTGTGATGTGCTGTTTGTCCAAGGAAAGGTGTGAAAGCGCGCTAGCAAATTGCGGGCGAGGAGGAACAATTAGGGATGGAGAGTTTTTTTAAAATGAATCCCTTCTTAGGTTTTTAATAGACCCACGTGGCACGCTTTCAGTATGCGCTACGGGTTACAGAAAGAGCCTCTGGTGTTTCATCGAGCCTGGACCCTCTACATTTCCAGCCTGGAATCAGATAGGTTCCACCTAGGGAAAGAGAAGTGCTAGTCAAGAGCAAGTTGACGAAGGACAACTGGGAAAGGAGACACGGAGAGTCGAAGTCCTCCTTCTTCTTCTTCTTCTTCTTCTTCTTCTTCTTCTCCTTTCTGTCTTTCCCCCTCCTCCTCCATACTCAAAAGGCCATCAATCTTCACGCGCGCCGGGATTCGTGTGATATATCAATGGAAGGGGGAGGGAGTCACCCCCCCCCCCTCCTTCCTCTCAAGACATACAAGTAATCCTTCAAATGAGCAATAGATAGCCAGAGAGAGAGAGAGAGAGCGAGAGAGAGATGGAGAGAGAGATGAGATTCAGTGCTTGTCCCCTCTATAGCAGCCAACCGAAGAGGGGAGTTTAGCCGCCGTGAGGGAAACGAGAATTGTGGGAATCGCAGTGGGGAAAATGAAGAGGGGGAAGCCATCTTCTTTAAGGATGGAACATAGGGAGAAGCAGGAAAAAAATTGGGGAGAGGCGCAGCGACTTCATTAGGGGAGACGAGATAAGCCCATTTTCTATGAGGGAGAGGCGGAGTGGAAAAGGGCAGTGAATCTTGTTTCAGAATAAAGAGAGGGAGGAGGAAGAACTAATGGGGTCTACGAGGGTGACTCCGGCAACTAATTTGAAGATAGTTTGAGATTTTTTTTTATTTTGCATAAACAGTAAAACTTTTTGCTGGAATCATACTTTAGTCGCACTAATAGGCGAGTGAGAGCGGAAGATAAAATGGGCTGCCTATCCCATTAGCCCAAGCGGCATTGTATTCAGTGGCGTTGCCTAGGCCATCGCTACGCATTACTTGCGAGAGGCGAAGTGGAACAAAGGAGAAGCTATAGTGTTCAGTCCCCCTCCACCGTGAAAGCGCCCTTCGTAGGGTAGGCCAATCTACGGGAGTTGGGTGGGGGTAGGGACGACAAAACGAAAAAGGAATTCTAGGAATTCGGAAATGTGATTAGTGTATTTCATGATTGTTATGGCTCCCATTGAAAGTTACTAACGAATACACCTTATCAAAGCTTCGATAACATTTTTTTCTCATTTCTTTAAAACAACAGTCTTGCTGGCATAAATGTGGTTTTGCCATCACTAGAAGTTGACTCACCCCGGACGGACGACCATTTGTGTTGTTATTGTTATTGTTGTTGATGGAAGCTGCGGGTTGTGAGGAGGACGGCGAGGGCAGCGACGAGGACTGAAATTAGCTCAAATTACACACAATTGCTGTCGAATTCCCCGTGACAGTCAGACATCGAATCTAATTGACGGCGCCAGGAAGTTGCCCGCTTGAAGCAATTCCCTTTCTATCTCCAACATGAATCAACTACAAAACTTTATTTACATTATTTATGAAAAACTAAATAAATTTCCGTCACACATTAACTAAAAAAATTTGATTCATTTTTTTTAAAATGGCAACCTTTGCCGCCTTCTGGCTCTTTATGCTCTGCTGGGAGACGCTCTTGGGTATTCCAGCCTGCGTTGCCATCGGATTCCCTATGATGACGCACTTGTCAGTCGGCGTCTGCGCCGACTCGACCTTAATTAATTAAGTAATTAGTTCAGCTAATTAGAATGATTAATAATGCCAATCAGTATGCCATAAGTTGGTGAAATGAGATTAGCAAAACAAACCACTAGTCGTTAGGGGGAAAGGGGGGGGCGCTCTTCTAGTGAACGGGAAATGGGGCACGCCCTGGATACACGTGATTTCAATGTTCGAAAAAGGCACTGGTAACAATTGAGTGAGCAACGGTAATCTGGTCCACTCACGCACTCTCTCATCTCAGAAACATTCGGAATATGTGCGCAAGCAGTTGAAAAAATGACGCGGATTCATCTATATTAAAGAAAATTGAGAAATATGATCGATTCAATCACAAACTGAATCACGCAAAATGAGAAGGACAAAATAGAAGCACAAATGCGGTGACACGCCATTTTGCCATTAGCAATTCAGAGGAAAAACGGCATCCGAAACTCGTAAAGAATGATTTGGATGAGAGAAGGAAAAGAGTTAGTCATGCCGATATGAGGATGAAAAGAGAGAGAGAGAGAGAGAGAGAGAGAGAGAGACGAAGAGCATTAGAAACGGAACGAGCGACGACGTGAAATTGGATTTGCGAGAAGACAAATCCGTTCGAAACATGCCAATCAATCACAGACGCAACCGATTATCATGCTCCAAAAAAATAAAATGAAGGAAGCGCATGTCAATTGTATTTTACCGCAGCGCGAATAGCAGGCAGCTTGTTTTGAATACACTTTTTTTGCCGAATGGTATCCACAAGCCAAGCCAACAGGTTAAAACAGTACGTGAAATGGAGCGATCCTGAATCGTTTTTAAAACCGTACCCACAGTATTGAACAATGCCTATGGATAAGAGGGATTTGATCAGTCATTTGACGCGTCACTGATAACGAAAATGGCGTGAAATAAGGTTTTTAAGTTTTCTTCATTTTGTTCAGTAGTTTCGACGATCGATGGGTGAGAGATAGTATGCGAAATGAGCCAGTCGCCCGCCCCCCCAACATTTTCGTGAGGCGGTTGGGTGTCCACGAACCCAAGGACATCCGACCGCGATTATTTAGGAAGTCTTCTAGTTATTCATACCCATCATAGTAGCAATTTACTATTCAAGAAAATGAAGCACGATAGTAAATCTAATTTCACACTGCCATAACTAATGAGAATGGGAATGCGTGAAAAGGGAACGATTATGAGTGTGAGAAAAGTGAGATAGTTATGCATATCGAATTGTGGCAAAAATAAATCTAATTATGAAATTGTAAATAAAGAAGGCGAAGTTTTGTAGCAATTACAACTGATCTACTACAAAATGCACTACAAAATAAAGCATAAACTGCATAACTTCCTTTGAAAAGTATTTTTAAAGTAAATATGTAAATTAAATTGGAATGCTCACCGCACTGCTGGCGTGGGTCATGATGCTCTCGTTTGATCTGCTCTCGGGAATGGGCGGACACGATCGATTGAGAGGAGGACGAGGACGCACCTGCGGAACGGAATATTAGATTTTTACAAAAATGCGGATCTGGATCTCTACGACATACGCACACCCTTACCAGTTTGCCGGTGAGAACGCGAGATATTCAGACAAAGAAGAATTTGCATTATTTCTGCATTTCAAAATGGTCGGGAAATCGATCTAGTGTATCTAGTGTGATCTAGTGTGGCACGTGCAAAACAAGTAGAAATTTTCCAATCATCTAAATACCAGGACTAATCTTCCCTATAATCGGTATTACACAGTTTCCAATTTTATTTCTACTCGAAAAGTCGCCATGACAAATCTAATCGGGTGAGCAACCCGCTTGGGCGTCTCCCAATGCCCGCTAAAATCGACTGAACGGCCGCGCAGTTTTACTGCTTTCCCAATGAAAACACAGATGTGGAGGTCAAGAGTGGACATTCAGCTAGTCGTGGAAATGGAGAGAGAGAGAGAGAGAGAGAGAGAGAGAGAGAAAGAGAGAGAGCAGGGCGCGATGAAAGAAGTTTATGGCTCGCCCCACTGGATGCAAGGGGGGGGGTGGTAATAGTGGAATTGAATGGGCCGGCCAGCGCGAGTGGGCTGTAAAGGGACCGTGTTCGAGCGTGAGGCGCAAATGAGCCAACCGTTCTGCATCATGCTTTTCACTATTTTCGGGCACCGATCGGAGGGGCCGAGAAAGAGAGTTGAGAAGAAAATATCAAATTTCAGGTATATTGAATCACCTAATGTTCTACAGCTGCATAGATTCTCAATTTGCATTGTGCGACAGGAATCAAGTTATGCTGCGCAAATATCATGGGTGGAATTCCACCCTCTGAGGGTGGAAAACTTGTGTAACTCAGCTCAAACTGAACGAAATCTCTCCAATCAAAAAGGAAAATGTTCCAAACGTGGCTTGCAATCCCTGTATCAAGTTTGGAAGTTGTGGCTTCAATAGGAAAAAAAGTTATGAAAGGGTGCATAAAACTGTTTTGCACCTTGCACCCCATGAAATTTGCGCAGCATAAGTTTTGCGGTATCTTGAGTTGTTGGTGATGGACGACACGCGAGCGCCCAAAGGCCTACGCTATGTCGGAATCACTAGTGAGCGGGACACTACAAGAACAACGCATCTCATCTCCCTCCCCAATCCCAATTTCCGTTCTCAGCACTCTGCAGATGGCGCGAATGAGAGCGGAAACGGGAAACCAAAAGAGCTCAGATGTTTCTGGACAGGAATACGAAAAATCGCTCTCACGAAGCCATCAGTAGACTCTCTAGTCAGAGAGATTCTCGATCAGATAACACTGGAAATTAGCATAATAGAATGAGCTTTCATAGATTTTCCTGAGCTAAAATATCTTAGCGTCTAGAAAGCGGCTGTCTCTGTGACGAACCGAGACCGGATGCGCATATGTGTTGACTAGTGGCGCAACAGATGAATAATTCTGTCGTCCCCTCATCTTCCCTGCTCTAGTAGCCTCACACACACACCCCTCCTATATCCAACGTTACACATCGTTGTATTGCTCAGATAAATTTTAAAAAAAATGTTTGTAGGCAAGGCGCTGTACAGTTAAGTGGATGAAACGTCACGAAAAGTACATCTAATCATCAAAAATGTATTGAGCTCAGAGGAGTTTTTCCCCTTTCCTAGAGACCACGAAATTGCGAGCGTCAACTCGGCTTTTGCCTCATTTGTCGAACTCAATTCATGGCACTCATAACTTCTGACAGCATGTTTCACTTTTGACAAGGGCAAACTCAGCTTCAGCCGCCGAAAAGAAGTCGGCTTGCACTAGATTTCATACCAGAACAACTCAGAGTTGTCCTTACCGTCCTAGTGTTCACGGAAAAAAGGTCTTATAGATATAATTTATACAGTTTGAAAAGAAGGCTTACATAAGCATTTCCGTTTTCCGAGCTCATCGATATGATATAGTTAATGGAGGGATTTGGATAAGAGGTAGTGAAGGAATTGATGGCCGGATCATCCTCGGGAGCATAGGGACGACGAGAGGGAATCACCTGGAATGAGGGAAATTTATCATTGATTTCATGATATTTTCAGGATTGGTCATCGACCTCAAGGAGAATTCACATTGACATCAGGATGTTATCTTACTCACCCGCAGATAAATGATTGAAATTCTTATATCAGGAATTTCCGCGAAACCGTTATTTTTTGAATGGATCGATTAATTTGGCCTTACATAATGTGAGAGAATCGAAATTCTTGAACAATTGTAAATGCAATACTTAGCACTTTGAGCGAAACAGTCATACCTACTATAGTGTTTTTAACAGTGTTAGTACACAAAATTAGAAATCGATATTGGAACCAAATTAGATCAGTTAAAGTTAAACTCGAATAATACCATCATCGTGGAGTGGCTCCTTGGATACGGGTAGTGAAGCGAGTCAAGCGAGGTTGCCGAGCACGTTTTCACATCGTTACGAGCAGCTCTGAAATGTTGGTGTTAAAATATTATAAATTTAAATTTTCAACTATTTTTGTTAAAATAAAAATTACTTGAATTTAATTCGACTCTACCTCTTGCTCTTCCGCTTTTTGCGCCTGAAGAACCAGGCGAACAGTGAGCTTTGCATTTGACAGTTTGACACTTAGTAGACGGCCATTCGGCGGTCTAAGAAACCGTCATACTTAGTCATGAGTATGGCCAAATCGCGTTAAACCGTTAAAATCGTTAAGAAAGGTTTTCTAATAACAAATGGAAATAGGGAAGATATTCGTTGATTGAAATAAATAGAAAACGTGGGAAGGCGAAGGGGCGCTAGGGCGAATTTGAAGTGTGTGTCTAGTAGTATGAGGGGAGACGTGGGGGTTGCCCCCGGACACGCAGGAAAAGGTGATGATGAAGTGGAGTGCGGAGACACGGAAGAGATGGCAATCGAGCAGAGGAGAGAGAGAGAGAGAGAGAGAGAGAGAGAGAGATGCAATAGGGCGAATGGAGGTGAGTGGAGGAAGTGCAGGGTCAGCAGGCATCTTTAATGCATCAACAGAAAGCGAAAACAGGCCGTGGTATTTTCTAGCGACGAAGAAGAGGTTAATTCATGGTGAATTCGGATCTTAGTGGTAAGTGCGCTCTCAAATTAATTAGTATAGTGTATTGGCGGCAATATTGTCGACTGTCTCCGGAGCTCTAAGAGGGATGAGAGGGAATATAGAGGGAGAGAGAGAGGGAGAGAGAGAGAGAGAGAGAGAGAGAGTGGAGGAGGCAACTAGTAGAGGGGGCTCTCTTGCGGCATATACGCAATGTAAACACAGGCCGGCAGCCAGATATGGACTGCTAGAGACGATTGAAGAGAGAGACAACAAAGAGAGAGAGAAAGAGAGATCGAATGACCATTAAAATATTAACTATTTCAGAAGTGAAATTTGTCGGTAGAGATCGGCTGATTGATGGAGCTAAGAGCCAAGGGACAACTATTCAAATTTAGCAGTCCGAATTTTTGAGTGCTGGTCTACACCAAAAGAGACACGCCCGCGAGTGAAAGCGACAACATTTTGAGACGATTCGATGATAAATTTGCTGCGCGCGAAAATCGTCGTCCCAGGGGAGTTGGCACGGCGCAAAAGTGACACTTTCCGGAGATCAGAGAATAAATGGTGGAGCGAAGTCGGAGAGGGGGGTGGTAGAACGCGAGTGGAAACTAGGAGATGGGTGAATCGCTAAATATGGTAGTCGAATTTTTCGAATTTTTAAATTTAACAACACAAAAAAAGGCCAATTCGTTTCATCATTTTTTTCAAAAAAAAAGGTAATCGAGCAATCAACCCAAATAAGCAAGGATCAGGCTATACTAAGCTTTTTTTTCATTGGGACGATGCGAGTCTGCTTAGAAAATTGTTGAGAATGCTCAATGGAGTCGGGTGGTGGTGTGAAAGGAAGAGAGAGGGAAAGACTTTCTCTCCCCCCACTCGAGCTCGAAAAAGATGCATTTTAGATGCTCGTTCTAATCGACGACCGAATTTCGTGTGTGCGAATCGCATGCAATTTTAGCGAATTTCCGCATTTTAACAGGAATTTTATGCTATTTCCACCAGCGAATTTCTTAGATTCCTTCCTTTTCTTGGGTCTACAGTATTTGATAACTGAAAATACCTAGTTTTCCATCGAATTGGCCCTCCTCTCTGTTCATGATGACTAAAACATTGTTATTAGCTATAAAACGATGTGGAACCTTTCATGTCCACCTCTGACTCTCTCTTTCTCTCTCTCTCTCTTTCCCTCTCTCTCTCTCCCGCTCATTACTTATTCTACTCCACCGAACCAATCTTCCTGCATACACACATTCTGCGGAATATATTATGAGTGGACCCAATGAATACTCAAGACGAAGTGTCCCTGCTCTCTCTCTCTCTCTCTCTCTCTCTCTCTCTCTCTTCTCCTCTCCACAAAGCCCCAACTCATTCGCTAGACAATGGGCGCGCCACGGGTGGTCGCCGACGGTGAAAGAAGCGGTAGTGAAATGCGAAATCAATGAACCAAGTGAGCAAAGGTGAGAAGGAAGCTAGGAAATGAAGATGAAATGGCACTAAAACAAGGAGAACAGGAAAAAAAACTGTGGGGAGTGGGATTGAGTCGAAAATACGGGGCTCTGAGATAGTGAAGCTAGGGACCGTCGATGAAAGAGACGGGACGGTGAGGGGAGAGAGCGAGAGCGAGAGAGAGAGAGAGAGCGAGAGAGAGAGAGAGAGAGACTGAGAGGGAATAGAGTAGAGGGAGAGATAGAAAACAGGGATGACAGGAATCGGTGGGCTGACACTAACAGAGACTCGGGCCTGTTCCTTGGGCGCGTTTGTCTTTGAAACGACAGCAGCAATTTGAGTTCTATGAGTGTTCTAATAACACTAAATAGAATTAATTTACAATATCTATAGCTATTCAAAGTGCACTAGGTAACAGGTTACGGTGGCTCAAACTGCAAAAGGCATGAAGATCCAGCACACTTTTCGCAAAGTGTGTTTAAAAAAATGGAGAAATGGCTCTAATTCATGGAGTGGTTGAGCGAAAAAAGTCTGCTCGTTTTTCGCTACTCTCCATCAAATTCCTGTCTTATCTCGGGCTCTCGTCTCTCGCTCTCTTCGGGAACGCTTTTTTGCCGGAAAACGAACGCAATCGATCAAAGAGAGGCTAAGCAATGATGACAAATTAGGGTCAATCCTAGCATCCTAAGACAGGGCTTACGGGTAAAGGAAAAGTCAGTTGAAAATAGAGTTGAAAAACGTGCCAAGTTCGTGTGAATTTTCTACTTGGAAAGGCTAAAGTGTCGACGGCTTTCGCCATAGTCAAAGTCAATAGCGACTTGAGCTTTCGGAGAGGGCCTTTCAGCGGGACTTGAAAGCTCTCCCCCCCGCGCTCTCCATTTTCTTGCATGTCAGTTATTGTAGCGCCGACGCGCTGCTAAGGAGTCAAAGCATATCCCCCGGGGGGCCAATTCTATTGCGGGTTTCGTGAAGAAGAGGGCAGATTCTTCAGCGAACACCATTAAAAGTTTGAGATTTTGGTTTCCTTTGATTGTAAATACAATATTTGTAGCATTCACCGGTGATCAAAACAGCCGCATGGCAAGAGCCGCTCTCACTTGTACGTACTCTCTCGTCGTTGACCCCTCTCTGGAGTTAAATGCAAAGTATTGCTCATTGGACGTCACGAGTTTGTCAGGTCGCTAAGCGACGATAGGGTACATGACATCAGTGTGGGGGAATGCAGTGGTGGTTACAAAAAAAACCGTTTTTTTGTATAAAACGACGTCCAACAAATAATAAAATGTATATTAAAAATCGCATTTTTCATTTTTTTTTTTGGAAAAAAACACCTGCAGAGTAATGACAAATACTTTTGTTATTGAATAATAAAATGAAAATAACTCACTTATTCATTTTCAAATATCCGTGCGACTCGCCGCCTCCCATCAGTTTTCTGCGGCGCGAAGCATTTTCTGAGTTTAATTATTTCCTAAATTTATTTTTTACAAAATCAAATGTGTGAACATTCGAACGAATTGTTATGGACAACACGGGAACTGCACATGTAAATATAGCGTAACTTCGAAACACAAATTCTGATAATGCCGGGGCGAAAATAGACGAAATGAGCAGTTAGAAACGCGAGACAGCGAAATTCTAGCAAACGAGTGATTAGCGGTAATTAGCATGTGTGTGAGTGAGGAGGAGGGGCGTCGAACTAGTCGCGTACTAGTACTGCTTCAGAATGAGGAGAGAGAGAGACAGGGGCGCAGGGCACTGGGCGAGTAGTAGTAGAAAGCTCAAGCAGGAAATAGATGGCGCCAGAGAGCGCGCGAAATGAGGAGAGCGCAGAGAAGCAAAATGAGGTACGACTGTGGCGAGAGAGACAGAGAGCGAGCGAGCGAGTAAGACGACGCACGCGCAATAATGAGTGTGTGTGTGTGTTGAGCGACTGCCTGGAACAATGAGAAATGGGGTGCGGACGTGCGGAAAAACGGGCGCGAACCCGCTCATTTTCTGCGCTGTTTTGCCCAGAAATCGCCTGGTATTCAAAGAACGAGGGAGGATTCCAGGCGAAGATTCTAGAGGCGAATACAGTCGAGTGAGCACGCGCCTCTCTAAATATTTTGGGAATCCCAGCTCAAATTCGGGGCTGAATCTTGGGATTTAGTATCGTTTATAGCTGATAAGATACCGAAAAACGAGACCACTATCGGTTGCGATATTAAAGTGAGCTTCAGAATAAAGCGACAAAGAGCGCGCGTCGTCACTAGTGGGTGTGGTACGTGAATGTCACGGGGTCTATTGAATTAGGGTGGAGGGAGGGGAGGGTCGAGACTTCTCGTCGAGGGCCCAAAACGAGTTGAGAAAAAGAGAGAGAGGAAAAAGGTGTCAGGAAGACTCGGGAGGGAGGAAGTTGAGGGCGCGAAGGAAAGAGGAGACTCTTTCTCCTGGAGGACTTGAAAGCTTCTTCTTCTTCTTCTCTTCAAGGTATAGTCTTCTATTGAAGAAGAGAGAGCGCTTCTGCTTGATAGATCAAGTTGAAAGAGCCATGTCGAGATGGAGAATGAAGAAAGACCAGAACAAAAACAAGGCAAGTTCGAGATTTGTAGGATTGACTTTTTTCGTCGCGCTAGGTGAGAAAAATAGTTTGCAAAAGTGCGTCTCTTCATTTACAAAGCTTTCAGCGCTCTTAATGCTCTCGTCGCATGAAAACCTCTCAAGGTAAAAAAATTCGAATTGACGTACAGAATGCAGCCTTGAAATATGAGGTAAATTTAAGAATATGACAAATCATTGGAGTGAAAAAAGAAAATGCTTTTTACATCATTAACTAGGAATTAAGATATTAATAATATTTTAACTAATCAGACTATGGTTTGCATATAACTATTGAGGTAGAGAAGTAAAGGACGAGGGGAAAGAATGGACAAAGATAGAGAGAGAACTGAAGAAGAGAAGAGAGGAGTGCAGTAGCGCTATGATTCGGCTGATTGAATTGCGCGTCTCTGCTCGCGACGGGCTTCTTCCGACTGCTTCGTTTCTCTCTAATCTCAGAGCCTCTCTCTCTCTCTCTCTCTCTCTCTTGCTCTGTCGCCTACTTGAATCAAGAAGGACTCACGCTCCACGCCCAATTAGGATGGTTGTGACAGAGGGAGGGAGATTTCTAGAGAGCGGGAGTAAGGGGAGGTGGACAGAGAGAGAGAGCGAAATTGAAGATGAAAGGAGGCTAATGAGTGAGTAGGAAGCATAGTGGAGGGAGAGAGGGACATTATGTCCACCCCCCCCGTTGCTACTATGTTCATTCTATGTAGACACTTGTCTACTAAACGGTGTTGAGAGCTAAATTATAGTATAATTGATGCACCCACACACGCTGTGATAGCTAATATTGCGGTTATAGCAATATACCATCATACCGAAAATTACAGAAGGGTGGACCTCCGTAACAATTTAGAACCGAGAGCATTAGCGACCCTCTCACTTTTGTGTGAGTGTATGCTACAAGAAGAAACATTTAGGTATTATCAAAAAAACGATTCGAGAATAAATACAATAAATTGTCAATGTATTTTTCGGACGATCAGCCATTCTACCGGTGCACTCAAGCTCGGGTAACTAAACCAAATGAAGAGCGACTACCCGAAATAGCCTACTTCACTGCTCTTTCCCGGCGCCTATTTTCGCATGTGAAATGAGCATAATTTGTCGTGGCGTGTGAGTGTGAAGCACATGATTGATTGCGCTAGTTTGAGAGGTGTCAGCAAGGGAAAATTTGTGGAGTGAGTGGAGCAAAACATCGTCACCCATAAGCCCCCAGTCAAAACAGTTTGCGCAATGACACTGTGAAGGAATGATATAAGAAGGGGCGAGAAAATTAATAAAAAAACGTCAGAGACATGCACAGTGATTTGTAAGGTCGAGTCACAGAACGGCACTTTACGGTTTCTTTCAACACCATCTCGCAAAAATGAGTTAAACAAAAATGGTCATTTAAACAAAAATATTTTGACTCTATGTTAAGGGATCCGCATTCACGAACAGTATTACGAGTCTTGTTCACGCATTCGCAAAAATATTCTCCAGAAGGCTAACTGATACACTATACTCGGACGGTATCGCACAGTCCCTCCTCTTTCTCCTCTTCTCCTCTCTCTCTCTCTCCCTCTCTTCACCTCTTCATCTCAATGACTCGGTAAACAAGCGTGAATGCATACGCTCGTCAGAGCCTTCATCTCTCCTCATCGGCAGACTGAGGTAAACACATGATCCCAATCCTCCAGAAAGGGGTAAGGGGCGAGATGGTGTACACTCAGAAAAAGTCACTAGGATCAGGACACAAAGTTACCGGTAAGTGAAATGTTTCTTATTTCTAGTGACTTTCACTTACAGGTAAGTCAACATTTTCACTTTGTATCCTGATCCAGTGACTTTTTTCTCAGAGTAAGAAAAAGAGAGGACGCTTTTCTCTACAGGCGATTCTACGGAGCAGGAGATGATGGGATACAATTTCCCATTAGGAATCGACAGAAAAGATGATGTATTCGATGCATTATATTGAATGACAGGACACAAGTGCCTAAAGAACTACGTTTTTTCTGACACTTCCGCATTGAAACTCCGTAAATTGCTTTCAGTTATGACCGCTTATAATAGAAAAGAGGCTTCTCCTTTGCTGGTGCGTGGGGTGCACTTCTTGTCTTCTCTATAATATCGACCTCGCTTAACTCGTATTGGTCTCTTCCCTCCCCGTTACATATGTATTCACAAAATTTTCTTTCTATTTCTTTTGAAAACAAAAAAAACCTTTTGGTGTAATAATTATCCGAAAAATGACGATGGACATGGATTCATACTAGCAGATGCTCGCTCTCAGAGAGTTTTATATATTACTAGCCGAGACTGGAGATTTATTAAAATGTTTTCTCACTCTATCGCCATAACCAGAAAATAACAATCATGTTTGTGAATCACCTTTTGTACTCACATTTAGCACGTACAACCGTCTAGACCATATTTACTGTCCCATCATATTTGTGTTTTTTTCATAGTAGACACAGTTTCTCCTTGATCTAGAAAATATTATTTCATGTTTCCTGCATGAATCCGCGTAGTATAAAAGCCAGGAGGAAGTAGATGGGATAAGTTTGAATAATTCTTTCTCAGATCGGCAAGTCTATCAATTCCGGAAAACTTTGTAGAAGGGGTGGAAGATTCAGTTACACAGAGTGGCATTACTGTTAGTGTAGTTTATTGATCTTTCGAACCTTTATGTTATTGTATGCCGTTTCCTCGTGATTCTAACAATTATTATCATTACTATTACTATTATTATTTGTATTATTTTTAATATTATAGAATGGCCATGACTCTTCCACTCCTTCTACTCGCTCTTCTTTTCTTTTTTGTTCAATCCGGCAAAGTCACCCAGCAGATGCGTGAGTTTCTCCCGGTATTTGTGGCCACTACACAAGTTGTAGTAAAACCTCGATCATTAAGAACAATAATATAAATATATTTAACCCTTTCGGTACACTTCAGAATATCGTTAATTTCACTTTGTGGATACAATGTATGGTCCTGTCCGAAGTGTTTCTCGATACGAACCAATTATCGTTTATAAAATGGTTAAAATAAAACAAAACTGTAAACTATTCACTAATATATACAATATTTTTCGAATATTTTTCAGCAAAATGACTCGCGAGTGTCGAGACACTCGATTTAACAACACGCTATACATAAGAGTGCGGAATGTGCAACCACGGTCTCTTCATTTCGCACACTCTCTCTTATATCGACCGGTGAGTGTGCGAAATGAAGATGCCGTGATCTCACATTTCGCACTATACATCCAGAAATAATTTAACTATACACCCCATTGCCTAGTAGATTATTAAACTTTCCTTCGATACTTTATTCGCAACGGTTTGTTGATCGGTGTTTTAATACAAATTAGAAACATGAAAAAAACTTAAGATGCCCACGCAAAAACTGTAGATTTATTGAACGGATGAAGGGATCACCATCAACATTAACAGGTGTCGTAGATCGGCTGTAATTAGAATTGTAATTGCAGATACATGGTGGACAAATGTAGTGGCCTCAAGAGCTGCATGATCTGTCCCCTCAATCTCTATTGAATGAATCGTGATGAGTCACAAACGTCCGTCAGCAAGATGGTTTGACTTAACACTTTTTCCGTGAATGACCCCAACCTGAAACCGCTTCCTGATGTGAAAATACCTACTTACTTACTTACTACTGTGCGTACTGTATTAAAAAGTTCGATCGTTGCGAAAGACGAATTGATATTTCATTATTACAACAAAGGCATTACAATTGTTAAAATCGGGTAAAACCCTGGGATAAGAAATGTATTGATGGTGATGTTGCTGTTTTCGCATGGATTGTCTCAGAAATATCATAATCTCTTATTCTCTTATCCATTCTCGATTCTTTTTTTCGGATTCGATCTCGAAAATATTGATAGAATGTTGGACAGTGTAACCCCTCCGTCCGAACACCTCTATAATCGCAGATTGCCGGACTGGTAGCAAATGGTGATCGGCGAGTGGGCGGCCACTATTACATTTATAAAATGATACGAACACACAAAAAGTCAAAATGGTACTTCCTGTGTTTACCAAAGCGAGAGAGCGGGCAAAAGTGAGAGGGTCGCGTACGTGCCTGTGTGGTAAACAACGGAAGTCCGTCATTTGACTTTTTGGTGTGATCGTATCTTTTTATAAATGTAATAGCTGACCACCACTTGCTACTAGTCCGGCGATTCTAGAGTCTCTCCGGGTTGATGGATTTTTATGTTGAGGGTTGTAGAAATTTGAGAGGAGTCTCCTTCACCCTTTGCCTCTGTCGCACCCTGTTCACGAAGTGTGCGCTATTCAACTAGATTAACCAGGGAGAGAAAACTTTGTGAGAAACAACACATACCTATCTTGTTCGTTCACTAATTTTCTGATATCCAGCGGATCGGTTAAAAGGAGCGGGCTGCTGAAGAAAATATTGATAAAATCACACCTTTATTTATCTCATTTAGTTTCACAAACATGTACAAATGCCGATCTCTATTTGATGAGTGCAGTGGCAATTACAAACAAAAGATTGTTATTGCTGATTCTGAGACGATCGTTTCGCACGATGCGAATTCTCTGCGCACGAACAGCACAGAAACGCGAGGAAGACGCGACGTGCCTGCAATTGCACTAAATTATTCTACCTTTATCTGTTGCAGGCCAATTCAGCCTCATTTATTAATGTATGCAATGCTTTGACAAGTAAGTGAGACGGCACGAATTCCATTTCATACTATAGGCCGCGCAGCCCACAACCTGGTCATGAGAAAAATAGTGTACATAGGATTACACATTATATCTATTAATAGAATGTGTGAACCTGTGTAAATTTTAAGCCACTCATGCTATACTAAAGCCTCCTTTCTTCAAGATACAATTCATTGTTTCGGCGATCACATGTTCCTATTTATTCAATTATTTGGTGTTGTTCCTATGTGACACCCCTAGCTACACCGTATATAGAATGTTTTCGCATATGCCTCGTCAACGTATGTTGTCTAACTGGAATATTTTTGAATATTTCCATGATTGCACACATAAGTATCTTCTGATATAAAGTCTCTGTTACAGGGTGATTCAGCTCCTATGATCATCCTTTGAACAAGACACGCTTAGGAATCAGAAAGATTTTCCTGAAATTTTACATGATTTAAAAAAAGCAAACCTCTCTTGACATTAATAGCAGTGCGATTGGCGATGAGTAGACCGTAATGCTCATCGCGTACGCATACTGCAGACATTGACGTTATTCCCCCTCCAGAAAGGGGTCGGAAGCGAGACTGTGTGTAAAGGTGAGAGAGTATCTCTCACTTCCACATACTCTCTCCTTCTGAATCCCTTCTGGAGGAGAGAAAAGCTTACCGTGAACAGGAGGGCAACGTTGAAATCTTTGTTGCGCACCACAATCGCGTACAGCCACAGCAACTGAATACGAAATAATCATTTTTACAACAAAAATAAGTATAAATACCTGGTGCAGACACTTTACCGCATTCGCAACTGTGATCGCTACTGTATAGAGAATAAACGAGCGTTCCCGTCGATATGCAGCGGCCTGCTGACCAAGCAATCTTTATTAGATTTTATGATAATTACAAAATTTAAAAAAAAAAGTTCTTACATTTTTCGCCGCTAATTTGCGCATTCCGAATATCAAGTAGCCGTTCATCGGCACTGTGACAACAATGAACAGCGCTGAGATTGCGGTCGAAATCGATTTTGCAATCTGCGCAAAAAAATTAAAAGTTCATGTATATATATAATTTTGTTCTCAAACACATTTTTTTGAATTTATTTTCCCCTTCAAATTGTTGTAGTATCTCCCCATTCGACATGGAAGTTGCTCCAGTCAGTGGAGACTGCGGGATTGATGAGAAACTTTGTTTTATTTTAAACGAACGGCTTCCGGAGCGGCGGCGATACCGGCGTAGTACATATTGCCGTCGATTGTAGTAAGAAATTTCGCCTCCTCAATATAAATTTCATAAAACGTATTCTTCGTTTCCTACAATCTTCTCGCGGTTTTTAACTTTAGAAGCTAGCAAGTAACCTGAGCTAGCATGAATGCAAATATGAGAGTGGGAAGGAGGAAGAAGAAGAAGACGATTACGAAGAGCATTCGATGTGACCAGATCTGAGCATTTCGTTTTTAATCATTCCAAATCGCATAGCATTCTTCGCATTCGATTTGGAGAAGCACGATAAATTTTGCGAAATCTTTATTTGAAAAAATCTCCCTACCGTAAATTCTCCACCAAAATACAATAAGAAATAGAGGCTAGAGTGATAATGATTTTAAGATATATTTTGAATAGTTTTCTATTTTGGGAACTTACTCGGTCCTGCTTGAGTGGCCACCGCATGGCAGTGAATCTGTTGGACACCTGAAAACAAAACAAAAAATGTTGGAGGTTTTGTTTTTAGGCTCGAGACAAAAATACGGATAGAATTTGCCGTGGACACGTTTCAGAACATCTTGGAACATTTCTGTCTCTCGGGTGTCTAAATGGTAGTTATACATTTTCCCATCACCCTATAATTAGCATTATTTCCATCCGCCCACGAATCAAACCTGCAGCATCTTCATCAATATATGTGCAACGTTGAGCACGTAAGTGAGATATCCAAGAACGTTCAGGAAAACTCCTGCAAATTTTTTATCGTTACTCGTTCACCCATCGGATTATGCGGCAATAACTTAGCTCTATTGCCAATTTTTCGCGACCAGGACAAAATGCTGGAATCTTAAACTGACTTTTGTACAGAAAACGAAATCTGTTGTTCTAGTGATCTCTAATACTCGATCAATTTTCGGAAATGTCAAATCCAGTATGTGATAAGGAGCCTACCGTAACTGTCTCCCGCATAGAAGACCTGCGTGGACATGCGGAGAAATATGTTGACTACCTCGCTGGCGATGCCCGCGACCGCTGAAATGATAACTCCATGGAGAATGTCTTTCTGCAAAGGTACCTGTCGCAACGAAAATCTGATAAAAGGCAGATCTGATCAGATACGAGCCGGCTATGGCGAAAGTGAGCAGCACGTAGGCGATGCAAGCGATTGACTCCAAGATTGAAGCTGAGTTTGTGATGAAATATCCATATTGATACCTTCCCACTGGCATTTCCGATTTGAAAGGAAAACAAGAATATGAAAGCAAAAATAGTACTAATACAAAGCTAACCGGCCAGAGTCGCCCATTCATTGGCAGTCAGCAGATCCATCAACTGTAAAGTGCAAAATTTAGGAATGAAATAGAAACGGGGATATTTTCAATCCGAAGCTCATCATATCAAGAGTCGACATGAATGAAGAAACTTTGTGTGGATCTACGTCCGCCCTAGAGCGCTACAGAAAGAGCGTAAAAACGGGCTTGATTGCGGGAAGTCCGAATTAGCTCGCAATTGCGCCGCCAAATTCTATCGATGCACCGAAGTTCTACTCGATCTTTCGGTGCGCCTACCCGGCTGAGTTGATATGCTAAGCGAGCAAAGTCAGATCTGGATCGATCACTGTTGCATAGCAAAAATAAGAATGTTACTTGCACATTAACGCTAAAGCTATAATTACCATTCGCTCCGTGTGATTGGGGTACTGTGTACTCAAATCATATTTTGGTATGTCCTGCCTTGCTTGGGCAAATTAGAGCTACCCTCATTCTTCGTGCTTAGGTTACACGTACTAAACAGGTATTTGAAGTCCATCATGACAAGGTCAGTTTGGTATCGAATATTTTGAAAATCTCATTTAGTAGAATTCTCGTAGCGAAAGGTCAGGCCGATGTCACTTCGTGCCCTTAGCACACTCAGCACCGTTTTTGCTCATTTTTCAATGGCAACAGCGAGGACGAATGAGAGGATGTTTGAGCTACGATGTCAGTCGCGAATCACACATCGATTTGGGCGGGCTTGCCAAAAGAAAAACGCAAATGGACATACTCTCTGATTGAATCTGAACCGAGGCTAATTTTGAATGCGCCGCACAAATTTCAGACTTCACTGCAGTTTTCTCATGTAATTTCGCGGTGCAGCAGCCGACTAATTGAAAGAGACTCCAATTCGAAGCAATGTAAAAAAGTGACTCAACAGCTCAACAAAAATTGATATATTTTTAGGTTAGACGATGAGGCAAACTCAGCGATTTGTTTTACACCTGATTGTAAATTTGAAAATAAAGAATGTCCCTTTCATCTTCGGATTAAGTATCAGATGTGCGGAGGTGGCCGTAAATATTTGAATGTACGTTTGATTACGGGGATAAGGGAGCTCATCAGAGCAGTGGGTCGAGTTTGGTCGGAGATCTGACTCGCATTTCTAATCTTATAATGTTTGATATCGGCCAACTAAACGGATTACAAAGTGAATATCAAGTTTCCATTTCGCATTGTTTTATATTCGTAGCAACAAATTTGTAATGCTTTATCGAGCTGATAGTGTTAATCGGATGATCGGTTTCTTCATGTCGTATCGGAGCGTCTTCTGGGAATTTCTTTAGCAGAATAGATTGATGGAAAAGAAAAGCAGTAAGAACACACAAAAATTTAGTACTCATACGATTATGATAATTAGCATGATAGTTGAAGTCTTCATGTTCCTTTTTGCATAGTCTAGCAAAGAAGATACTAGCAAATCGTTCTTTCATCAATCAACAGTCGAAGCAAACTGTTCACCTCTGATGTCTGTTTTACAAGCAGGTGAAGGAACAAGATTAGATACGTTTCGGGCATCGTAAAACACTTTTCCTGTTATCCTGTTATCCCAAACGTTCTTCCATTAAGTTCGGAACATTTAAATTTTTTTATCGATTTTTCACTTTAAATCGTGTTATGCGACGATCGCTGCGCACGATGTGTATTCTCCGCGCACGAACAACGCAGAAAGGCGAGGAAGACGCGACATGCCTGCAACGAAACGAATTTATTGCAATACGGTATTTTCAGGCGAATTTTTCAGGGAAGAAAAGTTTCAGGCGAATTAGCAGGTGCCTCATTTGCCAAGTCGCCTATAACAAATCAGTCAGATTTTTTAAAAATCGGTCTGATTATTTCGTACTGGAGGCCGTCCCGCCCACAACCTGATAGAACTTTAAGAAAGGGGGAGTTGTCACATGTTAGCTTTCACATTTTTAATGCAGTCACACATGCTATACTGAAATCCCCTTTCCTAAATGTATACTTTACTTGTTTAGGCGATCGCTTGTTTCTATTACCAAGAATATTCGAATATAAAAAAGTACTTCTCTCGACATCAATAACAAGGCGATCGGTGGAGAGTAGACGGTAATACTCATTGCGTAAGCATACTGAAAACATAAGATTTTCCTTCCAGAAAGGGGTCATTATTCATGACTCATGAGTAGGGATGCCAATTGAAGAGATGAAGAGCAGTTGAAGAGGGGTGTCTATGCTAATGTAGATTAGCTCTTCATGAAGAGGCGAGCGGTCGGCCTGCTCTTCATGAAGAGCTCATATTGAGAAAATATAAAAAATATAGAATTTCTTCCGTTTTTCTCTGGTGCGACTTAAATTACCATAAATACAGTTGGGCAACTAGCTTATTCACTTTCGCGAGACCACAAGTTATTTTTCATCAATTTATCTGTAGTACCACACTAATTGATCAAATAGTTGTTGTCTGATAGTGCCTATTATGCTAAGTAATGTTGGTAAAAGCAAAAATAAATATGAAAAATCCGTTATTTCCTTGCAATTTAGAACATATACGGGCGAAACAGGTACCCCAGGAGCGCCCGTGATTCCAGTGGAGCAAACACGGGATCAAGTGTCCAAGCGGTCTCCAGAAACTATCCAGGGTGGTTGCCAGTGATATAACAATAATGTTATATCATTAAAAACATTCCAAGGTCTTGTTTTATCCATCACTTCTAGATGAAGAGACTCAGCTCTTCATAAAGAGCAGACCGACCGCTCTCCTCTTCATGAAGAGCGGGGTCGATTTTTTCATCCCTTTGTTTGGGGAGATGAACTCTTCATTCTCGCTCTTCAATTGCCATCCCCACTCATGAGTCATGACTAGGGATGCCAAATGAAGAGTGAAATGAAGATCTTCCTCTCCCCGAACAAAGGAATTCTGATTTCTTCCTCTCTTCAAGAAAAGAGGGAGCGGTCGTTCTACTCTTCATGAAGAGAGAGGCCCCTCTTCAAGAAGACTAATAGTGTCAATTGACTGATATTTCAATCGAAATGACGCGTGCATCTCAAATTTGCATGAGATTAGTGAGGATGTCTGGACTCAGCCCAAATTAGCATGTTGTGGCAGTCATCAGAGGCACAATGTCGCGTCACTATCCCCTCTTCTTGAAGAGGGGGGAACGACCGCTCACCTCTTCTTGAAGAGATAATCCCCCTTTCATTTCACCCCCTCTTCATTTCGCGAAAAACTCTTCATTTGGCATCCCTAGTCATGACCCCTTTCTGAAGACGAGAAACGTACCGTGAAGTGGCAGAAAACGCTCAAATCTTTGTTGCGCACCACTATCGCGTACGTCCACATCAACTGAACAAAAAACATATTTTCACAAAAATATTGTTGAATTCAGACCTGGTGCAAACACTTTACCACATTAGCAGCTGTGATGGCTACTACGTAGAGAATAAACGAGCGTTCTCTGCGATATGTTGCGGCCTGATCACAAAATATTGGGATTCCGATAGATTTTTCCATTGTGTAGTTATCCGCACAAGTGGAATGTGTGCAAATTTTACATTAAAAAACTTATGAAAAGTATTCTTACTTTTTTAGCCGCTAATTTGCTAATTCCGAATATCAAATAGGCGTTCATCGGCACTGTGACTACGACGAACAGAGCAGAGATTACGGTGGAAATCGATTTGGCAATCTGTGTAAAATATATTTATTTTAAAATCTAATAATTTAATATTGTTTTTGCTAATTGCAAGTCCCCGTACTATTGTTTGAATCTACTCCACCGAGTGGAGGCTGCGAGATTGATGTACTTATTTATTTACATATTTGTATTATTTAATTCTTATTTAGTAATTTAAAATGATTTTTGTTAAACGAACAGCCTCCGGAGCGGCGGCGATACCGGCGTAGTACATATTTCCATCGCTAGTAGTCCGAAATTTCGCCTTCTCAATAGTGATGAATTATTATGAGTCAGTCAGTAGATAGAGTTTTTTGAAAAGAGTTTTTATATTTCATTTTTTTTAGTTCTGATACTCTTGACCGGTCGGTCAACGAGAGAGTTATACAATTCGCAGAGATTTGGACTCGAAGAAATTTTGAAGAAAAAATATTCCACGAAATAGTAGAGTTTGAAATTCGAGTAAATAATTGAATTAGCACTCTTCATTTCGCACACTCTCTCACCGGTCGATTGGTGAGAGAGTGTATGAAATGAGGAGTGCTAATTCAATTATTTACTTTAAAACTCTACGAAATAGTAACGAACTTGAGCGAGTATGAATGCAAATACGAAAGTGGGAATGAGAAAGCAGAGAGAAACAACGAAGAAAACCATAAGAGGTGTCCAGATCTGACAGCATTTCTTTAAATAGTTTGAATTTATTTATTATCAAAATGCAAAGAAAGGAGAGTGAAAATTGTAAGAGAGAGAAAAATAATTTCGCGCTTTCTGTGCGTTTTTTGCCACCCACTCGATCCTGTTTGAATGGCGAACGAATCGCCGTAAATCTGTTCGATACCTGGAATCGCAAATCGTTTAAAATGTTGGCACAGCATTTGTTTTTTTTATTTGTGGACCATTTTTCTCGGTTTCCCAAAGGTATGTTTCACCATTACCATGTACATATATTTAATATACTTTTTTTACAACATGACTTTATATTAATCATACCTGCACGGCCCTCATTACAATATGCGCAAAATTGAGCACGTAAGAAAGGTAAGCGAGAATATTGAGAAGCTTGCCTGTATAAAAGATAAGAGTAAAATAAAATTTAAAAAATAATCCGTATTTCCATCTCATTTAATCTGTAACTCAATTCTAGTGGAATGTTCTCATCACTCTTGTTTTTTTCATGTTAGTTCTCATGTTTCAAAGTATTTCATAGAATTTAAATGATATATTATTTTTTTGTATTTTTAATTATCTACTCAATGGTCCTATGCACGACTAAGCGCGCTGCGTGAGACAGCAAATAGTATTTGAAGGTTTATCGATAATCCATACCTACCGTATTCAATTCCAACATAATAGACTTGTGTAGAGAGGCGTATTAAGATATTGACGACCTCGCTGGCAATTCCCGCCACCGCTGTAATAATATCTTTTTGATGTCTTCCGGTGAAGAAATTACCAGTAGCAACGAATATCTGATAAAAGGAGCTGCTCATCAGATACGAACTGGCGATTGCGAATACTAGCATTACGTAAAGAATGCAAACGATCAACTCCAAGATAGATGCTGAAGTGGTTACATTTGATTCCAAACCTACTACAAGGGTCAAAAGCCGGCTTGTGCAAAAATAAAGCAGCCACTTTACTCACTCTCTCACCCAATACCCCTTTGTATGTAAAAATGAATGCACATCTTCATTTGTGGTTCAGCATCGTGCATGCCCACTGGCAGTCATTTTTCCCCTCGCATTTTTAGAAAGGTCATCAGCAGTGCCGATCTCTAAGCCGAACCTACCGAATCACCGCTCTGACACCCTAAAATGATCATTTTGAACCGTCATAATCACCGTCCTGA
The DNA here is from genome assembly GCA_036245785.1 of Pristionchus fissidentatus. Taxonomy (NCBI): domain Eukaryota; kingdom Metazoa; phylum Nematoda; class Chromadorea; order Rhabditida; family Neodiplogasteridae; genus Pristionchus; species Pristionchus fissidentatus. The sequence continues at coordinate 12,065,998 of BTSY01000004.1, forward strand.
CCCCTCAGAATAAAGATTCTGACCGCACACCCTGGCGACAATATATGCACCATTATGGTGCATTTTACACTGGCGAAAGGCGAATGCAGTTTATTGTCGCCCGACTCCTCAGGCTGAGCGGTCAGAGAAACCATTCTGAGGACTCAGTTCGGTCAGTTTGGGGGGGGTCAGAGCGGTCATCCATGGGGTCAGATGAGGTGGACCCCAAAACTATCGTTCTGGAGTGTCCAGGCGACAATAAAAGCTCCATAACTTAAGAATTCCGATGGTTCAGAATGATGATTCTGAAAGGTCAGCAGGACTCGGTCTGGTGGTCAGCTCAGACGAGTTATTCTGACTACTCAAAATAGGTTTTCCGTCCACCTGGTTAGGCTTCGGGCTACAGCGCACGTATCATTAAACTTCCGTAAAAAACGAACCTGTAAGAGTCGACCATTCACTGGAAGTCAGCTCATTCATTTCAACTGAAATGGTGCGTTTATTGTCGACAGACCCTTCAAGTTGAACGATCAGAATGGTAACACTGGGTTGTCAATAAGTGGGGTATCAGAATGATCAGTCTGAGGGGGTCTGAATGATAGTTTTGGGGAGCCACCTCGTCTGAACCCTTATATGATGGTTCTGTCTAGGGAAGAGAAAGGAAGACCATTTTTTCTGCGATTTTCGGTCGTATTATGCAACTCAAATTCAAATATGAGGAAGAGTTGAACTGATATCATCTAAGATGTGATTACGAACATATCCATGTACACTAGACCTAAGGATTCACAATATTTGATCAACTCTTCCTATGAAAACTGAGACTGGATGAAAAATCGAAGACTCTTCCGGAAGAGTTGGCTGTAATTCGCAAGAATGTGAATATTTTTCTGATTTCAAAGCTGAAAAATTTTTTTTTCGAACATTTGAAATCAACTCTTCCTCATGTTTCCATATCAAGTGCATAGATATGGCTTATGTTCCAAAAATGAGAAACGCCATTTTGCTCTGCCTTTCTCATCCCTAGTTCTGACCCCTCACTATAATAACAAGAATGATAAATTTGTCCTCCTCATATTGTACAGGAGGAAACTTTTCACCGCTCAGAATGATAGGTCGAATGAATACAGCATAAAACACATATAAATCAGAATAAGGGAGGATTGGGGCCATAGGTTCGCTTTAAGATTTACGACATCTTTTTGCATCCTCTCTCTCACTCTCAAAATCGATAGGTAATGCGGCTATCAGCAGTAATAGAAGTGATGCCACAAGAAGGTATATATGACGCTGTCCGCGATAGCTTCAACAAAGGCTCGGCACAGGCAAAATGATGTTCTTCAAATTTCTTGAAAATTCGGTTGTAGGGGTTGTTTTTGATTCTGCACAACGTGGCGTCGTTAGTTTTTCAAGATTTTGCCTCCAGGCGCCAAAATGGCGCCGCGCCACTTTAGGGCGCGGCACGTTTTCTGTTCATAACTTGTGTCAACCAGCTCGCATCGGCTCAAAACCCGCGTACCCGACCAGAATGTTATGGCGAATTCAATGGTATATTTGGTTGTACGTGAATCGTCCAATGAAGCGAGATAAAACAACTTTTTGACCCGTTATAGTGTGAACCAGGAGACATGGTTTATTCGACGCGCCTTTCGATTCTGATTCGAATGATATAGCATTGTGTAGGGGAAAACGAGGTGGAAATATGTTTCCCAAGCGATTTTTCGCTCTTCAACGCGCGAACTGTGTGCAAGAATGGAGACGAACATGACTGTAAACTACGTAGCGAATTTTACCATCAACCTCATGTCAAGGGTTCGAGCCCCACGCTCTGCTAATCTTTTGCAACATTTTTTCTTGCCTATTCATAACGTTTTCTGAGTCATTGTTTGTTTCTCGCCTCACCATTCTTCAGTTGTGGAAGCCCGCCATTTTCGTCTCAACCCCGTCTCGAGTAACGACTGCTCCTCGAAGGCGATGGCAGCGCCAGATGATGGACAACGTCTGTGTTTAATTGTTTATCGATTGTTTCGTCGCGGCGCGTGTCGAATGAGTTCCTCTGGAATCTTGACACTCTTCAAAAGATTCTATTGATTTTTTTTATTTATAAATTTCTAGAATGTCTACGGACTGCTACTTTATGACGGCTAAAAGTCGGTACAAAGTAGCCGCAGAATATTCGATCTCTTGCTGTGGTTCACTGCAATCGTGAGTTCTTTCTGTTTATAAAATTTTTAATATTTTATTAAAAATAATTAAATTCAGAATAAAGGAAGTTGTCTCTAACGTCAATTTATACGGATGCAAAGACGCCGGAGAATTGCTAATGATGAGAGCTCTTGGACGTGAATGGGATTCGAAGGAGGTATACTTCTTATGTCAGAGATGGCGTCGATTTGAAATCGATTTTCAGATTGCTCGATATGAATCTCTCCAAGTTTGCAACACCCACATCTCCAAATTACTGACTGACTGGGATCGATCGAGTCCCGCAAACAAGACAAGACAGAAAAGCTTCGTGATTTGTTCACTACCTAATGTGAGTTTTAGGGAATTGATCTAATATGAAACATTTGCATTCGTGTCGTATCGTTTCTTAACGCTGTGTGGGTTATAAAACGTATTCTCAGGAATTTCAATATTTTAGATTTTTTTCACAGCCTGCTAATGATATCAAAATTACTGAAGTAATGAGAATTCTTCTCAAATAATGAGAATTGAGGAAGCGACAAATTTCATGTCAATCTGTGCCTTTGTTAATGGGTTGACCAAGAATCATCGCTTGAATAATCCGTGTAATCCGTTTTTTTCGAGTAATAGTTGGACAGGTTGCTAGTCTAATATTTTATGGCTGTTTATGGAACATACAAATAACATCAATGCGGAAAAACTCAATCCCTATAAACATTAGGCAGCATATTCTTAAAATTATACTTTCGAAATTACAGGTGATTCACATAAAAAATGGGGTAGCAACCCAAAGGGAGTGAGAAGATTGAACAAGGAAGATACGCTAATGTTCATCAAAGGGACGAAACATCTTTGTCATGTAGGAACGAGTGAGTTCACTCCTTTATTCAAAGCAGGGCATCCGGAATCTCACTTCCCGTCATTCCTCACTTCCTATGTGTGTATGGCGCGGTCGATGTCTCCTCATTACTCACTGTCCCTTTCCACTACTCATCTAAACGTGCGATTTGCGGAACTACCACTTTTAGCCAGTAATCGATTGATTTGAAAATTATTTGGCCAAATATTCGTGTACCCCATCATTAGTTTCCAACAAAAAATCTAAATTTACAGGTGTGTGTACTAGCCATTATTCGATGATCAGTCGCGGCGAGTTCAATGAATTGCAGTTCGAATATGAGGTTGTATTATTCGGTGAATTCTGCATTAGCAGAGACTGACAATCGGAAGACGCGTAATGAGATTCTGGCTCTAATTACTGGAATATTCACCGAGAAGGAGGTATATTTTATTTTTTTAAATTTTTTTTTTAAATTTAGATAAAACAATTCACTGGGTGCACCTCATACGACATTCGACAAGCAAAGCTTTTCTCAGTCGGAGGCTTTAAAAAATGCAAACAATTTTTTATTTCAATTTAGAGTGTTGCAAAAGCCAATGGAATATCCAAAGAGGAATTGAAGGAATACATGAACAAAAATTCAATTTGCTTCTCAACTGATTGAAAATCATGGAGGTGAGCATCTTACAATTATTTTCCAAATATCATACATTCATTACCTTTAGGTAGTTTCACCAGTCAGGAGGGAGCGCCTACAATGCATCGATCAGTTTAGAGCAGACGCAATTGAGATGAATTATTTACGATGCATTTACGATTATCAGTGCGTTCGCGTAAGAATCGCACCCCCCGCGGTACAGCAAAATTTGACCTTCGTTTTTTCACAGTTTTAGATAGCCTTAGGGATGGTCTATCGATTTCTAATAGTCTCATGTGTTGATTCATCTCATTTGCATAATTACAGCCTGTCAAAGTTGAGCTGTTTTTCAGTATTTTGAACGCCAGTTTGTTAAATTTAACGATAATCACTCATATAGATAGCGAAAAATGATCGCCAAAGTTTGCATGACAACATGGTGTCAACGGAATTCACAATTTCTGAAATTTGCATATTTCCCAAAATTTCGACCTTGATTATCTGGAAAACCAAGAAAAAAACCCCGCTGCATTTTTGATATGTTGTGGATACAGTCGATATCTATCGAATTTTGTAACATTTGTTTGATTTCGAGGGGATCCACATAGTTAAATGCATGGAAAACCGTTGAGTTCTAATAGAGGGAAACCCCTCATTTCGTCTCATTCCACCTATTCTACCACACCAGTGCGGTGCGAAATGAGAGAAGAACAATGGCTTGTGACGTCACGTCAACTCTCTCTCTGTCATTTTTCACATTTCGCACCGCACGGGTGGGGTAGAATGGGTGGAATGAGACGAAATGAGGGGTTTCCCTCTATTAGAACTCAATGGTTTTCCATGCATTTAACTATGTGGATCCCCTCGAAATCGAACAAATGTTACAGAAAAAAAAAATAGATATCGACTGTATCCACAACATATCAAAAATGCAGCGGGGTTTTTTTCTTGGTTTTCGAGATAATCGAGGTCGAAATTTTGGGAAATATGCAAATTTCAGAAATTGTGAATTCCGTTGACACCATGTTGTCAAGCAAACTTTAGCGATCATTTCACACTATCTATATGAGTGATTATCTTAAAATTGAACTAACTGGCGTTCAAAATACTGAGAAACAGCAGAACTTTGACAGGCTGTAATTATGCAAATGAGATGAATCAACACATGAGACTATCAGAAATCGATAGACCATCCATAAGGCTATCTGAAACTGTGAAAAACTCAAATTGCATTTTTACACTGTACCGAAAAATCTGGGAATTGTGCGATTCTTACGCGAACGCACTGTTATGTCAAAATATATTTTACATTAATTATTTTTGAATGTGTAGTGAAGTCGATTATCTTATTACCTTCAAGGCGTATGATAATCTCATGAGATGTGTACTCGAAATGGACCTGTGGAACATCATTGATCACCAATCGATAATCGACTTGAAGAGGCGAATTCGAGTTTCCCAGAAATTTAGTACATGTACGTGCTTGCTATGCTTGGTAAATATTAGATACTAAATATATTTTAATTCTCAGACGATCAACGTTATCACATGGAAGCCTATTCTGAATCTATCAACCACTGTCTTTGTTATGCCCTCTCTGATCCTGACAAGCCCGAATTCGCATCTTCGTGCGCAGTGGGACCGAACAGACACAACCATGAGATGGTTTGTTTGGAATGCGTACAGGTCAGTTTTATTCAGTTTTAATTTTTCTAATACAAATTATGGATGATAGCACTTCCTTTGCATACTTTACTACTATTCAGGCTACTGATATCTTCGGTGTAGTGCGTAGTATGCTGGAGAACGCGCACAAGGAGATGCAGGGAAACAATGACTCTCGGAGGTGTAATATTGTCCTATGGGAACTATTAATTTCTTTCTTCAGATTCCGAGTGTGTCGTATGATAGAACTACTATTCATCGGTCATCAATCTGTTGACGAATTCAGAAAGCATCAAATCAGGACGAAGAGGAGTGAACTTGACAGAAAAGAGATAATAGATTCTCTTTTGCCCGGCGATGCACTAATTATTTGGGACTTTTCTCTGAAAGTTCTTCCAAATAAGTTCGTGTGAGTTTTTTTGCGAAATTTTTTTTACGAATTTTTCCCTGTACTTGACCCTCACTATGTTATTGCATTTTTTTCAGTGAGACTCAGTCGGCGTGGTACGGCAAATCCGGAATCAGTTATCACTTGAGTTACGTCATTGCTAATATCAATGGAGATCTGAAGCACCACTCTTTTGGACACGCAGCAGACGATTTCAAGCAGGTATTATTAGCAGTAGTCATACTTTTTCATGATTTTTATTAATATTTTTGAAGGATTCCGTTGCCGTTTCCGCAATTGCTGAACATGTACTGCGAATTCTGAAGGAGAAGGGTATCAATCGAGTTTTCCTAAGAAGCGACAACGCCGGTATTAACCATTTCAACAATATTGTTCAAATGAAGAATCTCAGGGAATTATCGCAATGCCGCTCTCATGTGTACACTGTACGAGTTATCGATTGAGATCGGAATTGAAGTAATGGCATACATTTTCTCGGAAGCGCAAAGTGGAAAAGTATTTTTTTATTTAATTTTATTTTTTAGACTTAGTTTTCAAATTTCAAAATTTTCGGGTTGAACGCGAATTGCAGGGTGACGCTGATCGGGAAATCAGCCATTCGAAAAGGAAAATCAGAGAATATGTTCGCTCTGGAGGAAACACTACCTCTGCGAGTGAAATTATCGATGCACTTTGTGCTCCAACGTTGCTCAAAGTATGTAGTCTAATATGTTTTTAAAATTTTCCAAGGGAAAAATAGCTGCTAAACTGCGAATTCGATAGTAATTGTGTTGTTATTTTACATTCGCTCGGGAGTGGTTAGACAAAATATCCGTTATTGTATTTTATAGGCTTCATCATTCTTCGAAATAAACGTTCAAGTGATTTCGATATCGAAAGCTGTTTTCCCCGGCATCTCGAGCGTCGGTTCCTTCAGATTCGAGGTGAGACATTATTTGTTATTTCTTGTACAAAATTATTGCTCGATATCATTTTTTTTCTAGGCTGGTGGGATTCGAGCGAGAAGGCACGACGCCTACGGAAAGGGATCATTCTTCGATGAGAAGAAAATGGAGAGAAATGTCTACTCCTACGGAATCGGGAATTATGGAGGGACTATCAAATCTTCCGATGAATTTTGGGGAGATTTCGGAGGCAACGAAAGAAGCAAATCGAAGTCTGATGAAACTGAAGCCGCACTCACTCCGAGTGTTGAAGAAGACGAAGGAAAATTGATCTACCAGTGTTCGGATCGGCTATGTACATCAAGGTTTATGACAGTGGCAGGACTGGAGAAACATGAACTACGAGGGATACACAGAAGACGGCAGGAAACTGAGCCAATTGTGGACTCAGGTTGGTATTCTTTGTTTAAAAAAACATCTTTTATACTATTATTATTCAAATATCAGGCTGGTAAGAAAGTAATGAACGTTTTTGACATTTTTGAAAAATCTTCCGCTCTTCCGTCCTATCCCCCCAATCAAATTCTCGGTTGGTGCAATAAATGTAGTTAGTCTTCCTCTTTTTCTCGCCCACTACTTCATGCCTATCTTTCCATTTTCACAAGAGCTGGAAAGGGAGAAAGTTGACAGGGTTGGTTTCGACTCGGCATTATATTTGCCATATAATTATTTAGAGGATTGAGGCAGAGGCTATGTAAGCTATGTGCATGATGGGTGGACTGTAGCAAATACAGGAAAGGAAGTGGTACCGAGTTTCCTTATCGGGCTGGTGAGAACAATCGTCTCAAAATATCAACGGCGCGCACCAAGGATCACACTATGAAGTATTTAGCGATTTTTAGAATCACCCAATGGAATAGAATTCCATTATTACTCTGGTTTATAGAGACATCTATTATGATTGTAATATAACCACTCACTTTGAACTCGGTGATCTCAATAATGAATTGAAGGATAACAAACATAGGGACACAAATTTGAGATCGAAAATGAGCATTTATGAAGTGTCACAATTGTATTGACCATCGTTTCAATTCGTTAGACCGCTCATTCGATAGTAAGTGGCCTCATAGTAATACGCCTTATTCGGACTTTAGTTGATTTGCGTTCACTTCGACAGGGCACTTCATCCAATAAGGTACCCAAAACTGAAATTTTACAGAAAATGAGAGAGTTTCGAATTTTTCGATTTTTCCGTTTCTGGAAAAGTGCGGAAGCGCACAGTTCAAACCATCGGTAGTATAAGCGAGGTATATTGCCGTTGAGTAGATCACGTACTATTACATCTCGACAGCCTCACATTCGTCATCGTGATATGAAATCATTTGGACCCAATTTTTTTCGCACAAACCGAATATGGGGAACCACATCTTATTAAATGAATATCGCAGCGGCTCATACTAGGCACAATATGAAAGAGGGATGTTGTTAATGTAATTGCTTATAGGTTGTGGTTCTAAAAAAATTCCCAGCACTCACGAGAACAAAATATTTATTTGTTGAATTTTCCACTGATTTTAGAATTGCTAAACTGTGCTCCATCAGTGAGTACAAGGAAGAGTGGAACAAAACCAAGATGAAAGTTGTTATTTAGCAGCCTATCTATAACATACCATGAGTGCAAGACATTCTAATTTGAACTGACAGAAAAGCGAAATCCCAAAGTTCATTTCCCAAAACGTTCATTACTTTCTTACCAACCCTATATATGACTGCAATCATAAATATTACAGCAGTCAAGATGTTCGCGAACGCATTGGAGACAAGTGAAACTGCCAGGATACGAGTGAAGGAAGGAGATTCGGTGCAAGTGTTTACTTCGGCGGCGACTCTACCAAACAAGGGATGGTCTCTCAAGGGATCAGATCGATCCACTGCAATGACCGACGGTGTGAAGTCTGTCGTGACGTCATACTTCACACAGCAGCGTTCGGAGGGCAAGAGAGCGATAGCGAGGGATATTTCTGCTCAATTGAAGGAGATGAAAGTGGAGAACACTGAGGAATATCGATTTCCCCTTTCTGAATGCCCCAAGGAGACTCAGTGCCAGTCACTTATTTCGACGCTTCTTCGCTCAGAGGCGATTGCGAAAGCAGCCAAAATAGGGAAGAAGAAGGAAGGAGGGAAGAGGAAAAGAGAACCGAGCTCGGATGATTTCATCAATAATAATAAGGTAGATTTCTTTTTTTTAATATTTAATCAATTTTATATTCAGGTTTCTCCTGCAATCGTTCCGATTGTCGCTACACCGCGTACAAGAAGGGCAGCGTCAAGATTTACAGATTCTTCTATCACAAGCAGTGCGGTAAGTCTCATTAATTGCTCTATGAATGCGCGATTTATTGTCTCTCTTCAGGGAGAGATCATCGTGAGCAATCGCCGTCAGAGCACTCGCATCAAGAATATGTCGAAAAGTGATCAGCTGGAAAAAGAATGCACTCGATTATTCAACGATGATGACTACTGCGAGATGGTCGAATGCGTAAAGAGTGGCTTGGACGACCTTCTTGATAGTAATTAGATATTGAATAAGCTGTTTTACTTTTGTTGACTTGTTATGTTTTTTTCGATTGTAAGTTCCTATTTTCACACTATGTTGAAGTTAATAAATTTCTGTTCTTACTCGAGACGGGGTTGAGACGAAGATGGCGGGCTTCCACAACTGAAGAATGGTGAGGCGAGAAACAAACAATGACTCAGAAAACGTTATGAATAGGCAAGAAAAAATGTTGCAAAAGATTAGCAGAGCGTGGGGCTCGAACCCTTGACATGAGGATGATGGTAAAATTCGCTACGTAGTTTACAGTCATGTTCGTCTCCATTCTTGCACACAGTTCGCGCGTTGAAGAGCGAAAAATCGCTTGGGAAACATATTTCCACCTCGTTTTCCCCTACACAATGCTATATCATTCGAATCAGAATCGAAAGGCGCGTCGAATAAACCATGTCTCCTGGTTCACACTATAACGGGTCAAAAAGTTGTTTTATCTCGCTTCATTGGACGATTCACGTACAACCAAATATACCATTGAATTCGCCATAAAATTCTGGTCGGGTACGCGAGTTTTGAGGCGATGCGAGCTGGTTGACACAAGTTATGAACAGAAAACGTGCCGCGCCCTAAAGTGGCGCGGCGCCATTTTGGCGCCTGGAGGCAAAATCTTGAAAAACTAACGACGCCACGTTGTGCAGAATCAAAAACAACCCCTACAACCGAATTTTCAAGAAATTTGAAGAACATCATTTTGCCTGTGCCGACCCTTGAACAACGTTTGTTGATTCTATCGCGGACAGCGTCATATAGCACCTAACCGGAACATGCATAGGAGCACACTCTCCGCCCTCTTAATTTGAGAATAGCTGAGGAGAGTAAGTATAATGACGTCACTATATGTCACGCCGCATACTTATTAATTTTAATTAATTAATTATTCCCCATAGGGGATGTGGGAGGTTGGGATAATAATGGCGTAGAGATGGACTCTTCGGTCAGTAATGTGCAGTTTGGCATATAATAGCGTCAAAAGTTGTGTAATTCTACCTATATTTTGAAGACTCTGATGCAATTTTGCAGCTATCCCAACGAAGTCAAGAGATTCGGAAGAACAAAAGAGATACAATGTTGTATCTCTTTACCTCTCTCTAAAAGTATGCCACAAGTTGCATTCATTTAATTATTGTTTGCTCAAATATGCTACGAGCGTATACCATAGCGTCATAAGTTGTGTACGTCTACGAGCGTTTAATGTATAGCGGAAAAATGATGACGTCAGAGCGGGGAAGTGGAACAAGAATCTGTATGGATAATCGCAATCAAGTTAACATGTGGGCACCGAAACAACGTTAAAATATTACATTCCACTGCGAAAACTACCTGTGGTGTGTTTACTGTCTGATTATCTCACGTTCGCGTTCGCTCGCTCTCGTTTCTGCTATTTATCGGCGGAACATTTTAATAATTCGGACGAGTGCTTCTGAATTTGTAATACATACATTGAAGAAAAAATGCAAAAACGAGTAGATGAGAACCTTTCTGCCGAAATCGAGAGCAGTTTTACGCAATTTGAAAGCGAATTTGACTTTTTATGCTGTGTTGGACTGCACAAATCTCTCACAATATAGATAGAGTGTGCAATAAGATATTTAAAGAGACCATCCAGGAGAAGCCGGGGCGCAGGGGAGATATTCACGGATGGCCCTCCCTATTTCAACTAACTATTTTTTTTAAATATAAGAAAACAACTTAATTTAACCTGTTTAGACTAACCTTAGAGCTCAACAACAGAAAATGCAACGGCGGATTAGACCACGGTCCTTCAATAGTCTCTTGCAGGTACAATATCATTTATAAAATTTACTTTACAAAGCCAGTACAAACGCCATAACCGCCCTCTATTTGACGAAAACAATTCAAATTGATTGTTTATTACTGATTCTGTGACGATCGCTTCACACGATGCGTATTCTCCGCGCACGAACAACGCAGAAAGGCGAGGAAGACGCGACGTGCCTGCAACGAAAAGAATTTATTGCACAGCTCTATGTTTCAGGCGAATTAGCAGGTGCCTCATTTGTCAACTCGAATGCAGCCAGCATTCAGTAGTTTTTTTTTATTGTTTTAGTGAAATATAAACGCTACAAAAAGTACTGGCCACTAGGGGACTTCGTGGCTCATTGGAACCTTTTTTCTATCGCTCTCGGCCTCTCGATCCTTTCTCTATGGAAACGCAAGATACAGTGCGTGCAAATTTAGGAGTTTTTAAAAATATTTCTTCGAACAGGATTTGATACGTTTCCGGCATCGTAAAACACTTTTTCTCTGATCCCGATCGCTGTTATATTCATTTTGGAACTTTTCTAAATTTCGATTTTTCACTTTAAATCGTGTTATGCGACGATAGCTTCGCACGATGCGTATTCTCCGCGCACGAACAACGCAGAAAGGCGAGGAAGACGCGACGTGCCTGCAACGAAGCGAATTCATTGCAGTGCGCTATCAAATCGCCTATAACAAATCGGACGGATCTAAAAAAACGGTCAGATCATCGTTCTGGAGGCCGCCCCGCCCACAACCCGGTCGAACTTCCGGAAAGGAGAGGTTACAGAAGTCAAATGTTAGCTTTCACGCTTTCAATTCACCCTTTTAATGAGTTTTCCCTTTAATTTATATAAAAGTATACTTCTCTCGACATCAATAACAAGGCAATCGGCGGAGAGTAGACGGTAATACTCATTGCGTAAGCATACTGAAAACAGGAGATTTTCCTTCCAGAAAGGGGTCATTATTCATGACTCATGAGTCATTACTCCTTTCTGAAGACGAGAAACGTACCGTGAAGTGGCAGAAAACGCTCAAGTCTTTATTGTGCGTCACTATCGCGTACGTCCACATCAACTGAACAAAAATTTATTTTCACAAAAGATATGACTGAACTCAGACCTGATGCAGACATTTTACCGCATTAGCAGCTGTGATGGCTACTACATAGAGAATGAACGAGCGTTCTCTGCGATATGTTGCGGCCTGATCACAAAATATTGGGATTCCTTTTTTTCCATTGTGGAGTTATCCGCACAAGTGGAATGTGTGCAAACTTTACATTAATAATGATTTATAAAATATATTATTACTTTTTTAGCCGCCAATTTGCGCATTCCGAATATCAAGTAGGCGTTCATCGGCACTGTGACAACGATGAACAGAGCAGAGATTACGGTGGAAATCGACTTGGCAATCTGTGTCAAACATATTTCAAAATATGGCGCTGTTTACGTTAGGATCAACAAATGGATGAAACAGGTCAAAAAATCAAATTCGTTGAACACTTGCTTCTAGGGGTAACTTTCCACGATGATCACACTGGTGTTATCGATTACGCAATCGGACCCCACTGGGAGCCGCTTTAGCGCCGCGCCGTTTTGGCGGAACAACTTCCTTTTCGACAATAACTCGCTTCGGAGTGCCCCGCTAAAGCTATTATGGTCAGAATTTTACACTATTTCGAATTGCCTTGGCTCCCAGTTTGCTTTCCTTTTATAAACATTTATATTTGTCCTGGGAGAAACTCCGAAGCGAGTTATAGTCCAAAAAAAAAGTTTTCCGCCAAGAAGGCGAGGCGCCATTGCGGCACCCAGAGTGGTTTTTTCGAAATCGATAACGCCAGCGTGATCCGAACCAAAAGTTATCCCTAGGACGTAGTTTTGAGCGATTTCAATTTTTTACCTGTTCTAAACCCCTGCCGCATCTTGTTGGTCCTAACGTAAAGAGCGGCATTTAATATTTTAATTTGTTCTCTTAAACGTTCGAAGATTGTTTTTGCTAATTGTTACTCCGTACTATATTTAATCACCTCCATAGAGTGGAGGCTGCAAGATTGTCGAACCTTTTTAGTTAAATATTTTACTGTTTAATACTTATTTAGTTATTGAAAAATATTTTTAATGAAACGTTCGGCCTCAGGAGCAGCGGCGATACCGGCGTAGTACACATTCCCGTCACCAGTAGTCAGAAATATTGCCTCCTCAATATTGATCAATTTTATTGAGCCGGAATTGGCCCTAGTAGATTCTTTTTATCTACAAACCTACAAAATCCGAAGAAGTGGTTTTGAAAAACACCGAACAAGGTTTTAAAAGACTACGAATTAGTAACGAACTTGAATGCAAAAGTGAGAGTGGGAAGGAGGAAGAAGAAGAGGACAATGACGATCAGCAGCCGATGTGACCAGATCTGAGCAGTTTCTAATGCTGCGCAAATTTCATAGGGTGCAAGGTGCAAAACAGTTGTATGCACCCTGTCATAACTTTTTTTCCCTAGTGAAGCTACAACTTCCAACCTTGATACAAGGATTGAAAGCCACGTTTGGAACATTTTCTTTTTTGATTGGAGACATTTCGTTCAGTTTGAGCTGAGTTACACGAGTTTTTCACCCTCGGAAGGTGTTTGCGCAGCATTAGACTTGGAAAGTTGTTTTACCTATGTTTTGAAACTTTCTATATGCACGAGAAAATATCAATCGTCCTGCACGAATCAACACAAGAAAAGATATTGTAAAAAATCGAGATTTGAATGATGGTAATTTTGTGGGGGAAGATATTTTGAATAATTTAATATCTGCTAAATTGAGGGACTTACTCGGTCCTGCTTGAGCGGCCACCACATGGCAGTGAACCGGTTGAACACCTGAAATCAGAGAAAACACGTTTTTGGAAGTCTTCTTTTTATGACAGCTTCAAAAATGCATCTAGTATTTGCTTGTGGCACCTTTCAGAACTTCTCGAAACATTTATATCTCTTTTCTTCCTAAATGGCAGTTCTAAAGCTAATCATCACCCTGTAATCATTATTAGCCTCCGGCCAGGAGTCTCACCTGCAACATTTTCATTAAAATATGTGTGACATTGAGGACGTAAGTGAGATATCCAATAACTTTCATGAAAATTCCTGCAAATTTGTTTTCGTAAATGGTTTTGGGCATTTATTTCTCCATCAGAATACGTGACCAGGCAGAAAATCGAATTCTACTGGAAAATTGATCACGATCAGGGCACATACTGAAACACTACTTACTCTATATTTAATTAAGGACATTTTTTAAAGTTTGAATTTGACAACCAAAAAAAGAATTAATCAAAAATCCTAGTAACTTCTAATGTCCTGATCACAGTGATTTGTTCAGAAAAAACGTGATCAAGATATTGTTGGAAAGGGATAATTTACACCTTACCGTAATCAGCGCCCACATAGTATACTTGTGTGCAAAGACGGAGGACTACGTTGACGATCTCGCTGGCAATTCCCGCAACCGCTGCAAAGTTTTACGTGCGACGTGTTTAATTAAAAATATAACTTAATGCGTGGCTCTTCCCATGGCAAGATAATATTAGGGTTGCTATATCTGGATAAGTCGCCAAGAATACTTTCCTTCTATAAACTTTTCGATTAATCCTGAGAGTTGTTTTTTGAGTATTCAGCAACTGGCGATCAGTGTTATCCCCATCATGTTTATCCTTCTGCATGTATCGCCTGATACATGTTAGAGCCCCCTCGTGTGTGACCTTTGTCTCACCCTATTCTCTCTCTCTCTCTCTCTCTCTCTCTCTCTCTCTACACACACTTGAACATTGCCGATAAACGGTTGCTATTATCTCTTGCTTTGCTGTTGCAAAGAAAATCTGATAAAAAGCAGATTTGAAAAGATAAGAGCTGGCTGTCGCGAAAGCCAGCAGTACGTAGGCGATGCAAGCGATCGATTGCGCAATGCCAGCTGAAAATAAAATATAGAACACATCGCACATATTACAATTTTAAAGTGATCCGTTCGTGAAATGGACTACTGGTGCGTGTAATCTCTTTCTATACGGGGGGCGGAACGTTTTATTTATTTGAACGAGTGTTTGCGAATTTGTAATACCTACCCCCACGGCATTCCAGCCTTTTTCTGGCCCATGCCAGATATAGAGGAAACGTTTTTTTTTTTAAATATGAATAAATACAATAATAACAAGAATATTAATAAAGCTGACCTGCAAGAGTCACCCATTCATTAGCAGTCAGCTTATCCATCAACGGTTAAGTGCACAAATTAAGAATGAATCGAACATATTTTTAATCCGAAGTTCATCATAGCAAGAGTCGAAGTGAATGAAGAAGTTTGTGCGGATCTGGGCCCACATAAGATTGCTACAGAAATCGCGTAAAAACGGGCTTATTGCGGACAGGCGGAATTAGCTAACAAGTGCGCCGTAAAAACTGATCAACGCACCGGAGTTCTACTTTCGGTGCGCCCGCCCGACTAAGTTGATAAACTAAGCCCGATTAATCGATCAGTGTTCTCTAAATGCCATTGCAATGGCCCCTTTAAGTATGTATACTACAAGAATGGCATGACCGGAATAGCTATCGCATGACTAATTTGCTCCGTAGAGACAAGACAGCTTCTGTGATAAATTTTGAGGTGATCACATTCTCTCTCGTATGAAGTAATCAAGAGTATTCAAAATGAAAATTCAGACCAGGAATATGTTTCTGCGACTACATGACCCTTTTTCTGCAATGCTAAAAATATTTTTTGCAGAGAAAACCTGACCAAAAGCTCATAATGTTGCGCAAAAGTTTGAAGAAGAGCATCCGGTTTGCAGTAGTTGATCACTACATGAAGATTCCCTAGGTAAAACTCCGCATTGCTCTTGATCTCCTCCTTCGAGCCATTACAGCTAGGAAGAATGGGATAATGCTTCAACTACGAGCGGAATCCTGCACAGCGTCACGGCGCTTTTTGTGCGAAGAAAAACGCAAATGACCAGACTCTCTGATGGGAGCTAACTTTGAATGCGACGCACAAAATCCAGCCTTCACTGCAGTTTTCGGCATGTAATTTCCCGGTGGTGCGGCAGCCGACTAATTGCTTTGTGCTTGTGGACCGAGAAACGAGCAAGAATGTGACTCCAACTCGAACATAAACCACAAAAGTGACTCTATAACTAAATCTATATTTCGTAATGGTTAGGTTTTAAAAAATATATAAAATGAGTAATGCGGTGTTAGTTTTCCGGAAAAGCTTTTGGAAAAGCTAAAAGGAGTGTTAGCTTTTACTTTTCCATTTCTCACGGCGGGCTCGGAAAAGCTAAATATTTGAATTCCCGCAATTATCGATTTTCGGCCATAACTCTGCTCCCAGTGCAGCTAGGCTTACCAAACTTGGTCCATGAAGTCAAAATGCAAAAAGTAACACTACAACAAAATGCTAGCTTTAATAGGAACCGAGATACAGAAAATGCGGGAATTCAAATCTAACTGCTTTTCCGGAAAAGCTCGCGGAACAACTAACACTCTCGATTGCTTTTCCAAGAGCTTTTCCGGAAAACTAACGCCACATTACTTCGTTGAGAGGACAAGAAAGGGGAGCTGATCTGAGCGGTGTGTAGAGTTCGGGGAGGTGACTCACATTCCTAATTTTTCTTTGAGTGCGCGTAATTAAGCGGATTGCGCAGCGAATATTATGTTGCCATTTAGAATCGTAGTATATCCGTAGCAGCCTCTTTGCAATGCTTTATAGTGCTGGTAATGCTAATTTGATTATCGGCTTCGTTATTTTGGATCGGAGCATCTTCTGGGAATGACTTTTAGTGTAGAGGTTTTCTTCCTCGTAGCCACCGTGTGCACCGGACAGCGAAAGATCGCGCGCGCATAGTCCACAATCATCCTGCAATAGATCTCGCTGACTCGCGATACACTGGCTCGTGAACTGCGTTTGTATATCGTGTATAACATACAGTATGTTATATATAACATACAAGCGAAAGATCAGGAGCTATATATAGGGGGCGCAAGCTCCGCCCCCTACCTTTCTCGACGAGAGGGAACAATTGTCCCGATCGAATGGCAAGCTTTATTTTGAACCAATTCCCCCGTTCAAAGGCTTATTCGAGAGCTATTGATCTACTCTACAAGTGAGGTGTTGCGCACCGTGTTCTGCCAATATATAGTAGGTCAAAACTCGAATGAAAGCCTCGAGAGTAGGCGTTTAGAGCACTTCCATTTCACCGATACAGCTGCGCAAGTCTCAATTTGTGTGGATTAGCTTGCTGAATCTACCCAAGCTAAAAAATTAAAAATTCATTAATGCGCAGAATTGCCATTTGATTTTAAAGATTATTACAAAATCAGCAAAAAAAATGCAAACCGGTGGATTTGAACTTGCGACCTTCTGTTTATAAAGCGCGTGCTCAACCACCTGAGCCATGGGGGAACATGGGTAAGAAACGCTCTTTCGCTCTCACAGTCAGTCAGGATTTCGAGATACAGATAGACTCCGCCTCTTTCGATCTCTTGACACTTTCTGTGAAATGACGCGAATGATTTTCAAGACCTAGCGCGGCTCAGAGACAAGATATCGACAAACGGCAAAAAGTATGATGTTATTGAGACCTCAGCGGTTCATTTGGACACGATTTCTTCCACTTAGCATGACATTGGCAGATCACCTTGCGGCCCCTAGCTATATATGACATATGTACATGTCTTCGTATTCAGGACACAACTGAGCATGTTCGCTTTGAGTTTGTAGATATTTCGTGACACACCTTTTTCAGAGTTAACTAGCAAAGAAAACACTAACAATTCTTTCTATCGTTTATGTTTCTCGTGTCACGTCAGGCGTGCCGAGCAATCTGTTCACCTCTGATATGAGTGATTCATCAGTAGGTGGATCGTGATGGCTACCATCGAATTGTTGAGGAAGAGGAACATCGCAAAGGCACGCATCACCTAAAAATGTCTGAAAACTTTAAAAAGAACTGTTCGTTCTGATGGTGCTCCGGATTCCAGAACTTCCCGAATTTTCGTGGTGGTCCAGGAAAATGTTTGAAAAAGGAACGAAGTTTACAAAGAACGTCACCATCCTAGTCGTTATCGTTCCAATTTTCAATTCATCGATATTTATATTTAAATTATTTTATAATTGCGAGTAGTGACTGCTCACACTGTGCACGTTTGGATTAGACGTTGGAAGGCCGAACTTTAAAATTAAGAAAAATGCGAATAAAGGCAAGAAAAATGTATAAAGTGCTCCAATCATCTGGAAAATTGCATTAAAAACATTTTTCGACATTCTACTAACCTGAAACATCAACATTGATGTCGCATTATCGTTCGATTTATGACTGATGTGAACAAGCTTGCTCCGTTCGCTGGATATTTTGTATGTAAATTTTATTCGATTTGTTTGAGAAAATATACAAAATTTAAAAAAATTAAGGAGCACCAACATTCTTAGCGAGACGGCACTGTAAGTGAGCACGCTGGGCAAGAATAATATGCCATAAACGGCGCTGAGCGCCAACCAACTTATTTCTAAATTGAAATGCGTATTTCAGTCATCAAGAGATGCGTAATTTCTTTACGTGTGTACAGTTATCACAAGCTAACTCCTGATCTAGGAAAGAGCATTAGCATTTGGGGTTCGGGCTAGTGGCTGACTATCGTACTTGCTGAAAATATCGGAACGTTTACCGGAAAACGTGAAAATATTCACTTTTTGCATCTTTGCGAGTACACATTATCATGATTTGAATGTATGCTAATTCGATTAATCCGCATCGATTTGGACATGCCCGGTGAAATGTGTAAAATAAAGCTACAAATTCAATTGCTAGAAAAGGATAGAAACGGCAATTACTGGAATTTCCCGGCTGTATACGGTAATGATGACAATTCGCTAACTTCGTCGGGTTTCGCATCGAATTTTCTCCTTTGTTTTAGCCATTTCACCGAGCATGTCCGAGTAATTTCCGGAAAATCGAAATGGACAAAAAATATGAGCCTATTCACGAGTCGTGAATAATGTCCTTCGCAAAGTTACAAAAAGTGAATATTTTTCACGTTACTATATATTAGAAAATGCTAACGTCTGCCTGTCTGTCTGTCTGTTTTTGTTTGTTTTTTTTGTTGTGATTCCTTCCGTTCGCAAATTTTTCTTTTTTTTCGCTATAAATTGCTCCAAAATCACGCAATCTTCTCAGAACCTTTTGCATATGATAACTGACCAGAATTGTTTTAAAATTTTACAAAATTTAAAACGCGTTCTCTGTAAGAACGCAGGGCGAGGTGGCACAACTCCGTCAAAGTGGTCGCCCCGGGTCCAAACTTTTTTCACAGATGGTCTAGGGTCCAAAGTATATTTTAAAAGTGAGAAATACACTAAATGTAAATTTTTGAAAAATCGATAATTTTTTTACGAAAAAATTTTTTTTTTCAATTTTTTTATTTTCCTGTCGTGTTAAATATCATTCGAAAGAGCATCGAAAGTTATGTATATACCCATAATTTCATGAGTATTAGACAATTGCGAACGAAAATCGATATATGGATTTAAAGGAATCCGCCGTTTTGCTGAAACTTTAATCTGGCTAAAAATGTTCCTATGATTTGTTGCTCTTGGCTCCGAGATATATTATGTATTTTTCATCATAGAATCCAATTGAGCTCTCAGAATCCAATATTTTCGGTGTTATCGTACTTCTACATTCACTAGACCGTGACCACTCCGAGGTAAGATTCAGTAAAGAAGTGAGTAGAAAACTTTTTTCAGGCTTTAACCCTGATTGAGTTGTATACCATTCGAAAGAGCGTCAAAAGTTATCTGTGATTCCATATTTTCAGAAGAATTGGACCACTAGGAGCGAAAATCGATAATCGCATCCGCAGAATCTGATATTTTAGATGAGGTTGGATATTCGACTGTATTCGCTCTCAAAGTGTTCGACAGGGCTTAAACTTTTTTCCGTGCAGTCATAGGTCCATAGAACATTTTCATGATGAACAAGTCATGGAAAATAACTTTGAAAAAAATTTGAAATTTTTTTTCAGAAAAAAAAATTTGAAATTTTTTTTCAAATTTCCCTATCGTGTTATATCTCATTCGAAAGAGCGTCAAAAGTTAACTGTAAATTTGCATTTTCAGGAGGATTCAGCTGCTAGGAACGAAAATAGGCGAGTTTATCCACAAAAATGATATTTTTTTTCACAATCTCCTAATTTCGTTCCCAGTGACTCATTCTTTCTCAAAATATTAATTTCTGCATAACTTTTGGTGCTCTTTCAAATGATATATAACATGACAGGAAAATAAAAAATAATTTTTTTTGAATTTTTTCGGAAAATTTATTTTTTTCTTTTTTCTTGACTTTTTCACCATGAAAATTTTCTATGGACCTAAGACTGCAAGGAAAAGAAGTTTAAGCCCTGATCGAACACTTTGAGAGCGAATACAGTCGAATATCCAACTTCATCTAAAATATCAGATTCTGCGGATGCGATTATCGATTTTCGCTCCTAGTGGTCCAATTCCTCTGAAAATATGGAATCACAGATAACTTTTGACGCTCTTTCGAATGGTATACAACTCAATCAGGGTTAAAGCCTGAAAAAAGTTTTCTACTCACTTCTTTACTGAATCTTACCTCGGAGTGGTCACGGTCTAGTGAATGTAGAAGTACGATAACACCGAAAATATTGGATTCTGAGAGCTCAATTGGATTCTATGATGAAAAATACATAATATATCTCGGAGCCAAGAGCAACAAATCATAGGAACATTTTTAGCCAGATTAAAGTTTCAGCAAAACGGCGGATTCCTTTAAATCCATATATCGATTTTCGTTCGCAATTGTCTAATACTCATGAAATTATGGGTATATACATAACTTTCGATGCTCTTTCGAATGAGATATAACACGATAGGGAAATTTGAAAAATTGAAAAAAAAATTTTTTTCGTAAAAAAATTATCGATTTTTCAAAAATTTACATTTAGTGTATTTCTCACTTTTAAAATATACTTTGGACCCTAGACCATCTTTGGACCCGGGGCGACCACTTTGACGGAGTTGTGCCCGATACCTCAAATTTCACTGCTCTCTTACAGAGAACGCGTTTTAAATCACCAAATCCATGGCCAAGTGGTTAAAGCGCGCGACATTCAAATCCGACACACGCAGGTTCGACCCCCGCCGCGGGTAAACCTTTTGCCGCAATTTTCGCAAATTTCAGAAGTGGTCCTAACTAGGGATGGGGAAGGAAGAGTGAGAGGAAGGCCTTCCTCTCTCTCGCCTTTGTGATTATGATAATGGGGGATGGAAAGGAAGAGTAGGCAAAACGGGTCGAACTCTTCCGGAAGAGTTGGAGGTCTTCCGGAAGAGTAGATGTTTCTACGGACTATTTTACCTGTAAAGGATTCATTTTACGGTGCAATTTGCATGAGCACAAATTTGACAGCGATGAGGTTATTTTGCATGCCGTGGCACCTCCATTCTTCCCCTCCTCCTCGCGTATCGCTAGAATCAAACTGAGATTAACAAAGTATATAATTTTATTTAAAAAACAGCGGGTGACATACATTTCCGCGCCACCGGTGAGCTTGGCATGGAACATTGGACCCATGAAGGTGGTTAATGTCAAAATATAGGGTCGGTGTTGGATCATCGAACCCAAAGTGGCCTATGGCGTAGTCACAAGAGTCCCGCAACGATATAATAACTAGGTAATCAATCCTATCGTAACCCAAAAGCATGTAATTTTAGGAAATTTGCCCGGGATAAGTTGCATGACGCAGACCTTGATTGGGAGTAGTCATCACCGGAGTGGGGATACCATATTTCATTTAGAGTACTCCCGGCTACAATAAAAGACTTCTATGTAATATGTCACAGGATTTTACAGCAGCAAACTACCACGCTAGATGGGGTAAGCCGGTAAGCCAGTTGCAACGCGGGATTACGTAACCCAATCTTTCCTAAGGCATCTAAGGCGTTGTCTTTCGCAATCATAGATGATACCAATTTACCGCACCAGGGTGGATGGCATAGTTGGCCTCGGTGGTTATCGAACTTGTGACACCTCGAATGAGTAGCGCATGCTTATACCACTCTGACAATGCCTACTCGAGAACTACCTTCTTTAAAAAATCCCAAGACGATGTCTTCAATTCAGAATTCCGGGATACGGTAGATCTATTGTAGCCGGCAGTACAGTATATGAGATACAGTATCCCCTTCTGGAAAAGAGTTTTCAAGCTCTGCCACATGCAACCTATCCCACGTCAATTTGTTAAATATCTAATTCGGGCAACGTAATGATTAATTATTGTAGTAGTCTTTGTTGTGGGCAGTTAGAGTATGTCTCTTTGGATTCGACCGACCCAAACCCGATTTGGGCCAATAACCCCCTTTTAGAGTATGTGTTTACCAATATTTCGCATTTCTTGCGAAATCGCGAAAACAGATGGGCTAGTATCTTCGTAGCACAGTATTATTCTGATGCGCCGTGTAATGTGAAATAATGTTAAATATAAGATCTAGCATTATTTGTAAAAATTGTAAAAAAATAAAAATTCTAGAGTTTTTCAAACTCTTACTCTTCCGGAAGAGTCACGACTCTTCCGGAAGAGTTGGCACTCTTGCGGAAGAGTGAAGGTCAATTAGCATGCGCCCCTCTCACTCTTCCCTCTTCCTTCCCCATCCCTAGTCCTAACACGTTTTTGAATACCGTGAAAAACATTTTCACCTGTTTTGCCGAGTTTTAACTTGAAAAATCGAAATTTTCGAACTTTCTCCAATCACACCGGTGAGTGTCGGGGATCACAGGAAAAGTGTTTTGTGATGTCAGAAACGTGTCCGAACGTGTTCTGACACGTTTTTTTCGATCGCTCTCTGCCTCACGAGCCTTTTCCACCGGAATAAGCCAGTACTCTTGGTAGCGATTAACAATTCCCAACATACTGCGAGCTTTAATGTAGCTCGGAGCCGGCTACCGAGCTCCTTCTGGACGAAATCCGGAGCCAGCTACCGATTTCCCCTGGACCGAACCTGGAGCCGGCTACCGGGCGCCCCCTGGACCGTACCTGGAGCCATCTACCGAACTCCCCCTGGACCGAACCGGCACCCAGAACTATGCATAGAGCGTAGTGTGCGCACAGAGCGTAGTGCATTCAACCTCAAAACAACCCCGCTAGTTTTCCGGTAAACGTTCCGATATTTTTAACAAGTACGATAGTGGGTGGCCACGAATTGTTGATCACACGCTGCTGGTCCGACCACTGGTAGTTCTACTGTGATACCAAGCCAAAGGAACATAAGATGGAAATTCGAATGATTTGCTAGGCCTGAAATGTCCTTGCGCCTTTATTTCTTTTGACAATTGTTGATTTTTAACATTTACTTTTGCTTTCGAACGTGGTGAAATAAGGAATAAGGAAATGAGCGCAGAATAAAAACAGAATTGCGCACTCAATAAATCAATAAATGGGGTGCCGGAATGGAATTAATTTGAGCAATTAGAGTGAACCCCTTTCGTCTTTATGAGTTTTGGCGAAAAATGTCTAGTAGCATTTAACATTTACTGAAATGTCATACCGATATCCAGCATAGGCAGTTGAAACATCTCGCCGAAAACAAGTGCACCGGGCGATGCCCTCACCCAAGCGAACTCTGGCCGCTTAAAATAGACACACTAGAGATGCAGGTTCGGCAATCGTTTTACGGCAGTTTGAGTGAGATGTCGATAATACGACTGGGGGAAAGAGAGTTAGAGAAAAAGAGACTGCCAGAGTGTATACACAACATCGAACCGGCTTCCCTAATAAACACATATGAGCCCGTTTGCGTAAGAGTCAGACAAAGCTCGGTACAGCGAAAAAGTGATTGTCTGAGATAATACCTGTTTTCGAAACACTTCGATGGGTTAGAAAGTCTGGCAGAATTTCATAATATGCAAATTTGATTGGAGATCAATATGGAGCTTTGAATATTCGACTTATTAGCGGTTTATTGAGAATAATTCGACACCCAATGGACGAAACCGAAATATCCAAAGAAGGACTCTAATTGGATTTTTGAGAGGAACATCACTCTGTTATTCAATTTTTGAGAATATATTTCATTTCGGAAATTCATTATATATAAAAATCATAACCAAAAAGAGATAGCTGAAACTTTCACAGTATCTCGAGCGTACCTTAGGCGAGCCATGGTATTTTTCTGGTAGCACAAAACCTCCTGCAAAGGGAGTTATGATTTTTTGAGTGTCCAAATGTGAGGGTGAGAATCCAAATTCGACAGTAAATTGCCCAATTTGCATCAAATCACGCTTTCATTTCTAACCCCCGAGCCCGCGCGGTGTCTGAAAATGAGAAATGAGGCGGCTAATTCATGCAAATCGGGCAATTTACTCTCTCGAGATACTGTGAAAGTTTCAGCTATCTCTTTTTGGTTATGGTTTTTATATTAATTGAATTTCCAAAATGTAAGGCACTTTCGAAAATTGATGTACACAGTGATGTTCCTCTCACAAATTCAACTAGAGTCCATCTTTGGATATTTCGGTTTCGAGAACTGGTTATTGAGTTATTTTCAATAAACCGCTAATAAGTCGAATCTTCAGATCTCCATATTGATCTCCAATCAAATTTGTATATTATGAAATTCTGCCAGACTTTCTAACCCATCGAAGTGTTTCGAAAACAGGTATTATCTGAGACCATCATTTTTTTCGCTGTACGGACGCCTGTTGACGTTTGTCCGACTCTTACGCAAACGGGCTCATATCACAATGCGCACAACACGATTTTGCATCCGAGTGAGAACATGTGCAAAAATGCGGTTTATAATAATGAATGATACAAAAAATAATAACCATTGTTTTACTATTCCCAAAAATGTTTGTTATTGTTTCATCACGCACCTCTAAGATTTGCGTCTTGTTTACACTGTCGCCAGCGTAAAGAGCGAACCCGGGAATGTTGACGAGAAAGATGAACGAAGTAAGACCCATTATTACCATGCTTTGCCTGAGAGAATAGGATTTTTGGTGTGGGATATGAATTTTTAAAGATCACACTAAGAAACAGCTTGCCTGTGAGATAGTTGGAATCGTGAATTTGCCGGTATGATAAGCCTCATTCGAATGAAAATGAGGATGCACAGTGCGATGCTTGCGATAACGACTACGATGGCAGTGAGTGTCTGCAAAATAAAATACTTATTATAATTATATGAGGCCGGTTGCCTAAGAGTCGAACAATGATCTTGCGAACTATGTTCAATTTAATTCCATAAAAGAGTGTGCTGATCATCTTAGGATAGTTCATGAAAGCAATTGGTTGCCTCAGGGCACAACATTCAATCTCTATTTCGATTTTCGCGATTTTCTTGGGAACCTTTTATCGATTCTCGTGAAATTTGGCCATTTGCATAATATCACTATATTTCTCTTTATCATAAATTGTTACCACATGCATTTTCTTAAATTATCCAAGTGATAATTGACTTCATAAATTAGACTAAATTGAGCATGTTGCAATTAGTCTCAAAAGGTTGAGCTCGACAAGACGATCATTTTCGTTGCCACATTTGCAAATAGCCAAGTTCCAAGAGAATTGATAAAAAAGGTTCCCAAGAACATCGCGAAATATGAAATACAGGCATGTTATGCCCTGAGGCTAGACGTTGATTTCATGTAAAATGAACCATGCCATGATGGTCAGCGCCCTCGAAAACCTTAATTAATTGTGAGAGATTTCTAGAAAATACCCCTGTTCATCGTTTTCTGACTCTTAGGCAACCAGCATCATATCACAATAAGTCAAAGCATTTACAGACGAAACATAAGCATCAAGAATTTGCTTTCATTCACGTGATTGTATGTAGGTATCACCTCTCTCATGAGCGGTTGATTCATATTTTGCTACATTTAATTTTTAGACGCATAAGAGAGGAATCGGAAGAGAATCGAGCATTTTTGGGATTCCAGGTCACTTGGAAAAATCATGATTTTTAAATTTCCCGAAAATTTTAGGCAAAGTACTACAAAGTCTCCTCTATCGAATAGCGTTGCCAGAATTTAAAAAAATAATTAGTATTGGAGTGAAACACAAACAAACCTGGTATGTTTGGCATTTTTTCCAAACTTGCAAAGTTTGAAAAATCATAACTTCCTTCAAAATAAAGGTACAGATTAGCGGTTTGGTTTTGAAGATAGAGACAACAGTTGGCTACAAACTACAACCAACTTTTTCATTCCCGCTTCATGCCGCGATGCGGGGTGGTCGCTTTTGTAAATAATGATATTATTTTCTCAAAAGTTAAAAAGAAGAACCCCCTCTTGGTACGTTATTGTGGTATGTGTGGGCACTTATTCTAGACAGAATATGAAATGCCTGAGAGGATGTATTGTAAAGAAGCGCACAAAAATGTGAAATCTGGTTAAAATTTTACATCGTAAAGTGGGGTCGATAAGTCTCATTTGGTGTTTAATCCAATGAAAACGAACTAAAAATATTATTTAAGTTGATTAAAATACATTTTGTTAGGTAAAAAATTTTTGAAAAATTTAAAATCTGAATTTTGATTATATTTAATTTTCTCTGGTTCGAAGTTCTAGTTACCTGCAAGTATCTTAGTATTCTCGAATATAATTTTAAAACGCGTATTTCTCCATATTATACTCTGTAATCATATTTACCGAATTTTTAATTCGAAATAATAAAAAATGTTATTCATAAATTCAAATGCCACAATATGCCTCGTCACTTCATCAACGGTTTCTTCAGGAGATATGCAACTTTCGTCCTTTTGATAGTGAGTTGCTATCTATTCGTAGAAATAAGTTATACCGTCTAGAAAACCGTGCGTTTGACGAACGACGCGCGATCTGCCTTCTCTAGCACTCTATCACTTCAGCACGCTCTCTCGCCCAGGTTCGGGCCCCGAGCTGGGCGTGAGTCTTTTGCCAGAGCCTCGCCTCAAAGGAATCAAGCAAATTCTATCTGAAACACTTCTTATGAAGTTAATGTAACTATGGCAAAAGATTGGTTCTATGGCCGGGGTCCGAACCTGGGCGAGAGAGCGTGCTGAAGTGAGAGAGTGTTAGAGAAGGCAGATCGCGCGTCGTTCGTCAAACGCACGGTTTTCTAGGCGGTATAACTTATTTCTACGAATAGATAGCAACTTACTTTCAAAAGGACGAATGTTGCATATCTCCTGAAGAAACCGTTGATGAAGTGACGAGGCATATTGTGGCATTTGAATTTATGAATAACATTTTTTATTATTTCGAATTAAAAATTCAGTAAAAATGATTACAGAGTATAATATGGAGAAATACGCATTTTAAAATTTATATTCGAGAATACTAAGATACTTGCAGGTAACTAGAACTTCGAACCAGAGAAAATTAAATATAATCAAAATTCAGATTTTAAATTTTTCAAAAATTTTTATTCGAAAAAAGACCTAACAAAATGTATTTTAATCAACTTAAATATTATTTTTAGTTCGTTTTCATTGGATTAAACACCAAATGAGACTTATCGACCCCACTTTACGATGTAAAATTTTAACCAGATTTCACAAAAGCGACCACCCCGCATCGCGGCATAAAGCGGGAATGAAAACGTTGGTTGTAGTTTGTAGCCAACTGTTGTCTCTATCTTCAAAACCAAACCGCTAATCTGTACCTTTATTTTGAAGGAAGTTATGATTTTTCAAACTTTGCAAGTTTGGAAAAAAATGCCGAACATACCAGGTTTGTTTGTGTTTCACTCCAATACTAAATTTTATAAAAAAAAATCTGGCAACGCTATTCGATAGAGGAGACTTTGTAGTACTTTGCCTAAAATTTTGAGGAAATTTAAAAATCACGATTTTTCCAAGTGACACTCCATCCTCGAGTTACCCTCGATTCCTCTCATAAATGAGTTCTTAGAGAACGCGAGAATAATGTAATTTCCGGTTACATTTGAACCGAGAAACACGGTGTGCCGTGAAGCAGTGAATAGTAATTATATATGATGCGGAAAATGTGTTTTTGAATTGATTTACATTGAATTTAATTGCTTTCGCAATCCACATGCTGTTACTGCCCACACCAACAACTGGCGATACGTGCTTGGAACTCGTTTTACGGTGAGTGAGAGATCAGCAATATGGCAAATAAAGAGCGGAGAAAGATTGAGATTCGGAGAATAAAAAAATTCCCAAATGACAAAAAACGACTGTGTGACATAAATATAATGGCCTAAATAAGAAAACGAATTATGGGGTTTCAATGTCTCCGATCAAAGGAGGTACTTGAATTCCATAAATTTCGTTTTTCGGCTTCCACTAGATCAATAGGGTAATAATTTTTTATCGTTTTCAAGATCAAAACCTCAATATGTTCCTAGCTCCACTTGATCCCGGGAGTTGGAAATGTGAGCATTAAAATATTTTTGATCGGCGATTTTTTTCACCGCATTAGACACTGACATGCTTAACAGACTAGCAGACCACCATAGTGTACAATATAAGACAAGTGAATCTAAAAAAAGTACCAAAGTCTGTCAACTGATTATAGCTACTTCTGTTTATGTCATACTCTTTCTTTTTTCTCAAATATAACAGAAAGGATCATTTTTAGACACTCATTTTGGCAGTATTGTAATGAATATGGCACCTGTCAAATACAGGAGATCCAACTACTTATTATTTATTGCGATATCTACCTTTTTTGTATTACTGAATTTGACACATTTCGCCATTTTTCAGCGCTGAATTTTGGCAGATTTTGCCATTTTTCAGCGGAGAAATTTGGCAGATCCGCCATTTTTCAGCGCTGAATTTTGGCAGATCCGCCATTTTCAGCGCTGAATTTTGGCAGATACAAACTAACATCAAATATGCGATACTTATTTATTCAAATTTACAATATGATGAGATAACATTGGGGCAAAGATGATAACAGGTTCATTTTAGTTAGCACTATTTTTTTCAGCCGAATTGCTAACATTACTTTGGTCTGATATTTGACTAGTGATAAAAAGCCAAAGAAACTGTAATAAGCGTATTCAGACCAAAGAACTCTGTACTATCAAACGAAAAGTTCTCATTTGACTTCCGATCTATACTCTCTATCGGTCTTAATGGCCGCGTTTGCGCTAACAGGGTTTAAATCATGATTGGAGGACCAACATACCTCTAGATTCCTGGCCAGAACGAGTAACAGTTGGAAAATAGAAGAGTAGATCTGAAGTCGACCGCTCCGAATGAGAGCGCAGGGTCAGTATGAAGAGGACGATTGAAATGAGAATAGAATTATCCATTCTGCATAATCATTTGTCTGCACTTGAGAATTTTACTATGCACAATCGTTAATTATATTCTCATTTCAATCGTCCTCTTCATACTGACCCTGCGCTCTCATTCGGAGCGGTCGACTTCAGATCTACTCTTCTATTTTCCAACTGTTACTCGTTCTGGCCAGGAATCTAGAGGTATGTTGGTCCTCCAATCATGATTTAAACCTTGTTAGCGCAAACGTGGCCATTAAGACCGATAGAGAGTATAGCGACCCTTATAATCCGTCAGAAGTTCGCGAACTTTTCACGCATCTTTTCTTGAAAAAAACGAGCAAGAAAAGATGCGTGAAAAGTTCGCGAACTTCTGACGGATTATAAGGGTCGTAGATCGGAAGTCAAATGAGAACTTTTCGTTTGATACTACAGAGTTCTTACCACCTTTCCTCCCTTGGATTCCTATGGTCGGTCTAAATTATGAGAAAAAAGCTATTCAGATTCCATCAAATCTATCGCCTTGATGTTGAAGAACTGAAGAACGATGATTTTACGTCAATGGCGACGTCACGAAGAAGTTCGAAGAGCAGAAGATAATTGAAAAATGATCTCCATTTATGATTTCCGACCTAAGTCCCGTTAGATAGCTTATTTTTATCAGTCGAACATACGATTTTCTTTGGTCTGAATACGCTTATTACAGTTTCTTTGGCTTTTTATTACTAGTCATATATCAGACCAAAGTAATGTTAGCAATTCGGCTGAAAAAAATGGTGCTAACTAAAATGAACCTGTTATCATGTTATTGTAAATTTGAATAAATAAGCATGTATCGTATATTTGATGTTAGATTGATTTGCCAAAATTCTGTGCTGGAAAATGGCGGATCTGCCAAAATTCAGCGCTGAAAAATGGCGGATCTGCCAAAATTCTGAGCTGAAAAATGGCAGATTAGTAAAATTATCGGATAATGGGGAGAACAAATAGCATCATAGCCATCTGTAGTTGATTTATGTTTTGGCAATCTCGTTGATTAATATATCAGTGCGTTCGCGTAAAAACTGTACGATATGGCAAAATTCCGTACATCAAATTTTGACCAGGCCTATTTTTGGCATGGATCGATCCCTAATGACCTCCTCTATCGATTTCAGTTATTGACATATTTTTGTGAATCGAATTTGCATAGATAATTAGCTACAAAAAATTGCAAATTTTTATGTTTATAGACTTTATCTCGCTTCTTTTTCACAATGAAGCGATGACTCCTGAACAAACTTTGATCAGCTCGTTGAGCTGCATCGACATACATAATTCAAAATTGCATTTTCGTTAATTTTTAAAATATGCAAATTACAAAAAATAACCTACTTTCAAAAAGTTAATATGTTATGTATTTTGGCACGGAGAACATGATTCCGTCGTAAAAATCGAATTTCCGTTTTGGTAAAATAGTGCTATAGTCAAAAGACGAATAATTTCTTTTAGAGAGTAACTCTTCATTCTCCTCATTTCGCGCTGAGTGCGCGGCGTCTGAACAATAGAATTGGGCAATAACAATGACAAAACAATTGATCTAAATGTATTCTTCTACAGCGCCTAGTGCGAAATCATTCTCATCAATAATTAAACTATCAATTTCGGCCGGGGTCTCTTCTTCCTTCTCTTCTTCTTCTCCAGTCGATTCAAGTATTATTTTCTGCACTGATCTTCCCATTCTCGCGATCTCATCTTTCTTCTTAGGCCTTCCGCGAGCATTCTTCTTGTCAACAGTCGCAATAGCCGAATTTAAAATATTTATTTTTTTAATCTAATTAAATTTACGTCTCAATCATTTGGCCTCCCAATCTCCGAATCTTCCCATCAATGTCATGTGACTGGGGCAGTTGATCAACGCAAACATGTATGTTCAATCCGCATTTTTTTCACATTCTTCAAAAGGTTGCTGCACTCCATTGCATCTTCTCGCATACAATTCCATCCGAAATTGGTGACGGATCTCGAAGGATCTCCTAGAATCTCGAAGGGCCTGACCCTTGGAAACTAAAAACACTAGTTGCGCTAAGTAAAATGACCCTCAACAAACATTTTGTTGTGTACAAACATTTTGTCCGAATTTTTGGCAGATTCCAAAGTCATAACTAGTGTTTTCAGTTTCCAAGGGTCAGGCCCTTCGAGATTCTAGGAGATTCACCAATGTCGGATGGAATTGTATGCGAGAAGATGCAATGGAGTGCAGCAACCTTTTGAAGAATGTGAAAAAAATGCGGATTGAACATACATGTTTGCGTTGATCAACTGCCCCAGTCACATGACATTGATGGGAAGATTCGGAGATTGGGAGGCCAAATGATTGAGACGTAAATTTAATTAGATTAAAAAAATAAATATTTTAAATTCGGCTATTGCGACTGTTGACAAGAAGAATGCTCGCGGAAGGCCTAAGAAGAAAGATGAGATCGCGAGAATGGGAAGATCAGTGCAGAAAATAATACTTGAATCGACTGGAGAAGAAGAAGAGAAGGAAGAAGAGACCCCGGCCGAAATTGATAGTTTAATTATTGATGAGAATGATTTCGCACTAGGCGCTGTAGAAGAATACATTTAGATCAATTGTTTTGTCATTGTTATTGCCCAATTCTATTGTTCAGACGCCGCGCACTCAGCGCGAAATGAGGAGAATGAAGAGTTACTCTCTAAAAGAAATTATTCGTCTTTTGACTATAGCACTATTTTACCAAAACGGAAATTCGATTTTTACGACGGAATCATGTTCTCCGTGCCAAAATACATAACATATTAACTTTTTGAAAGTAGGTTATTTTTTGTATTCGAGATATGCTTTTTCAAAAATTTGCATATTTTAAAAATTAACGAAAATGAAAATTTGAATTACGAAGGTCGATGCAGCTCAACGAGCTGATCAAAGTTTGTTCAGGAGTCATCGCTTCATTGTGAAAAAGAAGCGAGATAAAGTCAATAAACATAAAAATTTGCTACTTTTTGTAGCTAATTATCTATGCAAATTCGATTCACAAAAATATGTCAATAACTGAAATCGATAGAGGAGGTCATTAGGGATTGATCCATGCCAAAAATAGGCATGGTCAAAATTTGATGTACGGCCAAGGTCCACTTTTTACGCGAACGCACTGATATGGACTAAACTGGGTATTGTGCACCCCAATTGACAGACTACGTCGACATATGGATGAGTAACTTCCTCAATAATTGAGAGAGACGAAAGTGGCGAAAGTACTCGAATGATCGATTTTGGTACTATTTTTAGATGCACTTGTCTTATATCAATGGATAAAAGTACTTATGCTAACCATCGCAACATGAGGCGGCCCTCCGAGCTTGCAGAGCGCCCCGTAACAAAGGAATATTGGATGGGGAAAGAGTGGGTAAGGTACGAAGAGACTCTTTTAATTCGCGCAATATATTTGTAAAATTTTAAACAAATTTGCGTAATATGAGGCCGTTTGCGAGAGAATCAAACAATGTCACAACGTAGATCGGACAGGTGAAAATACAAAATCTCAGTTAAACACGGTGTCGTAGAGATTTGAGGGTAGCGATCACGATGATCAGCATGCCATGTTATGCAAAACGATCTCCGAATTTTTATTCAAATTACAAAATTCGTCTCATTTCGCGTGTTTTTGTGCTTCCGAAAGATAGGCTCTTCAAACCACGTCGTGTAAATATTCAATTAGGATGAAATTGCATGGAGAATCTCATGGAACTCTCAGAAATGCAAATTTCCGTTTATTTCACATTCTTTTTGTCTATTTCTATATGTTAAACTCAAAAAAGGAGTCTGGGAATAACAGACTATAAGGAGAACACACACATCGTACTGCCTATCAAATTTGTACGCTGTTGACCTCCGGAAAATAGAGTTATGAATTTTAACTGAGTGAGTCTGAGTGGAAAACCTGACCTGCTGTGAGAACTGCTCGATTAGCATGCGATCACCCTCTCATTTCGCCCTCTCAGACGCCGAGCGAGCGGGCAAATGAGAAAGGAGAGGGTGATTAGATGCAAATTGGCCATTTTTCTCGTCAGATCGGTGCTTTTTCACTCAGTTAAAAATTCATAACTTTATTTTCCGGAGGTCAACAGCGTACAAATTTGAGAGGCAGTACGATGTGTGTGTTCTCCTTATAGTCTGTTATTCCCAGACTCCTTTTTTGAGTTTAACATATAGAAATAGAAAAGAAGTAAGTGAAATACGAAATTTGAATTTCTGAGACTTCCATGAGATTCTCTATGCAATTTCATCCTATTTGAATATTTACACGACGTGGTTTGAAGAGCCTATCTTTCGGAAGCACAAAAATACGCGAAATGAGACCAATTTTGTAATTTGAATAACAATTCGGAGATCGATTTGCATAACATGACATATTCGCCATCGTAATCAGCACCCTTGAGAGTACGTAAAACATGTTCTCCTCCGACAATGATTTTTCTGCTGTCCGAGCTTTGCTCGATTCTCTCGCAAACGGCCTCATATGAAACTATATTGAGTTACAAAACAACTGTTCGGAAAACTAATGCACTCTACATATAAGAGTCTGTAGAAGGTCACCAAGGTAAGAATTGTTTATAATTGTTCTTCCAACAAGGGAGCTGGATATGGTTTTGCGTGATCTTATTTATTGACAAGAGGTGCATACATTAGACATCCAAATAGAGTATCATCTCGTGCAGTTCGATTCTTTTCGTCGATCACTCTGATGAGAAGAAGAATTGAGTAGGCGCTTGAAAAAGGCGCCAAACGTTGAACCCAATGTCTGACGCTGACAAATCTCAACAACACAAATTGCTCAAATATCTTCGAATTCCTCCACTACTAGGGAATTGAAATGTCTGTCGGTTTGTGCGTGCGTGCGTGCGTTTGTTTTTTTTGTCCTTCCTCGTGATGGAAATTTTTGTTGATGTTTTTTTGCGCGAAAATTCGCTTCAAACTTAAGCAATCTGCTCAGATCCTTTTGCATATGATAGCCCATCACGAAACACATCGAAATTAATATTTTAAAAATCGATAATTTCATGGCCAAGTCGGTAGTGAGCTCGAATTCAAATCCGAGGGTCGCAGGTTCGATCCCCGCCGGTGCATAGTCTTTTGCCGCATTTTTTGCAAGTGTCAAAGGTGGCCCAAACCTATTTTTGAGTAACGAGATTCACATTTGAGCATCTTTTGCCGATTTTTGAAGTGAAATATCGATTGATTTCACTTGATTTTACGCGATTTCATGAAATTTTCGCACATTTCGTTCCGAATCATTCCTCATGCCGGCAATCTCGCAGGAATGGAGTTAGAACGAGAGTGTAAGCGAAATTGAGAGTGACTCTCTCACTTTGGCACACTCTCTCGCCCCTGACCCCTTTCTGGAGGCTTTTTTGCAACGGAATAAGCCAGTACTCTTTCTAGAGAATCACATTCCCCAACATACTAAACTCCCCCTGGACCGAAATAGAGAACCGTACCTGAAGAGGGGCTGCCGAGCTCCACCTGAACCGTACCTGGAGAAGGCTACCGAGATCCCCCTGGACCGAATCTTAAGTAGGTTACTTAGCTCCCCCTGGACCGTATCTGGTGCTGGCTACCAAGTTCCCTCTGGATCGAACCTGGAGCCAGCTACCGATCTCCCCCTGGACCGAACCTTCACGCAGAACTGTGCATAGAGCGTAGTGTACGCATAGAGCGTAGTGTATTTAACCTCAACACATCCCGGCTAGTTAGGTTACATAATCGTGAACGATGTGAGAAATCTGAGGAATTAATCACAGGTAGGGATCCCTTATTGGAAATATTGGAAATGAACTCTCCATCTTTTCTCTCCATTTCGCTCACTCTCTCGCACGCGGCGCGGTCAGCGTTCCTTTGTTCTCCACATTTCCCATTTCCAATAGTTTCCAATAAGAGAACCCTAATCACAGGGCACACCACGAACCATATCTGTGCAAGCGGCTAAAACATCGAACATTGGTCATTTCGCGATTCTTTTAAAAGTTGAGTCACGGAAACGTGATTCCTCGCTAACGAGATCTGTGATTCCGAGCAGTACATTTGAATACGGAAAAATCAAAGGATCGTGAAGCACGCAAATGCAGATATTTTATGTTTATCCTATTTTATTTTCAATTTTACAAATTTGTTGAATCGCCGAGATCATGATAGCACATGAAATAATACACAGCAAAAAAGTGCATCAAACCGGAGGGAATGTGAAACGAGAAAAAAGGAAGGAAATTCCACCGTGATGCTAATCTCTAAATCTCTTTTGTTTTTTATTGTTGATAATAATGTTCATTTCGATTCCGTTTTCCGCGGCCGCAGTGGAGATATCTTGTATAAAGATCTGCAAGGACAGCACACATAGCGCATTGCCACCTCAAAATATTGAGTAGTGAATTAATTGCACTGTTGTGTTAGCGGCCACACCTCGCGAAATTTTCTCGACATGAAGAGATAAATGAAAAGATTACATGCCGAAGTAATGAGCATCATAGAAATTATCAGTGAGTCTGTATGGAAAAAGAAGTTATACTCAAATACTGAATTTAAAAAAAAACTAAACGTACTGATTCTCGAGAAGATGTCAGCACGTGACTTGTATGTGAGAAAGCCTTCCAAGAGAGACAATACTGCTGTGATAGAAATCGTTATATGTTTTCAAACCATGAGTAGTGCACCAATGGGAATTTCTGTAATTGCCGTGCAGACCATGACCAGAATAAGTAAAGTTGTCATATTATCGCTCTCGCCCGCTCTGAAATCGATAGATGATGAGGATTTAAATCGCTAGATCAACCAACATTCTTAGGCTTTTGTTATTAATCAACTGGGCACGTTCACGCCGAACCTGAAATTATTATAAATTAAATAATTATGACAAATATAACAACACACAATTTCAATAACGATAAATACGACAGTTAGTTGATAAGGCGAATTATTCCGCTAACCACTTATTTTACCTTTTTGAGAAATACAACAAGAGTGATTGTGAGCACCATTAGCAGGCCGCAAGGCAGCGCGTTGTGAAGTGTACCAGTTAGAAAGCTCCTCAAGCGAAGCAACTGAATGTGTGAAATTAATATATTTTAGAATACTACAGTATTTTAAATTCAGTGCGAAGACTAAATCACTGATGTGACTGTCCCTGGTGTGATATTTAAGTACATAGATATAAGATAATTTTGTACGCTTCATGCAACAAAGCTACACTCTTAATCAATGGATTCTACAAAGTGGCTTATGAATAGCGCAAGGACGGACCTTGAAAATATGCATAACCATGAAACGATATGATTATCCAATCGAAAGATCTTTGAGAAATTCGTTGAGTCGAAAAACGATCGAAACTTTTGCACCAACCCTATAAAAACCTCACCAGACAATCGTTTTCCAATAAAATCGGTGACTCAGCGCCGATGGGAATCAGAACTTCTGCATTCCTATAAGAGGCCGTTTGCCATAGAATCGAGCAAAGCGCGGACAGTAGAAAAATCATTTTAAGAGCAGAACATTGTTTTAGGTACTCTCAAGGGTGCTGATTACGATGGCGAATATGTCATGTTATGCAAACTGATCTCCGACCTGTTATTCAAATTACAAAATTCGGCTGATTTCGCGTATTTTTTTGCTTTCAAAAGATAGAGTCTTCAAACCACGTCGTGTAAATATTCAATTAGGATGAAATTGCATGGAGAATCTCATGGAACTTTCAGAAATGCAAATTTCCGTGTATTTCACTTACCTTTTGTCTATTTCTCTATGTTAAAGGGACCCGGCACCGGGAATTAATTAAGGCTCAGAAAACGCAGGTGTGTTGTGCGATCTCAAAAATATTGAAAAAAAAAATTTTAAATTTTTTTCCTGAATTTTTCGCAATTTTCAAAGTTCAGGACCGGAGCCGGCATATATACACCGGTACGTGGGAAAACACACCACCGGGGCACACCACATGTACCGGTCGCTTTTTTCAGCCATATTTATGGATTTCCTACGGTATTTTATATACGTTTTGTACATATTTCGTATCAAAACATTGATTTGCATTGAATTGGGAAGATTACTGGCACACATCGGAAGAGCGTAGTTGGGAAAACCGCAGGCGCCATCTTCGGTATTTGATGGCGCTGCAGCTCACGGCAAGTCCTAATGATGCCGCGATTCTCTCAGAGCAGCCGCTCCAGTTGTGCGGAGTGTCGTCTATGTGTCGGAAAAGTCTTCGTCTGATCGCAAACTCTCCGGAAATGATGCATTTCTCTCGCCATGTGTTTACATTCATTCTCCAGGTTAATCTAGTGTGAATTCCAAGCATGCGTGTCGGGAACAATCGCAAATCAATATTCTGATGCGGAATATGTTTAAAACTTATATAAAATAAAGTAGGAAATCAATAAAAATTGCTGTAAAAAGCGTACATGTAGTGTGCCCCGGTGGTGTGTTTTCCCACGTACCGGTGTATATAAGCCGGCTCCGGTCCTGAATTTTGAAAATTGCGGAAAATTCAGGAAAAAATTTTTAAAATTATTTTTTCATTATTTTTGAGATCGCACAACACACCTGCGCTTTCTGAGCCTTAATTAATTTCCGGTGCCGAGTCCCTTTAAACTCAAAAAAGGAGTCTGGGATTAACACAGTATGTGGAGAGTATACACACCGTACTGCCTCTTTAATTTGTACGCTGTTGACCTCCGGAAAATAGAGTTATGAATTTTTAACTGAGTGAGTCTGAGTGGAAAACCTGACCTGCTGTGAGAACTGCTCGATTAGCATGCGATCACCCTCTCATTTCGCCCTCTCAGACGCCGAGCGAGCGGGCAAATGAGAAAGGAGAGGGTGATTAGATGCAAATTGGCCATTTTTCTCGTCAGATCAGTGATTTTTCATTCAGTTAAAAATTCATAACTCTATTTTCCGGAGGTCAACAGCGTACAAATTAAAGAGGCAGTACGGTGTGTATACTCTCCACATACTGTGTTAATCCCAGACTCCTTTTTTGAGTTTAACATAGAGAAATAGACAAAAGGTAAGTGAAATACACGGAAATTTGCATTTCTGAAAGTTCCATGAGATTCTCCATGCAATTTCATCCTAATTGAATATTTACACGACGTGGTTTGAAGACTCTATCTTTTGAAAGCACAAAAACACGCGAAATCAGCCGAATTTTGTAATTTAAATATCAGGTCGGGGATCGATTTGCATAACATGACATATTCGCCATCGTGATCGCTACCCTCAAATCTCTAGGAAACCATGTTTAACTGATATTGTGTATTTTCACCTGTCCGATCTATGTTGTGACATTGTTTGATTCTCTCGCAAACGGCCTCAAAAAAGTGATCATATCGAATTTTTTTGAACGTTTATTTTTTTTATATTTAATTTCTTACTTCTCGGCGTTGCACATACTCTTGAGCGGCAACCAAACTATCGTAGTAGAGAAGAAATTTGGAGTGTTCGCCAATGTTACGAACAGTAGTGCACCGGCACTCAATTGCATGACACGATTGATATGGAGCTGATAAGATAAAAAATAGAGCTGTTTAGAAAAATAAGACAAACCTCTGAAGCGCCGTTGCTGCGAATGCTCAACAAGCGCATGAGGGCGATAATTACTGTGATAAAAAGGATGAAGTGACAGGTACACAAGATGCTGGACTTCGTTTTGTTTATAAAAATCAAAAGTATTTCTGAAAAAAAGTGCATTCTATACCTGCTAGCCACGTTGAATGTGCTCGAAAGATCAGAATTAGTGTAGAGTAGACAATATTGTAGTAGACCCAGAAGAGTGGGTAGGACTGAGGACTGAGCAAACTTTATTTGTGTATTTAAAATTATGCATTTTTTATTCTTACGTGCATTCGACGCTGAAAATCGTCTTGAATACGGTGACCACTAAGCATCCCATTACGATTGTCTGATCGAAAGCCATAACAAAGAACACAATGTTGTAAGTGCTCCTCAGCTCTTTCCTAGGCTTCATAAGTTAACGGTCACTCAACTCTTTTTAGAAAGCTTTAGAAAAAAAGTTGGAAACCGTGCCTTGTCAAAACAAACATGACGAAGCAGTTGACAAGGACATTTATGGGTCCGACAAAAAAGACAAAATAGCCAAGAAATGCGTTGTTCAACTCTCCTAATTTGCTGAAAGACACAAGTTATTAGGGCGAAAATATGCACTTGAGGTTACGTTAGAAAGCTGAACAGCGGACTGTCTTCTGGCAGTTGGAGCCAACCGGTAGAACACTCCATGACATGACGTTTTTTTGTCGAAATGGAATCAGTATTTCCCAGTTAATGAATCGAAATCGGAAAAAGTCACGAAAGGTGAGAACTGCAGAGTAACTATGACTTTGCCGAAAAGGCCGTAAATTGCTCGATGTTAGAAACACAAGCCCTGATCTCAACCCCTTCTTTCCTAACTCTTGCTGAAAAGAGTGTAGCGATCGTGGTTGGTTTGGTCAAATAAAATTTGCGGAGAATAAGTGAGTGCCTCACATCAATGAGTGTGTGTAAAGCAGGAAATTATTGGCGCATAGCAACTGCCGTAAACTCGGTCAATGGCACAAAATTGGTCTCCTCTAGGGGATTATCATCACGCATGAGTCACGAGTTAACAAGATCTGTCATTCCGGCAAGGAAATCAGAAACTCGAGAATGTCAGATAAGATCAGAAACTCATGAGCATCAATTTATCGTTGCAAGTTGTACTATTACTGTATTTATTTAGGATTCACAACAGAAAATCATGATTTAGGCTCGGTACTTCCATGGATCTTTCCCAAACTTCGGCATGGAAAAATAATGAATCGCTTGGCTACCTCAAACACATATTTATTTCATTTTTTTGTTGGAGCCCCGTCATCGTTTTCAAAACATGTAAGATAAACCTCGCGGAAAGTTTTCGACATGGAGAGGTAAATGAATAGATTGCTTGCGGAAGTTATTATCATCATCGTCATCGCTAGAGAGTCTGAAAATACTTACAATTTTGTATTTTTATTTTTAATTATTTTAAATAAAATTATATTACTTATTCGTTCGGTGATGTCATTCCGCGTTTTCATTGTGAAAAAGCCCAGTAGGAGAGATGTACTGGCTGCAATCGGACGATCATCGATCATCCTCAAAAATAAACGCAAAACCAATGGGAATCTCAGTGATCATCGTCGTTGTCATAATGAGCATCAACAAAATCGTCGTGCGGTCGCCCTCTTTCCGTCTGAAAGTTTACATCATTTTTCTGCTGCAATTTGTGACCAGTTAAATTATGTTAGATGCAATTAATTATCAGAAAATCTAAAGACAATTTATTCATCCAAAAATCACGAACGCTGATGAGCCTTTGCTGTGAAGCAATCGAGAACGATCCAGTCGAATCTTCAATAAAATTCAGCGTCATTCAGGTGTTTCAGTTAAAAAAATATTGTAGTGCTAGCGTGGTAGCTTGCTGCTGTAAAATCGCTTGACATGGAACACCTTTACCTAATATTTTTAAATTTGTTTTTATA
The DNA here is from genome assembly GCA_036245785.1 of Pristionchus fissidentatus. Classification (NCBI taxonomy): domain Eukaryota; kingdom Metazoa; phylum Nematoda; class Chromadorea; order Rhabditida; family Neodiplogasteridae; genus Pristionchus; species Pristionchus fissidentatus. The sequence continues at coordinate 12,106,804 of BTSY01000004.1, forward strand.
TTTAACCAAAAATACATTTAAAAATACGAACTACAAATGTTTTCCAGGTACTGCGATTGGGCTGTTTTCTGACCGGAACCCTTCATAACGCGCTACCGTGCATGCTGCTACTTGCTCTCACAATAGCGCTACTCGCCATCCTCAGTAAAGTGAGTCAAAGCACTACAATATTTTTTTAACTGAAACACCTGAATGACGCTGAATTTTATTGAAGATTCGACTGGATCGTTCTCGATTGCTTCACAGCAAAGGCTCATCAGCGTTCGTGATTTTTGGATGAATAAATTGTCTTTAGATTTTCTGATAATTAATTGCATCTAACATAATTTAACTGGTCACAAATTGCAGCAGAAAAATGATGTAAACTTTCAGACGGAAAGAGGGCGACCGCACGACGATTTTGTTGATGCTCATTATGACAACGACGATGATCACTGAGATTCCCATTGGTTTTGCGTTTATTTTTGAGGATGATCGATGATCGTCCGATTGCAGCCAGTACATCTCTCCTACTGGGCTTTTTCACAATGAAAACGCGGAATGACATCACCGAACGAATAAGTAATATAATTTTATTTAAAATAATTAAAAATAAAAATACAAAATTGTAAGTATTTTCAGACTCTCTAGCGATGACGATGATGATAATAACTTCCGCAAGCAATCTATTCATTTACCTCTCCATGTCGAAAACTTTCCGCGAGGTTTATCTTACATGTTTTGAAAACGATGACGGGGCTTCAACAAAAAAATGAAATAAATATGTGTTTGAGGTAGCCAAGCGATTCATTATTTTTCCATGCCGAAGTTTGGGAAAGATCCATGGAAGTACCGAGCCTAAATCATGATTTTCTGTTGTGAATCCTAAATAAATACAGTAATAGTACAACTTGCAACGATAAATTGATGCTCATGAGTTTCTGATCTTATCTGACATTCTCGAGTTTCTGATTTCCTTGCCGGAATGACAGATCTTGTTAACTCGTGACTCATGCGTGATGATAATCCCCTAGAGGAGACCAATTTTGTGCCATTGACCGAGTTTACGGCAGTTGCTATGCGCCAATAATTTCCTGCTTTACACACACTCATTGATGTGAGGCACTCACTTATTCTCCGCAAATTTTATTTGACCAAACCAACCACGATCGCTACACTCTTTTCAGCAAGAGTTAGGAAAGAAGGGGTTGAGATCAGGGCTTGTGTTTCTAACATCGAGCAATTTACGGCCTTTTCGGCAAAGTCATAGTTACTCTGCAGTTCTCACCTTTCGTGACTTTTTCCGATTTCGATTCATTAACTGGGAAATACTGATTCCATTTCGACAAAAAAACGTCATGTCATGGAGTGTTCTACCGGTTGGCTCCAGTAGACCCAGAAGAGTGGGTAGGACTGAGGACTGAGCAAACTTTATTTGTGTATTTAAAATTATGCATTTTTTATTCTTACGTGCATTCGACGCTGAAAATCGTCTTGAATACGGTGACCACTAAGCATCCCATTACGATTGTCTGATCGAAAGCCATAACAAAGAACACAATGTTGTAAGTGCTCCTCAGCTCTTTCCTAGGCTTCATAAGTTAACGGTCACTCAACTCTTTTTAGAAAGCTTTAGAAAAAAAGTTGGAAACCGTGCCTTGTCAAAACAAACATGACGAAGCAGTTGACAAGGACATTTATGGGTCCGACAAAAAAGACAAAATAGCCAAGAAATGCGTTGTTCAACTCTCCTAATTTGCTGAAAGACACAAGTTATTAGGGCGAAAATATGCACTTGAGGTTACGTTAGAAAGCTGAACAGCGGACTGTCTTCTGGCCCTCTCCTTTCTCATTTGCCCGCTCGCTCGGCGTCTGAGAGGGCGAAATGAGAGGGTGATCGCATGCTAATCGAGCAGTTCTCACAGCAGGTCAGGTTTTCCACTCAGACTCACTCAGTTAAAAATTCATAACTCTATTTTCCGGAGGTCAACAGCGTACAAATTAAAGAGGCAGTACGGTGTGTATACTCTCCACATACTGTGTTAATCCCAGACTCCTTTTTTGAGTTTAAAGGGACTCGGCACCGGAAATTAATTAAGGCTCAGAAAGCGCAGGTGTGTTGTGCGATCTCAAAAATAATGAAAAAATAATTTTAAAAATTTTTTCCTGAATTTTCCGCAATTTTCAAAATTCAGGACCGGAGCCGGCTTATATACACCGGTACGTGGGAAAACACACCACCGGGGCACACTACATGTACGCTTTTTACAGCAATTTTTATTGATTTCCTACTTTATTTTATATAAGTTTTAAACATATTCCGCATCAGAATATTGATTTGCGATTGTTCCCGACACGCATGCTTGGAATTCACACTAGATTAACCTGGAGAATGAATGTAAACACATGGCGAGAGAAATGCATCATTTCCGGAGAGTTTGCGATCAGACGAAGACTTTTCCGACACATAGACGACACTCCGCACAACTGGAGCGGCTGCTCTGAGAGAATCGCGGCATCATTAGGACTTGCCGTGAGCTGCAGCGCCATCAAATACCGAAGATGGCGCCTGCGGTTTTCCCAACTACGCTCTTCCGATGTGTGCCAGTAATCTTCCCAATTCAATGCAAATCAATGTTTTGATACGAAATATGTACAAAACGTATATAAAATACCGTAGGAAATCCATAAATATGGCTGAAAAAAGCGACCGGTACATGTGGTGTGCCCCGGTGGTGTGTTTTCCCACGTACCGGTGTATATATGCCGGCTCCGGTCCTGAACTTTGAAAATTGCGAAAAATTCAGGAAAAAAATTTAAAATTTTTTTTTTCAATATTTTTGAGATCGCACAACACACCTGCGTTTTCTGAGCCTTAATTAATTCCCGGTGCCGGGTCCCTTTAACATAGAGAAATAGACAAAAGGTAAGTGAAATACACGGAAATTTGCATTTCTGAAAGTTCCATGAGATTCTCCATGCAATTTCATCCTAATTGAATATTTACACGACGTGGTTTGAAGACTCTATCTTTTGAAAGCAAAAAAATACGCGAAATCAGCCGAATTTTGTAATTTGAATAACAGGTCGGAGATCAGTTTGCATAACATGACATATTCGCCATCGTAATCAGCACCCTTGAGAGTACCTAAAACAATGTTCTGCTCTTAAAATGATTTTTCTACTGTCCGCGCTTTGCTCGATTCTATGGCAAACGGCCTCTTATAGGAATGCAGAAGTTCTGATTCCCATCGGCGCTGAGTCACCGATTTTATTGGAAAACGATTGTCTGGTGAGGTTTTTATAGGGTTGGTGCAAAAGTTTCGATCGTTTTTCGACTCAACGAATTTCTCAAAGATCTTTCGATTGGATAATCATATCGTTTCATGGTTATGCATATTTTCAAGGTCCGTCCTTGCGCTATTCATAAGCCACTTTGTAGAATCCATTGATTAAGAGTGTAGCTTTGTTGCATGAAGCGTACAATATTATCTTATATCTATGTACTTAAATATCACACCAGGGACAGTCACATCAGTGATTTAGTCTTCGCACTGAATTTATAATACTGTAGTATTCTAAAATATATTAATTTCACACATTCAGTTGCTTCGCTTGAGGAGCTTTCTAACTGGTACACTTCACAACGCGCTGCCTTGCGGCCTGCTAATGGTGCTCACAATCACTCTTGTTGTATTTCTCAAAAAGGTAAAATAAGTGGTTAGCGGAATAATTCGCCTTATCAACTAACTGTCGTATTTATCGTTATTGAAATTGTGTGTTGTTATATTTGTCATAATTATTTAATTTATAATAATTTCAGGTTCGGCGTGAACGTGCCCAGTTGATTAATAACAAAAGCCTAAGAATGTTGGTTGATCTAGCGATTTAAATCCTCATCATCTATCGATTTCAGAGCGGGCGAGAGCGATAATATGACAACTTTACTTATTCTGGTCATGGTCTGCACGGCAATTACAGAAATTCCCATTGGTGCACTACTCATGGTTTGAAAACATATAACGATTTCTATCACAGCAGTATTGTCTCTCTTGGAAGGCTTTCTCACATACAAGTCACGTGCTGACATCTTCTCGAGAATCAGTACGTTTAGTTTTTTTTTAAATTCAGTATTTGAGTATAACTTCTTTTTCCATACAGACTCACTGATAATTTCTATGATGCTCATTACTTCGGCATGTAATCTTTTCATTTATCTCTTCATGTCGAGAAAATTTCGCGAGGTGTGGCCGCTAACACAACAGTGCAATTAATTCACTACTCAATATTTTGAGGTGGCAATGCGCTATGTGTGCTGTCCTTGCAGATCTTTATACAAGATATCTCCACTGCGGCCGCGGAAAACGGAATCGAAATGAACATTATTATCAACAATAAAAAACAAAAGAGATTTAGAGATTAGCATCACGGTGGAATTTCCTTCCTTTTTTCTCGTTTCACATTCCCTCCGGTTTGATGCACTTTTTTGCTGTGTATTATTTCATGTGCTATCATGATCTCGGCGATTCAACAAATTTGTAAAATTGAAAATAAAATAGGATAAACATAAAATATCTGCATTTGCGTGCTTCACGATCCTTTGATTTTTCCGTATTCAAATGTACTGCTCGGAATCACAGATCTCGTTAGCGAGGAATCACGTTTCCGTGACTCAACTTTTAAAAGAATCGCGAAATGACCAATGTTCGATGTTTTAGCCGCTTGCACAGATATGGTTCGTGGTGTGCCCTGTGATTAGGGTTCTCTTATTGGAAACTATTGGAAATGGGAAATGTGGAGAACAAAGGAACGCTGACCGCGCCGCGTGCGAGAGAGTGAGCGAAATGGAGAGAAAAGATGGAGAGTTCATTTCCAATATTTCCAATAAGGGATCCCTACCTGTGATTAATTCCTCAGATTTCTCACATCGTTCACGATTATGTAACCTAACTAGCCGGGATGTGTTGAGGTTAAATACACTACGCTCTATGCGTACACTACGCTCTATGCACAGTTCTGCGTGAAGGTTCGGTCCAGGGGGAGATCGGTAGCTGGCTCCAGGTTCGATCCAGAGGGAACTTGGTAGCCAGCACCAGATACGGTCCAGGGGGAGCTAAGTAACCTACTTAAGATTCGGTCCAGGGGGATCTCGGTAGCCTTCTCCAGGTACGGTTCAGGGGGACCTCGGCAGCCCCTCTTCAGGTACGGTTCTCTATTTCGGTCCAGGGGGAGTTTAGTATGTTGGGGAATGTGATTCTCTAGAAAGAGTACTGGCTTATTCCGTTGCAAAAAAGCCTCCAGAAAGGGGTCAGGGGCGAGAGAGTGTGCCAAAGTGAGAGAGTCACTCTCAATTTCGCTTACACTCTCGTTCTAACTCCATTCCTGCGAGATTGCCGGCATGAGGAATGATTCGGAACGAAATGTGCGAAAATTTCATGAAATCGCGTAAAATCAAGTGAAATCAATCGATATTTCACTTCAAAAATCGGCAAAAGATGCTCAAATGTGAATCTCGTTACTCAAAAATAGGTTTGGGCCACCTTTGACACTTGCAAAAAATGCGGCAAAAGACTATGCACCGGCGGGGATCGAACCTGCGACCCTCGGATTTGAATTCGAGCTCACTACCGACTTGGCCATGAAATTATCGATTTTTAAAATATTAATTTCGATGTGTTTCGTGATGGGCTATCATATGCAAAAGGATCTGAGCAGATTGCTTAAGTTTGAAGCGAATTTTCGCGCAAAAAAACATCAACAAAAATTTCCATCACGAGGAAGGACAAAAAAAACAAACGCACGCACGCACGCACAAACCGACAGACATTTCAATTCCCTAGTAGTGGAGGAATTCGAAGATATTTGAGCAATTTGTGTTGTTGAGATTTGTCAGCGTCAGACATTGGGTTCAACGTTTGGCGCCTTTTTCAAGCGCCTACTCAATTCTTCTTCTCATCAGAGTGATCGACGAAAAGAATCGAACTGCACGAGATGATACTCTATTTGGATGTCTAATGTATGCACCTCTTGTCAATAAATAAGATCACGCAAAACCATATCCAGCTCCCTTGTTGGAAGAACAATTATAAACAATTCTTACCTTGGTGACCTTCTACAGACTCTTATATGTAGAGTGCATTAGTTTTCCGAACAGTTGTTTTGTAACTCAATATAGTTTCATATGAGGCCGTTTGCGAGAGAATCGAGCAAAGCTCGGACAGCAGAAAAATCATTGTCGGAGGAGAACATGTTTTACGTACTCTCAAGGGTGCTGATTACGATGGCGAATATGTCATGTTATGCAAATCGATCTCCGAATTGTTATTCAAATTACAAAATTGGTCTCATTTCGCGTATTTTTGTGCTTCCGAAAGATAGGCTCTTCAAACCACGTCGTGTAAATATTCAAATAGGATGAAATTGCATAGAGAATCTCATGGAAGTCTCAGAAATTCAAATTTCGTATTTCACTTACTTCTTTTCTATTTCTATATGTTAAACTCAAAAAAGGAGTCTGGGAATAACAGACTATAAGGAGAACACACACATCGTACTGCCTCTCAAATTTGTACGCTGTTGACCTCCGGAAAATAAAGTTATGAATTTTTAACTGAGTGAAAAAGCACCGATCTGACGAGAAAAATGGCCAATTTGCATCTAATCACCCTCTCCTTTCTCATTTGCCCGCTCGCTCGGCGTCTGAGAGGGCGAAATGAGAGGGTGATCGCATGCTAATCGAGCAGTTCTCACAGCAGGTCAGGTTTTCCACTCAGACTCACTCAGTTAAAATTCATAACTCTATTTTCCGGAGGTCAACAGCGTACAAATTTGATAGGCAGTACGATGTGTGTGTTCTCCTTATAGTCTGTTATTCCCAGACTCCTTTTTTGAGTTTAACATATAGAAATAGACAAAAAGAATGTGAAATAAACGGAAATTTGCATTTCTGAGAGTTCCATGAGATTCTCCATGCAATTTCATCCTAATTGAATATTTACACGACGTGGTTTGAAGAGCCTATCTTTCGGAAGCACAAAAACACGCGAAATGAGACGAATTTTGTAATTTGAATAAAAATTCGGAGATCGTTTTGCATAACATGGCATGCTGATCATCGTGATCGCTACCCTCAAATCTCTACGACACCGTGTTTAACTGAGATTTTGTATTTTCACCTGTCCGATCTACGTTGTGACATTGTTTGATTCTCTCGCAAACGGCCTCATATTACGCAAATTTGTTTAAAATTTTACAAATATATTGCGCGAATTAAAAGAGCGTTGGAGCTTAGCCCTACGTCCAAGCAAAACGTGTAGGAAAAAGCTTATTGGTGTTGTAATTCCCGTGACGGAATCACAGATATTATTATATTGGTCACTTTTTCGTGACTCATGCGTACTAACGCATCGTGAGAGACTCGTCCGGTGACCACTCCGGCGTATTTGAATGAATAGTTACTAAAGTGCGAAATGAGAGACCAGGGTCTCTTCATTTCGCACTCTAGTTACTAAGTGACAAGAATTTCCTGGTTTGTGCACGCATACTGCTGTGAGAGGCACTAACTAGCCGCTAATTTATTTTGAGCAACCAAATTACAATCGCTACACTCTTTTCAACGGGGAAGGAAAATAAGTGGCTGAAATTAAGAGATCAGGGCTCAAATTTCGCACCACGAAGAGAGCAATTTACGGCCTTTCGGGCAAACTAAGAGTTACCTTGCAGCACTCACCTTTCGTGACTTTTCCGCATCGTTTACGCAACTTGCACATTCTTTTACACGTTTTGGTGAATGAACAAGGAGTGCTCTACCGGTTGGATCGATCTGCCTGACGGAAGTCCGCTATTCGGCTTTCTTACGTAATCGTCGGTCAATATTTGCACCCTGGATTCGTTTGTTTTGCAGCGAATTAGGACGGCTGAACAACGAATTCCTCGGATATTTTGTCTTTATTGTCGGGCCAATAAATGTCCTGGTCAATTGTTTAGTGATGTTCATTTTGACAAGGTAGGAGGGAAGTTAATTGAATCATCGTTAAATTTTGATTGTTTAGGAAAGAGCTGAGAAGCACTTACAACATTGTGTTTTTTGTGATGGCTTTGGATCAGACAATAGTAATGGGAGGTTTAGTGGCCACCGTATTCAAGACGATTTTTACTGTCGAATGCAAGTAAGACCTATTTTCCTATATTGCGGCTATGCAAGCCCCTCAATAGGGTGGGTTATGTTTTTAAAAGTTTCAATACAATAATGAATGGTTCTCAGTCCGCAGTCCTTTCCCCTCTTTTGGGTGTACTACGATATTGTCTATTCGTCCATAATACTAATATTTCGAGCACACTCTACATGGCTAGCAGGTTGAATTTTGAAATGTCTTTTAAATGTGAAAAAATTTTTTTTAATGATTAATGAACAGTTAAGTAAGTCTCTCTACCTAGTACACACACTTTAGATGAGAAGTTTGTATGCAAACTATGCCGTGTGTTAGGTTTAGCTTTAATCCTAAATCGATCTCAGTGATCATCGCTCTAATGCGCCTCATGAGCATACGGAGCAACGGCGCCTCAGAGGTTTCTTTTTGCAGTTCATAACAATTCTGATTTCTGTCTCAGCTCCATGTCAATCGTGCCCTGCAATTATGCGCAGCCACTCTATTGTTCGTCACCTTGGCGAACACGCCAAATTTTTTCACGAACACGGTAGATTGGGTACCGCTCCATTATGTGTGCGATGCTGACGAGTGAGTCTCCACAATTAATTGATCACCACTAATCGATTGTTTTAATAATTAGAAATGGCGATGTTCTGATTCCCATTACCGCAGAATCGCCGAACGTAATGGAAAATGATTGTCTGGTGAGCCAAAATTATAATGTGATGAAATATCATGAAGAACTAGCATTTTTAACAAAAAAAATCGTTTTTTTTTGGAAATTTTTGTAAACAATCATATCAGTAACTTGGAAGGAAGGACATTTAAGTTGATGATTTATTGTGTTGGCATAAAATGTGAAAACGCCGTATGACAAGAACTCGAATATGCAATACTCCTAAATATTCCGATTCTTATTTATTCATGTCGCATTTTCAGATGCTTAGATTGAGCTGTTTTCTAACTGGAACTCTTCACAACGCGCTACCTTGCATCCTCCTAATGATACTCACAATAACTCTGCTTGCATTTCTCAGAAAGGTATAACCATTTTTGGGGGGAACTATTTCCGATTTCCGAACTGAAGGCATTGTCAACGAACTGTCATTTTGCTCAATGTACAATTGCAGGTTCGTCGTGAGCGTGCACATTTGGTTAATAACAAGAGCCAAAGAATGTTTGTTGATGTAGCAGTTGGCATTCCAATGCTTTATTGAATTCAGATCGGGCGAGAGCGATAATATGACTACACTGCTGATTCTTGTCATGGTCTGCACTGGAATAACAGAAATTCCAATTGGTTCGCCTATACATGCTCATTTAAATAAACATTTCCTTCTCAGCTTTTCTGTCTCTCCTTGAAGGCTTTCTCACAGCCAAGTCACGTGCTGACATGTTTTCTAAACTCAGTAAGTATTTCCCTCCGTTGTCGATATTTTACAACCAACGTTCCATATAGACTCACTAATTATCTCAATGATGCTCATTACTTCGTCATGCAATCTCTTCATTTATCTGTTCATGTCGAGAAAGTTTCGGGAGGTGCGCTCTACAGTGCAATAAGTTCCCTAGTTTATATTTCTGTTCAGGTGTGTATGCGTTACATGTGCTGTCCCTGCAGAGCGTTATACAAGATTACACCACTGCGGCCGCGGAAAACCGTTTCGAAATGATAAATAATATTGAAAAATAATTTATAGATTAGCATCAATGCTTGACTAGCTTTATATCGCTCACAGTATTTCCAATTTAATGTATTTTTATGATCTCGACGATTCAGAAAATTTTCCACGAAAAAGGTAAATGTAGCAATTATTGTATAATATTATCATCTTCTTTCGATACATAACGTTGATCCTTTGATCTCATCTGACTAGAAAACACCATTGTTTCTAAGAGACCATCCACGAGAAGCCGGACATACCCCACGGATGACTTTTTTGCAACCTATCCCAATATATTGGTGGTGAAGTTAGTATCACGAGTGCTGATATTAGGCCAAGTAACTAAGGTTCTGGGTCCCGCCCCGAAAAGTTACAGTAACCCCGGCTTCCGATATCGATCTTTTCAAAGTTTTAAAAAGTAGATTTTTATAGGTTTTCTAGGTGTATTTTGCGAGAAAAAAATAACGTTGAAAATATTTTCGAAGCGATCACATCGATAAAGGGTCGAAAAATCGAATTTTCAGTGTTTTTTGATCGTACGGGAAAAAAATGCCCAGGTGACACAAACCATTTTGCGATTTTTGGAATCTTCGTCAAAAAGTACATCGGACCTTTGCTTCATGGACTCCATGGACTTCATGGATTCATGGACTCCGAGCTGTGGTCCCGATGTCCGTAAATGAGGTCTGAATGTTCAGACATTAGCGGACCTCGTCGAGTGTTTGTCGATATTTCTTATCAAAATTGCGAAATATCACGTAATCAAGTGATATATTATTTGCCTACGATGTCGTGAACATGGGTGGCACAATTATTTCATCGTCAGGTGGAAACATTTTCAACATTTTTTACGACCATGAACATATTTTACACATATTAAATTTCAAGTAATGAACACATTTCAAACAAGTACATTTTCAAACAAACACATTTGAGAAAAAAAAGTTTTCTCGAAAATTCCATGAACTTTTTTCATGGTCGGTGATTCATGGTCGAAAAAAATGTTATAAAAAAAAGAAAATTTTTCCACCTGACGATGAAATAATTGTGCCACTCATGTTCACGGCATCGTAGGCAAATAATATATCACTTGATTACGTGATATTTCGCAATTTTGATAAGAAATATCGACAAACACTCGACGAGGTCCGATAATGTCTGAACATTCAGATCTCATTTACGGACATCGGGACCACAGCTCGGAGTCCATGAAGTCCATGGAGTCCATGAAGCAAAGGTCCGATGTACTTTTTTGACGAGGATTCCAAAAATCGCAAAATGGTTTGTGTCACCTGGTATTTTTTTCCAGTACGATCAAAAAACACAGAAAATTCGATTTTTCGACCCTTTATCGATGCCAGATCGCTTCGAAAATATTTTCAGCGTTATTTTTTTTCTCGCAAAATACACCTAGAAAACCCATAAAAATCTACTTTTTAAAACTTTGAAAAAATCGATATCGGAACCCGGGGTTACTGTAACTTTACGGGGCGGGACCCAGAACCTCAGTTACTTGGCCTAATATCAGCACTCGTGATACTAACTTCACCACCAAGATATTGGGATAGGTTGCAAAAAAGGCATCCGACGATTTCCCCCCAGCGCCCCGGCCTCTCGTGGATGGTCTCCTAATCTTTTTTTTCGTATTCCTAATCGTATGAACATTTCGGAATCACAGATCTCGTTAGCGGGAAGTCTTTCGTGACTCAAGAGAGATAACGAATCGCGAAATGACTAATTTGCGTGCATTTAGCGGATTGCTCATAGTTGATACGCGGCGTGCCCTCGTTGTGACTTCTTCCTTAGCTTACTCAATTTGTCCACGATCATGTAAACTAATTTGGCGCTATGTGAGCATTTTGTGCTGTTGAAAAGTCTAGAAATGAGGAGATTTAGCATCAAGGTGAAGCCTTTTGATCCAGTTTTTCACTCATCTACCCAATTCCCCACTTCATATCAATGAGCAAAGAGTGTTCGACGGGCTGGATCGAACTGTCCGAGAACAGTCCGCTGTTTGGATTTCTAACGTAATTCCCAGATTATTATTTATGAATAATAATATGTAATTTTCAGGGATCTCGGCCGAGTGAACAACATATTCCTGGGATATTTCGTCTTCTTCGTAGGTCCAATCAACATTCTCGTCAACTGCTTCGTCATGTTCGTTCTAACCAGGTGAGCATATCGAGATTAGTATGTTTTTCAATGTAAAAATGATTTTTTGCCGTAATCTTTAGTTATTGAATTGTAAGCAGTGAAGCCAATTTGGATGCAGTTTCGATAGTTATTATTTTTTGTGGTATAATGATTGAGATGTCGGTAAAGCCAATCAATCAGGAAAGAGCTTCGAAGCACTTACAATTTTCTCTTCTTTATGATGGCTCTCGATCAGACGATTGTGATTGCTGCGCTAACTCTCAGCGTCTTCAAGTCTGCACTGCCATGGCAGTGCATGTAAGAACTTATTTTTTTGTATTTAATTTTAGTTCTCAAATCACTGAAATCATAAATTCAGCCCACAAAGTTATCCACTATTCTGGGTTTACTACGAAATCGCCTTTACGTCAATCATCCTGATTTTCCGGGCGCACACTACTTGGCTAGCAGGTAATTTGCCAGTTTTTATCCAAATTTAGTTCGGAATTTTTCGGGGAGACCATTTTTGAGAGTATTTATTAAATTAAGCTTAACGAAAACAACCGTTTCACCCTGGTACCTGGTATACCTGCCTCATTCACACGATATTAATATACGGTATTCTATTATTAGAAACACATTTGAATAGTGATTTTTATCGTCGTTATTCGCAGTGATAATTGCATTAATGCGCCTGAAGAGTATTCGAAGTAGCGGCTGTTCCGAGGTGAGTCAACTTGATATTTAACATATTGCAATTCATATTTATGCATGATTTATGTTATAAAAAGGTGCGACTGTTTTGCTTCTCCAAACGTCCAGTGCTTTTCGAGACATTTTAATCCATTCCCGTTCTCAGAATGAAATAACAAAATTATTATACGAATAAAATTTTATCAATATTGAATCAATAACTTATGAATTCCTTGTACTGTGCCTGCAAGCAGAAACAATTCCAGTTTTTTTTATTTGCAACACACAATTTTGAGGGACGGTGCGAAATAGCAAACGACTTTCAGATTTCTTTCAATCGGGTGCTTCTACTGTGCGTCGCCACATTAATATTTGTTGCTGCTGCGAATACGCCCAACTTTTTCAGCTTCACCGTCGGTTGGGTGCCTCTCAAGACGATTTGCGAGTCCACAGAGTGAAACATAAATTTTTTTAATATAATAAATTTATTTGTCAGATACGGTGAAGTTATCATTCCCAGACTTGAAGAATCGTCTATTGTTTACGCCAACGACTGTCTCGTGAGTTATTATTGTGACAATTAATATGCTTTCCTTTTCGTCAAGCGTGGAATTCTCTAATTAATTATTTTCATGTGTAAAGATGCTCAAGCTGAGTAGTTTTGTCACGGGATCACTGCACAACGCACTGCCTTGCGTACTGCTTATTGTGCTTACCATAACACTTCTTCTGTTCCTAAGAAAGGTAATATTTGTCAGTTTGAAAAATGACTTTTTCATGCAGCTCAATTTCAGGTTCGACGGGAGCGAAAAGTACTGCTGCATAACGCAAATTCAAAAGAGTGAGTGATGCTGCTCACAATTCATGGGGTGCAAGGTGCAAAACAGTTGTATTTGTTTGTCTTTCATAACTTTCCCTAGTGAAGCTACAACTTCCAAAGTTGATACAGGGATTGCATGCCACGTTTGGAACATTTTCCTTTTTAATTGGACCTGTATCAAGTTTAGCTACGCTAGGGAAAAAAATATGAAAAGGCACATACAACTGTTTTGCACCTTGCACCTTTCTTTTGTGGATAGTGGAGTCGGCTGGTCGTACTGACCCATTGTGGGCAAACTAGTAGCTTGTGTTCTGTTGTCTAGCCTGCATTTCTCACCCCACCTTCCTACCCACATTTAGATTTTCTTTTACCATTCCTCGTTTCTTTATTGTCCTGTCCATCTATTAGGCACCCGATAGCCAATCATCACATTCTAGTCCGACCTTCGACGATTCTAGAGCCGCAGTTTAATTTTAGGTCACAAGACAGCGATCGCACAACTACTTTGATGATTTTCGTCATGATCAGCACTACAATTACCGAGATTCCGCTAGGTTTTTTTCTTCTGTTTATTATATATTTTAAATATTTGTTCAGCTTGTCTGTCACTTCTGGAGGGCTTTCTGACAGCAAAATCGCGTGACGAAATCTTGTCGCGAATAAGTTCGGAAGTTGTATTTGTTGAATCAGCCATAATTTTGATACAGATTCATTGGCCATCTCAATGATGCTCATTTCATCGCCCTGTAATCTGTTCACGTATCTGTTCATGTCGAAAAAGTTTCGCGAGGTTACAATTTTGCCATTTACTGACAGCGATGTTTCAATCTTTTCAGGTAGCTAAAAGCTACGTTTGCTGGCCGTGCAGATTTTGCAGCAAGATTGCACCAAAACGCCCGCTTTCTTATTCAAAATGAAAAAAGTTTCGTGCCAAAAGTTTTGTAAAAGCATGTGTTTCGCAGCAATGTACACCAAAGTTTTACTTTCGCTTATGGGATAAAAACATTTCGCAATAAAGTTTCCAATTATGCAATAAAAACAATATTTTAACCGATTCTGTCATATTATTTTCGTTCTGGATGATTCGTCAGATCCTGCTAAGAAAGATACAATGGAGCACAACTTTTCTGTGGACAATCCTCATTTATTATGGAACAACTGTTCAACGCTTAATGATATGTGATTGTGATATCCTTCATTTATCACACATCATATTACGAAAGAGTCACTTCTTTGGCTCATGCTTGTTAAGAAAATTCGAAAGAGATAAATAGTCTGGTGCCATTTAGCGAGTCAAACATAGTAGCTAGAATTAATTTATGCGCATACATAAAAAGTGTATTGCAGGCACTTAGATATATGCTGTGAGGCTTACAAACTAGGCGCGAATTGAATTTGAAAACCAAACCACGAAACTGCACTCTTTTCAGTTATAGAAGAAAGAGAAAGGGATGAAATTATGAGATCGGGCTCGTGTTTCTAACCGCGAAGCGAGCAATTTGCGGCCTTTCCTCGCTAACCGATATTTAATCTGCACTACACTCCTTTCGCGGTTCTTATTCGTGATTCGTTTTCGTCACTTGCAATTTCCACTCACCATTACGGCACAATGGACAAGGAATGTTCGACCGGCTGGCTCTATTTGCCAGAGGGCAGCCCTCTTTTCGTCTTTCTAACGTAATTTCCGGTTAGAATTTCCGTCCTGGAATCGCATCTTTTGCAGCGAATTAGGACGGCTGAACAATGCCTTTCTGGGCTACTTTGTACTATCCGTCGGGCCAATAAACGTCCTCGTCAACTGTTTCGTAATGTTTGTTTTGACCAGGTAGGTAATTTCCTTTAGTGATCGCAAGGATCTGATGGTTTAGGAAAGAGCTGAGAAGCACTTACAACATTGTCTTCTTTGTAATGGCTTTGGATCAAACGATCGTCATGGGATGTTTATTGGCATCCGTATTCAATACGACGTTTGCCGTTAAATGCGCGTAAGAAGGCTCAAGTGTAAAAAAAATACTCGAAGCAAACTAGATTATTTTTGTATTAAAATTAAATTCAGGCCACAGGCATTTCCTATCTTTTGGGTGTACTACGACATTGCCTACTCGTCCATAATTATGATCTTTAGGGCACACTCAACGTGGCTCGCAGGTTAGAATAACGATTTTTTCTGGGGGCTGTATAATCTGTCAAAACTTCACCAAAAAACTTGCCAAAAAAAATTATATTACACGAGTGTTTGCACTGTATAATATTCCTTTATTATCACAGTTATTATCGCTCTCATGCGCCTAAGGAGCATTCGGAGCAACGGCGCTTCTGAGGTTGCATTAATAACGTTTATATGTTTTCTTAATTCCTTGTTCTGATTTCTATCTTAGCTCAGCGTCAATAGTGTCGTGCAATTGTGCGTGACTGCGTTCATCTCGGTAACCCTTGCGAACACGCCCAATTTCTTCTCCGAAACGATCTCTTGGGTGCCGCTCAAGAGTATGTGCAGAGCTTCTGAGTAAGTCACAAAGTAGATCGATAATCTACTGTATATGGCAGAAATGGCGAAGCTCTGATTCCGGTCACTGTTGAGTCGCCGATCGTAATGAACAACGATTGTCTGGTGAGCATAAATATGATGCTAAAAAAAGTTTTCATCACATGAATGTTGACTCTACGATTTATAAAAAAAAATATAAGAGTAAATTGGTACATGAAAGGGAGACATCACTGCTTACTATCGTTTCGTTTGCCCCGCCGCAAGAGAGTATTTATGAAAGTGATATGAGGATCATGGCATTATTTGCTGTTAGTTTTCGGGAAAAAAATGACAAAGGATAAGATTTGAATTCCCGCTATTTCTTAACTAACTTCTCCGTGGAGCAATCGAATTAAAACTTTGTTTATGGGTGTAAAAGGGTCGAAATTTGTCATATTCGAAGTTGCGAGCCGATTGCCTCACGGAAAACTGAGATAGGGAATTGAGGGACTTCAAATCTTTGCCTTTTTCCATTTCCTTTTTCCGAAAACTAACACCACATTAATGTCATTGCTTTCAGATTCTTAGGCTAAGATGTTTTCTAACTGGAACTCTTCACAGTGCCCTGCCTTGCGTCTTCCTGATGATTATCACTATCACCCTGGTTACATTTCTTAAAAAGGTACGCCAATAAGTCCAATTTATGAAATAATAAAATGCATCTGAATCAGAATACTTGTATTACTATCCTAATAGTAATCCATGATTGAAGGTACATCGGGAACGTATGCAGTGGCTTAAAAACAACATAAAAAGCAAGTTAGTTGATATAGCAGTTGGCATTACAATGTTCTATTGAATTGAGGTCGGGCGATAGCGATAATATGACAACGTTGCTGATTCTTATAATGATAATCACTGCGATCACAGAAATTCCGATTGGTTCATCTAAAATGGTTGATAAATTTTACGATTATTTTATTCTCAGCTTTACTGTCTCTGCTAGACGGATTCCTCTCCGCCAAATCACGTGCGCAAATCTATTCCAAACTCAGTGAGTTTGTTTATCGGTTGTCCATCATAAATTGGCATGGCAAAGGAAAAGAAAAATCGAGTATTTTTACTAGCGCATGGTCGCTAATTCTATGCAAAAGAGATGAATTATAAGAAACATCTTTCTTTGCCATCCCTAATCATTGAATATGATTACAATATCGATTGCTAATTCAAGTGTACCACAAGTTGAATAAGTTAAAACAATAGTAGGTATGACTGTTTCGCTCCCTTAGCGTCAGACAGTCATACCCCTCCTGGGGGGGAGCTCGTCAGTGACGGCCCCAGGAGTGGTTTGGTCAATTTAACTTTTTTTAAATAACAAAAATCAGATTATAAACTAAATCTTATTGCCGAAAATGGTGATACAAAAAATTCCACACAGGCTCACTCGTTGTGACGATGATGCTCATCACGTCGGCATGCAATCTCTTCATCTACTTGTTCATGTCGAGAAAGTTTCGCGAGGTGCTCCCGCTCTAACCCAATCTGCAGCTAAATAGCGTTGCAACGTTCACTAACTCCATGCCTTTCAGGTGGCAATGCGCTACGTGTGCTGTCCATGCAAAGTATTGTGCAAGAAACCAATGCGACTGCGGAAAACCGAATCGAAGTGTACCATGTGTCCAGCAATGGGGAACGAGCAATATCGTTCCTGAATGGATCGATGTCGCACTTATCTTGTCGTTCCATCCAATTTCAACTTTATCAATTTGTAATTGTGTTTCCTATGATGGCACACTTATATATTTTGTGAAATACGTGTATCTTTACCGCATGTTATACAATGCTCATTAAGCGCTTTTTATTTCCTGCTAGCGTGCGTTATTCAGATCGGGTAATCGTTACCGGGCCATCTGCGATTTTGCACGAAATTAGTTGGCCCGTGCTCTTCGCTTGGAATATCCCTTTAGTTATCAACTTCAACATACTAAAAAACTTGCGTAATGACAACAAACCTGATAAAATGGTAATTCTAACAAGAGCTTACTTTGACAAGGCACAATTTGTTGGTCTCGATTTTACAGTTTTTTCATCGAAAGTTCAGTATTGGAGAACAATCGTGGCCGTAATACTCAAGAGCACTAATTCCAGTAAAATGAGGTTTACCTGAGCTTTGATCAAGAGCCGGAGGAAAAAAAGTACACGGGTAATTGACAGAGTGCGAAATGTAAGATTACCATCTCTTCATGTGCGAAATGAAAAGATCGTGGTTTCGCATTTTGCACTCTAGAAATTGAGCGAAGTACACGGGTAATGTTCTCACTCATTCCAAATTGCCGCGTATAAAAGCTATCGGGCCGTTCCACTTGGCCCACTCTTCATGTTGTAGTTATTGTTAACGTTCCATACTCCATTAAATTTGTAATTATTCTTTAACTGACAGCACTTTTACATTTTGCGTTAAATACATATTTCGTTTAATATCTTGTGATAAGCAGGAATATCTTGAATGAATGTACACAGCGTGTCTCATTATGCCGCTCGAGTGTTTCCTATCGGAATAGGAAACGGTCGGGTTTCTTATCAAGTCCTAGTAGAGAAATGTCGGAATCACATTTATCGTGTATTTTTGATGACGCAATGCGATAACGAATCGTTAAAAATAATGCGCAAATTGAGCAGACTGCTCATTTCTCATCATTTGTAACAAATTCCCCTAGCTCTTCAATTTTGTCCGTGATCTTTTAAGTAAATTTGCCGCTACTTGAGAATTTTTTTGCTGTAACGAAGGCTAAGTGTAAGAACGAAGAAGTAGTATTTAGTAGTCTGAGCGGGAAGTCTGCAACTTCCCCGTACTCGTGAGATAATTTCTCCAGCTGAGAAAACATGAAAAATCGAGAGATTGGTTCTTACTATCTCTCTCGATTTAACCTGCTCTCACAGCAGGCGACAACATCTTCAGAATAAGGAATGTTGAAGTCTTCTTACTCTGTGCGCATGAGTTAACGTGAAATCAATTTTGCAGTCTCATCATAATTCATCGGTCTCCATTACCACCGAATGAGCAAGGAGTGTTCCACGGGTTTGATCGAATTGCCCGAGAATAGTCCGCTATTTGTCTTTTTAACGTAAGTTCTGCATTTTTAATCTACTATAATAAATGATTTTCAGACATGTTGGGAAAGTGAACAGGATCTTCCTCAGACATTTCCTTATTTACGTTGGTCCAGTGAATCTGCTTGTCAACTGTTTCGTTATGTTCGTTTTGACGAGGTAAGACTCTGTCAGTACATATGAAGCCGTTTGTGTAAGAGTCGGGCAGATGCGACAGATTTTGGTACAGTCAAAGGTAAATTCTTTGAAACTTCGTGATGTGGGGATATCGAGGGTGCTGATATCGGTGGTCATATTCATTTTGCACGATAAGCCTCCGTTGGCTCCAGATGGATTTTCTCTCATATCAGATTTTCTCTATGTATTCTATCCTCAGGTAAAGCTTATTTTTTGTCCTTGTTTTCCTTGGGCAGAATTTGATGGCGATCACGCCTACCTGGTTCATTTATAATAATTAATGATAATTGAGAAAAAAACAATTTTTTAGAGTAATTTATGACCTTGTTAATGCACATATTTAGATCGGACCGGCGTGACGTCACGAATCGAATTCTAAAATATGGGAAAATTATGTCATGGGATCCAAATAAGCAGCAATAAAGTGCAATACAAATGAGTGATTTTTCATCTCTTTTCCACACGGGACTCTGCACCCTCTCATTTTCCCACACTCTCTCATCACCAATCACATCTTCCCCGTGGCTGTCTTGCTCTCCACTCTAGCGGGGAAATGAAAGAATGCAGAGATACCGGATGGAAAATTGAAGAGAAATTCCTCTTTTTCATTACACTTTGTGTTTGCTCATTTGGAGATCCCATGACAGATTTCGCTCAAATTATAGATTTGGATTCCTTTCGTCACGCCGGTCCGATCTGTGTACAAGAACAAGGTCAGAACTTACTTTGACGAAAGTTGCATTTTTAAAAATTATCATTATTAATTATGAGAAATAAACCGGACAGGCGTGATCGCAATCAAATTCTGCCCCAGAATCATCAAGGACAAAAAATTAGCTTTACTTGAGTATAAATAAATAGAGAAAATCTGATTTCGACGCAACTTCGTCTGGAACCAAAGGAGGCTTATCGTGCAAAATGAATATGACCACCGTACTCAGCACCCTCGATAACCCCAAATCACGAACTTTCAAAGAATTGACCATTTTTCACTGTACTAAGCCTTGGTTGATTCTTACACAAACGGCTTCATACTTTTTTTATATTTATCCCGTAACGTGCAGTGTACTTATTTGGGATGCCAGTTCGGTAAATTCGGCATTACATTCCCATCCGAAAGTCTATTCATTTAGGAAGGAAATGCGAAGCAATTTCAATTTTCTCTTCTTTATGATGGCACTGGACCAGACTATTGTAATGGGCTCGCTAACCGCCAATGCATTCAAAATGATTATTCTATCGGACTGCACGTGAGACTACCTTTTAATTGTTCACAGTGGATAACATTAATATCTTTTTGCTGAAATTGAAAATTGAGTCCGCATAGCTTCCCGATCTTCTGGGTCTACAATCAAGTGGCCTTCACATCTTTCTTGATGATCTTTCGCGCTCACGCCACCTGGCTTGCTGGTTAGATTCAGAGACCTTTTTATTTATTTCACTTTGGTGGAACTCCGAGTTCTGTTAAGCCACACAAAAAATAAAATCAAAAAATAAAATACAATCTATATTTGTTTCCCTCAGTGATCATCGCTCTAATTCGCTTGCGGAGCATTCGGAGTGGCGGCGCCCCTGAGGTTTGCTTCTGTATCTTTGCATTTATATTATGACGATTCCTAGCTCCATGACCCCGAATATGTCAAAATTTTGCATATGCGAACAAGGATAATTTGGAATGCTATGCTAACGAAATTTCCCAGCTCGCATTATGTCGTGTTCTTCTACTGTGCGGAGCGACTTTGTTGTTTCTCGGGGCGGCGAATACGCCCAACTTATACAGCAGTACAATCAACTGGGTGCCGCTCCGGACAGTGTGCATCCCAGATAGGGAAGAGTGAGCAATGAATTATACCATTTCATAGTATAAACGAAACACCTCAGAGACGGCGAAATACTCATTCCTCGCCTGGTGGAATCGCCAAATATCTACGCTAATGACTGTCTTGTAAGGGATAGCTTTTTTTTCAAAACTATAGCCTACAAAAAACACTAGTGAAGGTGGGAATATGTGTGATGATACAGTCAATTATCAAAATACTAATTACAAATCTTTTTCAAAATGTGCATTCAGCTACTCAAGCTCAGCAGTTTCCTCACGGGAACACTTCTCAATGGGCTGCCTTGCGTCCTTCTGATTATACTCACTATAACACTTCTCGCATTTTTAAGAAAGGTAAGGCAAACAATTTCTGGTCACTGAAAAGATAAAGAATGAAAACCATGGGGAATTTCATATTGAAGGTCCAACGAGAACGAGCACTTATAATTTGCAACAAAAATTCGAGAGAGTTAGTGATATTCCAGAAGACGAAATTGATTTACTACCAAATTCAGAGTACAAGACAGTGAGCGCACGACTACTTTGATGATTTTGGTCATGATCAGCACTACGATCACAGAGATTCCGCTGGGTACTAACAGTGTATTGTCGAAATTTATTTTCACATTTTTGTTCAGCTTGTCTGTCACTTGTGGAGGGCTTTCTGACTGCAAAATCGCGAGACGATATCTTTTCTCGAATAAGTTTGTGAAATCACCTTGATTTTTTCCCCTAAATTTTGTCACAGATTCATTGGCCATCACAATGATGCTCGTTTCCTCAGCTTGTAATCTCTTCATCTATTTGTTCATGTCGAGAAAGTTTCGAGAGGTTATGGCTTAGTTGTTATTTGAAAGCAATGGTTTTATGTTATTTCAGGTGGCCAAACGCTACGTTTGGTGGCCGTGCAGAGTTTGTCACAAAATTGTACCGAAGCGATCACCAATGTACTCGAATTGAAACATTTCAAAGTGTGATAATAAAAGTTATCGAAATGTTACACTGATTGTGACTACAAAAAGTCTCACTTATGAGATAACTAATTTCGCAATAGCAATACGTTTAGTGCGAAAATAAGCGGTTTTTGCATCTATTCCATCGTCGAATGTGTAGTTTTCTTCGTTCTCGATGTTTCATCTCAACTTCGTCGCCCAAAGTGAATCAGGGCAGCGGCAATGCAAAATTCGTTCTCATGGCAACTCTTGTCAGTGTCTCAGGAAACCACACGATCTCTCAAGTTGGCCAATTTGCGGCCTTTGATTCCTTCAAGTTGCTACGTGAAGTTGCTCAGAATTCAACTTTGCTTTCGATCTCTTTTTCGATTCCAATTTGAGTGTTTGACGTATTCCAAGCATTTTTGTGCGATGATTCTTCAATGATTGATGATCACGTTCGCGTTTCTAAAAAGTGATGTAAAGAATTGTTTTATCGTTAGCTAATTCCCAGCTATCCACTGAATGAGCAAAGAGTGTTCGACGGGCTGGGTCGATCTGCCGGAGGACAGCCCTCTATTCGTCTTTCTCACGTAAAACCGCTCTTTTAATTGTAGATTACCCGTTATTTTTCCAGTGATCTTTCACAACTTAATAGTGTGTTTCTTCTCTATTTCGTGCTTTGCGTCGGTCCAATCAACATTCTGACCAATAGCTTCGTGATGTTTGTGCTGACAAGGTTAGAAGAATCGAAAGAAAATGCACTTTGTTTGTGAGAATCGTCGTTTCAAGACAATTTACCACTATGAATGCAGTACTTACTGTAATTATGCAGTTTATACTTCCGTGATTTTTTTTGTTGATATCATCGTATTTGTGTATTGGATCAGGAAAGAGCTGCGGAGCACTTACAACATTGTCTTCTTTTCGATGGCTTTGGACCAAACGATCATCATAGGATCGCTAACCATCAACGCTTATAGAACTCTCTTCATAGAGTGCAAGTGAGAACAAGATGTTGTAAATTCACACACACTCGTCCAAATGAATAAACCGTTCCGCGGATAAACACTCATTACACTGGAGAGATAATGACAAATCAAGGGACATTTTTAAAGTTTAGTAACGCTGATTGAAATTATGTACACTGGTTATACATAATGATGGAAAGAATATTTTTTTCACAAAATGTGTCTTTCGTTTGCATAATGTAACTCGCTTATGTTCACAGTCCGCAGTCGTATTCTCTGTTCTGGGCAATTTATGAGTTCGTCATATCACCTTTGGATGTAATCTGCCGTGCGCATGCGACTTGGCTCGCCGGTAAGAACTCAATTTTAATTGTATTTGTTTAAAAAAACAAATTTTAGAAAAGAATTGCCTTTGAATGAGGTGAAGTACTCTGCGTTGTTTATCACACATATTGCATTCTCGTTTTTTCCCGGGTAAATTATGCGGAATATTGTTGCAGTAGTCATCGCACTGATGCGTTTGAGGAGTATTCGCAGCAACGGAACGTTAGAGGTAATGTTCCAATTAAGTTAATTATTGAATTCGATATTCACGAAAAAAAGAAAAAAAAGCGTTTACCAATGTTTGTCCTGCATTTCGCCACCAGAGTTTATTGATTGCTTTGGAAGCGCTTTTTTAAAGTAAACACTTCCATTGGCTTTTTAGAGTGTTTCGATAAAAGGAACTTAATCTTTCAGTCATGCGAGCAAGTATTTTTCTTTGAGTTTAGTGTCCCTTCGCAAAGGGTAGTTTGCACAATAACTTTCATTGAGTGTGCTCTCTCTACGAAAGATGTAATGTGCTTAAAACGACTTTTTTCAGCTCGACGTCAACGTCGTCATTTTTCTCTGCGTCGCGGCTCTCGCTTTCGTAATCATGTCGAATACTCCCAATTTTCTCATCAGCGCGCTCGATTGGGTGCCGCTCAAGAGCGTTTGCGACGCTGTAGAGTGAGTCATCGAATGAGACAGTGTTTTCGAATAAGACTGACATTAGTTTTGGCTACCTCCCGAATCCGAGAGATGTGATTGTGAAACGGCTGATGCCACTACACAAACTGCTCAAAATCCATCTCTACGGCAGGATAATCCGAGTTACACGCATTCGCAATGGAGAATACATTATCAAGTACTAATAATTACCACAACATTTCGCAGGCTCGGTGATGATTTGATTGCGAGGGTAGTCGAGTCGCGGTTTGCCACACAAAATGATTGCTTGGTTTGTTGCTTACAATTGTATTATGACGGAAACTCAACGATAAGATCTACTAAATGCCACATCGTAGCATTTTCTTGTATATTTGTCATGAATCCAATAACAATTCAATATTTAAGGTGCTGCGCTTGAGCAGTTTTCTCACCGGGACCGTTCACAACGCGCTGCCCTGCCTGCTGTTAATTGCGCTAACAATAACACTCCTTCTACACCTGAAAAAGGTAAACGAGCGATTATTTGGGCACAAAATTAGCGAGATTCAATTAAGTTATTTTTTCAAATTTCAAAATGTTTTGAATTATTTACAGGTTCGACGAGAACGCGCGAAACTAATGCAGAATTGCTGCGCAGCAAAAGAGTTAGTGCTTTAAGAATCGACGCCTTTTTATTTAAATTTCGTAAATTCAGACAACACGAGACAGATCGTAGTACGACTTTGCTCATTCTGGTCATGATCAACACCATGATTACGGAGATTCCGCTTGGTTTGCTATTTTCCCGTTACAAATTTGCAAAATTTCGCTCCAGCTTCTCTGTCGCTAATGATTGGGTTTCTAACATCGAAGGCTCGCGACATTGTATACACACGACTCAGTAGGTGTAGTTTCACATAAATTTGATTCCATATTCACGCTTTGCATTTTGGATTTATAAATATTTGCTTTCAGGGACCATTCCATCATTTAATTTTCTTACTTTAATCTTTTTTTAAGTTAATACAATACTTCAGACGGAATTGTTATCTCCACGATGCTCGTGACATCGGCGTGCAATCTACTCATCTACCTTTTCATGTCCAAAAAGTTCCGAGAGGTACTTATTACGCTAAATCAGTTTCCTGATTAATTGGCTAATTTATTACTAATTAGTCTATGCAACGCAAAAGCACCCGACCTAGTACTCTAGCACATGCACCCCCGTTTCAGATTGACATCCAACTGAAAATTTGGCGTGAAATTGTATGCTCCGTCATCTCAAGTAATATTCGGAGAGCCCCCCCCCACATTTTCCACAAATTCCTCCTTGTCAAATTTCACATCCTGTTGCGCCTGGGGGGGGAGGCTGATAAATTGTTATTATTACTCCTTTCATTTCCAGGTGGCAAAACGCTACGTATGCTGTATCTGCACTCGACTGACCAAGATTCGCCCAAAGCCGCAGCAATACTCGTCAAAGTGAATACAAATAATTTCCCGATTTTTGTTGATTTCATTCATGTGCAGTCGACTCTTGATAAACACCGAGTCATCATCACACGCGCGCGCGTCTTTCTGTTATTGATGCTGACATCTCTCTCTCTCTCTCTCTCGACTCTAGCACATTTGCTTTACTGATAATGGCGTCAGATATTGTAGCTAACGCGGTTGCCATGAGAGCTGCCAGCGGATCTTCGGTTTCTTGAGGTAG
This sequence comes from Pristionchus fissidentatus, assembly GCA_036245785.1. Classification (NCBI taxonomy): domain Eukaryota; kingdom Metazoa; phylum Nematoda; class Chromadorea; order Rhabditida; family Neodiplogasteridae; genus Pristionchus; species Pristionchus fissidentatus. The sequence goes on from BTSY01000004.1 coordinate 12,132,388, forward strand.
ATCACAGGAGAGGTCACTCCTCTCTCCCTCGCAAACACTATCGATTGACCCCTTCCCTGTACCCCGCCCTTCTCTCCGTAGGGAGAGGCAGCCCTTCATTCCCCCTATTCTCCCCTCCGATGTCATCTCATCCTCCCCCTTCTGCAGTCCAATTCGCCTTCAAGTTCCCTCGTCCCTCTCAAGTCATGCCCCTGATGGCCAGCAACGCGGTGAGTGTGCTTTATCGGCTGTTTTGTTTGTCACCTTCCAATACTTCGCAAGCCTTCAAACTTCCCGAAAGATGTCAGGCTGTTAGCTTTTCTTATTGTCTGCCATAGAATAGCGATTTTATACATTGCTCACGGGAGTTTTGTGTGGCTAGAGGGACTTAAAAATATTGCGCCCACTAATTGTGCAACGTACCGCTTGTGTCCAAACCTCAAAATAAAGTTCAGCAAAATTATTGAGAGTTCAATTGTGAACTCCTAGAACCCGTCCCCATTCTGGAGGTTTCTAGGGGGGAGGTATCTGTGGTACTTATGTTAACTCGATTTCGTGTTGCAGGACAGTTCCCGTCTGCTCTACACTCGATCGGGAACGCGCGCCCTCATCCAGCTCATCCGCACCTTCGTCTGCACTGTCTGCAAGGAGATCTTCTCCCATCGTGAGTAGCGAAATGTGAGACAACGGTCTCTTCATTTCGCACACTCTATCAATCGACTGGTCGAGAGAGTTAGCAAAATGAAGAGACCGTTGTCTCACATTTCGCACTCTAATCGTGAGTAGACTTTCAAAAGTAACGATGCAACTAAGTGCTTTTATCCACACACTCCTCATTTCTCGCACTCTTTTTCACAAAATCTGTTGATTTCCCCATTATGTAACTAGTTGAACTGTTACTTTTCAAAGTCTAATCGTGAGTGCTCACAAAGAAAAACTCTAATTTTGATATGCCCAGAGCGAGGATTCGGAACTCTAATGTTGGAGAGCGTGAGGAAAAGGGAGAGTGCGTCTCTCGAAAATTAAAGTTTCAAACCCTCGCTCTTGGCACATGGAATTTCAAACTCCTCGAGTTTTTTTTTTGTAAGTGTTAACTAGGAATACCGGTTCGATGATTGAGCATACCCTCTGGAACTCTCATTTTTCTAACTCAAAAAATGATTCAAGAACTCTAGTGTATCTCTTGTGCTAAGTCTATCCTCCAGAAAGGAATTCGGGAAGAGAAGTTGTTGAAAAACAAGAGGGCAAATGCCACATTTCACTCCTAACCTTGGATGTAATGATGAGAAAGAGAAATTCCGGAATGCATGTGGTAGCGTTCGTATTTGCAAGGAACCGTTTACTATTCTCCAAAAAGGGCTACGAGAGCCTCTTCCTCAATTTGTCTTTTTTAAATGATTGTTTTGTAAAAAGTGTTACTTAACAAAGAAAATAAGATGTTTGCACTTTCAACTAGTCTTCATTTTGGTCGTGTCATGAGTTGGAAAAAGGGTTCCCGAAAATGTCAAAATTCCTTATTTTTCTTCTCTTAGAGCGACTTCCTTACACGGCGTACTGCGGCCACTTCTTCTGCGAGGAACACGCTAAGATGCAAGTGAATGTGAGTTTCTTTGGTTTAAATAGCTCAAAACATGTATTGAAAGATGATAAAAAAATTTAAAAATCATTCTTCGCATTCCCCGAGCAATACACGTACTGTCTGGAAACATAGTCTAGGGAAACCGAAAGTTGGAGGAGCAGAAAAAATCGATATCGTTTACGATAAGAAGAATAAGAGCAGAGACTTGTCTCTGAAATGTTCTTCTGCACGACAAAAACTAATGTAATCCAACTTTGTTCTCAGGCTTTTGCATCTTTGAAATACTCAAGAATTTCTTGTAGTTGGTCGTGTATCTCATGTAGCTCTTGTACCTCTTTGTACCTGGGCATGTACCTGTTGTACCCGGGTTCACTCCTAAGAGTGTACCCGGGTACAGGAGGTAAGAAATTCTAGAGTAATTATAAGTATTCTCATAATTGTCAGGTGGACGAGGAGGGCCGGTCGGTGAAGAGCTACGGCTGCGCTGGCTGCAACAGAGTGCCCGCATTCTACCACGACGGCGGAGCCTTCGAACTCAATCTACTGCTCAAAGGTAACAATGCAGATAATAATAAATCGTCACATTGGAATACCTGCTTTCGAAAGTGTGCTTCAAGTAAATTACGTAGTCCCTTAGCGTCTTCAGACATTCCCCACAGATAGATTAAGAATTTCATCAATTCCCCTTCAATTCTTTTTCTCGCACCGTCAATCTTCTAACCTGAAATTTGATAATTAAAACTGTTCACCGTAACCGAAAAGGGCATTACGTAAACTATTTAAAACATGCCAATCAATTGGTCTAACTTGGACAACCACAAACACAAACAAAAAACAAACATCGTATGGCATGCAACTGTTTCAGGGACTTCTTCACTTTAGGGGGCAAGCCCCCGTTCTCTTATCACCCCTATCACCCCTGATCTCTTGACCTACCCCTCGAGAGGGGATTGGGGCGGGGCTTTCCCCCTAAAGTAAGGAAGTGCCCTGTTTCAGAGATCTATGAGGCGATCGAGACTGAGAGTGGGTATCGTTGCATCGACTGCAAGAAGCTCAATCCCGTCCACAATAGCGTCTGCTGTCTCGAGTGGTCAGTCAGTTTTTTTTTCGTTATTTTCGCATATTTATCAGAAACCAGCAAATCTTGTATTATAACGTTCAGAAAGGGTTCACTTCGGGCTTCAGTAAAAATGAGCGATTTATCTAGCAATTGTATTCGAAGAGTAAGCTCTGACAATGAAAAATGACACATCAGTCCGCCTCGCGACGACGCGTCAGCGTACGCGTGCGTGTGGTGTGCGGTGGCGCACCACGGCGGCCACGACCTCCGCCTCGTCGATAGCAGCGATACGGTATGACATCATCTTTCAGAGTTCTGTACTATTACTTTTTTAATGTCGGCCAGTCTGCAACTCACCTGGGTATTTACCCGAAACCCCGAAAATCGCGTGGGATCCCTAAATTATTCGCCTTTTTTTGAAAATAATATTCTTCTGCAGTTCTCAGCCCGTCGGAGGGAAGACGAGCGCGTTGTGTCGCTCGATGCCACCCACTTCACCGCACTCTGCGCCTTCGTGCAGTGCGCGGCGTGTGCGCGATTTCTGCGCGCCAACAATATGGAACGTGAGTATGCACCATATGTCTGTAATGAAAATACCGTGGTCTCACATTTGACACTCTAGTAAAAACCATCAGAAACAATCCTGCGAGAATTGGGACTTATGCGACGTTAAAAGTCACCAAAAGAAACGAAAGATCGCGATTTGCTTTTTTTAAAATCCAGTCCAAATCCATGATCTAGTAAGGATTTGAATTCCCGCACTTTCGCTTATCGCTAATATCTCACAATCAGCTCCCAATGAAGATAGACACACCAAATGTTCAGAATATGTGCGTTAACTTTACTCTGCAAATTTGATATGTCTAATGTGGTGTTAGTTTTCGGAAAAAGGAAACGGAAAAAGGCCAAGATTTGAATTCCCGCAATTTCATATCTCAGTGCTCCGTGGAGCAATCGACTCAAAACTTCGAATATAACATTTTTCGACCCTTTTACACCTATAAACGAAATGTTGAGTCGATTGCTCCACGGAGAACTGAGATAAGAAATTGCGGGATTTCAAATCTTAGCTTTTTTCCATTCCCTTTTTCCGAAAACTAACACCACATAACTTCAATGGGAGCCCAGATCTCGATCACGGGATTGGGCGGGATTTTTTTTAACGGGCAAATCGCGATCTTTCGTTTATTTTGGTGATTTTTAACACATAACCTGTCGAGATGTCTGATATTTTTTCAGCAAGTTTAAGATTTGCACCAGCGGCGCACCGTCTTTCCACTGAATTTCGACTGGCCCGAAGATCGAAGACTGGTCTCATGAAAATGTGTAAACCAATCCAAACCTGCGAAGAATAGCTCTAAAATGACGAGATATCGTATTGTTTTTTTTCAGCAACTGGTGGTTGAGATTGAATATTTGCAGCAGTTGCGCGACCGGGGGGCGTGTCGCAGAAAGCGTGCGGCCACATGGTGCACGGCGAGTGCACGCAGCTGCTCAAAGATGCCTACATGCCGTGGTCAGAGAGCGAAGTCTCCTGCTTTCCTTACTCTGGAGTGTTCCCATCTCAAATTGTTGGGAGAAGTGTGTCTCCATCTCTCGATTTCTCATGCTTTCTCAGCAGCAGACAACATCTCCAGAGCAAGCAAAGCTGGAGACTTCGCCCTCTGTGTGCTTTTCTTCACTTTATTTATTGTAAAATTGAAATATTTGAAAAGGGAAAACAATAAATAAAATGACTTAATGTGTGTTTGTTGTAGTTAGTTGGCACAATTTTTTTGAAAACTTATATGACAGCGTGCCCGACAACTTCTGCACCAAGTACTACCACGACGCGCTTCCTGATACACGACCAGCGAAGCATCTCGACGGTGTGTTTTAACGAGACGACATCCAAAGTTACCAAATTGTTGTTTTAATATCTTAAATTCGGCATTTTTGAATCGAGAATAGGAGCAGAGATTATTTTTTTTAGTCTATGATTTTTTTATTGATAACTAAACGCATTGAGTAGATAATATCCATGTCTTTGCTTCGCAATCGCTGTCGAACACATGACGATCAACGAGTATTCGCCCTTGAAACGATCATTCATCGAGTATTTCTTTCCTCAGAAATCTTCGGGGCGTCGCCGTGCTACTTCCGCTGTGTTTCTACGTGCAAATGCGTGCATCCAAAGGACAACGGAGTGACGGGAAACGACGGAAAGACGGCGAGTATTTTCTCGAGTCACTTTTTTTCCTTTTTCCTCCATTTGATTTCCATTTCTTAAAGGTTCAAGTTTTGACATCATTTTTTTCAGAATTTACGAAATTTTGTGGGAACAGTGCGGCTTCGAGGTGTAGTCCTGTCTAGGGTTCTCTTATTGGAAAAATTGGAATTGAACTCATCGCTCCTCTCTCGATTTCACTCACTCCCTAGCACGAATTGCGGCCTGCTTTCGATTGTTCTCCAAATTTCACAATCCCATTTGTCTCCAACAAGGGAACCCTAGTCCTGTCACAATTCATTCGTTGCAGACATGTGTGTGGTGCACTCTCGAGGATCGACACAAAGTGCTCGAGGCGGCCAAACTCGCGAGAAACATGCGATAGACGAAGCGACCAATCCTCCGCATCCCTCATTCAAATATCGATTGTGAATTGTAACGTGTACACTAACAGATATGCTCAACAACCCATGACTATTTTGTCTGTAACCCAAGAAACATTGTTAGGTGAATTTATCTATCGTATAAGCGAAATGCTCAATTTTTATTGTTGGCTATACCGTAATTGCATTGTTGCTGTGATGAAGTATCATGTTTCGATTTATAAAATTCTCCCGATCGGCCGCTTGATGATCATGCATGGGTGTACCCACATATGTATAGCATCAGATGGACATTAAAAATTTTTATAATTGAAAAAACTACTGCAGTACACACTGTACTACTCAGTGTGACCAACGTTTTACCTCTTGACACTATTGCTATGCTTTTAAAAATAACACAGACGAATGAGGATATCGGTAATGGTTTTTGATGCTCTGCCACCGTCACAAACCTGATAATGCCAAAACTGACGCTCGCCGATTATCAATAGTTATGTCTCTTTCCCGTCACAGCCAATGGTCATTCCTATTCTCCTGCACGAAGTGAGCAAATATTTCGCATTTTTCGCTAGGCGTGTATAAGACATTATCATTCCACAGCCCTGGGAAAGCTCCTGAAAGGGGATAAGAGTGTGTATAGAGCATTTTTTTTCAAGAAATGATTAATACATCATCCCGTCGTGAAAGACCTCCGTTATCCCAAGTGAAATGTGGAATGTCCACCCTTCTCCATATCTTCCCTTATTTCTTGTCAAATTTCAAATCCTGTGGCGCCTCGGGTGTAGATAAATGATTATTATTATTTAGATCGTCCTCAATACAGCCGCTGCGGTTTCCGTTCTCGGCAACGGACTTTTGCTCGTTCTTCTGTTGAGCAAAACGAGTCAAGTGCTGGGCAACTATCGCCTCTTACTGTCCATTTTCGCACTTGCTGATATTTTCATATCGATCTTTCATTCCTGGTACATACCGGTGAGCGCAGGCCTATAAAAAGACAGCAATTGCAAGGAAGTAAAATGGTCACAGCTTTGATTTCAAAAATTTTCCCACAACTTACAAGTTGCATAATAGTTTTCTTAATTCAATAAATATTTCAATTTAATAAATTGCAATCAGATGTTCCTGCTCGGCGAGTATGGCTACGTCTTTTTCGGGTATGGAAACCTGTTCACCGAACCGCGGCTCGGTTTTGTCGCAAACGAGGCTTACGCGTCCACGTTCTATCTGCCCTTTGTGCTTCTGTCACTCCACTTCATCTATCGATACCTGTCGATTTCAAGGTATTTAAAGAAGTGGTATTACGAATCTCCTGCTCCCTCATCCCGGGGGTGGGAGGTGTAGATAACAGAGACTATCTGAGAGGATCGAGCTTTTATCAACAGTGGCCGTACAAGGACATCTAACCTATGCTGGAAAAATTACCCTATGGTAAACTTTTGGCGTAGAAACCGAAAATCGACCTTAGAAGTGCTGATTCTCAAACCCGGCTGAGATATGCAACTAGGTATGAAAAAACGACCAAAAATTATTTCGAGAACGAAGCGTCAAAACCCCTACATAGCTATATATTATGAAAGTTCATCAGAAAAGAAGCATTTCAGCTGTTGAACATATCATTCTAACTATCATTTGAAAAAAGTTAGAATTTTTTTAAAGTTTGAAAAAATTTTAAAATATTTTTAATGATTGCCATTGCATTTCTCTTGTTGCTCATTCGATTCTACGCAAAAAGTTGTGTTAGGGCAATTTTTTGTGCCCGATTTCACTTACAGGTACTATTTTTAAAAATTCGACGAAAAAGCCCCAGTAGCGTATTTAAACGAAAAGTGAATATCCAAATCCAACCATTTATCACTGTATCGCTGTCATTCGTGCTTAAAAATTTATTTTTATCTATTCAAATATTTTTCCATTAGATAATTGGTATTTGCAACGTTCTACAGGCATCTGGAAATATAAATGCAATCTAGAACCCGAAAATGAATATTTCGTATATAGGAAATTCGATTGACGGTCTTTACTAACAGATTGGTCACACATAGTGAATCAATGGGTCAAATAATATTTTTTTCAAAGTTTTCGCATCTTTATTGACCAAAATTCGGTTAAGGAGGACTATTGTTAAAATGATCAAATATCAACAAAAAAAATTATTTTTTTTACATTTTCGAAATTTGCAATTTCGTGATATCTTTTGCCTCTAAAACTGTGAAATGAGAAAAAAATCAAATGGAGGACAAGTAATTTCTTCAATAGTGGATATTCAAGATCAGGGCAGATATAGTTAAAGAATCAGTGAAGAACATTTTGCTGATTAACAATTACTAAAACACGAGAGAAATTTCTTCTCACAAGGGGTTCCGGTCTTGAATATTTAATTAAAGTAGTCTTTCTATTTCAACGCACCTTTCCCTCGTGTACCGTCCTCATTTCCCCTTATCTCTCTGTCTTTCTCTGAATTCTCATCCACAAAAAAACAATAAAAATTGAAACATCCGGATTTATTACTAAAACACGAGGGATATTGCTTCTCACGAGGGGTTCCGGTTTTGAATATTGTTATTAATGTTTTCTTCCTATTCTCATTCAAGTTTCTTCGAAGCAAATGTGATAAATTAAATGTGAATTAAAAAAAAAAGTGTTTCAAAGGTACTGTAGCTCCTGCATCCACACCACTTACGCTGTTCAGTGAAAATAAGTTTTTTTTTGCAATTGATTCGACTTTGGCGAGTATAAATGAGGACGAATCAAAAGAAAGAAACGCAAAAATATCACGGCATCATCCCTTTTGAGATTCTACAGCCGCTAAACAGCGTATGTCTGCGGATGCGAGAGCTACCGTATTCCTACATTTTTAAATCTTATAAAATACATATTTTTTTCAAATCTTAAAAAAATGCTGTTATTCTTAGAATTTTCTGAACTTAAAAATAAAAATAACTTATTTTTCGATGCCAGATCCCTTAAAGAAGGCCTCCCACGAATATTTGGTCACATAAACTGCCAACGCAGTGCTATGGGGGACACTCACCCGATCACATTTCAACGCATCCGAAAATCTACCGTAATCTCTAAATCGATATATTGACGCTCAAATGGCTACAAAAGAACCAATAATCGACAGGCAACGCGTGTTAGGACCAAAAATACATGCAATCGACGAAAAATGAAGTTTTCGTTAATATAATAATGTTTTCCCCTGTGGATAATATCGGTTTTCATCAAAAATATAATAGTTTTCGTAATGGAAAGCATATAAATTGCCCCTAACACGAGTGTGCGCGCTCCATTTTTGTGTCCGGTATACTGTAGTGGCTTATTGAAAATCAGGCAATGGTGATTCGTGGTACTCCTTCTTTAAAGAGAGGTAAAAAAATCGTCATTAATTTGCATAAAATAGAGTAGGAAAGCTGAAGTCAAGGTCAAATTCGCGGAAAAGAGCGAGGAAAGGGAAAACTTTGCAGATGAAAAGACGCTTCAAAGAAACTTGAATGAGAATAGAAAGAAAACATTAATAACAATATTCAAAACCGGAACCCCTCGTGAGAAGCAATCTCCCTCGTGTTTTAGTAATAAATCCGGATGTTTCAATTTTTATTGTTTTTTTGTGGATGAGAATTCAGAGAAAGACAGAGAGATAAGGGGAAATGAGGACGGTACACGAGGGAAAGGTGCGTTGAAATAGAAAGACTACTTTAATTAAATATTCAAGACCGGAACCCCTTGTGAGAAGAAATTTCTCTCGTATTTTAGTAATTGTTAATCAGCAAAATGTTCTTCACTGATTCTTTAACTATATCTGCCCTGATCTTGAATATCCACTATTGAATAAATTACTTGTCCTCCATTTGATTTTTTTCTCATTTCACAGTTTTAGAGGCAAAAGATATCACGAAATTGCAAATTTCGAAAATGTAAAAAAAATAATTTTTTTTGTTGATATTTGATCATTTTAACAATAGTCCTCCTTAACCGAATTTTGGTCAATAAAGATGCGAAAACTTTGAAAAAAATATTATTTGACCCATTGATTCACTATGTGTGACCAATCTGTTAGTAAAGACCGTCAATCGAATTTCCTATATACGAAATATTCATTTCCGGGTTCTAGATTGCATTTATATTTCCAGATGCCTGTAGAACGTTGCAAATACCAATTATCTAATGGAAAAATATTTGAAAAGATAAAAATAAATTTTTAAGCACGAATGACAGCGATACAGTGATAAATGGTTGGATTTGGATATTCACTTTTCGTTTAAATACGCTACTGGGGCTTTTTCGTCGAATTTTTAAAAATAGTACCTGTAAGTGAAATCGGGCACAAAAAATTGCCCTAACACAACTTTTTGCGTAGAATCGAATGAGCAACAAGAGAAATGCAATGGCAATCATTAAAAATATTTTAAAATTTTTTCAAACTTTAAAAAAATTCTAACTTTTTTCAAATGATAGTTAGAATGATATGTTCAACAGCTGAAATGCTTCTTTTCTGATGAACTTTCATAATATATAGCTATGTAGGGGTTTTGACGCTTCGTTCTCGAAATAATTTTTGGTCGTTTTTTCATACCTAGTTGCATATCTCAGCCGGGTTTGAGAATCAGCACTTCTAAGGTCGATTTTCGGTTTCTACGCCAAAAGTTTACCATAGGGTAATTTTTCCAGCATAGGTTAGATGTCCTTGTAAGGCTGAATCTCGAGCCTCTCAGATAGTGTCTGATAAAGCTCAATAGTGAGTGAGTCATGTGTGCCACTTGCGCGGTCGTTCCCTCCTCTTTCCTCCTTGTCCCTTTCATTTTTGAATCCCTGCGCGTCAGGGTCAATTTTGCACAGAGCCAAACTCGAATAACTCTGTTCAAACTAATCGGCTGAACGTGTGGTTTGCGAGGTTCTTACCGGGAAATCGATAGTCATCATCCTACAGTGAGAACTCAATTGAACAAAAGTTCGCGGGACACCACCTTTAATGCTGTTTGAAAATTTCTATTTGACAATATCTAAAGCAAATTTGACTAAAAGCTATTTGAAAAAAAACTACTAAAAGCTATTTGAAAAAAAAGAAAAAAGGTAAAGCCGTTTAGAAAAAAACAACGAAAAAAATAATTCTACGAATCCACAAGTTTACAAGTTCCAAATGACGGTTGTTAAAGTATTATCGTTGTTTCAATTGGAGGCGGGGTAGCCTCATGATTAGACTCGCAGCCCCCCGTAGAGTGCTCGACTTATTTCCTTGTCAGAGCTAACAATGAAATAAGTGCATTTCCCTCCTTCGTTTCAGCCCCTCTTTCGTATCTCGCGGCTTCTGGGTGTTCCTGGTGATCTCAACAATTTACGTGGTGATCTACTTAGGAGCCGCCATCGCAGTCGTCTATGTTTTGTGAGTTAACAAGCTCTGGTCCAGGATTTATATTTTTACTATACCCGAAAAAAAATAAAAAAAAATACCCGCGACGGGAGTGACGGAAATTCAGGTAGCATATGTTTTGATATTCACAGGGACACAAAAAAGTTCCATGAGCAATTCTTCGTGCCGCTCCTTCAATATGCAGTCAATATGAGTGCAATGCCGACGCCAACTGCAGTATCCATCGTTTATGTCGTGAGAGCTCGTGCCTATTTATTTATTCATATTTCCCTAATAAGGAAATAGTAAATTAATTGTGCATGTAAGAACACAATGTTAAGACGATGAAAAAAGCAGCTAAAGCTCTGATAGACAGATGGTGTAACTACCAAAACTCATTTTAGGATTCACAATACAACATCGACAGCACTGTTGCGATCTCAATTTGCATCGTAAGCTCGCTGTGCGGACAGTCGCTATTTATCTGCTTTATTTGCATCTACAAGATTATGGTGATGATGAGGACGAGGTGGGAATGGTGCACTTTCCGTTCTATTAATGCTCACACCCAATGACATTTTTTGACCCAATGAATTTCGCAATTCGTGTAGCAACAAGGTGCACCTCGACGTGTACAAAGCTTGAAACCATAGTAAGGTATTAAAATTTCACAAACACTCGTCCGAAACACTCGTAAAACGTTCCGAAGATGAATGGCAGAAGCGGTAGCGAGAGTGCACGCGTTTTTGAGAGAATTAAACAGCAAACACACCACAGGTAGTTCATGAAGCGGACCGCTGCATTTTAAAATTGTAATACACTTGCTCGGCAACAAAAAAATGAGAGACAATGTGAGACATCTGGTTCTGTAGGATAACATATCAATAGAGACCATTATTTATAAATTAGAAAATCAAAATCGCTCAGCGATTGTTTTTTCTTCCTATTTTTTTTCATTCCACGTATAATATACGGTGGCGAAATAATGAAACGAATATTACATTTATAAAATGATACGATCACACCAAAAAGTCAAATGACGGACTTCCGTTGTTTACCACACAGGCACGTACGCGACCCTCTCACTTTTGCCCGCTCTCTCGCTTTGGTAAATACAGGAAGTACCATTTTGACTTTTTGTGTGTTCGTATCATTTTATAAATGTAGTACCCGAACCTTTTTTGTATGACAATGAACACAATCGCCTGCTAGTTGAATTTGTTGTTGGCAGGGTGATGGAAATTCAAGCTCGACGCCTACACATGCAGTTGTTCAGAGCACTCATAATTCAGGTGCCGAAAATCAAATGCACCAAGCATTCTTAACTAAATTAGTTGTGTATCGATACAATCGGTTCCGAAAGTACACGTCCCTGTTGCATGTTAAGCTAGAGTCAACTAGAGAGCGAATTGTGAGATAACGATCTCTTCATTTCACCCCTCCGTCGTCCTTCTAGTGAAGAGTGATATTTGGTACATTCAGTGAAGCCTAGCAGTGAAGATAAGAGAGAGAGAGTGCAAATTTCTTTCTCTCTCACATCACTTCGCACTTGATTTTCAACCATTATAAACAGCATTTCAGTTCCTCATCCCAGTCATCTTCTCCTTTCTTCCCTTCACAGGAATCGTATTTCTGCCGTTCGTCGGCTTCTCACTGGGACAGATTGGCAACGTTTGCTCGCTGCTGTCCTCGCTCTTCCCCGCCATCGACCCGATTCTCATCATCGTTTCGATAGCGAGGTTCTTAAATATTAGAAAAAATACATAAATAAAACACACTCTTTCTCGGGTCGACACATTAACATTAGGAGCCGGTGGTGTAAATGATTAGACCATACACAAACAGCTAATAAATTCATTTAAAAAAAACGTATCAAAAATGATTTCTAATCAAAAATCAAAAATGACTCCTTTGAAAACGAAAAATGATAATAATAGCGAGGTTGTTTTTTAAAAAAAATCAACAATTGAACACTCTTTCCTGAGCCGACACAAAATACATACAGAGATCCGCGGCGTAATTTCTTTGACAACTGAAGAATTATAATTCATAAAATTTTATAAATAAAAAAAACATAACATAAATGTATTGCAGATTTCGAGGAACGTTGTCCGAGTGGCACGACAAGGTAGGATTGATACTGCTTGGTGGCAGAGTGAGAAATGTGAGAGAGTGAGAAACATACACTATATGTGATATCTGAGTGCAGGATACACTCAATATTGAGTTTATTCGTTCTGGGTGTAGAACAGAGACGATGCTTTGAGGTGCAGGGTCGGACAGCGCAGAGAAACGAGCGAAAAGCAGTGGAGAGAACGCAAGCCCTTGCTTCGATGATGGTTTCGAGCACTACTGGCACAATCGAACTGGTCACGAGAGGAGATACAAAAATATAATGATTGTAAAATTAAATTAAATAAAAGGAAATTTTGATCCAGCATGTCTGCTCTTTGTTGCGCTGATCTCGTCTACAAGAACTCCAGTCCAGTCATTAGGAGAAGAAAACGGAAACATGTAGATGCGTCATTTTGTTCGTTGATGTTAATTGTAAGACCAGAACAGAATAGACAAGTTCCCGCCGGAAAGTTTTTGCGGAAGAATAGCTTACCGGGATAGTGGATAATGCACTGAAGTAGCCAGGTATACTACAGGGTTAGTCATGGAGTTCACTTCAGCGAGCAATGACTAAAAATAATTTCGTTTCTCAAAGTAATTAATTTTTTTTTAAATTTTGCCTCGCCCGTAGATGAATAAATGAAAAAAAAATTGTTTAATTTTGTATTACATATTATTACATACGTTCACATTTCACAGCCCTCACCGGGAAAGATTACATGTTCGCTACCTTATATTCAACATGGCGCTTCTGTATTTGCTGTTCCTCTACGTGCAAAGTACACAGTGGCGATTATCTCAGAATGTTGAACGATGAGAATATTTTGTAAATTGATTAATTGGATGAAGATTGTTTTAATATTGTCTTAATTTACGATGAGATTGAGTGGTGTCGATACAATTTTTATAAACTAACAACGGCATACGACACCACGGAGATAATTGACGATGATGTATTCAAAGGCAGATCAACCAGTTCGTTCGAGTAATTCTCCTGGTTTGGCTGAAGTATCGGAATTGATTTTTTGACTGGATGAAACCCCCATTGTACTCTTTTGGCAAACGGCTTCATATTGGGAATTTATCAAGGCACAGATTTATTTCCAAGTGACTGACTTCAGACATTTACTTGACGAACAAAAATAAATAAATGTAGCTAATTGTGACTTTTCCAATTCCAGGGCAGATTTATGACCATTAATCAGACAATTCTCAAAGACAAAATCCAATAACAAATTCAAGTTTCTGTTTTGTGGTTTCACGGCTGTGAGCATATTGCTGCCTTTCTTCTAGGAAATGTGTTATCTACTGCACAGTTAGTGCCGATAGGCCGATCTTCTCGGAATTTAGGGACTGTCTCCTCTCCTCTTCACATTTACCCCGAATCCCACTTGCATTATCACTCATGCATGCTTCGTTATTATATATCTCAGTTATCAGGGGCGGGTTATACGACGAGAGTCAATATGGTCAAGTGGAAAAGTACATTCGCTTGTATAATTGTTTTGCAAACTGTGCGATGCATTTATCAACTCAATGTATCCTCGGATTTGCATTAACGCTATAATATTTATAGGTATTTCAAAATGTGCCCACCTATGGCGATTGCTCTCATTCACTACGTAACATGTGGCATTGGCTCTACGATCAATCTGATCTTACTTTTAATAATCGTGACAAGAACACCTCGTCTTCTCAAGTAAGCTCGTGTATATCGACTAAGCAATAGTACTATAGGGAATGTTCATTGGGAAAAATTATCCTGAAGTAATTAACAAACTGGCATTTAAAAAATATTATTATAAATACGAAAAGAAAATAAACTTGCGCTGAATAATTATTGTGTATTCAGAAGCTATGGCGTCCTCCTCTTCACTCAAACGTTTCTCGCTGATACCCCTCACTGCATCACTTCGGGAGTCCTCTTTGTCAGGTAAGTAGAAATGTCACCTTATCAAGATTATATGCTAAATTAAGCGAGACAATGACTTTAACATGTACTTATTGTGCATATGTATGGAGTTTGATGCAAGCGTGAAAAAGTCATAAACAGCGTTTCTTCAATCGTTACCTCTAAAAACTGTCTCTCGTGTCGTGATTCTTCCTAATATGCAATTATTTTTTTCGCAGATTAATCCCGAAGCAGTTGTCCGTATTCATGATTTTAAGCGGACCCGCAAAACTCCTCGGGTGAGTGTTTCTATTCACTTCTGGTTCGAACATACAAATGTAATGAGACATGAATATCCGAAAATCTGAAACAAAAAATATTTTCGTTTTACGATTTTCAGAAAGAGGACAACAATCTAGTAAAAAAATGTGCAATGTAAATTATAACTCACTGCAGTTCATCGCAATTCGCTTTTTACTTGTACGATGTGATGATTCATTCACATTCTCATTATTCGATCATGCTTGCAATTTGCTTTACGTACCGGTGCGTTGCCTGAAATGTATATCATACGATAAAAGTAGATCACGTGAATCCGCAAGAAGGAAACATTGTAGAGCACATTTTAAAACAAACAGCAACAATATGCCCGGCAAACTGATTAGCTGTTAGATCATGTATACCTCATCATTCTGTGCTTTTAATGAACAAACAATTTTTTTTGTTCCAGATATTACGTCATCCTCCACCCCACTCCAAGATGGTACACAATGATCGGACTGGTTACTGTCGTGTTCTTGCCAACAGCTGCGTTTTTTGTGAGTACACACAAAAAGATAAAGTCAGGGACCGCCGGTTTTTGTAATAGTAAACCCTTTCCTCCGGCTAGTAACCGCTCACTAGTAGCCTACTTGTCCGATCTACTGACCACTAGTCCGGAAACCAGCGATTTTTAAGAAATTTTCGACGAGGAGTCGAACTGTGAAAAAAATGTGCCAAGGTAAAAGATTTTTGATTCCGTTGCTAATTCAAGCTAATGGCGCACATGAATGTTCGACTCAAATTGCTACGCGATTCTGCGGTGTTATAGGTAGAACTATCCATAGAAAAGAACTAGCGATTGACCTCTCCTCTTCTATCTCTCCTGGAGCGGGCAAAGGCATGGAAGTGATACGAAAATAGATTCAAGCATGGGGTAACTCTCCCTTTTGAGATATGGGGCACGCAAGCGCAATTGTTCGACGATGCGACGGCAATTTTTTTTAGACATATTCGGCACCCTTTGGCGAACTCGCGACCAAGGGTGCCGAATATGTCTTCGGAGATGAGGAAATGAGTGAGCCCTTCTGAATCCATCCAGATCTTTCTGGGGAAACCTCATTACATTGCTCTAGCAATTCCCAGTGCATTAGCAAAAGTACATTTTTTGAACATTTTCTTATTCTTTATCTGTTGTAATTAGGGATGCCAAATGAAGAGATTTTCGCGAAATGAAGAGTGGTGAAATGAGAGGAGGGATTAACTCTTCAAGAAGAGGTGAGCGGTCGTTCCTCCCTCTTCAAGAAGAGGGAACAGTGACGGGGCATTGTGCCTCTCATGACTGCCACAACATGCAAATTTGGACTTACTTCAGACATCCACACTAATCTCATGCTAATTAGAGATTCACGCATCATTTCGATTGAAATATCAGTCGATTGACACTATTAGTCTTCTTGAAGAGGGGCCTCACTCTTCATGAAGAGTAGAACGACCGCTCCCTCTCTTCTTGAAGAGAGGAGGGAATCAGAATTCCTTTGTTCGGGGAGAGGAAGATCTTCATTTCACTCTTCATTTGGCATCCCTAGTTGTAATATTTTCAAACTTAAAGAAGGAGTAACCTCAAAAATAGAATCTCAAACTAACGGTATTGCTCGCTTACTTCTGTGAACGATAATAGAAATCCAAAATTTGAGACCTCTATCTTTCCTCCGAACCGAGATACCGGCGCGCAAAGAAACTACCGTCGCTAAGGAACAATCAGGGTCAAGCGCCGAATACGGTAAAGGGGGCGTTCACTCACGTGCGCGAGTAAGCAAATCTCTCGGTCAACTTTCTCTCTCCTCTCGAGTTTGCATGCACCTTCTTCCCTTCCCCTCCCCCGTCCCCCACGGGGAAGAGGGAGGGGGAGGGAAGAGTGTACATGCAAACGAGGGATTAGGGAAGGGGAGGAACAGGTGAAATCACCAAAAGTGTTACTGCGTTTAGCGGCGAACTCAGTTTGCGATGATTATCTTCAACCTTTGCTTACAGTACCCGCTTGTTCGCTAAGAACTTTTCCAGTCGAGAGTCGCGGACATTCGTCCTTCTTTAAATGTGCAATTAAGTGGTGGGTATCGACACCTTCGATCCGCCGGTGCTCGCCGCTTTGTCCTGGTGCAGTCTCCCCATCATTCCCGCCTATGCGGTTCGTACCTCATACAGAGCGCAAATTTTTGGAGGAGGAGAACGCATTTTCCAAGGATTCTTTAGTAGAGAACGGTTCTCCACCCTCCTCACTCCGCGCGCTCTCTCGTCCCGGCGAGCAAACGAGAGAGCGTGTGGAAGTGGGAGGGTGGAGAACCGTTTTCTATGAAAAGAAAACTTGGAAAACCGTTTTCCTAGCTAATTTGCGCTCAGTGAACATCATTATACACCTCTAACAACGCATAAGTAAGTACGTAGATATTCTCTTATTCTCTCATCTCGCACTTTTTTTCTAATTTTTTTCGTGTAGACATTGTTGATACATAGTCAAACACCATTAGAAAAATAATTAGTGTTGCTTGGTGGGTTAGAAAAACATCACGGTCCCACGCTGTTTTTCCATTTCCTTTCTCAGAAAAAAGTCTCGTTAAATCAGCTCAGATGTTTGCTCGTTGATACTGACAATGAGATGGGGGCGAGGAAAACTGTAGAACGCAAATGGCATATTCATTACACGTTGGAGTTTGAAATTCGGCTGAATAATTGGATTAGATCTCTTTATTTCACACACTCTCTCACCAATCGATCAACGTAGAGAGTGTGCGAAATGAAGAGTGCTAATTAGGGATGGCGAATGAAGATCTCTGGGAATTGCTTTATCACCCATAAAACTATACTCCGATCAATACTCAACTTAATGTTTTAATCTGTTCTGGGCATCAATACGAAATTTTTGAAACTAAGTATGATTATGATATATGAGGATAGTTTTTGTGAAATTGATAAACACAAAAAAAATCGAAAAAAGCTCTTCATGAAGAGTCGTTTACAACCCTGAAGAACGTAGCTCTTTTCCCAAGATCAACAGTGATAAATATTCCTAATAAGATTCTAGAATGATTGGAATCAACTCTTCACATTTTTTCATACCTCATTTACATACTACAGCGATTTTACGCGATACAAAATTGGCAAAATTGCTCTTCATTTGCCATCCCTAGTGCTAATCCATTTTTTACCCAATTCTCAAACTCTATTGCACTCGCTCACTTTTTCTCACTAATTCGTTGACAAAGATGAGCGCGTAAAGCAAAGATATTTAATTCGATTACTCGTCAGGACTTCAAGCTCTATTGCACAGATAATTCTCGTCATCGGACGCTCGATGTACCGCTCACTGGCCGCGAATGTCGCGCACATGAGCGAGAGAACGCGCGCGTCTCACATGCAGATTGTGCGCGGCCTGGTGTGTCAGGCCTGCTTGCCGGCACTCTACTCATTCAGCATCACTTCGTTCTTTCTCGGTTAGTGATGATACAAAAGTGTGAACGCGAATCAGAAAATGAATTTACAATAGGTGGAAAGTCCGCCGGGATTCATAACAGTCTTGTTTATAGCGATAAGAGATCATAAAATGGTGATATACCGACCAAATTTTCTAGAGTCACAGTTTTCAAGGTTTCGTTCCTTGGAAAACGCTTTTCCATACTCTTCTTTCCTTCCACACGATCTCTAATTTGTTGACCGAAACGGGAGAGTGTGAGGAGTGAGGAGGGTGAAAAACCGTTCTCCTAGCAAATGTGCGTTCTGCGTAAAAATATATATATATAATTTCAAATTAAATTATGAAATGCTGTAGAAATTCGTGTGAAGATGAAGAATTTGGAAATTTTAAAAAAATATTAGGATTGAACAACATTTGCATTATAAACAAATTTCAGGCGAATTCAATATTCTCAATCTTGTCGGCCTCGAATACGCCACTCACATGGTAACACATTTCAAAAGTATTCTCTAAAACCATTTTATCGATATTTCAGGCTTCTGAAACGTGCCATACTCTCAGCCCCTTTGTCACGCTATACTTTGTTCAGCCTTACCGAACGTATGTTACTATATATTAGAAAATGCTAACGTCTGTCTGTCTGTCTGTCTGTTTGTTTGTTTGTCCGTTTTTTTTCCTTCCGTCCGGTCACACTTTTTTTCTCATTTTCCTTATATTTCGCTTCAAATTCGCTCTATCTTCTCAGAACCTTTTGCATATGATAACTGACCAGAAAACCTTTCAAATTTTATAAAATTTAATTAACCAAATCTATAGCCAAGTGGGTTACGCGCTTGACTAGCAATCCGAGCGACGCAGGTTCGACCCCCGCCGCGGGCAAACCTTTTGCCGCATTTTTCGCAAGTGCCGCAAGTGCTCCTGGCACGTTTTAAAGTACCGTGAAACACGTTTTCACCTGTTTTGCCGAGTTTTAACGTGAAAAATCGAAAATTTTGAAAAGTTTCAAAATGATTCAGAAAGCGTAGGGGATCATTACAAAAGTGTTTTGCGATGTCGGAAACGTTTCTGAACGTGTTCTAACGCGTTTTAACGTGAAAAATCGAAAAATTCGAAAAGTTCCAAAATGATTCAGAAAGCGTAGGGGATCACAGGAAAAGTGTTTTGCGATGTCAGAAACGTGTCTGAACGTGTTCTGACACGTTTTAATGTCAAAAATCGAAAATTTCAAAAAAGTTCCAAAATGATTCAGAGAGCGTAGGGGATCACAGGAAAAGTGTTTTGCGATGTCAGAAACGTGTCTGAACGTGTTCTAACGCGTTTTAACGTGAAAAATCGAAAAATTCGAAAAGTTCCAAAATGATTCAGAGGGTGTAGGGAATCACAGGAAACATCTCTGAAAATGTTCTAAAAGTTCTGAACGCACTGTATACTGCGTTTCCGTTGTGAAAGGCTCGTGAGGCAGAGAGCGATCGAAAAAAGTTGCCACTACGCCACGAAGTGGATCACGAAGTGGCGTAGTGGCAACTTTTTTCGATCGCTCTCTGCCTCACGAGCCTTTTCCACCGGAATAAGCCAGTACTCTTAGTAGCGATTAACATTCCCCGGCATACTGCGATGTTTAATGTAGCCCGGTGCCGGCTACCGAGCTCCCCCTGAACCGAACCTGGAGCCAGCTACAGGGCGCCCCCTGGACCGTACCTGGAGCCACCTATCGAGCTCCCCCTGGACCGAACCTGGAGCCGGCTACAGGGCGCTCCCTGGACCGTACCTGGAGCCACCTATCGAGCTCCCCCTGGACCGAACCCGCACCCAGAACTATGCATAGAGCGTAGTGTACGCATAGAGCGTAGTGCATTTAACCTTAATACAACCCCGCTAGTTTCATAGTGAGCTCTAATCGATTCTTCACCTATCACTTTTCCAGTGCCCTCCTTCGCATTGGAGCTACAAAAGTGAGAAAGATCTCAGTGTCCACAGCGAAATCGGGAATTTACTAGAGGATCATCATCGCCCTATTAAATTATACGCTAATGAAACGGGCATGAAAGACCGTATAGAATGTGTTCTCCCTTCCTATACCACTGCGTACATCTTGCTCTGTCATGCTCTCTCGCATGTCATTTCTGCGTTTAACAAGGATTAGAAACGAAACGTTCTATTTTTCGGTCGAGTGCTTTTGAATTTGTAATAACTAAACGTGCCATTCCAAAACCAGTTATTGAATTAACTAGCCATAGTTTCCGGTTATTTCTCATGCATACTCATTCCGTAGTAGTGTTGCAATTCCTCCCCTCCTCCGCGCTCGGCTATTCGAGGTTGTGATAAATTCCGCCCACAATTGCGGCGCCCAATTCTGAGGTGAGGCTATGCGAGGGCGCAATGAATAGAGGCGGCCAAACTCGCGAAAAGCCTTAGATAGACGAATTCGAGAAAATCGATCTACCATCAATATTCTTCATTCAATTATCCATTGTGAGTTGTAACGCACACACTAAGAGATTTGCTCAATAACCAATCACTAATTTATCTGATGTTGTTAGCAAAAGCATTGATTTTGTGAATTTACATATCCTAAAACCAACTTGATAAATTATTATTGTTGGGTATACGGTAATTGAACAGTTGTTGTGATGAGGTGTTGTTTGGGCGATGTATAAAATTATTCAGTTCGCTCACTTGATGTTTATGCATAGATACGCCTATATCCCACACTTATAACATTACAAGGACGGTATGGCATGCAAACCGATTCATTGAAACACAAAGGGCAGATAGAACGTGGACGCGTACACCTCGTTTGCGACAAAAACCGAGCCGCGGTTCGGTGAACAGGTTCCCATACCCGAAAAAGAGCCCACGATAGATGCATACATGGGAATGGAGGCATTTCTGGAAGAACCTGTGGCATAACAGTTGCCATAACAGCCGACCCAAGCTTTTTTTCTAATTATAAAGCTCGCTCGGCCTTTTGGAGAGGATCCCCGGACTGATCTACCCTCGCCGCTCTCTCGATTCCCAGCGCTCTGACTAGCCTGGCGAGATGTCAAGCGACCTGAATTGGTATGGCGGCAGCACCCATTTTTTCCTAAACGCGAATGCTTGCTCATTGAATTTATTGTGCTCGACTGATAAAAATTCAAGCACAACTTCTCATTTGAGCACCTGAAACAAGAAGTGTATACTCAGCCATAAATAAACATGATGGAGATACAGAATTCGGTAGAAGTTGCAACGTTTAGGTCGTTCAATGTATCCCGGGCATTAGAATAGTATGTGCTTGTAAATCGATGGATAATACAACAAATAAATTATAATGTTACTGCTGTAACAGTTGTGCTTTTCTTTGAAGTTTTGGAGGCCCCCAGCCTCGAGCATATCCAGCTCAACTTGAATATCCTGATAAATTGTTTTCTGCAAACAATTTATGATTAGAATACAACGACAGACAGGATACCTGACGAGCGAGATTGTGGTGAGTTGAATAAGACCATCGAAGAATGTGTGCATTACACAAAGATTTGGTGTTATGGTCGAAATAGAGTGCCAGGTGATACCTGTGCGTAATTCGAAATGTTGATTTTTTTGTTGAAAAATACCGAAGAATGGCGTGAATATACCAAGCGCGGCGGGTGTGTACGCTGTCAGCGCAGGAAAGATGGTCTGTGAATGGTGAATTGTTATGCAACTTTGAGGCTGTAATTGAGACGGGCGAATGTACCTGATAGAGAAGGCATCTGAACAGTTGCTTCTGGAGACGAATCGACGTGTCGCTAGTTGCGCACGTTCTGAGGAACACTTCTTTGGCCAACAGCGATAAAGTCGTGTGACCACGATCACTTGCGGTTTGTTTTGCCCGATTGGGATCCCAATCCGCCTCCCACTCGGATAAAAAAAAGCCACTAGGAACAGGACACACATTGAAAATGTTCACTTACCTTTAAGTCACTAGAAATGAGAGACACTTCACATACCGGTAAGTGAACATTTTCACTTTGTGTCCTGATCCTAGCGACTATATTTCTGGGCGCCCCTTGATCCGTTGCCCTACCAGCATCATTACTGTGCACCGACCGGTAAAGCGAGTTAGCGAAATGCGGATATCGTGTTCTCTAAGTAAGCTGATGAACGCACCTTGTGAATGTCACGATCTTGATGCTGAAAGTGGTAATGATTGAGGCAGAACCGAGCATGACCACAGCCATAAAGAGAACACCGACGACCGTCTTCCATTGCAGCTCCGAGTAGTTGTCACCTCGCTTGAACATTAGAGTGCGAAATATGAGACAACACGGTCTCTACATTTCACACACTCTCTAGAGCGGTCGATAGACGAGAGAGTGCGCGAAATGAAGATACCGTGGTCTCAGATTTCGCACTCTATTGAACATACATCATGTTCTCCTCGAAAATGGCATGTTTCCATTGTTCATGTTAAAAAAAGAGAGGAAGGAATACAAAAATAAATAGTAAAGGAACCCTTGAATTCCCGCAAATTTTAATGGGCTCTCCACGATTTGCGTGCTATGGGACGAAACAAAGCAAGAGACACTAGCATGCTATAGCAATGCCCCATACTGTTAAGGCTAAAAGAGGGAGACGCATAAAGGTGAAAAAGTGCGAAAATATTCCGGAGACCCATCTCTTTTCATGGGATCACTCGATATCCTATGAACCTCTATTCAAGACCAGAGCAGAAAAAAACTGGTTTTTTCAAGACCAGAGAAGAAAACAACTGGTTTGCTTGCGATGTCGCGATTCTAACAAATACCCGTCTCACCCAGTACAGGCCGACGACGTAGTTTTCGCAAGAGTTGTTGTAGTGAACTATCGGCGAGACACTGCCATCCAATTCTCCCGAGCATAGGCGTCCATTTTGCAGCAGGAAATGCTCATCGGGTACGAATATTATGTAGTTAAGGTAGAATCTGATATGAAGACGACTTAAGGGCAGCATAATTTGGAATAATGTGTGAATGAAGTTGCACGGGTGTTTTTTTTAATTATGAGGAGTGCTTACACCGGAATTGTTACGAAAAGCACGCCGATGATAGCAATTGCCATGACGAAACGCAAATCGCCCACAACTCGCGGCCTGCAACCATTGTATATAATCGTATTTCAGAATGTATGCTTTTCGATTTATCTGTCGGTCCGTCCGTCTGTCATTCGATGTGTGTGTATGTCTGTCTGTTCAATTCAATTAAATAACTAATGAATATCGCGGTCTGAGTTCGCAATGCAAATGAGTAAAAATTGTTCTTACACCTCTGCAAAATGAAAATACGTGTCTGTTTGCTATTTTTCAAAATCCGCACAACAAAAAGTGATCACTCCAATTTTAGACAAATTTTGATAGTCCTTGGTATGCTCTTTCGATTTATGTTTGTCTCATGACCTGATCTCCCTAAATTGCATTTATGCTTACACTAGGTCAAACTTAGGCTATATTTTCAGTATTCGAACTGTAGTTTGTCATGGAGAAGAGCTACAGATTTGGTCGTAACAGCAATATTAACAGCCTTAACGAGTTACATCTAGTTAAGTAATTTGCTTATTCAAATTTTATCTTTTGTTGATTCCTTTCATTTCAATCATGCAATTTAGACCGCGCGGATGAGGCAAAATGGATGGAATGAGGGTGAAATGAGGGGTTGCTCTCGATTAGGACCCTTTGGTTTTTCCATGATTTGAGTACATACCCTCCCTCTATACAGAGTTTAGTCGAGCCTATCCTGTAGATCTTGACCAGGGCTACAACATATTAAAAAATTGGAACTATGTTTTGCCTTGTTTTCGAGATAATCGTCTTTGAAATTTCTCTATTTTTTATAATTAAAAATTTGAAGAAAAAACAAAATAAACATCTAGATGTAACTCGTCAAGGCGGTAAATATTGCTGTTACAGTAGCGGGTAGCGCAGTGGTTGTGTGCGAATCGAATGGTCACCGTGTCTGCAGATCCACCCAAGTAAGGGGGTTAAGAAATGTTGGTAGTGAGAAATCGCCCTCCAAACATGCCCCGAAAGGGGTCCCCGATTCACGTGCACACAACACGAGGATAGCCTCGTAACAGTCCGCGGATCACCTCAGGACAGGCTTTCATTGCTACTCAGGCATAGGTAGGGAAGGTAAGCTCCGTCCCCTCGAGGCTCTAATTGAAGGGTCGAGACACAGCGGATGAGTAGCACACATTTCATTCTTCACTAACAACCTCGTGGTCATGCTTATTCGAGAGCTCTTGTGATGGCCTATAACATATGTCGTGCGCACCATGCTCTGTAGTGATTAAGTAGGTTGAAATCGATAAACATAAGCGGGGAAAGGTCAATCAAGCACTTAATGTTATTGACACCTCAGCGGCTAATATGGACACACTTTCCACTTCATTGCATGAAATCGGCAAACCACCTTGCGGTCCCTAGGCATAGGGGTGGTCGAGACCGCCTTGCGTGTAGAAGACCTAGCACCTTCACCTTTTACCTTTTACGACCAAATCTTCTCCATGACGAGCTACAGTTCGAATACTGTCAATATAGCCTGAGCTTGTTAATATGCAAATTAGAGAGATCAGGTCATACGACAAACATAAATCTATAGAGCATACCAAGGACTATCAGAATAGAGCATGCCAAGGACTATTATCATGTGAAAAACTGGAGTGGTTACTTTTTTGCTGTACCGAGGGGACGAATTCCGGCTCTGTTCCAATAAAAAGGTCCTTTGGTGACAAAAAGGTCTTTTGAAAACTACAAGATCCCAAAAAAATTGACAGATCCTTTGGGTTTTATTTCAATTGAAGTGTCCCAAAAATTTAAAGGTCCCACGTAAATTAAGAGGTCCTGAAGGATGTTGAAATAATTAAGAGGTCCTATGCAAAAACTCAAAAAACGGACAATTTGACCGAGAAAAATATGGTCTCACTGTCAGGAAACTCTCAATTTAGACTTCGGACCTCTCAATCACCACCTCTTAATATTTTTCGGACCCATCAGTCAAAATGGGACCACTTTATTAAATTGGGACCTCTAAATCATACCATGACATCTCAATTATTTGGGACCTTGTAATTTTCAAAGGACCTTTTTATTGGAACAGAGCCCGAATTCCTTACGCGAACGCACTGAAATGACTTCTCTCTCAGGGGGACACCTCTCTTCCCTTATCTGTTTCGCCTCTTCGTTCCACTTCCACCGTAATCACTCCATTCACCGTAAAAAAACTGTAGAGGCCGTCCGATCCCAATTATTTTCGTAAAACTCAAGATTCGAGTACATGTATACACTTTTTTTTAAAATTTGCATTGTCAAATCGGATCACGACATAACTCGTACATTTCTTGACAACATGCGTGGCACAGCCACAAGGGCCTTTACAGGGGGCAATGAGAGAACTTTGGAACTTTCATACCATTTGCACGGCTCTAACAGAGCAATATTTGGATTTTGTGTGTGAGAGAGAGAGAGTTCTCGAAGTTAGATCTCACTTGGACAAAACAAAGTATCGGTAGGCGAAGTTCGTGCAGAGTAGGGGGAAGGTGCTGACGTAGCAGCAATCGTAGAGCACCACGATTGCACGGTTCAGGATCGGACCGTGGGCGGCCGCCATGAACGCGTTTGATCCAGCCTCGAGGATCTGAGGAACGCAAGATTATTGCCGCTTATATCTCGAGGTCTGCTCTATTGCTTCAGTGGCTTAAAAACGACCATCCTGAGTGGTTACTAGTAGACTTTAGGGGAGGGTATCAAATGAGGTCGATTCATATTCAGCCCCCAATACCAGGGATTCTGACAGTGTCGGCGACAATAAACATAGTAATACATAACTAACTATCACGGTGATAAATAGGACGGTCGCCCTATGACGGATGTGGATATGCAATCTCTGCAAGGTCTTTAGGGAAAAGGAAAAGGTGAGAGTACGTTACGTCCCTATGAAGGCACCAAGTGCCATTTGTCGTGGTTAATTGCAAGAGAAGAACAGAATAGGACAATTGCGACCTGTGCGGAAGCGCCATTAACTTACCGGGAACGAGAGATGGTGGACGATACAGTGAAGTACATCACTGCCGGTGAAGATAATAAGCAGTGTTCGATAGTCGCCCAGAATATTGCCGTGTTGACCCAAGATATAGATCACGAGTAGATTGGAAACGAGCGAACCGACTGAAATAGAGTTCATAAATAAATATTCGAATTGCAAACATTTGCACGTACTTTTCTTTCTACCGAACAGTCCACCAGGACAACAAGCCACTAAGTAAATTTCACCATAATTTTTCCATCGAAAATGGTTTGTGGAAAAAGGGGAAATGTATAGTATTTTGGATAATTTTCAGTAAATTTGGTGTACGACATTTCAAGGGAAAGTTAACATTTGGTCCACCCCATTCCCTCTTCCGAAACCCTAAAAAAAAGATTGTAAAAAATTGCCAACCTGTGCAAAAGTGCTGGATTCCAGTGGAGATAGACTGTAAAAGGGAAGTAGATTAGATGAGAATGAAGGGCTAGGAGACCTAGCCTAGGACATTATTTCGGACATTCTCTTTCACACCGAGATGTGACGAGGTGTGAGCTAGTCGAAAACCACGAAGTGCTGGATAGGTAGTGTCCCGCAAATGGGTATCCAGTAAACCTCCTTTTTTTTCTTTTTGCACATTCATTCATATTCCGAGCGGTGGAGAGAGTGTGCGATATGAGCAATCCTGGTCTACCATTTCGCACTCAAACCAGTAGCCGGCTACACAATTCTACTAGTCTGACCACAGTTGACTATTATACTCGTGGTCCTAGAGAACGCAGTAAAACATGGATAACTCACATTCGTAAAAGGATCAACGTAAGTCTTACTGTAAGACCACATGACAGCCGTGTATAATATCGTACTACATTAGGATAGCAGCATTAGATGAATACATTAATACGAATATTGTATTCGTTATAGTTTGACAAATTTTTATTTTATGAGTGGTTGTGCAAAACATCGAACAGAGGTTTCATGCTGTTAATCTCTTGGGAAACTACGCGTAGGCAAATACATAGAACATGAAAAGTTATTAGTAATCGTTGAAAACTCCGTATGCATTTAAACCGCAGTACTACAGTGAGATTTACGAATCGTTTTCATTGCCAAGAGCATCCGCTTGAGAACAAAAATATTAGGAAGACATTAAAATGACGTTTATTCTGTAACTAATTGCTGGTAAGCACGACGTGTTTGTGTGTTAATCATGGGGAAATTTATTTCTTAGTCGATTGATTGGTGATGCATGACTAAATATGATGTCACAACAAGGAAACATAGGGAGAACCGGGTACAATTGGAGAGCGGTGGACATGACGGCAGCATTCAGTTCACTGTAACGGCGCTTGTTCGGCCGGTCGAAGTGGTCATATTGCTCTTCCGGGACGATATCATCCTCAGCAGTGATTTTTGCACCTGTGCATTTGCTAATTATAATCCTGACCCCGAGTGCTTTACAAAAATTGGTCAAATTCATTTTCAATTTTTTTTGTTGTATACTCACGTTGATTCGTTCCTAGGGTTCCCTTATTGGAACTTATTGGAATTGAACTCATCACTACCCTCTCTATTTCACACACACTCTCGCACGCGTTGCGGTCTGCGTTCCTTTGTTCTCCAAATTTCACAATTCCAATTGATTCCAATAAGAGAACCCTATTCGTTCCTTAAAACAGAACATTCATTACTGTAAAAAACAAAAAAAAAGTGATTCCGTTTGACTTGCCCATGTTTATCGCCTTTGCCAAGCTCAACCAGTTTTTTTCGGAATGATCCTAGATTTGTATTTTTATAAAATTTACATACTTCTTTATTATTGGCAATGTAGACTGCTGCATTAGTCATCGCATTCACTTCAGCGAGCAATACAATCACCCTAAAATGATCTATTTTTATCATAAATTAATATTATTTTAAAAATCGACTTGCCCATATATGAACAAATAACTGGTATTTCCAATGAGCACAGGGAAAACGCGAAAGAAAATCCACGAAAGCGAATAGACCGTGGCCATTATGGCAAATTGAGCGGCGAATCTATAATTATGCTCTCCAGAGTAAAAAAAACGGAACAATCAAATACGATGGTTCAATACTGCATTATTCATGTGTTTTTAGATTGTTTTGTATGTACACAGCCCCGGAAGGATTATTGATTGACTCACTTATACTCAACAAGGCGCTTCTGTACATCATGTCCATGTAGTTCATTTGTTGTTCTTTTACGTGCAAAGTACACTGTGGCGATTATCTGTGATTACACGATGAGATTGAGAGGCGGCGAATTTACAAAAATAACTGACAATCGTATACGAGACGACGGAGATAACAGACGACGAGGTATTTAGAGGGAGATCAACGAGCTCATTCGAGTAATTATCCTGGTTCGGCTGAAGTTACGTGAGATAAGAGAACTATAGTAGAACCATGGAGAGAGAGAATGCCAAAAGCTGACCTTTACAACGTAGGAATACGAGAAGGCTGCCCAGGATAAGGTAAATCTTAATAGAAATAGTGCCAATTTAATTACTGATAAGATTTAATTAGTTTACTAGGTTTACTTCCCTATATGCACTACTCAAGAATTTCTTGTTCCGATTGTGTTCCGATTGTTCCTGGTAATGTTTCTCCTAGCAGGAACATCACCAGGAACAAAAAAAATTTAGTTTGGGATAAAAATTTCGATTGTTCCCGCTCACACTCGGCCCAGTGTCAGCAGGAACAATCTTGAGTAGAAGTAAACAGAATTTCGTAATGAGTAAACACCCACTCGCAACATGGTAGCAGGAACTGGGAAGTGACAGCGAGGGATAACGCGATAAGGTATTGAACCACGCAGAGTCCGATCGTCCTGAATGTTAAATTTTGGAAATGCTTCTCGTTGCAATATCTATCCACCACGCTGACAGGAGAGTTTGTAAAAATATAATACAAATAAATGAAAAAAAACAACTTTTAAACGCTACCTGTTCCTTGTGAAGACAGAGAAGCGATTGAAGACGATCACGAACAGTCTGGAACGATTGTGGACTGTCTGTTTAGATTTTCCCTTAGTTAACATTTTAAACTCAGATTCGCTCTAGACAAAAAATTTATTATCAAGCATGATATAAACCTATTCAGGGCGACCAATATGTGACTGAGCGAGTTGTGGTACCTGCCATAGCCATGTTATTATAATTAAGTTATGTTTTTAGTAATATGGCTTTAAAAACTCGCCAGCAAAACATGAATACGGCGTTGAGCACAGTGGCAACCTTGCTTTGCAAGGGTTCAGGGAACATGTCGTTCTGAAAAGGGCTATATAAACTCTTTTCTTAGTTTTTGTTAAACTTTTATACGTCTTTTATTAATCTATTACTTGAAGTGCTATTGATGGACAATGGTAGAAAAGATGAATTGCGAGGAACAGTGTGTCGACGCAGATTGTTTGCGCAGATAGAACATACACAGGACTGGACTGAAATAGTCAGATAAAGCGGAATTCTTACCAATTAGAACCTCCTCCATATGTATAGGATTCTAGTCTTGAAATGAATTGGTTTTTATAAATCTGATTAAATATAAGACTTTCATGGGACCTTTGCGTTGAAAAGACCTCCGTGGAACATTGCTATCAGTACAACGAAGTTCAAGAACAACTGCAATGCCGGGGCGAAGCTATTGCCTTTATAAACACAACAACACGTATATTTTCGTCCAAAAGTTCGGAAGGAAGTATCGTTCTCCGACTTCACAATGTGCATTCATGAAAATCGTGCAAAACTATGAAAAAAGTTTTCACAATGTATTACTTTACTCGAGGTCATCCATCTTCCTTACTCTCTTTCTCTCTCCTCTCTCTCATCCTCTCGGACCACGCTATTATTATTTCACATACACCGATTATTGCAACGACTCCAAACAGCGCACCGCACGCGTATGAAATTAGGTCTGCGACCATCTTCTGAAAATGTGCTTGTACACAATTAAATTGATTGCAAGAGTGAGAAGTGCACTAGGAATAGGGAATCAATTGCACACAACGAACATTATGTACTGAGCGCGATATTAAAACTGCTTAGCAAAACATTTCAGGATATTCCGAGAGTCGTCATTGTTTTTGTTGCTTGGGACTGTTTTTTTTAAACGGAAGAATCTTTCTTGGCACCAGCATGCTCAAGTACAGCTAGAATATATCGGCCAGTCGAGAATATGGGACTCCTCTATTCCAAAACAAGCCGGTACGTGTTGAGGTTAAATTCACTGCGCTCTATGCGTACACTACGCTCTATGCATAGTTCTGGGTGCGGGTTTGGTCCAGGGCCATTTTGGTAGCTTACTTCAGGTTCGGTGGGAGGGGTGACATACATTTTGATTTCCTATAAGTGGAGGAATGATAGTGGTCTGGGGGTGAAAGTCTCTCAAACTGACACGATCACTCTAACTTTGACGGTCGTTATACACAGGAGGTAATATCATTTTGAGAAAGCATTGACATCACTGATACTGATCCCTCCTATTATGAACAAGAGACGCCACTCTTTCTCGACTAGACCGACCGACGTAGTCGTATTTTTGACTAGAAATGATGACTACCCAGACCACCCGGCTGTGAGTGTTGTCTGGATGTTGACACGCTCAGGTTCATCTCGGGCCTTAACGGAGCACAATGTATCAACAATTACAAGACGATAAACCGCGTCAGGCATTATCTGTTCTGATGACTTTCGAATTTTAAACCATCCCGGAAAAAACGGTATGCGATGAGCTTAGAATATCTGGTCACATAACGTGTTTAAACTACAACATAAGTACTCCAATATTTAGGTAGCACTAACAATAAAATATGTAAACGAGAGTCGTAGTGCGAGATGTGTAAGTGATGGCATGGATGAGTCCATTGAAATCAAAATAGGTGTCTATCTGAAAAGTCTTTCACAATCTGCGATTCTCTGTCATCTATTCATTAAGTATAATATATCAGAATTCTTCGAATCTAGTATAATTGTTGCGTGCACAAATGGAAACAAATGTGTACCCTTTCTCAACAATGAATCGAGATCAAAGCGGTGAATGTGAACCCTCCAAAAATAAATTAAATACATTTTCAATTACGACGTTAACGTTTTGAGAGATAATTGGTTACGGAATAAAGAGGATAAATCGAGAGTTGTGATCATTTCAATGGCAATGCGAGCATTGCGGAAACGACATTTTGTTAAGCAAATTATGTAAAGTCACTGATGCGATCGGGGAAATAGTCTCTTCATTCAAAACTTTCCAAGACCGGTCTAGAAAATTTGAGAAATGAAGAGTCGATAATGCCCATATGCAGAAAACTATTGCAAAGCGCACGAGCATGCAATTGGTCCCAGGAGAGTGCGATAGTGAAAATATGAAACCTGTGACCTTTTGAATATTATAAAAATGACATCACATCCTTCGATAGATTCCCAAACACCGAGAATACACGAGATGTAGGGCCCATCCCCGAATGGTTTCCGTTGCACTCGGCAGTATAAAATATAGCAGGTATGTGGGAGTCGAAAAGCGACGAGCGGAGTTTGGAGATCTTCATCGTAGATGTGACTTCTCGAATGCTATCGGCTGCAGCACAGACTGCAATCTCTGGTATCTTTGCCTCAATGGTAGGGTTGGCTTGTCAAGGAAAATGACCGATATTTTTCTCGGATAAAGTGAAATGATCTCGGTGGGAAATGAGGCGAATCGATTCCTTGTTTAGATCTCGGATAGATCGAGATCTCGATAAGTCATTGATATTTTCTTCAATGAACAACTTGCTTTACAGTACTTTTTCGTGGTCTGGTAAACGATAGAGTCACTATATTAGAAGTGGCAACTTGGGGAAGTGATATTCGGGATACAAAAAGCGCAGCCGACCGATCATCGCAACATATAAGGGTGGAAATGGATGGCTAGTCACGTTTTCAAAATAGTATTCACTGAAATCATCATGTAAATCAGGTCGATCGATATGATCTTTTGAAGCACTTCAGACATCCCATTCCTTGCCAAGGAACAAGGCCTTGAAATGATTTTCACTATTCTCGCAAGGAGTGAGATAATTGAATTATCTCATTTCGAGATCTCGAGACCTTACTTGCCGGGCCAACCCTACTCAATGGATCCCTAGTTGATAGACCATTGGGGGAAACTGTAGTCCCCTTAAGGGGAAATTTTCCCAGTGGGATCCCACAGTTTCCCCCATTGGGAAACCATCGGAACCTTTGACACTTCTCCCAATGGTCTATCAACTAGCGATCCATTGGGGCAAAATACCATAGCTCTTCCCTCTTCTCAGTGGCCTCTGCAGTTGCCCATCTCCTCGTATTCATTCTGTGCAAAAAAACACAATATTCACACCATCTCTGAGACAAAATTGTCGTACGTGATTGTTGTTTTTCGATTCCCCGGATAATTTTATTGAAAGTGTGGGGATATGTGGTATTTTCCAATCATCTACAAATGATTATCTATTGTTACTTCAGGAAAAAAACATGTATTTTCTCATGCCAGTTACACGTAGCTCTCGGGGATCAGTGATGTATTTTGTTTGTCATTTTCCTTATTTTTTTTTAAAAAGAGCTAGTCTTCTACCTGTTGAATGCTGTACACCACATTTTAAAATAAATCAACAGTGAGAGATATTTTCAAAATTTTAATGGTTTTTGAAACAGAATTTTCTTTGCTCATTCTTTGTGAGCAAACTCTTACCGAACTCTTAGTTTTCGAGCTCTTGATGACAATTGTGAGATGATATTTTAACGTTACAATTTTGGATCATGCGCAAGTGACGTAATTTGAGCAGAAGCGACCTTCGAATATGATACAGTAAGGGAATGTTGTATGCGAAAATTATAACCATTCGCCAACAAAATCAAGTTTACGTGCAACGCTTTCATTTCATTCCATTCGAGTCTCTTCCAGAAATCACGCTGCAATTTTCTTCTTGGGATCCTTGCGTTGTTTTCGGTCCCAGGAACAGCAAGGGAGCGTATATAAATCAGCTTCCAATGTGATTTTATTCCGTGTCAAATTTGTTATGTGTGTTCCCATCGAATAATAATTACCATACCATTTCAAAGCAATGTCAGCTACGACTCGGATGATTCCGCAGTTCTTCCCTGTATGGACCATGTATGACTCGCCGCCCTACCGTTGCAGGTGGGCATAGCGCAGTCGGTAGCGAGCTTGACTGAGCGGCGCTGGGTCCGAGATTCAATCACAGCAAAAGAGGAGCTACAAAGCTGTTCCTACTGAACTTTTATGAGCATTTCCCTAAAACGCACAGCTTGATATTTACGACTTCTAAATGTCAAGATGGCAATCAATGCGATTGCCGATACTTTCACGCTATAGATTATATGGATGCGTTTTGGCAAAGCCGAAACCTGAATTACAACATAAAAGGGAGAACTGCTAATCCACTTCCTACTAATCTGAACCAAGAATATACCCATAATATTGAACCAGCTGAACCTAGAATGTTGCAGCGCGGTGCACTAGGAGGGCGAATGGTGGTCGGAGAATCGGGGCGTTCGAAGGGTTTCACTGGGAGTTTGGTCGCTCGCTTTCGGCATATTCGCCGAGGTTCAGTTTTCAATTTTCTCATCTTCTACTATCCTGACTCTTACTAGGCACTGTACCTTCCGTGCGTTATGGCCATGTGGGCGGAGCGTCGGAATGGATGCTATCAGGCGAGTTACCAAAACAACATTTACACCATGCATTTACAGCTTTTTTTACATGCTCCCCTCCTTTTGCCATACTTTTCACATATCTTTTTCCCTGCCAACACAACCTTTCACCCCTTCCATCCTCTTTTTTAGTTGAACAGTGTACATGTTTTGTTGCAGATCATGTTGTGGTTGGCATTAGTAGACATGACCGCCCTCTACATTATCACCCTCTCACTCGGCGTCCAGTTCATGAACGGCGACGTCTACTGCTCCTCGCCACTCTACAACTACATCACCGGCTGCTTCGCAATGGGTAGGCTACCCACTAGAGTTGGATATGTAGGACGACGATCTTGTCCACTCTCTTTCCCATCCGAGCCGTGCGGTGAGTGTACTGCCCACTCAAAATGATTTTTTTACCGTCAATTGCTCATTATGCCGGATGGAGTTCAATGATCGAGACAGAACTGATCTAGCTATACATGGCAGGAACTTGGTGCGGCGCTTCGATCGGTTGTCTCATGCTGGGCATCAACAGAATCTGCGCAGTGCTCGGAGTAGCTCAATGGCTACAGGTCGTGGTTATCGATCTAATCCTGAGCTTCTATGCAATCTTCTATGCACGCGAGAATACTTCCTCTATGTTCTTGTGCTTCCATGTTCAGTGTGCCTGAAAAAAGGCTTCAATATTGTTACCTCAGAACAACACGTGGGCTTTGCTCACCGTGTCCACGTGCTATCTTTGCTACTACACGCTTCTCGCACCACCGGTACGATCGGGCTCATCGCGTGGCACACTCTTAACTTTGCCAAACTACTGAATAACAAGAAAAAATCCAATTAGTATTGCATGAGTAGTAAGGGAGCGTCTCTCATACATTTTGACAGCCTCCTCCCGCCCGAGTTTTCGCCTTCCCAGCGCTCTCTCCACTTTTGGGAGGAGACTCGGGCGGGGGGAGGCTGTCAAAATGTACGAGAGACGCTCCCTTACTACTTGCAGGGATTCACCAACTCCATGCTGCGCACGATGACCCTCAGTCCGATGATCTACGACAACGACGAGTTCGACGTGAGTCTCGCAATTAGAGTGCGAAATGTGAGATCACGGTCTCTTAATTTCGCACACTCTATCACCACGGTCTCTTAATTTCGCACACTCTGTCGCCTATCGACCGGTCTAGAGACAAAGCAAGACCCCTATCGGCCGGCCTTACATGTGGGCAACAGCAGCGGCATATCACGGGCGACATCTTTGCATTTATCTTTTATTAGAGTACACGTCGTACCCACTGGCCTTCAACTCGTCGTTGTTGCGCTCTCCACGACAATCACCTGGTGTTCGTATTCGCCCTGAAGTGGAAGCGGGTGCGCAGTAATGTTTATCACTTGTTCTAGTTCCGGAGGGGGTTTCAACAAAAACTCTGAACATATATGTGTCTTTGTCGCAACACTAACGTCGCGATTACACCCTGAGACTGCAGCTCGAACACG
Source organism: Pristionchus fissidentatus (assembly GCA_036245785.1). NCBI lineage: Eukaryota > Metazoa > Nematoda > Chromadorea > Rhabditida > Neodiplogasteridae > Pristionchus > Pristionchus fissidentatus. The sequence goes on from BTSY01000004.1 coordinate 12,167,869, forward strand.
ACACGGGCAAGAAACAGGGAGGGGGGGGGTGACAAAACAGCAATGGCCAAAACAGCAACGGACAGAAACAGCAACGAGGTTTATAACTGCTCTAAACCTAACTACATTACTCAATCAAAGTGTTATCATTATCAGAATCGCGAGGGCTTTCAAACCCACAAATTCACTAATTAGCTTATTAAAATTTCGCTAATTAGTCGAAAATTCAAAATTGTCAGAAAATCCCAGCAACAAACCGAATCGATGCAGGTTAGCAAGTAACAAACAGGGAAAAATTCTTACAGATTCGTCAAGTTTGATCAAAGTTATGCCCGTTGCAGTTTTAGCCGTTGCTGTTTTGGCCGTTGCTGTTTTGTCACCCCCCCTCCCCAATAAAAACTATGGCGGTATGCGTTAATGTAGAAGGAATGCTTCAAATTTCTTGAGTTCAATGATGTAGAGCCTGTCAAATGTAGTCAAATGTCAAGATGGAGATATCAGTTCTCTTGTTCCAGGCATCGATGCACGCGGGCGGTGCGACGAAGCGCGACGCCAACTTGCCGGTATGGAGAACAATTCCCTTTTTTGTTGTCAAGGTGATAGGTGAAGGAAAACTATGCTCCAAGTCCTGAGGAAGGCACTGCAAAGACTAGCATATAATACGCCAGAATCGGTTTTTTACAACCTTTCTCACGATAATTTGTCCACGTACTTGAGATCTTCTTCCAAGCCATGCTCATCTGTGGCTGCAACGCGGCTGCCTCTATGATGTATTTATATCATTCATTTGAGATTTAGTTTCTCTCGAAAAATTTTCTCTTTCGACGCAACTCTTCATCATTGTTCATAGTCGATGCCGTACCATTTTGAGGCGCCACAACTCTCCTAACTTCACACTATCTTGCGAATCAAGGTCGAAATAATGTGTAAAGTGAGGAGAGTTGTGATCCTTCAGAATAATATCGACAATGAATGTAGTATTACAGCTTCTTCTTTCTCGGCCTCTACGGTACAGTGACTCTAATCCACATCGGACAGGTCGCATGGCAGCTTGTGCATGGTGAATATCAGATAATTAAGAAAGAAGTAATGACACGGTTTCTACCTCATCGAATGATCCACTATAATTGTAATATTGACTTCGAATTTTTGAAGCTTTCATTTAGATTGAAATGATATTGGCAATGTTTACGCAAGGTACGGCACGCGATTAAATTAAATGTGTTTCGTAAAATACCTTCCATTCAGGCATCCCACCCTTCATCTATCTCGCGCACAACAGGACGATCCGTCAGTGAACAAATATTGCAAATTTAACGATTTGTGATGTGGCATTGTATCCCAATGACGTATAGAGTCACATCTCCAAAAGCAGTAGCGCCAAAGTAGTGAATAATTTGTAGTTAGAAGTTATCTACTAAAAAATCACTGCGATCAGGACACCATGTGAACATGTTCACTTAGAATTACCTGTCGCTAGAAATATGAGACATTTCAATTGCAGGTAAGTGAAAATGTTCAAAAAATGCAAAAGAAAATGCTCTTTCTTGATCTTTGTGACTGAGAGCATTGATAGTACAGATTATGTTCGAATAAAAGTGATCGGATACATTGAGATGAATATCAGGCGGTCACATCCTGTCCAAGCTGCAGTCGAGCGTCTCTGTGCACGTCGCAGTCACCTCCAACATCGGCAGCTCGCAGGCAACAGTTCCGCGCATTCGACTAGTATCTGTATAATACGAACGCATCGAGCTTCAATTATTGTTGATTATTAGTCGAGATCTCTCAAACTGGCTTCCCTTTGACAAATATTCCTGCAAAGAAAACGTGACGAATGTATTCTGCCGTTTAACCGAGATTACATAAATATTTGTGTTCCATAAAATGATATTACATATTGTGGAGTGTCACATTCGATCTACGCTGTCCCTTGCACACAAATGAGCTCTCTATTGTGATCTCTCATGTTGCTTGCTTACCGCCACTCTGCCAGGCTGAGGTATAAATCAATTGAGGCTGGTGTGATTAATTTTAACGCCAGGAAACGAGCGAGATTTGATATGGTTGCAGATTTAATTTATGATGCCTGACAAGGCTCTTTCATTCCTTATTGTTCGCATCGAGCAATGGCCGGTGATCGGCCGCTTTCTGACAGCGTCATCTTGGCTCTTTGCTGCGCCATCGGAGCAATCTCTCTGAGCGCCAATGCTTTCTGCTTGTTTATCCTGCACAGAATGCGACGGATCTACGCTCACACCATCTTTGCGCTGCTGATCACACTACAGGTTAACGACCCTTATCGTAATACATTCAACTGCATTTTGCAGGTCCTTTACACCGTCCAGAATTTTCATTTCACCGTTCTTTTTGTACCTTTCATAAATGTCGCAGTCAACGGAGGGTACTGCATCGGGCTACTGTGCGAACCGCATGTTATACAGTACCCTAAACATCTGGTAAGTATACCCCTGTCATACCTTATAATCAACAAATGTTGCACATAGTCACAACTGCGTTTTATCAGGCCTGACAAGGCTCTTTAATTCCCTGCTTCGATATGCTCCCCCTTCTAAAAGTGATTATTTTTTAACAAAGAGTCTCGGCTTGTTCCTACTCGTCAACATCAGCGGCTTATTTGTTGTTCTTCTTTTCATTCGCCATCAGCAACTAGCCAATACAGTATCTACTTCCCGACTTAATCCGCGCGTCGTGTACGGTGAGATTTTGATGTGTTCATTCCGACTCGAATTCGCGCGCTTCCTAATATATATTTTGAGTAATAAGATGTGCATTTGTAGTGTGGGTTGATTAGTTTTTTATTCATCCGTGAATAAAGAACTCGTTGCAGCGATTGGATCATTGGTTATGCTAAGTGTCAACGCGCTGCCAGTTCGATACGCCATCGAAAACGTGATTACCGAGTCAGCGCGCGCGGAAGTGCTACTGAAAGAGGTATGGACAGTCGACAATTGTTGTAGTGCCCTCCATGATCCCAATGGATGTTATCGTAGCGACCAATCATCGAAGCTCCATGAAAAGATTGACAAATCACCCGATATTTATTGACAAATTTCATTTCCTATTACTCTTCAAATCCTGTTAGATAAATTAATATTTATTTAATCATTATTTAAATTGCAGAGATGCCCGCGATGCGATTGGACCGAGCGAAATCGCAATTTCGGTTTACTAACGAAATCCGACGGACAGGTATTATCTGCAGTGTTACATCATATATTAGGCTGCCACTTTTTTCCAGGTGATCAATGTTATTGTTACCACGACAACCTTCTTTAACACGCTGTTCGCTACTGGCTGTGCTGTGGATATCAAGCGCATGATGTCGGCGCACCGCAAACTCAGGTCGGAAAAATTTCCGATATGCTTGAGCATAGATTTGTAAATTTATAATGATATTCTGTTTTTTTCAGTACGTCATCAGGCGCAAAAAGCACTGTGACGCTCAGCCAAACGCGGCAGTCACTCATTCAAGTTTGTGTCAAAATTTACCATGCACAATGCACTGAGCCCACATTTGCTAGGAAACGGTTTGCTAGGAAGGTTTCGTTTGTTGGATAACGGATTTCCTTCCGCCTCATACCTACTAGACCACCTAGTATCCACCGAAATCAGAGGACTGTTAAATGAGAGGGATAAGCGGTGTGAGACTGAGTAATAACAGGTCTGTGATGCCCTTAGTTGCTCGGGGCTGCACGCGCGCTACACTGGAAAGTGCAGCAAGCGTTTTTAACCTTGAACGAAATGTCTGAGTAAACTTTTGAAAGCTTTTCGTGTTTGGAATAGAGGATTGCAATTATTTCTCTCTGTAAGAAATGAGGCCTTGGAGAACTACTCACCTAGCAAATTTGCGCTCAATGTTGATATACTCTATTTTGCAGCTCGGCATCTTCTGCGCCTTCTCAACGGTTCCCGTAATGCTACTCATGACGCAAATGTGCATCGATTTCGAGGACGGTAAGAGATGGATAGAGCATATTCCAATACCAGCACTTCTACGATCTACAAGAAACTGAGATCAAATTTGTCAGGAGAAAACTCTCTATCCTCCTCATTTCACGCGCTCTCTCGTTTACTCATCGAAACGGGAGAGCATGTGTAAGAAGGGGGGGGGTACTAAAAAGAAAACATATTATTACTTTCTCCTAGAAAATGTGCGCTCTGCGATGAATTGGGTATTTTGACATAAATATTTTGACGGGAAGCCGAGTCCTTCAGATTCGATAGTTATACTGCCCGCTCTCCTTCTCTTCTCATTGAGTTCTCTCGTTCACTCGGCATCGACGATATGCATCACCCCTCCGCTGCGGAAGTGCGCGCGGCAGATAATGTGGTGTCCGCTCAAGCGTAAGCTAAATGTTTAATTATTCAGTATTAATTATCATTCATATTAATTATTATTCATGTAATTGTTCAGTGAAATTACCGCAATCACAATGACGTTATCACCTTTTTTTCGAAATCTGCTCACTAGTACCAACAAAACTTTGTTCCAGCTTCCGCGAAACGAGATAGGCGCTCTTCAAACCTCGTCATTCCGAAGAATAGTTGTCAATAGCTCGAAGAAGCAGGCAGACAATAAATAAAAAAAATAACAAAATATGGTTCCTTGGTGCCTTTCACATACATTCTTCAATTGTTTTTGTGCATCAGAATGTAGTTATCGTAGCTTACTTAAATGAGTATCTGATAATTTATGTTCCATTGTTGATGAGGCTTCCAAGAATCGTTTATTTCTACTACTATTTTGAGATTGCTTGCATTGCCAAATGTTTGCAAAATTACAAGTGAATCAAATTTAAGTGAATCAATATTTTTAACATGTTCCCCTTGTTCCTGGTCATGTTCCGATTGTTCCCACTCACACTCGGTCGAGTGTGAGCAGGAACATCAGGAACAATCGGAACAAAAGAATCAGATTCTCTTATGAACCGACCCGTGTTGCTAGCCTTTGAAATGGAGAGATCTGATTCGATTATTTACCCGAATTGCAAACTCTATGAGAGCATACCCAAGTCTCCCGTACAAGTGGAAGCGGCAACGAGAGCCGGGAGGAACTGCATAGTGATAATGCACATGACGATGAGGTCATATTCGTCCTCTGATTCGGGTTCAATTTGTATACTCATTCATTCTGTCATTTACGCTTCATTTCAGTTTTGCACAGTTGCCATCTGCAGTTACTTCGTGTGCTCGCGTACGATTTTTTCTAGCAGCAGTGTGCTTTCGATTAGGTCACGCAAATGCCATTTGCGCAGTAGAAAATGTTTGAAGCTTTACAAATTAGCGGTCTCAGAGGCTATTTTGTTCAAATGTGAACACGTCGACTTTCTGGCGCCAACACGTGATCAAGGATTAGCGAGAGCATAAAACAATACCACAACAGAGATACGGAATCTCAGATGCAGACGGTTTCCTAGACAATTTAGAGTGGCGATCACTATGGCGAGTGTGGCTTCTTCATGAGGTGTAGTATAAAAATACCGTTCAACATTTTCCCATCTGTCCTGTGTTGCATGTTTATCGTTATGAATGCATTGCTTATTACACTGCGAATTTTACGGAATTATCTCTCAACCATAGACTTCACATGGACTTCTTAACAGAATCCACAGGTGGCCGGACACTGAACTCTCATGAGAGGCACGTAGACGGCGTTGTTGCAGAAGCCTCTGCGAGTAGCCATAATTGTGAGAATCAATCGATTATTACATATATAAAATGACACGAACATCTCAAAACGGAAAAATGTTACTTCCTATCTTCACCGACGGCGAAAGAAATACCCCATTCACACATTTCTCCTATCGTACCCCTTATCACGTACTTGATAGAGAGTCATAGTTTACTGATTTACCTCACGATTCATAGATTATCTCGTTGCGCGCTCGGGCGTCCATTAAAACATATTTATATATATATATATATATATATATATATATATATATATAGGGAAAGAGTTTGTGGTAAACAATGGAAGTCCGAGTTTTGCCTTTCGGATAGTAATATTTTAGTAATACCTCACCTCATGTTGGGGCAATCGGAGACGCGTGTATTGGGATTGATCTTGTCGACACAACCTGTAATTCCGTATTCATTGTCGATGGTCTAAATTTTTTTTGTTATAAAGTCTCCCCATTATGCCTACTCTCTCTCTCTCGATCTGTCGATTAGCATAAAGTGAAGAGAGTTAAGAATCAATATTTCGAAAAATGAATTCAGCACAACAGTGCTAGGCACAGTTTCTTCCTATACCGTACCAAACTACACTCTTTCATCATCAATACACAGTTATTTTCCCTGTTGGTTCCGAGCAACCGACTTATAGTGTATATTCGGGGGAGGGAGGGGGTGACAATTCCGCTACCGACATTTCCGCAACGGTTTATAACTTTGCTCAAACTCAAGGAATCTGTATGAACTTTTTTCCCTGTTGGTTATTTGCTCCATCGATTCGGCTTGTTGCTGAATTTTTTGACCATTTTAAATTTCCGGCTAATTAGCGAATTTTTAATTAGCTAATTAGTTAATTTGTGAGTTTGAAAGCCCTCGCGATTCTAATCATGATAACACTTAGGTTGAGTAATGTAGGTATAGGTTGAGAGCAGTTATAAACCTCGTTGCGGAAATGTCGCGTTGCTGAATTGTCACGCCCCCCCGTATATTCGATACTGATGTAACTTACTAGCTCTTCCGGTGCCTGTGCCCGTGCCGGTTCCAGTTCCGGCACCGGTGCCAGTTGATGCGCAGAATCCGCATGTTCTGGGGCACTGATCCTGCATCACTGCGAGAATATTTATTAGCGTTCTGCTCAATTTCACGCCCGAGAAAAAGTATATGAAAAACACAAGAAATGAAAAATCTTAATAGATTTCGTGCGGAATATGCAGGATCTCGGAGAAAGCATAGAAAAGAATTCTCCTATCGCATTTGCTCTCTCTCTCTCTCTCTCTCTCTCTCTCTCTCTCTCTCTCTGAAGAGCTCTTGTGTATTTTTTTCGTCCAGTGGTCCCCAGCCTGTCGCCTCATTGAGGGCAACATTAAAGGCATCGACGGTTTCCGAAAACGAGGGAATTGTTCCTCATCCATTTCCACCATTGGGAAACGGTCGACAGGCATTGGGATGAAAGTCCAGAGAGTCGAAAGCGGGGGCGAAAGTACTGACTGGAGCGATAGACGGAGTTGTTGCAGTACGACGCGCGAGACGGACAATCGGACACGCCAGTGAGTGGATTCAACTTGTCGACGCAACGAACTGAAATGAAACTCTCTAAGATCTATCATATTATTTTTCAGAAGCAAAATAACTTCTATAGCTTTTATACCACACTACTTTCTGTGTAGAGCTAGAAACAATATCTACATCTGCGATCAAATTGACTTGAATACGTAGAACTGACCAGCTGGAGCTGGAGGAACGACAATGGGGGCTCGAGTAGTCGCTACGACGGGCGGGGCAGGAGCAACGCAACATCTCATGCCACCAACAATATCTTCGCATGTAGCACCCGCACCGGCGGGAGTATTGGCGCATTCGTTCGGAATTCCCATACAAACTATAAATGAATTACATTTGAGATAGCTCCGACAAACCATTGACTCGTTCTGCGGAAGAAAATCAACCGAAGTTACTGAGAATTTTCAACGTCATCAGAGCGTCCACTCTTTTCCCAGTGAACCTGCTTGATAAACGAAGTGCTAACATCAACTAAACTAACGCATGGCTATTTTGAATAGATATTTATTACTCGATTAGGGATCTACGATTCCATTTGCCCGCCCTACTTAACGCAAATTGGAATGCGAGCTGTGATGCCACAACCTATTCATTTCGCAAACTAGGTGGATGAGAGAGTGTGCGAAATGAAGAGACGACGGTCTCACATTTCGCAATTTAACTCATACCCAGCTCTATGTCGCAGCCAGCAGCAGTAACGAGAGCAGGAAGGAAGGCGAGAAAGAGGAATTGCCTAATCATGATGATGAATGGGAGAGGAGGTGTTATCGACTGGTCGCCGATATCTTTCTTCTGATTCTTTCCCATTATTTATACGCGGCTTGGTTGCGACTTTCGCCTCTCGCCCATTTGCACAGCCGCACGCTGTAGTTCCTCTCTGTACCGATTTACGTCTTTTTCTGGAGCAAGAGCGGACTTTTGATTCGGTCACTCATATTGCACCAATATCGACGAAAGCATTTATGGCGAACAAACAATGCCTAGAATATTTAAACAGATGCGAGGCTTAAATAGGGCAGTGCATGGAGTGAGCGGTGATTAGGGGTGGAAAATAAAGAATTCATCTCCATCATGCAAATTGGTCCCTCTTCAGGCCGTCGGACTGATTCATGAAAAGCCGTCTGTCTTCATGAAGAGTGAGGGTGGAAACAGATTAACAACGGTGATTTTATATCTAACTTTTTCTATTTTTTTTGTAAAATAATAGTTGTATTTTCTGCTCACCCCTACCGAAATTGAAAGGCCAGAAGAAAGTGTTTTTATTAATCGAAACCAATCTAATTGTTGTCGATTTCCCTGTTCCATGACGGATTCAGTTGTAGCCATTTTCGCTCATTATTAGAATATTCAGTAGATCAAAAAAATTGTGCTAGAGCAAGTAAGATCGCTGAATTAAGTCAGCCATCGGAAATGGAGTGGTCTGTGAAATGTATCGAATGTGGACCATTTTGAAAACAAAATATTGACTGACATCAAGGATTGATTACCCGGCGTTAAGTATTTGCGCAGTCGCTCTGCGTCTTCTTTCTGGGAACTTTTTTTTCGATTCCGTCTCTCAATGTTCCTAGTAGGGAACAGTCGACGGAAATTTTTATGACGAAAGACCGTCGCCGAACAAGCGGTCTAGCAGTGGTCTCTAGAGATGATCAGTCGACAAAATGTATTTTTCTGAAATTATGGAGAGCAAAGGTTCCGTTCCCGTCCACTTATAGGAAATAATTGTGTCTGTCTGTCTTTATGCTTTTTTTGTTGCAGCGTGACGGACTTTTCCCCCTTTCTTCCCTTAAATCGTTTCAAAATCGCCTCTTCTCTTCTCATTGTCAGAAAAAAAGACTCTTCTCAGAAAATTTTGCATATGACTGATCAGAAGCATATGACTGATGACTGATCAGAAATCCCTTCAAAAATTAAATACGAAAATGCACCAATTTCATGGCCAAGTGGACCCCGTCGCGGGCAAAACCTTTTGCCACATTTTTCGCAAGCCCTTCTAGCATGTTCTTGAGCAACGTGAAACACGTTTTCACCAATTTTGCAGAGTTTTAACGTGAAAAATCGAAAATTTGAAAAGTGCCCAATTGATTCGCAGAGCGTGGGGAATCACAGGAAAAACGCATAGAGCGTAGTGTATTTAACCTCAACACATCCCGGCAAGTTAAAGGTTCCGTTCCGGTTCGTTCCGGCTCAATCATTTGTTCTCCTTTGTTCTCCCTCTCATACCGGCTTTTCGTCTGACCACCTCTAGTGGTCTCCCTCGAGTCATGCCTCGGGGATCTCTACCTTCACCTTTGCCATCAGCCTACTCGATAACCACAAATATGGATTCTTAGAGAAACTAATTTTTCCCTGCTTTTCAGAGTCTTTATTCCAAGGCAGACTGCCTCATATCATAGTCCAGGAACTTAAATATAATATTGAATCGCTGGCACACTTTGATATTGTATCGTTATTCAATTGTAGCTAACAATGTAATTGTATGCTCTTTGGCTGTAGTCTGTCCAATTAATGATCATCCGAAATCGGGATATGAAATTTGCTAATCGTCGAATAGAGTGATATCGGGAATGCCAAAACCATTTTAAAAAAAATTTTTATCAAATAATTACGTAACACTTGAATGGAAATGGTGAATGAGAGAGATAAGAAAAAAGAGAGAGAGAGATTGAGAGAAAATTTCAATTCGTTCTAGGCATCGCTGATTGCAGTGACTCCACGCGGCAGGATGTCGTTTCCGTCCTGAAAGAAAATTTGAAAATCATATTTATTTCTTTTTATTAATTAAATATTTACAGACATAATATCGTTATGCGAACTTTAGAAATTTTACTTTTTTCGCCAGAATGGAAGAAATTCTTTGACCGTGCGTTTTTTCTCACCTGCCTGAACTTCGTAGCAGATCTCTGCGAAGGCCGGTTGAGAATGCGAATAACAGATACGGAGGAGAGCCAGCCATCAGTACCGCCACTCCATTGTGCATTGTGTTGCGAATCACCAACTGTAACGATACATTTTTATCACGAAAATCAGGAACATAAACACGGGCGAAATAGCCTAGATTGTGAATGTGCACATCATGGATGCACGGGAGAGGGAGAAATGATTTTGGTAAATGTACTGAACGGTTCTCGCAAGTTCTCGAGGATCTCTAGATACTGAATGGCTCACCGAATTTTGTATCGCGCTTATCTGCGTTGTAAGTGCGTGAATCAAAGCGAGGAACTGCAAAATTGGTTTTCTACAAAATTGAAAGTAGGTAATTGAAAGAAATCATACCTCCAAACTGCAAATGATTATTGTTATTTTGTTGAATTGAGCTTCAATTTGTTTATCCTTACTAGTCGTTGTACTGGTATACGATTGACTCTGTGAACAACGCAACTACACAAAGAGAAAAAAGTCTTATATTAGGCCCATGACTCTTTCAAATATATAAGACTTTTGAAAGGGTCATTGGCCTCATATAAGACTTTTTTTCTGTGTGTACTAGGGGCGGAGAGCGCATGCAGTCAAAATGACATATTATGTACAAAATGCAATAACTTATTATAAGATATTATAACTTTTTATAACTTTTCATTTCAGTATGTTCCGGTAAACGTGAAAGTCTGAATTTGTGAGAGAAAACTTCTTTCAAGAATCAAACAACTGATTCTCGAAATATAAATAATGAAGAAAGTGTATGTAGAGCCGCAGCCAAAGAGTATGTAGAGCCGCAGCCCGAAAAACGAACCGGGAGCCGGCAAAAAAACACTAAAATTTCGGAGGAATACTAATACTTACCGTAATCGTAAGACTTCTTACCAGCCCCCGGCTCAATTTTCCGGCTCCCGGCTCTACTCTCTATTTTGTAATTAAAATTATTTTCGGTAATAACTTTCTTCATTATTTATATTTCGAAAATACGTTGGACATAAGTTGTCTGATTCTTGAAAGAAGTCTTCTCTCACAAATTTTCACGTTGACCGAAACATACTGAAATGAAAAGTTATAAAAAGTTATAGCATTTTGTTCATAATATGTAATTTTGACTGTGCGAACCTGTTTGCGTTGTGATCGGAGCGACAGAAGGATCACTGCGTATAGTACAAAGATAGCAACAGTAATGGACAAGTTTCCAAGCAAAAAGCTGGCGACGGCACGGTTCTTGCGATCAAAGTTGACCTGTTGACGTTGAATGTCCACCAGCGATAGATCAGAACACATGATTCCAAACCTACAGACTAGAGCGAGAGAGTATGCGAAAGTGAGAGAGTCCCTCGCAATTTCACACGCTCTCTCACTCCAAAGGCCTTTCTGTAAGGTTGATCGAGCTGGGAGAAAACGACTTACATTCATCACTTTACCAGTGGGGATAAATTTCCATTCAATTTCCAATGTAAAAAGCATCGAAATGAATACTACAAACGGGGTTGCCATTTGAAATATGGACATAAATAAGCTTGTTTTTCTATTGAACACCTGTAAATAAATGGTTATATAAAACATTTTTGAAATATCCCAAACTCTGTTGTACTGCAACGGGAGTTTGATGGCGATAGTTCGATTCAGCGTTATCAAAAATACTGAACACAATTGCCCAGTGCGAGACGAAAAACCGAGCGATGCGAAAACCTGTGGCGAAATCCACAATGTGGGAGCATTTTAGGAGCTAGAATAGTTTTGGGAGTTTTGAAACTATAGATACGGGTCGTTTTTCAGTTACTGTAATGTTGCAATTGCGATTTTTAAAATTATGATTTCGGATGTTTGAAATTCGACATTGCAACAGTATGATTAGACTTTTTTATCCTTCTCTTCTACTAACCAATCCGATCTCAGGTGTCGCTAATGTGTCCACGAGCCATCCTCGCTGTGGCAAGATATGCAGCAATTGTTTACCGATCGATACGGTGTTGATAACTCCCTCCACCTGTCATTCACTTTCTCACATAATTGGCACTGGCTGACCAACCAACCCCACAGAGTGTTGGAAATGAGGTGGCGCAAAACTGAGAGAAACTCTCTCACTTTTGTACTATCTCTAGTGCGGCTAGGTTTGGAATCATGTGTGCGTCAAATCGGTCGCAGGGGGGACGAAATACCAAACCAACACAAATATATTAAATAATCATTTCGCACAAACATATTTGTAAGCGGATAGAAGCATATTTTCGAAATATGACATTTCAGCAGCGCTCACCATGTAGATGTTGTAAACGAGACGTGCGTCTCCTTTCGATCCCCACATTGCGACGATTACCACGATATAAAACGGGATGGTAAATGCTCCAACAACAAAGACGGTGTAGTTAAAGAAACCAACGGTCAGCAAAATGAGATCCATACTCTCCAATAGAGATCCGGTATTTTGCCAGCGACGACAGGAAATTCCTGTTCGGTAACAAACGTATTGCGTCGTATAAAATCTAGATAAATTTGTATGATATTCAGAAAACACCCGCCGTAAATATACAAAAACATAATTCCCATGAGCTTTAGAGAAGGAGAGAAAGATACCGAAACAATACGGATATGAGAGACATCAGTCAATCTGCTTTGTGGATTCGTTTTTTTTGTGAAAAATTCTGCCTCATCACAATGAGCAATTTTATCTTTTTTTTTCTCTCACTTCAATACGTTCCTGGGAAAGAACTGTTGATGGAACAGTTGATAATTTGATTAATTGAATGAAAAACCACACTGTAACGAAAGGGCGCACTAATACGAATTCCATTAAAAAATGGTGGAAAGACTGCACCTTTTCCCTTTTCTGCCTATTCTTTGAATCTTTTAAACAAAGAAAAGGGAATAACAATTTTTTCCGTTAATGATCACTACCACTCTCAGGCGCAGATAAATTTCCAAGTGCAAAAACGAGTATGATTAACAATGCAATTAACCAGTGTTTTGAGGTTGAATGCACCATGCTACTACGCTCTTTGCATAGTTCCGGGTACAGGTTCGATCCAGGGGAGCTCGATAATCCGATCGGAATTTTCTTTATCGTTGCGAGGCCCCCTGTCTTCCACCCCATGAGAGATAGTAAGTCGAGCCTCCACCCAATCAGAGGAAGAGGGGAGAGTCGTCCGAAATAGCCGGTTAATCGATAGTAGAATGCGAAATGTGAGACCACGCCCTCTTCATTTCACACACTCTCTCGCCTGTCGACCGGTCTAGAGAGTGTGCGAAATGAAGAGACCGTGGTCTCACATTTCGCACTCTAATCGATAAGAGTCAATCGGGCAGGATTGCGTCAAAGAGTTAATGTATAGACGAAACTTCTTTGAAAGGGCGACCAATATGCCTAAGGAGCGCGTGAGTTACCCGAGACGTGTGCGAGAGAAGCAGGAGCGCGCTCTTTTGTGGGCTAGGGATGAATTTTTTCCTCCTTTGCCCCCACCCTTTCAACTAACCGTCTCGAATAACGCGCGCTCTCCATAGACCTCGCTTGTATTAACGATGTGCGGCTATCGAATGGCTGATTAACAGCTAATTGCTCCAATATTTTGAGCGCCTTTAACTCCTCCCCCAGGCTTGGCAGGAGGCCTCCTCCATTAGGAGTGCGAAAAAGTGGCCTTTCATAGTCAGCAGAAAATGAAATCTATAAAAATTTCAATGAAATGTATGAAAAAATGTGCGCTGTTTGAATTGGATATCGGAATACATTTCTTCTTCACCTTAAAAAAACTACATTTTCAGTCCCAGGCTCCATTAAGAAATATTGAACACTTTGCTCACCATGAAAATAAGACATAAAGAAATACACAAAATGGAAAAATGATTGACATACGCAAAATATTGTAACAATCAATGATGGGACCACGACATTCTCATCAAAACACGATAATTTGATGACGCGTACAAATGCGGTCAGAACCAAATATTACTTTATAATTCGTACAAATACGAATACCAAAAAATCGTGGACTTCGCACCATTACTACGCAGGTCAATTTGTTTTTGAAAAAGAAATGAAAATGAGCCATTATTGCATAAAAAACAATTAATTACCAAGATTTGTGAAGGAGAACGTAGGAGGAAAATTTCCTAGAAGCAAAGTACAATACAAGTCAAGCGGAACCGACATCACCATGACAGAAATGTATTCTTCGATAGTACTTTTCTCTCCCTCTCATCACGATTTGTTCTGATGATTTGGCGGAAATGGTCAAAACAATGACAATAAATATTCGTCTCAAAAAAATCTAGAATGGGAACAATAAAATATGGGTAACTTGGTACATTCTCGTCTTTGTAAGTCGTCACGAGCGGTCGCCTCTCCATTTCCTCCGATGGATAGGTGGAATTTCCCCTAGTTCAGCCCAAGGCTCCCAAGTATCCCTCTTCTCTACTATCGACTACAGAAGACTTGAATCCCCATCCAAGCCGGAGTGGTCGCCGCGTAATAGGTATGACCTACAAGTTGAATTGATCCTCAGTAAATATCAGTATACTCGTTGATTCGCTCTAAGATCGATGACTCGAGTTTGGAGTTCTCAGGCTCGAGCTCCAATCCTAGATCCCGGTTTCGCACGAATTCCTAACGGACGGACCTTTCGCCATTTCCTATTAGGCTATGAGGATCGTCTCTCATTCCCGCTCATCCACCGACGAGAGACCAATCCTCACTTCGAAAACCGTTCAAGATGACTCGCTCTTCAGAAGACAATCAACCGAAGATACTAAGCCGTTTCAACGTCGTCAAAGCTCCAATTCGATTCCCCGTGAACCCGAATAGCCTCTCTTGAAAAACGACTTCTAAACTAAACTAAACTAACTTGGTCTAAGTTCCGCGAGCCATGTAGGAATAGAGGTCGAGCGCTATCTACCTGCATGGAGCAGAGGTAAAATCTTTCTCCGCTGAAGTGAGAAGATTCGATCTACACCCTAGCGTGTGCTTTGTTTAGATTTAAAAGATTCGATCTACACCCTAGCGTGTGCTTTGTTTCTTCCCGTGGCTCGATAATCTTTGCTTAAGGTTCCCTTATTGGAAGTATTGGAAATGAACCAGCCATGTCGTCTCTCCATTCCACTCATTCTCTCACACGCGTTGCGGCGTGCGTTCATTTGCTCTCCGCATTTCCCATTTCCAACAGTTTCCAATAAGAGAACCCTATCTTTGCGTGAGTAATTATGACAGTATGAACAACTACAAATCATTTAGCAGAAACTCACTTGTATTATTTTCTCCAACAATGCGACGTCAGCATTCGCACATCAAATGAACTCGGCTAAAATACACCGTGCATAGGGACGCGATTTTCTGGCCTCACATCACATCACATCACATTTCTGGCCTCACATGTCAGCGGCCTCCACAGCGGAAGGGGATCAGACAAAGTGGTGTACTTGTTGCTCCACGCAACCCTCCACACTCTAGCCGCTTTTGAAAGACGAAAAGAGAAGAGAAAAGAAGAAGAAAGAAAATAATTAGCAAGTCAGTGTTGAAGACACACACTTACATCGCACTCGTTTGATGTTGTCGTTGAAAGTGTCCATTCTCCTCGCGTGTACACTCCATTTGGTAAGGTCTTCCCATCAGATAGTTCTGATATGGGAGTTCATTCACGCATCATCCGTCACTGTACCGTAAAAGTGAACATTCCCAATTTTAAAGTGTTTTTCATCATAATAGAGTTCAACAGGCGAGGTCATCAACGTGTTATATCTCCGAACAGTCTTCGATTCGTCGTTCCGTGTTAGACGTCACTCCTCACATATCAGTGATCGGCTGCAAACTGCTCTGCAACGCCAACTCGAGCGTAAGCAAATGTATTTACAATAGCTATTTGTATTACACAATTGTTGCTAACGCAACATCTGCAAATACTGAAAACATGTTTGTAGAGAGAAAAGCTCAATTTATTTCTTGCGCTCTTTTTTGATTCAAGAAAAAAATGAATCACTTTGTTTGCTACAGAAAATCTCACAAGCGAGAGAACTGGAGACAAAATGAGATACACCTGTACAATAAAGACGTGAGAGTTGCGCCCCTCGCCCATTCGAAAGCAAACGTTGGAATTGTGCCAAGAACTCCATTTGCCGTTTTTTCATGTTGATGAAACGTGCTGTACGCAAGCACAGTTAACGTTCGGTCAACTCATCTAATATTTCCTATTCAAGTGCGAAGTAGGATGTGTATGTGGGACACCCAATGCTCGAGTTCAAAATATGCAACTTCCGCGGAATCTTCATTTTGTGAACAAATTCATCGGCCTGTGAAGAGAGTGTAAAATGTGAGGCCACGGCCTCTTCATTTCGCACAATCCAAGACCGGCCGATAGACGATATAGTGTGTGAAATGAAGAGACCGTGGTGTCTCTCACATTTTGCACTCAAGTGCGAAGCGACGCTGCTCAACTCGGTGGGCACTCACTGCGTTCTGCTGGGAGCTGTGATCACTGACCCCACGACGAACGCCTGCCCCTCGCCCTACACGAGTCTCGTCAAGACGAGCAGCGCATGCGTCGGTGCGTTTTCCCCCCATATACTAACAGAGAATACCGTAGGTTTCCTTCAGTTATTTGAGTAGAATTCGGTAGTCAATGATCGATCGATAAATCGGAGCAAACATTAGAGATGTCTAATGCAGTGAACAGTGTACCCGACTAGCCTGAAATGGTCTCGTCATTTCGCACGCCCTTCGACCGGTCGAGAGAGCATGCCAAATGAAGAGACCATTTCAGACTAGTCGCGTACACTGTTCACTGCATAAGTGATTGCAGAGGAGCCAAAGGAGGATATTGATGCTGGCTACACGCCCAGCGAGTGCACGGACGACACGGATATCATTGGGGCGCCTACAACTGATGGCGAGTTGGCCAATCAAAATTACTATACTCTTGATATGGTCATGCCTTTTTTGGAAAAAAGTTTTTCCTGAACACACTATGTGGTGAACAATATCGGGAACAAAATCTGATGAATGTTTTCTGTTGTAGGATCGGAACGACCGTGCGGTGATTTTCCTCCGGGCAGTCGGCGTGTCGTACTCGAGTCAGTGTTTCGAAAATGAAAATGAATACAAATGAAACTAGTAACAAATGGAAAATCAACAACGCCGAGTTGTGCATGTATCATTATTCAGTTTTTTTTCAATGGCTTTTTCACGTCAAATATAACAATAATTTTAGCTCCACGTGAACCATTGACGATGAACAATTTTAAAACTGTTATTCTGTATATTCCAGCGCACTTCTTCACGACGGAACGCATGAATTCTACGAGAACTACAAATATGGCATCGCCGGTGAGACTACGAAATAAAAACACAATTTGTCGTACGTGCTTATTTGTTTCACGAATGCACTCAGTACTTATACGAATTTTGATGAAAAAGTTATTAATTTTTTTAAAAGGGCCATTTTGGCATTCAAAATATTGATGAAGAGACTTTGAAAAGTAACGGTTCAACTAGTCGCATAATTGGGAAATCGACCGATTTCGCGAGAAAGAGTGCGAGAAATGAGGGTTGTGCAGAGAAAAGCAACTAGTTCCTTCGTTACTTTGCAAAGTATAATGGAGAGAGAGAAATGTATCGGCTCAGAGTGACAATATCGCGATCTTAGTGTGGGACGGCGCGATGGGTTCGTGGTACTTCGACTTGGTGGACGTTCTTAACGGCGTTCGATACTACTTTAAAGCGGCCAAATGCCTCAAGATTCCAGTCACTCCAAGTCAGTTCCTTGTTTTCTTCCACCACAACATGATGTGTAGCATTTATTATCTTCGGTTCTTCGTTCTTCTTCACTTCTAAATCACTTAGGATCTTTGTAGGAACATCAAATTGTGCCTGTTCGCCATTGCCGATGGAGTTGCCTGAGCCAAAGTGAGCTATTCCAGCCATAGTCGCCATGAAACTGAAAACATATTATACATTAGACATTAAAAATATGATACTTTGAATGTGAACAATATGAACGTATCTGCAGTAACTCCAATCCCAACCCAACGACGCCGGATGTTACACCCGTCTGTGCGCAGGAATGGTTTCAGTTAGTTGCATCGCGTTTCATGCTACTCAAATCACTCCCCGGGTTCCATGAATTTGTTTGAAATCGGCCCTCACTCTTCCTCCAAATTGCTAATACACATTCAAGAACATTAAATATACGAGGAGCAACGGAAAAAAAGAATACCCACCAGTCGTCCATTTCGTACAATTTATATTATTATTGTAAATAAATGAATATTTTGAAATTGGTTTTAAAATTAAATTTTAAATTTTAATTTCAGAATGCACTACCTCCGTATCGCGGATGACGTGGACGATCCTAAGAGCATGGTGTACATAGGAGAATCGGAGAATCGCTTCGTAACCTGTGCGATGGGGACCTGGATGATGGTGCGCTTGCATTCTAGTTTATGGTGCGTTCACTGTCGCCTTACCTCCTAGCTTGGGGGTCTGAATGTCAATTTTAAGGGGTTAGGAGAGACTATCTGACTCAGTCATTAATCTTGGCACAGGTCGAAAAGTGAGAAGATGAGATAAACATGCCACATTGTACTATGACCGAGGCGGAGTTGATTCATGATATTGAGAAAGTGCAAAAACATTTCTACGCCTCAGGGCATGACGTCATCGAAATTTCCGGTTTTCGAAAACTTCATCAAATGGCCTAATGAGTGGCAACAATCGCTTCCTCATAAAATTCTAAGACTTTTGTGACTCCATAAGTTTTTCGCTAATCTTTGATCTAAGTCTGAAAAATTGAAAATTAGTTTTAAAAAAATTGATTTAAAAAATATAAATATTTTTTGTAGTTTCCCCGAGGAGATGGCAAAATTTTATTCGCGCAATACAATGCTATAACAATGATAGTTCAACTGTGTGAAGGGTTTTTGTATGAGGGGCATTAAGCTTGTTCAGTAAGCTGAAATTGAGTGGGTCCTTGGAATTATGTTGTACTACAGTAACCCGGAGTAATTTCAAATTATTATCCGGCAGGTTCGGGGGTTAGGCCGCTGAAAGCCCTGTCCACCTACTATTGAGTAGTTCTGCTAAAATGGATATCGTGTCTCCCAGAGCCGCTTTAATAAAATTGCGACTTATCTCCTGTTGACTGTAGGTACACCATAATTCCAAGGACCCACTCAATTTCAGCTTACTGAACAAGCTTAATGCCCCTCATACAAACAACCCTTTACACAGTTGAACTATCATTGTTATAGCATTGTATTGCGCGAATAAAATTTTGCCATCTCCTCGGGGAAACTACAGAAAATATTTAATTTTTTTAAATCAATTATTTTAAAACTATTTTTTCAATTTTTCAGGCTTAGATCAAAGATTAGCGAAAAACTCATGGAGTCACAAAAGTCTTAGAATTTTATGAGGAATCGATTGGTACCACTCATTAGGCCATTTGATGAAGTTTTCGAAAACGGGAAATTTCGATGACGTCATGCCCTGAGGCGTAGAAATGTTTTTGCACTTTCTCAATATCATGAATCAACTCCGCCTCGGCCATAGTACAATGTGGCATGTTTATCTCATCTTCTCACTTTTCGACCTGTGCCAAGCCTCTCCAGAAACATGTTGATCCACTCAGATAGTCTCTCTTAGAATGACTCGTTCTGTGGGGGGGGAGTCAGAGCTCTCGTTCTTGGGGGTCTGATCGTCTGAGGGGTCAGAACGACCGCTCTCACCCCCTAGAACGATACATTCCGACCCCTCAGAATTGACATTCAGACCCCCAAGCTAGGAGGGTCAGGCGACAGTGAACGCACCATTGCTCTCTGGTCGCACAAATTTCGGAAGTGGAGTGTTCACATTTGATTTTCACATTGCAATCACAATGAACAAAATATCAAATCGCAAGCTCAAAAGGGAGCCAGGTAGGCAATTGTGGGAATTCAATTTTAAAATTTCGCGAAGCATGACTAGCATACAAATGTTATTTTAAGATGACTAGCATACAAATGTTATTTTAAGATTTCGAAATAATATTGTAGATCGTAGACAGTCCTACTTGGTACAACGCCTACACGCTGAAAGCGGGAACTTGCGTCGACTGACGCTCTGAATGATCTCATAGTGTTATAAGTTCGACATATTTCTAATTATTACTTTGTAATTTCTGATAAACTATATATAAAAAGATTTGCCTTCGTACTGGCTGTTGTTATAGTAAAGTCGCGAGATGTTTCTCCCTCTCTTGCCAAAACATCTGCTGCAAAGATTTCGTATCGTAAAACTGCTAATAGTTTCTACCATAAATGATGCCATAAATACAGAAAGCAACGCCCACGTTCTTTTTCCACTTTTTGTGTCTATCTCAAAATGGTACACCTTTCGCGCAATCCTTTTCAGTCGTCGGACACTCACAATCGTCAAGGGCAACGGACCTCTTCCTGGTGTTGGAGAACAAAGGGGAAAGCCACGCAGGAAAGCGATAAAATGCGGGAAATGTGTTACATTCGTCATATTATACTGCATCGGGTATCGGCATGTCAGCATTGTTGTCCTCGCTCACCGTTATGCTCATTTACTGCGCAGTAAGTTGGTAGATTCGCTTGTTCTAGTCTGCCCACACAATTCCACTCCTCCGTTAACAAAACGATGTTAGCCCGACCGGCCGATCGCTAGTAAGGAATCCTCTAGTATAAACGCCCGGAATCCGTTAATTATGTGCGCGATCTACAGGCTTTCTGTACTGCCACGTCATGCTACGTCTTGAAGAAGTCATTCATACGTCGTCCCGTGCTAGATGCGACGCCACAAATCTCTCTGGCTGGCTGTAAACTGTTCTGCAACGCTAATACCGCCGTAAGCTCCCTAACGTTTTCATTAACACAAAGCAAGAGGCATCTTGCCAGATGGCTTTTGATTCAACCTGTAAACAAAGGAGATACGTGTACGTTTTCTGTCAAATGCTCATATTTTGCAAGATAAAATACAATGAGTAAATATTCACGATGACGAAAATAAGAGCGGGGGGAATAAGAGATGGGCAGACCGTCCTGCAGAAGAGATTGAAATGAAGATGAGACAACTCAAGTCTACATTTCAGTGCGAGTCGACGGTGCTCAACACCGCCAAGACACACTGCATTCTGCTTGGCCCGGAGAGCACCGACGAGTCGACCAATGCGTGTCCTCTTCCCTACACTAGTTGGGTAAAGGCGACGAACGGCTGCATCGGTAAAATATATTGTATTGCAACAAATTAGTAGTGCGAAGTACACATACGGGGAACCTATAGTTTTGCCATGGAAAGCGCGCAGATACAACTGTTTCAAATGTGCAAAAAGCAAATATTGAAATTAATCAGATGAGCCGAAGGGATCGATGGACGCCCAATTCGTGCACGGCGAGTGCACAGCCGCTTCCGATGTGGTCGGAAGCCTTAGCGACGGTCAGCTCATTGCACATTAACTATGACGAGAAACTTGTGAGAAACAAGGCCTTACTATTGTTTTAAAGAGAAACAACTGTTTTACGCTTTAGTAGCGTAATTTGAGAAGAATTACGACTAGAAAAAATGGTGTGATCTGTGCAAGTCGTGTGCGACGGTAAATTGTTGCGGTACCGTACGTCACGTTACATCATTTCGAAGGAACGATTATACCGTGTGGTACACCTCCTGTGGGCAATCGTCGAATTATCGTAGAGTGAGTTGATTTTATGTTTCGCCTAAAATGATGCTACTGGTAGTAGGGTAAGCAGGCTTCAATTGTATACTACATGGGTAACGCGACACTAATGTGGTGTTAGTTTTCGGAAAAAGGAAACGGAAAAAGGCCAAGATTTGAATTCCCGCAATTTCTTATCTCAGTTCTCCGTGGAGCAATCGACTCAAAAATTCGAATATAACATTTTTCGACCCTTTTACACCTATAAACGAAGTTTTGAGTCGATTGCTCTACGGAGAACTGAGATAAGAAATTGCGGGAATTCAAATCTTGGCCTTTTTCCATTCCCTTTTTCCGAAAACTAACACCACATCATTAGCGTATGTCGAACGAAAACTGTACCCTACCCATTTTAACATAATGACAGTCTATTCCTTGAAAGTCCCTGAATTACAGTGCGCTTCTGCACGATGGCAGCCATGCGTTTTACGAGAACTACAAAGTTGGGTATACTGGTGAGTTCGGATGCCTGTTCGGCGTCGGTTACGGTATTACCGAACTCCTGCCTTCTCTTTTTCTCTCGTTCTCTCCCCCTTATCAGTCGTATAACCAACGAACTCTTCTGTTCATAACTTAGATTTTGATTGCGCTTCTTCAATACCAATTTATCCACAGCACTTTTATATTCTTTCGCGGTTTTTTTGTACTTGTCTTCAGGAATGCTCAAAAATATCATCCGAAGTGTGCGAACCACCGAGAGACCAATCGAGTATGACAACGTGCTTTCAGCATGGGATGGCGATGTGGGTTCGTGGTACTACAACATCGTCAGCGTTCCCACTGGCACTCGCTATTACTTTCTGGCAGCTAAGTGCGTCAAAATTCCGACTACACCCAGTGAGCTGGTTTTCAGTTTTTTAAGGGTCTGTTATATTTTCACAGTCATCCAATATCATTGACAATTCGCAGGGACTGTGAACTGTGGGTGTCTGCCGCTGCCAACAGAGCCACTAGAGCCTGGGTATTTTATAAGAGAGATATAGAGACACTTTGTAGCCTGATCATAGTGAATTTCTTAATCAAACAATCCAGTATTAAACAATCCATCGCAGCAACTCCAATCCGAGCTTGCCTACTCCGAATGTGGTACCATTATGTCCAGCACACCTTCAGTGAGTACCTCAGAATATCCAATTCTCTTATTCTCATATTCTGTAAACATATTACAAAGGCTTACATGCAATTTTGAAAATGAGAGAAATTTTGTGGAGTGGAGAAATAAATAATAATGCAATTGCTAGAGTGCAAATTTGAAAGAAAATTCGTTATATTTAGGATCTGTGTATTGCCACCAGTGCATTACGCATTACAATGTGCATTGACAGAGTACGGTTTCTCCGTGCAGTGAATGATCCCAAGGACGTGACAAGCACAAAGAGCACTGTCCTCGCGACCTCCCGTATGCTCACGTGCGCCATGGGAGTTTGGCTGATCGTGAGTTAGCTTAATTCGCGCTATGCCAAACTGGTCTCTTGCTTTCCTTCTGAAGTCAATATGAATAAGTAGCAAAAAAAACACGCCTGTCAAGCATAATTGTGAAGCAATTTTTCAGATTATTGATGATCCGGAGAATTACAACACTTACACCATACGTGCAGCCACTTGCGTTGACTGAAGCATATTATGGAAGGAAGCGCAAAATCAAACGTTGACTGTTTCAATCCCTCTCATTGTGAAATCGCTCCGATAAATGTTATGTTGTGTTGTCGCTCTTGTTTATCCAGTTCTACTCTCCGAACAAAATATATTTCACTTAGTTTACCAACCTTCCAAAATATGACTGAAGCGTTTTAATTTGCAAAGGTTTACTCTATTTTTTCTCCTGAACTTTTTGTAGTGTTCCAGACAGTCGACTTTCATCTCCACTCTGCGTACACTCTCGTATGTACACTCTTATGTATGGACACTCTCTTCTCTATCTTTTCTCATAATTCAGAGACACACCATCTAACCCCAAAGCATTCTCCTTCGTCTCTATTTTCCTAGGTTATCACAACAACGCGTTCAGCACAGGGGTCAAAACTAGGGTTGGCCACATCGGTTCCTGCTCTCTCGCCCGCCGCCGAGCGCAGAGAATGTGCGAAATGAAGAGAGCAGGATCCGATTTAACCAACACTAGTCAAAACGCGAACCGCAAGAATCGCAACTTTTATCTATAAATATATTTATCCGTTTTACAATTAACAACGTGGGAATAAAATGGAAATGGAAATTTGAGATGCGAGAAGCGTTTGTGTCGTTTTGAAATCTCTCACCTTCTCTTGGCAGACAGATTGGTGTTTAGTCGAGGGCAACGGACCTTTTCCTGTGGCCTGGAGAACAAAAGGGAAGCCGACAGCTATGAATCCGAGTGAAGAATCTCTTCCAGTGGCTTCCGTTTTCTTTTCCGAGTTCCGACATGCCGCTGTTGCATACTTGTATCATGATCGCAGCTCTTTTGCATATGGTAAGTTATTTTACACCTACATTACACGAAGATTCTTAATGAGGAAGTGGTAGCTCCCGGGTGAAGGCGAGAGGTCGTGTAACTGAGAGGGCCATAGACGCTCAACTCCATACATGGCGTTGATAGTTTTTCATTTTGGCTTCATCGATCGTTTGGTAAATGAAATATTAGGAAACCAAAGCGTTGATAATTAACAGACAATGATAGTGACAGATGGGGCCACGACGATTGATCTACTCTTCCTACAGTCCACCCACTCCATAATTCGTATTGCATACGGAAGGATAATGTAGTTGATTTTCACGTTAACCTATGTTTCGTATCTCGTTGCGCTCTCGGACGTCGATAAAATATATAAAATAAGCGTAAAACAGTACCGATCAATCTACAGGCTTGCTCAACTACCACGCCCTGCTACGTCTTGCAGCAGTCATTAATCCGACGCGTCGTGCTAGCAGCCACACCACAAATCTCCCTAGCCGGTTGCAAGATTCTCTGCAATGCCAATGTCGACGTGCGTTTCCGCATTATTTTGTCATAATTTAGTTATTTTCCTATATAAAATAGTGTTTTGACCTGGAAAATGCGCAATATTGAAAACGGCAACGCTTAATGACCAACCGGTGTCAAGGCAAACCAGGACCCATAAATAGGCCGGTATCTTAGAAAATGTCCGTAAAATATTATGAGTGTTGCAGTGCGAGGCGACGGTGCTGAATAACGCGCGAACTCATTGCATTCTGCTGGGGGCACAAGCAGCGGACTCCTCGACAAACCCTTGCCCCGCGCCCTACAAGAGTTGGGTCAAGACGAGTGTCGGCTGTGTCGGTGAGTTTGTGATGGCTAATGGCTGCACTGAGAAAAAAGTATGGGAGTTAGAAAATGAAATGCTTACTTTTTAACAGAGAGAGCATGGGAAATGAGGAGAGCGTGAGTTAATTTATTTACTAACTCGCATGCATGGCGAAGTAATTTTTCTCTAAGTGTGGAGGGTTGTTCAATGCGTCACCAATCTTCCCACATAGCCTGGGGGAAACATACTTTCCGAATAAAATTTTGTTAATGACAGTTTACAGATATGCCAAAGGAGTCTATGGACGCGATTTTTGTGCATGGAGATTGCTCCGCGGCGTCGGATGTTATTGGAGCACTGAGCGACGGTCAGATCGCTCTTTTACGTTAACGTTAATGTATATTGTTTCCGTTATAACTCAAAAAAGGTAGCTTGAAACGCTAAAAACGCAAAGCTTACTCACCAAGTGATTCCGGGATTGTGTAAATTGCCTCTCCGGTGGGCATGCTTCCATCACAACACAGCTGTCAAGGGAGTGAGTTTCATGAAATCTCGCTCAGACAGATCTTACAGGATCTAATTTCCCGTGTGGCACACCGCCCGTTGGCAATCGCAGAATTATCATCGAGTAAGTAGATTTATAGCAAAGAAAATAGATGAAAGTTTTTGAACCGTTCAAACGTACATTCATTTCAGCGCACTTCTTCACGATGGAACGCATGCATTTTACGAGAACTACAACGGTGGACACATAGGTGGGAAGATTTCAGCATTAATCATAATTTTTTTGGACTGTTTCTTCTCTTTTTTCGTTCCTTTTTAAACCGTTAAAACTCGCTTTCGCATTCTACTCGGTTGATTAAATTTTAAAAAAAAACAAATTCTTCTCGAAATTTCTGAATCTTCGTTCATCGGGAAGGCTGAAAAGCTGAGAGGATTGAATGCGAAAATCAGAGAAACGTGCAATAACGCTATTAGTGTGGGATGGCGCCGTGGGATCGTGGTACTACGACATGGTGACTGTGCCGGCTGGGACCCGCTACTACTTTCTCGCTGCTAAATGTGTACGAATTCCTACTGTACCAAGTAAGTCATTTTTAAGATGTTTTTCTCATATGCCTTATTGATACATATTTTTTAACAAAACATAACTTAATTTTCAGGATCAGTAAACTGCGGCTGCGCGCCACTACCAATGGAGATCGTAGAGAGCGGGTAATTCTCTGCAAAAAAGAACGAAATTCTTTATAATGTGTTCTCCCTGTTGACGTTGAGCATCTCCTCATGAGTAATAAGAATATAATCAATCGGGAACCCAATTTGATCACAGTTTTTAATCCGAATTCCTACTTCTAAGTACATAAATGTGTTTCAGAATAGTGAGGGTCCCTTTTAGTAAACATCAATTATGAAAAGTGGATATTTCTTGCAGTAATACAAATCCGAGACCAACAAAACCGAATGTGCTACCAGCTTGCCCAGCATATATTCAGTAAGCGCTTACTATCCTTATATTTCAAAAAAATACGTTCGGTGTTCGTAGTATTGTCGATACATAACAGTAGAGGTGCATAGGGTTTACGGGGAGGGCGGTATAATCTGCCTGAGCGAACATAGAATCGGGCACGTTCCTTTGCAGACGAATAAATACCTTGTCATCCTGACGAGAATCACAGAGTAGTATCTAGTAAACAAAATCTGTTGCCAGGATGCGCTACCTGCGTGCGTTAACCGATGCGAAAGATGAGACAAGTACGGGAAGCACGCTGCATTCCAAGTCACGTATGCTCACGTGTGCGATGGGCGTGTGGCTGATCGTCAGTTTCTTATGAATTCCATATAAGCGAAAACAGATAGCAAGCGGATACTGAGATTTCCTTGATTTTTAGAATTAATATGAGATTTTTTTTGGAATGGAAAGGACCTGAAGTTGAATTCATTCAATTTTTTATCTCAGTCTCCCGACAAGAAATCAGCGCAAAAAAATGTTTTAAAAGTTTTCTTAGCTTGCAGACCTTTTAGACCTTGTGGCAAATCTCGGTTTTTTTCCATTTCCATCTCATAAAAGTAATGCCGCATGAAAACATTAACCTAATAACAGCCAGTCCTTGTGTGTAACAGTGTGAAGCGGAACAAAAAAACTGGCTGATTGTGAGTGGTCAACGTTGTCCTTTTTATCATTATTTAATTTGTTTATTGAACACTTTTAACATTTTGTCAGTGTAGAACAAATATTAGGACAAAATGGGTTTGCTTCACCACGAGGGAGAAAGTGAGGGAGAAAGCGTTGACAGACATTTAAAGACAATTGGATATCAATATTCGCCTATTTTCTCCTATTATCTTGTTAATTTACTGGTTCCTCGAATGGAAATGTGAAACACAAGTGAAACGAAAGAAATAGCATTGAGACCAAATGTTTGTTTTTCAGATAATTGATGATCCGAATTATTACAACACATACACTGTAAGCGCTGCCACTTGCGTCGATTGGTCGGAAGGATAAGCAGACATACACTGACTTAACTTATTTATAAACACTTTTTATTTTCAAACCTTTTCAATAAAATGTTGTGATAACCGAATTTGTCACATTGGATTTGAATGAAAATATCCACGAAGAGAATATTTTTCGTGCACATACGTTCGATCTCTTTCACTCGTCTCGGCAGAATGCTGTGATGAATAACAACATAAACAAGTAAATATAAATGTGGCGAAATACCAATTCTCAAAAACATTGCTTTAGGGGAAAGAGGATGCTAAACAAAACACTCATTTTTCGAAATTGTGCGGCGCAGTGCACAGTGCTTTTCCGTATCCAGAGTTGAACCCACCGATACTTTCACGTTTCCTTCACTTTTCAATCTGTGCTTTGAACCTTTCCTTTGTTTCAGTGAATAAGCTGTTTAATTCTGCTTTGTGATATCGTAAAACTGCACATCTTTCGCGCAATTCGTTTCTTCGGGCGGACAAATTGGTGTTTGGTCGAGGGCAATGGACCTCTTCCTGGAAACAGGAGAACAAAGGTGATTAGCCCTTCACGGGAGTGCAATAAAAGGGCGGAAAAGGATGTTCTAGAAGACGTAGATGTCTTCTTCTTCGTCTAGATCTAGTATCTGCATGTCATCGTTGGCGTCGTATATCATATTCGGTGTTCTTTGCCCCAGTGTGAGTTTGTCATTCACATATAAAATCCCAGGAATAGATTACCTCGACATTTTGTCCAAAAATTCTCAATGGTATCAGCTCGAAGACTATCAGCTCGATAAGTGAGCCAGAGTAGTTCAGGCATGATTTTTTAAACAAATAACTCACTGTCGAGAAAAACGTGATTAAAGTGCACGGAGAACCGTCCCGGTGCCCGGACCCACAAAAATGAATGCCAAGGGAACTATCGGCCAATCTACAGGCCCTCTCCGCTACGACTCCGTGTTACCTCTTCAAGCATTCGTTTATCCGTCGTCCAGTGCTCGAAGCTGTTCCACAAATTTCCGTAGCTGGCTGCAAACTGCTCTGCAATGCTAATACAGCGGTGAGTGCTTGCAAGGAAAAGGGTAAACATTAGTCAGTAGGCGTCTTCGGCATCCCTTGACGTGTTCAATATTTTCTGTTTTTTCTTCACGATTTCCTAATTAACGTCTGAATGTTGAAGTGCGAGGCGACGGTGCTGAATACCAAGGGAACTCACTGTATTCTGCTTGGATCGGAAAGTAGCGACGTCTCGACCAATTCGTGTCCCGCGCCCTACACGAGTTGGGTGAAAACGACGAGCGGATGTATTGGTGAGACACCCAATGCGCGAGTTCCAAATGTGCAACCACGGAATCTTCATTGTGTGCACACATTCATCGGCCAGAGTGAGAATTGCGAGACCACGGTCTCTTCATTTCACGCACTCTCTCGACCGGTCGGTAGGTGAGAGAGTGTGAGAAATGAAGAGACCGTGGTCTCACATTTCGCACTCTACCGGTGAAGAGACTGTTCGACATGAAGAGACATTGGCCACATATTTTGCATTCTATCTAAAATCGCTTCTCACGGAAATCACCGAGGCATCTCTGTGATGTATCTAATCTGAAAAATGTCAAAGAGAAGAAATATTGGTGCGCGTGTGTTTCCCTATCTGTTTCCAATACATTCATCAGCCTTCCTGGATCAGTTGAATAATAATGTCAAAACTCCTCATAAATTCACTAGAAAGGTCAATGATATCTCGTCGTTCGATAGGAGAAGGTAGCACAAATATTCGCTTGCAGATTTGCCCAAAGGATCGATGGACACCGCTTACGTTCACGACGAGTGCACCATTCCATCGGATGTCATAGGAACGCCGAGCGATGGTCAGTTCATATCACATTCCAATCAATTTTATATTGATCCTCACCATATCTTTCCTTGATTGTTAAAGGAAAAGTTAAGCAGGAATAAAGAGCACTTGTTACAGAAAATTCGCTCAGAAAGCACATTTTGCAGGATTGGGTACTCCGTGCGGTATACCTCCGATGGGGAATCGCCGAATTATTATAGAGTGAGGATGTTAAATGAAGGGTTGTGAATTTCGGCAAACATGGAATGACGGGAATCAGTGATTTTCGATAGGGTATTTTTTTGCATTTCAGCGCACGTCTGCACGACGGAACACACGCGTTTTACGAGAACTACAACGGTGCACTCATAGGTGACAACAGAATTGCATCGATTGCACTACTTCTCATGACATTTTAGAATCGTTTCACAACAGTCTTCAAAATGTTGATTGAACTAATTCTCCCTATCACATTCAACAGCCATCTATGGACAAGCATTTTTACATTTTCACGTTACTTTACCCAAATGAACCCGTTGCGTTCTCGGGCGTCGATAAAATCATAATAACGACTGCAGTGTGGGATGGCGCAGTGGGGTCGTGGTATCTCGACTTTGTTGAAGTTCCCGTCGGCACGCGCTACTACTTCCTCGCCGCCAAGTGCGTCACAATTCCGACCACTCCAAGTGAGCCATTTTTTTTCTACATACAATGAAATGCCATTCCTGTCTATATTCTGCTCGTGCGGTAGGAACTTTAGTTCTTAAGGAGAAGAACTCGGTTAAAAATGCTCTGGCGAAAAACATTTTTACTAAGTTCAAATTCTTCAAATGAATTTGGTTTCTTGCAGGAGCTGCTAACTGCGACTGTGAACCGCTACCAATGGATCCATTGGAGAGCGGGTATTGCAACGAGAAAAAATAAACAGTTTTAGACCAACGTATTGTGCAGACCCTTGTCAATTGGTTCTCAATGAATTTGCGTCATTTGTCTGTTCTTATCAAACAACGTACTGGTAAAAGACTCCCACTTTCAGCAATAGCAATCCGAGCCCAATCACACCTGATGTACGTCCAGCCTGTCCATCGTACATCCAGTATGCGGTTCAGTTGCGATTTTTTAAAAAATATTTTAGAAAAGTTCATTTACGAAATATATCACGGTGTCGGAACAAAATTGTATGCCGAATCATACAATCAATGAGTAGTGCGCCAAAATGGTTAGTTCTCTCGCCAGGATGCGCTACCTGCGTACTGTGAGCGATCCGAAAGATGTGACAACCAACGTGGGAACTTTGAAATCCGCGTCTCGACATGCCACGTGTGCGATGGGAACATGGCTGATTGTGAGTGGTCAACGTTGTCCTTTTTATCATTATTTCATTTGTTTATTGAACACTTTTAACATTTTGTCAGTGTAGAACAAATATTAGGACAAAATGGGTTTGCTTCACCACGAGGGAGAAAGTGAGGGAGAAAGCGTTGACAGACATTTAAAGACAATTGGATATCAATATTCGCCTATTTTCTCCTATTATCTTGTTAATTTACTGGTTCCTCGAATGGAAATGTGAAACACAAGTGAAACGAAAGAAATAGCATTGAGACCAAATGTTTGTTTTTCAGATAATTGAGGACCCGAAGTACTACAATGCCTACACTGTAAGTGCGGCAACCTGCGTCAACTGGTCTAGCGGAAAATAAAACATGTGCCGAGTATCCCATTTAGATTTGTTATGACAACTATTCATAAATAAACCATTTCTGTTTTGTTTTTCTTCCACTCTACCTCTCTCAATGGGAAGGGGTGTTTCACCAAGAGAACAGAGAGAACCCACCGGGAAGACCATCATCATGATGGAGAGACTCGATCGATCGAGGAATATACGCAGATGTCATGTTCAATAGGAAGGCCTACGAGGTCTTCGTCACTACGAGAACCCAACCGTCACTGTATGTTCCGAGCCCATGACAGGAACTACTAGAAGAACTGTGATCCACGTGGCCCCGCCTGCTGAAGACGGATCTACTAAGTAACTAAGTAAGGAACAGGGAGAAGATGTTTTTATCCGACAATATCAAATATGGTCGTCAAATGTCACATCCGTCAAATGTAGCCGGCAAATATCTTCTGGTCTTTGCAGGAACTGCTAACTGCGGATGCGGGCCGCTGCCAATGGATCCACAGGAGAGCGGGTATTGTAACGAGAGAGAAAATGAGAAAAAAAGGGCAAATTGTTTTTATCACATTTCACAATTCTTTCACACACAATCATCTTGCCTCATTTTGTCTTTTTCCGAAAATCGTACAAATACAATATTACTCGAATCGCATTTATAGCAGTTTCAATTCCAGCCCAATTACACCGGATGTGCGTCCAGCCTGTCCATCGTAGATCCAGTACGCGGTTTAGTCCCGAACTGCCCAATACATTACTTTTGAAGGGCTTCATTTACGAAATGTTACATGTAATACTCTCTCAAACGCGCTCGAAAACCAATGAGCAGAAAAATGTTTGGATCTTTCGGACGCGGTATCTGCGAACCGTGAGCGATCCGAAAGACGTGACTACCAACGTGGGAACGTTGAAATCTGCTTCCCGATCGGTCGTCTGTGCGATGGGCGAATGGCTTGTTGTGAGTGAGCACACATCGACCAAGTATCATTCTCTCTTGTTCCGATTGTTCTAATGTTCCTCCTAGCAGGAACATCAGCAAGAACAATCGTAAAATGACCTTCAAACAAACCTGGTAATTCAAATTACTCAGAGGGAAATAGGTCTACGACTTCAGAAGTCTTGGCTACTGAGCGACGACTTTAAAGTCTAGAAAGTGCCGCTCCCCTGCCTCTAATCGAAGCGAGTAGATTTATGAAGTCGTCGCACGGTAGCCGAGAAGTCTACAGTCGTAGACTTATTTCCCTGTGAGTAGAACACATGCTGACCACCTATGTTATCAGATAATTGATGATCCGAAGTACTTCAATACCTACTTTGTAAGCGCGGCAACCTGCGTCAACTGATCGAGCAGAAAATAAGGAAAAACGTGTTGAGTAGCCCGTTAAGATTTTATATTTATTTATTATGACACTTTTCCATAAATAAAACATTTCTGTGACGTTTTTCTTGTTCCACTTTATGGGGAAGGAGTATTTAAGGAAATAGGTTGTAGTGGTCTAAGGCTCCCTCCCTGTCTCCTTCCGTCTCAACAGGGTTCGATTCCCGGTCGTGACACCACCGGATGTTTCTCGTTTCTGCCATAAAACTGTAGAATGAGCTGATATGCTCAGATTAAACATCTCTGGATTGTTCAATGATGGGTTATACAGTGTATTACATAATCTTCCGTGTAGATTTCTGATTCATTGTTCGGATAAATGGATGATTCCTTTAAGAGCAACAATCCACTTTTTTTGGTTTTAAACAAGTTTTTCCCCGTATTCTGCTTTTCTTGTTGAAATTCCGCATTCTCATAATGGTCTTATTGCTTCCGTCATGTGTTGTCTATCATTGGCAACGGACTCGACACTTACACTGCCCTGCAAATTTCATCATAGTGCAATAATTCATTGGAATGACCGATGGTAATGAGGCTGGTGAGTTCTCACTGCGATCGCTTACAATAAGAGTAAGGGTCGAACTCGAGGGGAGGAGAAGTGAATAGTCGATCTTATTCTGAGAACACACAAAAAAAACAATTTTCGGAACACATCACTGAATGAGAGTAGATGCTAAATATGAAAAAAAATCACTTGTGTGTAGGCATAACAAAAGGAAAAAGAAAACATTTGTAGTTCAGTCATAAAAGTTCATATTTTGACAATACTTGATAGATTTTATATTATTGTAGTGGTGGTTCGATCAGATTTGAAATTTACGTGTCGTGTGGGAGTATTCAACTTCTACGCAAATTGAGAGTCGGCAAAAATAGATTACTCAATTCCATCAAAACAAATACTTTGTATTCTCTTTGCTATTCAATAACCGAGGGAAAATTTATTCACATTTTTATTGCCCGTGTTATCTTGATTGTACGCGTAGTCGAGATTATATTGACAGCTTTAGGCCAACTGACAATTACGAACTCACACTCATACAGTATGAGTGTGTTGGGCAATGTGTACTCGAATGGCCTCATGAACACTTCGCTAAGATTCGGATTCGATTATGACCGAGATATCTTCATCGATCTTATGATTAGGTCAGTCAATTTTCATTATTATTTTTATTCAGTTAAAATACAATTATGGAGTAATGTAATTTATTGAGCATTCAGAAGTTAGAATTGCAAATTATTTTTTAAACTTTTCCTTATTATTTTCAGTGCTCAGACGATCGTTCCCATCTTTGCAACTCTCTTTCTTCAGCCATTAGCTGCGATCACGTTGTATGTGCAGAGAAAAGCGATGAGTCGAGAGATCCGAACGGGATACATCGCCATGCTGGTAACCTTATCAGAGCGTCAAGTCTCCAACTCTGGAGATGTTGCTCGGGAGATTTTGTTTCCTGCTGGGAGGGCGCGCAAAATCGAGGGACCATCTTTCACTCTCTGCCGACCGCACTCGATTATGCGTGCGTTCTCAGCAAGAGATAACATGTCCATAGTAAAGGAAGAAGGAGACTTTCCGCTGTGTTATATTATTCAATATTTGATAGTTGATATCTAGAGCGCGAGTTCAGAAAACGTTGTGCATACGAAACTTCCAATAACGCAGATCGGATTGTTTGCTCTCGATGTTGGATTTTATCTTATTCGATTTTATTGCGCCGCGCCGTTCTCTGCTCTGTACTGTGAGGGTCCACTGTGTCGAAATGGATACTCCCAGTCAATTATAATGGTCGGTAGTTCACAAGTAAATGCTCTCATTCTATGAACTTAGGTAGTTGTTCGGTTTCACAACACATTGAATAATCTTTGAAAACTATCTCAGGGCGTACTAGCAACTGCGGTGATTGCCAATATTCCTCCCTTTCTCTCCATATTCCTCAGTGTACATCAAACAATCGTTTCTGACCTGAACGCTCGCTGGAAGATTTCTACACGGTACTTTAAAATGTTTTTGATCTAGCGATATTGAAATGTATGCTTCAAATTTGTGTATAATAAAACCCACATTGCAGGACGCAAATATTAATTCTTGCGTTATTTTTGTTCTCTATCGGCTTTGTAAATGTCTCAGGATTCGTGTATTTTGGACGGGATTGTGATGACGCAAAGACTTTACTAAAGGCAAACAGTAATTTTTGAATGATAGAGACATTTAAAAATTATGCATATTTGACATAAACCCAATGTCGCCGTTCAGCAGCCGGAAATGGTCATGTTGGCAGCGCGGGGCGGACGGATCCACATGTTCGGAGACTTTGGGCAGCCTCAGTACTTTAAATGGGGTGGGCGATGTCAGCTTGAAAATTTACCACCACCATGCAATGAGCAGCACTGAATGTTCAAGCACCCTCTGCAGATATCTAGGGGTGTCCATGTGTTAAAGATATATAGATTAGATATTTATACCACACAAAGGGGAAATTGTGGGTGAATGGGGGTGAAAAGTGAAGGGACTATGGCGCCTTCTGCCATCGCACATATATCTAGGGGTACTTAGGGGTGCAGATATCTAGGGGTGTCCAGAAGGGCATGTGTTTCAAAAAATAATTCGAAAAGACAGTAAACAACAATTTCTTGCTGATGTGGTCCAATTACCGCGAGCCGCGTACTAATATAGCAAACATGCGACCTATGTTCTATCAGCCCTGGTGGTGTAGGAGTGGAGCGCTTGCTTGACCCTCCTGCCCACGTGGGTTCATTATGCATGTCTTTTGCTTTATTTCATCCCACGGGCCAGAAACCCAGACGAGAGCTCTGAAATTTGCGGGAATTCAACAGTGTCTTTACTGTCCCTTTAAGATGCATTGCAGAGTTGATCATTCTGGCGGGTACAATTGCAGTAAATCTGCCCGCAATGTTCTTTTTCGCCATTCACTCGATGTATTCACTTGACAAGTCTCGAAAGGTAAGGACAACGACGCTAGCATGTATAGGAGCAATACGAATTTATTAGACGAATTTAAACAACAAAAACACGAATTGTTCATATTTGGATATTCGATTCAGAATTGTGTGACAAGTATTCGTTTTTTAGGTTCACACTAGGGATGCAAGTTCGGTTTTCGTATTACGACTGTCTCAGCGAGAGATCGGTAATACGGCTGATAAAGGAGAGAGAACTAGAGAAAAAGAGGCGCCGTATTACCGAAACCGACGCCGAACGGGCAACGCTAGTTCACACCATTTTTTTCAGTTCACACCAATATAATTGTCTTGTTTCTTGTCTTAACCTAGTTTGACGAAAAGGCATAAGTTTTCAGAGCCATTTTTGCCGTATTTTACAGCAACAATGTGAATTTTTACCCAATGGATGTTATTGTTTGTCGAAAGCAGTTATGATACGATTTGACTGAATTACAGTACAATGTAGTCATTCCATAATAATACAATGATCAATGCGAGTCACCAGGGAACAAAATACAGCCCAACCTGAAAGACATATATCATGAAATATAAGAATGAGCAATAAAGAGTGTGAAAATGTAACAAAGGTTGTGTCTGATTTAAATTATCCAGTTACAAAATGCTTAGTTTAAAATATATTTTCAGATGAAATTGTCAATTCGCACGCAATCTCTAGCCAGAAGACAGTTTGATCTCTTTATCTATCAGGTGCATTTTTAAAAAAATTGCCACCTGTTTTGAGTCAAATAATTAAGTCGTGTGGCGCATTCTTCAGTGCGATATTTCCCCTCTCCGCGTTTCTGCTCTTTACGATAATTGACGGCCGTTGTTTACTCGACGGCCCTGGAGCCGCCCTCGCTCGATTCTTCATTTTGGTTTGAGTTGAAGACTTATGTTGACGCTGAATTTGTTGAAATACTTTCTTTACATGATTACTTAAAAGATAGCGCATTGAAAAGGAAATGTCTGCTGCCATGCAGCAAAATAATTGAGTTAATTTCGAGAATGCAAGTAAAATATCCGTAATTTGATCGTGAGAAATTTCCTCAGTTGCTTCTTGTACTGGATTCGTCTCAGTTCTGCATCATTTTCATGGTGAAAAGCCGAGGATTTGAAAAGGTTCAGCCGCACTTTCTTGCCTCGCACATTACTAATCTTATTGTAGGTCATAGAACTGACATTCAAAAAATTAGCAAGTGTTCTTGGAATATGCAGAGAACAGCAAAACTTCAGAACCGTCAACTCAGTAACTCAAGCTCAGAGCCGGTCAACCAATCACAGATAATCTGATTTCGTGCTCGAATCTCTTGTTGTCATGCACCGTTCGAAAGACGATAAGTCGTTTACGAAAGAACGACTATTCTTGCCGTTTACGATAAAGACTCAAGGACAATTTTAACGAAATGTATTTGGAAATTCTTGCGTGGTTTTCAGTAGCTTAGTTTATCGTAATCTTTCTATAAATCTTCCGACTGTTCCGGTGACCGACTGTTCCGGTGAATATAATATTACCAGGAATAATGAATTCTTGGGTACGATATTTTGTTATGACACTATCAGAGACTATCTGAGAGGATCGAGTTTCCGCCCACAGTGGCCGTACAAGGAAGGATAACCTACCCTGAAAAAATTATCCTAGGGTTAACTTTCTGCCTAGAAACCGAAAATCGACCTTAGAAGTTGTGATTTTCAAACCCGGCTGAGATATGTTTCATCACATGTACAAAAGTGAAAAATGAAAAAAATTTCAACGCAAACTACACCCCAAATT
Source organism: Pristionchus fissidentatus (assembly GCA_036245785.1). Taxonomy (NCBI): domain Eukaryota; kingdom Metazoa; phylum Nematoda; class Chromadorea; order Rhabditida; family Neodiplogasteridae; genus Pristionchus; species Pristionchus fissidentatus. Next base: position 12,205,047 of record BTSY01000004.1, read on the forward strand.
AGATAGTAATTCTTATAGAACATCTCGTGTACATCATTTTCACTGTTTAAAGTGACATTAAAACTGAAGTATGAAAAAAGTTATGAAATTTTGAAATTTCAGAAAAATTTTCTTGAAAAATTTTTTCACACACGGGGGAATATGGATATGTTTTTTTGGATTCCTCGTCAAAAGTTACCCTTGGTTGAATTTTTTTGTCGAAATCGATTGGGCCCGTTGATTTTTAATAAATTATTGAAAAATAGGCCTTTCTGAATTTCAGAATTTTTTCATTAACATTTTTTATAGCTGTGGTCTGTAACGAGTAAGTTTAAAACATCTCTCACGTAATACAACGCTGATTAAATTTCATAAACGATATTTCCATCTTGTACTTCAAATTTTCAAACATATTTCAACACTATTTATAGCTTATAAGCCACCCACCAGAAGCTCGCACCTGACCTCGTACAATTATAACTTTGTATGCCAACTTAGTAACATTTACAGTTGCAATGAGGTCTAACTAAGATTCGTACGAAATCTGATATCGCAAAAAAGCGTATCTTGCCTTATTGTTGATAACTAAAAGAGGACTGTATGTCTGAATGTCTGTTTTTATGTTTTTGACGTACAGTTTGCAATCGAATTTTCACCATTAAAGCCGCCTTTTCTTCTCTAAACGTTTTGCATATATTCCTTGTGAATAACGCGCCGGACTTCCAATCCGACACCCCCAGGTTCGACCCCTGCCGCGGGCAAACCTTTTGCCGCATTTTTCGCAAGTGTCAGAAGGAGTCCTTACACGATTTCAAGTAACGTGAATCACGTTTGCACCTGTTTTGCCGAGTTTTAACACGACAGATCGAAAATTTCGAAATTCTCCAAAATGATTAGGGGAGCTTGGTAGATCACAGGCGAGGTGTTTTGCGATGTTTGAAAAGTTTCTGAATGTGTCAGACCCGGTTTTTTTTTGTCGTGAAAAATCGAAATTTTAGACCCAAAACGCAAAGGAGAGTGTCTGGGAACACATAAAAATTGTTTTGAAATAAATTAGATGTGTCTAAACGTATCGGAGCATGTTCTAAAATTTGAAAGTTCTCTACTATGTCACTTCGCGGCTCTGTGGCAACTTCGTTCGATCGCTCTCAGCCTCACAAAGCTTTCGCAACGGAAAGGCAAAAGAGAATGCTTTCAAATTTTAAAACAAGCTCCGACACGTTTAGACACTTCTTTTTTTATTGCACAACACCTCTCCTGGGGGTGTCGGATTGGAAGTCCGGCGCGTTATTCAGTTGACCATGATATTAGTGCACTGTTGTATTTAAAGTTTGAAAGGAGTTCTTATCAGATATCATATGCAAAAGGTTCTGAGACGATAGCGCAAAATTTGAAGCGATTTAGAGGGAAAATGAAAAATGCGTCAAGCTGCAACACAAAAACAATAAACGGACAGACAGACAGACAGACAAACATACAAACAAACAATTCAATGTCCTATTAGTGAAGGAATATATGCAAAACGTTTAGAGAAGAAAAAGCGGCTTTAATGGTGAAAATTCGATTGCAAACTGTGCGTCAAAAACATACAAACAGACATTCAGACATACAGTCCTCTTTTAGTTATCAACAATAAGGCAAGATACGCTTTTTTGCGATATCAGATTTCGTACGAATCTCAGTTAGACCTCATTGCAACTGAAATGTTACTAAGTTGGCATACAAAGTTATAATTGTACGAGGTCAGGTGCGAGCTTCTGGTGGGTGGCTTATAAGCTATAAATAGTGTTGAAATATGTTCAAAAATTTGAAGTACAAGATGGAAATATCGTTTATGAAATTTAATCAGCGTTGTATTACGTGAGAGATGTTTTAAACTTACTCGTTACAGACCACAGCTATAAAAAATGTTAATGAAAAAATTCTGAAATTCAGAAAGGCCTATTTTTCAATAATTTATTAAAAATCAACGGGCCCAATCGATTTCGACAAAAAAATTCAACCAAGGGTAACTTTTGACGAGGAATCCAAAAAAACATATCCATATTCCCCCGTGTGTGAAAAAATTTTTCAAGAAAATTTTTCTGAAATTTCAAAATTTCATAACTTTTTTCATACTTCAGTTTTAATGTCACTTTAAACAGTGAAAATGATGTACACGAGATGTTCTATAAGAAATACTATCTAATTTGGGGTGTAGTTTGCGTTGAAATTTTTTTCATTTTTCACTTTTGTACATGTGATGAAACATATCTCAGCCGGGTTTGAAAATCACAACTTCTAAGGTCGATTTTCGGTTTCTAGGCAGAAAGTTAACCCTAGGATAATTTTTTCAGGGTAGGTTATCCTTCCTTGTACGGCCATATCTCGAGCCTATCAGATAGTGTCTGCTATAATCTCGACCCTCATAGACCTATAATCTCGACCCTCATAAAAAAACTATTTTTGTTTTGTTTTTCTGGATTCCCTCCACCTCGCTCAATGGGAAGGCATATTTCTCGCAGTAGGATACCCATGAAAGAAGGTGATTATCTAATGTGCCCATAAGATCAGCATTTTTGTCTAGATGTAATTACAATTAAATGTGTATTATGCTGTTTACTGACAATGAGGCGAATGTATCATGAGAAATAATAGTTAGTATGATATACAAACGGAAGACACGAAATACGATGTTGCATAATGTGAGAAAGAGTTTAGTTGAAGCTTAATGAATAATAATACAACATTAACAACAAAAAAAAAGATGATTCACCCCGAAAAATCTGTGATGAAATTTGAGTTCATTGAGTGGCCTCCACCTTTCGAGTCTTTTCTGAAAAGGCTTCCTACTTTTTAGAGATCTCTGCTGCATTGTTGGGATAAATTGGTGTTTCCTCCAGGGGCAACCGTTCACCTTTTTGTCGGTTTTCTTTTTTTTGGAGACTCATGTTGCGGACGAGGGGGGGCAAAAAGGTTCTAGTATCTTCAAAGTGTCTTGCTTTTCTATTTACCATGGGAGGCAAGTCAGCTGTGTGGGCTCATCCTATTTTCGCATCGATTTTCCGCAAAGTAAGCGCTCAATTTCATTTTATCGTGTATAATAATAATAATCTGTTTTCTCATGATCACACGTTGTGAATGATCCAGTATTTAAAATTTAGCACTCTCACTTCGAAATAACATGCTATCCTGGTGAAGCCTCTGACCATTCTATTGGAAACATCCTGTGCTTGAATTGTAAATTATTCGATGCAGAGAGCAACACACAGTCAGACAACACGCAACTGTCGGTTCGCTGAGTATCAGGTGCATTCATTCATGTTGACAACTTAAACGATTTCAACAACTTCGACAATTCTCACGACAACAACAACATTGTCAGCGTCCCCCTGCTACATCTCTGAGCAATCCTCCATCGATCAAGCCGCAAATATCCGTTGCCGGTTGCAAGATTATCTGCAATGCTAATGCCAACGTGCGTTCCCCCATCTAAAGTTGCTCGGACGGATTGAGTAATGAGTAGGAAGGCCGGTACCCTCCGGTACCCTCCGGTACCCTCCGGTACCCTCCGGTACCCTCCGGTACCCTCCGGTACCCTCCGGCTGTCTCTTTTGTATCTGACCCTTGTTGCATTACCAGTAGGGTGCCCTTATTGGAATTGTTGGAAATGAATTCGCCATCTTCTCTCTCCATTACACTCACTCCTCGCACGCGTTGCGGCCTGCTTTCCTTTGTTCACCACATTTCCCATTTGCAATAGTTTCCAATAAGAGAACCCTAATTATCAGCCGTAATACAGTTCTCTCGTCCGAAAGGCCGTAATACGAAAACCGAATTTGGATTCCTCGTGCGAGGTATCCTCTTTATAAAGCATTATAAAGTTTCTTTATAAAGTTTATAAAGCATAAATGCCTTCTTTGCAGTGCGAGGCGACCGTGCTCAACGATTGCATTCTGCGCGGGGCAAAAAATGGTAGTCGAAAATGCGTGAAACGCGCCCTTCGTCAGTAAAGAGGAGTGGATGTTTAGGTGAGCTCTAAAAGATCGACCTATATAATCTATTATAATTTCTCGACCTTTTCACGAAACTTTTCAGCTTCTTTAAAAGCGGGAAAAGATGCGAAAAAACATTTGTGATTATGCTCTCAATGTGTATTATGCGATGAATTTGAATGCAACCACGATGTTCTGGATATTCCATTTTTGTAAAATGCAAATGAGCGACAATAAAGAATGCCACGTCAAAAAAGGGAAAAACTACTCTTCCATCAGCATTGTTGTACAATCTATGCGAAAATCGTGTTCACTTCTAATTTGCCTAATTGAACTGGGAAAATATTGCAGGTTAGAGTGCGAAATGTGTGCGTGAAATGTTCACCGGTCGTTGGCTGAGAGCGTGTAGAAAATGAAGAAATCATGGTTTCATATATTTCAGATGAGCCACAAGGATCGAAGGACGCGATTTTTACTCACGGCGAATGTACAATTGACGCTGACGTCACCAGCACTCCCACAATCGGCCATTGTATTTGATATATTTTTGGATATGCTCACTTTAATATATTCAGAGATAAATATTTCTTCGAAAATCTTGGATTTTTCTTAAAATCTTGGATTCTTTGACATATTTCCCTATGATTTGTATATGTTTTTATATTATTCCTAGAGTACATGCATGCTATCTTGTTATTTCTCTCATGTCTCATTGTTCGATCCTATAACATTTTCGAGATATGCCATTAATTCAGACAAAATGGAACACCGAGATCTTCGACTTGCAATAAAAATAAATCTGAACATTTTCTTATTGCAATCTCGAATTTCAACCATTTTTGCACACACTAGTACCTCCCGGAAAATTTCTTCCTTTAGGAAGTAATTATATCGGAAACTGTGCTTGCAATGCGCATGAAAAGACCTAGTAGCCATCGAAACATGCTCAGAAAGTGCATCTCATTTATAAATCATATGCTTGAATTACGACGCACTGCGAGAAATTAAAAAAATGCAGCTGTAACATGGAGGAGCAGGTATCAGTTTGTTACTTTGCTCTAAGGGCAGAATGAAAGCGTAAAATCAAGTTCCTTCTCGGAATCGACATGGAATTGAAAATTGGGTATTTAATTTCAATAAATGTCTCAACATCCATATAATTTTCGAGTTAGGTAGCACTAGGCTTCGAGAAATAAATGATCTATTAACCTTGATTATATACAAATTCGCGACAAATATATTTTGTAGGGAGAGTAACCATGAAGTACATATAGTATACGTGTGACTCTACACCGACACGTAATATTATAGATGTTTTGTATTGTGTGTTCTGAGCCACAATTTTCTTCATTAAGCTCTTGATCTGGACTAACCATACTATCAGTTAACCTTTCCGCATTCTGGTATTAATCGCAGACCATAACAGATAACTATCTCTGGTATCACGCCATGTTCATCGCTGATATTCTTGAGCGGCTGATTGTTGGTATGTTCTCTTTCTCTTTATGAACCCCCCTAACACACACTGAAAGGATGCGTGAACTTCTGCCACACCCACTTTACAAGAAAAACCAACCTGGTGCCGTTGCAAGTTCTTCCCGTGTGTGGAGAGCCTTTGTGGTTATAGATCGACCTTTTTACAGTGCTCGGAGTCTGTTTTAACGTCCTCTTATTGTTGCTCATCAAGCGGTTCTCTAGAAAGGAACTCGGAACATATGCAAATCTCCTTACAATTTTTGCTCTATACGATGTATATTTATGTATATCGAGTGCCCTTCTCAGTCACGTATGACAATTTATTGTTCTCAAACGACTTTCGATTTTTAGAAAATGATACGAGCGAGGAAAGCTATTGGATCGATCGCTTTCACACCGTGGGGATTTAATGTATGAGTGCAACATCTTTGAACCTATACCCAGATTTTTTTTCTCAGAAGCTCTTCTCTTCATTAATGAGTTCATCTCTAGCAATTCCGCTTCCTCTCATGAATCTGCACTTTCTTTATCGGTTTTGGGCAATCCGAAAGTTTGGCAGTTTTTTATACGAAACATAATAGTTTATTTCAGGCCGGAAATTCTTTGGATGTTCTCAAAGAAACGATACGTCCTGGGATTTCTCGTCTACCCGCTTTCTTTTGGAGCAACATGGTAAATTATATATATTTGTCTACTTCAAATTTCCGTTTCTTAAGGTTCTTGGTAACATTCTATATTCTACCGGATGAAGAGGGCGGACATCGCACTGATCTGAGTGACGAATTCCGAAAGATGTACGGATACACGGTGGACAAGGGATGGCTGCTGGTCGACTGGGTTTGGAATAGGGAAAGCTGCGCAAGAGATACCCTCATTGTCCCGCACATTAGTGTTGGTCACTAGAAAAGTCTAAACTAAAAAGAACAAAGCGTTTCGGCTCCGTTTCGGAAGAATTCTTTGTTTCTTCTTCCTGTCTTCTTGAAATATGGTTATTTTGAGTGGTCCACCCTACTGCACACTATCTCGTCGGTCAGACCGGTGTCAGAGTGTTCGAAATGAAAATAGTTATTTATTGCGCAACCATCCCAATTTTGCAATGTCTCGCCAACTTTGTTCAATAACAATTCTTTATCCAGGGTGACGACATCCAACGACCGCGCTATTTCCTCGTAGGCATCGTTGTTATGCTTCTCATGACGTGGAGCATCAACATGTCCGCGGTGCTGGGCGTTCGAAGTTACTTTTGCATTCGTGAGGCTCGAGAAATGTCGCATACCGCACGCATCTTTCATCTGAGAATTCTCGTCGCTGTTTGTGTTCAGGTTGTGCTCTTTGTCGCGACGTCATCAATTGCATTTTCTTTTTTTTTGCAGACATTCATCCCCATTATTTGCGTCTACATACCGAATTCTATAGTGATGTTCTTCCCGGCCTTTGGTCTCTCGGACCATCGTCTCTCCGATTTCTACGGCGCCATGACGATGCTCTTTCCTGCATGGGACGCCCTTGTTATCATCGTACTCATCAAAGATTACCGAGAAGGCTTTCTCAGTCTGATTGGGAGATTACAGAAAACAAGAGTTTACTCGCCCAAGTTAGAGTTCACTTCAGTCCATCCAACCAATTTGGAGTCTGCGGCACAGTAAATGTATCGTATATTATATTCGTGTTGTTACCTGAAAAAAATTTAGAGAGCGAAGGGAATGAACAGGGCTGCAGCGTGCGAAGAATGCGCGTTTACAACAAAAAAGCTAGAAACCGGTGACGGCCACTAGACTTTGAAAGATAACTAACTAGTTGCTTCATTCATCATTTCGCCCGTTTCTTTAGCGGGCTATTATACTAGTTGTTTTTAGAGTAACTAGTTGCTTTCTGATCTGACAAATTTACATGAAATAATTTACATGGAAGATAGGGGGAATTATTAATATGTTTATGAGGGGTGTCGTGAGATCATTTCTCACTATGTTAGGCTTCGAATACGGTTCGTTCGCGCCGCGCTCAAACGTTTAATCAGTGGAACCTCCTATCATGCCAAAACGTAGGTAATCTTTTGTTTTCTTTTACAATATTATTAGGTATCGTGTAAAAGATATTGTCAATTAGTTTTACATTAGTAGGACGACAATCAGCGACTGAATTTTTGTCAATTGTTTGAAAAATTATATCACGCCTCTCATGATAAAATCGGGCTGAAAAAAAAACCTTTTTGGGCCAGTTGGGAGGAGGCATAAAGAAAACAGGGAATATTCCAGATTGTTGAGAGTCCAAGCTTCTACAACTCGTACACGATTACTGCCGGCGCCTGCGTTGACTGGACAAGCGGATGAGTTTTAATAAAAGGAATACATGCGATCCACGACCTGGAACAGAAATTAATAAATGTGAATGCCCTGCGGCTCTGCATCAGATCTATCTCCCATAGTCCCTACCTACCTTCAATCGATGGACCTGTTACTTTTGTTAACGATCGCTTTTCATGACGATTTTTGCATTCCTCGCCGTGCCAATTTTGTAGTTTTTTCCCCGATGCATCTTATTGTAATAGATGCTCAGTACAAACATTCATACATATTCATTCAAGATTCAAGGTCTGTGTCTGTTGGATGATGCAATTTTTCCGAGCGTTGGGGGAATTTTCAGCATATTTACCAATTCGAGCACCAATTGACTACAATAGGTGCTCCAATAGGTGCTCAGTGAACTCTCCAATTCCCTGTCGCCTTAGAATTCCCCCAGTCTCTCCCATTTGCTTCCCCGTTGTGGCTGTTGGTGTTTCCTCCAAGGGCAACCGTCCTTTTCCTTTCGCTTGAGAACAATGGAGGAAAACCTCAGAAGAGTTAGAAAAAAACGAGGCGCCATGTTCGGGAGGCTTCAGTTGCTCATCCATTTCATCTTGCGTGGTATGTCATCGTTGTGGGCGCCGGTTGTCCTCCTATCCATACTCCACGAAGTGAGCCTATCTATTCGAATCGATCCGACTGTCTGTTGACCTGTCTTGTACTCTTTGCCAATTCGATGTTCATATATGTACAATTAGATGGATAAAAGCATTTTCGCTACAGACACCGGAAATTCATGGTCAAAATAATGCAATTTAGAAATACATAATGGCATTGACACGTGCAGTACCACTAAAAAGTCAGTGACGTTTTTGTTCTGAGTCATGCGTACAGGGGTCGTCGACAACCACGCCATGCTACGTCTCTCAGCAAACTTCCATCCGGCGTCATGTTCTCGCAATCACTCCGCAAATATCTGTCTTTGGCTGCAAGATACTCTGCAACGCTAACAACGCCGTTAGTTTGTCATTTTATAGATACGCTCGCGAAAGGAAATAGTGAAGGGAGGTACTTAATAATTTAGTAGCAGGTAACAAGTGATCGGTATACAAGTCTCGGCGAACAACCACGGGGTCGGATTACCGAACTCAGCGAATTTCGTATTTATAAAAAAAATCGAGATCGCCTGCTCAATATTTACATCATTCGGAAAATGGGATCCATAATTTAAAAGCTAACGTTTAGTGTGAGGCTACGTTGCTAAATGAGGCTGGAACGGATTGTATTCTTTTCGGGGCAGAAATGACCGTTGACAAGACACGCACGACTCCTTACACGGTTCTAGTCAAGACGACGAGCGGTTGCATCGGTGAATTGACTAGATCTGCCATCAAATAGTTTTTTTTAGATACTTTTTTTGTTGTTGAGAAAGTCACTGTTCAACTAGTTTTATGATCATAAGGCGATTTCGCAAGACGAATACAAGAAATGAAGAGTGTATGCGGTGAAAGAATTTTTTAAAAGCGGAAGCGGAAAAAAACGAATGAATAAATGAGAAATGAGAAATTGTGCAAAACAACTAAAATTTAAATAATGCTAATTCCCGGTTACAGATCTAGCGGAGGGTTCGATAGACGGCGCATTTACGCATGGCGAGTGTACTATCGACGCAGACGTCGTCGGCACTCCTACTTACGGTCGGTAATCCAGAAATATACAAAAAAGAGAGATCAAAGACGTATAATAACGGAATCCGACCACTGTCGCCTTACATTTGAAATAATATTGAAAATTCGAACATTGAAGGAGATTCAGATTATTTAAGCATCATGGGCGCCGTGTGGACTTCTTCCACTGGGCAATCGTGATGTGATCATCGAGTGAGTTATTCATTCCTTCATTTTTTTACTGAGAATCATTAAGATATTTTTAGCGCTCTACTTCACGATGGAACGCACGCTTTCTACGAGAACTCCATTTACGGATACACAAGTGAAGTTTTGATACTATTATAATATAATGTTATTCGATTATTCCTATTTTGTATAAATACGATTACTTTCACAATATGAAATTTGAAGGCATATCTGCAAATATTCCACTTTCTATAAACATTAAATCACAGTTGTTTAGAAAATTAAAGAAATTCTGAACGAAAACTAAAAGATGCTGACGCTAATTATACAATTTAAAAATTTAGTGTGGGACGGTGCTGTCGGATCGTATTATCTCGTACTTGACAAAGTGCCCGCCGGCGTACAATACTACTTTCTCGCTGCCAAATGCATCAGTATACCGGCAACACCCAGTGAGCTTGTTTGTATTGAGAACAGAATTAGCCAAATTTTGTCCAAATTCGGGTCAAATTGACCAGTTTATTAGCAGATAAGCAGAAAGACTTGCGTGACTTGTTGGCCTGTGTGCATTTGAACCAAAACTACATTGCAAATCATATAAAGATTCATTATTATTTTTATAGTTAGTGATTATTAAATCTATTTATGTTTGCTTGAATCGTGTTTAGGGACGCCAAATTGCGGCTGCTCACCGCTTAACAATGGAATCGACATTAGCCGTAAGCATAAATGTCCAGTGAATACGCCATTTATCTGGCGGTCACTTTATTTCCTACTCTCTTCCTCTTATGAACCGCGTTATCTTGGTCGAAACTCCTGAACCAGATTGAGAAATACTTTGGATTATGTTTAACATACCAAAAATGAATGATGTGATCTCAATTATCAAAAGCACGAAACTCATTACAGAAAATACTACAATCCGCAACCAATTACTCCGGACATTGTTCCTCCTTGTCCGATGCTCCTACAGTGAGTTCACGTTTTTCCGTTTTGCGTCCGCTCTCTTGTTAAGCGCACTAGAAAAATGACTAATTGCAAATTTTTTTTAATTTGTTGAGTGTCCTTAGAGGATGACAGTGCTTTTAAGCGCACCCAACCGGAATATAGTTCGAAAATCGCAAAGATTAGGGCGGATACAAGGTAAAGCATAATACAATGATAGGATGCGCTGCGCGCTCACGGTCAACGATGAAAACGACCCGACGAGCAACAATATCACGATGATGGTGTCGGACACCCGCATTACCTGCGCGATGGGTGTCTGGTTGCTGGTGAGTAGAGTTCCCTTATTGGAAGTATTGGAAATGAAATCACCATCTTCTCTCTTCACTTCGTTTTCTCTCTCTCTCTCTCTCGAGTACAGCGCGGTCTGAGTAGTTCATTTGTTCCCTACCCAAGTTGCATTCGATTTTCGATGCAGTACATTATTTTCTTTCCCCTCGTTTCTGATCCACCTCACCTAACATCGATGCCATATTATTTTCAGATATACGATACGACGAGCTACTACAACTCGTACACACTGAGTGCGGGTACATGCGTTTACTCCTTCGCTTAAGCCAGCGCAACCTCTCGAAGAAAATGACTTTGAAATTTCGCTATTGGCGAGAAATTCGTCCCTTATAATCTGTCAGAAGTTCGCGAACTTTTCACGCATCTTTTCTTGCTCGTTTTAGGCTATTTTCTTTATAATTTGCGTTAGGTCATTAGAGCACCATACGAAAGTAGTAATGCAGAAGAAATTAACATAAAATATAAACTAGGGAATTAGCCGCACCTCTTAGAAGGTCGCGGAATTCTGCGAGTTGTTTTACGCGAGCTAGACAGTGAGGAGAGAACACGTAAACAGAGAGAGCGTAGAAAGACTAACAACAGTTGTTGTCTTTCTGCGCTCTCTCGATTCACGTGCTCTCTCGTCACTGTCTAGCTCGCGTAAAACAACTCGCATAATTCCGCGACCTTCTAAGAGGTGCGGCTAATTCCCTAGTTTATATTTTTTGTTAATTTCTTCTGCATTACTACTTTCTTATGGTGCTCTAATGACCTAACGCAACTTATAAAGAAAATAGCCTAAAACGAGCAAGAAAAGATGCGTGAAAAGTTCGCGAACTTCTGACGGATTATAAGGGACGATTACCTCAAATTATAATATTGCATTTTTTCTTTGAACAAATGTGTCACTGATCCAAGGGAAGATGTATTTTCCCGTGAGGGATATTAATAACTGTTCGCTTGATCGCATAAAGATATTTTTTGCCCTTTTGGTGCAGGCTCTCGCACTCATATTTCCCACTCCAATTAGCTGTGATTCCATCTCCGGGATCGAATTGTACCCTCATAAGACCAGGGCAATCCATTAATGATAACTTGATATCATTCATTTTGCTTTGTAGTAAAGTGATCGGTTAGCATTTCTCTTTATCTATCGCCACCGTTAGTCGAAATTTCGCACCGAGCTCTGGAGTATCTTGGAGACTCCAACCAAACACATCTGATTGTGCACACAGAAAAAGGTCTTACATACGGCCCATAAGACATGGGGGTTCTTAACAAAAGGTCTTATATATAAGACATTTTGTTAAGAACCCCCCATATTTTTTTTTCTGTGTGTGAGAAGAAGTAAGACTTGGGCTTTGTGACTTTCCTTTGGCTGCCTACCCTTATTGTAAGTTGTCGCAGTATCAATTCACCGGGCCATTCCAAGTCCTTATCAGACCATCTTTTCTATCTGATTTTCAGATATCTATTTTCAGATATCTGTCTTATCTGATTTTCAGATATCTACATGATGTTGACACCTGTACACGGAGTCTCTTGAAGAGAGATCTTGATTAGAATTTGAAATTCGGGTGAATAATTGAATTAGCACTCTTCATTTCACATGCTCTCTCACCGGTCGATTGGCGAGAGAGTGTGTGAAATGAAGAGTGCTAATTCAATTATTTACCCGAATTTCAAACTCTAGGATTAATTATGGAGAGTAGAGAGTGTATTCTATGGAATATGAGAGAGCTGGACTATCCAGATGTCCTCTAAAAGAGTTTCGTGTAGGCTACTCCCATTATGAAGGACTGTGTACAAGTGCTGCTTGTTTCCCCCACTTTTGAATACAAACATCTACTTGAGTACATTTTGAGTTCGTTGCCAAAGTGAAGCGGTAAAAAGACATTCTACTTTCGATACGAATTCGAAAAATTCGCACGTTATTTTTTTCTTTCAAAGTCCTAAAACGCTCTTTGTTCATTAATTTGTTTCTTAATTAGGAGCCAGTGACAAACGAATAAGGTAAATGATCTATGATGTATGTTGTCCACAAATGGGATATGTGAAACGAGAGAGAAAGTTAAGAAGAATGCAATGTGGTCAGCAATTATAAACCATTGTTTTCTATCAAAATCTTACGTTTCGTAGGAACTCCCATTCAATTGCCATTTGAGTGATATTGTCCACATACAAATGTGATTATTGTATCTGAAGAGCGCGATGCTAGTATCAAATGAACAGAGCTTACTTTTCATTATGATTCGACACCTCTCAAGTTTGTTCTCTTCCGCTAAATTTATGTGAAAAATATTTAAATTCATGTTTTACACAATTATCCGAAATGTTTCTGGATTTACAGTAGTATGTTATGATTAAGGATGGCGAAAGAGGAAATGTGGAGGTGCTCTATGCTATTATATTTTTGCATGTATTCATTCATGAAATGTACTCCTACTCGTATTCATACTGACTTTTGTGTGTATGCTGCATTGACTCTCGCTTATTTTTTCTGTACCTAGCATTATTTTTTCTGTACCTAGCATCGATCATATGAATATTTTGTAAAGTTTGAAATTCGGGTAATTATTTGGATTAGATTTCTTAATTTCACACTTCTTACCAATCAATCGATGTAGGGAGTGTGCGAAATGAAGAGGGCTAACCCAATTATTTACTCGCATTTCAAAGTCTATTATTTTTCGTACTGTATCGGCAGAAAGTACGGGCAATCTTTTATTTTCTGTCGAAACTGTTAAATCATGCGAGTAATCGTCGTGAATCAAGATCCCGTATCCTGGAAAGCGAAATGCATTGCGTAATAATAACGCAACTAAACACCACGTTTTGAAAATTATATTTCTCATGAACGTATTTCCACCTTGGCCAAATTTCCTGGAAACCAGTAAACAATTGGTACGACAAAACGTATCATAGCCTATTACGGACCTTGGAATAAACAGCCCCGGGAATTGTGCGCTATGAAAAGTATATCGTTCAAACCTCTATTTACTAATTTACCCTTTCGGAGAAATCGCCGGGAATATTGTTAACTGACTGTTTCTATGCATTATTTTTCACTAATAATAATCTAAAAGAGAGATATTTCTTCAGCCTTCGCTGTTAGCAGACAAGAGAGAACTTCTCATAATTTTTTCTTCCCTTGACAACGCTATAGTTTATATCTTTTGGCATCTCGAAAATGAAGTGAAAAGAGCAGAACTGTATTTGTTTGCCCATTACATTCGATGTACTTTTGGCTTTTGGAATTAATTCTTGTTCTAATCCCCAGATTAACTGATACAAATCAGGTCACTCATTTGTTGCGATGGAGCCGCTTGCCGCCTCGACGCGTCGCTCGCTTGAAATTCTCAAGCACGCGTCAGCCGTAATCGCCTTACTCCTCAGTATTTTCACAATCTACCTCATACGTGCGCACTCCGCTCGCGCGACCTCAACCGCGTACAAGACGCTCCTAATGGGCGTAGTTGTGAGTTGGCGCGTATCAAAATGTTGTACAAGCTGCAACCCGGTGTCACGGTTCAGCTATGCGCTCCGAATTGATTCAGAGCGTTCAAAAACGAATTTTCTTTTTTTAATTGAAAAAAATTTCATAATTTAGGTCACCTCGCAGTTGCACGATTTTTACATAGAAGTTCTCATCGATCCTGTTTTTCTGTTTCCTTTTCCATGCCTTTACACGGGAGGATTACTCTATGACAGATTCGGTGTCGAAACCACGACTACACTGGTAAGCATAGTTTTACGTACGCTATGAATCGGAAATAGTTTGAGATGACGGGAAAAATTTATATAAAAAAGAGAATATCGAAAAATGTTGCCATATGTGAGCGAAAATTTTCGAATATCTCGAAAGGTGATATTCTAGCACGGACTTTTTTCCGCTCTTCATCCAACGATTTCAGGTAGTCTGGAATCAGGTTTTGAACACAATGATGTTTCCGTATGCGTTTTGTTTCATCTACCGAAATCAAGTTGGTCATTCTTATCTCTCCCCTTTTTTGATTCAATGGAGGTTATATAGTAAATGAGCGCACACGACTCTTCGCATTGTTATGTGATAACTATAAGAAATATTTTTTGAGGTACTAATTTCTGAAAAAAAAAAGTAGTGCAAAAGTAAAAGACGAGTACCACACATGCGTGCGGTCCTGTCGGAATTCCCCTCAAATGCTCTTCGTAAACAAGCGGATTAATATAAATTAGGTTGCAATAATTATAGCGATTCAGGGCTACACTGACGACGAAAACACAATTTCTAGGTGATCCTTAACGTTGGTGACCGCTTTAAATTCTCTAAGTGGATGGCTGTGCCATTTTCTGCATTCTTTTGCCTGCTTTTCGCCCTGGAGTGGCCGGCGCTGAAGGTAGGCGATTAAATTATTCGCTTGTGATCGTAATTGTTCACCAAGCCTTCCATCCCCACGGTGGCGATAAAATTGGTAGCAATTTTGATTGCGGAAGGTACCGTGAAGCCCGGTCAGCAGGGGTGACGTAGACCTAGTTAGCAAACCTGCCTTACCGGTGAGGCCTGGCAGAGTAGTCGAATATCGACGTAAATTTCGCTTTATTCCGGTAGTAACTTTGCATTACCATAATTGTTCGGTTTGTAATTCATACCCAGATTGAACTACCCACCTCCATTTGTTCACGTGTTCACTGCATCTTATCATACCGACCGTTCTCGATACAAATACGAGATGCACAATTTGCATTCATTTTGTATTGCCCTAAAATAATTGTGAAATAGTTATTATTGTGTTCCCACTGTAGACACACTAGAGTTGCGAGATCAATTGTTTCAAGCACATTATCCTACAAGTACACTCAGTTCTCCGTTATCTCTTTGCACACAAATAAATGATAGGTACGTAAGTAAGTAAGTAATGATAGTGAGCCACATTTATTTAGAGCACATCGTTAGAAATACTGTCAAGTGCCGACGATGACTATCACGATAAAAACAAACGGTGTGTTTGCGGTCTTGTGCACCTGCGAAAACACAGTTTCACTGCATTATCGTATCGTCGCCTAGTCGACCTCAATTATCTTTAATAATATAATTAATTACGTAATTAGAGTACCTTAATTTCTCTTTTTCATTTATTTCCCCAACTGTTTGGATAGTATACACTCTCGTTGGGAATTGCACGAAGGGCTGGCGGTGATCAACCGATACAATTATTGTACAGTAATCACTTCATTCTTTGCAGTATGCTCACGAGCCTCTGGACAGAAACGATTTGGAAATGCTTATTAAGGTGAATGTTGGAGTGCGAAATGTGAGACCACGGCCTGTTCATTTGCACACTCTCAAAAACGGTCGGGAGGTGAGAGAGTGTGTGAAAGGAAGAGAGCATGGTCTAACATTTCTCACTCTAGTGAATGTCGTAAAAAAAGATTCAGACACACCTCGAAATGGAGCTGAACTTTCGTTGAAAACGTGACTAATAATTGATTGCGCAGGAATTCGCGGGTGATTGGCCATCAAACTTGGGAGAGCGCATGGCGTGCTTCGATTCCGCCCGAGTTAACCGCACATTAGCATATTTCATTGCTGTCATTTTTATAATATTCTCGTTCCTCATTGTGGTAAGTATTCGATGTTCATCCCATTTTTGTTTATACCCAAGTTTATAGTCGAATTAATTTTAAATTATTGTAATGGGTAACAAAAAATAGCGATTTGCAGTTGAAGTGCTGTTCGAATCAATGACAAAATTACATTTTTAAAAGTTTTTAACTTGGAAGAACCTAAACGGACATGAAACGCTGCAGACGTGCGCTCATACTTTCTACATGTTGCGACAGATGCCCACGATCAGCGATAAATCACGACAGTTCCACAGAGAAGCGACACGCGCACTGGCCATTCAGGTCACACAGAGCGCAAACTCTTTAACTTTTTGACATCTGAATAATTCAATTCTCTTAGAGAATTGGCGAAAAAGTGCGTGTATTCAGGAGGGTAGAGAGTGAAGTATCTGGAATATAACATACTTGGAGTCTCGACAAGTTAGAGAGTTCCTGCTCTGTACATTAGCGAGCACACAATTCGCACCACCGTGAGAGAACCTCTCTTTCGCTCTTAAGATCGTTCAAGATTATGGTCAGAAAAGCAATGGCGCACGAAAAATGCATTTCCTGACAATATGTTTTTTTTCTGTTCTTGTTTTTAATTGTCAAACTGTGTACCCAATTTGGGCAGTCTATTTTCTCTAAATTCGATGGGTGCGCAGAGCAAATTGGTATCAATATACCCAAAAAATGACAAATATTGAAGGCAACGATTCCGAGTGGCATGGTATTACTACCAATGTATGCCATACTTTCGCAGGCTTTCTTTCGCTTCGAGAGCAAGGGTATTTGCTTTAATGTATTATCAAAACATTATTCAAATTTCAGTAAAGGGTTTGAGTTTTAAAAAAATAAAGAAATGGTATCTAATATGGATGCGAAATTAACAGCATTTAGAAATTAAAAATTGTTAATATAATCAAGTAATGTCAATCGATACTCCCTCTGTTTCAGCGTGTCCTTGCATGGGATGATTTTTATTGAATTTCAGGGTACTTTCATTGGAATTCGCAAAGAAGACCTTAAAAGACCGAAAATTGGAAAAATCGCAGACTCTTTTATACATACGTGATTCATGTAAAAGAGGGACGTAAATATTACGTGATAAAATGTACACAGAAGTGTTGTGGGTAAGATTTTGATAGATGGGATCAAAGTCTGCTACCTCATTAGCATAACTAAGTCATTAATCTAAAAGTCAATTAATTGTTCTTTATTTATCTGTAGTCTCGCAAGGAACACATAATCGAGTGTAACATATATTTATTATATTATCAATTCAAAAAAATGAATATCGCAGTATTCTGTCATATCAGAATTCGCGCCTGCAATGTTCGCACTCATGGGTCTTCACTCGATTGTCCATTCGATCACGCTCATACTCAGCACGAAAACCATCCGGGACGCCGTCATGAGAAAGGTTCTTCGTGTGCGCAGCTCGAAACTACCATCAAACTGCGTTTGATTGGGCAATTTCTCACCCGACCAAATTGAACAAAACAGGCGATCACTATTCTCCCAATGAAGGATTATAATATCAATATAAAATTCCAGAACGATAGGAGAGAGAAAATGTTTGCCACAAGTATACTTTGCAGTGCGGATAAGTATGCCTGGTGACGCATGTTTCATGTTTCCTCGAGTTTGTATTTTCAGGTCAATAATTCGAATGGAAAGGATACTTCTCGTCCACACATCCGTCAAATGGGCTCTGGGCCCAAATAGCAGGTGTGAGCACTATAATTTTTTTTGAAAATTCGAAAGAATCCACAACCAATTTATAGTTCCATGATCAGCTCTCTTACAATCGGAGAACCGCACAAGTTGTGCATTTATCGACGTTCCAAGAGAATTAAATTTTATTTCGGTGGCAAATTTGTGGTTCTCAATATAAATATGCTTCATCCCCCATGTTGTTATTTTGTGCATTCTGTGCTCACATTCAATTCACATATCGAAGAAATAGAAAAACGAGAGGAATAAAAATAAAACGTCATTGTTGCATGCAGGCGCATAATCGCTTATCAAGTTGGGAATTGTTGTGAAACAATTAACAAATGCAGATGTCGCAGGTTGCGGTGGAAAATGTTTCTGTTTTACTAAAGCCGTAACTGTATTCCTTGAGAACTCAAAATATAATAAATGATCAAAAACTGGCCAACTGCAATTACGAAAAATTAGATATTTTAGATCATAAGTGAAATCGAAATTGGTTGAGCAGGCCAGTAGCTATCAGAAAACGTAAAATACACGTTTTATAACTTTTGCCGTTGTTGTGATTATTTAGCGAACGAAGAAGAAATTTTTATTAGCGTCTTTCACTTTATTAGAAACGACCCTACTGGGCCAGGCTTCCCCAAAGGAAATAAATCTATCCCAATAACTTGGGGAGGGGGGCGTGAAGTCAACGTTTTTAGTGGTGATGTTTGGCCAACTGGTGTAACGAACACATTTATAATAGCACACAAAGTACAGTAAGTGACGGTCCTTTATCATTTGCATGCCACAACAATTCCCAACTCAATAGGCGGTCTCTCTGTGCACATACAAATTAGAGTAAAATATCACAAAAGCGATATTTTTGAGCTTAATCTACTGAACACAGCTGCAACGGAGATTACTTATCATTATTCTCAGGTTTTTCCTTCTTATTGACACACGATTTAGTCTTTGATTGTTACCTATTTGCAAATCGAGAAATCCTCGCTTTTTTCACATATTCAATGGCACGGGACCAGGGGCCATCCAAGCCAGAGTGATCGCCTTTTCTAAAATAAAATTAAAAAATTCAAAATCGAAGAGATATTTGAGGAGATATCAATGGGATGAGCCTTATTATTGTCTCAAGCATCAACCTGCCAGAGAGTGCGAAATGTGATACCACGCTCTCTTCACTTCGCGCACTCTCTACACCGGTCTGTAGGTGAGAGAGTGCGCGAAATGAAGAGACCGTGGTATCACATTTCGCACTCTGCCTGCCACGTCAACTTTTAATTCAATAGGGAATCGATGTCACGTACATACAAATGTGAATATTGTTTCGCAATTAGCGCCTCAATCAACGATTATTAAGTGAACAGAGCTGGGACATAGATTACTACTCATTGTATATTTTTTCTTCTATAAACCTGACGTTTTCATTCTCATTTGCCGCATTCACCTTTCCCCAAAAAAGTAAAAGGAAAAGGAAGTATATATTGTGTAATCAATGTTTTCGGTTGTCCGCTTTTCTGGTTATAATACTGTATGATGTTCTACTCATCAGAATAGCTGCCTTCGAGCCAATTACCTGTCATAATGGAGCCGCTTGCCGCGTCGACGCGTCGCTCGCTGGAGATTCTCAAGCGCGCGTCGTCCGTCGTTTCCATACTACTCAGTGTATTTTCCATCTACCTCATACGCAAGCACTCCGCCCGCGCGACCTCAACCTCGTACAAGACTCTCCTGATGGGTGTAGTTGTGAGTTGGCGCATATCGAAGGCTTTCACGATCTTTGATCTCTTAAAATATCACTGTTCATCTAAATCTAGATCAAATGTGTTCCACGAATTCAAAAAAAAGCGTAATTTTGTTGTTTGTCTTTTTTAAAGTTTGAAAATAATTTTTGTAATGTCATAACTCAGGTCACCGCGCAGTTCAACGATTTCTATCTAGAAACGCTATTCGAACCCGTTTTCCTGTTTCCTTTTCCTTGCATCTACACCGAAGGATTACTCTATCGTAGATTTGACGTCGAAACAACAACTACACTGGTAATCATCGTTTTACGGAGCAGTTAAGAATCGGTTGATAGATTGGTCACGTGGTCGGGGATATATTGAGACGAAGGACAATTGTTATTAAATATGAGAATATCTTTGCTGATTCCAAAACGTAGCCTTGGGAGATGTACTCCCTGTAAATTCCTGTTCTGTCGTTACACCAAAGCAAAAGTGCGTCAAAACTTTCCGGCGCTACAGTACTAACGCACGATCTTTTTTACTCCCTTAATCCAGCATTTTCAGGCCGCGTGGATTCAGGTTATGAACGCAATGACATTTCCGTATATGTTTTGCGTCATCTACAGAAATCAGGTAGCTCGTCTTAATTTCGATTCAAGATCCAAGGGAACTCTAGGTGATCCTTGCTGCTGGCGACCGCATTAAGTTCTCTAAATGGATGGGTGTGCCAGTTGCTGCATTGTTTTGTCTGATGTACGCCACTGAGTGGCCGATGTTCATGGTTTGTGTTTCTCAGTCAGTTAGAGTGCTGAATTATAGCCATACGAGTACATGAAGGGTTGGATCAGGTTTATCGGGCCTGACACGTTTCGGGCACTAGGCCCATCATAAGTGACAAATTACCTCAAACTAGGGAAATAAATAAGGTTTCTGTTTATCATTAAAATGTAAATTGTATGAATGTATCTCATGTTTTTTTTATTATCTGTGAATAGATGGTTAACGCGAGGAAAACTGTGTTGTGAGGAAAGAGAGCTAAAAAATTCGTCGTCTGTTATGCTTTTTCGTACTCACTGCTCCACATCATTCACTCAATTTGCGTTCAAATTGTATTACACTAAAGAAATTGTTAACTAAATTGTTTTACTTAATTCTTTGCAGTACGCTCCACAGCTTCTGGACACTAACGCTTTGGAGATGTTCATGAAGGTAAATATAGTAGCAATGAGATCAGTCATGGAACAATTCAAAACATCTGTTGTTGAATATGTTATTCAACTCAAGAACTTTACGTACCTTGTAAAAGGAACGATTCGATGATCGTTATTAGTAAGCAAATTAATGAAACTTTGGTAAATTACGTTCATGAGAGCTAATCGGTACGCAACAGAACTTCTCCGGCGACTGGCCATCTGATTTGGGAGCGCGTATTGCGTGCTACGATTCTACTCGATTGAACTGGGCCTTAACCGATTGCTTCATAATCACGATAATACTCTCCACTGCACTCATTGCGGCCAGTTCATTCAATATTACACTGCCGCTTGCATTTACTCTGACTTCGTAATATCACGCCTTTCACGAAGGATTGGAATAAACTAAGCATTGACCTTGTTTTTTTACTCGATCTTTTAACCTTTTCCGGATCACATGAGTAGCTTAGTTGGGTATGTTAGTTGGTGCGATTGGTATCCGCAACCGTCAAAAACAAAATTGCGAAAATCTTTTGTCGGAGCCAAAAATAGACTACTTTGAGCCGATCCTTGTGGGTTGTTTGGTGGAAACAAGTGCAACTTGAACATACTTAGAATAAGACTACGAGATAAAATGATGACCATAGTTTGCTATATTTTGTCTTTGACTATTTATTTGTTGTATACTGTTAATGTAACAACAATAATTGTAAGAAGCGATTGATTTGTAATATTTAGAATTATGTATAGTTGGATCTTTCTTAATTTGGCCTTGTTATTTGTATTGCAGTTCCTATTAAATCGTGCGATTTATTTGAAAAAAGTGGAAAGCATCACATAAAATATAAAAAGAACTGCAGGTCTGCTCTCATACATTCTACACATTGCGTAGGATGCAAACTATCAGCGAGAGATAACGACATTTCCACAGAGAAGCAACACGAGCGCTGGCCATTCAGGTCTCGCTTTTTGCTG
This sequence comes from Pristionchus fissidentatus, assembly GCA_036245785.1. Classification (NCBI taxonomy): domain Eukaryota; kingdom Metazoa; phylum Nematoda; class Chromadorea; order Rhabditida; family Neodiplogasteridae; genus Pristionchus; species Pristionchus fissidentatus. The sequence goes on from BTSY01000004.1 coordinate 12,227,083, forward strand.
TATAAACATAACTCTTGATTATCAGCCAAAAAAATCAATAACATTTTTTTCTGTTTTTTCTTCTTATTTTGACAATATCCTTGCTAACATAAACGATTACAGGCTGTGATTCCGAGTGCTATGATGCTACTTCCTGTTTTTGGCGTAATTTTGCAAGCTGGCCTTCGCTTCGAGAACAAGGGTAAGTGCGAGGGTGCCTAATAGCAATGCAGTACTCTAGTGACTTGAGTCTCATGTGTGCTGCTGTACTTGATTTTGAAGAAGTCAAATGTATCGATACACTCGGAAAAGCAAGAGTAATATACTGAAATGCACTGTGCACTGCAGTACACGCTTTCCCCACAGCTCTTCGTGTACTAGCAGTACACTGCACACTGGCAGTGCACGGCGCGCATGTACCGCAGTGCATCAGTCTCGATGTTTTGAGTGTATCGATACACCTCAGTGCACGTACAGAAAACGCACAGTGTATCGATCGTGCACTGATTTCGCCACCCTAGTAAGTGCCAATACTTAATTATTAAAATATATCCAATTTTCGTAAATGGTTTAAGTTCTAAAAAAGCAAAAGGAGGCTCACGAGGTACTCACTCACCGAATTCCGAGCACATCAATGGCGACAGGAAATATATTTGTCTCAGAATTCGCGCTTACGATGCTCGCGCTAATGGGCCTTCACTCGATTGTTCACTCTATCACGCCTTTAATCAGCACCAAAAGCATCCGCGCAGCAGTAATTGGAAAGGTTCTTCTCATGGATATGTTGAAACTGTAAATGAACTCAGCGGTGTGATCGGAGAAAATCGTGACGACGAAAGTAGAGAATGGGCATTATACATTCACAGTCACTCTTCTGAAAGACTTTCCGCTCATAACACACTACTGTTGGCGAGAGATAGCCTGAAAACTAGAGAGAGAGACGCCGAGGTGTAAGAAGAGAGTATGCACAAAAGTACAGTCCATCTCGACTTCCCAAGGCATCTAGGTAATGTGCCCTAGATGCCTTGGGAAAGCTTGGGTTACGTTATCCCACGTTGCAGCTGGCTTACCGGCTTGCCCCATCTAGCGTGGTAGCTTGCTACTGCAAAAATCGCTTGACATGGAACACCTTTACCTTTACCTTTTATTCGTCTACGTATAATTTTAAAATTACAGAGATCGGAATCGAGAAATAAGTCGATGGCAATGAATCTTCGGGCGAAGACACTAGGAGGAACGGTGGAAGTTACCAAAATTATCAATGTTTCGAAGGAGGCTTCTTTTACTTCATGACAAGGTAAAGGTAACAGGAACAATGGTAAATTCATCTCCTTATCTAGGCTCCAAATCCAGAGGGAGTCACTGAAGGATTCGCCAGCTCTTCTTCGGAGCTAGATTGCTTCATGGTTACACTCTCCAAATCTTTGCCGACTCGGGAACTCGGAAACTTGATGACACTCACACAGCCGGGAGTCCAATCCCGTTTGGAACGGAATAAAATAGAGAGGGCGCCTTAGACTACTTCACAACAGCTAAAAGTAATATTTAATAATTGAAAAATTGGAAGAAAATATGCGTTTGAACATTGATAAATATGTGTCGTTCCCATGATCTTCTGCCGAGTTGAACAAAACAGTATCCCACACATACGAACGTTATGTTCTCTACCACTAGTAAGGTGCGAGAAAATTTCTATTATTTCCTAACATGATGAAAATATATCTTCAATTTTGAACAACTCCTTTTGCCTCACTCTCTTCATCATTGTATTTCTAGAGGATAATCTGTTTTATTGATATTCGAACTTCACTGCATGGCTCAGGCGGTAACGCGCCAGTGCTATCAGTTTCAGTTTTGCTCCCGCGGGTACTGTGGCAGATCACCATTTCAAACAGTAATAAGTCCATTTGAAGGATAAAAAATGAGCAATGAAAAGATGAAATATTATCAAGAAATGAGCATATAGAGGGAAAAAATGAGAGAACGGCGGAATGGAGGCACTGGGAGTTATAATATCGATCAGTTATTTTTTTGTGATTACAGTTATCACAATAGGGCGAAACATAATATTTGTTCTGAGGTGTGATCTAAGGTGTACACTTATTGTAGCCATTGCTGAAATAAATACAAAGGAGTCAAATTCATTTCGAATTAGGTACGAATAATCCTCCCAAAAACAGTTGATCGGCCGGAGGGAGAGGGATACGTTCTCTCCCCCCCGCTCGAGCACTCTCTCCCTCCCCTGCACTCTATCGCTCACTTTCACTCACATACTGTTCACTTCTCTAGACTCTCTCCTCTCCGCACGCTCTCTCTCACCGATTTCAAAAGTTCGCCCCCCTTCTCGTCTCGCCCGTTTCGAAAAAATATCAAGGGTATCTATGGTGTCTCTCCTCTTCTCCCATTGTCTCTCTCCGTTCCGCGTACCCTTCTCGCTGCAATTGCATTTCATCTACCGAAAGAAAAGTGAAATCTTTATGACCAGTGATGTGATGCCGAAAGGAGTGAGTAATCAGAATGTAAGCAGTGTCATCTTCATAGGGTCTTCTAGAGAGATCTCAGAACCACTCTGCTGAATTCTGAATATATATGAATACACAAGGAAGCCGATGTCGGTGTTTTCGGGGTCAAAGTGAGTGTAGTAGGGATTATGATCGATTCGGAGTTGACCGTGTTCAAGTCTGAGGGTGTACACACGAGGGTCTCCGGTAACGTATGTCAGAAGTCGGGAGACGATTGAATATATACTTCCAGAGAAGTCAGTGCCGGTCACTTTTAACTGGCAGGTGTTCTCTTGCAGCCCCGACGCCAGAACCCGATGGCGTACGTCTCGTATGACAAAGTCGTCTGAGAGGTGCACGTGGCATTATCGACTCACTCCCCCTTCATTACCGGTCACACGATGTGCTCCTGTCCCGAAAACTACCGATGTGTTCGATCTGGAGGACGATTTGTATGCATAGGAAGTGAGTGTTGGATGTTTTAGTCTTGTGAGAGATTCTGATCTATCAGCGAGCCTAAGCATTATGAAAATCGTCTCATTAAGAAAATCGCCAATGGCACGCAGAACGCAACTATGGTTAGCGAAATTTGGGGGGGGGGTATCGTTTGTTATCTCAAACTCTCACTCAGACTTCCACCGTATCTACGATTCTTCCGATCTCGTCGACTATTGCAAGTGCGTTCTGTCACTGATTATTTTGTTTAATTGATCGTCTATCAGATGACTCTGATTCGGGCTATCAGGGATCTCTCATTCTGTTCCTCCTTCTCCCCTTCATCCCACATCATTCCACAGCCCGGTCAACCTTCCAGAAAGGCCTTTGGAGTGAGAGAGCGTGTGAAATCGAGAGGGACTCTCTCACTTTTGTACACTCTCTTGCTCTAACCCTGGTCTGTAGGTTTGGAATCATGTGATCCTTCTCATCACAAGCCGTGATCTTTTGTGCTTCTAGACTCGTAAATCACAGATCGCATCTCAATGCTAAGTTGGTCAATAGATCTATTATCGCTGAGAACTTGTGAAAAATGGTGTAAAACTCGAATGCAACATTCTCATCAGTAGCATATTTTATTCTCTATAGCCGAGATTTACATAATGGACACCTTTCACCGAGAGTGGGTCCAATTCACTTTTGTTTTTCTCGATGGTCAGCTTTTTTCGCCATTTAACCGCTGTCACAGCATCAGTTATTCTGAAGGTCAGAACTTCAAGAAGTATTACCAGAATCAAAGTAGATCGAATGGTTTGAATAAGCAATTACCTTGCAGTTCTCTTTCACTTCATCTTCGGAGATTTAGATGTACAAAAGGAAGACAATGTGAGGTGTGTCGAGGGATGAAAAATAATGAGAATCTCTGCCCCAGCGTTGTTCAGTAGTCACTCGTCGCTGGTTGTGCTACAATATTCACATTTGTATGCGCATAACATGTATTCCCTATTCAATTGGGTATTACTGTGGCAGATCACCATTTCAAACAGTAATAAGTCCATTTGAAGGATAAAAAATGAGCAATGAAAAGATGAAATATTATCAAGAAATGAGCATATAGAGGGAAAAAATGAGAGAACGGCGGAATGGAGGCACTGGGAGTTATAATATCGATCAGTTATTTTTTTGTGATTACAGTTATCACAATAGGGCGAAACATAATATTTGTTCTGAGGTGTGATCTAAGGTGTACACTTATTGTAGCCATTGCTGAAATAAATACAAAGGAGTCAAATTCATTTCGAATTAGGTACGAATAATCCTCCCAAAAACAGTTGATCGGCCGGAGGGAGAGGGATACGTTCTCTCCCCCCCGCTCGAGCACTCTCTCCCTCCCCTGCACTCTATCGCTCACTTTCACTCACATACTGTTCACTTCTCTAGACTCTCTCCTCTCCGCACGCTCTCTCTCACCGATTTCAAAAGTTCGCCCCCCTTCTCGTCTCGCCCGTTTCGAAAAAATATCAAGGGTATCTATGGTGTCTCTCCTCTTCTCCCATTGTCTCTCTCCGTTCCGCGTACCCTTCTCGCTGCAATTGCATTTCATCTACCGAAAGAAAAGTGAAATCTTTATGACCAGTGATGTGATGCCGAAAGGAGTGAGTAATCAGAATGTAAGCAGTGTCATCTTCATAGGGTCTTCTAGAGAGATCTCAGAACCACTCTGCTGAATTCTGAATATATATGAATACACAAGGAAGCCGATGTCGGTGTTTTCGGGGTCAAAGTGAGTGTAGTAGGGATTATGATCGATTCGGAGTTGACCGTGTTCAAGTCTGAGGGTGTACACACGAGGGTCTCCGGTAACGTATGTCAGAAGTCGGGAGACGATTGAATATATACTTCCAGAGAAGTCAGTGCCGGTCACTTTTAACTGGCAGGTGTTCTCTTGCAGCCCCGACGCCAGAACCCGATGGCGTACGTCTCGTATGACAAAGTCGTCTGAGAGGTGCACGTGGCATTATCGACTCACTCCCCCTTCATTACCGGTCACACGATGTGCTCCTGTCCCGAAAACTACCGATGTGTTCGATCTGGAGGACGATTTGTATGCATAGGAAGTGAGTGTTGGATGTTTTAGTCTTGTGAGAGATTCTGATCTATCAGCGAGCCTAAGCATTATGAAAATCGTCTCATTAAGAAAATCGCCAATGGCACGCAGAACGCAACTATGGTTAGCGAAATTTGGGGGGGGGGGTATCGTTTGTTATCTCAAACTCTCACTCAGACTTCCACCGTATCTACGATTCTTCCGATCTCGTCGACTATTGCAAGTGCGTTCTGTCACTGATTATTTTGTTTAATTGATCGTCTATCAGATGACTCTGATTCGGGCTATCAGGGATCTCTCATTCTGTTCCTCCTTCTCCCCTTCATCCCACATCATTCCACAGCCCGGTCAACCTTCCAGAAAGGCCTTTGGAGTGAGAGAGCGTGTGAAATCGAGAGGGACTCTCTCACTTTTGTACACTCTCTTGCTCTAACCCTGGTCTGTAGGTTTGGAATCATGTGATCCTTCTCATCACAAGCCGTGATCTTTTGTGCTTCTAGACTCGTAAATCACAGATCGCATCTCAATGCTAAGTTGGTCAATAGATCTATTATCGCTGAGAACTTGTGAAAAATGGTGTAAAACTCGAATGCAACATTCTCATCAGTAGCATATTTTATTCTCTATAGCCGAGATTTACATAATGGACACCTTTCACCGAGAGTGGGTCCAATTCACTTTTGTTTTTCTCGATGGTCAGCTTTTTTCGCCATTTAACCGCTGTCACAGCATCAGTTATTCTGAAGGTCAGAACTTCAAGAAGTATTACCAGAATCAAAGTAGATCGAATGGTTTGAATAAGCAATTACCTTGCAGTTCTCTTTCACTTCATCTTCGGAGATTTAGATGTACAAAAGGAAGACAATGTGAGGTGTGTCGAGGGATGAAAAATAATGAGAATCTCTGCCCCAGCGTTGTTCAGTAGTCACTCGTCGCTGGTTGTGCTACAATATTCACATTTGTATGCGCATAACATGTATTCCCTATTCAATTGGGTATTACTGTGGCAGATCACCATTTCAAACAGTAATAAGTCCATTTGAAGGATAAAAAATGAGCAATGAAAAGATGAAATATTATCAAGAAATGAGCATATAGAGGGAAAAAATGAGAGAACGGCGGAATGGAGGCACTGGGAGTTATAATATCGATCAGTTATTTTTTTGTGATTACAGTTATCACAATAGGGCGAAACATAATATTTGTTCTGAGGTGTGATCTAAGGTGTACACTTATTGTAGCCATTGCTGAAATAAATACAAAGGAGTCAAATTCATTTCGAATTAGGTACGAATAATCCTCCCAAAAACAGTTGATCGGCCGGAGGGAGAGGGATACGTTCTCTCCCCCCCGCTCGAGCACTCTCTCCCTCCCCTGCACTCTATCGCTCACTTTCACTCACATACTGTTCACTTCTCTAGACTCTCTCCTCTCCGCACGCTCTCTCTCACCGATTTCAAAAGTTCGCCCCCCTTCTCGTCTCGCCCGTTTCGAAAAAATATCAAGGGTATCTATGGTGTCTCTCCTCTTCTCCCATTGTCTCTCTCCGTTCCGCGTACCCTTCTCGCTGCAATTGCATTTCATCTACCGAAAGAAAAGTGAAATCTTTATGACCAGTGATGTGATGCCGAAAGGAGTGAGTAATCAGAATGTAAGCAGTGTCATCTTCATAGGGTCTTCTAGAGAGATCTCAGAACCACTCTGCTGAATTCTGAATATATATGAATACACAAGGAAGCCGATGTCGGTGTTTTCGGGGTCAAAGTGAGTGTAGTAGGGATTATGATCGATTCGGAGTTGACCGTGTTCAAGTCTTAGGGTGTACACACGAGGGTCTCCGGTAACGTATGTCAGAAGTCGGGAGACGATTGAATATATACTTCCAGAGAAGTCAGTGCCGGTCACTTTTAACTGGCAGGTGTTCTCTTGCAGCCCCGACGCCAGAACCCGATGGCGTACGTCTCGTATGACAAAGTCGTCTGAGAGGTGCACGTGGCATTATCGACTCACTCCCCCTTCATTACCGGTCACACGATGTGCTCCTGTCCCGAAAACTACCGATGTGTTCGATCTGGAGGACGATTTGTATGCATAGGAAGTGAGTGTTGGATGTTTTAGTCTTGTGAGAGATTCTGATCTATCAGCGAGCCTAAGCATTATGAAAATCGTCTCATTAAGAAAATCGCCAATGGCACGCAGAACGCAACTATGGTTAGCGAAATTTGGGGGGGGGGTATCGTTTGTTATCTCAAACTCTCACTCAGACTTCCACCGTATCTACGATTCTTCCGATCTCGTCGACTATTGCAAGTGCGTTCTGTCACTGATTATTTTGTTTAATTGATCGTCTATCAGATGACTCTGATTCGGGCTATCAGGGATCTCTCATTCTGTTCCTCCTTCTCCCCTTCATCCCACATCATTCCACAGCCCGGTCAACCTTCCAGAAAGGCCTTTGGAGTGAGAGAGCGTGTGAAATCGAGAGGGACTCTCTCACTTTTGTACACTCTCTTGCTCTAACCCTGGTCTGTAGGTTTGGAATCATGTGATCCTTCTCATCACAAGCCGTGATCTTTTGTGCTTCTAGACTCGTAAATCACAGATCGCATCTCAATGCTAAGTTGGTCAATAGATCTATTATCGCTGAGAACTTGTGAAAAATGGTGTAAAACTCGAATGCAACATTCTCATCAGTAGCATATTTTATTCTCTATAGCCGAGATTTACATAATGGACACCTTTCACCGAGAGTGGGTCCAATTCACTTTTGTTTTTCTCGATGGTCAGCTTTTTTCGCCATTTAACCGCTGTCACAGCATCAGTTATTCTGAAGGTCAGAACTTCAAGAAGTATTACCAGAATCAAAGTAGATCGAATGGTTTGAATAAGCAATTACCTTGCAGTTCTCTTTCACTTCATCTTCGGAGATTTAGATGTACAAAAGGAAGACAATGTGAGGTGTGTCGAGGGATGAAAAATAATGAGAATCTCTGCCCCAGCGTTGTTCAGTAGTCACTCGTCGCTGGTTGTGCTACAATATTCACATTTGTATGCGCATAACATGTATTCCCTATTCAATTGGGTATTACTGTGGCAGATCACCATTTCAAACAGTAATAAGTCCATTTGAAGGATAAAAAATGAGCAATGAAAAGATGAAATATTATCAAGAAATGAGCATATAGAGGGAAAAAATGAGAGAACGGCGGAATGGAGGCACTGGGAGTTATAATATCGATCAGTTATTTTTTTGTGATTACAGTTATCACAATAGGGCGAAACATAATATTTGTTCTGAGGTGTGATCTAAGGTGTACACTTATTGTAGCCATTGCTGAAATAAATACAAAGGAGTCAAATTCATTTCGAATTAGGTACGAATAATCCTCCAGCCTTCAGGGGACACTGTTCAGAGAGTTATTCTTGCAATGATTTATTTAATGGTTTCCGTTTTATTGCTACTTGTTGTGTTAACAAAACCCACAAATGTACGATTCACAATAATGTGCGATCAAAACAACACACGAGAATAAGAACTCAGAATAACAGAAGAAAACAGAACTGCTCAGAACAGAGTACTCATTATTTATATTACAAACAAATACAAATTACAAATACAAAACAAATACAAATTACAAGTGGCAATTACAAACAAAAGATTGTTATTGCTGATTCTGAGACGATCGTTTCGCACGATGCGAATTCTCTGCGCACGAACAGCAAAGAAACGCGAGGAAGACGCGACGTGCCTGTAATTGCACTAAATTATTCTACTTTTAAATGTTGCAGGCCAATTCAGCCTCATTTATTAATGTATGCAATGCTTTGACAAGTAAGTGAGACGGCACGAATTCCATTTCATACTATAGGCCGCACAGCCCACAACCTGGTCATGAGAAAAATAGTGTACATATGATTACACATTATATCTATTAATAGAATGTGTGATCCTGTGTAAATTTTAAGCCACTCATGCTATACTAAAGCCTCCTTTCTTCAAGATACAATTCACTTGTTTCGGCGATCACATGTTCCTATTTATTCAATTATTTGGTGTTGTTCCTATGTGACACCCCTAGCTACACCGTATATAGAATGTTTTCGCATATGCCTCATCAACGTATGTTGCCCTAACTGGAATATTTTTGTATATTTCCATGATTGTACACATATGTATCTTCTGATACAAAGTCTCTGCTACAGGGTGATTCAGCTCCTATGATCACCCTTTGAACAAGACACGCTTAGGAATCAGACAGATTTTCCTGAAATTTTACATGATTTAAAAAAAGCAAACCTCTCTTGACATTAATAGCAGTGCGATTGGCGGTGAGTAGACCGTAATGCTCATTGCGTACGCATACTGCAGACACTGACGTTATTCCCCCCTCCCGAAAGGGGTCGGAAGCAAGACTGTGTGTAAACGTGAGAGAGGATCTCTCACTTCCACATACTCTCTCCTTCTGAACCCCTTCTGGAGGAGAGAAAAGCTTACCGTGAACAGGAGGGCAACGTTGAAATCTTTGTTGCGCACCACTATCGCGTACAGCCACAGCAACTAAATACGAAATAATCATTTTTACAACAAAAATGAGTATAAATACCTGGTGCAGACACTTTACCGCGTTCGCGACTGTGATCGCTACTGTGTAGAGAATAAACGAGCGTTCCCGTCGATATGCTGCGGCCTGCTGACCAAGCAATCTTTATTAGATTTTATGATAATTACAAAATTCCAAAAAAAAGTTGTTACATTTTTCGCCGCCAATTTGCGCATTCCGAATATCAAGTAGCCGTTCATCGGCACTGTGACAACAATGAACAGCGCTGAGATTGCGGTGGAAATCGATTTGGCAATCTGCGCAAAAAAATTAAAAGTTCATGTTTATATATAATTTTGTTCTCCAACACATTTTTTTGAATTTATTTTCTCCTTCAAATTGTTGTAATATCTCCCCATTCGACATGGAAGTTGCTCCCGTCAGTGGAGACTGCGGGATTGATGAGGAATTTTGTTTTATTTTAAACGAACGGCTTCCGGAGCGGCGGCGATACCTGTACATATTGCCGTCGATTGTAGTCAGAAATTTCGCCTCCTTAATACAAACTTCGATATTTGGGAACCAGAACTTTTTACAAATTTCATAAAACGTATTCTGGTGTCTTCTTGTCCCACAATCTTCTCGCGGTTTTTAACTTTAGCAGCTAGCAAGTACCTGAGCTAGCATGAATGCAAATATGAGAGTGGGAAGGAGGAAGAAGAAGGAGACGATTACGATGACCATTCGATGAGACCAGATCTGAGCATTTCGTTATTAATCATTCCAAATCGCATAGCATTCTTCGCATTCGATTTGGAGCAACACGATAAATTTTGCGAAATCTTTATTTGAAAAAATCGCCCTACCGTTAATTCTCCACCAAAATACAACACAAGACAAGAAATGGAGACTAGAGTGATAATGAGTTTAAGATATATTTTGAATAGTTTTCTATTTTGGGAACTTACTCGGTCCTGCTTGAGCGGCCACCGCATGGCAGTGAATCTGTTGGACACCTGAAAACAAAACAAAATGTTGGAGGTTTAGTTTTTAGGCTCGAGACAAAAATACGGATAGAATTTGCCGTGGACACGTTTCAGAACATCTTGGAACATTTCTGTCTCTCGGGTGTCTAAATGGGGTGTCCCCTTCGGGTGTCCCCTTCGGTCTTGTCTAAATGTCTAAATGGGTTGTCTAAATGGGGTGTCCCCTTCGGGTGTCCCCTTCGGGGAACAACATTCAAAAAAATATTTTTGATTTCGATCAAACTTTTATGTAGAAGTACTCTGGGGACGAGAATTCCAACAACCCTGGTCCCAGGTCGCAGAACCGCATTTTAGGAATTTCCCGTTTCTGAAGCCGGAATCGATGTAACTTTCTTCAAAATGTAGATACAATGCCGTTCAAGAGCTCCAAAAGTTCGGAAAAATATGCTGAACATTTTTTCTGTTTGCATAATCATTCCAAAGAGTGAACTGAAAATGGTAAAATTGAAAAACCCAAAATTAATATTAAAATTAAATTCTGCCTTTTTCAGCTTTGAAGATGCGCAGAATTTGAAAGCGGAATATTAAAGAGCAAGTCAATATTAGTCATATAAAAATATAAAATTGATAAGAAAGGTGCGTTCACAGACCCGAAAAATCGCGTTGAATCTCGTAATACTGCGATTTTTCAGAACAAATATTTCTAAAATCTCGAGTGTCGATACCAAACTCATTGAAATGGACTGTAAATTGGTGAAAACAATGAAATAATGTATCCCGAAAAGTTTTAGCATCATTTCATAAGATATGCGAAAACTTATAAAAAATCGATATTTTCGTTGAAGAAAAATTAATATTTGAAAAAACTTGTAATAAATTGTTCAGAAACCGATTGTAACAGTCAAATAAATTTACTCCGATATAGAATGACCATTTTCAGAAGGAATACTTACTTCTACTCTTACAAATCCTCTTTCGTGATGTATTCTCATCCAGTTGATTAATTTTTTGTCAATTTTATTCCTAAAACACAGGAGGGGACATTTTTAATTTTAAAAAATCGATCAATATACTTTTCCTGAATCATCTAAGCTTCTTTATAAAATTATGCCACTAATATTATGAGATTTATTAATAATATTAATTTTTCTTCAACGAAAATATCGATTTTTTATAAGTTTTCGCATATCTTATGAAATGATGCTAAAACTTTTCGGGATACATTATTTCATTGTTTTCACCAATTTACAGTCCATTTCAATGAGTTTGGTATCGACACTCGAGATTTTAGAAATATTTGTTCTGAAAAATCGCAGTATTACGAGATTCAACGCGATTTTTCGGGTCTGTGAACGCACCTTTCTTATCAATTTTATATTTTTATATGACTAATATTGACTTGCTCTTTAATATTCCGCTTTCAAATTCTGCGCATCTTCAAAGCTGAAAAAGGCAGAATTTAATTTTAATATTAATTTTGGGTTTTTCAATTTTACCATTTTCAGTTCACTCTTTGGAATGATTATGCAAACAGAAAAAATGTTCAGCATATTTTTCCGAACTTTTGGAGCTCTTGAACGGCATTGTATCTACATTTTGAAGAAAGTTACATCGATTCCGGCTTCAGAAACGGGAAATTCCTAAAATGCGGTTCTGCGACCTGGGACCAGGGTTGTTGGAATTCTCGTCCCCAGAGTACTTCTACATAAAAGTTTGATCGAAATCAAAAATATTTTTTTGAATGTTGTTCCCCGAAGGGTGTGTTTTCATGCAATCTCTCGTGATACCTGTCCTGAAACGTGTCCACGGCAAATTCTATCCGTATTTTTGTCTCGAGCCTAAAAACTAAACCTCCAACATTTTGTTTTGTTTTCAGGTGTCCAACAGATTCACTGCCATGCGGTGGCCGCTCAAGCAGGACCGAGTAAGTTCCCAAAATAGAAAACTATTCAAAATATATCTTAAACTCATTATCACTCTAGTCTCCATTTCTTGTCTTGTGTTGTATTTTGGTGGAGAATTAACGGTAGGGCGATTTTTTCAAATAAAGATTTCGCAAAATTTATCGTGTTGCTCCAAATCGAATGCGAAGAATGCTATGCGATTTGGAATGATTAATAACGAAATGCTCAGATCTGGTCTCATCGAATGGTCATCGTAATCGTCTCCTTCTTCTTCCTCCTTCCCACTCTCATATTTGCATTCATGCTAGCTCAGGTACTTGCTAGCTGCTAAAGTTAAAAACCGCGAGAAGATTGTGGGACAAGAAGACACCAGAATACGTTTTATGAAATTTGTAAAAAGTTCTGGTTCCCAAATATCGAAGTTTGTATTAAGGAGGCGAAATTTCTGACTACAATCGACGGCAATATGTACAGGTATCGCCGCCGCTCCGGAAGCCGTTCGTTTAAAATAAAACAAAATTCCTCATCAATCCCGCAGTCTCCACTGACGGGAGCAACTTCCATGTCGAATGGGGAGATATTACAACAATTTGAAGGAGAAAATAAATTCAAAAAAATGTGTTGGAGAACAAAATTATATATAAACATGAACTTTTAATTTTTTTGCGCAGATTGCCAAATCGATTTCCACCGCAATCTCAGCGCTGTTCATTGTTGTCACAGTGCCGATGAACGGCTACTTGATATTCGGAATGCGCAAATTGGCGGCGAAAAATGTAACAACTTTTTTTTGGAATTTTGTAATTATCATAAAATCTAATAAAGATTGCTTGGTCAGCAGGCCGCAGCATATCGACGGGAACGCTCGTTTATTCTCTACACAGTAGCGATCACAGTCGCGAACGCGGTAAAGTGTTTGCACCAGGTATTTATACTCATTTTTGTTGTAAAAATGATTATTTCGTATTTAGTTGCTGTGGCTGTACGCGATAGTGGTGCGCAACAAAGATTTCAACGTTGCCCTCCTGTTCACGGTAAGCTTTTCTCTCCTCCAGAAGGGGTTCAGAAGGAGAGAGTATGTGGAAGTGAGAGATCCTCTCTCACGTTTACACACAGTCTTGCTTCCGACCCCTTTCGGGAGGGGGGAATAACGTCAGTGTCTGCAGTATGCGTACGCAATGAGCATTACGGTCTACTCACCGCCAATCGCACTGCTATTAATGTCAAGAGAGGTTTGCTTTTTTTAAATCATGTAAAATTTCAGGAAAATCTGTCTGATTCCTAAGCGTGTCTTGTTCAAAGGGTGATCATAGGAGCTGAATCACCCTGTAGCAGAGACTTTGTATCAGAAGATACATATGTGTACAATCATGGAAATATACAAAAATATTCCAGTTAGGGCAACATACGTTGATGAGGCATATGCGAAAACATTCTATATACGGTGTAGCTAGGGGTGTCACATAGGAACAACACCAAATAATTGAATAAATAGGAACATGTGATCGCCGAAACAAGTGAATTGTATCTTGAAGAAAGGAGGCTTTAGTATAGCATGAGTGGCTTAAAATTTACACAGGATCACACATTCTATTAATAGATATAATGTGTAATCATATGTACACTATTTTTCTCATGACCAGGTTGTGGGCTGTGCGGCCTATAGTATGAAATGGAATTCGTGCCGTCTCACTTACTTGTCAAAGCATTGCATACATTAATAAATGAGGCTGAATTGGCCTGCAACATTTAAAAGTAGAATAATTTAGTGCAATTACAGGCACGTCGCGTCTTCCTCGCGTTTCTTTGCTGTTCGTGCGCAGAGAATTCGCATCGTGCGAAACGATCGTCTCAGAATCAGCAATAACAATCTTTTGTTTGTAATTGCCACTTGTAATTTGTATTTGTTTTGTATTTGTAATTTGTATTTGTTTGTAATATAAATAATGAGTACTCTGTTCTGAGCAGTTCTGTTTTCTTCTGTTATTCTGAGTTCTTATTCTCGTGTGTTGTTTTGATCGCACATTATTGTGAATCGTACATTTGTGGGTTTTGTTAACACAACAAGTAGCAATAAAACGGAAACCATTAAATAAATCATTGCAAGAATAACTCTCTGAACAGTGTCCCCTGAAGGCTGGAGGATTATTCGTACCTAATTCGAAATGAATTTGACTCCTTTGTATTTATTTCAGCAATGGCTACAATAAGTGTACACCTTAGATCACACCTCAGAACAAATATTATGTTTCGCCCTATTGTGATAACTGTAATCACAAAAAAATAACTGATCGATATTATAACTCCCAGTGCCTCCATTCCGCCGTTCTCTCATTTTTTCCCTCTATATGCTCATTTCTTGATAATATTTCATCTTTTCATTGCTCATTTTTTATCCTTCAAATGGACTTATTACTGTTTGAAATGGTGATCTGCCACAGTAATACCCAATTGAATAGGGAATACATGTTATGCGCATACAAATGTGAATATTGTAGCACAACCAGCGACGAGTGACTACTGAACAACGCTGGGGCAGAGATTCTCATTATTTTTCATCCCTCGACACACCTCACATTGTCTTCCTTTTGTACATCTAAATCTCCGAAGATGAAGTGAAAGAGAACTGCAAGGTAATTGCTTATTCAAACCATTCGATCTACTTTGATTCTGGTAATACTTCTTGAAGTTCTGACCTTAGAATAACTGATTATACAGTCTGATTATCATCTGTTAAAATGGAGCCGCTTTCCGCGTCGACGCGTCGCTCGCTGGAGATTTTCAAGCACGCGTCAGCCGTCATCGCTCTACTGCTCAGTATTCTCTCCATCTATCTCATCCGCAATCACTCCGCACGCGCGACGTCAACTACGTACAAGGCGCTTCTTATGGGCGTAGTTGTAAGTTGGTTTTTAAATTATTTTTTCCCACAGGTGGTTCAGCTAATCACTGAACATTATTCCACGAATTCCAAAACTATGTTGTTCTTCTTTGAGGTTTGAAAATAGTTTTAAAATGTTATCATAATAATTCAGGTCACCGCGCAGATACACGATTTCTATCTAGGAGTGCTCTTCGATCCTGTTGTCCTCTCTCCTTTGCCGTGCCTCTACACAGAAGGATTACTCTATCACAAACTCATTGTTGAAGCAAAAGATGCAGTGGTAAGCACAGTTGTACGTAATCACTAATAGGTAGAGAGAGAGATGGAGTTGACGGAAACTGTAGTATAAAAATGCGAAAAATAGAGCTCGCTGCGTATTGTACGAATGTAGAAGTGGAAGATGCAGACTCTGTATCCTTTCTACGATATTTTTTCCATTTTTATTTTTCTATAATTAATATCTTTCATTCCAAGGATGTGCGAAAAATAATTTACAAAAAAACAATCGAAAAATGTTTTAACAAATAAAATAAAATAAAACGAAATACTACAAATGCACAGCCCTCCATCCATCACTTTCAGACAGCATGGAATCAGGTTATGAACGTAATGACGTGCCCTGCTGGATGGTGCTTCATCTACCGAAATCAGGTAGATCATGTTTACCTCTCCCTTCCTATTTTCGAGGTGTCCGAGATATAAGTCTTGTACAACAAAAATAAGTTTTGTCATGCTGGTATGAGGAATTGCTAAATATAATCTTCGAAAAATTCCTTGTTTTACCAGCATACAGCAAAGCAATGTCGATTTCTAGGCGATCCTCCAAGCGGGCGACCGCTTTAAGTTCCCTAAATGGACGGCTGTGCCTGTTATTGCATTTTTCTGTCTACTGTACGTACTGGAGTGGCCGATTTCGCAGGTTTCTGTTGACTATTTTAAGATTTTCAGGTAAGCGGCCACATAGTGTATTTTCCCAATTGTGAAAAGGCGCCTGACTGACCCTCTTGGGTGCTTTTTCTCAACTGGGAAAAGACACAATGTGATCCTGGAAATCCTTCATTCACCGGAAAATTGTGTTGCTCGATGTGATATGGGTCAATTGTCAGCCTTTCTCTGGTGCATCGTATCAGTCCGACCGTGCACTCAATTTGCATTCGATTGGTATTCCATTAAAATGAAAAGTTACACATAACTCAATTCTTCATTTTTTCCACTACGCGCACGAGCCACTGGACACGAACGCATTGCAGACGCTTATGAAGGTAGGAAATGTAATGAACTCGCATTTCAAAATAAGAATGGTAATCGTTGATTTTTCTTCTCAATATTTGAATGCCTCTACTTCTCTCTTTTACACTAATTGATTCGCAACAGAACTTCTCCGGTGATTTACTTATGAAGGTATGTGAAACAAGGTCGCTAAACTCATAAATCAAAACAATGTTTCTCAAATTGTGTTTTTTTATTGAGCACAAATCGATTCGTAACAGAACTTCACTGGCGACTGGCCGTCTGACGTTGGAGAGCGCATTGCGTGCTGTGATCCCCTTCGAATGGATCGGGCTTTAGCATATCTCATCACTATCGCTTTCATCGTCGCTTCGACTCTCGCTGTGGTCAGTCCGCTAACTTGAATAAAATATTTTAAAACAAATATGATTAGATTTATTTTACATATAATCAACTTTTTTTTCTTCGAGCAGTGATGTGCGATATATATTATATTCAAAACGTTCGAAAAGAACATCCAAAGCAGTTCTGCTCGCACACATTCTACACGTTGCGAAGGATGAAGATGATCAGCGAGAAATCACGACAGTTCCACAGAGAAGCAACTTGGGCACTGCTCATGCAGGTTATGATGGTTTAAAAAAATATTTTCAATTGCAGCACATCAGAACACAGTGTATTTAACATAACTTAGTGCATTTAACATAATTGATAGAACGTAGTTCCAGTATCTTTTATTCCTCGACTACTAGGAAATCCAAATGAAAAATCAATCAAATCCATAGCCAAGGGGGCTACGCGCTTATATTCCAATCCGGCACCTCCTGTTCGTCCCATGTCGCGGGCAAAATTTTTGCCTCATTTTTCGCAAGTGTCAGAAGCATACCTATCACGTTTTTGAGTATCGTGAAACACGTTTTCACCTGTTTTTGCCCAGTTTTAACTTAATATATCGAAATTTTCAAACTTTTTCCAAACGTATTCCGAATTCCGGTCAATCTCAACCTTACATAAAAGGGTTTGCATGTGAAATGGAAAGCGAATCTCTCACATTTGCACATTCTCTCCCCCCGCTACCCCTTTCTGGATATTTGGAACCATGTGAGGAAGGTGTCTCCTCCGACACGTTTTGGCATGCTTGGTCAGGAAAGACATTGAAGTATTCCCTGACAATATCTTTTTTTATGCTGCTCGTTTTATTTTGATATAACTGCTTACGCATCAGGGACGCATTAGGAGGTAGGGGCGCAAACATAATATGAATAGACTAGCATTCAACTTTAATTAATTAGCACCACACATGTTTCAGGCAACGATTCCGGCGGCCATGATGATACTTCCAATTTTTGCTGTGCTTTTGCATGCTGGCCTTCGTATAGAGAGCAGGGGTAAATTTTATAATCGATTTGTATATGTTTTTGTCATAAATGATTTTAATTACAAAAAAATGATAGCTTCACATCTTAGAAATTTCGCATTTTTTATCAATTATAAATCCACAAACACTAGTTCGAAATAATAAAAAAAAAGCTCCGCCGATAAACAACACGATGGAAAGATCACAAAAAAACGAGAGCTTGACCCAGTGATGAAATGCATAGCCATTACGCGCATGTCTAATTGTAAAATTTTACGGTACTCAATGTTCGCAGAATTCATTCATATGATGCTCTCTCTCATGGGTCTTCACTCGATTGTTCATTCAATAACGCTCATACTCAGCACCAAAAGCATCCGCGCAACAGTTATGAGGAAGGTAAGTTATAAAATATTCCAATTATTATTTGGGTGAAGTTTATTTCCCTCAAAAAAATGTTAAATCACCATTTTACTAACGATAATGTTATGTCGTGAGATAGAAGATTCAATTTTCTCCCAAGTTTCAAGTTGTATTTCAAGAGCAACCAAGCCTTCCATCCACCCCGGGGCGGTAAATTGGTAGCAACTTTGATTGCGAAAGGTAACGTGCCCTAGATGCCTTGGGAAAGCTTGGGTACGTAATCCCACGTTGCAACTGGCTTACCGGCTTGCCCCATCTAGCGTGGTAGCTTGCTACTGTAAAATCGCTTGACATGGAACACCTTTACCTTACCTTTACCTTTCTAGAGCACCAATTCGAACTCGAAAGATAATCGCATCGCACAAATCGGCCCTACGAAAGGAACTCCATCATGAGGTGAATGTTACACAATTTTTTTAAAGACAAATAAAGTGATCTACAGCAAGAAAATTATTTCAGTACTGGTTCGTAAATAAACCTTTCGCATCAATATTTATGATGTAAATTTGCATCATTTGAAGAGAGTCGAAGAAGCGGTTCATGTTATGAGTATCGAAGTTTCTACTAGGATTTATTAACTGGTTGGTCAGTAATTCTAAATATGTGATATATAAAAATAGGTGGTTCAATACGCATACCGTGATCTCATGGACGTCTCAGTGAATGTAATTACCTCAAAATGATACTGAAAATTAATTCAACATTGTATTTTACAAGCGTATTATCCGAAGAAAATGTTTTATTTTATCTCTTATATTACAAATATGTCTATGATCGAGATACCAGTCGAACTACTACTCTTTCAGGAGCAACTGTCGGAGAACGAACGAGATTGCGCGGATTCTGAAACAAAATATAACTTATTGATTCATAATGATTTATTGATTACTATAATTGATTAAGATTGTTTAATATTAGTTTCATTCGTAGAAAACCCGAAATTACAGGGATCACGAAATTTTCTGATACTCTGCACATTTATGCACTTCCTTGGCAGAAGAAATTTAATGCAAAAATTGGAATTTTCTGGCAACAAAAACAGCGGATTTTTGATGCTGAGAAAAAGAACTGTATGTTTGCAGTAATAGAATTTTCGTAAGGTGTGATCTACACACCATGCCAGAACTGGAAAATAACGTAGATGGTTTGATCTTACAATTAAACTATACTAACGTTTGATTTGCTGTGTAGTGAAATATTTTAATATGAATCAATAAGTTATATTTTGTTTCAGAATCCGCGCAATCTCGTTCGTTCTCCGACAGTTGCTCCTGAAAGAGTAGTAAAAAAAAATCAAAAAAAGTACACGATCTTTCGAGACACCCTGATAAATTCCCAAACACTCAATAATATTACCGTCCGTCGCTATTAGCAGTTGTAAATTTCATGAACGAATCATTTTAGAATTTTAATTGCATACTTAGGGGCCGCAACATGATCTTCCAATTTCATGCTAATTGAAAGAAAATGTGGTCAAATGAACCGCTAAGGTCTCAATAACATCATACTTTTTGCCGTTTGTCGATATCTTGTCTCTGAGCCGCGCTACGCCTTAAAAACCATGCGCGTCATTTGACAGAAAGTCGTGAAAGAGAGAAGTGGGCGGAGCTAACCTACATCTCTAAATCCTGACTGATTTTGAGAGTGAAAGAGCATTCCTTACTCGTATTCCCCCATGGCTCAGGCGGTTGAGCACATGCTTTATAAACAGGAGTACGATGGTTCAAATCCAGCGGTTTGCAAAATTTTTTGCTGATTTTGCAAATATCTTTAAAATCAAATGACAATTCTGCGAATTAATAAAATTTTAATTTTTTTGTTTGTATAGATTCAGCATGCTATTCCACCTATACTGAGACTTGCGCAGCTGTGTCGGTGAATTGGAAGTGTTCTAAACACCTACTTTTGAGGCTTTTAGTCAATTTTTGATCTACTAAATGTTGTCAGGACAATGTGCGCAACGCCTCATTCGTAGAGTAGGTCGAGAGCTCTCGAATAAGCTTTTGAACGCGGGATTTGGTTGAAAATTAAGCTTGTCATTCGATTGGGACAATTGTTCCCTCTCGTCGAGAAAGGTAGGGGGCGGAGCTTGCGCCCCCTATGCATACTTGTTCATTCTAATTGCGATAATTGTGTGCAGACTCTGGAATATTATTTTATTCTAAAAGATTATCGTTGATATTTACACCAATCGCAGAGATATCGAGCGTACTAGGGTGGCTAATAGCAGTACAGTACTGCAGTACACTTGAGTCTCATGTGCACTGCAGTACTTGATTTTGAAGAAACCAAATGTATCGATACACTCGGAAAAGCGAGAGTGATGTACTGAAATGCACTGTGCACTGCAGTACACACTCTCCCACAGCGCGTCGTGTACTAGCAGTACACTAGTGCGCTGGCAGTGCATGGCGCGTGCCAGCGCACTAGTGTACTGCTCGAGTGTATCGATACACCGGTGTACTACGCAGTGCACGTTCTGAGAATGCACTGTGTATCGATAATGTACTGATTTCGCCACCCTAGAGCGTACCCTTCTCAAGTATTTCATGTCTGAAATTATTTTCTGATTGTCAAATTGTATTCCATGTGAGCTTCCTGGAAACTTTTGATATTGATAAATGTTGAACAAAATGAATTTCACCCTATTGCTGAATTTTATTGTATGACATAGCGAGGAGGAGGGGGAGGGGGTGCGATTTATGATCAACTTTTGAAGAGATTTTCGGAAGACCAGAAACGATTGGTGGAAGGTGGAAAACATCACTCAGAGAAACAGGCAGAAAGTGCATCATCGTTTTTGTAAGCACCTTATCGAATATCATTACATGTACATATTATAATGAGTACTATGTTCTGAGTTTTTGTTCTATTCTTAGAAGTTCCGCTTTGTTCTGTTATAATGAGTGCTTGTTCTATTCTCGTAAGTTGGTTTGTGCGACCATTGTGAATCTTGCACTTGCAGTGGGATTTCTGAAAGCAACAACTAGCAATAACAATAAAAATATTTTAAACAATTATTGGGATGGAAACTTGTATCACTGTCTGTTTTTCGAGAATGTCTTTCTACTCCAATTGTATACATTTGATCAAACATCGAAACAATTACTACGTTACGCCTAATTGTGATCACTGATCGGTGTTACAACTCTTACTACCTCCAAACTGCCGGTCTCTCATTTCATTTGTTTCTTTCTTTGATCTTTTTATTCTTAAAAATTGCTTTATTATCCTTTAAAATGGTGACGTGCAATTCCCAGTTCACTAGGGAATAAAAGTTATGCAAATGGAAATGTGTATATTTTATCACAACCGGGGAATATTTACCGAAAAGAGCTGTCCCAAATATTACTTCTCATTATTTTTCATCTCTACACCCCTCGCACATTGTCTTCGGGACGTCTAAATGTCTTTAAAAAAAGTAAAAGACAACATAGAGGTATTTTTATATTCATTCGACCTACTTGGTTTTTGGTAATATTTATTTGTGTTCTGATGTTCTGATGAAGAATAGGCAGGTTACACATCTGTTATGATGGAGCCGCTTTCTGCGACGACGCGTCGCTCGTTGGAGATTTTCAAGCACGCGTCAACCGTCGTCGCCTTACTCCTCAGTGTTTTCTCCATCTATCTCATCCGCATGCACTGCACACGCGCAAACTCAACCACTTACAAGGCGCTCCTAATGGGTGTTGTTGTGAGTTGGCACTCGAGTTTTTCACAAGACTAAGATCCATGGCCTCTTAGGTATTATGAAATCGATCAAAATATTGTTCCACTTTTTCCCATTTTTTCCTTCCCCAACGGTTTTCTTAGTTTGCAGAAAATGTTGTCAAATTCAGGTCACCGCGCAGTTGCACGATTTCTATCTAGGAATTCTCTTCGATCCTGTTGTCCTCTCTCCTTTGCCGTGCCTCTACACAGAAGGATTACTCTATCACAAACTCAGTGTTGAAGCAAAAGATGCAGTGGTAAGCACAGTTACCAGGTGGAAATCTTTTCAGACCGAAAAAAATTCCGATTTTCGCATATTTTCGGAAAACTGTTCCGACCGGATAATTTCCGAAATATACGGAAAAAAATGGCCAATTCGCATTTGTAATAGACAGATAGTTGCAAAAATTGTGTTTTTTAAAATGTTTTTTTCCGGGGGGGGGTGACAATTCCGCAACCGACATTTCGGCAACGAGGCATGTACCTGCTCTAAACCTTCCTACATTACTCCACCAAACAATTACGAGGGCATTCAAACCCACAAATTAACTAATTAGCTATAATTTCCTGCGAATTTTCACCCTCCCTTTTCTCCGCCATGGATTTTTCGCGCAACCAGGATATTTTGACGCAATTACGAATGAGTTAGTAGATTGAGATGGCGGAAAATGTGTCAATAAATTATTATTTAAATTCCAGTGAGTTGTAGGAATCTCGAATTATAAGATGAAGACTCTTCAAGCTTCCAGCGATAATCTTTCCATTTTTGTTTTTCTTTAATGAATTTCTGTCAAATCCTACGTCCAACACATTTAGAGGGCCTGGAATCAGATTATGAACACAATGATGTTTCCGTATGCATTTCGAAATGTTGACGACGATTGTGTTGTCTCATTTGGATAGCAAGAAATTGTTTGCCGGTCGACCCCTAGCACGTGGTCGGAATAAGCAAATGATGTATTTTATCACTGATACAAATGTATTTTATCGAGCAACCAGTCGAACTGCGACTCTTTCCGGAGCAATGGTCAGCGAACCGACGAGATTGAGCGGGTTCTGAAGCGAAAGACAACATATCGATTAGTTTTGATCGACCCGTCGTACCGTATTCGCCGTCTTCTGAATCGTGAATTT
Organism: Pristionchus fissidentatus; assembly: GCA_036245785.1. NCBI lineage: Eukaryota > Metazoa > Nematoda > Chromadorea > Rhabditida > Neodiplogasteridae > Pristionchus > Pristionchus fissidentatus. The sequence continues at coordinate 12,250,278 of BTSY01000004.1, forward strand.
TGAAAGAAGTTTGATCATCGCCACTTTCTCCTCGATGTAAGCGAGTCTCACGCCGAGACAGGCGCGCGGACCCTCGCCGAAAGATTGGAAAGCTGCCCGAGGACGGGAGGACGGCTCCAGCCATCTCAAATACATCATACTTGTAATTAATCAATATTTGTGCTGCATTTTTGTGAAGGAACAGGATTAGAAAAATTAGCAAGGGGCGCAAGATATTGTCTTATTTTGATCTATTCGGTAATTACGGAGAGGTTGAACGCACCGTTCTGGTCGGAATTCGCTCGCGTCCTCTCCCCACACTTGCGGATCCATGTGCATGCTCCACGTGTCTGTTTGCACCATGTCGCCGATCTCGAAATTGCGAAACATCTTTTTATTCGACTTTTTATACGTTTCTGACTCATGTTTGCAGCTCCTCTCTCTCTCTTCTTACCTCGAATTGAAAGCCGCCGATCTCGCAAGCGCGAGTGCATTCACGCGAGACGACTCTGCAGAGAATATTTATTTATAAAACTCAGTTTACGAAGTAACGGAGAATTACTATTTTTTTCCACTATGACGGTAATTTAGGCTATCTTCTTCTCTATAAATTTATCAAATGGTTGAAACATTGATGTAAAGTAACGGACGCGCTGGCCAGAGGAAAGTGTCGCAACGACTCCCTGATGACTGCATCCAAGTATGTGAGATCGTTCAGCCGCTCCAGCTCGATTGTCTAAATTTTGCTTACACTGTGTTTTTACTTTGTTTTTGTGAACCTCTGCCAAAAAACATACAAACGCATAGAGCGATGGTATAACATCTTTTCAACAAAAAAGTTAATACCTCGTTTTCGATAAGGAAAGAGTCGATTTCATCGATCAACTTTTTCTGAATGTCCTGATGATTGGCGAGGAAATGAGTGAGGAAGGAGAGAGAATTGGATGACGTCTAAAAGACTTGAGAAAAAATACGCGCAATTCTTCACCATCCAGACTCACGTCAAAACCGGCCAGAAGAAAAACGAGACATTGAATGACGATTTCATCGGCCGAGAGCTTGCGAGAGGTCTGAAAGAGAACCGCATAGTATTTTTTAGAATATCGAAAGTTCCTGTTATTCCCGAGAATAATAACAATGTTATAAGGAGCACAGCATTTTTCGTGTTGTCATGTGAAAGAAGTAGTACCACCGGTCTAGACGAGACCGCTCTCTCCGAATAAAATTATCTCTTGTATTGAGGGTAGGCGAGAGATTGTCTCATTTGGAGAGTTTTTTTCCGCCTACACTACGGTTCTATTATTGGAACTGATTCTGGCATTCCAATAAGGAGAACAAGGGAGCTGACACCGCGAGGGGTGCGAGAGTAACGGAGAATGAGAGGGCAATGGTAATTCCAATGGATTTCTAATGGGATTCTCATCCAATAAGAGAACCCTAGTTTAGACAAGTATCAACATAAATCTAACATCGGAAGTCTCTCCGAACTGAACTTCCGTCTCGTCGACCTCAGCATCGAGAAAGATGTCGATAAAATCACGGTGCGCATCTGAAAAACGATAAATATTATGCTAATTAATACAGCCATTTCTATGAATACTGCATGTAATTCTATTCGAAACTTCTTCAGCGATGCCTGTATCTCTCCCTCAGCGCCCATATTTCAATGCAACCATATCAATCCATCGACTATTACGGAAATGTCGCTACGCATCAAGCGGTCGCCCAGCAAAAGACGCACTGACACTGTTGCAGAATCCATTCGTGCGTTAGTGATAAAGTGAAATTAATATAAGTTTTTCATTACAGTTGCTATTACCCGACTGCTGCCCGTCTGCCAATCCGCTTCTCTTCAGCCGTGTTCTTCTTTTCTCGTCGATATTGTTCTTGAGTACTGTAGTGAGTGCGGTAAGATTGCTGCGCTTGGGCGCTAATTTGCCTGCAACATCTCGTTTATCGAAGGTATGATCTGATGAGATTGTCCGGAAAGAGCTGCTTTTATTACATTTGTGCATACCGAGAAATAACAGTCCACCGATAAACACATCCAGGGCAAAGGGAAAAAGCGCAGGGATGACGGTGAGAAAACTGCTGAGTGGACTGAAATGCTCATTCAAGTTTACTAATTGCCAAATACTTTAATAAACCCACCGATTGATGATCTTGCGACAGGCGTGAATGAGATCATTGTTGAACATCTTCACATTCCTCATCCCGAGCACCACTCGACACGTGACATCGAGAGTGTACTCTTGGAAGTATCTGTGAATCGATAAATGTAAGGGAAAAGTAAGTAGAATTAGAAAGGAATTGACGTCGATGCAAGATGTGAGACCACACTCTCTTCATTTTACACACACACACTGATCCACCGACCGGTTTAGAGGGTGTGCTAAATGAAGAGACTGTATCCAACATCTCACATTCTACATTCCCTCTGCCCTGGCCACACAACCGGTCGGTTGCTAAAGAGAACTGCATGTGCTGACTGAATTTTGTAATGCAACAAATGACTCTACGCATCGGCCAATAATGAGTCGGAAAATCTGTTCAGCTATAAATGAGAAGACGCACTGAAGCGCATCGATCTCTGCTCCCTGTCGCCTTTGTATTTCATCCACAAGAGTGGCCGCGGATTCATTAACTGTAGAGAGGATCTGAAAGTTGGCACATTCCCGATTGTATCACGACAAATGAAAAATACTACAACGAATTGCGCGAACGAATTACAACGATTAGATCCGATTTGAGCCTCGAGAATGGAATCGTCAAATCATTTGTAGTCTACTTGAACAACGAGCATAGTCCTCACATAACACGTACGTTTCGTAGCGATTTGGGTGTGAAAGCGATGCTGCCTAACGCTCGTAGCCGCTTCCAATGAGGACCGCGTGCCTCGATTATCTTCGTGTTCGGCCCGTCCTCTCGCGTTTGCAGAATGAACCTCTTCAAAAAGACATTTTCGAAAATTACACTCCTTCCGCGTTTAAGATTTAATGAAGCTGGGGGAAATGGACTCACGGCGCGCGCGTTAAAATGGTCAAACTTCTTGACGACAATCTCATTGATCGTTTCGAAATTGGAAACCACGATGAACGGACGTTGACCCTCGTAGAATCCGTACATCTTCAAATTGAATTTTTGAAATCTAAAATATCAAAGATGCTTACTTTTCCATAGACCTTTGTCCAGTCTCGGACCACTATAGAACGAGGTTTTTCAAAGTTCCAAATATCGCGAATGTTCCCGTAGAGAAGAGAGGGCGGTGGGCCAGAAATGCCGCGCAGTGCCCATTTCTTGTTTGCGTTGGAGTAATGCCTGATTGTGAGTGGAAAAGGTGACAGAGGCAACGAATCGAAAAGCCGAAAATGAAAAGAACAAAGCGTTTCGACTTCTTTCTTGCACCACACAAATGATTAGCTTTCAATTGAATTTTGTTTTTACCTGAAGAGTAGGAAAAGTATCGATGCAAGTAGCAGTAGAGCCGTGATCATTGTGGCACGACTCTAGACGTCGACTGGTATCCTCTTATCAAGTTGCTCACGCAGCACCACCTCACACGGGACGCGTGGAACAGCTGTGAAAGCTGATAAGGATAGAGGCGACTATGGTCGTAGCATGTGTCGACTATGTGCCCATAATGGCGTGGACCGATCCCCCACACGTCCCAGCCAAACCCGGCTCGCGTATCACACGGTGCAAAATTATGTGGTATAAGCCGAGCAACTTTAGCCGAGAATACTACTGTCCGATGTTCTTTTGTTCTTTTCTGCCAACCAGAGGATCGCCTCAAATAGGCGGACGCTGCAAAGTTCTTGAATGACGCGATATATCACTGGGAGCAGTAGTTCACAAAAGTTAAATATGAGTCCTTCTCTCTGTCATACATCTGCATGTTTGTGTCTTCTTGATACTTCATCCCGCCAATTAGAGCGCGCGTAAGACACTCCCCGTATCACAAAGCTCAAGTGGTCTAGGAGAAATGGCTCGGGCGAGGAAAGACATTTCTCGTATGAAGGAGACATTATCTCCAGGAGAATTCGTTCAATTTGCTTCGGGCGACTAACCTGCGCCGATTGATTGCCAATTTCGTCGCCATTTCGAGTGCACGAACTAATAGGTGCTACTGAGAAAAGGCGCGTACCAAACGATTACTAATTCACTCTCTTCGAGCACTCACACTCCAAGATCAGTAACACGACTTTTCAAAGTCAGGTAAGTTCAAATGTGGGTTCAGACTTGGCGCTACATTGTCAAAACAGCTACGGTATTCCTCCACTACTAGGGAATTGAAATGTCTGTCTGTTGGTGTGTGTGTGTTTTTTTTTCCTTCCGCGTGACGGACAAATTTTTCGTTTTTTCGCTATAAATCGCTTCAAACTCAAGCAATCTTCTCAGATCCTTTTGCATACGATAACCCATCAGAAAAAATTTCAAAATTTATTTACAAAAAATCGATAATTTCATGGCGAAGTCGGTAGCGAGCTCGAATTCAAATCCGAGGGTCTCAGGTTCGATCCCCGCCGGTGCATAGTCTTTTGCCGCATTTTTTGCTAGCGTGAAAAGTGGTCCAAGCACGTTTTTAAGTAACGAGATTCACATTTGAGCATCTTTTGCCGTTTTTCGAAGTGAATATCGATTGATTTCACTCGATTTCACACGATTTCACGAAATTTTCGTACATTTCGCTCGGAATCATTCAACATGCCGGCAAATCTCGCAGGAAGGGGTTTGAAACGAGAGAGCAAGGGGGATCGAGAGGTACTCTCTCACTTTGGCGCACTCTCTCGCCCCTGACCCCTTTCTGGAGGCCGGAATCATGCATCCGGAAGCTTCCTAATAAATCGCTTCAAAATCGCTCTATCTTCTCGGATCCTTTTGCATACGACAACAGACCAAATCCCCTTCACATTTTACAAAATTTAATTGACCAAATCCATAGCCAAGTGGGTTACGCGCTTGACTTACAATCCGAGACCCCCAGGTTCGAATCCCGCCGCGGGCAAAACATTTGCCGCATTATTCGCAAGTGTCAGATGCCCTTCTAGCACGTTCTTGAGTAATGTGAAACACGTTTTTACCTGTTTTGCCGAGTTTTAACATGAAAAATCGAAAATTTCAAAAAGTTCCCAATTGATTCGCAGAGCGTGGGGGACCATAGGAAAAGTGTTTTGCGATGTCGGAAACGTGTCTGAACGTTTTCTAACACGTTTTAACATGAAAAATCGAAAATTTCAAAAAGTTACCAATTGATTCGCAGAGCGTGGGGGACCATAGGAAAAGTGTTTTGCGATGTCGGAAACGTGTTCGAACACGCCCGGGAATCCAACACTCGGTATCCTGCGTTTCCGTTGAGAAAGGCTCGTAACGCTGAGAGCGATCGAAAAAAGTTGCCACGGAGCCACGAAGTGGCGTAGTGGCAACTTTTTTCGATCGCTCTCAGCCTCACGAGCCTTTTTGCAACGGAATAAGCCAGTACTCTTTCTAGAGATTAACATTCCCCAACATACTAAACTCTCCCTGGACCGTACTTGGAGCCGTCTACCGAGTCCTCCTCCCTGGACCGAACGTCAAGCAAGCTACCGAGTTCCCCCTGAACCGTTCCTGAAGAAGGTTACCGAGGCCCCCTGGACCGTTCCTGAAGAAGGCTACCGAGGTCCCCCTGAACCGTTCCTGAAGAAGGCTACCGAGGTCCCCCTGAACCGTACCTGGAGCAGGATACCGAGCTCCCCCTGGACCGAACCTGGAGCCACCTACCGATCTCCCCCTGGACCGAACCTGCACCCAGAACTGTGCATAGAGCGTAGCGTACGCATATAGCGTAGTGTACGCATAGAGCGTAGTGTACGCATAGAGCGTAGTGTATTTAACCTCAACACATCCCGGCTAGTTTTTGTATATAAATCGATTTAATTAGCTTGTTTTTAATGCAGAAATGAGTCTCTTCGCATTTGTCGTTCTGGCTTCCCCTCCGCTGGGCGCTCTTGGAGTAATTTTGAACACAGCTCTAATCGTCCTACTCTTCTCGAGCCAATTGCAAGCGTCCATTCTCGCATATCGGTACGTCCATTTTGAGAGAGGTGAATTCAAATGCTCACCATTTTAGAAAAGGTAATTCAAAAGGCGAATCCGCATTAAAACATTGATTTTGCTTAGACAAATTTCAAAGTAATTAAGACCGTTCGTATCTATTTTGTGCTAAATCGAAGATCACCATCTCCTATGGTTGGTCAAATTGGTTCCTGCTCGCTTCATTTCAAACACTCTCTCCGCTAGGCGGTGGGCGAGAGAGTATGTGAAATGAAGAGATCACGAATCGATTTGACCAACCCTACTATCTCCTCATTTCGCAGACTCTCGTGTGTGTGAAATGAAGAGAGAGACGTCAGTCTTACCTTTCGCATTCTCCTTTTCAGTGTCTCAGTGCTCATTGGCGGTGTGCAAGGACTGCTCATCAGCTTCTGTTGGATGGCCGGACCCACGGTGAGATCGAAATGGATTGTTTTCTTTCTTCAATATGCCAATGTCATCGGTCAATTTGGATATGCATTTGCAGTATGAGAAAAAAAATCTTTTCGTTTCCACGATTTGTTAACTACCAAATTCGCAGGGCCATTTCTTCCATGACGGCATCTTTGCGAGCGCCCACTTTGGACCTTTTATGGTGAAATTTCACTTTCACTACTGTATCCAGCTACCGTATCCTTTGCAGTCCGCTTTACCCCTTGTCGGACGGAATGCCTTCTACTTTACCGGTTCGATTCTCAACTTTATGATGTGGCAGCTGCCCCCTGCCCCGGCCATTCTTCAGTCCATAGTGATCAGCCAGTGGGTGATGTCTTTCCAAAGCTCTCTCAGCGAAAAAGTTGATCAAAACACTTGCACACTCTGAACTCGGAACGGCTTGTAGAGTTTTTTTTGTTGTTGTTAAATCAGTCCAGTTCTCTTCGTTTCAAACCCCTGAGGACAGTTCAGACTTTTTATAAATTATTTTACAAATACGTAGTGGTGCACTGTCAACATATTGTATTTTGAAGTGGAATTGGACGATGTCGAAGCTCACTAACAACACTTGGCACTCTTGCTTCTGCTTACGCACTAAGCACAATGCTAGTGATTCTGACGACAGTGCGTAATTGATTCCCTCACTGGAAAGTGTCTATACTTGCTGTGGCCTATTATGTCACCAATTTTTAATGATTATGTATTCTTCTCGTCAGATTCATATTCCCGATTTCGCTCCGACGCCAGAATTTGAAGTCAAGTTGAGAAGAGCCGCTCACGATTTCATGCGGCTCAACTCAACTGTTGAGCACCAATTCTTTACTTATGGCCTCAGCATCGATCCGGATCCCATCAATGTAAAAGTTATTTTTGTTCTTCATGAGCGTAGAGACGAGGATGCTAATTGGTGTTCATGAGAGAGAATTGTAAGCAAATGCCGGCTGGCAAATACTCGCAACTCGCCATGAGAGCAATCCAAATTAACTATCAAAACATTCAGTTGAATCGCTCGCTGCGAAACTATACTTACTTCGGTCTCATTCCGTCGTATCTCATAGCATATTTCGCTTTTATTTTCGTCGTGAGTTTATCATAATATTGAAATGCAATTGGAATCCCGAAAAGTGCAGATCTTTCGTGTTCATCGAACTCTACGTCGAATTCAGCCTACTATCAGTACTTCCACCGCTCGGATACAACGAAAGTTCATGCGGATACAAATGCTACAGGCAAATTTTGTTAAACGTGTATTTTCACATAATAAAATGTAATTATATTTAGGGTTTTCTACCACTTCTTGTTCTTGCAGTTCCATTCATCGTGTATGTAACATCTCATTTTTCCGACACGGTGAGCGTATCAACGAGTATGCAAACATTTTACAGTGAAAATACTAAATAAATGGGGACAGTTGACCGAATCACGAAATATTTTTATGAAACGTGCACTCTATCGAATATTCAGATGAAAGACGTTAGCTACTTGCCCATTATCAGCCTCTCTTTCTATATTCTCCCAAGTTTACAGGTAAAAAGGAGTTAATTAAAATAATATTTTAAAAAATGAAAGGCTGCGGTGCAGCTGCGGTTTATTCGGAACGCTATTCGACAAGCAAGGAAATGTGAGGCGATTGAACAATCTGCAAGACGCAGCACAATGTGCTAATCATAGGAATACTTTTCAATTATACATTATTTACATCTCGTTTTGATGAATCTACGTTTCTCACTTCAACGATAAAGTGTGTTCGTAGGCATTTGATAACAATATTTAAATGGACGCATTACATGCACGCAGATGTATACTCCCCGCTCTTGGATTGAATCATAGTGGAGTTCCAAAATTGTATGTAATGTGATCGCAAATAATGAATGCTGATATTTAGTACTAATATTACAATAGCATACAGATTAGCACCTATACAGATTAGCTTTTGTTCACCAAAATGTGAACTCCTATCCAACGTGCAAAAACAGATTGCCCCCAGAGAATCATGTCTAGTCATGTAATCACACTATTTGGTAATGACCAAGAGCAGTGTAGTAATGATTACGTAATGGAGATATTGAGTAAACGTTCGCTGCGCGGCGGCTACCTCTTTACCGGCGTATTCAATATTTCACCTGCGTCTAGCATTTATATCTTCTTCCTTATTGATTCACGCAAACCGAGCGCAGATATTCGTTCGAGAAACTCTATTGGTGCACTCCGCAGATGAAATTATGTAATTGCGAGAGTACGCCTCCAAACTTCCTTCATTAGGCGAAACATCACTTTCTAGAAACTTCTCCCAATAGAGAAGACCAAACTACGTGCTTGTCAATTTCGTCTCATTTTCGAGCAAACTTAGAGATACTCAGAACATTTTCTTTCCCAAATATTATTGGTTATTTCTCCGCGAGGATATCCATTCTAAGAGCAGCATCACACATTTCGAGAGAATTCCCTGCCGATATTGATCGGTAAAGTCTTCCTTTCTCCCATGTTCACATCAGAAATGAGCCTCTACGCATTCGTTGTTCTCGCTTCGCCTCCGCTTGGGGCGCTTGGTATCATCATGAATTGCGCGCTGATCGTCCTTCTAATATCAAGTCCCTTGCAATCATCCATTCTCGCTTATCGGTAAGCCGATTATTTCATGATTGTATTTAGAGAAATCCTATGTATATGATTTCCAATACTCATTTTTTTCTCGTTCGATTCAATTGTCGACTCCCTTTGTCAGTGTCTCAGTGCTCATTGGCGGCGTGCAGGGGCTGATCATAAGTTTCTGTTGGATGGCCGGGCCGACGGTATTTTTTATAGCATTTATTTATTTAGTACTTATTTAATTAGTCATTTAGTGGGTAATTTCATTCTATTTACGCAGTAGGTTGCCTGCAATAGTTGTGCATTCATTCGTAGGGTCATTTCTTCCATGATGGCATTTATGCGAGCGTTCACTTCGGACCAGCCTTGGTGAGCATTCATTTCGATAAAATCAGTTCCGATTATGCTGCCGTACAGTCTGCTCTCCCGGTGTTCTGGCGAAATTCATTCTTCTTTGCCGGCGCAGCATTCAACTTTATGATGTGGCAGCTGCCCCCGGCCCCGGCCATTCTCCAGTCCATAGTAATCAACAAGTGAGCCATGATATAAGGAATGCCTGCGTCAAACCTACCAAAAAACAAAAAAAAAAGTAAAATAAGAGCAAAAACACCTGGTCAGAAAACGGAAAGTCGCATTTTCATATGGAGTTTAATTACGGGTTTGTAGTGGAATCGGCCGACGTCTCAACTCACTCACCACATTTCGAACGCTTGTTTCTGCGTACTCGCTGAGCGCAGTACTAGTGATGCTAACGACGGTATATAAATTTTGTTTTCGCATTTCTGATGAAGTCAGGAAGTATTGGCAACGTATCTGACGAGCATTTAGCATTTAAATTATACTTTTATTGGGATTGAATTGAAATATTCATCAGATTCACATTCCCGATTTTGCTCCGACGCCAAAATTCGAAGTAAAGATAAGAAGGGCAGCGCACGATTTCATGCGGCTCAACACAACTTTCGAACAACAATTCGTTACCTACGGCCTCAGTATCGATCCGGATCCCAGCAACGTGACAACATTTGCTTACTTTACTTTTACGCAATCGATCATCATGAACATCCAAACGATGCCTAACTTCACTGTACATTTGATGATCAAAACAATCAGATGAATCGCTCGATGAGAAACTTCACCTACTTTGGTCTCATTCCATCGTATCTCATTGCATATTTCGCCTTTATTTTCGTAGTGAGTATTTATTTTTACATGCAATATCAGTCTGATTATTATTTAGATTATTCGTGTCCATCAAATTCTACTTCGTATTCAGCCGACTATTAGCATTTCTACCGTTCAGATACAGCGAAAGTTCATGCGAATACAGATGCTGCAGGCAAATTTATTTATATTTTCAAGATTTGGTTCAATCGGAAAGTTTTTTTCTGTAGGTATTTTTACCACTTATTGTTCTTGCTATTCCATTCGTCGTGTATGTAACATCGCATTATTCCGACACGGTCAGTAGTTATACTTGAGCCAGCGAATACCAATTCATTTTGCAAATATTTCTAACATGAAAAAAGAAGGATACTTATGGCATTATCGAAATGTTCCTAAGGCACGCGTGAACTCTCGAATATTCAGATGAAAGACGTTAGCTACGTGCCTATTATAAGCCTTTCGTTTTACATTCAACCAAGTGTGCAAGTGAGAAATGAACGAAACAGGTACGAACTAATTCAACACAAATACAGGCGTCAGTACAGCTCTCGTTTATCGTGAATGCTATCAGACAGGCGCGGAATTGTCAATCGATTGATCGATCGAGTACGGGAGACAACGATCACACCATGTGCTAATCACACCAAAGAAAGTTCTGAACCAGTGCCGTATTTGTTCTAGTGATGTTCCAACTTAGTATCTATTTGCGTGTTTCTGAGCGACTAGTTGATTTTATTGTTGCGACTTCGACAGTTCCTAGCATAGAAACACCAAAGACGGCTGGACAAATAAAATATGGCAATAAACAAATCTACAACTCTTCTGCGGGTGTGCAGAGCATACAAGGGTGAACAAAACAATGTCAGGTTGGAAAAAGAATGTCAGGCAGGACCAATTTGAAATGGGAAACTAATTCTAATACTAAAATACAAACGGAATTTGATATAGTCACATCATATAATGGAAGGCGATGTCTCTCAGGGAGAGGGGTGGGGGCTACGAGTGACCTTGATACGCGTAATCGCGTACCCTTTTGCTCTTCCGGATAGAAGAGTGGGGAGTACTTCAGCGATTTATGAAGTTCCGAGGATGAGAGCCACAATCATGCCATAAAGGCCAAGCACCTGATCAAATCAGAAATTATTGTTAGCTCTTGTCCTAGCAAGAAGAAGATCTACAATAGAGAACGAAATGTGAAGATGTCTACATTTCGCCCACTTTCTTTACTGATCGGTGAACGAGAGAGTTTGCAAAATGAAGAGACCGCTGTCTCTCTTCTCCAGCAGACTCGAGAACGATAATTGCTCAAAGAAGTAGAGCTAGCTCACCTCAGAGAAAATCAGGATGAGAATCATTCCGACGAAGAGGCGAGGCTGCTGCGCCGTTCCGCGAACACCGGCGTCTCCGACGATGCCGATAGCGTATCCTGCACCGAGACCACAAAGTCCGCACGTGAGACCGGCGGCCAGATGAGAGAAGCCCTTGTTGAGGTTGTAGTCCTGAATTCAATTTATCGTTTTGTGAATGTGTAGATTTGTGAATGTGTTGTAAGGTAAGACTACGCTGGACACTTGGAGTCACTTGAACTAAGAGCCATTTTTTTCGTTTTGTGATGTTATGCTAGCGATGGTTTGCGTCTATACAAGCTAATCAACTCCGACAGAAGTGAGGTAGATTCTTACCTCGCTGGTCGCCTTGACCTTGCCCTTGAGAACCATCGCAACTACGAGCCCGTAGATTCCGATAATACCCGCCATGATGACGGGAATGACCGACTTCATGATCAGCTCCGGCCGCATGACTCCCATGGAGCAGATGCCGACGGCCGACTTGGCCGTGCCGTAAGCGGCACCGAGGACGGTGAAGATCTGTAGTGTACGTATTATTCTCATTCACTCATTGTATTTACATAAGGAGAGGACGGATTGAGAGCTAGAAAAGTAGCTCAGTGCAATTAAAAGGTTATAATAATTTCAATTTTATTGACGAAAGAGGATACCTGCGCCGACGCGGCGCCCATGTACCCGAAGAAGGGCGCGTACGCCGCACGCTCCGCAGATTCAAGATCGTATGACATCTGAATGGATGGATATATCTTTATGAATGGATAGATAGAGATAGAGAGATATTTATGGAACACAAAGGGGAAATTGTGGGTGATTGGGGTGGGGGAGTGAAGAGATTAGACGCGAGTAGTGTTGTTAGATCGAACAATTCTATTCACGAATAACATTTGGTATTCGTTAATAGGATTATTCCATCTAAAACAGTAATGGAGAGGGTCGAAGACGCGATTGTAATGCGGAACCGCTCATAAACGAGGACGCAACAGAAGGTGATTGAATTTCCCACATCATCGGTGGATAAAGGTCGGTAATGATGTGAAAAGATAGCTCATTCAATCAACGTATAGCAATTTTTCTTCTTCTCTATTCACTTCTTGCACGTACAGTGCGGAGCAAAAAGGCGAGGAGCCAAAGATCGATTGACACACGTCGATAAGATAAGGATAAGGGAATCAATACGACACCGGCGATCAAGGCCGTCAAGTATCACTACTATGGACATTCTAGGCTGTAAATGCAACGCATTTCGCGCCCAGAACACCAAATAAGTCGAAATATGCTACAAATTGGAAAACATCATAATAAAGTGAACATAGGAAGAGACGGCGATGCCTTGCTCTGCCACTAGCCCGCTAGCGTAGTCAATTGAGCGCAAACATAGAGGTGGCAGAGGAAAATTCGATATACTAGACCAACCACCAAAAGACAAAACAATTACGAGGCGCTAGCGCCGTTGGTAATGTTTGTCTCGAGTTGAGGGAACAGAATGAAACTGTCTCTGCGCTGGCATGGAAGAGACTTAATAGGGGTTTGATTGACCGAAAACCGAAGAATATTCCAGTACGAAGTAGGAATGTTGGACGAAAGTCAAGCGTAAGATCGTTGGTGCCAGTTGCGTGAGAGACAGCGATCTCTCGTCGACCTTTGGTTGCGGGGGGACGAGAGCGCAAAGAGAGATAGGGAGATGATAGAGATAGAGAGAGAGAGAGGAGAAACAGAGTGATTGCAAGAGAAAGGAGAGTAATGGAGAGGAGAAACTTTTATCTGCGCGCCGCATTTTTCCTTGAAATTGATTACCACTATTTTCCAAAAGAGATAATTGATCTTGATTTGAATTGTATCCCGCAGTAAGTGAATTTACAAAATTCTCTCAGTCCTTTTGCGAGCAGTTTTTAGTATATTTTGTCGAAAGTAGTGTATAACACGCGTGTCACGTAAGGATCAAATCAACGTTGGCACACGAAAAAAGGCGAAAATGAGTTAGACCCATTTTTGGATAGCTCTCAGGGTCCCTCACAAGATGGCGCGGGCTTTTGTCCCGGAGATCGATCTTCTCGACGATAGACGACGTCGAAGTTGGCGAGAGCGAAAAGTAGTACCTCTTTGACGTTCTGTATCTTTCTTCAACTTGAAAATCCATGAAAGTTTCCAACAGAAGATCTGTGGGGAAACACTTGAGGAATACGCCTGTGCAATTGGGCCAAAGCTATAATCAAAACAAATTAGTCCTATTAATTAAAACTTCTCACTCTCACCACAATTTCGTGCACAACTTTTTGAAAATCTCATTTTGTAGAGCTCGTCATTACGAATTGATTGGTATGCTGTTCATAGTATTTAATTTCATGAAAACGGAAGTTACGTTCGAAAAACGATCATGCGCGCACCCTCAATTCCGTGACCTCTGGGAGAGTGAGAGAGAGAGGAGGGGAAACGCTTTGGCCTACCAACTCCATTTTAACTTGAACACTATTCCGTAATTGTTTGGATTGGCTAGCACTGTCGTTAGCCCAATTTACAATATGCCATGCTTCACAAGTATTTAAAAATATAAATGATAATAAAAACTCCAAGGTCATTTCACAAACTGCGCAAGGAAAACTATACTTGCATTTGACACAGAATTTATTTTTTTTCCTACAGAATTTATGAAAAAGTGGTTTGGTGGTCCAGAAACATGACTTTCTAGTATCAAAACGCGTTTAAAAAAATTTTAAAAAAAATGAATCGAACTCACGTGCAAAAGATTGTCAGCGCGGAGACTTACCTCCACACCACAAGACCACGTGTTTGGGAAGGGGCAAACGGTTCCCATGAAAAGCAAGGGTGGATCAACGCGCCTTCCTCTCTCTCACTCTCCCAGAGGTCACGGAATTGAGGGTGCGCGCATGATCGTTTTTCGAACGTAACTTCCGTTTTCATGAAATTAAATACTATGAACAGCATACCAATCAATTCGTAATGACGAGCTCTACAAAATGAGACTTTCAAAAAATTGGGCCCGAAATTGTGGTGAGAGTGAGAAGTTTTAATTAGTTTGACTAATTAGTTTTGATTATAGCTTGGGCCCATTTGCACAGGCGTATTCCTCAAGTGTTTCCCCACAGATCTTCTGTTGGAAACTTTCATGGATTATCAAGTTGAAGAAAGATACAGAACGTCAAAAGGTACTGCTTTTCGCTCTCGCCAACTTCGACGTCGTCTATCGTCGAGAAGATCGATCTCCGGGACAAAAGCCCGCGCTATCTTGTGAGGGACCCTATCGAAAACTGGAAAAATAATAGGGGGTTAGAATTTGTGCCAAGAATCTCCCGATTTGATGCGATCCGTACGTGACACGCGTGATAAAAAGGCGACACGAGTACATAAGGGATTTGATTGGTAGCTCTTACAATGTTCAAAGAGTGTTCAAATTCGCTTCATTTTTTCTATAGAACGAGTCATCTTGAATGGTTTCCGGTCCCTCCCGCCTCTCTAGCGTACGTGACAAAAATGCAAATAGAAAATATTATGCGCATCGTCCGGTAAACGTTCCGATGTTTTCATTACGAACGATATCACCCCTTTTTGTATATTATCACACACTTTCCTTTATTCATCCACCTAGTATGTACATTTTAACACAACCTTGTGGTTTACGTTAAATAAATAACAATAAAATACATAGCGTGATGGGCGAATGAGTGGAATGCGAGAGGATTTCGGACGGCGTATATCGACCATCCATGAGAATCTCGAGCGAAACATGGATTTTGAATTAACTTGAGTTTTCAAAACTCGAGTCATGGCAAAATAAAAGGAGAATCTGTTCAATTTATAGGTTGTATCCTTCGCACGACGACAAATCCCGCTTGGGTTGGGATTCCAGTTATTTCGAATCGGATGTAAAGAAGAGCCGAGAAGAAACGACAAAACGAGAATGACTCACTGAGCAGTTTGAAGTTCTCCAATTTCAGGCACTTTCATTCTCCCATTCTACTATTTTTTTCTCATTTTTGTTACAGGTCATTGCATGTTGCCGTTCTGATCAAATAGACATCTTTATGCACAACTGACTGTGTAGGTATAATTACACGCGACATTTCATTAGAAAACGGGGGCAGTATAATTCTCTCCTCCGAGGGCATGAGGTATGGTGGAATGCTAGGTACTTCTGCACTGGACGATCACGTTATCTGGCCGGACATCTCGGGAAAGAACTGGGCGACGACGTCTCTGTTGAAGACGGGCGTTGAGATCCCCGCCGACTCGGCCCAATCGGAGGTCAACGGTCGGTTTATGATGGACGAATCCTCCGCCATTCCTGCAAATGAAATTCATTTTTACATTTTTAAGTGGTTAAGAAAACGTGCATTTTCAATACAATCGATTTTTCGGTAACCGCAAGCAATATAGAGTAGTGTTGACTAATCGAACTCCCCGAAAGGAATCGTTTTGCCCATTTATGTTTCGACTTTTCGAGTTGTCAACACTAGTCATCAGTACTCACCAGCCGGTCGTAGGAACTCCTCGATACTCCTCGTCAGCTGAAGCGGCAGCTTAGAACTGAACGTGAGGGTGTTCGGGCGGGCCATCGTTGAGGGCGTCAGCAGGTTCTGGTTGGAAGATGTTGAGGACGAGGAGGAGGAGGAGGAAGAGGCGGATGTCGAGGGCATACACCAGGCCGCCGATGGGGGCACCGCGAAGAAGGGAGAGGTGGGAGGGAATGACTGTAAGGACACCACTGTTTCATGTCATAGCTCATGGCCTTGCCTAGAAGAAACCGAGTACCTGAACCATGACGAGAATTATCTAATGCACATAAATGCATGTTATACACCGAGCTTTTAACAATGATTGAATTGCTAAAACATACAAAAAACTGCCACTATAATTTGAATTGGATGGAAGACGCCCTTACCGTGTACCCGCCGACATTGCTCATCGGCCGAATGGCGCCGGCGTAAGGAGGAGTCATCAGTGACGTCGACGACGACGATGGTGACAATTGGGAGAATGCAGACGACCTGGGGGAAAGGATATTTCAAGCCCAAACAATTTAAAATAAATTATTATCATCGTTTTCAGCATTAGATTTACAGCAAATCGCTACCGTGATGTGGTCTCACCTGATAGGCGAAGGAGGAAAGGGCGCCAGCGGGTCCGCCGACGAGATCATGATGGCCGGCATGGATGGCGACAGCGGAGACACGGAGAAGGAGCAACAAAGAGAGGAGTGCTGCTGAGTCTGAAAAGAGAGGATCACGTTAGCCACTGTAATCAGAGTGTCCTTCCCGAAGGATCTTTGCTCATTCGATTCTTTGACTCTTTCGGTATAAGTTGCGATAATAAACAATTCATTGTGTTTGGCGCCGTTCTTAATTTATCGTGACGTGGTTCGTCTAGTTCGTGATTGGCCACTCCGTTAGTTTGCTGATGATTTATCGCCCTTTCACCATATAGGTATGACTCATCAGCTCCCTCGTGCAGATGCACTCATCTTTATTGGTTTCATTTTTCCGAATTTTGTGAATTTACTTTGCGTCTCGTAGTCTATACTGGACAGAACGGAATGAATCATCTTCACGGAAGACTGGTACAAATGGAAGACGGTATAGTATCTAACCTCAGCGCCGTTCTTGGTCGTGGCTGCTTGAGCCGCAGTGCCGTCCATCATCGAGTCGAGCACGAGATCGTTCGACTCGGGCGAGAAGATGTCCGTCAGGATGCCGACGTGTGGAGAGGCGACGGGCGCCAGCGGGCGGCAGTAGGCGGCCGAGAGATAGTAGTAGATGTCCCCAGCGATGTGCTGAAGATATGTAAGTTGTGACCAGGGTAAACAGTCTCGAGTGTTTTGAGACACGACACACATGGCCTCGGGCAATGTGCTGAACAGACAGCAAGCAGCAGGGATGCAAGTTCGGCAATTGTTTCACGAGTAAGAGAACGGTCATATTGCTGATATAAAGAGAGACGGAGAGAAAGAGACTTCGGAGGAGATACACAAGACCGAATCGGCATTCCTAGTAAGTTGTGTCCAGCGTAAACAGTCTCGAGTGTTTTGAGGCGTGGAGCATATTGCCTCGGGCAATGCGCTCCGTCTAGGGGTTTCAGGAAATATTAGCAAAATGAGAAATAAGAATATTGCAGATTCTTTGAAGATTAGAAATGGACATTGTGGTGCCCAAGCGGGGATTTTCAGTGGGTACTCCAATCCTAGTCATTGGCCTAGTGTCCTCCCCCGAACCCAACTCGTAAACAAGCAGGACTAAATACTTCATGCATGCGACGACGTTATTTTGTCTGAGTGAAGATTACCTTGAGTGGTGGGAGGACGCTGAGTAGCTGGCCGAAGAGTGCGGAGGGAGAGACGGTCGTCTTCGGCCGACTTCGCTTGATTGACTTGATGAGGACGTCGAAGAGCGTGGAACGAATCTCACGCAGTCGAGCGACCGCCGTCGTGCACAGACCCGGACAATCTGATACACACAAAAATAGTAAAAATGATTGTACGTGATAGTTATGGTGAGCACATTGCTAGTAATATTTTACTATCATGTGCCCACCATGACTATCAAGATGAGTTAAAAACTACTATAATTTTTTTTGATAATGAGTTTAGTTGATTTTAAATTTTTTTTCGATGGACATCTCGATTCGTGACTTGATCACAATAATTAATGAACAGACGGAACTCGGTATTACGGCTGTGTTTGTTTAGTGAGAAGACCGTGGTCTCGCTTGCTATGTTATAGTCTTTCTCACTATCAGTTTTTTTTAATAAACAAGTCCGGACCTCTCATTTCGCACACTCTTTCGTCGATATACCGGCGAAGATAGTGTATGAAATGAAGAGATTCGGACTCGATGTAAAACTCTATCTAATAGTGATTTAGACTGAACTATGACAAGTGAGACCACGGTCTTCTCACTATGAAAACTCAGCCGTAATACCGATCGCCGACTGTTTATTAATTATTATAATCAAGGCACGAATCACAAGTTTCTATGTTGAATGTAATGCGTTTGTGACTGTTACGCGCACGTTTCGTCCATTTTCGCATGACGCGCCAAGACTTCGGACTTTTCTCTCATTGTCAGAGTACTAGCCGCTATATCCGCTTTGCTCGTATTGCACCCGGTCCGCTAATCCCCCAGTAATAACATCATCCCAACTCGTTCTCTGTTCAAAATCTAACCCGGAATGTGTCTGACTCATCGCGTAGTTCTACTACAGTTTCTGATGAATAAATTCTGATAAAAGAAGGAATGATAATGTACAACAAAAAATTTGGGATACTTGGATTTATCACATCCCTGTATAACTTTAAAGCAAACAAAAAACAGACTGATTTAACCCTATTGCACCCTCTCCCCCAAACAATACTTCCCCATAGAGAGTCACAATTTACTTTTTCGTGTAATCACTATGCATATGACGCTGTCCGCGATAGAATTAACAAACCTTGTTCAAGGGTCGGCACAGGCAAAATGATGTTCTTCAAATTTCTTGAAAGAACGGTTTTAGGGGTTGTTTTTGATTCTGCACAACGTGGCGTCGTTAGTTTTTCAAGATTTTGCCTCCAGGCGCCAAAATGGCGCCGCGCCACTTTAGGGCGCGGCACGTTTTCCTTTCATAACTTGTGTCAACCAGCTCGAATCAGCCCAAAGCCCACGTACCCGAACAGAATTTTATGGCGAATTCAATGGTATATTTGGTTATACGTGAATCGTCCAATGAAGCGAGATAAAACAACTTTTTGACCCGTTATAGTGTGAACCAGGAGACATAGTTTATTCGACGTGCCTTTCGATTCTGATTCTAATAATATATCATTGTGTAGGGGAAAAAGAGGTGGAAATATGTTTCCCAAGCGATTTTCCGATTTTCAACGCGCGAACTGTTGTCCGTCCGTCCGATCTGCCTAGTTAGGCAGCGGTGAGCACAGTGTGTCCGTCCGATCTGCCTAGTTAGGCAGCGGTGAGCACAGTGAGTCCGTCCAATCTGCCTAGTCAGGCAGCGGTGAGGATAGTGAGTGCCAAGAAAGTATTAGGGAACACAGGATTACTGTACCTGGAACCAATAGAGTACCTCAAGGACCCGGGGAGTGTTAACCTGTGCCAAGGGACTTCTGAGAGAGATTCTATTGGTTCCAGGTACCGTAATCCTGGGTTCTCTAATACTTTCTTGGCACTCACTATCCCCACCGCGGCCTATTGGACGGACTCACTGCGCGCAGATTGGACGGACTCACTGCGCTCACCGCTGCCTAACTAGGCAGATCGGACGGACGGACAACAGTTAGCGCGTTGAAAATCGGAAAATCGCTTGGGAAATATATTTCCACCTCTTTTTTCCTACACAATGCGTCGAATAAACTATGTCTCCTAGTTCACACTATAACGGGTCAAAAAGTTGTTTTATCTCGCTTCATTGGGCGATTGACGTATAACCAAATATACCATTGAATTCGCCATAACATTCTGTTCGGGTACGTGGGTTTTGGGCTGATTCGAGCTGGTTGACACAAGTTATGAAAGAAAAACGTGACGCGCCCTAAAGTGGCGCGGCGCCATTTTGGCGCCTGGAGGCAAAATCTTCAAAAACTAACGACGTCACGTTGTGCAGAATCAAAAACAACCCCTCCAACCGATTTTTCAAGAAATTTGAAGAACATAATTTTGCCTGTGCCGATCCTTTGTTGAAGCTATCGCGGACAGCGTCATATAAACCTATAGCATACCAGGATTGAGGGCGATGACCGCTCGCAGCATAACAAAGTCCGAGTCTGATAAAGTTGCGTGTCGCAATGGAGAAATGAGCTCGGCAGACAGTCGCAACACGAGATCCTTCACCGGACAGTGCAGCCTACGTAAGATATGTTAATAATGATCGTGTGTTCATTACTTTCTCTTTTCACACCACAAGGTTCGAAAATGAATGGGCCATTATAGCACTGGATTATACAGCACTGGATTCAATATTCATTGAACAGCACTGGATTCGATATTCAACAAACGACGCGGGCATTGTCGGGATTTAATTTTGAAATGTACTTTGGTATAACACGTACTTGACATTCTCGACGAGCGCGCGGACAGTGTTGAGATCGTTGAGTGAGGGCTGGGCGGCGACGTGGGCCATGAGTGAAAGGAGTGTGAGTGGGGCGAAGGAGGATTGGATCAGGCATGCCTGAAATTATTCAGTCTCGAAATCCACCAAGTATCTCGAGCGAGTTTTTCCACGCATCTTTAAATGAACAAATTTATTTTGGATTTTTTTGGTAGTTTTTTGGTAGCAGTCGAGCCGGTGGAGACATACTATCATTTCTGGACTCTCGACTCTGTCTCATACTTTCACTACTACTCGAGCTTTTGATATCGTGTTGCACCCGCAACGAGTGAAAACGGCGAGTGACCGATGTACGAGAGATCTTTAGACCCCTTTGAGAGGGAAACGGGGAAGATGCGAGAAAGTAGATGACGGTCCATTTCACTCACAATCAAGCACCACCCTACAATCAATCGCTCAAGCTCAACTCTCCGGTTAAATATATGAAAACGGTTTTCCAAAAAGATGATAAAGTTAACCGCTTAGTAGCTTTTTGTGATAGGATAGCTACCTTGTCCTCCGACGTGATGCTGATCTTTCCTCGTCCTGTTTCGAAGAGTCGCACGATGCCCTCCACCCAGTCAACGACAGACACCACTCGCCAGATTGCGGTAAACGAGGCGTCGTGAGAAGTTGAGGGAATCGCTCCCTGAAAACGTGTTTGGTTACTACAAATAGTTTTAAACTGATAATATGAAGTGGTAAATATTGTAAATGTGCTCCCTTATTGGAAATGAATTCGCTATCTTCTCTCACCATTTCACTCACTCCCTCACAGGTCTACATTCCTTGGTTCTCTACATTTTCAATTTCCAATTGCTTCCAAGGAACTTCTCTGTTCAATATGCTCACCACATAATTTTGAGCGAGTGCGAGTGATCGATCGGCGATGAGACTCTTCAGTGTGAACTGAGCGACGGAATCGAACGAGTGGCTCTCGGTATGAGAGATCTTCTTCGACAACTGCATCAAATCCAACAAAATTCCTCTGAAAAGAACACCCTGTTCAGAGGCAATTCCTCCTTTCTAGCTATTATAGTTTGTGCTTGCATTATCTTATATTTCTGATTATATTGATTGTGTTAATTTGTATTATCTTATTGGGCGCAAATAAATGCCAATTCAGGCACGCCGTGTTGATGCGACATTTGAGTGTTCCAAGTAACGATCTTAATTCGCTTGTTGTTTCCCTCAATTTCGAGTGCGCACCGAGTGCAAGTCTAGCTCGTGCATCACGAGGAGAGAAAGAAAGTGAAACGAAAGGGCAACAAGAGCGAAACTTTGTGCGCTGACCTGTGCTCTGGCCCCAGCAACTTAGTCCAGTCTTCGGGGTCGTTGATGCTCTGAGTGCGGCCTGTAAGGATTCAAATTGTTTTGGTTTGCTCCCTGGGTCACTTTCCATTTTGCAACAAAATTTTCAGTTTGGCTGCGGTAGCTTTGTGCACTTTCCTGCAGTGCATGCAGACGATTCGAAAAACTTAATTTGCGCCACGCAAAGGATCTAGTGATGCACGTAGACTACACTCTCGTCGGCATTGAACTTACCCAGACTCTTCTTCTTCGACAGACTGAATTTGAGCCGCTGCTTCGGAATGGGCAGCGCTTTTCCCGTCGACGATTCGGCCCCCGCGTCGCCTCGATCCGGACGAACGGCTGGAAATGGGAATAATCTTCAAATTTCGATCGTTAAATCTCACTAAATCGCACTCGCCGAAATCTCTAAAAATTAGAATGTTCAGGGCGTTTCGCTTAAATCATCGTACACTTCAGGCATAACCATTTAACTCATTCGAAAGTTGTTGTTTTGTATTTGCAATCCTTACCGTCAGGATTCATGCCCGCCTGCAGGCATTTGCGAAATCGGCAGTACCGACAGCTGTTGCGCTCGCCTGAAAAAAGTGATTATTCAGTTTTTCAAATTTATATTTCCCAAAAATGTTTACATTAGATTTATTTATCTATGTTCTGCTTGGCTATTGACTTTTGGCCTGTTTGCTCCTTGGATTGGTGATACTCGATGCTGACTATCTTCTTTTTCTGTTCCAGCGGGCGCGGCGAGCGCGGGGGTTGGGCAATGTTTGTGGTTCGTCGATCTAAGATCGCCTGATCAGCGCGATATTCGGCGAATTGCACGAAATGCGCGCGGCGTTCGGCTCTCTCTAAGAAATACGAACACAAGTGAGACACTCGAGAGAGAACATTGAGAGGGAGGAAGGACGCGGCGCTACTGCCAGCCGACCAGCACACCAACTATCTAACCTCCTTTCCGATTTCTCTTACCGGCTACCCCTACTTGTCATCCCGCACACCGAATCGACAGGATAGGAAAAAGAGAGAGAGATAAAGAGAGATTGTTTGTCTCGACAAAATTTTGCCGCGGCTACCGTCGTCGCTCGCGTAAAACGAGCAAAAAGCGATTGGCGGTGGTGGCAGAACAACCGGTTTTACCATTTCCACCCTGCACTAGTCCAAAACACACAAATTCGGCTATGCTCTCTATCATATTTTTCTCGAATTTAGGTGATCTTTGAAATATGAGATGTGACCAGGTTGGAATCTGACGTCAGATGCGGATCACCGAGGGTGACTCACCACGTGTGTGCGTACGCTTCGAACAAGAGAGGGTCGTTGTCAACAGAATTGAAAGAGGGTGGGCGCACGGGTGATGTGAGCGGGGCGAGAGCAGAATAGCCCGACGTGTACGTGAACGACGATCAATGTTTGTCGTCTTGGGGTCAGAATGTCGTCTCAGACACCCACTACACTGTAGGCGGTAGACGGCACGAAGGACAAACTCAGAGAGGAATGTACCTTTGCACATCATTCAAAAAGACCCTACAACCTCAAAGAGGGCTCAGATGTGAGATCATGGAAAAGCGTCGGGGAACTGACCCCTTCCTGGAATTTATTACAATTTAGTGACTGCTGCTGAAAGCATGGCGACGCTCAAGTTTTAGTATATTTTGTGTGATTCATTACTCCCTAGCCCTCCTACCTCGAACATGAAATGTCTTCTTGAAAAACGTGCAAAACATCCATCTAAAGATGCAAAAGATGGCAAACTCAAGTACCACATGAATTGGAAACGCGGCGCGGAAGTTCAAACAACGAAAGTTATCTGCGGAGTGGAAAAATGCGTATGAAACGACATCGCATTTTCGCACCCTATTCGAATTCGTCATTTTCCCATTTTCATAGATCATATTTTCGGATAATTTTTTTCCGTCATAACCGATAGATATATTATCGTGATACATGTAGTACATGAAATCTATATCTTCAAATATACGATTGCCTTATACTTCTCTCACATCGGTCTCCCCCAGAAGCAACAAAATTGCTCCAATCAATACGCATGCCAACCTTCCCGAACGTACTCTTGTTGACTGGACAGTTCCTCTCGTATCTGCACTGGTACTTGTTCCTGCCGTCTTTGACCGCTCGCCGGAAGAAGCCCTTGCATCCGAAGCAAGCAAGGACGCCATAGTGAATCTGCAAAAATATGTATTTTAAATGATTTTTTAAACGTTGAAAAACTAACAAATATTTCGCGCGCTTAAAAAGAAGCCACTACGTTTTTCCCACAAAGAATACAGGATTTATTACAATACGGCGCATTGAAAGATGGAGAGAAATTATGGGGAAAAGGGGAAATGATATGGAAAAGAGCAATCAATTATAGCGCAAGCTCATGAAATGGGCAGATAAATCTCTCGCGTGATTTGAGTTCTTCACACCCACGCACTTCATGTGAATTGTGAGACTGAACATCTCGCTCATAATTGACCCGGATTTTTTAACTTTCAAAGAGAAAATCAATGATACTTAGTTTAGTTAATTCTATGCATAGTCTTTCACAAACTACTGCCACATACCAAATCATGACCTCGTACCATGCTGTTTCCCTCTTTCACTTTCTCCCTAGCATACATCATCAGCATTTCTAAGCTATGCTCAAGCATTTGCTAGAAAAATCGCAAAACCCAACAATAAAAGAATAAAATAGTGATCATTTACCTTTGCCGGCTCATCTCCGCACACTGCGCAGGTCCGGACGCGCTTCTCGCCTACCGTAAGCAGCCCACCCGCGCCGATGTAGGTCATGCCCTCTGGCGACGGCGCCATCTCAGACTTGGGCGAGACGGACGACAGCGACGCCACGACTTCTAAAAAACAATAAATCGATATCTTCGATAGTAAATTGTTTTTTTCTCGAAAATGGCTGAAAACTCGTGCAAAAATCGATCGCCAACTGAAACTAACAGAGCACTAGACGGGCACGCACAGCCACAGTTCCGATTCGGTCAGCAAACTGCGATAATTGGGAAAACCAAGAGAGGGTGGAGGAGGGAATGTAGTTCTCTCTCTCTCTGTTGGGTGAAGAGAGAGGGAGCACGGGTTAGGCGAGAGAGATAGTGGTGCGGCTCTCTCGAAAAATGGGGGGAAGTAGCAGAGACGGTAACGAAAAGAGAATCGAGTAGTAGAGATAACATGGACAGTTCAGACGAGCATGAGAGAGAGAGAACAGAGAGGAGGGAAAGGGTCAGAGAAGAAGGGTGAAGTGGAAATGGGGGAGAGGCGAGGAGAAGAGATTGGAAGAGAGGATGATGATGCGAATCGATTTAGTGTCGCTCGGTATTTTGCGGGAGCGAAGGAACGAATGAGATTGATGGAGTGAGAGAGAGGAAGTTATCAACAGTAGTGACTGAGACCGACGACGGGAGACAAATCTTGTGATCGAATCAATCAATCTTTCACATTTGGAGAACGTTGGTGATGATGACCGGGAAGTGAATGTGTTTTAGAAAGAATTTAAAGTTTTTTTGCACTTTTAATTGCAAAATGTTCCATTTGCATCACTCCATCAATTATTGTTCGAAATGCGGCTCTATTATTGCTTTAATTTCGCACACTCTCTCAATGATCGACCGGTGAAGAGCGAGCGTAAAATGAAGAGGTTTCAAATTTCACACTCCAATTGTTTGGTACGATTTATTGACCAGGAGCACTGATCCTATATTGATCACGCTGTGACTAATATTAATAGTGGGAATCACGTACGACAAGAGAGAAAATTTGCATTATCACGCGCTTGTTGACACTAGTCCAATATAAAATAAAATGTAACGTTCCCTAAAACAGATATGGCTGCGAGAGAGCATGACAAAGCGAGAAACACGCCGAGGTATAGAAAGTGAGTACACGCATCACTAGTCCAGTTTAAGAACGTATCATGTTAAAATTATAATATACGCGCAACGATCTTTGAAATGCGCCACGATTATTGGGTGGAGTAATACGCTGTTGATGTGACCAGGGAGAGAGGATCGGTACCGGTTGTTTGCGATAATACCATTACGTAAGTACGAGGGATCAACGCGTTCAGGCATCTGGATAGTTAGAGAAGGATGTTTTATCGACGTTGTTAACACTTCCTTCAAGAGGCAACGAAATTGGTCATATTAAACGAAGAAAATACCTCCCCTAAAGCACAAACTAAAAGGAATCGACGCACAAATCTGGTCCATATTTGAACAAATAGAGTTTGAAATTCTGGTAAATATTTTAATCAGATTTATTCCCTTCGAATTCTATCTCATCAATTGACCGATGTAGAGAATATGGACATGTCGAAAAAAGCACTTATTTACACTAATGCTAAGTTCCATGAACAAATCGATAACTCGAGCAGAATAGAGGGCGGCGAACCGATGAGGTGGAGGGAGAAAGTGGATATTTGCGTTCGAACGAGAGAAGAAGAGAAGGATCGTAGAGAATCAGACGACACGACGAAATGAATAGTACGAGAGGTTAGTGGAGAGAGAATACTATTGAGAGTAGGTTGATAGAAGTTAGAGGTAAACATCTCTGCCTTACTCTATCGCACGACTATTCGCTATTCGTGATAGTTGATGCCAAAAAGGTTACCCCGCTGTTCATATTAAATTAGTACCCCGCAATTCAGTATTGTGGTGTTAATTTTCGGGAAATCGAAATGGAGAAAGGCCAAGATTTGAACTGCCGCAATTTCTTGTCTCAATTCTCCGAGGATTAAACAACTCAAAATTTCGATATTTGAATTTTTTAGTCGATTCTCGGAGAACTAAGATAAAAAATTCCTGGAATTCACATATTTTTCCAAAGGGCGTTTTTCCATTTCCTTTTCCCGAAAACTAACGCCACATATGATGACCAGATGTAGACAACGGCTACACGGAAGTGAAGTCAATTTCAATTGTATCAATGAATTTTGCAAATTCAACTACTTAAAAATCCGGATTAAGAACGTATATTTTTTATCTCATTTTGTGCAGAAAAGTAGTAATGATTAGAGTAAATTTTACACCGTATTTGAATCTAGATTTTCTTAAACTCTTTGTTTAAGAATGAGAATAGGGAGAGTCCAAAAATCATTTAGTAGATGTTAATTCAAAATGCCTTGTGCCTTAAATGAGTTGTTTGCTAAATGACATTACATAACGAAAAATTTCAACCCAAATGTCTGTAGTTAACAATCCATCGGTCTTCGAAAATCATGTTGTCGTTTTTAACTGTTTTTAGATTATGTTGAACATTTGATTGAGTATAATGATGATCCTTCTCCAGAGAGTTGTTCCGTTCGTCTTTTCACGTAAGCTAAACAATCTGCTACTTGCTGAACAAATCGATCTCTTGGACTCTCTCATCTCAGAAGATTAAAGCAAATAGATCATTGAAACTTCTTCCTACTTGACTACAGTGTGACTTGTGTAAGGAGAATGTCTGAGACAGTTTATACAAGACACTAGAAAGCACAGAGTATTACGATGAAATTTCGCCAAAACAACGGATATTCAGAAGTGGTCAAGATAGAAAAGTAAGTGAAATACAGGATGGATACGGTAAGTGATCAGCCTCGAGAATGAAATTTGGTGTTGCCATGGATACAGAAAAAAAACAGAGCAAAGTTGGTGCGAAATAGACGTCTAATAAATCTCTGTACGATCTCTTTTCTCAATATTCTACAAATACTACGTTCTCTACATGCATCTGAGGTACACACTAACGAATAATACGATATTAATCATCTTTTTGTGTTTGACTACCGATAGTACTGTAAGTGGGGGGGACTCTGGATTACAAAATAGCAGCCAAAACTAGGAAGACACCGAAACATAATAAACAGCCTAAATATTTACGAACCAAAATAGGCGTGGTGGAATGTGTGGGTGATGATTTGTCCGCGGGTACTGATCATAGAGGTACAGGGAAGGGAAAATATAAGGAAAACTGTTTTTGGCGGTTGTAGACCATGCGGTAGATCAGAAGTTCGTCGATAGATTATATCATCGATAATGTGACGCGCAAATACTATCTCTGTAATACAACTCTCTATATAGCATACAATATGACTGTGGAAGGCAGCGTGCGGCGGAAATCTTAGGGAT
Source organism: Pristionchus fissidentatus (assembly GCA_036245785.1). Lineage (NCBI taxonomy): Eukaryota > Metazoa > Nematoda > Chromadorea > Rhabditida > Neodiplogasteridae > Pristionchus > Pristionchus fissidentatus. Next base: position 12,278,381 of record BTSY01000004.1, read on the forward strand.
ACCGGGAGATGATACAATAAACGTTATCTGGTGGGATCAATTCCTACTTGTATTGATGGAATGAGGGGGATGGGTATGTACAGTGTACAAGGGGGTCCAGAGGTGGCTTCATGGCGTCGGAAGGACAGCGTGCTGCCATCAGAACTGGGAAGAGGAATGGAGCCTATTGGTTGAATGACTCGTCGTGCAGGTTCGATAGGTACTCATCGACGTTGTGGTCCTGGATGTCGAGCAGCGTCGTTTCCGTAGACGGGAACATGACTGCGAGATCGACGTCAAACTCACTCATGAAATCGTTGCCGAACTGCACATCGTGCAGTAAGCCGCTCTGCAATGGGTTATGATGAAAACGTCGTTTACTTCTTCACTAAAATAAATCGAAACGAGCTACCGAGATGGATAATGATATAGTTATGTTTCTCATTTCTGGTCGCGCTATTGAGCACTTCAAAGTCAAGCGCTCGTAAAGGAGCACATGGTTGGTTAGTAGCAAAAGGTACGTGGAGAAAATTTAGAGAACAACATACCGAGTGCGTGGGGGTCATGGCATCGAGGAGATTGGGCACACTCGGAGGCGGCAATCTATCGTCGGTTTGCGTAGAAGCGTCGACACGACGAGATGATGACGAAGAAAAGCGAGACCGCAGCGAGGACGAACCGCCACCGACTTCCGGCAGAGGAGACGTCGTCTGAAGAACCTGGTTTCACTTCGGTAGATAAGAAAAGAACTTCTACGAACTCATTATCCATGTAATTAGCGGCACTGATTATGACTAACACATTTGGCCGGATAAAACTGATCTTGCCGTGAATTTTTCACCTAAGCATGTAGGAGTTAACACATTATAGGGATCGAGTCGGATGATGGGTCGGAAACTCACATCGAGCGAGATGTCAGCGGGGTTCTCGAAGAGGATCGGGGGCGAGACGGAGGAGGAAAGTCGTGGATCCTCCAGCTTGAAGTCACCGAACATCTCGCGCAGAAGCGGATCACCTGAATCGGATGATTACCGAATTGATCAAATGACTAAAAAAGAAAGCCAAATATGCTTTGCGAAGCACTGTTTGCACACTCAGAATAATAGTCACTAGAATCAGGACACAAAATGAACATGTTAAATGCCTCTTATTTAAAATGACTTTCGAAAAAAGCGAACAAATTTCGTGCTCTGATCCTATTTGCTATTTTGCATATCACGAATAACATAATCGTTGAGCTCACCCGATGCTCGTCCGCCGAATGCCTGGCAGAACTGCATGTTCTCGCTCATGATGTTGGAGAGACTCGCGACCGTCGGCAACAGCATGAGCAGGTTGCCAAAACGACTGCTTGGCGAGCCCATCTGTGTCTGGGCAGCAACCTGAAATCCATTTGTGAGTGAATGAAGTCGCAGGAATCGAGAAGCTCTCAACAGACAGACTGAAATTCGAAGAACTAACGTGGCAGAGTAGGTCCTGCGCCTTTTCTCGCAGTATTCTGATCTCGTTGGCGGTAGCGGGCGACAGGCCTTTGGCGTCTGCAAAATCACTCTCTAATTCTCGAAAAATTCTTACTAAAACTATGCAAATATGAGACGAATATTCGGAGAAATCCATTCTCAGATCGTTTCTTCGATCATTAAAACTTACTCGGATCCAAGATGATGATAGCCTTTAGCGGAACGATCTCCTCTTCACGCAGATTGAGATTCCGCAAGGGTCCAACCAGCTCGTGCAAGCATCGATCGATCAGATTGTTTGACAGCTGGCTGCAATATCAAAAGATAAATTCTTTGCTATTTATTTTGACTCAGATGGACTATTCAATTCAATTCAATTCGATTCTTTATTCCACCAGAGGCTTTTTAGCTACATAGTCATTCTTGTTGAAAATAACGTTAGACGATAAACTACAGTCACACCCTTCTAAATCCCACAGTGTTGCCAAGACCAAACAACATGGGCTCAATTTAGCCTGTTGCCAAATGCTCTGCAGTGTCGCGCTATCTAAATCCTAATGTTTACGGGACCAAACAACGCAGGATTAATTGGGCGCTTCTTTCACGTCATTTCACGGTTACGAGCGCGCGCACCCATACAAATCAGCGCCGTTTTCGCCAGATTTATCGCCACCTCTTCCAAACGCTCCCGAGATCAGATGCGCATGCAACATTCCTGCGACGGAATCATGACATGACCTCACACGCCCTATGCACGTTGAGAGACCGGCTAATCGGGGATATACTGATTACTGTTGTTATCAGATGATCAATTGAATGGTTTCCCACACAATCCTTATCAGTTGCGTGAATTCTGTGCTCACGAAATATCACACTTTAAATAGTCCATGCCCCGCATTAAAACGCAACGCATACAATAGACCATTTCCTCAAATTCTACAAAGTGGTATCATGGTTTTGGAAAGAAACTCATTTCACAAAGAGAAATGTGCTTACTTCTGCTCATTGAACTCGGGCGGCAGCTTGCGAGGGACGAAGTATCGGCCGGCCAGACAGAGAATGTCCGGGTTCTTCGTGTTCGCCGCTGTCCGCACGGAGAAGTTGAAGATGGTGAGGGGTGAGTAGCAGTTCTTCACCAGCGTCACCTTAACATTAAAAAAATTATCTGCGCCCGAGGCGAAACAGGGATAGGGTGAGGGAATTTGCTTCACCTCTCTACTATTCTTGTGTAGTTTGCGATATCTCAGGATCCTTTTTATTCCCCGTTTCATGATTTCTAAACTCTGGCTGCTTTGATTGAGCTGTGGTGCTACGCTTCCTTTCCACTCCTAAGCCCCGTTAATCGTCTACATTTACCTGCTCGATGGCCATAGATGCAAATGATGCGATTGCGGTTGCCACCAAACCAGGCTTCGTTCAAACTACTGAATTTTGCAGCCAGGCTATCGGTACATTATTGTCTTATCGCGCGTTCTAAGAACTCGTAAAAAGTGGAGGGGCGAGATGATTATCATGACAGGCAACACACATAATATTAACGAGCGCGCTGATTTCGGCCGCTTTATGGAGCTCGATCTTTGGCAGCATCACTGTGATAGAACTACCGATTCGCAGAGCACAAACTAGCAAGCACCAAAGAGCATGGAGGACTTTGTAGCAGCGTGTAGTCTCTGATCACGCACTAAAGATTTCTATTGTTCCAAGCAGCGCTAATCGCACCATTTACTAAATTACAAACAAAACATATCATGCACAACGAGCATTCTAAAAAATCCATACTACCTTCTTTCAACGTTCAGGCGTTGTATACATTTGTTTTATCGATCTACACCAAACTCTTCACACAGACAATCCTAACCTTGTCCTCGGTGTCGACGACATTGGCCATCTCCGACAGGGCGTCTACCCAATCGACGGCTGCGACCGCCCGTCGATGCGCGATCTCCGACAGATCCTCCACCTTCGCCATCCGAAAAGGCTCGTATGCCATCTGAAGAACATCTCTTTCAAAACCCATTCGCGTCTTTCTAAGTTACGCTATTCAACTTCGTTTCCCCGTGAGTTCCATCAATGCAACTATTACAGATATTTAATGTTGATACATGACTTTTGGTCTTTCGTGAGTATGTGATACTCTCAACTCTTGAACCTTTAGCACCCATTCGTCCTCGGTTCTCTGAGTTCGTGCTCAAATGGGATCGTTGCACCGAAAGGTGGTGGCGATTTTACGAGGGAGAGGCGCAACAGGAAGCAGGACAATTCGCTCAACTGCCTGCACCCCACCTCTCGGTTCTCGCGCACTCTCGTGCAAATCGATACTGCACTACGTGCAAAACGATCTCGCCCAAATCCCCGGTGAGCAACACCCACAAAACTGCCCTGATCGGATTACTCCTATTTCGTCTACTCACTATTCATCAATACCGATTTATGCAGCACATTAAGTCGGTTGAGTCAGAGTGGTCAGCAACTGTTTTGTCACCAGATCACGATCATAGTCAATATTGAATCTACAGTATAACCGGGGCGCTACCGTACCTCTGTCCGCTCGGCGGGATTCGGCTTCTGCTCGAACATGTCTCGCAACGAGGTGATCCGCTTCTTCTCAGGGATTATTTGGTCGGGAACGTCGCCGATGCTCTCGTCGCCCTTGCAAACCTGCAAACAAACAACATTTACACTCTTTTCTTGATTCTGCCATCCCTAACAGTCCCCGTTTTGAAACCAAACGTATGTATCAATGTGTACAGTCGATTGCATATACTTATCGCACTTGGTTGCCTGCTCGACGAGGTGTCACTAATCGGCATCTCTGGTTTGAATGAGGGTGTGTACTCCTGCTATTGAGAGGAGGCGCTATTGACGATGGCCGAGTGGGGCGAGGAGTTTTGTGAGGCAAAAGTGAAGGTCGAACCGGCAGAAAGAGAGAAAAACGTGCGATATTTTGAGTGTTCAAGCCAAATCAGGCAACATAGAGATAGCTTCAACACCCGATCTTACTACGTGCGTAAGAGGTGAGCAAGTTTGTAGGTACCTTCTCCTCAATGTTGACCAGTTGCATGAGCAGAATGCGCACTTCCACGGGCAATTTCTTCGACCAGTCGTCGTTTTGCAACCGAATCTGTGAAAGAATATGGTTTGAAGGCAAAGGAAGTGGCGATTTCTCCAGAACTCATATGCTGAAAACAACAAGAAATTTACCACATGGTTCAGCAGATCGTCTGACAACTTGTGCTTTCGCGCTCGAGGCGTCCGTTGGTTGCCAGTAGGGTCGCGATCCGGTCGAACGGCTGCAAAATTTTGCATTTTAATTTCTATAAACGAGGTATACGATTGTACTGAATATGGTGAGACATGGGGGTGGTTCAGATGTCTTCATATCGAAATTATTAATCACCCTTTGGGTCCATGCCCACTTCCAAGCATCGCTGGAATCTGCAGTATCGGCACGAGTTCCGCTGGTACTTGTCCACCGTGCACACATTGTTGAAGCGGCACGCGTAGCGGTACTTGCCCGTGAGCGTCCGCCGGAAGAAGCCCTTGCACCCGTAGCACGCCAACACCTGCAACGCGCGCCGATAAACTTAAAACTGGTCCATTTTCAAGGAACACTTTAAGAGCGCCAACTCACGCCGTAGTGCAGCTTGGCTTGTCCATCGCCGCAGACCGCGCAGATCGTGTCTCCGGGATGCGAGGAGAGTGAGGGCGAAGAGGAGGAAGAAGAGGAAACGGACGGCCGGTCTCTGAACAACACCAACATTGTAACGGTTGCGGTGATAAGAAGAGACGCGAGTTCGCTTGAGCAAACATTACTATTTACCGCGTTCTCAGTTCCGTTTTGCCTGTATGTCTACACCGAAATACAATTGCAACAGTGAAATATCGATTGCGGATGCTTGTCTCTCACCTAATAGTGTACGAGGGCGCTGACGAGGCGGTCGACGCTGCCAGCATCACTTCTCGCACCAGCGGCATACGGTAGCTGCAACGGACACTGTATTAGCAAGAACGGTGGCTCCCGGGGTCACTCGATAACGCGCTCGTGAACCTTCTCGACAAATCTCTTCACGCGCTCACGCAAAAAGTGACGGGCGACGATAGGTAGAGTGTTCGCCCAGTTCCCCCCTCGCTCTGTCCCCTCTCTCCCGCTCGTCCCCCTTCTCATGTTTATGGATGGATCACTGATCGATCGTCTCTCTCGCAGGTCAGCGACGTCGCACGATGCGCGCGCGCTCTCATTATCAGGTTGCGAACCACACTCTTGTTTGTCGCTCGTTGCTTCGCGTGCGAAACCTGTGCCATTCTTGCAGCTAAGCATCGCCTTTGTGCTTCACGTATATGTCCCGTGTTACAATTTTCTGCCCTTCTCAAGCCGATTGATCAGTCGGAAAGATAAGACCGATTGATGATCCTTTTCAGCAGCATAGCACTAATCTGCTCAGTAACGCGAGGACAGACATCATGATCGCAGTGATAATGCGCACAGATCGAAACAAACAATTGGATTGGCTCCAGCTACAATGCGACGAATGTGTGTTGAGATTGCTATAGTTCGATCTCCGATGGCACGTTGATTGCTCACTAGAAAATCTCGCTGATCATCCTCTGCATGCTTCCTGAACCTATGGAGACAAACAACAGTAACTAGCGTTATCCTATAAATTGATCTCTCTTTTGCAACTCCCTCCCTCTCTCTCTCTCGTGAAAGGGTCTCTCAACCTCTTCGAACTGATAAGCAGCGTCCATTCGTGCTCTCCTCTCGATCTGATCCGATGCGAGGAATGTTTGATAGCCAGCGATAAGCTGGTGATAAGTAATTATGACGCCGCAACACAACCTCGTGATTCTTCGTGGAATCATGGTGCTACGACTAGAGCCAAATGCTATCTCAAAGAGAAAGTCATTGTAGGATTGATCATCACAGCTACAGCTAGAGCGAAAACATCATGTGTCAGTATTGTCTAAAGCTACGGCTAAGACCAAAACTCCGCCAGGCATCGATAGGTACAGCTAGAGCAAGTTCTGCATTTTTCATTGACATCATCGACGACTGTATCAGCGAGAGGGCTGCCCCGATCCTTAATCCGCCTCAACCTACCTCGATATCAAGCTGATACACTCTCGTAGGATTGCGCCAGACACATGATAACGCTGATTGCGTGTAGCTGATATCAACGATAGCAAGCATTTCCACCCCCAGTCCTCTCTCTTCTTGTCCCCCTGCTTTATGAGACCCATCGGGAGAGGTGATAGTGTGAATAGAGAGAAAGCATACACACAGCGCACTAGATCGTGGAGAAAGATAGGGCGAGATGAGTGGGACGGAAGGAGAGAGAGAGGGGATAGTCGTTTGATCTTGTGCTGCCATAACGGGAGCACTGACCTAATGAAGAAGAAAGTGATGAGAAGGAAGAAAACCTTGCAGCTATTTGGGTTTGAGTAAGATGAATGAAGTGGAAACTTTTACTGGTGAAGGAGTACTCGGGTAACGCGATCTGACAACTGCGGCGAAGGACGAATGCGAAAGAGATCAGGAGCACTGGCAGAGATCGGGCCGAGAGATAGGGAAGCGTGAGAGAGCGCAGACTACGAGAGACGCAGCGGAGTAGTAAGAATCTCATTCAGCTTGAAATCAGGCAACTGTCCGGTGCAAGGAATGCTCGGGTAAGTTAGACGCCCGCTTTCAATGGTGTTCTTCTTGATCTCGGACAATCAGATCATTAAAAAATAGTGGGTCACATTGTCTTATTGGTGACGGCCACAAGGCAATTGACGACTGGACTTTGACGTCAATAGATAATCCCCTTTCCACTTCATATTCTAGCCATTTACGATTAGCATGGAGTATTAGACCTATTTTGGTTTTCGCAGATGTGAGAAAAAACGCAGATGCAGAATCAACAGCAATGAAAGAGTTCGTCGAGTCGCTCACCTTCCCGGACTGAACTTGTTGATGATGGGCTTGTGCTCGTACTCGTCGTCCTCGTCTACCATGTCATCATCCTCATCATATCCTGAATTGTAATTAATTATATTAATTAATATTTACTAACTAGCATACTGTTAATTGAAAAAAACAGCAACTGCTCACCTGGCGCATTCGCGCCGATGTGCGCCCAGTAGTCAAAGTCGTTGGGGATGCGGCGCGAAATCTTGAAGGCTGTCCCGGTTTACGCACCCCTGCAAAGGCGTCGTCATAACGGTAATTATGATCGCTTACTTTTGCACAGAAATCACGGTAATAATGATGGCGGTAATGATGTCGGATCGTGGGCGGAATGGGCGTAAGAAACGTAGGCTTCAGTATTATTCAATGCAAATCAGCGCACTCTTCTGTTCCACGCACTCTCGATCCTGTCGACCACTCGAGAGCCGGTGGGAACTGAGGAGTAAACGTGCCTTGATGAACACGGAAGCCTGCTCATACGTGGGGGGAATGAGGTTCTGCGCTGCGCATCACAATCGACACCCGCAATTCGAGTTGAAGAGTTACAAGTGGGGGGAAGGAAGAAGTGATAGGGCGGTGAGAGTCGAGAGGAGGAGGAGAGACGGAGAGAAAGCGCACAGTCAAAGAGAAAGAGAAAAAGAGAGAAAAGAGAGAGAGAGTGAGAGAGAGAGCGGTGGAGGAGAGGAAATGAAGGTGATAGAGAGGACTACTACCTGTCGTCGCGTCTCGCCGCTCTCTCCTATCCCCGCACTCTCTCGGCCCCACTCCTCCTACCGCCCCGCTGCCCTATCTACTCATCCGGTCTCTCTCTCTAGTTGCTGCCTACCCGAGATTAGCATAATGAGGAGGTGAAGTGACGGAGTTTATGCACAATGTAGCGGGGGATGAGTGAGACCGGAGGAGAGGGGAACCATCTATCGCAACTCTCTTGCGGCAGCGGTGATCTATGAGTTGCGGATGCTGTAAAGCGCAGAGAACCGAATTACAAATGAGGAAACAGCCGAGGCACGTATTATCGCTGAGTGTAAACGCTCGTGAATATGCAACTGTGAGAACGACGTAGTGTTAGAATCAGAGATCTTCGTCCCGCTCTCGAATACACTCCTGGCCGGTTCAGCTGCAGGAGAAAATCGTGCGCTGGTATGGCAGTGACAGTCGTTGCGAGGGCAGCGGAACAACCTCTCGAAAGCGCAATTGAATTAGCACCGCGAGTGTTTACCAAGCGCATCAACCTGCGCATTTGAAACTATTCTATAGTACGCTGAGCAACGCATTTCCCACCAAATTATTATACCTTTTTTATTTTCTGGCTTTGAATCACTCCCACTAATCTTGAATACAAAACATGACGATAACCATGCTCTTCCATCGAGATGAGCAATTCTGTCACATGGAAAGTGGACAACGAATCCTCGTCATCCCCTTGACTCATAATCCCATGATGTCTACAGCCGCACACAAATTGATCTCGGCGGCGGTGGTTTTTTTGTTGTCTATAGTTCGTCGTTATCCACTTTATAGACGTGTGGGTGTACTTCCACCGTGTCGCAGTGCTTATCTCGACGTATTCCAGATTCAGGCTCTCTCGCGTCTTCCACTGTCTGCTTCTCTGCGCGCTCTCCTCACCTGGCCTTGTCTCTCGCCATGGTCCGAGCGCCCGTAGAAAGTGCCTATGCATGCAGTGCTTGCTGCTAGTGAAAGAATGACAAGAAATGGAGATGGAAAGGGTGATCAGATTATGATTGGATGACACCGCGCACAAATCAAGAAGACATTCCACGATTAGTTGTGCGCCAGAACAAAGTGAATGACCAACGCAGAAAGACACTAATTCTGTACATACCGCATACACTTTCGCCGGATAGAGCTCAGATGGAGATAAATGAAAGAGTCCAGAAGACTAGGTTATCTTGGGACGACTTTAAAAGTATAAAAGCGTCGCTCCCCGCTTCTAACCGAATTATATTATTTCGTCGCTCGGTAGCCAAGTATTCCGGATTCCATTTTCCAGGCGACAGGAATAGGATATTGATATGTGAACTCTGGTAAACAAGTGGTGATCCGGAGTCGAGACAACAGTGAGAAAGTGCGAACTGCCAGCGTGGCGACCATCTCGCGCTGTCTACACTCAGGGTCAACGGCCTTTTCCGCCTCGAGAGAGAGTTGATAGGGAGATAGATCACCCCCCATCTCTTCCCCCGCACACCCTATCCGAAGTGTATCAAAGTGATATTGATAGAGCGGTCGGGGAAGGAAATGGGGGGAGATAGTGAGAGTTTTGTGGAACTGGAGCGTTCTCGGATGTTCTGAGATGAAAGCTATGTGAGGAAGGGTCATTGTGAACAGTAACAGAGTGGAGGACAGTCTCAACTCCCGTCTTTTTGTCTCTATCTGTCTCCGCTTCTCTCTAGCAGAGTTCTTACGCGCACGACTATCTCTCTCTCTCTCTCTCTCTCTCTCTCTCTGTCTCCCACTCTTTCTCTGTCTCTCTCTCCCCCTCTCTCTCCTTGCAACACTGATCACTCTCTCCCTCTCGCTCATTCCATCTCAATTTCTAACCTGTTTGTCACTGTGAGAAAGAGATCGGTTCATCAAGAAATCAAAGACTAAATCCTCTTCATGCTCGGGAATATGGGGAATGATGCGCCAAAAGAAGCGTAAAAGGAGAGAGAGAGAGAAAGAGTTCTCGAAAGCGGCAAAAAGCGGTAGAGGTCATTGAGATGCACCACCACACTAATAGGATGAAGACAGACGTCGACGCACAAATAAATCAGCCAGAGAGAGAGGCGATCTTATCTGTTTTCCCTCTCTATCTGCCCCTTTATCCGTGTCCATCTCTCTCTCTTTCTCTCTCTCTCTCTCTCTCTCTCCCTCCCTCTCTCTCGCACATCCCCTTTTCGACGCGGCGGCGAATCCGAGAACACCGTTTGACCACACAAAGCTCATACGATTCAACAGGTTTGTTTGTAGCGAGACAGTTGGTACCTCTCGCCAGATCGTAAGAACGCTTCGATGCGGTGCAAAAAAGCTCCTGAACAGTTTTGACGATGGGGAATAAGTGGCAGTACCAAGAAATACGCATTTGGCCTAACCCTTCTCAAGTAGGGAAATGGCATATCAAGAAGATGAGAAGATAGAAGAGCAAAATGAAGTACTTGGAATACTTGGAATGGATCTCGCTTCTCTACTTTCAAGTGATATTTATATTCATGAGGACGAGTGGGGAAAAGGCGGAACCCGTTTGCATTTTGAGAGCAGCGCAAATCATCAGTAGATCAAAACTAGTAGTGCACATCGGCTAATGCGCCAAGCGATCTTTTGAAATTGCCGACGAAATTTATGCGAATATTCTCGGTCAAACCATCAAAGGAGGGGTTTCCTCGACAAGAAAAAGGCAAAGAATGGAATGAAACGCCACGTGGAATGATTAATTCCAGTCCAAAGACGGTGGAGGGAGTGCAGAAAAATGCGTGCAGCAGAAAAATGCTCCAGCGCGAAGATCTCCTGCTAAGAGATAGCGAGTTTTGGACGTTCTGTGACGGTTAATTAGCGTCGGTTTGGAGAAATTGCAGAGATAATAAAGATACAGTGACAAGTATACTGCGGCAAGTTGCAATACGCGTTGCAGTTTTGCATTGGCAGGAGGAATGACATAGCGAGTTCGAAGACAATATTCACTCTCTCTCTCTCTCTCACTCTCTCTCACCTTCTCTCTTTCCCCCGCTCTGAAACAATCGCTCTTTGTTGATGCTAATCTACACAACACAGCCGGGGTGGATTTTGAATTCCCAACTTAAAAATAGTGCAAGGACATAAATGTATGATCACCTATCGTTTTACTACTATTAAATCGTGCGGCGGTCATCAAAACAGCAGATTTGGAATGCCCGCCCATGACGTGAACTTTAACTTCCATTTCGAATTAGTTGGGGAGGTAGTCCACTTTTACTCGAGAAAAGATCTCGAGAGATTGCGGCCTCGCGCCGTCATTTTAGATGGGGTGGATAGAATTGCAAAGAAGTCAGAAGCGAATAGATCTGATAGAACTAATCTGAGCATGGTCCTCTGCAAAGCCGATGCAAATTTAGGCAGGCATTTAGAGAGTATTGAAAACGGGCTATCGTCTCACGGCGAATTGAATTTAGGGTATTTTGCATAGTACGCCGTGTCTAAGACAGTAGAGTGCGAAATGCGATTCTACGATCTGTTCATTTCATACACTCTCTCATCTACCGACCGGTGAAGGGAGTGAGCGAAATGAAGAGCTCGTCGTCTCACATCTCGCACTCTATAAGAGAGAAAAATCCCACCTTCCTACGCGGGGTGTTAAAAAGCGCCGTACAATTATGTGATCTGATGCAAGCCTGCGCTTAGCAGCCCGTTGAACTATCGAGAGAGTACTGCTCACCACAAATGCAACGATCAGTGAGTGAGGAGGAGAGGTGATATGATTCTCTCTCTCTCTCTCTCTCTCTCTCACGAAGCCTTCTCCCCCACCTTCTTATCTCATTCTGTGCCCGCCATTTCTACGAGGGCCATTGTAATCAAATGGGATTTGTGACGCGCACAGTATGGTGAGAGGCCGCGGACTATTTCGAGAGCGAGAATCGGAATGTGTATGCCCCATCGACACATACCGTAACCAGACTACTGGCATGATGTGAGCGCCAATTCAAACATCAAATGATCAATGCAACTCAGTTGAGACTTTTAAACAATCCCAATTAGTGGTAGTGCGAGGGAGCAGAGACGCAGAGAAGCAGAGAGGCGGGATAGTGTGTGCTGTGAAGAGACGCGACCCAGGGGGAAAGGAAGTTCCCCGATCTTCAAAGGTTGCCCTACAAAGGAGTGTTGTTGCGCTAATTTGTCGCTGGTAATCTTTCTTTTGTTTTGAGTAAATGATTGAGGGAGAATTGTTCGAAGGTCAAACGATCAGTGTCCGAAAAATAGACGAGCGTGAAATAGGTGATCGGCGTAAGTTACGATGGGTGGGTAAAAGCATCGATGAGAGATCAAACAACGAGACGTTTACGGGTTGTTGCTGCTGCAAAAGGACGATCTCTCTCTCTCCTCTCTCTCTCTCTTTCCCCTCTTAGATCAGCGCAGTGAAAAAGGAGATGGCGGAGAAAGAAAGTTGACAAAATGCGGGACACAGTACGGGGAAGTCCATTGCGCCATGCGACCAATAGATCAACCGAAAAATGATGTGATGCGTGACGAGTCGTCAAATTAACCTAATCTGGTTAGGCGATGATTTTGAGATGGCGCAGGTTGAGAAACGAGTAATGCACTATGAATGGCTAAATAGCCAGCCAGCGCGCATCAAGGACAGCCAGCAGTTTGTGCAACGACAGATTAACATAGGAGAGAAGGGCGAAAAATGCTAATTTAAATTCCTCCAACCAGATTTTTCTCGTTATGCATGGTTGGTGCTGTTCTGGAAACAACTGTCATAATACTGCAGAGAAACGCTCAAAATACCGCATGGAAATAAAGTGAAAACGGTGCGCAGCGGAAATAAGAAGGCGACTCAAAAAGTCGCAGGACAGCGAGGCGTCCAGACTTTGAACATCATCACTCTCCTGTTTAGATTTATGGTTTCGCAGAATAATGCCCCTATGAGTGTGTTTATACCCGTCAACGCGATAGTTTGGCGTAATCCGCGGGGTGGGGCAATGGTCTCTTCATTTCGCACAGTACCTTCACCTCCCGGTGACCTATAGACGCACAGTGTGCGTTGAATAAATGCAGATCGTGTCCCTGATTCATGCTAACTGACGCAAGCCCAGTAGTGAGGCCAACCCGCGATCTATTTGACAACGGTTCGATAATAACTCACCCATCTCTCATGAAATTGAGAGAAGAAGCTCGGAAGATCGACAAGAGTCTATTAAATGTAGGGAGAGAGAAAGGGAGAGAGAGAGAGAGAGAGAGAGAGAGAGCTTTGTTTATTGTTCGTGTGCAAACAGTGATGTGATTTCTGAATACAACACTCCAAGCTGTTCTTCTGATACCAGTAGAAGAGTTCAGAAAGTGGCCACGGGAAGAGAATGAATCATACGTCGAGCCTAGCGAGACCAAAATGTTTCACCACAGAAAACAGTGAAGTACACTCAAAGACCAGAAGGGATTTGCGTGCACAATGCGCCTTTAAAAATTACCGATCGGGGATGAATTATATTAAAATATTTTCAACGACAGGGAATTACTACCAGTTCATCAGAGAACAGTGATCCATGCGAATGAGAGATCATGATAGATTTCGACAAATTGTTTTTGCGGTTTTGCCGACTGCCCAATAGGAATTTTTTTCTTAAAAAAATGAGGTTCCTCGGAAAGTGTTTGACAACGAGAAAATTAAATACAACAGAAACCATTTTTAAAATGGCACAACCGTTTCGAGTTTCGTTACCCCCGTCGAAGGGAGCATCTCAATGATTCAATCAATTGAAGCGGCTGAAGCAGTGAATCAGAATGGGAGGAACGGAAAAAAGAGAGAAACGAGACGTCATGCGGTAGCTGAATGAAAGAATGCTTCTCATTGAGGAGTGAATCACTATTTCCGCGCGGTTCACAGCCATTACTTAATGCAAACTATCCTACACAGAGCGCGTTCTAACCTAATTTCCTCAATAGATAGGGGATTCCTGGCAAAATATTTGCAAAAGAAAAAAGTGGCAAAAGTAAGTCAAGATGGAGTAGTCGACTTCGAAATGTGAGATCACGGTCTCTTCATTTCGCACGCTATCCACCAATTGGTGAAGAAAGTTAGCAAAAAAATGAGATCGTGGCCTCACACAAAAGAGCAAGCTTATAGAAAGAGAGTCGGAAAGGGACTCGGTTAATCAGCTACGACAATTACAATTCGCAAATATAGTCTACAAATGAGGCGAACGAGGGGCGATTAATTATCCCGGTAGTGGCTATTTGTAAGCGGTTAAAACCGTCTGTATGTACAGATCGAGAGACACGAACTGGTCAGATGTAGTATCTCAACGGATTAGCGCCCCACTGTTTACTGTATATATGAAAAGTTGTGATACGAAGATCGGTGGGAGGAGGGAGAGGTCACTAATCTAAACATCAACATTTGTGACGATTCGTGCTTCGTTCGCTGTACTTTTTTCCAATAGGATGTAATAATATAGGCGATCGAGGATTGACAAATATGGCCGCGAAATTTGTGACAGATAAGTAGGCAGAAGAGTGGAGCAATAAATATGTGATGACGATCTCTTCATTTCACAATCTCTCATCCATCGAACGGTGGAGGAAAATGAGGAGATCCTGGTCTCGCATTCTGTAGAAGCGCTTGCCATTCAATTTACAACATTCCACAGTCCAGCAACCATACGGAAAGGGGTTTGAAGCGAGAGAGCGTTCAAAATCGTTAACATTAGGAATCATTTGAATTATCGACAACGACGGTTTCGTTGATAAATGAGAAGGAATCGCACGATTTTCTATCAATTTCACTGCAAAACGCAAACTGAACCGTGAGCGTTTGCGTTTGCGTTGAGGAATCAAAGAATAGGTGGCACTCTCTGTCTCTGTGATCAAATGCACCCTTCGTGTGTAGAAATTGCTGCCAGCGTATGTTGGAGGAAGAGAGAGAGAGAGGCCAATTAGAGAGAGGGCGGAGGATGAGAGAGAGAGAGAGAGAGAGATCGCGGAACACCCATCGTAAAATGATGCATGTATCTATCAATCTGTCCAAGTGCGATGATGGGGCGGCGATTATTGCGGGCGCGAAACTGCGCGGGAAATTGCACTAGCGAAACAGTGCACTTCCGCTTTTAGGGAAACTCAAAATTCAAAAGAAAATTGATCACTTTTTATTGAGTTACAATAACAATTTCGAAATTAGTAGTTTTTCTTCTACTAGCGATCAACAAGTAAGAGAGGGCGGCATGAATATTCCATCAGATGAAAAAAAACGATAGCATCTGACTTGTGGATGGGGCTATTTTGGGTGGTGTCAGGCGTGAATTGGGTGCGAGTTGTCATGTGTATATGGCGTGGGTGAAAAAGTGACGTAAGAAATTTACAGGAAAGAACATTGCTGGGAAACAAAACGTTCGCTTACGGCAAAGAACAATTGTCTGGATGGCAGTAGGAATACAAGTTCTGTATTCGTTTCACGACATTTTGAGTGAGATATCAGTAAAGCGACAGATAAGGCGAAGAGAGTTAGAGAACAAAAAACGCTGCCGGAGGGTATGTAAAACACTGACTTTCCTTAGATGGCACTTACGCGATGACTAAGCGCTAGGGTGGCCACGGGGAACTATGTGTGTGTTGAAATGCGGGGTGGGGGGTGCGAATTATCGATAACGCGTCGGAATCGCAGATAAATCATACGGACGCCCAGCAACTTTCTGACAATAAGGTTGAGATGCGCGCTTTTTATGAGAAGAAAACACAGCGAGCAAAACACAACAGCGGTGTGTCTAAAAAGATTTCTGCACGCGCCGAATTGAAGCAAACGGACGGACGTCGAAGAAGTGAAAGACGAAAACGAAATGAGAAAGTGAGGGGGGAGGAAGAGAGGGACTCGATGAAAAGCCTGTTACAAATGGCTCATTGTTTATCTGTTAAATTTGACCCTCTCACATATAACAGACGAACAATGTTGAGGAAAATACGTTTTTCTGAATGGCCATTTGAGGGGGAATTGAGAGAGATAGAGAAATTGAGAAACAGAAGGGGAAAGTGAGCAGTAGCATTGTGAATGCGATGTTCCACAGTGGGGCGATGAATCACATTTCAATTTATCTCTAGCAACCACCGCGCGTCTGAATGGCTTTCGAAAATGTTGTTAAACGCGCCAATCATCAACAACTTTTAATTGTTCTTTAATCTATCCTTTAAAGGGACCAGGCAGCCTCCAAAAATAGATTTTTCATTTTCATAATTTTTTATTCAGCTTTTCTCACTATCATCTAATGGAGAACGAAGAAAAAATTACATTTTTAGCATTTTTTTACAATTAGTAATTTTAATTTGAAATTAGACTCTGGAACGGTGCGTCGCCTATTTCCCAAAAGACAGAAAGCTGTTTAATTTGCTCTGATGATTTGATATTAGTGCAAAAACACTATTGTCGAGGGTTTGACCACTCCCGGACTGAATGAACACAATCACATTCCGTCAAAGTAGCTGGTTTTGGAGATACTAATTGTGGTGTAGTCGCTACCGTAACCCGCTGTGGTGAAAAAGCGAAACTTTGAAAATTCATAACTAATTTTAAAAAAATCGCAAAAATATGCGGTTTTTCGCATTCTTCCGGGAACATAATTTTCTTTCATTTAAAAATAACTTATTTTTTGACTGCCTGGTCCCTTTAATGTATACAGATTTGAATAAGGGTCACTTCATTTTGCTCACTCTGCATGAAAAAAGAAGATACACACAATGGCACGTTACATCCAGAAATGGTTAGGAGTGGAAAAAATCGTTAAAGAGAATTGGGATATATGATCTCTCACTTTTTCAAGCAATATCCTCCCCGACAGCTTTCCAGAGATTTTGCTTGCCGATAAAATAATGTGGGGCTTTCATTCGTTATTGTGGTTACTGTACGTCAGATGTAAACTTCCGCTATGTTTGTTGTCTTTTGGAATTGTGTAGTAGTAGAATAGCGCAATAGCCCCGTGATTCGTTTACTCGACTAATCGGGTGGGTAATAATATCGCACACGTGGAAATCAAATAGAAAACAGTGTAAGCCAGAAGGTATACATGTGGCATCACTAGTCTGCACAGGATGTGTTCCATATCATCCCACAGACACAAACCGTGTGTGAAGTTGTCTCTCGCCTCTAATGTGGTGTTAGTTTCCTGAAAAAGAAAATGGATAGAGGAAAATGGTGTTAGTTTTCCGCAGCCTTTTTCGGAAAAAGCTCAAGATTTGGCTTATAACTCGGTACCCAGAAGAACTAGGCACACGAAACTAGTTTTATGATTTCTAATCGTGAAAATTAATCAAAAAAGGAAGTTTCGCATGCCTAGCTTCACAGGGACCCGAGATACTGAATTGCGGGAATTCAAGTCTCGGGCTTTTTTTCCGAAAAAGGCGGCGGAAAACTAACACCCTTTTTCCTTTTTCCATTTCTTTTCCAAGAAACTAACACCACACTCAGAAAAAAGTCACTAGGATCAGGACTAGGGATGCCAAATGAAGAGCAATTTTGCAAATTTTGTCTCGCGTAAAATCGCTGTAGTATGCAAATGAGGTATGAAAACATGTGAAGAGTTGATTCCAATCATTCAAGAATCTTATTAGGAATATTTATCACTGTTGATCTTGGGAAAAGAGCTACGTTCTTCATGTTTGCAAACGACTCTTCATGAAGACCCTGCGATTTTTCGTGGTTTTCGAGTTTACCAGTTCCCAAAAACTATCCTCAGGTACAATCATCCCATACTTAGTTTCAAAAGTTTCGTATTGTCTCTTCATTTGGCATCCCTAATCAGGACACAAAGTGAAAATGTTCACTTGCCGGTAAGTGAAATGTCTCTTATTTCTAGTGACTTTCACTAACAGGTAAGTGAACGTTTTCACTTTGTGTCCTGATCCTAGTGACTTTTTTCTCAGAGCACATTAGACTCCTTATTTTGTTTTGCGGCCCATTCCACCGATCGGCCAACTCTACCGATATAAAATAAGTGGGAGAGCGTGTGCAATCGAGAGGGGCTCTCTCACTTTTACACACTCTCTCGCACTGAACCCTTTCGGGAGATTTCAAATCATGAGAATCCCATTAGTTTAGCGGAATGTACGCGCACTTCTGCCGAACTCAGAAACTAATCAAACATAGATGAGTTTAGTCTTTTTTGATAAAAAAAAAGGGCACGAGTTTCAACATCAAGCAAACAATTCTAGAAAAAGAGACAGAGAGAGGGAGAGAGAGCAAGTGAGGGACGCAGTGCACCCGAGTAGACAAAGAAATCTCGCGATTCGCGTGGTCAGACAGTGGTGAGAGAGCGGGGTGAATGGAGAGAGCGCAGAGTCGCGCGTACGATGCGCGATAATTGCCGCGCGGAATCGGGAAGCGATCGGATCGATTTAATCCCTGGTGGCAACCGGAAGCTCTCTCTCGCACACATAAACACTCAATAGGCTATCGCTCGGGAGAGAGAGATAAATACGTGTGACCCTAGAAAGGAGGGAAGAGTTTATCCCGTGCGCCCGTGTTTAGTGCGTGTGCTACCTGTTGTTCAGGGGAGAGAGAGAGAGAGAGAGAAGGGATGAGGGGGATAACCTCGAATCACGTAGAACTTCGCCCCTGAATAGCACGCCAATGACTATGTTTATCAAGGTGGAACGAGAAAACAACGCATGATTCATAGCTCAAATAACTTCT
Organism: Pristionchus fissidentatus; assembly: GCA_036245785.1. Taxonomy (NCBI): domain Eukaryota; kingdom Metazoa; phylum Nematoda; class Chromadorea; order Rhabditida; family Neodiplogasteridae; genus Pristionchus; species Pristionchus fissidentatus. Next base: position 12,297,132 of record BTSY01000004.1, read on the forward strand.
GTTATCGAAATCTGGAGAACCTTGCGAAATGGTGGTGGTCATGCATTATTAGAGGTACAGTTTGAAATGATGGTTGAAATGATGAAATGATAGTTAGCCAGCGCAAGCTCCGCCCACTTTTTGTCTTCACATGAGGCGAGAAGTGTCCCAATCAAATGGCAAGCTTCATTTTGAGTCAAATCCCTCGTTCAAAAGCTCATTCGAGATCTCTCGGTAAACTCTACAAATGAAACCTTGCGCACCATGTTCTGACAACATTTAGTAGATCAAATATTGATTGAAAGCTTCAATAGTAGGTGTTTAGAGCACTTCCATTTCATCGGCACAGCTGCGCAACTCTCAGTTTGTGTGGATTAGCTTGAGGAATCTATACCAAGAAAAAAAATTAAATTTCATTAATGCGCAGAATTGCCATTTGAATTTTAAGTATTTACAAAATCAGCAAAAAAAATTGCAAACCGCTGGATTTGAACCTGCGACCGTCTGTTTATAAAGCCAGTGCTCAACCACCTGAGCCACGGGGGAACACGTGATAGAAGCGCTATGCCGCTCTCAATATCAGTCAGAGTTTAGAGATGCAGTTTACTCCGCCCCTTTCTCTCTCGTTACCAATTCTGTCAATCGGCGCGAATGGTTATCGAGCTATAGCGCGACTCGGAAACAAGATATCGACAAACGGCAAAAAGGGTGATGTTATTGGGACATCAGTGGATACTTTGAACACATTTTTCAAACATTTGCATAAAATCGGCAACACACCTTGCGGTCCCTAATGATAGTTTGAGATGATATTAGAGGTACAGTTTGATTCTTCATTTCGCACACTCTCTCACCTTTCACATGGCTTAGAGAGAGAGTGCGAAATGAATAAATCTAATCCAAGTTTTCCCGAATTCCAAACTCTAGTAAGAGGGATGGTGGGAAAGAGATACAAGATAAGGTCGATGCGGGAAGAGGAGAACCAGTCTCGGAAAGACCCCTACGACAGAAACACGAGCACAAAAGACGCAGTGAGTCGTTCAAATCTTCTCTCTCTCTCTCTCTCTCTCTCTCTCTCTGACTACTTCTTATTCTTCCTCCGCCCTTTCTTATTCCCATCATACCCACGAAAAGAGGGATGAATGAATGGGGGCCCGCTGTCGTGTTTAGAAATGGAGAGGAGGGGGAGAGAGGCTGTTTAGGTTTGATTTGATGACGGGCAGAATTCTCGTTCGAGACTATCGTTCGGCTGGTGGGAAAGTGATGATGTGGCAATGCACACTTCCTTTATCATAAAAAAGGGGAATGCAAATGTCGGTATTCGAAATCTGCACTGAACGATCGCAGTAATACGGTGTCCAAGGCGCAGCACACTATTCGAAACCAACATAGAGGAGTTGTAAGGTTGATCGGCGTGGTGTGCCAGAGAAACTGTCAGGGGGGGCATCAACGACCCGGCCATCCTGCTATCTCAATCTTGATTTATATTTCCCTTCTCGGCCACAGATCGTGTGCAATGACGAGATACAATTACGCGCAATTTGCACTCCGATTTCACGGCATCATCAGTAGAACAAGGGATTCGAACGACCTCGTTATCGCTTTTGGAAAGTGTGCTCATGGCGCGTTCGTGGTGTGTCTGTGGCGTGCCCGTGGTGTGCCTCCGCCGCTCTCTCACGAGCTTCGGGTGATCACTGTCTCACTGACTATGCTCTCAGGAATCCGAGAAAGGGAACCAAATAGGGATGTCGGTCCAGTATTAGACATGCCCTCTGGCAGTTCCTTTCTCTCTGACCCTTACCCTTTTCAGCCATAATCCGAATCTCGTGTCCAACTTTACTCACACTAATCTAGACTTATGGGCTGGCCAGCAACGACTTTCAAAGTCTACACGACTCGCTCCCCTGCGCCTTTTAGACTTTGAAGTCTTCGCTGGCCAGCTTTGCCTTATGAAGTCGTAGACTTATTTCCCTCTGAGTACAGAAGAAGAGCGTTGAACGTGCATCGCTGGAACCAAGGATGCACGTGAAATTTCCTGAACAGCATGAGCACGTGCACATTCTGGATCGCCTAGAATGTTGTCTAGACATTCACGAAAAGCCTCCCTCGCGCTGTTTCGGTTGTTATTTGTCCAGAGAGAGAGAGAGTGCGCGAAACATAGAGACAGGACACTTGATGAGCCATCCCCCGATTATTACTACGCAACTACTTGTCGCGGGCCCGCAACAATAACAGATCAGCGATCTCTCTCTCTCTCTCTATCTCTCTCTCTTCCACTCCTTTTCCAGTCCGTATCACCTCTCACTGCTTTTTACACGCGAACAATAACAATGCGCGCGCGAACATGCATCCCTGCCTCCCCTTTCACAAATCCATCATTCATGTACAACAATGTTTATGGGCGCGGGTGGGAAGAACTCTGTGGCGAATGAGGGGATCTGTCACTAACACGCAACCAGGACAGAGAGCAAGAGAGAGAGAGAGCGAGAGAAAGAGAGAGAGAGAGAGAGAGAGAGAGAGAGAGGATACGCGCGGACAATTTGCAGGAATAACGACATGCCAAAACATCGCGAGGGCAGCGCGTAATCCAGAGAAAATCCGCGTAAGACCCTAATCCGCCTTCGAATTGTGCAGTAGTTTACAGGAAATGTGAAATTCTGTAAATATATGTGGAATATTTGACAGGTGTCATGGGCGAGACAGTATCTAAGTGATAATGATAACTATAATGATATGTATGGCCGTCACAAGGAAGCGCGGTACAATAACGTACATTTATAGAAAAGCACGAATCATCAATGCACAACAAAACATTAAGGTTTCTCAGGAAACGGCTAGTTTCCTGATTTTCAGAGCAGCCGTGCGCAAGTGAGGACTCATTTTTTTCATTATTGCTAAAGCAAAACATTAAGGTTTCTCTCTCTGGAGGAACGGAATAAAATAAAGATGGCGTCATAGCCTTCCCTTGTTTTACTTCGTTTCAGCCCTCCCTCCTGAAGCCCCCCAAGGTTTCGTCGATAACTTCACGCCCTATTCTTTTCGCTGTTTTCTCTCTCTCTCTCTCTCTCTATCGCTTTTCTCTTTTCAGCTGGCTCTGAATGCCTTAGCGTATTCTTCTTTCCCATGGGGGAAGAGGTGATGTAGACGATAATCTAATGGGACGAAAAAAGGAAAACAAACAGTGACGGTGTGAAAGATCGTGTATCGATGTTGTACGAAACGACATCAGTGTTCAACGTTTTTGCGTTTAATGCCGCTGAAGGGTGAGAAAAAGGGGCTCGCTATAGCACTGGATGTAGATGCGATAGACGCAATAGGTAGATGCAGTGAAAGATCTTGTATGGTTGTGTTGAACCAAAATACGTCATTTTTTGGCCATTTTCTATGCTGAGTTTATTGCCGCTGAGCAATGATGAGACGGTGTGAAATATCATGATTGAGAGGTTGTACGAACGACATAAACGCTGCCTTTATTGCAGATGATGGTTGAAAGTATTAAAGAGATTAGACGGTGTGAAAGACCGTGTATCAGATGATGTACGAAACGTTCTATATTTGACGCTGTGTTTATTGCCGATCAGCGATGAAAATGGAGAAAAAAATGCTCAGACGGTTTGAAACACCGTGCAAAAGAAAATAAATGTAGGACATGCCAACAACAACACGATGAGTTTTTTGCCGCTGAAGGCTAAGCACAAAAAGAGCTCAGAAAGATCGACGCGGTGCGAAATGCATTTCTCATTTTTAGGAAACTGTAGCGTTCCGTACTGTGATTCTGGAAAAAAAAATTGGATCAGAGCTCTTCATTTTTCACATTCTCGTTTACCATTTTTTTTGTTGGAGAATAGTCTCGTCATTTCGAAAATTCTCTGGACTGATCGGCGGGTGAGAGAGTGTGTGGAATGAACAAGGCCATTTCTGACGACACTTTATGTGGTGTTAGTTTTCGGAAAAAGGAAATGGAAAAAGCCAAGATTTGAATTCCCGTAATTTCTTATCTCGGTTCTCCGTGGAGCAATCAACTCAAAACTTCGTTTATAGGCGTAAAAGGGTCGAAAAATGTTATATTCGAAGTTTCGATTGCTCCACGGAGAACCGATATAAGAAAATGCGGTAATTCAAATCTTGGTCTTTTTCCATTTCCTTTTCCCGAAAACTAACACCACATCAGAGACATTAAACGCACCATTAGAATGCGATAAATTGTGTCGCCTAATTTTGCACACTCTCTCAAATTTGCAGATTTTAGAAACGAGTTTAAGATTTGGGGGGAAGACAATCTGCGTTTTTCCGTCGACGGTAAGCAAGACTGTATACGAGGAACGAAAGGCGGCAAAATGCGCGAAAGAGAATAAGTGGGGAAAACTCGGAGAAGCGGAGGCGCTGGCTTCAAAATATTGGCCGAATTGCGCACACTGCGCGGCGCTTTACCGCATCGATGTTTAGAAGGAGGAGGAGGGAAGGAAGGAAGAAGGAGTTGCGGGCATACACGAGTAAGAAGAGACGGGAGAGAGAGAGAGAGAGAGAGAGAGAGAGAAGGAAGAGCGCAATCGAGAATGAGCGATGCCCTTCTGAGAGAAGGAGATTGAGGCGTTCGTCTTCATGTCTTACCCTATTCCTCTTTTCTCCTTCCTCTCTCTCTATCTCTCTTCTCCAGTATTCGGGAGAAGAAATTGAGGGCTGTAGCACTGAAAAGAGATGAAGGTGCAGGAGAAGGAGAAACGTGCCATTCAGAAGATGGGAATATAATTAGTGTTCTCAATGAATTATTTTGCTGCTATATTGGAAGTGCTCGTTTTTGATTACGCTAAATATCCATTTCGTTCAAATTTTGAATGTGATTAGCGTTCGCTATTTCTAGACGCATTAGTCTACCGGGTCGGTCTTGTGCAAATTTCTGACAGTTTTCGTTTGCTGACAACCACCCCATTTCATCGTGTTTCATTTCAAAGGCGTTCGCCACTTTTTCACGAAAATGAAACAATGTACGGGCGGTGGTGCGTGAAACGCGAGCATGAGAGGACGGCACAACTTATGTTGGCTCGTTTCTCATGAAATCTTGCCCAAATGACATCATCTCAAATGGGTTTTGTGTCCAACTATGCTATAGAACATGTGCGAATCAAAAAGAAATTCGTTTGCCGCTGGGAAATGGCGGCGAAATCGGCAGAGATTTCGCGTGGTAACATGAGAATCCGGAGGATTGCGAGGAGAGGCCGGAATGAGTCCATGCTTCTCTCTCTCTCTCTCTCTCTCACTCTTTTCCATGCTTGTTTGTCTTTTCCTCCAGTTTCTCGCTTCCTCTTCCACCCTCACTTTTCCGAGAGATTCTTAGCAAAGAAGTGAGTGGAAGAGACAGAATGCAGCCTGTTTTCATTCGTTTGCTGCTTGCGCTGACGACAAATAGCGAAAAAAAACTGTATTGCAGCCTCATTGCAAAGCTTCACCAGCAGAAATGGAGAAAGAAAAGAGAGTATTCCGTTTCTCTATTTCTTTCCAGTCGCTTCTCTTTTTCCCTCCCGCACTAATCGGATAAATTATTCACTCGGTGAAATGGGTGCCAACGTGTTGGCGTTTCATTTGATGTGCATGCGCCAATGCTTATTCGCACTGTGAAAAAAACCTTTTAAATAACAATGAAAACGGCTGGTATTTAATAGGAGTGTAAACGGCAAAGAAAAAATCATCACTGTGGAGTGTTCCTCCAATGATAAATGCTTTATTTGACGCCTTAGCTGGCGTGTAATTGACGTAGGTTTGATAGGTGTGATGGATGGTCAATTCGGTTCCTGCTCTCTGCATTTCACACACTCTCTGCGCTATGCGGCTGCGGGCGAGAGAGTGTGTGAAATGCAGAGAGCAGGAACCGATTTAACCAATCCTAATAGGTTGTCGATCACCAATACGAATAAATATCGCCAAAGTGCTTCACATTCTGCTCCGAGATCAGTGCGATCATGGTTGAAACGGCCTGACATGGCACAAAATTTAATTAGATTGAACAATAATAGAATAACAAAAATATTCTGTAATTCTCACCTGTTGCACAAATGCTCTGTCCTGGATGCCCTTCATGTCGATGATGTAGACGGCGTCGACTGAAATTATCGATTATTGATTTTTTATCCCATAAGTTATCGGCTTTTAGAAGGATGGGACTAAAAAAAGGGTAATCATACAGTAGCTGTGTGAGCTGCGGACGACGTCGGGTCGGAGGCGCATCGCTCCAAGGTGCAGACTGGGCCTGACAAGAAATTATTTTCCCGAGGAGAATAGTTTCCGCTGTTCTACGGCCACCCGGAGACCATCTTGATTCTTATTATTTGCAATACGATGTTCTCTTGTGTCAGTGTACTCGAACTCCTCACGGAATACACAGATGACAATATTTCGCGCTCGTGTTTGAGGGAGGGATTCAACAAAATGTTTCCGCTAATGAAGTACTTACATGTACAGTGAGAAATGCGAGACCACGGTCTCTTCATTTCGCACACTCTCTCGGCTATCGACCGGTCTAGAGAGTGTGCGAAATGAAAAGACTCGGATTTCGCACTCTACTTACATGTCGCTGCGATTGTTCGGTTGATCGGGAATGTCGACTGAGCGAATAGCAGTAATGTAGACGTCTGCAATTAAAAGTGGTTAACAATATGTTGATGGCATGATCGACTTTGGCCGGCCCTGTGTGTGATCGATCACAAGTTTAAACAAATTTAAACTAATTCTTTTGTCGCAAAAATTGGACTCACCATTCTTAGGGCGATATATTCGGACGAGGTCCATGTTGAAGCCGTTCATCTTGTTCTGTATCTGAAAAAAAACAACAAATTCACCTTTGTATAAATGTCACACAGTCTCACAGTCATTCTCTTGCACACAAATGTTGGGCGCTGTTGGGTTGCTTGTTTGGGTTCGTACCCGGATAATGTCGGCGTTGTCGGAGAGAGTCGCGAGTGTCTCTGCTTCCAACCTGTTCGGCAGCGCGGAGATACGTGCCGGCGTGTTGCGCCACATGTCGCGCAGCACCTCATTAGCGTTCGCATTCAGAACCGTCTGCAAGGTTATATTTAGAGAAAACGACATGAGAGTTAGTAAATGGACTACTTGGTTTTAGCATGAAGAGTATGCATGGCGAAGTATTTTTTTAGCACATCTTCATTTTCTCAATAAGTATAGCACAATCGATAATCGTTAATGATTGTGCATATTGAAGTTAGAGAATTTCCTTCACTGATTATGCACATTTGTTTGAACTTGTACTCAACATATAGTCTGATACAAGAGGCCCACAACATTCATTAGATCAACAACAAATTCTTGTCTGGCATCGACCGATTACACTCTAATCACATGCGGATTTTTCCCATCGTAGTTGGGTGCGAAATACGAATAATGATGCACTTCGATCCGTCTCTCGAATGAGAGATCACCACCCGAATTTCGCAATGATGCAAAACGCACAGACCAATGCACGTTGAACACGTCAGCGCCTTCATTTGGAATTCAAAAGATGACTTTTCACTTTTCAGAGCAATTCTGATGGATGATTCCTGATTAGGGATGCCAAATGAAGAGCTCAGGGAATTGGTTTATCACCCATAAAACTTTTGTACTCCGACCAATTCTCCAACTTAATGTTTTAATCTGTTCTAGGCATCAATACGAAACTTTTGAAACTATGTATGGAACGCTTGTGCATGAGGATAGTTTTTGAGAACTGGTAAACACGAAAACGACGAAAAATCGCAGACTCTTCATGAAGAGTTGTTTATAAACCTGAAGAACGTAGCTCTTTTCCCAAGATCAACAGTGATAAATATTCCTAATAAGATTCTAGAATGATTGGAATCAACTCTTCACATGTTTTCATACCTCATTCACATACTACAACTATTTTACGCGAGACAAAATTTGCAAAATTGCTCTTCATTTGGCATCCCTATTCCTGATCTTTCGAGGATTTTCTGGACTGGAGATTGGGATTCATTATTTGATGAGAATTCTTGCACCGATTGATTTGAGAAATAATTTTCGTTCCGTTATCATAGCAAGGCAGAAAAGGTTGGTGCACAGTCCGAGACTCGAACCGCTTCTGTCTTAACCACTGAACTATTATCACGCGCTTCTCTCTATCTGTTCTCTAAGTGACAGACAATTTTTAGCTCCTCATGCAACTGCACTGAGTGGTGCTCAATGAATAAGAATTTTCCACAAAGCAATACGCTTTGGCCGTTTTTCGGTTGTTTGTACTAACCGAGATTGAGAACATCCGATTGCCTGACGCAGTCGGCTTGCTGTAGACCATGTAGCCGTCTTTGGTCTCGTGCTCCTCAAATGTGAAGCATATATTTTAATAAAATATTTATTACATTTCGAGATTTCTTCAACAACAACAAAAAAACAACCAAAACATGTCAGCTATAGACGGCAAAATTCTCATTAGGTTAGGGGTAATCAGAATCTTCTCTGCTTATTTTCCGTTGTGAAGCTACCCACACCTTTGATCATGCTTAGTAGCAAAATCAAATTTCTAATTAGTCATTATTGATTAGTGCGATGAGTCTTACCTTCTTCCAGCCTCGTCTCTGGTAGAAGTCCGCGTGATCGTAGATGGAGACAGCTTCCAGATAGGCGCCTTGCGCAGTGATCAGCGCTTGTGCGTACTGAACCAAAAGAAAAGTTAAAGGTATCAAGTCGAGTGATTCACTCTCCTAGACTGGGCAAGCCAAAAAGCCAGATTGAATGAATAAAAATTCAACTTCTGATTTTTGTCATGAAATAAAATAGAATTTTAGTTTATGAAGTAAGAGTGAATTATCGATTGACTGCATGGATACCTTTTCATTCTCGGGCGATAGGGTGTCAGTGATGCCTTCGAGCGAAATTGAAGTGGCGTTGGCTGAAATTTGCATATTTTAACATTCAGAGGACATTCGACTATGTCACTGTTCAGCCGCTGCATGTCAACTTATACTCAGACAAAGCTCATTCGCACGACCTACCATCACAAATCTCCCCACCTATCGCTAGCGGGTACCATGTATCTGTTTGACTGAAGTCGGAACAGTCTCTCACCGAGAGTTAAGAAAGTGACCAAAAGAATTGCGGCGTAGACGATACGGTACATCGTAACAATGGAAGGTGATCCATGAATTTGCCACGGATCACGGAGTGTTTTTATAACGACACAAATCCTTTCGCTCGGCCTTTGATCTTCCGTGTTGTGTCTGATATCCGAGCGAAATGGCGCGATTCCAGAACGCGAGTGGATGGAACAATTCACGGATTAGAGCTCATTTATTCCAGAAAAAGGGTGCGTAGTGTGGTGCCGGACTTTGTGAGTGGAGGTAGATAGTGCAAGAATTTCACGTTATTAAAACAAAGAGCGCAAGTTCTCAAATTATTTGGCCCTATCGCATACATAGAGATGGCAAATGAATTGTGTTTATTATTGTAAATTGGATGTTGTATTCATACTATTATAGTTGCGCTTCTTAAAGAAGGAGTATCACGAATCTCCTGCTCCATCATTCCTCGTCTCATGTTTCAATGACGCGGTCGCTTTCTCCTCGTCCACCCTTATCCCTCCCTATCATTTTTGAATTCCTGCATTCAGGGTCAGTTTGGCACAGAGCCAAACGCGAATAACTTTGTTCAAACTTATCGGCTGAACATGCGGTTTGCGGGCTCTTATCTGGAAACCGATTACCATAACCCGACAGTGAAAACTCAGTTGACCAAAAGTTCGTGGGACACCACCTTTAATGTAAGAGTAGAAAAACCACGAGCATAACACACGGTAAAGGATGAAGTCCTCACGGATTAGTGCTCATTTGTTCGGAAATGTGTAGGAACTCTCACAAATCTATGCAAGGACACATGGACGTAGTAGATACTCGATCCATGCTGAGGATTTATATCGCCCTCAGTTATTGCGTTCGTTCGTACTTCGAAAGAAACACAAATATGATTGGTTTAAAAGAAATCAAAATCAGCCAATCAATGTCAAAGCTTTTTTTGGCATAATAAACTCATCAAGTTATAAAGTGCAACCCAAAAAAACCTGAAAGCTGTGATTGAATTGTGTCTCGATTGATCTTCACCACACTAACTTATGACGAATGCAGAATGAGAAAGGGAAAGTTGAGGAATGTGATAGAGTCGATCGGATTGGTTGACAGCGTGTCGACTAACACCACGATGTGCTATAATCGGCAAATAGAGAGAGGCAATTCAAATACACGATTCATCTATGCCAAATATCTCATCATAGGCATGTTATTGCTACACAACCGTGCAGAGGCATTAATTAAGAATACCGTGTATTCGTCTTAATCGCATGAAAAGAAGGAAACTTTTTTCACGAATTTTCATCATAGAATACTACTCTCCACTAAAAGTCGGTTAAGCCAGACATGGAAATTCTATAATATTAGAAATAAACGGAGCTTCGAATTCGTGCAGATATCTGATTTTCGGTGCATCCAGTGATGCCTTCGTTTCAAGTGTCCAACGCCGATTATGCAAACGCGTCCCGTCTACATCATTCGCCTTTTCCGATAGACTGTGACAAACAACTCTAATCTCTGATGAAGACACGCTCTAACGGGCCATACGGGTATTTGAATAATCTCCCACAAACCAAACTGTGAGTGATGTTCGTATAAAAGCAGGTGAGATCTCTTCAGAGTATCATTCACCGTTCTCTACACTCAATCTCTCACTTTACCAGAATCGTGCTTGTCGCCTGCCATGAATAGCATCTCTACTTTCGCTCCAAATATTATACCTGATCTTGTATCTTCATTTCTAGAGTGCGAAAAGTGAGACCACTCTCTCCTCATTGCGCACACTCTCTTCACATGTCAATGAGAGAGTGTTCAAAATGAAGAGACTGCGGACTCGCATTTCATACTCGATTAATTTCGCATAGATGATACACCTCTCACAATAAAGAGACCGTGGACTCAAACTTAGTTCTCTAGCCTGAATATTTGTTCACATCATTTCTTCTAGATGATACGACAGCTACTAGTCGTAGCAGCCCTCGTCGGCCTTGCTGCTGCAGCAGGAGAGTACTCCACGCCTCTGGGTAAGCTGCGGCTGCTGCAGCTGCTTCTACATGAGATCTCTTTGCAGCAACATGCGGATGCCCCGGCATGCAGACGTACAACCTCACCTCCGCTGCCTACTGCGCTAAGTCGAATGTGTAAGTACAGATTTTTTTTTTAAATTTCGTACAATTTCATTATTTTTTAAAAATATATTTTCTTTCCCAAACAAATATTGCACTATTTCGTTTCTGCAATGAAAGGAATTGTACACTTCTCGCTGTTTCAGCTACGAGAAGTGCGACATATCAAAGATGATGGAGACTAACTGCATGATCACTTGCCCCGGATCGAGGGGAGATCTTCTTGTGAGTGGAATTACGGAGGCCTTAACCGTACTCTTTGGAACCGATTTGACCAACCCTACAAATCACTCCTCTTCAGTACCGCAACGGGTCGAGCATCTTCCGCAGGACTCCGTTCATTGCTTGTGGAATCGACGGAGTGCTGAGAAACGGGGACGGCGAAAAAGTGCTCTACCCGAACCTCGTGAGACCCACTTGCGCCTACAAATTCCGTAAGTGTGAATGCGATTAAAATAACATATTACGAATATTTCTGTTTATGAAAAAGGAATTATTGCAGCGTGCAACGACTGCCCACACAAGGTGGAGACGACCGTCTGCCCAGCCGGATACTCTTGCAATGTACGGTAGGGTTACGGTAGGAGGGAACTGTGCGGTAGGGTTACGGTAGCTTCGACATTTCAGCCTGCCCACGTGGTGAAATCGACGGATGAGAACGAGTGCAGTCGCGTCAAGTGCTCGTCAGGAACTCTCACGGTGTGATATTATTGAATATTTGCCCTTTCGACCTAATCGAAATTCCACATAATGTTTCTTCTTTTGAGACTGCAAATTTATCGCATGGGAAACATTTAAAATTCATTTACAGTTTCATTTTAGTTGTACGAGAACAAGATAAAGAAGGAATTCTTCGTATTCGACCTGTACTGCACCAACTCCGGAGCATGGTACGACGCATTTCCATGGGCTAGATCGAAAAACCGAACTCGTTTCTAGAAAAAAGATTGTTGATTTTTGATGCGATCGATTTTCATTTCTCGCAACCACATCCTTACTATCCAAAGTCTGCTCGATACAGGGCCAATTACTCAATGGACGGACAAACCAACCAAGCACTACTGCTCACGCACCAGAACCTTACCATGAACTGTCCTGTGCCTCTGGGTGAGTAATACAGTAACTGACAACGATGTGTCCAATCATTAATCGACAATCTTCTACAGGTGCGGTAAAGTGCGCAAAGCCCACCCTGGCTACGACCCTCACGCAGCTCCCTGTGACCTTCCGTACGGGATTCACCCTTGCGCCGGTATGATCATGTTTTAAACGATGTTTTCATTTTGTTTTTTTTCTCTGTTGTGTCATTTCCTCAATAATTATGAAACAAAATACTACAAAAAAAAACCATTTTAAACGCTTTTTAATTTTATCTTTCGACTATGCCATTTCCTGAATAATTTTGTCCAAAATACTACAAACAATTCAGGCAACTCTCACCAACATCACTGGTGTTCCCTCGGTTGTAACCTGCCCACTCGGACACAATCTCTATGTAAGTTGCTCCCAATGATTGTCTTTTTGAGTGTATAGGAAACTAATAATTATGACATGATGATGTGCTTACCTGAAATAGGTAACATGTTACAGGGCTTCTACGGAACCGACGGAAGTGTTTCCGGCCTAGAATACACGTACCAGAACTACTTGTTGTGTGAAAGTAACTCGTAAGTTTGTTCAACCATAACTATTAATCTTCTCAACAAACTATTTGATTCAATCCGCACACTTTTCGTCAATCGAATGTTCTAAATATTACAGTATGTGGTCGAACGGAGGACACGCTTTCATTCCCACCGGAATGGTTTCTGCCTGCCTGAAGATCAAATATCGTTAGTTTCTTCTTATTATGCTTGAACATATAACGGGATAAAGTATCTTTCAGTTTTTCCTTTTTCCTTATTCTAGTCGTGCATTTACACAAAATATCAGTCCAACAACAACGAGTCTTTCAATTTTATCATGTTGTCTAATAGACAACATTCCAATCCGACACTAATTTCATCATATCTGCAGCTTGCGGCGTCACCTACAGCTACGAGGAGTCCGTCGGTGGATGTACTTGCAACAGTGGGCTTGTCGAGACTATCAAGATCGAGGGCAACCAAACTTGCGGCCTCGGCTGCCCCGCTGGACACAGAATGATTGTGAGCAACCAAAATACAACATAATATTCTTATTAGTTAATATTTAAATAGTCAAATTTTGAGCCTGATACGAACCAGATGCTAATACAAAATGTAAGTAATACGTGCAGAAGTTGTGCCGACTTGTGGAGCGTATACATCATTCGCCAGAAACATGACCTGATCATTGAATCATTCATATTTATTTACAATTACTTTATTACTTACGGTATGATGCAGTGTTTCCGCTGGTTGAAAGTGAGCATTGCAGGTTTCTAAAGGCGGTTTCTATTTCCGTTTCTCGGGAGGTCTTTCATACGACGGAGTCTCATGGAGGGGCAAGCAATTCATGGCAGGCATCGATTTGTCATTCGGTCTCACCGAGCCCAAATTCACCTGCGAGCCAAATCCTTTCCCAATTGGTAAGTTACTCGTGAGAATTGAGTTTGAAGATATCTCTTTTCCGATTACCGGTCCTAATGTGTGATTATAATTCATTCTATAGTTAGTTCCTATCTACACTTCTGCCTTTTCAGATTTCGAATGGCCCCTCGAGGGTATGGATGGAGAGGGCTGTCAAAACGAGCATCTCACATTTGTGGACGGAGCAGTAACTTGCGGAGGTGGACTCAACCTAGTGGTAAGCTTGATTGATTGACTTGCTCTCTAGTTTAGGGCTATTTTCCGCCTATTAATGTGCATTTTCAAAAATAATTTATTAACGAAAAACAGTTAAAACGAAATCCGACTTGTTCAAGGTATCCATCGAAAGGACCTATTTCGTTCACCTCTTCACCCTGTCGAGCGTTAAATGGACCGGAATTGTTTGGAACGGTTGGTATCAGAAGGAATTAATTTTCGTGTATTACCTGAACACTGGTGATTTTTTTCAGGTGACACTGTAAAATCACTGATTTTTGTATTAGCCGACTAGATTAATCTGAATATTAATATCTGATTCTCTAAAATGCAGGATGGGAGAAGACTACGGGATTGCTCCTCGCTTTCCCTAAAAACATTTTCTTCTCTTGTTACAATGGAGTTCCGCCTACCCGCCCGCCCCCGACGCTTCCTCCCACCACCGGACCCACCAGTACCACAGTGCCCACTACAACTGGCCCGACTACCACTGGCCCAACGACCACTACACCAACCACCACTGTCCCGACTACAACTGTCCCTACCACCACTGCGCCAACTACAACTGCACCAACTACTACCGGACCCACTACCACAGTACCGACCACCACGGTGCCAGTCACAACAGTGCTCACGACTACTGTCGGCAAGTTTCCATCTATTTTCCTTTACTCTTGAATGCAATTTTTTGAATACATTATAAAGTAACCTTTTATTATTTCCAAAAGATCATCTTTGCAGCTTGTGGTTCCTACGATCCTTGCGGTCCTCTTGAAGGCGGAGCTGTCATCGGATGTGAGGGAGGCCGCAACTCAATCACCTGCACGGCATCAGCGTCAATTGAGGTGATGCTATTCAACTAGGAAATGCGTTTAGAAAGAGATTGGAGCTTCCAAATGTTACACCCACATCGCTAATTGAACGCAAATTGCAAATTGTGCACTACGCAAATTGTTAATTGCAAACTTCGCAAATTGTTAATGAATTCATTCTTCCTTATTTCAGATTAAGACGTCTTCTGGAATCGTTAAATACGACCGTATGGTGTTCGTCTTTGGCCATGGTTGGCTATCGTTCAGCTGCGATGGAGCGATGAAATTGTGGACAACCGTCGAAATCAACGCAATTTTGTCCATCTCTTGCTCAATCACTCAAAACTAATTACATTTGAGACGGTATTGTGCATAATTGTAGCCATAATTTCCTCCTCGCAATTGTAGTTGACTGATCGATAAAAAGGAGCAAGTCATGAGTTATTTTGCCTGTTAATTTGTCTGTCAAATAAGGCACCAAAATAAGCTGTAATTAAGAAACCGGCACTTGAATTGACCACATTTAATGCAATTCACAAAAAAAAGTTGAATTGAATAGCAGGTTGGTGCTATAGCTGGAAGAAAGGACAAAAGACTAGACTAGCCTGGTTCGGGCCCGAGCTGGGCAGAAATCTTTTGCAAACCTCTGTGTTATCCAAGCACGTGAATTCAGCTCACAAATCCTGGACATGAATCAAAGGAGTACTGGCAAAAGATATCTGCCCAGCTCGGGGTCCGAACAAGGCTAGAGAGCATGGACAATTGAGAGAGTGCTATAGAAGTTTTTTCCCGAGTCTGTCAGTCGTCGCGAGCGGTCCCTCTCCATTTCTCTCTGATGGAGAGGGGGAGTTTCCCTCAATTTCCCTCGCCTGTGCCATCGACTACGCAACAAGATCGGAATCCCCATCCACGCCGGACTGGTCACCGTGTGATGGATATGACTACGTAAGATGGTTGGTCCCTCAGTTTCTAGACTCGATGAATCTCCTTCTGAGATTGATGATTTGAGTTTGGTTGACGCAGATTCAAGAAAGCAGACACCATCTTTCTTTATTCTAACGCAAAATCTTCAACGTCAAGCTCGCGAGATCACTATTCTTTCTCCAGCCAATAATTCTGGGTCTGTGATATGGAAAGAAGACCGATCTCGATGCTCAATACTGGACAAAATGAATCATTCTAAAGAAGACCGTCGACCACGTCTGAAGCCTATATGATACCCCCATCTTGATCAGCGCCCCTAAAGCGACACTGATAAATTTGTACTTGTATTTGTATTTGTATAGAAGTCAGAGCACGCGCTTTTCGCATTCTAATTCATTCATTCATTCATTGTTTATTCCGTCAGAGTATAGCATACAAGAAAAATAACTGTGAATGGGGGCAAGAAACGGATGTCCGTCGACGTAGTCGAATCGGTTTTATGCATGGCAGCTAGGGTATTAGGAAGAAGGGTTAGAGCCAATTCTTAACAATTGATTCAGGGAAAAAAAGGAGTTGGGCTGGGAGTGGGTGAATTTACGGAAGGAATCTCGGGATAAATCAACCGAGGGGGAAGGGAGGGAATTCCAAATGGATATAGTTCTAGAGGCAAGGGTGGTGTGGGAATTGGGAGGGAAGAAAGGCAGAATGAAGCGAAGTGATGTGAATTACGGACAAATCCAGTAAGTGGAGAACAAGTGAGGAGGGAAGAGTCATCAAGCTCATAATATCAGGGTGTCCCACAATTTCTGTCCCTCGAGCCATTTTCATAGTTGTAAAGAACTGATCTTCGGCCGATTCTCAATGTGATACAATATATTTGATAGGCAATCCACCCATTATTAAAACAACCCTCAGCACTAGGCCATTGCTTCTCTCTGCTGGTTTCTACACGGATTTTTCCGAAGGACTCATCTTTCCACTTTCTGTCGATATTGCTCCATAAATTTTTCTACGGAAACTCAACCGTGGAAACTCATGAATAGCTAGTGCAGTCAATACTAGAGGCGGCCCCTAGTAAGCCAACGTGTAAGATTCAGCTCTACAGGTTAGCTACCGTAGACCACAGCTCAGGGGATAGACCCTACTCTAACCGCCCCCTCTTCGTAACCAAACCTCTGTTCTCACTGCGTTGGTATTCAAACTCAAAACCAATACCATTCCCATGGGGCCATACACTTATACTTCCATATCCATTGTACGTCAATTTCCGCATCATAACTGAAAGAGTGAAAAGCTGAAAAATGTCGCCAATCACTGTATTTTCGCTTCCACCGAGAAGAAACGTGCTAATGAGTGTCGGGAGTTTTTCGACTGTCCGGCCAACATGAGGCGGGCCAGCAAGGTAATCGAAATGGATATGAAGTGGATCACGTACGACAACACCGGCATGAAAACTGGCTGATTGCATACGGGAGAGTGGCTCCAGACCGTTCCAAACAAGAAAGTTCACGGAAATAATGAAATTCTCAGCTGCTTCTTCTCCCTTCTCGACCCCATCAACAGAGAGATCCATATTGATGGGACCACCAACTTCCGCGACCACTACTCTGTCCAACATAAACAGGTCGCCATCAGTACCCCTCTTGGTCTCCAGAGATATGCAAAATTTCAAATTTTAATCGACTTGTGAAGACCCCATTTTTGGAAAATGCTCCAGAAAATGCTAGACGATCTGAAGTTAGAGGGGTCAAACATACCGCTGTGTACTCTCGATACCAGCCATTGCAACTATCGCTGTTTTAAATTCTTTGCGGGCTTCCACCCTGAAAATCAGTTCGCCGATCGGACCGATCTTGACGCCGACTATCAATCTTAGATTGACGCCTGGGCTCAGTCCGTCTGAGGAGGGCTATCATGGCTCTGCCCAATCGATGGAAGGAAGTCATAATTAGGAACGACGACTACTTCGATCACTGACCGTTTGCATCTGTTAAATTTATGAGCAAAAATATGTTAGTCGAGATTTAGGGACAATAATTGTGGGACACCCGAATACCTATGAAAAATGGAATAGAGAAAGACAATATCGGTAACAAATCTACGGTGTTCTAAAGTTGAATTTTCAAATAATTGATTTTCTAGACGCTGTAACTCGTCTCTACGAACAGATAAATTATCACTTCCAAAAAGGAAATTGGTCTACCTATAATGAGGAATCTCACGATGAAGTATGGGAAGAATTGGACTACATAAAATATACAGAGAAAAATTTCGCCCTGATTTTGCAATGAGTGCTTCATTGTTTTTGCACAAGGACTTTCGAGGACTCAACCGGTTGTGTTGGCAACTGGAAAAACCAATATTTTTCTGTATGTCATATTCCGCTGGATTTTCACATTGTACAGAAACGATATTCCTCAGAAAATTGGCTTTTGTCCTTTCTTCCAGCGATAGCACCAACCTGCTATTCAAACTTTTTTTTGTGAATTGCATTAAATGTGGTCAATTCAAGTGCCGGTTTCTTAATTACAGCTTATTTTAGTGCCTTATTTGACAGACAAATTAACAGGCAAAATAACTCATGACTTGCTCCTATTTATCGATCGGTCAACTACAATTGCGAGGAGGAAATTATGCCTACAATTATGCACAATACCGTCTCAAATGTAATTAGTTTTGAGTGATTGAGCAAGAGATGGACAAAATTGCGTTGATTTCGACGGTTGTCCACAATTTCATCGCTCCATCGCAGCTGAACGATAGCCAACCATGGCCAAAGACGAACACCATACGGTCGTATTTAACGATTCCAGAAGACGTCTTAATCTGAAATAAGGAAGAATGAATTCATTAACAATTTGCGAAGTTTGCAATTAACAATTTGCGTAGTGCACAATTTGCAATTTGCGTTCAATTAGCGATGTGGGTGTAACATTTGGAAGCTCCAATCTCTTTCTAAACGCATTTCCTAGTTGAATAGCATCACCTCAATTGACGCTGATGCCGTGCAGGTGATTGAGTTGCGGCCTCCCTCACATCCGATGACAGCTCCGCCTTCAAGAGGACCGCAAGGATCGTAGGAACCACAAGCTGCAAAGATGATTTTTGGAAATAATAAAAGGTTACTTTATAATGTATTCAAAAAATTGCATTCAAGAGTAAAGGAAAATAGATGGAAACTTGCCGACAGTAGTCGTGAGCACTGTTGTGACTGGCACCGTGGTGGTCGGTACTGTGGTAGTGGGTCCGGTAGTAGTTGGTGCAGTTGTAGTTGGCGCAGTGGTGGTAGGGACAGTTGTAGTCGGGACAGTGGTGGTTGGTGTAGTGGTCGTTGGGCCAGTGGTAGTAGGGCCAGTTGTAGTGGGCACTGTGGTAGTGGTGGGTCCGGTGGTGGGAGGAAGCGTCGGGGGCGGGCGGGTAGGCGGAACACCATTGTAACAAGAGAAGAAAATGTTTTTAGGGAAAGCGAGGAGCATTCCCGTGGTCTTCTCCCATCCTGCAATTTAGAGTATCAGATATTAATATTGAGATCAATCTAGTCGGCTAATACAAAAAGAATCAGTGATTTTACAGTGTCACCTGAAAAAAATCACCAGTGTTCAGGTAACACACGAAAATTAATTCCTTCTGATACCAACCGTTCCAAACAATTCCGGTCCATTTAACGCTCGACAGGGTGAAGAGGTGAACGAAATAGGTCCTTTCGATGGATACCTTGAACAAGTCGAATTTTGTTTTAACTGTTTTTCGTTAATAAATTATTTTTGAAAATGCACATTAATAGGCGGAAAATAGCCCTATGCTAGAGTGCAAGTCAATCAATCAAGCTTACCACTAGGTTGAGTCCACCTCCGCAAGTTACTGCTCCGTCCACAAATGTGAGATGCTCGTTTTGACAGCCCTCTCCGTCCATACCCTCGAGGGGCCATTCGAAATCTGAAAAGGCAGAAGTGTAGATAGGAACTAACATTAGAATGAATTATAATCACACATTAGGACCGGTAATCGGAAAAGAGATATCTTCAAACTCAATTCTCACGAGTAACTTACCAATTGGGAAAGGATTTGGCTCGCAGGTGAATTTGGGCTCGGTGAGACCGAACGACAAATCGATGCCTGCCATGAATTGCTTGCCCCTCCATGAGACTCCGTCGTATGAGAGACCGCCCGAGAAACGGAAATAGAAACCGCCTTTAGAAACCTGCAATACTCACTTTCAACCATCGGAAACACTACATCATGCCGTAAGTAATAAAGTAATTGTAAATAAATATGAATGATTCAATGATCAGGTCATGTTTCTGGCGAATGATGAATACGCTCCACAAGTCGGGACAACTTCTGAATTACTTAATCTGAATTACTGAATTACATTTTTTTATTAGCATCTCGTTCCTACCAGGCTCAAAATTTCACTATTTAAATATTAACTAATAAGAATATTATGTTGTATTTTGGTTGCTCACAATCATTCTGTGTCCAGCGGGGCAGCCGAGGCCGCAAGTTTGGTTGCCCTCGATCTTGATAGTCGACAAGCCCACTGTTGCAAGTACATCCACCGACGGACTCCTCGTAGCTGTAGGTGACGCCGCAAGCTGCAGATATGATGAAATTAGTGTCGGATTGGAATGTGGTCTATTATGGTGCATTTATTGTCGCTGAGGGGTCAGAAATGGTCTCGTCATTCTCCACACTCTCTCGACCGGTCGGTAGGTGAGAGAGCGTGTGGAATGACGAGACCATTTCTGACCCCTCAGCGACAATAAACGAAGCATAAGAAAACATGATAAAATTAGAAGAATCGTCGTTGTTGGACTGATATTTTGTGCAAATACATGACTAGAATAAGGAAAAAGGAGAGACTGAAAGATACTCTATCCCGTTATATATATATGTTCAAGCATAAGAAGAAGAAACTAACGATATTTGATCTTCAGGCAGGCAGAAACCATTCCGGTGGGAATGAAAGCGTGTCCTCCGTTCGACCACATACTGTAATATTTAGAACATTCGATTGACGAAAAGTGTGCGGATTGCATCAAATAGTTTGTTGAGAAGATTAATAGTTATGATTGAACAAACGTACGAGTTACTTTCACACAGCAAGTAGTTCTGGTACGTGTATTCTAGGCCGGACACACTTCTGTCGGTTCCGTAGAAGCCCTGTAACATGTTACCTATTTCAGGTAAGCACATCATCATGTCATAATTATTAGTTTCCTATACACTCAAAAAGACAATCATTGGGAGCAACTTACATAGAGATTGTGTCCGAGTGGGCAGGTTACAACCGAGGGAACACCAGTGATGTTGGTGAGAGTTGCCTGAATTGTTTGTAGTATTCTGGACAAAATTATTCAGGAAATGGCATAGTCGAAAGAAAAAACTTTAAAAAAGCGTTTAAAATTGTTGTGTTTGTAGTATTTTGTTCCATAACTATTGAGGAAATGACACAACAGAGAAAAAAAACAAAATGAAAACATCGTTTAAAAAATGATCATACCGGCGCAAGGGTGAATCCCGTACGGAAGGTCACAGGGAGCTGTGTGAGGGTGGTAGCCAAGGTGGGCTTTGCGCACTTTACCGCACCTGTAGAGGATTGCCGATTAATGATTGGAAAAAAGGATGAAAACTCGGATGGTTCGCATGGAGCAAACTGTCTCACCTCCTGTCGTCCCGTCTTTTGCCTATGAAGACCAGGAGAAGGTTGTTTGAGAGCTGCATTACTTCTACAGTACTCTACGGGAGTGAAGTATGGGCTTTGAGAGGGAATGAGAGAAATCGGCTTTACGTCACACAGCGGGCAATGGAAAGGAAGATGATTGGAGTGACATTGAGAAATCGCTGGAGAAATGAAAGACTTCGGGAAATCACCAAAGTGAAAGACTGGGTACAGGAAAGCCTCAAATGGAAAGCTCAATGGGCATTGAAAGTGAGGAGTATGGACACATAGAAATGGTGCAGAGCGACTACTGTGTGGACCCCCTACAGTAGAACTCGTCCCCCAGGTCAGCCAAGAGCAAGATGGAGAGATGACCTAAGGAGAGCAATCGGCGCGAACTGGTGGACTGCAACTTATGAAGACTACCGACCCATCCTCATCTGAGCGACTACCGCCTGATATGATAAATTGATTGATTGATTTTACGGGGGGGGGGTGTCAGAACCGCAACGACAAAAGCGCAACAGCTAGTCTCCAATGGCAAACGACAAAAGCGCAACTCGCCATAACTCGGCTTGGAGTGACCCTACGGCACTCTGGTTGGGTTCATTCGACTCCTATTGATCTCGGCTTTCACATTATCGATTAATTTCCGACCCCTCCATTCCAAACGACAAAAGCGCAACTCGCCATAACTCGGCTTGGAGTGACACTACGGCACTCTGGTTGGGTTCATTCGACTCCTATTGATCTCGGCTTTCACATTATCGATTAATTTCCGACCATCTATTCCATAACTCTGCTAGGAGTGATGCTAGAATTGGCCCGGAGGCGAAAAAAATACAATTGTTATTTGTGTTACTTTACGAATCAGAGTTTATATAGTTGTCCCAACACAACACCCCCCCCCCCAACACAACACCCTCAAACATCAGAAGAAGTACCAAGCGAAGGCGGAGAAGGCGCGTCTCAATCAAATGACTCTCCCCCAGCAGTACAAGCAGTCCACCCCTACTCTCGAGTACCATAAGAATCGTAAACAGGCCGTACTCAATGGCATTAGCTCGGGACAGACGAAGATCGATCATCTCTACGCTCTGGCTAACCATATTTCCTTCTAAGAATTTCCATCTCAAAATATTCAATTTTTGTGCTGGTATTCACTCTTTCCTGCTTAAAGACTTATCTCGTAGTGTGCTGTTCGTTAAGTTTTGTTTCAGTTGTTGCTTGATTGTATTTTTCGAAAAAAAACTTTTTGTAATAAATAGTTGCTAGTCGATTGCCCCTCGGATTATTTTTCTATCTTTGTCGTTTGGTATGGAGGGGTCGGAAATTAATCGATAATGTGAAAGCCGAGATCATTAGGAGTCGAATGAACCCAACCAGAGTGCCGTAGTGTCATTCCAAGCCGAGTTATGGCGAGTTGCGCTTTTGTCGTTTGCGGTACTCAGGTTTGCGCATTTGTCGAATCCCGGCAGTTGCGCATTTGTCGTTGCGGTTCTGACACCCCCCCCCGATTTTACGTATCACTGACATTTCTCTTCTCCACTTTTCACATTCTCCCCTCGTCATTACATCGTTTTTTATCTTCCTAATCTTCAGCATGAATCACCCCCCCCCCCTCCACACACATTATAATTCATCATCTTCCGCTTCTATTTTCTACTCTCAGTATGACATTGTATTCCTACCAGATTTCTGGTTTGCTCGCGCATGCAAATGCTGCGATAAAGATATTTGCATATATTTGAAACATATGTAAAAGCGCTTTTTCCTAAACACTATTATTTCAGAACGTCTGTCTGTGTGTGTCTGTGTGTGTGTCTGTCTGTCCGTGTGTTCAAACTTTATTGCTGAATAACTCGGGAACGAAGAAAGATTTCGACACACTCTCTTCACTATTATATGCGTATCCACAAAAGTAAACTTTTAAATAAAAAATATTTAAACAAAATCCATGGCCAAGTGGCGAAAGCGCTTGCTTTCGATTCCGAAAGTCCCAAGTTCAACCCCCGCCGCGGGCAAACCTTTTGCTGCATTTTTCGCAAGTGTCAGAAGATGTCCTGATCCGTTTTTGAGTACCGTGAAACACGTTTTCACCTGTTTTGCCGAGTTTTAACATGAAAAATCAAAAATTTCGAAAAGTTCCCAATTGGTTCGCAGAGCGTAGGGGATCACAGGAAAAGTGTTTTGCGATGTCTTTTTGAGGAACGTGAAACACTTTTCACCTGTTTTGCCGAGGTTTAACTTGAAAAATCGAAAATTGCGAACTTTCTCTAAACGCACCAGTGAGTTCGGGGATCATAGGAAAAGTGTTTTGCGATGTCAGAAACGTGTCTGAACGTGTTCTAACACGTTTTAACATGAAAAATCGAAATTTTTCAACTTTTGGCAACTGTTGTGCTTTCTTTTGCAGCGTGCGGCGACTTGAACCACCTCCGGAACATGTTCGCTCCAATTGCATGCGAGAACGGCGTGAATCAGATCAAGTGTGATGGAAAGATTGTGGTAATCATGCAGTACTCAAATGAAAGGGACAGTGCACACATAATTTCTGGCTCATGCCATGAACTATCCGCGAGAACCATACTGATAGAGCAATTGTACGTTCCTCCAGCCTAGCGAGTTAACCTAGACAGGTAGAGCGCTTGTAAAGTCCAACATAATACAATTTTCCATACACACGTTCCGCATACAAGAGAGACGCCGAGGTATAGTATAGGGTTGGTCAAATAAGTTCCTGCTCTCTTCTTGTCACACACTCTCTGCGCCAGCCTGCGGGCGAGCGAGAAAGTGTGAAATGAACAGAGCAGGAACCGATTTGACCAACCCTAGTATACAGGGTGTTCAAAAAGTTCGGGCTCGCGGATTCAAGTGTATAAGTTCTTTCAAATCCAACGAAAGCTCATGAAACTAGGTGTGTTATTTACATGGGGACGTACGGTCACAATAGTATGCTGTTTAGTATACCTGACCGGCAACGGTCTAGGTTACGTCAACGACTCAACCAATGACTCAGAGGGTGAAGCGCCGTTTGTATTTTGTGTCGATCTAATCCCATATTTTTACGAACGCCTTCTTGAGCGAGTCCTTATTTTGAGAGGTGGTAGAGAATGTCTCCTCCTACAATACTGACCACACGGGCAAGTCGTATGTACCGAGGTCAGAAGATTTTGAGGGAAATTTCTTGGGGGGGGGGGGGGTTGAACTCGCAAAATGGGGCGGAAACCGTTGATGGGCGACTTTTAAGTGTTGAACCTTGCAGGAGGGTCCATGTTTGTCTTTTGAAATTAAAATATGATCAGAAAAGAAGTACCTTATCTACAATCACCTTGATCAGATTCTTCTTACCATTTCGCACTAGAGGCTTTGCAAAAAAGAGAAGGATATTGGTGTGTACAGACACCGGCAAAAACAATGAGCCACAGAGAACGGGAAACGAGGGAGAGGGAAACTGCCATGGTTATAACGTACTGATGTTAGTGAGTACCGATTCTCAAATTGTGGGGATGGGATACCTCCTGTACAAAGAATTAAGTAGCATCGAAATGTGCAGTAGCCTTTTTCAGTAACAAACGGCGCGCATAAAACCCAACATGCAGCTTTCAAGCCGTTTTTGCATATGAGCTGTCGTACGAACATGGTGCTCACACATCGTGTAGAGGTATGAAGTGAGTCCAGAATGCACCATGAGAGCCATTGATCCCATTGTGATACCGAGCTAGCAATCCATTTTTACCATAAATCCCTGCGGATTCCTTTTTTTCATCTTTCTCACTACTTTCTGGTGTTGTGCATGACGGCAGCTCGGAATCTACCAAACCTGGGGTAGCCTTTGGTATTACTCATCTTCTATTATGGAAAGACTGTACGGCGAATTGTTCGGCGGGAGATATTCAATTTAATTCTGATAAAAGTTATGTCCTCTTCGAGAGTCCAACGTTCATCTTTCGATAGGCACGTACACTGTGTTCGCATCAGGAGTGCAGGAACCTAGCCAACCAGCTACGTGTGAACATCAAAGGACCTCCCTAGTATACCAGAAATTGTTTGGATGTGTTTTGACGGATAGTTTTTCAAATTACAAAAACGAGCCCGTACTTTTTGAACACCCTGTATGAATATTGAAATCAACTTGTTTCTGAGTTAATGTCTGAGCACTAATCTTTTCTGTCTTTCAATGATCATGTTCTTCGAGCCTACTCGGCAATGAATAGAGTTTACTCAGAAACAAGCTAACCCTAGTATAGTAAGAGAGCGTGTAAGCCTATTTCATTTCATGAACGTTTCGTTTTAAAATTGAAATAATATTTAGTTATTTTAAGGTTCAAGTGGGTCCGAAGGATGAAGAGTACGACCGGTCGACGTTTATCATCGGCAAAGGATAGCTACACACAGAAAAATTACTTCGCCATGCATCCGAGTTAAAGGAACCATGCATAGATAGTGAAACACACTTGTTTGGTATTATTTTGGTCGACTAATAAAGGGAAAAATAAGAAAAAAATTGTTCGGACCCTTTGGGAGTGGTTTACGGCGCCTCCCAGCACACGCTCTGGGATTCAACGTTTCCTAATTTATTTTTAAAAGTGTCCCAGCTCCAAAAAATTGTGGTGGATGAATGCCTACGATGTCCTGAATGACTACAAAGCAGAATTCAGGGCACGTCATGTTCATTCCTTGAAGTTATGACCACATTATGAAACGTCGAATTCGTACACCACGAAAGTTCAAATGCGCATATCCCGAAACACAAAGTTCCGAGAATTTTTTCACTATTTTTCCCGTCATCAGCATGTCATATTTGACTAATAGAGATCAAGTTGTCAATCTCTGCCGGGTCCCTTTACTGATTGAATTACTTAGTTTCTGCAGAGAGAGAGAGTGGAAAGTGTGGAGAGCTCAAGTAATTCAATCATTAACTCGCATGCATGGCGAAGTAATTTTTCTCTGAGTGTATCATTCGGCTGCACCGGCGGGTTGAAACTGTGGAAGGCCGCGGACATCGAGACGATGGGCGAACTGCGCTTGAGAATCCGCTTTTTTTATCGATAAAGTATATATTTTGTGTGCTCGTTTCTATCGGAATAACTGCAAAGGCATACAAATTTGGCGTAGAAGCCAGTAAGGCTCGTGAATATGAGAGCGATCGAGAAAAAAAGTTACGCCACTTCCTGGCTCCGTGGCAACTTTTTTCGATCGCTCTCAGCCTCACGAGCCTTTCACAACGGAAACGCAGGCTACCGTGTGTTAATTTTCCTGACGTGTTCGAACGTGTTTGCTTGTGACATCGTAATCCACTTTTCCCGTGACTCCCTACACTCCCCGATTCGTTTGGTAAAATTTCGTTTGGTAGAACTCTTCATTTCGCATAATTTCTTTACCGGTCTATGGGTGAGAGAATGTGAGAAATGGAGAGGCCGTGGGTTCACATTTCGCACTCTAGTGTCGACTATGTGCACATAATATGGTGTGGCCCAACAAACGCGAAAAGCCGAATATATTTGTTTACTTAATCGACGCCCGAAGACGTAACAGAATATTGTGTGGTTATTTGAAATAGGGTTTAATCAGTGTGTAGATCAATGGTCGTGGCCCCATCTTTCATCGTCTGGTCGCTGTTTTCTCTGTGGACTGCGAAATGGAGGGATCCGAGGAAGGGTTCCAGAATGTTTCATGAGCGAACCACTAAAGCACAAAAGTTCAGTATGACTCTCTCTCTGTGTCACATTTTAATGGGCACGTTTGTTTCTTCTTGACACTTGATCCTGCCAATTAGAGCGCGCCTCAGACACAATAAATGGGGCGTGCAATTCCGAGACATTTCTTGTACGAGCAAGACATCAAATCCAGGAGAATTCTTCCAATTAGCTTCGGGAAAATAGTCTGCGCCGATTGATTGCCAATTTCGGCCTCCACTTCGAGTACACCTAGACTATTACTGAGAAAGTTGCGTACCAAAAGTTGGTTAATTCACTCTCTGTGAGCACTGTGACCCCTAGGACGGTTTCGTGACTTTTAATAGTCGAGTATGTTGATAATCTGCGCTTACTGCACGAACGGAGCGACACATTCATACCTAGAGACACAATAAATTTCCACAATAAATTTGTACCACTGTTAAGAATAGATACATTTCTATGTAAATCTCGGCTTGCCTTAAAAAATCGGCTTGCCTTTTCAATAGATAATTTCAATAGACAGATGAGGCGGCGGTCCCTATGTTTCACACTTTCTCTCATCCACCGAATTGAGATGTGTTGAATGGATGTAAGGAGGATCTGTCTCTTTATATATATCTTTATCGCGACAAAGTAAATTGTGCGAACATAAAAAAACAGTAGCTAGGAACTTGTAGGCGACAATATAAAATGGCGAAATGTCGAAGAGAGAGTAGATGTCGTCGCGATCTTCCGTCCCTAACACTTCTTTATCAGTGAATAACAATGAGGGTTGTTAGCCATTGTTAGCCATAGTAAAAACATTGCATCATTTCCAGTAAGGAATGAGATGTTGTGCATTAACAAAGCTAACGTATAATGCAAAAATATACATTGCATACATTCGTGATTTCTAATTAAATTACTCATATTGTTTTCTATTGTTCTTTTCGAAACCCTGCTGTAATATATTACCCATTTATGCGATTCTTCGAGAAAACACACAACACCCTTCTTCTCATTGACTTATTTGTGTAAAGAAGAAGAATAGGAGGAGCAAGGCATTTTAGGATGTGGATCCAAGGAAGAAATTGAACTGCATAACCAACGTAGGGAGTAGATGGATTGAGAAAGAAGAAAAGCTGAAGATGTTTATTTATTTTTTTTATTATAAAATTAGAAAATAACTTGATATGAAAAAGAAGGAACGTTCGTTATGAATATCGCCATTCCGAGCAGAAACATTTTTCGTTCAGCTTCGTTATTTGCCTGAAGAAACCATATTCCGATTGCATAAACTGAACTTTTCTTTTCCTTCGTCATCAATAGCTTCAGTAATGCCAATAAATTAATGAGTGCGCAAATTCCATTGCAGGAAAAGTTTGTAATTCCCATGAGTAATGTTCGTGAGATCTGCAAATTTACAAGGTTTCAATTATCAAAACGTAGAATTAAACCGTAGGGAATGTCCGTGCTGTCCTGAAGAGAAAGTAAATTGTCGGGTTATCAGAACCTGCTGGAAATTTGACTTGAATATACTCTGAAGGTGACGCTGAAATTAATGAATCTTTTTCACAAGTTGTAAACAATTAGACTCAAACCAAAGACAATAAAAGAAGACCCAAATCCAAGAATACAACAGACGATAATTACGAGGATTGTGCTGGAAAACGGAATTACGCATTTGCTGTTGTGTAAGACCATTTAGGAATATTTTCAACGAAGAAATCAGCGATATCGGGAGCCATCGGAAGAGCATAGAAAATTTGACTGAGAAACAAACCGAGAATATCCTTAGAAAATAGTACAATTAGTGTTCTACTTTGAAACACTCACTGTTATCCCGCAAACAATGACCAACGTGTAGAACGGGGAATTGAATTCATCGTTCCTGTTGAAAAGAAGGATCCAGATTTCGATGACGTACAAAAGAGTGGGAGGAATAACGACAATAGTCTCGATTATGAATATCCACGTTCGAAGGTGCATGAGAAGGTGGATGAAAGGTTGTGTAGATGTGTCGAACGTTGCAAATTACCGTCTGCTCAAAACTGCCAATCTTTAGCTGCTCTGGTTTAAAGTCTGGCCTTGGTCTAGAATTATCATGCTGGTAAGAAAGTCTTGCCCGATTTGAGCTGTGAACGGACTAAATGCGTTAAGAATTGCCCTTTTGCTCTACTTTTCTCACGTATAAGCGATTCTGGGTGTACTAGAAGTGGGCGGACGTTGCTGAGACTAAGCATGGTGGCGGAAGCGAAGCTAGACGACCACTTCAAAATCTATTTTCTCGCTCCGATAAAAATTCGTGCGGGTATAAAGTGAAAAGAAAATTAGTACACCGTCAAAACAGCGTCTGTGGTGTTCTGTTCCAGTTAGGCTCAGACGGTACTAGACTGGCCCTGATTCTTTTCAGTTAGACTTTCAACAGTCTCGCGCCTACTGTATACGGTAACAAATAAGGCGAGAATGGATAGGGAAATAATGTGTCGCAAAATATGTCAAAGTTTGTTTACAGTAATCTTTAGGCTGACCTCCAGACTCTGGAGGACAGCCTAAGGGTTACTGTAAGCGTCCAGACCTGAACATATATTTATATATGAGGCCGTTTGCGAGAGAATCGAGCAAAGCTCGGACAGTAGAAAAATCGAAGTCGAAGGAGAATATTGTTTTAGATACTCTCCAGAGTGCTGATTACGATAGCGAGTATATCATATTATGTAAATTGATCTCCGACCTGTTATTCAAATTACAAAATTCAGCTGATTTCACGTGTTTTTGTGATTCCAAAAGAATGAGCCATCAAACCATGTCGTGCAAATACTCAACTAGGGTGAAATTGCATGAGGAATCTAGTGGGAGTTTCAGAAATACAAATTTCCGTGGTTTTCACGTAGCATCTGTCTATTTCCCCATGTTAAACTCAAAAGGGAGGTCTGGGATTTAGAAAGTATGTGGAGAACACACACACCGTACCGCCTCTTAAATTTGTACGCTGTTGACCTCCGGCAAATCGAGTTATGAATTTTTAAATCCGGGGATCTGGGTGGAAAAGCACCGATCTGACGTGAGCAGTCGTCAATTTGCATCCAATCTCCCTCTCATTTCTCATTTGCCTGCTCGCGCGGCGTCTGAGAGTGCGAAATGAGAGGGAGATCGCATGCTAATTGCCCTTTCTCTCGTCAGATCGATGCTTTTCCACACAGATCCGCTGATTTAAAAATTCATAACTCGATTTGCCGGAGGTCAACAGCGTACAAATTTAAGGGGCGGTACGGTGTGAGTGTTCTCCACATACTGTGTAATTCCCAGACCTCCCTTTTGAGTTTAACGTGGGGAAATAGAATGGTTCTACATGAAAAACACGAAAGTCTGCATTTCTGAAACTCCCACTAGATTCCTCATGCAATTTCACCCTAGTTGAGTATTTGCACGACATGGTTTGATGGCTCTTTCTTTTGGAATCACAAAAACACGTGAAATCAGCTGAATTTTGTAATTTGAATAACAGGTCGGAGATCGATTTGCATAATATGATATACTCGCTATCGTGATCTGCACCCTCAAATGTGTAGGAAACCGTCTTCAACTGAGAATTCGTATTTTCACCTGTCCGATCTCAGTTGTCGCATTGTTTGATTCTCTCGCAAACGGCCTCATATAGAACAGTAAATCATAGGGTGTTGTGCCTCACGATGTAGTATAGTATCTGTAGATGCAGAAGTACGATGTAATACGAATATCGTCATTGACAGCTCGAGGTGTGAAAAGATCAAAAATCTGTAATAGAGGCATTTCGCCACTTTTCCACTTTCATCCAACCCAAATCTGTTTCAACCAACGTGGCGATTATGCAAAAT
The DNA here is from genome assembly GCA_036245785.1 of Pristionchus fissidentatus. NCBI lineage: Eukaryota > Metazoa > Nematoda > Chromadorea > Rhabditida > Neodiplogasteridae > Pristionchus > Pristionchus fissidentatus. The sequence goes on from BTSY01000004.1 coordinate 12,327,985, forward strand.
TCGGTACAACATCAATGTCTCTCTACTCCTCTCACTGTGTCTCGTCTAATTCTCCTCCGCTGAAATTTCTCTCACTCTTCCATACCGGGGTATTTGCATAATCTCTCTTGATCGCAACCACTTGTCGCTTGCTATAAAGGCAACGGTGATCGTATTAGAGCATCAGGTTCCTACCATTTCCGCCTTTCCTTCTCTTCTTCATCGATTATTTGCAGCAGCGGATGGTGCGACAACTGCTGGTCGTCGCCGCGTTGGTCGGCGCAGCTGCTGCAGCCGGAGAGTACTCGACCATATTCAGTGAGTCGCTGCTGCAGCGGCTGCACGTGCAGCTGCAGCCCACTGCACGTGTCTGGCTCTCCCCATTTTATACGATCTCTCACACTGACTGACCGATGAGAGAGCGTGTAGAATGGAGAGGGTCTGACCAGTACACACCAGTACTGACCCAACTTTGCAGAGGACTGCGCATGTGGGCCCGCTCTACAGACGTACAACTTGACTTCTGCCGCCTACTGTCCTACTTCTTCGTCAGTTTATTACAGTTCTTCTAGAGAAACGTATTTGAGTAATTTGGAAAACGATCGAAACATTTCAGATTCCCGAAATGCGACATCACAAAGTTGGTTGAAACCGACTGCATGGTGTCGTGTCCCGGACCGAGAGCCAATGTTGTGGTGGGTATTGTCGCGGATTTAACAGTATTCAGAGAAAAAATGAGGTAGTCTAGTCGGAAGTGGTCTTATCTCTTCTCAATTGTTGATTCTTTCCAAACACTAATCGATCTTTTTTCAGTTCCGCAACAGCACTTCCATCTGGCAGCCTACCAGTTCGATAATCTGCGGCAATGACGGAATTCTTCGCAACTCCGCAGGAGCCATACTCTTCGCTGCAACCCCGACCCTCATGCGTCCCACTTGCGGATACAAAGCCGGTCAGTCCTCTTAAATGCGCCCAAGTGAGTATCGTCGTTGGCTAATCTGCGTTCGCACAGCGTGTTTAAAAGTGTCAACTGACTCAGCGGATGCAATTTATTCGCAAGAGCGGTAATCCTTGAAAGAGAGGAGAGGGAAGAGTAGATGATGCCACGTTGCCTCCACAGTCGAACCGTACTCATTGTATGTATTACATAAGAAAGGTGCCCTTAAATTGACGAGTGTAATAATAATGATGATGTTCAGGAATGGGGGAGCAATGATCGGACTCTCCTCATTCTACATGCTCTCTTATCGATCAGACAGCACGAGAGAGCATGCAGAATTGAGAGAGTCAGACCATTACTCGGGAGGGAGGGGATTTGAGAATATCTCTATTTCATTTCAGCGTGCGACGAGTGTTCCGTTTCAATGGAGACAATGGCATGCCCCACTGGTTACACTTGCAAGGCAAGTAGTCAGCTTTAATATTTGCTGGCACATACATGTTTATCCGTGCATCAGCGAACAGAGACACTTGTGCATAGCCAATCAGAGCAAAGGGACTGAGAGAAGGGAGCACAGTGTAGGGCGGAGCAAGTGAATCATATCTATGCCAACACATCCTACACTCAGAGAAATGTATGTCATATATGGCTCCTGAACTGCGTTTGTATGTTATATATTACATACTTTATGTTATTTATGACATACAAACGCAGTTCAGGAGCCATATATGACAGAAATTATGTGTAGATGCTCATTGGGCGGTGATGTACGAATTATTACAACCTAGCGCCAATCAATCTATGCTACTGTTGATGAATTCCGAAGTGTTATATTTTAGGTCGTACTAATTAGGCTCGAAATTGATTTGTACTGAGACGAGAAAGGTTGCATATTTAATGCCATGATACGTTTCTCGTCATACATGGACATTTCGATATATCAACCAATGACGAGAATGACGGAGTACTGCATGATCATGCCAAATATTTGATTGACTTTTAGACTGTTGCAATATTATGAAACAACATGATAATTACGATGTAACGGTTAGGTGACAAATACAGTGTGCCAGTGAGAGAAGTGAAGTATACGAAAAACATACAATAGTGATTCAATAATATAGTAATAACTGTCGATTGTTCAGAGCGAACTGCTCCAGACGACGGCTGAGGATGGATGTGCTCGGCTGAAGTGCGCAGCTGGTCAACTCACGGTGAGCGACACCATTCTGCGTGTCTGGCTCTCTCCATTTCGCATGCTCTCTCACCGTCTGTGCGATGAGAAAGCGTATAGAATGGAGAGTGTCTTTCCATTACTCGCACTCGACCTCAATACCTCTTTGACTTTACCTCCATGAATCTAGCAGAATGCAGTATCCATTCCTCTTTTTGTCTATTCGCGGCAATAACTAGGTATCTTCCGATTCGAAATAGATGTAAGCAAAGAAATGGCGTTCCGATTTCAATGCTCAACGACAGAGAGCATATTATATATATATTACTAAGGAACGTACGAATGGTGTTCCTCCTAAATTCGATCCCTGTTCCAGATGTACGAGAACGCTGTCCAGCTTTCCTACAAGGCCTCGCAGATGTACTGCACCACTTCCGGCCTGTGGTACGATTTCTAATTATATTTGAAACGCAAACAAGAAGGCAATATCGAAATATCTCATTGTGTGGAACCGGATTCGAACGGTTTACACTTCATATTTTGCCAGCTACAACATTATACAGTAGGGTTCCTTAATGATACACGAAAATCCAATCACAAAAAGTGGAGCAAAATAATTTTTATTGTTCAACTTTCTATAATTGGCTCTTCGTGTATCATTAAGGAACCCTATTACACAGGTCAAACTTCTCTCTGGATGGAGGCATGAGCGGTGGCCAGGTGCTCAACAAGGTCTTCACCGCCAATTGCATCCTGCCTAAAAGTAAGGCACCGCTGACTCATTTCGCTTACAGACTAGGGTTCCTTAATGATACCCGAAAAGCCAATTGTAAGAAAGTTGAGCAATAGAAATTCTTTTGTTCCGCTCTTTGTAATGTGATTTTCTTTGCAGACCTCGATTTAGTCGTAGATTAATCAACCAACGAAAGCTCGCTTACATACAACTCCAAATCCTGTGAATGACTGTGATATTCAGCACTAATACTAAGCGTATATGATGATGACCAAATATTTCAACTTTCACCAATAGGGACGCAAGTTTGGTTTTCGTATTACGACTCTTTCAGCGAGAGATCGGTAATACGGCTGATAGGGGAGAGAGAACTAGAGAAAAAGAGATGTCAGGGGGTTCGGTAATACCGAAGCCGATGTCGAACGGGCAACCCTATTGACCAGTGAAAACAATACCGTATATTTGAGCGTGCGAGAACTGCTCGACGCCCACGATGGCGACGACGCTCACTCAACTACCGACCACCTTCCGCACCGGATACTCGATCAAGCCGGTACACACAGAGAAAAATTAGTTCGCCATGCATGTTATTCAATGATTACATTACTTATGAGGCCGCTTGCAATAGAGTCGAACAATGTTCGGACAGCAAAAAATATGAAATATGAGATAAACATTATTTTCGGCACTTTCGATAGTGCTGATCACGATCCAGTATGTGTCATTGCTCACTAATTACTCTCCGACAAGATATGCTAATTCAAACATTTAGCTAAGTTCACGATTATTTGCAGTTTCTTTCAATTATCGAGAGTAATTAGTGAGCAATGACACATACTGGATCGTGATCAGCACCATCGAAAGTGCCGACAATAATGTTTATCTCACATTTCATATTCTGTCCAGCGCCCGTTATGATTTGTCCGACTCTATCGCAAACGGGCTCTTATGCTCTCCGCACTTTCCACACTCTGTCCCTGCAGAAACTGAGTAATTCAATTATTAACTCGCATGCATGGCGAAGTAATGTTTCTCTGAGTGTACAAATACAATTCCAATCCGGAATCTATTTTCTTCCCAATAAAATGCGAACAATCTGCTAGCTAATGTTTGTATTCTTTCAGGCTATCTACACGAAGAAAGTCGGCGAATGCTCCACTGTCCGATGCCCCGATGGATACAAACTACACGTAAAAACTACATCTATGCACTGCAGATTACAAAGGGAAATTTCTGCATCGCAGTCTATGAGCGCGTGTTCAGGGCTTCAATGGTGCGAACGCTAGCGTCACCGGGCTCGAGTATACGTACGCAGGTTGGATGGAGTGCGCAGCAAACTCGTATGTACTATTTCCTCTTTGCGGGCAGCAAAGCGTTTAGGAATGCTGGGGAAGGAAGAAGTAGATCAAGGAGGTGGTTCAGTGGAAAGAGTGCCCACAAAGGGAAGAAAAAAGGAAAGAATGGAAATTGATAATAAAGAAGAAAGTAGACGTCCAAAAGAGGGAGAAGGGAGAGCAAAGAGTAATAGAAGTAAAGTAAGGCAAAAGAGTATACGAAGATAGAAACAAGCCAAAGAAAGAGAGAGTCAGTTTATCAAGGCATAACGGGAAAAGGGAGGAAAAATGGGCAAGTCAGTAAGAGTTCAGTTCAGCAAGTGGGGTGCCAGAAGTGGCGGAGAGATAGAGATGGTTTGGCAGAGAAAACAGAGAAAAGGTTAGAGTGCGTGTGCCCGCACATCCTCCAATACCAATTTCGAAATGCTCTTACCCCTAGTACACAACTAGTGTCTATGCACGCCGACCAGCTATGAGCTAGGGTTGGTCAAATCGGTTCCTGCTCTCTTCATTTCACACACTCTCTCGCCCGCAGCCTAGCGCAGAGAGTGTGTGAAATGAAGAGACCAGGAACCGATTTGGCCAACCCTACTATGAGCACTGATACAGGGTCTTCCTTGCAATGTCTCTTGTAAGACACCTGACCATGTTCCTGTTGCAGCCGGGTACACGCCGCGGAGCGTTCCCGTGTGCAACATGCACCGCAAATTCTCGCTCTGTTTTTCGCACTCAGCACTAGCGTGCGAAATGTGAGACCACGGCCTCTTCATTTCGCACTCTCTCTCTGGTCCGTTCGAGAGGCAGTGTGAAAGGGAGAGACCGTGGTCTCACATTTCGCACTCTACTCAGCACCACTCGTTGCAGGATGTGGGCGGATGGACCATACTCGCCCACGCCGCAGTCGATGGTCGCCGCCTGTCTGCGGAAGGAGTACGGTAGGTGCCAATAATCAATCAATCAATCAATTGATCATATCAGGCGATAATCGCTCAAATGAGGATGAGTCGGTAGTCTTCATAAGATATCACCATCTGACCATCTGAGCGATTATCGCGTGATATTATAAATTGATCGATTGATTGATTGATTGAAGTGCCAATAGAGTTGATGATAAACCCTTGGCTACATCTAATTTGCAAACTTCCTTACTACAGCGTGCGGTTGCCAGTACAGCGCGCAGCCCTGCAGCAACTGCGACTCAACCCTAGTGGCCAAGCTGCCGCCCTCAGGTGGACAAACGTGCGGCCTCGATTGCCCGATGGGATACAGAATGATAGTGAGTGCGAAATTACATGGAAGTTTGTTCAGTACGCCCTCTTCATGCGCATATACCAATCAATTTACAAAGTGTCGCATTGACTGGAATATGTATACAATATCATCACATAACATCATTTTTCCAGGTCGTACAGTACTACAATAGGGGGACCAACAACTAAAAGTAAAATGAGGGATCAAATGATTAGTATTTTCCGTTCGTCGCATTCTGCTCTCCACGCAAGGCGGGGTCTGGTCTAATCTGTGCATGCTATACAGGTCGCGCGCGGTCTTGGCGGCGCCTACTCGCGCGTGCACGACATGACCTGCAACGGAACCGTGTGGAAGGCAGCCTACTGGCTTGCCGGACATAACGTCTTCTTCACGCCTGCTGAGGCCCACGTCACCTGCGAGCCCTCGCCCTTCCCGTACGGTGAGTCCACCCCTAGGTAAAGGTGCTAGGTCTTCTACACGCGAGGCGCTCTCGGCCACCCTCCTATCCCTGTAAGCAGCAAAAACTTGTCCTGAGATGATCAGCGGTCTGTTGCGAGGCTATCCTCTTGTTGTATATCTCTCCAATAAAAAATACTGTAAGTGTCCCTGATATATCAATGAAAAGTGCCCATTTCGGAAAAGCAAAATTGGGAAAAAGACACTTCGGAAAAAGGCATTTCGGAAAAGGACGTTTGGAAATGCTCCGCGTTCGATACCTCCAAACCTTTTTTCGAGTCATGTTTTGTTTCCCTCGTGTTGTTTGAGGTGAACTGAAATGGGATATGCTAAAAACAATGTAAAATAACTTATAATTATGCCGAAAACAGCTTTCAAAGTAATGTGCGCACTCACGCGTTGCGGTCGCGTCGCGATTAATTTCCGGAACTTCTTTTTCCGAAACGTCCTTTTTCGAACTGTCTTTTTCCGTAATGTCCTTTACCGAAATGTCCCTTTCCGAAATGTATTTTTCCGAAGAGTATCCTCCGAAGTGTCCTTTTCCGAAATGGTTTCTCCGAAACGTCTTATCACCCCAGAGACGCAACGCTCTCTCTCTCAGTGTGTTCATACCAGCGAGGCAGAGACGCAGAGAGAGAAGGAGAGAGAGAGAGTGCCTTACAAACCGTCCCCTCTCTATTTCTTATCCGACGAGCCATTGTGTATGATCATCCGCATGCTGATGTTGCCTGCTACATTTCAAACCTTTGAGCGACTGTATCTCTACTGTATCACTTAACGTTAGGATAAACGGGCGCGTGATCGCATGGATGTCCCCTACAACACTAAGTTGACAGTCTATGTGACCAAATATTCGTGGGAGGCCTTCTTTAACATTCACTATGTTGAAGCTGAAAGTGTATGCTGTGACAAGACTTGGGGCAGAAAGGTCCTTGTTCAACACTTGACAAATGTAACGCAGACTTCCCGTGGCCTGTGGATGGCATGGACTGCGCCTACCCGACGTGCCAGAACGATAATCTCCGGTTCTTTGGCGGCGCAATTTCGTGCAGCGACCCCTCCCTCAACCTCGTGGTGAGTCAACTCGCATCGAGCGACAATACGTCTGAACTTGGGGGTTTTCGCATTGGCAGAAAATTCCAGCAGAAATCAATTGGAATTCCATTGCCGTCTGAATTCCCCCTTTCCTCCTTATGGAAATTGAATCGCACTAAGAGGCACTAAGAGGCTAGGCTTAATACATCTCTACTATCTGGTTGATTAACATGTGCTTCGTCCAAACGTCAATCGTATATAGTAGTGTTGTTAGATCGAATAATACTATTCCCGAATAACAATGCATTATTCGCGAATAACCCTCTGTTCTCACGAATATAATTATTCGATCTAACAACACTAGTATAGAGGGTTTCGCACTCTCGCTTTTTAAAGGTTTCGCATGCTCGCTCGACACTCGCCAACGCGTTCGCTATGACCAGCATCACGTGGAACGGCGCAACCTGGAGCGGTGCGTATCGAAACCCTATTTTCATTACTTTTCGCCTATTTCGTCCAATTACGAATTTATGTACTCCTGTTGGTTTGGAAGGTAGTGGAGCAGTGTGCTAATGGCCATGCGAGCTAAACCCTGTGGCCTCGCATTCAGTTCGGCATTAAATGCACTTCCAGGCTTCGACGTCACTGGTGTGCACCGCTCCTTCGACAGGAATGTCCACATGACCTGCTACAGTGGCACCGTCCCGCCGCATGTGAGCATCCGTAAGTGACTGCGTCGGCTCTACCTATATTTATCACCTAATTTCAGAAATAGTTTGAATCGTGTATATTCCTGATGTCCGAATGAAGAGGAGAAATGTACACATTATTTTACAGCATGCAGCTGCACATACGGCCAGCAGTACTGCTTTGCATGGGGCGGAAATTGCGACCCTACCCTTGTTGCCAAGAAGCCGCTCAACGGCGAAGAGAAATGCAGCATCGGATGCCCTGCGGGACACAGAATGATTGTGAGTGCGAACTAGGGATGCCGGTTCGGTAATCGTTTTACTTGTTCTTGAGCGACAGATCGGTAATACGGCTGATACTGCGCAGAGAATCAGAGAAAAAGAGAGTGCCAGGGGGTACGCTCATCACCGAACCGACATCACTAGTGTTACCCGCCGCGTTTCTCGCTCAAAGCTACTAAGTAGTCTTTTGCGTACGACACCACGAAAACTCGATAACTTTTCAATCGCTTCTCTGTTCTCATACAGCACATAACAATGCGTTCAGAATGAACTTAGACACGGTATATACATGTAGGTCGCTCGTGGCAAGGATGGCAACTACTACCGCATGGAGGATCTCACGTGCAGCGGCGACTCGTGGAGAGGCGTCTACTGGCAGGCCGGCTACGACGCCAACTTCACTCTCAACGAGCCATTCGTCACCTGCGAGCCGTCGCCCTTCCCGATCGGTTGAGTGACTTTGGCCAGATCATACAAATGATACCTTCATCGTATTTCACTCCTTTCATTTGCATAGACAATTTGTAAAGAGCTGATGAAACTTAGAGATGTTCAATGGGAAACGAGAATGTGTGTTGACAGATTTTACTTGGCCGCTAACTGGAATGAGCTGCGCGCCAAACCAGTGTCGCAACGAGAAGCTAATCTATACGGTAGATGCCCTCACATGCTCTGCCGGCACTCTTGCGGTGAGGGCTTTTACTTAGGAAGGCACGCATTAATGGAAAATGTTACGGATACGTAAGCATAAGATGGCAATTCAGTCTCCATCTATCATAGAATGTCGTAAATGGTTGTCCGACGACAATAGCAGACTTTAGAGGGGATGCTAGGTATTCTGTCCATTACGTAAAAACAAGCTGTCGACCGATCAGGTGTCTACTGTTCGTGACTCACTCGTCAATCCCTTCGCACTCGTCAGTATCAAGTGGACCGGATCGCAATGGACTGGTAATTCGAATATGTTATCGTTTAACGAACAAATGCTGACAAAAACATTCATCGTATTGACAATCTCGCGTCGAATCGCTTTGCGACTTTATCCTGGTAATCGTATGCAACCAATGCTACGGTTGCACACAGGGAGAAATCCTACTAAGAATACGACATCAAGTTGGCGCCTACTAGTATATAAGTAGACGCATGCTTACACACAAGTATGGCATGATTAAATGTAAGTTTGACTCCTACTTGGTGTCGAGTTCATAGCATGCCATGAGCATGCATTTCTGTTAGGGTTGGTCAAATCGGTTGCTGCTCTCTTCACTTTCTCGCCCGCCGCCTACCGCAGAGAGTGTGTGAAATGAAGAGAGCAGGAGCCCTAATTTGTGTGAGTGCAGGCGTCGACACGACGACCTCCGAGGTGCGCACCTTCCCCTCATCCGTCTTCATCACGTGCTACGACGGTGTCGTGCCGACGCCGCTGCCTGCCACCACAACGACGCCCAATCGTGAGTTCGAGTAAAAATGAGACTTTAATTGGATACCAAGAAAGATAAGAAAACTGAATTGCAAACAGCTATTCTTTGCATCATTTATAGGCGAAAAAGCAAAACCTTATTTGTAGTTAGATCAGAAGAGTAATACCAGTTCATAATTATTTGCCGCGAAACGCTGACCTTGCAGCCTGCGGCGCTTTCGACGAGTACGCGCTCGACGGAGCGACGATTAACTGTGAGGATGGCCAGCACCAGATCGAGTGTGAAGGCGGGGTTGAGGTGAGTGGTGCTTTGAGTAATGATCAGACACTCCTCATTCTGCATGCTCTCTCACCGATCATACAGCCCGAGAGAGCGTGCAGAATTAAGAGGGTCAGACCATTATTCGGTGCTTCCCTGCAATCCGGCTAATCTCGGGAGATTGAGTACGACTCCATCCATTTCCCTCAATCTCTCGCACGCATCGCGTCTACATCTTCCATTTCCAATAGTTTCCAATTTGAGAACCCTAATTGCGACCGTTGCCAGATATATTCGTTTCTCTTTCTGTTGAACACGCATACAAGTATAATAATAATATAACAGGTCCTCACTGCGTCGAAGGTGGAGCCGTACGACAAGATGGCGTTCGTCGCTGGCAAGGGATGGCTGTCCTTCGACTGCAATGGAAACGCCAAGCTGTGGAAGAAGACCGACGCCGACCCGATCCTCGCGATCTCATGCGAAAAGTGATAGACAACTCCTCAATCCATGCCCCCCCAATCATTGAAGTAGCGCACAACGAAATAAATCTTATTTTATGAAGCAAATACCACTCTTCTTTCTATCTCACGTAATAAAAAGGAAATAACAATGATTCTTGTGTTTGTGATAACAAACAATATAGCGATTTACCAAGCGAATTTGGGTGTATCTACTGCGTAAAGATGATAACTCTAGGCAACGCTCAGTGGTCGGCACCACAAAGAATGCTTGAAATTACGCAATCTCAAAAATTGTCCGCTTCCACCACGAGCACTCGCCCCATCGGGCGCCCCGAGCACAGAAGCGATAGCGAAGTCTGGCGGAGCGATGGCGTCTACGAGAGCGACACACTCAGACGAGACAGATTCGAGTGAGGCTGCTGTGCTGCCCTCTGCTTAACAAGCGTTTGTCTTTCAAATTTATCGGGATCCTACAGTGGAGATACAATATTTTGCCGCGAACTATCCGTCATACCGCATCTTTCACATAGGTTACATGCGCTGTCTACATCTTCGCTTTGTTCTTCTTCATTATCTCCATCAGATCATCTGTGAACGAGCAGCGATCGATCTCGCGCGACTGAAGGTCCGCCACGAGGCGCTCATACACACTGCAAGGAGTTCCTTACATTATTTTTCTCGAGCCCTATTTTACGGTCCGCAACTGTCCCAAATGCTACTTGGAATAGTGTTGCTACCCAAACTTTCTCCTCACTTGACCTTATATTTTTGCACTTGCACTTCTTATGACCGCCACCGCAACCTTTGGAGAAGTACCAATTACATAAATTGCTGCGAGAACTAACCGTCCATCGCTCGCCCCGAGCACAGAAGCGATAGCAAAGTCTGGCGGAGCGATGGCGTCTACAAGAGCGACACACTCAGACGAGAGAGATTCCTCCAGCTTTATCTGGAATGATATGGATGGAATTAGAATCAAGATTGTATTAGGTAATGAAGTACTCGCAATAAATATGCAAGGAATGATTATCACCTACCTGTTCCTCTTTTACTCGAGTTCCGAATTCAGAGTTCGAGCAGTATCCACCTGAAGTGACCAGCGTGAGAATGCAACAAATCGCGATATGATAAAAAGTCTTATTATAAAGAATTTATTAGTGATTACCTTCAAAACGTTTTAGGCATCAGCCGACACATGTTCAGACACTATGTGCTGAGTTGCACTCACCGATGTAGAGGTGCGCTAGATGGGGTTGAAGTTGGGAGAGTCCAAAGAGGAGAACTACACGCCGGAGAACACTGCGATTTTGTGGATCAGGGCAACATCACTATCATCTCACGTCAGCTAATACACGCACAAGCTCAGACGAATCTATATTCGAAAGTATAGAACTTCGCGTACTCTTTGCAGTTTGCATCCTCAATCTCCTCAACTCTTTCCGCCGCCCATTTGATCATCGTCGACTCGGCGTAAGCGATCGCCAGCGGATGGGCAGCATCGATCTGACCGTTAGACACTCATGAAAATTGTAAGACCGTCAAATAATAAACTAGAAATTGTCTCTATCCGGATGAGGAGAAATCGCAGCAGGGTTCTCATTATGTTTCAGACAGGTTCTACATTACTTCTCGGTTCACCTGCGTCTCGTTCCTGGCCGTGAATGTGTCAACTCCTGCCAGTCTCTTCTCCATAAGGGCGCTCTCCGTCTTCTGCAGTGTGTAGTGCAACAGCCACTCGTATGCACAAATCACGTCTGAGAATTTGATCATTCATTTTTTTTAAACTAAGTATTCCTTCCAAGGGAACATTCCAAACAAATTTTTAGGGAGTGGCAGTGTTGTCAGACGGAGCTTAATCACTTTTATCCTTTGTTAACGAGGAAGCGTAACCTTCACGTGCGAAGATACTCACTCTCTAGCGAGTTGTCCCTCCACTCGGAGAACTTGCTCGGGCGTGTCTGCATGAAGTCGGTACTGCCGAACGGGGAAGTCAGCAAGCCCTGAATTCGATACGAAGCATTCGTCTAATCATTGAGCAGTTGCGCCTCACCAGCGTCTTCTGCGAGATGAGGTAATTGGATGCCTGTTGCACAAGGATGTTGTTCTCTCCCTCGAACGTCTGAACTGGATCCGCCGTGTCGCGTAGCTCGTTCAGTCGAGACGTGTACAGGAATCTTCAAATATCCTATTGCGTACCTTGCTGCTTCAATAGCTGAGACATGTACGATTCCTAGTCTTACCCGTGTCCTCCACATGCTGCTCTCGCCTCTGCCAGTGCAGCCGCTCCCAGCCATGTGGGACGCGGTTTGCAGCACGATGAGAGGCCGTGCACTTCCTTGCTCATCTCCACCTGAACACTCGTTCTACCAACCAACCAAGAACAATACCACGGAAATGAATCCCGAAGACTTCACTACCATGTGATCGAGATGTACCCACTGGGTAGTGAATGGGCACATAAAAAGGAGTGTTTCATTACAAGCGCTTTTGCAAGATCTACTGGGAAAGGACGGTAAGGCAGCTGCCACGTCGGCTTTTAGGAAGTGCTCTACACCACTCGACCTTCCCGCCGCATATCCTATGTAATGTTAAAAACGAGAAAGAAGAGTGACTAACCATCTCGTCACTTTTATCTCCACCCAGCATTCTCACAATGAACTGTGTGAAAAGATCGAAAAACTTCTCCTTAAATCAAGAATTGGCGATTTGGCGGTCAACTACGACAACTGTAATATCTTTCAACTATTCTATACCTGGAACAATCCCATGGTGATCGACGCAGCTAGTGTGGGAAGGAGACGCCTGCGTTGTAGAGGATACGAAAGAATAGGGAGCTCGCCTGAAAGAGGGCTAACCGGGAATATACGTTGAGAGGCAGTCTAATCGAGTGGTAACAATGCCGCACCTTCACCGGTGGGTGGGCCGAACTGCTGTCGCACCGCCGAGTACCGAATGCCGATCGTCGCCGCGTTGCGACACGCAATTACGCCCTGAATATCGATTGGAGCACCTCAGCAGACTGTCTTCTACAATGTACCGATTCAATGAGCGCGACTCGGCCCATTGACAGAGCGCCCAAACTGGTGCTCTTCTTGTCGCGATCGGATTTGTAGGAGTGCACGTATCTGCCATCCTCCGTTAGCTCACAACCTTTGTTGAGCAGCGCGTCAGGAGAGCAGCGGTAGTTCTGAGAGTCAGTTCTAGATACCATTCGAAGCGATACCGTATACCTCAAAGACCATCCATCCGTTCTCCACCGCATTCCACGCTCCCGGCTTCTCTCCCATATCGCCGATCCTGATGCCTGCATCACATGCCTTTTTTTCTGGTGACGCATATTGTCGTACAAACTATTTTGTGTTCCTGGACTCAATTGTTTTGGCCGAATGCTCAATGGAGAAAAACAACACGAACTTAAATAATTTCGGCGTATTTCGCGAACAACATCGCTCTAAGAGGCCTCTTGATAAACGAATTTTTAACCAACATCATTCTTCATTACACGCAAGCCGTGTTATTCAAGTTACCTGGTAGGGTCCGATGCGTCTTCTCGTCCCTCACTTGGATCACGAATCCGTGCACGCCCTCACGCTTGCCTCCCACGTGCAACTGAGCGAACACGACTGCGTAGTTGGCAGAAAGGGCTGCAACGACAAAATCATACATTGCATCTACTGATTTGATGCTCGCTAGCATTCTGACATCAGTTAACTTGCACACCTTTTTCTCGACAATGATGGTGATTTTGTGGGAGTTTCACCTTCTTAGGTGCAATCACGTGAGATCAGATGTGGGTACACGAAATACCCGAGGTACCGTGGCACTAACCGAGATTGCCGCACCACACTTTCATCGCGCCGACGTGCGGCGTGTTGAAGACGAGCTCGCCCTTCTGCAAGACATCAAATGTGAGCTGCCGATTTTTTTTTGCAAATTCCAATGACCAAATATTTCCAATACCATCAAATACCTCGTAAGTGGCGGTCGTCTGGATGTGCTCGGTGTCACTGCCGTGAGACAATTCAGTCATCGAGAAGCAGCCGATGATCTGGAGATCAAGAAAGATCAAAGAACAAAGATCTGAAAATCAATATTTCACCTCGTTTCTCCTCGCCCTCTCGGCGATTCTCGCGTGCTTCTTCGTTCCCATCGACGTGAGCGAGGTGGTGAACAACTGAATACAAATTAGATTGCGTTTGACACGCGTTTGACAAAATTTTTTTCCTTCTCTCCCATGGCTTGATTCAGCACTCATACTAACTGATTCCACATGAAGATAACCAAGTATTCACTCTTCTCTCAACTGAATACAAGGTTTTTTTTTCGAAATCGATCAGATTCTATCAGCTTAGCACAAGAAGAGAGTGTCGAAAAAAAGATGTCTAGCAATTGAGGACATTTGTTAAACACTCTTTCGTTTCATCCCTTCCAGGAGAAACGCGGCACCCACCAGCGCGTGCAGCGATATTCTCGTGCCGAGACCAGTGTCTCGTAATCGGCGATCACTCTCATCAGCGCTCCGAACCTGACGGGATTTTCCTGCTGCTGAAACGAAAACAATAATTACATAATATAAACATAATTATAAATAATTAAAAAAAACATAATTAAAAATTGTTATAAACATAATTAAGTCGAAAGCGACACTACGAAATCTCCCCGCTATGCATGCCTTTCGACTACTTTTCACGCGTTCAAATTATCACGGAATTATTACCGCGGTAAGGTACCCTGCGGACCGTGCCATGCCAACATTGGATTTGCATGAAACTAGCACGCTCTCTAAATGCCTGCCTCTATTTGTATATAGATTCGTCAGGGCGTCAGTAAAATATAAATCTAAATTGAAATTTAAATACTCAAGTCGCACAGTAACCCGGTCTCGACGAGCCTCTTCCATCTCTTATGTGTGACCAATCGCATTTCGTCCATGGTCAACACTCTGCTCGGCTTTGTGAACAGTGGATCTCGCTCGATCTCACTCCAGAAATGATCCTCAAATGTATCAATATAGGAAATAGAAGTTGTAAAATTCGCAGTGATATATTGTGCTTTTGACCATTAACAGATTCTACAACTTCTCGTTTTACCGGGCATAGCGCATATTTTCTTTGTTTTTTGTTGGTTTTTTTAGGATAACCGTGAGGAGAGGTTGGATTAAAATTCTCCAACAAAATGAAGCCCTGTAAACGGTTTTCATGTCAAAAACGTGCTGCGCAGTACCTTCAATCGCATCTGTTCCTCTCCTCCCTGCAGGAGCTCCCGCATCTTCAGCCCATCGAAAGAGGCCTTCTTTCGCCAGTCATCGAGACTCGCGCCGGGGGAGAATGGAGGAGGCGATTGCATTCCTATCACTGCAGAAGAGAGTGCGAAATGTGAGACTACGACCTCTTCAATTCGCAAACTCGTTCCCTGTTCACCGGTAGGTTGATAAAGAGTATGCAAAAAGAAGAGACAATGTCTCACATTTCCCAGTCTAATCATTACGAGGAAAACTGGTTCGTGCATATTAAAACAAATATTTCGCCACGCATCGCTTTTCTCAACGTTAATCACAATTGCAGGATACGACGGCACGATGAAAACACTAATACATACTGTGCGGACAAATGAAATTGTATGTCGTAAAAGTTGTCCATGTCGATGCAAAATTTTCTGAAACAGGGAACCCCCGCAGTATTCACCAGCACCGAGAGCGCGAGCTCCGGGAAGAATACAATAGTAGAAAATTGGGGGATTTATCGTGTTGTAGTCTAGCTGATAACGAGGGTGCGCAGAAGTGGGAACAACCCGAAAACAGGTGGAAAAAACAGAAGAGCAAACGCGCAGATAAGGGGAAGGACGAAACAGCGAAACACGCGGACTCTGTTCCAATTTGTGCAATGCGTCTCAAATTTGTCCACTGAAGATGACGTGGTCATTTTGTATTTCTTTTGTCCACCAGCATTACATATCTCACAAGAGATTGTGTACTCGATTTGTCATTCTTCTCACTCAAATCCACTAGTAAATTATCATAGTGAAATGATTCTGAAGGTAAAAAGCGATGAAACATGATTGAATAAAGATTGAACATACTGTAGCAATGTGTTTCAACCTCCATTGATATTTTGTCTCCTTTTTTGTTACTGAGCAATGCATTTATTATTGTCGTTCGGCGAGCCATTTCACGGGGCAAATTAAAGGAATGATACGCTGAGGTAATGAGCAAATTATTGATCCACCGAGAGGGAAGAAATTAGGCGAGGCTCGACCGTTGTCGTAAGTGTACCTGAAGTTGCATAAATATACGATTTTTATATTTTAAAAAGTCTAACCTGGGAAAGACCACCGTTTGTTGAATTTTGTCGTACAGCACGTCCCTTTCTCACGTCTACAGTAGTCCGCTCCACTGTTCGACCATTTGGAGCGACGAATCGCGAACTGAACATTATCTATATTTTTTAATTGCCAAGATATTTTTCCGCTAAACATCAAGCATCATTGGTAATGATGGATCGTTTGGCTGTTGCTTGCGGTTCGCACCACGGCATACAATAATGTATTTGCTTTGTTTTCGACGTTTGCTAATTTCAAAGTCAAAATGATGGAGCAAATGATAAATGATAATAAATGATAAATGCAAATGAAAAATGCTATTCGCACGTTTTGTTCGCGAGTGCTCTCCTCGCTGGCGACCGACGCAGCCGCAGTTGATTCTCAAGCTGCGCGATGCGCTGCTGCTGCGAGATTACGGTGGATTGCAACTGCACGACCGTCGTGAGCAGCCGGTTCACCTGAAAACTATTATTGATTTTGACATTAGTATACTTTCCCGTTGCGGTCTCGGGCGTCGGGACATTATAACAGGGCAAACGCCTCCAGAAATGGGTCTTCAGTTTTAGATCGTGCAAAAGAGAGAAGGACGCTTAAGCTTCCACGATTTAGGCAAGATAAAGCAATTCAAAGTTCAAGATCATTCTACCTATACAATATTTGCAAAACGTTTCGTTAGCAAACGCCAGGTTCTGCGCTACGCATTGCGAACGATTTTAGTTTCGCTGTTCAATTTCCTTGCCTCTGTTCGCAGTGCGCCGACGCTGTTTGTGTCCACGTCCTCTTTCGCGTCATTCACCGTGGTCGACGTTCTCGCGGGCAGTTTCGTCTGAGCGGCGAGCGGCCGTCGCGGTTGGAACACTCTGTAAACTTATCTTGCATATATACTGATTTTTTGAATTAAATAATTTTTTTTATCAAAATGAGATTCAGAATGATTATTTTTTTGTTCTAAAATCGATGGATAGGACGAACCTGAACAGCGGCTTTCTGGTGGTAGCCGTCGCAAGAGGAGTGGTCGTGTTCTTGTTGAGCGTCTTCAAAAGTGCAGCCGCGACCCAGCTGGTGGTCGTGGTAGCTGCGGGCGCTGCAGTAGAAGTGACTGCAGCTGAAGCAGTCTCGGTGGCTGCTGCAGCTGCTGCAGGCGCTGCAGTCGTGGTTGTTGCGTTGAACACGCGACGCAGCGGAACGCGTCCACGACCATGTGGCCTGCAATTCCAACATTTTTACAAATGTTAAACTGCAGTACATATCGCCGAAAATGCTGTAAAATGTATTTTTTTATTAGTTTCGTGCTACTCGCCTTCGCGGGAAGACGGTTGATCGGCTCGGTACTTTGGTCGTGTTTAGAGCGGCTACGTTCTTTGCCGATCCTACAGCAGTGTCGATTCGGAACAGGCCTCGGCGTGTTGCTAGAGTTGTCTGAAGTTATTTCTTTTAGTATTTGAGCAACACGAAAGAAAGTGAAAAAGTAGGACAAACCAATGTGAAAATATCGGATTTTAGAAAATGAACAATAGCGGGGGTCACTCAAGTGCATTTTATTCCATTTCCCCTTCTAGCCAGTGAGGGGGGATGGCGGAGAGCCGAAAGGGAAAAAAATCAGAGACTTTTCAGACAGGTGTGTTTTCTCACCGTTGGCTCCTCGGTAGTGGCGTCCGCATCCACGGTAGTCCGCGCGGGCACGCGGCTGTTGAGTGCGCGCAGTTTTGCGAGTACGGTAGTCGGCTTGTGGGTGGAGGTTCGATGCCGGGGTCGGAAGGCGATCGTCGGTCCCGATGAGGTGGGCGTTGTGGAGGAGACCGACTCAGTGACGGTAGACTCCTTCGAACTGCAAGTGAACGTTGCTAAGCGCAGTGCATGCTTATGCGGAATTATTGGTAGAACAGTCTAAAAGTGTGCGGAATGTACACATTTTCACTCACAACAGCGTTATTCAGAATTGTTATTGAAACCCCCCATTGTTCCGACATTTTTTCCCAACCTGTTTCCGCTGACGGGTTTTTGTGTGCTTGTCGAGGGCGTGGCGACCGTAGTCATCGACGACTGTGCTGTGGTTGTCCCTGCTGCAGCTGCAGCCGACGTTGCTGCAGCAGTCCACGATGCTGCAGGTGCAGCCGTCTTGCCGGCTGTGCTTGCTGCAGTAGTCGTTGCAGTCACGGTGGTGGTCGCAGCATCAACAGAGGCAGCGGTCGTTGTCTAAAAACAGCGAATTCCGAAAAAAGGAACAGGGCACACAATTCCATGGGCCTGCCGGGCACGGGACAAGAATTTTTTCCGGATTATGGGATAAGAATATGATTCAAAAAGTGATTATGAGAGTTCTTCTCATTATTTTTACATATGCTCGCAAGTGACCGCTTTCTGGAGGTGTGAAATAATGTGGGGGATGCACTGGCCTTGATCTCGACGGTTACGTCGGGTGTAGTGGTGGAGGCGGGCGCAGCGGTGGTCGTTGCTGCAGCTGCTGCAGCAGTTGCAGCAGTTGCGTCTGGCACTGCAGCAGCTGCTGTCGTCGAAGTGGTCGCCTGGAATGTTCTCTGTCACAATTGCAGTGGGCATGTGCGCTGACAACTGAAGTCCGGCACCAGTTTGCTATTTGAGCTTTTAGTTATCAACAGTTGTAAAAAAATGTTTTAAAAAAAATCCAAATAAAAATATGCGTCCTTCGCTCACCGTCGTCTCATCAGTCGCAGTGGATGCCTCTGTGGCTGCCGCCGCCTCTCTCTTTCCCCTGTCGGCCGCGTAGAACGGAATGTCGACAATGTTGGGGCGCTAAATTGCTTTCTTATTTCGCATGAATGTGGGGAGGTATGAACTACCTTAGTTTGAGTGAGAGAGTAGAGTCGGCGCGGCTCGGCAGGCGCCTCCGTGAAGCGATCATACCTACAGAATGCATCAAATGAACAAAATCTCTCCTGATCGCTCCTTTCTAGGGTTGCTCTGGTTATGTTAGAACGGGACTTTGATTGCGCATTATTTCTAGAATAACAATAGTAATCCGTGAAAAAGTACCACAAATCCCACGGGTTCTTCAGCTGTAAGTTGGAGGGCGCGAACTGCAATTCCACAAAAATTCCAAAAAAAACATTTAGACGAAAAGTCACGTCACTCTCTTACTCAATTTTGTGGCACTGAACAGAGCGCGAACTCTCTTAAATGTCGGCGTCTAGACACAAATTATCTTATATTCAAAACAGACCTTATTCTTTACTCTCTCACGTTCATTCACTACCTCGTCATGATATTAATAGATGTTGTCATGTGAGAAAGTTCACGAGCCGTGAGTTCTTCACAAATCCGTCTCTCAAATCCCTAAAAACTCGGATCCACCTCATCCTCCCTATGCAGTTTCTCCACAGGCGGCGCCAGTCCGTAGAAAACCATGCTTTTCATCTTCCTGGCCGCCTCGAGCTTGGACGCGTCACTGTTCGGATCCGCCAACTTGTCGACGAAAATCTGGAATCGAACTTCTTATCCTCTATAAATCGGCGCCCCCTTGTATCGCCTTTATGGCCAAATGTTAAATATGCGAGATACTAGTGTGGACTACTCGAAAAGTCGAAACGAAAAAGAACAGAGCGTTTCGACTGCATTACGGAACAGTTCTCTGTTCCGTTCTTAATATTCCTTTGCACAAAGGTTATTTCGAGTGGTCAGTTGCAATGCTGTTGTTGCTAAGAATTCCTTCTCACTTTCATCATTTATTTCACACGAACTTTTTTTCCTTTTCGTTACAATTGCACTCGACATTTGATTCATCGACTATGAATCTTCATAGGATCCGAGCCAAAAGATTAGGTTGTGCGGTTGATCGCTAAATGATCATGGGCAGATCCCACAAAATTGGAACGCTAATTGTCCGTGGATAGCTTGTCGGCAATCCCATCAATCCGGCTAATTGTACCATGGCAAAGGTCGCCGGCCTATCTCATTACGCGCGTGCACAAGGCTAGTTTTCCGCTATTGTTGTTCAAGGTGTCGAAAGTGAAAAGAAATGAGAGAGAGAGATCAAACACAAATGTGTCCAGTGCAATTGTAACGACAAAAGTGAGAGTGAGTGTGAAAGGCATGAAAGTGAGAGAGAATTTGTTGCAACCGGCTATGCAAATGGGCTTTTAAACAAATTAGACTAGGCAAAGGATTTTGCGTAATCCTTTGTTCAACACTCATTCCATACCCTAATTAGTTGGGCTCTAATTGTGGAATGAAAAGCCCGCCAGTGGTTATATACTTAGTAGTGGAACACAGAATCAATACTCTCTCATGCGAAAGGCCTTGAAAAGTTTACCCCACTCGAAAACGAGAGAATCAGACAGTATATATCAGGTAGTTCTTGCAGAGGAACGTAGTATTTTATAATTGTTGCGATTAGAATGTCACTCACATTCTCTCTGCCGAGCGTTCGCGGCACATTCGGTCGAGCGGCGCCGACGAAATTCGGGTACGCAGTAACCGTCTGAAATGCACGAATTAACTGTTCTCAATTTTACTTCCACATATATTGTGTTACTCAGATGTCTGTTAACTAGACTCTTAACTCGCCGTTGGCGATAATTATAGTTCATATTTCCGAAACCCATTGGCACTAGTTGAACATACTGAGTTCCATTACTCACCTGGTCCGTTCTGAAGGGCTCCTTGTAGCTGTGTTGATGCACGAATGTGAAATCGACAGGCGCCTGCGATTCTTAGTTTACTATTCACCCTGCCCCCAAAACAACCGAATCGTCTGAAGACGACGGACATCTGCCGACTCCACTATCGACAATCTACAAAGAACTTACACGAAACCCCTAACCCTGGCGGAATAAATAATTGTAATTGTAATTGTAATTGTAATTTATTTGATGCCCTAACCAGCTACAAGAAACACGCAACTAAACAGTTCAATTTTTTTCTCAAATCCCCTAATTTCAATTCAGATTATTAGCTTCTACTTTTCAAACAAATTAGTAATGTTCATTTCATCCAAACCTCATGAGGCGTTCCAGCCTGTTGCGTCCGCGGGAAGAGCGGAATGGGATTCGGCCGATTGCCAGGGATGTTGGCCGGCTAAATGTATTTTCATAACGAATAATCATTGGAAGGCAACCATGAAATCTTAATATTCGAGTCCTTTCGCTCGATTACTTTCATATTTTTTTGCAGTGAGATACAGTCGATCTCGTAGTTCAAGCTTTACCTGGAAGTTGGGGTCTATAGGAGCGAGAATTTGCTCCGCAAACTCATCGGCGTCACCAAAGTTGTCGCTGCCGATGCTCGATGATCGATGGGAAGACAACGGAGATCTTCCGGATCCGCCGCCGATGGGAATGAACTCTCTACAATTTTTTGTTTTGTTTTCACCGCATAACCTAAGGAACAATTCCCGATTTTTAGCGTTTTGAGAAAACGTGAATTTTTTTTCAGCGCAGATATTTAATTATATTGAATTGTTTCGAATTGAAGGGTATTTTGAATGTATTTGTCCGCTTGAACAGATTCGTAGAAACAATAGACAATTATCGTCTTTCATTACACGCTTGGCTTCTACGCTGCCACGCTTTTTCGTAAAACAAGGTCAAGCGTGTTTTCAGGAGGGGACTCGAGATACTCTGAGAAAAAAGTCACTAGGATCAGGACACAAAGTGAAAATGTTCACTTACCTGTAAGTGAAAGTCACTAAAAATAAGAGACATTTCACTTACCGGTAAGTGAACTTTTTCACTTTGTGTCCTGATCCTAGTGACTTTTTTCTGAGTGTAGGCATCGATCACAGGCCAAATTAGCAGTATGCCCTCGCACCAAACCGTAAAATCCAATTGTTGTTGAGCGAAACTTAGGAAGATAATTCGATTCTACTTTAGTTGAATGTACGAATTTGCTAGAAAAGTGAAATAAAAAGTCCGGAGAAAGTGAGTAACACGAACAGTTTTAATTGATTTCATGCTCGCTAAATAAATCCACAGATGACCTAGTTTAGTAGCAATGAAAAATGCTTGCGCATCTTATATCGATTATTTAACAACGAAATAGGGGCAATACAGTAAGTACCGTAGGGTTGAAAGCAAAGGATAATATCGGACTTCCCGATTAGCTGCCTTTTCTCATGACAAAGTGGTCAACAACCTATCATCTCACTCCCATAATGTATAAATAATGTGTCGTTGAGAAAATGAAGGAATAGAGCGAGTAAAACAGCGATGTAACTCACTGTGCCGTGACAGCGACCGCTGCTACCCCGATCACTGCAAGAACGAGGCGCATCCTTCAAATATGGAAATTATAATATTTATACAAATGATCACAATAACAATAAATAGTAACAAATGTTTGGTACGAAGCAATTGCGAATGCAGTAAGGATTGAATGAAAAAAAACTGAAGCTACGGCATCCTTCTATTCCCGTTACGAAATCTATCGCGCGTATACATAGTGGTACAGTGCTACGATTGGGAGATACAATACAAATATGGCGCGATGATTTCCACTGGCCCATCATTTTGAGCCGTCACAGCTTATTTGAGCTTATTTGAATCAAGGCGGGGAACATCGGAGAAAACCACTTGTCAAGTCGGATTTCGCATCGACTCTTTACGGGTTTCACTTATTGTTGATTGACGAGTAGATAAAACGAATCGGGCCGGAATATGAGCCGAAAGAGAGATGAACATGCGCAAACACAGTCAACAGTAAGCCGAATGGCCTCCAACTTTTCCCTCAGATTGACCATAAACTCTCTCTCTCTCTCGATTCCCGAGTAAGCGCCTTTCTCAATTGCTCATTTTTCTGAGACACTTGCTTGTTCTCGGCAAACAAATAAAAAGAGCGATTGAAAACAGTGCTGCGGCCTTGAGAATGAGCAGGCGTGAACACGTATGGGTTTCGTGAGAGAGCAGGGCAAGAACTGTCTCGAACAATACCCAAAGTAGTGAAAAGAAGGAAAGTGAGAACGATGTTCCTGAGAGAGAGAGAGAGAGAGAGAGAGGTCGTTGAAAGGGAGGGTATGGCATGGAAAGGGAGAGAGGAGTAGGATTGGCATGTGAATGGGATTAGAGGGGGGATAAAGGTCAACTGGCTTGGCGTGTCGACCTCCCTGCTTCACGAACTGTATCGAAAGATGAAAAGGCGAGTGAGAAAACATCGCCCGCCACAAGAACGTCACACCAAATAATAGTCTGGGGGAGGAAAATTCATGTAAATACTTGACGCCGCGGATTTGTCTCAGTACGGGGAACACCAAGAAAGGATAAGTATGGGCTACTACTGCTGGACAGTAGTGATTATAGCCTATGGGAACAGGACGTCCAGGCAAGGTTTTCGTTATTAGTAAGAACGCGCGCGCCGCGCCACCCGCTCATTTCGGGAGGAGCGCTTCAAGTGTGCGTCAATTGAAGGGTTCGCGTACCGGACTGGAGCGTGAGCGAAATCGTGCGACTCCTAACCGTGCACTGGGCAATTGGACACGGTCAAGAGTATCAATCGATTGCTAATCCACTGCGGCTTGAAGGTAATAGTTCATGGTGTTCAAAACAAATGTCTTCTCTCGCAGACTGAGTGTCATGTGTTCGAAACCAAGGGACGAAGTCTCGATGTCGTTTGCTAATCACAAAAAAATATCGCTAAGTGCTAGAGAAGCAAGTGACAGTTCTAGCAGTGCTATTATTTATAGTTTTCTGAAATTTTTCTTTTTCAGTTTCTAAAGAGTCTTTCATGATTACGATCTTTCTACCGTGGTTCCACTCGGAAAGAGGACAAAGATCCGATATGAAGAAGTGGAGTGGAGAAAGAGTAAATGCAGCGAACAGTTTACAGTAACCTAGAAGAAAAAAAGCATGAGAGGCAACAAATAAATCACTCACATATTTGCATTGAGAGACAATACATGCATGGCAAAGACATTTTTTTCTAAGTGCAGAGTGCGAAACACCTCTTAATTTCGCATTCCCTATCGTTGACGAGAGCGCGCAACTCTGGTATTTTTACCCAAATGGTTCCCTAGTTGATAGACCAATGGGGTAAAGATCAAAGACACTAACGGATTCCCAATGGGGGAAACTGTGGATCACACCGGGAAAATTTCCCCCAACAGGGAACCACGGTTTCCCCCATTGGGAAACCGTCGGTGTCTTTGATCTTTCCCCCATTGGTCTATCAACTAGGGATCCATTGGGGCGAAAATACCAGAGAAACTGAATAGATCGTGGCCTCATCTACTTTACATTTTTTTGGCGAAACGTTTGCTTGAGATTTAAATTAGTAGATGGAGAATAATGATCAGACTTACGCTTATCGTTGAGATCTACTGTATTCAATAAAGTGAAGGCATACTTTCACAACCTATCTCGAGCGTGATACCGTTCGAGAGATTCGGGGTCGATCGCAATGGGCGTCTAATATCGCTTTTGAGCGCAAACCCTTCACGGTCTTTTTAGTTCGCACTCTGCCAACTCCTTCTCATAAGTGGCCGACGTGTATTCTCTCGTCATTTCGACACTTGAATAATGGCGGCTTGAGTGAACAGCATGGAGAAGGAGAAGGAACACATGTTTACTAGTTGAGATATTGAGTATTTTCTTCAATGAAAAATCATCAAACGATTTTGAAAACATCACAGTTTGCAGTGGCCTAGTGCTGGGTGTGACATACGCATTTATGCAATCTTTCAATTGGCGTAAATGGGAATATGAAAGACCTTACTCTTCTTAAGGGGTCAATTAGCTATGTCGATATTTGCCACGCATTCATCTGCACATATTGTTCACCGATGCCGCGTTAGTTTTCGAGAATAGATGTGAGCAGGAGGCACACTGTGAAACTGTTCCTGCAAATTCGTACTTCGTATCGGCTTTTATCTCTTCGGCGAAATCATTTTTGATCATTGATGAAGAGAAAAATTCTGATTCGGTGGTCGTAGATTTGGATTTGACCACAGAGCAAAGGGGGGAGGTTGCATGGAAAGAAGGGCTCAATCTCGAGACTCTTGACACTCGTGAACAATCTCTTGACCGAGCATAGTCTTCCAACTCGTGGCATACAAAGTTCTCCTTTTCGTATTATACTCGTTCTCATATAGAATCAAAGAGAGCGCTCAGTATATTTGTATTCTGTAAGCAATACTATAATATGCTAACACTTCTTGTATCTTTCCGCTCTCAATAATTGATACCTATGAAGCTACAAATACTATTTCTTATTTGAGAATGGTAGATTAAGCCGCGAATTTTCTCTCATACATGGTCTTTTTGGACTGTAGAGTTCATTAACTACTTTGCATTTCTTAATAAAAAAAAATCAGTTTGCGTTATTGTGCTGAAATGGCTGCGCCTCTTCCAATGGCCCTGCTACATTATTTCACATGCATCTACGGGACGATCGCTAACATATTTCTGCTCGGTATCATCATGAGAAAGACACCAGCTGCACTCAAGTGAGTTAATCAGTAACCGTAGTTTCTTTCCACATGATTCCAAACCTACAGACCAGGGTTAGAGCGAGAGACTGTACAAAAGTGAGAGAGTCCCTCTCGATTTCACACGCTCTATCACTCCAAATGCCTTTCTGTATGGCTGACCGGCCTGTGGAATGGTGTGTTTCCTGTTGGAATGAGCAAAAATATATTGCAAAAAAATATTTGTCTCATGGTATTGGTGAAAACTACATTTTTGAAGGGTTTTACTTGATTGGCTAGATGTTCAGAGCCAAGTCTTTGTTCAGTCAAAACGTTTTCGAACACATTTTGTGTAATTTTTCAAACCCAGTGCCAGGTTAGAGAGAGAAAATAATAAATATTTTGGATGCTACTCGGTTCTTCTTCTCTCACAGACGTTTATTCAAGCATCGACGTGCATCTCCTCGGGAGTGCTCTTTGCCCGGTGAGGATCCAAACATTGGAATTTTCTCAATGCGGTTTCTTTTAAAAACAAGTAAATCTATTCAGGCTTATTCCGGATAACTTAAACGTGTTTGTTGTTTCAGTGGTCCAGCGAGATTTCTCGAGTGAGTTATTCGATGAAAAACTGTGGATAAAGTAATACACTGTCAATGTGCTCTAGGGATGGCTGCTGATAATTTCAAAATTAATGCCGCACTCTGTCATTGCAATTTGTGTACAAGAGCTCAAAAGCTTACATTAGAAAACTCGCAGACTCTTCATGAAGAGTCGTTTAGATAAATGAAGATTGCAAATGTTTCGACGTTATTTTGCCCTCAGAAACTCGGACTTTTCAACGCGCGATGTGCGCCGGATGGGTGTATGGGTCGACGCATCGCGTGTCTTACCCTACGTCCATCCGGCGCACATCGCGCGTTCTGTTGAAAGGTCTCGAACGGAAAAGCCAGGTCCGGCAAATAGACCGGCGCGCAGCTTGTGAAATCCGGCGCACATCGCGCGAAGCTAAAATCCCGCGCACATCGTGCGTTGAAAAGTCCGAGAATGTAGTGGACGACATTTCTGATTTTAAGAAAAAACATCTTCATATTGTTTTCTCGAATTTGGGAGTGCCTATTCACTATAGGCAAGTCCAAATTCGCAAAATTAATCTGTGTGAGCCATGTGATCCCAATTTCGATACAATGATGAATAATACAAATTCGAATTTCCAGTTCCGAAAATGCAATATTCAACTTGTACGATATAATGATTCACGGACATTCTCATTACTCAATCATGCTGGGAGTTTGCTTCGCATATCGGTAAAAAATACAACCCAAATGATATTTGTTTATCATTTAATAATTACATCAGATTTTTCCCGTGGAATTTCGAACCTAAAAATCATTATCCTATTCTCTTTAAAAGCAGGAGCCGGGAAGTAGTGTGCTATTTGGTTTTTAGAACGGCATTGTCTTATTTTCTACAACAATTACGATCTTGCTTTGAACGTTGCTTTTTATCTATTGGTCTTTTGAACACAGATCAATGTTCGGCTATGTTGTCGTACCTCCCTATTAAGGGAATAGAAATATTCCATGAGCATTGAAAGGTACCAACAAACAGAAAGGTCCAATGACAATGGAAAAGTACCAATGCTCTACACAGGCACCACGTGCTTGTGCGAGGTACTCCGCGGTTACGCTCCACTATTGTTCTCGTAATTCTCACCTCACTTCCGACCATTTTCTTTTTCGTAAGTACGACCTATGCTATTTATTGCACCATCTATCCAGGTCTGGGGCACGCAACTAACTCTGTTCGACAATATTACCATCCAGCGTTTACTTGCCAGCAAAGGCCCTGCATACGCAATAGATGCAGATGAAATGGTTGGGCAAATACTATTAAATAGCAATGCCAAATAGCAATGTTTGATAACAAAAAAAAACAAAAAATAAAATAATAACAAGCTTCAACGTGCGTGAGGAAGAATGGGAGCATAACGGCGATTATATTTTTTTCTCTCAAAATATTCGAAAAGTGTTGCAGTCCTCGGCTTTGCCTTACTGGACCCGTCAGTGATTGCGGCACTCGCATGGACCACTGTTCCCAGTGTGCCAGCATACACGGTTTTCCTCTCTCATTCCCATTCTAAAAGACAGATGATTTTTAAAGCCCTCGTGTTTTTTCGGTCTTGTTAGATGATCAACGCGAAACAGTCAATGATTAAAAAGAAATAAATTGCATGGAAGAAATTCGTAATCAGAAGAATGTATAAGGGATTTTGTCCCGCCTACATACATCGTTGAGGTCATTCTGGTTCTCGGCCTCGCCATGCACCGCTATTTGGCGGCGAATTCCTTTCAAATGAGCGAGCAAACGCGAGCGTCCGATCGAGAAATTGTGCGCGGGCTGGCATTCCAAGCATCCTTGACGGCACTTTACGTCTTCGGATATGCCACCTTCTTTATTGGTGAGGGGGAGAAGAAAGCTGTCAAAACATTCATATAAAATCCATGTAAGCTGTTTTTGTCATCGAAAAAAATCACTGCATCGGAATTATTTATTTTTGGAATTTATATACGTGGTGATGAAGATTTCTAAAAGAAAAAGAGAGAAGAAATGAAACTAGCACATTTCAGGGCAGCTCAACGTGCTAAACTTTCCTGGCTTGGAGTACACAACTCACATGGTGAAATCTATCTCAAAATGCCCATTTTCTTACAGGTTTACAGGCAGGAGAAACGTGTCATATGATCAGCCCACTTCTTACAATGTATTTTGTCAAACCCTACAGGATGTAGGGCGTTAAATTAATTCAATTCAGGGTTTAATTGATTTTCAGGATCGTTTTTCGGTATGTCACTTCAAAATCCTCGGTTTCTGCTGCAGTAAGAATTTCCGTAACAAAATAACTCACTCTTCTATCGTGGTATATCATTAAAGATTATCTGTGAAAACTTTTTTTTGCTTTCCATTAATATGTATTCTGTACTGCCATTTGCAACTAAATCATCGTAGAAATAGCTATGGGTAGTTTGGGGAAACAATTGATCTTATCCTTCCGCGAGCTAGCTCTCATGAAAATACGTGGACTGGTAAAACAAGAATTAATGCATATGAAGCCGTTCGCCAAAGAAGCTCACAGCGAGATTTGATGATGAAATTGGCTCAAATTATATATTTGGAATCCTCTCGTCATTCCGGTCCGATCTGTATACATTAAAAAGCTTGCAATTGTCTCTACGAAGAGTTGATATTTTGGCAGTTATGAATAATATTTGCATAAAATGTACTATATCAGCGTGATCCCCATCGAATTCTGACCATAGGACCACAAGGACAAAAAATTAGCAATATTGGGAGAGGAGAAAAAGAAGAAAATGCGATTTAGGCGCAGCGCCATCTGGCGCCAACGGGCGCCCTACATACAAAATGAGTATGCGAATCATTATCAGCATCCTCGAAAACCTCAAATCTCAGAGTTTTAGAGAATCGACCTTTTTTCACTGTGCCGGCCCTTACTCGTCTCTTTCGCAAACGGCTTCATATTTGTCTTTATCATCGTTGTTTATCAAATCACATTCGGTTGTTCACACATCCTGGTAACTTCTCCAATGTTTTCTTCCGAGAGATAAATCGCAGATATATATTTTGGATGCTACTCGGTTCTTCTTTTCTCACGTTTATTCAAGTATCGACAATCATGATATGTATCGTCCACTCAAATCACCCATTTATCGTCATCGATTTGCCCCAATGTATTGAAATAGCGGTCCTCTTACAATTGACACTATTCATTATGTCGCACACAAACACACAAATTAAAACCACAACGCAATAATGGCTCTTTCTTGGCAAGATGATATATTTTAGTAGAGTTATTTTTATTTCCATGACTTGCTAAATCCCTCGAAGTAAATGTCGCCTTCGTTCTTACTCGATACGTACGTCGACACGAAATCAGTGGATAGCATCGATTTCGGAGCGCCGCTGGTGCGTGTTTTATTATTTTTTTTTATTACTTCTTAATAATATTAAAATTTTAAAATACTGCTACTGCTGTGCGCTCTCTTTCCACTCGTCGGTTCTTCATTTTTTTGGAACGGAACGGATGTTTATGAAAGGGATTCGCTTTATTATTTTGAACTGCTGTTTATGATTTTTTTTGAATAAAACATACGGAATCTTCGATCCCAGCAGGAAAGATTTCTGTCGCATGCGCGGATGCTTTAGAATCAACGAGCTGAGCAGAAACGTCGATATGATCGTAGTGTCCTGATTGCATTTTAGGCGTAGTTAAAGGTAAAGGTATCCCCTTATCTAGGCTCCAAGTCCTAGGCGTTGGGATCGCGCCAATTACAAAGAAATCAACTTTGCTAGGAGAACAAATCTCCAACCACCTCATTCCACGCGAACTCTCGTTTGCTTAACGAAACAAGAAAGCGCATGGAATAAGGCGGTTGAAGAGCAGCTTTCTTCGGAAGGAAAACTTCGAGAACGGTTTCCTGGTAAATTTGTTAACATTTTAGCGAATCGCACCGAGCAGTGCACGGCTTCCAAGTAAACATATGGAATTGGAAACAGCAGAGCTACGCAATCGCCTGACTCGTCGGTTCGCGCACAACCGATTATTAGGAATGTGATTATGCAGTTCTGTAATGGAAGTACTCTCATTACCAGAAAAAAGTCACTAGAATCAGGGCACGATGTGAACATTTATAATTTCTTGATAGTGACGTTGTGAACATTTTCACTTGGTGTTCTGATCCTAGACATTTTTTTCTGTACTCTGCAAATCGTGGCTCGTGTCGACTTACTTTCAGCACAAATGCAGAAATGTAGGAAGGGAGCATAGCGACTGCGACTTCGTAAGCTTCCTTTACCTGCATTTTCTTCTTTCCACGAGGAACAAATCGTGGGAAGAAGGTGGACTAGAACTAATGCTGCGCAAATTTCATGGGTGGAAAGTGGAAACCCGTCATTTCCACCTTGGTATAACAATTTTCGTTGTCAAGCTAGAGCTTCCAAATTTGAAACAGGGATGGTAAAGAGCGTTTGGAGCATTTTCCATTTTAAACGGAGATATTTCGTTCGGATTGAGCTGAGTTACGCAAGTTTTCAACCTTTTCATGGGGAAATTTCGCCGATGAAATTTGCGCAGCATACGTTTTGCCGAATATACTCGTGCTCTAGCAAAGAGCGATTTTTGATTGCTTTGTTGTTGTTAGACATGTTAGCCATTCCTGTTGTAAGTGTGCCTCATACCTGATATCGTGCATTCAGTGAGGCCTTGCCCTTGAGGGAATCATATCGCGATCTGCAGAAACGCACGGCGACCGCACTAACCTTTGATTTATTTATTTTATAAACATATTTTTTAAAAACAGAATACACTCACTACGATGTTAGTGGATTCCAGCAGGAGCAGTGCAGCTCCCGCGATGTAATGATGCCCAGCTAACAAAAATGTCTATAAAATCAAATTTTTGGACCTTTGACTACTCACTTTCAAGAATGAAGGCTTGGATGACGGTAACCAGCAGAAGCGAAATTGTATGCGAACTGAGTCGTTTGCTGTTCCATTTTGTTTTGTAGTATTGCGCGGGACGAGATGCGGAGAGTATACGCTCCGAACTAATGGCAATTTCAAGTGAAGCGCAGAACACTTGCGTAGCAGAGCTAACGCTCAAGAGACCGGCTCGAACCTCTACAGGGTACACTCATTACCTTTTGCATCATTTTTCTATATCTTATTTGAATGTATAACAATACACATATTTTTCCGAAAAAAATCATTTTCCGCACAGCCCTGGCAGGCACCCCATTAGTATTTTTACAAATAGACACTGTTCTATTAAAATAAGTTTAAACTAATTTGATCATGATTCATACATCCCTGCAACTTCAAACTGACCTGGATCCGACTTGTTCCGCGGTGTTTTGCTCATGAACAAATTACGAAATGCAATGGATATGTGGACATGGAACTGCGCAATACAACCAAGCGTCCACAGGAACATGAGAAATCTGCGAAATTACTTATTTTGCAATCCTTAGACGAAGTGCAGAAATAGAAAGTTCCATGACAGTTCCTATCCCTCGTTTGATGATCCTTTCTGGAGGTTTAACTATGTAAAGATTGGTGGCTACAAACTTGCAGTTGTCGTGTAATTGCGTTGCGCGCACGAGACGAAGCAGTAGTATGGCACAGGCGCACGCATACACATTGAGTACAATTAGAATGAGCGGAGTAATCGATGAGCGACTGGTCGATTGAGACAGAACTAGATCGACGCTCCGCGATGACATGAAACCAACTGACGAAGCAGACACTGACTGGGGAATACGAGCAAGTCGATTGGTCTGAGTCGCTTTCTTTATTGGATGGGGATCACACAGACAATACAATACAACAACGATTAATATGGTTTTGGACCGCGTAGGTTGCTTATTGTTAGTGAAGCAACATGTTTAGGAAGAGTTGACCTATCACTTTGTATTGTATGCCTTTACTTTGATCACGAACTTTATCGTTTATTTGCATTCTTAGAGTTTCTAAATTTCTTAAAAATTAGCATTTCACACTTTTTATTCATTTCGCCCAACTGCTTTTCAGTTTCTCGAAATAAACATCGCCCTCTGTACTTTTACACTTCAGAACAGTCGCCATGTCGGTTTGAGATGCAATTGTGACGGGCTGGCCTATGTAAATGAAAGAATTGATAAATATAGAGATTTTAATGAATTAAAAATTAGATCTTTTCTTGTTTTCTATATTCTTTCCTAGAGATAATAACTATCATCGCTCGTAGGCAAAAGGAAAAGACTCACAATCTAGTACAAATGTAAACAAGGGGGAAACAATGGTTATGCATTAAAATGCGCTAATTTTTTTAGCCTACGTAATCCAATATTAAGCTTATTTATAAAAAAAAACAGAGGGGGAAGAGAGGCTTGGTTAACATGGGCGGGGATCAAATGGCAAGCAGCGCCTTACACCACTCGGCTGTCCGCCCGTTGCGTATTTGCTGGCTATAGCCATTGTAGTGATTATTTGAATCATTGAAAATTTAATTCGAAGTGGATATGCCGCGTCATAACTCATGAGCGACTAGCTCCACGATTTGCGCAGTATTTCGAAGTAGATGTCGGCGGCGCTCTTGTTCTGAGTTAGTGGAACAACATCCGTCAAGACGCTCCCCGAACGCCTGAATATGTTTTATTAAAATATATTTTTTAATTAATTAATATAATTGCTAATTAGTTAAAATGAATTTGCCGACATGTAACTTCGCGCTCGTCTGCGCAGTCGCGGGTGCTTTGCGATTAGCCAACAGAGGGGGTGTGTCGTTTTAGAACTGCTCGTTTCAGAACTGCTCGTTTTAGAACTGCTCGTTTTAGAACCGCTCGTTTTAGAACTCATTTTTGAAATTTCAGTTAGGTCATTAGTAAGGTACTAATTAATATCGATTAGCTAATTGTAATTTTTCTACCGTATCCTGAGTTACCACAACCCGGCCGACGTTTCCCACTGCACCACAATTGCACAACTAGCTAGTATGATGCCCTAAATCATTTGTTGAGATAGCTAACATAATCAATATAGTTTCTACAGTATGTCTACAGTATCCTTCAGTTACCGTGCCCCGGGCGACGTTTCCCACTGCACCACAATTGCACAACTAGCTAGTATGATGCCCTAAATCATTAGTTGAGATAGCTAACATAATCGATAAGTTTCTACAGTATGCCTACAGTATCCTTCAGTTACCGTGCCCCGGGCGACGTTTCCCACTGCACCACAATTGTACAAATAGCTAGTATCATGACCTAAAGCATTGGTTGAGATACCTAACATAATAAATATAGTTTCTACAGTATCCTTCAGTTACCGTGCCCCGGGCGACGTTTCCCACTGCACCACAATTGCACAACTAGCTAGTATGATGACCTAATGCATTGGTTGAGATACCTAATCTAATCGATATATTTTCTACAGTACTCACACACTATCCATGAGCTACCGTAAGCCGGGCGACATTTTCTAGTGCACAATAATAAGACCACTTGAAGGTTTGTGTCGGCTAGAATGTCGGCGGGGACATTGGAGTTTGATTGGCTTGAGATGTAGTGGTTTTCTGCCGTTTACCATTCGTCTCGCACCCACACCAAATTGAAAACCTATAAAAAATGTTATGGAAAATTTGAATAGATTTATTTGGCATACTCCGAACGATCGGGGGGAGTTCTGCGAGGACTTGCCGAAGGAGTTCCGCGGGGATCCTTGGAAAACTCCTTCGCGAACTCCTTTGCAAACTCCTATTTTTACTCTATATTTACTCTAGCAGTCTTTATCAACTGATGGCTGTCATCTCTAAACTTCAATCCGTCGGTAAAAACATAAACTTTATTGATTATGTTAGGTACCTCAACCAATGATTTAGGGCATCATATTAGCTAGTTTTGCAATTGTGGTGCAGTGGGAAACGTCGGCCGGGGCACGGTAACTGAAGGATACTGTAGACATACTGTAGAAACTATATTGATTATGCTAGGTATCTCAACCAATGCTTTAGGGCATGATACTAGCTATTTGTGCAATTGTGGTGCAGTGGGAAACGTCGCCCGGGGCACAGTGACTGAAGGATACTGTAGAAACTATATTGATTATGTTACGTATCTCAACCAATGCTTTAGGTCAAGATACTAGCTATTTGTGCAACTGTGGTGCAGTGGGAAACGTCGCCCGGGGCACGGTAACTGAAGGATACTGTAGGCATACTGTAGAAACTTTATCGATTATGTTAGCTATCTCAACTAATGATTTAGGGCATCATACTAGCTAGTTGTGCAATTGTGGTGCAGTGGGAAACGTCGCCCGGGGCACGGTAACAGAAGGATACTGTACGCATACTTTAGAAACTTTATCGCTTATGTTAGGTATCTCAACTAATGATTTAGGGCATCATACTAGCTAGTTGTGCAATTGTGGTGCAGTGGGAAACGTCGCCCGGGGCACGGTAACAGAAGGATACTGTACGCATACTTTAGAAACTTTATCGCTTATGTTAGCTATCTCAACTAATGATTTAGGGCATTATACTAGCTAGTTGTGCAATTGTGGTGCAGTGGGAAACGTCGCCCGGGGCACGGTAACTGAAGGATACTGTAGGCATACTGTAGAAACTTTATCGATTATGTTAGCTATCTCAACCAATGCTTTAGGGCATGATACCAGCTATTTGTGCAATTGTGGTGCAGTGGGAAACGTCGCCCGGGGCACGGTAACAGAAGGATACTGTACGCATACTTTAGAAACTTTATCGCTTATGTTAGCTATCTCAACTAATGATTTAGGGCATTATACTAGCTAGTTGTGCAATTGTGGTGCAGTGGGAAACGTCGCCCGGGGCACGGTAACTGAAGGATACTGTAGGCACACTGTAGAAACTTTATCGCTTATGTTAGGTATCTCAACTAACGATTTAGGGCATCATACTAGCTAGTTGTGCAATTGTGGTGCAGTGGGAAACGTCGCCCGGGGCACGGTAACAGAAGGATACTGTACGCATACTTTAGAAACTTTATCGCTTATGTTAGGTATCTCAACTAATGCTTTAGGGCATGATACTAGCTATTTGTGCAATTGTGGTGCAGTGGGAAACGTCGCCCGGGGCACAGTGACTGAAGGATACTGTAGGCACACTGTAGAAACTTTATCGCTTATGTTAGGTATCTCA
This sequence comes from Pristionchus fissidentatus, assembly GCA_036245785.1. NCBI lineage: Eukaryota > Metazoa > Nematoda > Chromadorea > Rhabditida > Neodiplogasteridae > Pristionchus > Pristionchus fissidentatus. The sequence continues at coordinate 12,363,417 of BTSY01000004.1, forward strand.
ACTAATGATTTAGGGCATCATATTAGCTAGTTTTGCAATTGTGGTGCAGTGGGAAACGTCGGCCGGGGCACGGTAACTGAAGGATACTGTAGACATACTGTAGAAACTATATTGATTATGCTAGGTATCTCAACCAATGCTTTAGGGCATGATACTAGCTATTTGTGCAATTGTGGTGCAGTGGGAAACGTCGCCCGGGGCACAGTGACTGAAGGATACTGTAGAAACTATATTGATTATGTTAGGTATCTCAACCAATGCTTTAGGTCAAGATACTAGCTATTTGTGCAATTGTGGTGCAGTGGGAAACGTCGCCCGGGGCACGGTAACTGAAGGATACTGTAGGCATACTGTAGAAACTTTATCGATTATGTTAGCTATCTCAACTAATGATTTAGGGCATCATACTATCTAGTTGTGCAATTGTGGTGCAGTGGGAAACGTCGCCCGGGGCACGGTAACAGAAGGATACTGTACGCATACTTTAGAAACTTTATCGCTTATGTTAGCTATCTCAACTAATGATTTAGGGCATTATACTAGCTAGTTGTGCAATTGTGGTGCAGTGGGAAACGTCGCCCGGGGCACGGTAACTGAAGGATACTGTAGGCATACTGTAGAAACTTTATCGATTATGTTAGCTATCTCAACTAATGATTTAGGGCATCATACTAGCTAGTTGTGCAATTGTGGTGCAGTGGGAAACGTCGCCCGGGGCACGGTAACAGAAGGATACTGTACGCATACTTTAGAAACTTTATCGCTTATGTTAGCTATCTCAACTAATGATTTAGGGCATTATACTAGCTAGTTGTGCAATTGTGGTGCAGTGGGAAACGTCGCCCGGGGCACGGTAACTGAAGGATACTGTAGGCATACTGTAGAAACTTTATCGATTATGTTAGCTATCTCAACCAATGCTTTAGGGCATGATACCAGCTATTTGTGCAATTGTGGTGCAGTGGGAAACGTCGCCCGGGGCACGGTAACAGAAGGATACTGTACGCATACTTTAGAAACTTTATCGCTTATGTTAGCTATCTCAACTAATGATTTAGGGCATTATACTAGCTAGTTGTGCAATTGTGGTGCAGTGGGAAACGTCGCCCGGGGCACGGTAACTGAAGGATACTGTAGGCACACTGTAGAAACTTTATCGCTTATGTTAGGTATCTCAACTAATGATTTAGGGCATCATACTAGCTAGTTGTGCAATTGTGGTGCAGTGGGAAACGTCGCCCGGGGCACGGTAACAGAAGGATACTGTACGCATACTTTAGAAACTTTATCGCTTATGTTAGGTATCTCAACTAATGCTTTAGGGCATCATATTAGCTAGTTTTGCAATTGTGGTGCAGTGGGAAACGTCGCCCGGGGCACGGTAACAGAAGGATACTGTACGCATACTTTAGAAACTTTATCGCTTATGTTAGCTATCTCAACTAATGATTTAGGGCATTATACTAGCTAGTTGTGCAATTGTGGTGCAGTGGGAAACGTCGCCCGGGGCACGGTAACTGAAGGATACTGTAGGCATACTGTAGAAACTTTATCGATTATGTTAGGTATCTCAACTAATGATTTAGGGCATCATATTAGCTAGTTTTGCAATTGTGGTGCAGTGGGAAACGTCGGCCGGGGCACGGTAACTGAAGGATACTGTAGACATACTGTAGAAACTATATTGATTATGCTAGGTATCTCAACCAATGCTTTAGGGCATGATACTAGCTATTTGTGCAATTGTGGTGCAGTGGGAAACGTCGCCCGGGGCACAGTGACTGAAGGATACTGTAGAAACTTTATCGATTATGTTAGCTATCTCAACCAATGCTTTAGGGCATGATACCAGCTATTTGTGCAATTGTGGTGCAGTGGGAAACGTCGCCCGGGGCACGGTAACAGAAGGATACTGTACGCATACTTTAGAAACTTTATCGCTTATGTTAGCTATCTCAACTAATGATTTAGGGCATTATACTAGCTAGTTGTGCAATTGTTGTGCAGTGGGAAACGTCGCCCGGGGCACGGTAACTGAAGGATACTGTAGGCACACTGTAGAAACTTTATCGCTTATGTTAGGTATCTCAACTAATGCTTTAGGGCATGATACTAGCTATTTGTGCAATTGTGGTGCAGTGGGAAACGTCGCCCGGGGCACAGTGACTGAAGGATACTGTAGGCACACTGTAGAAACTTTAGTGGTGCAGTGGGAAACGTCGGCCGGGGCACGGTAACTGAAGGATACTGTAGACATACTGTAGAAACTTTATCGCTTATGTTAGCTATCTCAACTAATGATTTAGGGCATTATACTAGCTAGTTGTGCAATTGTGGTGCAGTGGGAAACGTCGCCCGGGGCACGGTAACTGAAGGATACTGTAGGCATACTGTAGAAACTTTATCGATTATGTTAGCTATCTCAACCAATGCTTTAGGGCATGATACCAGCTATTTGTGCAATTGTGGTGCAGTGGGAAACGTCGCCCGGGGCACGGTAACTGAAGGATACTGTAGGCACACTGTAGAAACTTTATCGCTTATGTTAGGTATCTCAACTAATGATTTAGGGCATTATACTAGCTAGTTGTGCAATTGTGGTGCAGTGGGAAACGTCGCCCGGGGCACGGTAACAGAAGGATACTGTACGCATACTTTAGAAACTTTATCGCTTATGTTAGCTATCTCAACTAATGATTTAGGGCATCATACTAGCTAGTTGTGCAATTGTGGTGCAGTGGGAAACGTCGCCCGGGGCACGGTAACTGAAGGATACTGTAGGCACACTGTAGAAACTTTATCGCTTATGTTAGGTATCTCAACTAATGATTTAGGGCATCATACTAGCTAGTTGTGCAATTGTGGTGCAGTGGGAAACGTCGCCCGGGGCACGGTAACAGAAGGATACTGTACGCATACTTTAGAAACTTTATCGCTTATGTTAGCTATCTCAACTAATGATTTAGGGCATCATACTAGCTAGTTGTGCAATTGTGGTGCAGTGGGAAACGTAGCCCGGGGCTCGGTAACTGAAGGATACTGTACGCATACTTTAGAAACTTTATCGCTTATGTTAGGTATCTCAACTAATGATTTAGGGCATCATACTAGCTAGTTGTGCAATTGTGGTGCAGTGGGAAACGTCGCCCGGGGCACGGTAACAGAAGGATACTGTACGCATACTTTAGAAACTTTATCGCTTATGTTAGCTATCTCAACTAATGATTTAGGGCATGATACTAGCTAGTTGTGCAAATGTGGTGCAGTGGGAAACGTCGCCCGGGGCACGGTAACTGAAGGATACTGTAGGCACACTGTAGAAACTTTATCGCTTATGTTAGCTATCTCAACTAATGATTTAGGGCATCATACTAGCTAGTTGTGCAATTGTGGTGCAGTGGGAAACGTCGCCCGGGGCACGGTAACTGAAGGATACTGTACGCATACTTTAGAAACTTTATCGCTTATGTTAGGTATCTCAACTAATGATGTAGGGCATCATACTAGCTAGTTGTGCAATTGTGGTGCAGTGGGAAACGTCGCCCGGGGCACGGTAACAGAAGGATACTGTACGCATACTTTAGAAACTTTATCGCTTATGTTAGCTATCTCAACTAATGATTTAGGGCATCATACTAGCTAGTTGTGCAATTGTGGTGCAGTGGGAAACGTAGCCCGGGGCTCGGTAACTGAAGGATACTGTACGCATACTTTAGAAACTTTATCGCTTATGTTAGGTATCTCAACTAATGATTTAGGGCATCATACTAGCTAGTTGTGCAATTGTGGTGCAGTGGGAAACGTCGCCCGGGGCACGGTAACAGAAGGATACTGTACGCATACTTTAGAAACTTTATCGCTTATGTTAGCTATCTCAACTAATGATTTAGGGCATGATACTAGCTAGTTGTGCAAATGTGGTGCAGTGGGAAACGTCGCCCGGGGCACGGTAACTGAAGGATACTGTAGGCACACTGTAGAAACTTTATCGCTTATGTTAGCTATCTCAACTAATGATTTAGGGCATCATACTAGCTAGTTGTGCAATTGTGGTGCAGTGGGAAACGTCGCCCGGGGCACGGTAACTGAAGGATACTGTAGGCACACTGTAGAAACTTTATCGCTTATGTTAGGTATCTCAACTAATGATTTAGGGCATTATACTAGCTAGTTGTGCAATTGTGGTGCAGTGGGAAACGTCGCCCGGGGCACGGTAACAGAAGGATACTGTACGCATACTTTAGAAACTTTATCGCTTATGTTAGCTATCTCAACTAATGATTTAGGGCATCATACTAGCTAGTTGTGCAATTGTGGTGCAGTGGGAAACGTCGCCCGGGGCACGGTAACAGAAGGATACTGTACGCATACTTTAGAAACTTTATCGCTTATGTTAGGTATCTCAACTAATGATTTAGGGCATCATACTATCTAGTTGTGCAATTGTGGTGCAGTGGGAAACGTCGCCCGGGGCACGGTAACAGAAGGATACTGTAGGCATACTGTAGAAACTTTATCGATTATGTTAGCTATCTCAACCAATGCTTTAGGGCATGATACCAGCTATTTGTGCAATTGTGGTGCAATGGGAAACGTCGCCCGGGGCACGGTAACAGAAGGATACTGTACGCATACTTTAGAAACTTTATCGCTTATGTTAGGTATCTCAACTAATGATGTAGGGCATCATACTAGCTAGTTGTGCAATTGTGGTGAAGTGGGAAACGTCGCCCGGGGCACGGTAACTGAAGGATACTGTACGCATACTTTAGAAACTTTATCGCTTATGTTAGGTATCTCAACTAATGATGTAGGGCATCATACTAGCTAGTTGTGCAATTGTGGTGCAGTGGGAAACGTCGCCCGGGGCACGGTAACAGAAGGATACTGTACGCATACTTTAGAAACTTTATCGCTTATGTTAGCTATCTCAACTAATGATTTAGGGCATTATACTAGCTAGTTGTGCAATTGTGGTGCAGTGGGAAACGTCGCCCGGGGCACGGTAACTGAAGGATACTGTAGGCATACTGTAGAAACTTTATCGATTATGTTAGCTATCTCAACCAATGCTTTAGGGCATGATACCAGCTATTTGTGCAATTGTGGTGCAGTGGGAAACGTCGCCCGGGGCACGGTAACTGAAGGATACTGTAGGCACACTGTAGAAACTTTATCGCTTATGTTAGGTATCTCAACTAATGATTTAGGGCATTATACTAGCTAGTTGTGCAATTGTGGTGCAGTGGGAAACGTCGCCCGGGGCACGGTAACAGAAGGATACTGTACGCATACTTTAGAAACTTTATCGCTTATGTTAGCTATCTCAACTAATGATTTAGGGCATCATACTAGCTAGTTGTGCAATTGTGGTGCAGTGGGAAACGTCGCCCGGGGCACGGTAACTGAAGGATACTGTAGGCACACTGTAGAAACTTTATCGCTTATGTTAGGTATCTCAACTAATGATTTAGGGCATCATACTAGCTAGTTGTGCAATTGTGGTGCAGTGGGAAACGTCGCCCGGGGCACGGTAACAGAAGGATACTGTACGCATACTTTAGAAACTTTATCGCTTATGTTAGCTATCTCAACTAATGATTTAGGGCATCATACTAGCTAGTTGTGCAATTGTGGTGCAGTGGGAAACGTCGCCCGGGGCACGGTAACTGAAGGATACTGTACGCATACTTTAGAAACTTTATCGCTTATGTTAGGTATCTCAACTAATGATTTAGGGCATCATACTAGCTAGTTGTGCAATTGTGGTGCAGTGGGAAACGTCGCCCGGGGCACGGTAACAGAAGGATACTGTACGCATACTTTAGAAACTTTATCGCTTATGTTAGCTATCTCAACTAATGATTTAGGGCATCATACTAGCTAGTTGTGCAAATGTGGTGCAGTGGGAAACGTCGCCCGGGGCACGGTAACTGAAGGATACTGTAGGCACACTGTAGAAACTTTATCGCTTATGTTAGGTATCTCAACTAATGATTTAGGGCATTATACTAGCTAGTTGTGCAATTGTGGTGCAGTGGGAAACGTCGCCCGGGGCACGGTAACAGAAGGATACTGTACGCATACTTTAGAAACTTTATCGCTTATGTTAGCTATCTCAACTAATGATTTAGGGCATCATACTAGCTAGTTGTGCAAATGTGGTGCAGTGGGAAACGTCGCCCGGGGCACGGTAACTGAAGGATACTGTAGGCACACTGTAGAAACTTTATCGCTTATGTTAGGTATCTCAACTAATGATTTAGGGCATCATACTAGCTAGTTGTGCAATTGTGGTGCAGTGGGAAACGTCGCCCGGGGCACGGTAACAGAAGGATACTGTACGCATACTTTAGAAACTTTATCGCTTATGTTAGGTATCTCAACTAATGATTTAGGGCATCATACTATCTAGTTGTGCAATTGTGGTGCAGTGGGAAACGTCGCCCGGGGCACGGTAACAGAAGGATACTGTACGCATACTTTAGAAACTTTATCGCTTATGTTAGGTATCTCAACTAATGATTTAGGGCATCATACTAGCTAGTTGTGCAATTGTGGTGCAGTGGGAAACGTCGCCCGGGGCACGGTAACAGAAGGATACTGTACGCATACTTTAGAAACTTTATCGCTTATGTTAGCTATCTCAACTAATGATTTAGGGCATTATACTAGCTAGTTGTGCAATTGTGGTGCAGTGGGAAACGTCGCCCGGGGCACGGTAACTGAAGGATACTGTAGGCATACTGTAGAAACTTTATCGATTATGTTAGCTATCTCAACCAATGCTTTAGGGCATGATACCAGCTATTTGTGCAATTGTGGTGCAGTGGGAAACGTCGCCCGGGGCACGGTAACAGAAGGATACTGTACGCATACTTTAGAAACTTTATCGCTTATGTTAGCTATCTCAACTAATGATTTAGGGCATTATACTAGCTAGTTGTGCAATTGTGGTGCAGTGGGAAACGTCGCCCGGGGCACGGTAACTGAAGGATACTGTAGGCACACTGTAGAAACTTTATCGCTTATGTTAGGTATCTCAACTAACGATTTAGGGCATCATACTAGCTAGTTGTGCAATTGTGGTGCAGTGGGAAACGTCGCCCGGGGCACGGTAACAGAAGGATACTGTACGCATACTTTAGAAACTTTATCGCTTATGTTAGGTATCTCAACTAATGCTTTAGGGCATGATACTAGCTATTTGTGCAATTGTGGTGCAGTGGGAAACGTCGCCCGGGGCACAGTGACTGAAGGATACTGTAGGCACACTGTAGAAACTTTATCGCTTATGTTAGGTATCTCAACTAATGATTTAGGGCATCATATTAGCTAGTTTTGCAATTGTGGTGCAGTGGGAAACGTCGGCCGGGGCACGGTAACTGAAGGATACTGTAGACATACTGTAGAAACTATATTGATTATGCTAGGTATCTCAACCAATGCTTTAGGGCATGATACTAGCTATTTGTGCAATTGTGGTGCAGTGGGAAACGTCGCCCGGGGCACAGTGACTGAAGGATACTGTAGAAACTATATTGATTATGTTAGGTATCTCAACCAATGCTTTAGGTCAAGATACTAGCTATTTGTGCAATTGTGGTGCAGTGGGAAACGTCGCCCGGGGCACGGTAACTGAAGGATACTGTAGGCATACTGTAGAAACTTTATCGATTATGTTAGCTATCTCAACTAATGATTTAGGGCATCATACTATCTAGTTGTGCAATTGTGGTGCAGTGGGAAACGTCGCCCGGGGCACGGTAACAGAAGGATACTGTACGCATACTTTAGAAACTTTATCGCTTATGTTAGCTATCTCAACTAATGATTTAGGGCATTATACTAGCTAGTTGTGCAATTGTGGTGCAGTGGGAAACGTCGCCCGGGGCACGGTAACTGAAGGATACTGTAGGCATACTGTAGAAACTTTATCGATTATGTTAGCTATCTCAACTAATGATTTAGGGCATCATACTAGCTAGTTGTGCAATTGTGGTGCAGTGGGAAACGTCGCCCGGGGCACGGTAACAGAAGGATACTGTACGCATACTTTAGAAACTTTATCGCTTATGTTAGCTATCTCAACTAATGATTTAGGGCATTATACTAGCTAGTTGTGCAATTGTGGTGCAGTGGGAAACGTCGCCCGGGGCACGGTAACTGAAGGATACTGTAGGCATACTGTAGAAACTTTATCGATTATGTTAGCTATCTCAACCAATGCTTTAGGGCATGATACCAGCTATTTGTGCAATTGTGGTGCAGTGGGAAACGTCGCCCGGGGCACGGTAACAGAAGGATACTGTACGCATACTTTAGAAACTTTATCGCTTATGTTAGCTATCTCAACTAATGATTTAGGGCATTATACTAGCTAGTTGTGCAATTGTGGTGCAGTGGGAAACGTCGCCCGGGGCACGGTAACTGAAGGATACTGTAGGCACACTGTAGAAACTTTATCGCTTATGTTAGGTATCTCAACTAATGATTTAGGGCATCATACTAGCTAGTTGTGCAATTGTGGTGCAGTGGGAAACGTCGCCCGGGGCACGGTAACAGAAGGATACTGTACGCATACTTTAGAAACTTTATCGCTTATGTTAGGTATCTCAACTAATGCTTTAGGGCATCATATTAGCTAGTTTTGCAATTGTGGTGCAGTGGGAAACGTCGCCCGGGGCACGGTAACAGAAGGATACTGTACGCATACTTTAGAAACTTTATCGCTTATGTTAGCTATCTCAACTAATGATTTAGGGCATTATACTAGCTAGTTGTGCAATTGTGGTGCAGTGGGAAACGTCGCCCGGGGCACGGTAACTGAAGGATACTGTAGGCATACTGTAGAAACTTTATCGAGTATGTTAGGTATCTCAACTAATGATTTAGGGCATCATATTAGCTAGTTTTGCAATTGTGGTGCAGTGGGAAACGTCGGCCGGGGCACGGTAACTGAAGGATACTGTAGACATACTGTAGAAACTATATTGATTATGCTAGGTATCTCAACCAATGCTTTAGGGCATGATACTAGCTATTTGTGCAATTGTGGTGCAGTGGGAAACGTCGCCCGGGGCACAGTGACTGAAGGATACTGTAGAAACTTTATCGATTATGTTAGCTATCTCAACCAATGCTTTAGGGCATGATACCAGCTATTTGTGCAATTGTGGTGCAGTGGGAAACGTCGCCCGGGGCACGGTAACAGAAGGATACTGTACGCATACTTTAGAAACTTTATCGCTTATGTTAGCTATCTCAACTAATGATTTAGGGCATTATACTAGCTAGTTGTGCAATTGTGGTGCAGTGGGAAACGTCGCCCGGGGCACGGTAACTGAAGGATACTGTAGGCACACTGTAGAAACTTTATCGCTTATGTTAGGTATCTCAACTAATGCTTTAGGGCATGATACTAGCTATTTGTGCAATTGTGGTGCAGTGGGAAACGTCGCCCGGGGCACAGTGACTGAAGGATACTGTAGGCACACTGTAGAAACTTTAGTGGTGCAGTGGGAAACGTCGGCCGGGGCACGGTAACTGAAGGATACTGTAGACATACTGTAGAAACTTTATCGCTTATGTTAGCTATCTCAACTAATGATTTAGGGCATTATACTAGCTAGTTGTGCAATTGTGGTGCAGTGGGAAACGTCGCCCGGGGCACGGTAACAGAAGGATACTGTACGCATACTTTAGAAACTTTATCGCTTATGTTAGCTATCTCAACTAATGATTTAGGGCATCATACTAGCTAGTTGTGCAATTGTGGTGCAGTGGGAAACGTCGCCCGGGGCACGGTAACTGAAGGATACTGTAGGCACACTGTAGAAACTTTATCGCTTATGTTAGGTATCTCAACTAATGATTTAGGGCATCATACTAGCTAGTTGTGCAATTGTGGTGCAGTGGGAAACGTCGCCCGGGGCACGGTAACAGAAGGATACTGTACGCATACTTTAGAAACTTTATCGCTTATGTTAGCTATCTCAACTAATGATTTAGGGCATCATACTAGCTAGTTGTGCAATTGTGGTGCAGTGGGAAACGTCGCCCGGGGCACGGTAACTGAAGGATACTGTAGGCATACTGTAGAAACTTTATCGATTATGTTAGCTATCTCAACCAATGCTTTAGGGCATGATACCAGCTATTTGTGCAATTGTGGTGCAGTGGGAAACGTCGCCCGGGGCACGGTAACTGAAGGATACTGTAGGCACACTGTAGAAACTTTATCGCTTATGTTAGGTATCTCAACTAATGATTTAGGGCATTATACTAGCTAGTTGTGCAATTGTGGTGCAGTGGGAAACGTCGCCCGGGGCACGGTAACAGAAGGATACTGTACGCATACTTTAGAAACTTTATCGCTTATGTTAGCTATCTCAACTAATGATTTAGGGCATCATACTAGCTAGTTGTGCAATTGTGGTGCAGTGGGAAACGTCGCCCGGGGCACGGTAACAGAAGGATACTGTACGCATACTTTAGAAACTTTATCGCTTATGTTAGCTATCTCAACTAATGATTTAGGGCATCATACTAGCTAGTTGTGCAATTGTGGTGCAGTGGGAAACGTCGCCCGGGGCACGGTAACTGAAGGATACTGTAGGCATACTGTAGAAACTTTATCGATTATGTTAGCTATCTCAACCAATGCTTTAGGGCATGATACCAGCTATTTGTGCAATTGTGGTGCAATGGGAAACGTCGCCCGGGGCACGGTAACAGAAGGATACTGTACGCATACTTTAGAAACTTTATCGCTTATGTTAGGTATCTCAACTAATGATGTAGGGCATCATACTAGCTAGTTGTGCAATTGTGGTGAAGTGGGAAACGTCGCCCGGGGCACGGTAACTGAAGGATACTGTACGCATACTTTAGAAACTTTATCGCTTATGTTAGGTATCTCAACTAATGATGTAGGGCATCATACTAGCTAGTTGTGCAATTGTGGTGCAGTGGGAAACGTCGCCCGGGGCACGGTAACAGAAGGATACTGTACGCATACTTTAGAAACTTTATCGCTTATGTTAGCTATCTCAACTAATGATTTAGGGCATTATACTAGCTAGTTGTGCAATTGTGGTGCAGTGGGAAACGTCGCCCGGGGCACGGTAACTGAAGGATACTGTAGGCATACTGTAGAAACTTTATCGATTATGTTAGCTATCTCAACCAATGCTTTAGGGCATGATACCAGCTATTTGTGCAATTGTGGTGCAGTGGGAAACGTCGCCCGGGGCACGGTAACTGAAGGATACTGTAGGCACACTGTAGAAACTTTATCGCTTATGTTAGGTATCTCAACTAATGATTTAGGGCATTATACTAGCTAGTTGTGCAATTGTGGTGCAGTGGGAAACGTCGCCCGGGGCACGGTAACAGAAGGATACTGTACGCATACTTTAGAAACTTTATCGCTTATGTTAGCTATCTCAACTAATGATTTAGGGCATCATACTAGCTAGTTGTGCAATTGTGGTGCAGTGGGAAACGTCGCCCGGGGCACGGTAACTGAAGGATACTGTAGGCACACTGTAGAAACTTTATCGCTTATGTTAGGTATCTCAACTAATGATTTAGGGCATCATACTAGCTAGTTGTGCAATTGTGGTGCAGTGGGAAACGTCGCCCGGGGCACGGTAACAGAAGGATACTGTACGCATACTTTAGAAACTTTATCGCTTATGTTAGCTATCTCAACTAATGATTTAGGGCATCATACTAGCTAGTTGTGCAATTGTGGTGCAGTGGGAAACGTCGCCCGGGGCACGGTAACTGAAGGATACTGTACGCATACTTTAGAAACTTTATCGCTTATGTTAGGTATCTCAACTAATGATTTAGGGCATCATACTAGCTAGTTGTGCAATTGTGGTGCAGTGGGAAACGTCGCCCGGGGCACGGTAACAGAAGGATACTGTACGCATACTTTAGAAACTTTATCGCTTATGTTAGCTATCTCAACTAATGATTTAGGGCATCATACTAGCTAGTTGTGCAAATGTGGTGCAGTGGGAAACGTCGCCCGGGGCACGGTAACTGAAGGATACTGTAGGCACACTGTAGAAACTTTATCGCTTATGTTAGGTATCTCAACTAATGATTTAGGGCATTATACTAGCTAGTTGTGCAATTGTGGTGCAGTGGGAAACGTCGCCCGGGGCACGGTAACAGAAGGATACTGTACGCATACTTTAGAAACTTTATCGCTTATGTTAGCTATCTCAACTAATGATTTAGGGCATCATACTAGCTAGTTGTGCAAATGTGGTGCAGTGGGAAACGTCGCCCGGGGCACGGTAACTGAAGGATACTGTAGGCACACTGTAGAAACTTTATCGCTTATGTTAGGTATCTCAACTAATGATTTAGGGCATCATACTAGCTAGTTGTGCAATTGTGGTGCAGTGGGAAACGTCGCCCGGGGCACGGTAACAGAAGGATACTGTACGCATACTTTAGAAACTTTATCGCTTATGTTAGGTATCTCAACTAATGATTTAGGGCATCATACTATCTAGTTGTGCAATTGTGGTGCAGTGGGAAACGTCGCCCGGGGCACGGTAACAGAAGGATACTGTACGCATACTTTAGAAACTTTATCGCTTATGTTAGGTATCTCAACTAATGATTTAGGGCATCATACTAGCTAGTTGTGCAATTGTGGTGCAGTGGGAAACGTCGCCCGGGGCACGGTAACAGAAGGATACTGTACGCATACTTTAGAAACTTTATCGCTTATGTTAGCTATCTCAACTAATGATTTAGGGCATTATACTAGCTAGTTGTGCAATTGTGGTGCAGTGGGAAACGTCGCCCGGGGCACGGTAACTGAAGGATACTGTAGGCATACTGTAGAAACTTTATCGATTATGTTAGCTATCTCAACCAATGCTTTAGGGCATGATACCAGCTATTTGTGCAATTGTGGTGCAGTGGGAAACGTCGCCCGGGGCACGGTAACAGAAGGATACTGTACGCATACTTTAGAAACTTTATCGCTTATGTTAGCTATCTCAACTAATGATTTAGGGCATTATACTAGCTAGTTGTGCAATTGTGGTGCAGTGGGAAACGTCGCCCGGGGCACGGTAACTGAAGGATACTGTAGGCACACTGTAGAAACTTTATCGCTTATGTTAGGTATCTCAACTAACGATTTAGGGCATCATACTAGCTAGTTGTGCAATTGTGGTGCAGTGGGAAACGTCGCCCGGGGCACGGTAACAGAAGGATACTGTACGCATACTTTAGAAACTTTATCGCTTATGTTAGGTATCTCAACTAATGCTTTAGGGCATGATACTAGCTATTTGTGCAATTGTGGTGCAGTGGGAAACGTCGCCCGGGGCACAGTGACTGAAGGATACTGTAGGCACACTGTAGAAACTTTATCGCTTATGTTAGGTATCTCAACTAATGATTTAGGGCATCATATTAGCTAGTTTTGCAATTGTGGTGCAGTGGGAAACGTCGGCCGGGGCACGGTAACTGAAGGATACTGTAGACATACTGTAGAAACTATATTGATTATGCTAGGTATCTCAACCAATGCTTTAGGGCATGATACTAGCTATTTGTGCAATTGTGGTGCAGTGGGAAACGTCGCCCGGGGCACAGTGACTGAAGGATACTGTAGAAACTATATTGATTATGTTAGGTATCTCAACCAATGCTTTAGGTCAAGATACTAGCTATTTGTGCAATTGTGGTGCAGTGGGAAACGTCGCCCGGGGCACGGTAACTGAAGGATACTGTAGGCATACTGTAGAAACTTTATCGATTATGTTAGCTATCTCAACTAATGATTTAGGGCATCATACTATCTAGTTGTGCAATTGTGGTGCAGTGGGAAACGTCGCCCGGGGCACGGTAACAGAAGGATACTGTACGCATACTTTAGAAACTTTATCGCTTATGTTAGCTATCTCAACTAATGATTTAGGGCATTATACTAGCTAGTTGTGCAATTGTGGTGCAGTGGGAAACGTCGCCCGGGGCACGGTAACTGAAGGATACTGTAGGCATACTGTAGAAACTTTATCGATTATGTTAGCTATCTCAACTAATGATTTAGGGCATCATACTAGCTAGTTGTGCAATTGTGGTGCAGTGGGAAACGTCGCCCGGGGCACGGTAACAGAAGGATACTATACGCATACTTTAGAAACTTTATCGCTTATGTTAGCTATCTCAACTAATGATTTAGGGCATTATACTAGCTAGTTGTGCAATTGTGGTGCAGTGGGAAACGTCGCCCGGGGCACGGTAACTGAAGGATACTGTAGGCATACTGTAGAAACTTTATCGATTATGTTAGCTATCTCAACCAATGCTTTAGGGCATGATACCAGCTATTTGTGCAATTGTGGTGCAGTGGGAAACGTCGCCCGGGGCACGGTAACAGAAGGATACTGTACGCATACTTTAGAAACTTTATCGCTTATGTTAGCTATCTCAACTAATGATTTAGGGCATTATACTAGCTAGTTGTGCAATTGTGGTGCAGTGGGAAACGTCGCCCGGGGCACGGTAACTGAAGGATACTGTAGGCACACTGTAGAAACTTTATCGCTTATGTTAGGTATCTCAACTAATGATTTAGGGCATCATACTAGCTAGTTGTGCAATTGTGGTGCAGTGGGAAACGTCGCCCGGGGCACGGTAACAGAAGGATACTGTACGCATACTTTAGAAACTTTATCGCTTATGTTAGGTATCTCAACTAATGCTTTAGGGCATCATATTAGCTAGTTTTGCAATTGTGGTGCAGTGGGAAACGTCGCCCGGGGCACGGTAACAGAAGGATACTGTACGCATACTTTAGAAACTTTATCGCTTATGTTAGCTATCTCAACTAATGATTTAGGGCATTATACTAGCTAGTTGTGCAATTGTGGTGCAGTGGGAAACGTCGCCCGGGGCACGGTAACTGAAGGATACTGTAGGCATACTGTAGAAACTTTATCGATTATGTTAGGTATCTCAACTAATGATTTAGGGCATCATATTAGCTAGTTTTGCAATTGTGGTGCAGTGGGAAACGTCGGCCGGGGCACGGTAACTGAAGGATACTGTAGACATACTGTAGAAACTATATTGATTATGCTAGGTATCTCAACCAATGCTTTAGGGCATGATACTAGCTATTTGTGCAATTGTGGTGCAGTGGGAAACGTCGCCCGGGGCACAGTGACTGAAGGATACTGTAGAAACTTTATCGATTATGTTAGCTATCTCAACCAATGCTTTAGGGCATGATACCAGCTATTTGTGCAATTGTGGTGCAGTGGGAAACGTCGCCCGGGGCACGGTAACAGAAGGATACTGTACGCATACTTTAGAAACTTTATCGCTTATGTTAGCTATCTCAACTAATGATTTAGGGCATTATACTAGCTAGTTGTGCAATTGTGGTGCAGTGGGAAACGTCGCCCGGGGCACGGTAACTGAAGGATACTGTAGGCACACTGTAGAAACTTTATCGCTTATGTTAGGTATCTCAACTAATGCTTTAGGGCATGATACTAGCTATTTGTGCAATTGTGGTGCAGTGGGAAACGTCGCCCGGGGCACAGTGACTGAAGGATACTGTAGGCACACTGTAGAAACTTTAGTGGTGCAGTGGGAAACGTCGGCCGGGGCACGGTAACTGAAGGATACTGTAGACATACTGTAGAAACTTTATCGCTTATGTTAGCTATCTCAACTAATGATTTAGGGCATTATACTAGCTAGTTGTGCAATTGTGGTGCAGTGGGAAACGTCGCCCGGGGCACGGTAACTGAAGGATACTGTAGGCATACTGTAGAAACTTTATCGATTATGTTAGCTATCTCAACCAATGCTTTAGGGCATGATACCAGCTATTTGTGCAATTGTGGTGCAGTGGGAAACGTCGCCCGGGGCACGGTAACTGAAGGATACTGTAGGCACACTGTAGAAACTTTATCGCTTATGTTAGGTATCTCAACTAATGATTTAGGGCATTATACTAGCTAGTTGTGCAATTGTGGTGCAGTGGGAAACGTCGCCCGGGGCACGGTAACAGAAGGATACTGTACGCATACTTTAGAAACTTTATCGCTTATGTTAGCTATCTCAACTAATGATTTAGGGCATCATACTAGCTAGTTGTGCAATTGTGGTGCAGTGGGAAACGTCGCCCGGGGCACGGTAACTGAAGGATACTGTAGGCACACTGTAGAAACTTTATCGCTTATGTTAGGTATCTCAACTAATGATTTAGGGCATCATACTAGCTAGTTGTGCAATTGTGGTGCTGTGGGAAACGTCGCCCGGGGCACGGTAACAGAAGGATACTGTACGCATACTTTAGAAACTTTATCGCTTATGTTAGCTATCTCAACTAATGATTTAGGGCATCATACTAGCTAGTTGTGCAATTGTGGTGCAGTGGGAAACGTAGCCCGGGGCTCGGTAACTGAAGGATACTGTACGCATACTTTAGAAACTTTATCGCTTATGTTAGGTATCTCAACTAATGATTTAGGGCATCATACTAGCTAGTTGTGCAATTGTGGTGCAGTGGGAAACGTCGCCCGGGGCACGGTAACAGAAGGATACTGTACGCATACTTTAGAAACTTTATCGCTTATGTTAGCTATCTCAACTAATGATTTAGGGCATGATACTAGCTAGTTGTGCAAATGTGGTGCAGTGGGAAACGTCGCCCGGGGCACGGTAACTGAAGGATACTGTAGGCACACTGTAGAAACTTTATCGCTTATGTTAGCTATCTCAACTAATGATTTAGGGCATCATACTAGCTAGTTGTGCAATTGTGGTGCAGTGGGAAACGTCGCCCGGGGCACGGTAACTGAAGGATACTGTAGGCACACTGTAGAAACTTTATCGCTTATGTTAGGTATCTCAACTAATGATTTAGGGCATTATACTAGCTAGTTGTGCAATTGTGGTGCAGTGGGAAACGTCGCCCGGGGCACGGTAACAGAAGGATACTGTACGCATACTTTAGAAACTTTATCGCTTATGTTAGCTATCTCAACTAATGATTTAGGGCATCATACTAGCTAGTTGTGCAATTGTGGTGCAGTGGGAAACGTCGCCCGGGGCACGGTAACAGAAGGATACTGTACGCATACTTTAGAAACTTTATCGCTTATGTTAGGTATCTCAACTAATGATTTAGGGCATCATACTATCTAGTTGTGCAATTGTGGTGCAGTGGGAAACGTCGCCCGGGGCACGGTAACAGAAGGATACTGTAGGCATACTGTAGAAACTTTATCGATTATGTTAGCTATCTCAACCAATGCTTTAGGGCATGATACCAGCTATTTGTGCAATTGTGGTGCAATGGGAAACGTCGCCCGGGGCACGGTAACAGAAGGATACTGTACGCATACTTTAGAAACTTTATCGCTTATGTTAGGTATCTCAACTAATGATGTAGGGCATCATACTAGCTAGTTGTGCAATTGTGGTGAAGTGGGAAACGTCGCCCGGGGCACGGTAACTGAAGGATACTGTACGCATACTTTAGAAACTTTATCGCTTATGTTAGGTATCTCAACTAATGATGTAGGGCATCATACTAGCTAGTTGTGCAATTGTGGTGAAGTGGGAAACGTCGCCCGGGGCACGGTAACTGAAGGATACTGTACGCATACTTTAGAAACTTTATCGCTTATGTTAGGTATCTCAACTAATGATTTAGGGCATCATACTAGCTAGTTGTGCAATTGTGGTGCAGTGGGAAACGTCGCCCGGGGCACGGTAACAGAAGGATACTGTACGCATACTTTAGAAACTTTATCGCTTATGTTAGGTATCTCAACTAATGATTTAGGGCATCATACTATCTAGTTGTGCAATTGTGGTGCAGTGGGAAACGTCGCCCGGGGCACGGTAACAGAAGGATACTGTAGGCATACTGTAGAAACTTTATCGATTATGTTAGCTATCTCAACCAATGCTTTAGGGCATGATACCAGCTATTTGTGCAATTGTGGTGCAATGGGAAACGTCGCCCGGGGCACGGTAACAGAAGGATACTGTACGCATACTTTAGAAACTTTATCGCTTATGTTAGGTATCTCAACTAATGATGTAGGGCATCATACTAGCTAGTTGTGCAATTGTGGTGAAGTGGGAAACGTCGCCCGGGGCACGGTAACTGAAGGATACTGTACGCATACTTTAGAAACTTTATCGCTTATGTTAGGTATCTCAACTAATGATGTAGGGCATCATACTAGCTAGTTGTGCAATTGTGGTGCAGTGGGAAACGTCGCCCGGGGCACGGTAACAGAAGGATACTGTACGCATACTTTAGAAACTTTATCGCTTATGTTAGCTATCTCAACTAATGATTTAGGGCATTATACTAGCTAGTTGTGCAATTGTGGTGCAGTGGGAAACGTCGCCCGGGGCACGGTAACTGAAGGATACTGTAGGCATACTGTAGAAACTTTATTGATTATGTTAGCTATCTCAACCAATGCTTTAGGGCATGATACCAGCTATTTGTGCAATTGTGGTGCAGTGGGAAACGTCGCCCGGGGCACGGTAACTGAAGGATACTGTAGGCACACTGTAGAAACTTTATCGCTTATGTTAGGTATCTCAACTAATGATTTAGGGCATTATACTAGCTAGTTGTGCAATTGTGGTGCAGTGGGAAACGTCGCCCGGGGCACGGTAACAGAAGGATACTGTACGCATACTTTAGAAACTTTATCGCTTATGTTAGGTATCTCAACTAATGATTTAGGGCATCATACTAGCTAGTTGTGCAATTGTGGTGCAGTGGGAAACGTCGCCCGGGGCACGGTAACAGAAGGATACTGTACGCATACTTTAGAAACTTTATCGCTTATGTTAGCTATCTCAACTAATGATTTAGGGCATCATACTAGCTAGTTGTGCAAATGTGGTGCAGTGGGAAACGTCGCCCGGGGCACGGTAACTGAAGGATACTGTAGGCACACTGTAGAAACTTTATCGCTTATGTTAGGTATCTCAACTAATGATTTAGGGCATTATACTAGCTAGTTGTGCAATTGTGGTGCAGTGGGAAACGTCGCCCGGGGCACGGTAACAGAAGGATACTGTACGCATACTTTAGAAACTTTATCGCTTATGTTAGCTATCTCAACTAATGATTTAGGGCATCATACTAGCTAGTTGTGCAATTGTGGTGCAGTGGGAAACGTCGCCCGGGGCACGGTAACAGAAGGATACTGTACGCATACTTTAGAAACTTTATCGCTTATGTTAGGTATCTCAACTAATGATTTAGGGCATCATACTATCTAGTTGTGCAATTGTGGTGCAGTGGGAAACGTCGCCCGGGGCACGGTAACAGAAGGATACTGTACGCATACTTTAGAAACTTTATCGCTTATGTTAGCTATCTCAACTAATGATTTAGGGCATTATACTAGCTAGTTGTGCAATTGTGGTGCAGTGGGAAACGTCGCCCGGGGCACGGTAACTGAAGGATACTGTAGGCATACTGTAGAAACTTTATCGATTATGTTAGCTATCTCAACCAATGCTTTAGGGCATGATACCAGCTATTTGTGCAATTGTGGTGCAGTGGGAAACGTCGCCCGGGGCACGGTAACTGAAGGATACTGTAGGCACACTGTAGAAACTTTATCGCTTATGTTAGGTATCTCAACTAATGATTTAGGGCATTATACTAGCTAGTTGTGCAATTGTGGTGCAGTGGGAAACGTCGCCCGGGGCACGGTAACAGAAGGATACTGTACGCATACCTTAGAAACTTTATCGCTTATGTTAGCTATCTCAACTAATGATTTAGGGCATCATACTAGCTAGTTGTGCAATTGTGGTGCAGTGGGAAACGTCGCCCGGGGCACGGTAACTGAAGGATACTGTAGGCACACTGTAGAAACTTTATCGCTTATGTTAGGTATCTCAACTAATGATTTAGGGCATCATACTAGCTAGTTGTGCAATTGTGGTGCAGTGGGAAACGTCGCCCGGGGCACGGTAACAGAAGGATACTGTACGCATACTTTAGAAACTTTATCGCTTATGTTAGCTATCTCAACTAATGATTTAGGGCATCATACTAGCTAGTTGTGCAATTGTGGTGCAGTGGGAAACGTCGCCCGGGGCACGGTAACTGAAGGATACTGTACGCATACTTTAGAAACTTTATCGCTTATGTTAGGTATCTCAACTAATGATTTAGGGCATCATACTAGCTAGTTGTGCAATTGTGGTGCAGTGGGAAACGTCGCCCGGGGCACGGTAACAGAAGGATACTGTACGCATACTTTAGAAACTTTATCGCTTATGTTAGCTATCTCAACTAATGATTTAGGGCATCATACTAGCTAGTTGTGCAAATGTGGTGCAGTGGGAAACGTCGCCCGGGGCACGGTAACAGAAGGATACTGTACGCATACTTTAGAAACTTTATCGCTTATGTTAGGTATCTCAACTAATGATTTAGGGCATCATACTATCTAGTTGTGCAATTGTGGTGCAGTGGGAAACGTCGCCCGGGGCACGGTAACAGAAGGATACTGTAGGCATACTGTAGAAACTTTATCGATTATGTTAGCTATCTCAACCAATGCTTTAGGGCATGATACCAGCTATTTGTGCAATTGTGGTGCAGTGGGAAACGTCGCCCGGGGCACGGTAACAAAAGGATACTGTACGCATACTTTAGAAACTTTATCGCTTATGTTAGGTATCTCAACTAATGATGTAGGGCATCATACTAGCTAGTTGTGCAATTGTGGTGAAGTGGGAAACGTCGCCCGGGGCACGGTAACTGAAGGATACTGTACGCATACTTTAGAAACTTTATCGCTTATGTTAGGTATCTCAACTAATGATTTAGGGCATCATACTAGCTAGTTGTGCAATTGTGGTGCAGTGGGAAACGTCCCCGGGGCACGGTAACTGAAGGATACTGTACGCATACTTTAGAAACTTTATCGTTTATGTTTGGTATCTCAACTAATGATGTAGGGCATCATACTAGCTAGTTGTGCAATTGTGGTGAAGTGGGAAACGTCGCCCGGGGCACGGTAACAGAAGGATACTGTACGCATACTTTAGAAACTTTATCGCTTATGTTAGCTATCTCAACTAATGATTTAGGGCATCATACTAGCTAGTTGTGCAATTGTGGTGCAGTGGGAAACGTCGCCCGGGGCACGGTAACTGAAGGATACTGTAGGCATACTGTAGAAACTTTATCGATTATGTTAGCTATCTCAACCAATGCTTTAGGGCATGATACCAGCTATTTGTGCAATAGTGGTGCAGTGGGAAACGTCGCCCGGGGAACGGTAACAGAAGGATACTGTACGCATACTTTAGAAACGTTATCGCTTATGTTAGCTATCTCAACTAATGATTTAGGGCATCATACTAGCTAGTTGTGCAATTGTGGTGCAGTGGGAAACGTCGCCCGGGGCACGGTAACTGAAGGATACTGTAGGCATACTGTAGAAACTTTATCGATTATGTTAGCTATCTCAACCAATGCTTTAGGGCATGATACCAGCTATTTGTACAATTGTGGTGCAGTGGGAAACGTCGCCCGGGGCACGGTAACAGAAGGATACTGTACGCATACTTTAGAAACGTTATCGCTTATGTTAGCTATCTCAACTAATGATTTAGGGCATTATACTAGCTAGTTTTGCAATTGTGGTGAAGTGGGAAACGTCGCCCGGGGCACGGTAACAGAAGGATACTGTACGCATACTTTAGAAACTTTATCGCGTATGTTAGCTATCTCAACTAATGATTTAGGGCATTATACTAGCTAGTTGTGCAATTGTGGTGCAGTGGGAAACGTCGCCCGGGGCACGGTAACTGAAGGATACTGTAGGCATACTGTAGAAACTTTATCGATTATGTTAGCTATCTCAACCAATGCTTTAGGGCATGATACCAGCTATTTGTACAATTGTGGTGCAGTGGGAAACGTCGCCCGGGGCACGGTAACAGAAGGATACTGTACGCATACTTTAGAAACGTTATCGCTTATGTTAGCTATCTCAACTAATGATTTAGGGCATTATACTAGCTAGTTTTGCAATTGTGGTGAAGTGGGAAACGTCGCCCGGGGCACGGTAACAGAAGGATACTGTACGCATACTTTAGAAACTTTATCGCGTATGTTAGCTATCTCAACTAATGATTTAGGGCATTATACTAGCTAGTTGTGCAATTGTGGTGCAGTGGGAAACGTCGCCCGGGGCACGGTAACTGAAGGATACTGTAGGCATACTGTAGAAACTTTATCGATTATGTTAGCTATCTCAACCAATGCTTTAGGGCATGATACCAGCTATTTGTGCAATTGTGGTGCAGTGGGAAACGTCGCCCGGGGCACGGTAACAGAAGGATACTGTACGCATACTTTAGAAACGTTATCGCTTATGTTAGCTATCTCAACTAATGATTTAGGGCATCATACTAGCTAGTTGTGCAATTGTGGTGCAGTGGGAAACGTCGGCCGGGTTGTGGTAGCACAGGATACGGTAGAAAAATTACAATTTGCTAATCGATATTAATTAGTGCCTTACTAATGACCTAACTGAAATTTCAAAAATGAGTTCTAAATCGAGCGGTTCTAAAACGAGCAGTTCTAAAACGAGCAGTTCTAAAACGAGCAGTTCTAAAACGAGCAGTTCTAAAACGAGCAGTTCTAAAACGAGCAGTTCTAAAACGACACACCCCGCCAACAGATGATAAATGTTGACGAGCATGTGCTTCCCTGAATAATTCGGACATATTTTGGCATATCGACCTTGATATTTTACTAATTTGTTTAGAAAAGCAGCGGTGCATCTGGATATAAGAAGTGTAAAAACACAGTATTTTTAGCAAGTTAAAAGAAGAAGTACTGAATTTGTTCTGATGGCAACCGAAATCCTCACTCACTGTGCAGTAAATAACCTCAATGATGGCATAAGGAAGATGAAATAGAAGCGGAATGCAGTTAAAGGACTTATCGAATGTGAAACAGCCTAAAACTGAGAACGATATCACTGTGTTCTGAAAGAAACGTATGTAAAATTTTTACTCATAAATGGGATACCTTGAAGAACAAGGCTATTGCGTATGCAGGAAGCATTGCTGATGCAACTTCGTAGGCCTCTTTTACCTGGTTAATCAATCGAATCAAAACTATTTTGCAAAAAAAAAGATACCTGATAACGGGCGTTGAGCGATGACTTGAAATGCGCCACATGCAAGCGATGTTTACAGTATTTTACGGCGGACGCGTTTGCCTGAATTGAAAATACAATAATTCACAACTTGTGGAATGCCGAACATTTTATTCGTTCAAATCGTAAGGAAGAAGGTGCATAAACACTACCACAATATTGACAAAGTCTGACGGCTCCCGATACCACGTGATAGCCGTCTTAATGAGGAAGGATACAGATCTTTGTCCCTTTCTTTTCACACACAATGCACGCTAATGGCGAGAGAGGTAGTGGCAATCAGCGACGATACAGTGATCAAACGAAGCAGCGCATCTCTTCTGCCCGACTTGTAGTATCTTTCCGGCGATATAGTAGAGATAATGCGCTCTATCGCAAGGAGAATCTCGGCGGAAATGCAGAAATTGTGCGTAGCCATGCTACAGTCGACCAGGTAGAATCGAAACTCTGCAATTCTCTCACTAAGTTCTTCGTTGCAGTTTGGGAAATCTCTGGTTCCCCGCCCACAATGGGATCCCAATTTGCATCCCAATGGGGCAAACATCAAAGGCGGGAGGCAAATTGGGATCCCATTGGGCGGAAAACAAAATTAGGGGAGCAGAAAATGGTAATCAAACGAACCCGGATCTGCTTTGTTCAGAGGCGCCGAGTGTGCTTTCAGAGTCAGTGCGGACATGGCTGCATGTGTGGTGACTTGCACGAGATACCCCGCAGCCCAAATGCGCAGCAGAAATCTGCAAAAAAACAAAGATGTGTTTAACTCTTTAATGCTGAACTCAGTGTTCATCAGTGCGCTCTCTCCATTTCACACACTCTCGTGCGCAGATCGGCCAAAGATTTCGGGAAATGAGGATGCATGTATAGTAATGAATGCTGAAGGTAGCATACACTTTTCTTACTTGCAGTTGCTATGTAGCGGCGTGCCTTTGACAAGTGCGAGCAGGATTATTGCCAACGAGAATGAGCTCAGATTTAGAACAATTGAGAGTAGAGGAAGAAAAACGGTGAGCAATAAGCCTGTCATGGAACTGAATATAGCAGCAGAAGACTATGAAGAGGAATCAAAATGAGAGATGTGTTCACTATCATGGCGTCGGAAAACAACCCCCATGAATGATCCTACTCACACTGAGCGCGAATATACTCAGTATTGAGTATATGATATACTAGGATGTGACACCGAGTATATGATATACTCAATATTGAGTATATTCATATACTCAATAGTGAGTATATTGAGAACGGGAGGCGCGCGCTCATCCGGCTTGACCCCGCCCCCTCACTCGGTTGGCTCCGCCTCCTCTGCCTTTCAGCCCTTCCTTCCATTCCTTGATAGCATTATTTGTTTCGTTCATGTGTAAATAAGCACGGAGAATAGATGGCTGGCTGATTCATTGCTGACAGTTTAAATAACAGAAACAACGAGAAAGACAATACACAAGAACAAAAAATATTGCGGCATAGTATAATATGTAGTATACAGTCATGAATGAATTCCTAGTGAGAATACCAACAAACAGGCGCTAAAACTTGAACTCAAACTATCAATAATCGATATCGAACAAGGCAATACGAGCTAGATACTGTACCGTGTGAGATGCGGGGAGGGGGATACGGTAGACATATCGATCGATTATCTAGTCGAAACATTTTTCCATTTCCACTTCGTACGCTTCAAAGTATGCCATGAGAGTGTCCTAATCGGTCGTCGCTGCGTAGATTCCTCTGATCCGCCGGATATCTGCAAAGATTCATATTCACAATTATTAGTCTGACCCACGGTTCGCCCCACCCGGACAAACATAACTACGAATCATAACTATAGTCGATAGTCAGTTATACCTGTGACCCATTTCTCTCCCGACTACCATACAACCATCGACTACCGTAATCCTCACCCCTTCGACTCGGCTTGAACACCATCGTGTTGTCGTCCTCCAATTGACCAGCATTCATCCCGCGCCGATTCAACAGAATCTTCACCGAGCCTACAAAAATAATCGATATTTTACAGCCAACAGTATCTCCAACAATAATTTACAGCCTCAATCGTGTATTTATTTCAGCATACAACACCCCAATCGACATACTAACACAGCTACAGTATCCCCAATTAATACCCCAACGAAGAGGATACCGTACCCCCGCCTTCGGATCGAATCTTAACGCGAAGATCGGGCACCGACTCCAGCTGAACTCGGAAGATCACATGTGTTCCGGGGTTTTCGATGAGCAGTCCGCGCTCCGTCGGAATAAGCTAGAAGGTATACGGTAATTAGGAGAATAGTACGGAAAGTAAAAGGATGGATGCGGTAAACAGAAAGTATAAGGCGAAATATGATAATCTTCTTTTTTTTGGCAAATAATCCGGTCGTCTGTCACTAAAAGCAGCAACAATTCGAGTTTTAAAAAAGCGTGATGAAACAGCCTATTGACGCACTGCTTTAAAAAATAAAAAAAAATGCTTGACCACTACCGCAGTTCCGATTCGTTAATTACAGTAACCAATTTCACTCACCTCCTTCTTCGCGAGAGCCAGGTGCGGCATGATGTCCATGTAGCGCAGTCGGAACCACTGACAGCAATATCGATTTATTGGTGGTCTAACACTAGATGTTATCGTAATAACTGTAGCACCATTTTTCAACGTACGATTATCACCGTTTGTCGTACAAAATTGTCCGCCAAATTAGCATAATTCCCCGACAGTAAATCGATAGCTACCGTATACCTTTCCATCCTGGTTGTATCCGTTCTTGAATGTCGTCTTGATGGGCAGGAAATCGATCGCCAGCGAGTCCATCACTTCCGAGAGGCCGGACCAGAATCTGCAGACTATTTTTAAACGAAAACTCAGAGAACAAGAACGAATTATGTATGTGCATGCCAATAGGCGCCGGCGAAACCAAGTCCCAACAGGTGTGTCAGCCGCAAACAAAAATGTGTCGCCAGTATTAAATTTTCATAGATTTTACAAGGGTAAATTTACCGGGACAACAGTACTATAGTTCACTGTGCATTAACCACTACAGTAACCGTACATTACCCCCTCTACCCCGCCCTCCCACCGTACCGGAAAAAGTTGCAATTGGGACTTCATCTATCAGCTGCGGGGGTGGTATCCACATCCGGGTTTGCTTCGACTGCCCAACCGGGCTCGAATAGAGCGACTGAGAGGTTCTTACCCTTGATCTGCAACGCAATTTTAAAATATGTATTTTTGCATATCGAATTATTTCGAAAATGTCGATTGAACATTTCTTTTTAATTTTTAGTAAGTTGAAAGGAAGCAACATGATTACACTAATATTGCGAAATAATTGCGAAATACGCAATCTGTATTTCCTACGAGCTTCATTCGTAATAGTGCTCGACGAGACAAGGAAGTGCGACACCGCTTAATTTTCAATTTGGTCAAATTTGAGCAGCTACGGGCACTTCCATTGTCTCGAATCGAGGTACTCCTCGGATCCGAGGGGGTCGCTCACCACTGACGCGCAGCTAGGCATCTTTATTCAGAGTTATACTAGCAAAATGTGCTACAAAATCCGCCGCACATGATTCCGAACCTACAGAGAGGAGTCTGGGTGAGAAAATGTGCACAAGCGAGAGAGTCTCTATTTCAATTTCGTAAGTTTTCTCACTCCAACCCCCTTTCTGTAGGGTTGACCGGCATGTGGAATGATGTGGCAGTGAACATCACGTAGGGCTATCAGAACTACTGCAGTGTTTGGGACCAGTCAACCACGATTGACGGCAAAGAATAAGTGAGTAGTCCAAAAATGAGAAGGAATACTGGTCTTCTCCCAAACACTGCAGTAGTGCCGGGCTATCGTGAGCAAGGAGTTTTGAAATAGACAAACCTTTTGGCCTGGGCGTCTTTTACAACATTCCTCATCTTCGATATGATTCATCGATGGTTTTGATCTTATAGACGGGGAGGAACCTGACGCAACCACAATCAAAACCCAAACTCAGATTTTCTCACTCAGCAACGGAGAAAGTCGAACCTGACTAGTGCAGTGCAGCGCGCGAAGCTCGAGAAGGGCGCGACTAAGGCATCTGAACACAAAATTACAAGAGATTCGGTGCAAAACAAGTAAAATGAACAGAAATGCAATTTCGAAAAGATGAGATCACCAAGTGCGCCAGCGGAGAATGAAGTGCGCAAAGCGAGAATAAGACGCGTCAGGCTCGGCAGGACACGGTAATGACATGTTATCGACTGGTCTGTCATTGCAAACTAATTAATTTATGTTTAATAATTAATTATAATTTTTTCATATATTAAGAAAAACAAAATCGTATTAAAATAAAATGTACATGATCATTTAGAAATAAAACTGTAGAAATATTTCATGAAAAACAATTATTTTCGGTTGAATTCGTCAATTAAACGATACAATGCATCTTTTTTTCCACGAGATCGATTACTTAGTATGCACCACATCCAACTTCCAATCTCAATCGGCCCTTGCATTTCTCTATACCCCTCCCCCCTCCCGCCCGACGCTCGAATATACTCAACATTTAGTATATTGACACGCTTAAGTATATTGCTCCTCCCCGCCTCGAATATACTCAATATTGAGTATATTCCAGCGGATGAGTATATTCTTTCTTAAGTATATCTGTGAGTATATTCTTTCTTAAGTAACTTCGGGCTCAGTGCAGAAGCACGTTCCAGGAATTGCATGTGAATGTAGGCTTGCGCTATAGTGTGATATCCACCGTGCATGAAGGGACCAATTCCATGAGAGGGCACATGACAGACTTAGGAAAAGCCGTAATTCGAAATTATCTGGATGAATCTTTAGAACCGATAACTGATATAAGCTAAATTAATGCACTTGAAAGAGGATCTTCTAAAATTCAAAAAAATGCACGGAAACAATACAAAAATGATAAAACGAATCGCAAATATATCAACACGGGTGAAAGTGATGATTATCCAGATTTTTATTTCGATCTAGCTAATTGTATTAACTTTGTGTTCAAATCGAAATTTATCTGTATATTTATATTTATTTTTATTTTATCTAAAGCCACGCCTGTTGCAGACCCTCGAAGTGGACGTCACTCGCGCTCTTGTATTTCGCCACGGACACGACATCCGAAGGCATGTTGCCCATCCATTTAAAGATCCTGAACAGTCACATCTTTGGGCGATATTCAGTAATCCGTTATACCACAACTTCGATCGCGCTCTTCGCCTCAACCGCGGGTGCTCAACGAAAAGCCAGCACAATATGAATGTGGAGGTGCAGGTAACGCCCTGTACGGCGGAGCAGTATGGTGTTATCCCGGTGTTCATTGTGCATACACATCCTCTCATCTCCTAACGGGTGAAAGTGTGCGCGAAAACACGCATTCTCATAAAGAAATAACTGAAATTTTGATACGTCGAGGCGGAGAGTTGTGAAAATGAGAGATGAGCTCTTGCATTTTTCCACGCTTTCTAGCCCTGTTCCATCTCGACGCATCAAAACTGTAGTTATTTGTTGCGATTTGCTATGTGTGCAAGCACTGACCGTGCTATAGATAACTTCAATTGCTGCGTAAGGGATGGGGAAAAGTAGTGGGACGCATTTAAAGGAGTTATCGAAAGTGACGCAGCATGAGAATATGACCTGAAACGATGTTGGCATTGAAGGATCGGCTTTTTAGCAAATGCCTTGATGAGAAAAGCAATTATGTATGCGGGCCGCATCGCTGCCGCTACTTCGTACGCTTTTTTGACCTGGAAGTCGAGTTAAGGGGTTGTTTGATATTTTTCACGGATCCCAGTTTAATCCAAATGTCTGGACTGAGATCAGAAAGGAATGCACGCTGGATCCTCGCGCGATTCCAGCCTCGAATGTTTAATCATTTCGTACTTGGTATCGCGCGTTGAGGCCCGATTTATCGTGCATGCCATACAGTCTCGATTTGCAAAATTTTGCTGAGGAGACGTTTACCTGAAATAATCAGACAGTATCTCTATAACTCTGCTTCCGCAATGTAAGCTACAATTATTCCTTATTGAAAGGCCTGCCGGTGACCATTATCTGCCATTGTAACTCTGCCGACATATTAGTTC
Organism: Pristionchus fissidentatus; assembly: GCA_036245785.1. Taxonomy (NCBI): domain Eukaryota; kingdom Metazoa; phylum Nematoda; class Chromadorea; order Rhabditida; family Neodiplogasteridae; genus Pristionchus; species Pristionchus fissidentatus. The sequence goes on from BTSY01000004.1 coordinate 12,392,727, forward strand.
AAGAATTCATCATATAAGAAGCAAAAAGGAAAGGCTTCTGTAGGATATATGCACAACACCGAACCAGCATCTCTGGAGTATAGCTAGCAATCAGAGACTAGTTACCGCAATATTGCTCAAGTCACCACTGACGAGAAGGAGTCCAATAGCAACGTGAAAGCCGCCTGCAAATGCATAATACAAGAAATACACGCAACCATGGTAAAAAAATAATGTCAAAGCAAATATCGATAACAATAAGTTAAAATGTTATTGGGAAGTATCAAAAGTAATTTGAATCTTTTGCTAGTAATATTCTAGTGACATACTTACTTCGGCTACAGTAGGCCAGCGCTGCCGCGGCGGCTACCGCTACTGCCGTTAGCATTCGAAGGATCAGGTTGCTCCTCCGGGATCTGTAGTATCGCTCGGGCGAAATGGTGGACGCCACTCGCTCTGCAGCTAGTAGCAACTCGATGAGCAGACACGCAAACTGCGCCGCCGTTGTGCAGTCGGCGAGCAAGAACCGGAGCGCTGAAAATTCATACAATTATTTTGGACTCTCAAAAGAGTTCCATTGATAAATAGGGGATAAATAGGGTGACAGTAGTGGTGACCACTCGAAAAGGAGTCCTAAAAAGAGCAAAGCGTTGACTGTTTCGTTGTTAATATTTCCTTACTCTCGAAAAAATGGTATTTCGAGTGTGCAACTAGATGATAGGATGGCTTACGTGGATCGGCTTTATGGTGCGGGGCCGTTTGCAGGGTCAAAGTGAGCAGCGCCAGTGCGGCGTGCGTGCTGAACTGGACGAGATATCCAGTCGTCCAGATATATAGTAGAAATCTATAAAAACGGAGTTGGCAAGTAATTTTAAAATACGGTAAGTATCTTCCATGTCTTTCGCCCCCTCCACTATTTCATTGCTCATTTGAAACTGTCAGATCACGTTGTGTCTCGGGTGTAGTCTGATTAATTAATTAGCAATCGCTCATAGTTCGGCTTGAAGGGTCGTACTTGCAGTTGGAGTGCAGGGGAGTGATACGAACGAGTCGAATGAATAGGATGGCAATTGAGAAGGAACATTTGTTGAGAAGAATAGAAAATAGAGGAAGAAAGCCGACAAGAACAATATTCGGCATGGCAGCAAAACACAATTGTGATGTTGGAAAGAAGAAGTCTCACAGATTGTCGCCATGACAATGTTTGTCTATGCACGTTCGCCAATCTCTCACTTACTTAAACAAAATAACAAAACATTTATAGATACAAAACCAGTCGTAGAAGTGACTCTTCCAAAGAGATGAGCGCTGCTCACAATCAGTGTTAATTTATTTTAAAATTTATTTTTTTATTTTTTAAAAAGTTAATTTCAGAGAGCGATGCGAAATTTCGTCCATTATTGCATAACTGTTCCGGTTAGGTACGTTTATTGTTTATTATTTAACATTTTAATTGTTCGTGGTAATTTGAATGACTTCTTGTGTACAAAATGGGAGTAAGTGTGATGTCCCTCGGGCTAGATACGTTGCTAGGAATAGCGAGTTAGGATAGCTGTTTTTATGGCAACGCCAATGTTGATCAATATGATATAAAATACAAGAAGGAGATATTCAATAAAAATGTTTTCCGTAGCGAATTCAGGGAGATTTTAGAGTTATCTCTGTTCAAACTACGCATCGGACGTGTTAGCACACGCGAACTACATTATAAATCACCTGCTTCAACTAGTAATTAGCAGTTCATTAATGATTAATTTGACGCCCGATTACAATTCTCACACTTCACAGCCAGTACTTTATTCGCACGACCTTTATCGCACCGCTGTAAGTATGGTGAAATGTCAAAAAAGCGTGTGAATATTTTCATATATGCTTGATAGAAAATGGCTTTGCAAACGATTCTCACAATAAAGTACGGTTAAACGCGACCTTACTCCCTACAGTCGACGCAGAACTCGGAAAAGACACTAACACCGGTGTGCAACCACAAGTTGATATCAAGCCTAGAGCGAATATCAACTTGATATCAAGCTCCCGATTTCACAAGTTGATATCAAGTTGCCGCGACCGGGGAAAATACTCGTAAACAACAAATCAATTTATCGAGTTCTTACTGTTATTTATCCAATTTCTTCGCATTTTCTATTTCAAATTACTGCGGGAATCGTGGAGAATGGCGACATTCACATTGAGGTATTATTTACTGCGGAGTTCCTATGAAACTCTCGTCTTTTCAGAATGTGAAGATATCCGAAATTGATACTTCGTTGAATAGTTATAATTTTTACACTTTCTCATCCATAAATGAAGGCCTCTGATCGTCATGCAGTGTTTCGTCACAAAAAGGTTCGTAATTGAAGAATAATCTTCTTTTCAGATCCAGTTAATATATTTTCCTATACAATATTTCTTTCTATCGGCGAGACCATTTATGCTATTTCTAATCATCAAGTTGGAGATTTAGTCGATACTCAAGGTAAGTGAAGCGTTTCCTACAATATTCCTTTCAGGAAGCAGCCGAAATTTCATATTTGAATATAGGGCCGTTGTTTCAATAATATCAGCGCCCTTTCTATACGAAGGAACACCACTTAGAAGAAGTGAATCATATTTTGTATGCCCTATCACCTTGTAAAAGATTTCTGCATGATAAACAGTTTGATTTGCTTGAAAACATGAAAGAACACGAGTATAAACAAGGGTACGGGAGCGCGGGGCCCACAGAGATTCTACAAGTTGATATCAAGCTCATTCACAAGCTGCCTTCAAGCTTGATGCCAACTTGTGAATGAGCTTGATATCAACTTGTGGTTGCACACCGGTGAACCTACGAACACCGGCGCACGTTAGAACACGTTCCTCCACTACTAGGGAATCGAAATGTCTGTCTGTTTGTGTGTTGGTTTTTTTTTCCTTCCGCGTGACGGACGTTTTTCAGTTTTTCCGCTATAACTCTTTTCAAAGTTTAGCAATCTTCTCACATCCTTTTGCATGTGATAGGCAACGACGAAACACATCGAAAGTAATATTTGAAAAATCGATAATTTCATGGCCAAGTCGGTAGCGAGCTCGACTAGAAATCCGACTGTCTCAGGTTCAATCCCCGCCGGTGCATAGTCTTTTGCCGCATTTTTTGCAAGTGTCAAATGCGGCCCAAACCCATTTTTGCGTAACGAGATTCACATTTGAGCATCTTTTGCCGAGTTTCGAAGTGAAATATCGATTGATTTCACTTGATTTCACTCAATTTCACGAAATTTTCGTACATTTCGTTCCAAATCATTCCACATGCTACCAAACTTCGCAGGAAGGGGTTTAAAACGAAAGAACAAGGGAAATCAAGAGGGACTTTCTCACTTTGGCACACTATCTCGCCCCTGACCCCTTTCTGGAGGCTCGGAATCGTATTTCGGGAAGCTTTATAAAGTGCTTCAAAATCGCTCTATCTTCTCGGATCCTTTTGCATACGACAACAGACCAAAATCCCCTTCAAATTTTACAAAATGTAATTGACCAAATCCATAGCCAAGTGGGTTACGCGCTTGACTTTCAAACCGAGACCCCCCGGTTCGAACCCCGCCGCGGGCAAAACGTTTGCCGCATTTTTCGCAAGTGTCAGAAGCCCTTTCAGCACGTTCTTGAGTAACGTGAAACACGATTTCACCTGTTTTGCTGAGTTTTAACTTGAAAAATCGAAAATTTCGAAAAGTTACCAATTTATTCGCAGAGCGTGGGGGACCATAGGAAAAGTGTTTTGCGATGTCGGAAACGTGTTCGAACACGCCCGGGAAATCAACACACTGTATCCTGCGTTTCCGTTGAGCAAGGCTCGTGAGGCTGAGAGCGATCGAAAAAAGATGCCACGGAGCCACGAAGTGGCGTAGTGGCAACTTTTTTCGTTAGCTCTCAGGCTCACGAGCATTTTGCAATGGAATAAGCCAGAACTCTTTCTAGAGATTAACATTCCCCAACATCTAAACTCCCCCTGGACCGTACTTGGAGCCGGCTACCGAGTCCTCCTCCCTGGACCGAACCTCAAGCAAGCTACCGAGTTCCCCTGAACCGTGCCTGAAGAAGGCTACCGAGGTCCCCCTGAACCGTACCTGAAGAAGGCTACCGAGGTCCTCCTGGACCGAATCTTAAGTAGGTTTCTTAGCTCCCCCTGGACTGTACCTGGAGCAGGCTACCAAGTTTCCCCTGGACCGAACCTGGAGCCAGCTACCGATCTCCCCCTGGACCGAACATTTACCCAGAACTGTGCATAGAGCGTAGTGTACGCATAGAGCGTAGTGTATTTAACCTCAACACATCCCGGCTAGTTTCACATTACATTTCAAATGTACGCTTCTCTCTGCTTCACCGACGAACAGATTTTCCATGAGGCGTGCTACCCAAAATACCACTTGCGACACTGAGCGCGAAGTCTCCAACTTTCCTTACTCTGGAGATGTTGTCTCAAGCTGAGAGAGCATACGAAATTGAGAGAAGGAGACATCAAGTCTCCCATTATTAGGAGAAGTGAGCACTCCAGAGTAAGGAAAGCTGGAGACTTCGCGCTCTGAGTACTAGCGGCTACTTCGGTGCTCCACAGTCCGGTATTTTCGCATATATATTGATTCATAACCTAAATGTTTGCCCTCACTCCATTATTCAAGATTGGCTTCTTTGATCCCTTTATCGATGCCCACTCCCATCCCCTCACCCCTCTCCCAATACCCTTGCTGCCATCCTGAAACAAATACACCCCTCCCCCCGATTCGATCATGTCGATGGTCACCCGTCTCCTGCCCCTTTACAACCCATTTCATGATCCCAATCCCCTCTGACGGAAGAAATAATGAACGAATGTATGAATGAAAAATCAATATGAATTTCACATTGCCTCTGCATCTTCTAGTAGGATTGCAAGATTCAAACAAGCGGCCTCATTTTGTCTATTTTTCGCTGACTCTCCGTCGTATTAGCTGTATTAGCTGTCTCTCATCGTAAATGCAATAGTATGAAAACCGAACCAAAAAAATCCCTTTGGACTCTAAATGTTTTCGTAGACACCTTATTGTCTACAGATTGACTTTCTGACCTTTGATTACACGAGAGTTTATTGTCCTGCGAGTTTGAATGGATATGTTCACGCGGTAACTAATCACTGAGATGCATGAATGGGGGTGTGTGCACATTGTGTGTGTGATCATTACTCACGCTCACACGTGAGAATGGGGACTAGTCGCATCGTACTCTCTCCCATATCTACAAGACTTCATTAACCATGCTGCACCAGATCCCGCCTGCTAATTAGCCAGTAGTTATTCAACAAAATATGGACGACTCGTTGGACACCCAGAGCGAGGGAACACTGCTGTTCACCGCATTGCTGGGCATTCTGCTGCACATTGTCTTTCTTCTAGTCGCCATTTTCTTCATTGTCGTAGTCAACTCGACGCAGTTACACCGCAATTGCAAGTCAGTTTCGACCAATTTTCAATTTTCAATTTCAACAATCCTTGAATGTTTCCATCAATTAGCGATAGGATAGCCTAAAGAGGGAGCATCCCGTGAACGGGTACACGACGTGAATAGTATCCGTTATGTACCCGGTACCAGGGTCGGCTTCAGAATTGGACCGTGAGTATCTATTTGCAGTACGGCTGGTACAGAATAAGGAAGAAAATCGAGTGAATTGAATGGGAAATAGTACCTTAGATGAATAGAGAAAAAATATAATTTTAACGGCAACAATTACTTTTATCTATATTTGTAAACAAAATTCCTTTGTCAGATTCCTCTTGACCATCTGGGGTATCGGCTACGTCGTTCAGTTCGGCGCCCATTTTGTCATGCTCGCTACTAGTGTGTACTCGGGCACTCTACCGCTGACGAAGAAAGATTCCCGTAAGCTGTATTACATTCATTTCATAATACGATAACAGCAAAAAGTCAAAACACGGAATTCCGTAGTTTACCAAACAAGCTTTTTGCCGGACCTCTCACATTTTCGGTCATCTGTTTTTATCAAATTATTTTATAAATTTAATAACCATTACTGTCCTTTACATGGCTTTGGTTGACGAGTTACTCACATGATATGCTAACTGATTAGCGAGAGTCGTTTTTTGCAAGTTTTGTATTGGAAATTAAATGGACATTCAAAGATACCTCAGCCGTAAGTCTTGCTAGTCAAGATATGAGGCAATTGGTGAACATCAATTCACTAAACGATATTTGTTTTTTAGAACTACGCAGCTACGTGATCGACGTGAGCACCTCTTCACAGTGCTTCTCCGAGATTGTCGAAATATTGATCGCCTCTGAGCGCATTGTTTCTGCCGCTCGACCTGCAAACTACCACAAGATGGGAATGAGCTCGGGTATATTCTGCCTGCTGACACTATTTGTGCTCGCCCCTGCGGCGGCTCAAGGAATTTTTACTGAAGGCTAGTTATTAGAGTGCGAAATGGGAGACCACTCTCTCTCTCTTCATTTCGCACACTCTATCGTCTGTCGACCGGTCTAGAGAGAGTACGAAATGAAGAGGCCGTGGTCTCACATTGCGCACTCTACAGGTTATTAGATTTTGGCTCTGACCTATTTGTATACATGATTTATTAGCTCGTACGCGGTGCTCTGACGGAAGAAATATTGAAATCAAAACGATATCTATTTCTATTTTTTCAGCAAACTATCATTTGGTCACTGCGGGAAGTATTTTGCTGCTAGAGGCGTGCACATTGACAGTAAGATTTCACGGAAATAACGGGATTAAAACAATTTTTCTAGATCAATTTCGTTGCGGCCAGGTATTGTGGATCACGATACCGCGCCCTGCAAGGCAAGGCCACGCTGAACGCCCGATATCAAGTAATCGCCATACCCACAAACATTAAAAATATTTTCAAAATCAGGTTAAGGAAGCGTATTATGTAGCAGCGGCAATGCAGCGCGCGTACTTGGTGACGTTCCTGTTCAAGGTGAGTGTGATTTCTCGTGCTTACTACGTAACGTTATTGAAGTATTATGCTCTTCTAAGGAAGACCACTCGAAAATTCGAAAATGAAAATATCAAAGCGTTTCGAGACAGTTTCGGAACAGTTCTGTGTTTCGGTGTTACTATTTTGATTGGTCAATACAATGCTCTAAACTTTACCACCACTTCAGAACTTCTCCAATGGGATCATCGTAGCTACATGCTATCGCACTGATGAATCGCAAAACTGCGTTCCGCTTCTTTTCACGCTCCAATATGCTGTAATAGAGCTAATCTACGTGCTGGTTTGGTTCTTGGAATTCATCGGCTAATGAAATTAATTGATCTTGACAGGGTGTTTCTACTGCATCGACAATTTTGCTGCTTTCACTATTCAGAAACCATCCACAGTTGCGAAAAGCGATTGCCATGCGCTTCAAGATGAAGTGAGTTCAATATTTTAATAAGTATTCCAATATTTAGTTGATTATTGATTAGTTGATTATTTAGTTAATTACTGGCCAATTTAGGCTGTCTGTGGAGACGCGGAGCGAACAGACTCATTCCCACCAATTGCAAGGGAAGCCAGCGGGCGACATACACTTCATCGAATTGCGCAAGTCGTGGGGCTAGAACAGTGCTTCGAAAATGTTTTTACTTGCATGTTAAAATTGTCATTTTTCTAAAATATGGAACATTCTCTTATTGTTGTTATTGCTATGTGATTTTTGTGATCGAATTGTATGAACTGCTGCAAGTTTACATGTAGGAGAGCGTTTCTTGAAAATTGATTTAAATATCAATGCTTCAATTTCCGACTTCTTTCGTGTATAGTCATCATTCTTAGAAACTAATGAGGCCGTAATGCGGTCTTCTTTGAATTCATCTTAATTTTGAACAACAATGATGATAAAGGAAATTACTGATGAACACTCCCCAGTTCTCTATAATCTCTCACTCGTAACTTACATTAAATAAGTTGGTCAATAATATTTTCGTTATTTTCCGCTGTGAATTTTATTTTGTTTTGTAAAATATTAAAAATGTAAAATCGACCGCCTTTTCCATAAGCATGGAAACGGTGTGAATCGAAAGTAATTGTAACGCAAGCGTGAGAATGAGTAAGCGCGAAATTTTCTGATTTTTCTACAATTTGTTTTTTTCTGTTTTCTTACAACACGTGAAGGTAATTCAGCATCGTTTGTATAGTCTCTTTTAGCTATGGATGACCAAACGGATTACGTGTTTTTGGCTATTCTCTTTTGCGGAGTATTCATCCACCTTTCCTACTGCGGCATTGCCATTTTCCTCATCTTCACTGTTCAGTCGACACAGTTGCACACAAACTGCAAGTGCGTGGCCTTACTAAACCTTAGTACTAACCTTAATTGAATTTGGTTACAAAATCGATAGCTATGTCAAGTGTTAAATACGGTTAAATTACAGTAGGTATGACTGTTTCGCTCTCTTAGCGCCAGACAGTCATACCTCTCCCGGGGGGGAGCTCGTCAGTGACGGCCCCACACACAGAGAAAAATTACTTCGCCATGCATGCGAGTTAATGATTAAATTACTTAAGATCTCCACACTTTCCACACTCTCTCTGCAGAAACAAAGTAATTTAATCATTAACTCGCATGCATGGCGAAGTAATTTTTCTCTGAGTGCAGGAGTGGTTAGGTCAATTTAACTTTTTTCCAACAATAAAACATCGCAGATACTTGTTATCAATCTGGAGTCTCGGCTACTTCGTGCAATTTGCGTCCCATGCATGCATTCACGTGCTGACACTCTCCTTGCCAGCTCTCCCGGCAACGAAAAACGACCCTCGTTCGATAGCCTAGTAGAGTGCGAAATGTGAGACCACGGCCTCTTCATTTCGCACACTCTCTCGCCTATCGACCGGTCGAGAGAGTGCGTGAAATGAAGAGAGCGTGGTCTCACATTTCGCACTCTATAGCCTACGCCATTTTAGCGGGCCAGTCAATCTACTTCCAGAGTTGCTCAGCTACCTGGTCGACGTTAGCTCCAGCACGCAATTCTTCTCGGAAATGTTGGAGATACTCATTGCGAGTGAGCGAATTTTGTCTGCTGCCTGGCCGGCGAAATATTATCGAATGGAATCGAACGGAATCATACTGTCCCTAATCACTATTCTTCTGATCAGTTGCGCTACATTACATGGTTGGCTCACGGAAAGTTTGTAGTAGTCATAGCGCATTCATTAATGCCATGGTATCCCAGAAAATTATCACTGGATTGTAATTACGATTGTCTTGCTACTGGAGCTTTGCACTCTGATCGTAAGTATTACATCCGTTTAAAAAAGATTCTACTTATCGATAGGTGAATCACGTAGCGGTGAAATACTGTCATTGGCGATACAGTTATCTGCACGGAAAAGCTTCTTTAAATGCTCGCTACCAGGTGAAGCAAAACAAATAAATATTCCAGCAACTGTTGTACTCAGGTTAAAGAAGCCTGTGAACTCGCCGTATCTATGCAACGAGCCTACTTAGTAACATTCTTATTGAAAGTTGTTTGGAGTGAAGAGTATCTAAGTAGTGATTTTTTTCTTCAGAATAGTTCCAATGGGTTTGTCGTGCTAACATGCTTCGACACTGATTCGTCGCACTATTGCACGCCTCTACTATTCTCAGTCCGATACATAATCGTACAACTGGTGTATTGCCTGGTGAATTTCAAACGTATTGGCGACGAATATTGAATATTCAAGGGACTGTCAACAGCGTCAACCTTTCTGCTGCTTTCTATAATACACAGTCATCCCCGGCTACATAAGAAAGCACTCGCCCTGTGGAATAAGTTGCGGTGAAAAGAAACATGCTACCCAATGTCAATACATGATTTAGATGCAGGAATTCGTCGGAAAATAGAGATGAGGAATCAGGTCGATTCCGGTCGTCACGAGGACCCGAGGGCGACGTCTATTTCGAAGCACTGCGCTCGTCTTGGAAATAAAATAAAATATTAGTATTTATCGAACGTCGTCAGAGGTTCCATTCGATTCCCATATAAACCCGAATCCCCTCTTGATAAACGACTATTTTAATAGTCGTTTTTTAAACTAAAACACAAGCGAAAAGTTGAAAACGTTTAACTAATGCACATTAATCTGTATTCATATGTACGTCTGGGGATATCTCACACATGAAAATATATAGTTATCATTGTTTTCGTTGCTGGTAAAGATCACACGCCGCTATTTCTGAATGACTACTTTCGTCATCATTCGAATAACGGCGACGATGAAAATGGCGTCTTGATTATTGTGCTTTCCCTCGTCTTTTCATTTTCAAGATGTTTGTGTAGCTATTTTTCCTTATGTTTATGCTCACTTTCGGCTGAGGATGCAGTCGGTTTGGGGAAAAGAGGATAACTTTTAAAATATAGGTTCGCTCTAAATTTTGTAAACGTTGTGAATTTTCAGTCATTAATTAATTGTCATTCAGTAACAACCATACGGGGAGTGGGGCATGATGTAGAATGTTGAGTGGCAAGACACGATGTCCGTCGAGGGGGGCATTTTTCGCATGGAATTAGGGGACGGTAATGGGTTATAAATAAAGGGATCAAGGGATCCCATCTTGAATAATTGATTGAGGGAACAATGATTTCAATGTCAGTTGGAATCGAATATTTTTACGCGGGTCACGAAAACAGTATTTGTCGCCTGTTCAATTGTTCTCGCTATAATAATACATAGCAGAATATACACATACATTATTTTCTATTTCGAGCCAGATATGAGCGACATTATGGACACGGCGCTCACGGTAATTATATTCATTGCAATCATTTTCCATCTATTCTGCTGTGGCGTCGTGGTTTTCTTGATATCAACCGTTCATGCGACGCAGCTCCACAAAAATTGCAAGTATGTTCCGAAATTTCCATCTTTTAGTAAAAACAATATGCTCGATCGTAATTGGCTTTTTTTACCCTTAAAGGGACCTGGCACTGCAAAATAAGTTATTTTTATTTTAAAGAAAATTCTTTTCTGATTAGAATGCAAAAAATCGCATATTTTTACGATTTTTTTGAAAGGAGTTATGATTTTTCAAAGTTCGGAATTTACGTTGATGTACCGGGCGCTACGGTGTTTAGCGCGCTAAACACCGTAGCGCCCGGTACGCGAGTATCTTTAAAAAAATCATAACTCCTTTCAAAAAAATCGTAAAAATATGCGATTTTTTGCATTCTAATCGGAAAAGAATTTTCTTTAAAATAAAAATAACTTATTTTGCAGTGCCAGGTCCCTATAAGCGAAAATCAGTTTGTTGCTTACAAACTACGGTCTTTGAAAGTGTTATCATTTTGCCCAGATTTCTTCTCTCCGTCTGGAGTCTCGGGTATCTCACTCAGTTTTGTTCGCACGCTTTCGGCCTCACTCTGATTCTATCCTCGCCCGGTTTCCCATTGAAGAAGAACGAGCCTCGTAAGCAGTAACTAATCAAAACAAAAAAAGCAGACAATAATCTGTCGCTATCAACGATACCTGTGAGTGAAAGTCACTGGAAATAAAAGATTCTAGAGTAACATGTGTCCTGATCAAAGAGATCAATTTGTTGAGTACATGCAGACTCCATGATAGCGGATTTAAAGAAGGAGTATCACGAATCTCCTGCTCCCTCATTCCTCATCTCATATGTTTCAATGACACGGTCGCTTTCTCCTCGTCTTCCCTTATCCCTCCCTCTTATTTTTGAATCCCTGCATTCAGGGTCAGTCTGGCACAGAGCCAAACGCGAATAATTTTGTTCAAACTGATCGGCTGAACATGCGGTTTGTGGGGCTCTTATCTGGAAACCGATTTCCATAACCCGACAGTGAGAACTCAGTTGACCAAAAGTTCGTGGGACACCACCTTTAAAGGGACCTAGTACTGCAAATGAAGTGAATTTTAGATTAAAGAGAATTTTCTTCCGATTAGAATGCAAAAAAAACCGCATCTTTTTACGATTTTTTTGAAATTAGTTATGAATTTTCAAAGATCACTTTTCGGGCCAGAATGACCCGACGCTACTGTGTTTAGCGGCTAAACACAGTAGTGCTGGGTCATTCCAGCCAAAAATGAGACCTTTGAAAAAGCATAACTAATTTCAAAAAACCGTAAAAATATGCGGTTTTTTGCATTCGAATCGGAATAAAATTCTCTTTAATCTGAAATTCACTTCATTTGCAGTACCAGTTTCCTTTAAGAGAGGTTTCACCAGAGATTGCAGGTGGCTCGGAACAATTTTCAAAAAAATAATTTTGATTTCGACCAAACTTTAATATTAGAGTACCCGGCAGACGAGAATTCGATTTATCCTGGTCCCAGGTCCAGAGCCGGCTTTTAGGAAATTCCCGGCTCCAAAACCGGAATCATCATATCTCAGCTCAAAAGCGAGCTACAATGCTGCGGTTGGGCTCAAAATGTTCATAAAAATAAGTTACACAAAATCACTGTTGGATAGAAATTTCGTACTCGTTAACCTCAAAAGTTGTGACCGATAACGTGAATTCCATGGGTTTCAAACAAATCTCAGATATCGAAAATGCGAGATGCCACGCTTTTTTATTGCGGAATATGAAAGAGCTCTTAAAGTACTACTAGGAAAAAAATTAAAACCAGACAAAAGGGGGGGACTTAAACTCGAAAAATATTGTTGAAGGTGAAAAATCGTAAAAAGTGCAAAAATAAATTTTTCGAAAACCAAGCAAATACTACTTTTTCATGAACCTTGCAACACTGTAAGCTCAGGGAAAGCCATTCCCGTGTTTGTAAAGACTATTTGGACCAATAAAAATCGAAAAATTTACAAAAATTGCTTAAAAATGACGAAAACCTGTTTTAGAAATAAAATATCGACAAACTCGGTTCTTGACTAAGATATAAATATGAATTTTAATTACATATAAACATTAATACACCATTTTTGATAATCGCTAACCACGCATAGTCTCGAATTTTTACATAATTGTCAGTTTTTTAGACATTTTTACCAGTTTGCTGAATGGATGATCCAAAAAGTAACCTTAATGAGCATGACAAGCACGGATATATTTTTTGCCGATCTTACAGTGTTGCAAGGTTCATGAAAAAGTAGTATTTGCTTGGTTTTCGAAAAATTTATTTTTGCACTTTTTACGATTTTTCACCTTCAACAATATTTTTCGAGTTTAAGTCCCCCCCTTTTGTCTGGTTTTAATTTTTTTCCTAGTAGTACTTTAAGAGCTCTTTCATATTCCGCAATAAAAAAGCGTGGCATCTCGCATTTTCGATATCTGAGATTTGTTTGAAACCCATGGAATTCACGTTATCGGTCACAACTTTTGAGGTTAACGAGTACGAAATTTCTATCCAACAGTGATTTTGTGTAACTTATTTTTATGAACATTTTGAGCCCAACCGCAGCATTGTAGCTCGCTTTTGAGCTGAGATATGATGATTCCGGTTTTGGAGCCGGGAATTTCCTAAAAGCCGGCTCTGGACCTGGGACCAGGATAAATCGAATTCTCGTCTGCCGGGTACTCTAATATAAAAGTTTGGTCGAAATCAAAATTATTTTTTTGAAAATTGTTCCGCCATAGCCCTTTTTACATACGATCTCTCGTGATACCTCTCTTAAGAGAGAATCAGTAAAAATTAAGCGCTTCTGAGCTACATTATGGACGTCAGTTCGGACACTTAATTCTTCTCCGAGGCTTTGGAGATTATGATAGCCAGCGAGCGCATTTTGTCCGCGGCCCAGCCGGCAAAGTACTACAAAATGGGACGAAGTGGAGGGAGACGGACCGCTCTCGCCATACTCGTATTTGCCGCCGCGGCAATACAAGCCTGGTTTACCGAAGGTAAGTGATGTGCCCTATAGATTTGTGAGGAGTGCAGTTGTTTATTCTAGAAAGTTATCATTACGTCGCGGCAGGAAATATTCTGGTACTCGAGAGTTGCACTTTAATCGTGAGTATTTAGCAGTTTACAAAACAATGCGCATTGATAATTGTATGATTGATCGGGGAAACAATTTTAGTATTTTTAAGGTGAATCAAATTGCGGTGAGGTATTGCGGATGGCGGTACAAATCACTTCACGGAAAAGCCTCACTAAATGCCTTCGCTCAATGCTCGATATCAAGTAATGCCCTTCTTCTATAGTTATTTTGATGGGACAATTCCCGTATAAGGTCGTGTTCTCAGGTGAAGGAGGCGTATGACCTTGCCGTTGCCATGGAGCGTGCGTACTTGATTACATTTCTACTTAAGGTAAGTGTGCTAAACCCGTTCGTGTCTTAGCCTCCGTTTGAAGAACTTCACAAATGGAGTAGTAATGGCGGCGTGCTTCGAAACTGACGGGGCCCATAATTGTGTTCCCCTGTTATTCACCCTGATATTCGCAGCTGTGGAGCTAATCTACTTCTTGGTATGTACAACTGGTTGTCCTCAACTAACTTTTTATGCATTAGGGAATTTCCACAGCTTCTGTTTTTCTGCTGATTACTCTTATGAGCAGTCATCCACGTTTACGACGGAAAGCTCTCGCCGTTAAATCAAAAATTTGGTAAGGTCATGATCGATCATTTCAAATTTTTAATCGAAATTCATGCGCAGGAAGCCAACTCGAATAGATGAAATATTTCGATCACCAGCCCGTGGAGCAAATTCTCAAAGCGACATGTATTTCGATGCTCTCAAAAGATCTTGGCGATAGACGATATTAAATAAAATTAAAATTAAATAAATAGATGCAATATGTATTTGATGAAAAATTGGCTCCTGATAACAGCAGAGAAGTATCTGCACAGACTGCGTCTGGGTAGAGTACTTTTGCGCTGATTACTATGCTCAGAACTCTCTAACATGTGCCACTCTAGTGAATTGGACTCTTTCTATTCAAGAGAGTCCACTACCGATTCTCCTCATTACGTGCACTCTCGCCAACTATCTACGAGAGTTGAGTTCAGTAGAGAGGAACATGTTAGGGAGTTCGCGCTCTGTGTGGATTCCGAGGCGCCCTCGGGAATCCACTCGTGGAGTCCATACAAAGGTCAGTCTTTAACAATATTTCATTTCCATAATTAAGCAAAATTATTGTCATCATTCTACGAGAAAGTAGTAAACTAACACTAGAGTGCATTGCATTTCGATGTTGATGCAAACAAACTTTTTATTTCTCCCCTTTATTATGTTGTTTATATATTCGCTCATTGGAAACGCGATTATGTCCCTGCTATTCATTCCTTTTCGCCACCCCAAAACCGGCATGTTCTAATGTGTATGTGCCCTCTACACATTCGCGTCCGAAAAGAGCCCTTTTCATGAATAATTCAAACGTTTTGGTCTTCTCTTTTCCCGTCTCTAGACAAAATCTCGGTTCAGGCTGAACAAGCTTCCGAACAGCACGGAGACACAGATTGACATATTTAGTGCTTTGTTTTGCACGATGACTCATTTTTTTCTAGATATGTTCGATGTAAACGTACTTTTTCCGTGTTCAAGATCGTCATACGAATTACTTTCGCAGCGCTGTCTCTGTAGTTTCCTTTTGAGAACGATCTATGCTCACTTCATCCCTTATCCGGGTTATTCAGGCGCAGTGTTTCCAGGTTTCTCATTTAGCAACATTGTTGTAATAAATGGATCCTCATTGTTTTCTGAATGTATGCGTAAAATAGGTCGTTTTTCGAAATTTACGCAAACATATGCGACAACTTGTAAACTCTGTTTTCCTATTTTGAGCTGTGAGTGGTGGACCGTTTCCTTTATTGTTTTGTTTACATTCGAACAGTGTATTGAATTGTGCGTGAGGATGTAACCTACGATAATTCGGATTCACGTTTGCTGTTCCACGTTGGCAAATTCGATGATGGTTGTATCGCTAAATGATCGCAAAGCATTCGCGAAACAGGACGAAAACTGCAGAGGAGCTGTAGCAGGGACAAAGGAATAGCGATAGTTACCTAAACGTGATGTTTTGGGGAGATACAATATGCATGTATCAAGAGAATAAATTACTCATAACCGACTATGAAAGTAAAAAAAAGATGTTAGTAACGTAGAAAGATAATTAAGAAAAGTGAGGAGTATAGTGTGGTGTCGGCAACGGGAGTTACTGCGTGCACATATTGCACTCCCATTGATCAGCGTCGCCTCGTCTCTCGCCGCTTTTGCGTACGTCGCGAAAGAAACGCGCTTGGTTGGACAGCTGCGGTGCACGAGCGAAAGCACTCACGTGAAAGTGGCCCTCTACGCACCCACAAGATCCTCTCATCCAATTCCCTTAATAGGCAGACAGCGTGGCAGTGGATTCCAATGGAGCGAAATTTGATTAGAAGGATAAAAAGGAGAAAGAAGGGTGAATCTGTGAGAACTCAATTGTGCAATTGGTGTATTCTGCAATTGCACGTAACTATGCTGACAAACGCTTTTCCTTCCCAGCTACGACATGGTTAAATGCACGCTAATCCACGAACAAGCGGCTCTTCTCAACTATGGTAAATCTTTTTTTATTAGGGAAATACTGAGCGCAATTATGAATACTGTGTCGCTTAACGCTAGATATGTTGCTAATCAAACTTCAATGACAATTTTCCGTCTCTGCTGACGGTAGGAACGAGCTATTCATGGAATGTTCTATTATTTTGGAAAGATTCCATTGCAAAAGTGTCGCTGATCACAGTCACAAACCGGGGAGAGAATGGAATAGAGTGTATCTCTTCATGCCGATGCACCGGATGTTAGGCTCGGATATGATGGATCTCTCATCGCACAACCTCGTCTCCCACAGAACTGTTTGTGCAGACGGAAAGCGGTCGGCGTATAAATGCGGCCGTTCGTCGATCACAATCACATCACATTCAACACTTCCTCACTCTTGGAAGGAAATCTCGATCGCTCCATCGAAGTCCGCGAAGAAGATGAAGCTCACTGCCGCCGTTCTCGTCTGCCTCATCGGCCTCGTCGCCAGCCAGTCGACTGGCTTGCCGCCGCGCCCCTCGGGCCGCCCTCGTGGCACCTCCCAACGCCACAAGGGATCGCCTAGACCCACCGGAACTCCATGCGGACCCCACGGTTCTTCCGGTGCGCCGATGGAGATGACAGGTTCACCGGTGGGATCTTCTGGATCTTCCCAGGAATCTTCTGGAGCTCCGATGGATACCACACCCGCCAGCCGTGGAAAGCGCGCCGCTGGAGCTTCTGGAGCACCCAAGGGATCATCTGGTTCTCCTAGAGGATCATCTGGAGCCCCCATGGGATCATCTGCTTCTCCCAACGGAGCATCTGGAGCTCCCCGAGGATCGTCTGGTGCCCCCATGGGTTCATCTGCTTCTCCCAACGGAGCATCTAGAGCTCCCCGAGGATCGTCTGGTGCCCCCAGGGGATCATCTGCTTCTCCCAACGGAGCATCTGGAGCACCTCAGGGATCGTCTGGAGCCCCGATGGAATCCACTCCTTCCAGTCGTGGAAAGCGCGCCGCTGGAGCTTCTGGAGCACCCAAGGGATCAACTGGCTCTCCTAGAGGATCATCTGGAGCTCCCATGGGATCATCTGCTTCTCCCAACGGAGCATCTGGAGCTCCCCGAGGATCGTCTGGTGCCCCCAGGGGATCATCTGCTTCTCCCAACGGAGCATCTGGAGCACCTCAGGGATCGTCTGGAGCCCCGGTGGAATCCACTCCTTCCAGTCGCGGAAAGCGCGCCGCTGGAGCTTCTGAAGCACCCAAGGGATCAACTGGCTCTCCTAGAGGATCATCTGGAGCCCCCAGGGGATCATCTGCTTCTCCCAACGGAGCATCTGGAGCACCTCAGGGATCGTCTGGAGCCCCGATGGAATCCACTCCTTCCAGTCGTGGAAAGCGCGCCGCTGGAGCTTCTGGAGCACCCAAGGGATCAACTGGCTCTCCTAGAGGATCATCTGGAGCTCCCATGGGATCATCTGCTTCTCCCAACGGAGCATCTGGAGCTCCCCGAGGATCGTCTGGTGCCCCCAGGCGATCATCTGCTTCTCCCAAGGGAGCATCTGGAGCTCCAAGAGGATCGTCTGGAGCCCCGATGGAATCCACTCCTTCCAGTCGTGGAAAGCGCGCCGCTGGAGCTTCTGGAGCACCCAAGGGATCAACTGGCTCTCCTAGAGGATCATCTGGAGCCCCCATGGGATCATCTGCTTCTCCCAACGGAGCATCTGGAGCACCTCAGGGATCGTCTGGAGCCCCCATGGGATCATCTGCATCTCCCAACGGAGCATCTGGAGCTCCCCGAGGATCGTCTGGTGCCCCCAGGGGATCATCTGCTTCTCCCAACGGAGCATCTGGAGCACCTCAGGGATCGTCTGGAGCCCCGATGGGATCCACTCCTTCCAGTCGTGGAAGGCGCGCCGCTGGAGCTTCTGGAGCACCCAAGGGATCAACTGGCTCTCCTAGAGGATCATCTGGAGCCCCCATGGGATCATCTGCATCTCCCAACGGAGCATCTGGAGTTCCCCGAGGATCGTCTGGTGCCCCCAGGGGATCATCTGCTTCTCCCAACGGAGCATCTGGAGCACCTCAGGGATCGTCTGGAGCCCCGATGGAATCCACACCCGCCAGCCGTGGAAAGCGCGCCGCTGGAGCTTCTGGAGCACCCAAGGGATCATCTGGTTCTCCTAGAGGATCATCTGGAGCCCCCATGGGATCTTCTGCTTCTCCCAACGGAGCATCTGGAGCTCCCCGAGGATCGTCTGGTGCCCCCAGGGGATCATCTGCTTCTCCCAACGGAGCATCTGGAGCACCTCAGGGATCGTCTGGAGCCCCAATGGAATCCACTCCTTCCAGTCGTGGAAAGCGCGAAGCCGGATCTTCTGGAGCACCCGAGGGATCAACTGGCTCTCCTAGAGGATCATCTGGAGCCCCCATGGGATCATCTGCTTCTCCCAACGGAGCATCTGGAGCTCCCCGAGGATCGTCTGGTGCCCCCAGGCGATCATCTGCTTCTCCCAACGGAGCATCTGGAGCTCCAAGAGGATCGTCTGGTGCCCCCAGGGGATCATCTGCTTCTCCCAACGGAGCGTCTAGAGCACCTCAGGGATCATCTGGAGCCCCGATGGAATCAACTCCCGCGAGTCGTGGAAAGCGCGAAGCCGATGCAGGAACTTCCGGCGCACCTCTTGGTTCGACCGGTTCTATCAATGGACGCTCTGGCGCTCCCCAAGGTTCTACTGACGCCCCTTTGGCGTCGACACGTGTTCCAAGAATTTCTGATACTTTCCTCTCGTTCTTCGGTTTCTAAATTGCATGTATATCAACGTAAAACCTAGATAAATATTGTCTCATGTGAAAAAGTCGTTTGCAAGACAAAGGAGCATCAAATTTACAAAGTCACTTTGAGGAAATTGCCTTACTCATACGTTATACAATATCTGAAATTGGTGTACTTGCCTGTGCCAGTCGACACACATGATTAGGTAGAAATGTATAGTTTCTAGTGTTGTAGTTAGGGCAAGTATTGTGTCCTCTTCGCAATCGATTGTCATCCGGTAAGGGTCGATGGGAGAAATAATCGCCGACATCATTCGACGGGTGGGGAAGCACTATATTGTTAGCTTGCTCTCATGTTGTTTGATTCGAGTTCAACGCTCTCATATCCCTGTCTCACTCTCTTACTTCTATCGGATAATGGACAACAACACCGCCGCTGTGTGGATTGATCGTGGATTGTGTCGGGTGGGAAATTGAGAGATCGACGGGAGGATCGGGCACTGTTGTGATCACTTCAACTCTCACCCTCCCTCCATTTTGCTGCGGTTCGAATTCGCAAAAACACGCACTCACTTCCCCATCCGCGCCGACCTCTCGTCGCTCGGTGCACATTCATTCATTTTGAAGCGGCCCTCTGCTGTCTTGGAGTGGCCGCGAGGTATTGTTTGCCCTCCATCCATGACTCGCTCCGCTTCTTCCTCATTTTGAAAGGCCACTTTAGCCAATTGAATTTGAGGGGCCAAATTTCGGCGAATAGGCGTGATGACATTGGCGGACAGAGAGATCGCTTAGGTCATCACCACATCTCTCCCCTCATCGGGCATTAAAGAGGAGGAGGGAAAAAAAAGCAGAAAGAGGAGGAGGGAAAGGGGCCGGGCCTTACCGTCGTCGCTGACGTCTCACTTCAATTTCCACCTCCCATCCGCAGAGTATTGTCGCCGGGAATGAGCAGTGCCCGCTGTCAGCACTGAATGCACGCTGTAAATACACGCTACTTGCTACCGCCCTTCATCACTGTCCCGCCACGCTTCACCACACAGAGTGAGCCCGGCATGAACGCCTTTGTTCATTTTGCTTGTTACCTACTAAAATTTGTACATTAACGTCACTTTTTTATAATACAATAGTACATAATTTGTTTTAACTTACCACTCCAGTATGCATGAGCTTCTCCCTTTGTCACTGCTTCTAACATAGAATGCATAAAACCCTTGTTGATTAACATAGAATGCATAAAACCCTTGTTGATTGGTCAGGAAATGGGGGCAGATTGCATGACCTCTTACAAACTTCGTATGTTGTCCTACCGGAAAGTACCGGCATGTCGAGAGTCATTCTCGCAAGAAGCTCGATAACAACCTCCCCCCCTCTCCCTCCCTGGTCTCAAGTGTCTGTATGCCACACGTCTCTCGCGTCGTTCACATAAAGCAGTGAATAATAGATGGCGGAGGGGGGAAGTGCTACTAGTGCTTTGCTCTATTCAGCCAACGACAACTCAGTCATCATGCCATGTGACATGGATCGACTGCCGAAGAAGGAGGCACCCGTCATCGTCGAGCCTTACGTCACCAAGATCGACATGGACGACCACCAGGAAGATGACGAGGTCAGCATAGTATCATTTTGCATCCATCTCCCTCCTTCCAAAATCAAAAAAGAGTGTTGCCATTGGGAATCCTCCTACACAATTCAGATTATTTTCATTGTTCAGGTAGATTAGAACTATTGACTAGAGCGCATTGAATTCTATGGAGGAGATTCCCCCACTCCCCCCCTCAATAAATCAGTCATTCCCGCCATCTGTCTCATCACACACTCGGGGTCCGTGCAAAGTGTGTGATGTGTGCCTCGCTCTCAACCCACAACACAACAAACAGATTGTGTGTGTTGAAATCGCGGATCTGTTGTCTCCCCTTTCCCCAAATGCATTGTTGTTATTCTTCCAGATCATAACGGACAATTCGTCCGAGCACTCGGGACCCGAGGATGACTACAAGATCGACAAGCTCTTCTACCGTATATGTGCGGTGAGTTAGTTTCTTTCAGGGAAAGGGTCTGACCAAAATAAAGAGTTAGAAATTCGGGTAAATAATTTGAGTAGACCTCTCCATTCCACGTACCCTCTCATCAACAGATCGATGTAGAGAGTGGGGAAATGAAGAAGACTGGTCCAAATATTTGCCTCAATTTCAAACTCTACATTATTGTTGCAGTTCTGCTTCGTGCTCGGCGTCAACTTCTACCGTAGCCGCTGCCCGAAGCTGCGCGCGGTATCTATGGTCATCGTGCTGTACAACGTGTGCATGAGTGAGGATTCCATGCGACTATTTTTTTCCTAAACCAACGGAACGAAGTTGAATTGAATTAGCATGATAATATCTATAGCTATCTTTATGAGTGTTCAACACAACTTTAACTACGACTGTTGTGCCCCTTATTATTAGCGTCAATGTCCATCAACATTAAGCAAATTCGGCCTAGTTTCATGAAATAATCAACTCGCAGACCTCTACTTCATCGGTTACGTCGCTTACGTGACACTGGGCAAGTCGTTCGATCCCGATCGCATCGCCACCTCCATCGGACTCGTCACTTGGGTGCTGCAGGCCACCCTCTCCACGGTAATTTCACCCCCACTCCTATTTTTCCTCGGGAGCGGGCTATTTTCGCACGCTACTAACTGCTCGGTTGTGTTCACTTGACTTATGAAGGCGAGTCACGACTTCTTACTCTCGGCAAAGAATTCGGATTCTATCTTTGATGATTTGATCTCCCTTCTACTGGTCGGTGATTATTGGTCGGAGAAACCGATAATACACATTGCAGCTGTTCCTAGCGTTCTGGCAATCGACCGGCGCCCCCTGCAAAGTGCTCAGACTACTGTACGAGGCCCATAAGGCGAGTATCTCACCTACCACTCTTCTTATTGGTCTCTTAGCTGTCGGCGAGAAGGAAATTGAGTTTTATGTAGCGGTGACAAGGCAATGAAAAAGTAATTGTGAGCAAAGCTCAGTGGTCTGTGAGACCTTTCTTTATGGTCAACATGCACAGAGACTGTCAAAAGTGCACACACACAGTTGGATGAAGGGCGGAATCGAACTATGTATTCCCCGTTCATTGTTGAGAACAAAGGTAGAAAACATGTTCCAGAAAAGCATCTGCTCCTCTTTTTCCCGTGTAATGAGCGCGTCGCCAGTGTTTGGCCCTTAGTCGCACAACAACTTGCGTGTGCATCAACTAGGGGTGGAGGGGGAGCCTTTCCGGAAGCGAGGCTTCAGAAATACAGAATGAAACACGAATTTAGGGCGTGGGCATTCATCATCATCGCAAGCATCTGATCGCCATCGTCACCACCTTTTACTTTGTGCTCGGTAAGTTCCCCCAGAAAAATGCCTTTCTCTTCTCTTTTGTTTTCCACCCGCAACCGTTCTGTGTCCGCTATGCAGTAATGAGTTTCGGGTAACGGTCATTTCAAGATTAGCACTTTCAACACTGCAGGCCTGACTATCTGCTACTACGTCTCGCTAATGGTTGCCAACATGATGGGAAAAGATGTCGGCTACTCGGACAAGGATATTCCGCTGGTGAGATAACGCGCAAATCTGTTCACAAAACTCCTGCTCTGATTTTCTCTCTCTGGGGTATCGCGGGAAAGAGTACTAATTCTAAGCAAAATGAACGCGTGACTTTCAGGATATTACGTGCATAGTTTTACAGCGTATCTCCTGCGCCCAATTAGCTCGCACGACCTTTTGTTTTGTTCGATCTTTCTAATATTACACAACCGCCGCGAATATCCCTTCATATTCCACGCGAGTCGTTCTTGTCTAGGCCTTTTCGGAGTATCACTTTACCACCCTGGTCCAGCTTGTTTTGCCGTCTCGAATTATTAGTAGGACGGGACTTTTCACTTCTCAATAAAGAGTTCAGCACATTGAGCATGAAATCGTACTGCGAAAAATAACACATGAGAAACATGCTATTACCCGTTTTTTCACATTGCCCAATCTATTAGTATTTTACTCTCCACAGCTTGGAATTTGTTAATTATAAGATTTTTTTCTTAATTGATTTATAATAGAATAGTTTTGCAGATTTTCGGTGACCGTCGTCTGTTCATCATCGTCCAACTCTCGTGTCTCTACTGCATCCTCTGCTGGGGCGTCGCCCTCTTCGTCTTCTCTCTCCTCGTCCACTCGACCTACTACGAGTTCGTCTACTACAATGAGCAAGTCCGATCGGTAAGCGGCCCGTTTTCTTAACTCCCATCTTTTTCCGTGAGTCTTCCCTACACAGAGCGCGAAGTCTTCAACTTTCCTTACTCTGGAGATGTTGTCTCCAGCTGAGGGAGCATGCGAAAGTGAGAGATGGAAACATCAAGTCTCCCATTATTTGGAGAAGTGAACACTCCAGAGTAAGGAAAGCTGGAGACTTCGCTCTCTGAGTATTGTGTGCTAATCATTTCCCCCTAAAACAAGCTTCGATGTGATTCCAGATAGAAGGAAAACTAAGAATAGTCTGGATATTCGTTGTAATGTGTAGAATGTGCTGTTCGGGTAACGGTCTCTTCATTTCCCTTTTTTGCCGGTTGGTTCAGTGAGAGAAGAAAAGCCAAATTACTCGGAGAGCTCACTCTAGTGAAGTGTTCCTCTTCGTACCGATCGGTGTTGTGTACTTTTCCGTATAGATGTTGTGCTCTCTGACTGCTCCTTTCAGTTGATTCCCCGCGATCGTCGCCACTCCATCATGGAACCGGTGTGTACCTGTGATCATTCGGTTGAGCGTTCGTGCACGATCCAACCCGCGCTGCCCGTACGCTTATTCTACCCTATCCACTACCATTTTGTGGGAGTCAACGCACACGCTTATTTTAGAATAGAGTGCACAGAGCTATGGGATGTTGCAGCAGAGAACACTGCTGGATTGCAGAATCCTTTTCGCCTCTCAAACTCTGAACATGTTGGTGCACGTGATGTATAAGGAAACAGTTGCTCGAATCCGAAAGCGAATCCGAATCTGAGAAGGGTATTCGATTTCTTGGAATGTTCCAGAATGGACGCTCTAGACTGCTACATCCCATAGCATTCATGCACTCTACGCTTCTTACTGTTGTGATGGCAGTGTGTTTGAACTTTGCCGCAGGCATCAATAAATAAAATTTTAAACTATTTCAGATCAAGTGCAACGACGCGTATCAGTCGGACGAGGCCCTGTGCAACTACCTCCTCAAGCTGATCAAGGTACAATTATTTTTAAAAACATAGTTTCACCGTCACATAAAATTCAAAAAAAATGTCCTCGCAGATCCATAACCGCCTCACGGAATGCGTCAAGAAGCTGGACCAGATGTTCCACGTGAGCTTTCTGCATTCATCAACTGACGAATATTCCTAATCTTTCGTGGTTACTTGATTCATAAACCCGAACTCTGGAGATCGTGTATCCTGTCCATCCTTCTCAGTATGCCAGTGAACAATCCAACAGATCATTATTTGCTCAAGTCTATCTATACAGCTCCTTCTTTGTTAAATGAAAATCAGTTCCGACACTTAATCTACTGCAGCGTTACGCGTTCATCATGATCGCCACCATCATTCCGACGATGATTTTCTCGCTGTTCATGGTCGTCCGTCGACCCGACAGCAGCAGATGCTTTGTTCGTTCACTCTTTTTCAAACTTACTTTTTTATTATAATTATAGCGCAGCCCACAAAGGGTTTTTTTTTAAATTTTGACCCATTAAATTGGTACACATGACAATGTCTATTTTATAGTATTGAAATATGAGACCACGGTCGACCCTTACAATCCGTCAGAAGCTCGCGAACTTTTCACGCATCTTTTCTTGCTCGTTTTAGGCTATTTTTTTTATAATTTGCGTTAGGTCATTAGAGACGCATAAGAAACTACTAATGCCGAAGAATTTAACTTAAAATATAAACTAGGGAATTAGCCGCACCTCTTAGAAGGTCGCGGAATTCTGCGAGTTGTTTTCACGCAGCTAGACAGTGGGTCGGGTCTGTTCATTTCACACTCTCTCTCTCTCTCTCTCTCTCTCTCTCTCTCTCGTCCATCGACCGGTCTAGAGAGTTCGTAAAATGAAGAGGACGTGGTCTCACATGATTACAGTGGTTGATGTGTCAGAAATGTGTGAGATTTGGCTGTTGCGCTCCCTTAAATATATCGTTTCAATCGAAATGGCAGTGAACTTTGACTACGGAGTTGAACGTTCGATGAATGGAGGCTTGCTCAGTTCCATTTAATTTAAAATTTAATTTAAACGTGCAAAGTCACTAAACGACCACAGACTACGATTCTTCTGTTTTGTGGCCTTCGCTATTTTCAGCGATGGAAAGTCAAACATTTGCCTCATTTGGATTAGGTTACCCATCACGAAAACAATAAAGACCTGCAATGATAGATCCTATAGTTTGTGCTCAAATAAGAGGAGGCATCGGAATACGGTCCTGGTATATTGCGAAATTTAGTGGAATACAGTGGAGTATATTTCGTTACATAGAAAGCAAATATTTCGGTTTTCTCCAATAACCCGAGATACGACCAATCAACTTTTAAAGAAACTCCATTCCTTTCCTTCTTGTGTTCGCGAATTCATGTGCCCTTGTGGTGTACGATCGTTAAATAAATAAACAAAAGTAATTTCCAATAATCAATGGGTCTCCCATTTTCGCAGGAACTGCTCTTCTCGTGTCCACTGGTGTTCTTCTGCGTTTTCTCCTTCTTCGCCCTCGTCAATGCACCCTCGCAGCTTCACGATACGGTATGAACGAACGCGAGCGCGTTTCTGGAACCAGTGCCCAGTTTCTTGGTACGGAAACAGGGCTGGATGATACTTCTGAGTTTTGGGTCTAGAGCAACCAATAAAATTCTGATACGGTTGCAGATCTACAACACAAAGTCGGCACTGTGCGCCAACACCCACATCTGGTTCCCCTACCGTCCCAATGTGAGATTATGATGATACATTCACTGTTTTTTCTACTCTTTCCTTGTTTTCGTCAATGAAAATTTCCCGCGTGCCCTTATCCCCAACAACAGGGAATAGGGAGAGTGCACGTGCCCATGAAAATATGAAGAGCGCCTGACAGCCGGCCCTATTTCCCTTATTTGGGTAATAGCCTCTTCACTTCCTTTAACCTTTCCCGGTGGGTGGGCGAGAGAAAGGGGAAAGTTGAGACACAATAACCGAACATTGTGGTAGCACCTTGACCTTTTCTCGGCCGTTAAGGTCTACCACTCTGCACTCGCGTTCGTGTGCCATCTGGACCAAACAAATCTGGGCGTGTCCATCTGGGGATTCGCCGTCGTGAGCAAGCCACTCGTCCTCACGGTAAGTTGCGCCCTGACGCGATGTTCGAATAGGATCTACTTACTAAAACGTTGTGAATATAACGCCAACTGATGAGGTATTTGCCCGAATTTGGACGATTTTTATGGAATGATTTTGCAGACACTGTCCGTTATGGTGACTTGTCTCGCGCTCTTCCTGCAAGTCGGAGAATGCAGTGCAGGCTCAGCTCCCAAATAATTTCCCCCCATCCCCAAATCTCCCCCCCCCCCACTCAACTCGACTGTATTGCAACCACATAGCCATTCCTCTCCTACTCGTTGTATTCTTGAAATATCCTAGCGTGTGGAGCAAAAACGAGCAGCTCATACATCATAAGCACGCAGAAAGAACTTGGTCTTGCACATGAGAAGAACAATCTCAAATTCATGACGTTTTTCTGCCTATGAGATGTGTGCATGATCTCTTTTTTTCTGAGCTCATGTCGAGCTCTGTTATGTAGCCAAACAATCTGGCAGCTCGAATGACTCCCCCCACACTCCAGGACGTGGCGATCCACAAAATAAATGTTACATTATTTATTAAGTTATTTTCCGTTTTTTTTTATTTGCTTACTACTTCCCCTATCCACAATCTGTCTAGACTGTCCGCAGACTTTCACCTCTCTACACTCCACTCTGTCAAATGTTGTAAACTGATCTCGATAAACACACCGACTTGTTATTACCGCCAATGTTTATTTATTTCAAACGAATCTGTCACTAATGCAGATTCTTGAGCCTTCACAATCTAATCGATTGCCGAATGTTACATTGCTTATTAAATTATTTTCGTATGAACAACAATGACAAACATACTTTTAAATGGTATGAACAATGACAAACATACCTATAAATTTTCATTGTTGTCATTTGTAATGACAAATGACAACAATGAAATTTGTAATGATAAAGTTCACGCATTCTTTGCAGTCCGAAATTATCATTGCAGATGCGGTTTTGCAGATGAACTGATGAACGCTAAATGTTTCTCAATGTTTTCTCATAAACCGCAAATCTTTGACGAAAAGAATGCAATCACTGCTAGCGTGATTATTACTATTTACTCGATTACGTAAGAGTCTGAACATGTTTTCTGTTTCTTAATATCGAATTTATCTACAATAATATATTTTTTTTGGCTTTGGAAATATTTTCAAAATACTGACCTAATATCGGAATGTGCTGACTTTCAGCATCGGCGAGAGTGCCCACTATGACCTGCAGTGAGAATGTTTAGAGAATCAAAGATCAATGATTGCGTCGTAGTCGTAGTTCGTGTTTGTCGTCACTTAATCTGCCCACTTTTTCAAACTTAAAGTAGAAGATACACTTATTATTTTATTATTTATTATTTCAAAGTGTAAGCACCGTCATAGACGTCATCGTGGTGAGACCGAGTCCGACCGCACTGCTGACCAGATCAGTACCATTTCCAAAGAAGAGACTTGCACAAATGAAAATACGCTTCGTATACCTAGGGGCCACAACGTGGTCAGCGGAATTGACTGACTGGGGTTGAATGTAGTGTTAAAATGTGCCTATACGTCTCTTTAAGATAATTCTTTTGGATTTAGGTCGATATCTTATCTTTGAACCGAGCTACACCTCCAAAACCACGCGCGGTTCGACTGTTGTGAGAGGGAGAGAAGACGCGACGAGAGGGGGAAGGGGCGGAGCCTATTCCCACATCTTTATACGGGCATAGCGCGCTTAATTGGAGATATTTTGATGCCAGAAGATAAGTAGTTAATGAGGGTATGGAGAGTACAATAGCGTCTCAAATTGAAGGATTGCACATGAAAAAGCGCGGAGGGAGTGCAGGAGCATAGCGCGCAATTGCTAGTATCTGCTCGCATAGCGCAGTGGGTTGAGCGTTTGCCTTGTGAACGGGATGTCGCAGGTTCAATACCCCTTTTGTGAAAACTAGTGCTATTTGCAGTAAAACGTAATGTTGATACTCTCGTACTCTTAAAATCCCCATTTTCACGCACTATTTTTGCAAACGAATGCACAATTCGGAGTCGCCGATTTTTATTTCTTTTTCTCTTGTAATATTCACAGAAAAATCAAGAGAATAGAATGCGGGTCTATCAAAAGCTGAGATTTGATTGTTAAAACGCGTTCTCTGTAAGACCGCAGTGAAAGATGGGGTATTCGGCACAACTCATTCAAAGTGATCGCCCAGGGCCCAAACTTTTTTCACAGACGGTCTTGCGTACAAAGTGAATTTAAAACTTGAGAATACACAAAATGTCAACTTTTGAAAAATCGATAATTTTTTTACGAAAAAAAATTTTTTTTCTCAATTTTTTTTATTTTGCTATCGTGTCATATATCATTCGAAAGAACATCAAAAGTTATGTTTAAATCCGAAGTTTAACGAGTTTTACGCAACTGCGAACGAAAATCGATAATCGCATTTCCATGAATCTGTCGTTTCGGTGAAACTTTGTTCTGGGAAAAAATGTTCCCATGATTAGTAGGTCTTGGCTCCGACGTATATTATGTATTTTTCATTGTAGAATTGAAATATGAACTTCTATTTAGATATTTCGGTAGTAAAAGTACTCCTATATTCATTAAATCGAGACCACTCATTGGTAAACGCCAATCTCAAAGAGAGTGTAAAACTTTTTTCAGGGCTTGAAACTAAATCGTATGTACGTCATTTGAAAGAGCATCAAAGGTTATACGTAAATACACAATTTCGCGAAGATTGAGTCACAAGGAGCGAAAATCGATAATCGTATCAGCAGAAGTTGAACTTTTTGGTGACGATTAATATTCGGCTCTATTCTCATTCAATGTGATCGGCTAGGGCTAAAACTTTTTAAACATACATTCTAAGTAAATTTTTGAAAAATCGATTTTTGAAAAATCGATAAATTTTTGAAAAATCGATAAAAAATATTTTCGAAAAAAAAAAATTTTTTCAATTTTTTTTATTTTCCTGCCGTGTTATATCTCATACGAAAGAGCGTCAAAAGTAATGTGTAAATCCAAAATTTAGTTGACATTAGGCCATAACAAGCCGAAAAACTGTGATCCCGAAAAAAGTAAAATTTCAAAGTTTACCGATTTGCATTCACCGAACGTTGCTTGTAATGCCTCAATGCCCATGAAATTTTCGATTTATAAATAACTTTTGACGCTCTTTCGTATGACATATAACACGACAGGAAAATAAAAAATATTTTTTTTCGAAAATATTTTTTATCGATTTTTCAAAAATTTATTTTCCATGACTTTCACTGTTTAAAAATTTTCTTTACATCTTAGAATGTACGTGAAAAAAAGTTTTAGGCCTAGCCGATCACATTGAATGGGAATAGAGCCGAATATTAATCGTCACCAAAAAGTACAACTTCTGCTGACACGATTATCGATTTCCGCTCCTTGCGACTCAATCTTCGTGAAATCGTCGATTTATGTATAACTTTTGATGCTCTTTCAAATGACGTACATACGATTTAGTTTCAAACCCTGAAAAAAGTTTTACACTCTCTTTGAGATTGGCGTTTACCTCTGAGTGGTCTCGATTTAGTGAATATAGGAGTACTTTTACTACCGAAATATCTAAATAGAAGTTCATATTTCAATTCTACAATGAAAAATACATAATGTATGTCGGAGCCAAGACCTACTAATCATGGGAACATTTTTTCCCAGAACTTTCACCGAAACGACAGATTCATGGAAATGCAATTATCGATTTTCGTTCGCAGTTGCGTAAAACTCGTTAAACTTCGGATTTAAACATAACTTTTGACGCTCTTTCGAATGATATATAACACGAGAGCAAAATAAAAAAATTGAGAAAAAAAATTTTTTTTTCGTAAAAAAATTATCGATTTTTCCAAAGTTGACATTTTATGTATTTCTCAAATTTTAAATTCACTTTGTACCCAAGACCATCTGTGAAAAAAGTTTGGGCACTGGGCGATCACTTTGAATGAGTTGTGCCGCCCAGTCCTGCGGTCTTACAGAGAACGCGTTTTAAGCCCAATTTCGACGTTTTCGAAATTAATTTTCACTTTTTCGATACCTCAACCTCCTCTGCTCAACTCTGATATAGGCGCAATCGATTGCGCTCTCAAAGAGCTCCAAAACAAGCCATAATATGGCTCATATCGTTTCGAATTACGCTTGTGCACTCCAATTCTCATTTTTTGTCAAATCCGGGTGCCCGATAAGTGGGCGGACGTTGTGGACCCTACGTATACCTACATTTTTGTCACACAGGAATTTTAGCAAGTTGTGCGTTACAAGGCAGCGAAATAATAGAATGCACTATAATTGCTGGTTACCACGATAGCCCTCATCGATTCACATCACAGTTTGTAAAAATAAGAGAGACATACTCTGTGACTGGTTTGGTCTCGCCACACCGTGCGTGATCTGCAGAGTAAGAAGAGACAAGAAGAGACGACGAAGGTTCAGAGAGGAGAGAGGATACTTGTGTCGGGTGGATGAGAGTCCTTCACCCGCCCCACGCTAATTGTGAGTCAATAGTCATAGAAGACAAACGTTACGAAAGCGAGACAATCGTTGGCTTCCAAGAAGGGCCTTTTTATTATCATTATGCTTTCAATTATCCCCAAAAATTAAAAAAAAGCATTTTCACCAACATAGCATTCTGTAGGCAATCCGAGCTATTAATATGTGCCAGATTTTATGCAAATTTACGTTCTGATCCAGCGTCATTCATAATCCTTGACAGAACTGGAAAATTGATCAAGACTTCCTTATCGTCGCATCTACAACACAGACTTTTCACGCCGCACCAGACTAATGTCAAAAAACAAGGTATTTATGCCACGATATTTACGCTCGTGAGATAATTCTGGCTACCGTACTTCTACGAGATGAAAGGAGGTACGATATGGGCACTTCCATCGGTCTCAGCATCTTTGTGAGCCCGTCTCGGTAGTCTTTCATGATGAGAATGACGGCGAGTGCGTCGAAGGCGGGAAACATGCCTATGAGTAGACTTTAAAATTCGGTTGAATTTTTGGTTTAGTTTCTCCCATTCCGCGTACTCTCTCACCAACAACTGGTTTAGAGTGTGTGGAAATGAAGAGGTCAGATCCAATTATTTACCGGAATTTCCAACTCTACCTATGAGCACGACGCCATTGGGCAGCCACTCCACCGAAAGTTTCCAAAAAGGGAATGTGATTGAGCAGAAGTAGGGGATGTACACGAAGAACACGGGCACCAGCGACTGAAGTCAGATGCGCATAATATATTTCAATATTCATTGCGACCACAATGTGGCGATCTGAAGATGGTGTGTCCTGATGCCAATTTCCAGAGAGTGAGAGAGGATGAGATTTCTCTCGACACGCTTTCTCAACAGGAGACTGACTAAGCTAACATTTTTTTTAAAATGTATGTGCCTGAGCTTTTTTAAAGTATGTGCCTTACCTGAGCGCCGGCTGCAGCGAAAATGGTCATGTGTGCGCTGCGAAACTGGTGTGAAATGGAACGATTTCGTACGATCCTCAGGAATGTGACTACGGAAAGCCAGGCGGTGACGGAGAAGTTCGAGATCATCAAAATATTGACGACGACAATTGTAAATGTGAGCTTGGCCGAGAATTGGTCGTTGCGCTAAAATGTGCGTTCATAACATCATGGTCTATCCATAATGTATTTTTGTGCACACACTCAGACAAAAATGAGTTCGTCGCGTGCATGAAGTGATTAATTACTTCTGTGGAAACACGATATAACATCAACCGCTTTTACATTCATTTCCACAGAAATAATTTATTACTTCATGCATGCGGCGAACTCATTTTTCTCTTAGTGCATACTCTCGCACCCTTGCAGTGGAATATTTAAAAAAAAAAGAAAATGGAGAACCCAGTGGTCCATCACCACCCAGCCGTCGATGATTGTGACGTTGAACTTGGCGCGATACGCCTCCCGCGCCAGCACGGTGCCAATCTCATTCCGGGATCCGCCGGTACCGAGAAGTGCGAGCAGGAACCTGCGAATGAAAAGGTCTTTCGAATTCGCATAGGTTATGCTAATTACCAGATGACCGCTTGTGTTATTGTAAACAGGGCTAGGCAAAACAGGAAAATGTTCGACGAAAATAGCCGTAGGTTGATAGGTCTACAAAAATACGTTTAAGGAGTTGGAGTTACGCGAATATTCTCGTGAGATATAATTTGCAACAAGGTTTCACTTATTGTAGCCTACTCTAAATGAACCCATTAGTACCCCCTATAATTCTCTCATTCTCTTGCACGCATTGATGTTTCCATTTTTTTTTTTTAATTTCACAATTTCATTTGATTCCATTAAGAGATCCCTTTTCGTTCGTGCATTACCACAGCTCACTTGTGAATTGCCCAGTATCGATAGAGGTAGTGAATGATGATCAGACTGAAGGGAACACTAAAGAATGCGCAGTACATGGCAGCGATACTCTGAAATGGTGCAACTCAAATATTCTTGGAGTATGATGAGTTTTCAAACATTGTTCTCAGTGTAGACAACTGAGTACATGTAGACAAATCATGGGAAAAAATCATAATTGTTTATTAGTTAACGAATGATATTGATAAACGATTCTGAGCCTGAGTTATCTACACTGAGAACAAATAAGATGAGATCCGTTACATACGCTAAATATTTTGTATCACAATACGAGAGTGGTATAAATGCATGTACTTTATTTCGCATCGACAACGCGTTTATTGTTGTTAAATCATTTGCACTGGATCTTGGTTACCTTGTGCTGCCACCGAGTGTTCGAAACGAATCCGAAAATAGTGGTATCCACAATCAGCACTCTCTGAACGTGCTGTTGAAACAGCCACCAAAATCCATCCCGTACCGTATCAGTGAGCGCATGGTAGAAAATCAGAAATGTGTCGAATGAGCAGAAAATGAACTGGAGGTAGCGGTACTGCGACATGCTCTTATTCGAGCAACTGGCTATCAGATAGAGCAGTAGAAGGTTCAGAATGACTCCGGAAGCTGAAAAGTAAGCAAATAATTCTTCCTGTTGTTGAAATAATTCTAGATATCATTCAAAATAGCTTCTTCAAAACTCGGAGATTTTTTGTGGACTTTGAATGGCGATAACTCACCCGTAAAGCTCTGCTCCAAGACAGCTTCGATGTCAGACATTTGGTTTCGGGACCTCTCACACAAAACTGAACAGCGAGTCAACAATTGCGGCACCGATGTGGCCCGCCCATCCCGGTTACGGTAGCTATCGAAATATAAGCGATGATAGCAGCGCACTCCCTATCACAAGATATGAAAAGGCCGATTCTTTAAAGGTGGCCGACTTCCAAAAAAAATACCGTAGACGCATAACGCAAAACATCACACCGTCATAGCTCTGTGAACTTTTCCATTCCTAACCAAACCGACCACAACCTATCAACAACAAACAATTCATTTTAGCTGCAAGTGATAACAGTTATTGCTAATATCTTGCACTTAAATGTTGTGTTGGCACAAATTGCGAAAAATTTGTTTTCTCGCTGCCGGCTTTCTACGATTACACGGACATTGATTAACATCGTGCTATTGTCTATTATATCTACTATATCGCTATTATATCGTTATTATATCGCTATTATATCTATTATATTGTATAGCTATCATATCCTTCGTCTCTTAGTAACTTGGCTCGATGAAATGGTAAAATATTTACTATTGTCATGTAGGCACTGGAATTTGAAGTTACAGAATACGTCTTCAATAAGACACTCTCTCAGACAGTCATGAAAACACTACATTTTGTAAAATGTTTTCGTCGATTTTTGTGTTTATCTGACGAGCAGTGCACGGCTCGAATATCGCGAATAACTTACTGAGGCGTAGGATCTGGAAAAAGTCAGTACACCAAGTAAACATGTACACTGACTTGTAATGGAAATGTCTGTTATTTCAAGTGATTTTTGCAGGTTACAAGAACATGTTGACTTGATGTCAAGAACCTAGCGTTGTTTTTTTCAGATTACGTGAATGAATGTGGAGTGTGGTGGGGGGAGGTGCTATACCATACTTCATACATGCATGCTGCTTTCTTCTAGGAAAAATGTTTTATATATTATGCTTTCATAAGATAAAGCAGATTAGCGTTTCCTTATTGGAAGATATTGGAAATGAGAATTGCGGAGAACAAAGAAAGCAGAACGCAACGCGTGCTAGAGAGTGAGTGAAATGGAGACAGCAGATGGCGAGTTCAATTCCACTAGTTCCAACATGAGAATTCTAGTAGAGATACTAAACACTGCGCGACTTTTTCCTAAGTTAAAGTACATTTAACCACCGTTGAATTCCCGCGAAATTAAATGAACTATTGGCGCGTTTTTAACGAAAAAAGCAAAGCGAAACACAAACACACACAAGGTCGCTATGGTGGCACAAGCTCCAGTCCACTTGAGCTGATGATATCCCCCTCATTTCCGCTCATTCCGACAAAAACAGTCGAATAATTATCGAATAATTGTTGAGCTTAAGACACGCTTTAATGTAAGGAAGCCATTTTTCTGCTAGCACTTGTGCGTTTTATCTTTACTATCCGCATGCATACGTTCTTCTATCGTAGTTGCATACTTCCTCTGAACAATGCCCGAATATAGATTGGTACATAAAATGAACAATCAAAAATATTCTTGCATCAGAACATCTTTCTTCTTTACAGCCACGTCTTTCTATGAAAACAATACATCTATTTTTCACTATTTTAAACGATATTTTTCCTTTATCGTTGGCTGCTCGTCGTCTGTCTTCGATTTGCATCCAAATCATTAGAGAGCATGGCAAAGTAGACGTTCGAAGAGTCGGGCGTGTACACTTTGTTTACAGCTGCTCTGAAAGGATATTTTAAAATCAGTTAGAAAAAAATAGTTGTATCTATGATGTGTTGGCAAGCACATTTTGCAGCAACTTTTGAATGGTCGCGCCACGAGAATAGTAGGTCTACGGAATATATTTTGAGAATATTTCTACTGGATGCTATCTACCGTGCAATACTTAGTTTGAGCACACTGAGCCCGAAGTTACTTAAGAAAGAATATACTCACTGATATACTTAAGAAAGAATATACTCATTCGCTGGAATATACTCAATATTGAGTATATTCGAGGCGGGGAGGGGCAATATACTTAAGCGTGTCAATATACTCAATATTGAGTATATTGGAGGGAGGGAGGGGAGGGGGAGTGAAGGGAGGGGTACACAGAGCGCATAGTCTCCAGATGTTATCTCCTGCCCACATCTCCTGGAGATATTGTCTCCAATGGAGGGGCACATCTCCAGATAGGTGACGTTGTCTCTTGGAGATAACATTTCCTGATTGTGAGTTAGAGAGTGTGCGCACCGAATTTCCGCGCACAAGTTTAACGACGTGCACCTTATTTCACTATACTGAGCGTGCATTTACTTAAGTGTGTGTTACATCGGGGCGGTCAAACCTCCAGAAAGAGGTTCAAACTGAGCAAAATTGCAAAATTGAGAAATAATCTTCCACTTCCTTCTTTCGCTGCCAACTCCTCCCTTTCGGAAGATTTGGCATAGTTTCTTCCATGAAAAGGATGCAGGATCAAATAAATAAATAAATTATGCATGTACACAGAAAACTGTATAGTATTTGATATGACAGGCGTGTATGTCGTTGACCTAATGAAACACACGCATGTGCTATCTAAATAAATACAAATCTATGGTAAAAACAACATACAAAGTACGTTATCTAAAAATTAAAAATATATAATGTGGCATACTGTAGCTGGAGCCAGAGATGGAGCCGGGGAATGGTCGGGGGGAAATACAGAATTGTAAGCCCACACCGGGCGCACCAGGCAACACAATTTGTTATTTTTAATTTATGTTATTCGTGGCAAATGTTCTTACACAATCACGCGATACACAATAATTCCTACACCACCCAATTATTGTGTTCCCGCACAATATTGCGGGAATTTAAATTCACTTAGGTCATACGTGTCTGAGGCTCTGGCTTAGGCTTATTCTTGTCTAGTTTGTTAGGGATGTTGTTAGTAAAACCATTCACAGCGCAAACTCATACCCCTAGCCAAATACGACTATGCGTGATCATAAGCATTGACGGAATACCAAATATTGTGTGAGAATAAAATAATATCGTGCGGGAACACAATAATTGTGTGGTGTACGAAATATCGTGTATTGCGTGATTGTGTAAGAACATTTGCCGTTATTCGTTAATAACACTGTATTATTGTTGTTATTTTACGCTTATTTGTCGCTCACAGTCATGTTCGACCATCTCGGGGACCAGCAGAGCAAGACGACCAAGGCATTCGGCAAGGAGTGGCACAGGTCAGTCAAGGTAAAAATCCCGGTTTGAACGGCTTCCCGTTCTCTTTCCCATTCATTTGCCTTGCTCCGGGTTTTCAACGCAGCTTGTGCGCGGCATTTTACAAGACGCGCGCCGGATTCTCGACTTTCCGTTCAGGATCTTTCAAAAGAACGCGCGATGTGCGCCCGATTGGTGTAGGGCTCGGCACATCGCGCGTCGAACCCTACACAAATCGCGCGCACAAACTGCGCTGAAATTTCGGAGTGATAATAGACTCAAATGAGCGTTTAGTCAGTTTTATCTGCTCTAGCTGCAGAGAGCTCGGCTGCACGATGGACGTGGAATGAGAAGAGGAAAATCCGTCGTCGTCGAGTCTCATCGTTATGAGGGTAAGGTCTCATTTCTTGTTTTTTTAAAAATTATTTTAACATTTTAACGCCAACATGCCTGGCAAAGGTTGCTATGTACTCTCCGTTATGCTTAATCCCTATTATGGCTAGATAATATTGTTCAGATAATCCCAAGCGTGACACTAATATCTCGACTTATTTCCCATTTCAGGAGTCTTCATCGTCAAAGGCTCAGAAGACGTCCTCGCGATCAAGAACATGGTTGTTGGCGAGTCCGTGTACGGAGAGAAGATAATGTCTGTCGATGTCAGCGGATCTTCCATCGAGTATGTATGATTGGCTTTCTCATATTTAAATTGTATTTTTCAGGTGTGGTCGACACTACCTTCGCTGATGTGGCCAACCCGATCAGGCTCGTCCCTGAACGCGCATCAGTTCTTGACGAACGGAAGATATGCTGCCATCTCCATCAAGACCAACTGTATCGATTCTACCGCCGAATCCGAGGCAGCCGCGAGGTCGAGTAGTTCAAGCCCGCAGGTCGGTTCTGATTTGCTGACCCTTGTTCTTCATTCGCCGGCAGGTCTGGGCAAAGATAGTGGTTGACTTTATCGCCATGCTAAATCTCTTTTTCGCTATAAAAATTTGTTAATTAATCAAGGCAAGATTTCTATGTCTATGCTTGGTTCATGACTAACCGAAAGCCTAATTTTGTTTTAAATGTATTTTTGTAGGTCACCCTCGAGTCCTACGAACGTGATCACACAGTCGTCGTCGACCTCTCGTGGCGTCCAGGTAGGCATTTTATGTGGGTAGCTTAAGAAATTGCGAGGACCGCCCTCAGATTTTAGAACACCGAAGATGTCCGTGAACACATTTTTGAAGAGCATTGAAAAATTGTGGTCTCTAGATGAGTAAATATTGATTATCTATATTTGCAGAGACATAATTCGTCGGATTCGATTGGATCGGGAGAGGGAAGCAAATCGAAACGAATGTGATTTGGCAGTGTAAGTCTGGTTACCGTAGTATTATTGGCAATCATAATATACTTAACCACTTTCCTGGATACGAAATTAATTGGTTGACGTTTATGTCGCGGGGACAGATTTTGATTTTTTTTCTGTCGATAAGAACGAAGAACTGCGAGTAACCAAAAATTGTATGGTAAACCCCCTTAAATTCGCGGGGAACCGTAAAAAAAATATTAGCTAAAGTGTACCAGACATATGCATTCTAATGTATGTTTTTGCCAGTTGGCAAACTGACACGTGTATGGTCATGTATTTATTCTCTAAAATTGCAGTCGGACGAGGATGAAGAGGCTGTCTCCCATGGGACTCTGGAGCGATCATCAAGACCAACATCATGGACTTCATAATGTCCGGCCATGCTGCTAAGTGAGTTTTGAATAGTTTTTGAAGATTACTGTAGCTTATTGGGAACTGTAGTAATAAAAAGTATCGTAGAGCTGTTCCCATGCAGGCGGAGACCGAGAAAGTGCATTAGTTTGTTGTTTATTGATTTGTTCACAAGAGTGCGACGCTTAAATGAATATTGGGTTACGGTAGATAGAAATGAGAGTGGATGTTGCAATATATAATCGTTGTAGAACCCGATGGACAAGAAGATGATGGACCAACTCAAGTCCAACAGCTCTAACTCGACCATCAGTGCTGCCGCCGAAGCAATCAAGGACATCATCCAGACCGCGGTGTAGTCTGATCTTTGATCTCAGATTCCTTGCCCATTAGCTGATCGAGGGTCTCTAGTAGATTTGTAGTCTTAATAGAAATGATCATTTCATGTTTGTGTGTTTCTCAACTGCTTATTTCATCCCATTCCACATCTACAGTCACTGTATAACTGTTGATTCCCCTACTTTTACTTTAGAAACTTTTGATTCTTACCTAGGGCGATGGCTTATGTTTGCATTAAACCGACGTGCATGTTGTAGCATGTATTCGTAAATTGTATGTTGCTTTATTTTATATTCCGAATTTCGCGCTTTGCTTCACCATTTGTTTCGTTTCAGTTGTTTGCGACCATACGTAATAAATCGATCACTGACATACATCTTGTGGTTATGAACATTAGCGCAATGATCAAGGCAGAAAGCGGGAGGGGAATGGAGGAGGAGAGGGAGGGAAGGAAGGAAAGGGGAAGGGGGTGGAGGGCGAACGGGGGAAGGGGAGGGAGGGAGCGCGCGTCCCGTTCTCAATATACTCACTATTGAGTATATGAATATACTCAATATTGAGTATATCATATACTCGGTGTCACATCCTAGTATATCATATACTCAATACTGAGTATATTCGCGCTCAGTGCACTTACAATTGCACGACGGATATCTTCCTCACTCGCGCCGACAACCATTTAGCCAGGGCGCATGACATCAGAGACCGCCGGAACTTTGGTTCGGAATAGAATACACAACCACTGATCAGATTGACACATCTGCAATGCGAACACTATTCGGTGGTGTTCCAAAGAAAACAACAATGGTTTGACGCCTACACATCTCGGCAAATATATAGTGTTTTCCGACTTTGTACGACAGACGCAATTGTTCTTTTTTTTTGAAAATGATCTACGGTCAAACGCACACCGCGATCCAAGCGTCGTAGAAAGCAACGGCAAGATATCGATACAAATTCAATTCCGCGCTCGGTGGACAACGAGAGTAGAAGGCGTAGGAGACGAAGCAGGGAGCGGTTACGAGCACTACTGGAATGCCGATCCGCGATAACATCTAAAAATTCTATTGAATACATTTTATTTTAATATTTATTTGTCTTTAATGTATTTTGTGTTGCTGTTATGTTATTGGAGGGCAATGGTCGATTTGAAAAATAATGAGGCTCATAAGTGCGAACAATTATTCAGCCAGGGCACCGGGCACCAATGAACTCCGGTACTTTGGTTCGGCCTAGAGCATTCGCAGCGTTCTTCTAGCGTGCTTACATACATCCTCTAAACAATGTCCGGGAATATATTGGTACATACAAAGAACAATCAAAAATATGCTTGCATCAGAACGTCTTTCTATGAAAACATTTGGAATGAGCTCTGCATCTTTGGTTCGGCCTAGAACATTCGCACAAAGACAAAGAAAGAGTGCACACGCACACACACCTTCATGATTGTGGCGTTTTCGCGGAACTGATAGCTCCTGGACACCGAGTAAGATTCGATTCGCGCTCCTTGCTTGCTAGATTCAATTTCACGCAAGTTCGTGTTCAGGACGACTTGGAAGCACTGGAAAAGTGTCATTACTGCGAAAAACTACACCGGAAGCAGCGCACCAACACTCCAGCCGCAATTATCACCACCCAGGAAGTTGTGAGTGTCTGATCCGTTATCAATTCTGGAAATGATGACAATTAGAGTGCGAAATGTGAGAATTCATTTTGCACTCTCTCTAGACCGATCGATAGACGAGAGAGTTTGTGAAATGAAGAGATCGTGGTCTCACATTTCGCACTCTAATGGTAATAAAGAAATACACTTGAAAAGACAATATTGAATACCAAAATTCGAAATAAGTTTGTCAAGAAATTACCCGTGATTAGAAGGATGGAGAGTGTCCAGGACATTGCTAGAATCACGAAATCTTCGAGCAGAAAAAGGAAGAATGTTGTGGGAACTAGACTCTCGTACCTGACAACTCGACAATTAAAACCGAACTTTATAATTTCGTGGTTTTAACGTTCCCCTTAAAATAGTAAATGAAAAAAATGTTTCAATGAACAGGCTATACTCAAAAATACATGTGTTGTCGTGTTCGACCAGGGGCACCGATATGGCACCGATCTCCTAGACATCAGGAAATTACTATGACAGTTAAATTGAAATTATTTACCACTTCCAGTTCACAGTCGCAATGTGGCGATCAACCGCCATAATTAACGTCCTGAAAAGCTCGACACATTTTCCGCACAGTATAATTAAAGTTTCAGGGGAAATGTAAAGCGGATATGGCGTCAGCGCTTACAGGCATACGGCATACGACTTGAAGCTTTCGCGTACGAGACTCGTGTAGAGGAGGTAGCTCGCGTCATCGTTGCCGGTGCCTCAAAGATCACAATAATATTGTGCGACTTGATCTTTTCCTATTCAAATTGGAGCTTGCAAGCACATTTCTACCATGTCTCCAGACCAGTCTTTGTCCAGTAACAGCGCTAACCGGTGGATAGAATGCCCGACGTTTGATGGAGAATGAGCAGGACACGCGCAATGGAGAAAAACAAAGAGTGCAGAATGAAAGACATCAGACGAAGTCGGATCTTGAAAAAAGTCCGATAAGAGACGAAGTATTCCAAATAAAACTGGGAAGATTTGATGCAAGGTCCAAAAAACAACAAAAAAATATTGTAGTCTGATTTACAATTTGAACTTTCATAAAAGGTGAGCTCACATTTCGATGGTATGATTTCGTCGTCCAAACTGCAAAGGCGAGCGGTGAAGCGATCGCCATTGAGAGGCAGATACAAACGAGCTGACATGAGTATTCATTTAAAAAATTGAAATGCACAATTTGACAAACCTCCACAAATACACAATCAGAAAGTTTGTGTTGAAACAATAAATTCTCTCCAAACAAAATATGCAAGACTGAATAAATATCTAGAGAAATCACCTCAAACCCGTAGATGCACTCAAAAAGCGGGTAGAATTCCTCAGTTTGATGCCGTTTGAGGTAGTCAACGTAGAACATGCTCTTGAGCTAGTTGGCAAAGTGAGGTTGTTAGACAGAGAGTGAGAGAGTAACTAATCTCGCGGAAATTGGCAATAAAGGTATTATAGAATTTTTATGTTAGTACTCGGTAAAGAACCAGCTGATTGCACTATGATAATCGGTTCCGCGAAATCACTGTAGCGAGTGACGAATTTCATGAGTAAATAAACAAAAACGAGGGAAGAAGGCAGATGTTATCAACTTCCCTATAGATTTAAACACGTCTGATTTGTTTCGATGTAAAGGCTCGAATGAGATGTGTTGTGATTGCATATTTTAATGCCTAAGTAAAACATTTTGTTGGCAGAGGAATGTTGATATTAGCGAAAAATATTCAAAAAAAGAGCTAAACATAATCAAACGTCGCATTTTCAAGACCGAAAAAAATCAATATGAAATCAGTACCTGGAAAAGTTGAACAATATTTCTAAGAGAAAATAAGAGAAATAATATTATATCTTTATCTTAGCAAAACACACTGGAAAATATTTCACGATAGCAATCATCGTATTCTCATTCATGACTTGTTATTACAAACATTTACAACATTAATACTAATGCTTGCGCCCGGTCTAGAATAGCTGGTCACGACTTTAGAGAAGAGCACACTGAATCATGTCACTTTAGAATTGACCATATCACTCTCGTTCACCTCTTCATTTCGCCAGACATTGACAAAAAGCAAAAGGGATAAATTCCAGCTATCGATAAATTCAGCAAATTTTCAATGTAGGAGATCTCGAAGAGACCGAGGTATGTAGTGTCCACAAAAGATAGCAAGAGAACCGATAGCATAGAGCACTGGAAAAAATATTATGGAATACATTTGTAAAAAAAGTGTGTCTCCGTTGCTTTATCTTGTTCCGATTGCTTCACATATTCCGGAAGCAAATTCTTACACGACTTGCTAGAAGAAGTACGAAACGACACATTAAGTGTGCGATACTTTCTTGGCACAACGATTAACAAGTTTCCGCACTTTCTCCGATTTTCTCTACATTCAACGATCTCGCACTTTTGGCTGGTATATTAAATATATATCTCAAAAAAATAGCTCACAGCGTACAGAATGAAGACAACTACGCTCTGCCTCAGCAGTTTGCCTTGCATCGTTGAAATATTCGGCCTGTTCTCCTTGCGATTTCGTTTCCTGCAATTTGTATTTGGCCGCTACTTTTTAAATTATAATTGGTTGTCAAATTTTATTGCTAAAATATTAATAAAATACTGAGATTTCGTACCTGATGATGACGAAAATGAGAAGATACAACAGCAATACGAAGGCTGCGCATGCGTACGTGATATTTATCAATATGGCAAGGATCATATTAAGAGCGGGAGTTGTTGTTGCGCATTCATTGCGATACATTTGATTCTGAGTTACAATATTCGACATACAGAGACTGAGTGAGCTTACTGTCTGGTTGAAGACGTATTGACATTGGCAGAAGTAAAAGAGGGCTGGAATGATGCAAGAGCAGAGCCAGACGACCACAGACGAAAATGCTGTCGACAATCTGGAATTCACTTATTATCATAAATTATATTCACTTATTCGATTAAATTAGGAATTGCTAATTCCCTAATTCACTTGAATTATATTGATTATGTTTTCGATCAATAAGACATATTTTTGAAATTATACTTTGGATGCTGCGGAATTCGGGGATCGGCACTTCTTGTAACTGAGAGAAATCTGTTCATTGCAATCACGACGGAGAAGAAAAGAACTCCTGTAATTCCACATATTTATCACTATTTTGGAGAAAAATATTTAATTTCGCTAGGAAATCAGTCATTTAAATGTTTTTTTAGCCATTCGAAAAAATATTACTGGGAAAACAAATTATTTGATTACCATAATCGGCCACAACAGACAGATTAAAAATTAAGAGTTCGCTTTGATCGGAAAAGTATCCATTCTTCTGCAAAACTAGTTATCTGTGCAAGCACTGTTCTTTATTCTATTGAGTTTTCTTCTCAACAAATTTGAATCTTTAATTGCATACATGTTCCAAATCGTTTTGCATCATGTAATAAGGAAGAATGAATCCGAACTCGACACATGTCTTCATTGACGTGAAAACCACCAAATTTGCTACGACCACGTAGAAAG
The DNA here is from genome assembly GCA_036245785.1 of Pristionchus fissidentatus. Taxonomy (NCBI): domain Eukaryota; kingdom Metazoa; phylum Nematoda; class Chromadorea; order Rhabditida; family Neodiplogasteridae; genus Pristionchus; species Pristionchus fissidentatus. Next base: position 12,436,775 of record BTSY01000004.1, read on the forward strand.
TGTTCTGAAATTATGAAGGTTAGGCAAATTCAACTAAAAAAGGTGTAATGCAAATATTCTAGCGTCTATGCGAAAATGGAAAATAATATTCGTCTTAATTTGTCTCACTTTCAACAACCGTTTTCGTCCGGCGATAAGAACGATAATGACGAGGAGGTTCGACATAGCAACAAGCAGCGCTGCGGAAGATTCGATGACTATGAGCAGTATTGACGTGCGTCGGTACGCAATCAATCCCGTGGTAGGCCCACTGGGCCCACTGGAAACTTCTGCTTTAGCTGAAAGAGTAGGGTTATATTATCGCCAAAATTGTTGTGGAAACGAAACATGGTGGGTAACATAAAGTGTGTGTGTGTGTGTGCTAATAATGTAATACATTTTTTTAAATATTGAAATAACTAGAACTATATGATAAATAAAACTTACGATGCATCGTAAACACCATCGCGGCAATTGCGAGAAACTGCGTGTTAATCGGGAATAAATCTAAAGAGAGGGAAGTTTACACCTGCATTCATCTTAAATTACTGCATTTTCGCCAAATGTTGAGTTGTGACGAAAGGAGTTGTGACGATTTTAGGCAGCTTTTGTGTGTAAAAGCGCCTTTCGCTTCCAAGAAATTACCAGATAGTAATCCTCCTGAATTATCGGTGATACTCATCGCCCTAGTCCATATTTCCAATAAATTCGTGCTTTTTGGTTTCCATCATTGCGTAGTGGTGACGCCGAATTGTAATGACATTTCGGAATGAATCGCTTGCGAGGGAATTTCTTGATTTGATTTCCAAATGAATTTCAGATATCTGCTTGAATATTTTTGAATATCAATGAGTGAAAAAATTGCACTCGAACAGAGTCAGATTAGCACAGACTTCCAGAGGGGCTTAACGTCGGCATGATACAAATATTTTATCGCAACAACATAGATTGTGCGAAACACAGAAAAAAACATGTTTTATAGTTTTTGTAAATGTTATGTATAGTGAAGATTATACACAAGAGAGAGAACATGTCGCATCCAGTTGTAGATAATATCTATAAGATACTGGTCTAGCGAATACGTAAAGTCGACAACACAGTCAAAACACCCCGAAATCTCTCATATGTAAAAAAGTGTAAATGAGATAAAATGGAAATTGACTTTTTCCTCTTTCATCTTGACACCGTCGAGACTTTCTGCGATGAGAATCGGCCTTTGATCATGCTGGAGGCGGATCAGTACATCGTGATAAATACCTGCATACAAATGGATATACTAAGATGTGACACCGAGTATATGATATACTCAATATTGAGAATATTCGCGCGTCGAGAGAGCGTGCGAAAACGAGCGATTTGTAAGTATATCATATACTCGGTGTCCATCTCAGTATAGAATATACTCAATAGTAAGTATATACATTCTGGGTGTGGATGGAATGAAAAGGATAAAAAATAAGACAACTTTTTTGTATAGCCCCTTTTTCGAATCGAATAGGTTTTCGAATAGGTATTGGCAGAACGCTATAGGAAAGCTTGGTGGCCATCGTATAAATTTATTCGGCATACTTTCTATATGGATCGATGTGGGCGAGTACGACAAATGGAGACGCAACGGATGTCATTTCGCCGAGCTGGAAGCAATATTGCTCGCACCACCAGATCTAATAATTGATCTTTCTTTTAAAAGGCAGTAACCCACTAGGAACGTAGACTTCTCGAGTGTTGGGTTGTGCACAATATCGAAAAAACCGAGGAAAAAGGTGAATGTAGCGAAAATGTGCAAGAAAGGGATGGCCGTTTGCAGAGTGAGCATCTGTAATAGATGAAAATTGTAAAACGATAAAACTTGAGAAGTATTTTTTCACAAGATTTTGATCTTGGAATATTATAAAAAACGTGAACTTTAATTTGTGCAAAAAGATTATGAGTATGATTTTTTTCTGTGAACATTAAAAATGACATACATGAACAAATTTTATGTGCATCGCTTTTGACTTTTCGCTCATTGAACTGGCTGAATGTTCAATAGTTTTCAGAATTTTCCATCTGAAATTTGTATTATTGACACTATTCAAGTAAACAACTTTTGAAATATGAAAGTAAAAATAAATTTTACATTACATTTGCTTACCGTATGAACATTATAAGCAGATAGAAATTTGAAGGCACACAAGCGACCAGCAGTATAGTTGCGATCATAGTAAAATCGCGGATGTTCTCGTTTCCTGCAATTAGGGAAAAAAAGATTTTCAAAATTTAAATCAAAATTATAACATATCCAGATAGCATCTTCCATTAGCAAAAACACTTTTCGCAAAAGCAACTGATAATATTTGAACAGGGAAAGATCATTAACGTATAAGTGACCACATTCCATCAAACATAATATACAATCTTTTTTCGAGCTTACCCATAACAACCAGATCCTCATTGACGTATTCAGGGTAGATAGTGTAGAGAATCGATCTTGAAATACTTTCGTCGGCTAGCGAGGAGGAGTAGACATACTGTGGAAAGCAACCGTTCGAACAAATTCGAAGTAAAAATTAATTAAAATTTTAACATAGACTAATAAAACTACCGTGATAATTGTGGGAATTGGCAATGCGACGCAAACGATAAGTAGAGCAGCGTGTTGCCGTGTCATAGTCTTGTTTCGCAGCATGAGCAAACGGTAGATAAAAGAGGCCAAGGTTGTGTACAACTAGAAAAAAAATATAATTTAAAATTAGAATATGTTTCTTTTTTGTGTTGGCATCCCAAATCATGTATTCGTAAATACAAAAAAAAACATGGACTAGCTATTAGTTTATCAATTTTTTGCTTGCGATGACCAGTCGAAAACCTTTCTTGAAAAATGAGACCGGACAAAGAAGTTTGTCGGATTGTTGAGGAAAATTCTATATTGTTCGACAAGTATTCGGCCTTTCGACGTATCATCTCTAACCCACAAAGTAGCTGTAAATTGAGTTCACCGTGCAATTAGCGGCTCCGACCTGTATCATGTAAAATGCGTAGCACACGGTTGGACCGGCGATGTAACAAGGCCCGTACGAGATGTACACTATTGCCTGCCCGATTGGTATAATTCTGGAATAGACACAACTTTTCGAATATGCGATTATGAGACCCTCTCTACACGTGCATGAACTCTGCTCTGCTAGTTTAATATGTCTATTTATCGAGCCACTAATCAATACAAAAAATAAAGTACATGAATGTAGGGCTAGGTTTAACCATTTATAACGAAATTATGCTTGCCTGATCATGCACATGGCCGCTCCAACAGCCTGGTAGAGGTCGGTGAGGACGTGCGCCTGAAAATTAAATATGTTTTTCATAAAAAACAAATTAGATGGAATTTCCCTCATTCAAAATCGTCTATAGTTACCTTGAGCAGGAGGCCAAAGTTGGCGAAAGAGGCGGGCGTGTGGCGGAACATGCACACGAGGAGGAGGATATTGGCGGAAATGGAGGTGATCCCGCACGCGGAGTGCAGAGCGACGAACAGCGAGAAAGGCATCGACGATTCTCGGGGCTGACACGTGAATATCTCACGACCGTATATATTCAACTAATAGATAGCAAAAACACTGATAACGATCTATTTGTTGCGCTGAACGACTTTCAGCTGCCTGGTATTATGAGAGCCCGCAAAAGCAGATCAAAAATAATTCAATAAAATGGAAAGATGGGAAATATTCCGCTTAATTGTTCTGATCATTTGCCGTGTAAAAGGTTTGCTCGTGCCGAGCTACACAATAAACCTAGCATAACATTGCAACCCGCGATGTAGAGAACAGTTGTTTAGGATCTCTGTGATTCGGACAAATATCAAGTATAATATATAGGAAGCAGTATTATTGTATTCTTGTCAGCTGCCTGCGTTTTCTGAAAACATTCAATATTTGTCTTCGGTTTGCGCGCATATCAAACGTATCCAACTCGAGCATTACATGTCAATTATTTTCCGATGACTTTTTTTGTATTCCATGTGAGCTGTCTGTAAACATTTTACATTGATATGTAGTGAACAAAAACGCGTTTCTCTCGTTCTCTCGTGTTATGACATGAGATAAGGGGGGGGGTTGAATTTTATGATAAATTTCTTAGTAGCTTTTCAGTAGTCCATAAATCATTGATGGTAGATAAACAACATAACACTGAAAAAAAGAAGCAGATACTTGCATTCCCAATAATAGAGTATTTACGGTAGTCGCAGGATGGAGATGTATGCAAATAGACTGGCTAACTCCCGTCGATGCAGACTACAGTAGTGAAATTGAGTAGTGCTTTATGGTTTTGACGGCATGAGATCGAATTTCTCTGTAATGAGTATAACGCCAAGCAATATTGAGAATCGAGTACTTAACATATTCATGAAAACAATAAGTACTCAAAAACAATTGTGTTGTTAGCAAGCAGACACTGAATAATGCACTAGCGAAGTCTCTTGGGGTAACGGAGATCGAGCCTAATTCTGAACTGTACATGTAAATTTGACAAAAGACACCCATTTTCCAACCATGCTTGTCACGGCCATACAGTACTACGTTACGCCATACATAAAAACAGCGACGGTGTTCCGCTCTCAACTTGTGATCTTGCGAGATCGCTGCTACAACTTTCACTACCACCGCCTCCGTTCACTAATTTGTACCTCCGATAGTTAATACCTACTCCGATTGACGATACTACCGTCAGTATTAGGGACACTCGCTGGTAATCCACGTAGCTAGGGAGCGATAGCTCACCATGACTCTAAATGCTAACTCCCGACGACTTCACTAGTTCCCGCAAAAGAAGAACCAGGAGTACGTTGTGTCTTTCACCACATGCATGATAGTTTTTCGTGTACAGTTCCAAAAAGATACTGCACAGTTGTCAATTATGCCATTGTATGAATAAGACAAATCATTTCATCCATGCAACTTTGAGCTGGTAAAAATATAAATCGGTGGTGGTGCAGATGTCCGGTTGCTTTTTCTGCACGCTTTTTAGAGCGGACGGGCGATAGCGAGGAGTCTGTAGAGAGCATTTTGTTGTATCCAACTTTGTACAACATTGCGATTAGGTTAAGATACATTCTACAACAAACACTAAAATTGCTGCATTGCAAGAGACTATTTTGTTCTCACTTTCATCCGGAACGTGCGCCGGAAAACGCGAATTGGCAGAAGTTTGTGCAGTTGTCGCTCGAATTCGGAATCCATCAAGATTGTCATGACCATGAACAGCAGACAGAACCTGATAACTGATTAGTATTCCATCATCGAGCAGCGGCTTAGGTATGGCGTATTTTTATCAACTCACACACTTTTTCAAAGCTATGGTAATCTATTGTACTTCCACGACAATAACCATCAATTTCCGATTTGTATGCCCCAAACAGCTCACAGAGGCACGAAAAGGTCGAAGAGAGCGATGGAGAGATATAGAGAGAGTCGCCACTCGCGCGGCGCCCATTCATAGTAGCAAAAGAATGAGAAACCGACCGAACTGACACTGAAGACTGGTAGACCAGTGAGGAGCAAGCACTGAGGGAAGAATATACAGTTAACAAACACACATTTTCTAGAATGTATTTTTCTTCGTATTTTCTAGAATATTTTTTTTTGAATAATAACAAGCATCACGGTTTGTAGGAGTATGATTTATGGGGAAAATCATATTTCCCCAACCCACTTTTCTTTTTACTCTTGTTAGGGAATGTACTGCGTTTGCATTAGTAGAGATTTTGAAACGGTGGCACACTCGGAGCATCTCGCTTAAAGCGCCATCGCACACGTCCAATGTGAAAGTGTCAACTGAGAACACCAACCTTCATAATGCGCACGTTTTCTCGGATCTGGAATGTTCTCGCCAGTGAATAGTTCCCGTCGATTGTGACAGTAAACGATCGAAGACGCGCGACGTTGAAAGTAAACATGGAAATGAAGAGCTGAACGAAGAGTTGAAAATATGCACAGTATGCAGTTGATTCTAGGAAGATCAACGAGAAGCCCAACAAAGAAGCAATTTTACAAACAAATAATTTCAAGAATATTCCTTACAATAACACCAATCATCACGATGAGTAGAAGGAAGCACACGTTAAACTCAAACTGCCAGTACCCTGCGAGCATCACTTTTTGAGGAACATGAAATCACACTGTTTCGGCGACTATTACGTGTAGAACACATTGAAGTAGCTTGGTAAACTATTTTTGTTGTTTTTATTAAGTTGTTTTATCAGTCGTAAAAATATGACCGGTGCTCACCGAATAGCCAGCCGAAGGCGTTTATAAATGCGACAAGAGTATTGCAAAACTCGATTACGAATAAAGCAGCCATCGTCGCTGCAGTTTGCTTCTCGTACCTACAGAAAATATTATTCTTGGCAAAGAATCGCATAAAATCAAGCAACCATTTCCAAAATAGAGTGGCCAGCGAGCGCTCCATTGTAAACGATAGAGGCCTGAACAATGATTATGCAAATTACAATAATATTCACGAGGTAAATTAAACAATACAATCTAAAATCAATTTTTAATTTGCTCAAAATAAGAATTTTTGAAATGCTCACATGCCGCAAATATAACCGAAGGTGGAATCTCGGACGAGGTCAGCAACAACGAGAATTAAATCCGAATCTGGGAAGAGTTGTATAATTTACATAAATAGTTACCTAATCTGACTATACTGTTTCTGACCAACTGTCCCAGTACCTTTGTACACAATGGGAAATAAGTCTACGAAACCACAAAAATACGATCACTTCAAAAGTCTGATAGCTTCTGTTGGAGAAAGGAAGCGGAATTTATAGATTTTTAAATCTCTCGATCGGTCGCCTCGAATTCTTGATTCGTAGACTTGTTTCACTGTCTATCAGGGTTGCCCGTTCGGCGTCGGTTTCGGTAATACGGACCTCCTCACTGCGTTTCACCAGTATGGGGAGAGTAGACCTAGGAAAATCCCCGTTTGAACTCATCTTGCGCATCAGACCACTGATATAGGATGGGTTCTCGATGCGGGCGCCCCATGTACGGTAATTGTCGCACTATTGATCGAGCGCGCGCAGCTCATATAGAGTATTGAAAAAGCGGTCCTGACACGAGCCGGGTTTGACGGCCTCGCCCCGCCCCCTCTCTCTCGAGCGTCTCCGAGAGGGAGCGGGCGGAGGAAGCTCGAGTCTCCGCCCCTTTTCCACCGCGAATCCGTTCCACCCCGTCTCGGGTAAGGCGCGCCTTTCCGGTATAAAACGACACACCCTTTTGCCTCGCGGTCTGGCGTCTCTCTTCAGTGAACGCTCTCTAGCTTTTGTCTAGTCGTCTAACCCGTGTGTCCGCTCTCGAAACGCTGTGCCCCTGGCGTTTCTTTTTCTCTCTTTCTCACTCCTTTACCAGCCGTATTACCGATCTCTTGCTCAGAGGGTCGTAATACGAAAACCGAACTTGTATCCCTACTGTCTATGATCTATTTCTCACCATCTAATGCTACATCAAACAGCTGATAGTAGAGCAGGACAAATCGAGCGAGCGTAGTGACGTAGAACATTATGGATATCATCCGTACTTGGATGCGAAAGTTGCGATGGATTACTCCTGAATTAGCATATTTTACAAATATTTAAATAATACAAATTGTGAAAAAAGCTCACCGGCATTGTAGACTGCCTCGGAAACAAGGGGCATGCAAACGAGGCCAATGATTGAGAAGGTGATCTGACAACAACTTTTAACCATAACTTTCGAACCGAATCTGCTAAAATAGAGAACCGGCGAAATGAAGGGATCGTGGATTAATATTTCGCACTGTAGAATGAAGGATGTCGCTCACCTCCGCCGTGATTATCGCGTTGAATGCTGTGGGGGCAAGCGCTGTTCGACTCGAGTTGAGCATCACCAACCACGGCCGCGACGTCGTCATTCTCTATTTGTCTCGAGTGCCGCGAACGTCGGTGACCAGCGGCGACGTTGTAATTATGGCTCGTGAAGACGAGCAAAACAAAGTGGCTAAATGAACATTGTCAGCCTTGACAAGCTCCGATGTTTGCCTGTAGCAGGTTGGACGAAGACAGAGCAAAATGCATGGACTTCACAACAACATAATTGATGTAAATGTCGTAACCCTACTGCACTTGGTTTCTCATGTTCCGAGCAGCGTTCGCACAAAGTGCACTGAAACCAAATTTGCTAGGAGAGCGGTTCTCCAAGGTTTCATTTGTTAGAGAACGGTTCTCCACCCTCCTCGCTCCCCACATTTTATCGTCTCGGTGAGCAAACGAGAGTGTGGGGAACGAGGAGGGTGGAGAACCGTTCTTTAACAAATGAAACCTTGGAGAACCGTTCTCCAAGAAAAGTTTCTTTTTTTAAAATTTTTTTTAGAAAGTTCTCCTAGGAAACTCTGTGTGTCCTCCATCACCGATCATGATTCATCCACAAGAAAGAGCAGGATGGAGGGATGGTACGTTATTTCCGTTAATAGCTTCGTTTCCGCTAAATATGAGTAATGGCAAAAATGAAGTACGATGTCACCCGGAGTGACTAATAAGGTTCTGTTTAGATGGAGGAGTACCACAACATTAGTCGTAACATCTATGACTGTCTACGAGAAAGAAGAAATTGGGAAAAACAGTGATCAATGCAGCTCTTCGCCAGTAAAAGGAGTTTACCAAAATTGCTTTCGTTGGATCAACACATGCTCGATCTTTTTATGCATACAACGGAAAATATGCACCAAGACTGCATCATTGTCAATAATATCTACTTTGAAGAAGACCATGAAATTCTGAGCTGATAAAAGTATAAATCGGTGGTGGTCACGTTGTCCGGCTGTTTCTTCTGCACGCTTTTTAACGCAGACGGGCGATATCGAGGAGTCTGCAAAGATCAGTGTCTTGTATTCAACATTAAGCATAAATTTAATCTTCGACTAACAGAAATACCAGTTTTTTGCTTTGTTTGTTAGGTTGAAATTCGGATAAATAATCGCATCGGACGATTCCCACGCCCTACACCGGTAAAAATGCGAGCAATGAAGAGATGTAATCCTATTATTTATCCGAATTTCAAAGTCTCACTTTCATTCGGAACGCTCGTCGGAAAACGCGAATCGGCGGAAGATTGTGCAGTTGTCGCTCGAATTCGGAATCCGCCAAGATCGAAATGACCATATGCAGCAAACAGAATCTGATAAAAATGCGATATGGTACATATTTCTAAAATGGGCTTGAAAATTTTTAAAAAGTCTTCGATTTTTTAACCAAATTATGTGAACGGATGTGTTTTTCGATGATACAAACCCACATTGGCACAAATAGATCGAAGAGGGCGATGGAGAGATATCGAGAGAGTTGCCACTCGCGCGGCGCCCATTCATAGTAGCAGAAGAAGGAGAAACCGATCGTGCTGACGCTGAAGACCGGCACACCAATCAGGAGCAAACACTGAAGGTATATTTTAAAAGTGAGAACAGTAAATAATGACTCTCTAGTTGAGTATTGAATTGTACGATTGGGCGAAATCAGCAATTCGGACATATGTTTTACGGAAAGAATTCTTTCTTCCTCAATTTGCAATTGTCACTTCTCGTACCAAGTTGAGTAAATATATTTAATTGTCCTGTGGAGACATTTCGAGTACTGCTTTTTAAATTGTTTAATCACTAGCCCCGTACAGCGCCCCCGACAGCTGAACTCGTCCCCCAGGCAAGCCAACAGTGCAATGGAGAAAGGAGAGAAATCGGCGCGAGCTGGTGGAATGCAACTTATGAAGACTACCGACCCATCCTCTTCTGAGCGATTATCGCTTGATATGATAAGTTGATTGATTGATTATCACTAGCTGAAACGACGCGCAATATCGTACTTCTACAACCTCTTAAAGAAACAGTTTGAAAACCAACCTTCATAATACGCACGTTTTCTCGGATTTGAAATGTTCTCGCCAGCGAATATCCGTCGATCGAGACAGTTAACGACCGAAGGTGCGTGACATTGAAGGCAAACAAGGAAATGAAGAGCTGAACGATGACTTGAAAGCATGAAATCGATCTTAGAAAGCCCGGCAAATACTCCACAACAATATTAAATTTCCAATAACATTTTTCTAGAGTATTACTTACAATTCCGCCGAATATCAAGGTGAGCAGAAGGTAGCTCACGGTAAACTCGAACTGCCAGTACCCTGTGATTATCGATGTTTTTTTTATATTTAAAAATCAAAGATATAGGAGTGCTTATTCCCGCGTTTGATACATCACATTGTTAATAGTCTTGACCACTCTTACTTGTAGGACACTTTGAAGTTGCTTTAGATTTTAGTAAACTTTTCCGATGTGTTTTTGCCAAAAGAAAACTTGAGTGACTCACCGAATAAGTAGCCGTAAGCGTTGATAAATGAAACAAGAATGTTCCAAAATTTAACTACAACTAGAGCAGCCATCGTAGAGGCAGCTTGCTTCTCGTACCTACAGAAAATATGTTTCTTTCCAAAGTTGCGCATAAAATTGAGCATCAAACCATTTCCAAAATACAGTAGCCAGCGAGCGCTCCATTACAAACGACAATGGCCTGAATGATGTCTATGGATGTAATATTTATTTTGGCTGTGAAACACAACAATTCTGCATATATTTATAAAAAATCAATTTAAATATTTATAGAAATAATTAATTGAGAAAAGCTCACAGGCCACAGAGATAGCCGAAGGTGGCCATTCGCGCGATGTGAGCAACAACCAGAAGAAAATCCGAATCTGCGATGAATATTTATTAGATATTTATAAATGCTACTCTTTCTCTCCGTTAATCATGATCATGTGTGCGCCAAAATAACTGGTCCCGAGGGATTAGGAACGACTTGGTAGCCCTCATCTCTTACCAATAGCTTCGACTAGACATCTTGCAACCACATTTAGACATTGCTTTCCTTTGCTACGACTCTACATTTTTCAAACTGACGATACTGTTTCTGACCCAGATGTACCGCTCATGGACGTCTTTATAACTATATTTTTTTAAAGTTCTGTTTAAAATATTTCTCACCGTCTAAAACGACATCAAAGAGTTGATAGTAAATCAGGACAAATCGAGCGAGTGTTGTGACGTAGCAATTTATAGACAGCATCCGAACGTGGATGCGAAAGTTGCGATGAATCACTCCTGAATTTGAATATATCTTTTATTTTTTAAACAAACAAACCTGCATTGTACACTGCTTCGGCAGCAAAGGGCGTGCACACGAGGCCAATGATAGAGATGGTGATCTGATACAGTATATTTTAATCGATTCTTGCCGATTCTATGGTTTCTCGGGGGGGGGGTGACATTTGAGCAACCGACACTTGAGCAACCGACACTTGAGCAACCGACATTTGAGCAACGAGCCATAACTCACCAAGGAGTGAGCCTAGCGCTATGGGAGTGGTACCATTGTGACCAGCATCAGAAAAAAATAGATCTCGTAATTAATTAATTAATTAGCATAATTAATGAGATATTAATTAATTAATTAATTATGAAATCTCAATTACCTGATGCTGATCACAATGGTACCACTCCCATAGCTCTAGGCTCACTCCTAGCTCAGCTATTACCCGTTGCTCAAATGTCGGTTGCTCAAATGTCCGTTGCTCAAATGTCACCCCCCCCCCCGGTTTCTCAACAGTCTTGCCCTTCTCGAAATCCATATTGTTCAATCTGTTGTAATACGAACGGAGTACGTCAGACGCGAGAAAGCGCTCGAAATCGAGAATGAGTGATGTTTCGCGTTTGCACACTATCAAGCTCCTACGCCGTATCCTGTCCTCTCCCGTTCGGATTGCTCAGTGAGTTTAACAGTTGTTTCATATAATTAATCGACGAAATAGCGCCTACGAATAGAATCAAGCGTTTGAAAAAACAAAGGGCTTGGTTTGTTATCTCTCTCTCTCTGCGTCTTATCACTCCAAACCCTTGGGCCCCCTGGCGGTTTATCTCTCTCACTTGGAATGAGAGAGAGAGTCAGGGGAGAGAGAGAGAGAGAGACAAACCCTTGACACTTGATCCGGCAACCCTATCGCTCACCTCCGCCGTGATGATCGCGTTGAATGCAGCGGGGGCGAGAGCGGTTTTGCTCGAATTGAGCATCACCAACCACGGTGTCGTCATCCTCTGTTTGCCTCGAGTGTCCACACGTTGGTGGCGACCAGCGGCGACGTGCAATTTTCGCTAACGACTTCTAGCCAAACAAAGTGGATAATGACACATTGTCAACCCCTTGACAAGCGGCGATGTTTGGTTGCAATGTGGGTTGGAAGAGCAATGAGCAAAGAACACATAAGACATAGTTTGTAAATGCCAATATTCTACGGCATGTGGTCTCTCTTGATTAGATTTCCGTTTTTATTTTTTCCTTCCGCCCGCTCACACTTTTTTCTCATTTTCCTTATTTGTGGGATCAAGTGTCAAGGGTTTGTCTCTCTCTCCCCTGACTCTCTCTCTCTCACTCAAAGTGAGAGAGATAAACCGCCAGGGGGCCCAAGGGTTTGGAGTGATAAGACGCAGAGAGAGAGATAACAAACCAAGCCCTTTGTTTTTTCAAACGCTTGATTCTATTCATAGGCGCTATTTCGTCGATTAATTATATGAAACAACTGTTAAACTCACTGAGCAATCCGAACGGGAGAGGACAGGAGACGGCGTAGGAGCTTGATAGTGTGCAAACGCGAAACATCACTCATTCTCGATTTCGAGCGCTTTCTCGCGTCTGACGTACTCCGTTCGTATTACAACAGATTGAACAATATGGATTTCGAGAAGGGCAAGACTGTTGAGAGACCGAATCTGCAAGAATCAATTAAAATATACTGTAATCAGATCACCCTCTCTATCATTGGCCTCGTGTGCACGCCCTTTGCTGCCGAAGCAGTGTACAATGCAGGTTTGTGTGTTTTAATAAAAAATATAAAATATAAAAGATATATTCAAATTCAGGAGTGATTCATCGCAACTTTCGCATCCACGTTCGGATGCTGTTTTTTTATGTTTTTACTTTTTTTAAATGTGTTTGTATTCATATTTTAATTACAGGTGACGGCAATGAGGAGTGCAGCAATCCGCAGTAGCGGCTAGAATCGTTACATCGGAAACGAAGCGTGGAATCGACAAAGAAAAGACATAGAATAGAAAAGAAGTGCAATTTTTCAAACTACATGAAATCATGACGTCGTTACGATCAAAACATCTGCTTATAAACAATGACATTGAAATGGCATCCATAATTTTATCTTCACTTGTTAACATTAACAATAAGTCTTCGTTCACGTGGCGATTGTTGTCATAGCCTGCGTTGCGCTCTGCTTCTTATCCAATCGCAAGGACCAACTGAAATACGCAAATAAATATAAGTAACAATATATATCAATAAAGTTAGCCTGACCTTATCACACGGTAGCTTATTACTTCGAAAATGTTACTGTTAACGATTATTTACCCGCACGAGAGAATCGATAGCGCTGCAGTACGGTAGTCAGACATAAGTGAGAGGACTACAACACCGTCCAAGGGAGAGAAAAATGACGCGAACATTGCGCAGGTGTCGCTGAAAGATTATGTTTCCTTGTTTCGGAGAACGCGGGCGGTACATTTGAGTTCCCGCAATTTCATTATCACATCTTTTGTTTGTTGTCTAATTCGTTGTTTGCTGAGTATAAAAGGTAAAGGTAAAGACATCCCCTTATCTAAGCTCCAAGTCCTGAGGGAGTCACTGCTAAGGACAGCGCATAATAGGCCAGTTCAATCCGGAGGGCCCAACTGCTTCTTCGGATAACTAGATCCGAAGAAGCAGAGTATGTATTAGCTAAAAAGCCCGCGTCAGCCTAATTTAACCACAAGACCCACCTTATGATGAAATGGCTTAATTTTTTTAAATTCGCGCGTTATTGCTAAGCCTCTTACCACAGAAAAGTGATGTCGATGCCGAAAACAGGAAAGATCAGGCACAATCCAGCATTTAAGTGTACTAACACCAGAGGTATGGCAGTCTGAAAAGCACGGCGACGTACTTCGCGTACTCGGAATAAAGCACCTGTACGGTGAGCAGAATAAACAGTTTGCGGTGCTGTTTTCGCGTCTTTTCCGACACTATATTAGTCTTTTTCAAATCGCCGACAATGGCAATCCCGCAGAAGGACATGAATGACAATGCGAGAATCAGCACGCTGCAGAACATGGCGAGACCAATCAGCGGCCGCGCGCTGTAGTGACCATCACGCTACAATCAGATGTTGAAGAATGCCTTGAATCTGCTAGGAAATTGGAAGAAACGATGACTTTATGGTAAAAACAATAGGTATAATTAGCAGTAGAACAGTAGGTAAAAATAGGATGGTAGGTATAGTAGGTATACATAGGATATGAATAGTAGATAACAGTAGTAGGTTAGTAGGTATATATAACAGTAGGTATAAACAGTGGAATAAGTTGCAAATACGAAAACCCACCCAATAGTCGCCTACTATCATGTGCTCGTTCATCGCGTCTCTCTCGTATTTATCCCTGATTATGGGCACAAGCTGCTCCCTAGCGGCTTTTGTTGCTTCGAAGAAATGCACAGATCCGATGTACCTTGTAACGGAATTCTGTATTACATTTCTAAAATGATACGATCAAACAAAGTGCCAAAAGGATACTTCCTGAGAGGAAGTTCATGTTCGTACCGAGGCGAGAAGCACACAAAAGTGGTCGCCAACGTTCCTGTTTGGTAAACAACGGAAACACGTGTTATGGCTTTTTCTTATGATCTTATAATTTCATAAATACAATTAACATGATGCCGATTAGGATAACGTTGAAAAAATCTAACCAAATGAGAAATTCCAACATCGCAATGGCAACAAGCAGCAGTATGAATCGGTTGCTCTTGAATAGGGATAACTTCGACGGACTAAATCGTTGGTTCTGACAGCAAACATTGTGCAATTCTAACTCTGATAGAGCCCAGTAGCGATAGAGAAAATTGTAGTCGACCACAATAACAAGCAGCGAAAATGATGCCGAGTAGAAACCCACAAAAATCTGAAATATATTGTAAACTAGAACAAACCTCACTTTGCATGCTTACAATACTGTCGAAATAGTTGTACAACAAGAACAAACTGAACGTGTGCCCGGAGTTAACAATTTTCTGGAGATATTGCGAATATCGGAGAAAAAAGGATAAACTATACTAACCTCTCTGCATGAATAAGCAAGAGTTGCAAAGTAAATGTCATAGATAACGAATGTCATCTGAAATGCGGATTTTGGACGTTCATTAGATAGATCCTGTCCTGAAGATATTTATATGACCCGATGTTGCTGATAGACTTGAATATAATGCAATAGAGCAATAATGAATTGAGAACGAGGCCGCACCCTGAAAGATCGTAACAAACGTTTCACTACTTTCTGAATAAGAACACGCACAAAAGTTGACGATTTCAACCGAGTTTATGATATCGATATCTGAATATTAAAATTATTTTGCAAACTAAAGAGAGAAAATACCGATTGTCATACAGATAGAGCCCAGTAGAGATAAATAGATGAATTCGTAATCGACCACAATAAAAAGCAGCGAAAATGATGCCGAGTAGTAGAAACCAACGAAAATCTGCGACATATTGTAAACTAGAACTGAACTCACTTTACATGCTTACAATACTGTCGAAATAGTCCGGAGTTAACAATTTCCTGAAGATCTTGCACATATATATCCGATATATCGGAGAAAAAAATATACGGAGAAAGAATGAAAATACCGATTGTCATACAGATAGAGCCAAGTGGCGAAAGAGGAAATTGTAGCCGACCACAATAAGTTCCGATGAAAACAAGGCAATTAACAAAAAAATCGGAAATTTGGATTCAAATTTCACTGTGTATTCTTACTCCGGCCTTTTCTCCTTCTTCAATCATTTCGTAATAGAGAGAGTAGGTAATAGAGAGAGAGTAGGTTCAGAACAGAGTAGAAGATTACATTCTCATCAGTACAGTGAAGCGGAAATTATTCTCGCTTTTTTCACCTATAGTCATTATTTTGGTTAGCCGAAATTCAATACGTAGAAATGGTACGGCATAGAAAATACACTATTAAAAAAAGTTAATCGATATTCAAATTTCGTTCTGCATTCGTACTCCGTCTTGGGGGGTATAGTAACGATGCCTATTCCAACACGGAATGGATATCTTGTCACCTCTGCACTCAAATGTTTGAAGAGGCAATACTCTACACATAATTCATACTACTTTTTTAAATTTTGATCCATACTCACATTT
Source organism: Pristionchus fissidentatus (assembly GCA_036245785.1). Classification (NCBI taxonomy): domain Eukaryota; kingdom Metazoa; phylum Nematoda; class Chromadorea; order Rhabditida; family Neodiplogasteridae; genus Pristionchus; species Pristionchus fissidentatus. The sequence goes on from BTSY01000004.1 coordinate 12,453,035, forward strand.
TTTTTGCTGATACTCACAGACCGGTTTCTTATTCCAAACAGTACATTAGCCTAAAATTTAAATAATGTAAGGAAGGAAAAAACCAATTTATAGTTTGCCAGATTTTGCCTTCACTCGACTGCTCATATGCTCCTCGTCAGGGTTCGCTTTTGATATACATTGTTTAGAATATTTTTTTTACAACTAGAAAGTGTTAATATTCAAATTTGCTTTTGCCGCTTCTGTAGAGCATGTCCGCGCATTACCTAGTGTGAGGATCGAGCTCCGTCAAACACATGTATCTCAGTGGTAGAGCAACTGGGGGGGGGGGTGTCAGAACCGCAACGACAAAATCGCAACAGCGAATAACTCTCTTCAAACTTCAAGAATTGATCCGAATTTTCAATTGCGTTATTCCACAGCGATGAGCAATCGAATCTGTATGTTTATTATTGCCTCCTTGCAATTTGAAATTGTCGCGCTATTGTCGTTCCGCTGAGTTTCAGGCAAAATGACTTTTCGATAAAGCAGACGATTTGGAGTCAAATGACATCCTAAGTGTATCTATACGACTTATTCAAAGTGAGTTAGAAGAGGTAGAAAGGGGTTGTTGCGCTTTTATCGTTGCGGTTCTGACACCCCCCAGCAACTGGATAGCTATCGGAAGGCCGGTGTTCGTATCCCTCAATGTCCACTGTCTTTTGCTTGTTCCTCTTACACAACACTTCCGTTTCGTAGAAGTGTGCAAAGTTACAGTAAAAATGCCATGGTTCCCTTAGTTTGTTTGTTTTCTACGTCTGTCGCTATTGCGGGTTTCAATCAACGGTAAATTGCTCCCAACATTTCCGTGACGTTTCCAGATCGTTTTGAGTCTGCCAAAAAAATAGCAACTGCCGTGCTCCTTTCACTTTAATATTTCCGCTCCAAAATTATTGCTGCTGATCGTCGATCTCTCCCTGCTCTGCTGTTGAACGTATTCGAAAAGTTCTAGGTGACCGAAATCACGCAATCTTTACTCGTCGTTGCGCATAAATAATGCATTACAGGGTGTCTGAAAAGTTTGGTGACAAAATTTGCATGCCCATCTCTTTTCTACGCGAATGACCAGTCGCTCTCCAATTTATACCATATAATGATTTGAGGTTGGGTATTACATCCTGACAATTAGAGCGAACCATTTGAAGGATTGAGGCAGGACCATTACTTTGATGTTATTTTGCTGATCTGAGATATCGTGGATTTTTGTATTTTGAGGTGCAAGTTCAATGCCTTCCAAGAATGGTCCCTCATGCCAATTCTTCGATACAAGGCTGGATTTTTTTTCAGAATGAGGCTTGACGATACTCTATACCCCCGCATATGACATTTCCTCCTAGAGCAATCGCTTATTTAAAAATTATTTTTAAAATGAAAAGTTAAATTTCGGCGCGGTAAGATGCGAGATTAGTGCAAAAGCGTATTTCTTTAGTCAGGTTAATTATATTTGTAATTTGTGTAATGGCGTAAGTACCCCTACTATTTGTTTACATGCCCCAGGCACAACTTCATTTCAACTCTTACGAAGACGCGCAGGAGCTTCTTCTAAAGTCGTGAAACTGGCATTTCTGATTGCAAACTCGATAATAATTATTGATCACAATATCACTGTTTTAAGGTGCAATGCCCAACATTACCAATGGTTGGCATTGGCGTTGTCAGCTCATTCTTAGTTTTACTCTGGGAGAGGATTCGACTACTTTAAACGAAACTCGAAATTGCAACTATTTTCACACCTGAAATTATGTGCTTCACGAGTAACTCTGCAAAACTTTACTTTCAATGAACTGATCTAGAACTGCTATAATGCATAATACGGTAGACTTTTTCCTCTCATATGATGAGTTGAACGTGAGGTTTGCATTACTGAGTAGGCCACAAAAAATTCAGTTCACTCAAAATGAGCAGCGGCGCAGAGTCAATTTAATGGAATGAAGTTTACAGAATCTGCGAGAAAAGTAGAGCTGGTATATAGGCCCAATTTTGGTAGTCAACTGCTATACCATTATATATTATCCATGCACAATAGGAGCTTCTGTCATTCATTAGCTGATAAGATATGATGACCGAAATTTGTCACCAAACTTTTCAGACACCCTGTATTATGGTTCTGTGAATGTGTTAGCCGATGCTGCATTTATAATGATATAGGGATTGTTGCGCAGGAACTGTCGCTGTATCAACAAGATGCTTACTCGATTGTGTTCGGTGGATTATATGGACCTAATTAAATATATTATTAAATACGATTCGATTGGGTTCACATTTTATTCTCCGATCACCTTTTAAAAATAATAATAATGTTGTTTCGCTGCCTTCTTTCATGCGGGAGAAAAATAACTAACAGACTTTTCATTTTTTTTACAGACTTTTCATTACTTTCTGTTGTAAATATTTTTCTTACAGTGCAAAATGACACAGCAACTTTGATTGCGAGCGAAAGAGTCATACCTACTATAGTTTTATCTTATTACACTTGTAGTACACTTGAAATAGCAATCGATATTGTAACCAAATTCAAATAGCTGGAAAATAGAAAAATTGTGCACGTGGGATCCATGAATTTCATGTTCTCCATCGTTGTAATCTTTCTTATGGATTGTTTTCTCGACTGTTTTCGCTAAATTATTGTATTTACTCTGAGTAATTGCATAACCGGAACTGCTTCTTGTGTGTATCTCCCTATTCAAAAAAGTTTTCTCAAAGGCGTTTTCTTAAAGGCACACTTAGCGCAAATTTAACACGAGAACTGTTCTTCAAGGCTGTCTTAAATGCAATCTCCAACACCGGAGCACCGCGCTCACCTAAAACAGAGTGTGCCCAGGAAGATTTTCTCCTACCCAATATTTTCTCCTTACATAACTTACATCCAATCTCCAGGGAATTTTCTCCGAGATCTTTGCGCGACTATTCTTGTCTATTGTTCGCAAGAATAACCACCGCTTGCCTATTTTAAGTTGGAAACCATTTCAACTGGAATGGTCTTTGACGTCGTTAACCACGCGTTGACGGGCTTTGGGCTGCTGGTAAACGGGCTCGCGCTTACTGCAATAACGACCAGCACGCCTCCCTCGCAGAAGGTTCGCATGCGTTGACCTATTTGTTTTCTGCATTATCACGGTTTTTCAGGACTACTCTATCATTCTCTTCAACACCGCGTTTTCTTGTCACTGGTGATCCACGCGCTACTCAACCCACGGTCCGCTGGTTTTCCGTTAGCAATTAGCTGGTGTGCATATGCTGTCTGGGCGAAGCGGGTGGCCGAGTGGTGCAAGGCGTTGCTTGACAAACGAAGGGTCATGAGTTCGACCCCCTCCCAGGTTCACCAAACCTTCCATCCCCATCGGTGGCGGTAACATTGGTAGCAACTTGATTGCGAAAGGTAAAGTGTCCCAGAAGCCCGGTCAGCAGGGGAGATGTAGACCTAGTTAGCAAACCAGCCTCACCGGTGAGCCCCGGAGGAGTAGTTGCGTGCCGACGTAAATTCCTCTTGATTCCGTAAGTAACTTTACCTTTACCTTTACCTTTACCTTTACCTTTACCGTATACGCTGGCTGTCTGATAAAAAGAGCCGACGATGCAGAAGTCATTAACAGCGATCATTATTTACACGCATCTTACGATGGAATGACGTAGAGTTCTAAACATACGAGTGAAAAATATATTCATTACCAACAATATGTAGATGTTTTAGTCATTCGATCGCCGAAGAGAGTCCGTGATACAAAGACAACTGTATTAGCTCAAGAAGATAAGCAAGCAGACAATATTATGCAACCCTTGATGTCGATCTAGCTTGAATTTTAAGAATATTTACATCGAATTGCAATTGCGATGAATCGTGCGTCTTTCAGATTTGGTCAGCTTGACATTGATTAACTTTGGTTCTTCCTCTCTCTGGTCATTTACAGATCCAAACAAATGAATGAATCAATAAATCAATCAATCATTTATCATGGCAAAAAAGTGCAGTAATATATAGTATTATGGAGCAACATGATATTTACGATGTCACAGCTAGGTGACAAGAGAAGTGCAGTAAGTGAAACATGTACAATACTTGTTCAATAATATGGCCAAAAATGAATCAGGTTGTTCATCAACGGAACGCTCGTGGCGCACATGTCGAACGGCCTCTGCCGACTCGCCTCGGACCGCCTGTGCATCGTACTCTTCGAACTGCTGCACGACTTCATCATGCAAACTTGCTCGCTCATTGCCATCTCATTCTGGTACAGGTACATCCAATTCTGAACCTGCAAAATCAGTCGATCGAGAGAATGTGCAACGGCAAATCCCTTCCTCACACGACATGCGCGTTCGTTTCCTCTTACACTATGGTATCAGCATTGACATACCTATCTTTTGTGAGGGGGTGGCACAAATTATAGATAAACAAATGTTCTGCACGACGCTTTACTTCTGCTGCTCGACTGTCCAGTCACTAACAACCGCTCAGAGATAATAAAAACGTTCGACTAACTGTTAACATCCTCGGCGACAGGAAATTGTATTACTGCTTGCATTGACTTTGCAGAAAGCGAACGCTGATGGGAGCGCGGGCTGTTGGCTGGTGCAAGTTGCAGGCCTTCATGCTGCTCGCCTACCTTCCTCACGTGCCCCAATTTGTAACCGATTTAGACAGCAACGAAAAATTTGGTTGTCGTGCTAGCGGAAATATAGTAGTGCTGATTAGACAGTAGTTAGTAGACAAATAGTAATTTAAAAAAAACTCATCTATGCACATCAGATCGCCTTCTTCAATGTGGTCGAACCGAGGGAGATTGTGGCGCCCTTCATCGTTGAAGTCTACGGTCCGACGCATCACTTGGACTACGCCGTCTACGGTAGTTTGATCACAAAACGCGAAATGTTTTGCTCTCCTTAATTATGAAATGTCGTCTTCTACTACGAGAGCGCGGCAAATCGAGAGAGTGAAAGATGCCATCTCCCAACATTAGATGAAATTAACACTCCTGAATGTGCACAAGATGGAGACGGTTATTTGCAATTCTGCAAAAGATTAATCCGAGGAAACAAATTCAGCTTTCATGGACGCAACGGAGCTCCGCTCAGTGCTGACCATCGGCCACTTTGTCGTCTTTCCGAGCGCGCTTTATGTCTACATTTTCTTCGCTCGCCGTTCGGTGAGCTGGCTAATTAAAGGGACCATGCAGTGAAAAATAAGTTATTTTAAATTAAAGAAAATTATATTCCCGGAAGAATGCTAAAAACCGCATATTTTTGCGATTTTTTTGAAATTAGTTATGAATTTTCAAAGTTTCGCCTTTTCTAAAAGTCAGGTTACGGTAGCGACTACACCACATTTCATTTCTCTAAAACCAGACATTTTCATGAACCTTGATTATGCGCAATGATTTGGGGAGTGGTCAAAACCCCTACGTCCCTCTTTTTGTTTCATTATCTAATCATCCGACCTATTTAAATAACTTTCTGTCCTTTCGGAAATAGGCGACGCACAGTTCCTGAGTCTAATTTCAAATTATAATAACTAATTGTAAGAAAGTGCTAAAAATTTAGTTTTTTCTTCATTTTTCATTTGATCATAGTGAGTAAAGTTCATTAAAAATTATGAAACTTTACAATCTGTTTTTGCACGCTCCCTGGTCCCTTTAAGAGCGTACTCAGTAGGGATGCCGGTTCGGTGTTGAGCGTACCCTCTGGCAGTCTCTTTTTCTCTAACTCTCTTCTCCTTATCAGCCGTATTACCGATCTTTCGTTCAACACGCCGCAAAACGAACCTGCACCACTAGTACTCAGGAGTTGGCACGAGCGGGAAGTATTCTACTTTCCTTACTATAGAGATTGTGTCTCCTGCTGTGAGAGAATGATCTCACTAGCTCTTGACCGCTCACTCAATATTGTCAACACTCTCAGCAAAAGACATACCCTGGGTCAGGGACGTTGGAGACTTCCCGCTCTGTGTTCTTCCCCCCATTAATAATTACTTCAGCGTCATCATCGACGATAACATGTGTTCATTACACATTTTATCTTCCGATCTCTCGATCGAAAGACTGTACCAGGGATTCATTTCTTATAGATTATCAAAATTGGAAGAACAAAAAAAAGTGGTTATCTCAACAGCGATTTTCATGTCAGGTGGTTTCTGCGCTTTCTGCTCATGGATTCAAGATGTGTGCGAAAACGCGAGAGACGCATCGATCGTTGCTGAAGGCGAGTGGAGATAATCTAATCTTCCACAGCATGACGCCTAGCTACTAACCGTATCCTAACTCCACTGCGTGCTTTAGCTAACTTCTTCTATTATCTGTTCTCTCTTCTACCTTTTCCTAATCGATCACTCCTTCTTCTGTCTATTACATCGTGTTTAACAGTCGATCACTCCGTCTTCTATACATTCTGTATTTTTTTCCGTAATCGACGTACAGGTGCTTTCTATTCACTCCGTGCTTCCCTCGTGCGTCATCTTCTCGGCCGCACTTATGTGCATGCAGATGACCAACTACTACCACTCCATAGAAGTGGAGCTACTCCAGTACACGGTCATTTGGGTCTAAATGAAGAGAACGGGGTCTCACATTTCGAACTCTAGTGCAGTAATGATAAGCCGAAACGGAAAGATCTTAGTGTGGAATTTGAATTACAATGCAACCGACGACGCGTCAAAGATCACATTCGAAAATTCTGACTAACGAACGATGATTCAGATAGCGGTGCTGCCGACGCTCATCAACCCGATGCTTACCCTCTACTTCTTCGCGCCTTACAGAGCGTAAAATTTCACTATAAATATGATCCCGGTTTGACGATTCCGCAACTCTGGACCGTTAGCATGCTTTGGCAATGTGCCCGCAGACATGGACAGTATTTGATTATTTTTTCTCAAAGAGAGATGGAGTTTACGGCAAACAGGATGTAGATAGCCAGAAAAAAACCTGCTCGCTCCTAACCTACGCTGAGAATGACATCAACAAGGAGACGAGCAGCCCTACTAATATTCACCAGATCAAATAGACTCCATTTCGCAGGTTCGTCAGGAGCCTTATTCCCCAACGGAATCCATTTCTGCCGCTTGCGAAAAAGAGCGCAGCTACTAGCGATGATCGGACTACGACAATCGTTCTCTGACTGCCATTTTCAGACTCTGAATAAATGCATTCCAATTTCACCCTGTTGCGTTTTTTTCAAATCCTGAGCAACTCATGGACGCTTTAGCTGAATCAATACATTTCCATTAAACTGCCTGTCTCCCTTGTAACCAAAATGTCACTTGTTTTTGCAATTAGCCATATCTGCATCCGAGGGACAAGTTCAACAATGAAGACATTTGTTTGCTAATTTTCAAATTTCCCGCTTCTTTAAAGGGATCCGGCAGAATTTGACAACTTGATTTCTACTAGCCGGGATGTGTTGAGGTTAAATACACTACGCTCTATGCGTACACTACGCTCTATGCGTACACTACGCTCTATGCACAGTTCTTGGTAAATTTTCGGTCCAGGGGGAGATCGGTAGCTGGCTCCAGGTTCGGCCCAGGGGGAACTTGGTAGCCTGCTCCTGGTACAGTCCAGGGGGAGCTAAATAACCTACTTAAGATTCGGTCCAGGAGGACCTCGGTAGCCTTCTTCTGGCACGGTTCAGGGGGAACTCGGTAGTTTGCTTGAGGTTCGGTCCAGGGAGGAGGACTCGGTAGCCGGCTACGGTCCAGGGGAAGTTTAGTATGTTGGGGAATGTTAATCTCTAGAAAGAGTATTGGTTTATTCCGTTGCAAAAGGCTCGTGAGGTTGAGAGCGAACGAAGAAAGTTGCCACTACGCCACTCTGCCACTTCGCCACTACGCCACTTCGTAATCTCTAGAAAGAGTACTGGCTTATTCCGTTGCAAAAAGCTCGTGAGGCTGAGAGTGATCGAAAAAAGTTGCCACTACGCCACTTCGTGGCTCCGTGGCAACTTTTTTCGATCGCTCTCAGCCTCACGAGCCTTTCTCAACGGAAACGCAGGATACCGTGTGTTGGATTCCCGGGCGTGTTCGAACACGTTTCCAACATCGCAAAACACCTTTCCTATGGTCCCCCACGCTCTGCGAATCAATTGGTAACTTTTTGAAATTTTCGATTTTTCGTGTTAAAACTCGGCAAAACAGATGAAATCGTGTTTCACGTTACTCAAGAACGTGCTGAAAGGGATTCTGGCACTTGCGAAAAAATGCGGCAAACGTTTTGCCCACGGCGGGGTTCGAACCTGGGGGTCTCGGATTTGAAGTCAAGCGCGTAACCCACTTGGCTATGAATTTGGTCAATTAAAGTTTGTAAAATTTGAAGGGGATTTTGGTCTGTTGTCGTTTGCAAAAGGATCCGAGAAGATAGAGTGATTTTCAAGCGATTTATAAAGCTTCCCGATACACGATTCCGAGCCTCCAGAAAGGGGTCAGGGGCGAGAGAGTGTGCCAAAGTGAGAGAGTCCCTCTCGATTTCACTCGTCCTCTCATTCCACACCCCTTCCTATGAGGTTTGCCGGCATGTGGAATGATTTGGAACGAAATGTACGAAAATTTCGTGAAATTGAGTGAAAACAAGTGAAATCAATCGATATTTCACTTCAAAACTCGGCAAAAGATGCTGAAATGTGAATCTCGTTACTAAAAAATGGGTTTGGGCCACATTTGACACTTGGAAAAAATGCGGCAAAAGACTATGCACTGGCGGGGATCGAACCTGAGACCCTCCGATTTCTAGTCGAGCTCGCTACCGACTTGGCCATGAAATTATCGATTTTTCAAATATTAATTTCGATGTGTTTCGTCGTTGCCTATCACATGCAAAAGGATGTGAGACGATTGCTAAACTTTGAAGCGAATTATAGCGGAAAAACGGGAAAACGTCCGTCACGCGGAAGGAAAAAAAAACCAACACACAAACAGACAGACATTTCGATTCCCTAGTAGTGGAGGAATTAGTTAAAACGCGTTCTCTGTAACAGCGCAGGGAGGGTGGCACAACTTTTCAAACTGATCGTATCCAGCTGAAATTTTTAGAGTATGATTCCTATGGGTAGAGCACACTTCAGTCAAATTTTTAGGTCGGAGCTCCAACTTTTGGATCTCCAGATCTTAAAATTTCAAAGTTATTTAACCATCACATGTTATACATGTTTCGAAAGAGGAGCAAAAGTTGTGCCGAGATCCCCATTTTCGTTTCATTTGGACTATCGGGGATCGAGATACTTTGAAAATTCGAAATTTTTCCAAAACTACTGTATTCAAACTTCACTTGTCCTCCTCGAAACTATGCTCAATCGATTCCCCTTGTCAAAATACACATTAGTGAGTGAAAAAATATTAAATTTTCTTTCCCCAAATTAGTCGTATGAGCCATCCTCTATCACCCGATCGTCGACGCGAGTTCGAATCCACCCCGGAAAAAAATTTTTGCAACTTTTTTTCTTCATATATTTCATAGTTTTTGTACAAAATGTATATTTGGGAGCACATTTGGCTCACTGAACATTCGTTTGCCAGTGACATCGGAGTTTTGTATATTTCAAACCACTCTCTTTGCTCATCTTAGCACAGTGGAAAAATACGGAATAAACGAATCGGAAAAGAAAATGTAATGAGTTCTTAATTATCTCAACTCCGGCGTATTAAAATAATTTTCGAGTCTCAGACCTTTGTCATTCAGCATATCACGCCTGTCACGTAAGGATCTAATAAACGCTGGTACATTCAAAAAGTCGAAAATGAGTTTGACACAGTTTTGGATAGCCATTAGGGTCCCTCACAAGATAGCGTCGAGCTTTTTCCCCAGAGATCGATTTCCTCGACGATAGACGACGTCGAAGTTGGCGGGGGCAAGAAGGAGGGCCTCTTTGGAGCTCTGTATCTTTCTTCAAAATGAGTATACCGGAAAATTTCCAACAGATGATTTGTGCACGATCATCTGGAGAGCAACTCTATGTAATTGGGCCCACGATATCACCTAAACAAATTAGTCCAACTAATTAAAACTTTTAATTTTAATTGTGTTTTCGGGCCCAGGATAATCTCAACGTCATTTTGTAGAGCTCGTCAAGACGAATCGAATGATATGCTGAACTGTGTGATTCTATTTATATCTCTGCTTTTCATGGCTGGAAAACTATTTCGCACAACCCCACGCGTGACCTCTCGTTGTGTGAGAGAGAGCGAGAGACGCGCCGTCCCACAGTTCATGTGACCACGAGCTCTTCCCTCCATGTCCACAGCATAGCTCAGTCGGTAGCATGATAGCCCGTCTTTTTAAAAGTAGTGGGTTCAATTCCCTTTTTCCTCCAGAAGTTTTGCACATTTTTTACTGAATCCCAATAGGCATTGTTATTGAATCGGATTTTTTTTACAAATAGCAAAACTGGATGAGCGCTTGACACCCGAGGTGTTTGAGTGGTCACTGATCCGCATTTTGTGCATGAGAGAGGAAAATGACCGACATATTGTTCGTCCCCTGATTCAGACGTAAAAAAATATTTTCTAATAATGTGATTAAAATATTTTTTTACGTCTGAATCAGGGGGGGGATCATTCCATTTTTCCTCCAGAAGTTTTGCACATTTTTTTTACTGAATCCCAATAGGCATTGTTTCCATAACAATGCCTATTGGGATTCAGTAAAAAAATGTGCAAAACTTCTGGAGGAAAAATGGAATTGAACCCACTACTTTTAAAAAGACGGGCTATCATGCTACCGACTGAGCTACGCTGTGGACATGGAGGGAAGAGCTCGTGGTCACATGAACTGTGGGACGGCGCGTCTCTCGCTCTCTCTCTCACAACGAGAGGTCACGCGTGGGGTTGTGCGAAATAGTTTTCCAGCCATGAAAGGCAGAGATATAAATAGAATCACATAGTTCAGCATATCATTCGATTCGTCTTGACGAGCTCTACAAAATGACGTTGAGATTATCCTGGGCCCGAAAACACAATTCAAATTATAAGTTTTATTTAGTTGGACTAATTATTTTAGGTGATATCGTGGGCCCAAATACATAGAGTTGTTCTCCAGATGATCCTGCACAGATCATCTGTTGGAAATTTTCCGGTATACTCATTTTGAAGAAAGATACAGAGCTCCAAAGGGGCCCTCCTTCTTGCCCCCGCCAACTTCGACGTCGTCTATCGTCGAGGAAATCGATCTCTGGGGAAAAAGATCGACGCTATCTTGTGAGGGACCCTAATGGCTACCCAAAACTGAAATAATATTGGGGGGTCACAAAATGTACCAGGCCCCCTTTGATTTGACTCGATCCTTACGTGACAGGCGTGATATGACAACTGGCTACAGATAATGTACACATGGAATCATTCGTTGCCAATTAGATTGTTTTGCTGACTTATTAGAGTCAGAGGAACAGGGAGAGGATTAAGTAAATGGAGTGAGGAATGCATATGTAAAATTAAAAGAATGTCTGCATGGTGGATGTCGGTTCCGAATACGACTTACAAGCAGGAAAAAATAATTACTTTAAGAATAAAGAACATGCCATGGACGAGGCATGTAGATATGAAAAAAATACATTTTAGTGGACGAGGACATGCAAGAAAACTATTTTTTTCTTTGTGAGTGTAATCAATTAAAAGTAATCAATCAATCAATCAAGCAAGATTTGCTATTTTCAGTTCTTTACCGCAATTTTGGACTCTTTCCTACATGAGGTTGTGATGCCACTAGATGTCTTCAGTAGTTTTGGACAATCGATTAAAACTTTCTAATACAATTCGACTTGATCTGTCTAGCTTTCACATAAATGCTCCATATTGTGGTCGTCCCTCATCAGTCAGCAATGATTTCCATTCCCGAATCGTTTATTCCGTATTACTTCATTCTCCCCCTCAAAATGAATGAGCAAAGATATTTGTTTGGAATATTCAAAACTCCGATATCACTGGCAAACGAAGGTTTAATGAGCCAAATTTGCTCTCAAATGTGCATTTTGTGCGAAATCATCGAAATATATGAAGAAAAAAAAGTTGCAAAAATTTTTTTTCCGGGGTGGATTCGAACTCGCGTCGACGATCGGGTGATAGGAGATGGCTCATACGACTAATTTGGGGACAGAAAATTTAATATTTTTTCACTCACTAATGTGTATTTTGACAAGGGGAATCGATTGAGCATAGTTTCGAGGAGGACAAATGAAGTTTGAATACAGTAGTTTTGGAAAAATACAGAAAAATTTCGAATTTTCAAATTATCTCGATCCCCGATAGTCCAAATGAAACGAAAATGGGGATCTCGGCACAACTTTTGCCCCTCTTTCGAACCATGTATAACATGTGATGGTTAAATAACTTTGAAATTTTAAGATCTGGAGATCCAAAAGTTGGAGCTCCGACCTAAAAATTTGACTGAAGTGTGCTCTACCCATAGGAATCATACTCTGAAAATTTCAGCTCGATACGATCAGTTTGAAAAGTTGTGCCAGGCCCCTTTAGACCACACGTCGCTGTTACAGAGAATGCGTTTTAAATGTGGAATACTGATAACGGGAAAATAGTGAGAAAATTCTCGGAACTTTGTGTTTCGGGATATGTACAGCTGAACTTTCGTGCGCATTCGATGTTATCTAATGTGGTCATAACTTCGAGGATTGAGCATGGCATGCCCTAAATTTTGCTTACAAGGGAAGACCGCATACTCAAGGTGGCGGTTCAGAACGACATATAGCGCGATCGATGGGTATTCCGAAACCATTTGGAAATCAACTTACCAAATCTGCTGAATGGCCGCAGGGCATGAGAAAAATCGAAAAGACTATCGCGCAATTGGGCATATCACACCATTGAAAAAGTGAAGGAATAACTGGCCGAGTGGTGTTGAGGTAAGAGGATTGTCTTGGGAGCGATGAGTTGATGGTTCTACTCCATCCCGTTCCAAACCATTTTGCCGTTTTTTAGCGATGATTTCATTGCATTGCTATGACGAAACTTTTTATTGATAGCGAATTAACACATTTACACATTTTGGCTCCTCATTCGCATCTATGGTATTCAACAACAAAATTATGGAAACAGATGAAATTGTGGCAGCGAGGGCACTTCAACATGTGATCATTCGTGCATCCGGCGATCTCGCATTTTATGTCGACTCGAGAGTTAGAATAGAACTGCGTGGGAGTCAGTAATGAAGGAGGGCGCTCATCAACTTATCCAGCCTTGAACCATCGTATGTCAGGAAGGGAATGCCATAGATGCGAATGAGGAGCCAAAATGTGTAAATGTGTTAATTCGCTATCAATAAAAAGTTTCGTCATAGCAATGCAATGAAATCATCGCTAAAAAACAGCAAAACGGTTTGGAACGGGATGGAGTAGAACCATCAACTCATCGCTCCCAAGACAATCCTCTTACCTCAACACCACTCGGCCAGTTATTCCTTCACTTTTTCAATGGTGTGATATGCCCAATTGCGCGATAGTCTTTTCGATTTTTCTCATGCCCTGCGGCCATTCAGCAGATTTGGTAAGTTGATTTCCAAATGGTTTCGGAATACCCATCGATCGCGCTATATGTCGTTCTGAACCGCCACCTTGAGTATGCGGTCTTCCCTTGTTAGTAGTCATTCAGGACATCGTAGACATTCATTCTTCCCAATGTTTTTTGGAGCTGAGACACTTTTGACCCCTCGTCTTTCTACCAACCACTCGACAAGATTGGAATCCCCGTCCTAGCCGGCCTGGTCAGCGTGGATGAGTATGACCGTTTGATGTTGGCTACTCAGATACCAGTTTCGCGAATTCTCAATTTGATTGATGATTCGAGCTTGGTGGACTCAAGTGCAAGAAAGAAGTGCCACCCGTTCGTCAGGACTGCCTTCAGCCTCACGTATCCTCCCCTTTCTTCCTACGTCCATAGTCCTAAGACAGATCTCGTCTATTCCTCCAGCAACTTCGAAGAAGATGGTCTGTGAATGGGAAGACTCTACTCGACCTCTACTCGACCCCAGCCGAAATGATCAGTCTATACTGAGAAGAATGATCCTAACCCCTGAAACCACATCCTCACCAGATAGCGTTACCGCCTGATGTGATAAATAATTGAATTGAATTGAATTGAATCACTTTTGAAATGAAATTAGGACACATCGAGTCCCAGAGCATCTGGGATTCTCAGGGATTCACCATGAACCTCTCCCAAAAAAAAACCTCTTCGATTTTTTCTTATTATTTTCCGCTTTAATCGACCAAATTAATGCTAGATTAGTGTGTTTCACTATCTGTAAACTTCTGGTACTTTCTTACTTATAGGGCTGTCATGAAACGATTTTGCTTAGTAGTCATTCACTATTGCCTGACATGATAAATAATTGAATGAAACGATAATAAAGCTATTTTTAATGTGTCACATTTTCGAAAGTTAAAAGTCGACCAATGTTAAAATTCGTTGTGCAATGTTACTCCTACAACATACAAAAACGTGAAATTTTTTGAACTTGCGCCGTCCGAAAAGCGAAAGCTCGAGCAAACCTTAAATCGGTTTTCTTGATAACATGCACCTTTACAATTTCTAATTTCTGTCAATCAATTTGAAAAACACCACTTCATGGTTATGCACGAGAAATCATAACTAAATCACAGGCGAAGTATCCATTAATAAAAATCTCGTACTAAGAACAAGCCTCGGTTAACACCTCGGTTTTTCATTTCAGGGGGGTGGTGGATAATCAGACTTCTGTTGTCACTTTATTCGAGCTTTTAAGCATGTTATTCTAAAAATTCACGACGAAAAGTAAACAAAACTATTTTATCATTCTTGAGAATCGAGAAAAGAGAGGATCGAATGACCACAGTTAAATGTCGTTATTCAACGAGTTGTTGTTCAACAGAACAACACACCATGCATTTAGTAATCTGAACTGACCGAAAACCGAAAGCTCATAGTTCAAACCGGACATGCATTTATCGACAAAAGGCATTGTAAAAACAGCTTGGCAAATTAGTAGTTTTCAACGAAGGTGTGGGAGAATAATCATAATCGTCTGTTTTACATTTGCTTCTAGCTTCTCTTTGAACGAGTGACGGTTCGTGCGAACAAGCCATTGTTTTTCCGCGTTTTCACAATGCGAAAGTTACTCAATCACAACGTGGATGATAGAATGACGCTGAGCGGATGGGTTGTCAGCGCGCGATTTATCATCTTTCTGGAAGGTGACAATTTAAAACCATGAATAATGTTTTTTCTCACAAGTATTTTCTCACTTGAATAATGTTTTTTTCTTATTCAATAAACATGCCAATCATTGTATTCAATAAACATGCGTACCTATATTTAACGTAGCGTATGGACAAGTATATATCCAAGTATATTCTATAGAACATTTCCTAATTTTCGCGAAACATTTTTTTAAAATCTGAACGCAGGAATGTCGGGCACGCTTCTCAATTTGTTACTGATTTTTTATCTCATCCGAGCAAATATGGGCACCGCAGCCAAACCCTACCGAATCGCATGTATTGTGAGGTTAGTTAGTTTCATTTTTTGCTGAATTGATGGAGCGGTTCATGAAGCCAAAAACAGAGACAGACGATAAGATACTTTTTTCTTCCCAATCAGATAAAAAGTTAACTATCATACATTTAAAACATGCTGATTTTATACAGTTAACAAGAGTCAATCACTTTTTTCAGTGCCGTTTCCTGTATCTACACGTCCGTGCTGATGACTATTCTGATTAATGTGATCTCTTCTTCTTGTTTCTTCTTTTCCACCTCAACTAAACTAGGAGTCAATTATGAACCTACCTTTTCGAGCACGTTCCCAAAATGTTCCCAACAGATTCCGCTCATGGCCGGCGGCTGCTTCGTCTGTGCAGTGTATGGACCGCTCATGTTCAAGTTGACCGACTTTCTGGCCGATCTTCTCTTCATAGCGTTCGTTAGTCAAGTCCACATGATGTGGGAGGTCGGCGTTTGTATATTTTGTGCATTTTCGTACAAGAAAACAGTGACTGGTGCAGACTTAATACCTGCTCCTTAGCACATGTAAATCGCTAATAGTTTCATTTAAAATTATTCAAGGTAAAGGTAAAGGTAGTTCCGTCTTCAGCATGTTTTCATGCGCGGAACATTGCGCTTTTCAGTGTGCACACAACCTAGGCATATACGGCATAATCAGACACTCAGTTGCCAGCCGGCGACCACCGCACTTTTCTCTTAACACCAGGAGTAAAGGGTGGTGGTCGCCGATTATTTAGAAATGTTTCAGATGATTCCCGCTCCTTCGCTGCTGCAATATTTCTCACTGACCGCGTGAGTGTCTTGCAACAATCATAGGCGACATGCGGTTTTTGAAATTCGGAGTAGGAAGTAAGCACTCAACCACACTCTTTTTCCTCTGAATTAACACTGGGACACAGTTCGCAACAAATAGAATATGTAATGTTCGAGTTTTTAACAGAGGTATCATCAGAGATTGTATGTTGCTCGGAACAATTTTCAAAAAAATATTTCTGATTTCGATCAAACTTTTATGTGAGAGTACCCATGAGAAAAGAATTCGATTTATCCTGGTCCCAGGTCTCGGAGCCGGCTTTTAGGAATTCGCCGGTTCTGTCGCCGGAATCGTCATAACTCAGCTTGAAGTTGAGTAGGAAAGCTCGCATAGAGCTCAAAATGTGCGAAAAAGATTACCGAACAACTTTTATGAAGTCAATGCGTGCGTATCTCTTCATCACAAAAAACTATATGCCAAAAACTAAATTCCAAAAAGTTTGAAAAAAATTCTCCCAAGTTAGATGAGCGATAGGTGCTATTTTTATTTCGGATTATGAAAGAGTACAACATGTTGTATTAAAAGAAAAATATAAACAGGGTGATTAGGGTATCACCCGTGGGGTAAAAACTGCGTTGAATCTATTTTTCACGGTATTTTCAAGAAATAAGCCTACTCTAAGTTTGCTCAAACAGTTCAGAAACATCGGAGTTCACATTTATTATTTATATTTGAACATATTGAATTGTAATTAGCCACTTCTTGGTCATTAAATTCATTTTCTCACTTGCGCATTTTCCGATTTTTTACATTTACATTTGAACAACTTTATCAGCTGGTTTTGGGTGTTAAAGCTGGGTTGCCATGAGAGATCTCCATTGCTTGCGATCGTTTCTTGCGAGTTGCACGAATTGTGGTCCAGCAGCGTTGACGAAATCATCTCTCCATCTCTTTGCCGGTCGGCCTCGCTTCCTCTTCCCTCTTGGGGTCCAATCGAGCATCTTCCGATTCCACCGATAATGGCTTTGATTCGAGATTCTTTCTACCCATATCCATTTCCGTCTTTCCGCCTCTCTAACTACATCCTTCAATTTAGTGATGTCACGGATCCGCTCATTTGTGACGTGATCAAATACGGTAATTCCAATCATTTTGCGTTCTAGTTTGCGCTGAGCGACGGAAAGAATTTGTTTTTCTCGTTTACAGAGGTACCAAGTCTCGGAACCATACAAGAGTGCGGGTAGAACTACACCGTCGAAAAGGCGCTTTTTGAGTGACATGGGGGACCCACGTTTCCGAAAGAATTCGGAGTATTTGTAAAATGCCCAATTCGCGCTTCTAACCCGCCTGTGAACTTCTCCCACAAACCTATTGGGACCGAGAGTGACTTCTTGCCCCAGATATACCACCTTGTCTACCGTTTGCACTACCTCACCTCCCACTACGACCGGCCTGCCCATTGGATTTGTCGTTAAAGCGACAGTTTTTGAGCCATTTAATTGCAATCCCACCTTCAGTAGTTCCCGTTCTAGTTCCTTTACCATAGTTTGGACTTGGCGTGAGTCATGGGAGATTATTACACAATCATCTGCATAGAGAATGTGGGAGAGATATTCGCCGTCTATACATACTCCCTTTCGGTCCCATTTTACCCTGCGGAATACCGTATCAAGCACCGAGACGAAAAGACGCGGGCTTAATCCATCACCTTGGCGCACCCCCCTTCCGATGTTAACCTCCACCGCTTTCCCATTGACAACTATGGAACTTTTACTCTGAACTGTGAGTATCTGCAAGAATCGGGTATACGTTGAATGCACACCGTCATGTTCCAGAGCAGATAAAACGGAACTACACAGGACAGAGTCAAAAGCCTTGCTAACGTCTAGGAAAAGGAGATAGAGAGGGCGCCTGTATTCCCTGCAATTTGAGATGAGAGTATTGAGAATATATATACCATCTACAGTGGAGTGCCCGGCGCGGAATCCCTGTTGCTCTCGCGATCTTTGATCATCGAGTGAGCGACCAATTCTATTGTTGATAACGGCAGTGAGGGTCTTTTGAATAACCGGGAGGAGAGATATGGGACGGTAGTTTTTGGGAGTTGTTTTATCCCCGCCTTTATGGAGTAATATTGTTCGACTGTCGCCGAATCCGCTTGGAATAATACCCTCTATGAGAATTCTATTGAAGATGGAAGCTAGATACGGTGATACAATATTGGACCCCAGTTTAAGCATTTCTCCCGTTACCTTATCTTCCCCGGGTGATTTGCCCGATGTGAAACCACTCAACACGCTCTCAATTTCGTCTCTACCGATGGGGATGAATTCATCCTCCGACTCTTTCACTCTGTAATTCCTACCACTATCGCCTCGATATAATTCATTGTAGTAGTCTCTGAATACCTTTTCCAGCTCAGCTTGGGTACTTACCACTCCGCCTTTCCCTTGCATTTTTACTATTCTCTCTCTCCCAACACTCTGCTTCCCCATGGCCTTTTTGTAGTTTCGTCCCTCCGCCACTGCCTTTTCTACCATCCTAGTCAGTCTAGCATTTTCCGATGATATGTAGAAAATTCATGCAAAATTTTTTTTACAAGAAAAATATTTATCTTGTATTGTAATGTTGTGTATTGCTATTTAATATTTATCATCACGCATTTTATCGTCAAAAATGAGTCCAACTATATTTCGAGAGAATAAAAGTGTTTCCGAAAAAAAATGTTTTTGCTAAATTTCTCAGAGCTTCGCCAAATGCGCAAGTGAGAAAATGAATTTAAAGACCAAGACGTGACTAATTACAAACCAATATGTTCAAATATAAATTATAAATGTGAATTCAGATGTTTCTGAACGGTTTTAGAAAACTTAGAGTAAGCTTATTTCTCGAAAATACGGTGAAAAATGGATTCAACGCAGTTTTTACCCCAATGGTGATACCCTAACCACCCAGTTTATATTTTTCTTTTAATACAACATGTTGTACTCTTTCATAATCCGAAATAAAAATAGCACCTATCGCTCATCTAACTTGGGAGAATTTTTTTCAAACATTCTGGAATTTAGTTTTTGACATGTAACTTTTTGTGATGAAGAGATACGTACTCATTGACTTCATAAAAGTTGTTCCGCAATCTTTTCCGCACATTTTGAGCTCTATGCGAGCTTTCCTACTCAACTTTAAGCGGAGTTATGACGATTCCGGCGACAGAACCGGCGAATTCCTAAAAGCCGGCTCCGAGACCTGGGACCAGGATAAATCGAATTCTTTTCTCATGGGTACTCTTACATAAAAGTTTGATCGAAATCAGAAATATTTTTTTGAAAATTGTTCCTCAAAGGTCATGTTTTCCTACAATCTCTCGTGATACCTCTCTTAAACGACAGTGCCAAAACACGTGGTACCGTTGGCTGATATTCCACCTAGATCAGAGATGCGTCCTGCGCGCCGACTCTTGTATGCGTACAGCATTCCAGTCATCATGCAGATTAATACATGGGTAAACATTTTTATAGTCCATTTTAATTAGGGATTAGCAGTATTGGAATTGAGTTCTTCATTCCTCATTCTATTGGTCTCACTTTTTGGGTTTCTTTATTCTTCACATTACATAATTTTATTCAACTCCAATATGAGAAGTGTCATAATGATGCATTTACAGCTGCATACGCGCAATGAAATTCCGTCGAACGCATTTCGCGCGGAGCTGCATCAAATCGTTCAAGATCTGCACGGTGCTGGACCCAAACACACGAAAGTGTACGGATTGCGGGCTATGGATGAGGTGAGGTGATTTAAGATGTTATGACGGGATTAAATTTATTTCGTATCAAATTTCACTGGAGTAAATACAATCAGTAATAAAGAATCTCGAACGAATTAGTCGCATCTCTCTGTTTTTCTCATTTGCTCTGCAATCGAAAACACTAATCGCCTTATTACAGGACGGAGAGTATGACCTGCTTTCTCTCATGGCCTACGACGTATTTCCTTCGTATTCCGCTAGCTACGGACTGTTTGCATTCAGCGCTTATCAGGTTTCGTTCAAATTCGCTTCCCGTTTGTAATATTTTCAATCTCAGATTCGTGCGAAACTTCGCGCGTTAGGAAATACTTCCAGTGGGAAAACATTGAGCATGCAGAGACGATTCTTTCTCACACTAATTGCACAGGTAACTCCTTCAAGAAATGCAAAGATATCGTGGTGTTGCATCTCTCTATAATAAGTTCGCATGAAAATGTGTCACGTCGCTTTTGCGAAAATAGCTTAAAAGTGAGGCGGACAGTTAGAAAGTGTGAAAATAGTACGTGAATGAACTATGATCTCAACACGAGCTAATATAATTAGTTTACAATATACATAGCTAATTTCTAGTGTAGTACAAGTAACAGTGGTTAAAACTGCAATAGGCAAGCCCAACTATTGCACGCTTTGGGAACTTCGATGTCACCCGTCTCAGGTCTTCCTTCCACTCGTTATCAATTCCCTGCCAACGGGACTAATTGCCGTCGCACTCTTTCTCGGCCTGGACCTCGACAATTTTTCATTCTTTTTCGTTTACGCCTTCTGGGCTGCGCCCAGTGCGCAGGTGCGGTTTGAAATTTGAAGTGACCTTTTACATTACCATGTGCATATTTTTAGATACTTCCGAGATATTTTCTGGATATGAATAAATATTAATTGGTGTAATACATGTATTATTTACAACGTTCCAGGCGCTGCTGTTGTTGGCATTTGTGGTGAAGTCTGACCGCGGCAAACTGGCTCCGACAACGAAGATGTCCGTTTCGAAACCAAGCGCATGGAATGTCCGTGGTGGTTTTTTTTCATGAGATGACTAGTCGTATTTATATTTTTTAGTCTCATCAAAATTTCGAAATTGTACATGAAATGAGGGGAAAGGTATTACAACATATTTTTGCAGGTTTCACAGGCGTCACAAGCTTCCCACAGGAAATTCACGCAGCCGTCTGTTCGGCGCAATTAGATATTATTTGGTGCTGTATTAGATGGCTGTAAATGTTCGACAATATTGGATGCACATGAAAACACATCGACAAATATGTACCGAAGTATTCCTCAAAGGTCTTCATAATTGAAGATGAAGTAGATTTTTATTGTAATCTTCGTCGATAATTAGAAACAAAACATGCATTTTTTTTTCAAAATGCAGTCTGTTTTTATTCATTTTTTTATTCTTCATTCTTCATTCTTCATTCTGTGCCTCGTGACGGGCGGTCGACAGTCTCCCCGTTCCTCTCCCACCTCAGTTTGGAGAATCCTTGCCAGTCAGCTTGGGCAACCCGGCAAGTATATCGCCCACCTGGTACCACTTCCAACAGCGGACCCGGATCGACTACATCTAACTCAAGTCGCCAACTATCAAGAAAAGCCCCAGTCGACAAGACTACGACGTGAGTTTTCGCTTCTGTTGATACACGCTAGTCAGGACGTCACTGGTTGCTAAGAAAGATTTCGACACACTCTCTTCACTATCTTATACATATCGACAAAAGTAAACTTTTCAATAAAAAATATTGAAACAAAAACCCTGGCCAAGTGGCTATAGCGCTTGCCTTCGATTCCGACAGTCCCAAGTTCGGACCCCACCGCGGGCAAATGTTTTGCCACATTTTGGCAATATTAGAAATTATATATAATTTCTTCATCTGCTGGCCAAATTATGAGTTTTCGCATCAACACTTTTTTTACAAAAAATTGAACATTTTTTTGAAAAAAAAAATCTTTGAATCCTGGATGATTGTCAAAATGGGAAAATATTTTTCGTCTTGTGGTGCGCTAACGGCATGGGGTTGAGGCATGAGCGGGTTGAAGACCCTAACGGTTCATTAGAAAAAATATGCAAGTATAAGATTACGGAGGCATTGTAGGCATCGATCGACGATAGGCGAACAATTTTTTTAGATTGTGGACCATTCTGCAGGTCACGGAATTTTCAAAAAAATTTCTTTCATTCTTTATGAAAAAAATTTCATACTTCTTTAGTAAAGGCGGTACTTTGAATGCAGTTTAATTCTATAAGATGACGGCATTCTAGAATTCGAGTTTTTTCAGGATGATTTTTTTGTAAAATCGAATTTTTCGTTTACTGCGAACTGATGGCAAGCAATAGTGCATCCACCATCATTTACAGATTATTATGTGCTACAATGTGCAGCGTGAAATTATTTGCTGTCTCTCTATATTTGAGGATAAATTTCAAAAATGAGACAAGATCGATTCGGATGAAATATTTTCAATCGCTCCTAAATATTTCATGTTGTTTTTCGATGCACACTGAGCATGCTTAAAATATTGCCGATGAAAAATTAATACTAGCTCATGTACTTTAACTCCAGGGAGAGCTCGGTGGCCGGCTCCAGGTTCGGTTCAGGACACGTTTCTGACATCGCAAAACACTTTTCCTGTGATCACATCACTCCTCACACCATTAAGGAAAATATCGAAAATTTAGATTTTTCACGAAAAAAAAACACAGCAAACAGGTGAAAACATGTGTCACGCTACTCAAAAAAGTGCTATGACGTCTTCTAGCGCTTGCATAAAATGTGGCAAAACGTTTGCCCGCGGTGGGGTCCGAACTTGTGACTCTCGGAATCGAAGGCAAGCGCTTTAGCCACTTGGCCAGGGTTTTTGTTTCAATATTTTTATTGAAAAGTTTACTTTTGTCGATATGTATAAGATAGTGAAGAGAGTGCGTCGAAATCTTTCTTCGTTCCCGAGTTATTTAGTGGCAAAGTTGAACACACGCACGTACAGACAGACTGGCCTTTATGAAATAAAAGTCATTAGAAATAATTCATGTTGTTTTTCAGTGCACACTAGGCATGCTTAAAATATTGCCGAAGAAAAATTAATCCTAGTTCATGAACTTCAAAAGTTGAAAAACATCACTTTTTTCGACACTTCTGCGACATATGCGAGCCAGGTTTGAGCCTCAGGGCACAAATTCGAATGGTTTTGTAAATTGGGTGCTGAAACACTTCCATGGTATGAGTATGATGTGCCAAATCGAAAGTCCTGGCGCGAATGCCTGGCAGTGCTCAATTCTTACCGAGCCGGTCTCTTAAAAAAAAGTAAGTATGGAGTTCGAGGTCGTATTTCACTGATAAATGGCACGTCAGTTCAAACGCAAACATTATGAAAATTAATAATAAAAATTCTAATATGGATTTCTGATAACTAGGACTCATTTGAGATATAAATCTGACTTTTTTCGAAACTTCGTTAAAAATAGAAGAATGTGTTTTTCAAAAAATATTTAAAAATAGATTAGCCCTATCGATCGAACCCAAAATATGGTACCCGGTGTAACTTTCCACGAGGAATCGAATGAGAATGTCAAAATTCCCCCTCCGCGAAAACTATTTTTTTGAAAATTATTTTGATCTTTCAAAATTTCATAACTTTTTTCACAGATCAGTTATAAACTTACTTTCAACAGTGAAAATCATGCATACGAGATGTTCTTTAAGAATTACTATCTAATTTGGGGTCTAGTTTGCGTTGGAAGAATTTTCATTTCTCCACTTTAGTACATGTGATGAAACATATCTCAGCCGGGTTTGAGAATCGGCAGTTCTAAGGTCGATTTTCGGTTTCTACGCACAAAGTATACTCTATGGTCATCTTTTCAGCATAGGTTAGGTCTCCTTGTACGGCCATATCTCGAGCCTATCAGATAGTGTCTGATAAACTCTATTAGTTATCCCCGTCCACGTCACTACTCGCACCGCACATCCGCACATAGACGGGAATACACCACAAAAACATTTTAAAAAGCGGAAAGAATTCGCACCTTTCACTAAATACTTCACCCATTATTACTATTTAGTGACGCACATCGCGCGAGCTATCCAACATGTGCCTCTCTAGTGCCCTCTTAAACAGTTGGCGCGATAGTGTACATACATACAGTCCTGCTTGTTTCCCCAATAAAAACTTTCCGACTCGGCCGGGCCCAAGCGGGTCCACGCAATTTGTGGTTCGAATAGAAAGACATTTCAGACTCTGGAAAATTTTCGACTGAAATTCGAGCAGAAATTCCAGGCCGAAAATGGAAGAAAAATACCACCCCTGTGTACATTGTTTATTGTTGCAGATATGGTCCGGAGGAATGGCTACTTTCTCGATCCATCGCTTATGCCTAGTGGGACTTACTATTTGCGCTGTAATATTTTACCTAATTACTACAATTATCAGACGCTTTAGCTTTTATTCTCTCATTAAATTTCGATAATTAGCCGGAACAATCGTGTCAACGCTAAATCGTCTTGGCGCAAAAATAGATTAAAGATTAAAAAAGGCCTCCCACGAGTTTTTACTTCCAGCGCAGTGTTGTGAGGAATGCTCACCCGATCCGAAAATATACCGTAATCTATAAATTGTTATATAATATAATTGTTTTCGTAAAGGAAATAGAAAATAGTTCCTATTCAGAGTCTTCGTGTTCCATTTTCGTGTTCCGGTATACTGCACCCAGAAAAAAGTCACTAGGATCATGACGCAAATTGAAAATGTTCACTTACCGGTAAGTGAAATGTCTCTTATTTCTAGTGACTTTCACTTACAGGTAAGTGAACATTTTCACTTTGTGTCCTGATCCCAGTGACTTTTTTCTCAGAGTGTATTGGCTTATTGAAAATCAGGCAACGTTGGTTTCGTGGGAGGCCTTCTTTAAAGAGATCCAAATTTAACGATATACAGAATGCGGCTGCTCTATCTCTATCGAGAGATTCGGAAGCATCCCTCCATCTGGCGAGAGTTCAAAGACATCGGAATCATACACTGCCGACCATGGACAGTGAGAAAAATTCTATTTGTTTATAAATAAACAAATTTATCACCTATTTCTGATTGTGTCTAGTCAGTGAATTCTGCGTTAAAATGGCTGAAATTTGGTTTTCTTTTTTGTATTCAAATTACCGATCTGTGAAATTCCATTATAAGTATTTTTCTTTTTTTGCTTTCCAACGTAGATGTTACTCCTAATTATTTCTGGGGCCAAAATATCACTTACTGATATTTAAATACAAATAAATGAAAGGATAAATAATTTGCAGAACGGTGTTCGACAGGAAGCGGCAATTGTGGTGAAGTTGGAGTTGGCAACAACACAGTCTTATTTTGACCAGTTCAGAACCGCTTGGGCATAAATTGTTTATATTGTATTTAGATGCATCAACTGATAAACGTGATAATGATAAACCGTCAATCTCTCAATTATTTAAAAAAACAGGGCATTTTGAGTAAATGTACGAAGAACCATTATTTGTTTGAATTTGCCTCTATTAGAGTTAGTTTGGAAAAAATAATTGGATTCGTGGGAGGTGAGGTACTCTATGGAGTAGCGTTTCCAGATTTTTTATGGAAACCATTTTTCCTTGAAGCTTAAACAAACCTGGTTAGTCGTGGGCCGTCAAAATGATTTGGAAGTGCTCTTCGATAGAGGAGAGCTTGAAGCACCTGTCATGGAAAAATTAGCGTATTTAAAAGTCGTGATTTTTGCTACAAGGAGACCGTCCTGCATCCTCTCCCGATTCCTCTCTTTATGTGTGTTCTATACTCGTCTCAAATGATCCAATTGAATTGGTGTAGCGCGTGAAGATTGCAATAATTTCGTTTCTACAAAAACAATTTGTGAGAAGAATCGCGAAAGAGTCGACCACTCCGGCCATGGCCAGGACGTAGAAATTTATGATTTTTGATTTGGCTGAAAAGTGTATCCAAGGTATTTCAACATCTGCTCTATCGATTGGCGTTGACAGAATTTTGATAAAAAATTTCGCAATCGCGTGAAACATATCCAAACCTGGAGTCTTCGGATTTTTCCTCCGACAGTTCAAAGTTTGAGAAATCATAACTCGGTTCAAAATAAAGGTAGAGAATTGCGGTTTTGTGTGTTAGATAGAGAAAAGACTCGACTACAGTCACAACTGTCCCAACTCATTCCTGGCTGATGCAGTGGAGAGAATCACAACTGTCCCAACTCATTCCTGGCTGATGCAGTGGAGAGCGGTCGGTTTCACAAAATATGTTATAAATCGCTGTAAAGTTAAAACTATTCTTAGGTTCTTTGTTTGTTCGAATGTGCAGCTTAGTTGCTCACTGCAACCCAAAAGAGGGACAAATCGGATCTTGCGTGGCAATTGCGCTCTGCCGAACTTTTTTTTGAAATTTTTTTTATGCCATTGTCACAAACAGTGTCATTTGCAGTGTAAATATTCAAAAACAATCTAAAAACACAATACAAGTTGCTTTAGGGGACTTTTAAAGCTAACTTTTTGAGAGAAAAAAGAACCCGGGGTCATTGTCCAAAAATATTTTTTCACCATGAATTTTTTTTTCACCATGGTATTTTTCAAAAAAATATTTTTTTCATAAGTTTAAGTTATTAGTTTCAGAGTTGTTCTTTAGTTATATGAAAATGAATATGGACAATATTTCACTAGAACCGTTTCAAATATTCTCAGAATTAATTTTTTAATGTGAGAAATTTGAGCGATTTTGAGTCTTCGATTTTTTCTGAGATCAAATCATCATTACATTTGAATACTGTCAACTAAAAAATGATTCAATGAAAGTGTCCGAACAATTTGGCCTGCGCCAGGATTCGGTAAAAATCTAGATTTCTGAGATATGTGTGAAAAAGTGGATGTATTTTCGAAAAATACGATATTCGCTCTTTGAGAAGGCAGAGCACGCGCTTTCAGACAAATATTGGAAAATATAGTTGTTGTAGCTGCCCACAATGAAGAGATAGATACTCACTTTCAATTTTCCGACTGCTCTTAGCATGATGAGGGAAATTATAAGGGTATGGCTAGCGGTGTAAAATATGAAACCGACCATCACAAGAAGAGTGTTGGAAACGCGATAACCATTTTAGTATCTGCATGTATCTGCACAAATCTTCTCCCGAGCATCATCTCTAATGATTATGACAACATTAGTACACAATAGGATCTTGTAAAGTACAGTTTCTTCAAAAGTGAAATTCTGCCCTAAAATTTTTCGAACTTTTGTCTCTCAAAAAGTTAGCTTTAAAAGTCCCCTAAAGCAACTTGTATTGTATTTGTAGATTGTTTTTGAATATTTACACTGCAAATGACACTGTTTGTGACAATGGCATAAAAAAAAATTTCAAAAAAAAGTTCGGCAGAGCGCAATTGCCACGCAAGATCCGATTTGTCCCTCTTTTGGGTTGCAGTGAGCAACTAAGCTGCACATTCGAACAAACAAAGAACCTAAGAATAGTTTTAACTTTACAGCGATTTATAACATATTTTCTGAAACCGACCGCTTCTCTTCACTGCATCAGCCAGGAATGAGTTGGGACAGTTGTGACTGTAGTCGAGTCTTTTCTCTATCTAACACACAAAACCGCAATTCTCTACCTTTATTTTGAACCGAGTTATGATTTCTCAAACTTTGAACTGTCGGAGGAAAAATCCGAAGACTCCAGGTTTGGATATGTTTCACGCGATTGCGAATTTTTTTATCAAAATTCTGTCAACGCCAATCGATAGAGCAGATGTTGAAATACCTTGGATACACTTTTCAGCCAAATCAAAAATCATAAATTTCTACGTCCTGGCCATGGTCGACTCTTTCGCGATTCCTCTCTTATAATTGTGAGCGAATAACACAGTTCGAAATGTTAGTCTACGAAAGTCTAGCACACCTGCAGCATACAAAATTCAGTTTTAATTTAGTGCTGAACAAAGTAAAAAAATAATGAATCACTCTCACAAATCGAAATTAGACCGGAATATTCGTTTGAAATGCTTTAGAATCTGATCAACTGATATTCCCTTCACTGCTGTCGATGTTTGAATTTCCGGAATTTTGAGCTAGAGATCGGCATTTCTGTAATAAGACAGACAAGAGTCAAAGAAAAAGAGACTGCCAAAAGGTTTACACATCTCCGAACCGTCATCCTTCAGTGGGTATATTTTTCGAGGCAAGTCTACTATTTAAAAAAAAATCAAAAGGTACTGTCAATGGACGCAGTCGATATTAACCTATACTATGTTTGACTTTACTAAAAAGTGGTCTGCCACATTTATTGCTCATGATATCAGATACAATTTAACAAATAGTAACTGTTTCTAAAATGAGCTTGAGTACTCCCTCCACTATATTGGATAATGCTGTCATCAAAAGTGTAAGTAATTAGTTGTTTTGGTAAATAATCGTGTTTTTTTCAATAGCGTAAATGATTAGTAATAGTATCAGACGTCTAATGATCAGATATTAGAATAAATAATGTACGAATACTGTTAAAGAAACTGCTGATTGGATTTGAACCAGATAGGGTATGGTTGATATGCAAAAACTATACCACAACACCATAGGACCGGAGGCCGCGGCCGCTCTCTTCATCCTTCGTGACTCTGGTTTTTCTGTACTAGTAGATTACCAGTGGGAAGGGCGTAAACAAGTGTTTACTAGTAGTTTACCAGTGGGATACTAGTAGTTTACCAGTGGGAGCGAGCTACTAGTAGTTTACCAGTGGGATTTACTAGTAGATTACTACCCACCCTACCACTAGTAGTTCTACTGGTAAACTACTAGTAAAAAAATACCAGAGGAGGTCAAGAGTGGGAGAAATTAGCGTGTCGTGTACCGTCGGTACATGGTGTACCGCGGTACACGATAGGGCGCGCGGCGAGAGGCAGTGTACCGCCGCGGTACACGGTACATTCCGGTACACCATTCTCGCTTTTTGGACGTGAACCGATACTCGAATGATGAGTGAGTGTACCGCCGTTAGCCGCCCTAATGGTCAATTTGAAAAAAATTTACATTCGAATATGAACAAGTGTAATTATCTAATAGGCAAAACTATGCAAACTATGCAAATTCGAACTTTAAACTCCCGTAATTTGCGGTACCCATGAATACTTCTTTTCCACATTAGATTCACATCATTCCACAGACCGGTCAACCTTACGGAAAGGCTTTTGGAGTGAGAGAGCGTGTGAAATCGAGAGGGTCTCTCTCACTTTTGCACACTCTCTCGCTCTAACCCTGGTCTGTAGGTTTGGAATCATGTGGATGTGATGGTGGAATAAAGAGCAGGTGTATTTTTTCTACGTATTTTTGTGCTTTTGTTCTATATCTTTATCGCAAGATTAATTTGCTAATACACACTAAGTCGGTAGCTTGGAACCGACAGGGACAATAAACGACGAAGACTTAGAGAAGATCACGAGAAGAAGAGAGTAATTTCGTTTCTAAAAAAACAGCTATATTAATTGCCACTGACGCTGGTTACTCTAGTATTTTTACTAGTCGATTACTACTATGCTGGCCACTAAAGGTTTAGTAATCTACTAGTATCCCACTGGAATAGCACTAGTTAAGTGCGTAAAATCCACAAATTAATTACTAGTTAACATTTCGAGTGTGGACAAATTTTCACTAGTAGTATACCAAAGGGAACTAGTATGTAGATACCAATAGAAACTATTACTGATCAGCCTAGTAGTAATATACTAGTATGAACATACAACGAAATGTGAGATCAGAATCTTTTAATTTCGAACACTTTATCGTCCTGTGGGTTGATGAGAGAGTTTGTGAAATGAGGAGATCATGTTCTTAGATTTCGCACTCTCCTCCTAACCCCTTTCTCACCCAGACCAACGATGGAGGTTGTACTGAGCTGACAAACGATTGGTTTGGGTGAGAATAACTAGTTTCAAGAAATAGAGTAATAAATGCATAAATGTAAACGACCTCACCTACGTAGTGTGCAGAATTCCGCATCCGCATATTGTGTTTCAGATATTTTAATAACTGAAATGGAATCGCTCTCATTGAATGAAACTTTTTTTAAAAGAGGCCATTTCGTATGTCCATTTCCTCACTTTTCGCGGTCCGTGCATTTTGACGATAAAAACACAACTGAATTGCAGTGGGTTTGTGATGTAAAGCATCTGAAAGGAAAACATGAATAGCAGAGTATCTAGATACTCCTCCACATACAATGGACAGAAATCGTAGCGCGGAGTGCGCGGCGTCCGGGAGGAAGTCGCGCACGTCGAAGAGCATGGTTATAAGAACACAGAAGCAGGGTACGAGACAATGGACGATGGCACCTCTCAGCTAGAAAAATACACGATTGGAGAGAATGCGCAAAAGCGAGCGGCAGAGAGAGAGAGAGAGTGCCCGGCTCGATTTTGCGCGCTCCTATCCCATTTCTGTAGGGTTGACCGTTCCGTGCGATGATGTGAACTGGTATTGTACTGGTCGTTGCTTCTCACAAGGGACCATCCATTGTCAAAATTTCCCCAACAATCCATTGTCAAAATTTCCCCAACAATCCATTGTCAAAATTTCCCCGTAGTGATCTACCTGCTGAGAACATGGTCGGAAAGTTTGGACCTAGCCGAACCCTTGCGACTTCACCAGTTCTATCGCCCTACCCCGCATGAGCTGTGTGGCGCAGCAGGTAAGCTGATTGCCTAAAGATTTTTTTGTCGGTAGTTCGGTTTCTCCGGAAGCGTATGTATTTTGCAAATTTTTTTGGCGGTTGTTGATCATCCCCCGAGTCCCCCTCTATTGTTTTTATCTACCGCTTCATCTCTCGATTCCCCAATCAGTTGTGATTAGGAAGAGAGATGAAGAACCAAAGAAACCTTTTTATCTCCAATTAATTTGTAAATATGGGGCAAAAAAAGTCACAAGGGTTCGGCGAGGTCCAAAATTCCGATCATTTTCTCAGCTGGTAGATCACTACGGGGAAATTTTGACACTGGATTGTTGGCGCACCCATTGGGCTAAATGACCATAATGATAGGTAGGTCACTCATGACAATTTTACCTTATCCTGTGACCGGTCCCTTGTCGGCACATAATTTTCTCTACCCGATTAGCTTTAAGGGTTCTGGTGGAGGGTCTCTTAATTTCAGCTGCAAAATTTTGACCTTTATTGTTAAAGGCAGGCTATACATTTCATATATGTATCCGTTAATAATGTGGAAAATATAGTATGAAGCATGGATAAATGTTTACCTGGCAATGGAACACTTGCATCAACAATCGAGCTTTCTTCTGCGTGCGTGAAGACAGCGCAGTCTACAATGATATTTTATATTTATATATGTGAAAAAAAATTAGCAGTTTCCGGCATTAACGCGTGGAACAGTTGCAATTATAGTAAAAGTGTGGTACTCATAAAAATGGCTAAATATAAGTAGGGGCCGCAACAAGGTCTGCCAATTTCATGCCAAATGGTTGAAAGTGCGTCCAAATGAACCGCTGAGGTCTCACTAATATCATACTTTTTGCTGTTTTCGATATCTTGTCTCTGTATTTCAGCCGCGTTACAGCTCGAAAACAACAACGGTTGAAGGTCAGAATGTAGACGCTCTCTTGTGATAGGTGGAGTTTGCGTACATAATGAGAGAATGAAGAGATCCTATTTGATCATGGAACTGTTAGAGCGCTCTACCATTGCTATCTTGGCTCAGTGGTAGAGTGATTGCATAGCGAGTAGATGTCGCTAGTTCCGTTTCCTTTGCAGTTCTTTGCAGTTCTTTTGCTCAACACCCAAAATAAGTTGAGCCGCTAAAATCCGTAAGTCGTCAAAAACACGAATATTACCGGACTATATTCTTTTAAAAAGTAGCACAATTCAGCGCGGAAATTACATTGATTATTTTCTCAAAATGGATCAGACACACCATCCCAACGAACTGCGAGATTCGCAAGTATGTAATGTTTACAGGAAGTTCTTGCATGGGGTATTCTTGCTTATTGTTATTATTTTTGACCTACTTAATCATTACAGAACATGGTGCGCACGACGTATGTCGTAGCTCAATCCAAGAGCTCTCTAATTAGCCTCGGCACGAGGCATTTAGTTAAGAATGAAATGTGTGCTGCTCATCCGCCGTTTCTTCCCCTCCACTAATACGTCGAGTGGGCGGAGCCTATGGGCCCTAAATAAAGCTATAAGTCAATTAAAGGGGCCTGGTCATGCAGATGAAGTGATTTTGTATTTAAAGTTTTTCCTAATTTGAAGAAGGCCTCCCACGAGTTTTTGGTCACATAGACTGCCAACGTTGTTGGGGGCGCTCACCCGAGCACATTGCAACGCATCCGAAATTCTACCGTAATCTATAAATCAATAAATTGGCCCGCAAAGGTACCAAGAATCGACAGGCAATGCGTGCTACGATGCGAAGATAGGAAAATGAACGGAGGAAAATGAAGCTGCCGACGATATAATAATGTTCCCCTTGGGGGGAAACACGCGTTGCCTGTCGATTCTAGGTACCTATGCGACAATTCGAGCGCCAATATATCGATTTATAGATTACGGTAGATTTTCGGATGCGTTACAATGTGCTCGGGTGAGCGCCCCCAACGTTACGTTGACAGTCTATGTGACCAAAAACTCGTGGGAGGCCTTCTTTAATGGTATAGACCGCATATTTTTATTGTTTTAAAATATGTAGTTATGAATTTTTAAAACATCTCGTTTTTGGCTTGCATGAGCTTATTTGCACGACCAGGTTCCTTTAAGAATCTCTATTCTTTTTTTTTGTTCTTTTTTTCTTTTTTTTGGTTTATTTGTCAGATACGTGTTGGCATGACTGAATCGCCCTCTTAGCGCCATTTGTATGTTAGAATTGGGATCATGGTTTCTTGTAGTACTTATGGAAATGGTTTTGGTTTATCACCTTTCAAAATGATCGTTAATGAATGTTGCGCACAGCAATAATCTTCCAGTGAGTGCGTCTTATTCATACATTTTTGTCCCAAATACAAAAAAGGCTTCCTTCGAAATATATAAACTGGTCAGATTTCGCATAAACCTGGTTAGATCTCAATTGATGCTTCCTAAACTCATCATCCCGCGTGTTTTAAGATAGGTTTCGAGGGTCAAAACTGACACCTTCAAAAATGTCTTCTTACACATTGCTTTGCGTCTGTGCTTTCAAATGCATGGTCATTGATTTATCAGGCTGTAAAGAAAGTAATGAACCATTTTGACTTTTTTGAAAAATCATTCCAGTTTTCTTTGGAAGCAATTTATATAGATCCATGTAGGTACATTAAATGTTGTAAGCCTTGCTTATTTAATTGCACACTGATTCATTTTGTAAGGTTGATATTGACTGGAACTAGGGAGACAGAAAGTCGGTCGGATCAGATTCGACTCGCCTCATTCTGAATTCTGTAGTTCAAAGGAGGAACGAGGTAGGGCCTAGTGGAAGTTATCTATATAAAGGGCAAACAATACAAAGCACAGTAAGAGCCACTGGGACTAGCTACCTCTTCCAACTAGAGAGAACAGATGTCAACAATTTGGAGTTCGTGTAAACAATATTTAAAGATATGTTTTGGCTCTGTGGCGCTCGCTATTTGAAATAAACTCCCGTTCTACTTTGGTTTGTAGTGTCACACACAGTTGTTAAAATGGTATTACTAACTTTGCGAAAGGAGCTCTAATTTTCTTTCTGGATTAGATGACGTCAGCGGGTCAAATTTTGAGATCGAAAATCGGTCTTCACCACATTCCACGGTCTTGCACTTGTCTTTATCTATCCGAAAATGCACTCTTTTAAAGAGAATGTCTATTAGTATTACTGATAAATAGGACATAAATTGGTTTTCAGTAGTATTGAGGTGGCACTATATAGTTGAAAGTCACAAAAATTGCGTTTTCAACAAAAATCAAAGGAATTCTGGAAATTTCTATTTTCTCATTTGCAAAAACGTTCAGAAGATCATTGCTCTATCAAAGTAGCGTGTCTTATAGATTAAATGCCAAAGATTATTTAACGCGATATTTGACCTTGAATACTTCGCATTCCGCTATATCTTATTCAATTAACCAGACGTCATTTGAAAGTCACAATAACAGTTTGAATTAAGATAACTTATAAACTAAAAGGAGTACCTACTCGTTCACACCATTTTCTGAAAGGGGACATCTGATAGTGTTGTAAATTTAAAGTTGAGGCCATGCAAACATTCTACAATGAAATCGCACTCAAAAACTTTTCTTGAATTTTTTCCTTTAAAAACAACAAAATTATTTTTCATCATATTTGCGGCAACAATAGAGATCCCAATAAAATAAACGTTGACGTCTATTATTCCATGCTCCTCCTACAACATACTATAAGTGCAAGGCACAGTGATTTGAATCGTTCGAAAACCGTGATCTCAAATTTCAAATCTGAAATGGTTCATTACTTTCTTAACAACCCTTTAGTTAGCTCCTCACATGACTAGTAAACATAGACTTTCGCATACAGATACACCTAATATTCCCTACTTTTCCGTTCTCCATCAGACTTGTCATCGAATGCACGGAGAAAGCGATCGCGATCGAAGCGTCTACGACCATGGTGAACATGACTAGTTCTGCAATTTTAAGGTTATAATAACTTATCTTTAAAGTTACCGGGAATACACATTTTTGGGGTCTGATCTTACGATGGAATCGAATAGACAAGTGTTGTAACATAAATGCAGTTGAAGTTAAAAAAATGTCAGAAATCGATAATTAGGCAGTGGTACAGTTTCAAATGTCCGAAAATAGAGCACTGATCAGCAGGAAAGTTCGCGCAAATTCAAATGAATATTTCATCATGCTGTTTTATGGCGCTCCATCATTTTTTTTTCGCTTTTTTACATACTTCAGTGCCGCATTATTTATTAAAATTTATTTTCATATTAGAATTAATGTAACGAAAACATCGAATGAGAAAAAGAGCCCCCAATATAAGACCGCGACGCGTCACGCGACGCTGCCATTGATCATCAGGGCATACTGCGAATTCAAAATTATTCCGTAGATTCCCGGTAACTTTTATGTCTTTAAATCGCACGACATCAACGACTGCTGTAAACAAGAACTAGGGAAATCAAGACTTACCGTATCTTAGCTGCTTACCGTATCTAAAGTAGGTGTTTCCAAAGCTGCCAAATACAAGGACTGCCCCGCCACGCACACGAAGCCAATCCAGCTCGTCACTCTGCGAAATAAATAATATTTTGTTTTAGTTGATAAAAATAAATTCACTCTATAATAACAAAAATAATATGATGTATGAACACGGGTAGGCCGTTGAATTTCCGCAAATTTCAGACGTTTCGCGGCGAATTTGGTACCATTGGAAGAAATGAAGCAAAAGACGTGCACAGGATTGACATTGAACCCACGTGAGTGCGATGGCGAGACTAGCGCTTTATATCTGCACCAGAGGTGCTGATACGAGATAGATTGCGCGCTACATGTCGTTATGTCGCTCGCGGAAAGTGGATCGCATGGGACAGATTTTGTGTGTTTTCTGTCCCATTAAAATATTAGTAATATTGTGCCCACCATACCTATTAATATGGATATCGAGCGAAGTGATCTAATCCAATTGTTTAAAAGAATTTGAACCTGTATTACCTCGATGGCATCCTTTTCCGCCTGCTCGTCAACCATCTACCCAAAATACGCGTAGCTGAGTATAACTAGTGATGAGAGCAGGAGAAGCAACGCGAAAATTGCCTTCTGCGACCTACAATTTTTTTTGAAATGAACATAATCATAATTTGGAATGAAAAGAACCAGAGCATCCCATTGCCACACATGGATACTGTTTCAAACTTTCCCTATACGCACACAGAAAAAAATCTGTCATTTCGAATTCTGTCACTTTTTTGACAGAATGATTCTATCGATCGATTCTGTCATATATGACAGATATATCTGTCGGTCTGATAGATTAATCTGTCGATGCAAAAGTTTTTGGAAACCGACAGAATCAATCTGTCACTCTGTTCAGATTTCCTCTTTATCGGTCTGTGCTTTTCGATTTGAATGAGTGGGTCGATTCAAATGAGGATTATTGTCTCTTCTCACTCCCCACTCTCTAGCTCGCATTGTTCCAAATTTCAGAGGGTATAAAAGGTTCAGGGAACACTTATCTCTCATCGCTTCAACTGTTTCCCAATGGAAAAGAGGAAGGGGGCATTTGCCCCACGGACAAGGTCCTCCCTCTATGAGAAGCCGCAACCAAACTTCTGCCAAAGCAGAAGACACATAGACACAGGGGTATTCGAGGGCGTGTGAAATGCACCTGACTTCTACAGTAACCCCAACCCACCTTTGAATGACAGAATCAATCTGTCATTTTTGCACCGACCGAAAATCGAAAGAATGATTCTATCAAATGCAACAGATTGGCGAGCGACAGAATGAATCTGTCGCAAAAAGTGACAGATTAATCTGTGAGTGCAGATCTGACAGAATATTCTGTCAGTGCAATCTGTCATATATGACAGATTTTTTTCTGTGTGCGAACCCAATTTATAGAGCTAGAAAAAGAGCACGAGAGTTGGTAAGTGTGCACTCTTATCGGGAAGTCTCCAACTTCCCTAACTCTGGAGATTTTGTGCTGAGAGAGCTTGGAAAATCGACCGCTCTCTCTATTTCTCGATTTAACAACCTCTCTCAGCAGCAGAAGCATTTTAGGGAATTTGGAGACTTTTCGGTGTATTAGGGGAATAAATGAAACACCTTTCGGATAGAGCCCACTTCGAAGGGAGTCCTTTGATGACCGTTTGGTGCATACGAATGACGAGATTGACAAAGCAGGGCACGGTGATCGACATGGGCACAGCGCATAATGCCTGAGATGTTCTCACGGAGAAATGACAGACACTACCTAACAGGATTGATGTGGTGTTAGTTTTCGGAAAAAGGAAATGGAAAAAGGCCAAGATTTGAATTCCCGCAACTTCTTATCTCAGTTCTTAGTGGAGCAATCGACTCAAAAATTTGGTTTGTAGGTGGAAAAGGGTCGAAAAATGTTATATTCGAATTCGTCGATTGCAGTTGATTGCTCCACGGAGAACTGAGATAAGAAATTGCGAGAATTCAAATCTTGGCCTTTTTCCATTTCCTTTTTCCGAAAACACCACATGAGAATCCGTCTGAAGAGTTCGTATGTTATGAAAGTTTCAATGCTGGGAATTATCAGGCCTCTAAAAATATTGTTTATGTTGAAAATTGTGTTTGTACTTAAATAAATAAATTGAATGAATACTAATTCGGTACATTATTATCGCAAATGTGAATACATTAAGTTTTGGGTGAAGCATGCGCTAAATGTTTCGCAACCTAAATATTTCCGCTAAATATTTTCGTGGCGACTGAAGTAAACCGAAAAGTTTGCTTCAACCGCCACGAAAATGCTTATCTAGCGGTTTTGGTCGCCTTATAGCGTCGTCGGCGTCAGGAATCAGATTAACCGATATAGTCTCCGAAAATGCAAGATTTTTTTTCTTTTTGAAATGTTGCGTGAATCCAATTCTGGAACTATACTTACGAGTATGGCCTCCTTGCCGAGCGCCCCTTGACACAGTGGCCCGTCGCAGTAAAGAGCGGCGAAGGGAGAGAGAAAAGCGATACACAGCGAGTGCTGAATCCAGTCATAGACGAGCAGCGCTGCCTGTAAGAAACGAATAGTGCCGCGCAGCAATTCCAATATTCTTATTTCACGAGCTACTTGTTTGAGATCTGGTGGCTGTATAATCTGTCAAAAGTGGACAATTATTTGGCCAATTTTTCACTCCCATTGATCAAAAAAATAGCCACGTTTTCAATAATACTCGGGCATCTACGTCACCAGAACATAAATTTTGTTTACATTTTTGTTTCTGTTGTTTGTACTCGTATATTTTAATATTTTTCGCTACTCCTTATGTAATCTATAATTATTAATTGGCTGGATAATTCCATTTCATCCATTCCTTATGGCTATAATTAACTCATTTTATCCTGGAAATAACGCGGACTCGTACGCAGTGTTCGGTAAGTAAATTTGCGCCTCTTCATTTCACACTCTCACTCGCCCGTTCATCGAAGCTCCAGAGAATGTGTGAAATGAAGTAGAATCTCGCTGGTCACGCTGACATAATTAATCCAATGAGCGCAGCTCTAATCTACCTTTTCTTTTATCCTGCACTGTTCAACTTATACAATTTTGGAGCTCGCAGTAAGGTGTGTGTGAAAAGTTATCTGTGTAGAATTTCTAAGACTTTATGTTTTGCGCCGAAAAAAAAATATACTTGTTCGAGAAATACTTGTTCTTTTTGCTCGTATGGAATATACTCTTTCAGTTACTTTCAGTTCTAGATGAGAAGAAAGAACACATGAGTGTGAAAACACTCAAAATTCACGAGTCACTTGCAAAGGTAAGAGTGCATTTGATTACATACATTTTCTGATATAGTATAACCACCAATCTAAGGTGAACGTAATGATGGAATATCGAATGTAAATACAATGTTGTAGGGTTGTCATGATTTTCAGCACAAATCTGTTATTAAAATTTATATTTAAATTAACCAATTCAGAGGAGAGCTTTTAGACGAAAATAAAAATTCCAACTCCTCCCCCCTACTCACACGATGGCATACGGCGCCATATTACTTCTCTCCACGTTGCACCCCCCCCCTTGGATGTGTGTTCTCTCATGTTCTCTCGCAGCCGCATCTGTTGTTTAGGAGCGGAACGTTCTATAATTTTTGACGAGTGATTGTGAATTTATTATATCTTATCTTATATTCTCAGGCATTAACACTGCAAGCCGTCTTCCCCATTGCGATCGTTTGGGGAATTGCCGGATTGGCGCTGGCACAAATCTTCTGGTCCTTGCACTCTGTCGAGATCGAAAGCTTCACGTTCGATGTGTGATGGCTCTTTTTTCGCAACTTTACACGATGAGGCGAAACTGTTATTTTATTTTGTTTACCCTATTTTGAATTGTAATGGGGTGATCGGGATGGCCGAGTAGTGCAAGCAAGCGAGAGTAAACACGAAAGGTGGCGAGCTCGATTCCCGCTGAGGCCAACCAAGCCTTCCATCCATACGATAAATATCGTCGTCTTTGGAATATTAATGAAATGTGATAAAATTATATCATGCGGTCCACGTAAGGATCATCGAGGGTTCCCCCGAGGTATGGAGCCGATAAGAAAATCAAAATGGCTCAATATTGGTTCGTAGGGATAACTTTCGACTTTGAAGGCGTTGGTGCCATCGATTTCGCAATCGGACGCCTGATGGCGCCCACAGGAGTGCTGTTTGTGCTTTTTTCGATTAAAACTCTGAAACTCGTTAAAATGACCGGCAAAAATATGTGTTTTTTTCTTCAGAATTTGACGCTTTCTCAAATTACACTAGTGCCAGATCATATTTTACTCTAATTTCGGTTAAAAAACACTATTTTTGGCCGAAAGTGCATTACAGCCAGGCCCGCTCCCAGGTTAAAAAGAGAGTTTTGTCAACCTGGGGAATACTTGGACGATAAAAATTACGGCTTTTTTTGATTTTTTTTTTGCATTTTTGAGTACTTATATTAGGTTTGCGGGCTTGCCCATCTATCATAGTAGCTTGCTACTGAAACATAACGTGACATGCAACAATTTTATTGAGGAACTACTTCAAAGAACAAAATGATTGCAGATATCACGTGTCCTGCTACATTCAATCCTCTGATCACGCTCTATTTCGTACGGCCCTATCGTCAGTAAGTGAAGAACGTAAAATACCAAGGAAAGATAACAATTCTACAGGACCCTCATGACTATTTTCGATCGCAAGCACATCGTGGCCGTGATAACCGAAGTCCGTAACTCGAATGAGCAACCACACAAGACGACAGTTTACCCAAAACGTCGATAGTGTCGCTTGAAAGTAACTAGGGACTGAAAATTTAAAATTTAAAGTCAAAGTTCGTTCTCAAACTTTGAATTTTTTTTCTGAAAAACGTCATCTCGGGAACTCCCCCGAAATGAGCGATATGGATACATATTATGTCGAGGTACATTACCTATATGGACATATTGTGCAAAAACTCCAAAAAGTGCCGATTTCATTCAAAAACCTGAAATTTTGAATCAGAAAATCGTAATCTGAACTAGCCAAAAATCAATTTTAAAATGGGTTTATAACATCTGGGCACACCAAATATAACGCAAATAAATATGTGAGTCTATCTTCACATTTTGAGAAATTTTCATTTTTCATCATTTATTCACTAAAATTTATATTTCTCCTGTACCAGGAAATGAGAGTCGTTTTGTGCAATACGGGATTAAGGTACTCCATATACTCGAGTATGGACCCCCCGGCTTTCATTGTTAGCTCAACGTGTCCGGGGGGTGGTCGAATCTTGCCGATCCCCGCCAATTAATACTCGCCAAGCCGCCCTCCACGTTAAATGTGAGACTGCAATGAAGCGCTACTTTGACCCCGCATACACAGTATGAGTAGGCTTTGTATGCTGCGAATTAGACAGCGTGCATAACACACTTACTGTCGTGGTTTTCATACACTGGAAATTGCATCTCACTGTATTCATTTTCGGCGAAAACGCTGTCGCATTGTAAAAAGACAACTCAATGTTTTTTTCCAAAAATAATCTAAATGAAGATATCAGTGCGTTCGCGTAAGGATTTCGTCCCCTCCGTACAATAAGTGATCACGCCAGTTTTTCACACATTCTGGTAGCCCTTGGTATGCTCTATCGATTTATGTTTGTCTCATGACCTGATCTCTCTAATTTGCATAATTAAACGAGGTCAAAGTTAGCCTATATTTATAGTTTTCGAACTGTAGCTCGTCAACGAGAAGAGCTAGAGATTTGGTCGTAACAGCAATATTAACCGCCTTGACGAGTTGCATCTAGCTGTGTAATTTGTTAATTCAAATTTTTAATTTTAAAAATTTCGAGAAATTTCAAAGACGATTATCTCGAAAAAAAAATATATCTCACAATGCATTTCTGGAATACTCCCTGCTACTGCTCAACACCTCCTTGATCGATCTCGTCTCTGTTCTATCGCATTTCCTCATTGACGGCCGAATTTCCGCCTCATCCAGATCGCTCATCGTCATTGTAGGACACAGTTCGCTACTCGCATTACTGGACGAGAGATCTGTATCACGGCCAATTCGATAAAGGGAGTCAGAGAAACAGAGACTGCCAGAGGGAATGGTCAATGACGAGCCTCCATCCCTACCCGTAGCCCTTGATGCGCCGTCTCCGTAGACTTCGGCGCCGCCCTCAGCGGCTTTCTCACCTAGAACATCATCTACTCGTCCACCATTACGAATAGTGCAACATTTAAAAAAGTCGTTTTATGACATTCAAGAAGAAATGGTACATTCAATGACACTGTCTACGAGTACGCACGCACTGCTCGGTTCGACGATATCCGTAGAATTAACAGTCATAATATAAGTAGCGTGTGAAATAAAGAAGACTTTTAAGAATGTGGTGTTGGTGATTGGTATGCTACTAGTCGAATAAGGATTTGCCAGCCTGAGAGAGCCGCTTTCAGCCATTCTCACATCATACCTGGTCATCTTTTAGACATCTTCTCTTTCACTACGTCGTGTGGGAGATTCGTAAATAATGATACGAAGTCAGCACAAAATATTTTAAAGTTCACACTAAATATTTTTAAGTTCACACTATTTTAGCGTTTTGTAGTGGCCATAAGTTCAAACCGCGCCGAGGCTAACCAATAGCCCTTGATGCGCCGTCTCCGTAGACTTCGGCGCCGCCCTCAACGGTTTAATTAACTGTATCTACAAATAACAAAATGATTGCAGATATCGCTCTTCCCCGCTCTAGTTAATCCACTTATCACGCTCTATTTTGCGCGGCCGTATCGCGAGTGAGTCCTGCATGAAATCTATCGAGGAATAAAGATATTTCATTAGGTCCCTCCTGAGACTTTTCGATCACAAGCACATCGTCGCCGTGGTGCCGAAGCCCGCAGCTCTAATGAGCAACCACGCATGACGACGGTTTTCTCCAAGCCATGGAGGACGTGACATGCGCTGTTGTGCAAAACAATCAAGAGATTGAAAATAAAGTATCAATTTCGTCCAATATTTGCTCACTCGCAGACTGTGTTAAATTTGTTATCCTAGTCAATTAGTGCCCCTTAATTGTAGCACCAGCATGGCTAACAATATGTAATTTTTACAATGAATAATAATATGAATTTTGCCAGACGATTTTTGTTTCCTCCGAGACGTGCGTGCCATAAGTGAGAGCAATTCATAAAAACTCCTACCGTTCACAGTTGACAATTTTGAAACTCACTGACGAGCGAATTTCACATAACTCTAGCGATTGTAAAATTACTTTCTTGAAAATGTCGCAACAACATTCATTGAAATATTTACGATTAGTTTGGATTACTCATCTCTTGTTGGTTCGCGCGCTCAATCGCTCGTTAAGACTTCTGATGTCAATCGACATTCATTGCTGTCGGAAAAGACGTGTGAACACTTGTTGTTGTCAACGCACGCCAATCAACCACAGCCTGAGTCAATGGAGCCATAGTGAGTGCGAGAAATGACGCTGAGTGTGTGGGTCGTCAGTGCACGGTATATCATCTTTCTCGAAGGTTCGTACGCATTGTTGATCGCTGATCGTCGCACTAATCTGTCAATCACTGTAGTAATTAATTTGATACTCGGACCGTACTGAAATTAGTACTGTGTTTAGGTCTGTCGGGCGCCTTCTTAAACGCCCTGCTCGTCTTCTATCTTGCGCGCACGAATATGGGCGCGGCCGCCAAGCCCTACCGTATCTCGTGCATTGTTACCGCGCTGTCGAGCATCTACACCTCGCTACTGATGGCGATTGTTATTGAAGTGAGTTGTGTCGCAATCAAAGAAAATTAACAGAACTCTGTAAGTGATACTATCAAACTTTACATGAAAATAATATCGATGTATTATTGTGTCAGATTCCGCTCATGGCGGGTGGCTGCTTCGTCGTTGCCCACTACGGCCCGTTGCTCTTCAAAATGCCCGATTTTCTCGCCGATTTTCTCTTCCTCGCTTTCATTTGCCAAGTGCACATGATGTGGGAGGTATATATCTTTATTTATAAATAAATACACAAATAAAATGTTCAGCTCATTCCGCCACCCGCCATTCTTCAGTACCTCAATTTGTAAAAATATCTGAGCACTGTCAACAAACTAATTTGTAAAAATATCTGAGCACTGTCAACAAGAGGGGTGGATTCTTGTTTGTGTTCACACCTGAAAAATAAATTTGTAAATATTTCTTAAAGCAATTTTCTGAATTTCCAGAGCGGACTCCGCGTTGCTCAGACGGTTGTTGCTGGCTTACTCAATCCCAGTTCTAACGCAGATAAACACATGGGCAAGATACAATCATTAAAATTGAAATATTGTTGATTGATTTCAAGATGAACACACGCAACAAACTACCGTCGGACGAGTTTCGCGTGGAGCTCTCTCAGATTGTGAAAAATCTGCACGGCGCTAGCGTGAGCCACACCAAAGTATATGGACTGCGGGCAGTTTCAGATGTGATTTTCCCCTCTGAATTTCTGTACGGTAATAGTGAGACATCAAGTCATCGTTGTTGAGAAAGGGAAAAAACATTCTTCATAGAATGGAGAGTACGAACTGCTATCGTTGATGGCATTTGACGTTTTTTCTTCGTATTCCGCCAGTTACGGATTGTTTGCGTTCAGCGCCTATCAGGTTTCTTTCGTTTATTCTTTGCGAATGGGATAATGTTAATTTCAGATTCGTGCGAATCTTTTCTCGTTAGGCAAAACTTCCAGTGGGAAGACAGTGAGCATGCAGAGGCGGTTCTTTCTCACGCAAGTAGCTCAGGTCATTCAATTATCATGCACATTCATTCATTTGACGTTTGATTGATTTCGTTAATTCCTTCAACAAGAGCACATTTAATTTAGATGCAAAGTCAGTGTACTGGCAGCAAAAAATAAGTGAAGCAAGTATAATTTTTAAAAAAATTTCGAACAGTAGAAGAAGGAAGAGTAGAGTCAATTTATCAAATATCCCATTGGAAAATTGCAGGTATTGATGCCCCTCGTAATAAATTCATTTCCCACTGGACTCATCGCTGTCTCAATGTTTCTCGGCGTTGATTTGGACAATTTCTCCTTCTTTTTCGTATATGCTTTCTGGATTTCGCCCAGTGCCCAGGTGCGATTTACATTTATTTGTAGAAATCTATTTCCAAATTTTTAAAAATGCAGGCAATTCTCCTTCTCGCATTTGTTGTCAAGACGGGCAGCCACAAAACCGCGCCACCGTCGAAGATGTCCATGTCACAAGCGAGCGGATTCATGGTAACACCATTATTGAACTTGAAAGTTATTGCAATTGTCAGGCGTCGCGAGCTTCACAGAGAATCAGGAATTCTAATGCGCGATCGTGATGGAATTTCGAAGAAGAACAGCGTAGACAAGGCCACTATTCGAAGATCAAATCAGATACTTGATGAGCAATACTACACAGATTGTGATTATTCAGACTGATGACCGTGATACGAAATAGAATGCCACTGACGTCACTGCTGATTCGAATACGCGAAAATTATCGCGTTAGCGAAAACGAACAAACACAATTCTGATTGGCGGTTATAGTCCCGGGCCTTCTCATTGT
Source organism: Pristionchus fissidentatus (assembly GCA_036245785.1). Classification (NCBI taxonomy): domain Eukaryota; kingdom Metazoa; phylum Nematoda; class Chromadorea; order Rhabditida; family Neodiplogasteridae; genus Pristionchus; species Pristionchus fissidentatus. The sequence goes on from BTSY01000004.1 coordinate 12,497,797, forward strand.
TGATAACGTTTTATAACTTGCGGCCATTTGTGTGCTCATTCAAGGCAATGACCCACTTCAAACAGTACGATGCTCTCGAGGAACTTGTAATGGTAATTTTTTAATTACGGATTAAATTTAAAACAAATGCAAATATTAGAATTCTATAATTTTTTTGACGAGTTATGATTTAACATTCCACCATTTCAGTTACTGTTCACTTTGAGTTTTCTCATCTGTTACGGTATTTGTTGTGCGGCTACAATGTGCTGTCGACCAAAGGTGCGTACGTTCAATGATAACATGCGCGATTCGAAACTTTCAGAGAACATCTGAAAGACGTAAACCTCTCTAGACGATATTATTGAATTTTTTATGATCAGATTAATCAAGATTTTCAGAATCCCGGAAGTTCCTGTCGTCCTATTCCGAGATTGAACGTGAACACTGCTGAATTAGGCCAACCCAGCACACTATCAAGCAATTTTGCCAACTCCAGACAACCTGATCGAATTCAGCATCTATAGCTGATAATCGATCGGAAGAGCTGACTTTGGAAAATTGAGAAAATAAATCAAAAATGTTTCTTCTTGAGTGACAATGAGGTGTTACTTTTAGCGGACGTTTAATAGTCGTTTGTCAAGATTTTGTCCGGCTTCACAGTGGAATTGAATGGGGTCTCTGAAAACGTCGAAAAGGCTCAGACGGAAATCATACATTCGGTTAATTTTTTTCTGCAGAGCGGGTCATCTTGAATGAATGAATGGGTTTTGTAGGTTTTGCGGACAGAATTAGCAATCCGCAATACGTTTGATAAAACATTGATAATATTTAAAGCAATAGTATAACGACATCAGGCATCAATAAATATTGCGCAGTGTATTTTCAATGGTGACACCGGGTCACTGATTGCTTCCAGTGTCGATGCTTGTCGTTGTCTGAATTGAAGGACTACCTATAGGTGCCTTGATGGTTGCCGGAACACATCGTTTCGTCGCCCCCTAAATAGGGACACCTGCGTTTGAACTGTTGATGTGCAGGTTTTTCAAAACCCTTGCGGCCGAACAGTAAACAATAACAAAGAGGCACTGGTGTCTAACGCTCTTTCACTTTCACTCTCGTGTTTTCTAGTTTCTCTACCACTCTCCGCTCTCTTGACCGCCATTGTCCACGCGTGCGGAAGGCTGTCGATCCGTTTCGCCATCGTTTGCATCAAAGTGCATAGATGACTGCGATGTATCGAATATCCCATAACCCTCACAATGCTTACGGCTAATATGTGAATTTCATTAATTAGTGTGAATACAATGTCAATATAACAGAAAAGGTAAGGATGCTGCCCCTCAAGGGGGAGCGATTACGCTGAATCGTAACTTCAGATTTGGACTGCAATTCAACATTTTGAAATATTACGATGATGTGTTATTCAAATTGAATAAAGTACTACAAAAATCTATTAAGGCATAATTAAAGTTTTCTTTCTGCAATATGTAACTCGCATGTCTTCAATTTTGTCTTCTTTGGTCGAATTTCAAATCCCATGCATTCTCCAAGCGAGTATGATGAGCATTGTGTTCATTGGAATGATGGCACTGAATAGTTTTTTTTTGTATAAAAATAATGAGAAGTCTTGGTTTCAAAAGTCGTATTGGTTGATAATATTGGTTCCCGTGCTAGTGTTTACATGTTCGATTTATTTTACAATACAGTGTTCCCACACTATGGGAAAAATAAGGCGTAACGTTTCCTGAGTAAGGCGGCATTTCCATTAAAGCAGATCGCAATACCTATTTTTCAAAATCCTGAGTAAGGCGGCAATTCTAAGAAAGCGTATCGTAAACCTTTTTTCCATAATGATTACTAACTTCAAAGGTTTTCAGTAGGATCGATGTTATTTTGTTTTTAAAGACATCAATAAGAAAAGTGTTTTCACTCACATTTTAGAGGTTGATTGAACAGATTGTTGACCGAGCAGAAATTCTCGATGCTTTGTTATTGCTAGTGTTACAGCAATTATTGCGGGGCAGCAGAATCTAAGAATTAATTTCTTGAAACAATACAGTTTTAGTTTTTCATTCTATTCTTCTATTATATAACTTCTATCACTGTTAGTTATTTAAAAGGAAAATACATAGATCAAACTCACAGGGAAAATAACACTTGGAAAAGGAGTTTGGCCAACTCATAGGATTGTTGGTGAAGAACGTCTTCGGAAAGAATGAAAGCGGGCACGAAGATGCAGGGGAGAAGAGAACAAAAAGAAACGTGAATAATGATCATCGTAATATTTAATTCCTGGTAATTATATGTTACAAGGGGATTATATTATGCAGACATCGAAATAATACGATGCTGATACATTGCTACGATGATACTATCTCTCATTGGAAATTGTTTTTGTGCACCTCATGTGAAGCATAGATAGTAAGGTTTCGTTTCGCAAATCAATAACTGTATGAAACAATCTTTTCTCAAAATACATCCATACGCATTGCTTTCCTATTTACCTCTGAAGATTTTATGTTTTGCTCAAGTTGCCATCTAAAGCTGACAGAGTATCCTCTGTATTGATCGAGAAGTTGATTCAGCCGGAAGCGATTGGCTCGATTGAGAAAAATGAAGAGCTTTAAGGTATTTGTTTACTTCAGCAACTCTGAGAAAACATTTTTACTCTGAGGACGCCAAGGGAACATACTCACATACCTGTAAGTGAATGTGATTATAAAGTCACTATAGAAACATTTATCTTATTGTTACATGCAAGCGAGCATGTTCTGATCCTATTGGATCTTTTAAGTGAAGTTTGAGAATAATATCAAAACAGAAGGAAAATGAGTTGAAATTAGTGTCCCACCAAGTAGGATATGTTGCCGGCTATAAGAATAAAGAAAAGATAAATAAATCCGTGAATGAGTTCTACAATTTTAAAAGAAGTTATCCTTGTGCAAAAATAGGGCTAGCGTACTGTTCACGATCAAATATCCGAGCAGTGACGAAATTCCATAATTCAATGTGTGGATAACAACTGTTATGTTCCGTCGTTGTACTGTCTCGTATGTTGACGCATAATATAGCGCGAAGCAACTTAAATTCTTCGAAATAATAAATTATATAGACCAAAAATCAGTATATTGCAGTTTTTTTCAGTTATGATTAAATTGGACAATTGATTTGCCAAAAAACTATATACAATAATACATTATAAACTCTGCTTGTTTAAAAAGTAAAGAACACCGTTCAGAAGCGATAAGTATTTCAATGTGGAACAGCACAAGAAATAGTACGAATCGAAGGGTAATTATATTTGGAACAATGCCATTCGAAGTCTCTGGAATGCATTGTTTTTATTTGTTATTTATTTGTGGGATTACCGTCAAAATATCCCATTTCGAATGGGATTAGAATCCAGCGTGAGATTACAAATATCGGTAATGCGAGCAGTGCATTCACGATGATGTTTCTGAGGTTGAAATGGAAGAATTTTACCTGGAAGCGCATGAAGTGAAGATGATAATATTTGGAAAATCATATTATCATATTTTTCTCCTTTGTTAATTAACTTTTGTTGTTGTTTTTTTTTTTGTTGTTAATTAACTCTAGTTGTTAATTACTTCCAAAGTTCGTGAAAGACGTTTTTATTCGTTTGAAAAAAATTAATAAATTATCACTTTGTGAAACACGTAAATTCCGAAGGGCACTGCTGCAAGAGTACAGAGGTCGCCAATCAACTAAAACACATTATCATAACCGATCGAACATTCAAAAGGAACCGCAATGATGGTGAATAGTGGGAAAATGTTCTTGAAGTAATCTGAAAGAAGGTCTGTCCTGACGAAGAAAATGATCCAGTGTGAACTGTTCATACCACTTTGCCCTGCATATAATTTCAGCTGAATATTTTTTTTATAAATGATGCGATTAACGGATAAAAAAATAAAAAGAATACAAGGACAATAAAATCGTCACGGATAACAAAATTAACGAATGTTTGCAGAACAACTATCAAGTGAGAATGGGTTTCTGAAAAACGTGTAGTCACATTTTTATTCAGTTTCTCTAACATTTACCCACATTCACATACGAAACTGCCAGTCATGCTTGATAAAACAAGTTTGTTCGCACGAATCGGTTATCATGAAAGAGCGTGATATGAGAAGAGAATACAATATATTGTTGAACAAATAAGAAATGTCTAGTCCATTTTAACAAATAGATTCTAGTTTATAATCAAACTTTCGTTATTGAAAAAAGTTAAATTGACCAAACCACTCCTGGGGACGTCACTGACGAGCTTCGCCCCCAGAGGAGGTATGATTGTCTGACGCTAAGGGAGCGAAACAGTCATACCTATTGTAGTTGTAACCGTATTTAATTTGTAGCACACTTGACATAGCAATCGATATTGTAACCAAATTCAAATAAGAAATATTTTATCTCATAGAAACGAAGCACGTAGTGCAACCCTCAAAACCACTACAGCCATTAGTTTTTTTTGTTGAACCTTATCAAAATCAATTAAAGGAATTAATTTTTAAAAAAATAGTGGATACATTGACAACTGAGAGATTGCGTGCTCATAATAGGATTTGAAATGGGGGTTGACTGAAATCTACAGTTTTAAGGCGAACGTGATCGTTTATTACGAACTACTTTGCAAATCGAGCATACGTGTCATCTAGCATACTATCTCACCGAAGAGAACATGTTAAACGGAGATATCAGATCTAATTGTACGTTGAATTCGTTTTTTTTTGCATTTCAAAAATCAAAAATAAAGTCGCGGCGATATTATAAGATATAGGTATGTTAACATCCTCGCATTCCTTCTCCACCCTTTGAAATGGTGGGTGAGGTAAAAAAAGTAAATGTACTTCCCTTCTTCGAGCTGGGCTCGCGGGAGAACACTGCTATGCCAGTGTTACAATGGGCAGATTCAGTCCGGAGTGCCCACCTTGCGCCAGATCTATTTACCTGCGTGATCTAGTCACGACTACCAATTCCCCGTCCCCAATGGGTCGAATGGGAGGGTGAGGTAAGAGAAGAGAGAAACAAATTGATTGAAATTTGAGCGGGCATCCATAGAGAGGTCGGATTTTACGATCTTGCACCCCGGCTCAACTCGTTTCCAAAAGAGATCTATCACTTCCTATCTAATGTCGGCAGGGAGAAGCACTCACTTTCCACCCAAATCCCTTGCGCTAGACTACCGCTCTCTCTCTAGTCTCAACCATAGTTCTTATTTGCAGCTAACAAGCTGACCTAAATTTTTAAAGAAGGAGTAACCTCAAAAATAGAATCTCAAACGAATGGTATTACTCGCTTACTTCTGCGAACGATAATAGAAATCCAAAAATTTGAGACCTCTATCTTTCCTCCGAACCGAGATACCGGCACGCAAAGAAACTACCGTCGCTAAGGGACAATCAGGGTCAAGTTCCGAATACGGTAAAGGGGACGTCTCTCACGTGCGCGAGTAAGCAAATCTCTCGGTCAACTTTCTCTCTCGTGTCGAGTTTGCATGCACCCTCTTCCCTTCCTCTCCCTCGTCCCCCACGGGGAAGAGGGACGGGGAGGGAAGAGGGTGCATGCAAACGAGGGATTAGGGAAGGGAGGGGAACAGGTAGAGTCGCCGAAAGTGTTACTGCGTTTAGCGGCGAACTGAGTTTGCGATGATTATCTTCAACCTTTGCTTACAGTACCCGCTTGTTCGCTAAGAAAATTTCCAGTCGGGAGTCGCGGACATTCGTCCTTCTTTAAATGATAGTTTTGTATCACGCTACGCTGTGTGTTACTGTTCATTAATATTTACGTTCTTTATGCGAATTTATTCAGTTTGAGGAATAAAACCTGGTTCACGATGGTTCTTTCGGTACTAATTTCGTTGCTACCGTATTTCGTCTTCGCCTGCCTCCCTATGAAACCCACGAATCCCGGCATTCCGGCCATCACTGGTAAGTCTTTTTTTGAAGAAATAATGATTATTTACTCACAATAAAAGGTAAAAGGTAAAAAAAAGGTAAAAGGTATCTAGGCTCAAGTCCTGAGGGAGAAAGTAAAATAAAATATGCGACCTTTGCGAAATCTATAAGAATACATCTTTAGGGAATACTATGTCGAATTATGCACTTTTTTTTTCTCTAATGTAATTCGTACTGCATTCAGATCTTTTAATTTTCCACTGTTTTCTTACTGGTTTATTAAGAAAAAATACAGGAATTCTCTAATTCATTTAAGCTTTAAAACACGAGAAATCGTGAAAAAGAGCAGTAAAATAGCAACACCAGTGACACGTGGTAAGTTTACGTTTTGGGAGTGTCTCTCGTGGAAATTATGTGTCGCCTCATGGCGAGAGCTGAACAGAGAAAGAATACGCTAAAACATAAAGGGAAAGGATAGCATCCTAAAATAAAATGACTGCGATCATAAAGCGTATAGGCTGCGGCTATGATAATGTCAAGATAAAGAGGAGAAAAGTTTCAATACCGTTAGCCGGGTGCCTTATGCTGTCGTCAGTGCCAAAACGTTGAAGGTGCAGTCTCTTACACTCTCTTGCGAATCGACAGATCGAGAGAGTGTGCGAAATGGACAGAGTCCTGACCCGTAAAAATGCGGGACAATGATTATATCGGGTGATTGCAGGGTGCGCGCAGCTGATGGTGGACGTAGCAAAGTGCAAAAAGGTCGTCGCCACGCTGCCGAATCCTTCGATCTGGAAATGCGAGGCTCCGATAGGCCTTTCTACGACTGGCTTCACCTGCCCCTCGAGTGCTCCGGATCTGTTTACGGTGAGATCATAGGATTTAGCAAAATACTAGTGTAGCGCATTCGAAAATTCCTTTATTCGAAAACAAAGGAAGATGAACAACGAAACAAAGAACATTTCCGAAAGTGATTCGAAACGATGTGATCTTTTCACTTTCTACGGGTCGAGTGGTCGTCTCTACAAAACAACATTAAAATGACAACAACGAATTGATGTATCCATCCAAGACCATCTCCTCCTAGTAATTTGAGATTTCAAAAGAACGTGAAAAGTGCACTGCCTCACACATTCATAATTTGACCCTTTTCTTTATCATTTCGCGCGGATCTCAGCTGAGGGCTTGTTCAATTGGTCGCTGAGGAGAAATATTTCCCAATGTTATGAAATTGGTGTTTAAACTGCGCTTTACATAATATCCACGCAGCTTCCCGTCACCCCGGATCTCACCAATCCGAACAAGTTTTGGAACAAGTATCATTGCGACACGACAACAAAGAAATGGACTTGGATAAATGACATGAATCCAGCGAATGTCATGATGGAGGTATTACAAATTCACAAACTTTGATACAAAATAATAAAACATTCCGCGGCTATACACATGTTCCGCTGGCTATGCCGCATTTTAACCATTTATGAAATCATTTAAAAATTGTCTTCACTGGTATCAAATACATGTAATTGTTGAACGAAAAAGATATGAAAAATTTTTTTCGGACTCATTATCCGTAAACACTTATTGTTTCTGGCAACATGGCATATTTTGTATTTACAAATTTCAGTCATAACGTATACTCAATTCGCCACGCAAATTTATTAATAAATGTTTTTTTTGCAGACGGACAACCCGGAAAAGCCCTTCGCTATCGCTTGCGTTAGACGTCCTAATTAAATAAATATATTGTACACTTAGTTAACTGTGACATGCCCGTTCACTTATGTTTACCGATTGAAACCAAATCAGTGCCAAATTTCAGTTCCCTTTGTATAATATTGCGTGAAGTTTAGCACAAGATAGATTATTCTATCTAGTGCATACGAATGGACATTTTTATTTCAATCTTTGATTTCTCAGTGTGATCCCATCAAGTATTAAAACATAGATTAGACTATTGTTACATTGGTATAACGCACGGTATTAAAGTTACCGGGAATCGAAAAATTTCGCTATTTATTTTATCCCGGAAATGAATAGAGAAGTATCGAAATAGAAAGGCAGGAATATTTAAAAATGTCAAAAATCAATAATTAAGGCGTGGGAAAGGACGGAAAGGACGAACCAAAAATCTTGTCTTTCAGGCAAAAGCGCGCAAATTCAAATGTGATTACGGGATTACGGTAGTACGCTCTGTCACATTAGTGATCACACTCTCGTTTTTACTGTTCGCTTTCTCAGTATTCCAATTATTTTTCTCTGTATTATGTTTTTCTGTATTGTGTTTCTTTCTTCGGCTCACTTTATCCTATCGGAAGCCGTCCCAATTACTGTTGTGCCAGTCTCTGGTCCTTGTGCGATTCCCTCACCCCCAACGGTAGAACAATGAAAGTTGGTCTCACTAACCTGCTGGGGCTTTCTCCTGGCATTCCCCTACTGGCTGCATCACGGAATACGCCGCTTTTAAGGGCAAGTATATGAACGATGATGTGAGATAATCAACATAAAAGACTCAGTGGAGCTCTACCTCCACATCTACCACAGCTCCTCCCAAACCATCCACGTTCCTTTCTTCCATCACCTTCGGTGATGCCGAGGAAGATCCGGAAGAAATGGATCAGGTTACATCAGTAGATTAGGACTGGAAATGGACAACGGACATTGTCTAGGACGAGGACGGCCTCATCTTTTATCGTGAAACAAATAATACAAAAAAACTCACTCAGGACGCCATTCTAATCAATTCAGAAAATAAAATTCCCAAAAAGACTAAAATCTAGCGCGAAAAAGTAATGTTTCATCGGGACTCGTCCCCCCGGGAGCAGCGCCGACTCTTGTGGGGTATTAAATCCCGGCGACGAACGTCTATCGTCTCAGAAAGTAACAGAATCGAGTAAAGAAAGGCCGAAAAGAAAATCCGCAGCGCGCGCAACCCGACCGCAACGCGTACGAGCTGGCAAAATGCCAGAGCGCGGGAATTCAAATTCGGCCTGCGCGCGAATTCAAAATTTTCGGTTCGATTCCCGGTAACTTTAAAATGCATAAAAAATTTTGTCTGGTCCAATAATTACCCTCACACCATTTCCATAATATACTGAAAAGATGTAACTAGAAAGTCATTTTAAAACCAAGCAATGAGTCTGCAACGAGGTCTGTAGAATCCGTGAGATGAGTTAAGCTTGTTCTGGAATTCTATTCGCATAATTACTTTGTTTTTCCCCACATAATTTTATCGTTGAAGCTAGCATGATGCGATTCGACTATCGCACGTCAAATACACTATTGGGTGTATGTTTTCCCTGCAAGTTTCGGTATGAGAATTGAGTATTTAGGGTCACTTCTAAATATTGCTCTTATCTACGAACGAAACGGTGTTTCTGAGTTTTTCAATTTTTTTGCGGTTTTTCAGCATGACCGATTTGGCGGATCACTGAATCTCCCCAATATCAAGAACTTATGGCGTTCACAATTTGGATTCAAAAAGATAAAAATTGTTTCGTGTTCACAATAATCTCGTATTGATTATTGTCGCCATCCTTTTCCAGCGTTGGGTCTCTTTTGTCTCTTCATCCGCGATGGTTAGAACTTGGTCTATTCTCACTCATCCTTATTCTTTAGTCCGCTACACATTCACTAGTCCAGATCACAGTAATAAAGGCACTTCAATTCTTATCAAACGATAAGCGAATTCGCGGCTCGGCTCAACCTGTTTCCAAATGAGATCTATCGCATTCGTATCAAGCTAGAGGACACGCGAACTCGCTTTTCACTGAAATAGCAATGCTACTCACAAAGAAATAGCGCTAAACCAAAGTTAAGAAGATGTATTGAAAGCCTAAGAGCGTATATATGTAAAAAGCGGATTTAAAACATTTTAACATTTTATGTTTCCTTTAGCTCTCGATCGCTGTAAAATATTGCCGTAGATCAAAATTTATTTTATTCTTGAGTGACAGTCAGGTAACTGTTCAGGTGCAAAGAACATAAGTCCGCCGAGTATTTGCAGACGGGAGTGGGACGAATAATTAATCTGCTATACATTTTAAAGAAACCATTGCACTAGAGCGCGAAATGTGAGACCAAGTCCTCTTCATTTCACACACTCTCTAGACCGGTCGATAGACGAGAGAGTGTGCGAAATGAAGAGACCGTGGTCTTACATTTCGCACTCTACATTGCACACATCAAAAGCAGTAGTATAACGATATCGAGCATTGAACGGATAGATCATTCAGCGAGAAACTTTTGGAGAGGATTTGCAATGCCGACCCGTGATTGCTTCCTGAGTGTCGTTATTAGTGTGCCTGCCTGTATTTGACGGGCTACCTATATGTGCCCTGTTGGTCGCCGGGTGGCGCGGGTGGGGCGCCAGACGGTCTATGATCCGCCCTCTCGTCGTGAGTTTGAAAGTGCATCTGAATTTACGTGATCTGACGGAGTTCCAACAGTAGTCCTCAACGCTAACGGGTGATTGATGAAATTCGATAATTATTTTTATTTTGACTAATAATTTTTTATTTTTTGAATCCTACATGTATTGCCAAGGCAGAAAAAAACTCACGCGCGGCACGGGCGGTGGTATGCGGGGCACATTCTCATCTAGATCCTCACTGTCCACTACCGCTGGACGAGAATTGGTCACGATGGACATCTGATAGCCCTGCGAATGCTTGGTCAGACTAGGGCACGATTTTTCAAAGCGGAATGAACTTTGCTTTGTTCACCGTTTTAACAGTGGGCTAGCCTATGGCGACATCAAGAAACACTGCGAAGGTTGCTTGTGCCGAGAAGGACCGCACTTACACGGATATTATAATCTACATACTATGGTTCTCTTATTGGAACTGATTCCGAAATTCCAATTAGGGGAACAAAGGAAGGAACTCAGACCGCGAGGGTGATGAGAGAGAATGGACAATGAGAGGGCAATTGAATTTCTTTTCACTTTAAGGAACGCTGTAAACTCCACGTCATGAAGTTTGTCAAGTGCTTACATTGCTATCCTCGACCTCTCTCCTCCGGGCCTCGCTGTCCTTGCAGTAGTGGCAACAGAAGATGCACACGAGTACGGAGAGGAAGAGGAAGAGCGCCGTCACACTGCAGTAGCTGATACCGACTGGCACGTTGTTTTGAGAGACTGTTCGAAGTATTCATGAAACCATCAAGTTTTCCCGATTAAATGATTCAATAAACGAGATTCAAGATTCGAGAGGAGAGCGTTTTGAGAGACTCTTCATCAAGTATTACGGAGCACAGATCATGTTCAAGTTGATTTGATTATTTGTAGGCGGAGACGGTAGCGACAGATAGACGTTGCGAATGATAAAGGAGTGGAAATGAACAAAATGGGATAGGGTATTCCCTGAATGAATTACACTTACACGAATGGCATGAGGCTGCGGCGGTGACTGCTCTCGGCTGGCGGCAACTCGCAGCACTCCCATTCACAGCACGCGAGATTGGACGGACAGCGCCACCCGAGCTCCACCGGTCTGCAGTATCCATTCTTCGATGCGAACAAATTCCACCCGATCTATTTTTCTTCTTGTTGTTGACACAACCTTCCTAGTTGAAGAAATTAAAGGATAAGAAATGCTACGTCTCCATATCGAATGAGCTGCTTCTCCAGAGCGAACAATTTCATCGAGCTAACACTACATACTTGGTGCCATTCGGGAAAGCCATGGCCATGAAGGGATCGCGGGCATCTCTCCTATCCAACAGCCGGCTGCACACTTTCGGCGCGGCGTTGTCCATGACGCTCAGGCAAGGATCGATCTGGAACGAGTTATTTTCTCAAAGCTCCAATCTTATCCCGTTTGTCGACACCAACTGTATGTATTAGTTAGCAAAAAGTTGAACTATCACGTTTTCGTGCGTGACACCCGCTAGCTTCCTATGAAAAATCTAAAGAACACATTCGTGGTGGGAGCTGGCAATACATGCTATTCAAATTGTGTGCTCTCGCCCGAATTCGTGGCAACAAAACGACTCAAAGCACCTCAGCAATTCGAACGTTAGGCACAACTGGAGATGGCAGTGTCGCTGTTGTAGTTGTTATTGTTGTCGTTGGTGAACTGCTTGTTAACACGACGTCTCTTCTCTTCCTGGGCAGTCCAGCCTGAAATATAATGATTTTCGAAACTTACTCAGGTTCCATTACACAGGGTCGAAATTTCTAGCAGAGCTAAGTGGATGCCTTTTCCTTTACCTAATTTTCTAAACCAAAGTAGCACGAATTATTAGTATACTTGCCTGGCTGCTGTCGTTGCTCATCAGCGAGCGAAAGAAGGCCACCACTTCATCGATGCTATCATTCCTCGTCGCTGACCGTGACGAGGACGACGGGAAAGTCGTCGTTGTTGTTGGAGCGTTCGTTGTGGTTGACATCTTCATCATTGCGGAGCTCGTGGGCGTCCCAACGGTCGTCGATGACAGTTTTGTCGTAGAGACAGTCCTCCTCGACGTAGTTGACGTTGACGAACGCTGCGTACCTCGGCTTGTCGTTGTTGTTGCTAAAGACGAGGAGGATGATGCAGACGGTGTAGTCGAAGAGGCTCTCGATGAAAGGATGAACACGACGGGCGAAGAATCTTCTTCGCGAGAGACGACATTCTTCGTGGTCGTGTAAGACGTTGGAGTGCTTGCGGATGCGACGGATGAAGTGATGGGAATAATTGCGCCGTACAAGCTTTGCGAGTAGTTTGCAGGCGCATTCTTCGGTTTGATAGCGCCGCAATCGAGCGGCACGAACGACGGATCCCAGTAGTACTGCAGTCCGTTGATGCTGAAAGAAGGGATGCATTCATCTAATAGCGAAGAATTAGGATTTCGAAGCAAAGGCACAATATCTATATGCAATTAGACGTTGTGCACTGTATAAGCTGTGCATTTCTTTTTTAGGGGTTTGAAAATTGTTCTATTCTGTTTGTGTCTTGAACTGGGCGGTCCTAAAAATGAAGTTTCAGATATAAAGCACCTTTGGAAACGAGATATTATTAATCACGGTAATATTAATCAAACTGATTTTCCAAACGCATTTCCGAAGAAACTAACGCAACAAGAAAGAGGGCAAGTTGAAATGTGATATCCCTCGTGAAACTGTGTGTGCCTAATATCAAGAAATAAGTCACGCATACCGAAATGGTCGACTCGGGTGCTGAATGATGAGAGTCCCAGTGGAATTGACAACGATGTCACGCTCTTGAAGCAATCTGAAACCTATATTATCGATGATTGCTTCAACTCGAATTGAAATACATAGTAAAAGTCATGAATTTCCCGTCGATCATCAAAAACGCTTCTCCTCTACGCAATAATGCTCCGGGACAATTTCGTCCTTGAACAGAAAGGAGAACCAACCGAGCGGCCACGTAGGACTGCGAGAGGGTGGGATGTGTCGAGCCGTGCAAATACCGCGTTTTCGACCTGCACTAGAGAGGTTAATTTAATTTATCAGGTGGTCTGTACTTTTCCTTTTAAAAATTGCCGAATGCATATACATCTACCAAAATATCTGATGACGAAATGGAGGAATATAAATTCTGGGACGAGTAGCCGATCGCAATTAACTCACGGTAAAACCAGCAAATTGGTTCTCGTAAAGTCGGCCGCTTCTATGAGCAACGGGATAACTGGAACAAAGGGATCTGAGATGTTCTGAGACGTTAAAGACTGAAAACTCACTCAAATGTGCTAAGATCAGAGGTGATTTCATGGCGGAAGTAGTAGCGCAGGTCCTAAAGGGCGACTACTACTGAGATTCCCTGCTTGTTTCGTGGCTATGGCCCCCCAACGCCGCGTCCTGTATCCATGGAGGCTCAGCTGGAGGATCCTTCCTGTCCCCTCCCTCTTCTCTCCCAATCCATTCTTTCTCTCTCTCCCCCCTTGCTGCCATCCTCGACGATTGAGTCACAACGACGGAGAGAAAAATACGAGAGAAAGAAACAGATCAGTGAGACATGTACTATCTGCTCAACTTATTCCATCTTTACCGCCAATGATGAGTTTCAACAGAGAAAAAAATTATTTCCGGTTTTTAGTTCCCCTCAAATTCCCTTCAATCGAGTGTCTTCAATCGAAGCGATTTAGTATGCAAATGACGGTGCATGGATAGACGAGAAAGAAAAGAAAAAGCGCCATGAGAGGGTTGATAGAACAGAATTTTCCAGCAAAAAGAACCGAAATTTCCAGCAAAAAAAGAACAATTACGCGCAATTTTACGCTACGCAATTTAAATTTAACTCTAGAAAAGTACTGCTGGCTTACAGCTCTGAGGCTTTTAGTAATAAGTATTTTAGTATACAGCATACTGAAAGATATCTCTCCCATCTCCACTATTCCATTCGACTTTCATAATATCATAGTAAAGTTACAAAACGTCATTACAATATTCATATTGGAAACTAATTGAAATTTATTTATTTTTGTTGTTGTTCCTTTGACGTGTCGAAATTCACACATTAAAAGCGCATACAAAATTCGGATGTTGCCCAAATGGCGAAACATTCCTTCAACACAACTCAGAGTGCCGTTTCTTGTAGTCATTATTAAAAGTGTATAATAAACATTCGTTGCACAGGCTATTGAATACTGTGTCTTTGAACACAAATTATACCATCAATTTCCCATCTGGTGCTATTTGGAACACGGGTAGATCTAAGCGCGTCCAAATGCGTGCTACACAGCGGATGCGACGCGGACTCTCCGCTAGCAACGCGCGTGCGCCACGCCCAGAATGTAAACGTCCTTCCAATCTTGCACTATAAAACCCCAACTATCAGGTTGGTCAATAAGTTTTGCCCGATTTTGTAATTTTTCAAAATTCTATCGCGCTTCATTTGTAAGTCTGCAATCAAATTCCCTGTACGCTCACTATACAAAGTGAGTCTTCCCCTTTTCATCGACCACTACTTCGATGCTGCCCATTCATTTAGTCGAGAAGTGAGAGTTGAGAAAGTAGATCAGGTCGGTTTCGACTCGGCATTTTTGTCGAGTTGCCGTTTCATGAGGGATCGAGCTAGGATCCCATGCAACCTATTTATTAAAAGAGTGGTCTGTCCTGAATGCAAGAAGGTTCATGGAAGCAACATTCAACATCGAGTTAGCCAGAATCGATGTCACAAATATAAAAGCTGCGCGCGAAATTTCAAGGTGCCACTCGTTTTCCGATTTTTAATGTCGCTGAACCGAATTGAATTCCCATTCCGATCTGATTTTGAAGGGCACCTACTATCATTACAATAGTACTATTCACATTGAACTAGGTGCTACCATCGGTGAACTATCTGAGAATTGCGATTATTCCTGAAATCAGAGCACGAAAACGTGCTTTCACAAAGTGTCTTAATTTTAGTGAAGCATTTAGCGATAGGTTATGCCGCCCATTCTGCAGCAAAAGTCCTATAGTATTGCTGTTCAGTGGGGCTTTGGTCGATTCATGTTCACTTCGACAGGACACTTTATCAAATCAGACACCAAAAATTGGAATTTTTCTGAAAATTTGCAAGTTTCGAAATTTATGATTTTTTTGTTTCTCGAAAAGTTCAGGAGGGCACAGTTTAAAGTCTCAACTGGAAAAGTAAGTTATATTGTCAGTGAGTAAATCGTGCACTACTACACCTGGATTGCTTTGCATTCGACATCGTGATTTGAAATCGAAGCGATATTACTTTTTCCGGACTTACAGTAGCGGTCAAAAGTCTTCGGGTGATTTTTAAATCTAATACAACTTTTGAACCCGAAGAAGCTTTGTTTTGATATTGTAGGGTCTTATGTGAAATCCATTGGAGATTACGATGCAACTATTGAGGTGTTGCGAAATAGTTCAGTTATTGCGTTGTAATGACGCAATCAGTGCATACTTTTTTGAATGGGCATTATTCTTACATGGATTTTTTCCAGCTCACCTAACTTTCAGAGTGTTGAGACATGGCCACGACCTACCTAGAAAATTTTTTTCAAGTTGCTGCGGTGTCGCTACTTGGCTGCAGCCATGCTGCAAAATCGAGGTCGGAAAATCGTATCTCGCCTTCTAGACATCCCACAGACCCGATCAAAGCACCAAACTGATTGCCATGATGACTGCCGATGATCCTGAGAATATGGTTGCGGTAGGCCACCATTTACCCTCAGGGCACGTAAAAGTCTCTTTTTCGCATTATTGTGGTCTCACCGAGAGCCCCCCTATAGGACTTGCACTAGAGATCTGGCTTAGGCGTGGATTAGGTAGAGAATCTATAGGAGAACCGATTGCTAGGGGCAATAAGCGTTTCGATTGGATTCCTGCCCGCGGCGATCGATTTCCGGAAGGACACTGGTTTGGTCACGCCCATTTTCAGCCCTTTGACAGGGTTCCGACTTTTGAGCCTATCTCGGCTCTGTGTTAACGGAGAAGGCTGGCATACCCATCAATGGAATCAGCGTGGCTGGCTCTATAATCTCATCCACAAATTACATCATCACTATGCAATATTTCATCATCCTTAGGCAATACTTTTTAGAATGGTAAAATGTTGCATATTAGTGACGTAATTTGTGCTCTAGAGTGACGCAAAGATCACTTTAATGTCATTAGCATCTTTTCCGCCGTTGCCCGTTGAACTACCGCTAAGAAAACACTGAAACTCGGAGTATTGCTTAAGGATGATGCAATATTGCATAGTGATGGTGCAATTTGTGGATGAGATTATAGAGCCAGCCACGCTGATTCCATTGATGAGTATGCCAGCCTTCTCCGTTAACACAGAGCCGAGATAGGCTCAAAAGTCGGAACCCTGTCAAAGGGCTGAAAATGGGCGTGACCAAACCAGTGTCCTTCCGGAAATCGATCGCCGCGGGCAGGAATCCAATCGAAACGCTTATTGCCCCTAGCAATCGGTTCTCCCATAGATTCTCTACCTAATCCACGCCTAAGCCAGATCTCTAGTGCAAGTCCTATAGGGGGGCTCTCGGTGAGACCACAATAATGCGAAAAAGAGACTTTTACGTGCCCTGAGGGTAAATGGTGGCCTACCGCAACCATATTCTCAGGATCATCGGCAGTCATCATGGCAATCAGTTTGGTGCTTTGATCGGGTCTGTGGGATGTCTAGAAGGCGGGATACGATTTTCCGACCTCGATTTTGCAGCATGGCTGCAGCCAAGTAGCGACACCGCAGCAACTTGAAAAAATTTTCCTAGGTAGGTCGTGGCCATGTCTCAACATTCTGAAAGTTAGGTGAGCTGGAAAAAATCCATGTAAGAATAATGCCCATTCAAAAAAGTATGCACTGATTGCGTCATCACAACGCAATAACTGAACTATTTCGCAACACCTCAATAGTTGCATCGTATTCTCCAATGGATTTCACATAAGGCCCTACAATATCAAAACAAAGCTTCTTCGGGTTCAAAAGTTGTATCAGATTTAAAAATCACCCGAAGACTTTTGACCGCTACTGTATCTAATATCGAGAACCATAACTTATGAAAGAAATATAGCAGCGGCTCATTCTTACCATAAAATTGAAGATGACTGTTGATAATATAATTGGTTCTAAGCTGAGGCTCTGGGAAAAATTCTTGACGCCAAGGAATCCATAAACATTTTTCTCGAATTTTCAGCGGATCTCACAAAATTTACACAATGTTATATCAATGAGCCCGAGAGAGTGCGAAAAGAAACCAAAGATAGAAGTTGTTACTTAACAGTCCTCCTACAACATATTATGAACACAAGGCTTGCTAAGTAGAACTGGCGGAAAATCGACAACGCAAAGTTCAAACATCAAATCGGGCAAAACTTATTGACCAACCGAATAGAACACTCACTCCACCAGTTTCGTTCAACCCTTCTTTTACTCTCATCTCATTCTCCATCCTTCATCATGTCCAACATCGAGCTCTCGCTGGACGACATCATCGCCAGAAACCAGGTTAATTTTCCCCTTTTCTCGATTTATTGTATTTAATTAATCACTGAATTTCTTCATTAATCGCTTTATTGGTAAAGTTCTTATTTCAGGCGAACAAGCGTGGCGCTATGATCGGCAAGAACAGAGGCGGCAATCCCGGAAATAGAGGAGCATTCAAGGTGTGTTTCCTATTCCAGCATTCAAGAATATGGCTAACAAGATGATTGTTGTTAATCTCTTTAATTTTTTTCTCTGCTTAATTTTCGATTTCTAGATTTGGAAGCCCGCTTCTCGTCCCAACTCCTCACCTGCTACCCATCCTCGGTTCAATCCGATCGTCAAGGAGATGAACGCTCACAAGAGCGTCCGCATCAACATCTCCCAATTGGCGCCCACAGTGAGAACCGCAGATCTCCAGGTAGTTCTTTGCACGCTTAGTAACCAGTCTACAATTGTTGAAGGGCCGATAATAGTGTGTTATATTATATCAATAGTAACAATGGGAACTGGGCAGCAGGGGAACGGTTCCCAGTGGCAACCTTACTTTTACCATGATAAGGTGCTACATCCAGCATTGCAGGAGCTCTTCGCCAACTACGGTGTCCAGTCGGCGTCGGTCAATTACGGCGAGGTCGGCCAGCCTCTCGGCACGGCCGATATCGTGCTGACGAAGAGAGACGCTCATCGTGTCCTCAACGACTTCCACGGAGTCAGCATTGACGGTGGGTCGAAAAATTTGGGCATTTTTTTGTGATGCACATATTTGGTCTGCGCTGGAAGCGCATCACCGCCATTTTGGTTCAAAAAATGTGCCACTTGCATTCGTTCCAACGCACTATTTCCCAGTTTCAACAATTTGCACAAACGATTGCAAATCTCAGGCCAGCGTGTGAGGATGGCTCTCGTCGAGGGCGGAAGAACGGCCGAAGTCTTCTTTTATCGAGGCAAATTTAACGGAGCAAGAGGAGGAGTGCAGAAGAGGTTCGTGGTTGTTACTCTTATCGTTCAATCTTCACTGATGTGCAAATGGCTACAAAAGACGAAAATATCCCCGATAGTCGCTGGGCGCTTAATTTCAAGTCAATTTTTATTGACATACACTGCAAAAAAGTCACTATGGACAGCCAGTGAATATGTTCACATTCCTGTCACAGAAAGTCATTAGAAATTAGGTGTATTTTATTGCCAGGTAAGTGAACATGCTCTCTTGTGTCCTATTTATAGTGATTTTTTCTGAGTGTTTGAATAATGCCTTTGTAGGCCCGTTCCTCGCGCACCCCTCGTACAGCATCGGCCCAATGCTGGACGTGGCGCTATCCGTGGAGGAAGGGGAGGAATAATCAACAAGAAACCACGCACGCAGGAGGATCTCGACGCCGAACTCGACTCATATATGACTAAGCACGGTCTTTAAAGAATCCTGCAAAAATCTTCAATTTCTTTTTTTTATTTTAAATGTCTTTTCAACCGAATTTCGCATACAACTAGGTGTGCATTCCCGTTTTGATACATCTGAATTTGTATTTCCCCTATATTTAATGACTTTTGCTGTATTTGAACGTTTGCACACTTGCAGACGCACTTTTTTAGTGTGCGATGAATAAATAAATAAAATAAATCATCTACATATATCTTCTAATTCATTCTTAATCTTTATAACCTGAACACTCTTAGCACTTTCTCTTACGCGATACTGGTTGTTATCTCCCTTTCTCTAATAACGACTTCCCCCTAAGATTGCTCCTACCATTTAATTGCACCTGGGGCTAATAACAGCTGGTGCTGAAACGTGTTTCGTCGAGCATCTACACGAACCGAACTTTACATCTGCTAGAAATGTGAACCCATTCTCAAATTTGCTGACATGAGCGCTGAAATTCCGTCGGATATTTCTCCTTCAGTAGAAACCATTGCAATAGCTGGTTTCTACTCCCTTGGCCTGATATCGCTCATCGTGAATGCATTAACTCTCTACATCATCTCGAGAGAGAGCAACAATCTTAGCGCAGAATACAGAAAGATCTCCATTTTCCTGCAAGTAAGTTGAATATGAATCAACAATGAGCTCAGTTGATTCATATTCAGGTTTCGTGTCTCCTCTCAAATGCTTTCGTGATGCTACTGTTCATTCCCTTTTTCTATCCCAAACCTCGTAAGGGAGGAAGTTCATACGTTTAAAAAAGTTAAAATTAATCAATTTACAATCTTTTTACTATTTCAAAAAAATCTCAAATTTTTACAATTTTTAGCCGCCCACTATTGCGTTGGCGTTTTCTGCTCGTACTTTTCCTTCATTGCGGGAATGGTAAAACAATAGTTCTAAAAGTTGAATTCCCACAAGGATACGCTCAGATGGTGCTCAACACACTCGTTTTCAATATGATCGCCGGCTATATTTTCATGCTCATATCGAGACACCAGACACTCTTGCAAGAGGAATCGAGATTGAAGATGAGCGACCGCGTGAGATATCGTGAGTGACCTTTGAAAAACAACTAGTAGCATAATAGGGAAATCGTTCGATTTCTCGAAAAAATAGGATGAATAGATAGAATAATAAATAGAGAAAAAGACTTGTCGCATCCTTTTTTCTATAATGTCTAATCATGAGCCTACTGCGGATCTATTTCATAGTAAACGTTTGGAAAATCATTTTGATCTGAACTCCATTAATTACCTATCTCGCTTCCCAGTTTATCTCGCGACTTGAAACACTTTTTGTAGTGTAGAGGTTCCCAAAACATAACAAAAACAGATCTCGTGATTAGGGATGCCAAATGAAGAGTAATTTTGCAAATTTCGCTTCGCTTTAAATCGCTGTATTATGCAAATCAGGTATGAAAACATGTGAAGAGTTGATTCCAATCATTCAAGAATCTTATTATCACTATTTATCACTGTTGATCTTGGGAAAAGAGCTACGCTCTTCAGGTTGATAAACGACTCTTCATGAAGAGCCTGCGATTTTTCGTGGTTTTCGTGTTTACCAGTTCTCAAAAACTACCCTAATTTACAATCATCCCATACGTAGTTTCAAAAGTTTCGTATTGATGCCAAGAACAGATTAAGAGACCGTCCACGAGAGAACGTAACAAGTGGGTAGTGGTCCCGGAACGTAACAAGTGGGTAGTGGTCTCATTCGACAACCTACCCTCAAACTTTTTTCGTGGAATGAGCGTCACGAATGCTGATCGACGTCGCATATATTTAAGCTTGAAAAAAATTTTCGAGGTCAAAAATTTTTTTTCAAAATTTTCAGACATTTTTTCGTCGAAAAAAAAAGTTTCAAAATACTTAGCGAAAAATATTTAATTATACGTAACTTTTCGCGCTGATTCTGAATTTGATAGTTAGAACTGCTGAAACGCAGTTTGAAAAAAGTTACGATCGAAAAATCAGATTTTTTCTCAAAAAATCGAAAATATCTCTTTTCCCACCCCACTTTGACAATTTCATACCGTGATTTTCGGAATCTACATCAAAAAGTAGGTTTGGAGCCTTTTATTCAGATTTATAAAAATGGGCATTTTTTTGGTATGAGACGTTGAATTTGCATATCTTGAGATTTTGGTATGAAGTCTCATCACATAACTTCAAAAATCTTTCAATCGAGTAAGCAGTTAAGTTTTCAAAATTCATTAATAATCGAATGAAAAATAATACAGTACTTTTAAATTGAATATATTGGCATTACGTCACTGTTTTGATGATATTTCGATTTTTTAGACTTAAAAATGTGAATTTGATAAATGCGAAGATATCACTCTCAATTCAAGTTCTAAATTAGTCAAATACATAATTAAACAAAATCGAGTCATACAAGAGCAAAATAATTCGAAATTCGCAGAATTATTAATTTTTTTATTTTTCAAAAATTATATTTTTAAATTTTTTTCGAAATCAATAATGTTTGTGTCAAAAATTAAATTTCATATGTTATCTGTTGTATTTAGTGAAATTGAGTACGATTACATCGATTTGGGGCTCATTCATAGGTTCATATAAACTTTAGATGCCGTTCGTAGATCAACATTTCCGCCTATTCAGATAATTTTAAAATATGACTGGGGTGAGTACAATTGCATTTAGATTTTTTTACTGAAAGATATCTTAGTACTGTTCAATTTTAATAAAATAGAATGCCAAATAAAAACAAAATTGAATTTTTATAATTTCGTAATTTTTGAAAATATTTTCAAAAGCAGTTGTAATTTTCTTAATTTTTACTGTATGTGCGAATATGAAATGACCAGCTATTGTTTCCTTTCATTATAACTTCAATACCAATTAATAATTCAAGCCTATTCAGAGTGTTTTCAATTGTTTGTGATTTTGTGAAATTCATTGGTGGTAATTGATCTACGAACGGCATCTAAAGTTTATATGAACCTATGAATGAACCCCAAATCGATGTAATCGTACTAAATTTCACTAAATACAACAGATAACATATGAAATTTAATTTTTGACACAAAAATTATTGATTTCGAAAAAAAAATTTAAAATTTAATTTTTGAAAAATAAAAAAAATAAATAATTCTGCGAATTTCGAACTATTTTGCTCTTGTATGACTCGATTTTGTTTAATTATGTATTTGACTAATTTAGAACTTGAATTGAGAGTGATATCTTCGCATTTATCAAATTCACATTTTTTAAGTCTAAAAAATCGAAATATCATCAAAACAGTGACGTAATGCCAATATATTCAATTTAAAAGTACTGTATTATTTTTCATTCGCTTATTAATGAATTTTGAAAACTTAACTGCTTACTCGATTGAAAGATTTCTGAAGTTATGTGATGAGACTTCATACCAAAATCTCAAGATATGCAAATTCAACGTCTCATACCCAAAAAATGCCCATTTTTATAAATCTGAATAAAAGGCTCCAAACCTACTTTTTGATGTAGATTCCGAAAATCACGGTATGAAGTTGTCAAAGTGGGGTGGGAAAAGAGATATTTTCGATTTTTTGAGAAAAAATCTGATTTTTCGATCGTAACTTTTTTCAAACTGCGTTTCAGCAGTTCTAACTATCAAATTCAGAATCAGCGCGAAAAGTTACGTATAATTAAATATTTTTCGCTAAGTATTTCGAAACTTTTTTTTTCGACGAAAAAATGCTTGAAAATTTTGAAAAAAAATTTTGACCTCGAAAATTTTTTTCAAGCTTAAATATATGCGACGTCGATCAGCATTCGTGATGTTCATTCCACGAAAAAAGTTTGAGAGTAGGTTGTCGAATTCTCATCCGGGACCCCTTTCCACTCTCTCGTGGACGGTCTCTTAAAACATTAAGTTGGAGAATTGGTCGGAGTATAAAAGTTTTATGGGTGATAAACCAATTCCCAGAGCTGTTCATATGGCATCCCTACTCGTGATCTTCTGGAAAACGTGATATAAAATCTATCTATTGTGGTATCCTTGAAAATTGAGTGTCGTTCGCCTTAATTTTTTGCGTGTTCAACTCAATTACATCTCTGTACGCGCCACACCTACAGGCTGATCGCACTGGACAAGAAAGAATTCTGCGCGAGGTAAGATCAATGTTCATGTTGACATCATTATTTCTCTAATATAAAAAAACAAATATGACCTGAAAAAAATCAGAACACGAGGAACGCAAAGAAACAATTCTCAAATATTTTCCTTTTGAATTGTGGACCAAATTCGGACTGTGAATATATTCTTTCAGTCTTTTCCGCAGCTAAAGTGGATCGAGCGGCGGCTCACATGACACCTTATCGACGACAAAGAGTTTCCCGTACTCTTCATTATTTTTATTGTTGGCATCGTCTTAATTCTGATCCCATGCATCATTCTTCTGGTCATAATTCCTTTTGCGCACACGCTGTATTTGGTTATGAGGTCAATGTTGCTACTTATGATAGTCCTTAAATTGGTAGCAAATTAGATTGCGAAAGGGCCGTAGACGCCTTGGGAAAGATTTTGTTGCGTACATAATTTATCGTTGCAGCTGGCTTACCAGCTTTCCTCATCTAGCGAGGGAACTTGCTACTGTAAAATTGACATGAAACAGCTTAATCTTTTTTCCTGTTTTATCTCAGGAGGCACGGAACACGTTCGATGCACTTGAACCGATTTAGAGTGCACAGTGCGATAACGATCATACATCAGGTGAGAGTTAGAGTGCGAAATGTAAGACCACGTCCTCTTCATTTCACACACTCTCTAGACCGGTCGATAGACGAGAGAGTGCGCGAATGAAGAGACCGTGGTCTCACATTTCGCACTCTAGTGAGAGTACAGGCATATTCATACTAGGGAAGGCTAAGGAAGAGAATTAGAGGGAGAGCGTCCATACTAATAGGGATTATCTCTTCTGCAAGTACTCACCTCATGCGGAAGAGTTTGCCGATTTCGCCCCTTCATTGCAAATTTCCAATTACATATTGGGAAGGTCTTCCTCTCACTCTTCCTTCGCCCTAGATCTGACGTATACTTTTTCTTTCTTAAAACATACTGAAACGTCAGTGCATTTTCACTAGAGTGCGAAATGTGAGACCACGGTTTCTTCAATTCAGCACACTCTCTTCACCACTCGCTGGATGGGAACGAGTGCGAAATGAAGAGATCGTCGTCTCCTATTTCGCACTGTAATTCGATCGTGGAAAAATAATTTGTTTGGCAGACTTATTGACATGTTGTTTTTTTTCGACATGTTATTTGCAGTTTGCGGTCACGCTAATGTTCGCTGTCGTGCCATTTTTTTTCTTGTTGTGGTCGGATCACGCGACAACATATACGCCAGCTGGCAAAGTGAGCCCGAATTATAATAATAATAATAATAATTGTTATTATTATTATTATTATGCGAGTCACGAGGAAACGCGGTACAATAACATGACACGCGGTATCACGCAATTAAAACAAACGCACGAATCGTCCATCAATGGACAACAAAAGCAACACACTGGGAAAGTGCTCAATTTTCCGGATATTGAGAATTGTCTTGCCGCTCTTGGAATGCCTTGCCGCAGCATTGTTATTGAGTGTGTATTTTTTGCTGACAATCAATACAATTGACGCATGAAGTTCCGTATTATGATGTTTCAGTTCAAATATATTTTTTTCTGATTTTTGTTTATATATTTATTGTTTTTATAGACTCGCCATGGGTGCGACAGAAATAAAAAAAAAGATAACGAATAAAAGATAATCTGAATTTGGGTAGGGATGGTGAGGAGTGTGGAGAGATGCATGCTAGACAGTGAAGCGCGAGTTGCCTCTTAGCTGTTCGAGGTGGAAAAAAGTAATCAATGGATCATTTTAAGCTGTTCTAATTGTCGCTGAGATGGTCGGCGGTTGCTGGACGTTGGCCAACTCGTACGTCGTCCTGTCGCGCAACGGCAGATACCGTACGGCGCTTGCTGCGCTGCTGCGCAGAAAGTCGCGCGCATCGAGCATCTCCGTTACACCGATCACCATTTTCACCAGCGCATGCTAGCAAACGTCTGTTTATAATAATATAATAATATTTATGCGAGTCACGAGGAAATGCGGTACAATAACATACATTAAAAGAAAATCACGAATCATCCATGGACAACAAAAATAAGGTTTTGTGTGTATTATTTTGTATTACCCCCACCTAGCCATTGGGGGAGGAAGAATGGACATGAAGTGATGCACCCAGGATGATCTTGACGCCGATCTCGACATTTACATGACCAATCACAGTCTTTGACGAATCCGGCATAGTCACAAGACCTTATTCGCATTAGTACTCTAATATCTAAAGCTATTTAACTGCAATCGAAAAGTACCTCTCTAGGCATGCCTGCTCTTGGTAAGACTTTTTTGTTCCCTTAGCGTCTATGACATGGTTTCCTATGTTTTACAACAACATTTCGCATGTAATCAGGCGTGCTTTCACGTTCTGACACGTCTGAAATTAAAATATGCAATCTCCGATCACCACTTTTACTTATTTGTATTGGAACGTTTGTGCACATCATGACGCACTCTTTTAGTGCACGATAAATACACAACATGAATATTCTTTTCGTGTCTGAATGCCGTTTGTGCGGTGCTATGGGGTAAATAATATAAGAATATGGCGCCGTTCCTCTTTCTAAATAATTAAGTATTGCCGGCAACACATAGGTCTTCCCACTCAATATCTGAATCTGCTAAACCTGAACACACTTAGTACATTCTGTCTACGTTGCAAAGATACTTCTTGGTATCTCTCTATTCTAATATCGTTTTCCTTCTAAGCTTGCTCCAGTCATGTAATTGCAACTGACGCTAAATGGAGCAGGTGTTCGCGCTTCGTCGAGCATTTCTATCTACCCGAATCGAACTTTACATCTGCTAGAAATGTGAGCAAATTTTCATAGTTGCTGACATGAGCGCTGAAATTCCGTCGGATATTTCTCCCTTAGTCGAGACTCTCGCAATAATTGGTTCATATTCGCTGGGCGTTATAACGCTCATCGTAAATACCGTAACTCTCTTCATTATCTCTCGAGCGAGCAACAATCTTACTGCAGAATTCAGAAATCTCTCCATTTTCCAGCATGTAAGTTGAGAACTGACGAGTGCTGTTGCCACCATTCTCATTCAGGTTTTGTGTCTGCAAACAAGTTCTTTCGTGATGCTACTGTTCTTGCCCTTTTTCTATCCAAAACCACGTAAAGAAGGGCCTTCAAACTTTTTATATAATAAAATATAATCAATTTTTGTTCTTTATACAATTTCAAAAACTATTATTAATTCGGACAATTTTCAGTTGCCCACTATTGCGTTGGTGTCTTCTGCTCGTTTTTTTCCTTCCTTTCCGGATTGGTAATGGAAATAGTACACAAAATTCCCAAATTAAATTACGCACAGATCGTATACACCACCCTCATTTACACAACGCTCGCCGGCTATATTTTCATGTTCATTTCAAGACACCAGACACTCTTGCAAGACGAATCGTGGTTGAAGATGAGCGACCGCGTGAGATATCGTGAGTAGGGACGAAAAATAAAGATCGGTTTGGCAAATTAAAGGAGGAAGGAAAGAAAATATAGGATCTGAAACTAATGACGTTACCTGCTTACACCTATGAATGATCATGGAAATCCAAAATATGAGATTACTATGTTTCTTCCGAACTGAGATACCCGCGCGCATAGAAGCTACAGGGTTCAGGAACAATCAGGGTGAAGTTTGTTTTAATCTCTCCGCCAACTTATCTCCCGTTTCGGAGTTGCGTGCACTTGTACTCTCGCGGGGGGAAGAGGGGGAGGGACAATGTTCGATTTTTTTGCATTCTGCCGAGTCCATGCAAATTAAGGCAGACAGCTAGAGAGGGCGAAACAAATATGTAAATGGGCGAGTGTAAATGGGTCCCCATAGTACTCTAGTATTAACTTTAGGAATCTGATATTTTGATTCAAACATACAAAAAAGATTTTCCGAAGATTGTTATTTTGAAGGTAGTTATGACGATTCCGATAATCGAGCCGTCAATTTCCTATAAGGCAGCTCTGGAACACGGGACCGGGAAATATGTAATTTTCGTCCCCATAATACTCCAATATTAAAATTTGGTCGAAATCAAAAATATGATTTTTTTAAATGTTCCAAAATGGTAAAATATTTTTTTAAAAATATTTTTTGTCGTGTTATAAAAACAGTTTTCTGCAATCTCTCGTGATACCTCTCTTAAGAGTAAGTTGTAATATTCAAAATTAAGTGTCATTCGCCCTCATTTTTTGCGTGCTCAACTCACTTACGATTATTTACGCACCGCAGCTACAAGCAGATCGCAATACTCAAGAAAAAATTCTGCGCGAGGCAAGTTCACTTTTCAAATATAGTAACGCACAAAAAAAGTTTTGCCCGAAAATTCAAATTATGATAAATTTCTTCAAATTTGAGATAGGTCCCTTATAACTCAACGCCGAAGGTCAATTGTTCGAATCCTATCGGTTGCCAAAGATTTCCGCCGATTTTTTGTCTCGAAAAATCGACCTAGGCCACAATCGTTACTTTTTCGAAAATCTTGAAAGGGTGACTTTTCCGAAGAAAGAAAATCGCAAAAATATTTGGCAACCGAAAGGATTCGAACCAATGATCTTCGGCGTTGAGCTCTAAGCCACTAACGCACTGACCATGCGGCTGCTGCGTCTGTAAACGCGTTCAGTGTGCGTGAGATTGCACTCAAACCGGCACAACTTGGCCGTGCAGGCGTCAAATTCTTAGCTCAACATAGAAAAGATGATCAGCGTAAGTTGCTCGTTCGAGTGAAGTTCAACTTGTCACACATAACTTTCTCTATCAAAAATTGATATTTCCAATTGCGATAAAACAGATATCGATTCGAGAAACGGACAACGTTATCAGAAACAGCGTCAAATTCTATTATAATTCGCGAGATTTTGTGCCTCGACGTGTACTTGGACGCGATATGTATTCGAAAAACTATTTTTCCGCCAAGTTGGCGCTGCGCCATAGTAGCACCCAGAGGGGTTGATTGCGAAATCGATAGCACCAGCGTGTTCAGCATCAAAAGTTATCCCTAGGACTAGAGTGCGAAATGTGAGACCACGATTTCTTCATTTTGCACACAGTCTTGTTTATCGACCGGTCTAGAGAGTGTGTGAAATGAAGAGGACGTGGTTTCACATTTCGCACTCTACCTAGGACCAAGTTTTAAGGGTTTTCCATTGTTGACCTGTTCCAGCCATTCGTTCATCCTAACGCAAACAGCGTCATATAATTTTGTTTCAGTCTTTTCCGCAGCTTAAATGGATCGATCGGCGCCTGACATGGCACCTTTTCGGCACTAACGAGTATACTGTCAATACCAGCAGAATTGCTACCGTCAGCCTCGCTTTCATACAAATCCCATGCATTATCCTGCTCGTCGCAATTCCGTTTACGCACATGCTGTATTTAGTAACGAAGTGAATGTTTTACTTTTAAAATGATCCGTTCATGAACTGGGCTACTGGAGTGTGTACTCTCTTTTTATACCTCGTCTCCTGTTTTGTCTTCCTCTTTCTATCTCTTGTTCGGGAACGGAACGTTAATTATTTTGACCGAGTGATTGTGAATTTATTATATAACGGCTAATCATGATGTTACAGAAAGTTAATCTCCGCATCAGAATTTTGGTGACAGCTAGAGGCGATCAGTCGAAAGCCAAAACGACTGTTGAAAAAAAAGATTTTTTTTAGAAACTCCTGTGTATGATCTCAATTTTAATGAAGTGATTTTTCGACTGGTCAACTCTAGTGCTAACCACTCGTTTGAGCGGCTCGCTTGGAATTGCATAATAAGTCACTTCGAATATCTCTTTTTCCAACTAGTTCCCACGTGTGTTGCAGTAGGCACGGAACGAATTCGATACAACTCAACCGAATTAGAGTGCACAGTGCCATAACGATAATACTACAGGTACCAATACAAGAGGCATGAAAACAGATGATGGGTTGTTTTAACGCAAAATTTACGATAGATCCGTCAATATTCTCTCTTAAATTATTTAATCAAGGATCTCAGTGCATTCGTAATAGTTTTAAAAATTACGGATCTTTTTTTTGTGAATTCTCGTAGTTCCATATATCGTCTTCGTGTGAAGCAAGAGAGATGAAATTTGGCTTTCAATGTTTTTTAGCGTAAAAGAGTAATATGCAACACAGTTCGAGTCTCTGACTCCACTAGGAGAGCTGAAGCTACTCAAATTTCAGATTCCAAGCAAAAATATGACAAGTGAAAATTTGAATTCCCACTATTGAGTACTTTGGCTCCCCGTGGAGCTAAATTTTTTTAAACCGTTAGCTCCACGGGGAGTTTTTAAAAACCCTTTTCTTGGGCTTTAAAACCCTTTTACTCCCCCAGGGGAATTAACATTATCTATCTTTGAGAAGAGATCCCTATGTAATTGCGGGAATTTAAATTTGCACTTTCCATCTGTGAAATGTGCGCAGAATTGCGGAATTTCAAATGTTGATCGCCGATTTGTGATTTTGAGCGTTTTTTTCCGTTCACGACGGCAAATTGCGGACGTACTATTTGAAGGGTGCGTAATGTGAGACCACGGTATCTTCATTACGCACACTCTCTAGGCCGGTCGATAGATGAGAGAGTGTGTGAAATGAAGAGAGCGTGGTCTCACATTTCGCACTCAAATTATTTGCAGTTTGCGGTGGCGCTGCTGTTCGCCGCCGTGCCGTTTCTATGCGTTTGTGTGATCGGGACGCTCGACAATGTGTACGCCAGCACGCAAAGTAAGGGCGAGCTATTCAGTAGAGTGCGAAATATGAGACCACGTCCTCTTCATTTTACACACATTCTATAGACCGGTCGCTAGATGAGTGTGTGAAATGAAGAGATCGTGGCGTCACATTTTGCACTCTACTATTCAGGCATGCATCAACACAGACATCGATAATGCAATTCTACAATTTCATGTGAAGCGACAACTTGTTCACTGGAACAACCGAAATTTAAAAAAAAACATTACTGGTTAAAGCGGGGGTAGGAGTTGTGCTTAATCGCCTTATAATTCAGCTGTTGCACTTGCGGCTCAGTGGGTCGGCGGATTCTGGACGTTGGTAAACTCCTATGTCGTCTTGTCGCGCAATCGCACCTACCGCACAGCACTGGCCGCGCTGCTGCGGCGCAAGCCGCGCGCCTCGCTTGTCCCCATAGCGCCGATCCCCCATTTCACAAGCGAACATAAGCAAACGTGTGTATAAAGCCCACATAACCGTTTGCCCTTCACATATTTGCTCGATTTTCCGATGCCAGCTGAAAGACTAGACGATTAGACGAGAAAGACGGCCCCTTTACCTGAATTGTGCGGTTTCCGTCAAGTGAAAAATGAATAAGCTTCTGTGTGCATCTTTACGATAGTGATACATGATATAGGGCGATTTATATTTTACTATTGGGTTTCGTTACTTTCACGCTACTCGTATTTAATCACCATTTTGCTAACTGATAAAGATTGTTTACTCAACGAGCATAGATATAATGGTAAATGAATCGGCTCGTGTGTTATGTATTTCGAAAATGCATTACTATGATTGATCTAGAGGGATTGTATAAACGGCGCCCTGCATTATTTCCTCTGATGAAGAGCTTTTCTACTCTAAATAATGATAGCTCTGCTAGATCAGTATCATTATTCTTCTTTATCCGCAGCTATATTCCCGCATTCAATCAGCCTGAGTTGATGCTCCACTATGGGATGATTACTATTGGCGGATTACTGGGATAGGACCGCCTCCGCTTCTTTTCCTGCCCCCTCTCTTTCCCCATTCCTCCCATGGCCATGGCCGGTGGAATGGTGTGTCTTGCGATGCTCGTTTTCTGCTTTCTTCTCTTTCCCGCCGCTGCTAAGGTACGTTGTGGATATGACAAATTCACAAAGACGTCCAAAATACTGAAAGGTTCCGCGGCTAAACACAGGTTCCGCTGGCGAGAGAGCATGATAATTCAAGAGACACACCGAGTTAGAGAAGGAGAGTGCACACATCAGTTGCCAATCTCATGATGGTACAATAGTAATAATTATGCCCCGTTCTGTACTATGGGGGGAAAGTCACTAAAAAAACCGAAACGACACCAGAAATGAGATACATTTCACTTAGAGGTAAGTGAACAGTTCAACGAATAAATAGAAACCTCGGGTAGCTATTGACTTGTTAACTTTCTAAACAGTACTCGTCGACTCGAACCGAGGCGCAGGATAAGTTCCTGGGAGGCGTCGGCCAGCCCACCTCCGACCTGTCGGACATCTACAAGGACGGCAAGCTGGTCATCCGACTGGGACACATCGGAGCGATCGGAGCACTGCGAAACGATGAGGTCAGAATTGCAGGGAAGTATATTTTCAGTCCGCTTAAGTGGGACAGGAATTCCGTGGTTGCATCACTTTGTGTGTTAAATACGCGATGAAAAATGAAGAATGAGCTATTCCTGAAAAGACAACACCATTTTCACAACAACAAAAAACTTCAGCGACTACTGGGCATCTCGCGAAAGTCTCTGCACGCCGAGGGTATTCTGGGCGACGATCTGGACGTTGAGTGAGCGCAATTTTGATAACTCAATAAAGAAAACGCGAAAGAGTGCATTCATTTGAATTCACTTCCTTCGCCTGACATGGTCTGTTTCCAATTTTGTACTCAATACTTAGGATCATCTCTCAAAACGGCTGCGGCGACTCGTACGAGGGCGTAGCTGTGGCGGCAGACATGTTCCATCTGCAGAAAGTGAAGGCGTTCATCGGACCCTACTGTAATGCTGGTAAGTATGCACTGTTTCAACACATTCCTTTAAGGAATCCCTTTAAAAGAAACAGGTGTATCTGTATTCAATTCAGAGATCGACGCTGTTGCTCGAATGGCGGCCTTTTGGAATCTTCCCATCGTCGGCTACATGGCGGCATCGAGTGCACTGGCGGACAAGCGGGCCTACAAGACGCTTGCGAGAATATCTACCAGGTGAACCATCATCTTCGTTCACTTCAGCGCTGCTGTCTGGAGTTTGGTGATTGAGTACGGCTTCCTCAGGTCCACCAACTCGATCGCAGAGGCGGCCTGCGCCCTGCTGAAGCACTATCGGTGGAACAAGGTGAATGTGATTGCTCGTTCCATTTGCGGAACATAGTCCGTATGCACGAACCCCGAGAAATGGTCTGCCCGGTAAACACGAAGTCATCAGCGTGGGTGGGCGTTTTTCCTTAGAACGCTCCTTCGCTGATTATGTCCCATTTGCCGTGCAAACCGTTAGTCGGTGTTCGGGCACACACGAACTAACAGATCCGGTTGGCTGGCTTCCTCCCACGCCACTTTCGTGAAGAAGAAGTAGAGTCTCTCAATTCGCGCCGGATTGTAGTCTCGAAGCCATACAATGAAATATTTCATACCGGATGTTGTTCGAAACTGCTCTGTTATCGCGGGCAGATGTTCATGTTAGGTTGCGATCGTTACGAACGTGGGCGCCGTTGCCTACGACCGCACCGTCGCCTTCGAGGAGGTCTTCCACACGCGAGGCGTCCAAGTTGTGAAGAAGGTATGTGTATTCACTACATGAGTAGCAGCAGCTGTAGTAGACTTCGGGATAGGCTGTATTGTAAAGAGGGCGAAAATAATGTGGTGTAGCGCTAAAACAACAAATCGAAAACTAGAGCCGGCCAGTCTCATTTCTTTCTTTTATCGATAAAAATAATTTATTAAAAATATATAAATTTAATTAGCGACATTCCATTAGTTATTTTTTTATTAAAAATTTTTAAAAATTTTAAGACATGAATTTTTGTGAATTTTTAATTTCCATTGTTCTGCATTCAAATAAATTCAGATCATCTTAAAATTGTTGGAATATATTTATGAACACATTTTTTTACGGATATTATGCTCTAGTCAACAGTTTTCGAATTTTACAATCGGAAGGAGTTAAATTTTTCTACATAAATACAAACCCCATAATCTTTGTCAATACTTCATCAGCTGTTTCCTCAGCATGTATACAACATTTGCCTTTTTGAAAGTGAGTGTCTATCTATTCGCAGAAACGAGTTAAAAGCTCAAGAAAGCCATGCGTCTGGCGAACGACGCACACTCTGCTTTCTCTAGCACTCTCTCATTTCCGCCCGCTCTCTAGCCTGGTTCGAACCCCGAGCCGAGCACGAGTCTTTTGCCAGCGCTCTGTGAAATCGGAAGCAAGTTTATTTTCAAGGGATAAGATTATACTGTTTTTGTTGACTACTGGCAAAAGATTCGTGCCCGGCTCGGGGTTCGAACCAGGCCAGAGAGCGGGCGGAAATGAGAGAGTGCCAGAGAAAGCAGAGCGTGCGCTGTTCGCCAGATACACGGTTTTCTTGAGCTCATAACTCGTTTCTACGAATAGATAGCCACTCACTTTCAGAAAGGCAAATGTTTCATACATGCTGAGGAAACACCTGAAGAAGTCGTGACATAGATTATGGGGTTTAAATTGATGTAGAAAAATTTAACACCTTCTCAATGTAAAATTCGGAAACTGTTTACTAGATCATAATATATGCAAAAAAATGTGTTTAAAAATGCATTCCAACAATTTGAAGATTATCTGATTTTATAAGAACGTTGAACAAGGGAAATTAAAAATATACTGGAATTCATGTATAAAAATTTTCAAATTTTTTTAATCGAAAAACTAGCGGATAAAATGTCGCTAAATCAACTTGAATATTCTTAATATATTATTTTCTTCGATTTAATACAGAAATAAGACTTACCAACGCTACTTGTAGATGGGCTGTTTCTACGAGACATCACATTAAATTCAGCGTCTTTACAATACAGCCTATCCCGAAGCTCATATTCCAGTTGATTAAGTGCCCATACAGACCGCAATGATGTACTAGGAGGGGGTTCTTAGTTTTAACTTTTAAGAAAATTTCGACAACATTTGCAAAAGCGACCGCCCCGCATCGCCGCATGAGCGACGAATGACGAAATCACATGTCAAATGTAGCCGAGGTATTTCTCTATCTAACGAACAAAACCGCAAATCCGCATCTTTATTTTGAAGAGAGTTATGATTTTTCAAACTTTGACTTTCTGCCAAAAAATTGCTAAGTCACCAGGTTTGTTCGTGTTTCACGCAAAAACGGGTCCCGATAAAAAAATTCTGGAAACGCTGTTCGATAGAGGAGAGTTTGAAGTACCTCCCATGCAAATCTCAAAATATTTAAAAATCATGAATTTTCCTACTGACATGAGTGCTCGAGTTTCTCCCGATTCCTCTCATAAGTCTCAGATAAACAGAGATCAATATGACAGGAATCGCGATAGACTCGAGCATGGCCGGGACATTGAAATTTATGATTTTTGATTTAGCTGAAAACATAGCACAAGGTACTACAAACCTCCCTCTATCGAATAGCGTTTTCAGATTTTTTTTAAAAAAATTCGTTTTCGCGTGAAACACAAATCAACATGGTGAGTCGGAAACTTTTTCGAGAAATAGTAAAGTTTGAAAAATCATAAATATCTTCAACGTGTAGATAGATATCCGCGGTTTGGTGCGTTAGATAGACAAATGACTCGGCTTGTTTACGAACCGCCCGAAGTCATTCCTGGATGATGCGCAGATGCGGGGTGGTCGCTTTTGCAAAATTTGAGCTAATTTCCTTAAAAGTCAAAACTACTGGTTCCCTCTATGCGCGCTCTGGTGTGCATGGTTGACGCTCACTGCAACATTAAAATGGGCCGAATCGGGCCATGCATTCTAAAGATGCACGCGATTTTGTCAGGTCGGTCAAATATAATTAATGGCCGCGAACATCAATTCCGGCCCATTTGTCGTGAAAACTATCGCAAACTATTAAAAAACAATAATCATGTTCTTTGTGGCATTTTTATTGATTGATTTTTCGAGTAAAAAAATTGGAAAAAAAATCAGAGTCGATTTTTGGATTTGCGGTTTTTCCATTATTTTGAAGTCGACATGTTTCTTATAAGGTTTCATATTATTAGTTATGTACGCTGGTGCAAGATGTTTCTGTAATTCCTTCAGCAAATATATTTTAACCACTGAATCTACACCTAAAATGCGAAATTTGTCTTCCACTATTAGAACAGGTTCAATTCCTTCCCATGAAATTCCTCATTATAGGTAGACCAATTTCCTTCTTCGAAGTAAATGTCTATCTATTCGTAGAAAAGAGTTACAGAGCCTAGAAAATCGAATATTATGATAAAAGCGCGTGCTCTAGCTTCTCTAGCACTCTCTCAATTGCCCACGCTCTCTCGCCTGGGTTCGGACCCCGAGCTGGGCAGAAATCTTTTGCAAAGACTCCTCTGATTCACCACCAATGTTTGTGGGCTGAATTCACGTGATTTCGATAACACATAAGCTTTGCAAAAGATTTCTGCCCAGCTCGGGGGCCGAACCCAGGCGAGAGAGCGTGGGGAATTGAGAGAGTGCTAGAGAAGTCAGAGCACGCGCTTTTCGCATGATAATCGATTTTCTAGGCTCTGTAACTCTTTTCTACGAACAGATAGACATTCACTTCCAAGAAGGAAATTGGTCTACCTATAATGAGGAATTACATGATGAAGTATGGAAGGAATTGAACCTGTTCTAATAGTGGAAGACAAATTTCGCATTTTATGTGTAGAATCGGTGGTTAAAATATATTTGCTGAAGGAATTACAGAAAAATCTTGCACCAGCGTACATAACTAATAATATGTAACCTTATAAGAAACATATCGACTACAAAACAATCGAAATACCGCAAATCCAAAAATCGACTTTTTTTCATTTTTTTTACTCGAAAAATCAATCAATAAAAAATGCCACAAAGAACACGATTATTGTTTTTTAATAGTTTGCGATTGTTTTCACGACAAATGGGCCGGAATTGATGTTCGCGGCCATTAATTATATTTGACCGACCTGACAAAATCGCGTGCATCTTTAGAATGCATGGCCCATTTTAATGTTGCAGTGAGTGTCAACCATGCTCACCAGAGCGCGCATAGAGGGAACCAGTAGTTTTGACTTTTAAGAA
This sequence comes from Pristionchus fissidentatus, assembly GCA_036245785.1. Classification (NCBI taxonomy): domain Eukaryota; kingdom Metazoa; phylum Nematoda; class Chromadorea; order Rhabditida; family Neodiplogasteridae; genus Pristionchus; species Pristionchus fissidentatus. The sequence goes on from BTSY01000004.1 coordinate 12,534,123, forward strand.
AATTAGCTCAAATTTTGCAAAAGCGACCACCCCGCATCTGCGCATCATCCAGGAATGACTTCGGGCGGTTGGTAAACAAGCCGAGTCATTTGTCTATCTAACGCGCCAAACCGCGGATATCTATCTACACGTTGAAGATATTTATGATTTTTCAAACTTTACTATTTCTCGAAAAAGTTCCCGACTTACCAGGTTGATTTGTGTTTCACGCGAAAACGAATTTTTTTTTTAAAATCCTGAAAACGCTATTCGATAGAGGGAGGTTTGTAGTACCTTGTGCTATGTTTTCAGCCAAATCAAAAATCATAAATTTCTATGTCCCGGTCATGGCCGATGAGCTCGAGTCTCTCGCGATTCCTGTCATATAGTGTCGGAGAGTAAGCTCAACAGCGAACCGGCAGCCCCAGTGTTTTCTCGTTCCAGGTCATGTTTGACGAGTACGCAGACGGCGCCGCCATGCGCGCCTCGGGCCTCATCCAGGAAGTGCGCAACAGTGCTAGAGGTGAGTCGATCTGTCCGCTGAATCAAACTTATTTCCAAAAAAAAAGTTCTCCAGGCGAAAAATATTCAGTTTGCAGTGATCATCTTCCTCTTCTCGAACACTCGCGAGCAGTCGAAGGAGTTCATGATCGCCGCCCAGGGCGAGGGAATGCTCGCATCCGAATTCGTCTTCATCCTACCCTGGCTGCAGGTGGCGAGCCTTTCCAATCCCAGTTCCGTGAATAGTTTGACAACGACGGGTGCAATGTTACAATGGCGATTAGAGTTGTCGCCGGACACTTGAGAACATATTTTAGTGCTCCGAAACGGCATCATTTACAGGGTCCAAAGAAAGGCGTTTGTTGGGGCAGATTATCCGGTGGTAATGGCTTCTACTCCTCTCCCAGGCTTGCGACCAGAAAGAGTCAGAATGTTGTGTGAAAGCGGGCCGATTGTACGGTAGAGGTGAGCTATTCTTACTGTGTCGTGTGAAATCGCGCATCATACTCCCTCCAGTCCTGCATTGGAGTGTCGTCTGTTCTTGCCATGTTTTGCTGGGTCAGGAAGTAATCCGTTCTGTCAGAACGACTTCCGAATGCAAGGCGGTCAACTTCAGGACGGTGGCAAGGAGGCTTCTCCGTGGATCGGCGCCGATGGAAGCATGCTGCAGAATGTGAAGGATCAATACGCTAACGCAATCATCGTGAGAACTTTCCTGCTTTAACTTCTCCGAGGACACAAGTGGTATTTTCTCTTTAATAGCATACGTAATATGCAAAAATGGGTTCTAAGTTTTGATAAAATATGTTGTTTGCCTTTTGCAAGATCGACGACGTCAACGGCTTCGACAACACGATCATCACTCCCTTTCTGGATCGTATCAAAGACGAGGGAATGACAGAGAAGGACATCGACGTCGTCAGTACACATTGCATTCACACGGCATACTATCAAGAATGCGCTAATACTTGTTCAGGCCAATATCTACGGCTACATCTACCTGTTCGACGCCCTGAAGCTGTACGCGCTCGGAGCGAGAAAAGTGCTGAACGAGACGGGAAATCCAGCAGCGGTTCTCGACGGAATGCGAGTGTGGAATGCGATGAGGAGAATCGTCTTTCCGGGTATAATATTTTCTGAGAACGTCATTTAGCTTTTCTATGAAGATATATGATTTTATAGATGACGAATTTGGCAGAGCAATACAAAAATACAGGCATCATTGGCAAGTCGGGCGTCGCTTCGGGCATGGTGACCATGGATGATCGAGCGGAGCGAGCGCCGCTTTACCGGGGATTCTTCATCTCGCCCTCCCAGGACCAGGTGCCATATCTTTGAATCGATCAGTACCACGGCTTCAAACTGGATCAGCAATGCAAATTCGCAGGTCATGGCTATGGCTCACATGGAACCGACGATGATCGATCCGTCCAAGTGCGAGGGAGTCGCTAATCGATCCGGCTGCTACGATATCGTGCGTTGTGTCTACCATGTGACAGCGAAAGTAGAGCTCCTCAACTCGGAATCATGGTTCTTTGTTGTACTTGGATTTCAGGTGGTCACCGACATGATGACCAACTTCTGGCCTTCTCCAGACGGCCGGATGCCTCTCGATGAACCGGTAGGTGACCCGCTATACTTATTTCGCAACAATTACGAAAGGCAGCAGTATTAAGCATACCTGTTAAGGTGTGCGGGTTCCGCGGCGAGAAGTGCGACTACACGCTGATCGTCATCGCCGCGATCCTCACGGCGCTGCTCGTCCTGATGATCATAGGCGTCTTCTTCTTCCGACGTTATCTGTGAGCTCTCTAAATCGTCAAGGCTTATTTCGTTTCCATCGTGTTACACTGAAATTTACTGCATCGCCCGGTGAATGCATCGTGGCTTTGCAAACGTTGAGAGCTCATAATGATGAGTGCGCTATGAAAAGACGCAATAAGCTGCCGCTTCTGTAAAGGCACAGATACAAGGACATAAAGCGGAAGTCATGGAACACTTCCTACAGACTGTAAGCCCGATTTGCAGGGAGAAGAGTGCACTGGACAAGCTGCCATTCCGCATCTTCCGCGACGACGTCCAACTAATCGACGAGGAGCAAGTGAAGAGCATGGTTAGTAGAGTGCGATATGTGAGACCACGCTCTCTTCATTTCACACTCTCTCTCTCTCTCTCTCGACCGTTCGATAGACGAGAGAGTGTGCGAAATGAAGAGACCGTGGTCTCACATTTCGCACTCTAATGATTAGTGCAATGATTCAGTACTAGGGTACCCCTTATTGAAAGTATTGGAAATTAACTCGTCGCCGCCTCTCTCCATTTCACGCAATCTCTCGCACGGGTGGGTCGCGGTCAGAATTCCTTTGTTTTCCTTTTTCCATTTCCAATAAAGCGAACACGATTTTAAGCGATATTAGTGGAACTTTGATCCGAAGTGGAAAATGCTAGTAAGCGAGAAGATCGATTGACAAGTATTATCCACAGTTGTCCATCGGATCAACCCGCACCAAAATGAGCAACACAAACTACACATCGCGCAATCATGCCATCGTCGGCACGAACACCCACGCCGTCTATCACAGGTGGGCCGGCAAAAGAACGCTTCCCACGCCGGGAATCGAACACGGGCCGCCTGGGTGAAAACCAGAAATCCTAACCACTAGACCACGTGGGAGGACACTAGAAGACAGCTGAATCGTGTTCAGATATCCGCAGCGCCGGCCCATCCTCTTCAATCGCGCCGATAAGAATATGTTCCAGCAGGTGCTTTATTCCATTTTTTGGATAATTATAAACAAATAATCTGCAGATGAAAGCTGCCGTTCATGACAATGCTAATCCGTTCCTCGGCATCAGCTTCAATGAGAAGGAGGAAGTCTTTCTCATCTGGAAGTTCTGCAATCGGTATGTTACGATTTTACTATTGCAATAATAAGCAAATGTGTTCTAAGACACTAAAGCTAATTTAGCGGCACGCTGCAAGATATCATCTACAACGACCAGATCGCAATGGACACCAAGTTCCACGGCGCCTTCATCAAGGATATCATTTCTGTATGCCTATTTAGAACACCTTATGAATAGTTATTCGAATATAAGAATGGCATTTGCCCGTGCCCAGCCAGTGGAAATAACATCAATAGAAGCATAGTAAATTTGTGATTCAGGGTCTCGAGTATCTGCACGCTTCTCCCATTGGCTACCACGGCTCGCTCACGCCCTGGTCTTGTCTGATCGATCGAAACTGGATGGTCAAGCTGACTGACTATGGTATTATACATTATAGCATATACTGGAAGAGTAATATTAGTAAATCTCTTATAGGAGTTGCCGAGCCAATTGAGAGATGGGAGAAGCAACAGTCGATTAGTGTGGACGATTTGAAGAACGACGAGGACAAGGGCAATGCGAAGCAGAAAACAAGTAATAAATACGAAAAGAGTAACGGTTTTTTGTCTTCGGGCAGTTTCCCTCTGATTCCACCTGCATCAGCCGCATGTATGCACATGTTTTTGTCTCATTGAACATTTTTGCAAAATTGAAAAATTGTAAGTTAATACTATCCAATCGATATATAAAAAAAGTCCACCCTATTTGAGTTCTCTCTTAGGCGCGCTCTACGATGCGCCAGAGATGCTGAAGATGCGCGAGAAGAACAAGTCACGACGCGTGGATCAGGTCGGGAGGATATTTGATCTATCGAAGCAGACGGACCATGTACCCCTTCCTCCACCCAAGCATCATTAGAGTGCTTTGATATTGTTGGATACGGTAATGCCTCAATCAATAGATATTCGCTGCAGGACTGGCAGCGGCAAACGATACTGCGTCGGCAGCTCGGTGATATCTACGCCTTCGGCATGATAATGTACGAGATCATCTACCGCGCTCTGCCTTTTCCCGACTCGCAGGATATTACAGGTGCGCACAGACATTATTATGACGAAGGTACTCCGGCATAACGAGCTGAGTTTCTGAAGTGCTGGTAATTCTAATACGAGCAGGCCACGGAATACACGCATCACGAACAAACGTCTTACTGAAGAATTATTGCTATCCGATTAATAATACTCATTTTTATTCCAGAACTCGTTGAAGCAGTGAAAGACGGTTCGCGCGTTATCAAGCCCTCGATCCAGGACCACAAGGTTCGCGAAACTGCATCTGAATCGAGTAAACCCGAGTAAGATATTATAGCCACTCTGTCGACGATCAACGACTCATGTACGAAGCTAATAACCCTCTGACGGAATAACGAATTGAATTGAATTGAATTGAATAATCGCATCAGCTGCTCCACACGGACCTCGTGTCACTCGTGCAAGACTGCTGGCATGCCACACCCGAGATGCGCCCGAGTCTGCGGAGAATAAAACTCAACGTCGAGACCTACCTCAAAGTGTGCGTCGATCCCCTCTGACATGTCGAAAAAACACCATCCCTCATATTGGGTTGATTGCAACCTTATACAAAGTAATCATATATCGGTGAACTCCATCTGCAACGTGGTCTCCTCCCTTTCAGCAAAGGCTCGCTTGTCGACCAGATGATGCGTATGATGGAGCAGTACGCGAACAATCTCGAGAAGCTCGTCCAGGAGCGGACTGGCATGCTCGAGGATGCGAACATTCGGGCTGACAAACTGCTGTCGCAGCTGCTTCCGGCGTAAGTTGAACAGAACCGTTAGGGCCCTATAGTTCAAATGCCGATCTACGTCATTTTTCACCGGAGCATAACAGGCGTGACCAGACAAAAATTGCATTTCTTTGAAACAGACAACTGTCAACGAAGTTTGACGACTCACACCGGAAAATCGGCAATCATTTTTTTGGCTTTCGACCTCTAGTGCATAGTTGGTTGGAGGTATATTGGATATGCTGAAGCCTAACCAGTGGCGCAGATACGTCGCTCGCGAGCTCAAGGAGGGCAAGCCGGTTCCCCCGAAGACATTTTCATCGTCTTCTGTGATGTTCAGGTGGGCGACAAGTAGTGTACGAGGCACGAGACTTGCATTTTTTTTTAAATGAAGAGACCGTGGTCTCGAATAGCGCACTCTAGCTAATACTTCCAGTAATTAGGAATTTATTTTAATAATTTATCTTAAAAGATTACCTTGTCAAAATGTTCAGTGATATCGTTGCCTTCGGCGACATGTGCAGAGACGCCAGTGCAGCAGAGGTATTTTATATGTTAGTTGCAAACCGGTAACACCCCCGAATTCAGATTGTCAATCTCCTCAACACTATATTCAACGGATTCGATGAGTTCATTGCTAGACGGGAGGCTTACAAGGTTGGAACATTTTCCCCAAGACCCGCCCGTTCAAAATTTCCTACTCTTGTTTTTGAGAGCAGCAAAAAGATAAGTGCAACTTCCGCTGTCCTTCTCTTCAAAAATTTGTATCTCACCTTCTCCCGTTTTTTTATATTGAAGATTTTGTCGACTAGGTGGAGACGATCGGTGACGCGTACATGTTCGTGTCGGGTGTTCCCGAGGAGAACGGATTCCGCCATGTGACGAGCATCTGCAGCATCGCCCTCGACATTCACAATGTGAGCGCCAATCCTATTATACAAACTATTAGACAAATCTCCTAAAGGTGAAAATATTCGAAGCTGATTGTGAACGCTTCAAACCGTCTTACCAAACAGTGAATAGGTTGTTCCTTGTTGCAGTTCCTGCTTGAGTATCGTGCCCCTCACTCTTCCTCTCTTCGCGTCAGCTGCAGACTCGGCGTCTGCTCTGGCCCCGTTGCTGCAGCAGTCGTGGGACTCAACGCGCCCAGATACTGCCTATTCGGTGACACTGTGAGAACTTTTCCGGCTAATTTTGCAGAGTTATTTTTTAAATTTAATTTGGTAATGAACTATTCTGAGCAGGTGAACATGGCGTCTCGGATGGAGTCGACCGGCGCTCCGGGCAAAACACAGATTGCTGAGAGCACCAAGAAGATGCTCGATCAGGTAACTCAGTAAAGTGTGGTTTCCATTATCACAGTAAAGTCAAAAGCTGTTTCAAGATGTTCTAGATCGATTCAATTCGATTTTCAACATTTATCTTTTTTTCATATTGCATCGTCGTTTTGAACAGCGACTGAGCGACACAAACGAAAGTATTTGTAGCACTACCCCGACTTCTTGACCACCGAGCGAGGAAAAGTGAATGTGAAGGTAAATGTTCTCAAGACTACAATTAATAAAAAAAATTTTCCGACGGTCTAACTACACTGGATACTTACAAAAAATCATAAAAACAAAAAACAGTATAAAAGTATGAACATTAGAAATGCGAGGAGTCGATCATTATCATTGAATGCATTTTAAGAAGGATCCAATCCTATCAATTTTCGGAAATATTTTTATCCAACGAATTTTAGGGCAAGGGCGAATGCACGACCTACTGGCTGGACGGAACAAAAGACGTGACCAACACGTACAGATCGCCTATTGGAAAAGAGGTAACTGTAAAGTACTGTAGTATCCATGATATCGGTAGAGACAATTAGCAACCTATCAATGGCTAAGGAATGTTACACGAAATAGCTTTCTTTCGCTTAAATTTTTATACAAACATAAATTATATTTATTTCCGTTTCTAAGATCATTACAGGGCTCGAAGATTGTACAGAACTTCACCCCCTTCACTGGAAAATAGAGAGACGAAGAGGAGGAAGGGGTGGCAATGTTTCACGGTCTACTCATACAACGAGAGAGGCTGTGTGAAATGCGAAAAATCTTTCTGTACCCCTGATATTCACATACCGCCGCGTCCGACCTCATTGAAAGTTTGAAACAGTGTGAAAATACTCCCCTTCCAGCAAAATCTACTCTCCCCTCTTCTTCTACATTCAATTACAACTCATTTCACATATTTGTTTTTTCAAAAAAAATTTCAATAAATATATTCGCTCAAGACTATTTGGTACACGAGGAAGCTCACTGACTTTGCATGTGCTCCAACGAACTTTCAGTCTATTGGTACTTCTCCCAAGTTTGAACTGGGAGAAACAATTTTATATCAAGGCGGGATTACATACATACCGACATAGTCGGAGATCTGATGGTATCTCTTTTTTCCTATCGTCCTCAAATGTTTTGTACAGCGAGGAAATGTGGGGTGTGCGAATGAACTTTATTTCTTGCCGCTTCTGCAAAAGCACCGCGGAATACATTACTTGTTCGAAGTAGCAGGCAGTGCTCTTACCTGCAGCAACTTATTTGCTTCACTTGCTGCAGGTGCTGCTTGGATCGTCCGGAACGGCAAACTTATCCGGTTTTAGTTTTTGGAAAAAGAGTTCGGAAAAGCATTTAGATTTGAATTCCCGCATTTTCGTATCTCGCTTCCCAGTAGAATTGGCGATTTGAAACTCCGTTCCTAGGGTTCGTAGGGTCCAAATTTTTTTTTTAAATTTCAAGTCGCCAGCTTTTCCGGAAGCGAGATACGAAATTGCGGGAATTCAAATCAAACTGCTTTTCCAAATGTTTTTTTCCCGACAAACTAACACCGCATAATGATTTTGTAAATTTAGGTACGGAGGAGTGATGGTGAGGAGGATGATGTTGTAGCGCATGAGTGAGGACTGAAACACTGAGAAGTATGCACCTAATAGGGTTCGCCTAGCAAGAAATTATCAATTTCAAGAAATCGCATCTCTTTTAGTCTACAACCACTTTAGTACCTTCAATCGATGCTAAACGTTGAGGAGATATCGAGCTTGGAAATCATTTCTTGAAAGAACACCTACCGGCTAGTAGATCATTAAGATGGCATTTCTTGGCAAGAAATAACAATGTGGTCCCCCTTACCCATTTCTTGCGAGGAGAACCCTAGCACCTACCCCTTTTCCGACTAATAAGTTGAGCAATCCATTGATCTAATGAGGGAAACACAAAAAAGAAAACATCCACAAAAAAAAGAAAAAAAAATTCACTGAAGGAGGCAGCATCTGATTTCGTTAATCAAATCGAGCGTTTCTCCAAAACCCAAATAATTATTCACTTGACAATTCTGCGCACAACTGCAAAACAAATTAATTGATTATTTCTTAAAATGATTCAGAAAGCGAACAGTATCAAACTAAAACAACACTTGAATGTTGTGTTCCTTTAAATGATTACTAAGACAATGATGTGTATTTGGCGCCTAGATTGATAACTGGCAGCAGGTGAAATGATATTGGAAATATATAATTCTCTAGGCAGTTATTTATTACTCCGTAATATGCTTACTTGCCTATAAAGGATTGTTAATACTTTTCAATATAGTGTTTTTAATGTATTCGGCTACTCTTGTTGTTCATAGTACTAATCTTTTATTATGCATTCGCTCGTAAAAGAAAATGTAAAAATCAAATGATACGGTTGAGGAGAGCGCTCGAATTGAAGTAAGATGTACTCTTTTATAGCTGTATACACCAAGATGGCCGCGCTGACTCAACTGCGTTTTCGCTACGATTTTGAAAGAGACTATGGCCTCTCCGTCTACCAAACGTAAGCATCACTTTGGAATACAACAAATACGCTAGAACTACGTAACTCGTAGAGTGGTTCGCCCGCTCTCGCCAAAATAGTAAAACGTTCCGCGGCTAATCACACATTCGGCTGACGAGAGAGCAAGGCAAAGCGAGAGACCCGCTGAGATATAGAAAGAGAGTACACGCACCAGTAGTCCATTTCCTGAACGTATCATTTTAAAATTGTAATATTAGATACCAGCTCGTCTACGGCGTTCTTATTCTGCCACTACACTGTATCGCATTCTGGCTGCTGACCGCACATACGGCCAAGTGGTCTCGCGCAGTACGCATCGGATACTTGCTTAATCAGGTTCGAAAAGTGTCTAGCGAAATGTGACACCTTGATCTCTTCTTTTCGCGCATTCTCTTCCCTTCACAAGTCAGATGGATAAGAGAAAGAGAGCTCTCAAATTTTGCACATGTATCAAATAGTATAGGCAAACAAGCACAACGTGTAACACGAAACAGTGAAACTGCAGAGCCATCTATGCCTTTTAAATATGTATCAACAGCTTCTGAAGAAACGGAGAAAGTTCATACTAGGGCCAAATGTTGGCGAACGACGTGTGGACGTGTTTTCTCTTCCGCGGCTACGTTCTTCTGCCGTATCCAATCGCTTTCTGCAATGGACCAGCATGCTCGTTCCTCGGCGGCTACAACTGCATGGTTCGACACACATTGTGCTCTGTGATATAGTCTTGGGTCGCGCACACCTACTGGTACTCAATTAGTATGACCACATCTAAAGTTACCCCTTCCACGTGCAAAAGACAACAACAAACATCCAGTCGTTAGACGCCAGACAATTCAATGTCTGCACTCAGACACTGCAAGTCGTCTTCGTCGTCAACGGCATGTCCATTTTCATGTGCATGCTGCTCATGCTCAATCAGCAGATGGTGCCCAACTTCAGCCCGTACAAACTGTCAAGAAGGTATGCCAGCCGTGCTTGCTCAAAATGTTCACTCATGCGACTTACTAACTACCAGCATGTAATACGAAGACAAACGAAGAGTGTGCGTACAGAAAAAAATGTTCAATATATGCATTTTGTTCAACGTTTGGCCAGGAGATGTTTCTGCGTCAATTTTTTTTAATATGGGGATCATCCACGATGGTCTTTAGCGACATATCCATGTTAAATTATCTTCCATCTTTTTCTTCTTCGTTCTGTCTCCTTCATAGTCGATTTCAGGAAGCAGATAGCCTCAGCCTGCGTGATCTACACCGTCCTCAACTCAAACTTGGTTGCGTACTACTTCACTGGCTTTGATTTCCCCGACAAAGAGGAGATCCTCAATGCAAGTCCATCCGGACTTTGATAGAATTTTTATTTAATGTTGCAATTTCTTATTGCGAATTGTTGAAAATTAAATAGAATTTAGAAACGACTTTTAGAATCTGTAAGGTCACGGATGCTGCATTTCAGCGGCCTGAGCTCGTGTGGTTGAAAGAGCGCGCGACGCAAATTATGGTGTTTGGTGACATCGGAAAACTCGGCGCGTACACTTACGGTGAGACTTTTCTGACGCAGGATAGTTTTTTCTTGACGCATGACTTCATCAGACTGTAAGTAGAAGAGGGGACCGCAATGTCATAGCCGACATGTTTTCGAGACGCCTGCTTGGCGATGAACTCATATTGGGCTCAAAATTCCAGAACCGAATGCACTGAGAGAAATCCTGCGAGGAGCAGTCACTCAACGACGAACTAATATGAAAATAGGGCCAACTAGTATAATTTGGCCCTACTTTTATATTAGTTGCCGGGTCAACTTGAGTAATGTTTCTTAGCAGGATCATCATCCGTGTATTAGATTTACTATCGGACTTGATTTTCTTGAATAGTGAATAGGTACTATGATGGGTATAAATAGCTAGAAGACTTCCTAAATGATTGCGGTTGGATGTTTCGGTCCTTGGGTTCGCAGACTCCCAACCGATCGTGTTTATTGTAGTCGCCTGATTGCAGCTGTATTCAACATGATTATGGTTATTGCAATTGTCGCGCCTGCTCGAATCTTTCTCACGCGGCTCTCACTCAAGTTTCTCTACGAACAGGTGTACAACTCCGCCTTCCCTTCTTTATACGAATTGTCTTGATGAAATCAATCGAATCCTAGAAAATTTCTTTCTCATGCATGCGAGTCAGTAAATAAATTACTTACGCTCTCAACAATTCCTTTACTCTCTATTCAAAAAAATAAAGTTTTTTATTTGCTAACTCTCATGCTTTTTCTCTGATAATGAGCGCAAAAACTAGAGTTCGCATGGCAAATTACCACTAAGAAACTTGAACTTGAAATGTTCTTGCAAGAAGTGAGATACTGTTCTTGCAAGAAGTGAGATAATTGGACACCAAGATCTTGTTTGGCCGTACGAACCCCAGCAACAACCGTTCCTAGGTCACAGTCACTTCGAAGGCGATGCAAATGCGTCGAGTGATTACTGCCATTCTCATCCAACAAGTAAACAGATCCATTTTGATTTTGATTATAAAAAAAAATTTCAAAGAACGCTTGCGTGTCGCTGTTCTTCGTTTACCCACTTCATCTCACATTTATTTTGTTCTACTTTCAAGTCGCATTTCTTCCCGATTACATACTGATTGCAATACGATGCATTGGAACGGTAAGTTAAAATGATGTTTGTATTTTTATAATAAATAATTTGAAACTTTAAACTTCGCTTTCACTATTTTCCTCAGCACGGTATGATAGTACAGTGCGCGAAGTGAGACGGCCCGAGACCTTTTGACCCGGCAATTCAGAACCCGTGTACTTTTTCCCCTCCACTCCATGTAAATAGTTATGATTGTGATAATTTGACTGAAACTAGAGGTCTTAAATATTCCTGAAATGTTAATGCATTGACTCCCCTGATTTCTCCATCGAGCCGTCTCTGAGAGCGATCATACTCTCACTTAGGAATCCTCGCGCGCAGATAATACTCATGAAGGTCGTTTATATCATATATATCATGGCCAAAATTGATTATTATTATTATCAAAATAATTAATATATACTATAAGTGAGCCACCACGTCTTTAATACTGGAGAATCTCTACTTCAAAGGTCCAACTGATTGCGCGTAACTACTATTAATCTAAACTCTCGTTTTCTATTAGCGATTTAAAACAATGTTGTTGTCATTTAGATAGTTTTTAGTGTCGCGGGTTTCAATAGTACATGAGTAATCAAGGCGAAGTACACGGGTCAACTCATTTCGTGCAAAATGAGAAATGGGCCGGTCTATTACCCGCTTACCCGACCCAAATTACGCACTCTGGATAACAGGCGTTTAGCTCCAGCTAGCGTGGTAGATTGTTACTTTGAAATCACAAAAAAACATTGATTACCTTTACCTTTTCCTTTTCGTGAAGTACGGCTACATGTTCCACTCTCTACCACAACTCATCCTACTTGTCACGCTCAACCAGAACTTTAAGAAGGTTCGTCCACGCATGCTACTCACTATCTGGAAAAACCCTTTGCTCATTATTGCATTTGTTCCTTGAATGGTCCATCACAATGTCCTCTCAGTTTCCTGTAATTACCAAATACGCATTCCTGCACTGTGCCAAAAAAACGTGTTTTTTTGAAAACAAAAAAAAACAAAAAAAAATCTTTTTGGAAAACAGTTTTCCAACGTACTCATTCCTTGCGCTCTCCCACGCCAAAACACAGCGCGCACCGGGAATAGAGTGTGTGGAATGAGGATGTTTGATAACCGTTTTCTAAGAAACAAAACCTTGAAAAAAACCGCTTCCTCGCAGATTTGTACTCTGAGTGTTCTGTTCGCGGCGAACGCACGAATTAGATCAATCGTCTTCGCAGGTTCTGCTATCGAAGACCGTATCCGTCGCTTCCATACCCTTGGGAAGCGTCTCGTCCGCGGTGCAACTCCGCATTCCGACATTGCGGCAGCCCTCCGTTTGACATTTCGCATTAATTTTCCTATAGCGTGATTTTCGTGACATATAAATTAATATATCTTTCTTCAAAGCTTTCATATTACGACGTACCAAGACGTTACAGACAAAACATAAACGTATTATGGTGATACGGTGATAATAAAGACCATCGACACTGACATTAAGGAGGTACTTGTTGTCGACGATGCATTAGCTATGAGTAATTATGGTAAATAGCCAAAAACAGACAATTTGCAATCACGATTTCGTATTTACAGTGTTCACTTGTCTTACTCCAACAATGCGAAGCAGTCCGATGCGATAATCAGGCATTAGCAGGAAGATCATCAGCGCGTCCCAGGCGGGAAAGAATGAGGCCAACACGGGGTAGAGCACGGAGAAATAGAGATAGTCCGGCAGATGGAAGATGGGCAGAATGAAGATGATTGCATTCGGAATGAACACACACACAACGGGTACGAAGGTCTGCAATTAGAAGATTATGCCTATTACTATAAGGCTGTTAAGAAAGTTTCGCTCGTTTTTCCAGCCAGCATATTTTGACTAATATCTCTGGACGCGGAGCTCGGATTAGTTCATGCTTAGGTGCATTTTGAAGGTTTATCATTCCTCTAATTCTCGCCCACTTTGTGGTAGCCATCGATTAATAACATCAAGTCTATTGGTCTCTTAATTACGCATGGTGGGTATTGAACGGTGCCTAGATTTTGAGCTGCTATTACAAAAGTAGGGCGGAGAGATCTACTAGCTGTGTAGTATTACAAAGTACATTGATAGGCATATCTACTACGCCCTATGTCACATGTACACCACTTCGTGCAAAGCCTGGCAGGGACCGAAAATTTACATTGAGGGTTACCGCGTACGATCAAAATCTCGATTTCAGATGTTACTCAGGGCTTCGAAAATGAAATGAGCTGGTATTATGTTCAAATATAGTGCACGTACAATACTTTCAATTGATATTAAAAGCAACTTCATTGCATCCTTCGAAGCAGAAAAATATTGCTATAAACTATACCACCCCTTTTTTGTTATCGAAATTGACATGTTGGCGAATATTTCTACGTTCTTTCAAGATGCAATTCAAATATCTCGTGATTATTCTGGAGAGAAACCATAGTCAAAAAGTTTCTATTAGAAACACGTCTCGGACTCTCCTTGTTCCGATGCCAGAGAATTCCTACGAAACCACCAAAAGACAGATTTTTCGAACAATTTCGAGATTTTGGTGATTTTGTCCATTTTCAATTCTCTTGGAACAGGAGGTTCAATATGCTAATCCATTGTGATGAATACTAGTATGACTATTACACGAATACAGCGCCCCTGATTAGACAATATCTGTGAGCTCGCCTACTGAGTTATGTGATCCCAATCTGGGCACGTGGTTTATGAGATTACTATACTCGACTCATCATATCTCTATATTCTGGAAGCTGACCATCGAATGAAGTATAGTGGTTGAGAGGTGTGTTATGGGGCTACTCATTTTTTATTAGGCCCAATGATAGATAAATTTCCGTTCTCAAATCCAACCTCTGTGAATATTATCGCGGGTTTACAGTAAATTGGTCTTTTCTTCTTTAGTATTTTTCCCGGAGCTAGAAATTGCGAATAGTTCATCCAATGTATGACTATAGAAAACAACTATTGCCCCATAACATACTGTGAACAGGAACTGTTTGCATTGACACACGCTGAGATACATTGACTCCAATGTCACACCCAAAATCGAGCGAAACTTTCTTAACAGCCTTATATATATTAGAAAATGCTAACGTCTGTCTGTCTGTCTGTCTGTCTGTTTGTCCGTTTTTTTCCTTCCGTCCGGTCACACTTTTTTCTCATTTTCCTTATATTTCGCTTCAAATTCGCTCTATCTTCTCAGAACCTTTTGCATATGATAACTGACCAGAAAACCTTTCAAATTTTATAAAATTTAATTAACCAAATCTATAGCCAAGTGGGTTACGCGCTTGACTAGCAATCCGAGCGGCGCAGGTTCGACCCCCGCCGCGGGAAAACCTTTTGCCGCATTTTTCGCAAGTGCCGCAAGTGCTCCTGGCACGTTTTAAAGTACCGTGAAACACGTTTTCACCTGATTTGCCGAGTTATAACGTGAAAAATCGAAAATTTTGAAAAGTTTCAAAACGATCCAGAAAGCGTAGGGGATCACTACAAAAGTGTTTTGCGATGTCGGAAACGTGTCTGAACGTGTTCTAACGTGTTTTAACGTGAAAAATCGAAAAATTCGAAAAGTTCCAAACTGATTCAGAAAGCGGTGGGGATCACAGGAAAAGTGTTTTGCGATGTCAGAAACGTGTCTGAACGTGTTCTAACGTGATTTAACGTGAAAAATCGAAAAATTCGAAAAGTTCCAAAATGATTCAGAAAGCGTAGGGGATCACAGGAAAAGTGTTTTGCGATGTCAGAAACGTGTCTGAACGTGTTCTGACACGTTTTAATGTCAAAAATCGAAAATTTCAAAAAGTTCCAAAATGATTCAGAGAGCGTAGGGGATCACAGGAAAAGTGTTTTGCGATGTCGGAAACGTGTCTGAACGTGTTCTAACGTGTTTTAACGTGAAAAATCGAAAAATTCGAAAAGTTCCAAACTGATTCAGAAAGCGGTGGGGATCACAGGAAAAGTGTTTTGCGATGTCAGAAACGTGTCTGAACGTGTTCTAACGTGAAAAATCGAAAAATTCGAAAAGTTCCAAAATGATTCAGAAAGCGTAGGGGATCACAGGAAAAAGTGTTTTGCGATGTCAGAAACGTGTCTGAACGTGTTCTGACACGTTTTAATGTCAAAAATCGAAAATTTCAAAAAGTTCCAAAATGATTCAGAGAGCGTAGGGGATCACAGGAAAAGTGTTTTGCGATGTCGGAAACGTGTCTGAACGTGTTCTAACGTGTTTTAACGTGAAAAATCGAAAAATTCGAAAAGTTCCAAACTGATTCAGAAAGCGGTGGGGATCACAGGAAAAGTGTTTTGCGATGTCAGAAACGTGTCTGAACGTGTTCTAACGTGTTTTAACGTGAAAAATCGAAAAATTCGAAAAGTTCCAAAATGATTCAGAAAGCGTAGGGGATCACAGGAAAAGTGTTTTGCGATGTCAGAAACGTGTCTGAACGTGTTCTGACACGTTTTAATGTCAAAAATCGAAAATTTCAAAAAGTTCCAAAATGATTCAGAGAGCGTAGGGGATCACAGGAAAAAGTGTTTTGCGATGTCAGAAACGTGTCTGAACGTGTTCTGACACGTTTTAATGTCAAAAATCGAAAATTTCAAAAAGTTCCAAAATGATTCAGAGAGCGTAGGGGATCACAGGAAAAGTGTTTTGCGATGTCAGAAACGTGTCTGAACGTGTTCTGACACGTTTTAATGTCAAAAATCGAAAATTTCAAAAAGTTCCAAAATGATTCAGAGAGCGTAGGGGATCACAGGAAAAAGTGTTTTGTTATGTCAGAAACGTGTTTGGACGTGTTCTGACACGTTTTAACGTGAAAATCGAAAATTTCGAAAAGTTCCAAAATGATTCAGAGGGCGTAGGGAATCACAGTAAACATCTCTGAAAATGTTCTAAAAGTTCTGAACGCACTGTATACTGCGTTTCCGTTGTGAAAGGCTCGTGAGGCAGAGAGCGATCGAAACGTTGCCACGGAGCCACGAAGTGGCGTAGTGGCAACTTTTTTCGATCGCTCTCTGCCTCACGAGCCTTTTCCACCGGAATAAGCCAGTACTCTTAGTAGCGATTAACATTCCCCAGCATACTGCGAGGTTTAATGTAGCCCGGTGCCGGCTACCGAGCTCCCCTGGACCGAACCTGGAGCCAGCTACAGGGCGCCCCCTGGACCGTACCTGGAGCCACCTATCGAGCTCCCCCTGGACCAAACCTGGAGCCGGCTACAGGGCGCTCCCTGGACCGTACCTGGAGCCACCTATCGAGCTCCCCCTGGACCGAACCCGCACCCAGAACTATGCATAGAGCGTAGTGTACGCATAGAGCGTAGTGCATTTAACCTCAATACAACCCCGCTAGTTACTATACATTAGAAAATGCTAACGTCTGTCTGTCTGTCTGTTTGTTTGTTTTTTTTGTGATTCCTTCCGTTCTTTCCGAGACAATCAGGGATACATGCTATGCGTGCAAATGAAGGTAATGTATAACAAGTAATCTGCCCGCTAAACCTCACTCACAATGAGAACGAATACAGTGTATCCGACACTAATTGTGAGATGTGCGACCTAGTGTATGATACTCTCACACGTATCTCGTTTTTGCACACTGTCTCGATGAGCAAATACTCGAGCATGTCATACACTGGTTGTTCCATGTCTCTATGAACTTCTTGGAAAGCACTGGGTGTTCCATGTCTCTATGAACTTCTTCGAAAGCTCTTCGTCAGCTCACCTGAATGCACACAACGAGCAGCATTCTCAG
Source organism: Pristionchus fissidentatus (assembly GCA_036245785.1). Lineage (NCBI taxonomy): Eukaryota > Metazoa > Nematoda > Chromadorea > Rhabditida > Neodiplogasteridae > Pristionchus > Pristionchus fissidentatus. The sequence goes on from BTSY01000004.1 coordinate 12,551,498, forward strand.
CTGGAAGGAGCGATGCTTGGTCGAGATTGAGGACAAGTTCCTGATCGTTGTGTAGGCTTGAGTGCCGAGATGCACCGACACTCCGACACTTCCGTTAATGAGGCACATGCAAATAGCCGTGGACAACATCGCAGAGCGCCTGGACTCGGGGGTGCTCTGAAACGGAAAGGTGTTATTATTTTTTACTTTGTTCCCGTTTGGCATTCAGCAAATCTAATCAATCAATTTCCTATTCACTTATTTATAATAGCATGCTGGGATGAGGAAGGGTTGGTATTGTTCATTTGTTGTTTTCGAATTGGGCGTATGATTGCTCGATTCAGGTCACCTCTCGATCGAGTATTGAGATTGCCTTGGATGGTCTTGTTCAAATATGTGTAGTGGTTATGTACCCAATCAACTCCCAGCCAACCCTGCGCAATGTTTCGGCTGTACTTCATGGCCAGAGATGCTTGTAGCATCTTGCACGTTGCCGAATCGTTCGCCATCTCGCCGAGTGACGCTGACACATACCTGTACAAAGGGGTACATACAGTCGCGCCGGAAAGTATTCGTACACTTTGTTTTTCTTGTGTAACTTTCGCAGTAGTTGAGCAATTAACTTGAAAAATTTATTGGAGCTAGCCAATCCATTTCCTAATCGGACGCTTATATTGCGGTGTTTGGAGCCAGTCGTCTGGATTGCATAGTGCTGACGCAACTAAACATCACTTTTTTTGAAAAAGTAACTCTCGGAGGAAAAAAATCTCCTACGTGCCAGTTTAACAGAAGTTGTAGATCTACCCATTGACTACCCAGAAAAAAAATTTCAAGATGCTGCGATTTTTCTCCTTTGCAGCAACCTTGCTGCAAAATTGAGGCTGCAAACTCATAACTCGGCTCCCAGATAAGCTAGAGACACGTTCTAGTGTTCAAAATGATCCATTTGGTGAGCCCAGACATCTCTCAAAGTTTGGTGAAGATTGCACATTATTTGCCCTCAGGGCACTAAAAAGTCGCTTTTTTGCATACCCCAACTTTGAGGGTGCTCAACTCAAAGGGTGAATTTTCTAAAAATATGGTTCCTGTGTAGGAACGACCCAAAACCATCCAAGAATCGATGTCCAACTTTTTGTAGCATCAGAATTTTTTTCCTTTATGGCGCGATCGCATCCCTGGCGCGCGCTGGTGTTCGGAAACGAGTCGGGGCGAGATTATGCAAAGGGAGAGACGATACATTTCGAAACCAGCGCGCGCCAGGGATGCGATCGCGCCATGCAGGAAAAAAATGCTGATGCTACAAAAAGTTGGGCATCGATTCGTAGATGGTTTTGGGTCGTTCGTACACAGGAACCATATTTTTAGAAACTTCAGCCTTCGAGTTGAGCACCCTCAAAGTTGGGGTATGCAAAAAAGTGACTTTTTTGAGCCCTGAGGATTCCAAGCGAAATACCTTCTGAAAAAATTGTTACTATCTATAGCACCATCTTGCGAGATGCTGTTTATGGTAAGACATTTTGGCCCCTGTCCAACGTATTCCACATTATCCGTAAATTGTAGACTTCCTAAAGGAAGCATGTGTAAAGTGTTGCACAACATTTTTTTTCGTCGAAGGCATCCTTGAGCAAACAAAAGAGCATAGTTTTCTCTCGTTTCAAGGATGGAGAACCGTTCTCCAAGGGAGAATAAACAATTTTGAAATCCATTCAGAGTAACGTATTGTGCTCGATGTTTGCTGCAATCTTGAAACGCATTACCAGATTCAAGACAGCCTCAACCAGGCACAGCGATATGTCGTACACAGCGAGCAATTGCAGCAGATGCTTGTACGTGCCCATTCGTTTTCGCGAAAATTTTGTGATTACGCCAAGAAGCGCAGCATTAAATGCCACTCCGATAACTGGAAAATGACTAGTATTAATTTGAAATAGCATAAGTAAATTAAATCTCACCCAAAAATATTTTCTCGAAGACATCAGCAGCGTACATGAAGGGATTCTAATACACAAACATCATCAGTCTCCAGTAGCTCTCATATCACCTTCGCGGCATTTAGCATCCATTAGAGTTGGAAATGTGAAGACGATATCGACATTGTGATGCTTGTATGGTCAGTGAGCACGCTGATTATCAACGCCATGTGACTCACATATGATTATTCGACAGTACGCAAGGAATTATTCTTGACGTTACGAGTCTCCATTGCGCTTATGTTAACTCCATCAGATGTTGCGCTTTTCGGAACGTTCGTTCGCATTATAAAATTACAATATACTGATGTTCTTCTTTCAGCTTTATTCCGAAAATATAATATGTTTGAAATTCATATCGAAAGGGGGCGTAATTCTAAAACTATTTAAGCATTCGTTCTAAATGTAATATTTGTTTCAGGAAAAGATCGAAAGAGATTGTAGGGGGAAAGTGTGCAATGGAACAGGAAATCAATGGATTGCGAGCGTGATGAATTCAGTCATTCAGTCAAATCTCACTGCTTGCCGGTGAACGAAGTAAAGTTGTGACTCGTCTTCATCATTCCCTGGAAAATTATGGAAATACACAATTGTTCATATTTATTCGGCAAATAACTCAGTTGTAGCGGTGTCACAACACACAATTTCTTATCACATACACAATTTTATGCTGGGTAAGGGGTTGTTCACATTCCAATTATTGGAAGAGTTTGAAATTCGGGCAAATAAGTGGATTAACTCTATTCGTTTCGCCCACTGTCTACAGCAGTCGATAGGACAGAGAGCTTGCAAAACAAAGATATCTATTAATTCAATTGTATATCCGAATCTCAAGCTCGAATTATTTGTCCCGCTGCTTGCCTCTTTGCCCAGTGGCGATCTGTATTTGATCGAGGCGTCTCTCGTGTCCTCCAGCCAGTACGTTGTGCACTCACCCTTGCCCTAAATTAAGCGCTTCTCACACGGATAACACGCAGATAAAAAATGGCTCACGGGCCGTATACACTGCATCTCTTCGCTACGTGTATCTTCCCCTATCGCGGGGTGGATAAACATAAAAAGCGGCCATCTTTCGTCCACTGACCTTCACTTCCACCTTGCCGCGCTCGCTAGTGACAAAGTCGGGATAGTGCTGCAATTACTCTCATTTGAATGCTCAGTCTAGAATGAAATCGATCACTGGCAGCTGTACTGTGATGGCGGCAACAAAACTACAGCTTTAACAACATCATACGGCATGTCCCGTCGACTAACCTGATCGAGCATCTTCTTGGTGCTCTCTGCAATCTGCGTCTTGCCCGGAGCACCAGTTGATTCCATCCGAGACGCCATGTTCACCTGCATAGCGTTCTCTATAGATGTTTTAACCAACATGAGAAATTATTTTTATATCAGGTTGGTCAATAACTTTTGCCCGATTTTGAAAATTTTCAAAATTCTATCGCGCTTCCCTTGCAAGTCTGCAATCAAATTCTCTGTACGCTCACTATGCACAGTGAGTCTTCCCCTTTTCATCGCCCACTACTTTTAAGCCACCCATTCATTTAGACGAGAAGTGAGAGTTGAGAAAGTTGGTCGGGTCGGTTTCGACTCAACATTTTTGTCGAGTTTCCGTTTCATGAAGGATCGAGCTAGGATTCCATGCAACCTATTTATTAAAAGAATGGTCTGTCCTGAATGCAAGAAGGTTCAGAAGGGGCAAGTTCAGAAGGGCGCAGTTAAAAGTCTCAATTGTAAAAGTAAGTTATATTATCAGTGAGCAAATCGTACACTACTACACCTGGATAGCTTTGCATTCGACATCGTGATTCGGTATCGTAGCGATTATACTTTTTCCGGTCTTATCTAATATGGAGAACCATAACTTATCAAAGAAATTTAGCAGCGGCTCATTCTTACCATAAAATGAAAGATGTCTGTTGATAATATAATTGGTTCTAAGCTGAGGCTCTGGGAAAAATTATCGACGCCAAGGAAACCATCAACATTTTACTCGAATTTTCAGCAAATCTCACAAATTTTACACAATGTTATATCCAGGAGCCCGAGAGAGTGCGAAATGAAACCAAAGATAGAAGTTGTTACTTAACAGTCCTCCCATAACATATTATGAAAACAAGGCTTGCAAAGTAGAATTGGCGGAAAATCGACAACGCAAAGTTCAAACATCAAATCGGGCAAATCTTATTGACCAACCGAATATTTCGTTTTGTTCGCGCGTTAGCAACTTCTGAACGGTGCGAAGGGGTCAACCAGCCGAACCATTCCTGTCAAGTCTCAGTTATGATAGATATTCTCACAGTGTCGCCGAATAGGCAGTATCTGGGGGCGTTGAGTCCCACGACAGCTGCAGCAACGGGGCCGGAGCAGACGCCGAGTCTGCAGCTGACGCGAAGAGAGGAAGAGTGAGGGGCACGATACTCAAGCAGGAACTGCAAGGAGCCAGTGAACCATATCGACACACAGGGTCTACTATTTAAGAAAGAATGTTATGAAACAAGGATTTGCTTGAAGCCACGAAGTCGTGTCGATAATTGTGTGTTTAAATTCACATTGTGAATGTCGAGGGCGATGCTGCAGATGCTCGTCACATGGCGGAATCCGTTCTCCTCGGGAACACCCGACACGAACATGTAAGCGTCACCGATCGTCTCCACCTGATTGAGAGATTATTTCTATTTTGTAAAATTTTATTTTACTAGGAGAACAAGTGAATTTCGCAAATGCTAAATTTCAGCGTTCCTACACTGCATATTCGAGAAGATCGTTGTTAGAGGCTGTTCAGTAAGCTCGAATATCGGCGTTTATCCGAAACAAACATGCGACCCACTCTGCTCACTAGAGTGCAAAATGTGAGACCACGGTCTCTTCATTTCGCACATTTCTATTGCCTGTCGATCGGTCTAAAGATATAGTGTGCGAAATGAAGAGGCCGTGGTCTCACATTTCGTACTCTACTGCTCACGTAACCATCGTGACGATCAAGTTCAGATTCGTATTCGACCATAAAATACATACTTTGTAAGCCTCCCATCTCGCGATGAACTCGTCGAAGCCGTTGAAAATTGTATTAAGCAGGTTGACAATCTGTGTGATAATTCTGGATATATCATGAAAATTCAAATATGATATACCTCGGCAGCGCTCGCGTCTCTGCACATTTCGCCAAAGGCAACGATGTCACTGTGATAATGTAATTAATTGTTTTTATTAGTCAGAGGGACAGTTAATATTTAATCGCCGATGCTAGATCAGCTACCTGAACATCACAGAGGACGATTGAAATGTCTTGGGCTGAACGGGTTTGCCCTCCTTGAGCTCGCGCGCTACGTATCTGATGAAACATAAGTTTCGTTTATATATGTCACTGTACTACTCGTTAACATGTGCGCGCAACACTGACGGTGGAAGCAGTTGCGAAAGCAGTTTATCCGCTCGAATGTTCGCATCCTCGAGCATGCCAGTCCTCTCCTGAACGAGTTTCTCGAGGTTGTTCGCGTACTGCTCCATCATACGCATCATCTGATCGACCAGCGAACCCTTTCTGAAGAGGGCAAATATCAATAGGCCCATTCCTGAATGCAGACTGATTCCAACTGATGTTGAGAATATATACGTACACTTTGAGGAAGGTTTCGACATTAAGCTTGATCCTGCGAAGGCTAGGCCGCATCTCCGGTTTGCCGTTCCAGCAATCTTGGATGAGCGACTCGAGGTCCACGTGAATCACCTGAATGAGCATAACATGGCCTGACACTGAGCAAGTATTTTCGCGTAAGAAAGTACATATTCGTGAGATTTTTTTCATATTTTTAGAAACAATCATTTGTTGGGGATGTGTTGTAAATTGTACCTTGTGATCCTGAATGGTGGGTTTAATGACGCGGTTGCCGTCCTTCACAGCATCGATGAGTTCTGCAGTAAGGGTGGTTTCAAGCTCAACGCCCTTTCAAAATCCATAAAGATCAATCTCGGTTAATTGATTTTCGTTGTTCATATGAGATTTGAAAGGAATTATCTTACCAGTAATGTCCTGCGAGTCGGGGAAGGGCAGGGCGCGGAAGATGATCTCATACATGATCATGCCGAAGGCGTACACGTCGCCCAACTGCCGTCGCATCGCCGTTTGTCTTTGCCAGTCCTGCAGTGAACATCGATTGATTGAGGCAATATCCCGCTCTCGGAAGTGCTTCAGTGGGGACTATGTCTCCCAAAGCTATACTCTCAAAGAAAATAAGAGAGAGCGTCTCTAGTTTTCGTGTACTCTCTCGAAAATTAGTTTCAAACTCCCTGTCTCGACATGTGGTATTTCAAACTCTTAGAGTTATTTCTTTGTGAGTACAGACGTGGAAGCGCTCTTTGGGGCACGACGCATCCACGACCACCTATTTGTGGGTAGAACCGCAAGCGTGGACAACTATGGTGTGGTTGTTATGTGGTACATGATCGGGATGGTGCTTCTTGATCGAGAGACTAAATCTCCCGACCTGATCCACGCGCCGCTGCTTGTTCTTCTCACGCGTCGTCAGCATCTCCGGCGCGTCGTAGAGTGCACCTGAACGCTTCATTTTGTACAATACGGGAGTAGATTTGGGGTACGGCGAGTACGGATCTCTTTAGCCGAAACGAGTTGATGAATAAACGTGCAAACAAGTAGAAAGTGCTCATCGAATATCCAATTAAAGTTTTAGTATCCCGATATTCTATTCAGTTATCCTACTTGTTTTCTGCTTTGCACAGGTCTTATCGTCGTCGTCCTTCAACTCGTCGACACTAATCGACTGCTGCTTTTCCCATCTCTCGATTGGCTCGGCGACTCCTGCAAGTAAAAGGTATCTTTTATCACCGAAAAGTAAATTGCTCGTTCGATGTGCATTGTCAGTTCGACCTATATACTGCCAGCGTTGGTGAACTAACCATAGTCAGTCAGCTTGACCATCCAGTTGCGATCGATCAGACAGGACCAGGGCGTGAGCGAGCCGTGGTAGCCGATGGGAGATGTTTGCAGATACTCAAGACCCTGAAATATACGGTGAGCTGAACGGAACTTAGTTCATAAACCATACAGAGATGATGTCTCGAATGAAGGCGCCGTGGAACTTGGTGTCCATTGCGATCTGCTCGTTGTAAATGATGTCTTGCAGTGTTCCGCTGAATGTTTATGCTATGCTTCTATCGAAATTACCTTTAACAAAGTGTTTCTATTGCCAAATTGATTTGGAGTGAAAGAATAATAGCCGACCGGTTGCAGAACTTCCAAATGAGAAAGAGTTCCTCCTTCTCGTTGAAACTAATGCCGAGGAAGGGATTGATGTTATCATGAACCGCGGATTTCATCTATAATAAATCGTTAATTTTGTGCGTAAGTATGTTCCCACCTGCTGGAACATGCTCTTGTCGGCGCGGTTGAACGTAATCGGACGGCGTTGACGGTACCTGCGAACTCCAGTCATTAATGGTTGTCTTTTCACCCCGTCCATCCCGGGCCACGGACACTGGTCTCTCCCGTACAACTATGGTCACCTGCTGTAGACTGCGTGCGTGTTCGTGCCGACGATGGCGTGGTTGCGCGTCGAGTAGTTCATGCTACTCATCTTGGTGCGCGTCGAGCCGATGGACAGCTGCGCAATTCTCATTTACTAACTGATTTGCGACTTATATTATATCACGCACTCAAGGGTATCCGTTTGCTGCTAATGTATAATTATCACTTACCATACTCTTCACCTGCTCCTCGTCGATGAGCTGGACGTCGTCGCGGAACACCCGGAAGGACAGCTTGGCTAACTCGCTCTTCTCGCTTAAAAGGTTTACAGATTTCCTGAATCTGCAGCTGCCAATGTTAATTGTCTTGTCAAAATATGTCAAACTCTCAATCGCATCCTCCAACCAGGAGGAGCGATTAAGAGATCGAGAGCGATTTACAACTTCAACCTGCCTTCAACCTGTTGACGCTGGACAGACTAATCCGATTGGTTTCGAAAAAAATATTCCTCGACTAACAGATAACGCCGGAAGAAGTAGGTGCCGACGAGCATGAGCACGAGCAGGACGGCGAGGACAGCAGCGACGATGATGAGCGTGTAGTCGCACTTCTCGAAGCGGAACCCGCACATCTAAGTTCCGATTCGTAGAGACTTCACGGTGACGACGAGAACGTCGATGGAGCGATCGCGCGATCACTTACCGGCTCGTCGAGTGGCATGCGTCCGTCGGGAGAAGGCCAGAAGTTGGTCATCATGTCGGTCACGACCTGAATCATCATTCTTATCTAGAATAGCGGCTTTGGGCTCTCACAATATCGTAGCAGCCAGTTCGAGATGAGAGTCCGTCGCACTTGGACGGGTCGATCATCGTCGGTTCCATGTGAGCCATTGCCATGACCTGCCAATGGACGCTATCGATAGAACATTATCTTGATTGACGAGATGTTAGCCGAACCTGATCCTGAGTGGGCGAGATGAAGAAGCCTCTGTAGAGCGGCGCACGCTCCGCCCGATCATCCATGGTCACGATTCCAGAAGCTACGCCCGACTTGCCCACGATTCCTGCAGTTATTTATGTAATTTTGATAATGCATAGGAGAGAATGAGCTTACCCGGGAAGACAATTCTCCTCATCGCATTCCAAACTTGCATTCCATCAAGAACCGCAGCCGGATTTCCCGTCTCGTTCAGCACTTTTCTCGCTCCGAGCGCGTACAGCTTCAGAGCGTCGAAGAGGTAGATATAGCCGTAGATATTGGCCTGAACGCTTGCTTAATGTGAGAAATCATTTTTGATATAGCTTTAGACGAAGTGTGAATGTATGTAGTCAGCGTTACTGACAACATCGATGTCCTTCTCTGTCATTCCTTCGTCTTTGATTCGATCCAGAAAGGGAGTGATGATCGTGTTGTCAAAGCCATTCACGTCGTCGATCTAAAAATACATAATTTAAAAGAATGTCGTCTGTTATACAAGGTCCGTTTTGTTATCACAAGTTAATGTTAAAAAATGTCTCACGATGATGGCATTCGCATACTGATCCTTCACGTTTTGCAGCATGCTTCCGTCTGCCCCAATCCACGGAGAAGCCTCCTTGCCACCGTCCTGAAGTTGACCGCCTTGCATTCGGAAGTCGTTCTGACACAACGGATTACTTCTCTGACACAACATTCGGAAGACACAATCACCTCCGCATTATGCAAGCACGAAAAATGTTCGCTGGAGGACTGGCGGAAATTAATTTCATCAATGCGCGTAAGAAGTGCAGTTTCACAGTAAGAATAGCTCACCTCGGCCGTTTACTCGGGCCGTTCTGACACAACATTCGGAATCTTTTGCTCGCTGCAACCTGGAGCCAAGCGAAGTCATTGTCAGCGATCTATGCCCCAACAAAGGCTTTTTCTGGATCCTGTAATATACGCCGGTTCGATGCTCTAAATTAGCTCTACTCTTAATGATGCACACTTGTGTGATCCGTAGTATCATGTGTTAATATAAATAATCAATATTTAGCCACCTGTAGCCAGGGTAGGATGAAGACGAATTCGGATGCGAGCATTCCCTCGCCCTGGGCGGCGATCATGAACTCCTTCGACTGCTCGCGTGTGTTCGAGAAGAGGAAGATGATGACTGCAATTGGTTTGGCCCCATTCTTCTCCAACGGAAACATATCCATATATCTTGCCGTATATTCGAATTCAAAACGTCTCAATGACTGTCAACCATTTAATTTGCCACCCAAAATACTATTTAGATTCGACGTCGCAAGAGTGCATGCGAGAAGAGCAAATAACAAGCCGAAAGCAGCGCACCTCTCGCAGAATACCGTATTTCCTGGATGAGTCCAGATGAACGCATCGCTGCTGCGTCGGCGTATTCATCGAACATGACCTACAAAAGGAGATATTTCTTTCGATCGACGCAAGGTAGAAATTTCGATACGCTCCGATTCAGTCTACCTTCTTCACGACTTGGACTCCTCGCGAGTGGAAGACCTCCTCGAAGGCGACGGTGCGCTCATAGGCAACGGCACCAACGTTCGTCACGATGGCTATCTGATGAACCGGCGTATTAAGTTCACAAGATTAAAGAAAGAGGATCCCCTAGAAGCATGCGGGCATATTGATGCGTAAACATACATGAGTGTAACCGATGGAATTATTACCAGAATCTCGCACTCTTGTTACGGTGGAAAAAGAGGCGATCCGGCAGCACTCACCTTATTCCACCGGTAATGCTTGAGAAGAGCGCAAGCAGCCTCGGCTATCGAGTTGGTCGACCTGGGAATGAATGTGTATTTGGGGAAATAAATTATTACATAACTTTCGAATTCTCTTAGAAAGTGTCAATAATGGGGGCAATTTGAACCGCTTGAAGCTGTTTAATGTTTCTCCCAGAAATGGATTTGATTCACCTTGTAGAGATTCTCGCCAGGGTCTTGTACGCTCGCTTGTCCGCCAGTGCACTCGATGCCGCCATGTAGCCGACGATGGGAAGATTCCAGAAGGCGGCCATTCGCGCAACAGCGTCAATCTCTTAAATCGATCCATTTACAACTGATGCTGCGCGAATTCCTCAGTAGGAAATTTCAATGTTGATTTTCCGCAATTGGGTATTTCGGCTCCCAGTTGAGCCAGTTGGTTTGATACGTGTAAAACTGATTTACGTACCAGGGGAAATAGGAATGAATACACTTGGAGTCGGTATACCAAAATGAGATCGATTGTAAGTACTGACCAGCATTGCAGTAGGGTCCGATGAGCGCCTTCACTTTCTGCAGATGGTACATGTCTGCTGCCACAGCGACGCCCTCGTACGAATCACCGCAGCCGTTTTGAGATACTATTCTGGAAATGACGTGTATGTTCGGGAAATCGATGTAATTTTAGACGGATCGAAATTGAACAAATGTTGTAAATAATGGAATAATGATCGTTCAGTACGAACTCACTCAATGTCAAGATCGTCGCCAAGAATTCCCTCCTTGTGCAGCGACTTGCGCGAGATGTCCAGTATGCGCTTATATTTTTGTTTGTTTGTTTGTTTTTGTGATTCAAAATTGTTTGTGCTCTTACGGAACTTCGGACGGGCACATCAGCCGAGTTAATGTGCGGGGGTTGAAATGCATTCGAAAAGGTAAGATACCATTTGGTAGATATTTACTCATTAGGCGCAACAAATAGTGGTAACTCTACTCCGTTCCCTACTCCGCTCACCACGTCGTTTCTCAGTGCGCCGATCGCTCCGATGTGACCCAGCGTGATGACCAGCTTACCGTCCCTGTACACGTCGGAGAGTTCCGACGTAGGCAGAGCGACGCCGGCAAGAAACTTATCCTGCGCATCGGTGCGAGCAGTTGTAACCTCAACCGACCATATGTGGAAGCGTAGAAATAACATTTTAGGACTCGATGAATCAGGTATATACGTCCGCGCAGGACTATGCGAAACCAGAAAAACTTCATAAAGAGTTGCCTCAGCGTTTCTAGTTAGGTTAACGAGTTATTGCTCACCCGCAGTCCGGCAAAACAGTGAAGCAATACGAGGTTAAGAAGCGATGCAAGTAGCAGCCTCTCCCGGTCCATGTCCGAAAGAAGAGTGAAGAAGAGGAGGAGGAGGCGGAATTGAGAGTGGAGATTGCCTCATAAAAATATCAATCATCCCCTAGTAGCGCAGCTCACAATGATTGAGCCGAGGCGGCTGAGTGGAGATTTGGAGGAGTGTTCCAACTTAACCATTATCTGGAGTGCATAAGCCAGTGCTGAGCTACGATGTAATGCAAAATTATGTTGATGCAGTCCAATCAATCAACTCAAGTGGTCTTCCGACAAAATTGGTTTCCGAGGTATCCTCGTTAATAAGATTCAATTCTTGAACCTGTATTATTCAATTCTTGAACCCTATGAAATGCAGATGAATGCATAATACATATAATTTGCACCTTGGTAAACAAATTTAATTATGTAAGACAGATAGATTCGGTTTCTTTTGCATCACATTACATTTTTGACGAGCTGAGAGGCATAAGCAACGGCTAGCCATATGAAACGCCATGAGTTTGATCCCCGCGAAGGCTAACCAAGCCTTCCATCCATCCGGTTTGGCAAATTGGTATCAACTATGATTGTGGAAGGCAGTGTTTGCTAGATGCAAAGGGAAAGCAAGGATACCGTAATCCTATGCTAGCTGTCTATATCAGAGACTATCTGAGAGGATCGAGTTTCTGTCAACAGTGGCCGTACAAGGACACCTAACCTATGCTGAAAATATGACCCAAGAGTAAACTTTGGGCGTAGAAACCGAAAATCGACCTTAGAAGTTGTGATTCTCAAACCCGGCTGAGATATGTTTCATCACATGTACTAAAGTGGAAAAATGAAAATTCTTCCAACGCGAACTAGACCCCAAATTAGATAGTAATTCTTAAAGAACATCTCGTATGCATGATTTTCACTGTTGAAAGTAAGATTATAACTGATCCTTGAAAAAAGTTATGAAATTTTGAAAGTTCAAAAAAATTTTCAAAAAATTAGTTTTCGCGGAGGGGGAATTTTAACATTTCCATTCGATTCCTCGTGGAAAGTTGTACCGGGTACCACATTTTGGGTTCGATCGATAGGGCTAATCTATTTTTAAATATTTTTTGAAAATCACATTCTTCTATTTTTGATGATTTTCGATGAAATTCAAGTTTCGAAAAGAAGTGAGATACATACCTCAAATGCATCCTAGTTATCAGAAAACGATATTAGAATAAGTATTAAACATTTTAATAACGTTTACGAGTGAGCTGATGAGCCATGTCTCAGTGAAAAACGACCTCGAACTACATACTAGTGTTTTACGCTCATCACACGATCCTATTTTAAAAATAAATATTGAAAAAGTTTTTTTACAGAGAGGAGAATGTTGACACTCGCTTCTCTCTCTTTGATTATGTAAAGAAAATTCTTGACGGTGCAAATTTTGAGCCTGAAAAGTTTATAATCGTTTAAAGAGTGTCAAAATATACATTTTCAATGATCATCAACATATTTTGTATGTGTTGTTTTACGCCCATCAGTTCTGTGTCATCATTGTAATTTAGGAAATTTTATTTCTTAATTCACTTAGATTTCAGCTGTTTTTTCCTATGAATCCCCTTCTGTCTTCAGCTGGCATAGAGTCCGGTTGCAGAATGAACTTGGGAAGGAGGATCTCATAATGAGTGATTCGACCATGATCCGTATCCTCAATGCCCTCCCTGCCACGAAGCGGCACAATCTCACATGTGTCGACAGTTTTAAGGCCGCTGGATATGAGGTTAGATTTCTTTAAAAAAATATATGTCTGGGAACTATTTTATTTAGGCGTTTGAGCTGATCAAAAAAATGCTGGACCGTCTGGTGGAATTGGGTCTCATGACCAAGGAGATTGCCAGTGATCTCTGGTTCGATTTTCTGGAGATTCGAGTGTATCTCAAGTTCGATTACTACCGCCATGTGAAGGAAGACAGTCGAGTTCCCGATCATTCACTCCTCTTCGCTCTCTCCGATCCCGAGAATCCGAAATTCGCCTACAAACCGACACATGGGCATGGATTTCAATGCCCTCGCTGTATTCACATCGAAACGACATTCAGGTATGAGTATCTTTGAGGTAAAAAAGCAAACCTGTCATTTTCAGAGAGACATTTGAATATTTCGCTACATTGATTCCCACTTATCCCGAGCATGAGAAGGAACTGAAGGAGATGGTCTTCAATCTCGGTAATCACAAGGAGACTATTCTGGAATTGAAGGCTCACGAGGTCGGATTTCATTCAAAGTCAATGCTCAAATAGTGATAGTTTCAGCTCCGATCGAAGTACACTGAACTGCAGCGACAAAGAATCATCAAGGGGTTACCGGAAGGAGAAGCAATGATCACGTTCGACTACGCCCAAAAACAACTGTCAACAAGTCACGTCGAGGACCAGAAGGGCTACTATGCCAAGACAGGAATGTCTTGGCATATTGCCCACGTTCTGGCCAACGTCAGCGGCCGATTCGTGGAGCACTCCTTTGTGCACATCGTCGAAACTGACACTCAGGTGAAAATAATACTCGAAAATTAATTTCCTTAATGCTGTGTTGTTTAGGACTCTCAAGCAGTTGTATCGATAACGGAAGCCCTTCTCAAAGAACTCTGGACCCAAGGAATCCACTCTGTTCACATACGCAGTGATAATGCTGGTGAGAATCGATTACTGTTCATTGATAAGTGTACTCATATTTTTAATTCAGCGTATTATCACTGTGCGCCGACCCTCGGATCGATGCCTGCAATGAAAGGAAAGACTGGAGTGAAGGTGAAGAGCTGGAGCTTCAGTGAAGCGCAGAACGGGAAAGGGTCCGCTGATCGAATCGCTGCTCAATGCAAATCAAAGAATCGTCGATACATCAACAGTGGAGGAAATGTGCAGAACCATACGGAGATGCTATGGGCTCTCGATTCACATCCACATCTAGCGGGTATTTCTGTCTATCTTGTCAATATCACAGCTCCTCCCACTCCTCCCTCTCTAGGAACAATCCATCGTGTAACCGACTACTCGCACTTCGAATTCGGGGACAGGAAAGTTCGAGTATGGAAGTACTTCGGGATAGGGGAAGGCCAAGTGTTCGATAAGCTGAATAACGCCAATCTCGGAGTCTACAAGGAAAAGGGAAGAGGAGGGCGTTTCGGATCTCACGAGACAGTATTGATTGATCATCATGGCGAAATCTCTTCAGCCGCTTCAAGATGAGATCGAGAAAGTCTACGATAAGGCTATTGAAGTGCTGGGAATGGGTTGGGCACTCCGTTCTTCCAAGAAAAATCAGAAATATCCTGAACGAGCGAAGAAGATCGTTATGGACTATTTTCTGGAGAAGCGAAAGGCTGACAAACGAGCCGAACCAGGAGAAGCTTTCCAGATGATTTTCTCCGACCCGAAAATTCCCATTGAAGAACGTATGAGTATGGATCAGATCAAACGACTAATCAGTAGACTTCTCGCAGTTCAGAAGAAGAAAACTGTCGTGATCAGAGCGAGGAGAGGATCGGAAGTTGAGATGGAGGATGTGTCAGTGGAATGGACAGTGGAGGAGGTGGATGAGGGAGAGTGGGCGGAGGTTACTGATTGTGGAGAAGTGGACCAGATTGATGACGATGTCATCTACAACAGTTTCCTCAAAAAGAACAGAAATGAATTCTTTTTACCATAAATATTCCAATGCTTCATAATTTTTAAATCTGATAAAATTTGCACTCATAATTGCTCAGATTAAAGCTCATTGAAGAACAGAATTGAAGACAGCATAAACGTCAATTAAAGGATGCATAACAATATGAACAACTTCGAGAACTTGAAGACTATTTAGAAAACAAACCGTCTAAAAACACTAGTATGTAGTTCGAGGTCGTTTTTCACTGAGACATGGCTCATCAGCTCACTCGTAAACGTTATTAAAATGTTTAATACTTATTCTAATATCGTTTTCTGATAACTAGGATGCATTTGAGGTATGTATCTCACTTCTTTTCGAAACTTGAATTTCATCGAAAATCATCAAAAATAGAAGAATGTGATTTTCAAAAAATATTTAAAAATAGATTAGCCCTATCGATCGAACCCAAAATGTGGTACCCGGTACAACTTTCCACGAGGAATCGAATGGAAATGTTAAAATTCCCCCTCCGCGAAAACTAATTTTTTGAAATTTTTTTAGAACTTTCAAAATTTCATAACTTTTTTCAAGGATCAGTTATAATCTTACTTTCAACAGTGAAAATCATGCATACGAGATGTTCTTTAAGAATTACTATCTAATTTAGGGTCTAGTTCGCGTTGGAAGAATTTTCATTTTTCCACTTTAGTACATGTGAGAAACATATCTCAGCCGGGTTTGAGAATCACAACTTCTAAGGTCGATTTTCGGTTTCTACGCCCAAAGTTTACTCTAGGATCATATTTTCAGCATAGGTTAGGTTTCCTTGTACGGCCATATCTCGAGCCTATCAGATAGTGTCTGATATATTTTCGCATCGAAAATAATTATTCTGCGTCTGTGGATATCGGAGGATCGTTCCCATGATCATCGCCGAAAACGCTTTGACTCTTTAATAGGGCTCCCTTATTGGAAGTGTTGGAAATGAACTCGTCATCTACTCACTCACTCACTTGCAAGCATTGCGGTCTGCGTTCCCTTGTTCTCCACAACTGTTTAATGAATCCCCTTTCGTTGGACGCATTCATTGCCGCATGTCTGTTGTGATTCCACATAATCAATATTCCATTTTGTGCCGACAAGCGAAACGGAACTCGAATAGGTATCTTACACGAACTATAGAATACAATACAATATTTATCACGTCAGACGGTCAGGAGTGCGTATCATTAATTAAAAGTGAGAGTCTATCTCTTCGTTGAAGAGTACACGCACCAGTAGTCCATCTCATGAACGTATCATTTTAAAATTGTAGTATTTGATGCGCAGGTTTTGCGGGCGACGGAGGCGTCTTTCTTCACTGTGCTCGCCTTCAGAAAGGCCAAATCGGCGTGAAACAAGCGATGTGTCCATAAGAAGCTCTCCGCGATGATATAACGTATAAAATTTGAAAATCACAATGATATAACGTATAAAGTTTGACTAACATATATAAATAGCACAAAAAAGTTCATATATAGCCAGGATAATACAATCAATTTCGTGAAGTGTGCTCATTCAACATTAGACTTTAAAAATAACGGTTCAACTAGTTGTATAGTGGGGAAATTGGCAAATTTCGCGAGAAAGAGTGCGCGAAATGAGGATTGTGTGGAGAACAGCAACTAGTTGCATCGTTACTTTTCAAAGTCTATTCAATATCTGTCGAACTATATTTGCACCTACATTTACAACTCGAGCGGCATGTGAACAAATATTAATTTCATTAAACAAATGGCAGAGATTTAGACGTAGAGTATTTTTCTTCCTTGCTTTTGAAAGATCACGCCGTGAACGACGAAAACGCGAACGATGTATGTGCTACCTGGATCTGGAAAGAGCTTTTGTGTTTTGTTTTTGTGCAAAATCTTACCTGCATAGTAGCTGTGGAATCATGACCTCTAATAAATCGCCTGTAATCCTCGGTAAAGTAAATGATTATGATAGGGTTGACGATGGGAAAGAGCGCAAAGCTCATTGCTAATACCTGCAAATTGTTTTTTCGAAAGATTAGTCACTGAAAAATATAGATTAAAAAATAAATACTGGCCTTGGGGAGATCGCCGAAATCAGCGTCAACAAACATACCAATTAAACAAATAAACGACGGAAAATAGAGGAAAATTGTAGGATTTAGAGCCTGAAGAAGAGAGTATCAGCAACAATTTGAAAAATATGCTTATAATTAATGCATTCAAAAATGTCACCTGCGAAATCAACAGTTTGAGTGCTCTGGTGTGCAAAGCTTTCGACTGGTCGCTCATCCGGCGCTTTTCTATTGTCTTGTGAATTTTCCAGCCACAGAAGCACTGCACATCTCATTATATATTTTTTCGAAGGAATTCTTCGAGCTAGACATGTGCTCCCACTAGATTTTTTAAAGTAACAATGCAGCGAGTTTATTTTATTAACACACACACACACTTCTAATTTATTTCTCGCTCCCTTGTCGCGAAAGCTGGCGTTTTCACTAAGATACTCTGAGAAAATGGCCACTAGGGACACAAGTTAAACATGACTAAAGAAGCCACTATAAATTAGACATTTCACTTACAGGTAAGTGCACATATTCGGAGGTTGGTTTACATTTTAATTATTAAAAAAATTTTTTGGTCTGATACTACTAATTAACTCTAGTCATCTCACAATTAGTGCAAACTCCACGGCCAGCATCGAAGAGCAGATGAGAGCTCCCGTCATGCTTTGATGGTTGGTCTGTGCAAAGACGACCAGCAATAATGGAACTAGGGAAGGCTTCTCTCATCGGTCAGACCGGCGAAATGAAGAGAGTGATTTCTTGTGAAGCCATCCCTAATTGTATCAACATTTGGTTGCTTTCATTCAACGATTTGTTTTTCATGAGATCACAGTCGCCGTACGCATTCCAGCTTCTGTTCGAATTTTTTTTGCTCGGAAAACGTGAATGTATTTTTTAAGCATTAAAAATTGCTAGGTATCATGGAGATTGCGAAGGAGACAACTTTAATTTCCTGACCTGTATTAGGCTCTCATTATAATCTTTATTCTTTACTAACATAAATATCGACGATGAGAGCATAACCACGCAACAAGTCCACTCCGAATTCCGAAGAAAACTTTCGGTGAATTATGAGACGCGCCCGCTGAGATAGTATCGATTTTTGTAGATATTTCAAAGCTAATAAACCTTCGATTCGTGGTACAAAACGAAGTTGGCGTTGAGCATCGCATAGGTGCCGAGCCCCTGAAACATAACTGAAATACTCACAAAACCATAATACACGACTCTTTTTTCATGAATGAAAGGTTAATTTCAGAAAATTGTTACACAAATGAGCACGTGTGTTTGTATATGTGCCCTTTCGCTTATTCCATTGAAATTACTTTGTATTGTATATACGACGCTCACCGCCAAAAATAATAAAGTGGCAACGGCTCTTCGTGGCACTTCGAAGAGGGAAACGATGAAGGGGCTGTGATTGGAATATTTGAATATGTATAGAAAATAGGGAAAACATGCACACGCATGTCTTGTATTCCACTATACTACGTGGTCATTTGCACCTACAAGATAACGTAATATAGAGATGAGCGCTACCAATAATATACATTTTTGTATGCCGTTAGAGTAGGACACCTGCATAGCATTCCGTAGCGGTACACGAAGCTGCACGTGACACATAGGAGACATGTAGTAAATACGAGAAAGAATATTTGAAAGTTCACCTGGATTTGCACCTATAAATAAACTTCGTATGTCACAACTCACGAGAATGAGGGCGTAATTTGTCCATGGGGCGACTGAGAAGAAGCATAGCATTCCGGGACCAGAGTACCACAGCTAAATCGGGTAAGAATAGGATCGCTTCCAGCTTGGGAAAAATTACGGTCGCCAAACACGACCAGACTACAATCGCTAAATAGTATAGCTTTTTGGGTTAAGATTACGGGTTGCAAAGCGGCGTGGGCAAATGAGAAAAGCATGTCGGCGAGTACAGTGGTGTACGTAAAGTATCTGCAAGATGCTGTTCATCTCGGATAAGTAAAAAAAAGCAACCAACGGACCTGTAAAATCCGATTCGTCCCACTCGCTTGTATACGATGTAAACAAGAGTAATGTTGAGGAACAATGAGATTGTCCAAGTGCCGAAGCAAAAGAACTTGTACGCTGCGCTGAATCGCATACGCTTGTGTCTTGAGAAAAGCGCTGATTCGTTGGTTCGACGGCAGCATTTGATGTTTTCCTGCCTGATTAATATAGGTGGTGTCAGTGTTGTTCATTAGTGAGGATGCGTCAGAGTCTATGCTGGCTGGAGAGGTGTGACAACAAACAAACGTTCTCATTAGCTCATGTTGCCGTGCTTACTTTTCTTTTCCTGCAACATTTCTCTAGCAACGAATGGTCGCATGAAGTTGATGGATGCATAAACAGCCGCGCAAGACGCGCTGGAACATTGCTCTCCGAAAAATGAGGGATAAAGGTGATTGTGCACAAATGCTAGCTCCTTTGTTCCCAAACTAAACTGATATCACTTCGGTTCCTCACATAAGCTCCTTTCTTTTGATTGTGTAGAATTCACTGGGTTGTGAAAGGTGCGCGTTGCTTGCGACTTGACTGGCTATTGAACAAGGCTCTCTGATAAGGATGAATCACACTTCCTTGTCTTCTGTCTATATCTTTTCCGGGTCTTCCCAACCCGATATAGTAATGCGGCAAGCTGCGGACGACACAGCCCGCACGGAGGATGAAGAATAAACTCATCGCTATCCTCCATCCCGACCCGACATAGGGTTGTTGAACGCTAAACGGATTTCCCCACCCTCACAGTGGATAAAGATTCTTCTGATCAGCAATCGCAGTTAGCATTCGGGCTTCATGCGCAAGTTAGAAACCAGCGCCTACTCAGTGAGCCCATTCCACACATTCAGACGATATACAACCTCTTCCAAAAGCTGTTCGAATTTCCGATCGACGTTCTCGACATGCTCAAGGTGTGCGGACGACACCGGCCGTGCGTGAGCACGCACAATCCGCGTCAACGATCGTCCTTGTTGTTGGTTGAGATATGAATGCTGCAGTAACCAATAAATATCATCCATGAATTGCTCAGCCGTCCTTTTGCAGAAGCAAGATTTGTCTTCAATCAATTGTTATTAAAAAATATTAAGCATGTCTGCATTTAAACTAGTCGGGATGAATTGAGGTTAAACGCACTACGCTCTATGCGTACACTACTCTATGAATAGTTTCGGGTGCAGGTTCAGTCCAGGGGGAGCCCGGCAGCCGACCCAGGGGTGCCCGGTAGCCGACTCCAGGTTCGGTCCAGGGGGAGCCCGGTTGCCGACTCCAGATTCGGTCCAGGGGAGCCCGGTAGCTGGCTCCGGATTTGGTCCAGGGGGAGCTCGGTAGCCCGCCCCGGGCTACATTATAGCTCTAAGTATGTTGGGGAATGCTAACCGCTACAAAGAGTACTGGCTTATTTTTTTCGATCGCTCTCGGCCTCACGATCCTTTCACAACGTTTTCGAACACTTTCATACACTATCCACCATCACAAAACAGTTTAACTGTGATCCCCTATGCTCTCTGAATCATTTTGGAACGGTTCCAATTCGATTTGTCACCTTAAAACGTGTTAGAACAGACACGTTTCTGACATCGCAAAACACTTTTCCTGTGATACCCGACACTCACCGGTGCGTTTGGAGAAAGTTCGTAAATTTCGATTTTTCATGTTAAAACTCGGCAAAACAGGTAAAAACGTGTTTCACGGTACTCAAAAATGAGCCAGAACCACTTGCAACGCTTGCGAAAAATGCGGCAAAAGGTTTGCCCGCGGCGGGGGTCGAACATGCGTCGGTCGGATTTGAATATAGCGCGCTTTAATTAAATTTTGTAAAATTTAAAAGTAATTCTGGTCAGTTATCATATGCAAAAGGTTCTAACAATAAGAAGATTGCACGATTTTGAAGCGAAATATAAGGAAAATGAGAAAATAGTGTGACCGGACGGAAGGAAAAAGAAAAAAAAACGGACAAACAGACAGACAGACAGACAGACGTTAGCATTTTCTAATATATAGTAATATAATATAATATTTAACAGTAGCAATTTTGAAACTGAGTAGTATGAATCTAGTTCCACATGTAGGCATTACGAATGATAAAATGTCAAAGATCTAGTACATTTGTTCAGAATACTTTTTTTAATAATTTATCGTGCAGAAGCAGGGATGCATCACCCGACGCCACTCATCAGGTGAAGGGATGTTGTATTGCCGCTCAGATTTAAAAACCGACATGTCTGATATTACAGATTTATATAAATACCTCCATGCCTCATAGCCAGCAAGCAAATTACTTACATTCCCCATTTTTGTAATGCACTCAATGCCAAACATTATTTTGTCTGGACTCGGGTGAGATTGCCATCATCGTAGCAAACATTAAAACATATTTTCTCGAAGTGTTGGTAGATATAGTCGACGTTTAGCACATGCTTTTAAAAGTTTATCTAGCGTGAGAAGATAATGCGAACGAGGCATGTACTACCTGGGCCTAAAGAAGGTGTGTGTGTCGTGGTTTGATTATTTTGTCAACTCCAACCTGCATGCATGATGATGAGTTATGGCCCCTAATAAATCGCTTATAATCATCGGTAAAATATATTATTATGATTGGATTAACGATGGAAAAGAACGCAAAGCTCATTGCTAATACCTTAAAATTCTTATTTTCTTCCAAGTATTAGTCCTTGAAAATAATATTGAATGTTGCTATTAACAATACTGGCCTTTGGGAGATCACCGAAATCAGCGTCGACAAACATTCCAATTAAATTTATGGCCGACGGAACATAGAGGAAAATTGTAGGATTTAGAGCCTGACAAAGAGCGCGTTTAAGAAATATGTTGTATGATATGTAAATAAAAATACAAAATTACCTGTGAAATCAACAGCTTCAGGGCTCTGGAGTGCAAAGCTTTCCTTTGGTTACTCATCCTCCGCTGGGCTATTGTCTTGTTTATTTTCCAGCCGCAGAAGAACTGGCAATGATACATCTATATATACATAAATTTTTATAAGTAACAAACTAACTTCTGTGATGCCGAAATTTCGTAGATAGCTTATTGGTAGTTTTATGGCGTTCTAATGTTAAGTTCATATAATTATTAATCAGATTAGGAATTATAAAAAATATCAACGAATAACTATTGCTTATTATCTTTCAGTTTTTATTTTCCTTGATAAATAACTTTAGCCTTCTCACAATTACTATAAACTCCATGATCAGTAATGATGCGCAGAACAGAACTCCCGCGATGCTTTGATGATTATTCTGCGTATTCTGAAAGGGTATTGTTGGAATCAAAGTTGGGTGCGTTCACGCAATGAATTTCTTTCTACAAAGTACAAATTCAGCTATGCGACAACAGTAAATTTTGAGCGACCTACTTGATTTTTTTAAAAATCAGAAACGCTGGGAAAATAACAAACGTTTCTCAATCCCATGTGAAAATCAAACCATTAATGTATTGTTAACTTCTCTCTGTGTCTTCTACTTGTAGTACACTCTCATTCTCAGCTTTTTTAAATGAACTAACATATGTATCGACCATGAGAGTGTAGCCGTGCAGTAGATTCACTTCGAATTCCGTCGAGAATTTTCCGTGAATTATGCGGCGCGCCCGCTGTGATAGTATTTTTTAAAATTGTTATTGCACTCATTATCAACCATCGACTCGTGGAACAAAACGAAGTTTGTGTTGAGCATCCCAAGGGTACCGAATGCCTGAAATGCAGCAGCAAAGTAATATGTAAAATATATGTGTCAAAATCTTCACGACATCTTCACTACAGAAATCATTGGAGGCCCTGGCTCTTAAAAATAAGTATTCACTACATTTTTGAAGTAATAATTTTTATGTTGTTCTTTTCTAAGTTGAACTTTTTTTTATTATGCTCACCACTAAAGAAAATGCAGTGGCAACGGCTTTTCGTGGCACTTCGAAGAGGGAAACGATGAACGGGCTGTCATTGCATGGTTTCAATATACAAAGAACATTTTAAAATAAGTTCATACTTGACGAGAAACACCCGTACGTTATATCGTATGTACGCACGCGTATGCAGTAATGTTGTTAGATCGAGTTACTTTTTGGAAAAGCACCCGCCAATTGTTAGTGTAATTTCACATTTTCACTCCATCGACCGACTAGCACTCGTCAGAAATGAACTCGTCGAGCAAACAATCGACGAATAACACTCGAGCTAATAACACTAGTATACATTCGACTACCATTCACTTCATTTCGCATACCCTATTTGATCACCCGACCGATTAACTCAGTGGTAGTGAATGAATATCGCACAATGTATAATCGCACAATCACGTAATCACATTTAGCGTCGTTAAGATAGGAAACCTGCAGAGCATTCCGTAGCGGTATACGAAGCTGCAGGTGACACATAGAAAGACTGCAGTAAATCCAAGAAAGAATATTTGAAAGTTTATCTGAAGATGTGGATATTTCTCTTCATCTCGTTTCATGCACCGGTACAAATACACTACCGTACTACTGATACACATTTCACACTGTGTTTATCGCATGGTGTTAATTTTCCTGTAATACATGGGAAAACATATGTATCTATGAAAACCTACAAATGTAAAAACTCACGCGAATAATGACGTAATTTGTCCATGGGGCGACTGAAAAGAAGCATAGCATTCCGGAACCAGAGTACCACAGCTAAATGTGGTAAGAATATCCTTTCCAAATTGGACACGAATAGCATATCTAACTACGAGCAAAGTATAGTTGCTCAATGGTTGCTCAATGGTATATTTGAAGACGGTTACGGGTTGCAAAGCCGTGTAGGAAAACGAGAACAACATGTCGACTACTAAAGTGCTGTACGTAAAGAATCTGCAAGATGTGATCAGTTGTAAGAAGAAGAAGAAAAAACTACCTGTAAAATCCGATTCGTCCCACTCGTTTATAGACGATGTAGACAAGAATACTGTTGATGAAAAGTGAGATTGCCCACGTGCCGAAGCAATAGAACTTGTACGCGGTGCTGAACCGCATGCGTTATTGTTTTGAAGATAACGCGGAGTGGTAGTATCTAGACAGCAGTTTTTGAAGGCTTCCTGCTTGATGATCACAGTGGTGTTCATTAACGAGGATGTGTCAGATTTGCGCTGGACAGATGTGACAATACGTACACGTTCTCATTATCTGCTGTAGTAGCGCTTTGTTTATCACTATTGCAACATTAGTAATGAAGGATATTTTACCAAAGGCGGCACGACACGATAATTCATAGGAGAGTTCCCCGTAAAATGTCTTATACAAGTGTCCGCCTCCACATCATGAGATAGAAAATATACGATTAATGCTGTGCAATTTTCATGGGGTGCAAGGGGCAAGAAAAAATTGGGGTGTAAAAATCACAGGGTGCAAACTTTAAATTTGAATTCCCGCAGTTATCGATTTTTGATTATATCTCGGCTCCCGGTGAACCTAGCGACACAAAATGTCAAAATGTTCCAATTTCTAATCGTGCAAAATAATTTAAATCCGAAGTTTTGTGCTATTGCTGAATTATAAACAAAAATCGATAATTGCGGGAATTCAAATGTTTTCTTTGCACTCCGTATGATTTTTGCGTCTTCGTGCAATTGCACCCTTCATTTTTGCTCAGCATAGGAGAAGCCATTTCGGTTCCTCACATAATGCATGGGCGGTTAGGCTATGATGTGATTTTAAGTAATTTGATAATATATTGGGCCCTCTAGAGCGCATGACTCAAACTTCCTTGTTGTTTCTGTCTCTATTTCTTGTTCGGGTCTTCCCAACCCGACATAGTATTGCTGCGGAAAGCTGCGGATTTCCCCCACCCTCACATAGGATATGAGCGAGACTTCTCTGCTCGACGGCCACAGATTAGCAGTCGGGCTTCAGGTAGAAACGAACGCCCACTTTATTAGCCTGTACCGCACGAGCAGACGCTGCACCTCCGCCGGTGTAGCGCCTTCCGAATGATCTTCGACGTTCCGTTCGACATCCTCGACATGAACAAAGTTGCGCGGCCGACACCGGCGGTGCGTCAGAACGCACGATCCGCGTCAACGATCGTCACTACAGCGCTGAGAGATATGACCTCGGCTCTACACAAGAGCCAACTGCCACCGTCAGCGGGAGCATCAGAATTCTCATTCAGACAAGGTAGTTTGTTTGGTCTCTCGAAATAAAATAAAATTATCAAACCATTATACAATTATAATGAATTAAATTAAACCCGAGTAATTTTCCGAACAATAGTATGTTTCCAACACAACATATATGCATTACAACAAAATTCAAAGATCCACAGTGTGCGACAGAATTCATAATGTATCATATTTGCAGAAGCATGGATGCCCCATCCTACAATCTTCATACCCAACGCGGGATGGTGCAATGCGGTGCACTGGAAAAGCCCGTTCGCCTGCCGACCGTGGCCGTCCGTGAATACTGCTTTTCCGAGGCTTATCAAGCCCGGGCAGTTTTGAGATGCAGTAGTCTCACGTATCAGTCAAATCAAACTACTATATGCACATTCTTGCAAATGATACGGTTGCTTATAATTTTTTATATATTCTATTTTATGAATATAAATGGCAGATTTTGCAATGTATGTATTGATAAATGGTATTGAGCCTTCGTCGGCGCACTTGTTTACACGCCAAATATTATGAATTAATATAGTTCGACACTACAATTGACCAAGGAAGCCCAGCAAGATCCATTCCCTTGAACCAGTCGCCTCGAATTCGACGATCCTGACCACCTCTGCCCCGAAATGTTACCTCCCATATGCTTTACTGTCAGGAAAGTATGTCTAATACAAATTCCGTTCACAAAGACCTTTTCCGTGTATATTAACGAGATCGAGAGGGCACATCGAATAGAGAGGTCAATTTATCTATCAAAGAATAGAAATGGTCAACGTCAGTCAATGGAGAGACATCAGGGATTTCTGCTTTTAGTTCGCTCTGCTTTGATACTTCCTTATGCGCTCCAGATGTGTCACTCGATATCACACTCAGCTTGCCACAGTCATCCACATTCAGCCCAAGGCGATAAGAAATATAACTTGCATGAGATTGCTAACTCGGACTTCCTTGTAAGCTCAAACCGCGCCTCTCAGCACAGTCGGATTGAAGGCGGAAATGAAGCCAACGAAGGGATCTGGCTTGTAGTTTTGCGGATGGAAATTCGACTGCTTTGCTCAAATCGGATTGGCTAGTGGTCTCAGTCTTAGAATTGCTCGGAACTTCAGACCACTTCCCTATCTTTAGCATG
This sequence comes from Pristionchus fissidentatus, assembly GCA_036245785.1. Lineage (NCBI taxonomy): Eukaryota > Metazoa > Nematoda > Chromadorea > Rhabditida > Neodiplogasteridae > Pristionchus > Pristionchus fissidentatus. Next base: position 12,577,970 of record BTSY01000004.1, read on the forward strand.
CGCCTTTTCTGTCTGCAGAAGTGAAAAGGAAAGTATTGGAATGCTTGCAGTTTTGGCGATAGTAAGCTCATTTACCAAGAAAGTATATCACTCGAAGGAGTGAATTGCATGACAGAAGGGAACAGACAATACATACACAGCCTTCCCTCACTGGATTCTTTCTGGGCAAACGGCTGCATATGCGTGCATATATTCGGGTAACGCATCAACTTGTTGAGGAATAATTGATTGTGATACTGGGAATGGCCCATTTGCGCGTGGCTCGTCGTCTGCCGAGTATGATATCTCTCACGTAGCTGTAATTCATACATCAAATGTGTTTAGGTATCCACTGTTACCTCTTGTAAGCCGGCAGGAAGTACAGAGTAATTAGAGGCGAGATAAGCGTGATGAGACTGCTTGGCTTAATCAAGTGTTGATCAACCTTGCTTGCAGGTAGGGTTGGCCTCGTTAAAAAAATGACCGCTCTGTTTCTTGAAACTCGAAAAATGCTCTCGAAGGAGAAATGATCGGGCGATAATTGGTTTCGAGATCTCGAAACCTATCGAGAAGATATGAGAAATTGAGAACAATTGAGAGGAATAGACCGCGAAATAGCTGGAATACCTAGGAAGAAGGGGAGTTTCGAGAGACATTTGAGTTTCGAAATCTCGAAACTCACTCTTTTGTTCTCGAAACCAACGAGATAATTGAATTAGACAGTTTCGAGATCTCATTTTCTCTCTCACTATGCCAACCCTACTTGCAGGCATCATTGCTTAAAAGGTTCCCACTGATCGCACAACTTCTGAAATGTGACCGATCAAAGTCTTTGCAAAAAATGAGACACCGAATGTATGTGCGTGCCATTCCGCTTGATGCCACCCTGTGCTACTTGTGTCCGTGTACTTTTTAGTTTTTCACTTAAAGTATCCTGTTAGCCGATGCTAAGTGCGTCATGTTGATCTTGTCAAGATTCCTGCCTTTTCCACATCAATGTCCACATAGTTGAACCTTCGTCGCCTCCCCCAATGAAACTGACCCTTGTGGCGTTGCGGTTGAACTTACAGTGATGTTCCTTCTTACCATGAGCACTGCGCGTCGGAGAGCAGTCGATTGCACGACGCCCGTCAGGTCGAGCAGGAATGTCACAAGGCCAACGATGTACACCGCCGGCAGCAGCATCTGCAGTGTGAGCGTGCGCAGAATCGTCCGGTGACTGTGGCGATCGGGAGTTTTCTGAAATATCAGCGCTATCGGTTGTGGCCCTGTCCGCAAATGCTGTCAGATTTATTTATGAGAGGAATCGCGAGAAAATCGACCATTTGAGGGGGGTATGCGGAACTAGAAAATTTTTGTCTTCGATTTCTCTGAAAACATAGTTCAAGGTACTTTCAACCGTGCTCTATTTGATAGCGTTTCTCGTTTTTCGAGATAGGCATTATTTTTTGAGAACGAGAGTAACAAAGTGACGGTCCTCTTGATTTTGCACCCGATAGTGCTTCCGTTGAAATTTAAAAACTTTCTTTAAAATTAAGTTATGGAGTTCTAATTTTTTTTATTTGATAGAGAAATGGATTCTCCACAAAACTTCCATTTTCACGAGATTTTATACTACATTTCTTTTTTTCAGTATTTAACAACGCAAAAACGTCAGTAAAAGATGCAATCGGAAATATTTCAATTTCCCTCTATTTACGTTTTGTAGTACTTACTTATGTTCAATTTACACCAACTTTTCAGCCAAATCGGTAGATGCGGAAAAAAACGGCGCTGGCCCAAGTATTTTTCGAAAAATCCAAATTTTTAAAACATTAGGTAACGATGCTTAAAAATAGGTACTTTGCGGTCAAAATTCATTAAAACAGTAAGAAAATATTTTAGAAACTTTAAGTTGAACAATACTAAGCGATTTGACAAAGAAAAATCGATTTTCCGGAAACAGGGGTCGAAAATTTTCGAATCAATAATTGTAGCGTCCCGGAAGTAGGATATGTGCCGTATCATATTTAACTGAGAGCATATATTGGTAGGACATGGCTAAACTTTCTAGACAAAATCGGCGCAGGTAGAAATTGAGTTATTTCATTTTGCAGTTTTTCAAAAAGTGTACACTAGACCACATATCCATTCACGAGGTGGACACAATCTGAAGTGCCAGAAGTATTGTACCAACTGTGCTGAACAACTTTGCTTTTTAGAGCTAGTTGATATCTTTTCATAGAAAGACGCCAGAGCCTCGGGAAAAGTGCGTTGAATGACGGGTGCGCGCGCTCTAACACCCCTCGCACTCTCTCATTTCCACGCACTATGTGATCTAGTGTACACTTTTTGAAAAACTGCAAAATGAAATAACTCAATTTCTACCTGCGCCGATTTTGTCTAGAAAGTTTAGCCATGTCCTACCAATATATGCTCTCAGTTAAATATGATACGGCACATATCCTACTTCCGGGACGCTACAATTATTGATTCGAAAATTTTCGACCCCTGTTTCCGGAAAATCGATTTTTCTTTGTCAAATCGCTTAGTATTGTTCAACTTAAAGTTTCTAAAATATTTTCTTACTGTTTTAATGAATTTTGACCGCAAGGTACCTATTTTTAAGCATCGTTACCTAATGTTTTAAAAATTTGGATTTTTCGAAAAATACTTGTGCCAGCGCCGTTTTTTTCCGCATCTACCGATTTGGCTGAAAAGTTGGTGTAAATTGAACATAAGTAAGTACTACAAAACGTACATAGAGGGAAATTGAAATATTTCCGATTGCATCTTTTACTGACGTTTTTGCGTTGTTAAATACTGAATCCATTTCTCTATCAAATAAAAAAAATTAGAACTCCATAACTTAATTTTAAAGAAAGTTATTAAATTTCAACGGAAGCACTATCGGGTGCAAAATTCAAAGGACCGTCACTTTGTTACTCTCGTTCTCAAAAAATAATGCCTATCTCGAAAAACGAGAAACGCTATCAAATAGAGCACGGTTGAAAGTACCTTGAACTATGTTTTCAGAGAAATCGATGACAAAAATTTTCTAGTTCCGCGCTCTGGTCAATTCTCTCGCGATTCCTCTCTATATGTAATATATACTGCCAGGATGCGCATATTCATCTCTTCAATCTTCTGTTAGAACTGTTGGTGCATCCACGAGATACGCAATGACAACTGTTTGCAACCTATTCGCAGAACATGTTGATGAAGTCAGTTTCACGAGTGCGGATAGAAATTAAGCCATGCGACTAAAATTGTTAGAGGGAAAGTAGGAACGTCCTACCATCTTCGCGAGCGCCTTGACAAGTAGCGTGCGGAGGAGAAGCACGGCAAGGAATCCAGTCGAGACGACGGTACTAATACAGGCAACGAAGGCGCGCGGCAGCAGATTCTCCGACCCCGGTAACGGGCCCGTCATGTTGAGCAGGCTGACTGTCTGGTCTGCGAGGTTCGAAGACTCAACGGGAAACGAGCCGGCCTCGCGCATGAATATCTGAAAGATTGCAGCATTCGGTGCTGCGGGCTTAAAAGATCGTTTCGATCGATGGTTTTGATTGTTGGGAGCATGAGCACCCACCGTGTTTGCCGCCATGGGAAGTGTGGAGAGCGCGCAGATGATGCCCATTGTGAGCCTTAGTGCGTTATCGTTGACGGGCACGGTGAGCGACCAGCGACGCACCGTCCACAGACGATACGAGAAGGAGACGATGAGCATGAGGATAGTCTGTGCCACCGCACCCACGTGCAGTGCTGAGATAATGAGTGGTAGAGAGCGGCAGCAAGACCATCCTGTCTTCATTTCGCACACTCTCTTCCCCGGTAGGTGTTTGAGTGTGTGCGAAATTAAGAGCGATTTCACATGGCGCACTAATGGTTACACTGAAAAGAAAAGAAAGAAACTGAATGGCAAGTGATCATTCACCGCTTCCGGAAAAAATAACTTACAGAAGAGGGCCTGGCACAAGTGGGCGTCGACTAGAGCACACGGTCCAATGTAGACCAACACGACAACGCCGCTTTCACATCCGATACTAAAGATGAAAGATCATCCCGAAGAACGCAAATGAGTATGCTTGCTTGTTTGCAATGTGCAGTCTGATTACGCGCCTTTACTCTGCTATGCTGGCTTCACCGTTCATTAAAATACATCGATGTGCTCTTCATTTTACATCCTTTCTCGACCGGTCGGTGGACGAGAGAGTGGTGGAAATGAAGAGTTTATCGGTGTACAATAGGGTTCGATAAATGAGAGATTCTCTCGTGAAAGGCCCTCTCACTCTCACCGAGAGATCTCTCTCACTCGAAATCTCTCATTCGAGAGGGCGGTCGTTCTTCTCTAACCGAGAGTGAGAGTCTCGTGAGAGATACCGTACACCGGCGCACTACGGGAAACACTGTTGGATGACATAATTAAGATTGCTCACTAAGGAAAACAAATATCGAGCTTGATGTATTACTATCCGATTCATACTCAATACTTGTGAACCTTATTTCTCTACGTTCAGATTTTGAAACTATCATGAACTGATTTTTTTTCTTCTGGAAGCGTAAGTGTCCACGGCCGCAGTATTGCTCGGTGCCCACCAAGATTCCAAATTGGCGTCGTTTTCTGGTCTACTAAACGCAAAGTAGACTACGGTAACTCAACCGCCGGGGTGCCGCAACGACAACAAACTACCGTAATTCTTCCTACCGTAATCCGAATGGCGGAAATTGAGCAATTCGAATCGAGCTTTTTGAAGGAGGAATATATCGAGTAGTTTTTGCAGGACAGGTACACCAAATTAATGCTACCTTATCGGGGTTACTGTGACGCGATTACAGTATAAGAATTTACGATATTGACCAAGTCGCATTGTTTAATTGCTAAGCCGTTTAGATTCGATCGTAACCGAGGCTACTGTAGTCGTGCACAATTTGAAGTAGTATTCTCCACAAGAGTCAAAATTCTCATAAATAGGGCTGCTAGGTCCGCGCCCAATCCCTTTTGCGCGCCGACCGCGCGCTACGACATGAGTGAATGATAATGAAAGGCGTTTCGTGAGAGCTCTCACTGAGAAATGCTCTCAGTCAAAACTCTCAGTCAAAAGATTATCTCTCATTTGAATTCAAATGAGAGGAGTCTTTTCTCTCATCTCTTGCTTAACTCTCATTTGTCGAACCCTAGTGTACACCGAAGAACATAGAAGGGGAATTTTGCTCACCTAACAGTGCATAGCCAGCTGGTCGATGCGGCAACTGCATCGACGCAAGCGATGCAGCACAGAATGATGTTTTCGGCGTTCTAGTCATGCATTCATTTTCTCACTAATATATTATTTATTCATCTAGATATTCTCATACCGGAAAAATTAGATGCGAGGGGCAAAAAACAATTGTCCAGCGTAGTCGGTGGGGGGGACATTTGAGCGACGGGCCATAACTCAGCTACAGTAGACGCCAATATTAATTCACTTTTTGGTTATGCCATTAACTGTCGTACAAACCGTGTTGCACGCGCTGCATGTGGTGTACTTTTCTGGGAACTAATCAGTATAATTTCCGTTTATAATGATGAATCAGGCTAATTCTTGTGGGTTCTTACCGTGGAGTCATTCCACACCCACTGTTCGAGTATGGACCGGATACCTCCTACTTCAGAACTTGCAGCAAGATTACGTCACTGTTGCAGCATGCTTTTTTTCCGTGCAGCAACTTTCGTGCAGATTTTCTCCTTGATCTGTCACAAAGAAGGGATGATCTAGGACACATAGGTATAGCTCCTGTAAAAATTCGTAGTGATAGAATGTCTGCGGGTTAAGTTATCTATAACCTATAGGGTTAAGAATATTGACTAAATGAGAGAAATTTGGACTAAATCAGCAACAAATGGTCGTTTTCAGCATATTTGTACGATGTTCAAACGATTCCAGTGAAGCCGGTAAATGTTCAAAATTCATCCAACTTCGCGAAAGAGTTGCCGAAGTACCCCAGATTCTTCATTCATAGCGACAGGTCAAGGGAGAAAATCTGCACGAAAGTTGCAGCACGGCAAAAAAAAGCATTCTGCAAAAGTGACGTAATCTTGCTGCAAGTTCTGAAGTAGGAGTATCCGGTCCATACTCGAACAGTGGGTGTGGAATGACTCCACGGTAAGAACCCACAAGAATTAGCCTGATTCATCATTATAAACGCAAATTATACTGATTAGTTCCCAGAAAAATACACCACATGCAGCACGTGCAACACGGTTTGTACTACAGTTAATGGCATAACCAAAACGTGAATTCGATAGGCCAAAAGTTCCTCTATCACATACGCATAACCGTTTCGCAATTCCCAACAATTCCGAATTTAGCGGAGAAGAAAACTTTACAAGCGATTTTGCACCTACACAACGACTTTGCAGCGAGGTCGCACGGCAAATGCAGCATGTTATGAACAAAATCTTATCGTTGGGAATCATAAATCATTAATATTCTCAAAATTAGAAAGATCCGATAATAATGAATAAAGATACAACTGAAAAATACCATGTCACACAATATTGGCGGTTACTGTAGGAGTGAGCCTAGTGCTATGGGAGTGGTACCATTGTGATCAGCATCGGTGAATTGAGATTTCATAATTAATTAATTAATTAGCACAATGAAATATATGTTATGACCCGTTGCTCAAATGTCGTTGCTCAAATTTCCGTTGCTCAAATGTCACCCCCCCCTCCCGCGTAGTCGAATCAGTTTAATGCATTGCACACGATCGTCGAAGTTGTGGATATCCAAGGAAAAATAAAAGTAATTTTTTTTCTTTTAATTATGATTAGTTCCTGTCAATTGGCCAGTCTGACTAAAGTTTTGCAAACCTTGAGCGAATTGCAGCTACCAGCGTCGTGTTGGCAAGAATCGCAGCGAAATCTAGCGCTGTGATAATAGCAAAATGGATAATATCTTCGACGCCGTGCATTTTGCGAGAACTTCTAGCAGAGAGATATTCTAGCGATGTTCGAACAGATACATCACACCGATTTCCTAAGAGTCGTACGACATGAACCCGTCATGCGTATCATCGCATTATGCAACTTGCGAAAACAATGTATGTGTCGTAATTGAAAACAGTACCATGCATTGAGTAGTAAGAAGACATGGATATCAGAACTATGAGAAATCTATACAGTTTATCGACAGAGGACCCCCTCTATTAACATATTGTTTAATCTTTACATAACTTAGTTGAACATATAATTTGGAACAATAGTTTTTGCGACATTTATTGCGCACCAAACTGTAAACGCTCTAGTATATGCTAATTCAAGCACCGGCTTTAAAAAATGATCTTCTCCAATAGAAACACGTGCTCGGTATTTTCACAGTGTGGTTAGCCGGCGTAATTTAAAGTTTGGGTATGGACAATTTGAGTGCTCTTCCGTTCCGATTGTTGTTCGTGTGCTGACGAGCACGGCAAAGATTGCGCAATGAATCTGAAATCGAAAAATTTTTTTTTTTTAATTTGAAAAAAAAGTATTTTATAATTGAAGAGCATAGAAAAGCGTGTCAAAAATGAGAGTCGCCCAGTGTAGTCAGTAGTGAATGTCGTGTGCGTACAATTGAAAGCGCATAATAGCAACGAACCTTCGGTATGCTGGGAGGTAGTACAAATTTACAAGAGGCGAGCCGATTGAGAAAATTGTGCAAAACTGAAAGAAAAATTTAGAAAATGCAAACATTTTGTTGCAGTGCAACTCCACAAATCGAGAATTATTTTCTTTTGTTAAGGTTCGTTGCACTATTTTGAATATCGACATTTAACTCAATTGCGAAAGTGTTGAACAATTCTTTTAAAAATCCCGTGAGTATGAGCGTCTAGATGCCACACGAGTTTCTCGTGCGCATCTAGACGCGCAAGTTTGTCAGAAGACCAAAACAATTTCCAGAAAGCAGCTTAGATTGTATACTTTAATTTCAGAAACTATGCTCCATATGTTTCGTTTCCTGCCTTTTCCCCTGTGCCACTCAATTGAGCTGTGTTCCGCACATTCGCTCACTAATGGACCTGGGTAGAGAGCGTGTGAAATTAAGAAATCAAATTCACATATTTTCCCGAATTTCAAACAATAGTATGAAACGTGGTTGGATCATTCTCATTTCACGCACTCTCTCACAGAAAGCGACCGGTACAGAGGGTACGCGAAAATCAATTTCGAAATGTGCGTACCGTGAGGACGAGGTGTTGGGCGGCTTGGGAGCGCACGATGCCGAAGAGGTCGGCGAGCCAGAAAGCAATGGCGATGGCACTGGAGAGCGGCAGCAGCACTTGTGCAGTCAACGAACGAACGATGAGCTGCTGATTGCGACGGTCGGCGCTACGCTGCAAATGAAATGCAATTTGAGTGATGATAGCACGTTTGAAACTGCAACTTCTAAATGCTTTGAAATAATGGAAATACGAATAATTTAATCATTATACATTTCGTGTTTGGAAGACCCCTAATGTGGGAACACTTTTTGCACTTTGTCCAAGAATACACGATTAACACTGGCACGTGGTTGAACTACTCAAAATGCATTTCGTGCGTGAAAGCATCTGCCCATAGATATCGACAAGGCTCATAACTAGGGATGCGAAATGAAGAGCAATTTTGCAAATTTTGTCGCGCGTAAAATCGCTGTAGTATGCAAATGAGGTATGAAAACATGTGAAGAGTTGATTCCAATCATTCTAGAATCTTATTAGGAATATTTATCGCTGTTGATCTTGGGAGATCTTGGGAGCTACGTTCTTCAGGTTTATAAACGACTCTTCATGAAGAGCCTGCGATTTTTCGTGGTTTTCGTGTTTACCAGTTCCCAAAAACTATCCTCATGTACAATCATCCCATACTTACTTTCAAAAGTTTCGTATTGATGCCCAGAACAGATTAAAACATCAAGTTGGTGAATTGGTCGGAGTATAAAAGTTTTATGGGTGATAAACCAATTCCCAGAGCTCTTCATTTGGCATCCCTACTCATAACATACATTTCCCGTTTCTCTCGAATTGAGTATAGATGCCCTAGCCAGAAGAAGAGATTCATCTAATATCAACTAACATCGATGGAACTAAAGAGTTATGTAAGATCAGCCCGGAGCACCCCTAATTCTAACGCCCACCCATCACATATGAGGGAGCACACGACGCGAACATTTCTGTTGCGATTATTCGTTTAAAACACTTAAAATGTTCCTATGCCAATCCGCTGTGCTAATCACTTGTGTGTAGGTTGTGACCAACACTGGCATGGCCAGGCCAGAGTATGGCATGGCTAATAGTGGAATGCGAAATGTGAGTCCTCGATCTCTTCATTGCACACTCTCTCTCCTCATCCGACCGCTGAAGAGAGCGCGTGGTCTCACACTTCGCCCTCTACCGGCTACTCCTGTTTCCGAATGCGCGTTGTGCGCACGTCTCTCTTACTGTCCTCCCCTCTCTCGTTTCACCGATACTCAGCCGAGAGAGGAGAGAAATGCAAGAGAGGCAGTACACTGAACGTGCGATGGACGTGCACCGCACGGGCGTGGTGCGTGCACACACCGAACGCGTTTCAAACCCGGAGTAGGACACTCTCGCATACCAGTGTGCGGATGCGTCGGAGCAGCTGACGGCGTACGAAGAAGACGGCAGTGAAGGCGACCGTCGGCGTCACCTGAAATTGCGAAATTCGCGCAAACATTTGCATCAGATCTCTTCATTTCGCGCACTCTCTACACCGGCCGATTGATGAGGGAGTGCGGCGCGAAGTCAAGAAATTTGATCTAATTTTGTATGAGAATATCAAAAAGTGCGTTACCGTGAACATGCCCATCGCAAAACGACCCGACGCATTCTCGACACTGATGAACCGGCTGGCGGTGAGGTTCATCGCGCTGTACATGACGCCCGGCGCCGGCTCCATCGCCGCAACGACGTCAGCAGAAGGTGCCTCGAAGGCGACGACCATGGCGACCTGACAATAAGCGAATGAAGCAGCGCCATCTAGATGATCAACACTGGAGCAAAGACATGTAGAGTGTACTGCACGCACTGGATAAGCTCACTAGCCGCGCACTGCACGTGCACCAAACTTTTCCATGAACAATTTATGGTTTGAGTGCTTTGAGTGTGCGATAGGGTTTAAAATTCTGGTAAATAATTGGATCACATCTCTTCATTTCACGCACTCTATACACCGGTTACAAGACGATAGAGTATGTGCAATGAAGAGGTCTTATCCAATTATCTACCCGAATTTCAAACTCAACATGAAGGTTATGAAGACATATCGGACCAGTGTGGGCACAGCAGCTATCGTCGCCATCGAGGCGACGGCAAGTAGTTTGCCTCTGTTGAGTGGTGTCGTCGATGACGAGTTGATGGACCAGAGACGATAAGCGAACGAGACGAGCATGAGATTGCTCGACTGACTGACGCAGACGCCGTGGATGGCTGAAGTCAAATGATTCCAAACCTACAGACCAGGGTTAGAGCGAGAGAGTATGTAAAAGTGAGAGAGTCACTCTCGATTTCGCACGCTCTCTCACTCCAAATTCCTTTCTGGAAGATTGAGCGGCATGTTGAATAACGCGAAATGAGTTTGCTTCAGTATTCGTCAATGCACATCGATCCTCTCCTCTAGGGTTCCTTAATGATACACGAAAATCCAATTATGAAAAATGGAACAATTGAATTGAATTTCTATTGGTCCAATTTTATAATTGTCTTTTCGTGTAGCATTAAGGAAACCTCTCCGATTCACAAACATTCTGGACAGCACATCAATGCACATTGATGAACACTGAAACGGTCATAATGTGCCGATCGGCGAACGCAATATTATATATATTTGGCTTAATTCTTGTTTATTTTCAAGTAACTTTTTTTGTTTTACCCAATGAATAATGGCAGAATCGCTGGCTGATCAAGGTGCAGACGCCGACGTATTTGAACACGATGAGGCCCTGCACGTTGGTAACGCTGAAAGCCAAGTTTAAACGTTCCGTCACTAACAGAGACAAATGTCTTGAACATCCCATAGAGAAATGGGTTAGGACAACAACCAAAAGTGATTATGTAAGAAAATAGAATCGACATCTGTGTACATCGAGCTGTGCTCAAGAATCTAGTCTAGACCAGTGCTACAATTGAAATAAAATAAGGGAGTTTGCTCATAATCTACTTTGCATTATTTACCTCGCGATTACCATCCAACTGAAAACGGCCGACACAATATCTACAATGATGATGTAGAGAAGCAGCGTTGAGTACAGACGCATAACTCTCGGTGTTCTGTAAGCAGTAGTGTTGTTATTTGGAATAATTCTATTTTCGAATAACAAAGGTTATTCGCAAATAACCATTTGTTATTCGCGAATAGGATTATTCCAAATAACAACACTAGTACAGTCCTGGTTGTTTCCCCAATGAAAACTTTCCGGCCCGGCCGGGCCCGGACGGACCCAAGTGGACCCACGCAATTTGTGGCGCGAATAGAGATAAATTCGAGACAAACTCTGTGCAGTCAACGAATTCAGGTCATTCGTCATCGGTAAGTGTCAACAGAAATTTAAATAACTATTTTTTAGTAATTTTAAATTCATTAGAAAATTTCGTTCTATGAAAAATCAGTTCGTGCTAAATGCAAAAGTCCAAGAGATACTGTAATATTTTGCGTCAATCTCTATCGAAAGTCATTTCCTTGCAATCATTTCTTTCAACGAAATGAAACGTAATAAAGCAAATAATTTAATTTTCAATCAATAACATTCGATGACCAATGACTTAAGCTCGTCGACTGCACAGAGTTTGTCTCGAATTTATCTCTATTCGCGCCACAAATTGCGTGGGTCCACTTGGGCCCGTCCGGGCCGGAAAGTTTTCATTGGGGAAACAACCAGGACTGTAAGCAGTCACCCTGGGGATCTATATACCTTCCAATTGACTATTACACTCAGTACTGACAAAAGTTATATAAAATCAAAATAATTAATCTATCCACTTGGTGTGTCTCACTATAGTCTCTGATAATTAATGAAAGTAGGATTTAGTCATTTGGAACTTTTGTATCACTCTCAGATGTGATTTTAAAAAAGTAACCTACTCTGGTTTTTCTGTACTAGTAGTTTACCAGTGGGATTTACTAGTAGATTATTACCCACCCTACCACTAGTAGTTCTACTGGTAAACTACTAGTAAAAAATACCAGAGTAGAATTGGGCCTACGATTCTTTCAGGCAATCTTCTCTCACAAGGCAATGTTGGATCATTACTAACAGTAAGCAAATGTCATTCCAAGTCTATCTGACTTACCGATAGATGATTGCCAATAGAAGGAGGCAGTTGGAGATAATTGCTATTGCGTCCAATAAGGAAATAGTGATTGCGTGTAGAATATCGTCCGGATTCATCGTAATTTAGACGGGTGAGTCTGAACTCTGCAAAACTGGTAACATGGATCACCAGAGTAAGAAAACTCTCTTTGTGATTTCGCCGAGAAGGGCTGCAAACGTAATTTGCTAGAAAGTGTAAGCTCTCGAACTGTTTTTTTTGCACTGATGGTTGAGCGTAGAGTGCGAAATGTGTGAACACGGCTTCTTCATTTCGCATTATCTCTATACCTAGGCGATAGAGTGTGCGAAATGAATAGACCGTGGTCTCAAATTTCGCACTATAATTGAGCGTACGCAATGTCCCGCATATATAATACTAATTGTACAACAACGGCCGAGGCGCAGCGTGACTTGAAATCAACATTTCGCATTTCGTCGGGTACGAAACGGAGAGAGAGAGGAGGATTTATGCTGAAAGCGCGTGGTTGAAGCCAAAACGAAGGTCTCTAGAGTGCGGAAGAGCGAGCGAAAGAAGTTTTATTTACACTTTGTCATGAGTACCTAAACTACAGACTATCTGAGTGTATAGGCATGTTTTTTTCAAAAAAAAATAGTATGTTATATTATACTGCGCTGTGTGAAGGTTGTGACTGTGTTATTACGGAAGGTCAAAAACGTATTTACGCCCAAGGGCAAATATGCACTTGTGACGTCGCGTAACTTTTTCGGCAAATCCAACTGAATTTTTTTCGATATTTATAGCGTAACGAAATACACATATTTCTTACTCGTCTGACTTTTTTCCAATCACAAACAATATATTTGGCAAAAGAAAAAAGCAACTATTTTCACTACCTGAAAGGTCGTGCAAATTCTCACTGCTTGTGATAAATCACCCAACCTTTAGAATTAGCGGCTAATCATACGAGCCGGAGAAAAGAATGGGAGAAAAGCACATTCAGCAGCAGAATGGCTTAGACCCAGTTTATCAATCGGAAATTAATTGCATCCCTGTTCGACTCTGAACTGCATTTGAATTCTTGCGAGAAAGTTTCAATTGATCATTTTAACGTCGAAGAAAAAGTAAGAGTTGAGTGAATTGCATGAGCAGTGAAACTACTGTTCCAGGCAGCGAATAAAGAAAATTTCGTCTACTGACACGCGTCAACCCTTCCAAATAGCCTCTCTTCGACGTCATAAACATTTATTATAATAATATAATCTTCCATCAATACAACGCGTTAAATCTGGTGTTCGGAATCATGTTCCCCCCAGAGCGCAATGATACAGCGTATCTGCGCAGCGAAGGATCATCAAGGCGAAATGTCTATCACATAGAGAGAAGAGCAGAAGTAGTTCAATGGTTAAGACAGAGGTAGTTCAATGGTCTACTCGGAAAGCGAAATGCCCGTGGTTCGAATCCCGGTTTGTGTGCTAATCTTTTCTTTCTTGCAATGAATAACAACGAATAAATGCAGGATCATAAGTAGCACGTCACGATTAACCACAATAAACACGACGAGGCTTTCATGACCGCAAAAGAGGGGAGCAGCTGCGCTAACGATAGATTTAGTTGCTGAATCAACCTGTGTTTCTTCAATACAATTCCACCTGTTATAGCGTAACAAACCAGAGATTGCTATATAATCAGGAAAGAAGGATATTCCTCGAATAGGTTACTGTTCACTTTCGGTTATCTGGCTAAACTCGTTGGATGATGAGGTGTCAATTGAAAACGATAAATGTCACTGGGAGAAGTCGCTGTGATTGTTGCTTCGAAGCGGTGTGCAAAAAACTATATACGATATTTCAAAGACAGAAACACTCGACCAAATTGATAAAGCCCCCCGCGGCCAATGACCCGGCCAATGACCCGGTTCGAGACCAGACTTTGAAAAGTAACGATGAAACTAGTTGCTTTTCTCCGCACGCTCCTAATTTCTCGCACTCTTTTTTTAAATCGGTCAATTTCCCTATTCAGCAACTAGTTGAATCGCTACTTTTCAAAGTCTACTCGAGACAGCATGACTACCAATAAGCAAGAGACACACTGAGGTATCGAATACATCCTTGAATCCTATTTCCAAATTACAAATGATTGTGTCAATAGGATCCGCGATATTAGACAAATACTGAAATTGCGGAAAACCAAATCATTATATCGATCACGGTTTTGGTCGCGACTTTTAACAGGCAACTGAGATGGCTGTTTTACGATTTTTAACATGTCACGAGACGAATTGGAGCCGATAGGATATGTGCAAATGCACCTGTCATGTTGATTCCAAGGCAACACGGTTAACTTCATCGTCCATCTCATGGTATGAATTATGCCGACAAAAAAATATCACACGGCAATTCTTCCCTCGATGTCAATATCCACATGTTTATCTTGAACTGCGCCTTATTTCGATTAACTTTCTCTTATGTCGACATGTGCTCTTACTGTCCTCATGACCGACGCTTTTTTCTCAAACTGCACACTTTGAGTGATCTTCTTGTCCGATTGTAATTCGTCAGCCAGTGAGCACCGCAAAGCTTGCTCGATGAATCTAAATTCGAGTTTTCAATTAAACACTCCCATATTCGATAATATAAATGTGCAATCTAGTCGGAAAAAAAACTTTAAAACATTTAAAACATTCCTAAACACAGTAAGAAAGTCGAGAGAACAAATACGCCAAGAGAGATGTTATGCGCGTATCTTTTTTTTAAATTGAAATTGCTGCAAACCTTCGATATGCGGGGAGGTAGTACAAATTGATTAGGGGCGAGCCGATTGTGAAAATTGAGCACAACTGAAAACATAAAATAATAAGTTTATTTTATTTCGAAATTTAAAGGACTACGTTATTGAGAAAGCAATATTACGTTATTGTGATTTCTAGATTCCCGGAAGCCAACTTTAATTCGCTGAATCACTTTAATTATATTTCCCCTCACTTAAATTTGGTAAAACATGCTTCGATATGTTTTCGTTTCCTAGTAAATGTAATCTCTGTGTACTCTAGGTGCTTGGCTAGAGCGCCGAATGCGAAACATTTCTGTCCTCTTTTCGAGCACTGTCCCTTCACAACGGTTCGGTGAGTGATCATACCGTGTTTGCACACGTGTTCTGAAGACACTATACTATCACTACTGTCACTAGGATCAGGACACCAAATGAACTGGTCACTAGAGGTAAAATACACTTGCAGGGGATGCCACTTACAGGTAAGTTAATTTTTTCACTTTGTGTCATAGTGACGTTCATACCGTGAGCACTAATCGATGGGTGGCGTCTGAACGCAGGACGCCGATGAGGTCGGCGATCCAGAACGAAATGGCGACGGCGGTCGTCAGAGGCAGCAGCACTTGCGCAGTCAACGACCGAAGAATGAGCTTCTGATTGCGGCGATCGGAGCTGCTTTGCTGG
This sequence comes from Pristionchus fissidentatus, assembly GCA_036245785.1. Lineage (NCBI taxonomy): Eukaryota > Metazoa > Nematoda > Chromadorea > Rhabditida > Neodiplogasteridae > Pristionchus > Pristionchus fissidentatus. The sequence goes on from BTSY01000004.1 coordinate 12,593,675, forward strand.
AGAAATGCACGCAATTATTGAGCGGTTAGCGCATGTTTATTAGCCATACTTTCTGTGAAGCAAAACTATGGCTTTGGCGGTAACAAACACGATCTACAATTCATCAAAAGATATCCGGTTAAAGATGTTTCCATATTTTTTATACAGACGCCGCGGGAAACTGATCGCAGCACATGGATGATTCAGAAAACCTTCGCTTACTATTTGATTACCTTATGAATCATACCATTTGTATTAGCATGTAGCACATTTGTGCAAAGCTGTTGGCGTTCGAAAACCCAAATTCCGCCCTTGCGTACCAGCTTTCGGATGCACTTGAGCAACTGACGGCGCACGAAGAATACGGCAGTGCAAGCGGAGATAGGCATAAACGCGAACATGATCATCGTGAAACGGCCCGCCACATTCTCAACGCTGATGAACCGACTCGCCGTGAGGTTCATCGCGCTGTACATGACGCCAGGCGCCGGCGCCATTGTGACCACCACGTCCGCGCCAGGCACCTCGAACGCGTACACCATGGCCACCTGTATTTTTTGTTGTATTTTAACACATTTATCAAGAGTAGGCCCTGATGTGGTCATCGCAGTGAACTATACAGTGATATGGCCACCTGTGTGCATGGATTATCTCGTTGCTTGACGGCACTAATGTGTAAAGCTCGCTACTAGCCTCCTACGCTACTAGGTGCAAGACGATTGAGCGATGGTTGCAAATTTGAGTGTGGCGTAAATAACCAATTTTGGTGAGGAAAGTATGTCGAACCAGTGTGGGCGCAGTGGCAAGCGTGGCGAGTGAAGCGACGGCCACCAGTTTGATCTGTTGCGCGGCGTCGGGTGACTTGTGGATGTTGAGTTGATCGACAAGAGCCGATAGGCGAAGGAGATGAGCATGAGTGTGCTCGACTGGCTCATGCAGACGCCGTGGACGGCTGAAATCATTTGGCTAGTTGCTTATGCTGCGCAAATTTCATCGGGGAATTTCCCCCCCCCCTCAAAAGGTGGAAAACTCGCGTAACTCAGCTCAATCTGAACGAAATCACTCCAATCAAAAAGGAAAATGTTCCAAACGTGTTTTACCATATCTGAATCAAGTTTGAAAGCTGTAACTTGAATACGAAAAAAGTTATGCAACTGTGGAAAAAAGGGGTAAAAAGTTATGCAACTGTGGAAAAAAGGGGTAAAAAGTTATTCAACTGTGGAAAAAAGGTGCGTCCACATTTGCATAAAAAGTAGAATACGTATTTCAATGCATCAATGTATTTCAATTATTAGGGAACCGACATTGAAAAATTAAAACCAAACGTTCCTCATTTTCGGGTTCCTCATCCTATCAATCACTGTCCCCCCATTCCTAAAGACTATTATTTCAGAACGTATGTCTGTCTGTCTGTCTGTCTGTGTGTCTGTGTGTCTGTGTGTCTGTCCGTCACGCTAAATATCTCGCCAACGGATAGAGCTATCGACTCAGTTCCTTTGCCATCACATGCACCTCCACAAGAGTAACTTGCTCAATAAAAAATTTAAATAAAATCCATGGCCAAGTGGGTTACGCGCTTGACTAGCAATCTGAGCGACGCAGGTTCGACCCCGCCGCGGGCAAACCTTTTGCCGCATTTTTCGCGAGTGTCAGAAACCGTTCTAACATGTTTTTGAGCTCCGTGAAACACGTTTTCACCTGTTTTGCCGAGTTTTAACATGAAAAATCGAAATTTTCGAACTTGTTCCAAACGCACCGGTGAGTGTCGGGGATCACAGGAAATGTGTTTTGCGATGTCAGAAACGTGTCTGAACGTGTTCTAACACGTTTTAACGTGAAAATCGAAAATTTCGAAAAGTTCCAAAATGATTCAGAGAGCGTAGGGGATCACAGGAAAAGTGTTTTGCGATGTCAGAAACGTGTCAGAACATATTCTAACTAGCAGGGATGTGTTGAGGTTAAATACACTACGCTCTATGCGTACACTACGCTCTATGCATAGTTCTGCAGGTTCGGTCCAAGGGGACCTCGGTAGCTTGCTTCAGGTACGGTTCAGGGGGACCTCGGTAGCTTGCTTCAGGTACGGTCCAGGGGGACCTCGGTAGCTTGCTTCAGGTACGGTCCAGGGGGACCTCGGTAGCCGGCTCCAAGTACGGTCCAGGGAGAGCTTAGGATGTTGGGGAATCTTAATCGCTAGAAAGAGTACTGGCTTATTCCGTTGCAAAAGGCTCGTGAGGCTGAGAGCGATCGAAAAAAGTTGCCACTACGCCACTTCGTAGCTCCGTGGCAACTTTTTTCGATCGCTCTTAGCCTGACGAGCCTTTCTCAACAGAAACGCAGGATACCGTATGTTGATTTCCTTGGCCTGTTCGAACACGTTTCTGACATCGCAAAACACTTTTCCTGTGATCCCCTACGCTCTGCGCATCAATTGGACACTTTTCGAAATTTTCGGTTTTTCACGTCAAAACGTGTTAGAACACGTTCAGACACGTTTATGACATCGCAAAACACTTTTCCTGTGATCCCCTACGCTCTGCGCATCAATTGGACACTTTTCGAAATTTTCGATTTTTCACGTTAAAACTCGGCAAAACAGGTGAAAACGTGTTTCACGATACTCAAAAACGTGTCAGGGCGCATTCTGGCACTTGCGAAAAATGCGGCAAAAGGTTTGCCCGCGGCGGGGGTCGAACCTGGGGGTCTCGGATTCAAAGTCTGTCGCGTTATCCACTTGGCTATGAAATTAGCGGATTTTTATATTAAAATTTTGAAAGGTTTTCTGAGCAGTTATAATATGCAAAAGGTTCTGAGAAGATTGCGCAAATTTGAAGCGATTTATGGCGAAAATGAAAAAATTTCCGTCACGCTGCAACAAAAAAAAACATACAGACAGACAGACAGACAGACAGACACAATCATTTCCTATAAGTGGAGGAACACGTTTTAACGTGGAAAATCGAATTTTCGAAAAGTTCCAAAATGATTCAGAGAGCGTAGGAGATTACAGGAAAAGCTTTTTGTGATGTCGGGAACGTTCTGAACGCACTGTATTTTGCGTTTCCGTTGTGAAAGGCTCGACAGGCTGAGAGCGATCGAAAAAAGTTGCCACGGAGCCACGAAGTGGCGTAGTGCTCTCAGCCTCACGAGCCTTTTGCAATGGAATAAGCCAGTACTCTTTGTAGCGATTAACACTCTCCAACATAATGTAACAAGGAGCCGACTCCCGAGCTCCCCCTGGACCGAACTTGGAGCCGGCTATCTTGCTTCCCCTGGACCGAACTTTGAGCAAGCTACCGAGCGTCCCCTGGACCGAACTTGGAGCCGGCTATGTTGCTCCTCCTGGTCCGAACTTGGAGCCGGCTGCCGAACTCCCCCTGGACCAAACTTTGAGCCGGCTGCAAAGTTCCCCCTGGGCCGAAATGTGCCCGGCAACTTAATGCCCCCTTGAACCATACTTTAAAAACGTAGTGCGCACCCTACCATAACGTAATTTAACCTCAACACACCCTGCTAGTTCATGCGTCTTTGTTCAATCTATTGGTTTGTAAAATTAATATCTCATTGATATTGAACACATCAAAGGAGAAAAAGGTACGACATACAACACAATTTGGGAAAGCGTTCGAGAAAGCGCTAATGACACCCGAAAATGTGAAAAAATCGATTTCGAAAATCTTAATCAGTGCCAGAAAAATGCGATTTTGTCCCGAGCCTCTCATGAGAGGCGTGATATATGTTCCGTCTTTCTGTGCCTTTGAGGATGTGGAATATTTTTCAAATAATAAGTTGACTTTACCCAATGAATAATGGCAGAATAGAGGGCTGATTATGGTGCAGACACCGACATATTTGAATACGATTAGGCCTTGTGCGTTGAACACGCTGAAAAAGAGAAAGTAAAGGTAAACTACCTCCCTGCCTTGAAGGGCCCGGAATACATGTGGCGTCTGCCACACACGACACAATCACATGTATTAGGAGAATTAGTATTGTACTTAAACGCAATTTATTGCCATAATTTTTTACATATACTTTTCAGAAATTACATGTACTGTTCAGTAATTACCTGGCGATCACAATCCAACTGAAAACGGTCGACACCAAATCCACAATTACGAGGTAGAATAGCAGGGTTGAGTACAGAATCATCACTTTTGGTGTTCTGTAAGTAGCCACTTTCGTCTTAACCCGGGGACTGCAATACCTTCCAATTGACTGCCACCCTTTTATCACGCCTCTCACGAGAGGGTCGGACCAAACTTGGCACAGGTGGAGATTTCGAAATCGCGTTTTTCGCATTTTCGGGTGTCATTAGGTCCAACTAAGATCCCTGTGAGGTATTATGCCTCAGAAATCATTCTTCACCTAGATGCTGCTACTGTAAGGTGCAGCCCGTGAACTTTGATGCTTTGTTACGAGTGTTCAACTTAGTTTCTGTGAAAACTTGTTTCTTGGAGCTAGGACTACTTTTCTGTGCTCTTTTAGGCTGTGCCAGTAGTTTTTCGATTGATGTCTTAATTTGCACATGATCAAACATTGTTAATTATACAAAAATCCACTCGAAAATACCTATTTTTTATTTCACCATAGTCCCCGTCATAAGGATTCGAATGATATGCTGATGCTCCCCCAACTCGGGAGAAGAGGTCGCATTTCATACGATAATATAAAATATTTACTGATTCTCTGCATTTTAAACCAATATATGCGAACCCCTCGTTACGAATGACCCGGCTTTCCATTGTTCTCGTGTTCACAAAGCACTCATTTCGTTCGATTAGAGCGGTGTGTGATGTCAAAATTAGGAAAATTGCTATATATTTCACATTATCGTATGAAATGCGACTTCTTCTCCCGAGTTGGGGGAGCATCAGCATATCATTCGAATCCTTATGACAAGACGGGGACTATGGTGAAATAAAAAATAGGTATTTTCGAGTGGATTTTTGTATAATTAACAATGTTTGATCATGTGCAAATTAAGACATCAATCGAAAAACTACTGGCACAGCCTAAAAGAGCACAGAAAAGTAGCCCTAGCTCCAAGAAACAAGTTTTCACAGAAACTAAGTTGAACACTCGTAACAAAGCATCAAAGTTCACGGGCTGCACCTTACAGTAGCAGCATCAAGGCGAAGAATGATTTCTGAGGCATAACACGTTACAGGGATCCTAGTTGGACCTAATGACACCCGAAAATGTGAAAAAATCGATTTCGAAAATCTTAATCAGTGCCAGAAAAATGCGATTTTGTCCCGAGCCTCTCGTGAGAGGCGTGTTATGTAAGATAAAAAATGCAATAATAAGTAATAGCAATAATAAGTATAATAAAATAAGTAAGATAAAAGCTAAATAGTTGATCTTATTATTTCAGACAAATTAGGCAGTTCTCACACAGGATGAGTTCTCACACACATTTCAAAATAAGTGTTCAAACATACCGATAGATGATGGCCAATAAGAGGATAAAGTTGGTTATAATTGATATTGCGTCCAGTACGGAAATAGTGACTGCGTGAACAACATCGTCCGGACCCATGGTAATTTATCTGATATCTTCTGCAAAGCAATAATACGGATTACTATATTGTGCATTACTCGTGGACAAGTGTGTCAGAAGATCACGATTTCGATAAATATAATTTAATATAATTTCTGCCTAGACGCAACAAGGTTTAAAATTCACATTTCGCGCTATATCGACCATTTTTGAAGGATATGAAAACAAAAATGACGAGTGGATTTTTTTGCGAAAGTAAGTAATTAACAGAAAATCGAGCGAAGGAAGTAAGATTCTATTTACATTTAGAATATGCGCACTTTTAGGTTGGCTTATCTGAGTAAATTAACATATTTTTTTTCAGGAAAGCTTCAAGTTGAGTAAATTTTCTATAGGATACTAACGATGCAATATTATAGTAAGCCGTGTGAAAGCAGAGATTATGCCATTCCGGTAGTTCAAAAGCTCATCTACACATCAGGACGAAATAATGAATACCTGTTCGCCAAATCGAACAGAATATACATACGAAAAAACAGGATCAGAGGTGATACGTCATGATTATCCACAACAAAACTAATTACGAGGAGGCAATCACGATCGGAAATCGTGAGAAAGGGGGAGCGAGAGAGAGAGAGAGAGAGAGAGAGCAGCTGCGCGTAGGCCTGATATGAATTGCTGAATCAACCTGATTCTTTACAAAGAAATATAATATGCCACAACACAACAACCGGAGATTAGTGGCTAATGGAATCACAAAGACATCGGATTCATAAAAAATATAATTATCACTGCAATATACTGTTATTGTACAATACCAAATTAATATTTATCGATTGGAGCTTTTTTTTTATTTGTTATGTGCCGAAGGCACGAATGGTTCGTACAGCATCATAAAATATGGTTATAGATTATTTTACAGTGAAATATCTTAGAGCGAAGAGTATTAAGAGTAAAAATAATATCTAAGAGAGAATTATTGGAATAATATTGAGGTGGAAACTGTTCAACACATTACATTTTCGTCTTTTATTGGCGAACAGTGCATAACGCGTTTACAACACGTTAATGAAAATATATTTAAGAGAGGTATCACCAGAGATTGCAGGAAGGTCGGAACAATTTTCGAAAAAATATTTTTGATTTCGACCAAACTTTTTTTGTGAGAGTACCCAGGAGACATGAATTCGATCAATCCGGGTCGCAGGTCTCAGAGCCGTCTTTTAGGAATTCTCCGGTTCTGATGCCGGAATCCTCATAACTTTCTTTAAAATTGAGCTAGAAAGCTCACGTAGGGCTCAAAATGTGCGGAAAAATTAGCCGACCAATTTTTCTGTTGATTATGAGTGCGTAGCTGGCTGACCCAGAAAGTTATCTGAACAAATGTGATTTTGTGAAGTTTCCAAAAATCATAACATATTTTCGATGGTCGAACCCAAGAGATTTCTGTACAGAATATGAAAGAGCATGCACACATTAGTTATATAAAAAATTAAAATCGATAAGAAAGGGGCCCCTTTCTAGGCGAAAAATAGCTCTGAAACCAAAAAATGTGAAATTTTTGAATTTTTGGAAAAATCGATTATTTGAAAATCGCCCCAAATATATTTTTTTCGAATTCCCTGAGTAGTATTGTGCTCGGGAAAAATGATTTCGAATGACAATATATGCGCACTGTTTCACGATAAAATGTAAAATCGAGTCAAAAACGATTAAAATTTTGAAGAAGTTTATTATTTTATTGTGATGTAGTATGCATATATTGTCTTTCGAAAAAAATTTTCCGTACACAATATTGCTCAGGGCCTTCGAAAAAATATATTTGGGGCGATTTTAAAATATTCGATTTTTCCAAAAATTCAAAAATTTCACATTTTTTTGGTTTCAGAGCTATTTTTCGCCTCGAAAGGGGCCCCTTTCTTATCGATTTTAATTTTTTAAATAACTAATGTGTGCATGCTCTTTCATATTCTGTACAGAAAACTCTTGGGTTCGACCATCGAAAATATGTTATGATTTTTGGAAACTTCACAAAATCACATTTGTTCAGATAACTTTCTGGGTCAGCCAGCTACGCACTTATAACCAACAGAAAAATTGGTCGGCTAATTTTTCCGCACATTTTGAGCCCTACGTGAGCTTTCTAGCTCAATTTTTAAGAAAGTTATGAGGATTCCGGCATCAGAACCGGAGAATTCCTAAAAGACGGCTCTGAGACCTGCGACCCGGATTGATCGAATTCTTGTTTATTGTTAGCGTTTATTGACAGGGAATGCAACCGGAAAATTATGTCCTGGCAGCCAAGTGCTTCTACACGATATTCGCTACACTAGGTGCAATAGGAATCATCTGCAACTCCCTCCTACTGTACACCACGATTCGGACAAAGCTGGCATATTTTATAATTTTTCATAAATATTCATTACCAATTTAAAATCATCTCAAGTGAAGAACAACAAACCGGTGTACACACTCCCTTTAGCACAAAAAACTGTAATGGTCACTACGAGATTGTCCTCTTCTTCAGAACCCTTCGTGCGCCGTGCAATATTCTGATTGCGGCCTGCGCAATGTTTGACCTGCTACACCAGGTGAACGAAAGCATCAATAATGTTGAGTGAAAAAATAGTATTGCATATCATGCGTCGATTTCACTTCGCGTAAGTTCCACAAAGGACAATGCATGATTTTGAATATCACCCATGTGCCAGTGTGCCGAATTACTTGTAACTAAGAGTAACTAAGAGTGTGAATTCTGCTTAATTTCCTAAGAAATGCTCGGAATACTACAAGCATACAATTCGACCAAATCATTTCAGATTGGATTATTTCCACAAAGCACACAAATTTATTTTGGAGAAACAGTGAATAGCTTTCCTTGCAGTTTCATTATGGTGTGTCGTGATTTCCCCTTTTTAATCTCAAATTTGATCATTCAGTTTCTTCCTGAAATCGGTGTATCCGGAGGCACAGTTACCGTCTTCTCTATCGGAGTCGACCGCTTTCTTTCAATTGCTGTGCCGAATAAGTATCGGTCCATGAATGCAAGCGTCTACCTCTCAGTTAGTTATACCATTTTTTTAAATATATAATTATTTCGCAGCTACAATTTGCATTCATATTTCTCTATTGCGCCTTCAATTCGTTTCTCATCGTGTTCTTCTACACCGATCAGTAGGTTGACAGGAAAGTATATAATAATATATGCGTTAAAAATACGGAGTTCGGCTCGGCCCTGTTGTTTTGGTATGAGACAGAAAGGACAAGAGCAAAGAACAAAAAGAAAAGTAAATAAAAAAATAGAAAAGGAGTGATTGCGCTCCTTTGTCGTCGTACATTCCTGTTTCTGAATGCATTTTGCCGTGCGCAGTCCCTCATACATTTTTCCCTATATCTCTAGGCCGACTCCTTCTGTCGTAACGATGAGTTTCAGCACAATGAGATCAGGAAGAAATGTAAAAGAATGAGAAACACAACGTTCATTCAAAAACAGGAGCAGTAGAGATACCGGTTAGGAATGGAAAGAACCTCTCGGAGTCTCTTTTTCCCTCACTCTCTCAGTCCTATCAGCCGTCATACCATCGCGCCCAAAATGGCATAACGCAAATATCGAACTTTCATCACTAAGGAGTAGTCATATTTCTTCATCGCAGTCAGGTCATCTGCCACGTCGCTAGTGTTTTCCACGGCATCGCCGTTGCTTACTGGGCCTATTCAGCTTCTGTTCTCAACGTCGCCGCATTTCTTATTTACGTCGTCACCTGGCGACTCATCAAGGCACACTGTACGTTTATCTTTCTAGTATCAAGAATAGACTGTTGACAATTTACATATTTTTTACATTTTCGTACTCACTAGTGCACTGGATAATGTCGAGCTAATTGCATTGTAAGAATTAAGAATGCTCGCGAACAGGCAGGTGCTTGGTAGACAATGATAAAATAGCAAAGTCAATAAAATATAAATAATAAATAATAAAAAATGATAGTTAGATTTTTTGCAGCAAAAGGTGTGGAGAAGGGCACGACTGATCGCATATTTCGCACGATTTTGCTGGTGACGATATTCGATCTGAGTGGATGGGCGTTGACCCAAACACTCATGGCAACAGTTCACATCATTCCGCTCCCAGGTATGCCGATGACAAAATATTTGATTCTCGTTAGCGTTTCGTTGTTTGAGCTGCGTGTAAATTAGGTTTAAACTCTCTTGGCCATACATAGAAGAATCAAGTTAATTTCAACAATGACGAGAATAACGGAGTACAACCTACTCGTTTAAATTAGGTACATATAAAGGGGAGAGATGCACCTACTCAAATCCAGATCACAAACGACTTGCCTACGCGTACTTCGCTGGCATTTGGGTCAACGTTGGCATTGCCGTAAAATTTGCCGTGTACTACTTCACGAGGTACATGTATTTCACAGACATTTAGACTGCTTGGCTACGAATGATACGAACCCTTCTTCGCTTCCGCCTGTGTACACCATTGCATTGAAGATGGGTTGATCCGGAAAGAAACAGAATAACCGCACATTTATGCTACCATAGTTGCTTTACAGTTGCGAGTACCGGCAAGCGATCAAGCGACAACTGGGCGGCCGTAAAGAATCTGTCCAAGCGATGTCCAGCGTTTATCGGAAGACTACCAGGGCTTCAATGACATCCACCAAGCTTTAGATTGAGCCCGTTCAATAAATAGAGTTCAGATCTGAGTATTTCACACACTCGCTGGAGAGAGCCAAACAAAAAAAACTATCCATTTTGACCGTTCCTATTACTCATCCTCTTGGAAAGGTTCGAACTCGAATCTCTCGACGTTCGTAAATTATCTTCGTTTAATTTCGTCCATTCCATGTCCTCATCTAAATCCAATGTGTCACCTTCCTTTACATTCAGAATATTTCGCAAGGGGGTTGCAACTCAAAAACTGTCCAACATCTTTAGGGCTGCTTACAATGGAGGGCCGTCAGATATCATTTGTCCGGCAAATAGAGTGAGTGCGGTGGATGTGACCAAACACGTCAGCAGAGGATGCCAAAAGGTAATGTAAATAAATGCGTTTGAATGAAAAAATAAATATATAATAAAAAACTACAAAGCTCAATCATATAGCGGATCTGAAAATATATAATAATACAAAAACCCCTGCTTTGAAATAGCTTCATGCATGTTTTGGTATTAGGCTGAGATTTTTTGTTATGCATTGAGTATTGTTATTTCGCACGCTATTTTCTTCTCAGGGAAGTAATTGTTTGCATGGCAAAGGGGATAGGCACTGACCTGTGCCCATCGACACACAAACAAAAAACACCGAGGTTAAAAAGTCACAAGGCTCACTTATGTAGCTGGAAATAGTATTTATATCGCGTGGTCTGGCGCTCACGTTATCATTTTTTTAGAGTAAAAAAATTCTTGTTAGAATGGATTCAAATGCTCTCTTCATCTCCCTATTAATAAGAGATGACTCGTACTTTCAAGCGTAGCATCTTATGTTTTTATGAACCCGCCAAAGAAAAATATCCGATTTCAATTATATAAATCGCATTTTTTCTTTCCTTTTTGGAGCTGATATGTACCATTTCGAGCGCCTACACTTCCTCTCTCCACTTGATGCATTGTATTACTAACTGGGATTGATGAAGATCCCTCATTAAATGAGATTCCGCTCTAAAACGCGCACTGTTCAGGAGGAGTTAAATTGCCAACACACATAGAATGAATACACTGAGTTAGGGCATCAAGTGTAAGACACACTCAATATTGAGTGTATTCGCGCGTCGAGAGAGCGTGCGAAAAAACGAGAGATTTATAAGTGTATCATACACAAGATGACCTATCTCAGTGTATGATACACTCAATAGTAAGTGTATTCATTCTGGGTGCACCACTCGTGGTCTCTGCAACAACGTACATTCCCAGGATATGCAACCGGAAGACTACGTGCTGGCAGCCAAGTGCTTCTACACGATCTTCGCTAGTCTGGGCGTAATCGGAATCGTCTGCAACTCTATCCTACTATACACCACGATACGAGCAAAGTTGGTTGGCACACAAGACATTCTTGTCACTATGTGGGCGTTGGTTTCGTTCTACGCTGCTACTCGATGGAACTGTAGCTTTCCATATAAAAATAACCTTACAAAAATTATTGTAATAGTCACTTCGAAGTTGTCTTTTTTTCAGATCCCTTCGTACACCGTGTAATCTTCTGATTGCTGCCTGTGCGATGTTTGACTTGTTACATCAGGTGAACTATAGAAGCAGCAATGTAATGTGAAAACGAGAATTTCTCACACGGCTCTCTCTTTGCATGCAATCAGAGACACATATGTATTGACAATGTACAGAATTGTGCTCGAATGCGAAATCTTTTTTTTAAAATCTTAATATGTTTAATTTCGAAATACAATTAGCATAAAAAAGGAATTTCAGATAGGTTTGTTCCCACAAGGCGCGCAAATCTACTTCGGAGAAACGATGAACAGCTTTGATTGCAGTATCATTATGGTGTGATACGCGTTCTCTTTATCTTGATTACAATATTTTGCCATCAGTTTCTTCCCGAAATCGGAGTATCCGGGGGCATATTTACCGTATTATCGATCGGAGTCGACCGTTTTCTCTCTATTGCTGTGCCGAATAAATATCGGACCATGAATGTTAGGTGCTATCTAGCTGTAAGTTCTACCTAAACACTTTCTAAAAATGGATCTTGATTTTACAGCTACATTTTGCATTCATATTTCTCTATTGCGTCTTTAATGCGTTCCTCATCGTGTTCTTCTACAATGATCAGTACGTTGATAGTCAAAGTCGCTGCAATTTTTGTTAAATATTCGGAATTCGAATAATCGGAATTTTTTTGTTAAATATTCGGAATTCGGAGCGAAACTATTTTATTGTTAAAGTTTTCACATTTTTTAATCGACGAAAATTACATTGTCAAGTTTTTCGAAATATGTGCCGATTGTGGCCGAGGCCGTTTTTTCGAGGGAAAACAGTTCGGCAAAACAATTTGGAAATCAATAGAAATCGAACTCATGACCCTCAGAGTTGAGTTCCAAGGAACTACCGCATCGACCACGCGTTTGATGGAATTTTCGCCCCCATAGTACTTCCGCATAAAATTTTCATCAAAATAAACACAAATGTTTCCGGCTTCGTGCAATCTTATCTATAATACTTATCGCAGTCAGGTCATCTGCGACGTGCCCAGTGTGTATCACGGCATCGCCGTTGCTTATTGGGCCTATTCAGCTTCCGCCCTCAACATCGCCGCATTTTTCATCTATGTCGTCACCTGGCGACTCATCAAGGCTCGCTGTGGGTTTACCATGACCTATGCAAATCCATTAAATAATTGCATCAGATATCACTGAGCGCAAGTTTGCTAGGAAAAGGCTTTGCTCACTCTGCACACTCTCTCCGCACAAAATCTAAACATTGAGGGGATTATGGTGACCTGAATTTTGCGTTCATTCTTTTGAAGAGTACTGTAGTAGAGCCAGCAGCGGTTACGCGTTTTCCACGATGAGATGTTTGAAAAGGCTATGATAGCAGGCTATTTTCCAGCAATCGGAGTGGAAAAGAGAACGACTGACCGCATATTTCGCACGATTTTGCTGGTGACAATATTCGATCTGAGTGGATGGGCGTTGTCGGAAATTCTTATCGCGACGGTTCACATCATTCCGCTTCCAGGTATGTAACGATGACGAATTGTGTGAATCGAATTATCGTTTCAGTATCTTTTGCTAGATCTATAAAGTCTGACGAGAATGAAGGAATAAACGGTGGCCTACTCAGATTACAAACGAATCGCCTATGTATACTTCGCTGGCATTTTCGTCAATATTGGAGTCGCCGTCAAATTTTCCGTGTACTATTTCACGAGGTAAATGAGGGCAAAGCACGGCTGTAGCTGCGAATGCGCATTTCTCCGCTAATCGCTTCCAGCTTCATCAATGCACCTGTCATTGTGATAAAATGATCCAGAAGGGAAAGTGAAGGAAAGACAACTGTCCTACGCCCATATTTATGATTCCTCCGCAATATGCATTCCAGTAGCGACTACCGGCGAGCGATCAATCGACAACTGAGCGGGCGCCAAGAAACCATCCAAAGGATATCAACCGTTCCTCTAAAATCCGCCCACACCTGTGCACATGCCACCCAATAATAACTAACCATGAGTCGTGATGGATGGGGGGAAAATCATGATAATTTCTTGTATTATCAATTTCTTGATTTTGTATAAATACGATTGGGAAACGACAACATTTGAATTGTGAAGACCTTCTATCTTTTCCGTTTCAAAAATAGAATCGTGCCACGGTGTTGAAAATGAAAGTTCAAGGACCGTGTCCATCTTCAGTCTCGTTCAACTTTTCCTCCCTGCCTAGTAGTACCCACGCACATCCTAAGAATTAGAAAGGTTTGTTCAATTTGCAGTAATTAAGCTGCAATAAGTCATTTTGGAATCCACCTCCCCCATATCTTTTTTAAACCAACACATTATTTATTGTTTTAACAAATATCAAACCATAGAGCGCGTTGAGAGTATATAGGTAAAGGTAAAGGCATCCCCTTATCTAGGCTCCAAGTCCTGAGGGAGGGCCAGCGCATAATAGGCCAGTTCAATCCGGAGGGCCCAATCTCTTCTTCGGATCTGGTTACCTTCGTGGTTACACCACTACCAATCTTTACTCATTCGAGCGCCTTGGTGAGGCGGTGGCGGTATGCACAGCCGGGAATCGAACCCCGGTGTGGAACGGAATGAAACTGGGAGGGCGCCTTAGACCACTACACCACTTCCACGCAGAGTATATAACTAATTTTATTATTATGCCTCCAACAAGATTAACGAAGTAGCTATGTTGAAGAGATGAAAACCAACTTTCAACAATGACTTAAACGAATCGATCGGGATACATTCGCGTCCCTGCACAACTTGGTTTGGCTTAGAAACGTGATGAGTGTAATGTTTTCCCTTCAGAGTCAGTCCCTTTTTGCCTCTTCTCATAATAACGTTTATTCTATTTGTATGAGACCTTTCTCTATTTTCAAACCCAACAATTCTCATGGCAACCTTAGGATAATGCTCATGGTTGATGTTAACAGTGACGCGTATTATAGGTCTCTCTGATCCCCATCCCCACGCACAGCACTCTGAATTCCTATTTTTTGAAATGTCACTACTTGTGTTCATCGTATATTCTTTTCCGATAATTAATACGTAATTTCTGATCCCTTTCTCACCATCCGAGAGCGGGAGAAAACAGTAGTTTTCACACAGAAATAGTAATCCAGAAAATCAGCGTTCTGTCATTTTCGTAAAGTTTTGCTGAATGATGTCGGAGGTGGAGGCTCATATTTTGGCGGCCAAGTTGTTTTACACGATAATGGCCGGATTCTCCGCACTCGGGGTCGTCTGCAACTCGTTTCTACTGTACACCACGATCAGGACAAAGTTGGTTGACGTAATTCAAGTGCGCCGAGGTTGTGCAAAAAGTCTCTCATATCAGAACATTGAGTGCTCGTTTGCCTGCGTGAAAGAGCATGTCACAAGAGATGAGAAAAAGCCATAATGTTTGGTTCATTGCCTGATCCTAGTTCCTTTTTCTCAGTGTTGCAGACTATTCTAAAAAAACATTCCCATTTGCAGGTCTCTTCGTGCACCGTGCAACATTCTCATAGCCGCCTGCGCACTCTTCGATGTTATGCACCAGGTACTATAACTTTCAGATCAATGTAAAAAGCCATTTTTAAATATTTTTTTTATGGAAAATAGACTCTGCAACTTTCATTATGAGTATTGTATTTATCAGTATTATTGCGCCATTTCTGCACCATTTCAGATAGGTTCGTTTCCTCAGAGCCAGCAAGTCTACTATGGCCTGACGATAGACAGCTGGACTTGCGCTTTCATAATGGTAAGCCACTATTTCTTTCTAACTTATTTTTTAAAATTTATTTCTCCTACACCACAAAGGTATTATAGTAAATATGATAATAATGATATAATGGGGAATTCAGATGAAGAAGGTAGTGATATGGGCAACAACACGGGAATTTGGAGTGAGGGGAGGAACCTCGGAAGCGGTGGAGGGGCCGCTAACATTGCCATATGAGGCTGTTCGCGAAAGGATCAATGAAATGGACGTACACTGAAATTGAAAAGTACTTCCAAAATGTGAACACAGATGTTATCGAGTGCGCTGATCATCATGGTAACAATAATTTTGCATTTCACTCATCGGTTCGGGAGTACTGTAACTACCGTTTTTGACGCGGAAATGCCGTATCTCGAGATCCTGTGAACCGTTTTCCATGAAAAAAATTTTGGGAGGTTAGTTTGAGTTGCTAATAACTATTAGATACTCTATTTTCACATTACTATTTTTACTCAGCTGTCAAAAAAGTGTTCTCGAACACCCCTCATAACTAATGTTAATAACACATACCACAAAATGCGCCATTTCCTCAGCTTTCATATTCGTATGCTACATGCATACTTCAGAGGTACCAGTAATGTAGATCATACCCTTTTTATTCACAATTTTTCACAATTTTGAGCCTCATTGACCGCGCAGGATAGCGCGAAATGAGAATGACCAGTGCAAAATGAAAATAAATGATGCGATAATGACCATTTCCCTTACGAAATTGTGAATATAAAGGGCATGATCTACATTACTGGTACCTCTGAAGTATGCATGTAGCATATGAATATGAAAGCTGAGGAAACGGCGCATTTTGTGGTATGTATCATTAACATTAGTTATGAGGGGTGTTCGAGAACATTTTTTTGAATGCTGAGTAAACATATCAATGTGAAAATAGAGTATCAAATAGTTATTAGCAACTCAAACTAACCTCCCAAAATTTTTTTCATCTAAAACGGTTCACAGGATGTCGAGATACGGCATTTCCGCATCAAAAACGGTAGTTACAGTACTCCCGAACCGATGAGTGAAATGCAAAATGATTATCACCATCGTGATCAGCGCACTCGATAACACCAACTACGGGAATTTCAGAAAATCAATGTACGAGGTCCTTCACAAAAGGTATTGATCCTCTCGCAAACAGCCTCATATCATCAGATCGTTCCCGAAATGGGCGTCGCCGGAGGGACATTTACCGTTTTCTCCATAGGAATCGATCGTTTCCTCTCCATTGCAGCCCCCAACAAATATCGGCGCATGCACGTGCCACAATATTTAACAGTAAGTAAAGGAACTCTAATTATAGAATATTACAAATTTGAAATAATACGTTCCACTTCGAGAACTATAAGGCTGTTAAGAAAGTTTCGCTCGTTTTTCCAGCCAGCATATTTTTACTAATATCTCTGGACGCGGAGCTCGGATTAGTTCATGCTTAGGCGCATTTTGAAGGTTCATCATTCCTCTATTTTCGCCCACTTTGTGGTAGCCATCGATTGATAACATCAAGTCTATTGGTCTCTTAATTACGCATGGTGGGTATTGAACGGTGCCTAGATTTTGAGCTGCTATTACAAAAATAGTGTAGAGAGATCTACTAGCCGTGTAGTATTACAAAGAACATTGATAGGTATATCTACTACGCCCTATGTCATATCCACACCACTTCGTGCAAAGGCTGGCAGGGACCGAAAATTTACATTGAGTGTAACCGCGTACGATCAAAATCTCGATTCCAGATGTTACTCAGGGCTTCGTAAATGATATGAACTGGTATTACGTTCAAATATAGTGCACGTACACTGCTTTCAATTGATATTAAAACACGTTCTCTGTAAGAGCGCAGTGCGGGGCTGGGGTAAGCCGCACAACTAATTCAAAATGGTCGTCCAGGACCCAAACTTTTTTCACAAACAGTCATAGGTATAACATAAATTTTAAATGTGAGAAATACTCAAAATATCTAGTTTTCAAAAATCGATAATTTTTTTACGAAAAAAAATTTTTTTTTCATTTTTTTTATTTTCATGTCATGTTATATATCATTCGAAAGAGCATCGAAAGTTATGTATAAATCCGCAGAATCATGTGAATTGACCTTCTGGGAGCGGATATCGGTGACCACATCCGAACAAAATAATCGTTTTGGTGAAACTTAATTTTGGATGACCACATTCCCATGATTTGCGACCCACAGTTTTGATATATATTACAAATTTTTCATCAAGGAAATTGAAGGTAATCATTTCATGTCAGATTTCGGTAGTAAAAGTACTCAATTTTTCACTAGACCACTACCACTCTGTTATAAAGCTCAATCTCAAGATGGGGAAAAAAATGTTTCCAGTAATGAAAACTAAATCAAATGTATATCATCTTTAAGAGCATCAAAAGTTATGCATAAATCCGAAATTTCAGGAGGATTGAACAACTAGGAGCGAAAATCGATAATCACATCCGCAAAAGTTGTTATTTTTGTTAAAGCTATGTATTTTGCTCTACTCTTTTTCAAAGTGATCGACAAGGGCTGAAATTTTTTTCACGAGCATTTTTAGGGTCAAAGTAAATTTTGAAAGCGAAAAAGTCACAAAAAGTAAAATTTTGAAAAATCGATAAAAAAATTTTTCGAAAAAAAATAAATTGTATTCTTTTAATTTTTTTGTCGTGTTATATCTCATTCGAAAGAGCATCAAAAGGGGATGCAATCACCAATGTAGGGATGCAATCACCATTTCTCTGCTATTCGGTCCTCAATCTTCATTAAAGTATAGAATTATATATAACTTTTGATGCTTTTTCGAATGAGATATAACACGACAAAAAATATTTTAAAAAATAAAAATTTATTTTTTTTCGAAAATTTTTTTTATCGATTTTTCAAAATTTTACTTTTTCTGACTTTTTCGCTTTCAAAATTTACTTTAACCCTAAAAATGCTCGTGAAAAAAGTTTCAGCCCTTGTCGATCACTTTGAAAAAGAGTAGAGCAAAATACATAGCTTCAACAAAAATATCAACTTTTGCGGACATTATGTCTGCCTCGGGGGACAAGCTTCGTGTGTAGCGGGATAGAATAGGAAACGCGGATGGAAACAATAACGACCTAGGCGAGAGTCTTAGCGTCCCAAAAGATACGAGGTAAGACAGATGACGGTGAGTTCTACCAAGATATCCCAGTGTGGTGCCCGTAGCGAGGGCGAGTGTGATGTCATGTGATGGCAAAATGACGGTAGAAGGGAACTCTTTATTCGTCTCTCTAGCACACTGGCCCAGAGAGAGGGAAAGGTGCCCTTATATAGGCGGCGGTGGCCTTGCGACCATGAGGCGGGAAACCTCTACTATAACACGGATGTGATTCTCGATTTTCGCTCCTAGTTGTTCAATCCTACTGAAATTTCGGATTTATACATAACTTTTGATGCTCTTAAAGATGACATACATTTGATTTAGTTTTCATTACTGGGAACATTTTTTTCCACACTTCGAGAGTGAGCTTTACAACAGAGTGGTAGTGGTCTAGTGAAAAATTGAGTACTTTTACTACCGAAATCTCACATGAAATGATTACCATCAAATTCCTTGATGAAAAATACGTAATATATATCAAAACTGTGGGTCGCAAATCATGGGAATGTGGTCATCCAAAATTAAGTTTCACCAAAACGATCATTTTGTTCGGATGTGGTCACCGATTTCCGCTCCCAGAAGGTAAATTCACATGATTCTTCGGATTTATACATAACTTTTGATGCTCTTTCGAATGATATATAACATGACATGAAAATAAAAAAATGAAAAAAAAAATTTTTTTTCGTAAAAAAATTATCGATTTTTGAAAACTAGATATTATGAGTATTTCTCACATTTAAAATTTATGTTATACCTATGACTGTTTGTGAAAAATTTATTTTTTTTTCGAAAATTTTTTTTATCGATTTTTCAAAATTTTACTTTTTGTGACTTTTTCGCTTTCAAAATTTACTCTAACCCTAAAAATGCTCGTGAAAAAGGTTTCAGCCCTTGTCGATCACTTTGAAAAAGAGTAGAGCAAAATACATAGCTTCAACAAAAATATCAACTTTTGCGGATGTGATTATCGATTTTCGCTCCTAGTTGTTCAATCCTCCTGAAATTTCGGATTTATACATAACTTTTGATGCTCTTAAAGACGACATACATTTGATTTAGTTTTCATTACTGTAAACATTTTTTTCCACATCTCGAGATTGAGCTTTACAACAGAGTGGTAGTGGTCTAGTGAAAAATTGAGTACTTTTACTACCGAAATCTCACATGAAATGATTACCATCAAATTCCTTGATGAAAAATACGTAATATATATCAAAACTGTGGGTCGCAAATCATGGGAATGTGGTCATCCAAAATTAAGTTTCACCAAAACGATCATTTTGTTCGGATGTGGTCACCGATTTCCGCTCCCAGAAGGTCAATTCACATGATTCTTCGGATTTATACATAACTTTCGATGCTCTTTCGAATGATATATAACATGACATGAAAATAAAAAAAATGAAAAAAAAATTTTTTTTTCGTAAAAAAATTATCGATTTTTGAAAACTAGATATTTTGAGTATTTCTCACATTTAGAATTTATGTTATACCTATGACTGTTTGTGAAAAAAGTTTGGATCCTGGACGACCATTTTGAATTAGTTGTGCGGACCTCCCCGACGTTCTTACAGAGAACGCGTTTTAAAAGCAACTTCATTGCATCCTTCGAAGCAGAAAAATATTGCTATAAACTATACCACCCCTTTTTGATATCGAAATTGACATGTTGGCGAATATTTCTACGTTCTTTCAAGATGCAATTCAAATATCTCGTGATTATTCTGGAGAGAAACCATAGTCAAAAAGTTTCTATTAGAAACACGTCTCGAACTCTCCTTGTTCCGATGCCAGAGAATTCCTACGAAACCACCAAAAGACAGATTTTTCGAATAATTTCGAGATTTTGGTGATTTTGTCCATTTTCAATTCTCTTGGAACAGGAGGTTCAATATGCTAATCCATTGTGATGAATACTAGTATGACTATTACACGAATACAGCGCCTCTGATTAGACAATATCTGTGAGCTCGCCTACTGAGTTATGTGATCCCAATCTGGGCACGTGGTTTATGAGATTAGTATACTCGACTCATCTTATCTCTATATTCTGAAAGCTGACCATCGAATGAAGTATAGTGGTTGAGAGGTGTGTTATGGGGCTACTCATTTTTTATTAGGCCCAATGATAGATAAATTTCCGTTCTCAAATCCAACCTCTGTGAATATTATCGCGGGTTTACAGTAAATTGGTCTTTTCTTCTTTAGTATTTTTTCCCGGAGCTAGAAATTGCGAATAGTTCATCCAATGTGTGACTATAGAAAACAACTATTGCCCCATAACATACTGTGAACAGGAACTGTTTGCATTGACACACGCTGAGATACATTGACTCCAATGTCACACCCAAAATCGAGCGAAACTTTCTTAACAGCCTTATACCTTTGGTGTGCTTATTGTCTGATTCTCTCGCTTTCGCGTGCACTCTCATCCTCGTTTCTGCTGTTTATCAGCGAAACCTTTTATTATTTTGGACGAGTCTTTGTGCATAAGTAATCTGCACGACGACGCGAATGTGTTCCTCTTCCAGCTGCAATTTGCATTCGTCCTGCTCTACCTCGCATTCAACTTGTTTCTCATTGTCTTCTTCTACCGCGATGAGTAAGTGAAGCGGCGTGAGAGACGTGGCTTTGGTATTCGTGCGCCATCATGTGATGGGGCACTGCGCAGCAGAGGTCGGCACAGTGATCTGGAGTTTTTTTGGAAAAAAATAACGAAAAAGTCAAACGCATGCAATGAAACTAATCAAATCGGTGTATTAGGCAGGTAATCTGCAACATGCCGAGTGTCTATCACGGAATCGCCGTAGCTTTCTGGGCATATTCTGCTTCCGTCCTAAACGTGGCCGCAATTGCCATCTACGTCGTCACATGGCGACTCGTCAAGGCACACTGTACG
Organism: Pristionchus fissidentatus; assembly: GCA_036245785.1. Lineage (NCBI taxonomy): Eukaryota > Metazoa > Nematoda > Chromadorea > Rhabditida > Neodiplogasteridae > Pristionchus > Pristionchus fissidentatus. Next base: position 12,615,137 of record BTSY01000004.1, read on the forward strand.
TACATTTCAACACCGGCGTGAAAAATGATTCTACGATCTCTTCCTTTCTCACACTCTCTCATCCACCAGCCGGCGAAGAGAGTGTGCAAAAAAAGATGATACCGTCGTCTCACATTTTTCACTCTTCCCTCACCCCAATCTTATAGACATCTTTTCAATACAAAATATACCGTAGCGTGTGAGAACAGCAATAACCATTGAAAATACTTCCTCGTGCGCATTGAAATGTGCACTACCATCCGAGGATAATTATCAGCTTCCATGCAAATAATTGCACACTCGTGGGAATGTTTTTGATTTCTGTCATGATAACTTCTTCTTTGCTGGTTGTTCCTTGTCCAAACATCTTCTAACCGAACATCCTATTGCCAACTATTATTTCGGATATGTTAGTTGAAGATAGATTCGTTTAATAAAACCTACTGGACTTCTCCATTATCTCTCACGACATTTGCGTTCTAAGTTCCTATGTTCCAAACTATCTAACTACAAAAAAACCTTGTTAAAGAAACCTTATCTTGTTAATAAACCACGCCTTACACGAATTCCGGAGTCAATTCCAACCAGATTCTGATAAACCGCAACGCGCGTTTCAGCAAGCAGTGTAGAGCGCGGCACGACAGATCGCATCTTCCGCACGATTGTGCTGGTGACGATATTCGATCTGGGCGGATGGGTGACAACGCAGGCCATCGTAGCAACCATCAATATCGTCCCGTTGCCAGGTAATTGGAATTTAATTCCATCAATCATCTTCGTTCGTCTCATCACATTCTGTCCTACTTCGGTCAAATCTTTTAGAAATTGCAATTCGATAAAAAAACCTTATTTATATCCTACCTTAAAGATCACAAGCGGATCTGCTACGTATACCTTGCGGGAATTTTCGTCAATCTCGGAATCGCCGTGAAGTTTTCCGTGTACTACTTCACGAGGTGAGCGAATGCTCTAGCATGGGAAAGCGCGGTCTAGAAAGCTTACAACCACACAAGCCAGGTCCACAGTACCCCTTTAGAATCCTACCTTTATGTAGTGTAACACGTGCTATATTTGTAAATGTAACAAGAAATCTGCTACTATTAACATATCTTTCGCAGTACGGAGTACCGTCGAGCGATAAAGCAGCAATTTGGAAGGGGAGAAGAGTCCGTGCGAGTGCTCACCAGCGTTGCGCACGTATCTACCACTAAAGTCTAGCTGCTATCGGAAAATGGTCGCGGATGTTACTTATTTCATTCATACCTGATGAAGTAGTATTTTTTGTTTGATCGACATATCGAGGCCAATATGATTCGTATGATTTCGCATTGTAAACATTTCCCTGTGGATCTCGAAGAATTAAGTTAAATACAGTATCACAATATTAATTTATTTTGAATTAAGTTAAATAAAGTAGTACTATATTAATTTATCATGCAAGAAGATAACCGAAAGAAAGATGGCGAAATATAATGAAAAGGAGAAATATAATGAATCAGCGCCCTTAAATTGACACTGATATATTCTATTATAGCGTATTTGCATATGATTGGCCTTCCTAATCTTTTATACTGTTGAAAACACCAACTAGGTATGTGGCAGTACTACTCCTCAGTGAAAGTGAGGCAGGCATATTTCAGGTAGAAATAGATGAATGATCCCTGCCCTCCACGAACTCGCCTCCAAAATATCTCCATAGGGCGATGCGGAGCGGTTTTTTTTTGCAAATAATCCTTCTCCGTAATTAGAATGTGAACTATTAAGCTACTCATACGTTATTGTGGTATATGTGGACACTCATCAGAACCGAAATATGAAGCCGTTCGCCTAATTGTGAGAATCGAACGGATCCGGCGGGATCTAGTACAACCGAAAAATATCAATTGTCTGTAACTCTTTAATTAGGGATAATCAAAGTGTGCTGATCAACTCCATTTTTGTGGGGCACCCGCTGGCAATTGACGGTGTCGCGTGGAACTCCCATTTCTGACGGGATAGTGTATAGACTTTTCAGGGTTGTGATGTGATTACGCCAGTCTATATTGTTTGATTTTTTTAAAATTTCAAATACAAGTTTTTTCCATAATAATTTCTGACCCTGCTCTTGCACAAAGATCGGGCATCCGTGACGAGAAGAATACAAATCTATAATTTGAGCGAAATATGTCATCCGCTTAAATGAGCAGTTATAAAGTATGCGCAAAACAGCCACGGGGGTGTTAGAGTGGGTTATAAGAGGGGGTTGCAAAGTTCGAGAGTGCCATGAGAACGGAGTTTACTTAGAATCACGATGCACTTTATGACTTCGCACGTTGATTTCCGATGACGGACGTCGCTCAAATTATGGATTTGGATTCCCCTTGTCATTCCGGTCTGATCTCTGTGCGAGAATAAGGTCATAAATTACTCTGAAGAAGTCGCATTTTTAAAAATTATTTTTAAAAAACAATAAAAACCAATTAGTCTGGCGTAGTCGCTCGCCATCAGCACACTTGATAACTTCAAATTACAGAGCTACATAGTAATGGATTTCCCGACTGTCCCGGCCCTTTCTGGATGAAGATTCATGCGAAGAGAAGGCGAGGTGTGCTTTGTAAAATAGATGAACAAAATGTGTGCCTAGGTGAAAATAGCGCTTGAGAAACAAGAGTCTATATGCTAATTTGTGTCTCAACCAGTGGAAATAAACTTAATACAATATTCAAGTTGTTTTGTTTTCGATGAGCTAGTTTCACCTGAGCACACATTTTGTTCAACTACGAAATATGTGTCAATCTGTACTCCCTCTCCTGCACTTCGCATTACGGTTGACCTGAGTGCCCGCACATCCCACAGTAACGTAGACGGCGGGAAATTTTAGTTGTACATTGGAGAGAGAAAAAATTATAATGTCAGATGAGACGGTATGCGACATTAGTTGCAGGCAATTTGTGGAGCCCGATTTCTCGTTCCCTGTCGTCTCTCCATCGAGTATTGGACCTTGAGGCGCTACCGATTGTAGAGGTGTCCACATAGTATTTTCCCGTGTCCAGTGGTTGATCTCAATTCGCCATATCTTCAACGCCCACTTCGCGTTCCGTTTGAGTGCTTCCATATCAGACACTATCTGAGAGGCTCGAGATTCAGCCGTACAAGGACACCTAACCTATGCTGAAAAAATTACCCTAGGGTAAACTTTGGGCGTAGAAACCGAAAATCGACCTTAGAAGTGCTGATTCTCAAACCCGGCTGAGATATGCAACTGGGTATGAAAAAACGACCAAAAATTATTTCGAGAACGAAGCGTCAAAACCCCCTACATAGCTATATATTATGAAAGCTCATCAGAAAAGAAGCATTTCAGCTGTTGAACATATCATTCTAACTATCATTTGAAAAAAGTTAGAATTTTTTAAAGTTTGAAAAAATTTTAAAATATTTTTAATGATTTCCATTGCATTTCTCTTGTTGCTCATTCGATTCTACACAAAAAGTTGTGTTAGTACAATTTTTTGTGCCCGATTTCACTTACAGGTACTATTTTTAAAAATTCGACGAAAAAGCCCCAGTAGCGTATTTAAACGAAAAGTGAATATCCAAATCCAACCATTTTTTCTCATTTCGCAGTTTGAGAGGCAAAAGATATCATGAAATTGCAAATTTCGAAAATGTAAAAAAAAAATTTTTTTGTTGATATTTGATCATATTAACAATAGTCCTCCTTAACCGAATTTTGGTCAATAAAGATGCGAAAACTTTGAAAAATATTATTTGACCCATTGATTCACTATTTGTGACCAATCTGTTAGTAAAGACCGTCAATCGAATTTCCTATATACGAAATATTCATTTTCGGGTTCTATATTGCATTTATATCAGAGACTATCTGAGAGGATCGAGTTTCTGTCAACAGTGGCCGTACAAGGACACCTAACCTATGCTGAAAATATGACCCAAGAGTAAACTTTGGGCGTAGAAACCGAAAATCGACCTTAGAAGTTGTGATTCTCAAACCCGGCTGAGATATGTTTCATCACATGTACTAAAGTGGAAAAATGAAAATTCTTCCAACGCGAACTAGACCCCAAATTAGATAGTAATTCTTAAAGAACATCTCGTATGCATGATTTTCACTGTTGAAAGTAAGATTATAACTGATCCTTGAAAAAAGTTATGAAATTTTGAAAGTTCAAAAAAAATTTCAAAAAATTAGTTTTCGCGGAGGGGGAATTTTAACATTTCCATTCGATTCCTCGTGGAAAGTTGTACCGGGTACCACATTTTGGGTTCGATCGATAGGGCTAATCTATTTTTAAATATTTTTTGAAAATCACATTCTTCTATTTTTGATGATTTTCGATGAAATTCAAGTTTCGAAAAGAAGTGAGATACATACCTCAAATGCATCCTAGTTATCAGAAAACGATATTAGAATAAGTATTAAACATTTTAATAACGTTTACGAGTGAGCTGATGAGCCATGTCTCAGTGAAAAACGACCTCGAACTACATACTAGTGTTTTACGCTCATCACACGATCCTATTTTAAAAATAAATATTGAAAAAGTTTTTTTACAGAGAGGAGAATGTTGACACTCGCTTCTCTCTCTTTGATTATGTAAAGAAAATTCTTGACGGTGCAAATTTTGAGCCTGAAAAGTTTATAATCGTTTAAAGAGTGTCAAAATATACATTTTCAATGATCATCAACATATTTTGTATGTGTTGTTTTACGCCCATCAGTTCTGTGTCATCATTGTAATTTAGGAAATTTTATTTCTTAATTCACTTAGATTTCAGCTGTTTTTTCCTATGAATCCCTTTCTGTCTTCAGCTGGCATAGAGTCCGGTTGCAGAATGAACTTGGGAAGGAGGATCTCATAATGAGTGATTCGACCATGATCCGTATCCTCAATGCCCTCCCTGCCACGAAGCGGCACAATCTCACATGTGTCGACAGTTTTAAGGCCGCTGGATATGAGGTTAGATTTCTTTAAAAAAATATATGTCTGGGAACTATTTTATTTAGGCGTTTGAGCTGATCAAAAAAATGCTGGACCGTCTGGTGGAATTGGGTCTCATGACCAAGGAGATTGCCAGTGATCTCTGGTTCGATTTTCTGGAGATTCGAGTGTATCTCAAGTTCGATTACTACCGCCATGTGAAGGAAGACAGTCGAGTTCCCGATCATTCACTCCTCTTCGCTCTCTCCGATCCCGAGAATCCGAAATTCGCCTACAAACCGACACATGGGCATGGATTTCAATGCCCTCGCTGTATTCACATCGAAACGACATTCAGGTATGAGTATCTTTGAGGTAAAAAAGCAAACCTGTCATTTTCAGAGAGACATTTGAATATTTCGCTACATTGATTCCCACTTATCCCGAGCATGAGAAGGAACTGAAGGAGATGGTCTTCAATCTCGGTAATCACAAGGAGACTATTCTGGAATTGAAGGCTCACGAGGTCGGATTTCATTCAAAGTCAATGCTCAAATAGTGATAGTTTCAGCTCCGATCGAAGTACACTGAACTGCAGCGACAAAGAATCATCAAGGGGTTACCGGAAGGAGAAGCAATGATCACGTTCGACTACGCCCAAAAACAACTGTCAACAAGTCACGTCGAGGACCAGAAGGGCTACTATGCCAAGACAGGAATGTCTTGGCATATTGCCCACGTTCTGGCCAACGTCAGCGGCCGATTCGTGGAGCACTCCTTTGTGCACATCGTCGAAACTGACACTCAGGTGAAAATAATACTCGAAAATTAATTTCCTTAATGCTGTGTTGTTTAGGACTCTCAAGCAGTTGTATCGATAACGGAAGCCCTTCTCAAAGAACTCTGGACCCAAGGAATCCACTCTGTTCACATACGCAGTGATAATGCTGGTGAGAATCGATTACTGTTCATTGATAAGTGTACTCATATTTTTAATTCAGCGTATTATCACTGTGCGCCGACCCTCGGATCGATGCCTGCAATGAAAGGAAAGACTGGAGTGAAGGTGAAGAGCTGGAGCTTCAGTGAAGCGCAGAACGGGAAAGGGTCCGCTGATCGAATCGCTGCTCAATGCAAATCAAAGAATCGTCGATACATCAACAGTGGAGGAAATGTGCAGAACCATACGGAGATGCTATGGGCTCTCGATTCACATCCACATCTAGCGGGTATTTCTGTCTATCTTGTCAATATCACAGCTCCTCCCACTCCTCCCTCTCTAGGAACAATCCATCGTGTAACCGACTACTCGCACTTCGAATTCGGGGAAAGGAAAGTTCGAGTATGGAAGTACTTCGGGATAGGGGAAGGCCAAGTGTTCGATAAGCTGAATAACGCCAATCTCGGAGTCTACAAGGAAAAGGGAAGAGGAGGGCGTTTCGGATCTCACGAGACAGTATTGATTGATCATCATGGCGAAATCTCTTCAGCCGCTTCAAGATGAGATCGAGAAAGTCTACGATAAGGCTATTGAAGTGCTGGGAATGGGTTGGGCACTCCGTTCTTCCAAGAAAAATCAGAAATATCCTGAACGAGCGAAGAAGATCGTTATGGACTATTTTCTGGAGAAGCGAAAGGCTGACAAACGAGCCGAACCAGGAGAAGCTTTCCAGATGATTTTCTCCGACCCGAAAATTCCCATTGAAGAACGTATGAGTATGGATCAGATCAAACGACTAATCAGTAGACTTCTCGCAGTTCAGAAGAAGAAAACTGTCGTGATCAGAGCGAGGAGAGGATCGGAAGTTGAGATGGAGGATGTGTCAGTGGAATGGACAGTGGAGGAGGTGGATGAGGGAGAGTGGGCGGAGGTTACTGATTGTGGAGAAGTGGACCAGATTGATGACGATGTCATCTACAACAGTTTCCTCAAAAAGAACAGAAATGAATTCTTTTTACCATAAATATTCCAATGCTTCATAATTTTTAAATCTGATAAAATTTGCACTCATAATTGCTCAGATTAAAGCTCATTGAAGAACAGAATTGAAGACAGCATAAACGTCAATTAAAGGATGCATAACAATATGAACAACTTCGAGAACTTGAAGACTATTTAGAAAACAAACCGTCTAAAAACACTAGTATGTAGTTCGAGGTCGTTTTTCACTGAGACATGGCTCATCAGCTCACTCGTAAACGTTATTAAAATGTTTAATACTTATTCTAATATCGTTTTCTGATAACTAGGATGCATTTGAGGTATGTATCTCACTTCTTTTCGAAACTTGAATTTCATCGAAAATCATCAAAAATAGAAGAATGTGATTTTCAAAAAATATTTAAAAATAGATTAGCCCTATCGATCGAACCCAAAATGTGGTACCCGGTACAACTTTCCACGAGGAATCGAATGGAAATGTTAAAATTCCCCCTCCGCGAAAACTAATTTTTTGAAATTTTTTTTGAACTTTCAAAATTTCATAACTTTTTTCAAGGATTAGTTATAATCTTACTTTCAACAGTGATAATCATGCATACGAGATGTTCTTTAAGAATTACTATCTAATTTAGGGTCTAGTTCGCGTTGGAAGAATTTTCATTTTTCCACTTTAGTACATGTGAGAAACATATCTCAGCCGGGTTTGAGAATCACAACTTCTAAGGTCGATTTTCGGTTTCTACGCCCAAAGTTTACTCTAGGATCATATTTTCAGCATAGGTTAGGTTTCCTTGTACGGCCATATCTCGAGCCTATCAGATAGTGTCTGATATTTCCAGATACCTGTAGAACGTTGCAAATACCAATTATCTAATGGAAAAATATTTGAATAAATAAAAAATAAATTTTTAAGCACGAATGACAGCGATACAGTGATAAATGGTTGGATTTGGATATTCACTTTTCGTTTAAATACGCTACTGGGGCTTTTTCGTCGAATTTTTAAAAATAGTACCTGTAAGTGAAATCGGGCACAAAAAAATTGTACTAACACAACTTTTTGTGTAGAATCGAATGAGCAACAAGAGAAATGCAATGGAAATCATTAAAAATATTTTAAAATTTTTTCAAACTTTAAAAAAATTCTAACTTTTTTCAAATGATAGTTAGAATGATATGTTCAACAGCTGAAATGCTTCTTTTCTGATGAGCTTTCATAATATATAGCTATGTAGGGTTTTGACGCTTCGTTCTCGAAATAATTTTTGGTCGTTTTTTCATACCCAGTTGCATATCTCAGCCGGGTTTGAGAATCAGCACTTCTAAGGTCGATTTTCGGTTTCTACGCCCAAAGTTTACCCTAGGGTAATTTTTTCAGCATAGGTTAGGTGTCCTTGTACGGCCACTGTTGATAAAAGCTCGATCCTCTCAGATAGTCTCTGATATATTCCAGTCTCGAATTCGTGTTACTATCTCTCGTAGTCGTTCGTTTCCCATTAGGTCAATAAGGGTGGCGCCGATTCGTCTTCATCATGGTGACTTTTACATATGCTAGGAGCTAAATTATCTTTCATCTCCGCTATGGGAAGGAGCAAATTACTTTATGGGCATTGACATATGCGGATTCCATCGGTGAGCCGACTTTAGACGTAGAATGTTCACATCTTGATTTCCGAGATGTAAAATAAAGATAGGAAATACTCCGGCGACTTAATTACGTCCATTGAGGGTATAGTACAACAACTGGTTATGTAATTTATCTTCATTCATAAAGGCTATGCATATATATATCGGAAGTTGTCCGATAAGTTGGAAGAGATAAGAGTCATACTGAACACAGAACCGGATTCTTTACAATCTATATTTTTACTTTTTATTATTCTTACTTTTTACTCTTGTTACTCCCTCACGATAATTTTATGTCTAATTGAAACTTGTACAGTACACTGCGTCTTGAAGGGGTCGAAAAGGAATGCCACTTTAAAGCGCGGTATTCAATTTGAGAGATGGAAATATCATCGAATGGTGAAGAGGGTTAGTCTCGCACTTCGCACTCTACGATATTGTCCGCTGTCGAGAGCAGATTTTATACCCTGTCTGTATTATGTATTGAACTAGCAATTTGTGTTTTTATCTTTCGTTATTCTCGTTATAATTATAATTATATATGCATCTACTTCATGGTCTGTTTTTTTCTCATATTTTAGTTCGCACGCTAAATGGGCGGTATTCTGCTATATTTGATAAATCTCTCTCTACTAACCGATGTTGTGTATTTTATTATTGTTCTTTCTTGGTGCTAGTGATCCACTTAAATATTGTTCATTTTCTCTCCAACTTCCCCGACCACAATTTAGATTATCCTATTTTTCGTTTGTTTTATTGCATTCGCACTATTTGCAGGAGTCTTAAGAGAGGAATCGGGAGAAACTCGAGCACTGTTGTCAGTAAGAAAATTCATGATTTTTAAATTTTCTACTTTTTCCATGGGAGGTACTTCTAACTCTCCTCTATCGAATAGCGTTTCCAGAATTTTTTAAAAAGGCCCCGTTTTTGAGTGAAACATGAACAAACCTGGTGAGTTGAGAAAATTTTAAAGAAGTCACCAAGTTTGAAAAATCATAACTTGCGTCAAAATGAAGATACAGATTCACTGTTTTGTTAGTTAGACAGAGAAAAATCTCGCCTACAAAATAATTATACTGTTATCATTCCCGGTTCATGTTATGATGCGGAGCAGTCGCTTTTGTAAATTATGTTGCAATTTTCGTTAAAGTTAAAAGTAAGAGTCGCCTCTATGCGCGTTCTAGAGCGGGTTCTTAGCACTATTTATAATCATATAAATTAGGTGTAAGAAATGGTGCATTGTAAAGACGGTGATTTTTGAGTGCATTCACCCGAACACAGAATATCGAAAACACAATTTCACTGTCCTATTTGTGGTTGAAAATATTGAAAATAATAAAAAAATAATATACAAATTTATTTTAATTCATTTTATCGATAACTTTTTTCGATAAAAAAAATTCAAAATTTTTAGACTTGAATTTTGGATTTCGAAAATTTCTCATATTCTGAAGGTCTTATGTATCCAAACTACTTTCCCTTTATCAGTAGACATGGTTGAATAACATATCTGTGCATATTTCACATTGCTCATCACATTTCGTTAATATATCTAAAATATTAGGTTGCTAAATATTTTCTCTATTCGAACATGTCATATCTAGTCCAGACTTCTTGTGCACATTCATTAGTTCGCATTTAACATTTGACTTTTTGGAAGTCAGAGGCTATCTCTACGTAGAAAGAAGTTACGGCACCAAGAAAACTCATTATCTGCACGAGGACGCATGCTCATCCTTCTCTAGCACTCTCTCATTTCCAACCACTCTCTCGCCCAGGTTCGAGCCCCGATCCGTGCATGAATCTTTTGCCACACCGCTGCGTTATCCTAATTGAGGGAATGGAGCATTTTTGCAATCATAGAACAACAAGGGAAACCTGGCAAAAGATTCATGCACGGATCGGGGCTCGAACCTGGGCGAGAGAGTGGTTGGAAATGAGAGAGTGCTAGAGAAGGATGAGCATGCGTCCTCGTGCAGATAATGAGTTTTCTTGGTGCCGTAACTTCTTTCTACGTAGAGATAGCCTCTGACTTCCAAAAAGTCAAATGTTAAATGCGAACTAATGAATGTGCACAAGAAGTCTGGACTAGATATGACATGTTCGAATAGAGAAAATATTTAGCAACCTAATATTTTAGATATATTAACGAAATGTGATGAGCAATGTGAAATATGCACAGATATGTTATTCAACCATGTCTACTGATAAATGGAAAGTAGTTTGGATACATAAGACCTTCAGAATATGAGAAATTTTCGAAATCCAAAATTCAAGTCTAAAAATTTTGAATTTTTTTTATCGAAAAAAGTTATCGATAAAATGAATTAAAATAAATTTGTATATTATTTTTTTATTATTTTCAATATTTTCAACCACAAATAGGACAGTGAAATTGTGTTTTCGATATTCTGTGTTCGGGTGAATGCACTCAAAAATCACCGTCTTTACAATGCACCATTTCTTACACCTAATTTATATGATTATAAATAGTGCTAAGAACCCGCTCTAGAACGCGCATAGAGGCGACTCTTACTTTTAACTTTAACGAAAATTGCAACATAATTTACAAAAGCGACTGCTCCGCATCATAACATGAACCGGGAATGATAACATTATAATTATTTTGTAGGCGAGATTTTTCTCTGTCTAACTAACAAAACAGTGAATCTGTATCTTCATTTTGACGCAAGTTATGATTTTTCAAACTTGGTGACTTCTTTAAAATTTTCTCAACTCACCAGGTTTGTTCATGTTTCACTCAAAAACGGGGCCTTTTTAAAAAATTCTGGAAACGCTATTCGATAGAGGAGAGTTAGAAGTACCTCCCATGGAAAAACCAGAAAATTTAAAAATCATGAATTTTCTTACTGACAACAGTGCTCGAGTTTCTCCCGATTCCTCTCTTAAATACTTAAATAATATTGTTAGTGTATACATGGAATCTGAAGTCGAAGCCTATCTCCTGGGCGCAAAATGCTTCTACACCGTATTCGCTGGACTCTCAGCACTGGGAGTCGTGTGCAACTCATTCCTAGTCTACACGACGATTAGAACAAAGTGCGTTTTGTCAAAAAAATTTGGGAATATTTTTCTAGAAAATGCAAATTGTTCACTTACAGATCCCTACGAGCGCCATGCAACGTTTTGATCGGAGCGTGCGCTTTGTTCGATGTTATGCACCAGGTACACCCAGAATGAATATACTTACTATTGAGTGTATCCTACACTGAGATATGACACACAGAGACGAAACAAATTTCTCGTTTTCGCACACTCTCTCGACGCGTGAATACACTCAATATTGAGTGTATCGTACACTAGGTGTCACATCTCAGTGTGTTCATTTTCTGTGTATATGAATGCATCGCATTATCTAGACATAATGTTGGGGCACCCGGTAGGACCCTAATCCACGTTTCCAGAAGGGGATCATGTGTGAGAAAATTTCAGAATACATTATCTCTTGGTCAAAACGGTTTGCAGCTCGGCACATTTCCGCAAAGCACGCAAATCTACGGAGGAGTGACGACCAACAGCTTTTCGTGCAGTATAATCATGGTACGCATACTCGCGAATATTATTAATACATTTTTTACATTTACTATTGAGCAAAGTTATAAGCTGATTTGGATGATAGGTGAACTGGGTCGTTTTCCACTAAGTTTTCCTTTTTTTTTTGAAATCGTTCTCTTCGAATTCATTTTTTGTATGGAAATGTTTCTGCCGTTCAGATCATTCCTGAAATGGGAGTGGCAGCGGGCACTTTCACCGTGTTCTCCATAGGCATCGATCGCTTTCTGTCCATCGCTGTTGCAAACAAGTATCGCAGCATGAACGTAACTTCCTATCTTGCTGTAAGTTCAAAAATGATACCTATGATGGTGCCTACGAACACAATGGCCGAAACAGGCAACCACGCCACTCTGACCAGTTCTCCTAGTTTATCACTTCCATTGATGCAGCTCCTTTCCTTTTCATACAATTTCAATCAGAATGGTTATTTTAATGCTCATCTAGGTGCAATTTGCCTTCATTTTCTTGTATTGCGCCTACAACGCGTTCCTCATAGTCTTCTTCTACGGTGACCGGTGAGTTTAGTGCGCACAAACACATTGAAGATGTCGAAAACATTACTTCTTCTGGAAACGACACATTTTCATTCTACATAATACAGAGGCTACACACAGAGGTTAAGAGAGGCTGCACAATGCATTTGGTGATTTTTGTTGAACGTGGAAATAACATATCTTTGTTATAGTCAGCTCATATGCAACATGCCGAGTGTCTATAATGGTGTGGCCGTGGCTTTCTGGGCCTATTCTGCTTCCGTTCTCAACGTCGCCGCATTTGTCATCTATCTCGTTACCTGGCGACTCATCAAGGCGCACTGTACGTTGTGCAAAATTCTCAAAAGTAGCAAAGGTCGGATGATATCAAAGCCGCGTCATTTTTCTCCGAACCCAGAGAATTGAATAATAATAATATCTCATTTCTGGTGAGCGCCGCTGCGCGGATTCTCACGGTAGGACGGAAACAATTTCTCATGTTCCTGAAAAACCTTAGCAGGATGTATTCCGGAAATCAAGGGTGCAAAACAAACACGGCTTTTACAACGACATTTAAAATATAAGGGATTGTACCTATTACAGTTTAGACAATAGTAATTTATCAAAGCCCGAGTTTCAAAAGGATTTTTTTACAATTCCACAAGAAATAAGGGGAATATATGGGGCGGGCGAGACTCTCCGACGAACACTTGAGATGACGGATGTCTTTGACAACGGGGTGATTTCTCAATAGTTTCTTGATTATTCAATGTTTGTAGAGGGGGTGATCATAATTCACTTATTGTAAACTTGAAATAGCTATGCAGATATTGAAACCTAATTCCATTCATTTTTGCAGCCAGTAACGTGGAGTCGAGCACGACGGATCGCATCTTTCGCACGATTGTGCTGGTGACGATATTCGATCTGGGCGGATGGGTGACAACACAAGCCATCGTCGCCACACTCAACCTCGCCCCGCTACCGCGTAATAACATTCATTCAATTAATTATTTCCATTCGGGCAATAGTGCTCAGTTGAGAATGGGCCGGAATTTTTCGTTAGTTGCATTCAACCATAAATATTATTATTCCACAGTTCATAATAATATAATATTTATGCGAGTCACGGAGAAACTTGGCGCGATAGCGTAAATTACAACAAAGAAACATTATTTGCTCGCTTTAATTTAGTTTTCCAAAACAGAATTGGAAAAAGAGGATTAGCTTTGATTTTTTTCTTGTTTTTTTTTAAATTATCACTCTTCCCCCGTCCTAAAAAAAGAGAATATATGGAAGCTTTCATCGCTTATGAACATCTTTCAAAAAAATTATCGATGGGAAATTAAGATCAGAATTTCCCGGAATTCAACTATAGGCCATTTTAAAATCCAATTTCAGAGAACAAACACCCGATTAGAATCGGGATTTTACATTGAAACATCAGCATTTGCTATATCTTACTTCAGCGCACAAACTCCTCTGCTACGTCTGCTTCGCGTCGATATTTGTCAATCTCGGAGTGGCCGTCAAGTTTATGGTGTACTTCTTTACGAGGTATTCTAAAGGAAGCGTCGTAAGGAAGCGAGAGCACTAAACATGTAGTTTTCCATTCACACGCTCTCTTCGTTGGTCATAAAATGAGCAGTGATGGCGGTAAATATTGCGTATTCACATGAAAGAAACGATTAATTATTACTGTGGCAATACTCTTTTATCACCAGGAAGCTGACTCTCTTTAGCTTGTAGTTGTACTAACTCGAGGGATGATGATAGGGCATACCCTCTGGGACTCTCTTCCCCCCTATTCACCGATAATACAACGAATACCGCACTTGCGCCTCTCTTTAACACTAACAATAACCCAGTTTCGGTTAAGCACTGAATATCGTCGAGCGATCAAACGGCAGTTCGGCACTCAGGAAGACACGGTGCGCGTCCTCAGCAGTGTACATCATATATCCACTGTCAAACACTAGATTTCACCTTCATAATCTCGTGATAAACAGTGATCGATACAATACTTTTGAGCAATAACTCGATGCCTTGTTCGCATGGATCAGCCAAGTTCCATTATTTATGTAAAACAGCTTTTTGTAGTCTGTAGTGCATGGTTAGCATTGTGTATTGTGCTACAGCAGGCTCCGCCCAATTCACGAGACGAAATATACAAAGCGACGGACTGAATAAACAAATTACAAGTATTGCCTAGTTGTTGAGAAATTCGATCAGGCTGAGATGCAAAGGAAGATTCGAAAGATTTGAGCAACGAGGGAAAACAATGTTTTAATTATGTTCAAGCGTTTGCCAGCATTGCACTGCGGGATGGACTTCCCGTGGTTTCTGAGCTCTAGCACGAGTCTGATATGAAATGTTAGCGAACATTTTTGAAGGTGTTGCATATCATTCAATCAATCAATCTTTAACATTCTCATGTTTTGAGGTGGGTCAAAGAGCATGCTGATCTCTTCTGATTCTGCTTGTTCGATGGACCACCAATCTCTTCCCATTGTGTATTTGAGCTCGTCTCGCCAGCGCGCTCGAATACGCAATTCATTTGCGCATCCATGAATATGAAACTTCGCAGGGATACGAGACTGGACGACATTGTGATACGTGCAATTTCGAATTTTACTCGATCGCTTGCTATAATTTCCCGTATTATTGTTTCTTGATCTACAATTTTCGCTGCATAACATGGGTTGTTTATGCCAGAGTGGGAAAACGGAAGGAGCAATTTTCTCTCGTTGTTGAATGTGAAATTACAGTGGCAAAAGACGGGAAGATGGATTGGTGCAAGAAATAATTATCAAAAGAAAACCAAAAAAAGATGTAATAGTAAAATATCGGATTAAATATTATATATATATAGCATCAATATTTGATCGAATGGCTAGCATAATTAGTGGACCTTCTTCCAAAATATTTTCACGTTTTTCGATAACAAGATACAATGTATTGACATTTTCGTATATTTAGAAAAATATTTTAACCGGAATTCGTACATGCGGTCAAAGTAGTAAAAAATAGAGTGCGTTACCCACTAAGCTGTGATTTATACCGCAATACTCGTTAGTGGATATTATTGACGACTTATGATTTGCGGTTTTAGTTTTGTTGATCATGGTCATTTCCATACTGTACTTGCTAATAAATACATGCGCACGCTTATATTCACTTCGCGAATTCCATCTTTCATTGAACTAGTAAAATTGCTTTGATGACCAAAGTTGAAAAAATATCTAATCTACGTTGTTATCCTATATCACGGCCTACAACTAACGGCGTTGCTACAACCAGCTTATCTTGTTATATTCCGTTATTATACTGTATTGGCGAGGAATGCTAGCAAATGTATTAGAATAAAGATTCGCGAGCGAAATTTTCCTGAAGATTTCACTAATTTTTGTTCTCATTGTTATTTCACTTACACATTACTGAACCCCGTCAATTGTTTCATGATTAGGAATGCCAGTAAAATGGCTCCAATTTCTTATCAGATCGATCACAAACGTATCTGGGGACAATAGTCGGTACGTCATGAGGCCAAACTCTAACATATTTTTGAGTTATTCAAAAAATCTTCCGCTTTTTTCGCAGATTTTCTGAATTTTTGAGACGATTGTATGTGAATCTCAATTGAATATGTCACCCAATGGTCCACTGATGGAATAAGGTAGTTCCCGAGTCCACAAATGTATGAAAGATTATTGATTGACATGTCTCATTCATAATTATGTGCGAAAAATCGACGATTTTGCGAAAAAAAACGCTCACTCTTCCGGAAGAGTTTTGAATAACTGAAAAATGTGTGCGTGTTTGTCCTCATGACATACATTTGTGACCGGCGTCATAGGAAAGTGGAGCTCTTTCCCGTCTCATTTACATTCAGTGAGCGACACTTCGCGAGACAAAACAGATTATATTACTCTTCTTTTGGCATCCCTAGTTATGATCCTATAAACTTTTTGTTCGATTAGTAGTTGCGCTGTTCAGATGCTAAATGAGGTCACGGCCTACCGCATCGCTGCTCAGTGCATCTGTTTAACAATCGAAGCGCTCTGTGCTTTCGGTTTGGTGTGCAACTTTGCTCTCATGTACACAACAATCAGAACCAAGTTAGCATTGTTTTTTTAAATTTTAAAATGTGTTCGATAACGTCATATTTTTACGAGCGCTGCGGACCTCCTGCAATATTCTTATTGGAGCATGCGCGCTGTTCGATGCTGTACATCTGGTATTACATTTTTAGCAGACTTTAAATCATTGGCAACTTATTTTAAAGTGGATTGATTTCTTATAAGATTGTTTTCTTTACAAAAAAAATTACAGTTGGGCAATTGCTATCAATGCTTTCAAGCATTCCGGGGGACGCCTATAAGCAGTTTCATTTGCAATACAATAATGGTGCTGCATCATACACTCGCCTAATAAAAGCAAAATATTCAGTTTCTACCGGAAATGGGCGTTGCCGCAGGTGGTTTTGGGATTCTTTCAATAGGATTCGACCGCTTTCTCTCCATGGCGGCTCCAAACACCTACCGTACACTGAACAAACGTGCATATCTTACAGTATGTAATTCGTGAATTAAAACATATTTTTGGAATATCAATATTAGTATACCCATTAAAGTGATCTTTCCAGATTCATTTCATCGCCAATTTCTTCTATTGCGCATACAACGCGTTCCTTATTGTACACTTCCACACTGATCGGTGAGCTGACTAGGGAGGTCCGCGAACTCGCACCGAGGTTTCTGGGTGAGATATAGTACATTCGATAGAGCTCAGCGAGTTAAAAGGAAATTTCGATTTTTAGCTACTTTCCCTGAAGGAGCTCCGAGTTATTGAGGTCCGAAGTTTGACCTATTTTTGCATAGAATCAACGTGCAATGGATGGACGCGCCTATCTAATACATCAAGCTCTCTCGCTTTCATCTCTTTCTGGTGTAGTGGTATCATGCTTGTCTGTCAATGTTTTGCTCCTGGGTTCGGTTCCCGACGGGGCCAAATTTTTTGCTCATTTTTTCCCAAGCGACTGATTCCATACGCATTACAACAGTCAATTTTGATACCGTCGTTCAATTTACATGCATGAAATTTACATGGATGAAGCGGGTGAAGCTTCAATTTGCATGAATGGAGCTATAAAAAGCGCTGTTCGTTTTTCATGTTCTCATGTCTTTTGATCCCTTTCGTGTAGTTTCTCATCTCCTTTCCCGTTTCCCCCCTTCCCCCATTTCGTCCGACCCAATTTCCCGAACCGAGTCCAAGCTCTCGGACCATCTTTTCCTAATCCTGACCCAAGCGACCATCCACCAGCTGGATATCGAGGAGGAAGAGGATCTGATGATGGAGGACGACCAAGTGGACCCCGATGCCATTATTGCCTTCTCTATTGATTTCCCCATAAAAACTCGCAACAATCGTGCCAAGATGCTTTCCCTTGTCTACCACCAGATGAAGGCCCCTGTCTTGAAGCATTCTCATCAGTATGCTTTCAAAAAAGCCGGATTCATTGATGTCACATCGCCCACTGATTGCCCCACTCCTGCCCATTATCTTTTCCCGAAAGACGTTGTTACCACCTGTGAATTTCCTAGCCCCGCTAACCTCTTTCATTCGATGTGCCCACTGCGACAAGCGCCTTTGCGGGGGCTGCTTTGTTACGAAGTATCACATTTGTTGATTATAATATTAAAATAAACATTCTTCGCTCATGTCGTTCGTTGCAAAAAAAATGAGCAAAAAATTTGGCCCCGTCGGGAACCAGGAGCAAAACTTTGACAGACAAGCATGATACCACTACACCAGAAAGAGATGAAAGCGAGAGAGCTTGATGTATTAGATAGGCGCGTCCTTCCATTGCACGTTGATTCTATGCAAAAATAGGTCAAACTTCGGACCTCAATAACTCGGAGCTCCTTCAGGGAAAGCAGCTAAAAATCGAAATTTCCTCTAATCTCGCTGAGCTCTATCGAATGTACTATATCTCACCCGGAAACCTCGGTGCGAGTTAGCGGACCTCCCTAGTGAGTTATGCATCATTCCCTTGTGAAACCACGAGAGAAGATGTTAACGACATAACCAGGGGACGCTGCGCACCTTCATACTCAATGCTCAAATTGTCCGTTTTGCTTAATGTAGAAAAGTGCATTCACAAAAACTGCAGATAGCTACGGGGGGTATGACTGTCCGACGGTGAGGGAGCGAAACAGTCATACCTATAGCAGTTTGAACACTACTTGTAGTGCGCTTATAATTAGAGCAATAAATATTATAAACTAATTCCCTTACAGCCAAGTCATCTGCACCAATTCAAGTGTCTTTCCCGACGAGGCGATCGCGTGGTGGGCGGGCTCCTACGTCGTGCTCAACTCAATAACATTTGTCATGTACACTATCACCTGGAGACTGATCAAGTCGCACTGTACCGCAAAACTGTTCAGAAAACTGGTAGAATGTCAAAATGTTCAGCCGTCAGTGTGGAGAAGGACAATGTCCAGAGAATCTTTCGCACAATTCTTCTTGTGACAATATGTGATTTGAGTGGATGGGCAGTGACGCAAATCGCGGTGGTCGCTCTCAACCTTGACACCTCATTACCAGGTATGTTTCAAAATAAGAGGGCCTTAAATTTTTTTTTTCGCAACGTTGCGAAAAAAGCGAAGAATGAATTCCTGTATTTCCATGCTTTGCTAGAAGGAAGAAAAATATCGGCTTTTTGCATATTAGATCCTGTATAGGAAATGAAGAGCACTGGGAATTGGTTTATCACCCATAAAACTTTTATACTCCGACCAATTGTCCAACTTAATGTTTTAATCTGTTCTGGGCATCAATACGAAACTTTTGAAACTAAGAATGGGATGATTGTACATGAGGATAGTTTTTGGGAACTGGTAAACACGAAAACCACGAAAAATCGCAGGCTCTTCATGAAAGTCGTTTATAAACCTGAAGAACGTAGCTCATCTCCCAAGATCAACAGTGATAAATATTACTAATAAGATTCTAGAATGATTGGAATCAACTCTTCACATGTTTTCATACCTCATTTGCATACTACAGCGATTTTACGCGAGACAAAATTTGCAAAATTGCTCTTCTTTTGACATCCCTAATCCTGTAGAATTCGTTGTTTCAGACTACAAACGGGTCTGCTTTATCTATTTCGCGTCTCTATTCGTCAATCTCGGACTTGCTGTCAAACTGTTGGTGTTCTATTACACAAGGTGAATCCAAAGGAGAGAAAATAAAATTACGATCATTTACAGCACTGAGTATCGCCGCGCAATCAAGTATCAATTTCGGATGGGAGAAAATAGCAGTGCGGTTAAAAACATCGGGTAGTTAGTAATTCAAGACTATACGACTGCAAGTAGCTAAAAAGATATTCAAAAGCATTGATCGACATTCCAATGATTGGAGAAATTGCAATAAAAATCTAAACTCTGTAATGTTCTCTCACACAACCGTAGAAAATCATTATTGTAACATTCGATCACTGTTGCTATTGTCATTTGAAATACAATCTAGTTAATGAGAAAGAAATAGCAGAAAAGATAGAAATATAATAACTATTTAACACGACCTTTTTGTATTTTTGTTAATTTTGATTTTGCAATTTTACAATTTTGACAATGAGTCTTCTGCCATCACAAATATCTGCTTTGCGTGTTTTCCGTCCATCGAGTTGCGCAGTGCAATCGCGTAGTTTTCTAGTGGATGAACATCCATCGGAGGAGGAGTGAGAATCCCTCGGATGAAATATTCCTGAAGAAACCAATAGAAAGAATCGGAACACTATCGCTTTTATAGGCCGATTTTGATGAAAACATGTGTTGAAATTCCGAGAAACCGAAATCAATCATTCGTTGAATAT
Organism: Pristionchus fissidentatus; assembly: GCA_036245785.1. Lineage (NCBI taxonomy): Eukaryota > Metazoa > Nematoda > Chromadorea > Rhabditida > Neodiplogasteridae > Pristionchus > Pristionchus fissidentatus. The sequence continues at coordinate 12,635,540 of BTSY01000004.1, forward strand.
CATTCCTTATTATATCCCAAAGCATGTTTACGATGCACGAGTGTACTAAAGCAGCGAAGAGCAGCAAGCCCAAACCTGTATCTCCTTCATCATGAGCTCTTCGTCCTTCCTATTGGCCGGGTTCGATGTCCACGCGCTTTTGATGAATCCAACTGCTCGGATATTGTTGAACACGAGGGAGGAAGTGGAGATCTCGTGTGGCGCTCTGCCCATCCCACCTGGAAATTCTTTTTTTTACATAACCACAAAAACTCGTCTTTTAAGTTTAATGATTAAAATCATTAAACCGTTCCGCTGATAACACACTGTACGGAGGCGAGAGAGCATGTTCAATCGAGCGAAACGCCGATGTATAGAAATAGAGCACACACCAGTTGTCCACTTCGTGTATTTATCATTTTAAAATTATAATATTACTCAAAATATCGTAACTTTTATGCGCGCTCACGATTTCTTACCGTAAGTGATTAGCATGCCTCCTCTCGCTAGTAGATTCGATATCTGCAGACAACTTTTGCCGCCGACGCCATTGAGCGCCAGTTTGGGTCGACCCTAAAACGGTGGCGCCCGCAATTCACTGGTACCTGGCCTGGAACCACCACTTCCGGTGGTACCAATCGTTGTCCGACTCGACACCATCAAGGTATGGCTCACCTTGAACGCTCTTCCCTCGCTTTTCGCTTCCTCTTCAGTCCAAATGAGATCACCGCCCAATCGAGAGAGTTCCGCCTGAGCTTTTGGTAGCGTACTATTCAAACACTCCCGATAGGAGTTCATTCACCTTGAGCTCGTTGATAGTGGGTCGATTTCGGACAACGTTTATGGTGTGGAAGCCCTTCTCTAGAATGTATCTACTTTCATGGAAAATCCTTTAAGAAAGAGATGCAACAGTATTTCTTTCACACATTGCATTATGGTTAACCATTGAACCATCTATTGATTGTGAGGTTTACATGGACACATGACCATAACACTAAGATCATTATCGAATGGTCTATAGTATGCTATTTATCATGTAGAGAAGCAATGCAGATTGCATGTCTGATAGGGCTAAAAAGCTCACTAACCTTTCGCAATTTGGACGACCGCTCTTCCTACTGCGGAATTGGCCGAGTTCTGCACGATCCAGTCTCCGCACTCCAGTCCGCCCATTCGCAGCATGATCCATGCAGTTGGCGGGTTGGCCAGCAGTGTGGCACCTTGCAACTAGAGCGCCCGTGAATGAAGCGTAATACTGGGTTCTTGCAGCTGAAGAGTCAGAGCTCATCAAAACACCGTGCATTTTGGCGCAATCACCAAGGTTGTGCTTTGCGGAATTTGCATGAAATTTCTGGATTGGTGCAAGACAGGTTGAGATGTGAGAGGTTCCGATTATCGCTGCCTTCTCTAACTGCTTTCGAAAAATCTCCACATGAAGGTGCGTTTAAAAGTCATGAGGCGGGTGCTGTGACATACCGTAGAGAGGCGCTGGTCGATCTTGTTCAGAGTGCTATCCTCCACTATCGATAAGTCAGCCCAGCAGGGATAGCTGCCGAGTATCGCTACCTTTTCTCCGATGCGAAAACGAGTGAGCGAGGAGCCCACCTGCTTGTAAAAGGTATAATCATTATTACAATAATAATGGAAGTTGTAATGAAATGACAGATATGGAGTTGTTTGTCTCTGATGATTCAGAAAGTGTCAAAACCCGCCCAATTCCGCGCTTCCCGACCGGTTGACAGCGTGTCCTAATAGGACGATGCCATATCTGGCCACCACGTAGCACCATCCACTTCATCGTATATTTTACACTCGAAATGCAACAAAAAAATCATTTTTATGAAAACCGGTCTTCTAGATGGCTGCGCATGATAGCTCTATCCTCATGATTAGAATTTGAAAAGTAACGATGCAACTAGTTGCTTTTCTCCACACACTGCTCATTTTTCGCAATCTTTTTCTCAAAATCGGTTGATTTCCCTATCATGCAACTAGTTGAACAGTTACTTTTCTATATATACTTTGTCTACTCATGATTGCAATTTGTGTTCGAACCTTGACAATTCTTCCCATGGCTTCACTGCCGGCGATTGCAGGCAGAGGTGCCTTGGTCATGTAAGTACCCTGGATCTTGTTGATATCGGCGGGATTAATGGGAGACGCCAGCCATCGAACCAGCACCTGCACTTTTTCATTCATCAGTAATTGAAAGTCTTAATTTGAAGAAATCGGAAATGGGAAACGTGGAGAGTGTTTACTAGAAAAAGTTACCCCTAGGGCGAAGTTTCGAGCAAATTAGCTTTTAAACTGTTCCAGACCCTCGTCGGACCGCTGTTTATCGTAATGTAAACAGTGTAATACCTCCCTTCGTGCGATATGTACTTTGTATGTTCTCATAGAAAATATAATATCTTACTTGGTGCGGTCCCAAATCGGTCGATATCGTATTTGTGACGAGTTCGGTAACCTAAAGTAACGACGACGCTTTTGGTTTTTGCAATATAAAAAAACGCCAGATTGGCACGTTTCTGATATTACTGATTTAAATTCGTATTTTCAAAGATTGTATAATGACAGCAACTAATTGCCGAATTCGCAAAATTGTGAAACCAAACCTCGGAAGGATCTCCAAATTTGAAATATGTCAGCGCGCGGCGCTGCATATCGGGAACAGAGAAAAGAAAAGGGGAAGAGAGAAAACGGGAGAGAGGTCGGGGACTACAAACTACACTACTCTTATCAGGTCAACATACTCGTACCAACGCAAACATGGGTGCATCGATGAGGTGCGGAACAGCTCCGCACGATCAGGGAATAGATTCGATCAATAGACGTTTTCCGGCAGATAATTCATTGAAAAGGAATAGTCGAGCCAATCATATCCTGAAATTCTATCACTCTTTGTAGTGTTTATTTTTGAAATTATCTCTGTAGCCGCATATTTCGACAAACACTCGTATAAAATTATAAAACGTTCCGTTGCAACAACACCACGAAACACACGCTACAGAATCAATCCTTCTATTTTGCCTCCATTTTCGTGAATCTCGAAGTTTTACTGAAGTTTTGCTATGAATGTATGCTATGTTTTGCGGTTTTGCTATGGTTTTTTTCTTTTTTCTATTTAAAAAAAAGATAATAAAATTACCTTTATCACTGGTGATTGTTTCGAAACAATATGAAGAAGTAATTCATTGATTCGGAGGTACCTGAAAGTTTTTTTTTCAGAGGCTACATTTCTTAGCAGAAAATTGTCCTATTGCCGCTATATTTTGATGTTGACGTTCTTTTTGTATTTGCTCTTGAATATAAAGCAAGGCACAGTGTCTAGCGTTCGCCTTCTGTCGCGAGAGAACTTCTGCTTCTCCTCTCCTCATTGGATCTTCCGACTATCTAATGCCAGCTGAAATCGTCGCTTTTACCATCGCTACAAAGTGCATCTGCATTGTTGTTACATCCCTTTCTGCTCTTGGAGTGCTATGCAACTTTACACTACTGTACATAACGATCAAATCTAGGTTAGTTTCTCTATGGAATTCATATATATATCTTGTAGTTTGCTGCATCTTCAAATACGTTTACAATTCCAAACAAATAAAAATTGAAATATCATTGTTTTCCGATCACTGCGAAGTCCGTGCAATATTCTTATTGGAGCATGCGCGCTTTTCGATGTGCTTCATCAGGTTCGCTGTCTTTGTTCGTTCGCTGGTCACATACAATATTTCAGTTTGCTAATTTTGCAAATAGTTTGCACGTCTACCATGGACAGAGCCTAGACAGGTTCTTTTGCAATATTCTAATGGTATATTTATTTTACCTTCACATAATGCGACCCGACATGCGCATCTCTAGTGGACGCAATTCTCCTCGATATTTGAGCGAGAAAGGGCGCGTAACAAAATGAGCAGACTCGATAGCATGCAGCATAGTCGAGTTCACTAGAGACTCTAGTAGAGAGGCGCATGTTAGAGAGTTCGCATTCCGTGCGCTCTTTTCGAAAAAAAAGACAATCCATTCAGTTTCTACCTGAAATGGGTCTCGCCGCAGGCGCATTCACTATTTTCTTAATTGGATTCGACCGTTTCCTTTCGGTTTCCGCTCCTAATACGTATCGCACACTCAACGCCCATGTCTATCTTACTGTGAGTACTACACATACTATTGCCATAGAAAGAATAAATTGAATATTTGAGGTACATTTCAGGCAAATTTCTTCGCCATTTTAATATATTGCGCGTATAATGCGTTTCTTATTGTATTTTTCTACAAGGATGAGTGAGTTTCGTTCAATCTTGCATCGTCCCACCTAGATTGTATGAAAAATATAACTTTTAAACCTATTTTTATCATTACTATGCCGTAGTCATCTAAAAAAGTTGATTTTTTGAATAATTTCTCGCGAAAACGAACAGAAGCCGTAGGTCTAATTTCTTTTTTTTAACAGTATGGTAATATGTTCCTTATCTAGTCCATATCCTCAAGAGGCGCTACCATTGTGGGCCGGGTTTTCCGTCATCCTAAACAATATCACATTCCTAATCTACATCGTTACGTGGAGAATGATCAAGTTACATTGTTAGTAGAAACGTCGCTACCCCACTATCAATCGCGACTTTCTTCCAGCAAATAGCATCACCAGAGACAACATTCGGCACGCTTTTCTCACAATTCTTCTTGTTATGGTTTTTGATCTGAGTGGATGGACTATTACTCAGCTAGCGGCCGTGGTTCTCAGTTTTGTTACATTGCCAGGTCGGTAGCGCTATGGTGAACCTCAAAAATCAATAAGAGACCTCGATAGTTGCATAGAAATTTCTCCGCAACTATGCTGGATGGTCGCATGTTTTCCCATAATCCAGTAATTTGCAGAATACAAACGTGTCTGCTACTTCTATTTTGCCACAATATTCGTCAATCTCGGTCTTGCCGTCAAGTTGCCGGTCTTCTACTATACAAGGTGGGTGATACAAGACGAAAACCACATGGGGAGAAAAAAATTTTTCGAAAAAAAAAAGAAAAACATTTTTTTCCATTTTCAGCACTGAGTATCGCCGAGCGATAATGCGCCAATTTTGCTTGGGAGAAAGGCGCTGCTCTGTACGCACCATAGCTTAATCAATTTAGATAATTAAAATATGTATTTATTATCTTCAGTAATGTTCTTTACCATTAGACTTCGAGAAATAACTAAACAACGGGTTGCGTAAGAGGCAAATGTGCCGCTCCAGTAGTGAGAAATGCGAGAAATGAGGAGTGCGGGGAGTGATTTGTATTTTACGCAACCCGTTGATAGTTATTTCTCGAAGTCTATGCACCATGAATCGTTATGGTTAATTATTTTTAAATTAAATTATTTGTTAATTATATGTTTTCAACAAAGAATTTTTGCCATGAATATTCATGAATGAATCTTGCAATGTCATGAAGAGTTAGTTTTTGACGTTTATACGAGCTTCAAAGAATGGTAAACATTGAGTATCCGATAGGTCAGACGAGTGTCTGGCAGGTATACAGATACAAATTCGATGTTATTCGATGTCAGTACAGCACATTACCCTCGTTATTTTTACTGTTCGATAATTGTTCTCTTGTCTAGAAATAGTCGAGACTAGACATGGCAAACAGATCATTGAAGAGCAACAAACCACGGCAAATAATCATGGCTTAAATGTACAGGTAGACATCATGATCTGTTGTTTGCTCTCGATGTTTCGAAAGTAGAGTAATCGGATGAGAGCGTAGTTCGCAAAGTTGCTCCCTGTTTTAGTAGCAATCCAATTCAATTGCTCATAGTTACACTCACTTCGCATATGTATAACAATTGCCGAGTCGATTACTACTGATACTGTTTACAATGAACAAGATCAGTAAATATCAAAGCGATGACAAAGGAAGATTTCGGTTGGACCCGGGGAAGTATCATACATCTTCGTTTTGCGGATAAGTGCAATGGTTAAATTGGTAGCCTTTCGGAGATTCCAAATTCTCCACAACTCGATTTTCCTCGTATCCGACATTGGCTGACTCATCGTTCTAAAGAAAGAGGATTATTATTAGGGCGGGAAGCAATAACTCTTCTCCTCTCCCACCTCTAGAGATATTTCTCTGCACAAAATGTCACAACTACATCTGGCGCACATTTTCGAGATGAAGAAAGAGGGATAGCACGCCGCTGAGTAAACGTAGTTACTCTCGCCGAGAGGGGAATCCCAGTTTCCAGGGGTGTCGAGGGGGAGTCAGGCTGCTGAATCCTCGCCCTCTTGGTCGTACGCTCTTGATGTTACCTAAGTCATTAGATTCGTTTCTATAGCGCTTACAATAGTAATTCACAATCATCTAAACGCTGATTACGAATAATTTGCATGCGCACAATCTGAACATTTTACGTACTTTGAAATATAATTACAATTTTTGCAACTATTTATTCCGTCAGGGTTAAGTGTTTTGTTTGAGTTCGCTGTAGATTGTCGATGTAGGAATTGGCAGTTGTCCGTCGTCTTCAGACGATTCGGTTGTTGGGCAGGGTGAAGTGGACAAAAATATACTTCTATTAATGCACTCACTGGTCACTTCAGTAGAGATGCTAACGCGATCTCCACAACGAAGCGTCGTCAAGCGAGTAAATTCAGCAAAAAAATCTGCTCGGTCAAGGGAGGCGAAACAGCACGAAGCTAAGATCGGCCGTCAAAGGGAAATGGATTGGGGTGAAAAGGATAACACAAGGTGAGTCCGATCTTGCTTACTCTTGGTGGAATTCGGAACAGCGTACGATTCATGTAGGCAATGGCTGCGAAGAGTGCGAACTCTTTACCACGTGCATCTCTAGTGAAATCAAGTGTAGTGTGATAAAATTATTTGGCGAAATAGTGCGCGAAATGAAGAGAGAAGCACTTGCTAGAGAGTTTTCCCTCTGCGTGCACAGTGTAAAAAATCAAATCAATATTCCTGGTCTGGAACGTGTTCCAAAATATTTTTTGAAGTTTTATGAAGTTACAAAAACTCCCCGAAAGGGGTCCCCGATTCACGTGCACACAACACGAGGTTAGCATCGCAACAGACCGCTGATCACCTAAGGACAGGCTCTCGTTGCTACTCAGGCATAGGGGTGGTCGAGACCGCCTTGAGTATAGAAGACCTAGCACCTTTACTTTACTTTTACAAACATTGTTTTCAGAGGCAGTGTCTACTCATTCGCCACGCTTCTCTACGCGATCTTTGTCATCATATTTCTGCTAGTCGAAGAAATCAGTTTCTCCGATGCGCCTGAGAACTCAAATAAATTCGTTAGTGTTTTGCAATTTAGTTTTCATTTTATTTTACATATTTTAGAAGAGCATTTCCATCTTCGCGCTCTACATGTACCTTGTCGGCATCGGGTTTATGCTGTACATCAGCATCTTTGTTATTCACCCCAGCTGGTTCAACCGACTTCTCTGTTGGTTATCCGAACGGGGGACGTGGAAGAGGGCCCAGGTATACTTTATATCAATTTTAATAAATACAATGCGTTGTAGAATCACATTATCGCCCCTGCATCGCCCAACTCAGCTGAAGTCAGTTCGCTTTACTTGCGACTCGGCATAGTCTGTAAGTAGTCCTTTCCCACTATTTTGCATCAACTGATCGCCTCCGACGTTTTTGACATAGTCTGACCAGACGTAAAATGAAAATGAATCCAAAAAATGTTCGCAATATTATAAATTCACAAACACTCATCCAAAATAATAAAACGTTCCGCTCCTATACAACAGATACGGCTGCGAGAGAGCATGACAAAGCGAGAGAAGCGCCGAGGTATAGAAAGAGAGTACACCGCCAGTAGTCCATATCATGTATCATTTTAAATTTGTAATACGTCATTGCAGTTTTCGGCAGCATGGGTGTCGTCCTGTTCGGGCTACTGCTGTTTCTCCTTTTCGATGTGAGATTCACGGCTTAGACCGAAGAAAAATGAACACTTTAAGGGTGCAATTGACGACATCAACGTGCCTGCGTCTATTGGTGAAGCCATTTTGGGCCTGATCTTCACCTTCTTCCAGATGTACTTTATGAACGCCAACTACAGGGTGCTTTCAGTCAAATATTCTATTTGTGTCTGTAATAATAAGCTATTATATAGTTATCGTAATCACAATAGTATTAAAACTTTTCTCACCACACACAGGAATACAATAAAGGTCTCTACCCCGTTACGCAACCATTTCAAAATTGTAAATTAGCATGACTGTGTTCTTGTTAGAGAAGAACATTGTATTTTTCAGCTTTCGATCGCCTCGTCTCACAACATCTGCCGCTTCGGGTTCATGCACAATTTTGCGGTAAACGTCTGGACCTGGCTGCGCTTCACCAGCGCCAAGTACCAGGAGTCCGCGATACACGTGTGTAGAAGGGGTCGCTAGAAAAATGAAAATCTCGCCTTTTTTCCGAGAAAATCTTGGTCTCCTTCTTGTCCAGCCTTTCCTAGTGAGTGCCACACATTGTGTGACCACATCACGACAGGGAGTAGAACGATAGAGATGTCTCTAAATATTCATTGCCCAGCTCTTTAGCAACAGCACCTCTTCGAGGAGCGACAAGCACTGATTTCGTCGTGGAAGGGATCGATAACGATGACGACGACTGAACACTCACTGCTGCTCATTGCAGGTAATACTGCATTCATAGTCGACACATATCATGGGCCAAATGCCAAACGTTGACTCAAAATTCTGTAAATTTTCCACATCCCACTGATGCCTCATCTTTTTCGAAACATAACACTTCCTGATGTGATCATTTATTGTCTGGTTCAGGGTGCCGGACTTTTCTAGGTTCGGATGAAAACGCAGACTCGTGTACGCATACTCTAGCATGCCGCAAATGAAGTCACTGTAATACGTTATAATGCAACTTCAGGAGTCCACAGTGGAGAAGCAGCGGCGAACGGTACGCTGAGGGCGGGCGCGGAGATCATGGGCCTGCTAGAGTGAGTCTTTCCGTCGTCCCCACGGGGGCTCAAGAGGTGGTCCGGGAAAAGGTCACGTTACTACGATAATATGCCGCCAATACCGTAGTAATTGCACGTTGCGTGTTACGCAAAGCGCAATTTACGCACTTGGCATGTTGCCAAGTTTCGTAGCTACACAAAAAAGACTGAGTATCACGCGATTTTGTATGTCGTACCGTATCGCTGTTCAGTTTGCGATAGTGTTAAGTCTGCGGTCCGTCGCTCTTCATTTGTCTTGTTCGGGGGCGGGGGTTTCTGAGCCCCCGTGGTCCCCCTGCTGCTGGCAGCAGAGTGTCCAGTCCTCGTCAGACTTTGAAAAGTAACCGTTCAACTAATAGGAAAATCGACCGATTTAGTGAAAAAGAGTGCGAGAAATGAGGAGTGTGTGGAGAAAAGCAACTAGTTGCATCGTTATTTTTCAAAGTCATCGTCAATGTCAAAGCTGGTCATCTCTGGCTTTCATTAACCATGACGACCGAGTCATCGTATCGACAACGTATAGACAGAGATTGCGTGAGAGTGTTATGGTATTCAATAGTAAGAAAGACGAGTACTCTTTTGGTGCATCGTTTCAGACACTTCGGGGAAGGCGCCATCTTCCTCGCCACATGTCTCATCGAGTATTCGGTAGTCGGCGCCGCCGTCATGTACGTCTTCTGGAAGCGGGTAGGCTGGTTCTCATTGATTGAGTTACTTTGCGATACTAACTACTGTGAGAATTTTTAATGGAACAATGAAATACCATATAGTAGTATGAGTTGAATGGAATCGTGCACTACGGGATTTGAATTACGAAAAATGTCCCGATCTCGAAGAAAAAACCATCTTCTGTTATACATTATGAGGCACAATCTAGAACGACTATTTCAGATCGACGAACCGAAGCGGCTAAGGGAAGGCGATCATAGGACGACCATCGACTTCAGGTGACGACTTCATACCCCTCTAAGCGTTGCCACGACATACCTTCCCTTGTTTCAATGCTCGGCTATTGCAGCCACACCATGGGCGGACTCTACCTCGGCGTCGTCCTTACGATCGCTGGCGTTCTGTGCGGCGCCATCTATGCAGGTTTGCGACCACCACCACTCCAGGTCTCGACCATTCCCTCCCGCACTGAGAACCATTCCTCTTGTGCCCAGTACCACTCTTCTAGTTATGCCTCTTAACAGGAATTATGCAAGCAGTTCATGACGGGTGGGCATGCACAATCATTGACCAATCAAAAATTGAATAGTATTTCATGATTGCTTTCTTCCCAAAGGTTCACATCAGCCCAACTGTCAATAATTGTGTTTCTTTGTAGTGCTAGATCCGAAAGAGTTGTACGTCGTGCGCGGGCTTCTCCTCGGCGGCTTCAACCTGCTCTGCTATTCAGTGTGTCTGATCGCTGTATTTCTCGCGGCGCGGTTGTGAGTATCTGCAATGCATTCAACTTAACCATCGCGTACGCAAACTACGGCCGCCGATGTGAGCCTTCGGGCTTCGCACTCAGAGTGTAGGCTATGCCGCAGTACAGTTTCCACTTGTACTCTCCTTCATTCAGCATGCGGTCCATGTCCCCCACTTCTCATCACGACGGCGAGGGCGTCGACGAGATCCTTCTCTACATCGCATTCATCGGCGAGGCCGCTTGGTGCAGCTGTGAGCTCACGCAGTACATATCAGGACGGGGTGAGATCAGTACATTCCCTTTATTTTGAGTAACCTATCTTCAACTAGCAAGTTCCAATTTTATATAACAGTGTGTGTCTGATTGTGCTCGACTACCAGCTTTTTCAGTTGATGCTGCTAAAGGCGCGGTAGTGCTCGGCGTCACAATAGTAAGATTTCTGCATGTCTTCTCGCAAACATGGTTCATACTCTACTCGAGCAGGTATACCATTTCTCTGATTCTAACATAACTTTTGATGCTCTTTCGAATGATATATGACACGGTACGAAAATATAAAAAAATGAAAAAAAAAATTTTTTTCGTAAAAAAATTATCGATTTTTCAAAAGTTGACATTTCCTGTCTTTCTCATGGTTAATATATACCTTCCACCTAAGACTCTTTGTAAAAAAAGTTTGAGCCCTGTACGATCATTATGAATTAGTTGTGCGGCCCCATCCGACGTTCTTACATGGAACGCGTTTTAACATTTTCATGATCACTTACCACAAGTCTTTGCTAAACTCTGGTCACTTGATTTCCTTCTAGCACATAACAGCGCTCGACAAATAAGTTTGCTTATTAGCAATCTGCTTTGTCACGAAAGCTATTAAAACGAGATAGCAAAGATAATTTAGTATCGCTGCAATTTCCAGGCTGCGTCTTGCTCGTAACAGTGCAAAAATAGCGATGCGAGGCAGAGAATGCGTCACTTTCCTGCTAGTCGTCAATATCACCATGTTCTTCTTCGGAATCTACGAATCTATGAACGACAGGTAATAAATCACTCACAACAAGACGTGCATTCCAATAACAAATAACAAGAAATCACGAAAGGAATTTTCGAAAATGATTATGATGCATATCGTAAAACAGCCATTTGGTCGAAAACATAACCGCATTATCAGGTTCGGCTTCATGAATGCCATGTCGGAGCCGCAGGGATTCATCAAATTGAGCGCCGCCCCGATTATTATTTTCTTCCGGTAATTGAAATAAAACGAATGCAAGATATGACAATAATTACAGATTTCACAGTTCGGTGTGTCTGGCGGAAATCTGGCAGAAGAGCTTTTCGACTCCGCCATCGGAGCACATTCAAACTAATAACATAAGTATTCCTTCAGCACAATTCACTATCGTAACTATTGATTGATAAACAGGGTGGCCAAAAAGTATAGGTCCGAAATTGGAAAACGCACAATTAACCGCAAAACAAGTTCTGACAAAAACCGTTCTAACACGTAATAGGAGGTCTTTTGCTATTCACACTACGATAGTTGCCTTGATCGCTGCGATCATGATACACAAAGAATGTGTCATTCGAAAAGTGATATTCGGACTCTCCAAAGGGAACGAATTCCATTAGAAAATTTTTTTATATCTTTCAACGGAGACGTATTCTCTCACGATAAGAAAAGATTGGTAATGCCAAGGACTACACCAAATTTGGTAGACTCCGGACCGCCGTCAACCATTAGATCTATGAGAAAAATGGATTGGTAGCACGGAATCTCTAGGGGATCGATGGCTGTCATAGTACATTCGGGACTCACGTCATGCCTCTACAAGATGTGTTAAGGCCATATTCTTACAGCAGCGCCTATGCAAAAACGTCTCGAAAGATGCATGATAGGTTTAATGAGAGCCGTTTTCCTCTGAAAAACGGCTACCACACATTTCCTTGATAAGGATTTCTGTGTTTAGGAGGTTTCCTTTCCCCACAATGTGAGAATCACTACTCACTGACATCAGTAATCCATATCCATGACTGCTGGCATATCCCTCGTTTCCCATCCGCTCTGTCCCAATTTATGTGCCGGGCTCCGGAATCACCTATACCCATGTAACGCCTGGAGTAATAAACAGTAAGCAGGATCTGGTAAAAGTGATTGTAGACAACGTCCTTCTAGTCTGATCCTATTTCTATTTCGAAAGACAAACATGGACACCCCCGAAAGATTCAGCACTGTAAATCACCCAAAAACCGATTTTCTGCCCAATTATACGAGTTCAATCCAAATTGAGAATTTTACTCCAAAACGTCGGTCCTCAATTCGTAAGATTACTTTGTGCGTGTTTCCCTTCATCAATAGCCCACATTTAACATAAAACAGTTATCGTGCCGATTCTCTAGTGACAATGATAATAATGTAGCGTTTTCATGCGGGTAAGTGCTTGTGTTACCCATAACGGAAATGCAAGCGGCGTTGGCAAATATATTATTCTCTTTCTCATTTTTGATTGAGTATTTTATTCTCACGATTGCGAATTGTGTTGTCGTTGGTTTATTCTCGCTACTATAGTCACCCACTTTTTTTAAATTTTTCCATGTCACCATTATTTGAAATACAGTTGTCCTTTCTATTTGTTACATGATATTTTTCATGATTGAATTGCTTATTACCTAAGAAAAGACAGTTTTAACACGTATCATGCTTCACACGTATCCAATGTTCCTGCGCGATAAAAGTCGAATTCTAAATGTCCTTCGAATTCTAAAAAAAGTGCCACACTGTGCCACACCTTTGTTCAGAGTGTTTTTGGCGTACAATATAAAGCGAAAATTTCGAACGTCTACCAAACGAATCGGGGAGCGTGGGGAATAACGGGAAAAGCGTTTTGATATGTCACAAAAATGTTCCAACACGTCAGAGAAATTAACGCACGGTTTCGTGCGTTTCCGTTGTGAATGGCTCGTGAGGCTGAGAGCGATCGAAAAACGTTCGAAGTGGCGTAGCGGCTACCGAATTCCCCCTGGACCGAACTGTAACCCGCAAACGAAGTCCCCTGGATCATACTTTGAAAACGCGCTTAGCCTCCACTCACCCCGCTAGTTTTCATTATTATCGATCGACTCGTTGACATATTATCGTGATTTCAATGGTTTTCAAAAAAGTCTCAGATATTTAAAATTCGAGATTCCGCGCTTTTTAATTGCATAATTCATTTTTTTATGAAAATCAGTTTTGGACCATGAACAGAGTTCATGGTCCAAAATTTTATAAATATATTTTTGCGCAAAACAATGAATTGAAGGTATCTTACGAATCCATATTCACTGCTGGAAGATCACATACCATTATTGTTGTGTCCCTGTCTTGTACCCGAACACAATGGCTGCGTGGTATACGTTTATCCACGACAATAACGAAAGAGGGGGCTCAATAGTAATTAGAGAGAAGTCACCAGTCTCTAGCTAACCGTGAGACTCGACTGACATTGAGACGGGAAGGGGCGGAGAGGGAGAGGGGAGAGAGCGCGCGCCGTCAATCGATACACGCGAGGGGGAGCGAGAGAGGAGCTATAAATAGCCTGAGTGAGCAAACTACACTCGACGCTCAGTCGACACACTGTCTGTGAGTAGGGGTCACTCTACGATACAACACCTCCCCTCCAAGACTCAAGCTTGGGGAGAGTCTGAACAACAATAAAATACAGTATGAAAAAATGGGATGGGGATTATTTATCTCGATATGACTTCTTGAGGGGATCGACGACCAGTCTGTTCGGCGGTTTCTTGATTCGAGTTGATCGCCTCACTTCCTCATTAGAGGAATTCACCATTCCATCCCAGAGAGGATCACTCTTCATCTCACTCTTATTCACCTCTTCCATCACCATTTCACTTTCCACATTAGGTTCCTCATCGAGGACACCATAGTTCCACAGAACCTCTTTCTGTCCCCTTCCGATCTCATTATCCATTTCTCTGTTCCATCTGAGGAACAACTGATATGCCTCTTCCTGAGGACTTCCATCTGTCTGCTTTTGCAGATTATTCTCTATCGATTCCACTGTTATCGATATATTTGCCTCCTCATGAGGACTTTCTTCTGTCTGCCTCTGCAGTATTATCTTCATCGTATTCACGATTCTCTGTTCCTGTGCCTCCTCTTGAGGTCTTTCTTCTCTCTGCCTCTGCAGATAATCTTCTTTTCTCCGTTCACCGACTTTAACAGAAACCCTCTCATGTTCCATTAAGTGGGATATCGTCTGTTTGGGCCCGTTTACTCTTTTCACTGCTCCATAGAAATCGATATCGCACCAATTCTCATTGTGGATCATCTTTTTTTCTGGCCATTTCACGGGACACTTGAGAGACATCACTTTGATATCGCTCTTCTTCAATCGTGCACTCGCACTTTTCTCAGACTCTTCGGAAATTCCATTTTCAGTGGTCTTTCTGGGAACCAATCTGAAAAATTTGACTATACAGTCCTTTCCCATGATGTTCAATCCTTTCTTCACTGTGTACACCCTTCCTGCAGTGATAATTCCATTCAATTCCAACTTGATATTGCATTTTACCGTCAGTTTGAGTGGCTGTCCATTCGCACAGACCGGGAATGCGTCGCTTTCCCTTCTCAAGGGAGTTCCGATTTCTCTCCAAGTGGACTCTGAGATAACAGTAATATCGGATCCGGTGTCTACCAACATCTCGACCACCTTTCCATTCATCTGTACCGCCATATTGAACTTCTGTACACCTCCTCTGAGGTTACAGTATACCGTATTGACCTTTACTCTAGACAGGTCTTCTCTCGATGAATCTCGTGTCCATTTGTTGCACATGTTGCTTAAATGTCCCACTTGTTCGCATTTGAAACACGTTGAATCCTTGCGAGGACACAAATCTCCTTTGTGGCCCTCTTGTCCACATCGAGAGCAAACAATCTCTTTGTTTCGCTGGTATCACCACTCTTTGGTGATTCTCGATTGAACTTGTTCCAACTCGAATTGTGTCTATACACCGCATTAACCACCGGCGAACTCATTCCACCCTGGTTAGTAGCTGCATGCGCATCTCCATACACCTTACGGTAACTATCGATCACTTTGAGTACCGTATCCATAGTGGGCGTATCTTCTCCGATCTGGTTCATTACATGGAACATTGTTGCAGTATATCTCGGGAGATCTACTCCACTCAGTAGAATCATCGCCTTTGTCTGATCTGGCGTCATCTCACTGATATTCGCGTCCTCATACACTCTGTTCACAATGCTCGAGAACTCTTTCAGATCATCGCATCTCAACTTGGACATTTTCAGCTGGAAGAGATCTAACCTCTTCTGAAACTGAGATCGCTTATCACCAAACAACTCCTTCATAGTTGTCACAATTTCACTGAATTTCAGATCCGAGGGACTTTTTGGCCGGATGTGATTTCTGAGCTGCTTATCCACCTTATCATCGATCTTTCGAAGCAGTATTCTCCCTTTTTCACCACCCTCCAATCCACTGAAATCTTTCTCGAATATCTCATTGTGTCTTTCCATCCACTGGTCAAATGTCAATTCATCTTCTGGTCTGTACGAGAATGTTCTGATCTGTTTCTCCAGTGCATCCACAGACGGCCCCCGTCTTGCAGTTGTCTCAGATCCTCCTGAACTTCTCTCATTTCTCTCACTCAACAACGCCTGGATGGCTTCACTCTGTGTTTTGATCTGTTCACTCTGTGCCTCAATCAATAATCTCTGATTTGCCATTTCAGCCTTTGTTGTTTCCATCATCATCATCATTACCTTTGTCAACTGATTAGTCGATGAATCATCCAAAACTTCCTCTTTGACGTCCACCATTTCCCTCTCTCTGTACTTTGATCCCTTCAATCAATACTTCGATCGATATCCTGTGAAATGAGCCTTGCTCAAATCACCACCAATCTGACTCGTCAAAGAGACTTTCTCTTGACAGTACGTGTGGGAGCCTTGCTCACCACACACTCAGAGTTGGCCCAGCCACACTCTGTATACTCACACTTGAGTTGGCCCAGCCACACTCAACAACCAAAGCCTTCCACCACCACCGATTCGAGCACAAGGGAAGGGATGAAAGTGAGTACAAGTACTCCTGATCGCCACTGTTGTGTCCCTGTCTTGTACCCGAACACAATGGCTGCGTGGTATACGTTTATCCACGACAATAACGAAAGAGGGGGCTCAATAGTAATTAGAGAGAAGTCACCAGTCTCTAGCTAACCGTGAGACTCGACTGAGACGGGAAGGGGCGGGGCGAGGGAGAGGGGGGAGAGGAGAGGAGAGGGAGAGGGAGAGGGGAGAGAGCGCGCGCCGTCAATCGATACACGCGAGGGGGAGCGAGAGAGGAGCTATAAATAGCCTGAGTGAGCAAACTACACTCGACGCTCAGTCGACACACTGTCTGTAAGTAGGGGTCACTCTACGATACAACAATTATAGAATAGCATATACCGAATCGAATGGGTATGAATACGTAAGATGGTTGGTCACTCAGGTTCTATACTTGATGAATCTCCTTCTGGGATTGATTATTTGAGTTTATTCAAGAAAGCAGGAACTGTCTCTCTTTCTTCGAACGTAACATCTTTAATGCTAAGCTCGCAATATCATTTTCTTCTTTCTCCAGGCAAAAACCTGGGTCTGTGATATAGAAAGAAGACCGATACCGAAGCTCAATTCAGGACAAAATGACTCATTCTAAAGAAGACCATCGACCACATCTGATACCAATACGAAACCCCATTTTGATCATCGCCCCTAAAGCGACACTGATAAATATTGTATTGTATTGTATTGTGTTGTATTGTATCGATATTGCGAATTGTACTATGGCTGGTTTATTCTCCCTATCATTGCTACCCACTCCATCAAATTTTCTCTGTTATCGTACGCTTGAAACCCATGAATGTAGAATAGAATAAAATAGAATATAATAAATGATTGTAGAATAGAATAGAATAGGTTTGATTGTAAAATATGCAATAGGTTGTGATAAAGATCACGCACTTACGTCTTCATGCGGTTGACGCACATGGACAAAATATATATGTTTTCTTTTAAAGTCCATTCATTTTTAACTTCCGCTTACGATTAGACATGAGTGTGGCAGCTTCTTTTTCATACACCACGTCCTTCATAATTAGCATTTATCTAATTAACACCATTAGACCGGAGCGTGGCAGGTAATAGTATATCGCATCCCTTTTTCGTTTTAAAATAATAATTTTTTTTGCTCACGACTTTTCCTTGGAACAATCGCTGTCAGCGTTTCCTTCCCCTATATTGTGAACAATATTTTACGATTTACAGTAATGGTTTCGTTCATCAACGCTGTTCATGCCGTTCACACTGTGGTCGCTCTGATAGGAACGAGCGAGGTTTCCGTTTTCTCCCCTCCCGCATCATTACTTCTCAATTTCAGAATTGTATCCTGCTCTTCTGCATGTTCAAATATACTCCTCCGTCTTTTCGCGTCTTCGGCTTGCTTATGAAGGTGGGATCAAGCGAGTAGAGTGCAAAATTTGAGACCACGGTCTTTTCATTTCGCACACTCTATAGTCTATCGACCGGTGTAGAGAGTGTGCGAAATGAAGAGGCCGTGGTCTCTCATTTCGCACTCTACTAGCGAGGTCTCCTCCTATAATTTAACAGTAGATGTACCTGTATTTAACATCAGACGTACCATTACAAAAGTGGTATTTTGGAGTACGAGGGTTTCTCCAAAATTAATAGATGAGGTAGATGAGGTATCATATTTTGGTCAATATATCACAAATGCGTGCAATTTGCCCGTTCAGGTTCATGCATTCTGCGATTTAGTAGGCACACTGGCTAGCTTTTCCGTCATGCAGAGGTTAGGTGCCGAGTAGAATATTTTCAAAAAGACATTCCGCACAACATATGACTATCCTATTTGTTTCCTATAATTTTACTGCTTCATATCAAGATATAAACAAGATAAAAAATATAGAAAAACTGTAATATCAACCCGGATCGGGTAATTTCCTACAGATACGACCAGTCCAAACTAGTTTGTGATAAAAATACGGACAATGATTGGTCTTAAGCTACAAAAATGTATAAAATATGTTGAAGAATTATCCCGTGTGGGTGGTCTGTGCTGTACATTTCTTATGGCCCATGTGGATTGATCAATTCAATGATGTGCTACGTGAGCTTCACTCTCACAATGACCGTCGATATTATGACGGTGAGGTTTTGTCAGTGTTTTTTTGTCTCAATGATAACGACAACAAATTCTCCTAACATTCGATTAACTACAAAACCCTTTCGATAGAACATCAGAACACCGAACCATTTTAGATTTGTTAGCAACTCTACATTACTTTTGTATGTTAGATCTACATCACTTTCGAATCACTCGTCGCTCGACTTCATATCATCAAACACGGGTCGATATCTACATTACGCACTGTAGTACTTCTCGTTACGATTGCAACTCCAGCGCCGTTAATCGCTTCAGTAAGAACCTTTTTTTCAATTTTTGGTATTTTAATACACTATTTTCATGTATTCTTTCTATTCTCCAAAGCGGACGATGCGCGAATGCGCGAAATACTGGAGAATAATTTCGATGACCCACAATATTCTGCGACAGATCTTATTGTTACGGGTTGGTGCACGGCTTGGTTGAGCTTTCTAGCAGAGTTCATTTCAGGAAATGAATCTGCCAAATCAGTTTCAATGATCATCGTTCTATTTATTCTCACGATTCTCGTGACGCCGCTGTACATTGCCATACTGCGTGTGAGGTAAGAATAGTGATTTATGAATGGAAGCTACAAAATGAGCGGCGAAAATGCGAAACTATTGTGACCTTTTGTTAGTGATCACTATCGTATCATCTACAACGAGCAAAATCTTTTGTTTGGGATGGTATTTAGGGATCTTTTATGTGAGGAATGAAATGTACCATACGAATGAGCAGTTTCGACCTCTCGTTCACACCGATATCTCGTTCTAAAGGCCGTACTGCGAATAGTGAACGTGCAATCTTACCTGCTACCACCTTTGTTCCCTTGACAAAACTCCGGCCGTGAGTGGAGACAGAACAAACAAGCTGCTCATCTTTCGCAGATCCACAATTCTACGCAAGCTGGCATCTTCCCAGCAAAATGTTTCCTCGCGCACGAAAGCCATCCATGCGCAATTCGTTAAAGTCAGCATGGATTTTGAAATGCAGAAACCGGAAAAAAACATTACAGATGCTAACAGCTCAGGCCGCTCTGCCGCTTATTTCCGTGCTGACGGTTCTTGTATTGTTGCTTGAACTCTTCGGCATCTTGACGCATCCGGCTATTGAATCAGCCATACCTATAGTAAGAATAGCGTATTCATAGCGTATTCAATCAAATACGTTATTAGCTCGGAGAGACACCATCTCTGCTTGCGCCTCTGATAGTCTTCTATCACATCCCATCGTACCGCACGTAAGGATATTTTTATAGTTTTCTTGTTATGCTTATCGGCTAGAAACGCGTCATCGACATCTAGATAGAATACGTCGAAATGCGACACTACGTGAATATATGTACACAAAATCTACAAAAAAGACAGATTTGTAAGTGTATCAAACACTTGACGACCGATCTCAGTGAAGGAGACCCTCAATACTATGTGTACTTGCCCTGCGTGTACACCCCTAATGGTCCATCTTTCGGAATGTTGATTATCTACACTCTCACTTTCTTTCTGCCAAAGATGCACCAGAACAGAAATTAATACAACATGTTAATTTCCAATTATGTATTCATCTTTACATCAGTGTCGTTCAAAAAGTGCTCAGCGGCAAATCACTCAACTCTACGGAGGTTACACATCGCAGAAGCTGGGTTATGTAGTACTCAATATTCCCCTCTCATTTTTCACTTCTATACGAAAAGCAGATCCTGGCAGAAAAAAAAGAAACCATTGGCAACATTACCTCTGCGCCTGTCGTATTCTGCTTTCACTCAATCTGTCACTTACCATTGCCTCGATCACCACTCTACTCTTTCTTTTCCCGACCTTGCAGCCAATTAGCACAAGAATCGCGCCTTTTGATTTTATATTGCCGCACAAAGCATAAAATATTTCTCGAAGAACGTTTGAATGTTTTCTACTAGCCGACATATGGTATATATTTTCAGGTCACTGTAATCCTGCGGTGTTGCATTCTCATGTTGTTCTGTCTTGTTCCGGAACTCTTTTTTCCTTCATCCTTGTGTCTTGTCAACTTCAGACTGATCATGCCGCCAGTGCTAATCTTGCACGTTGTAGTGGACTCTAGTTCTGCTCATTAATATTTTTCTGTCTTGTGCTAATCGAGCTCCTACATCGAACATACTATTATTTTTCAAAATATTTTGTATAGGATGGCGTGTTAATGAAAAAAATAACGAGACGAGTGGACACTTTTCAGTTGAACGAGTTTCCCCCACTGCTCAGCCCGGTCATTGTAATGACACATATCCGTCACTATAACCGGTTATTGTTTTGACGAATATTATTGACGAAGATAATTAAGTTCAGGTCACTGAAATCCATCTTCGAGTACGTTCAAAACTCAACAGAAAACGACGTGTTGGAGAATGGCCTAATGGAGACACACCCAACCACAGTACAAAAATCTGAACGCATTTGTGTTGTTTCTCGTTCTGCTTTGTCGTTCTCAGAATATACAATAAATGTATTCGTGATGCGAAAATGCCCCCTATTGTTCGCTCCTTTTTTATTCATTGCCCACGCAAAATTACTTTCTGCTAAATGTTTCAAATTGGTCCAGCAAATTGATTTTCTATTATGATTCCTCTAATTCTTTTTATTTACATTATAGCGCCGTCCGAAAGATGCTCATCCGCAATTCTACAGAGCATAAAACAAGCCAGATTACGTCGTTCTGAATAAAGATGCATTGTCTCAACAACGAAGGCGTATATTACTAAATAATACATCGTTCCGCTCATACACACATTTTCCGCAGGAGAGATAACATGATAAAGCAAGACACACGTGTACTCACAAAAGTCACATTCTCATGAAAAGGCATACTGTAATGGCTCGAAGAGCGCTGGCGGCTTGGGCCGACGCATGAGATTTCGCACGATAGGGTAGCGCAAAGTAGAAGACTGTGTTGTCAGCCCTCATGGCTCAGCAGGTAAGTAAGTAGTATGTGAAGGAGGAGTCGGGGGTTCGACCCCCACCCCATGCAAAAATTCTTGCCGCATTTTTCAGAGGCTCATTTATTTTCGTCGACTAATTCCCCCCCCCCCCCACTACACCACAAATCACACCACGCGTGCTTCGCGTGCAGCTTTCGAAATGCATGGGCCATGAGACTGTGAAGTAGGCAATTCATGAAACTATAATGTTACCATTATAATAAAAACGAATCGAGGATCAGTTAACAATCGAGAAAAGAATCAACTGGAGCCTATGGCAGAATTTCAAAACATACGCGAGATCAGCGAAAAATCGAACGCGACGTGCTGATTCACCAAGGAGATAAGTGTGTCAGTGGCAAATGAGGAAAACATCGAGGGGCGAGACAACAAACTTTTATTTCCCCCCTTCTTTTCCATCCTGTTTTGTCACATTTCTTCCCATCGACTATTTTGTCTCAGCATTGGCGATTATTTACTGTGCTGAACGTTCTCACCGTCGTAGTGTGCGCGATTTTGGCACTTTCTCCATTTTGCACGCTTCCTACTCCGGTCGGCAAGTGAGAGCATGCGGAAAGAAAGAGGGAAAGGCGTTGGTTAAGTCGCTTTTGCATTGTTCATCCTCGTTCAATACGCTATCTCGTCCATAGAGTCCATAGTATTTCAATTCGACGTCTTCTTGTAAGATAGTTCGTGCTATGTGTCGTTAATCTCGTACGCCACTATTTGTAAACTATCAGAGAGATTGCAGGAAGCCGCCCCCCGTCGGAAACGATGTGCAATAGTTTGTAAGTTGTCCATTGTATTCATGCGTAGCAGTTTTAATAGAATAGAACAGATTTATTCCACAAAGAGGGAAATTGTAAGTGGATCGGGGTGTACGTGATTACTCATCGATGACAATAGTGGAATTCTCATGGAGTATTTTATTGCAAGTTTTTGCCAAAAAAACTCACAGACTGAGCGCTTTCTCCATACAACATCGTCCTTGGCCGGCGTCGGAGCCGTCGTTCTTCCTTCCACTTCGATGGGCCACCATCGCAGTTACTTTATTTCCCGGTTAGTGACCACAACAAACAGCCGGGCTTGTTTACGGCGGAGCGACTATTGCTAGGAGACATCCCATAGTTCAACGTATGGAAGTATTATCGAAAAATGGAAGCCAACCAAATAATATATAAAATATATTGCTGATCATAATACAAATAACATTTTCAGCCATAATGGTCTACCTTGTGGTTGGATCGACGCTTATTCTGCACCCGGAAGTCAGCTCGAACTACACAATGCCAGCATGTCCTGATGCAAAGAGGTTGGACGCCTCGAATTTCCCCGATTTCAAATTATATTTAACAATTCCCTCTAATCAGAATAATATCCAACCGTATGTCACATTCGTTTTCTGGTGATATTGATCGTGTTTCAAACACGTTTCCGCATCACATCTTCCTCACAAAAAGTCACACTTTTCTACATAGTTGTTGAATGGTCTCTTGTAGAGTTTGAAATTCTGATAAATAATTGGATTAGACCTCTTAATTTCACACACTTTCTACGCCGATCGCTCGACGAAAGAGTGTTCGGAATGAATATCTATAATCCAATTATTTACAAGATTTTGTAACGTTATTCTCAAGTAGAATGCGAAAAGTGCAACTGCGACCTCTTCGTTTCGCACACTCTGCGACGGTCGATGGATGAAAAAGAGGGTGCACAAAATGAAGAAGCTCCGTTTTTCGCACTCCGATGTTTAGATTGAAATGGCTGGATGTGTCAAGTTCGAATCTTGAAGAGTAGAAGAAAACAATCTCTTCATTATAAAAAAAAACAAAGCATGAAGTAACAATGCACTCAAAAAAAAAAAACAAAGCATGAAGTAACAATGCACTCAAAAAAAAAAAACAAAGCATGAAGTAACAATGCACTCAAAAAATCGCCAAATGTTTACAACAAAACTACAACTAATTTTTGATAACGTAATATTTCATCTTCCTTTCAGTAAGTTTGCACCCAAGAGAAATTCATAAGGGCTGAAATGTGTACTCATTGTTGTCTCACGGGGAAATAAGTATACGACTTAATAAATCTAAGCTGACCAGCGTCAACTTCAAAGTCTAATAGGGGAAGCGTGTCGATTAGAATCTAAAAGTCGTCGCTAGCCAGCCCAGAAGTCTAGAGTAGTTTGAGTAGTAAAATCAATAATATAATTAATGTTTATAATCTATAATTAATAGTTAATTAATAATAATAATTGTCGTCTTTGTCAGCCGTCTCCATCCAATCTCGTACACTATTGGTATTGCACAGCCGCAGAAGCAGATCTGGACGGTGGCGCTCATGCTGCACATGCCGCCGCGAGCACTGCTCATGATTGTATGCGTTCAATTCAACTCATTTATTTATCACATCAATAACGCTATCTGGTGAGGATGTGGTTTCAGGTCAGCATCATTCTTCTCAGCATAGACGGAGCGTTTCGACTGGGGCCTGGGTAGAGGATCGGTCTGAGGTGTGAGCGCGTTTGCTATCGAGAAACGGTGATAGGCAACCAACCGGTAGCGTAAAGCCAAAATGAAATATGTAAGATGTGAAAACGGGAAAAAAATGAGGGAATAGTAGCATCGATCCGTGCTAACCCGTGTTACGTATTACAGTCACGCTAAGCTTCATGAATTAACATTTGAAAGCACTATTTCCGGCACTGTCGCTCACATACTTCTAAAAACGCGGTAAAAGTGCAGCGTGAAGGATTTTTACGCTCATCCATTCGTAACTCATTCTGGTGGGCTGACCGTGAAATCGTTATCCTAATCAGTAGAGTGCGAAATGTGAGACTCTTTATTTCGCACACTCTCTCGCCTTTCGACCGAATTTCGCACTGTACTAATCAGGCGCCGTCGCATCCATCTTCACCCAAAACAAGGATGCATAATGTGCAAACAAATAGTTTCTATTTCAGATGTTTCCACAGCAATGGCATACTACGTTCTGGCGTGTTGCTCAGGTCATTTCCGCTTTACTCGAACTGTTCGGTTTGATCTTCGTCACCGTCTTCGACCTCGACTCCATCGTTGGCTTTAGTAAGTACCTAATATTTGTGGATATTTAAAAATATATTTCAATTCATTTAGTAACATATACTATTAAATTTATTTTAAATTTATAGACCGTTTACAGTGCAATGAGGTAACGGAACACAATTGCATGGGAAGAGGGTAGAGTGTCGATAATAACATTTTGAGCAAAATCAAAAAGTCAATTAAAATTCATTTGAAAAAGTCATTTTTTTAACAAGCGGTCGTACAGGCCGTTCTCAAAAAGTCATATTTTGTTAAAAACTCAAGATAGTCAGCCTGAGATTCATGCAATAAATTCACAGACTCAAAAAAGACTGATTTATAGGATTGAGATACAATTTGAATACATTTAATTAATACTACAACGATGACTATTACCTGTCGACCATTTCTTCCTAATCTTCTTGGCACCACTCTCCATGGCCGGCGCGGGTCGAAATGAATCAACTTTTTGATTCAAAATGACTGTCTGATGCTAATTAAAAAGTTGAAATACCCATTGTTAAAAAGTCATCAATCACTTGATTGGTGGAAAGCGACTTTTTAATAAGACACTTTGTCAAAAAGTCATTTAATTTCAACACTCTAGAAGAGGGTGATGATGAGATATCAATAGTGGCAAGTAACGAGAAACTTTTAAATTATAGATTTATAGATAATGAGGAAACAAAACACAGATGTTCACGCTGCCTTCTTCGTTATGTGGTTTGTCGGGAGCATCTGTGGAATGTCAATCATCAACCATCTCCAACGAGTCAACGACCTCAGAGACGACAATCCCTTCGTCAGTTTGTTTTTTTTCGTTTAAAATTAAGATCTAACTTCTGCGATATAATTTATTTTCTCTATATAAATTAACAAGCTATTAACTTTCAAAATACCATTTTAGAGTTATCGCATATGGACGTATAAAGTGGCACTGGCGATTATCTTTTCCGCGATTGCGATTATTGCATCGATCAGCTTCCCACTGGCACAGTTCTACTGCTCTGTCGCTGGCAAGTATTTTTTTAAATATTTTCTTTAACAAGTGTATTTTACCCTTGAATTACGTATATGTTCTTTTTTCCCGTTACTCACACGAGTGCCAACATTTCTCTTCTCAAATGAATCTCCTGTGTTCTTTTGTTCGAGTAAACAGCAGGATAAGTTGTGTGCTCGTACAAAACAGTTTCAATTGAGTGTTATCTGCTCCGCTTGTTGCCAAACTGTAGACAAAGAGTGACATACAACAAAAATATGTTGTTAATTGCAGTTTTCACCGTATTCTGCGTGTGCGAGTACTCGTTGGTGGGAATCAACGCGGCTTACTGGGCCGTTGCACTGTACGAATTGGAGCGTGTCTATGACGGCTTCCGCTTGACGTCGGTATGTTAAAAAAAGATCAACGATAGTGGACGCGGTTTAGCCTTCATTAGAAGGCTCTTTGATCTCTTGAGCTAATTGGCGAAAGATGGATCTATCGTCCGGCCGATAATTGTGTCTTGTGAATAAAAAAAAACTCAGATTTGAAATGCATATCATGGACACATTACATTGGTATTGAGAGAGCGAAAATGGTTAAAAGGGAGTGACTGCGTTGGTAGGTGAAAGGCAAGTAAAAAAGGTCGGCTTCTCTATGCCACTTTTGTATCTCATCGGGATTTGCATACGATAAGGACTAGGGTTCTCTTACCTGAGCTGATTCCGGAATTTCAATGTGGAGAACAAAAGAACTAGCGGGGTTGTATTGAGGTTAAATGCACTACGCTCTATGCCTACACTACGCTCTATGCATAGTTCTGGGTGTGGGTACGGTCCAGAGGGAGCTCGGTAGGTGGCTCCAGGTACGGTCCAGGGGGAGCTCGGTAGCCGGCTCCGGGCTACATTATAGCTCGCAGTATTCTGGGGAATGTTAATCGCTACTAAGAGTACTGGCTTATTCCGGTGGAAAAGGCTCGTGAGGCAGAGAGCGATCGAAAAAAGTTGCCACTACGCCACTTCGTGGCTCCGTGGCAAGTTTTTTCGATCGCTCTCTGCCTCACGAGTAGGGATGAGAAAGGAAGAGGGAAGAGTGAGAGAGGTGTATGCTAATTGACATTCACTCTTCCTCAAGAGTGCCTACTCTTCCGGAAGAGTCACGACTCTTCCAGAAGAGTAAGGCTTTGAAAACTCCTAAAATTAATTTTTTTTACAATTTTTTTTCAAAAGCATTTTACATAAATTCACATTAAAATAACGCATAAAACTAATATCACGCTTATCTCGAGACGATCGAGCTAGCAAATGGAAATAATGCCAAAATGTGTGATCGAGATTTTCGTAGATTTGGGCATTCGCAGGACTGTCTGATAATCTTTCGAGGTATTGGAATCCACTTTTCATTTTGCGGGCCGCGGCACCTGGTCCATTCTGCTGGTACCCAACTTTGACCCCTTTTTATCGGTTCTTTGCGATTTGTGTGAAAAATCACCTGTGTCACCCTAATTTTTTTTAGATCTATCGATCCTTGCTATTCCCTTATCCTGAAAATATCATAGAGCCGTGCTACAGTCCACCTCAGGTATTTCAAGAGCGTTGAACGCTGGATTTTTGATATGTCGTAGACGGCATTGCCCTTTTTGAAATATGTTTAGGTCGAGCCAATTTGCTAAATTTCATGTTACGGTAGTAGTGATTCCATATCTACAGAGGGGTCAGTGTGAAAGAGTTTGCAAAAGTGAGGGAGTCTTTTTTTCAATTATCAACGCTTTCTCGCTCCAAAGTTACTTCTATGGTTGACCGGCCTGTGGCATGATGGTGGTAGGATTGATTAAGGTTGTGGTTTTTTTCGTTTCTGGGCCCTTGTGGTTGGATTTTAACACATTTATCAAGAGTAGGCTCTGATGTGCATGGCTGGCCAGTCTTGACTCCTTGCTTGTCTCATAAATGTCGGCCCGATTATTCGCATGAAGAGATCTTTCCATCTTGTTGGTGGTTGTCCACGTCGCCGTCTGGGTCCTCGGGGGGTCCAATCGATTACGGTTCTGCTCCACTTCAAATCATGATCATTAGCAATCTTGTGTACCCAGAGCCACTTTCTTTTCAAGGCGGCTCGAACAACGTCTCCTACATTTGTGCGATCACGCAGCCGCTCGTTCCAGATATGATCGATTACAGTACAACCGACCATCCAATGCGTCTTTGGGCCACCGATAATTTGTCACATTGTGCATTGGTCAGAGCCCAGGTTTCACATCCGTATAGGAATGCGGGAAGGATGCAACCATTGAAAAGACGCCTTTTATGAGCCATTGGGATCGAGCGATTCACTAAGAATGCACGATGTTTATGGAATGACCCATAGGCTGCTCTAATTCGCCTGCCTATCTCGCTCCCATCCTTACCATTTATACTAATTGCGCTTCCTAGATAGACAACCTCTTTTTTTAAACCCACAACCTTTCCCGCCACTGTGACTTCTCGAGGATTATCCTTCGAAGTCATTCCTACTGTTTTGTCCCCGTTTAGTGAAAGTCCCACCCGTTTCAATACTCTCTCCAATTCCACTGCCATTGATTGAATTTGCCTCTCATCGTGAAATATGAGAACGGCATCGTCGGCAAATAGAATATGAGAAAGATATCGACCATTGATATTGATTCCCTTCCCCACCCAATCTAGTTCCCTGAACGCCATATCCAGAACTGATGTAAACTGTCTGGGGGAAGACAATCGCCCTGACGAACCCCCGTCCCTACTTCAATTTCAACTTCCTTCCCATTTACCACTATCGCGCTTTTTCTTTCCCGTGACAAAGTACCGAGGAAAGAGACTATTTCCGATGGGATACCCTCCAATTCCAGAGCCCTGAAGACCGCTTCCCCGTAGACGGAATCAAACGCCTTAGAAATATCCACGAATAGTAGATAAATCGGCAGGCGATGATCGACGCAGTTAGCTACTACAGTTTTAAGGGTATGGATTGCATCTACAGTTGAATGACCTCCCCTGAAACCCATTTGCTCCCAACTTATATTGTCATCCATGACAGGCGCTATTCTTTTGTTCAAAAGAACGGGTTTATGTGGAGCCGATCGCGATCCCATTTGGGACCATGGACCTTCATGTGCCTGCCTACCAAGCTCGCCGGCGGCGCGGGAACAAATGTCCCCGCTCATGACTTTTGAATGAGAATTTTGAATTGAATGCTTGAGAATTATAGGAATAGTTAGTCTCAGTCTGATCATGCCAATACGCCAGGAGGGAGAGGAGAAAGGAGGTGTATGGCATGCAAAAATAGCGCTTCCAACGGTCCAGGCTGCTCAATGAGTGATCATGAAGTGCTCATGCAAATTGCACCGTAAAATGAGACCTTTACGGCTAAAAATAGTCTTTAGAAACGTTTACTCTTCCGGAAGACCTTCAACTCTTCCGGAAGAGTACGCCCCGATTACCCTACTCTTCCTTTCAATACCGCATTATCATAATCACAAAGGCGAGAGAGAGGAAGGCCTTCCTCTCACTCTTCCTTTCTCATCCCTACTCACGAGCCTTTCACAACGGAAACGCAGTATACATTGCGTTCAGAACTTTTAGAACACTTTCAGAGATGTTTCCTGTGATTCCCTACTCTCTCTGAATCTTTTTGGAACTTTACAAAATTTTCGATTTTTCACGTTAAAATGTGTTAGAACACGTTCAGACACGTTTCGAACATCGTAAAACACTTTTCCTGCGAACTCCTACGCTCTCTGAATCATTTGGAAACTTTTTGAAATTTTCGATTTTTCACGTTAAAACTCGGCAAAACAGGTGAAAAAAAATTCAAAAACGTTTTAGAACGGTTTCTGACACTTGCGAAAAATGCGGCAAAAGGTTGGCCCGCGGCGGGGGTCAACCTGCGTCGATCGGATTTGAATGTCGCGCGCTTTAACCACTTGGCTATGGATATGGTGATTTAAATTTTGTAAAATTTTAAAGTAATTCTGGTCTGTTATCATATGCAAAAGGTTCTGAGAAGATGTGATTTTGAAGCGATTTATAGCGAAAAGACGAAAATTTTGCGAACGGAAGGAATCACAAAAAAACAAACAAACAAACAAACAGACAGACAGACAGACAGACGTTAGCATTTTCTAATATATACTCAGACGGCGAGGGTGGTGAGAGATAACGGAGAATGAGAGGGCAATGGAATTCCAGGGGATTTCTAATAGAATTATCTTCCAATATGCGAACCCTAATAGGGACGATCCAGGCGCTCATTTTTATTCGCGAATAACAAAGGATAATTCGCAAAGAACCTTTCGCGAATATAATTATACCAAATAACAACACTATTGTATACGGACAATCTCAGGTGCGGCGGAGAAACAACAACAACGGCGCCGAGGCGTCGACGTCGCTCATTTCTTCTACTTCTTCCTCCGACGACACGGGAACGCTCGTGATGAAAATCGATTGATGAATTGCACAACTAACTATTGTCTGTGCTTGCTTTCAACACGTTTGGTACAGTCGCGCCGGAAAGTATTCGTACACTTTGTTTTTCTTGTGTAACTTTCGCAGTAGTTGAGCAATTAACCTGAAAAATTTATTGGAGCTAGCAAATCCATTTCCTAATCGGACGCTTATATTGCGGTGTTTGGAGCCAATCGTCTGGATTGCATAGTGCTGACGCAACTAAACATCACTTTTTTGAAAAAGTAACTTTCGGAGGAAAAAAATCTCCTACGTGCCAGTTTAACAGAAGTTGTAGATCTACCCATTGACTACCCAGAAAAAAAAATTTCAAGATGCTGCGATTTTTCTCCTTTGCAGCAACCTTGCTGCAAAATTGAGGCTGCAAACTCATAACTCGGCTCCCAGATAAGCTAGAGACCCGTTCTAGTGTTCAAAATGATCCATTTGATGAGCCCAGACATCTCTCAATGTTTGGTGAAGATTGCACATCATTTGCCCTCAGGGCTCAAAAAAGTCACTTTTTTGCATACCCCAACTTTGAGGGTGCTCAACTCGAAGGCTGAAGTTTCTAAAAAAAAAAATAAAAAAAAAATCCTGTGTACGAACGACCCAAAACCATCTAAGAATCGATGCCCAACTTTTTGTAGCATCAGCATTTTTTTACTGCATGGCGCGATCGCATCCCTGGCACGCGCTGGTTTCGAAATGTATCGTCTCTCCCTTTGCATAATCTCGCCCCGCCTCGTTTCCGAACACCAGCGCGCGCCAGGGATGCGCTCGCGCCATAAAGGAAAAAAATTCTGATGCTACAAAACAAAAAAGCGACTTTTTAGTGCCCTAAAGGCAAATATTGACCAATCTGTATCAAACTTTCAGAGATGTCTGGGCTCACCATACGGATCATTTTGAGCCCAAGAACGGGTCCCTAGCTTGTCTGGGAGCCGAGTTATGAGTTTGCAGCCTCAATTTTGCAGCAAGGTTGCTGCAAAGGAGAAAAATCGCAGCATCTTGAAATTTTTTTTCTGGGTAGTCAATGGGTAGATCTACAACTTCTGTTTTAACAACTGGCACGTAGGAGATTTTTTTCCTCCGAGAGTTACTTTTTCAAAAAAGTGATGTTTAGTTGCGTCAGCACTATGCAATCCAGACGACTGGCTCCAAACACCGCAATATAAGCGTCCGATTAGGAAATGGATTGGCTAGCTCCAATAATTTTTTCAAGTTAATTGCTCAACTACTGCGAAAGTTACACAAGAAAAACAAAGTGTACGAATACTTTCCGGCGCGACTGTATATGAGGCCGTTTGCGAGAGAATCAAACAATGCGACAACAGAGATCGGACAGGTGAAAATACGAATTCTCAGTTGAAGACGGTTTCCTACACATTTGAGGGTGCAGATTACGATGGCGAGTATATCATATTATGCAAATCGATCTCCGACCTGTTATTCAAATTACAAAATTCAGCTGATTTCACGTGTTTTTGTGATTCCAAAAGAAAGAGCCATCAAACCATGTCGTGCAAATACTCAACTAGGGTGAAATTGCATGAGGAATCTAGTGGGAGTTTCAGAAATGCAAATTTTCGTGTTTTTCATGTAGCACCATTCTATTTCCCCACGTTAAACTCAAAAGGGAGGTCTGGGATTTACACAGTATGTGGAGAACACACACACCGTACCGCCCCTTAAATTTGTACGCTGTTGACCTCCGGCAAATCGAGTTATGAATTTTTAAATCAGCGGATCTGTGTGGAAAATCATCGATCTGACGAGAGAAAGGGCAATTAGCATGCGATCTCCCTCTCATTTCGCACTCTCAGACGCCGCGCGAGCAGGCAAATGAGAAATGAGAGGGAGATTGGATGCAAATTGACGACTGCTCACGTCAGATCGGTGCTTTTCCACCCAGATCCTCGGATTTAAAAATTCATAATTCGATTTGCCGGAGGTCAACAGCGTACAAATTTAAGAGGCGGTACGGTGTGTGTGTTCTCCACATACTTTGTAAATCCCAGACCTCCCTTTTGAGTTTAAGATGGGGAAATAGACAGATGCTACGTGAAAACCACGGAAATTTGCATTTCTGAAACTCCCACTAGATTCCTCATGCAATTTCACCCTAGTTGAGTATTTGCACGACATGGTTTGATGGCTCTTTCTTTTGGAATCACAAAAACACGTGAAATCAGCTGAATTTTGTAATTTGAATAACAGGTCGGAGATCGATTTGCATAATATGATATACTCGCCATCGTAATCAGCACCCTGGAGAGTATCTAAAACAATGTTCTCCTTCGACTTCGATTTTTCTACTGTCCGAGCTTTGCTCGATTCTCTCGCAAACGGCCTCATATATCTCCCCGATTGAACACTACGAATAAAAGAATACGAATAAATAAAAGGATTGCAAGTCTATATTTTGATCCACTTCTCGCATTTCCGATTCTACGATTTTTAGCGAATTATTTTTAAATTGGAAATTTTTTTCTCCATTCTTATGGTTCGAAATTTCAGCGTCAAATAAGCAATCTCTCCAGCACTTTTCAGTGATTAATGATGGCGTACTCGTTTACTGCGTGCTCTTTGCTGCGTTCCTTGCGATTACCTAGAAATGTTTTGTTGTGCTTTCTGAACAAGCACATTTATGGGTCGCTAACTGCGTTAGCCAGAGAGACTGTTATTCTTCCGTGACGAGTTTTCCTTCCGTCGCTGCCATCGATACTTGTTCCGAACTGAAAATACAATTGCCGGGTCGTTTTACGCGAAAGGTTATGTTGCTATGTGTATTTGTTGCGTAACCATAATTTGCCAACGCGTGTTCTTCTGTTCTCATGGCACATATTCTACCGGCTTTTAGATGCGAGAGAGTGCTGATTTGCAACATGAAATGTTCGTATATTGCCTAGCCGCAAGGTGCATCTGCATAATCGTCGCAGCAATTTCTGCATTAGGAATGCTCTTAAACCTGACGCTGCTTTACACAACCGTCAAGGCAAAGTTATTTTATTTTATTTTTGAAAATATGTTTCAAAAAAACAATTTCCGGTCACTGCGTACTCCTTGCAATATTCTCATTGGCACCTGCGCATTGTTTGACGCGATGCATCAGGTGAGCACTGAAATGTGAGACAACGGCATCTTTATTTCACACACTCTAGACCGGTCGATGAACGAGAGAATGTGCGAAATGAAGAGACCGTGGTCTCACATTTCGCACTCTTGTGTAACATAAAGTTTCCACAATTCGCTACTCGAAATCTTGCAAGAGTTGAGGAGACAAACAGAGGGTTTATGTTGTGTAGTACTGATAGAGATTTGAAGGGTGCAAGTACCCGGTTGTGCGAACAAGTTGCCAAAGATGGCTGGCATATGCAGCCAGTCCTGCGATCGACAATTATTCAGTAAATAATACAACTTATTTGTAGTTTGGAAATTTGATGCAAACCGCGATGTGATAATGGTAAAAAGTTGTATTACGCACAAATTAATCTTTTAAAATCTTGCACTAATTAATCCTAATTTCATTAACTTTTCAATCCTCATAATTCAGTTCATTCCTGAAGTTGGAGTTGCCGCGGGTGGTTTCACCATTCTTTCAATTGGAATCGATCGGTTCATTTCTATAGCCACGCCTAATACATATCGCATTATGAATAAGCGCGCCTACCTTTTTGTGAGTCATGCATATTCAATATATGGTCCTTTTTCACTCATTTCCATTTTTTTTATTTCACAGGTGCACTTCTCGGCGAATATTCTTTATTGCGCATACAACGCGTTTCTGATAGTATTCTTCTACACCGAACAGTGAGTTAAAAGATTCAATTATTAGCGCACTAAATGTTTGCCATTTTTGAATTCAATCAATTGCAATATCACTACAAATAAATTCTGTTTTTCTTTTAATTAAAAAAATATTTAGTGATGTCGTTTGTACCACGCCCAGTGTGTTCCATGGTGATGCTCTCACTCTGTGGGCCGCCTCTTCTGTGGCACTCAATTTCTTAGCTCTCGCTTTTTACACCATAACTTGGAGATTAATCAAGCGCCGAGGTGATTGTTTTACCACCATAATTTATCTCGCGCAAATCTATTTTGCGTGCTTAATTTATCGAGCACACACGCATAATGCAGAGAAAAATATAATTCCAGCGACCACAATAGAAAAAGACTACGCTCGTCGCATTTTTCGCACAATCCTGCTGGTCACGATACTCGATTTGAGTGGCTGGGCGATTACGCAGAGCGTCGTGGCGGCTCTGAACATGGTTCCTTTGCCAGGTAATATTTTGTAAAATTCACCATTACGTCCATGCTATTTCATGGGAACAATCGATAAATACGAAAACGCAACGTTTTCCCGCGGTATTTAACCCTTTTCAACCCTTCCTTTGCGCGAAGTGAAACACTGAATTCAGTCATTTTACTGTATTCAGTCATTCAGCTTACAAACACACCTGTTTCGTATATTTTGCATCGATCTTCGTCAATATCGGAGTGGTAGCCAAGTTTCTCGTCTACTATTTTACAAGGCAACAAAAATATAGTACTAAATCGAAAAAAATCGTAAATGTTTACAGCACGGAATATCGTCGCGCAATCAACCGTCAATTTGGAATTAGATCCAACGTTGTTGGATCTCGTAGCGTCGGCGTACTCCCGACTACTGTAAAAATCGATTGGTAGTTAAGTTTAAAATAAAACGAATTTGCTTATCGATGGCGCTGGAGCGAAACAGCAACATTACGCCCGTAGTATTTCGGGTTTGTGGAAGATCATAATTTAATGATATTGCCACTACAGGTGTACAGGTGCTCTAACAGTAATTAAAATAATATTTATATCACAGTGAACGTTATCTGTACGTAATAATCGAAATACAATAGTTTCGTATTTCAGTCATCCACATCGCATTACTTGGCTAGTAGAGTGCGAAATGTGAGACCACGGTCTCCTCATTTCACACACTCTCTCGCCTATCGACCGGTCTAGAGAGTGTGCGAAATGAAGAGACCATGGTCTCACATCTCGCACTCTATTGGCTAGCTTGTTGTCAATTAGTGAAGCATCACTTACTCGACTTCGGGCCACCGTACACTGTAATAACAAATTCCGGAATCAGTTCCAATAGGAGCACCACAGTCTGGAAATACCATTTCGATGAGATGCTCGGATCTTGCGCTGTCGAATGGAGAAGATATCATCAACGTTCTGGGAGTCGAGAACACAAGAAAAAGAATCATGTAAAAGCGGAAAATTATTTTCTGGAACAAGCGATATAAAGGTAAAGCACAACGCACCGGATCAAATTTGAGAGGATTTGCGCTCGGTATAAAATGTTGGTGGCGATATACTATGCACATGACAATGGCCGTCCCAAGGATTGCGATGTTCAGCATAACGATACCCTTCGACGCCAGTTATCTTTCAAATTAGGAACTAAATACTAGTGATGTCGGTTCGGTGTTTTGTTTACCCTCTGGCAGTCTCTTTTCTCTGACTCTCTGCCTCTTATGACAGGAATCGCGAGAGACTCGAGCTCATCGGCCATGACCGGGACATCCTGTAACTCTTTTCTACGAACAGATAGACATTCACTTCCAAGAAGGAAATTGGTCTACCTATAATGAGTTCCATGATGAAGTATGGAAGGAATTGAACCTGTTCTAATAGTGGAAGACAAATTTCGCATTTTAGGTGTAGATTCAGTGGTTAAAATATATTTGCTGAAGGAATTACAGAAACATCTGGCACCAGCGTACATAACTAATAATATGAAACCTTATAAGAAACATATCGACTTCAAAATAATGGAAAAACCGCAAATCCAAAAATCGACTCTGATTTTTTTCATTTTTTTTACCCGAAAAATCAATCAATAAAAAATGCCACAAAGAACATGATCATTGTTTTTTAATAGTTTGCGATAGTTTTCACGACAAATGGGCCAGAATTGATGTTCGCGGCCATTAATTATATTTGACCGACCTGACAAAATCGCGTGCATCTTTAGAATGCATGGCCCGATTCGGCCCATTTTAATGTTGCAGTGAGCGTCAACCATGCTCACCAGAGCGCGCATAGAGGGAACCAGTAGTTTTGACATTTAAGAAAATTAGCTCAAATTTTGCAAAAGCGACCACCCCGCATCTGCGCATCATCCAGGAATGACTTCGGGCGGTTGGTAAACAAGCCGAGTCATTTTTCTATCTAACGCACCAAACCGCGGATATCTATCTACACGTTGAAGGTATTTATGATTTTTCAAACTTTACTATTTCTCGAAAAAGTTCCCGACTCACCAGGTTGATTTGTGTTTCACGCGAAAACGATTTTTTTAAAAAAAATTCTGAAAACGCTATTCGATAGAGGGAGGTTTGTAGTACCTTGTGCTATGTTTTGTCCCGGTCATGCTCGAGTCTATCGCGATTCCTGTCTTATAAGAGGCAGAGAGTCAGAGAGAAGAGATCAATCATGCGTTGTACCGATCTCTCGCTCGCCAGAGAGAATACTCAACACCGATCCGGCATCACTACAAAATACCCACAAGGTGGAATGTTATAGACAAGCCCAATTGGCATAAGATGCCATAGCAATATCCACCAAGCAAGGGAAAGAGCGGTCGCAGAGAATTTCCAAATGCAAGTCGTGAAGGAAAAGAGCGGCCTATATTTTTGTATCATTATTTTAACGCATTAAAATGGGGGCACCTGCATAAACATGAGATATTTCGTAATTCCCAATCGTGAGGAATCTGCGACTTTGATGAGAATGAAGATCGTTACTCCAGTCAGGACAGTAGAGAGAGTGAAAATAATTTGCACGAAAAGTGGGAGAAACTCATGGAGTTCGGGGGAAATGTAATAGCTGTTCATGTTGTGAGTACCCGATTCATTGATTGTGGGAAGCAATATCCCATGAAGATGCAGATGTTTTGGTTGCAGAGGCAACACAGTGTGTAAATGCATTTGCCATCAAAGAATAAACAATTGATTCATCTGCAACACATGAAAATTTACTAAGCCGGATGGAATCACATCGAGATGTTTACGAAAATGTTTCTCCCGTGACTACCTCGGCGGACCAGTTGCGCTGGAGGTCCTTAATAAATCACGAAATGAGCTGAAAGGGAGCTGTTTTCATGGCCCGTTAGGAGGAGGATTGTTCCCCGTTGCCAAAAGAACAACTTTTGCCACATGAGCGCCCCCGTGCTCCTTTCTCATCTAAATTACGCTCTCTCTAATACAGTTTCCGAACAAGAAAGTGGTTTAGAACATGGCTAAGCTGCTGCTCGTTTTCGCTGCTGCATCTCAATGCGCTTATGTCTTGGGCCCCTCCTGCTTCACACAATCCGAAGCAGCTTGAACGGCGCGACCCGTGCTGCGAGAGATCGACCCCGAGGCTGCGGGCTGACTGCTCAGAGAGCGAATTCTCCAGCTTTCCTTGCTCTGGCGTGTTCACATCTCCAGTTATTAGGAGATGTGATGTCTCCTTTTCTCGATTTCTCATGCTCTCTCACCTGGAGACAACATCTCCAGAGTAAGGAAAGCTGGAGACTTCTGTGTACGAAAGCGCCTGCAACGTGTACACAAAGGTGAGTGCAGCGATATTTTACGATATTATACAAAAAATATTACATGCACGCACCCTATACGAGGCATATCGTTCGTTATATATCCCACTAACTACTGATACGTTTTCTTTCAATTCTTCTGAGTTATTGCGACTCGAAGATCATATGTAATGTATGACCATTCATACAATGTTCAGGTGCTCAGACAGTAACTAACATAATATTTTTATCTCAGTGAACAATATGTATATGTGGAATACTCGAAATATAATAATTTAGTCATCCAAATCGCATTACTTGGAGAGCCGGAATTCAATTAGTGAAGCGTCACTTACTCTGTGACTTCCTGCCCCCATCCACTGTAACACAGATTACATTTAAACTATCCAACAACGTAGATATTTGCTTGCCCACGAGTGCAAATTTGCTAAAACAATCGCTCTTCATTTCTTGTTGAGCTGTTGTTCACTCTCCTTATTTCCATAGCAAACTTGTTTTCGATAGAGCTCCAAGAGTAAATATGATACTGGAAACTAGCCCTTGTCCGCAGGCGCGTTAAATATCGTCGATGGGCGGGCGTAAGAAAGATGATCATCGAACTGTGCATGACTCCGTGGAAGTGCAGCGCGTAATAGCACGCCAAGCTGACCTCTGCACATGAATCTTGGCGGCACCGATACGAATTTACAAGAGCGCAAAACGCGAGAACGCCATCACTTCTTTTTCCACGCTCTCTGATCACCGATCGAAGAGTGTGTGAAATGAAGAGATGGTGGTCTCACATTTTGCACAATTTAGCCCCATTCTAAGATCGATGGTCGGAAAATCAACCCCCGCTGGATAATGCAAGTGCCCCCCCAACTCTTTCTGTCCGGGCACACCAATTTTAAATATTTTGCAAATATGATAAATACAACTATTTGAATACCGAACGGTACGATCCTCGCCGGGTGGAGTGCCAGCATTATGCCAACGGCGGGAAACATTACGAAGAGAAACGGGCATGATAACTACGAAGATATTTACTCAACAAAGAGGAAAATAAGACATGGGAACCTGCCTGTATCGATAAGATTACCACCGATTTCCTTATGCGCTTTGGCGAAGAACCAGCGTGCGCGGTCTGATGTCGATTCATGACTTGACTATATGCTTGTTATGTGAGCTTACATGCGTATAAAGGACGATGAAAATGTGAATGATGGTCGAAATGAAGAAGGCAGATAGGAGGATCATAATCTGCTTCCTGCTCATTGTCGTTGCTGACCGGATATAATGTGCGTACCACGATAATTATATAAATTACAGCTTCGAGTTGCCAGCACCGATCAAGCATCATCCACATTGCAGCTCCACGATGCCTAATCCACGTTAGATTGGTCTGAAGAGAATCGATCATAGCCGAAAACTATGGTAGGAACGACCGTATCGATGAGGTGCTCTGACTTGTCACTGTCGAATGGCATGGATATGGTCAGCGTCCCGGGAATTGAGAGCACAGCGAAGATGACAATGTGAAAGCGGAAAATTGTTTTCTGAAATAAGCACGTAAAGCAATGATAACGCAAGCTCCGGGGGTGTCAACTGATCGGTAAACGAGAGAAAGGAAGCGTACATCGATGTACAGTGATGAACACTGAACATAACGCACCGAATCAAATTTGAGTGGGTTTGAGTTCGGCATAATATGTTGGTGTCGATAGACGATGCACATAACGATTGCCAATCCGAGGATCGCAATGTTTATCATGACGATTCCCTTAAAAGCAACGAGTAAGGTTTAATTTGAGGAACAAACACCTACCAAATTGACCACCATAGACACGCCCCATTCGCATAAGATGCCATAGCAATATCCGCCAACTATTGGAAAGAGCGGCACGCCTTCGTAGAGAATTTCCAAGTGGAAGTCGTGAAGAAGAAGCGCGCCCTATATTTTCTTTTGTAATTAAGATATAAAATATTTGGGCACCTGCATAAATATGAGGTATTTCGTAATCCCAGATCGAGAGGAATCAGCGACTTTTACGAGAAAGAAAAGCGCGACTCCCGTCAGCGTTGTAGACAAAGCGAAAATAACTTTGACGAAAAGTCGGAGAAACTCCTGGAGTTCGAGCGAAATGTAGTAGCTGCTCATGTTCTGAATATGGCAGATGGAACTGATTGTGGTAAGAAATAATTCTCCCCAGAGAGAGGTACAGGTGTGATGATCGCAGAGTGTCTATGCATTTCACATTCGAGAAAAACAAGTATTCCGCCTGCAACGCATTGTAATTTCTGGTGCGAACAGAGTCGACGATTAGGCGATTTTTCTAGGAGAGATATCAATTTAGAGCGATCGGTTAAGTCGGGAATGAAAGGACCCTCACAGACGAGGGATCATTCCGAAGAGCACTCGAAATCATTCTCGACTACACCGACCGCTGTAGACGATTTGTCTCCCAGAAATATGTATCCTCGAAAACAAGACGTCGACACTGTTCGAACCATTCCAGTTGTCACGGTACCAGATGGAAGCGCATCGAGTTGACAAAACGCATGTTTCACAACATTCCATTCCGTGAGTACCCCTGCGAACCAGCTTCGCTGGAGGTCATGCATCATTCACGAGCTGAGCTGAAAGGAATCCGTTTTCTTGGCCTGTTTTTTTTCTAGGATAGTTCCGCGTTGTCAATAACGACCTCTGCCACATGACCACCCCCGTGCTCCTTTCTCCGCCGATTCACGCACAATCGCACACTTGAGACTTCCGCTCCTCTCGACAAGAAACGACTGTCATGGTTAGGATTTTGCTTGCCGCTGCATTGTTTCACTGAGGGAGCGTTATCGGCACCTCCTGCTTTACGCAATCCGAAGTGGCGTCGACGGCGCGTCCCGTGCTGCAGGAGATCGACCCCTGCGAGACCGCAGTCGACTGCGAAAGCGCCTGCAATGAAGACGCAAAGGTGAGGACAACTACGACAAACCGTGGAAAGAATCATTTCTGATCATTTCAGAGAAGTTGTTATAGGATTTATCGTATTCCTAGCCGAATTTTGACAACCCAATGTGTTGCTCACAAGGCGTTTAGTAGTGTGAAGTAAACACACACACACTGTACGAGAATGCATTCATCGGATTCCTGTTGAGTGCGACGCTTACGCGTACGTCGGGACGCGTTGTGTGCTTGGCGCGGCGAAGGTGACGGAGACGCGCTTGTGGCTGCGCACCGCCGACTGTGGTGCGCTATCTTCATCTACTTTCCCCGCTTGCGTAGAACGTTCTGATGTCAGGGCTCTCCGTATTGAGTAGGGAACCAGTGTGGAAATCCGGTGGCACCTTTGACGTTGCTCCCACTGGGAGGGGAACCTGGAGACCAGTGGGGAGGGGAATTCAACCATGGAAAGTCTATGGCCACCCACGGTCAGGGACGACCCAAACACTCGCTAAATCAACATGTTTTGGCTAATTGGATTCAGGCACTCCCGCTACGGTAGCGCCTACAGCGACGAGTGCGACTACTGTGGCTTCAGAATGCGGCGCGATAATTCCTGAAGTTCCGGCAGACTGCCCCTTGTGCCTGGCGCCCGCAATAACGCCGACAACTGTGAAGTGCAGACCCGGATATGCCCTCAACGCCGATTCAAAGGCGAGATAGCGATTTGACGCGTTGACTGTTAGAGTCATTTCCAAAAATTTGCTCGTGGTAAGTTATACATTGAAAATGCTGGTGCCATCAAATTCACGAAACCCGCTTGGAGCCGCTCTTTCGAAGGGAATGCCCTTTTGATTATAAGTTTTTTTTCAAGTAAATGTTTTGATTGGCATATCATCAGATTTGGAAGGAGGCTATCTGTGATATTTACTTCCTTTGCAGCATTTCTCTGACTTGCAACCCGCCTACCTGGAATGGAGAAGTGGGTACTGCTAGGGCTGGCAGTAAAGGTGAGCTTTCACATGTTAAATTAATTTCCTTTTGAACACTTGATATAGTAATTAAGGTAAGCTTTATAAATACTGTGTATGTTTTTTCCTCAATTAAAATATTCAGCATACTGCAAACCTACTTGAATTTCAACGTTGAAGTGATGAACGACATCTCATTCTTGCTACGAGTCTGTCAATAAAGAATTCCACGTGTTTTTTGTGATACATATGGATTAACAATCTGCCACGACTTACGTTCCTCTGATGAAAATAGTTTAGGCTGTTGAAATCGGCTTTTCCTTCTTATTAATATTGTTTTCAGAATTTCATTACCGATCGAATAAAACCGAACAATTGAAGGATGCAGGAACAATGTAAACAGAATTAGTTCCTTTGGTTTAAGAAATGAAATTCCTGATTATTAATTACAACAGTTATCGGAGGATGTGGAGGTTAGATTAATAAATACAAGGACAACTTCCTATCGAACTACATTCTCACTCGTGACTCACTAGGTGCACGCGCCTTGCTGGAGCCATGAATAATTGATGAGCACTGGTGAAAGGAAGCTGTTTGCTACAGAATGATGATACCTTCGTTGCCACGCGCTGTCCCACCGCGTGACCACCCCCGTGATCCTCTCTTCACCGAGTCACGCGCTCCCAAACACAGTTGAGTCGTCCACTCCCGTCAAGCGATTATCATGGTTAGGATTTGTATAATGCTCGTCGTCTTTCAACTTGTTCGGGCTGAGGAAGCACCCTGCTTCACGCAATCCGAAGTGTCTTTCACGGCGCGACCAATGCACAGGTGGAT
This sequence comes from Pristionchus fissidentatus, assembly GCA_036245785.1. Taxonomy (NCBI): domain Eukaryota; kingdom Metazoa; phylum Nematoda; class Chromadorea; order Rhabditida; family Neodiplogasteridae; genus Pristionchus; species Pristionchus fissidentatus. The sequence continues at coordinate 12,677,884 of BTSY01000004.1, forward strand.
CACCAATGTCGAAACGGCAGCAGTATGCGAGAACGAGTGCATTAAGGATGCAAAGGTGAGCAGAATTGCCGAGGGAGCGGAAAATGCATTCCTATAGCTTTTTACCTCTTCGGAGTTGAGCAAAACTGGCAAAACGTTCAAAATTAAATTGAGCGGACTCTTGTTTGCAGTGCGACGCATATTCTTTCGTGGACACGCGATGCGTGCTCTTGGGTTCTAGGATGGCCGACGCACCGCTTTGGCTGCGCTCCCCCGACTGCGGTAATCACCTCTTGCTTACCTCGCATAGGCTGAAAAGAGTTCGCAGGCTGCTAGAGTTCGGCCCCTTATACGGCTGAAATTCCATTGAATACAATTTTTGGACCGATGGTGTCACACTTCAAGCAGATTTGACAAGTCCAGGTACACCAGCATCATCGCCACCGCCGACTACGGTAACGCCAATATCCGCATGCGGTGACATAATCGTGGAGATACCGGCCGACTGTCCCCAGTGCAACGCGCCCACGATCACGGCGACGTCTGTCAAGTGCGCTGCTGGATTCACACTGATGGCCGATTCAAAGGTGAGATACACCTCGAAACAATTGGTCGAAAGTGAAAGCGCAATGTGAGACCACCGTCTCTTCATTTCGCACACTCTCTAGACAATAGATTCGATAGACGAGAGAGCGTGTGAAATGAGGAGACCTTGGTCTCACATTTCGCACTCTAGTCGTTGCTATACTGCAAACCCGGTAAACATTATGAGTCACGAACAAAAAGCGATTTTTTTCAGTTTGTGGTAAAGCTCACATGTTTCCCGCCTACGTGGACCGGGGACGTTGGAACAGCGAAGCCTGGCAGTAAAGGTAAGATGGGTTATGTGTTCGTAATCCACGGATGTAGAATATATTGGAATATGGAGTGCGAAATGTGAGACGACACTCTCCTCATTTCACGCACTCTCTCGACCGGTCGGTGGGTGAGAGAGTGTGCTAAATGAAGAGATCGTGGGCTCACATTTCGCACTCTAGTGGGCTACGTGAGACTCAGTGAATGATGCACTCAATATTATCTTGATGCGTGAGAAAACAAGATGAAGATTCATGTGTTCCGTACACCTGGTGTCATATCTATTTGGATTCCTACTGGGTTTAATGTAACTTGTTCAGCATACTGCAAGCCTGCATGACTTCCCACATGATGAAGACAATGAAAGGCATTACCGTATCACGCAATAGAATAAGTAACTCATTGTCAAAGACGATAAATAAACTTCGACGTGAACGCATTTTTAAAAAAAATATAATGCACATGTTGTGTTGTGTTTGTTACGTATCGCCTGGCTATATCGTCCATCCCACTCATGAAAGTGTCCGAGCCATGTGTTGTTAGAAAGAGTTGGCATAGAGACTTTAGAAAATGTCACATTTCCGGCTGCCATTGTCAAATAGAACCGAGAACATTTTTTCTGCATTTTTTATCACAGTGTCGCCGGCAACGCAGCAATACACTCTACTAAGAGATCGAACCTTATCGCCATACGCAACCCCCTTTGCAAAGGGCGATAAAGAGAGCATGCTCGACGAGTGATCAATGAAGATCTCCCCTCGCTTAGTGATAACGAGTTCTCGCGCCGAAAAATCGAGAAAGTAGTCACACAAGTCGAAAGAACGCTCTCGCTCATCCGATCTTTGCTTCAAAATGGACAAGGTTTGTGAAATAACGCATCATCCCTAGCTTAGAGGGATCTCACTTTAGCACATTCTTTTCTGAAGGTTTGGAATCATGTGATAATCGATTCAACCAAGCACCACTGTTATTTTTTCTGTCCCGGCTTACCGTGTATGGTAATACAATATAATTCTGCTTCAATATACATATTTTTTTCAAATGTTCCTTATCTTTTGGTTTTTTTTCAGCCACAAATTCTTTCTGTCACCGATGCAATCGAGACTTCGGGTTTCGGCCGATTTCAGCTCATTCTCTGCGCCATCGGAGGCCTTTCCTGGGTGCGTTCCGTTCTTGATTCGACCAAGTCGGCAATTTTAGCCTGTGTTTCTCCATTTCAAAGAATGTGAAACAAACAGTAATTTCTTCAAACAGGAGCAGGACGCAAGGTGAGACATTTTGGGCTTACTTTGCGTCCTCCTGGTTATACCATGTACAAGTTTATAGCTCGCTGGTGCGATGGAGGTCATGCTGCTGTCCATTCTTTCGCCTTCGCTAGAGTGCGAGTGGTCACTCACGCCGTTTCAACAGGTCAATTTTTCCCCCGTTTCCCTTACATATTTTTGTGATTTTTTGTATTATATTTTAGAAAATTTTCGATTAATGACAAGAAAAATTATAAATTATATAGTTTTAATCAACAAAAAAAGATTTCCAGTCGCTCAGTACGACGTTCGTCTTTGCCGGCTGGATGGTGTCCTCTCCGGTGTGGGGAAGAGTATGCGACAAGCATGGACGACGCACGGTTCGACACATTTTTAATTTAATTTGTACTTATAAATTAATTTTAATTAATTAAAATTAATTAAATATATCGATCGACCCAAAAGCTTTTTTCCTCGTGTATCTCTCTGCAGCCATTTGACGCTCTTTCCACACTTTTTTCCAGGCGAATCATTAAAAAAAGAAAGATAAAATTTAACTCTTCCTTTGGAGGGACTCCTCGCCGCCTCTCTCGTCGGTTTCGTGTTCGGTGTGATGACAGCCATCGCGCCCTCCTTCCCGCTCTTCCTCGCCGCCCGATTCCTCGTTGGAGCAGCTATCGGAGGCCTTCCGCAGTCGTGAGTAGACTTGGAAAAGGACCGTGCAATTAGTTGCTTTCCCCCACAAACTCCTCATTTCCCACACTCGAAATCGGTCCATTTCCCTATTATGCAACTGGTTGAAACGTTACATTTCTGATCGTGGGAGCGAGCAAATGCGCAAAATGAACAATTCAGAATTCGCATTCCAAGCTCTTTTTTATAACAGCATTTCCCCGGATGTCAAAAGCGGTTGACTAAGAAAAAATGCTGCAACGCCGCTAGTCTTTTGCATAATCTAAATTGAAAACAAATAATCTTTTGAGTTAAATTTGTATAAAATATGTATGTTCTAATTTGTTTTCAGGGTCACACTCACAGCCGAGTTCCTGCCAGCGTCCTACCGCGCGAGATGTCTGACTATACTCAAGGTTCAATTTCGTAGTTCTTTCAAAAAAGTGTTCAAAATATGAAAAATCTTGACAAAAATTGCATAAATATATGCACTTTTCTATTATTTGTATGATTTTCTTATTATTATTCAAACGCTCATTCCAGGCATTCTTCGCGGTCGGTGCTGCTATCGAGGCGGGAGTTGCTATCGTCGTCTTGCCTAATCTGGGTAAATAATAAGGAATAAATGATGATTTTGACGATTATACAAGGCCTGTTCAGGCTGGCGCTGGCTCGTCGGCTTTTCGGCACTTCCGCTGGCCCTTATGGGACTGTGCTGCTGGGTGAGCCAGTACTCCCATTGATCTAATTTTTAACCGTGATTTTTTTAAATTTATTTTTTTTCAGTGGCTTCCCGAGTCAGTCCGCTTCGACATTTCCAAAGGACGCCTTGTTGAGGTGTTCAATCTCTTGTTTTTCAAGATAAAAAAAGAAATATGTCAGGCGCGCGCAACGCTGGACCGCATTGCTCGCATCAACGGTCGATCCCTGCCCGAAGGAGAGTTGCAGACGGTGGACGACGGCGTTAGAAATACATTTTTATTATTTTTTAATCTTTTTAAAAAACTTTTACAAAACAGAAAGTCTGAAACTTTTGTTTCACGAATCTCGAGCTTTTTGGGACTACATATTTGCAAGAGAACCGAAAAAGACTGGGCAATGGAAACATTCGTAGGCGAGAGACTCGCACGAAAACGGAAATTTAAAATGAGAAATCTCTGGAGTTTTATTCTAATGATTCAGATTTTCAATAATTAGAGTTTATGTTGAATATAAAAACAATTATTAGAATGCTGCCGCTGCGAAGAGTGACATGACTGAGCTACTGCGGTTGCCGCACCGGCGCACCACCCTGCAGTTGTGGATCATATGGTAACCGTAGTTTTCTATTGACGTGAAACATACCCGTAGGAACCCTTTCAGGACCCTTTTTGGACTGCTTTACTACGGTTTGGCAGTGTACACTACGATATTGCTGCACTCTGCTGAGTTGAACCGAGACGTTGACGAAGTGGCGTCGAGAGTTAGACGATCGCACACTGGGGATACAGGTGCGGCTGCTCCTGTTACGGCGACAACTTGCCCGTGAGATCGGTGATAATGAGGGCTTTGGCAGAGAGCCTGCATGCAACAACGAATGCGACCGCCTGCCGGCAGCTTTCCCCTTCCAATTACGTCGATATTGTGACTACGAGTGCCTCCGAGGTGCCGGGTGCGTGGTCTGAACCCAGAAGGGGTCTGAGCCCAGAAGGGGTCTGAACCCCTGGGTCAGAGTGGACAAAATGCTCCTTCACAAATGAACCCATCTCTGAATGTTTACATGCCCTATGAACGAGCGTCGCAATTCACCCTAAATAACTTATACTAAAACAAGATAATGGAAACTATTCTCCACAGTTGAGTTTTTATTTTGAAAATTTCAGGCTTTGTGCTCACAATGTTCGCCATCGACTGTATTGGTCGGCGGGCGACGCTTGTCATTGGCTTCGCTCTCTTCTCCGCCTGCTCTGCCGCGCTCATTGTCAATTTACCGAGGTGACGATCGAATATAAACTGACAAAAAAGCAGACGGACAGACAAAATGAGTCAGGTTGGTATCATTGACAGATAGTAACGTTAATTCTATGAAAGCTATCGATTGAGCTGAAACTTTTTCGTGCGCAGCTATGGTGACTAGAGTGTCGAAAATGACATTTTGAGCAAAATCAAAGAGTCATTTAGAATTCATTTAGAATTCAAAAAGTCAATTTTTAACAAGCGGTAACAAGGTGCAAGCCGTTCTCAAAAAGTCATCTTTAGTTAAAAACTCAACAGAGTCTGCCTGAGATTCTTGCAATAACTTCACCGACTCAAGAACAACTTGATTTATAGGATTGAGATACAATTTAAATACATTAACAATAATTGAGAATAATTGACATAAACTGTCGACCATTTATTTCTAATCTTCTTGCCACCACTCCCCATGGCCGGCGCGGGTCGAAATGTACTAACTTTTTGATTCAAAATGACTGTCTGATGCTATTTAAAAAGTTGAAACACCCATTGTTAAAAAAATCATCAATCACTTGATTGGTGGAAAGCGACTTTTTAATAAAACACTGTCAAAAAGACATTTACTTTCAACACTCTAATGATGACCAATTACAATTGACAAAAATAAATATTAACTCGGTGAGATCGTTCAGAATGGTCATAATCGTACTCCTGTTTGTTGCGCGCGCCGCAGCCGGAGCGATCTTTCAGGTAGCTTTTTAAAAGTTTTTTTTGTTCTTAACCGCAAATCTGTGTGAATATGCTATTAACTCGTTTGTTTGTGTGAAATCATATACTTTTCCATTTCAATGTGGGCTACGTCTACACCTCCGAAGTATATCCCACAGAACTCAGGTACCGAGCCAATATGGCGCGACACATGATTCTTTGATCTCTTCAGGGCACAGGGCGTTGGCGCCGCGAGTGGATGGGCACGGGTAGGCAGCATGCTGGCGCCTCTAATCACTCAGGTTGGTGTTAATTTGCACGGCGTTCTTATCAAAACTGCCAAAAATTTTGTCCTGGAGAATCCATCGCATTGTATCTTCGCACTCTCTAACTGTCTGCTTCAATTAGCACTGACACGCTGTTATTTGATTTCATTGCAATTTTTTTGGCATCATTAAAAAAAAGATTGATACATTAATTGTTTAACTCAAATCAGCTATATAAAATATTTAAAGGTGCTGGCCTCTCAAATTGTCGTGCTGCCTGCTACAGTATTTGCTGTTGGTGGAGTAATTGGGGCATTGTTCTCTGCTCTCCTCCCGATCGAAACGAAAGGAGCAACGATGAAGGTACGCAGAAGTGTGGAGTAGTTTTTTTTTACTTCGTTTTTTCGTTTGACAATTGTTTTTGCGAATAACGGTCCGCACGCAATTAAGACGCTCATTTTCAGCAATATCAATATCGATATTTTGATTTTTGCAGGATAACGCGTAAAGCCTATGCAAGCGACAACCGGAAACGCCCGATTTCATACTTCGTCATTACGTTTTGAAGAAAAATCTCATCGTTTCTGCGTACATTTGCACTCTCAAACCGTAACACATACATATCAAGCAAACCACTTATCCTCCGTCCTTGTGGAGTAATTACAATTCTGCCATGCCCTTTTGAAGTAGTCACGGTTGTCCTCAGACAGTCCCTACTATGTGAAATATCCTAGTTTTCTCCCTAATTAAATTTTTCTTGTTCAAGCAGTTCCGCGAATCTAAAATGGTAATAGAAATGGCTAGGGAGTCTGTCCCAATCATTGATCACATTTGATCGCATTTAATGATCACATTTATACTTATTTTCATCGTCAGATTTTGAGCATATTCGCGAAAACAGCTGGTAGGCACTGAGAATGTGTTGAGAATGTGCACCTGATGTGCGATTATGAATCGTTTAACACTAAACAATTACAAGATCACAGCACTATTAAAGCGTTTGGTCGCGAACAGCATGAATACAAACAGGTAGAACGATCAGCGACAAGAAACTACAACACAATGTGGTCCCGTAAAAGAATGTGCAGTGATATTTGACGAAAGTTTGCCTTGTAATATGAGCGTTCACTATTCATAACCTATAGCTCGATAGTCACTCGATAGCTCCTCATCCACCGTTAACCTCTGTGAAATGCTTCTTTCCAAAATTAGATTTGTATGCAATAAACGCGTTTTTAAATAAAATGCAAACTATTCTCCATCCAAATTTAGCTCTATAATAGAGTGCGTAATGTGAGACCACGGTTTCTTCATTTCGCACACCCTATCGTCTATCGACCGGTCTAGAGAGTGTGCGAAATGAGGAGGCCGTGGTCTCTCATTGCACACTCTACTATGTAGCACTTTATTCGGCCGAGAGTAAATCGTATTTTCAGCAGCACATGGTTTGGTGGACTCAAGTGAAAGACATGGCCGCATCCCGTTTTCAAGTACCGATTGTTCGCTTACACAATCCTTCTCCACTTCAAGATCAAAGAAGATGTCGTCCATAGTCTAATTTTTTTACTGACTATGATTTTTTTTCAATTTTAAGGTCCATGGTAAAAAGTAATACGATGGTCTGCAAATGTGAATAGTGCAATATATTCCCTAATCTTGCCGAAAGATTTCACCTGAAGAGAAACGAATGATCTGAACGCCAGATTCAACTAGCAAATATAAATGTTGCAGGCAACAATAGCTTTTGAAAACTTTTGTGTAATATAACTCATTTTCATTATCCTATTGGGGAGTCCATTCTGGATGCATTCGAACCGTGTTACTATCAAACGTACCGTGAACCAATAAGATGTAATTGGTTTCTATCCATTGGTTAGTGTGTTTCACAGAATTACATGAACGCGCTCGGCAAAGCAAGGCACTTGAAAAATCGAGACATTCAACAGCAGTCATGAGTTCTCGACTGTCTTTCGCGGGTACGTTTCTGATTTCTTCCTTGATCTTTCTATTTTTTTTTTGAATTTACGTTTGGAAACCTTCGTACAACGGTTCTATGCAGAGCATTTATAACATTTGTGGTTACCTAAACGGCAGTTTCAAAGGAGATTCCCTGATGTTTCGGAAGACAAATTTTAGGTAATGAAGAGTTCATTGGGATCCATGCGATTGTTACCTACACATTGTTCGTTCTTGCGGTAGCACTAAATGGCCTTGTGCTGGTGCTTCTCAGGTTTGTGTTATAGAAAATGTCTTGATATTGGGCTTATCTTCCGCAGGATGACGCCCAAAATCGATTCGTTCCGCTACATTTTCTACACATACTGCGTGGCGAACGTAGTTTTTGCGGGCGCTCACGCGTATTCACTTGTGGTCAGTCATAAGCTCTTTTGATGCTGATTTTATGACCAAAGCAGAAAAATCTTTAAAATATATTTTCCCCTCCTAACCTATTGCATCTATCTCAGCAGCCTCATTCTATTCAAGAAAATCAAGTCCTCTAGTAAATCTAATTACTTCAGCAATGGACATTTGGGCCGCGAACTCTCATCTTTTTCCCGTCCGGACCATTTGCGAACGATCAGTTTCTACTACCCATCCTACTCCAGGCTAGTTTCTTTATTATTCGAAATTTCGAAAGTATCGTGGACAATGAACACCAAATAGCTCATTCCTTGTTAATGCTTCTGTTAAAACCCAAATGTTATTTTTTCAGTTGCAATCGACAACATACGCATTCACACTGTGCCTTGTGTGTTCCACTTATCTGCATCAGTACAACATAATCAGATAGTAATTTTTCTCTCACAGCCCATCAAAACTGACCTCTTTTCAGTGGCGCGGTTCAAAAATCAAAGTTTGCGGTTATTTGTGCTTGCGTGTTCATTCTCGTACCTGTTTGGCTAGTGTGCAGTGCTTATATGATGCATCCTTCACCGGAATTGAGGTATGCCACTGACACACAATAGTTATTGTTCAATATTTTTGGGTCCATTCCAGGGATTTAGCTCAACTATACATAATTATGTGATTTCGTGCAAAAACTTTTTTTTTAAATGTTAAGTACATGAAAGCACATCATCAACAATATTGAAATAACTAAAGAATATAATTATTGCTATCATATCACAGGGCAATGGTCGCAGCGCACTATAACAAGCAATACTTTGTTGATTTCAACAACATTTACTTTGTCGGACTGGAGTTGACAGTGAGCAAAAAACTAGTTGAAACACACATTTACGAGAATATCACTCTGTAAAAACATTAGAAAATTAGGATTTAGCTGTGTCAATATCCATAGTTATGAACACTGATTACTCAACAATGAGAGAGATACTCTCGTTCTTTTCGCTCGCTCTCTAACACTTCCTGGCTTTTGAAATATGTGACGTTACTAGTTAGTGATATTTATTTCTGAGGTTCTCAAATCGAGAACAAACCGAATATTGGAAAGCCACTATGACAATAATTTCTCTTTGCTTTTGTCCAAGGAGATCTGTACCAGAAAAAATCGGAATGACGAGGAATTTCCCAAAAAAAACTTGTTTTGCAGGAAGCCCTTCACAACCCGCTGAAAGTGGTAGGCGGCGCGGCAGCGTTCGTGTACATTAACGCTCTCTTCGGCATCACTGCCTGGGCAGGTTCGGCCTTTCTATCAACGTAGTTTAAAATTCGGTTAATTAGTAGGATCAGATCTCTTCATTTAGCCCTCTCTTTGATAAATGAAGATATATGATCCAAATATTTACATGCATTTCAAAAGCTTTCTCTCAATACAGTTAAAGTCGCCTTCGGGAAACGAAACAGTAGTTCTGCGCACAATCTTTCACGCATGCCGATGTAGTGCTTTCTTGAAATCACGATTCGCCGAATGCTTTTCGGTCTGCAACAGATTCCTTTTTGTTTTTTTTTGTGTGACGGCGAACAAACATGAAGAGACTAAATTAAGGTTACCGCATTTATGGAATAATCTCCACATCTTCGGCTAGCAGCAAGACTCTGCGAATGCAGCGCAACGCATTCCGCGTGCTGATCGCACAGGTGAATTTTAGTTATATTTAACAATCACATATCATAAATTACTTCCGTGATCCATTCTAGTTTAAAATATATATTTCCAAAAAAGTAATCCAATGACAAAGTAGCAGTTACGTTGAAATGATGTAAAATTCTTTTGTCAAAATTAGAAATGGTTACATTAATTCATTATTCTTACGCCAATTATGGGATTTTTTCAGTACATCAAAAAATATTAGTATTTTCTCTCTCTGTGGTTGTTAGCGTGCCTCCATTTCATATATGCCTGAATGTGAGCCGAAGAAAGTGTTGGATGCATAAACACGAATGACAGAGGATGTTGCTTCTCTTCCAATCGATCCAAATGAATTTTATATTATTGAGTCAAAATTGAGGCTATAAATCCCTTCCTGCTACTGCACAATCCTTCAATACTCTGCTTTATGCAAATAGTATTCTTCCAGTTGCCGGAATGGGTACGATTTTGATTGTTTTGTTTTATTTCAGTTGTAATTATTTTATTTGCCAGAAAAAAGATAGTTCAAATCTTTGAGATAAACGATACGATGTGCATTCTTCTGGACGTTTTCGCTGTGACTAACCCGGTGCTGACGATACTTCTATCGCAAGAGCTCTCGTCTACTCTCCGTTATCTCGTCTATCCCCACTCCAAGCCCACTCAGTTCCACAGCACCTCGACTGTTCTTGTTAGACCCCGACATACGGTGCCATAAAATATATCAAAGAATTTTTCGTATTCTTAATAAATTTCTTGGAGATGCTTCATATTACATGTCGTCGATAAATGAGAAAGTCATTAACGATACAATTATGCTGACGTGTTTCAGGCATAGTGCGTATGAGTGCAACCGCGTTAGACCAACCAACCACCGAAAAATTCCGCATTAAGCATTTTCGGAATGTATTAGTCTACACGACACTGTTCTCTCATAGTGAAAAAGTATTTTGAGTGCGTACTTTACTTTCACTTTGCCCTCTCGTCTAGACCAGTTACATGAAATGCACAGTCGCGAAATTGAATGTCAGGAACAGTATCCTACACTGCCCACAAATTTACCACGAGAAGGGTTCTACATGCTTTGTCATTTCTTGAAGAAATAAGTCTACTACGGGGAACTAAGCCTACGACTCCCGAATTCTAAGTGGCTAGATACAAGTATAATTGGCGGAAGGGAGTGAAGACTTTGAAAGTCAAACTCCCCAGCGTTCGTAGACTTATTTCCCTGTCGCAGAGTAGGTTGAACCCACATCTCCACCCGAAGTTCACCAAGCCTTCCATTCCCCTCGTTGGCGGTAAAATTGGTAGCAAAATTGATTATGAAGGGTAACGTGCCCCAGAAGCCTGATCAGCAGGGGATACGTAGATCTATGCAGCAACCGGCCTTACCGGTCGGCCCCGGCAGAGTGGTCGCTTGTCGGAGTAAAGTCCTCACTATTCCGGTAGCAACTTCACCTTTTACCTTTACCTCCACCCCTAATAAATGTACGACAAAATATGCGACATACCCAATTTTCAAACATACATCTTGCTAGCACCTAAGTTATCCAACTTGCTTTCACTCTCTTGGTTCTTTGTCCTATCTGGTTGCTATCCAACCGCATGACTACCTACCGTACGGTGAGGTGTTGAAATGTAATTTGTTTTTGATTCGTGTGTTTCATGGAATTATATGCGCGCTCGGAAATAAAGGTACTTGGGAATTGAAATAGGCCATAGGCAGTCATGAGTTTTCCGCTCTCGTTCGCAGGTAAATTTCTGACTGATTCTCTTTTTCCGCTAAGGAACCCTCACTGCGTATTTACGTCCCTGACTTTTGCTTCTTTTTGGAACTTCCATTTATCACCCCCCCCCCACTGGCTAGGCTTCAAAACATTAAAAAAAGAAGATTTGTGGGTACTTACATGGAAGTTGAAAAACGAACCATCTTTTTTTAGGCAATGCCGAATTCATTGGAATCCATGCAATTGTTGCCTACACATTGTTTTTCTTGCCGTAGCGCTGAATGCACTCGTGCTTGTTCTTCTCAGGTTCGTATCGTGGAATTTTTGTGGACGTTGAATTTATTTTCTGCAGCATAACACCCAAAATCGAGTCGTTCCGCTATATTTTCTACACGTACTGCATTGCGAATTTCGTATTTGCGGGCTCTCGTGCCTTTTCACTTGTGGTCAGTTTAACGACGGCACGGCTCTTACAAAATATTACAAAACAGCTACTCCACATCCCGATTACCATCTAACGGAAATTATCTTCAGCAATGGACCTTTGGGCCACGTACGTTCATCTTCTTCCCCTCCGGACCTTTTGCAAACAATCAGTTTTTAGTTCCCATCCTTCTCCAGGTAAGTTTCGTCATTCAACATCATATTATGATCGTTGAGTAACAAAACACTTCTAAGTCATTTTTTATTGAAAAAATAAAACACAATTACCATATTTCAGTTGCAATCGACCACATACGCATTCACACTGTGCCTTGTGTGTTCCACTTATCTTCATCAATACAACATCATCAGATAGTAATGATTTGAAATCGGTCCGCCCATATGAGATCATTTCAGTCGAACGGTTCACAAAACAAAGTTTGCGGTTATCTGTGCTTGCGTGTTTACTCTCGTTCCTGTTTGGCTGGTGTGCAGTGCTTACATTATGCACCCGTCGCAGGATTTGCGGTACGCAACAAACACACTATATTTATTGTTTAATATTTTTGAGTTCATTTAAGAAAATAGCATATCTTGATTCTCACCGTTTCCTATCTCACTTTTTCTCAACATAGTACAAAAAAATAAAATTAGTGAATTAAAATAAAAAAATTCAGAATGGTTCAACTGCACGGTCAAAAAATGAAATCAGTTACCAATCGCACCTTTTTGATGCTTTGATTACGGTGCTGTGATTTCGGTACACAGTGCCACACTGTGCCGCACCTTTGTTCGGAGTGTTATTGGCGTACGATACTATAACACAGATCACTTCATACATTTTATCTGATAATGTGATTTGCACATGAACCAAAATATCACGTACCTAATACAGTGGTGGCCAATATTATATGACATTCATCTCTTTTGCCTTTTTCTCACCTTAAACTCAACGAATCTTTCTGAAATTTTGGCATGTTCAATTATTTCTGATTCTGCACGATAATATCTAATTGTTATCTTGCGACCTTGTCTGTACGACAACTTGCTGAGAAGTGGTTGTATTGCTGCAAACTCGCTTTTCAATTTTTGCCCTTGGCTAAATTCGGAATGACAAGATATGCACAACTTAGGTAGCCTATCGTGAAGAACAACTCTTGGGCTATCGAATTCACTCTTTGGATAAGACCTTAGCTGTCGCACAAACTGTGCTGCACGTGCTGCAGTTGCTGCACTTTTCTGAGATCTTACAGGCATAACTTTCTTTAACAACGAGAAATCAGGCTCAACAATGTAGGTTATTACCGTGGAGACATTGCACATCCGCTATGCAAGTATGGACGGGATACAGCTTACTTTAGAACTTGCAGCAAGATTACGTCATTTTTGCAGCACGCAATTTTTGCGGTGATTGAGTTATTTGCGACTTCACTACGGGGTCATGAATGTTTTTACAAAATTGCTGAAATTCGAGCAAAATCGGCAAGAAATGGCATTTTCAACGTGTTTTGTCTGCCTTCAAACGAATCCAGTGAAGCTGAGAAGTGTTCAAAGTTCATAAAAATTTGGCCTACGATTTGCTCAAGAGTTCTAGAACCTCCAATCATAGTGGCAAGTCTAGCGAACATCTGCAGCAAGAGTGCTGCACGGCTAAAAAAGCGTGCTGCAAAAATGACGTAATCTTGCTGCAAGTTCTAAAGTAAGCGGTATCCCGTCCATACTTGCATAATGGATGTGCAATGTCTCCACGGTAATAACCTACATGGTTGAACCTGATTCCTGGTTGTTAAAGAAAGTTATGCCGGTGAGATCTCAGAAAATTGCAGCAACTGCAGCACGTGCAGCACTGTCTGTGCGACAGCTAAGGTTTTATCCAAAGAGTGAATTCGATAGTCCAAGAGTTGTTCTTCACGATAGGCTAACTAAGTTGTGCGTGTCTTGTCATTCCGAATTTAGCCAAGGGCAAATGTCAGCAAGTTGTCGTACAGACAAGGTCGCAAGATAGCAATTAGATATTATCGTGCAGAATCAGTAATAATTGAACATGCCAAAATCTCAGAAAGATTCGTTGAGTTTAAGGTGAGAAAAAGGCAAAAGAGATGAATGTCATATAATATTGGCCACCACTGTATCACGTACCACTTAGCGTAAATCACATTCTATTCTAGTTTGTAAAATTCAATTACTAAGTACCAGGGATGAGTTAATTGTATGATCTCAGTGTTGAAATAAAGAGATTTTTCAAAATGTAAAATTGTAAAATGCAGTCTTCCTGTGCCAATCCTGACTATAAAAAAAGGAAATGGTCTCGGTTAGCCTAATCCTACTTATTTTACTATACCGTGATGTGCTAGCATGTGTCCATTTTACATAGACCTGCGTGCGAGAGAAAAAAAGAGTGCTGAACGCATAAGCACGAATGGCAGAGGCTTTTACGCCCATTCCCATCGATCGAAATTAATTTCAATACAATCAGTCAAAATTGAGGCTATAAATCCCTTCCTGCTACTACACAATCCTTCGATACTCTGCTTTGCGCAAATATTACTGTTCCCGCTGCCGGAATGGGTACGATTTTTGCTTGTTTTCTATGCCATATTAGAACACACTTTCAGATGAACGAAACGATGTGCTTGCTTCTCGACGTATTTCCCGTCTCGAACCCTGTGCTGACGATACTTCTATCTCAGGAGCTCTCGTCTACCCTCCGGCATCTGATCGCTCCCCACACCACAAAATCCACACAAATCCACAGCACCTCGACCGTTCTTGTTAGACCCCGAATTACGGTATCATAACATGAATCAAAATCTTATTTCGATTTCTACTTAAATAGCACGAGACTCCTCATATCAGTGCGTTCGCGTAAGGAGCGCACATATTTCCCGAAATCCGTACAGCAAAAAGTGACCGCGTCTGTATTTCACATATCAGTGCGTTCGCGTAAAAACTGTACGATATGGCGAAATTCCGTACATCAAATTTTGACCATGCCTATTTTTGGCATGGATCGATCCCTAATGACCCCCTCTATCGATTTCAGTTATTGACATATTTTTGTGAATCGAATTTGCATAGATAATTAGCTACAAAAAGTAGCCAATATTTATGTTTATTTACTTTATCTCGCTTCTTTTTCACAATGAAGCGATGACTCCTGAACAAACTTTGATCAGCTCGTTGAGCTGCATCGACCTATGTCATTCGAATTTTCATTTTCGTTAATTTTCAAAATATGCAAATTTTTGAAAAACCATATCTCTAATACAAAAAATAACCTACTTTCAAAAAGTTAATATGTTATGTATTTTGGCACGGAGAACACGATTCCGTCGTAAAAATCGAATTTCCGTTTTGGTAAAATAGTGCTATATTCAAAAAACTAATAATTTCTTTTAGAGAGTAACTCTTCATTCTCCTCATTTCGCGCTGAGTGCGCGGCGTCTGAACAATAGAATTGGGCAATAACAATGACAAAATAATCTCATCTATCTTCTTAGGAGAGGTTTCACCAGAGATTGCAGGTGGCTCGGAACAATTTTCAAAAAAATAATTTTGATTTCGACCAAACTTTTATATTAGAGTACCCGGCAGACGAGAATTCGATTTATCCTGGTCCCAGGTCCAGAGCCGGCTTTTAGGAATTTCCCGGCTCCAAAACCGGAATCATCATAACTCAGCTCAAAAGCGAGCTACAATGCTGCGGTTGGGCTCAAAATGTTCATAAAAATAAGTTACACAAAATTATTGTTGGATAGAAGTTTCGTACTCGTTAACCTCAAAAGTTGTGACCGATAACGTGAATTCCTTGGGTTTCAAAAAAAATCTCAGATATCGAAAATGCGAGATGCCACGCTTTTTTATTGCGGAATATGAAAGAGCTCTTGAAGTACTTCTAGGAAAAAAAATTAAAACCAGACAAAAAGGGGGGACTTAAACTCGAAAAATATTGTTGAAGGTGAAAAATCGTAAAAAGTGCAAAAATAAATTTTTCGAAAACCGAGCAAATACTTCTTTTTCATGAACCTTGCAACACTGTAAGATCGGCAAAAAATATATCCGTGCTTGTCATGCTCATTAAGGTTACTTTTCGGATCATCCATTCAGCAAACTGGTAAAAATGTCTAAAAAACTGAAAATTATGTAAAAATTCGAGACTATGCGTGGTTAGCGATTGTCAAAAATGGTGTATTAATGTTTATATTTAATTAAAATTCATATTTATATCTTAGTCAAGAACCGAGCTTGTCGATATTTTATTTCTGAAACAGGTTTTCGTCATTTTTAAGCAATTTTTGTAAATTTTTCGATTTTTATTGGTCCGAATAGTCTTTACATACACGGAAATGGTTTTTCTTGAGCTTACAGTGTTGCAAGGTCTATGAAAAACTACTATTTTTTTGGTTTGCGAAAAAAATATTTTTCGACTTTTTACGATTTTCCACCTTCAACAATATTTTTCGAGTTTAAGTCCCCCCCTTTTTGTCTGGTTTTAATTTTTTTCCTAGTAGTACTTCAAGAGCTCTTTCATATTCCGCAATAAAAAAGCGTGGCATCTCGCATTTTCGATATCTGAGATTTTTTTGAAACCCATGGAATTCACGTTATCGGTCACAACTTTTGAGGTTAACGAGTACGAAACTTCTATCCAACAGTAATTTTGTGTAACTTATTTTTATGAACATTTTGAGCCCAACCGCAGCATTGTAGCTCGCTTTTGAGCTGAGTTATGATGATTCCGGTTTTGGAGCCGGGAAATTCCTAAAAGCCGGCTCTGGACCTGGGACCAGGATAAATCGAATTCTCGTCTGCCGGGTACTCTAATATAAAAGTTTGGTCGAAATCAAAATTATTTTTTTGAAAATTGTTCCGAGCCACCTGCAATCTCTGGTGAAACCTCTCCTAAGAAGATAGATGAGATTATTTTGTCATTGTTATTGCCCAATTCTATTGTTCAGACGCCGCGCACTCAGCGCGAAATGAGGAGAATGAAGAGTTACTCTCTAAAAGAAATTATTAGTTTTTTGAATATAGCACTATTTTACCAAAACGGAAATTCGATTTTTACGACGGAATCGTGTTCTCCGTGCCAAAATACATAACATATTAACTTTTTGAAAGTAGGTTATTTTTTGTATTCGAGATATGGTTTTTCAAAAATTTGCATATTTTGAAAATTAACGAAAATGAAAATTCGAATGACATAGGTCGATGCAGCTCAACGAGCTGATCAAAGTTTGTTCAGGAGTCATCGCTTCATTGTGAAAAAGAAGCGAGATAAAGTAAATAAACATAAATATTGGCTACTTTATGTAGCTAATTATCTATGCAAATTCGATTCACAAAAATATGTCAATAACTGAAATCGATAGAGGGGGTCATTAGGGATCGATCCATGCCAAAAATAGGCATGGTCAAAATTTGATGTACGGCCAGGGTCCACTTTTTACGCGAACGCACTGATATTCTGATAGCCCTTGGTATGGTCTATCGATATCTGTTTGTCTCATTGTTCGATCTCTCTAATTTGCATAATTACAGGAGGTCAAAGTTCGGCTATTTTCACAGCTCTTGGACTGTAGCATGACAGGGAGAAGAGATTTTGTCGCAACAGCAATATTTACCGCCTTAATGAGCTACATCTTGCTGTGTAATTTGTTTATGCTAATTTTCAATCATGCAAATTTCGTGAAATTTCAAGGTCGATTTTCTCGAAAACAAAGCAAAATATGTTTCCTATATTTTGATATGTTGTGACACTGTCCATTGCCTATCGAATGAACTCAATAAATCAAAGTTTGGAGTGTGGTAATTTACTCAAATCATCGAAATACAGATGATTCCTAATCGAGAGAAACCTCTCATTTCACCCTCATTCCACCCATTCGACGCGGATTGCGCTGTCTAAATTGATTCAAATAAGAGGAATGGGGAAAGGATCGGCTGAAAATGATGTAGATTTATCATTTTAGACCGCGCAATCCGCGTCGAATGGGTGGAATGAGGGTGAAATGAGAGGTTTCTCTCGATTAGGAATCATCTGTATTTCGATGATTTGAGTAAATTACCACACTCCAAACTTTGATTTATTGAGTTCATTCGATAGGCAATGGACAGTGTCACAACATATCAAAATATAGGAAACATATTTTGCTTTGTTTTCGAGAAAATCGACCTTGAAATTTCACGAAATTTGCATAATTGAAAATTAGCATAAACAAATTACACAGCAAGATGTAGCTCATTAAGGCGGTAAATATTGCTGTTGCGACAAAATCTCTTCTCCCTGTCATGCTACAGTCCAAGAGCTGTGAAAATAGCCGAACTTTGACCTCCTGTAATTATGCAAATTAGGGAAATCAAGCCATGAGACAAACAGATATCGATAGACCATACCAAGGGCTATCAGAATATGTGAAATACAGAAGCAGTCACTTTTTGCTGTACGGAGGTATTGAAATCCTTACGCGAACGCACTGATATTTGTAAATGAGGATGTCAATAGCGATAAATATGTGTTGGCTTACTTTCAGGCATAGTGCGTAGCACATACTTTGTGAGATCAATATGAGTGCAATTACGTTAGAGACAAATAAAGCTGAAAAGAATGCGAGTCTTAACGGAAAGCAAATTGATCACGAGAAGGAGTAGTATTTCAACAATTTGTGAAGCTGCATACCTTCGCTCTCTGATTTACGAAACGGATCGAAGTTTTAAAAGTGCGCAGTGATTTCCGATGGAAATGTTCTTTGTAAAGTGTTCGTTCATTACTCAATATTTAGCGCAGTACTCATTCACCTCAACCACCGCTCGATTAAACGAGTGATGGAGTGCTTCTTCCCAATATTTGCTTCTTTATTATGCAACATACCCGTTTGCAATTTTGTATCACCGGTCTACACCAAAAAAATTCTCGCTCGTTGTCAGCATGTAATTTACAATGTTTACTAACCAGCTTTCCTTTCACTCTACCCACTTGTCTACACAGAGCGCGAATCCTCTAACATGTGCCTCTATAGAGAATTCGATTCTCTTATATTCAAGAGAGTCCGCTCTCCGCTCTCTTCAATTCATGCACTATCTCGCTCAATTATCTAAGAGAGTTCGTTCTCTAGAGAGGCACATGTTAAAGAGTTCGCGCTCTGTGTAGAACAGTTACATATGTAACATGCACAGGCGGAATGTCGAGAAAACATTGAGCACAAAATTGTCAAGACAAGGGTTCTCCATGGTTTACCGTTTTTTGGGGTAATAAGATTTTCACGGGAGAACTAAGCCTGAAGCCCAGAAGCCCAAGCAGGCCAGCGACGACTTCTATCTCTAATATGCACAAGGAAGCGAAGAATTTGAAAATCGTCGCTCTTGTTTTATCGCTCTCCAGCATTCGTAGCCTTATTTCCCTGCGGGGTTGAGCCGACATCTCCTATCATAAATGTACGACGTCACAAACACTCGACATAACCCAATTATCAAACATAAATATTGCTAGCATCAAAAACATTGGTAAAATTGAGTGTAATAAATTTCAGTTTCACTCACTCTATCGATTGCGAGTCCGTTCTGTATGGTATCGAACCATGTGACTGTTTACCGTACGGCATAGCGTGTAATTGTTATCTTTCAATTGGTTCGCGTATTTCAAAGAATTACACGCGCGCCCGGAAAAGCAAGGCACTTGAGAAATCGAGTCATTCAACGACAGTCATGAGTTTTCAACTCTCGTTTGCCGGTATGTTTCTGACTTTAACCTGACGATGCTTACTGTTTAGAGCTTCCGAAATATCACCAAAATGTGTGTTGAGAAAATATCGGAGAATTTACAACAAAATCTTTCGAGCGTGTTCGACTTCTTATTTTAGGGAATGCCGAATTCATTGGGATCCATGCACTTGCTACCTACACATTGTTCGTTCTTGTGGTTGCATTAAACGGACTTGTGCTGGTGCTTCTCAGGTTTGTATTATAATAAAATTGAGGAAATTGATGTGATTTTCCGCAGCATGACACCAAAGATCGAGTCTTTCCGCTACATTTTTTACACGTATTGTGTAGCTAACGTCGTATTTGCGGGCTCTCATGCAATTACACTAGTGGTGAGCAGTGCACAGAGCGCTTATTTGCCAACTTAACGGTTTTTCATGATTTCGTTTGTTTTTGGGAACATTCAATCACCCTCATTCCGCTCATTTCGGTGAGCGAGAGAGCGTGTTGAATGAGGCAGTGTGAGAACCGTTCTGTCAAAAAAGAAACGGAGGAGAACCGTTTGAATTTCACATTTGCTTTCAGAATACCTTGATTTCCATTCGGTGTTGTTTTTTTTAAACAAAAGAGAATACTCGTTGCGAATTTAGAAGTACCAGAGTGAACTGAATCTCGCCCTCCCTTTTGTTTGTAGAGCTACCTATCACGATTATAATGTTGCTTTTCAATTTGAACCAGGTGCTTTCATCGCTAAACTGACAGGGAGTATATGAGTGAATATCTGAGTCGATTGAGATTCTCACTGTAGAGGCCGCACAAGGAAAAGCTAACCTATGCTGAAAACATGCTCCTAGGGTAAACTTTGTGTCTAGAGACCGAAAATGGACATGAGAAGTTTCGTAGATAAAACCCGGCTGAGATATGTTTCATGACATGTCCAAAACTGAAATTTTCAACTTTGGCTAAACGCAACCAAACCTTTTACATAGTTATATATTATGAAAGCGCTCACTAAAAGAAACATTTTTCATGTTATGGCCAAGTTTTCATGTTATGGCCGTAACTTGTCTGTGAAAAAAGCTATAATTTTTTGAACAAATAATTTTAAAAAAATTTATATCACGTCGTTTTCGTCCGCACTTTTAACTGTATCCATTCGATTGCGCGTGAAAAATTACCCCCCTGCGCGAGAAAATAGCAAGATTCATTTTCTGGGCCTTGATCAAATCATTCGATGAACTTACCACGCCTCTCACGAGAGTGTCAACTCACTAGTGAACAAATTCTGGAACTGTCGCTTTTTTCGAAATCGCGTTTTCGACGTTTTCGGTTGCCAATAGACCCAACTAAGATCCCAGTGAACTATTATGCCACAGAAGTCATTCCCCGAATTTATACAGCTACTGTTCTGTGCAGGTTGCAAACTTTGAGACACTTTTTCAATGGTTCATCGAAATTTCTGTGAAAACGTTTTGCTTGGAGCTAATGTTGATTTTCAATGATCTTTCGACCCATTTTATTTATTTTGTGATTATCAACGAAATTTGCATATTGTTCATTTTTGTTAATTTTCCAGAAAACTGCTCGAAAAGTCAAAAATGTATTCCAATAGGAAGCCGCGGATGGTGATAAAGATTCGACTGATATATTTACGCTCTCATAACTCGGGAGGTAAGGTGGTGAAACGACTGAAAACATGAAAAAATGGGGAAAGTAGCTCGACAAATGAGATAATACCGAGTCATTCACCGCGATTGAGGAGAATGAACCGGTGAAGAACAAAGGAAATCCACAGTGAAATTATCATTTGGATGTTTTCCTAATATTTTCAGATGTTTTGCCACCTTACCTCCCGAGTTATGAGAGCGTAAATATATCATTCGAATCCTTATCACCATCCGCGGCTTCCTATTGGAATACATTTTTGACTTTTCGAGCAGTTTTCTGGAAAATTAACAAAAATGAACAATATGCAAATTTCGATGATAATCACAAAATAAATAAAATGGGTCGAAAGATCATTGAAAATCAACATTAGCTCCAAGCAAAAAGTTTTCACAGGAACTTCGATGAACCATTGAAAAAGTGTCTCAAAGTTTGCAACCTGCACAGAACAGTAGCTGTATAAACTCGGGGAATGACTTCTGTGGCATAATAGTTCACTGGGATCTTAGTTGGGTCTAAAGGCAACCGAAAACGTCGAAAACGCGATTTCGAAAAACAAGGTCTGTGCCAAAATCAAGCCGAGCCTTTCGTGAGAAGCGTGATACTCTGTTGCTCAAAATCGCTGTGATTTTCAACAAAATAATTTATTATGAAAATATACAAAACTCGCACAGCGAAATATTTCGCAGACTCACTACACTACATAAACTGAAGAAATTAAAATTAACTCCACTCAATTTGGATGAAATAGTTTTTGACCTCAAACCATGAACCCCGGGTCATGGTGAAATTTCAAGAAAATATTTTTCGACAGATTTCCAGTTTTGAGTATTCTACATAATTATTTCTCATATATAAAAAATATATACCACGTTTTGGTATTAGATGTCAAACGGAAGGGAGAAAAAACGAAAAATATTTTTTTCGGTTTTTGACCATGACCCGGGGTTCATGGTTTGAGGTCAAAAATTATTTCATCCAAATTGAGTGGCGTTAATTTTACTTTCTTCAGTTTATGTAGTGTTATGAGTCTGCGAAATATTTCGCTGTGCGAGTTTTGTATACTTTCATAATAAATTATTTTGTTGAAAATCACAGCGATTTTGAGCAACAGAGTATATTCATCGAATGATTTTATCAAGGCCCAGAAAATGAATCTTGCTATGTTCTTTCGCAGGGGGGTAATTTTTCACGCTCAATCGAATGGACACAGTTAAAAGTGCGGACGAAAACGACGTGATATAAATTTTTTTAAATTATTTGTTCAAAAAAATATAGCTTTTTTCACAGATAAGTTACGAACTTGGCCATAACATGAAAAATGTTTCTTTTAGTGAGAGCTTTCATAATATATAACTATGTAAAAGGTTTGGTTGCGTTTAGCCAAAGTTGAAAATTTCAGTTTTGGACATGTCATGAAACATATCTCAGCCGGGTTTGATCTACGAAACTTCTCATGTCCATTTTCGGTCTCTACACACAAAGTTCACCCTAGGAGCATGTTTTCAGCATAGGTTAGCTTTTGGTTGTACGGCCATATCTCGATTGACTCAGATAGTCTCTCATATTTATGCACCAAAATTCGAGATCGAAAATGAGCATACACAAAGTGTAAAATTTTAGGGAATATTGTATCAGTCAGTTAGACCGCTCATTTTGCAGTAAATGTCCATTAGGATCATTGTTCAGTAGGGCATTAGTTGATGTCTGCCTACGTTGAATGGACAGTTCATTCAATAAGGTGCCAAACTTTGGATATTTTAGGAAATTTTCCACATTTTGATTTTTTTGAGTTTTTAATTTTTTGAAAAGTTCAGAATATCAGAGTTCAAATAAACTGTGGTGGCAGAAAATCCCATACGCAATGAATAAATCGCGCAATATTAGATCTCGGTAGCCCCGCATTGAATAAGGTGATTAGGATTTATCCTGACAAAATTTTTTCCGGGCTTTCGAGATTTAGAGAACCATAACTTCGAAACGAAATATAGCAGCGGTTCATACTCACCGCACTGTGAAAGAGGGATGTAGATATTATAATTTATTCTAGTGTGAGGTTTATGAAAAAATTTTTGACGCCGACAGAATCATTTAATTTTTTTCCTCTTTTTTTCCACTCCTTTCAGAAATATGCATATTTTCGAATATCTAGGGGTTTGAGGAAGATCTGATCGAAACGAAAGTTAGAAGTTATTATTCAATAGTCCTCCTATAATATACCATAAATACAAGGCATAGTAATTTGAAGTGACCGAAAACCAAAACCTCAAAGTGCCCACCTCAAATCGTTCAAAACTTTCGTGCCAACCCAATAACTGAGCTTATTTCAGTGGCGCAGTTCAGAAATCAAAGTTTGCTGTGATATGTGGGTGTGTGTTCATTCTCGTTCCTGTTTGGCTATTCTTCACTGTTTACATTTTAAACCCGTCACCAGATTTCAGGTAAACTGAGAACAAAAGACATTTATTTTTTAAAATATTTACGATATTATTGTATAATTTTAGCGCATTTTTTGATCAACTAATTAACAAGGGTATTATTTGACCTATCGTAAGAGGGTGTTGGTAACAAAACAAATGCGTATTCATATTGTAGTTTATGTGTAAAGGAAGGGGCTTTACAGTTTATATTTACAATAAAGGGGAGTTAGGACAACAACCGCTCGCTACACAGACGGAGCACTAGAAAGAATTACGTTACGAAAAGACGGGCGCTCTTAAGCTACGCCCCCAAAAAAAGGACAATATAGCTACGCACCCAAATTAGTAGGGCAAAATAGATATACTACTCATTCAAGCATGCATTCATGGTCACCGACATGATTAGGCTCGTACACTAGATACACAAAGCATGCTTCAAGCCATTTCTGGTAGAATTGGCTCTAGAATTTCTGTGTTAAACTAGTTCATTATAAATGTTTTATCAAAATAATAATAGAGCAAGGGTCGCGGCGCACTACAGCGATCAATTCTTCATTGACTTCAGCCAGATTTACTTTGTTGGAGCCGACATGACGGTAACATATTTCGTTGATGTAAAGAAGGAATAAGCAAATAATGATGTATAGCTTTTTACATTGTGAACCATAGAACGAGGAATGATTTTTTTTGTGGTAAACAATAAAACAGCGATTTCATTCCAATTTCGGACTCTCATGAATATAATAGTGTCGAGTTCACAAGAGAGCAGTGAATTCCAAACTCATTTCTCACAGGAAGCTCTTGGCAACCCGCTGAAAGTTGCGTCCGGAGCCGCAGTGTTCATTTGCATAAACACGCTGGTCGGAGTAACTGTTTGGTCAGGTGCAGTCTCTTTCTGCTTATTGCAAATTATACGACTCGCGCATGGCCTTCATCCCTGCATAAAAGATACGATGAAGGCAAAATCAAGAAGCATTCGCTGAGATTTTTCCATAATTCGTATTGTGATCGGATGCGATACGTGTTGCGTTTTACTGCCCAATCGAGAAATTTCGAACTATAACGAAATAATCACAAATGAGGTCCTAGGCAACCACGCAAAAAAATGCTGGCGGAGTGCTTAATTTCAAAGTAACAGCAAGAAATTATTTTGAGGATATCGCATTTACCAAATCATATCTACGTCGTCGGCCAGCAGCAAAACGCTGCGAATGCAACTGCATTCCGAGTGCTCATTGACCAGGTAATAAGCACTAGAGTTTGAAAAGTAACGGTTCAACTAGTTGCATAATAGGTAAATCGACCGATCTCGCGAAACAAGTGTGAGAAATGAGGAGTCTGTGAAGAAAAGCAACTAGTTACAACGTTACCTTTCAAAATATATGTTGTATAGTAACTTAATGTAAATGTGATTATGGCTAAATCACACTGTTACTATTTTCTGTAATGGCGAAAGCGTTTGAATTTCCCGCTTCCGCGCGAGACCAGACTACGCTATCTCCCGCCCCCGCACTCTCTCTTTCTCTCGCTTCCCACGTTTCTCGTCACTTGATAGTTCCCCCTCGTCGTAGTTAGTCGTCTAGTTTATCGTCCCTAGTCATCTATGGATCCGTCGTCTGTCAACTAATAAAGCCGGAGTACAAGCACCTGTGTTCTGACATCGCAAGGACACAACAATTGGCGATCAGGATTAGCGCTCGAGCTCACGAGCCGAGGACTTGCATCAGCAGTCCTCTCCGGTTAGTTTGACCCCTTTACGACCTCTCGATTTCCGTACGATTCCCTCGTTTCGTATCATTTCGTCACTGTCAACCCGCGTCACTTCCACAGTGCGCGCACGGTCTCTTCTCACCCGTTTCGTGTGATTTCATCATAGTGACGCGCGCTAGTCCCTACTAGACCGTTCACTCAATTTCATCATAGTGACGCGCGCTTGTCCTCACTAGGCGCTCACTCATATCACTAGTCAGTTCAGTCAAGTCACATCTTGACCGATACCATTCAACAGCCATGTCCGAGGAAAAGCTCGACGCGGTGTTGAATGCCATCGCTTAACTGACTCAGGCTATGGCCAACAACATCCATGTCACTTCCAATGACAATAGTCAGTCCAGTACCACTCAGTCCACCAACCAATCGATATCGATCGATGCGATCGAGTCCAGAATTCAGGAGTTTCGTTACGCACCTGAGGAAGATTCCACATTCGAGTTGTGGTGGTCGCGCCACAAGGACATCTTCGATGTGGACCTGCAGGACTGGAGCGACTCACAAAAGGTCAGATTGTTATTGCGTCATGTCACTCCATCCATTGAGAAAACCTTGTGTGATTCTATTGCACCAAAATCATGGAGTGAAGTGTCGCTTGACATCATTACTGCTAAAATGACCGCTCTATTCGGTGATACCACATCCATCTTTGACAAGCGCAGAGCAATGCTTGATCTTAGAATGTCATCAGAAGGCATCGAGGATGTCAAGGTTCTCGCTGCTAGGGTAAATAAGATGGTCGAAAATGCTCAAATGGCTTCGATCAAGCCAGATGAGTTGAAGTGTCTAGTATTCCTCCATGCTCTCGACCTTCCTCGCTATTCTGACATCCACCTGAATCTGCTCAAAGAAGCGAGGAAAGTCAAAGCAAACACTTTGGATGCTACCACTCTCGATGATCTCATTACTGTGTTCAATAACATTACCCAGCTGAAACGAGATTCCAAAGCAGTCACTGAATCCAGAGTTGTTCAATCCGTTCATAACCCTCGATCACATCCCAACTCTCAATACTCTCGTACCAATCACAAATCGAGACAATTCACTACCAAACCCAATCCATCCCAGTCCCATTCGAGTCAATGCTATCGATGTGGTAGTTCAGATCACTCCAGTAGTCAATGCAGACACAAAGACTCGCAATGTAATCACTGTGGAAAGAAGGGTCATCTTGAGAGAATCTGTCAGTCAAAACAGAAAGGAAAGGGTCATTCGAAGGGAAAGAACAATAGATCAGCCCATCTAGTCATGGTTGCAACACTCAATGCAACTGATTACACTATCGATCTACAGATGAACGATCATACGGTAGCCATGCAGATCGATACTGGGGCTGACATCACTATCATATCAGAAAGAGTATGGAAGTCCATGGGATCTCCCCCATGCAGTCCCACTGATATCAGTCCAAGCTGTGCTAATGGCTCGAACCTCATTCTCCTCGGAAAGTTCGAGGCCACTCTGCAGTACAAGGGTGTCATCAATACAGGTAATGTCTATGTCACTGTTCACTGACATCCAACCAAGCCTACCGTAACTGGATCGATAAAGAGTACCCCGAGGTCACTCAACCCGGTCTAGGGAAGTGTACTAAGACTAAAGCATCGTTGCAAGTCAAACCTAATAGCAAGCCAGTGTTCATAAAGTCTCGATCAGTACCGTATGCCCTCGTTCCCAAGGTGGAAGAGGAACTCACTAGACTCCAGCAGATCGGTGCCCTCATCCCTATCGAGTACTCACAGTGGGCCGCACCCATTCTAGTCGCACCCAAGCCAAATGGCACCATTCGTATGTGTGCCGATTTCTCCACTGGTCTCAACAATGCTATTGATCTACCCGCTCATCCACTTCCACTAGCCGAGGACATCTATGCCTCACTCAATGGCTGTGTCATCTTCTCACAGATTGATCTCACAGAGGCATACTATCAACTCGAACTGGACGAGGCAGCGAAAGAACTGCTCGTTATCAATACCCACAAGGGACTATTCCAGTATCAGAGAATGCCATTCGGAGTCAAGGCCGCACCAGCCATTTTCCAGCGAGTGATGGACACCATGCTTTCTGGTGTGTCCAATGCCACTCCATACCTCGATGACATCATCGTCGGAGGGAAGACCAAAGAGGAGCACGATGCTACTCTCAAGGCAGTATTCGAGAAACTCAATGAATACGGTCTCAGAACTCGTATCGAGAAGTGCCATTTCGGCCTAGATAGAGTAAAGTTCCTGGGATTTTACGTCGACAAGAACGGTCGACACACAGATCCATCTAGAACCGATGCAATCGCAACCATGCCCGAACCAGAGAATGTCATCATGGTTCGCTCATTTCTAGGCATGGTCACTTTCTACAGTCAATTCATATCTGGAATGCACAAGCTGAGAGCACCCCTCGATGCTCTTCTCAAGAAAGACACCAAGTGGAACTGGACCACTCAGTGCAGTGACTCATTCAGAGAACTCAAGAAGATTCTCGCATGTCAACTCAGTCTCGTTCATTTCGATCCCAACAAGGAGATTGTCGTCGCCGCTGACGCATGCGAGACTGGCATCGGTGCTGTCATCATGCACAGATACCCAGATGGAACACTCAGAGCATTTGCACACGCATCTCGGAAGTTGCGTGCTGCAGAGATCAACTACGGTCAGATCGAGAAAGAAGCACTCGGTCTCATTTTCGCTGTCACTAAGTTCCACAAATTCATTTTCGGTCGAAGATTCACACTACATACAGATCACAAACCACTGTTATCAATCTTCGGATCAACCAAGGGAGTCCCTGTCTACTCCGCAAAGCGAATCTATCGATGGTGTCTCACTCTACTCGCTTATGATTTCACTATCGAATACATCAACACTAACAGTTTCGCTTATGCCGATGCACTGAGCAGACTCATCAGTGACCATCGCACTGATGAAGAGACTGCCATCCTTATGATTCAGACTGAAGAACATTCCATTTCCACTCTGAATTCTAGCATCAGACATCTCCCGATTACAGTAGTCAATGACCAGACGGAGACCAAGAAGGATACCGTAATCCAGCAAGTCATTCAGAGACACATCAATGGTTGGAACCATCAAGATGCCAAGAATGTCAGCTTACAGCCATTCCACCAGAGGAGGCTCGAATTGAGCATTATCAATGATTGTCTCATGATGGGACATCGAGTGGTCGTCCCTACGACACTCAGACAACGCATCCTAAAGGATCTCCATCACGGTCATCCCGGAATCGTTCGTATGAAGTCGCTTGCCAGAAGTGTATGCTACTGGCCGGGATTCGAGTCTGAAATCCAGTCTCTCGTACATGCATGTGACAGATGCGCAGAGGCATCCAAGAACCCCATCAAGGTTCCACTTCAACCATGGCCAGACAGTTCGAGGCCATGGTAACGTATTCACATCGATTATGCAGGTCCCATCTCAAGTGACTACTATCTTGTCATTGTTGATTCGTACTCGAAATGGCCTGAAATCTATGTCAATCAACGTATTACTGCACATCATACTGTTAGTGCACTCAGAGATCTCATATCTAGATACGGTATCCCCGAGACTATCGTATCTGACAACGGTACTCAGTTCACATCTGATCTCTTTGCTCAAATGTGCCGTGAGAATGGCATCAAGCATCTCACCACTGCACCGTACCATCCTCAGTCTAATGGACAAGCAGAGAGATTCGTCGATACTCTGAAAAGAAGCATCAAGAAGATGAACAATGATTTGCCCAAGAGAGAAATTGTCCAGACATTCCTCTCCACTTACCGTCGCATGTCTAATCCCAATAAAAATTGACGGTAAAAGTCCATCTTTCCATTTTCTCGGTCGAGAAATCAGAGGAAAAATCGATTTGATCGTTCCTCATCCCATTCCTACCACGATAAATCAAAAGATCAAAGATCAATTTGATCGTCATCACGGTACGAAGAACCGATCATTCTCCATCGGAGACCAGGTACTGTATCGCAAGCAGTTCGGTCCAAATTCGTTCGAGTGGACTCCTGCTAAGATCACATCAAAAAGAGGCAGAGTCATGTTCGAGATTCTTCTCAACAACAAGACTCAGAGAGCCCACAAGAATCAGCTGAAGCTGAGATTGTCAACTCCCACGAGAGTCAGAGTAAACGAGTCGGATCATTCCGATCTCACCATTCTCATGGACACCTTCTCCATTCCCATCGACACGTCTTCTACTACTGCCCCTCCATCGCCAGCTGCCCGTTCTCTGCCATCGTCGACTCTTCTTCCCACACGTGCAAGTGTGTCGCCTACCGTATCTCCGACGCCATCGCCTACTCGAGCACCGACTACTACCCGAGCGAGCACGAGATCGCCACGCCCCACTCGAGTTCCCAGGCCGATCGTTCGTCTACAGGTGGACCCCTCTAAGAAGTCATACAAGTGACCCACCCCATTGTTCTATGTCACCTCACCCCCTACCCCTCATGTTATTTCTAAGATTGGAGAGATATCAATCTTAGGAGGGAGGTGTTGTATAGTAACTAGTTACGCCCCCGTCGAGTAGTCGTCTAGTTTATCGTCCCTAGTCATCTATGGATCCGTCGTCTGTCAACTAATAAAGCCGGAGTACAAGCACCTGTGTTCTGACATCGCAAGGACACAACAGTATAATTAGCACGAACGTAGTGAAAATGAGGGAGAAATAACCTGATAGTTGAGTTTTCCAAATTATTACAATATTTAAATTGAATTATTCGCAAAATGCAGGCAATAAACCCGTTCCTGCTGCTACACAACCCTTCATTACTTTGCTTCGTGCAAGCATTGATCTTTCCGCTGCCAGAATGGGTACGATTCTAGAACACTTTACATCAATTCATTTATCGCAGCAACACATAAGAAGCACTTTGTGGGAGTGCATAGGTAGTTTACTGTGAAATGAGGTAAGGGGGAATTCCACAGTACCTCGACCGTTCTTGTCAGACCTCGACATACGATGCCATAACATCAATCAAAAACACATTCGACATTAATGACCTCGGAATATGCCGTCAATATAAGTGTGTTAGCTTGCTTTCAGGTATAGTTCGTATCATAGACATTGTGCGAACAATTTGAGTGCAACTAAGTTTGATACACGCAAAGCTGGAAAAAAATTCAAGTAATTATTGCTTCTCGGCTTTGCGGGAAGAAATATAATTTCATAAATATTGTGAGGCTGCATTTCACGCATACACTTAGTTTGAATTCAAACACAAATCCAATCATACTGCGAATGCCATATCGTCTAGACCAGTTACAATAACTACACAAAAAAGCGAATTGGAATTACAATATCCTGAACAATATCCTACATTGAGCACAAATTTTCCAATGAGAAGTCATGAAAAGAGCGTTTCGTTTCTAAGAATAAGAGTGCGGTTGTTCGACCTCGTCTCTCCTAACGTACACGCTCGTTTTCTGAAGAAAAGAAAGAGTGTTCGGAATGAGGGTGGAGAGTCATTCACTTAGCAAATTTGCGCTCTGCGCTGCGTATACGTGAGAATATCGTACTTGCATCAGCGCATGCATTTGTGGGCTCAAATGCAAGAAATACCCGCAATCAGTTTGTGAGAACCAGGGCCGTGCGGAAAATGATTTTCGGAAAATTTCGGAAAACGGAAATTTTCCGAAATTAATTTTCGGAAAAATCAGTATGACGCTGTTTACGTTAGGATCAACAAGTGGCTGGAACAGGCCAAAAATCGAAATCGCTCAAAAATTGGTCCTAGGGGTAACTTTCGACGCTGAACACGCTGGTTCCATCGATTTCGCAATCTGACCCTTCTGGGCGCCGGTATGGCGCCGCGCCTCTTTGGCGCCAAACTTGTTTTTCGAATAAAACTCGCTTCGGAGTGCCCGTAGAGGCACGAAATCTCGCTTATACTAGCAGAATTTGATGCTCTATCTCCTGGACTAGGTGGCTGGTAGAAGCGATTTCTCGTTTTTGAGAAAATGCGATTTTTTGATACAGAGAGTAGAAAGTGAATTTACGCACATATATGAAAGAGCTCGTTATACTGATCAATTTGATATATAACACTAATAGGTTTAAGCCCTGCATCGAAAACTATTCAAGTTTTGCTGATTTTCGCGCGCGCGGAACGCGTGTGCAGACGCGGCATCCGCATGGCCGATGCGGTAGTGGTCTAGAACTGCAATCCGAAGGTCACTGGTTCGATTCCAATTGGTTGCAAAAGTTTTTGCCGAATTTTTTTTTCATCGAAAAAATCACTTTTTCATAATTTCAGAAAATGTGCCAATATGGTCAGGAGGTGAAAATTCGATGAAAAAAAAATTCGGCAAAAACTTTTGCAACCAATTGGAATCGAACCAGTGACCTTCGGATTGCAGTTCTAGACCACTACCGCATCGGCCATGCGGATGCCGCGTCTGCACACGCGTTCCGCGCGCGCGAAAATCAGCAAAACTTGAATAGTTTTCGATGCAGGGCTTAAACCTATTAGTGTTATATATCAAATTGATCAGTATAACGAGCTCTTTCATATATGTGCGTAAATTCACTTTCTACTCTCTGGATCAAAAAATCGCATTTTCTCAAAAACGAGAAATCGCTTCTACCAGCCACCTAGTCCAGGAGATAGAGCATCAAATTCTGCTGGTATAAGCGAGATTTCGTGCCTCTACGGGCACTCCGAAACGAGTTTTATTCGAAAAACAAGTTTGGCGCCAAAGAGGCGCGGCGCCATACCGGCGCCCAGAGGGGTCAGATTGCGAAATCGATGGCACCAGCGTGTTCAGCGTCGAAAGTTAACCCTAGGACCAAGTTTTGGGCGATTTCGATTTTTGGCCTGTTCCTGACCTCTGTTGAGACCTTGTTGATCCTAACGTAAACAGCGTCATATTCGGAAAATTTCGGGAAAAAAAATCACATTTGCTTTTGATTTTTTATCTTATGATTTTCTGTTTTCCCACTTTCTTCGCGGCTTTAATTTTTTTTTATGCGGAATTGATTTTTTCTAAAGAATTCGAAATATGTTTTTAGGAAAAAAAGACAAATGAAATGATAAATTGGTATATTTTTTTGAAAGACTGGTGATTTCGGAAAATATTCTGAAAAATATTTCCGACTTTCAAAATCGGAAAATTTTCCGAAAAAAGTCGGAAAATCGGAAATCGGAAAACGGAAAATGCACAGCCCTGGTGAGAACTGCGTTTAGATGTGCCCAAACAATCTTTCGTGTCTTCCTACCTGCGAAGATCCGCAGAAGACTTCTTTTTATAAATAATCGTTTGACTAGGATAGCATATTTTTGAAATAAGATGGTTTGCAAATAGGAAGAAGAAGAGAAAAGGCTGTCCCGGCCACTGCCGAGATTAGTCATCTGACATGTGAAGAAAGACGAATGATCTAAACGTCAGGTCGAACCCATCTGAGCACGGCGCTTGACTCAAGGAACATGACACAACAAAAATTTAGCTCACATTAAACTTGCTAGCACCATAAGCGATTGTTAACTTTAGTGTAATAGATCACATTTTCAGACGATCTCATTCTGCCTTTCTGTTCCTTTCCTATATTCTGACTGCCTACCATACGGTGAGGCGATAAGACGTGATTGAATTCTGTCAATGGGTTCATATGTTTCCCAGAATTACACGCGCGCTCGGAAAAGCAAGACACTTGAGAAGCCAAGTCATTCAACGACAGTCATGAGTTTTCAAATCTCGTTTGTCGGTACGTTTCTACCTTACCCACTTTCGCACCAGCACCAAAATTTGTGTAAATACAGGAACATTTAAAAAACTTTTACGTGTGGGTACATCTAACATTTCAATACAGAACTACTTATGTTCATCGTGATTGAATGTACATTTCAGGTAATGGCGAATTCATTGGGATCCATGCGGTTATTACCTACACATTGTTCGCTCTTGCGGTTGCGCTGAATGGACTTGTGCTTGTTCTTCTCAGGTGAGTATCACGGAAATTTTCTCGATAGTGACCTGATTTTGTTCAGCATGACACCCAAAATAGAGTCGTTCCGCTATATCTTCTACACATATTGCGTGGCCAACTTCGTTTTCGCGGGCTCTCATGCGATTACACTAGTGGTGAGCGCAACAATACATCGAACGCACATTTGTCCTCTCTCTCTCTCCACCCTCCTTATCCCACATACTGTCTCGTGTCGGCGAGCATTGGAGAGTGTGTGTGGGATGATCTGTTTTCAGTAACATTCTTTCACAAAATTAAACCAAGGAGCGCCGACTTCCTGGTAAATTTGAACTCAGTATAGCCTTCAATTTCGACTGATGCTGTTTTTCGAAGAAAGCAGACGACCCTTGACATCAATCGAAGTACCCAAACCAGAAAAGCGTCAAATATTATATTGTTAATAATGGAATTATGACAGCAATGGACAATTGGGCACCGAACACTCATCTTCTTCTCCTCCGGACCATTTGCATACGACCATTTTCTACTTCCCATTCTAATGCAGGCAAGTCTCTTGACTACAGCAGGTTACAGTGTCTTATGACCAATGAGCATTTTAATTTAAAAATGGGGACGCTCCTTGTTGATGAATATGAATATTACAAAACAAAACTAAAATGATATTATTTCAGCTCCAGTCGACTACATACGCATTTACACTGTGCCTTGTATGCTCCACTTATCTGCATCAGTACAACATTATCCGATAGTGCTTTTCTTTTACACAACCCCACAGTGCTAAGCTATTTTCAGCGGAGCGGTACACAAAAGAAAGTTTGCTGTGATATGTTCGTGCGTGTTCATTGTTGTTCCCGTTTGGTTGGTGTGCAGCGTTTACATTCTCAATCCGTCACCGAATTTGAGGTATTTAAAATATTGCCTTTTTATCTTTGGAGTACAGTGTAGGATCCTAGCGTAGTTGGCAAACAATAGCACGAGGTACACTGAGCAATCTTATCATTAAACAGTAGAAATTAGTAAAAGTGTACTTCGTGTAAGATTGTCAGGGCGATTTATTGCTGAAGTAAGTGAAATGAAGAGGTTAAAAATATTAATGAAAAACTCAAAGAGTAATGGTCGCGGCGCACTATGGCGAGCGATACTTCATCGATTTCAGCAAGATTTACTTTGTCGGAGTCGAATTGGCGGTAAGCATATTTCGTTTATGTAAAAAAATTAACGAATAGTAAAAGGTGAGAAATTGTAGCGACAGTTATGACGAAGGCAGCGCGCAAATGTTTTGATGTAAAAACGAGATATTTATCCAAGAGTTTCGATACAAATGATTTTTGTATCCACAATGAGGCAGGTAGTACCCCTGACAAGTATACCCTCTTCTCCTCTTTTGATAAAACTCATTTCTCGCAGGAGGCGCTTAACGATCCGCTGAAAGTCGCATGCGGCGCGGGCGCGTTCGTTTACATAAATATACTCGTCGGCGCAACAATCTGGGCAGGTGAAGTCACTATATGCTTATTATTAATATTATTAACGTATTGATTATTAATATAATTATTATTATTAATATAAGTATACGACGCGCGCATGGTCTTCTTCCCTGCATAACAGAGACGAATCGGCATTTTTTTGCATTTTTTTCTTACGCTTCTTCAGAAACTTTTGCGCATCGTCGTCTACTAATTGAATTTGATCATTCATTCGTCGCCATAAGTTTGTAGCACATAATTACTACGCAATCACGAAACGTCGAAATGTTTACGGAATATACACATATGAGGCATAAAATTAATAATACTTTTAAAAAACCGGGAAAACTTATGGGGTAAAGAAGAAAATAAAGAAACTAAGGATACCGCATCTTCAAAATCATATCGACGTCGTCGGCCAGCAGCAAGACTATGCAAATGCAACGAAACGCCTTTCGGGTGATTATTGTCCAGGTGAATCGCCGATATTAGAAGAATTGTATGTTTCAAAAGATGATATTACAAATTCACAAACACCCGTCCAAAATAATAAAACGTTCCGCTCCTAAACAACAAATACGACTGCGAGAGAGTATGCCATATGAAGAGACACGCCGAGGTTTAGAAGGAGAGTACACCTCCAGTGTCCATTTCAACGAACGTATCATTTTAAAATTGAAATAACTAATCAAAACATGTAATACTGTGTTGTTTGCGAAATTCAAGAAGAAAAATTAAAGAAAAAAACCATGAATCAATAAAAATACAGGCAATTAACCCGTACCTACTGCTGCACAATCCTTCCGTACTAGTCTTTTTGCAAATATTCTTCTTCCCACTGCCAGAATGGGTACGATATTAATAATAATATATTTATCGAGTATTCAATCTATTCATTCATTATTCAATCATAAGTGCAATGACGTTAGGCTGAAAGTGGCTACTGCAGACACGAAATACGATGTTGCATTGAGCGACAAAGAGAGCTTAGATTTCTGGTAAAAAGAGTCAATAAATTTTTATATAGTTTGATACAACGGCAATACTTCTAATCCTAATAATTTCATTATCTATTGCATGTTTACTGTATCGATTTCAGATAAACGAGACGATGTGTATACTTCTCGACGTGTTTCCCGTCACGAATCCCGTGCTGACGATTGTTTTATCGCAAGAGCTCTCTTCCACCCTCCGAAATCTGGTCCATCCTCACTCCAAGCCCGCTCAGTTCCACAGTACCTCGACCGTTATTGTTAGACCCCAAAATACGAAGATATGAAATGAAATTTACCTTTCTAATTCTTTCGAGAAAATCTCCTTTTTTCCTAGTATGTGTTGACGTCAATAAAGGTGAGCACCATTTCAAACAAAAATGTATTGGCTTGCTTCCAGGCAGGGATCGTCTAACAGACAAAAACAGTAAGAGTGCAACTATTTTAGAAACAGGAACAGATGAAAACAATTCGTGTGCGCATGTTGTGCCTGTAGACGCCTGCCCA
Organism: Pristionchus fissidentatus; assembly: GCA_036245785.1. Lineage (NCBI taxonomy): Eukaryota > Metazoa > Nematoda > Chromadorea > Rhabditida > Neodiplogasteridae > Pristionchus > Pristionchus fissidentatus. Next base: position 12,714,176 of record BTSY01000004.1, read on the forward strand.
CAGGGACAATGACTACGATGTATTCCTACTCGCAAAGAAAAAACACTAACTTCGTGTCAAGATCCAGGATTTCGAACACTAAAGCTAGAGATCATGCGAAAAGAGGAGAGTCTCGTTTCGCCCTCTCCTTTCAGCACGACCTCTACTATTAGTGTAGGAAACTCTGGATTTTGACATATCGAAACACTTTTTTTTTAGTTTTTTTAGTGGTTTTCTTTGCGAGTAGGAAATGTTGAGGCCGCGTTGCAGAGGGCACCGAGAGGTTTCATCCAAGTTTTAGTTGATTACTTCAACTGTAGAGTAGTGAAGAAGCCTGGAAATAAATTTTCGTCGGGACTTTGCCTCTCAGTCACCAAATTTACGCGATCACACTTTCACTGACGCCTGCTTGAGGAAAAGACAGCGCATTTGGAAAGGTGAGGCAGAAAAGACACAGTCAACCCTTATAATCCGTCAGAAGTTCGCGAACTTTTCACGCATCTTTTCTTGCTCGTTTTAGGCTATTTTCTTTATAATTTGCGTTAGGTCATTAGAGACGCATAAGAAACTACTAATGCCGAAGAATTTAACTTAAAACATAAACTAGGGAATTAGCCGCACCTCTTAGAAGGTCGCGGAATTCTGCGAGTTGTTTTCACGCAGCTAGACAGTGACGAGAGAGCACGCGGAACGAGGAGAGGGAAAAGTAAGCAACTCTGGTTCAGAAATCCTAGTGGAATCCTACTCCTTTTCCTAGTAGGATTCCACTGTAGAATCCTACTAGGAAAATGAGTAGGATTCCACTAGGATTTCCCTTCTTTCGCTTCCTTACCGTACTCTTTAGCGTTGGAGCGTATACTGGGTCATATACAATATTTATCTCAGGAAAACATACCAAAATAAAATATTTTTATTTATTTAATCATAACAAGCCACTACAACACCACATCCTCATAAAAACTACAATCATCGATCAATTATAAACAAGTAAAACAATGCAATATATCATCTTTCTTTTATCTCCGTGCACATTATTCAGTTGAGTTGATAAGGCTACAGTAACAACAGTGCATTTCGCTACCTCAACTTTCCCGCACTAAATTAAAGCCTAATACGGTAAATGTAAAGAAAGGACAGATTACATCATTACTGTGGCGGGAATCTCCACTTTTTCCGCAAGTTATTAGGAGAGACTATCTGAGTGGATCGACATGTTTCTTCAGAGGCTTGGCACAGCAGGAAAAATGAGTTGATGAGATAAACATGCCACATTGTAGTATGGCCGAGGCAGAGTTGAGTCATGATATTTAGAAAGTGCAAAAACGTTTCTACGCCTCAGGGCATTACGTCACAGGAATTTCCGGTTTTTCGAAAACTTCATCGAATGGCTTAATGAGTGGTACCAATCGATTCCTCATAAAATTCTAAGACATTTTCGAATCCATGAAGTTTTCGCTAATTTTTGATCTAAGCCTGAAAAATCGAAAATTTGATTTCAAAAAAAATATTTTTTAAATTAAATTATTTTTCTGTTGTTTGTCTGTGCAAGTGAGAAGATTTTTATTTGTGATATGTAATGCTATACCAATGATCGTTCAACTGTGCGAAGGGTTGTTCATACAAGTTCCATCAAGCATGTTCAGTAGGCTGAAAATGCACGAGTTCTTTGAATTATGGTGTACTTACAGTGACAAGGTAAAAAGTCCCAATGCTATCAAAACGGCGCTGCAAGCCACAGTGTCCATTGTAGGGTAACTACGCAATAGTAGGTTATTGGGGCTTTCGTCGGACACATCACCGAACCTGCCGGATAATACTGGAAAATCACTCCGGGTTACTGTAAGTACACCAATTTCCAAGAACTCGTGCATTTTCAGCCTACTGAAGCTTTATGGAACTCGTATGAACAACCCTTCACACAGTTGAACGATCATTGGTATAGCATTACATATCACAAATAAAATCTTCTCACTTGCACAGGCAAACAACAGAAAAATGATTTAATTTAAAAAATAAATTTGTTTGAAATCGATTTTTCCATTTTTTTCATGCTTAGATAAAAAATTCGCGAAAACTTCATGGAGTCGAAAATGTCTTAGAATTTTATGAGGAATCGATTGGTACCACTCATTAAGCCATTCGATGAAGTTTTCGAAAAACCGGAAATTCCTGTGACGTAATGCCCTGAGGCGTAGAAACGTTTTTGCACTTTCTCCATATCATGACTCAACTCTGCCTCGGCCATACTACAATGTGGCATGTTTATCTCATCAGCTCATTTTTCCTGCTGTGCAAGATTAATTCGACTGAGTCAGATAGTCTCTCTTAGTTTCCTGTTTGCAACTCCCCCGATATCGTACGGTAATTTGCTGTCACTGATGATGAGTTGAAGAGCCCAAAACGCGTTTGGCAAAAGGAAAAACGATCCATCCTTTTTTTCCATGGCTTGATTCAGCACTCATACTAACTAATTTCTTGAGTATTTTTGTAAAAATTGTAATGGAACAACAGTCGATTGGCTTACTTTGACAATAAACGAACGAAACCGCGGGGAGAAGTGCTGAAGAGTCTGATGTCGCCGAGGATGACGCTCTTGTTGTGGGTGAGGGATCCGAAGTCGACCTGTTGCCTGAATTTACGGCGAATTAAAAACAATGTCAAAAATTGCTGAATTCGTTGGCCACATAAAAACCTAGCAGTTCGACCTGGTGTTTCCACTGGAAAGCCGGGAGGAGACGGCGGCGTAGGAGTTGGTAAGACGGGACAGAGAACGAAGAAGAGACGAACCACCACGGAAAGTCATCTCGGACAGGGATTACCTTTGAAGAAAAAAATATTAAAAGACAGCCAACAAAAACTACGTACAGTCCTGGTTGTTTAGGATACCACGTGTTGTACGGATAAATCACTAATGTGGTGTTAGTTTTCGGAAAAAGGAAATGGAAAAAGGCCAAGATTTGAATTCCCGCAATTTCTTATCTCAGTTCTCCGTGGAGCAATCGACTCAAAACTTCGTTTATAGGTGTAAAAGGGTCGAAGAATGCCATATTCGAAGTTTTGAGTCGATTGCTCCACGGAGAACTGAGGTATGAAATTGCGGGAATTCAAATCTTGGCCTTTTTCCATTTCCTTTTTCCGAAAACTAACACCACATAAGCAATGCAACTGGCGGCTTTATTCTCATCGTTTGCAGGTTCTGCGGCTAGTTGGAGCTATGAAAAGCTGATGAAACAGCGGCAACGGGGTGAAAATAATCAAATGCAATAGAGCTTTTTTGTTGCAAGGTCTGTTGAAACGCGAAAACAAATTCAAGCCGCGCCAGTAGTATGGCTAGGCTGTAGGGGGGCCGCGCAATGCACTGGAAAGTAGAAATACACGAAACGAAACATGAAAAATCGATAAAACAACGAAAGCAATAACGCGAGTTTCAAATTCGCTTGCGCGATTAGTGCGAACCTAAGGCGCGTCAACAACACACCCTTTGACGCCTTTCATTATCCTAGTGGAATCCTAGTGGGAAAATGGAGGGGCGGGGCCAGGCTGTTTTCCCAGTAGGATTCCACTAGGATTCCACTAGGAAAAGCGTTTCAGATAGGATCCTACTAGGATTCCACTAGGATTTCTGAACCAGAGAATGTTGTTGTTGTATTTCTGCGCTCTCTCTGTTTACGTGCTCTCTCGTCACTGTCTAGCTCGCGGAAAACAACTCGCAGAATTCCGCGACCTTCAAAGAGGTGCGTCTAATTCCCTAGTTTATATTTTTGGTTAATTTCTTCGGCATTAGTGGTTTCTTATGCGTCTCTAATGACCTAACATAAATTATAACGAAAATAGCCTAAAACGAGCAAGAAAAGATGCGTGAAAAGTTCTCGAACTTCTAACGGATTATACGGGTCGAGTGAGTTCGATCGGGCCGCATTCTCTGAAAACGCAAATCGCCTCTCTTCACTGCCCCTTGCTCGTCCCAATACTGACAGCGACGCCTACAGTACCATCACGGCATCACCAAGGCTGCGGCAAACATTTATTGTACAGAGCGTGTCAACCTATCCCGGATATCAGCCAACACTCCTTATTACATTGCGAAATGTGAGGCCACGGCCTCTTCATTTCGCACACTCTATTGCACACCCGAAGAGAGTGCACGAAATGAAGAGACCGTGGTCTAACATTTCGCACTCTACTCCTTATATTGCTTTCGAATCGCGTGACTGTCCCGTACCGTACGGTGGGGTGATAAGTCATTATTGAATTCTATTTGTTCATGTGTTTCACAGAAATGCATGCGCGCTCGGAAAAGAAAGGCACTTGAGAAGCCTAGTCATTCAACGACAGTCATGCGTTTTCATCTCTCGTTTGCCGGTATGTTTCTGACTTTAACCTGACCATGCTTACTGTTTAGAGCTTCCGAAATATCACCAAAATGTGTGTTGAGAAAATATCGGAGAATTTACAAAACTACATAAAAATCTTTCGAGCGTGTTCGACTTCTTATTTTAGGGAATGCCGAATTCATTGGGATCCATGCACTTGCTACCTACACATTGTTCGTTCTTGCGATTGCATTAAACGGACTTGTGCTGGTGCTTCTCAGGTTTGTATTATAATAAAATTGAGGAAATTGATGTGATTTTCCGCAGCATGACACCAAAGATCGAGTCGTTTCGTTACATCTTCTACACATACTGCGTCGCAAACGTCGTATTTGCGGGCTCTCATGCGATTACACTCGTGGTGAGCGCTGCAATACGTAGAGCAAGTTAGCAAGTAATCGTTCACACTCCATAGGGCCGTTTCAAAGAGAACGATTCTCCACCTCACTCAACCCACACTAGAGTGCGAAATATGATACCACGCTCTTCCCATTTCGCACACTCTATACACCGGTCGATGGATGAGAGAATGTGCGAAATGACGAGGTCGTGGTCTCACATTTCGTACTGTGAAAGAAGAGGTGTTGAATGAAGAGCTTGGGGAGCTATTCTCCGAAAAAAACCAAAAACAAATGGAACCATTCTTATGTCAAAATTTCGCTCATTATATCCTTTGAGTAACCAGACCAGAAAAGCATCGCAAACATTGCATTCCTTATATTGAATTTATGTCAGCAATGGGCATTTGGTCCTCGGACGCTCATCTTCTTCCCCTCCGGACCATTTGCATACGACCACTTTCTACTTCCCATACTAATTCAGGCTAGTTTCCTTACTACTTCAACAGACATTGTATTATGGCAAATTAACATAAACCATCATGTTTTCTTGTCGATAACCTTTTTTTAAACTCAAATGATCTTTCAGCTCCAGTCCACTACATACGCATTTACACTGTGCCTTGTATGCTCCACTTATCTGCATCAGTACAACATCATCAGACAGTACTTTTTTGCACAGATTCCCGACATACTGAGCTTATTTCAGTGGCACGGTTCACAAATCAAAGTTTGCGGTTATCTGTGCTTGCGTGTTCATTCTGGTGCCTGCGTGGCTGGTGTGCAGTACTCACATTCTCAATCCATCACCGGCCATGAGGTCAGTTTAAGACGAAACATATTTATTGTTTAATATTTTAGAGTGCATTGTAGTGTTTAGAGCAGTGTAAACACAACGTTTAGTGGCACATCTATATTTCTGTAAAACAAGTAAGAAAAAAAAGAAACGGCAAAAAATATTAATTATGATATTTCTTGCACAGTTATTGTTTTTAAAGTTTATTTTACGTTAATATAACAGATCGATGGTTGCGGCGCACTATAACGAGCGATACTCGATTGATTTCAACGAGATTTATTTTGTCGGAGCCGAGTTAAATGTAAGAACACTTCGATAAATACAAATTTCGTCTATTAGATCTCTCAAATTGAGAATGAACAGATTATTGTAAAAGTAACTATAACAACATGAGTAAGCGCTCGGGCTTTTGCACTCTGATAATATTTTCTGGTGCCGCCTTCCTTATTTTGCAAGTTTTCGAATTCGAGGCTCACGTTTTGCAGGAAGCCATTCATAACCCGCTAAAAATGCTCGGCGGCACGGCAGTGTTCGCGTACATTAATACGCTCGTCGGCATCACTGTGTGGGCAGGTTCGGCCTTTCTCTTAACTAGGGATGTCGATTCGGTGTTGTGTATTACATATTTACAAACACTCATCCAAAATATTAAAACGTTACGCTGATAAACATCAGAAACGAGGGCGAGAGAGTATGCAAAAGCGAGAGAAGCAGATAGTATTCACACCACAGGTAGTACTTGAAGTGGAACGTAGTGTTATAAATTTGTAACATCTGCGCCTCTGGCAGATGACTCTCTGCCTCATATCACCCGTATTACCGATCTTTCGCTCGAATTCGAATTGTAAAACAAAAAAACCGAACCGGCATCCCTATTCTCAACTCCTGTTTTGAAAGGCACGGTGTGTGCACGCAGTCAGTAACGGGCGATGGACGTGCACTGCTCGGGCGTGAGCAATGTACGTCCATCGCACGTTCAGCGCACTGACTCTCTTAGATTTCTTCCCTCTCTCGGCTGAGTATCGGCGCGGTGAGAGAGCAAAGAACTGTAAGAGAGACGTGCGCATAACGTGAATTCGAAAACCTACAGTTAAAATGTGGCACGCGGACAATGAAACTAGCGTTCTGCACACAGCCTATCCCACAGGCCTTGTGTGAATTAAATCAGAATAGGAAAGAAAACTTCGAGTGCCCTGTGATCTGCATCAGACATCATTTGGCGTAAGTTTTGTGCGCACAATGAACAAAAAATTAAGAGAAGACTAAATTAAGGATATCGCATTTACGAAAAAATCTCCACATCGTCGGCGAGCAGCAAGACGTTGCAAATGCAGCGTAATGCATTCCGCGTTCTCATCGCCCAGGTGAATGATTAGAGTGAGAGACCACGGCCACTTCATGTACACAGAGCGCAAATTTGCTAGGAGAATGGTTCTCCAAGGTTTCATTTGTTAGAGAACGGTTCTCCACCCTCCTCGTTCCCCATACTCCCTCGTTTGCTCACCGAGACGAGAGAGTGTGCGGATCGAGGTGGGTGGAGAACCGTTCTCTAACAAATGAAACCTTGGAGAACCATTCTCCTAGCAAATTTTCTTTCAGTGTAGTATCACGCCTCTCATGAGACTCAAAGTGGTATATTTTTGGCACAGAGTTCGATTTTCGTAATCGGGTTTTTGACGGTTTCGGATTCCTATGGGTCCCACTAAGATCCGCGTGTGATATTACGTCATAAAATTCATGCCAGAGCAATATCACACGGGCATCTTAGTGGGATTAACTAAGAAAAATAATGATCTCAAGGTCTCACATTTGGCGCTTATTAGTAGACAAAATCACTTTAAAATAAAAATAAATAAAAATCACGTTAAAATAAGTAAAGTTGACTAAAAAAATACGCATATCTTCATAAAGTGCACAGTCATTCTTAGGTGATGGTTGTCCTTGCAAATTCACACACAAAAGAGGTACTTCCTCGAAATTATGACGCATCGGCCTATTTTCGTGAATTTAAACTGATAAAGAGGTTTAATTATAATCCAAAATAGCACGTTTCTCGCACGTGGCGTAAATTGCTTCCGTGTCCCGATCTCATTTGTAATATTCAATTAGGAAGTAGCAGGTAATTGTTGTTAGCTGAGTGTTGAAATTACGAAAGAGATTTTTATCAAATTGAACTCGTCGTCATTTCTACTTGTCGTCAAATGTATCCTAAGCAGCAATATGAAAACAAAGCGGTCTAGGTTAGGCTAAACCATTGTGTAGTAGAGTGCGAGATGTGAGACCACGCTCTCTTCATTTCACGCACTCTCTCGACCGGTCGATAGACGAGAGAGTGTGCGAAATGAAGAGACCGTCGTCTCACATATCGCACTCTATTATGTAATTATGTATTTGCCAGCGTGGCTGAATGTCTTTTAAAAGTTCTCAGTGCTAGCGCGACGAAGTGCTGGATGCACAAGTGAGAGAGGCGCGGTGTTTGCACTTCTTAAATTCGAACCAAAATTACATTTATGCCAATCAATGATTATTGAGGCTATCAATCCCTTCCTGCTACTGCACAATCCTTCGATACTATGCTTTCTGCAAATACTGTTGTTCCAGCTGCCAGAATGGGTACGTTCTTAATGTTTTGTATGTTTTTTTATTCTCGTTTATCATTATATTATATTTTAGCATTTAGTACGATTCTTTATTTTATATGACGCTCTTTCAGATGAATGAGGCGATGTGCATACTTCTCGACGTTTTCCCTGTCACTAACCCGGTGCTGACGATAGTTCTATCGCATGAGCTCTCCTCCACTCTTCGACATCTGGTTCTTCCCCATTACAAATCAACACAGTTCCATAGCACCTCGACAGTTCTTGTCAAACCTCGAATAACGATGCCATAAAATGAAACCATTCGAATTGTATAGTAATGACTTCGCAACACCTCATATTTCATGCAGTCAATAAATGTGAACACCATTAGCAGTGTGTCGGTCATGCATAGTTTGTGTCACGTAAATTGTACGAACAATATGAGTGCAACTGCATTAGGCACAGACAAGGCTAAGAGTAAATTCGTGTGCATTTTGTACCTGTTAACACCTTGTCGGGTATATGGGAAAGGAATGTTCCCGAGAAGGCATTATTGATTTCTCTTGAAATATTTATCTAGCGTACTACATTCAAGTAATAGTGGCCAAACTGTTATATGCATGACTATTTCGCTCCGATCGCGTCAATTCATTGAAACAACATTTTCTTGTCTGAAATCCAGATTGGTCTTTTGCCCGAAAGGAGAGCAGAAATCTTCCAGACACATTTTTCCCGTTTCGAATCGCATTATAACTATTTTAAAGTGATTCGATCTTATACAGTTTTTCCTGTCTGGAAGGACCGTAAACCAGATACAGATTTCAGAAACTTGTTGATTGAATTCTCTTTTCTTGATCAACGATTGGATGTTAATGTGAACAACATCTCGGTTTTTTGTAACGATTTTCTAGCGAAATGATTTTATTTTTACATGATCAAAGAATGGAAGAAAATTACTTCTGTGCCACAAAAATATGCACAAGCTCTTTCTGAATTAGGAACTAGACTGCTGCATGAAAGCGAGAATAATTGTAAATGAATTTATCACTCGTACTCTGACACATCGCATCGTTACACAAAAGAAACCTACAGGCCTACTGTTCTGCATTCTTTTTCAAGTAACATTGTGCATTTCTAATGAAATCCCTTTATTTAATTCAAAACAGTCCAGAATCTATCAGCTTTTTTTCCATTCCGCAGCGTGCTAAACGATACCCGTATTTTGCATTTTTTTTCTGTGGTAAGATTGAAAGGGGTTCTACAGGGCGATCTTTACGACGAGTGCGCCGGGTATGGGCAGGTTGTCGGGGTGGATATGTCTGCCGTGCGCCTCGATTGACTTATCGATCGGAGTCTCGCTTCGATCGGAGAGGTCGTCCCGCCGCCGCCTTACTGACGTCACCTGCAACATAGCACCATGCCAAGACCATCTCTCGTTGTCTGTCCCTCTCGTTTGTCGCACTCTCTCTCTCCTTCTCTCTCTTTCTCTAACTCGTTCTCGCCGACGTTACTTCGAATGCTGTGCGGAGAATATAGAGTGTGAAAATTGCTACCACCGTCTCTTCATTTCGCACACTCTCTATACCGTTCGGTGGACGAGGGAGTGTGCGAAATAAGGAGTAGTGGGCTACGTGAGAACTTTCTCCAAAAACAAAGAGGAAAACCGCGAAATGAAGGAGTAGAAATATGTTTTGTTTTATTTTTTTTGAAGCGACAAATAAGCTCGGTTCGCTGGCGTACTGTGCATCACTGAAAGAGTTACCAGGAATCCCTCGAACTCCCTGCCAAACTCATAGAGCGCGACGCCCCAGAAGGCCGCATTCAACCCGACCACAGAGTACTCGCAGATACAGAAGATGGTGAAGGCTGTAAGCATAACATGAGAGTAAAACAGAACTCAACGTGCATTTACATACCTGTAAGTGAAAGAATCAATAATTAAGACGTTTCACTCACAGGCAAATAAACATGTTTTAATTTTTTGAGTCCTTAACCAAGAGACCTTTCTGAACCTCACGAGCGAATTTTTACGCCAACAATGTCTAGAACAAATTATGGCACCGTGCGATACTTTTTTTTCGGTAATTACTTTATTGAAAAGTTTTTTAATCGAGTGGAGAGTTGATTGGTTCTAATCGTTGCCTAGCGTTTCGAATGCTTCAAAAGCAAAAGTGGATTAATCCATTCAGATATATTAATACATACTTTTGAACATAAGATTTCGGTGTTAAATTGTCCGCAGAATGAGAAAATGTCAAAAGACTGTGTCACCCGGTGTCACACCTTTTTGCAAAGTGCTATTCGCGTACGAGAGTAATGTTCCTATGGAAGGCACATCTCCTTGCTTCATGTAAAGTTTGATTCCCGGTCAATCACTTTGAATGGGTTGTGCAGCCCCTTTCTTACAGAGAACGCATTTAACATTCATTTCCATTAATTTTTTTCTCGAAAAAACGTGCAAAACGATATGTATACAATACATTAAATGGTAGGGGAACTTGAGCGCGTTATATACGAGATGTCCTTGTAAAGAGGGCAACTCTGGTCACACTCTGTAGTCGGTTAATTGGTCGGTGGCCGGAACACTTTGTGCGCAGAAATGTCACGTTCGCAAATGTTCTTTCGCAGGGCAGTCGCTAGTCACTCGCCAAAACAACTTTGACCATTTCAATTATTTACTACTTCCCTCTGATTCTGCAAAGAGAGGAAACTACGAAATCGTGCAAAGATCACTGGTGCAGGTTTGCACGTTTGCCTTTTATGTAGCAAAGTGCGTTTTGCTGCCTGTGCCGCCGAAAATACAGATAAATTGAATTATAAATTCGGGTTAAGAATTGGGATCAGACCTTTTATCAGTGCGTTCGCGTAAGGATCGCACAATTTCCAAATTTTTCGGTACAGGGCAAAAATGCATTTGGGGTTTTTCACAGTTTCCGATAGCCATATGGGTGGTCTGTCGAATTCTGATAGTCTCATGTTCTGATTGAACTCATTAGCATAATTACAGCTTGTCAAAGTTCGGTTGTTTTTCAGTATTTTTAACGCCACTGAGATCAAAATAAAGATAATCACTAACATAGATAGTGAAAAATGATCAGTAAGATGAGACTGACGACATGGTGTCGTTAAATTTTACGTTTTCCAAAATTTGCATATTTCATGAAATTTCTACCTCGTTTTTCTCGAAAACTAAGCAAAAAACATAGCTGGATTTTTGAAATGTTATGGATACGGATGGTACCTATCCGTTAAGCCCAAATTTGGTCAATTTCCAGGGGATCCTGGTAGTTAAATTCATGAAAAACTCATAGTTTCTAATAGAGAGGAAACCCTCATTTCGTATTTTTTCCACCCATCCAACCCCGCCCGTGCGGTGAGAAATGAGATTCGAACAATGACTTGTGACGTCACTTCTACTCTCTTGCACTAGATCCAACCTCTTTTTGAATGTACTGACTCTGTCTATAGGCTACTCTTTTCCCCTCTTCCTCTCATGCCGCTACAGTATAAGATAATTGCCTACCTGCAGGCCCATTTGCCTAGATAAATCTGTATTTGTATCTCTATCTGCCAAGTTTAGTTCGAGCGAGTGAGAAATTATCGTATACTGTAGCGGCATGAGAGGAAGAGGGGAAAAGAGTAGCCCATAGACAGAGTCAGTACATTCAAAAAGAGATTGGATCTAGTGCAAGAGAGTAGAAGTGACGTCACAAGTCATTGTTCGAATCTCATTTCTCACCGCACGGGCGGGGTTGGATGGGTGGAATGAGACGAAATGAGGGTTTCCTCTCTATTATAAACTATGAGTTTTTCATTAATTTAACTACCAGGATCCCCTGGAAATTGACCAAATTTGAGCTTAACGGATAGGTACCATCCGTATCCATAACATATCAAAAATCCAGCTATGTTTTTTGCTTAGTTTTCGAGAAAAACGAGGTAGAAATTTCATGAAATATGCAAATTTTGGAAAACGTAAAATTTAACGACACCATGTCGTCAGCCTCATCTTACTGATCATTTTTCACTATCTATGTTAGTGATTATCTTTATTTTGATCTCAGTGGCGTTAAAAATACTGAAAAACAACCGAACTTTGACAAGCTGTAATTATGTTAATGATTTCAATCAGAACATGAGACTATCAGAATTCGACAGACCACCCATATGGCTATCGGAAACTGTGAAAAAACGAGGGTGTAATTTTGCTGTACCGTGAGGGGTGTGATTCTTACGCGAACGCACTGTTATACCGTTTGCTATCTTATCAACCAATTATTTATCCGAATGTCAAACTCTACGGAAGTTGTCTATATTAATGATCTCACCTGGTATGGAGCAGTATATCTGCGAGATGGGATAGAAGGTGCATGCCATTGCGGAAACAATGAAAAACGTCGCCGTGATTCCGATCTTCAACCACCACGTCTTGCGGATCTGAAACAGCCACAGTTAGGGCAGGAAAAGGAAGAGTGAGAGGGAGGCCTTCTCTCATTTTAGAAATGTTGAATCGGGAAATGGAAATTTGCAAGGAATAAAGAGCGAAATCGGCCAACATTTTTCTTCCCCTACAATATGTACATCGTTCGTGTAATCACACATTATTCCGTTGCGCCTTCGGGCGTCGATAAAATATATAATATCTTCGCAATGCGCTCTACTATTTTTCCATCGCATTTGATAATGACTCTTTGGGGGTTAACACAGTGGTAACCCACTGTGTTACCACTGTGTTAACCCCCAAAGGGCGGTGATAGCTCCAAACTCACGAATGGGTCCTTGTCCTTGAGTCCAGTCAGTCGTTGCAAGTGAATCATAATGCCCATGCCCCACATCGCCGCCGCCCACCATATCACGAAGAAACCGGCGTGAGCGTCTGCAAAATATCATTGGTCTCAAATGTACCTGAAAACTATCTTGACAAACAACTTCGAAACAAACAAACAAGCAACAGGCGTCGATGAAGTTGTTTCGTTCTGTTCACTCTTTTCACAGTAGCCAAAATGAAGGCAATTTGCTATTCTAAATCTCAGGAATGTGGTATAAAAAACCGCCACCTCAAACACATTCCCCAAATCATTCCGTTGTAACTTGTCAAATTTAAAATCCTATTGCCAAACGTTTCGCTCTTACGGAATCCGATGATCGAGTCGACGGTAAAAACGGTGACGCAGATGAGACCGAGCATCTCGACGATGGCGGCCGTCGTCTGGATGTACTGCCCGAGTCCCGGCAGCCAGATTTGCGGCACCATCTCAACGACGAAACGATAGCCAAATAATACAACAGTCATACCTATTGTAGTTTTAACCGTATTTCATTTGTAGTAGACTTGTCATAGCAATCGACATGGTAATCAAATTCAATTATCATGAACACCCACTGTGGCAGACCAGTGTTTTGTTGCTGTTTCGTTCTCCCGGGTCAAGAGATCCAAAATGGAGAAACCGGAATATCGCTGCATCCCCCTTGGTTCGCGTACGTGTGCGTGTGCGACATGATAAGTCGAGTGCGGATGTGAGACCACGGCCTCTTCATTTCGCACACTCTCTCACCTACCGACCAGTAGAAAGAGTGCGTGAAGTGAAGAGAGCGTGGTCTTACATTTCGGACTCTAATGATAAGGCCGAAATTAGACCCAACTAACCCGTGTGAGCATGATCCGGGGTGGAATGTGCACCATCAGCGCAAAAATCCACACGAGCTTCTGCGGTTCCCACACGCCGATCGAGTAGGAGATGGGAGGTAGACTGCTGAAATGAAAAGTCTTATTTTCAAACCGACAAAAATGTTATCCAGTTAGATGTCTTAATATCCTGAGAGCAGTGCTCCTCGATGAATTCTAATGTTACATAGTTATTGATTTTCTCTAGGCGAATTAATTGTGCTCGTCTCGGTCATTGTAAGATCATCTGAAGAGAACTCGCCACAAGTAATGTAAGGGCCAAGCGTGGGAACCTGTTTTGTCTTCATGCAATTGCCCCTCGTGCTTGCTCCGTTCAGTATTTCACAGAAATCCGCATCAATTACTTCCAATCTCTGTACTACTTGCCCGCAATATTATTTATATTATCAATATGATTGTGCCAGTTAGGTAATCTGGTGTTCAAAGATGAAAGCTTGCCTTCGCACGCCGGGACAGTTGGAGAGCGTGTAGTTGGAGATGACGTCGCGCTGCAGAATCAACGTGGAAGCGATGCAAAAGTAGCACGCGATTGCTGATACAAGCTTATTCATTGACGTTTCCAAAACGTGCTGGACCGATCAACGTAAAAAAATAGGGTTAATAAAAACAATTTTTTGAGAAACAATTTTCTGCATATCTAAGCAGCAACTCGCTAAAGACGCATTTCATATTTCAAATTTGTTCTAATAAAAAATGGCTACTCTCACCGGGCAAGAAAGCTGTGAGTATAGACAACCATTTAGTGGGAAGATACCAGGTAGGCGATTTGGCCGGCCATGGCGCCGGCTCGATCGTGAAGATACCCATGCTAGAAATGTAAACTAATCTCAGCACCGATGATAGGGAAACCATAAACATCATAGACAACTAGCAGTCGGAAACTACGTTACTTGCATTACACTATGAATATCTATCGATGTTGCATGCTAATTCTAATACCATAACAAGCGGAAATTAACGGCGATAAATGTTCTTATATCGTGTTATTCACAGATCGCAAATCGTGGAACAGTGAAGCGATACAGAAAGTCGAGAAATGAAAAGGGAACATTGGCGGTGCCGGGCGGCTACACTAGTGCATTGTACGCGGGAGACGGAACTTGTTTTTCTCGGGAGGAAGAGTGGGGAAGCGGCAGCCCTGCACAACAACAAAGCACGCGCCCTCGCCCTCTCCTCCCACATCCCCGTCATACAGGGATTCCGTAATACTCTGCCCTTTGAGACTCCCCTAACAATATGGGATTTCAAAAGAAAGTTCCAAGCAAAATAAAAAAAGATAGAAATAATGCTTCACCGTTCGCAGGAACTTTGGCACGACGGGGCAACAATAAATCCACTGCCCCTGGCTCATCTTTATACGTAGTAGATTCGTGTTTTGTAGTAATAGTTCGTTCGCCCTTGGAACGCAAAGTCTACTTATTGGGCAACAAATTACGACAATTTTCGATTTCACAATTCATAGGTAGCACAAAGATTCGTACCAAGGGAAACTTTAAACTAAAAACAGAGAAATTATCGGAAGAGATCTGTGCATTCTGAATTCACCACCACACGGAAGTTGTTGTGGGACGCTCCATCAATTAAGGAACACGTGTATCGTATAAATACTTCAATTGACAAGAGAACCTCTTATTTTATTCTCCTGGAAAGAGCCTCTGAGTTTTATAGTTAAACTGGAATCGCACTATCCGATATATAATTGCATACGCTGTATTTGTCTTTTATTCTGCATCATATCATTGCAGAAACAAAAACGCGGAAAAAGAAGCAATGCCCTTCAACACCATTCCTTTGAAGGAAAGTGAGAGTTTGGTAAGGTTCGAATTCTTTTAACGGGAAGAATAGTGACGACAGCATTGAAAGAGAAAGTCTACCGCATTATCTTAAGTGGTTCTATGGATTAAAATTGATCGGTGTTGTTCTCAGGATGCTATTAATGCCTGCACATTTACGTAGATCGTGCTTGCATTGAACCGACATTCACAGATAAAGCCCTCATTATACGCAATATCGCACGGTAAATTCCCTGGTGTACAATAAGTGAGCGATTAGTCGTCTCCTATACGCACTTTCTATGTTTGAGGCAAACGACGCCTCCTTTCTGTAGTACCAGCAGTCATCATAGTGCGACCGCTATCTAGATCGTTTTCGGTTGCAATAAATCAATCAATGGCTGCGCAGTTTAAGTTTCTGCCCGAGTTCTTCAATGGGCCCGAGTACAACTGCAGGTGATTTATTCATTCCATTTTTTCAGCATAACATCTATTAGTCTGCAATTACGCACTCCTCATTACTGTTTCTAATTTATATATTTTTTTGAATTGTCAAATATTTTCAGCGAAGTAATGCCTCCGGGCGATGCGTGGGCGGACGAATTTGGGGAGGAGCACATGCCGTTCGCCGTTTTCTCTATACTATTCGGAGTAACGACCGAGGTATCGGAAAAAAAGAAGAATATAAAAATTAATATGCTAAATTTTTGCTCAAGATTGATTTCTCAGTAGGAAGGGTTCATAAAGTTTGATAAACTTTGTTATCAAACATTACTTTTAGCCTTTTCGTGAATTAAATATTTATTTATCGTTTCTGTAGATGCTCTATGTGCCGTGTATGATCAGCTTGGGACGCGACATGCATTCTTCCTGCATAAAAGTGAGGGGAAGCCAATACTAGAAATGTGAAGAATAGAAAGAACAGTTACATAATGTATATTACATTTATTCGAATGTGGAAGAGTACAACCACTTGCTAAACATACATCGAATAAGAATTTCGGGAATTTGAGGAAGCTATGTTCGACATCATCAATTCCAGATAATGTTCTGGCTGGGGCTGCTCGACTTGGCAGCGATCGCCGCGAACTGTGTCCTCTTCGGCTTCATCCTAATGCAAGTGAGGCAATTACCAGCTGCAGATGTGATATGAAAAACAAAATATGATGAACTTCAGAAACTTCAAAAGTAAGAAAATGTAGCTTCCTTCCCTTGCCAGTTGGTAGTACATTAGAGGGTAGTAAACAACGAAAGTCCTTCTTTTTGGAATGGTCATATTTTTTATAACGTCAGCTGCAGAGTCTTTTTTCTATTTTCCGTTTTCACGAAATGACGATCGGAAATTTCAGGGAGCCGTGTACTGCTCTGACCCGGGTCTGGTCACGATCACGGGCGTGATGGGATACGGTAGGTCGAAAAATCAGAATAGGTGACTGATTCGAAGCTTCCAGATTACGATTATTATTGGTCCCTACTGATCACATTCCGAATGTGTGACTGACACTGAGGAAAAGTCTCTATGACTTACTTGGATTTGGATTTTAACACATTTATCAAGAGTAGGCTCTGATGTGCATGGCTGGCCAGTCTTGCACATCAGAGCCTACTCTTGATAAATGTGTTAAAATGACTTACTTGAAACAAGTATAAATCATATTCCTTAATATTGACTTTCACATATGCACTCGTGTTCACTTTGCGCCATAATTAGGGTTGGCTTTGTGAGAGAAATGACCGCTATTTTTCTCGAAAATTGTGAAATGATCTCGAGTGAGAATTAATTGATTTCGAGATTCTCGAAAATGAGTGAGAAGAGATGAGAAATGTGAATTCGCTTTATTTTCCCTCTCATTTCTCCACTGTTTTCCATTATTCCATCGCCAAAATGGGATTTCGAGCTAGTTTCGAGAAACGAGAATCTCAAAAATCAACCCATTGTTCTCGAAAATGAGAGATAATTGAATTAACAATTTCGAGATTCTCATTTTCTCTCTCACGAGGCCAACCCTAGCCATAATCCCAGCGACTATTTTCGGGTTATAGGCACATGGTGCACTGCGTCGACGTTCTGCCAGTTGCTGGCGCTCAATCGTCTATTCGATATGATGAGCATGTCCAACTATTTTACGGTCAGTTATTGAAAGTTACGAGCCCGCGTTTACGATATCAAACGGTCTTGCTGGTACACCATGTACACCATTACACAACAATCTTTACATTAAAATAAGTTTATTGTTCTACGTTTTATCATATGAGACGAATCGCGAGAGAATCGACTTGGTGAGGAAATAGAAATTGATGGTCTTCAAAACAGAGGAAAAAAATTATTTAGGTACTAAAAAGCAAGGCGGTTCGAACTGCGTTTACCGTTTTTCGATAAAAAAATTTGTTCACGAGCTGCAAAGCCTCAAAGATGACGAAATAGAGAAAACACCGAAAACCATCCCTCACGTAATTAATCATATCTCGCTTCAAAATTGAGATAGAAACTTTTTCAAAAGAACGAATTGAAAAGCAATAGATTCTCTAAAACTTTTCCCATTATGTCATAACTCTAATTGTGAAACCCGAATCAGCCTGGTCGGTCATCGGCAAAATGGACATAACTCGAACAAAACAAAAAAATATTTTTTTGGTTATGTGCAAGTTGTAGGTCATATACGGTAGTATTTAGTCCCCACGTATTAGCTTTTTCGACCTCTGCGAAAAAAAAGCGGGCTCGATTTAGTGGAGGGCTGTCATAGTGACCTACCCAAAAATGACCTTTACTGCTCTCCATTTCACCTCATTTTCAAGAAAATATTGTATAAATAAACTATAACCACTTTCTGCGTGTTCATTTCCCTCAGAAATGCTGTAGTAAGCTGAAACACGAATGTGACGGGCAATTTTTCAAATATCATAAAACCAGGTTTTTTTCATGTTTCAGACCTGTCTATATAACTCGAAAATTACCAAACGGTTGCTATAATGCCCCTATATTTTTACCATGCAAAGCGGGGCCTTATTTCGGGACATAATTAATTTTGAAACCTAAATTTGGCAGGTTACTGTAATTTGAACAATTCAAGGTATCCATGTATGTCGCACACATAATAATGTTTGTCTATTCGTGCTGAACAACTTTGCTTTTGAGTGCGAATGATTATCTTCATTTTAAAGAGCCGCGCGCTCTCGTTTCTCTAGCACTCTCCTCATTTCCCACACTCTCTCGCCAGTTCGATGCCCGGTGAGTGCAAAAAAACTTTTCCAAAATTCAAATGACTAGGAATAATGAAAAGGTAAATTTAAGTAAAGGTAAATTGTATCGTATTTTGCAATGGCAAAAAACATAATGGGAAAAGTTTTAGAGAATCTATTGCTCTACAATTCCTTTTTTTGAAAAAGTTTCTATCTCACTTTTAAAGCAAGATATGATTAATTACGTGAGGGATGGTTTTTGGTGTTTTCGCTATTTCGTCACCTTTGATGTTTTACAGCTCGTGAACAAATTTTTTTTATCGAAAAACGGTAAACGCAGTTCGAACCGCCTTGCTTTTCAATACCTAAATTAATTTTTCTGTCAATTTTGATGACCATGAATTTCTATTTCCTTCAAGGGGGCTCTGGTGGTCGATTCTCTCGTGATTCGTCTCATATATTACATTAAATGACGCGCAAAAGAGAGTTTATTTTACAGTTCAAATACCACAGACCGTTCGTGAAATGATTACAGTTCTGTGTATTCCCGAATGGAGAGACAATCTTTCTTTACTGCAGAATACAACAACCAACTGCTGTCTCGTAGTCTGCACGGCATACGGCGTGTTCATGACGCTCTTCACGCGGCCTGTAACCTTTCCATCAATTATTTTCATTTATTGATTAGTTTTGTCCAAAACTAATATGACTGGATCTGCCAAAATACGTACTTCTCATTCCTCAATGTTTAGGTAGTTATGAACTCTAAGCACCAGTCCATGTTCTTCTCACCTTTCATCCCCGGTCATACCGCCGATGAGGTTTGTATTTGACTGTAGAATCACGCCTGCTCGAGAAAGACCGGAACTGCGTACCAACGTTCAGCAGGCACAAGCTGTTGAACGCGCGGAAACGCGTGAATCTTCTGCATGTGGTCATGCTCTTTCAAATATACGGATGTGCACTTCGTCTATACATTTGAAAAAAAAATATTCAAAATATTTGGTTTCATTATTTTTCCATTGTAGTATGTTAATTGGCCTCATGCTATCCACAATATTGCCGTGGCCTCATGCTCGTGTCTTCTATATTTTCTACTGTGCATAGTACTCGTTGGGAAAAGTGTGAGTTGATGTTTGTTTCTCGCTCAATGATTAATAGTTTCTAAATTACCGCGGGGAATACCACCCCCCATCTTTCTCATCAATATTCTAAACTTTGAACAAAGCTGGTGGTGATGAGCGCGCGTGTTCGATGACGCCTTCTATTTCCAGCGCTCCACTGCCAACCCACAACAGTCGCGCAAGAAAGTTATCAGCAACACGCCGGTGAGACTTCTGACAAATTAGAGAGTTCCTCGGCCTCCGAGAGAGAGAGAGAGAGAGATCAGATAAGAGTGTGGAGTAAACATACGAGGCAAATGAACCGCTTTATAACAATAAGAAAAAGAATGACACAAAGTAGGAAAGCTGTCAGTGGTCTATTCTGGAGTAGCCCTTTTTATCCTATTCGTATAATCCTATTTTCACGTGTTTTGGTGTGATTAGGGTAGAAATCTGTCCTTCCTACAAACATTCCGTCCATGAAAGTGCACGAAATGAAGAGGCTATTGCCTCCGAGATGCCAAACTCAAATACAATCAACTGCAGGTGTTCATACAAGCGATGCTCATCTGCGCATTCACCCTGATCGCGGCATTAGTGTGAGTATTTGAATTATAATTTTCAGAAAAGTGAATTTCGAAACTGGCAAAACATTGCAAAAAAAAGTCAGTTGACCATGTATTTCTTTCGTCAATTAGGATGCATTAAAAATCATGCATTAACAATCGTCATGCATTAAAATCGCCGAATAGAAAACGTTTTACTGTTCCCGGATTGCAGTTACGTTTACATGAATTTTGCAACTGCTCCGCCCGTGCTGATTATCGCTGGACAGGTCGCATGGCAGCTAAGTCACGGCAAGTTGGGCTCGGCACTCGGGCGATGTATTCTTCATTTCGTAATATCTCTATGCCGAACAGTGATGAAAAAGTATCGTTGTGTGGAATGAAGTTACTGGGGTCTGAATGCCGCATTTAAATAGAAAGATCATTTGAAAGAAACTCGAGTTGATCTGCAGGTTCACCACCGTACATCTACTTGACTCTAAACAAAACCATCCGCCAATTCGTGATCCAATCTCTTGGTTTCGGTATGTCTCTTGATTTCTGACGTTCTATTCTTTTAATATACGCAAAATTGATGATATGACGCTTTGGAACTTACATTTAGGAACACGACAAATTTTCTCAGGATTTGTTTGAGTCATCTTTCAGCACAAATAGGATTTCATATTGTTGAATTCCTAAATGGCAGTTCCAAAGCGTTCATTTGCTGAAAATGCATTAGGGAACAGTCGAGTTGTTCAGGCGAGTTTCGACCGAAGAAGGTGCACGTAACAGTCACCGCTCTCAGTTCGACGATAACTCCGCGCTGTGCCGACAGACGCACCGGCGCGTCTTGAGATTGATACTAGGGATGACAAAACGAAAACGGAATGCCGGCATCAGGCATGTGGAAAATAATTATTTAAATACCATTTGCTTGCGCAATTCTCCTATCGTATGATTGTTTTCACTTCTAAGGATTTTTAGTAACGAATAAAAGGCCATCAACAAATTAGTAATGGTTATCTTTGCATAACTTTATCTGGCGACCTTGCCGACATGAATACCGTTTTGCCATCCCTAATTGAAACCACTCTGAGGGCAACAGAAGGCCCCATAACGAAACTCCTTTTCGTCTTTATATTTGAGAAACGAATGTACAGGCTATTAAGTTAACGTTGCTATATAGTTAGTAGAGTGCGTTATTCGGGTCGGGTAATTGATAAATGACCGGTACCTTTTCCTCATTTTGCGCGAAATGCGTAGACCCGACACCTTCGCTAAATTACCCGATACCTTTTTTGCTCCGTGGTCTTAGATCAAACATAATAGCAACACATCAATCATAAATAGTGAATCTGGGCATGATAGTGGTGTGAGATTCAATTGTTTTTGTGTTGCTCTGGAAAGAACATAATTATCACACAAAAAGGAATATTGAACGTGAAGTTACTATTTTTGGAATTTTGGCATGCCTGATTGAACACAAGGTGAAATACGATATATGGAAATTCTGGAGGATAAGAGTTAAGATGAAAGTAGAAAGGGGAAGAGAGCTAAGAAAGAAATATTTGTAAAGAGAGGGCGTGAGATCTCGGATCTGTCATCAACAGAAGTATCCATAGTGAGAGGAGAGAAGCGGAAGAAGTTAAATAGTTACAATTTGAGATAACACAATACATCCTATGGGCAAAATATTGAAAAAAGGTTCTAATGCTTATTTATGGACAGCAAAAGTAAATCTCACCGTGTATTAGCTGAAGGCGCATTCCTCTTTACGCGAGGAGAGACCATCCTCGAGGAAGGAGAGCGGTCGAAATGATAGGGAAGATGCTAATTATCATGAGGGAAAAAATCTCAACCAAATTCATAGTCAAATCAACTCGATTGAAGTTGTTTTCATATGCCGGAGCAGAAAAGGTATCGGGTAATCGGGCAAAGGTGTCGGGTAATGCCTCCCAATCATTCCGAGGAGGCGGGTCACACTCTAATAGTTAGTGTGAGCCACCATAAACAAACTACGTTAGTGAACGTGCTCACTTTGTGCCCAAGTTATTGCTAAGTGTAATATTTTATGTTACCATCACGGATTGGAGTATGGAATGTGCTAAATTTTAAAAAAAAATTTAAAAAGTGATTTCATTGTTTTTTTTTGCACCGTTACAAGTTCGCAGACCTCTAGAAAGTGATCTGCAATTAGACAGTTTGCGTGGGCGAATATAACTTTTGGATAACAAGACCGAATCTCTAACCGAAATTGCGCAGAATCTAGGATGTGAGGGGAGAGAAGCTAGCACAGCGGTGTTTGATACGGTGCAAGGCGCATGTGTTTGCTGATCTTGATCATACGATATCGCGCGATTCCTCACGGGATCTGCCCATTGTTCGAGTGCGTCAGAAAGCGCCCGGCTTTACGCACGCTCATTTGTGCACCTGCCCCCTTTTGCCGAGAAACGATTTACGCACCGCTCCAGCACCCGGCAACAAAGCAACCGGGAAGCGGCGCGGCGCAGTATAAAACCAAGGCCCGGGCATGGAGTTAGCACACATCCATTTCTTCCTTTTCCTTATCTTCCTCATACACCATGCGGATCTCCTCTGCGATTCTTCTCTGCTCTTTGGCCATCGGAGCTCGAGCTGGTCTCGATCCGACATTGGTCGTCAACTGCACCGACGCCACAGGATTGGTAAGTCATCTATATTTTCGACTTATAGAACTCAGAGATTTTTTTTGCTGCTTTCCGCTGCCCTATGCACGATACAGTTCACAGTTCACACCTATGCAGCTCACATACAACAATTACAAAAATATTGTTATAGTTACATAGTTACAGTTATTTAAATGATACAGTTCACACCGGGGAGAGAGATGATTGCATTTGCAGTTCACCGAGACGGCAGTAAACTGCGAGAACGCGCTCGGCGACTCGTACTGCGGTAAGACGTCCTTCGCCTCGCTCTACAAGGGAGACACAACGTATCTGCCGGCGGTGAAGGGCGCGGACGCGAAGAAGTCCCGCATCGTCGCCTGCTACTCCGGCGTCGACCCGGTAAGTTGGCAGTCTAGCTTTGTCTTTGCGGTTCCTTCTGTTCGTAGCATCGACTGTTCAGGCCACTGCTGCGACCGCGCCGCAAGACCAAGCCTACGTCTCTGCCGCGGTTGCGACATGCGCCAAGACCTGCGGGTTCTGCTGCATGACGCCCAAGTACAACTGCAAAAACGCCGACGGTTAGTGCTTATCATTCTCCTATCTTCTTGATTATCATTCTGGACGGAGATGTTTGAGAATATCAGATAAATTCCAGAGCCCGCGATCAACTGCGAAATTGTCACCCAGGAAATGTGCAAGGACTCCAAGTGGCGCGACACCATCGCCGTTAACTGCCCCAACAAGTGAGTCAATCATTTCCATTGTTTATCTAGTTCCGCAAGGAGAACGATTCCGAACATTCCTATCACGTCGAGGTTACGTTATAATTGCGCACTCTGGTTATGTTTTCTCGCAATTAAATCGTTGGAATCAACATGAGCCATATTTCAGGTGCGGTTTCTGTCTAGACGGCGGCTGCATCGACACGGCCGTTGACTGTGACAAGGACGCCAAGATTTGCACCAAGGCAGCGATGGCGACGTTCGCCAAGGCCAACTGCAAGAGGACCTGCGGATTCTGCGCCACCAGTGAGTTGGGACAGGCGGGCTATTTCGGATTTGAAGTGCTGCTGATAGATTCGATATTGTACGATAGCAGTGATTTAGATGTGGTGTGAAAAATTCCATCCTATTGCATTTGACGTTACAGATTCTACCGGCACGCCTGGATCGGGCACGGGAACTTGCGGAGACTCTCATCCTAAGTGAGTTCGAGAAAGCAGTTCGACCACTAGCTCAATTCCGAGTCATACAAAGATTTTTTTGAACAAATATCGAACTGGAATGCATAGCATAATGTCCACTGTTTCAGCTGCGTCAACTGGGTGCACAACGGTTTCTGCCAGTCCAATGGCTACACCAACGACCAGAAGAGACAGTACTGCGGCGCCTCCTGCAAACTCTGCTAAATCATATTTTGCTCACCCAAATGTTTTCTAATAATTACGTAAATTGTATGCAATGATCAAGCAAGTAAAGCAGTAAAGTGTTCCACTAGAACACGAACTCACTACGATCATAGCACAGCGAAATAATCAAAGAGATGAATATATATATATATATATATATATATATATATATATATATATATATACAGTAGCGGACAAAAGTCTTCGGGCACTTTTTATATCTGATACAACGTTTTAACCCAAGGGGGCTTTGATACGATATGGTAAGACCATATACCAAATCTATTGGAGATTACGATGCAACTATTGGGGGATTGCGAAATCGTTCAGTAATTGCGTCGTGATGACGCAATCGATGCACACTTTTTTGAAGTGCCATTATTCATACATGGATTTTTTCCCGCTCGTCTAACTTTCAGGATGTTGAGACCTGGCCACGACCTACCTAGAAACTTTTTTTCAAGTTGCTGCGGTGCCGCTACTTGGCTGCAGCCAAGCTGCAAATTGGAGACCTGAAAATCATATCTCGCCGTTTAGACATCGCCCAGACCCGATCAATGCACCAAAATGATCGCCATCATGACTACCAATGATCCTGAGAATATGGTCGCGGTAGGTCACCAATTGTCCTCAGGACACGGAAAAATCACTTTTTCGCATTATTGTGGTCTGACGAAGGGGAAGTCTATAGGACGTGCTCGAGAGATCTGGTTTGGGCGTGGATTTGGTTGAGAATCTATGAGAGAACCGATTCCTAGCTGCAATAAGCGTTTTGATTGGACTCCTGCCCGCGACGATCGATTTCCGGAAGGACACTGGTTTGGCCACGCCCATTTTCTGCCCGTTGACAAGGTTCTGACTTTTGAGTGTATCTCGGTACTGAGTTAACGGAGAAGGCTGGCAGACCCATCAATGGAATCAGCGTGGCTGGCTCTATATTCTCATTCACAAAATTTCATCATCACTATGCAATATTGCATCATCCTTATGCAATATTCCTATTTTTTGCGTTTTCTTAGCGGTTAGTCAAGGAATAATGGTGGAATAAATTCCAATCAAATAAATTTGATATTTCCGCCACTCTAGAGCACAAATTACGTCATTAATATGCAATATTATATAATTCTGAGGATTATTGCCTAAGGATGATGCAATATTGCATAGTGATGATGAAATTTTGTGAATGATAATATAGAGCCAGCCACGCTGATTCCATTGATGGGTCTGCCAGCCTTCTCCGTTAACTCAGTACCGAGATACACTCAAAAGTCAGAACCTTGTCAACGGGCAGAAAATGGGCGTGGCCAAACCAGTATCCTTCCGGAAATCGATCGTCGCGGGCAGGAGTCCAATCAAAACGCTTATTGCAGCTAGGAATCGGTTCTCTCATAGATTCTCAACCAAATCCACGCCCAAACCAGATCTCTCGAGCACGTCCTATAGACTTCCCCTTCGTCAGACAACAATAATGCGAAAAAGTGATTTTTTCGTGTCCTGAGGACAATTGGTGACCTACCGCGACCATATTCTCAGGATCATCGGTAGTCATGATGGCGATCATTTTGGTGCATTGATCGGGTCTGGGCGATGTCTAAACGGCGAGATATGATTTTCAGGTCTCCAATTTGCAGCTTGGCTGCAGCCAAGTAGCGGCACCGCAGCAACTTGAAAAAAAGTTTCTAGGTAGGTCGTGGCCAGGTCTCAACATCCTGAAAGTTAGACGAGCTGGAAAAAATCCATGTAAGAATAATGGCACTTCAAAAAAGTGTGCATCGATTGCGTCATCACGACGCAATTACTGAACGATTTCGCAATCCCCCAATAGTTGCATCGTAATCTCCAATAGATTTGGTATATGGTCTTACCATATCGTATCAAAGCTCTATCAGATATAAAAAGTGCCCGAAGAC
Organism: Pristionchus fissidentatus; assembly: GCA_036245785.1. NCBI lineage: Eukaryota > Metazoa > Nematoda > Chromadorea > Rhabditida > Neodiplogasteridae > Pristionchus > Pristionchus fissidentatus. The sequence goes on from BTSY01000004.1 coordinate 12,740,502, forward strand.
TTTTGTCCGCTACTGTATATGACGGGTATCACCAGAGATTGCAGGAAAACAGGACCCTTGGGGAAAAACTTTCAAAAATATATTTTAGATATCGATCAAACTTTTATATGGGACTACCCTGGGGACAAGAATTTGATCAAACCTGGTCCCAGGATCCAGAACCGGCTTTTAGGAATTCTCCGGTTCTGTAACCGGAATCGTCATATCTCAGTTCATTTATGAGTTAGAGAGCTGGCTTTGGGCTTAAAAGTTGCGGAAAAATATGATCAAGATTTTTTATTTTGAAAATATTGTCTGATCTCTGCAACCAAAAAAGTTATTCTCCAAAGAATACAAAATATTCACTTTAAAAATATGTTTGTCACTTCAGATGGCCGAAGGCTCTGACCTTACTATCATTTTCTGAAAGAAGAAGTCAAAATATGCTTGGAAAAAAATTAAAAGTCAAAGATTATGTAGGCACCCGATACCGAAAAATCGCTTCGAAAGTGGAAAATTAGAAATTTGAAAATCGAATTTTGCAAAAAGTCGTGTAAAATCAGTGAAAATTGGTCTGACCACTATTTATATATATATATTAAACATTAGGATGACGATAATTAATGCATGACTGATTTGTCCGAGAACAGGGGATTGGTAAAAATCTGGTTTTGCGACCGGCTTTGATGTATCTGACTTCAACTATGTGATAGGATCATTTCGCTAGGTTCAAAATATTCCGAAAAAATTGTAAAACAAATTTCATGTTGAACTCTTTCATATTTGACGCTTTTTCAACAATTTGATATTTTACAATTATCTTTTTCATGATATTTTCATGATGGGTAATAAAAATCACAAATATTTGCTCCACTGTACTCAAAAAAACTCTTCCTCACTAAAGAGCAAATTTCTGAAAAGAATTGTTTAATCACGAATTATGTCCCTCTTCAATGAGTTTGCGTATTCAAAAGAGCATTGCATAAATTTTCGATAAAGTTAGATAGATGTACTTCTTTTCATATTTGCGAAAGGTGCTATTAATGTAATTTTTTTATTGAATACGCAAACTCATTGAAGAGGGACATAATTCGTGATTAAATATTTCTTTTCAGAATATTTATTTACTGATTTCATTTCGATTTCAATTGATTTCAGTTGATTTCAGTTGTTTTCAATTGATTTCAGAATTACTGATTAAATATTTCTCTTCTCTTTAGTGAGGAAGAGTTTTTTGAGTACAGTGGAGCAAATATTTGTGGTTTTTGTGACCCATCAGGAAAATATCAAGAAAAAGTTAATTGTAAATTCTCAAATTGTTGAGAAAGCGTCAAATATGAAAGAGTTCAACATGAAATTTGTTTTACATTTTTTTCGGAATATTTTGAACCTAGCGAAATGATCCTATCACATAGTTGAAGTCAGATACATCAAAGCCGGTCGCAAAACCGGATTTTTACCAATCCCCGGTTCTCGGACAAATCAGTCATGCATTAATTATCGTCATCCTCGATAATGTTTAATATATATATAAATAGTGTTCAGATCAATTTTCACTGAATTTACACGACTTTTTGCAAAATTCGATTTTCAAATTTCTAATTTTCCACTTACGAAGCGATTTTTCGGTATCGGGTGCCTACATAATCTTTGACTTTTAATTTTTTTCCAAGCATATTTTGACTTCTTCTTTCAGAAAATGATAGTAAGGTCAGAGCCTTCGGCCATCTGAAGTGACAAACATATTTTTAAAGTGAATATTTTGTATTCTTTGGAGAATAACTTTTTTGGTTGCAGAGATCAGACAATATTTTTAAGATAAAAAATCTTGATCATATTTTTCCGCAACTTTTAAGCCCAGAGCCAGCTCTTTAACTCATAAATGAACTGAGATATGACGATTCCGGTTACAGAACCGGAGAATTCCTAAAAGCCGGTTCTTGATCCTGGGACCAGGATTGATCAAATTCTTGTCTCCAGGGTAGTCCCATGTAAAAGTTTAATCGATATCTAAAATATATTTTTGAAAGTTTTTCCTCTCCTCATGCAATCTCTGGTGATACCTGTCATATGAGGCCGTTTGCCATAGAATCGAGCAAAGCGCGGACAGTAGAAAAATCATTTTAAGAGCAGAACATTGTTTTAGGTACTCTCAAGGGTGCTGATTACGATGGCGAATATGCCATGTTATGAAAACTGATCTCCGACCTGTTATTCAAATTACAAAATTCGGCTGATTTCGCGTATTTTTTTGCTTTCAAAAGATAGTCTTCAAACCACGTCGTGTAAATATTCAATTAGGATGAAATTGCATGGAGAATCTCATGGAACTTTCAGAAATGCAAATTTCCGTGTATTTCACTTACCTTTTGTCTATTTCTCTATGTTAAACTCAAAAAAGGAGTCTGGGATTAACACAGTATGTGGAGAGTATACACACCGTACTGCCTCTTTAATTTGTACGCTGTTGACCTCCGGAAAATAGAGTTATGAATTTTTAACTGAGTGAGTCTGAGTGGAAAACCTGACCTGCTGTGAGAACTGCTCGATTAGCATGCGATCACCCTCTCATTTCGCCCTCTCAGACACCGCACGAGCGGGCAAATGAGAAGTGAGAGGGTGATTAGATGCAAATTGGCCATTTTTCTCGTCAGATCAGTGATTTTTCATTCAGTTAAAAATTCATAACTCTATTTTCCGGAGGTCAACAGCGTACAAATTAAAGAGACTGTGTTAATCCCAGAGTCCTTTTTTGAGTTTAACATAGAGAAATAGACAAAAGGTAAGTGAAATACACTGAAATTTGCATTTCTGAAAGTTCCATGAGATTCTCCACGCAATTTCATCCTAATTGAATATTTACACGACGTGGTTTGAAGACTCTACGACAGGTGTTGCATACGCGAACGCACTGATATATTTAAATAATTGTTGGTTGAAATGGAACGGGGAACTAAATGGACGGAGTTCAGGGCGTCGGCAGCCTTTTGATCCGACTGATCAACACACCCGTTTTATATCACGACGGGGGGATAGTGCAGGTGGCCAAACATCACAGTTCCGCATTGCACTCCAAGACTTGCACATTGTTGAAAGTGTCATAGTGGCGTGATAATGCACTATTGGAGCTTTATTACGTGTCAATTGCCTCACTCATTTTAGTGTGCATAATGGGTGTTTCGATGACATTGGAGAAATACTAGCATGAATCGGCTGTCATGAAGTACATTTCACCAAGATGACTACAGTCGTTAAGATCAGAATATTATTTTTGTGTCCAATTGTCCGTCAATGCCGGTTTTTATCCGTCGGTTTCGCGGACTGAAAAAGGGTTTGTTCTAATCGCAGTACTTTGGCCGTGTTGGTACGAGCGAGCAACGCGCGTCTCGCATTATAATTTGCACAGCTGTAGACACTCTTGCGGAGAAAAGAACAACGCCCGCCCGGTAGTCCATTATCGGCGCGACGGCAAACAATTTCGCGAGATTCCCGTCGGGATTTGTCCATTGTTCGCGCGGGCGGCACAGATCACCCGGCTTTACGCACGCCAATTTGCGCACCTGCCCAGACTTCCCGAGTTGCGCTTGGCGCACTGCTCCAGCACCCGGCAACAAAGCGACCGGCGCAGTATAAAACCACCGCCAGGGTATGGAGAGATCACACATCCATTTCTTCCTTCTCCTTATCTTCCTCATACACCATGCGGATCTCCTCTGCGATTCTTCTCTGCTCTTTGGCCATCGGAGCTCGAGCTGGTCTCGATCCGACGCTGGTCGTCAACTGCACCGACGCTGCTGGATTGGTAATTAGATTGGTTTACGAATGTTTGTCTTTATTGTATAGCACTAAATGCATCATAAAAAACTTTTCGTTTCATTAACGCCAAAGGAGTCGTATTGGGGCATCCGTCAACGAATGTTCTCCCCTTGTCGTCCTAGTCTATACCGAAGACAATGCATGATGCGTCTCATTTGCAGTTCACCGAGACGGCAGTGAACTGCGAGAACGCGCTCGGCGACTCATACTGCGGTAAGACGTCCTTCGCCTCGCTCTACAAGGGAGACACAACGTATCTGCCGGCGGTGAAGGGCGCGGACGCGAAGAAGTCCCGCATCGTCGCCTGCTACTCCGGCGTCGACCCGGTAAGTTGGCAGTCTAGCTTTGTCTTTGCGGTTCCTTCTGTTCGTAGCATCGACTGTTCAGGCCACTGCTGCGACCGCGCCGCAAGACCAAGCCTACGTCTCTGCCGCGGTTGCGACATGCGCCAAGACCTGCGGGTTCTGCTGCATGACGCCCAAGTACAACTGCAAAAACGCCGACGGTTAGTGCTTATCATTCTCCTATCTTCTTGATTATCATTCTGGACGGAGATGTTTGAGAATATCAGATAAATTCCAGAGCCCGCGATCAACTGCGAAATTGTCACCCAGGAAATGTGCAAGGACTCCAAGTGGCGCGACACCATCGCCGTTAACTGCCCCAACAAGTGAGTCAATCATTTCCATTGTTTATCTAGTTCCGCAAGGAGAACGATTCCGAACATTCCTATCACGTCGAGGTTACGTTATAATTGCGCACTCTGGTTATGTTTTCTCGCAATTAAATCGTTGGAATCAACATGAGCCATATTTCAGGTGCGGTTTCTGTCTAGACGGCGGCTGCATCGACACGGCCGTTGACTGTGACAAGGACGCCAAGATTTGCACCAAGGCAGCGATGGCGACGTTCGCCAAGGCCAACTGCAAGAGGACCTGCGGATTCTGCGCCACCAGTGAGTTGGGACAGGCGGGCTATTTCGGATTTGAAGTGCTGCTGATAGATTCGATATTGTACGATAGCAGTGATTTAGATGTGGTGTGAAAAATTCCATCCTATTGCATTTGACGTTACAGATTCTACCGGCACGCCTGGATCGGGCACGGGAACTTGCGGAGACTCTCATCCTAAGTGAGTTCGAGAAAGCAGTTCGACCACTAGCTCAATTCCGAGTCATACAAAGATTTTTTTGAACAAATATCGAACTGGAATGCATAGCATAATGTCCACTGTTTCAGCTGCGTCAACTGGGTGCACAACGGTTTCTGCCAGTCCAATGGCTACACCAACGACCAGAAGAGACAGTACTGCGGCGCCTCCTGCAAACTCTGCTAAATCCCGAATGACCCACCCAATTTTTCTAATAATTACCTATATTGTATACAATAATGAAGCAAATAAAGCAATTAAGTGTTCCTCGAGAACACGTAAACGCAATTCAATTTGATCATCACAGAAACCATGTAAAAAAAAAGAGACATCTGAACCGGGATTCTCGGCGTAACATGCACATCTACACAGTGGCTATTTTGGCCTAGTGCATCCCCACAGTGGCATCAGCGTGTATACACAGTGGCTATCCTTTTCCAAGTCGAAGAAGCACATCGCCACTGTGTAGCCACTGTGTCGATGTACTGGAGGGTGGCGATTGAGTGGCGATCAAGTGGACATGCGTATCTACACAGTGGCGATGATATTTGATCAGAAAAAGATAAGTCAAAATATAACACTAAATGTTGATGGGGGCTCTTTTTAGGATGAAAGGATAGTGTTGGCTCAAAAAATTGGCCAAAATTCGATGAAAAATTTCGATCATAAATTTCGATCATAAAATTTGATATTGACGGATTCTCCGTGCTCGATTTACGATTCTGAGAAACTTTCATAAGCATACTGTTATTTCTAAGCCCCAACTAACAACAGAGAGGTTAGCGGATTCCGAAGAGTCTTGTACGTCGAAGCTCTTCCACGCGTTCATTCAGGGTATCGCAGGTGGTAAGAGTTCGGGCTAGAAAGGCAAGGGGTGAGTAGGCTTGAGTTCGAAACACCCTGCCTACATCCCTTTTGCAACTTTTTAACTACCCCGCACATCGCCACTGTGGGGATTGTGCATAGCCACTGTGGCTTCAGCGTGTATGCACAGTGCGCCGGCGTGTGTAGACACGCTGCTGCCACTGTGTAGATGTGTGTCTATGCGCATGTTACGCCGAGTTTACCGGGGTTTATTCGGCTTTTTGGTATGATCGTATCATTTTATAAATGTAATACCCGACACTTCGGGGACCCGACAGCGCAGAATGAGAGGGCGAAAAGTGTCGGGTAATAAATGATTTCACTCCATTACCCGACACCCAAATCGACCAATTTCAATGTTCTTGTTTCTTGTTTCTTGAGTTTCTTGCCTCATTTTTACCAAATTCTTACGGGACGAACGGTCGATCGACAAATTCTCACGCGGGAACTCATCTTTCTCAAAGATGAGCATGTCTAGTTGCTTTTTTCTTGTTATTTATCAATAGGCCAAAATTTGTTTCTCTCTAATATTCTTTCAAAATAATTTGGTCTGTTCTACGCCAATACATTCCCAGTTTTGAACGTAGTGTTAGAGTCCAAATCATAGAATAATTTCATGAATTTGTTATGTAAGCCCATATGAAGTGGACATTCACTGTGCTATCGATGTGAGGCATTCTCACGCCAATTGGATCAAAGGTGGTGGACCACTTTTTAAATCTTTTCTTCTCTCTATATCTCTCTCTTCGCTCTCTTTCTAAAAAAAAAAAGTCTCGACGAGCCCGATCTTTCTACGTGGCGCTTGTGAGTCGGAATTCAGTGCTGCATGAGATGTTAATTATCTCATGAACACATTTGCATATTCATGCAATTTTCGTGTGATCATGTCGAGAGCTGATATATTTAGTGCCTGTCCAAGTTTGAAGGGAATCGAAACATCGGTTCCTGAGAAAATCGGAAAAATCGATAAAATGCAAATTTGAAGCCTGGGGCTACCGTATCATTTCATGCAAAATGAAGTATACCATCATGATCAGCACATTCGATAACCTCTTTCCCATTAAAATGAGTAGGGGTTTCAATTTCACTGTTCAAGTGATTGTTCGACTCTTAGGCAACCGGCCTCATATGCACAGAGAGAAATCCTATTAAGAACAGGCACTCAAGTTGGCCCGCCTACTAATATGTAAGTAGGGCCTACTAATATATGAGCTTCGAATACTTACATATTAGTAGGCGGGTCAACTTGGGTGCCTGTTCTTAGGACAGGTATCACCAGAGATTGCAGGAAAACAGGACACTTGGGGAAAAACTTTCAAAAATATATTTAAGATATCGATCAAACTTTTACATGGGACTATCCTGGGGACCGGAATTTCATCATTCCTGGTCCCAGGATCCAGAACCGGCTTTTAGGAATTCTCCGGTTCTTGAGCCGGAATCGTCGTATCTCACTTCATTTACGAGTTAAAGAGTTGGCGTTAGGCTTAAAAGTTGCGGAAAAATATGACGAAGATTTTCTACGTTAAAAATATTGTCAGATCTCTTCAACTAAAAAAGTTACTCCAAAAAGAATGCAAAGTCTACTGTTTCAAAATATTTTAGTCACGTCAGATGATCGAAGTCATCCAAGTTCATTTTTTGAAAGAGGAAGTCAAATTATGATATTAAAAAATTTAAAATTCAAAGATTATGTAGGCACCCGATACCGAAAAATCGCTTTGAACATAAAAAAAAATCGAATTTTGAAATCAATCGTGTCAAATCGGTGAAACTAGCAGGATGTGTTGAGGTTAAACTACGTTATGGTAGGGTGCGCACTACGTTTTCAAAGTATGGTTCAGGAGGGCATTCAGTTGCCGGGCACATTTCGGCCCGGGGGGAACTTTGCAGCCGGCTCAAAGTTTGGTCCAGGGGGAGTTCGGTTGCCACTCCGTGGCAACTTTTTTCGATCGTTCTCAGCCTCACGAGCCTTTCACAACGGAAACGCAAGATACAGTGCGTTCAGAACGTTCCCGACATCGCAAAACGCTTTTCCTGTAATCCCCTACGCTCTCTGAATCATTTTGGAACTTTTCGAAAATTCGATTTTCCACGTTAAAACGTATTCGAATACGTTCTGACACGTTTCTGACATCGCAAAACACTTTTCCTGTGATCACCTACGCTTCGAAAATTTCGATTTTTCATGTTAAAACTCGGCGAAACAGGTGAAAACGTGTTTCACGGTACTCAAAACCGTGTTAGAACAGTTTCTGGCTCTTGCGAAAAATGCGGCAAAAGGTTTGCCCGCGGCGGGGGTCGAACCTGCGTCGCTCAGATCGCTAGTCAAGCGCGTAACCCACTTGGCCATGAATTTTGTTTAATTTTTTTTTATTGAGCAAGTTACTCTCGTGGAGGTGCATGTGATCGCGAAGGAACTGAGTCGATAGCTGTGTCCGTTCGCGAGATATTTAGCGTGACGGACGGACACACAGACAGACAGACACACAGACAGACAGACAGACGTTCTGAAATAATAGTCTTTAGGAACTTGGTCTGAACACTCTTTAACAATGTATTAAAGAAGGCCTCCCACGAATCACCGTTGCCTTATTTTCAATAAGCCACTACAGTATACCGGACACGAAAATGGAGCGCGCACACTCGTGTTAGGGGCAATTTATATGCTTTCCGTTATGAAAACTATTATATTTTTGATGAAAACCGATATTATCCACAGGGGGGAACAATATTATATTAATGAAAACTTCATCTTACGTCGATTGCATGTATTTGTGGTCCTAACACGCGTTGCCTGTCGATTTTTGGCCCTTTTGTAGCCATTTGAGCATCAATATATCGATTCCTAAAGACTATTATTTCAGAACGTCTGTCTGTCTGTCTGTCTGTCTGTGTGTGTGTGTGTCTGTGTGTCCGTCCGTCACGCTAAATATCTCGCCAACGGATAGAGCTATCGACTCAGTTCCTTCGCCATCACATGCACCTCCACGAGAGTAACTTGCCCAATACAAAAAATTTAAACAAAATCCATGGCCAAGTGGGTTACGCGCTTGACTAGCAATCCGAGCGACGCAGGTTCGACCCCCGCCGCGGGCAAACCTTTTGCCGCATTTTTTGTAGGGGATCACAGGAAAAGTGTTTTGCGATGTCAGAAACGTTCTGAACGCACTGTATCGTACGTACTGAAAATATCGGAACGTTTACCGCAATGTGATCAAAATGTTCAGAATTTGCATCTTTGCGAGTACGCATTATCATGACTTGTGTTTATGCTAATTCGATTAATCCGCATCGATTTGCCGGAATCTACCCGGTGATGCCCGGTGAAATGTGTCACAGAAAGCGACAAATTCGATTGCAAATAAGGGACAGAACCGGCAATTACTGGCATTTCCCGGCTGTATACGGTAATGATGACAATTCACTAACTTGGACGGTTATCGCATCGAATTTTCTCCTTTGTTTTAGACATTTCACCGGGCATGTCCGGGTAGTTTCCGGTAATTCGAGGTGGACAAAAAATATGAACCTACTCACGAGTCGCAAATAATTTTCTTCGCAAAGTTACAAAAATTGAACATTTTGATCACGTTCCGGTAAACGTTCCGATATTTTCAGTACGTACGATATCTTGCGTTTCCGTTGTGAAAGCCTCACGAGCCTTTTGCAACGGAATAAGCCAGTACTCTTTGTAGCGATTAACACTATCCAACATAATGTAACATGGAGCCGACTCCCGAGCTCCCCCTGGACCGAACTTGGAGCCGGCTATCTTGCTTCCCCTGGACCGAACTTTGAGCAAGCTACCTGTCTGAGAACGGGAAACAGACTGAAGTACCATTTTCGTCCCCCGTGACGATGATTTAGTTCATTGTATTATATTATTGATTATTTGCCAGATTGCCACTTTATCATCTGTTTTCTCTCTTCTATTGTTTCATATGTGTTATCACACTACAATCTTGCCCCAATATCTCGCACTTTCTCTATCGTCTCTCGTAATGTCACTGTCTCTCGTTATCTGTGCTTTGTAATCCAGCCTCTTCTACCGGCTGAGATTCATTCTACTCACTTTCCTTCCTCCTTCCTAGTTGCTTGTTCTGCCTCTCGGTTGACCCAAACACGGTCATCTCCGAGATACAGGACACGGACAAGGAGGAAACCAGCCCACAGTTCATCTTCATGCTATTATAATAAACTATTCCCATCGTGATTACCCTCCCATCTTGTCTACCACATTGAACCACACAAGGGACCATAAAGAGAGGGTCAATCTCGAACACTACCGAGCGTCCCCTGGACCGAATTTGGAGCCGGCTATGTTGCTCCCCCTGGTCCGAACTTGGAGCCGGCTGCCGAACTCCCCCTGGACCAAACTTTGAGCCGGCTGCAAAGTTCCCCCTGGGCCGAAATGTGCCCGGCAACTGAATGCCCCCTGAACCATACTTTGAAAACGTAGTGCGCACCCTACCATAACGTAGTTTAACCTCAACACACCCTGCTAGTTTAGAGATTACGGTTGATTTTCGGATGCGTTGCAATGTGATCGGGTGAGCGTCCCCCACAGCACTGCGTTGGCAGTCTATGTGACCAAATAATCGTGGGACGCCTTCTTTAAACATTACCACGGCCGATAATGATGACATGGTTTATTTGTCGGAAAACCGGAGAGTAGGAAAAATCCAGTTTTGTCTCGATTCAACAATGTGTTAGGATCATGTGGTTGGGTTCAAAATGTTCCCGAATTATTCCAAAACAAATTTAGTATTGTAAACTTTTTCAATTGACTCTTTGACAACAATTTGAGAATGTACAATTAACAATTTCTTGAGACATTCCAGATGTGTCTTTAAAAATGAAGTAAAAATCAGTTCCACTGTGCAAAAAAAACTTCTCCCAACTAAAGATTGCAGTTCAATAATTTTCAGTCGTTTAAGTGTTATTGCTTTCATATTTGAGAAAGAAACATTAACGATAATTATTTTTATCAAATACTGAAACCACTATCACTGATTGAATAGGGATATAGATAATTCGTGAATTTGGCATTCTCTGGTAGTTATTCAGAATGATTTTAAAGCCTACTATGCATTTGAAAATTTGAAATCAGAACAATAAAGCAGATTCGAAACTATTGCAGTGTCCTTTGATGGGACGAAGTGTTTGAGTATAGGGAAACTAATTCTTTCGAAACCCATTAGGCATGTCGCATGGATTAGTCAATTTTGCATACTCACAATGTTGTGAATGGAAAAGTTTACAATAGTAAACTTGTTTTGGAATAATTCGGGAACATTTTGAACCCAACCACGTGATCCTAACACATTGTTGAATCGAGATAAGTCAAAGCCAGTCGCAAAACCGTATTTTTCCTACTCTCCGGTTTTCCGACAAATAAACCATGTCATCATTATCGGCGTTCGTGGTAATGTTTAATACATTGTTAAAGAGTGTTCAGACCAAGTTTCACCGATTTGCCCCTACCATAACGTAGTTTAACCTCAACACACCCTGCTAGTTTCACCGATTTGACACGATTGATTTCAAAATTTGGTTTCAAAATTGTCATTTTTTCCATGTTCAAAGCGATTTTTCCGGTATCGGGTGCCTACATAATCTTTGAATTTTAAATTTTTTAATAACATAATTTGACTTCCTCTTTCAAAAAATGATAGCAACTTGGATGATTTCGATCATCTGAAGTGACTAAAATATTTTGGAACAGTAGATTTTGCATTCTTTTTGGAGTAACTTTTTTAGTTGAAGAGATCTGATAATATTTTAAACGTAGAAAATCTTCGTCATATTTTTCCGCAACTTTTAAGCCCAAAGCCAGCTCTCTATGTCATAAATGAAGTGAGATACGACGATTCCGGCTCAAGAATCGGAGAATTCCTAAAAGCCGGTTCTGGATTCTGGGACCAGGATTGATGAAATTCTTGTCCCCAGGATAGTCCCATGTAAAAGTTTGATCGATATCTAAAATATATTTTTGAAAGTTTTTCCCCGCCTCATGCAATCTCTGGTGATACCTGTCTTAGTAGGATTTTTCTGCGTGTGGAACGAGTATACGGAACACGAATTTCCGGAATAATAATTGATAAATACTTGATTCACTCGTCCGTCTTTTGCGTCTCGCTTTTTTGTTAATTCATTAATAATTCCCCTTATCGTATTTAATGCAAATCCCTTTCCATGCTTTTTATTTTCATTTTTATCACTATTTTTATAATTCTCATTCTAGTCATTCTACTAAATAGTCGACTTGTTCAACTTTCCCCTTCACTTTTTTATCATTTCTCTCTAGACTGTCTTTTTGCTTGTGCTCTAGCATCTCTCCTTCTCTCTCTCTCTCTCCCTCACACTATCTAGCCATTCGCAACACACCACCACTCTTCTTCTCATATTCATCGATTTCACTAGGATTCTTTGTCATTTTTCTTACTGTTTTCTCGATTTTTTGTTCAATGTTGTGTTTGATGTGAGCTCTACACGCTCCCCACAAGAAGTTGATTAGGTTTCCTGTACTAAGGATCCATCCTAATCGATGCGAGGGGGTAAATTTTTCGGTATCTAAAAAGTTCGGGAACCTTGAAAATCACTGTCCTCCATCAACATTTTCTATCGCTTTTTGCAATTTTCCATACTCTTCTTCCCATTCCAACAGTCGCAACCTTCAACCGCGTGTTTCGTTGACAGACGGGTTTTCCCTCCTCCTTTTGTTCTCCTTCTCTCTCGACAGCCATTTCTTTTTCTTGTACTCTAATTCTCTCTCTCTTTCTCTCTTTCTCTCTCTCTCTCTCTCTCTCTCTCTCTTTCTCTCTTTCTCTCTCTCTCTCTCTCTCTCTTTCTCTCTCTCTCTCTCTCTCTCTCTCTCTCTCTTCTCACTTCCGCTTTCTCTCTGTCAACAACCTTTTCGCAACACAGCGTCATTCCTCTATCGATTTGACTACGATTCTCTCTTTTTCTCACTTATTTCCCAATAATAGTTTTTTCTCTCAAAAATTTCATTTTCCAGAGCTCTACACGCTAATTCCTTCATTAATTTCGACAAAACTAAACAGACTACGACAAAAAAACCAGTGAGTGTTGAATTATTTTCTTATTTTGATTTATGGTTTATTTTATTTATTATCATAAGTTATGTGAAATAGTATTCATTGACGTTACAAGAAATAATGGAGCAGAATTGACTGAGACAATGTTCGGTAGCACAGTAAGGAATATCGAATACATACAGTAATAGGTATACAGTACATACAGTATACATACATACAGTACATAGGAATACAGTAAGGAAAAAATAGGAATATAGCCGGATATGTTGCATAGTCGCACAAATGAACATCGCATATTTTTGAACTCCCTTTGAAATAGTTTACTCACATATTGTGTCCTCCCTGACGCCTGAGAGCTGCAGACGAGGCCGGTCCCAAGGCGTGTGTCTAGACCAAGGGCCGAAACAATGATCATCGTATCTTTAGGCAGATTTCGCACATTACTCTAATGACTAATATGCGCCATGATATGAAACAACAACACTAAACAGCTGATAAATATTATATTTAACAACCGCATTTTTTCACAAATTACACATTTTCTTTTATAATATCCATTTGGGAAGAGCACTTGACCTCTACAGGTCAAGTGCTCATTCCAAATTTTTTTAATTAAAAAAAGTGCACTAGCACCGTGTCCCATTACCTCCATCTCCTTTTTTAATCTCCCCATGTATCTGCTAGCATTCTTAAATTTAGTTCTTGAGGGGTTGGAATAAAGACAATGGTTCCCTTTTCCCTTTCCAGTCCTTTTCACGCTTTTTTGTAGCGCTCTTAATTGAAATTACCCTCTTCTTGTGCCTCTCGATAGATATATGAGAGAATGTCGGAGTCGATTGAGATTCTCCCAAGGGTGGCCGTACAAGCAAAAACTAACCTATGCTGAAAAGTTGTCCCTAGGGTAAACTTTGACCGTAGAGACCGAAAATCGGCATAAGAAGTTGCATAGATCAAACCCGGCTGAGATATGTTTCATCACATGTCCAAAAGTGAAATTTTCAACTTTGGCAAAACGCATCCAAACCACTTATGTAGCTATATATTTGGATACAGCCATGTTCAGGTGCGAATTATGTCTGGAGGGAGGATGCGTCGACGCCGCGGTTGACTGCGACAAAGACCCGAACATCTGCAAGAAGTCGTCGATGGCAGAGTTCGCGAGAGCCAATTGCAAGAGAACCTGCGGACTCTGCGGCTCCAACGGTGCGTTCGATCATACAAGCAGTGAACCGAAAGAAGTTGTTTAAAACGAAAAATTTTTGTTTTTTCTCACCGAATTCTTAAACGTGGTCTTTACGATCTACAATTTCCGTGAAGCATTGAACGATTTAACAAAGGATCATAATTTTCCAATAATTACTTTTTATAGACACCACCGGAACGGGCAGGTGCGGCGACTCGCATCCCAAGTGAGTACACTCTATTTTCACGCGCACGTTCTCACACAGCAACCGGTGAAGCAAATTTGGGAAAAGTTCCTCGTCTCACATTTAGCGCTTTACTATAGAATCATAGTCAATTCACCTGCGCCAACTGGAGAATCAATTTTCTCTAATGGATTGATTTCCGCATGGCTCATATATTTTGCACTATGCACTGGCACTATGGCACAATGCACTTTGCATATGCACTGGCATGTATTTGTTTCCGATAGAATACGCTTAGAAATTTGTGCTGAATTTGTAATTTGTGGGACTAGCAAGGAGAGAACAGCCAACAGGGCCAACACTTGATAAATATGATGCAATCCAAATCCAACAAAAATGTGTTGTTTCAGCTGTGTCAACTGGGTGCGCCACGAATTCTGCCAGTGCAACGGCTACACCAACAACCAGAAGAGGCAGTATTGTGCGTATTCTTGCCGATACTGCACGCATTGATCCTGTCCTTTCAATAATCGCCCTCGTAATATTTGGAACAACTGTAATTATGTTGAGATTCGGGGGGGGGAACATAATCATTTTCTCTTGTAATATAATATTCACCTGTTCCCGTAATTCGAATAAAGAATTCAAGCGTTCTGCATGGAACACGCAAAAGCATTATTCGGTGCAGAAAGAAGATGCACGGAAATCGAGAAATCGGCAATGGGGTCCTTTGAGGTCACGCGAGATAGGGATAAAACCATTTGGGAATATCAAATAGTTTGATTTTTTCTTGTTCGCACACGGAAAATAAAGCGAAAACAAGCCCGAAACTTAAATATAATCCTGATATGAAATTAGTCGACAGGCTCACATAACACTTGGCCGTCTTGTTAGGAAAGGTATTTCGTACAGATTAGGATAATGACAAAAAAAACAACAATTTCAACATAAATTTATGAAATAACTAGCCGGGATGTGTTGAGGTTAAATACACTACGCTCTATGCACAGTTCTGGGTGAAGGTTCGATCCAGGGGGAGATCGGTAGCTGGCTCTAGGTTCGTTCCATGGGGAACTTGGTAGCCTGCTCCAGGTACGGTCCAGGGGGAGCTAAGTAACCTACTTAAGATTCGGCCCAGGGAGATCTCGGCAGCTTTCTCCAGGTACGGTTCAGGGGGGACCTCGGTAGCCTTCTTCAGGTACGGTTCAGGGGAACCTCGGTAGCCTTCTTCAGGTACGGTTCAGGGGGACCTCGGTAGCCTTCTTCAGGTACGGTTCAGGGGGAACTCGGTAGCTGGCTTGAGGTTCGGTCCAGGTAGGAGGACTCGGTAGCCGGCTCCAAGTACGGTCCATGGGGAGCTTAGTATGTTAAAGGTAAAAAGGTAAAGGTGTTAGGTCTTCTACACGCAAGGCGGTCTCGACCACCCCTATGCCTGAGGGGCAACGAGAGCCTGTCCTGAGATGATCAGCGGCCTGTTGCGAGGCTATTCTCGTGTTGTGTGCACGTGAATCGGGGACCCCTTTCGAGGCATGTTTGGATCGTGATTTACCAATCACTACCAACATTTCTTAACCCCCTTGGTTGGGTGGATCTGCAGGCACGGGGGGTCGAACTTGTGACCATTCGATTCGCATTCCAGCACAGAACCACTGCGCTACCCGGCCTGCAATAAAAATGGGAATGGTTGGTTGGGGAATGTAAATATCTGGAAAGAGTACTCGCTTATTCCGTTGCAAAAGGCTCGTGAGGCTGAGAGCGATCGAAAAAAATTACCACTACTCCACTACGTGGCTCCGTGGCAACTTTTTTTTCGATCGCTCTCAGCCTCACGAGCCTTTCTCAGCGGAAACGCAGGATACCGTGTGTTGATTTCCCTGACGTGTTCGAACACGTTTCCGACATCGCAAAACACTTTTCCTGTGATCCCCTACGCTCTACGAATCAATTAGAAACTTTTTCAAATTTTCAAATTTTCACGTTAAAACGTGTTAGAACACGTTCAGACACGTTTCTGACAACGCAAAACACTTTTCCTGTGATCCCCCACGTTCTGCGAATCAATTGGCAACTTTTCGAAATTTTTGATTTTTCATGTTAAAACTCGGCAAAACAGATGAAATCGTGTTTCACGTTACTCAAGAACCTGCTAAAAGGGCTTCTGACACTTGCGAAAAATTCGGCAAACGTTTTGCCCGCGGCGGGGTTCGAACCTGGGGTCTCGGATTGAAAGTCAAGCGCGTAACCCACTTGGCTATTTTTGGTCAATTGTATTTTGTAAAATTTGAAGGGGATTTTGGTCTGTTGTCGTATGCAAAAGGATCCGAGATGATTTTGAAGCAATTTAGAACGCTTCCCGATACACGATTCCGAACCTCCAGAAAGGGGTCAGGGGCGAGATAGTGTGCCAAAGCAAAGGAGTCCCTCTTGATTTTCCTTGCTCTCTCGTTTTAAACCCCTTTCTGCGAGGTTTGCCAGCATGTGGAACGATTTGGAACGAAATGTACGAAAATTTCGTGAAATCATGTGAAATCAAGTGAAACCAGTCGATATTTCACTTCGAAAAGCGGCAAAAGATTTTCAAATGTGAATTTCGTTACTCAAAATGGGTTTGGGCCACATTTGACACTTGAAAAAAAAGCGGCAAAAGACTATGCACCGGCGGGGATCGAACCTGAGACCCTCGGATTTCTAGTCGAGCTCGCTACCGACTTGGCCATGAAATTATCGATTTTTCAAATATAAATTTCTATGTGTTTCGTCGTTGCCTATCACGTGCAAAAGGATCTGAGAAGATTGCTAAATTTTGAAAAGAGTTATAGAGGAAAAACGGAAAAACGTCCGTCAAGCCGAAGGAAAAACAAAAAAAACCAACAGACAAACAGACAGACATTTCGATTTCCTAGTAGTGGAGGAATAAATTATTTTTACACTACATGTCGTTCTTATTCAATAACTTACATTTGGAAATATTTTCTGGTACGGATTAGACATTATTTAATTACCAGGCAATATTGCTCAGATGAGGAGGGGTCGGAATTCTTCGTTAGTTGCATTCAACAATTGGGGCCCGGCTCTTTTCAGAACATTTCTCCATCGGGTATTGGGGTGGCCTTGGGGGCGTTTCCAGTTGTAGGGAGTCCAAATCATAGTTGCCCAATGGTTGATTTCCATTCGCTTTATCTTCTGGGCCCATTTCGCATTGTCCCGAATTTGGGTGATTTCTCGTAATCGTTCATTCCTCATTCGATCCAGAAGGGCCTTCATCCAATCATCCGGCGTTTCATCTTCCTGCTATCTAGGCGCTCTTTGTCACTGGATCTCAGAGCCCACATCTCGCTACCATAGAGTACGGTAGGCAATAGAGTTTGAAATTCGGGTAAATAATTGAATTAGCACTCTTCATTTCTCTCTCACCGGTCGATTATAACAAAATATAAAGAAAGTCATTATTCGTACAAATAATGTCTTCGAAATTATAATAGCGGGAATATAATCTAAAAAAATGGGAAACATCCATTGTCTCGTCCAAAATCCTCCCCTCAATCCCAACACATTCAAGGCATTGGGCCTGCAGGAGTATCAAAACAGCATCAACGGAATGGGTCTTGATTGGCTTCCTTGGTCAATTGTAGTGTCGATACTGGACGATACATGTTGAGCTCAGAAGTAGTTTTTTCCAAATCTAAAGGGCTTCATAAACACATGGTTTGATTCTCTCTCTCTCGTGTTATCTCGCGACCTCGAAGGGTTTGAGAGAGTGACTCGACTCTCCCACCGCCAGAGGGTGAGAGCATTTGAGACTTTAAACCGTCCGGGTATCCCTAGTAATCAGGGAATTGCTGAAATACCTATAAAATGTTTCCAATTCAAATGACTACAGAGATTGGAAGGTACGGTATCTCTCTCATATGTATCTCTGAGCATGCTTTGTCAGATATTTTGCACCATGTCACTCGCTCACAAAAACATCGCGCTAAAAATATTGCAGCGATTCTGTAGCTAGCAATTGCTGGCGAGCCGATCGCCACCAAGCTCATTATTTCAGATGCGCAAATATTGGCAAGAAAAATGTCGACCGAAGATTGGCGCTCGGCAATGGCTTACCACTAATGGGAACACACTCATTATGAACCCATTTCATGAATTTCGAGAATTGTTTTGCAATCTACCATGGCATACAACTTCGAACGCATTTATCCAACATATAATACTTCCTTCTAAATTGTAGGCACAGATGATCTTCAAGGCCTCGCTTCCAAGTTTGATGCCTATCGAATGTTCTTCTCCTGTTCCCGCTCTTCTGGAATGATGAAAGTAATCATCTGCAAGTTTGCATAAATTAACAGCTCGACTGACAGAATATTTTTTTTAAAAAAAGCATTTTACTATATGCATACCTCACCAGACGTGGAGGCAGTCTTTGGGGCTCGGGGCGTCCACGACCCCCTTGTACATGGTGATTTTTGGGGCTCGGGGCTGTCACGTATAGGGGGTCATGGTCCAAAATGGGTTTTGGGTTGGTCCCACCAAAGTCAAAGTGGTATACTGTAACTTCACCGTGGGGGTCCCGCAACGAAAACAGACTACCGTAACCCATGCTACCGTAACCCGGAAATACGAAATTGACAATACAGACCCCTGGTATGTTGCATGAGGTAGACCTCGAGTTGACATTGCCTGAGGGGGATACCGTAATCATCCTACCGTACTCTCGGCTACAGTAACCCTACCGTAAGACGGATTTGCAAAAGTGTCCCAATCGGCTCGGGATTTTTATAGAAGATAACCCTCGAGTAGGCAAAGTGTGTGGGTCATACCGTACCTCATCTACCGTACTCCCGGCTACAGTAACCTACAGTAACACGAAAATACGATAATGATCAAATCGGCTCGGAATTTTTGTAGGAGGCAGATCTCGAGTGTGCAAATTATTTCCGGCATACCACTATGCTCCTACAGTATTCACGGCTACAGTAACCTACCGTACAACGAAAATACGAAAATGAAAAATTCGACTCTGTATGGTTACTGTAGCCGTGGATACTGTAGGAACATAATGGCATGCCGGAAATAATTTGCCCACTAGAGGTCTACCTCCTACAAAAATTCCGAGACGATTTGATCATTTTCGTATTTTCGTGTTACGGTAGGTTACTGTAGCCGGGAGTACGGTAGATGAGGTACGGTATGCCCCACACACTTTGCCTACTCGAGGGTTATCTTCTATAAAAATCCCGAGCCGTTTGGGACACTTTTGCAAATCCGTCTTACGGTAGGGTTACTGTAGCCGAGAGTACGGTAGGATGATTACGGTATCCCCCTCAGGCAATGTCAACTCGAGGTCTACCTCATGCAACATACCAGGGGTCTGTATTGTCAATTTCGTATTTCCGGGTTACGGTAGTCTGTTTTCGTTGTGGGACCCCCGCGGTGAAGTTACAGTATACCACTTTGACTTTGGTGGGACCAACCCAAAACCCATTTTGGACCATGACCCCCTATACGTGACAGCCCCGAGCCCCAAAGAAATCCTTGGGGGCTCGGGGCTTCCACGTATAGGGGGATACATGGGTGGAGCCTCAGGCGTGGTGAGCTATGACTATATGACAGGAATCACGAGAGACTCGAGGATGGCCGGGACCTAGAAAATTTTATTTTTTTTAATTTGCCTGAAAAGTTAATACAAGGTACATCAAACCTTCCTCTATCGAACTGCGTTGACAGAATTTTGATTCAACATTTAGCAGCAGCATGAAACACAAATATACCTGGTGAGTTCGGATATTTTTTACATAACCACCAAGATTGAAAAATCATAACTGGCTTTAAAATGGAGGTAGAAAATCTCTGTTTCGTTCATTAGATAGTGAGAAGTCTCAGCTATAAAACAAAAATTGCATAGTCATTCCTGGCTCATGCTTTTGAGCTGGGCGGTTGGTTTTGTGAAATATGTCGTAATTTCCGTAAAAGTCAAAACTAAGAGCCGCCTCCATGCGCGTTCTGATGGGGCAACTCGGGCCTATTAATGAACGGATAAATGAGCAGAATCGGCCCATGCGTTCTATTGAGGCCGCTGAAAATGTGTTTTCCGATGAATACGACTTATCGAAAAATCATTCTTTTTGCGTGTTTTCTGGTAGAAGTATGAGAAGACTATTCAAAAACAACATTCGACTTGTTTTCAGCACATTTTATTGAAGGATTTTGAAAAAAAAATAAAAATAAAAAAATCATTGAATTTTCAGACATGTTTTTCGAATTCGTGGAAAACTTATTTTTTTTACTATCCAATCGTGAACCTTTCAATTTCAATTAACCGTATACGATGTTGTTACAACAAATCGCTGGTGAGGCATGTCCTATTCCACTATTTTCGAGTCTAACTTGCATCATTTTTTCATCATTTTTAAAAATTTATTTCGCCCTTTACAATACACCTTGTTGTGATCATTCTCCTTGAGCAGCTTACTTATCATGAGTGGAACATATGTCTTTTTGAAAGTGAGGTGCTATCTTTTGGTAGAAAAAAGTTACACCCTCAAGAAAATCACTTATCTGCACGAGAGCGCACGCTCTGCCTTCTCTGGCACTCTCTCCCTTCAACACAGTATCTCGCCTAGTTCAGATCCCGCGCCGGGCACGAATCTTTTGCCATTCTTACTATTACTCCATATCAATTGTTTGTACCAGAATTTGCTTAATTACAGTGAAATATTACTATATTTTTTTACTTTATTCATGGCCAAGTGGTTAAAGGGCGCGACATTCAAAACTGACCGACGCAAGTACGATCCCAACCGCGGGCTATCCTTTTGCCCCTTTTTCGCAGCATTGCAAAGAGCGCATAACATGTTTTCAAGTGCCGCCAGATATGCTCGGGCACGTTTTGACGTGTTATAACGTGATTTTATGAAATTTTCAAAATTTCACAAAACGAATCGGTAAGCGTGGGTAGTCACGGAAAAGTGTTATGCGATGTCGCAAAAGTGTTTAAACGTGTCAGAACAAGTTTTGACAAATTTTATTCGCTGCTCCGTGGCAACTATTTTTGATCGCTCTCATCCTCACAACGGAAACGTAAAATATCGTGTTCGAACACGTTTATGACATCCCAAAACACTTTTCCCATAGTTACCCACGCTCCCCAATTCGTTTTGTGGAATTTCGAAAATTTCATAAAATTACGTTATAACACGTCAAAACGTTCCCGAACATATCTGGCGGAACTTGAAAACATCTTAGGTACTCTTTGCAATGCTGCGAAAAAAAGCGGCAAAAGGATAGCCCGCGGCTGGGATCGAACCTGCCAGTTTTGAATGTCGCGCCCTTTAACCACTTGGCCATGAATAAAGTTCAAAAAAATAGTAATATTTCACTGTAATTAAGCTAATTCTGGTTCACACAGTTGATATGGAGTAATAATAAGAATGGCAAAAGATTCGTGCCCGGCGCGGGATCTGAACGAGGCGAGATACTGTGTTGAAGGGAGAGAGTGATAGAGAAGGCAGAGCGTGCGATCTCGTGCAGATAAGTGATTTTCTTGAGGGTGTAACTTTTTTTCTACCAAAAGATAGCACCTCACTTTCAAAAAGACATATGTTCCACTCATGATGAGTAAGCTGCTCAAGGAGAATGATCACAACAAGGTGTATTGTAAAGGGCGAAATAAATTTTTAAAAATGATGAAAAAATGATGCAAGTTAGACTCGAAAATAGTGGAATAGGACATGCCTCACCAGCGATTTGTTGTAACAACATCGTATACGGTTAATTGAAATTGAAAGGTTCACGATTGGATAGTAAAAAAAATAAGTTTTCCACGAATTCGAAAAACATGTCTGAAAATTCAATGATTTTTTTATTTTTATTTTTTTTTCAAAATCCTTCAATAAAATGTGCTGAAAACAAGTCGAATGTTGTTTTTGAATAGTCTTCTCATACTTCTACCAGAAAACACGCAAAAAGAATGATTTTTCGATAAGTCGTATTCATCGGAAAACACATTTTCAGCGGCCTCAATAGAACGCATGGGCCGATTCTGCTCATTTATCCGTTCATTAATAGGCCCGAGTTGCCCCATCAGAACGCGCATGGAGGCGGCTCTTAGTTTTGACTTTTACGGAAATTACGACATATTTCACAAAACCAACCGCCCAGCTCAAAAGCATGAGCCAGGAATGACTATGCAATTTTTGTTTTATAGCTGAGACTTCTCACTATCTAATGAACGAAACAGAGATTTTCTACCTCCATTTTAAAGCCAATTATGATTTTTCAAACTTGGTGGTTATGTAAAAAATATCCGAACTCACCAGGTATATTTGTGTTTCATGCGGCTGCTAAATTTTGAATCAAAATTCTGTCAACGCAGTTCTATAGGGGAAGGTTTGATGTACCTTGTGTTAACTTTTCAGGCAAATCAAAAAATAAAATTTTCTATGTCCCGGCCATCTTCGAAATCCTCGAGTCTCTCGCGATTCATGTCATATTGTAATAATTATTTGTAATTTCCTATATTGCACCAAATATGGTACTCTATTAAATATAAAAAAAATATAAAGAGAGAAAAAACTCAAGATCGTATGCATACTTGCCGTCCATGCAGAAAGTGACAACCCATAGGAGAAAAGAAGCAATTCCGATCGTACACCGAAATTGGTCGATTGTCCAATCGGCGTTTCATTCTGAAAATTAAACAACTGTAGCTCTTTCTCTCTATCAATTTGCATTTGCATTAGTGCTTTTTTGTTGATTCCTTGAGTAATTTCCACTTTAGATCCATCTTACCGTCTGATGATAACCCGAGTCTCGATAGCGGGAGAAAGCAGTGATAGGATTATTGTCATGTAGATGAAACGCCGCATTCCGGTATTGAGCACACTGGAAAGTGTTGAGTCCGTCATAAACGAGATGCGAGAAATTATGTGACTCATTCGAGTTATCCTCGGCACAGGACGAAAAATGAGTTGATGAGATAACATTTCCAGGGTTTTTCTCGAATATTTCTTTATTAGGCTTCAGCAGCGATAACGATATCTATCGGATCGCTAAAATTCCAAGACGATTTTTTGATAAACGTCGATCTACGACCACAAAAATTAAAAATACAAAACTTGAACTTTTTCACTTTTCTACATAATTTCCCACCGCAAGGACGGGAGTTTAATTTTCGGAAAACGTCTGTATAACAATATGTCACAAACCAGGCTAAGACGGAGAGCTTTAATTACCCTTCGAACATCGCCGGGTGAAAAATCGACGTGTCGTAGAATTGCAATGTGTGCTACAGTATGCCGGGCGATTTTTTTTAAAATGACACTCAACAGCTCTAAGGCACGTTTATCAAAAAAAATGCATAGAGTCGAAAAATCTTAGAATTTGAATTCAGGAGAAAAATACTGAAAATGCCCGTAGTGCCCTGAGGCGCCTAAGCGTTTTCACACTTTATCTTCAGCGGGATGATCGACTTGAACTGGCCGACATTACATCATGCCATTTTTATCTCATCCACATATTTCTCGCCTTGTACCAAGCCTCGGAAGAAATGTGTCGATCTAGTCTGATAATTTCTCGTACGAAAGCGCGCATACAACATTATAGACTTGCCAAACCAGTTCCATGAGGGAATATTATATTACATACAAACGGCGCAGTTCCATACCGTTTTATAGATGCCACCGTACCGGAATGAGGAAGACAGTTGCGTATTGGGACCTCATTAGAAATGTCTATTGTCGATCTTGGCTTGATAGTCAAGACAAAACATATACCGCTCATTTCCTTTTTTATTTCGTAGACACCGATGAGTGATTGCTGTGAGCAAAACTCGAGATTATGCAAACAAGCGACGTGAGAATATTTCCAGTAGTGATGCAAGTTCGGTTTTCGTATTACGAACCTCTCAGTGAGAGATCGGTAATACGGCTGATAAAGGGGAGAAAAACGATAGAAAAGTAGTCACCGTTTATACTAGTCACCAGAACGATAGAAAAGAGACGCCGTATTACCGAAACCGACGCCGAACGGGCAACCGTTATGTCCAGTATGAAAACACAGTAGTTAGGAATAGGTATCTGTCGTTTATCCTTAGATAAGTGATCATTGGGTGTCCAAATAAGCATCCGCACAGTTCCGTCTGTGCGCTGTGTTATTTATCACCAGTGCTCTACACAATCCGAGCAAAATTTAGCGCTCTACTATAAAATGTACGTTTTAGTTAGTTTAATGCATCAATTAATTTAGTGAGCTACGCCAAAACTGAAGAATCTCTTCAATTCCTTGCGTCTAGGTTCACATATCCGATAGACTAGCATTGAGTTTGTAACTTGTGAGAATATCAAGGAGTCGTCAGAAACAGGGCCTACTCTAGATAAATATTTTACAATCCAAATCCACAAAAAAATGTTTTTTGTTCAGGTGCGCCAATTGGGTGCGCAACGGCTTCTGCCAGTCCTATTAGGCTACACAACGGAGCAGAAACGGACTTACTCCGGTGCGACTTGCGGGTGCTGCCCGCATCGATCCCCCATATTAATATCGTAATATTTCAAACAACATTGATATTTATGTTCACAATATTCGGGTGTCCCAAAAGTTCTGTCACAAAATCTCAACAGGGAAATTTTTCGTTATAACTTGAAGAGGAGTAAACGATTAGTGATCGAAGTAGTCACCGTTTATACTAGTCACCTCCTCCTATCGATCGCGCAGAACCATGAAACTCGCACTTTAGAAAGACTGGTTGTGGAGTCAAACAAAAATTGACAATCAGCGTTAAGATAGGTCCGATTAGATTACTCTTTTCCGGAGCAGAGGGGCGCAATGGTTTCGAAACAGTGATAGTTGATGTCACTGGTACCGAGAGTATGCAGCGGTATAGTTAGTAACTCCTGCTTTGGATAGCCCTTCTTTTTCTGAATCGATTTCTAAAAACGAGGTCTGCCGGTCGATCATAATTTCAATTTTTTCCTATCTTATGAGACCAAGAAGGACTCCGACGACGACCTCTTGCAGTTGGGTAGAAAAGAGGTCGTCGGTGATGTTGGTTCTATGAAGAAGGAGCACCACGTTGATGGGGCCAGGAACGAAGGAGAAGAAACTAATCAATTCATGATTTTTCTGAACTTTTTTGTTTGGTACGGGCTATGACTTCTCTCCTGCACGCAATCGATCCAATCCTATGATAGTGTTGTTGTACATGATCCACTTCATATACATATCGATTACCTTTCTGGCCCATCTTTAGTTGGCCCGACAGTCGAAAAATCCCTGACGAATAATAACACGTTTCTTTCCCGTGGTGGCCGAAATGTCACGATTTACTGCATTTTGTAACTTCGGGCTCTTCCAGTTCAGTTAGGCGATTTTATGCAGAGTGGATATGGGAGTATGAGTGACTGCCTCCACCAGAAGGGCATTGGTTTTGAGATTACTTGCCTACGCAATGAGAACGGAGAGTCGATTTCGGAGTGGGGACTGCCAACCGAAAGCGAACGCCAAATGCCAACACTAACAGAGTCGTATATTAGAGGCTGCCTCTAGTTTCGATAGCGCCAGTTGTTCATTGGTTTCCATTTTTTTCTTGCCATTGAGAAATTACTAGAGCAAAATCAATCAAAAGTCGGTTTTTGTGTACTTCGGTAGAATTGATGTAAAATCTAGGCCAGAGGAGCAGTTGACTAGCACCGAGGCGTGTTTGATTACTGAGTGGACAATGTACCAAAGCCATTATGACATCATGCCTATTGATCGATAACATGTTCTATACAACCATGAAAATAGGCTTTGTGACAGAACTTTTGGGACACCCTGATAGTACATTGTTAATAATCGAAATATAAATATTATTCGTCGTTTACTCTTATTCGCCTCCACTTTCATTCGGAGGAAGAATTCAAGTGTTCTAAATGGAACACGCAAAATCACTATTTAATTTCGAGCATATAAGAAAAAAGTTATAAAAAAGCATTTTATTTGACTCGATTTGTCGTTATAAGAATTGCATTGCTTAATCCGAAGCGAAATCGTATTTTTCTTGAAGCAATTTTGTAACATTCCTGCACAGTGGTGAAATGAGAAATGACTTTTGCAGCTGGCTAATATAAAATTTCATGATCGCACTTTGATTTTTTCTCTTTTTATTTATAACCGCATTTCATTTGAAGGCGCTTAAATGTAGTTATTGATAGAATTGAAATGGGAGGTCCTCAAATATTCCTTGCTGGAAGAGAAATGCTTCGTTGTCGCTGCGGCATGACGCGAATAAGAGATGCAAGAGAATTTTGATGCCTTGTAGGCTCCCTTTCAAGGCTCAGAAATCGTAGCAGCGTCCTGAAATTCAAAATTTCTCATTCACAATTTGAACGATGGAAAAATAGACAACTTGTATTGCACTCATAGTCGATGGAAACTCCACTTGGTCTTTGAAAAGGTCAAATAAAATGTTTAAAAAAATTTTTTTTTATGAATTTTCATTAAAATGAGTTCACATTTTCGAATTCCCTTTTCTATATTGCAATATTGAATTATGTTTGCGTGT
Organism: Pristionchus fissidentatus; assembly: GCA_036245785.1. Taxonomy (NCBI): domain Eukaryota; kingdom Metazoa; phylum Nematoda; class Chromadorea; order Rhabditida; family Neodiplogasteridae; genus Pristionchus; species Pristionchus fissidentatus. The sequence continues at coordinate 12,767,276 of BTSY01000004.1, forward strand.
CTACACGATTTTTGCTTGCATTTTGTACTGAAAACAGCTCTGCTTACCGTCTGTAAGGCATGACAAAGCACATCGTGACCAGTGGACTAATCGCAATGCAGACTTCGCCTAGCTGCAATCAACAACACTCAGATCAAATTTGCCAGGAGAGTGGTTCGCCAAGTTTGCCTTTCTTATGGAACGGCTCTCCAACCCTCCTCCATCCACTGAGAGCACCTTTAATGGGGAGATGTGATAACCGTTCTTTAAGCAAACAAACATTGGAAATCCATTCTTCTATCAAATTTGCGCTGCTCTGTGCATTTCAATTACATTTCAGCAACCGAATATTTAGAACATTCAAAGCCCTTACAAAGTGTACTGCGTATTCGAGAACAGGTGCTTTCACAATGTTGAAAAGGCCGAGCGCAAAGCAACAAAGCGACCCGGTGAACAGTTGAGAGATGAGAATTTGGGCGATGAGTGCCGGAAATAAGCGAAATATTGATCAGGCAATAGGTTTTTTGCATGGAGAAACAAACTTTTAGAAATTCTCTGTGCATTGACTTCGTTTTCTCCGCTAGCGTCGACGCGCTGTCGAGAAATCTGCAAACAAACTCTGCAGGTTCAACCAGCACGAATTCTCTTCTCTTCTAGGCTACCCTAGCCTGCCAGAATGCGAATTGCCGTTATAGTACGACTCTATGTTTCTGGACACGAGCAACTCGAATAGAACCAAGAAATCGTTTTTCGGAATTGTAAGAATATACTCGTAGAGAAATTGTTTCGGTGCTTGCATGAAGTGATTAACCACTTCCGCGGAAACACGCTGGAACACCAATCGAAGCAATTGATCACATCCAACTGTGCCAAACTGTATTTCCACAGAAGTGATTAATTGTTTCCTGCATGCAAACAAGTTATTTTTCCCTGAATGCAGAGGTTTGTTGCTCACAAGTGGACTGTGTAAGGTAACTGCTCAAGTAGTTGCATAACAGGGAAAACAGCCGGTTTCGCGAGAAAGAGTGCGAGAAATGAGGAATGTGCGGAGAAAAGTTGCATCGTTACTTTTCAAAGTCTACTCACAAGTGGATGGCTCTTCCTGAATGTATGTTTAGGAAGAGGCAGGGCAGCGACGTCCCGATCACCCACGCTATGGAGGGCAGACCCATAGAGTGCAGAGGGTCCACCATCGCTGCAATCGACCATACAGAGACGGGTTTAAAGTGAGAGTGCGTGAAAAACGGAGAGGGACTCTCTCACTTTTCCGCACTCTCTCGCCCTGACTCATCTCTGTAGGTTTTGAATCATTTCAATATGCGCACTGAATTGTTAAAATTTGTGTATTTTAACAAGATGAAAAAATTATTTTTTAAACACTAAAAATAATTCAGTATATAGCGAACGAGGAATTTTGGATGATAGTCTCGCACCTAGCAAGTGCGCTTGGCTGAAGTCGTATTGAGGCAAGTATAGGTCGATTAACGGCTCCGCCACTTCCCGCTGACTCATTTCGAATTGAAAGAGAATCTGCTAAGGCTTATGTTGGCCAATGTCCGATGCCACGGTATTTTTTTCTGATTTTCTACTCGACTACAGATTCAAAATTGCTATAAACATTTCGCCAGTTGTTCTACGCTACTACACGGGGAAAACGCACCAGACAAATGATAGTCGGTGCTGAGATGATGAAGTTCAAGGCTAAAGTGCTGCTGAACGTTGGACTAGCGTGGAGGAGCACATAGTACCTGATCATTTGTCTTTTTTCGTCGTCAATTTTTTCTTTTTTTTTTTTTTGTCATTTGTCGTCAGTTGAGAGTTGATTGCCCATTGGCATCTACGGGCATACGTGAAAAATATGATTACTAAAATTTGAATTGTTTTGGCTCTGTTATGGTTAAGAGAAACCCCTTCACACATTTGAAGCGCCCCTCGACTTTCAAAGACCCCGACAACCAGAACAAAGACAAAATGTATTTGTAAATGTGGGCATAACTACCGGTAGCTGAGGCTGGCGGTATTCTGGACGTTGTAAAAAGTAAGGCCGTTCAAGAGGATGCCGTAGAGAGCATAGCACACGCGCGGAGCGTGTATGTGCCGGCACGGTCCGTAATAAACGCAGATCAACCCCTCGCCACCAAGGGAGATAATTCTAAAATTGTTCATCCTTTCAGGAACTACAAAAGTAAAGTAAAGTAATTTACCGTGCGAATAGGCAAGCACCGGCGATAGCCGAGCTCATTTCGTAGACGCACAAACTGCAATCGAAATTTTGATTATTTTTTCCTCTTCAGTTATCTATCCAAGCCTAACCAAGAAAATCGATAGTTGATATTCTCGTTGCGAAATCGACCTGTGTTCTTCTCATTTCCATTTGCAAGATCCTCACATCAATTGGCTTAACTCACAGCATGATGGAATAGGGTCGGAGATGAGCGGGATTGTGGCGAGCGATGAGGAAGCATAACAGGGCATTGAAGACGATCGACAAGCCGCAGGCAGAGTTGTGCAAGAAGAAGAGAAGAGCGGACGGACCACCGGCGTCGGCGGACGCCATAGGCTATTATGAAATTCATTCATACATTTGTGCATCCAATGGTTATTCGGTCAGTGTTTCACACAGACGAGAATTATCTGTCAACTGTCGGATGAGGCTCGGCTCGATTACAGAAACAGATTTCTGAGAAAGATAACTCATGAAAAAATAATTCTGGTGCAGGACTGCCAGATCGTGTGTCCGGCCACGTTGAGGCTACGTGCGCATGAGTTGTAAAAAAGTGCGTGCTCTCGCTTAGAAATCCTACTAGGTTTCTTTTCACGATCCAACTGGCAAAAATACGATTAGGATCCCACAAGGATGCAACTGGGAAACCAACGAAAAAAGGAGAAAAAAGACAAATGTGTCAGTTCACGTGAATATAGAAAGGAATAGCCGTTATATAGTAAACTGTGGTTAAAAAAAGACATTCATGGAAACATAAAGAGCTGTAAGCGGAAGTAAATGTAAAATGAAGTTCATCATGAGACGTTTTCCGTATTCTCAGAGTCCGCTGAATAGAATTCAACAGTTCCGCTAAACCATCGAAACAACTTTTTTTTTTTTTTTTTTAGAACTGTTTTTTTGCTTAGAACTGTGCCTCGCTTCACGGACGCACAGAGAATGAATACGCTGAACTGTGACACATAGTAAATTATGCATGCAATTAGATTAGCTATCAGATTTAATTTTCTAGAATAGAAGCTGCTAAGGGAGAAGTACGAGTTAGAGACCGCCAAACGGATATATCCGAATAAGTGGTGCTGGCGTTCTCATCCGTCTCGACATACACAAGCAACATCTTGAAATCTTCCAGGCTATCCCATGCACTCTTTCGAATGAGTCTACTTAGTCTTCCTAAAGTGGCGCGTTTCGAAGTTTCGGTCCTTGACCTCAAGAGAGAGAATGAGAGGTTTGGTGAATTCATTTTAGTGCACGGGTGTAGACGAGACCGCCCTCTTACTCTCAGAATGAAATGATATCTGGGCTAACCCTCAAAACGAGAGCTCATTTCAATCGAGTGCAGTTTCGTCTAGACCAGTGACACTACATGCACCAGAAGTCCACTAGGAGTAGAATTTTAGTGTAGAATATGCTCAATAATAAGTACTGAATGCAAGCCTGTACGCCCTAAATATCATGCAATTCACTCAACAAATATCGTGCAACTGAAATCTTTTTTTGTTTCCGTGCTCTCTGACAGAAAATCGACCGACCAGACAGCGGATAATGTCCTCAGAAAAACAGAAAGTTCGCTAACATTGCAAAACACTGTCTCATGCGATTTTTTAGTGACTAAAATGTCGATTTTAATTTTTTTTTGGAAAACAAAATAGTTACTCGGAAAATGATATTTGTGCTCGCTTTGCTTTGCTTTTTTCGCACGGTTCCACGGTTGAAACTTCACACATTTCCGTTTGGGCAGCTGGCTAAATGGGGTTGCCGAGCGGGGAAGATGGCAATGACCACCGAGCGCGCGTTGGGGAACCACCCAAATAATATTTGCACACCTGCCAGAATGCGTGGAACGGCAAACGATGAGTTTTGTGCGGGGTACGTACGCATTTTTGGTATAAAAGTAGCGGGAAGTGATGAGGAGGCACTACTAATATGGCAATGCAGGTCTTCACATACTTCTTCTTCTGCTGTCTCCTCATCGCCGAGGTTTTCGGTGCATTCACGCCCAGCCTCGTCCCTTTTTGCACGGATATCGATGGAAAGGTAAGAAATCAGTGGGTTCACCTACTTTCTTTTTTAAATGAATTCATCAATACGCATGTCGTTCCCTTTTCTAATAGAACAATGGTATAAGTACCCAATGGTGAGGGTAACCCAAAATTACAGATGCTGGGTTGAATATCAAGATACGCTATTTACAACTACAACGAGCTGGCCCTCGATTTGCATGACTTTTTTATGGTGTCTTTTTTATCTGCATGTATCTTACATGCAATAGTATAAAGATGAAAATGAGAAAAATTAATTGGCTTTGATTCAGTAGCGCAACGAGTTTCAGTTCACGCAAGCAGCTGTTGCGTGTCAAGACGTGGCGGACGAGAGCTACTGCGGGGCGTACAGCGCCGTCCATCTCTACCGACCCGACACGACCTTCCAGAAAGCGCGACTGGGCGCGCCCGCCATCAGCCGCATCGTGCAGTGCTACTCGGGAGTGGACGCGGTAAGAGATCGGCGATCGTATAGCAATTTTAAATTGACACCATCATGAAATGGACTACTTGTGCGTGTTTTTGTTGCCTTTTCGTTCTCTCTCACAGCCATATCTTTTGTTTTGAGCGGTATTTTGCACGAGTGTTTATGTAATACACTGTCAGCCAATTTGCTGGGACAATTTGCTAGAGGACTGGTAGAATGGAGAATAAATGTATTCTCTCAGGCTCTTACACTGACCGCTCTGCCCGACCCGTCGTACGTGTTTGCTGCGGTCGCGACCTGCGCCAAGACGTGCGGATTCTGCTGCATGACGCCAGAATTCAGCTGCAGAAATCCCGCCAGTGAGTCGGCATCTTTTGCAACACATAGCATGTTTTAAAGTGCCTTTGCGCCAGCCTTTTCCAGACACGCTGTCACATATTCATGTGTTATGAATCATCGTCCGTCTCCACTAGAGTACGAAATGTGAGACCGCCGTCTCTTCGTTTTGCACACTTTCTTCACCGGTCTGCGGATGAGAGAACGTGCGAAATGAAGAGACCGTGGTCTCACATTTCGCACATTAGCCTCCACAATAGACATACTGCAGATGCGGCGATAAATTGTGAGACCGTCACTGCCGCCATGTGCAGAGACTCAAAGTGGCGACAGCTCATTGCCACCAACTGTCCCAACAAGTAAATATATTTATTTTTTTTGTTAAATCCATCTTGTAGAAAACGGATATCGAGAAATTTTTTTCCGAGAAATCTCACATTCGAAAATATTGGTAGCTCACTACAACGCATAATGAGCAGAACTAGCTTGAATGTCCCAAACCTGACATACATAATAGTTCGGGCACTGTTCAAGTTGCAATGTGATTTTGTTCTGCAGATGTGGCTTCTGTCTGGAGGGCAACTGCATCGACGCGGCGGTCGACTGCGACAAGGACACCAATATCTGCTACAATCCCGCACTCGCGACGTTCGCCAAGGAGAGCTGCAAGAGGACGTGCGGCTACTGCGATGGTGAGGACTCTCGGCGCGCCAACATTCCCTAGCTTTCCCAAGTCCAAATTGCCATTATTCGACAAATTTTTTATCATTTACTCACACAAGTTCACGTTGTACTCAGTGTTCAAATAAGTAAATGTGAAACATGTTGGTTACGAGAAAGATGCTTCATCACTTTCGTTCAGGCCTGCTCAACGGCTCGTGCATCGACACTCTTTCCAAGTAAGCAAAACTATTTCTTCCTTTTCCTTACAATAATGATCAATTTTACATTTCAGTTGCACCTCTTTGGTGAGCAAAGGATTCTGCGCCTCGACGGACTACAACGGGGAGGAGAAGAAGAAGCTGTGCGGGAAGTCGTGTGGACTCTGCTGAATTTAGCACATATAGAACAATAAAGAACTTTGCGATGCATGGTTGTGCTCTCATAACGATTCCTCCGGTGCACTAACCTTCTCGTGTACCATGGTTAACAAAAACTTGTTGAAAGGCACTTTATTGTTCTTTCTAACGATGATTGGTGACAGGTGGCGATCAAATGCGTAACCATGTTTATTATGCAAGGTATTTTTTCGTCCCTCTTCGTCATCTCGCTTGCTCACAAAAACATTGCTCTAAAAATATTGCAACGATTCTGCGAGCGAGCGATTACGCGTTAGCAGATCTCCACCAAGCTCATTATTTGAGCATGCGCAAATATTGGCATGAAAAATGTCGACCGAAGATTGGAACTCAGCAGTGCTGTGGACATTACATACCCATTATGCACCCCCTTTTCAGATATTGTCTTGCAAGATATCGGGTTTCAAAAGTTCTGTCGCGAAGCCCCTTTTAATAGATGAACACGTTATCGATCAATATACAGGGATGCACAAAAAAAGTGTCGTAACCAAACAAACTTCAGTGCTCTCCAATTGCGTTAATGTCTTACTTTTTAAACCAATTTTACGGCATCAAACCACTGCGCGTAATGAGAACGTAGGGTTTCTCGATGTTGCCCTAGGCATTTCCCAATGGTAAGAAACCGTAAGAAGCTAATCAATAAATGGCTTTTTTCGAAACTAGATGAGGTCCCAAATATGCACCGTTATCACTTATGGCTTCTTGGAATTCGCTTTCAAACTCAGCCGCGTATGCAGACACCGCGAAACCCTACGTTCTCATTACGCTGACCGGAAATCTCAAAAACAATTCCATACTGGTGCACTGAGAATGAATATACTAAGATGAGACATCGAGTATAAGATATACTCAATATTGAGTATATTCGCGCGTCGAGAGAGCGTGCGAAAAGGAGAGATTTGTAAGTATATCATATACACGGTGTCACATCTCAGTGTAGAATATACTCAATAGTAAGTATATTCATTCTGGGTGTGGAAGCAGTCACTCATACTCTCATATTCATACTTCATGAAATAGTCCAACTGGAAGGGCCCGAATCTACACCCCATCATCTAAGAATTCCTTCCTACTTGCACCAACATCAAGCATAACAGTGCATTCGCGTAAGGATTTCATCCACTCCGTACAGCTAAAAGTGACCACACCAGTTCACATATTATGATAGCCCTTGACATGCTCTATCGATTTATGTTTGTCTCATTACCTGTTCTCTCTAATTTACATAATTACACGAGGTCAACGTTTGCCTATATTTGCTGTCTTCGAACTGTAGTTCGTCAACGAGAAGATCTATAGATATGGTCGTAACAAAAATATTTTACCGCCTTGACGAAATACATCTAGCTGTGTTATTTGTTTATTAAAATTGCTTGTTCTAAAAAATCGAGAAATTTCAAAGATCTCCAAAACAAGGCAAAAACGACTGTTTTGAAAGTGAGACAATCCGACACTTTCCAAACTCGCGTCTCAGAATGAGAGAGAGGCCAAATTCGACATCTCATTGCTTCCCTCGCCCACTATCCGATATCTCAGAGATCAATGAGCGATTTACATAACCCTAATTGAAAAAAAAACTATCATTTTTGCTTGTGAATCTCATGAGTATCGGTTGGTCAATGATTTCAAATGATTTTTGAAACTGTAAGTTATTGGTTTTGATATCTATATAGACCTAAATAACTTGACTCCCTTCGACATTCTGAGGTAAAAGATATCGGATATAGAATCATTTTCGACTCTGGATATCGGATTTCGTATATTCCGCGCTAATTGGCTAAAGAACAGGTCTCTACCCGTATGCTCGGACCGAATTAAAACCTCTAGCAAAAAGTCGTTTCAATTTTTTGAAATGCGGTAGCTCTTGCCAAGATCTACAGGATAGGCTCGATTTTTTTTATACGGTATCAAGGGTAGGAAATTATTCAAAAACCAAAAATCGAGAGAAACCTTTCATATCGCCATTATTCCACCCAATGTGCTAGATCTGCGCTGTGTGAAATGAGAGAGAAACGTGATTTTCATCTGATTCTTTTTCGAATCTTCGCATTTGAATCAATTAAGACCGCACGGGCCGCGCATACAGAAAATAGGTCTTAGATACGGCCCATAACACCTTGGGGTTCTTTCCAAACGTCTCAAATACTATAAGACTTTTTTTAAGAACCCCCAGTTCTTATAGGCCGTATATAACATTAAGATATTTTTACTGTGTGTGTTAATATAAAAAAATGCTGAACAAAAATTGGATAACATATCTCTTCAAATTTTAACCACATATCTATTGAGATTTTGCAACTTTTAGAACATTCGAATAGTATACAACTGCGAAAATATTTATCCAGCATAATCGTGTCCAGCTAAATTTGTACAACAAGCATCGGTGATCTTCAAAAACATTCCATCGTTCGTGGCCTTCGTCTGTTTCTCTCATGTTCCAGCTCGTCCGGCGTGATAAACGCCGACAACTGTAAGTATTCTTTCACGAATATAGCAAGAGAACGAAAAGAAGAATGCAACCGTATGTTTTGTGATCACCAAGCAATAGACTTCGGGAAATATCGAAACAAGGGGTTATGTAAGAGGCAAATCACTCTCTTCATTGTTTGCAATGTATCACTGCTGGAGCGGTGCATTTGCCTCTCATGCAACACGTTGCTTAGTTATTTCTCGAAGTCTACTAAGCAATCACAGCATACATTATATGTATTTTACTATATTATATCAAATAAAATATTTTTTTTAATACGAGAAGAAAAAAGGCGAGGTAAAAAAGGCGAGGCAAAAAAACAAAATATACAAAATATTCGCATACTCACTTGTCGTCCTTTCAGAAAGAGGCAACCCATAGGAGAAAAGAAGCAATTCCTATCGAAGACAGAAACTGGTCGATTGTCTAATCGGCGTTTCATTCTGCAATTAGAACAACTGTAGCATACGCAATCAACGAATTAACTTTGATTTCTGTTGACTAATTGGATTATTATATTACTACATTTGCGTTAAGCAGCTTACAGTGCGACGACCGCTCGAGTCTCGACCGTCTGAGCCAATAGCGATAGGATGACCATGATTACGATCCATCGAAGCATTCTTGTGTGGTGTGGGCGCACACTGGAAGCGATACAGTAAGATATAAACGAGCTGTTGCGAATGCGAAAGCAAACAACATGCTAGATTTGCTGAGCCTCAGGTGGTGCGCTGCAACATAGAACGATATAAAGCAATTGTGGTGCAGCTCCACACCGTTTTATAGACCCCACCATGCCGGAACGGGAAGACAGATTGCGCATTGGGACCTCATTAGACAGGTATGCTTTCTGGCTTGAGCGTCAAGACAAAACAAATATCGCTCATTTCCTTTTTGACGTAGAAAACAATAAGTGATTTCTGTGATTAAAACTCAAGAAAACACAAACAAACGACCCGTGGGAATGAATTGTATAAGAAGATGCAGGGGAAGAGAGCACGAATTTGAACAGTGACTAAAGAGTAATCCCTCTGCGCGCACCCTCTTGTAATGTAATTTTCTTCCTTCCTTTAACGCTATATCCGCACAATGCTACAAAGGAGGAAGTAAGAAGGTGTCCTGTATGTATGTTCATAGCATTTTTACAGTGGTTCTATGATCATTTGTATTGCGATCATAAGGGAGAAAGGCGGAAGTTGTTTTTAGTTAGTTTTCCATGTTATTTTTATATTTTTGTTTCGAAAAAACGCCTCAATTGCTTACTTCATGATTGACAAAAGCGAAGGTAGAAGAAGCAGTTTTTGGAAGAATTAATATGCACTTGAAAGTGCTTGCGTGGAGTTTCTGACTAGTGAGAACTATTAGCCGATGTTGGTCAGGGATCACGAAAACTGTGTTCCCGCCTTTTGGATTTGAAAACGTTATCATAATATGGATAATCGTAAACTGCCACAAGATCTACAATAGGGGAAAGGAAAAAGAGTGCCTTCTTAATAGGGTTCGGTGCTCGTAATCCGGAATTTGAGCGGAGATCGGTAATACGACTGATAAGAGGAAGAGAGTCTGAGAAAAAGATACTGCCATAGGGTATACAGAACACCGAACCGACATTCCTACTTTTCGATCAGATGTGCAGAGCCGGAGCTTTCGCACTTCTGGGCTCTCCACTTTTCCAATCTTGCTATTTCAGATGATTTCAAGCGAATTTCTCGCTCCTATAAAAACCACACATTTTTTTCCTCGAAAGCACGTCTAGTCGCCGACACTGTTCAAATTATTACAACGGCCGTAGCTAGAAAACGTGAGCTTAGCAGAAGACGAAAAAAAACGGAAAATTATCGAAATCACACTTTTTTCAATTTCCGTTATTATCCTCGAAACGCAATATACCAGTTTGGTGAGTGATCATTTAGCCATTGCTGACCGGATCCACTTTGAGCTTTCACACATTTCCGCTTGAACAGCTTTGCAATCTGTCCGTACGCTCGTGCCATTCAAAGCCGGGCAAAAACGCAGTTGAAAGAGTATTTACATAAATATTTGCCCATCTGGAGAAATTCGGAGACTTATGTGTGCGGATTTATATAAATCGAAAATGATGCGGGTGGGCGTAGGTATGCTGATCGCTGCGCTCTTCTATTTCACGGTCGCGGCTGCGACCACCTTCGACCCCACACTCGTCCCTTTCTGCACAGACATCTCAGGAAGGGTTCGCATTTTATTCGTACAAAACTATACAATGCGCATAAAACAATTACAATTATGCGCAGGGGCGTTTGATGCTGAGCAATGAGATCTAGAACGATTATTGTAAGCAGCAAACATCTAGAATACAATACAACATGCATAGTTTTCGCTTTAGGGACGCTGATCAAGATAAGGCATCACACTTGGTCGATGATCTTCTTTAGATTCTTTTTAATTTCAGAATTACGCCTTTTTTCCAGAATACAGTAGAAACGCGCTATCCATCTCTGGGAAATTGACGAATGACAGGCTGGGGGCTCGTCTGGGCTCAGTCTGGGTCAGCGTCTGGGCGTCTGGGCGTCTGGCATGGGCTCGTCTAAAATACAGGCAAACAGTAGACTAGCGTATTTCAGTTCACCCAAGCGGCCGTTAACTGCGAGGACACCGCAGGTGCCTCCTTCTGCGGCGCCTTCAACCCCATCCACTTCTACAGTCCGAACTCTCAATTCGTGCCTGCGCGCCTCGGCGGCGATGCTAAATACCGGCTCGTCGAGTGCTACTCGGGCGACAATTTTGTGAGTGCGAAAGAGTGTGTGTGTTTTTTTAAAGTTAAATGTCGTTTTGCAAGAGGCTATTCGGGTTCTTTGGGATCTATGCGCAGATAATAAAACATGAGAGCATTTCATGCGAACTCAATATTCGTTGTTTGGCCAAATGAGGAGAGGAGAAGAGTTTGTAATCTATTTAACGCGACAATGATAATGCTGCAGCCTTTCGTGACAGCGCAGCCCGACCCGTCGTACGTCTACGCAGCAGTCGCAAGTTGCGCCAAGACGTGCGGCTTCTGCTGCATGACGCCCCAATTCAGCTGCAGAAATCCCGCCAGTGAGTTTTGCTTGATTTCTCCCTGTTTGAAAATCACTTTGAAATTGGCTTTGAAAATCAATAATTGGTTGTTCCAGATTCTCAGATGAACTGCGAAACTGTAACGCAGAACATGTGCAGGGACCCCAAGTGGCGAGAGCTCATCGCCGCCAATTGTCCAAACAAGTTTGCCGTCTATTGTTTTCATAAATTGTTTTTTTTAACTTCTCGACCTGGTAGGAACAATTGTGTTGACGGCTTCACCAAATCCGTGATAGGGAGGAAAACTGATTAGCGAAGCGCACGTGTGGTGAAACTATTCTGCAGATGCGGCTTCTGTCTGGAGGGGAAATGTGTGGATGCGGCTGTGGACTGCGACAGCGACCCCAACATTTGCTTCACGCTCGTTGACTTTGCCAAAGCGAATTGCAAGCGCACATGCGGCTTCTGCGATGGTAGCTACTTTTTAAATAAAAAAATATTTTACGAAAATCATGAATTTACTCAGGACTGGCCAGCGCATCTTGCGGAGACGCTCTGACCAAGTGAGGGGAATCAATTAACAATAGATAAAGCCTGACATTTTATTTATCTGATGATTTTTATTAATTAATTTCAATTTTATATATTTAAGCTGCTTCGATTTGGTGTCGAAGGGCTTCTGCGGTTCGATTGATTACACCCAAGATGAGAAGAAGAAGCTGTGCGGGAAGTCGTGTCGACTCTGCTAGAATGGACGATGGAAGAACAACGAATTTTGAAAAAGGAAATTGATAAAGATTCTTATTGCCTCGAGCAACTGTTCACCCCACATACATACTACATTTTGCAGCAAAAGGCGAATACAAAATTGTAAAGTAATGAAGGCTGAAAATTGAGACTCTCCTGTTTTAGAAAATATCCTTTTTCTTTAGTGCACGATTTAAATAAAGGTTTTTTTTTCCAAAAAATTAAGGCGATGGGGTGATACTGAAGAAGAAGGCCTTCCTCACTCATGACAATGTGGACAATGTGGACAGAAGGAAGAGTAAAAAATGGAAGAAATATTTTTTTCGGTATTGAGTCTTTTTATGATTATTTTTATAATAAAATGCACGAGTAAGTTTTAGTTCACTTAAATATTTCTTTTCAAAAAAAATATTCCAAAGGTTTGACTGCCGCACTCACCAGAAATCCGCTTGAGGAAATGCGGAGGTGGAGGTGCGTTTGGACTCCTCACTCCTGTTTAGTTTCATCGTAAATCATGATTCCCATTGATATCTGCCGAAAATAATTATTCAGATTTTGATATGATGTGTGTGACCTCGCTGTACCTCGCTGTAAGTACCTCGCTCAACCGACAAAAGGAGTACCTCGCTCAACCGCTAGCTGATCTACTGAACCACCTTGTTGCCGGTGACCCCGTCCCTGGAGCTCTGGTCGAAGCTGTCGTCTCCCTTCTTCACAAGAAGGGCGATCCCTCCAACATTGGCAACTTCCGCCCCATCTCACTACTGACAGTCACCCTGAAGAGCATTACCCGTGTCATCCTAAAGCGAGTCGAGACGTCTCTCGATGAGTCGGAGTCACTCACCGAGACCGGTTTCAGGAAAGGGTTCAGTACTCTCGACAATCTGCACGCCATTAAGCAGCTCGCTGAAAGGACTCACGAATATGGTATGCCTCTCTACCTCGGATGCGTCGACTTCAAGAAGGCCTTCGACTGCGTGGAATGGAATGCAGTGTGGCAAGCACTCTGCACGTTTGGAGTCCATCCCACCCTCGTCGATCTCTTACATCGCCTCTACGAGTTCTCTTCCACCCTAATCCGAGTGAACGAGGACCTGGTCCCAGTGTGCGTGAAGAGAGGAGTCCGCCAGGGAGACACACTTTCTCCCCGTCTCTTCAACGCGGTACTGAGAAGCGCGATGGACGACATCGATTGGGAGACCTGCGGAATCCGGATCGACGGACGCCATCTTAGTCATCTGGAGTACGCGGACGACGTCGCCCTTGTCGCCAAGTCTCGACCGGAACTGGAGAAGATGCTGCGAAAGCTCATGGAAGCGTGTGCACGAGTCGGTCTCGAAGTCAATGCCTCCAAAACGGTTCTCCTTACATCCTGTAGCACGACTCGCGCACCCATTACCATCGACGGTTAAGTATTCAAGTTCGTTGAGTTTACCACATATCTTGGCGGGAGAATTTCCCTTCCCCTGGACCCCTCCGAAGAAGTGGAATACAGGATTCGTCTGGGTTGGGCTGCCTGGAGCAAACTCCACCACCTGCTGGCGTCACGCATTGTTCCCATGAAGACTAAGAGGAGGCTCTTCGACAGCTGCATCTTGCCTACCGTACTCTATGGTAGCGAGGTGTGGGCTTTGAGATCGAGTGACAAAGAGCGCCTCGATGTCACCCTGAGGAAGATGGAGCGTCGGATGAGTCACCCCCTGGATCGAATGAGGAATGAACGATTACGAGAAATCACCCAAATTCGAGACTGGAATAAGGAGGCACTTAAACGGAAAGCGAAATGGGCCTTGAAGATAAGGCGAATGGAAATCAACCATTGGACGCGGGCAACTACGATGTGGACCCCCTACAACTGGAAACGCCCCAAAGGCCACCCCAATACCCGATGGAGAGATGACCTGAAACGAGCAATCGGGCACCAATGGTGGAATGCAACTAACGAAGAATTCCGGCCCATCCTCATCTGAGCACTATTGCCTGACATGATAAATAATTGAAATAATTGAAATTGTGTGACAGCGGGAGAAACATAAAAGGATAGGCGACAATCATGATTCTGATTGATATTAGACAACATTATAAAGATCATTTTAGATAACGGCTTTCTCCTTTGCAAAAGTGGTTCGGCGTTCACAAATTAGGAAATATTCCCCACTATTTTTAATTGTAAGTTAGTGATGTTTCATTTATTCCTTTCACGACAAGCTCGCAGCAATACAGAAGCCATCTAAAATGAATGAGCACGCATTTCGGTGTAATATGTGATCATCACGCTGTTGACCGGTACCGATGAATCTTCGCGCCTTTTCCGCTTGCTTAGCTGTTCACAGCGTACGGGTGCCGAGCACAGGCGACAATTACCAAAGTAAAAACGCTCACAATATTTGCTCATCTATGCGGAACCAGAGGCGTTGACATGTATGCTATACCATATAAAATGGGCCGAATGATCAGGATACGCATCCAATTGACATGCTGCTCACTGCTGGTCTTCTCTGCTGCTGCTTCGCGGTCGCTGAAGCTGCACGTGTTGCAAAGGCCGCAGCCACTCCCCATCTCGTACCCCTCTGCACGGACAGCGCTGGACGGGTGAGCTTCATATTGGTGTCGTGCCAAGACAAATTTCAGTTGTCTATCGTAATCATGTTTTCGTATTTACTCGCTTGTTTGTGACACCATCACTCATTTCAGTTCACGCAAGCTGCGGTTGCTTGTGAGGACACGGCGGGTTCATCCTACTGCAGCTCCTTCAACCCCGTCCACTTCTATACTCCAGCATCGCCGTTCCTCCCTGCGCGTCTGGGCGGCGATGCCAAGTACCGACTAACCGAATGCTACACGGGCGAGGATGTGGTAGGTGTCACGGTATTTCCTCGACAAATGCGCACATCATGATCACAGAGAACAGAAGAAAAAAAGTAAAATTAGTCAAAAATTAAAATAAAAATTATTTTTTTCGTATTGTTATGAAGATCTGCAGAATTCTGCGATGAATTCCAAGAAGAACACACATATATGTTTTAGACTGAATTTCTAGAAGTGTAGTTTGTAGTGAGGAAATTAATTGAAGACCCCCGCAACCATTCTGCCCGACCCGTCGTACGTCTTTGCTGCGGTCGCTACCTGCCCGAAGACGTGCGGTTTCTGCTGCATGACGCCCCAATTCAGCTGCAGAAATCCAGCCAGTGAGCTTTTACAGAATCAGAGTGATGTCGTAATATACGGAGTGCAGTAATTTTAATTCTCAAAATCGTATTCTTTTAATCAGAAAAAAAAATTTTTTATTAAAATTATTTTTACTCGTATTGTTATGAAGATCAGTAGAATTCTGCGGTGAATTCCAAGAAGAAACACATATGTTTTAGACTGAATTTCTAGAATGAGAAAAAATGAGAAAGAGAAAAAATTCGTATTTCAGACGCGCCGCTCAACTGCGAACTCGTGACGCAAGCGCAGTGCAGAGATCCCAAGTCCAGAGAACACATCGCTAGATATTGCCCCAACAAGTGAGTTCACTTATATTTTATTGATGAATATTTATTTTTTTCATCTGATTTTGAACACTTCTTCTGATTTTGAACTTGTTTAGGTCGATGGTCCACAAATATCTACCAGCTTCTTATAAATTTTATTTTGTTTTGTATTCCAGATGTTTGGTATTCCAGCATTAGCAACGAAGAATGGTAAACAAGGCTTTCTTGAATCAGCGCCCCTAAAGCGATACTGATAAATATTATTATTGCTACTATTATTCCAGGTGCGGGTTTTGCCTGGAGGGAAATTGTGTGGACGCAGCGGTTGACTGCGACAAGGATTCCAGCATCTGTTTCAGTCCCGAACTCAAGTCGTTCGCCCAGAAGAATTGCAAGAGGACCTGCGGCTACTGCGAAGGTGGGATTTCACTATTTTCAGAACTGTTTCACTATTTTCAGAATCTCAATTTAATTTTTTTTTAAATTTTTTTTTATTAGTCGTAGATCGTGTTTCCTCTGTTGTATTTCATGATACTACACTTTGCTCAGATTCGGCAGCAACTGCTTGCGGAGACACCGTTTCGAGGTTGGTGAAGAGCTGTCATTCATTTCTTGAGCTTAATTTTTATCGATATTATTAATTGGACTAATTAATTTTAGCTGCCACGATTTGGTGAACAAGGGATTTTGTGCGTCGAGAGACTACACGCAGGACGAGAAGAGAAGAATGTGCGGAAGATCCTGCCGCCTCTGCTAGGAGCAGAGTGTGTGACTGAATAAACTATAACATTGACCTGATTTCTCTCTCGTTTCGAAAAACATACATCATCGGAACGTTTTATTATAGTTTGGGACGATTTTTAAGTGAATGCGCAAGATCCCAACTGCTTATCCCAGTTAGGATGCGGCTGGGTGATCGAATTCCGGCATTTTGAGCGAGAGATCGAGCGAGAGATCTACTGATAAGAGGAGAGTCAGAGAAAAAGTGAGCGTCAGAGGGTATACATAAGATCGAAAATTATCGCTAGATCCCAATGATTTATTTCGCTCTCATCAAACACAGTTATTCAGTTATCATTTCTTGAGAACCATGATGCGTGACCGTGATTGTTGTTGTTGTTGCTCGAGCTGGAGAATGACGACACCGGACCCGTCTTCGACCTGAAAAAATACATATTTTAATGCAAGTAATTTATCCTTCACTCTCGAGCATTCAAGTAATGTCAGTCATCACAAACCTTCAAATATCACAGTACAATAGAACAGATGTCCCAATGACTTACTATGTATTCCCCCCCCTCTTCTCTCTTGCATTTGCTCACCCGATACAGGGGATCATTTTGCTCGCCGCTCTCCTGTAGTCGCTCATGAGCAGAATGACAGCGAGTGCATCGAGAGGAGCGAAGAAGGAGAGGAGCGGAGAGCAGACGTCGCTGCAAACAATGGTCAAGCATTCGCCAAAATCGATCGACTGGAAGCACTACTACTTGGAATCTTGGCACACCAAAATGGCCATTTCCTCGTTTCCCGCTTTCATTTCTTATCGGAAAAAGTTGTATAATTTCGGGCGATTGTTTGTGAGTAATAGAGGGTAAGAGGGATCAAATTGTACCCTACCCGAGGAACTCCTGTGCCAGCCCGAATACGGGTATGATCAACGTGCTCGCGCACGCAAAGTGTACAGAGCACAGCGGGATGATCGTCTGAATTAGTAATGCTGATTGACGAAACACGAACGTGCGCTACCAAATTGTGATTGATCTACCGCAGGGAAAATAGCCTGGCAGCTTATTCTTTTAGTTCTCTCCTCCCCTGCCCAGTACGCGTAGACTTTCTTATACTTTCGCTATCTGGCACCGAAGATTTGTGTAACGGACTATCCGGAAAAGGATTGTACATTACGGATTATAGTTTTCCGCTATGAGTATCCACACCTTACCAACACACCATATTATAGTTTGCTGCTATGCGTATCCAAACCTTATCAACCGTAATGCCGTTGTGTTAGACGGATCCGGATTTTACCGCCCCCGCTCCTGGTAATGTCATATGAATCACCTGTATTGTCAGCATGCGGAAGAGCTGGTACTGCAGTTTCCGTGTCTGCGCGGAGATGTGTTGATTAACAGCGGACAGACACCGGATGGTCCCCACTCCACAGTAGATCTGCAAATATTTTGATCAAAAAACTTATTTCCGTCATTTTTATGTGATGTCTTAGGCAGTTTGTCGGAGCACAAGTTCGGACGGAAAAGCATCTCTACCATGAACGTGAAGCCGACACCGAGGACCACGTTGAAGAAGAAAATGGCAGCCACCGGCTTGGTGTTATAATGACCGTCCCTCTAAAAATACAGGATAAATTCGTAGATTGTCGAAAATGGCAGAAAATGGCTCTTTATGCCGGTTCATCTTTACCATTTTCAATAAAAAGGGTATGGACTGACCTTTCATGTTTTGTGTGAACTTTATGACTACATAAAATTGGCTACAAAACTGGCTACAAAAATTTGGAAATTGCGGAGAATACGGTACATAGTAGTCGGAGATGAGCAACGACCGCTCTCTCGCATCGACGCCGTACTTTTTCAGGAGGGCGGGCGCGATCGCCTCGCGGGCCTCGGGAGTGGCTTCCATGAGAAAATAACATACAGAGTACCTGAAAGAGGCAAATATCTGCATTAGTTCATAAAACGGTTTCCTACGTAATTTCAGTAGCTTCTATACAATTTCTTCGGGCAAAGACATCGGTAATGCTTCATTTACAACTTTTAGAAAAAAAAATAGTTTTTTTTGTGGAAATTACCAAGCAGCGCACTCCCCAAAAGCGACGGCGAAGAGTAGAAATTGGAACCGTTTAGTGGAGAATAAATCGATGAGATGTGGACTGGAATTTTTTCTATTATGTTATATATTATCGATGCCCAAAGGTGCAACGAAAAAAAGTGTGATTACATGAAATAGTATGTTAAGTTCATTAAAAATCTATATAACGAAGTGCTATTTCTATTTACAGTGAGCGTTTTACCGGAAGAACATACGTTGACACGGCCCAGTATCGGTAGAGAAAGTTGAAATCGACGATGACTATGATCAACGAGAAACTTGCAGCCCAGAGGCAGATAAAGTGCTGAAAAGGGTAATATGTAATATTCGAATAACTCACGTATTGTACTCGACCTTTGTCAAATTTACTAATAGAGGTGCTTGCCGAGCTACATTTTTGGGCTAATTGTGAGGGTTAGTGCTTTCATTATTTCAATTGATCTCATTGTACCGCATGCCCTCGTGACACGCAGACATGTCGTTATCATATTCTTACCCGGCTATCTATATTCATTTGAAACAGGCAGCACAGATGTCCGAGTGTGTACAGCTTCTGCGAAGATATTGATCAATGCATAGATATTGATCAATGTAATGAAGTTGTTTACTCACTTCGCGAAAGGTGAATGAGATAGTGGAGTAGAGAACATCGGTGAGGAGAAATGCGATCTTTAGGAAAATGAATTATAAAAATTAAAATTCGAGTCAAAAATTGATGGTATTCCGAGAGTATTACTCCCCAACTTCAATGTTCACACGTTGGAGAACTCTAGTTATTCAGTGTTGGTGAGGTATATAATATTACGGTAACTAATTATATTCGCACCTGTAAGTACTTGTAGGTGCCGATGTCGCTGACTGTTTTGAATATGATAAAATAGAGTAGCAGCATGTTCATGCACATTCCGAGCCCTGAACCGCAATTATCTTACCAACGAAAACGGAATATTTGACGTACAGTAGTTGACCCATTCCGTGTATCCGAAGACAATAATAACATTGGGTTCCATATTCAGCGAGAGTGAGCCTTGGACTTTAATGGATAATATTGACGACGGATGAACAAGAAAACGACTGCCACGAGATATTGAAGATCAACCGGAGTTTGAGAGGTCTGGTCTGTTCCGGTCGGTTGCCTACGGAGTGTAGTGATCATCAGTGCATTACCATGAAAAGTCAGACACGTACGAATAACTGAATAATATTCTATGAATATACAAGATGCCAACATCGCGAGAACTTTTATATGCCATGTTTTGTGTTAGTCTGATTCTTTAATATGCGATGCGATAAGGTCGCGGCATATTTACCGATACTAAGACAGATAAGAAAATACTTCTCACACTATGAGAAAGAAAACGCGGAACTAAAAATAGTGACATTTTGAAATGACTGTTGGCGAGCGAAAACGTAAATTATTGTCTGTTGAATGATCGAAATTCATTCGAACCAGTAATGGCGCTATGGTTTTGAAAATTCGCATTCGATTTAATCATTAATCCATTAAAGTTTTTAGTCTAAGAAACATTTTTTTTTAATTTAAGGAACAGGAAAAAACGACCTGTTCCAACACAATTATTTCTTAAAATAGAAAACATATTGGAAAAAGGTTTATGCAAGGAACGGATGTTCGGCGGTGTCGCCACGATGCTCACAATTCCGATACGGCCATGGTTATTTACTCATCGGTTGTGGATTGGAGTCGCCTTTGTGGCTGGTTATGGACACGACAATATCGGCGTTTGTACTGGAACAAATTGCATTTAGTTGTGGTATGTTAAGAATGGTCCAGAGTCCAATCAAAGTTCGAAACCTGCATGTGAGCATTGCGTATGCTGCCTTTCGATAGTCACTCATGAGCAGAATCACAGCAAGCGCGTCAAGTGGAGCGAAGAAGGAGAGAAGAGGTGGACAGAAGTCACTGAATTATAATCATTTACGAAAATGGCCTGGCTGTGTATTAGTTCGTCATTGTTTAAAAAGCAAGTAATTTTCGTGGCCATTCTATTCTCGTCCTTACGTAATTTTCCATAAACCTAGGGACACGGCAGGGAATACATACCCGAGGAACACTTGCGCCTTTCCGAATACGGGAAGTATCAGGACGCTGACGCACGCGAGGTGCACGCAGCAAATGGGCACAATCGTCTGAAAGATCACCGTCAAGTACGTATTGCAAACATGGACGTTTCTTGCAGTAAGATATAGAAAGAAACAAATAATATAGTCCTGCGTGAGTCCATTGTCATTTACACGCGCTTACATTTGCAAATAGTACCCATTGGCCACTACCCAATTTGCAATTATGTTTCGCAGAAAAAGGAGCCTTCTTGTGGGTCATATTTGTTATAATATATATATATATATATATATATATATGTGTGACGAATTGATACATATATGTGACTAATTGACAATGTCTACATTAAGCTATATTTTCCAGTTGTGGTGGAAACTTTGTGATTGCGGATTCCAGCTGTCATGATTGCAATACGTGCAGAAATGTACATGTACAGACTAGGCTGCGAATTGTGTGACAATTTGCTCACTTGCCAAAGAAAATAGTGAACCTCGCTAAAATTTCTGATAGAGTGCATCAATCGAAGCGATGAACTGAATCTGACCTGCACAATTAGGATGCGAAAAAGTGCGTATTGCAGTTGGATCGACTTGGCGGATACCAAGCTGCTCTTCGCGAGATGATTTACGATTCCCACACCGCAGTGCACCATAAAGACGACAGTCAGAGCGAGAATGCACGCATAAAAGCACAATGCGGCTATGGGCTTAGCATTGTAGCTGCCGTCCCTCTGAACTTGGGAAAAGATAGTTGATCTAGTTGTTAGATCTACATTTATCAGATCAGTTGACTCAAATTCGTGTTTTTTTGTTCAGAAAATGAAATGCACCCAGTAGTCGGCGATTAGCATTGACCGTTCAATTGCGTCGAATCCGAATTTGGTCATGCAGTCAGATGCCACGGCTACCCGAGCATCGATCGTTGGTTTGAGAAGAACATAACTTACAATAAACCTGCGACACTAGACAATATCTTTGGACAAAATCTAAAGAGAAAGGGAAAAAATTGGAGCAAAAAACTTTCCATGAAACGCATTGGGCAGCGAATATAACGATAAGTGACAGTGGGAACCAATTCGTGGAGAACAATTTGATCAGATGAGGACTGGAATATTGTAAAATGGCATACAATTCTTTGTACAGTCTCAAACTTGGACACGGCCCAGTAGCGATAGAGGAAATTGAAGTCAACGATGACAAGAATTGAAGAGAATGAGGATGCCCAGATGCAGATTACGTACTGGGCATTTAAATATATTGTTTTTGGAAATTATCTATTATTAATGTGACTACTGCTTTTCATCTCGCACTATTAACA
Source organism: Pristionchus fissidentatus (assembly GCA_036245785.1). Taxonomy (NCBI): domain Eukaryota; kingdom Metazoa; phylum Nematoda; class Chromadorea; order Rhabditida; family Neodiplogasteridae; genus Pristionchus; species Pristionchus fissidentatus. The sequence continues at coordinate 12,789,309 of BTSY01000004.1, forward strand.
GGCATATATAATATAAATGCATTTTCTAATAATAGAACAATCCAATACCACATTATTCACATTCAATAGAAATATGCAGAATGTGTATCCGGTTGTGTAAAATCTCTGAGAAGATTAACGTGGAGCCCATGCATGCGCTTTCGGAAACTTATCTTACTTCCTTCAGGGCAAATGAAATAGTTGAGTAGAAAACGTCCGTGAGAACGAATGCGATCTGGGAAAATCAACATAACGGGTTTTATTTTGTTTTATTTTAAACGTCTTTTTTCGTCTCATTTTCCACTAGGCGGTGACACTAAATGCACTATAATGGTCCCGCATTTCTCACTCCGCTCTGGATTTATATTTCCCCTCTCTCCACCTGCAAGTATTTGTAGTTGCCAATATCCACTCTTGTTTTAAAAATGATAAAGTAGAGCAAAATCGCGTTCAGTAGCAGCCCTAACCCTGAAAGGGTTTTGTGTGTATTTATGATTTGGGAACATTTCACTCACAGTAATTCACAAATTCGGTGATGTCAAAGGCAAGCATCAAATTGTCCGGATTTGTCATATTGACAAACAATTAATCATGGTGCAGTAGGAAAGTCCTTCTTGTCCTATTGATGATTGTTCGTAGTAGGATGACAAAATGAAATCATTCGCATCAACAAAGTAAAAATAACACAACATTGACGTGGCAATTATGACTAACGACATCCTGCGGTATATTCAATCTAGGAGAACAAATGGATTCCGCAGTCTATCAATACAGTAAACTTAAATAGTCAGTCACCGATTGCCGAGCACCTGCGTCTGGTAGGAAAAGTGTTCGTTGAATAAGATTTGCGCAAAAAAATCATCTGCTCCGCGTGACTATCGCAAATACTGACACCGGCACGTGCTGATTATATAAATATATATTTGGAAAATATATTACAAAATCGAATGTCTCCTTGTACGACCACTGTTGCAAGGACATTGCCGCAATCGCGAGGAGCTGTCCTTTTTTGTGGGGAGGAGCCGGATGAGGTCGGGGCTAAAAAGTCAGATTTTTCTACTAACATTGGGCTACTTGGTTAGCTGTCTTCGCTAACAACACAGTCAAATGTCCCGATGCCTATCTATTCTCCCACATTCAATAAGATAAAGTGAAAATGATATAAATTAAGTTGAAAATTAACAATTAAAGCGAAATTGGCTGACTTGGCGATGGCCCAAGATCTATGTAGGAAATTGTAGTCGACAATGACGATAATCAATGGGAAAGTCGACACCCATACGCGCGCAACAGCTAAAATATGAACCTCCATTGTTCACGTACGCTTCCAGAACAGAAGTGTTCAGCTAAATCTTTCCCGAGACTGCACTTCTTGTTGATAGGCTGTGCGAAAATAAATTTGAGTGATTTGAGTCTAATTGGAGATTAGCGAAAAATATAATAACTTACCAAACTATCAACATTTAGGAGAGACAGAATGTGAATCCAATAGAAAATGACTTCTGATGTACATTGTAAGGTGGTGTCCCACGAACTTTTGGTCAACTGAGTTCTCACTGTCGGGTTATGGCAATAAGTTTCCCGATGAGAGCCCCGCAAACCACATGTTCAGCCCATAAGTTTGAACAAAGTTATTCGCGTTTGGCTCTGTGCCAAACTGACACTGATATGCACGGATTCAAAAATGATAGGGAGGAATGAGGAGAAATAAGAATGAGAAAGAAAACAAATGAAATAATTTCAGTGAATTTGCATTTTTCTATCAATTGAGATTGCACAAGACTGCACAGAATCGTACAAGTGTGTGAAAATTCATTATGAACTAAGTAGAATAGTATAAAAATTGTTATTGGAAAATTATGGTCCGATGATGAGCAGATAACGTTTTTTGTCATCGGATTTTGGGAAATATTAATTCGTCATTTGTTAGAAAATGCGTCTTTATCGCAAGTAATCGTTTTTTTTAAACTTTAACGGAGATGGCTCACACAGTGTTAATGTGATTTTATAGCGGCTCAAGAATGTTTTGTTCCGATTGTACCCGTTGTTCCTGCTCACATTCGGCAGAGTGAGAGCGGGAACAATCGGAACATGACCAGGAACAACAGAAACATGTTCCAAATATATAGTAGCGGTCAAAAGTCTTCGGACACTTTTTCTTTTTCTTATAACTTTTGAACACGAAGAGGTTTTCATCTGATAATGATGGAGTCGTATGTGAAATCCATTGGAGAATATGATGTCACTATTGGGGCATTGCGAAATTTACCAATTATTGCGTAGTAATGACGCAATCAATGCATACTTTTTTGAATGGGCATTATTCTTACATGGAATATTTCCTGCTTCCCTAACTTTCAGAGTGTTGAGACATGCCCTCGATCTACCCATAAAAATTTTTTCAAGTTGCTGCGGTGCCGCTACGTGGCTGCAGCAACGCTGCAATATCGAGGTCGGAAATCCATATCTCGCCTTTTAGACATCGCACTGACACGATCAAAGTATCAAAATGATCGCCATCATGACTGTGGATGATCCTGCGAATATGGTCGCGGTAAGCCACCATTTGCCCTCAGGGCACGAAAAAGTCACTTTTTTCGCATTATTGTGGTCTGACGAGGGGGAAGTCTATAGGACGTGCTCTAAAGATCTGGTTTGGGCGTGGATTCTGTTGAGAATCTATGGGAGAACCGATTCCTAGCTGCAATAAGCGTTTCGATTGGTTTCCTGCCCGCGGCGATCGATTTCCGGAAGGACACTGGTTTGGCCACGCCCATTTTCTGCCCGTTGGCAACGATCAGACTTTTCAGCGTATCTCAGCACTGAGCGAACGGACAAGGCTGGCATACCTATCAATGGAATCAGCGTGGCCGGCTCTATAATCTCATTCGCAAATTGCATCATCACTATGCAATATTTCATCATCCTTAGGCAATAATTCAGAAAGAGCTAAAATATTGCATATTGATGACGTAATTTGCTCATTTGAGTGGTGGAAAGATCAAATTTATCTTATTTGCACCTCATCCATATTTTTCCGTTGACTTACCGCAAAGAATACACAAAAAATTGAAGTATTGCCTATGGATGATGAAATATTGCATAGTGATGATGTAATTTGTGAACGAGATTATAAAGCCGGCCACGCTGATTCCATTGATGGGTATGCCAGCCTTGTCCGTTCGCTCAGTGCTGAGATACGCTGAAAAGTCTGATCGTTGCCAACGGGCAGAAAATGGGCGTGGCCAAACCAGTGTCCTTCCGGAAATCGATCGCCGTGGGCAGGAAACCAATCGAAACGCTCATTGCAGCTAGGAATCGGTTCTCTCATAGATTCTCAACCAAATCCACGCCCAAACCAGATCTCTCGAGCACGTCCTATAGACTTCCCCCTCGTCATGATGGCGATCATTTTGATACATTGATCAAATCGTCCCTATCAATTTTTTAGGCGAGATATGGATTTCCGACCTCGATATTGCAGCGTTGCTGCAGCCAAGTAGCGGCACCGCAGCAACTTGAAAAAATTTTTCTGGGTAGACCGATGGCATGTCTCAACACTCTGAAAGTTAGGGGAGCAGGAAAAATTCCATGTAAGAATAATGCCCATTCAAAAAAGTATGCATTGATTGCGTCATTACTACGCAATAATTGGTAAATTACGCAATGCCCCAATAGTGACATCATATTCTCCAATGGATTTCACATACGACCCCACCATTATCAGATGAAAACCTCTTCGTGTTCAAAAATTATAAGAAAAAGAAAAAGTGTCCGAAGACTTTTGACCGCTACTGTAGCTACCCTTACATTTTTCAAAACATTCCTAAAGACTATTATTTCAAAACGTCTGTCTCTGTGTGTGTGAGTGTGTGCGTGTGAGTGTGTGTGAGTGTGTGAGTGTGTGAGTGTGTGAGTGTGTGAGTGTGTGAGTGTGTGAGTGTGTGTGTGTGTGCGTGTGTGTGTGCGCGTGTGTGTGTGTGTCTGTCTGTCTGTCCGTCCGTCACGGCAATTATCTCGCAATCGACTCAGTTCCTTCGCCATCACATGCATCTCCACAAGAGTAACTTGCTCAATAAAAAAATTAAAACAAAATTCATGGCCAAGTGGGTTACGCGCTTGACTAGCAATCCGAGCGACGCAGGTTCGATCCCGGCCGCGGGCAAACCTTTTGCCGCATTTATCTGTGCGAGAAACCGTTCTAACACGTACCGTGAAACGCGTACCGTTTGTGTACCGTGAAACGCGTTTTTACCTGTTTTGCCGAGTTTTAACTTGAAAACTCGAAATTTCTTTCTCCAAACGCACCGGTGAGTGTCGGGGATCACAGGAAAAGTATTTTGCGATGTCAGAAGCGTGTCGGAACATGTTCTGACACGTTTTAACGTGAAAAATCGAAAATTTTAAAAAAAATTTAAAATGATTCAGAGAGCGTAGGGGATCACAGGAAAAGTATTTTGCGATGTCAGAAGCGTGTCGGAACATGTTCTGACACGTTTTAACGTGAAAAATCGAAAATTTTGAAAAAAAAAAAGATTCACAATCAGAGAGCGTAGGGGATCACAGGAAAAGTGATTTGTGGTGTTGGAAAAGTGTCAGAGCATGTTCAAAAACGTTCTTAAAGCACTGTATCTTGCGTTTCCGTTGTGAACTACGCCACTTCGTGGCTCCGTGGCAACTTTTTTCGAGCGCTCTCAGCCTCACGAGCCTTTTGTAACGGAATAAGCCAGTACTCTTTGTAGCGACTAACACTCCCCATCATAAGTCGAGCAGCCTAAGAAAGCTCCTCCTGGACCGAACTTGGGACCGGCTACCTTGCTTCCCCTGGACTGAATCTGGAGATGGCTGCAAAGCCCCCCCCCTGGACCGAACTTAGAGCCGGCTACCGAGCTCCCCCTGGACTGATTCTGGAGTTGGCTGCAAAGCTCCCACTGGACCGATCTTAGAGACGGCTACCGAGCTCCCCCTGGACCGAACTGTGCCCGGCAACTGAACGCCCCCTGGACCATACTTTGAAAACGTAGTGCGCATTTTACCATAACGTAGTTTAACCTCAACACACCCTGCTAGTTTAGCTGTGTACAAAGTCTAAATATAGTACTACGAATAAACTACATTCAAATTATAAGAAATATCATCAACTTCAAAATTGTGTGTTCCTGATCATGTTCTGATTGTTCATGGTCATGTTCCTGCTAGGAGGAACATTACCAGGAATAAGAAACAAAAACAAGAAAAGAAACAAGAAATTCTTGAGCGACTCAAGAATTTCGAAACACCATCTAATCGATAAATCAATAATTTGTCGAATCATTCCTGGGCGTCTTTATCGAGGTGCTTCTGATCGGTACGGAAATTGATAGGGACGATTTGCTGAAATTGTCAAATAATACATCTTCGAGTACTAGGCTGTTGCAAAAGTCTTGTCGAGTTTCGGGGTTCGAACATTTTTATCCCTACCATCTTCAAAGATGAACCAATGAACTTGGAAATAGTCTACGTTCACACCAGGGGTACCCCTCTATAATTCGCACAACTTATGGGTACCACCCTCATAGAACGCCGGGTCTATAATTTGAAGAAGACGGTCAACTCGTTTACGATATCGACTCGAACCTTGACGTGCTGTTCTCTGAGGAAGTTGTTGATGGTGGGGAACAAGTTATTTTCTGAAAGGGTAGTGTCTGACAACTAAGAAGGATATATTAGGATGGTGCTGCCATACGCCGCCAATTCAGAATTGGTCGTCCTCGCAGTAAGGAGTGGAACAGTGCCGTTTTGGAAGTAAACATTTGCCCACAATCCGCCTCTCTTAACGACTTTGATCTTGCCTTATTAAATATCAATGGTGTACATCAGTACCATGAAAGTGGTGCCTAAGAGTAGGAGCTCCCATTACTGAGCGCCCCGGGCGATCCACGAATTTCTCAACACCATTTTTTGACTACCGAAAACTGTGTTTGGGAACATCGTCTGCCTTCTAATCTGCATCAATCTTCTGGTGTTTCGGTACAACGTTTTCACACTGTACCCTTGCATGCTCCCCCGTCACCATTTGGTCCAGATAGTTGAAGGCCCTGTGGAAAATTAGGAAAATCAAAGACATATCCACCCTCGAAAAAGTGACTGGATCCGAGAATTCGTAGTAAATCAACGGTCCCATATTTTACTTCGTTCCAATTTCGTGAATTCCCCAATGTATGGTGGTAAAGTCTGCCCCTAGTGTGTCGCCCAGTTTGCGCATGATTTGATAGGGGTCTGTTTCTTGCTTTGTGCACAGAGTGCCGAAATACAGATGCAGGATTTTCCGGATCTGATCTCTTCGGCCAGAGAAAAGTCCATATTCTCGCTAGCGAGAGTCCAACTTTTCACATTGTGCAAAGAGGGTACATATTACCTATGACGCTCATCCTCATAACGTTCAAATTCGGGTGACTTTGAGCCAGGCAGAAAGACGAACAAAACTACCTCCGAAAAGTGGTGAGAGACGTTATCAAAACAATTCGTATTTCTCCCTCAGAGAACTAGAAGGGACTAATCATTACCATGCTTTAGACAGAAGGTATGGACCCCCTTCTATTGTAAACTGGAAGGGACATTACAAAAAGAAACAGAGCCGAGATAACCCGCGAAAGTGGACGCTCAAAAAACGACAGGACTTTTGCCACAGCCTGATAAAAAAATGTATCTGCACAATGAGATAACTAAGATAAGTGGGAGTTCACCGGCAGGCCACAATCGAATAAACCGCTTTTCTGTAATCGGGCATGAGCAAAATGACAACTAGCGCATCGAGAGGGGCGAAGAAAGAGAGAAGAGGCGGGCAAAAATCGCTGAAAAGGGTTGAATATTGTCTTCGATTATTTTCTTTTTACTGATCCTACAGATACCGATCCATGCGTATATCATATCAAATGCCTATCTGATGTGTGAATCCGATGAAAAGGAGCGTAAATCGCTGACAGTGGCGCGTTCATTGTTTTGCAAATCGGCTAGTTATGGGTTCATCTCAAAACAAAGACGCTTGAAAAGTGAGAAAATTGTAAAAAAAAATTAGAAAATTGCTAAAATATGTGATACTCAAATAAACGTTATGAGCTCTGAGCACTTTATTCAAGTCTACTCTTTTCGCTTCTTATTGTTGGTATCCGTACATACCCGAGGAATTCTTGGCCCATTCCGAACATGGGCAGAACAATAACACTCGCACACGCAAAATGCACGCAGCACAGCGGAATTACCGTCTGCAATGCCGGATTCAGTTTGTTGAGTTGCAAAATTCATTTGAACCTACGTCCGGATATTTGAAAGGAAGTCAATGCGAGTTTGTTTCCTCTCACTATCTCTATACAGCAGTTAGCAAAGCTATTGGTTTGATTATGGAATTCTTATTTTAAATACAGTAACCTATTCACCTGCACGGTTAGCATGCGGAAGAGGGTGTACTGTATTCTTCGCGTGTGCGCAGAAAGCGAATTACTGGCTGTCGCCAGCGACCTGCTGATGCCACGCCCGCAATAAACCATGAAAGCGATGCCAAATGTGAGAATGGCGGAGTAAACGGATGTGGCAACGATCGGCTTTATCAGTGCGTTCGCGTAAGGATTTCAATCCCTCCGTACAGCAAAAAGTGACTAGTTGTTTATTTCACACATTCTGGTAGCCCTTGGTATGCTCTATCGAAATATGCTTCATTCATGACCTGATGTCTCTAATTTGCATAATTACAGCAGGTCAAAGTTGAGCTATATTCACGATTTTTGAACTGTAGATCGTCAGAGAGAAGAGATAGGGATTTGGTTGTTTCAGCAATATTGACCGCCTTGACAAGCTGCATCGACGTATTAAATTTATTTATGCAAATTTTCAATTCTAAAAAATCATGAAAATTTCAAAGACGATTTTCTCAAAAACAAAGCAAAAGATGATTCCTATTTTTTGATATGTTGTGGCCATGGTCATTAGCTATCGAACAAGCACAATAAAACACGTTTTGGAGGGTGGGTATAGACTCAAATCATGGAAATACGGATCGTTCCTAATCGAGAGGAACCCCTCATTTCGCCCTCATTCCACCAATTCGACGCGGATTGCGCGGTCTAAAATGACAGGTCTACGTGCATTCCGGCAGATTCTCTCTCCATTCCTCTCATTTGAATCCATTTAGACCGCGCAATCCGAGTCGGGGGGCGAATGAGGGCGAAATGAGGGGTTCCTCTCGATTAGGAACGATCCGTTTCTCCATGATTTGAGTCTAAACCCACCCTCCAAAACGTGTTTTGTTGTGCTTGTTCGATAGCTAATGACCATGGCCACAACATATCAAAAAATAGGAATCATCTTTTGCTTTGTTTTTGAGAAAATCGTCTTTGAAATTTTCATGATTTTTTAGATTTGAAAATTTGCATAAACAAATTATACACGTCGATGCAGCTCGTCAAGGCGACCAATATTGCTGAAACAACCAAATCCCTATCTCTTCTCTCTGACGATCTACAGTTCAAAAACCGTGAATATAGCTCATCTTTGACCTGCTGTAATTATGCAAATTAGAGACATCAGGTCATGAATGAAGCATATGAGAGACTATCTGAGTCGAGTGAGATACGGCCGTACAAGCAAAACCTAACCTATGCTGAAAAGTTGCTCCTAGGGTAAACATTGGCCGTAGAGACCGAAAATGGACATAAGAAGTTTCATAGATCAAACCCGGCTGAGATATGTTTCACCACATGTCCAAAAGTGAAATTTTCAACTTTGACAGAACGCATCCAAACCCCCTACATAGCTATATATTATGAAAGCTCTCTCTAAAATAAACATTTTTCATATTACGGCCAAGTGGCTAGCTCTTCTGTGAAATAAGTTGTTATTTTTTTAACAAATAATTTTTAAAAATCAGTATCACGGCGTATTCGGCGGCACTTTTAACTGTGTCCATTCGATTGCGCGTTGAAAATTACCCCCGTGCGCACAAAATTAGCAAGATGCATTTTATGCGACTTGATCAAATCATTAGGTGAACAAACCCGACTGCTCAAAAACGAGGCGATTTTAAACAAAATAATTTATTTTGAATGTATACAAAGCTCGCACAGCGAAATATTTCGTAGAGTCACTAGAATACATAAGATGAAGAAATTAAAATTAACTCTGCTCAATTTGGAGGAATTTTTTTTTCAGCTCAAACCACGTACCCCGGGTCATGGTCCAAAACCTGGAAACTGTTTTTCATTTTTTTTGTCTCTTCCGCTCGGCATCTAATACCAAATCGTGGTATATATTATTTCTACAGCATACATGGTCACATATAATACTCTAAACAGGGAATCAGTCGAAAAAAAAATTCTGCAAATTTCACCATGACCCGGGGTACGTGGTTTGAGCTGAAAAAAAATTTCCTCCAAATTGAGCAGAGTTAATTTTAATTTCTTCATCTTATGTATTCTAGTGACTCTACGAAATATTTCGCTGTGCGAGCTTTGTATACATTCAAAATAAATTATTTTGTTTAAAATCGCCTCGTTTTTGAGCAGTCGGGTTTGTTCACCTAATGATTTGATCAGGTCGCATAAAATGAATCTTGCTAATTTTGTGCGCACGGGGGTAATTTTCAACGCGCAATCGAATGGACACAGTTAAAAGTGCCGCCGAATACGCCGTGATACTGATTTTTAAAAATTATTTGTTAAAAAAATAACAACTTATTTCACAGAAGAGCTAGCCACTTGGCCATAATATGAAAAATGTTTATTTTAGAGAGAGCTTTCATAATATATAGCTATGTAGGGGGTTTGGATGCGTTCTGTTGGATGCGTTCTGTTGAAAATTTCACTTTTGGACATGTGGTGAAACATATCTCAGCCGGGTTTGATCTATGAAACTTCTTATGTCCATTTTCGGTCTCTACGGCCAATGTTTACCCTAGGAGCAACTTTTCAGCATAGGTTAGGTTTTGCTTGTGCGGCCCCTGTTGAGAGAATCTCAATCGACTCAGATATTCTCTCATATTTCGATAGAGCATACCAAGGGCTTCCAGGATATGTGAAATAAACAACTAGTCACTTTTTGCTGTACGGAATTTTGGCAATATCTGCGCTCCTTACGCGAACGCACTGTTATGTTGTAGTAATCGTTTCTCTAAATCTATTTTTTCCATTTGCATTAAAATGCGAAATGTGAGACGGCGCTCTCCTCAGTTCGCACAGTCTTTCCACCGGTTGGAAATGAGGAGAGCGTGGTCTCACATTTCACACTCTAATTTTTCATTTTAATACACAACTGAACATTCGTTTAGTGATTATTTATGTACGACAATTTTCCGACAGGACATCATTTGAATGTACGAAAGTACGGTATGTTAATCTCACCCAGTAGTCGGCGATTAGCATCGATCGATGCATCGAATCGATACCGTACTTGTTCTTCAATGCGGGACCGATAGCCTCGCGAGCCTCGACCGTCGCTTCGTGAAGAAACAAGCTAATCACATACCTAATACACTGTTTTTGAAAATAAATAAATAAGGTAAATCACTTGCCAGGCAGTGAATTCAGCAGCTGCTATAGCAAACAACAACATCGGAAACCAGTAAGTGTGGAACAAAACGATCAGATGAGGACCATATGGAATTGGAAAATGATTTTTTTCCATCAATAATAATATAGTTTACCTGCAAACGGACCAGTGTCGAAAGAGAAAGTTCAAATCGACAACTACAATGATTAAAGAGAAAGTCGCCGCGAAGAGACAGACAAAGTGCTTAATTTGTGAATTATTTTATATTCTTTCCTGTTCTCAAAATTATCCTACAACGTTGTCAACGTTGATCTGGAACATGCAAAATGTATATCCCGTTGTGTACATTTTCTGAAATTTGTTTGTCGAGATCTTATTATTTCGGAAATCGAACTTCTCGAAGGGTGAATGATATAGTTGAGTAAGTGACGTCCGTCAATACGAAAATCATCTAAAAATGGTATTCATGTTTGGCAGGTGTGCGATATTGTTGTGCACATTGGAAATAGTGATTTTGTCGATATTCAGGTATGAGTCAATAACAAAATCCTCGCCTGCAAGTACTTGTACGCGCCGATATCGCGTCTTGTTTTGAATGCAATACAATACAGCAGGATGACATTCAGACATAGTCCTATGACTTCAAGTTATGTGTTTAGGCAAAGTTAAACCGCACTCATTTGCGCAATTGAAACGTGAGCCGAAAAGATAAATTCCAGCTTACAGTAGTTTACGCTTTCCACGTGTCCGAAAACAGTAAGAGCGTGAGATTCCATGAGGTCGTATAAGAAAAACGATGGGCAGGGAAGCTAAAATATCATGCGACCTGTTATGTTTGCAGGCCGATAAAAAAGAGGGGAAAAGAGGGGCGACAGGTAAATGAAAAAAAGGACAACGAGCAAATGCGACTTCCTCCAATCGAATTGTCATTTCAATTCGCACAGAGATGATTTCAATCATCATTAAACCTTTCTGGACATTCAAAGAAGTCAAAGAGTCTTGAAATATCACAACTAGCGAGAGGCTAATTACACACGCACAGAAGATAGAGTTAACAATTCGAGAAGCTGCAGTGTCTGCCTTTTCCTACATCGACAACGTCGAAGCATTTACAGGAAATTAACCACATATATTTTTGTCAAAACAATAATATCACTGAATATTTGTCAGGAGAAAGAAAGCCACCGAATCATTGCCAACTAATGGCGTCACTTTTTATACTGCGAATGAACAATATTTGTGACTACGAACATACAATGTGGGAAGAGGAATACTGAAATGCACACACAATATTTCAGTTACCACTAGACTTTGAAAGATAACTAACTAGTTGCTTCATTCCTCATTTCGCCCGTTGCTTTAGCGGGCTATGCAACTAGTTGCTTTTAAAGTAATTAGTTGCTTTCAGATTTGACAAATTTACATGAAATGATTTACATGGAAGATGGTGGGAATTATTAATATGTTTATGAGGAGGATCGTGAGATCATTTCTCAATATTTTCGGCATCGAAATCGGTTGGTTCACGCCGCGCTCAAACGATTAATCGGTGGAACGTCCTATCAAGCCAAAATGTTAGTAATATTTGTTTTCTTTTCACTAGTCATATTATGGAACGTCCAAAATATATTTTCAATTTGTTTTACATTAGTAGGACGGTAATCAGTAACTGAATTCTTGTCAATTGGTAGAAACGGTAATGCCTTTTTCACACACATAACTTTGATTTGAAAAAACCCAATATTGTTATTACAGGTGCTCATGAAAATAATATTTACATGACGAAATATTTAAATGGTAAGTATTTCACTTTCTATCTGATTTTAGCGCTTGTTCCGAAATGCGGAAAAGCAACTAGTTACACACGCCGCTCAAAGCAACTGGTAAATGACGGAATGGCCCGTTGCTTCAGAATGAAAGCAACTAGTTGCCCAGTGCCAAAACCGTTACTTTTCAAAGTCTAGTTACCACTTCTCAGTTTATCAAAACAAGATAACAATAAGCAAAAGAACAGTTATGCCCTGAAACTTTTTAAAAGACCCTCATTGTCAGCAGATACAACAGGGTCGAGGGGCTAGTTTGGCTTCTTTGGACAATATAATAATGTCGATCTTTGACGATATGCATTGCGCGTTAGAGTACGAGGTCTTGACTAACGCCTCCAGTCGGAACTAGATTGCGCAATGTGACACCACGTCCTCTTCATTTCACACACTCTCTAGACCGGTTGATAGACGAGAGAGTGTGTGAAATGAAGAGACGGTGGTCTCACATTTCGCACTCTATTCGGAACCAACGTCGTAGTCTTGTCAACTGGGCGTTCTTGAATGTTGATCACGGACACAATCTGCTGTTCGTCTCGAATAATTTGTTATTAAATATGTCTTTTTTTTCAATACGTACACCAGGTGGTACGCTGAAAATAATTTTCAAGCATATTTTCATGATCTGTTTCTGTTGCTCGTCGCGTTATGCATTGCGCTCTGAGAGATGAGTTTCTGGTGTAGTAAATACGTTGCTTTATTCATATTATACACGTTTCCACATGTATCCCCAATGTGAAGTAAATGAGACGAGACAGTCGCCCGAATTTCGCACTTTTCCGCTCCCTAAAAGCGCAACGAGACCGGAGTTAAAGATCGCAAGCGCACTGGTACGCACATAGTACGCTCATCTCGAACTGCATTGGAAAGCGGAAAGCACATACTTTTCTCGCAATATACCATTCTCGATCTCTACAAATTGGCCAATGAAACATCGTAGACCAGCGGCGAAGCGCAATAGCGGGCACTTATCAACTTACAACAAAAACATTCACGTGCGGTGGCTATCCCATGGGAGATTTTAAAATATCTCGTTTATAATCTCTGTTTTTCGCCTGAATATAATGTGATCGCTAGCAGCATCAAATAATGGTGCGTTCACTGTCGCCTGACCCCCTAGCTTGGGCGTCTAAATCGGGGGGGGGGAATAACTCTTTATCGGGGTCATTGTCATCATTCTGGGGGGTCGTAGCGTCTGAGGGGGTCAGAACGACCGCTCTGACTCCCCAGAATGATGATTCTGACTCCCCAGAACGAGTCATTCTGACCCCCCCAGAATTGACATTTAGACCCCCAAGATAGGGGTCAGGCTATAATGAACGCACCATAAGCAAACAGGGGGAGGGCGTTTGTTCTATGTTTTTTGAAGAGATTCGCTGACAAACTTGCTACTTATTATTATTCCAAGCACCTAGGAGTTAATCATGGGGAATCCTTTTCCGAAGATCTTTAGAATGTCGACCGATTCAGAATCAGAAAATAACACACGCACAATACATAATGGCAGCACGTAAAAATACAAACAATTTGGTGTCCCCAACACACCTTTTTAACGAATTATTGGGAAACTGTTTTTAAGAATATGGATGTGTATACTCAGAACAATGCGCCTGTGAATAATATGACAGTGCAGCCTGTTACGTTCGACTTTGGGTGAATAACAATCACATTATAAATTGTAGTTGCCGTGTTGTACGAAAACTCAACAATTCTGAATACTTTCCTCTTGGCTCATATTAAGAATCGAATAGTATAAATTTTATAAATTACTTAATCGGACTCCGTGGAATATGAAAAGAGCAGTTGGAAGACCCAAGACAAGATGGCGTGATGATCTGAGAAAGGAAAATGGAGTAAAAAAAACTGGAAAATCTATGCAGAGAACAACCAATTCTATGGTAGAGAGGCATTGATCTACAGACCTTGCCTTGATGATCGAATAAATATATTGATATTGATATTGTGGAACAGATACTTAAAGGATCCTGATACTGCAAAACAAGTGACTTTCAGATATAATTTTTCTTTTTTTTCGAATTGAATGCAAATCATTTTTGAAATTATTAATAAATTTTCAAAGATCACTTTTGACACGGCACTACTGTGTTTAGCCGCTGAACAAAGTAGTACCGGATCATCTCAGCAAAAAAAAATAGATCTTTTAAAATTCACAACTTCTTTCAAAAAATTGTAGACATGTGCGATAAATTGCATTTCAATCGAAAGAAAAGTATTTTGCAGTACAACTTTTTTTTTCATTTTTTGGACTAAACAGCCATAACACCGCGATATACAGAAAGACCAAGACTACGAATAGGAAAGAGTAATTTTTTGCACCTTTTATCACTTTTCGTTAATTATTTTAAAAATTTCTTACAATAATGAAATCAATTGGATCGGCTCAAACTAAGCTGTTTCCCATCAACATACAAGTTGAGACTTTTTGAAAGAAGGTGGAATACGTAGAACTGCGAAAATAGAACGTGAGAAGAGGAATAGTAAAAATTTCACAAACGTCTTTTATTTCGAAATTGAAAAAGTTCATGTTAACAAATCAGGGATGCAATATTTTTTTAAAAAATCCTTTTTGTCCCTAATGATTGATTTTTCTATATTTTTTGAAACCATTTCAATTGTTGAACACGGCACTTTCGAAAATGACTCTCACGTGATAACTGTGATGATAACTTCATGATAACTGTGTGATCCGACTCGGACTGTCTCACCTCCTTTCGTCTCGTCTTTTATCTATGAAGACCAGGAGAAGACTGTTTGAGAGCTGCATCACCTCTACAGTACTCTACGGGTGCGAAATATGGGCTTTGAAAGCGAATGAAGGAAATCGGTTTAATTTCACGCAGGGGGAAATGGAAAGGAAGATGATCCGAGTGACACTGAGAGATCGATGGAAAAACGAACGTCCGAGAAATAACCAAAGTAAAAGATTGGATACAGGAGAGTCTCAAACGGAAAGCTCAATCGGCATTGAAAGAGTATGGATACAGAGAAATGGTGCAGAGCGACTACCGTGTGGACCCCATACATCAGAACTCGTCCCCCAGGCCAGCCAAAAGTGAGATGGAGAGATGACAAGTGAGATGAAGGAGAACAATCGGCGCGAACTGGTGGAATGCAACTTATGAAGACTACCGACCCATCCTCATCTGATCGATTATCGCCTGATATGATTAATTGATTGATTGATAACTGTGTTCTGATAAATGCCTTGAATTAGATTTTCATACAATACTACACTTTATTCATGTTGTTCCCCCGTGTATCCTCAGTGTATTTTGCCGTTTTCGTCCGCAAATCACTATTGCGAACGCCGCCTTTCTGTAGTCGGGCATGAGCAAAATAACAGCGAGCGCATCGAGAGGAGCGAAGAAAGAGAGAAGAAGTGGACAGAAATCGCTGAAATATTTAAATATTTTCGTAGTTTAATTTCATTTTCCTGTAAATAACAGATTCTACAAATTATGAACAATCCATGTCCTAGATCAAGTGTGTTGCGCTTATGCATTAGGGTGAAATTTTTCATGAAAAAATATGCTTACCCGAACAACTCATGCCCTAGTCCGAGCAATTGCAGGTGAACAACGCTAGCACACGCAAGATGCACGCAACAGAATGGGATTATCGTCTGAATGGTACCAATACTTTGCAGGTTTTCTTCGAATTCCAAACACACTGTGCAATCTCTACCAAGAGTTCTCCTAAAATACTTTTCTAGTACACTCACAATAAAATCACTCGGATCAGGACACAAAGTGAAAAAGTTCACTTACCTATAATTGAAATGTCTCTTATTTATAGTAGCTTTCTCTTACAGTTAAAACGCGTTCTCTGTAAGAACGTCGGAGGGGTCCGCACAACTAATTCAAAATGGTCGTCCAGGACCCAAACTTTACTCACAAACAGTCATAGGTATAACATAAATTTTAAATGTGAGAAATACTCATAATATCTAGTTTTCAAAAATCGATAATTTTTTTACGAAAAAAATTTTTTTTTCTTCATTTTTTAAATTTTCATGTCATGTTATATATCATTCGAAAGAGCATCGAAAGTTATGTAAAAATCCGAAGAATCATGTGAATCGACCTTCTGGGAGCGGAAATCGGTGACCACATCCGAACAAAATGATAGTTTTGGTGAAACTTAATTTTGGCTGACCACATTCCCATGATTTGCGACCCACAGTTTTGATATATATTACGTATTTTTCATCAAGGAATTTGATGGTAATCATTTCATGTGAGATTTCGGTAGTAAAAGTACTCAATTTTTCACTAGACCACTACCACTCTGTTGTAAAGCTCAATCTCGAGATGTGGAAAAAATGTTTACAGTAATGAAAACTAAATCAAATGTATGTCGTCTTTAAGAGCATCAAAAGTTATGTATAAATCCGAAATTTCAGGAGGATTGAACAACTAGGAGCGAAAATCGATAATCACATCCGCAAAAGTTGATATTTTTGTTGAAGCTATGTATTTTGCTCTACTCTTTTTCAAAGTGATCGACAAGGGCTGAAACCTTTTTCACGAGCATTTTTAGGGTTAGAGTAAATTTTGAAAGCGAAAAAGTCACAAAAAGTAAAATTTTGAAAAATCGATAAAAAAAATTTTCGAAAAAAAAGTAAATTTTTATTTTTTTTAAATATTTTTTGTCGTGTTATATCTCATTCGAAAGAGCATCAAAAGTTATATGTAATTCTATACTTTTATGAAGATTGAGGCCCGAACAGCAGAGAAATGGTGATTGCATCCCTACAAATGACACTTTATTCTCGTTCACATATTTTCGCTCCAAGTGACCCAATCGTTATGAAACTGTGGATTTATGAGAGACTATCTGAGTCGATCAAGATATGGCCGTACAACCAAAAGCTAACCTATGCTGAAAACATGCTCCTAGGGTAAACTTTGTGTGTAGAGACCGAAAATGGACATGAGAAGTTTCGTAGATCAAACCCGGCTGAGATATGTTTCATGACATGTCCAAAACTGAAATCTTCAACTTTGGCTAAACGCAACCAAACCTTTTACATAGTTATATATTATGAAAGCGCTCACTAAAAGAAACATTTTTCATGTTATGGCCAAGTTCGTAACTTATCTGTGAAAAAAGCTATAATTTTTTGAACAAATAATTTAAAAAAATTTATATCACGTCGTTTTCGTCCGCACTTTTAACTGTGTCCATTCGATTGCGCGTGAAAAATTACCCCCCTGCGCAAGAAAATAGCAAGATTCATTTTATGCGACCTGATCAAATCATTAGGTGAACAAACACGACTGCTCAAAAACGAGGCGATTTTCAACAAAATAATTTATTATGAAAGTATACAAAACTCGCACAGCGAAATATTTCGCAGACTCACTACACTACATAAACTGAAGAAATTAAAATTAACTCCACTCAATTTGGATGAAATAATTTTTGACCTCAAACCATGAATGGTCATGGTGAAATTTCAAGAAAATATTTTTCGACAGATTTCCAGTTTTGCGTATTCTACATAATTATTTCTCATATATAAAGAATATATACCACGTTTTGGTATTAGATGTCAAACGGAAGAGAGAAAAAACGAAAAATATTTTTTTTCGGTTTTTGACCATGACCCGGGGTTCATGGTTTGAGGTCAAAAATTATTTAATCAAAATTGAGTGGAGTTAATTTTAATTTCTTCAGTTTATGTAGTGTAGTGAGTCTGCGAAATATTTCGCTGTGCGAGTTTTGTATACTTTCATAATAAAGTATTTTGTTGAAAATCACAGCGATTTTGAGCAACAGAAAATGAATCTTGCTATTTTCTTGCGCAGGGAGGTAATTTTTCACGCGCAATCGAATGTACACAGTTAAAAGTGCGGACGAAAACGACGTGATATCATTTTTTTAAAATTATTTGTTCAAAAAATTATAGCTTTTTTCACAGATAAATTACGAACTTGGCCATAACATGAAAAACACACAAAGTTTACCCTAGGACCATGTTTTCAGCATAGGTTAGCTTTTCCTTGTGCGGCATCTACAGTGAGAATCTCAATCGACTCAGATACATACATACATATACATATACATATTTATCCTGACATCAAGGCAAGGGCCTGCAGGAGGTATCATTCGGGGGCAGAGGAGGTCGGGATCTTCGAATTCGAGGCAACTGGGTCAAGGGAATGGATCTTGCTTGGCTTCTTTGGTCAATTGGAGTGTCGATCTTGGACGATTGACATTGAGCGTAGAAGTAGATCTTCCGGCAACCAGTGACGTCCTGACTAGCGTGTATCAACCTAAGTGGGAACTCACGTCGTAGTCTCGTCGACTGGGCCTTTCTTGAAAGTTGGCGACTTGAATTAGATGTAGGCGATCCGGGTCCTCTTCTCGAAGTGGTACCAGGTGGGCGATATACTTGCCGGGTTGCCCAAGCTGACTGGCAAGGATTCTCCAAACTGAGGAGGGAGAGGAGCGGGGAGACTGTCGACCGCCCGTCACGAGGCACAGAATGAAGAATATAAGAGAATATACTCAGATACTCACTCTTATACATAACTTTTGATGCTCTTTCGAATGGGATATAACACGACAAAAAATATTTTTAAAAATTAAAATTTATTTTTTTTCGAAATTTTTTTTATCTATTTTTCAAAATTTTACTTTTTGTGACTTTTTCGCTTTCAAAATTTACTTTACCCCTAAAAATGCTCGTGAAAAAAAGTTTCAGCCCTTGTTGATCACTTTGAAAAAGAATAGAGCAAAATATATAGCTTCAATAAAAATATCAACTTTTGCGGATGTGATTATCGATTTTCGCTCCTAGTTGTTCAATCCTCCTGATATTTTGGTTTTATACATGACTTTTGATGCTCTTTCAGATGACATACATTTGATTTAGTTTTTTAAAATGACTAAAAAAAATTTTCTGCTTACTTTGAGATTGAGCTTTACAAGAGAGTGGTAGTGGTCTAGTGAAAACTTGAGTACTTTTACATAGGAAATCTGCCATGAGATGTTTACCTTCAAATTTCCTGATGAAAAATACGTAATATATATCAAAACTATGGGTCGCAAATCATGGGAATGTGGTCAGCCAAAATTAAGTTTCACCAAAACTATCATTTTGTTCGGATGTGGTCACCGATTTCCGCTCCCAGAAGGTCGATTCACATGATTCTTCGGATTTTTACATAACTTTCGATGCTCTTTCGAATGATATATAACATGACATGAAAATTTAAAAAATGAAGAAAAAAAAATTTTTTTCGTAAAAAAATTATCGATTTTTGAAAACTTGATAATTTGAGTATTTCTCACATTTAAAATTTATGTTATACCTATGACTGTTCGTGAAAAAAGTTTGGGTCCTGGAAGACCATTTTGAATTAGTTGTGCGGACCCCTCCGACGTTCTTACAGAGAACGCGTTTTAAGTGAACTTTTTCACTTGGTCCTAGTGACTTTTTTGTCAGAGTATCTAGTATTGCGAGTCAAGATATGCGTACCTGAACTGTGAGCATCCGGAATAATCTGTACTGAAGCCGTAGCGTTTTTGCGGAGAGAGATTGGCTACTCGCAGAAAGAAAGTTGATGATTCTGCGCCCACAGTATGCCATAAATGCGATGCCGAAACCGAGAATTCCGGAGTAAATTAAAGTTGCGACGACAGGCTTCGCGTTGTAGTGGCCATCTCTCTGCAAACCCATAATGAATCTTCTTGGATGGCCGAAAATACAAGCCATCCTTAACGATTTGTTTGTATACTCACCCAGTAATCGGCGATGAGCATCGATCGATTCATTGCATCGATACCGTACTTCTCGTAGACCTCGGAGGCGATTGCAGTTCGCGATTTTAAGTCCGCCGCGTGAAGATAATAGCTTATTGAGTACCTGTTAATGCGAGTTAATGAAATAGTAAAAATTTAAAGTCTGCTCCAAATGTCCCCATTTCGATGAAATAATAATTTAACGTAGCATTTTTGAATCATCATACTTACCACACAGCAAACTCTATGGCAGCAATAGCGAAGAGCATCACCGGAAACCATTTAGTATAGAACAGCCGAATCATATGTGGCCTGAAAATATTTTGTTGTCATGTGGGTTGATTTATTTAGAGAAATAGTAAAAATTTAAAAAAAATAGTAAAGAAGTAAAGATTCACTTGCAAACCGTCCAGTAGCGAAAGAGAAAGTTGAAATCGACCACGACTACAATTAGAGAGAAAGTCGCCGTGAAAAAGCAGAGCAAATGCTGAATTTTTTATTTAAAAAATAAAATAAAACTTTTTTGGCGTTCTAACAAAACAATAATAAAATATCGACTTATTAATGGATAGTGAGACACAAACCGCGCTATCTACGTTCTCTTGGAACATGCAGAATGTGTTACCAACAGTGTAGAATTTCTGAATCAAATTGTCAAATTAAAATTATTGTAAGAATCGTACTTGTCTAAATGCAAACGCAATAGTTGAGTAAACGATATCAGTAAAGATAAAGGCAACCTGAAAAAAAGAGCTTTGTATCTATTTAAAAAATAAAAGGTGAACTTTCCAAAATACTTTTGCAACAAAAAAGAAAACTTACTTGTAAGTATGTGTACGCTCCCAAATCGCATCGCGTTTTGAAATGTATGCAGTACAGTAAAAGCGCATTTAGTAACAATCCTATCCCTGCAAAATGACAAAAATTCGAAAATCTCGCCTTTACGAACACTTTCAAATTGTGTTCAAATGTATTCCATTAATTTCCTGTGGAAATGCACAATGTCAAATGCAGTTTATAATTTATTAATTTCGCAATCCAACAATCGACTAACAATAGTTTATCCATTCTACGTGGTCGGCGACATATATTACGCCAGTCATCATGGAATTACGCGAAGTACCTGATAATAGCAAGAGTTTTATCTTATTATTTCTCGTGCACCGCAAAGGTGCGTCAATGTACAGAAAGTTCGAATAAAAGTTACAAATTATAATTATTAAAGTACGGAGTAGGAGTGGGGGAAGGGCGACTGGTAGCAAGGACAAATTTATAGCGAACTCGAGATGATCTAAGACGTCTCATCAAACTTTTTATCAGACTTGAACACACTTGACCGCTCTTTGAATTACGCTTGAAGGACTACAACTGCTGCGGACGGACACGTGTGAAATAGAGTGCGAAATGTGAGACCACGCTCTCTTCATTTCACACACTCTCTCGTCTATCGACCGGTCTAGAGAATGTGCAAAATGAATAGGTCGTGGTCTCCCATATCGCAGTCTAGTGTGAAATGCCAAGAATTGGCATTGCTAGCGGAACAAAACTAATAGAGAGCTGATGCTGATCTAAGATCGAGTTCAGTTTATCACTGACTATGAAGTGTACAATTCTGGTGATGGTCTAGTCGCTTCACATGCTCTTTTCAACGAGACATGCGGAAATGGGACGGAAAGGTCGCCCGAATTTCGCACTCTTCAGCTCCCTAAAAGCGCAACCATTCCGGTGTGAAAGTTCGCAGCCATTTTGGAACGCACACATTACGCACTCATCTCCAACTAGACCTGACGGGTAAGGACATACTTTGATCGCTAAAAGCTACATGGTTCATTCGACCATCTGTAGAAATTGGGCAGTGAGTGACATATTTATGATTATAGACCATTGAAAAAGCGGAAAAGCGTTTAGCACACTTATAGTAAGATAACAAAACAAAACATTCACTTGCGGTGGTCACCCTATCGGTTTCCCACGGGAGATTTGCCTCATTTATCATTACCAATCTCTTATTTCCGCCCCCCACCTCCCACCAATTCGATGTCATCGCTAGTAGAGATCTTCAGGTTAATGAAAAAGAGGGCGTTTGATCTATATAGTTTTAATTTTAAAAAGAGATTATGAACCCGAAAACACTTATTGGAAAAATCTAAGAAAACTCGTTTTTATTATTTTTTAAAATAAAAACGAGTTTTTATTATCTCTCGAAGTAGAATCATAGGTAATCGGATGACTGAGTCCCGCTATGTCCTTTTCCGTAAACTTTTTTTAGGACATCGGCCAAAAGCCGTGGTACAAATACGGTACTTGCACCCAATCTACGGCAACTAACACAATAGTGAGAATTTGAGTGGACACCCCCTCGAGGAAACATCTACTGGACAACGATCTCAATGCTCGCTGTGATTCTTATTTTCATAATTTTTTCGTCAAATTATGTACCCGAAAAGCCAACGCCTTTTTCCAGGCATACAAAAAATGCTGCTTTTCTCACAATCAATCTCAGAAAAAAGGAGCGTGTAAAAAATAGTATGCTTTATCAAACAATTGGAACAAATTAAGAAAAAAAAAGTGAAAAGATGTAAGAGAAAAAATTAAAAATTAAACTTTAGGCAGGTATGCGTTCTTGAAAAATCGGGTTGAATTTCGGAACATTGTTTTTTTCCAAATTTTAACTTTGTCTCATTATCACCAATAAAGGCCAACTATTGTTTGAATTAATTTTAAACTTTCTTTATATCCTATTTATGCATTATGTGTTCATTATTTGCCACAAAAATGTTATTTTCAAAAAAATTGGTGATTAATTAAAACAGAATCGCACTCTTCTCATCATTTGTTCCAATGCTCAGCGCAATTGCCTTGTTGTCCATGCGCATTGAAACAATTTTCCAGTTCTTTATTGTTTATCTCGGAAGGAAAAGAAGGAAGCAAGGAAAGAGGAGAAAGTAGTGAGTGCTGGTGAGCACTAAAAAGTCCCAGGATGTGCACGAAATCATCGAGAAATGCACATATCACGCGTCTAACGAGAGCATCGACTCAAACTGGTCCACTTTCCATCGACTAACAATTGTGTATATTGTGTTTTAAATTCTCTTATATTGTGATATAAATTGGCTGACTTATGTCACCTCCCACACACGCCATTTGATTTTCGATATTTCACTTAATTTGCTTTAAAAACACATACAAATTTACTAAAAATTCTCTAGTAACAAAACGTGTGTTAATTTATAAGGCGGTACGGCATCATTTGGCATCGAATGATAATTCTTAACTCTCATATTTCGGGAGGTAAGGTATTTCCGTGTTGGGGAACGTCTAAAATCAATGAAAATGGTTGAATAAGATTAAACACCGAGTCATTTCTGTTGAGAAAACGAATGAAGCGGTGTCGAAATTCTGAACAAACTAGTCGGGAATTACCATATTATAAAAATTCCTAATGTTCCTCCCGAGTTATAGGAGCTCAAACATAGTCCTTATGATCACGGCAATGAACAAAACAACACAACTTACGAGTGGGCGTTTAGTAAATCTTTAAAATGTATTTTTATTCAAATTAGGCCAAATATCTCTTCATTTGGGTACCGAAAAAGAGCTTCAAATGTGTGCTGCTGGAAATTACAGGAGATGTATGTAAACAAGGAATGATTTTCATTCGCTATTTATGATATATTTTTCTATTAAATCTTTGCCAGTCTCTTGCATTGAGATTTGATCAACGGGCGTGCTCATCTCTTTTGATAATGAATTCATTTGTTTTGAATGTCAATCAATTTTAAACTACTTGATTGTGAGCAGATGTTGTATAAGGCTCTGTTCACAATTACCCATATCCATGTGCTCTACATATAAAGTCGGCGAACAGTAGTCGGCTATTGAATACTAGAAAATATATTTCATCAATATCCTTGGAACTGCAGAAAACACAACTTATTGTATGCATCATATTTCGAGATATTTTCGTCAATATTTGTTGCAGGGGTTGGCTTATTTCTCAACATTGCTCTTTTGTATTTCATCATGTTCAAAACAACAACCGACCTTGGCGCATACAGATATTTACAGGTACGGTCAAATATATTGTACATTTTGAAATTAGGTTAGATAATTGGATTAGATCTCTTCACTCTCCATTCGACGAGTATATGTAGAGAGTGTGCAAACTGAAGAGATCTAATTCAAATATTACCGGGATTTCACACTCTAATAAAATGCTTAATTTCGCACTCTCGCAGATCACGTTTGTTGTCACAGACTTGTGCTATTCGACTATATCATTCGCGTTCAAAGAAGTTTGGCCTCCATTAGCAGGAATGGACAAATAATTTTTAAAAATTCAGAAGTCATATTCGATTGGATACACTTTCTGCCTGATTCAGTTGCGCGTCGATAGTTTAGTAAGTATTTAACGTGGTAAAACATTATTTGCATTTTCATTGTTAACGTTTTCTCTAGAGTGCGAAATGCGAAATGTGAGTCAACGATCTCTTAATTTCGCATACTTTATCATACAGCGACCGGCAAAGATAGTGTGCGAAATGATGAGCGACGACTTTATAAGTTTACTCGCTTCGATCAGAGACAGGGGAGCGGCATTTTTTAGGCTTTCAAGTCTTCGATCGGTAGCCAAAACTTCTGGAGTAGTAGACTTATTGGCTCTGTTCCGGAATAGAGGTTCTTAGGAAATAGAAAGGTCCCAAAAAAAATAGAAAGGTCCCATGGAAATAGAAAGGTCCCAATAAAATAGAAAGGTCCCATGGAAATAAAAAGGTCCCTAAAAAATAGAAAGGTCCCTTGAAAATAGAAAGGTCCTAAGTTCGGGAAAATGATCTCTCAAAAAATAGACAGGTCCCATAAAATAGAAAGGTCCCAAGAAAGTCTAAAAGTTGTGCTGCAAAATAGAAAGGTCCCAAGATTGCTCAAAAATGATCCGAAAAAATAGAGAGGTCCCAAGAAAAACCAGACTTAAAAATAGAAAGGTCCCATCAAATAGAAAGGTCCCAAGAAATACATTGTGAAATGGATTTTAAAAAATAGAAATGTCCCAAGAAAATTTTCAAAAATAATATAAATAAAGATCACAATACCGTTTAAAAATGTTCGCCAAAAGTAGAAAGGTCTCAATGAAAACCGAATGGTCACATACATTTGAAAAGGTTCAAAATATACTTAAATATTTTAAAATAATAATAAATAATAATTTGGCACGGTGACAGAGGGAGGAGGGATTGCGGGCACTACTGTTTTGTCGGGGTCAACTGAAGAACGAGCAATCGGTTGAACGGGCACACCAGGAGGAACGGGGATAATAGATTGAGCTTGTGCCACTGAAATGACCGATTCACGAGTAACTGATTGTGAGTCTCGGAGATAAATATTCATGTCATAGATAAGATGATTCAGACTTTTTCGGATCAATTCTCCATTGAAACAGATATCCATGAATATTGTGAAAGGGGTGACTGCATTGGTTTTTTTCAAAAAACATCGAAAAAAAATTGTCTTAACCTGGGGAAATTGACGCTATCTATCATTGGCGTTATCTGAGACTTTGTCAAAGGACTAGTAAGATCACATTTTTAGCTGTTTTTTAATAAATTTTTATGCATATTTCGATGAAAATACATCCTTTTGTAATGTTTGCCATAGATGTCTAACAACACAGTGCACCTCAATAGATTACGCGACCAAATCGCTTATATTCGGGATGTATTATAGATAAAGTTTCTTGAGACCTTTTCAAACTTCCGTGTTGTTTTCAGGTTACTTCAGAAAATCGGAATCATTTGCTATTTTTGTCAATATTTTTTTCAGAACAGTGGTGCCCGCAATCCCTCCTCCGTACTAAATTATTATTTATTATTGTTAAAAATTATATTTTGAACCTTTTCAAATTTATGTGGCCATTCGGTTTTCATTGAGACCTTTCTACTTTTGGCGAACATTTTTAAACGGTATTGGGATCTTTATTTATATTATTTTTAAAAACTTTCTTGGGACATTTCTATTTTTTTGAAATCCATTTCACCATGCAATGGGACCTTTCTATTAATTGGGACCTTTCTATTTGATGGGACCTTTCTATTTTTTAAGTCTGGTTTTTCTTGGGACCTTTCTATTTTGCAGCACAACTTTTAGACTTTCTTGGGACCTTTCTATTTTATGGGACCTGTCTATTTTTTGAGAGATAACTTTCCCGAACTTGGGACCTTTCTATTTTCAAGGGACCTTTCTATTTTATAGGGACCTTTCTATTTCCAAGGGACCTTTCTATTTTTTAGGAACCTTTCTATTTCCATGGGACCTTTCTGTTTTATAGGGACCTTTCTATTTCCATGGGACCTTTCTATTTTTGGGACCTTTCTATTTCCTAAGAACCTCTATTCCGGAACAGAGCCGACTTATTTCCCTCTGAGATGCGTACTCTAGTTTTCTTTAATAGTTTACCATGTAACGTATTTTGCAGCACATGATGATGTGTGTTTGGTGCGTGTCGTTTTCGCTGATAATTATCATCGTGGACTTTAACTTTCTCTATCGACACTGGGCGATCATAAGGTAGAGTAATACAACTCTGGGCATTAGACAGTGCGCAAATTTGCTATTTTTTCTCATTTCTCCGTTTCTTTGAAAGCGGGTTTTCAAACAACATTCCACACACGCCTTCGTTTGCACTCCGAAATCAGAGAGAGTGTGGAACGATGAAGCTAGAAACCCGTAAAAATGAATGTTTGACTGTTCTCTTTTCAAATTTTCGTATTCAGCCCAAAAAAATCGCCTTATTTTCCACCAAATGGTTCGCGCTGTTACTCTTTGCCATCGCTGCAGTGGAAACGGTTGCATGGTGAGTCGGACTGACCATTTTTTTCATCACATTTCGTTCTCCATAAATCAATGTCTCAGAACAATCATCACCATTAATATACGTCTCAGTTTGATCATAATCCCATTTTTAGTGTGCTGAAGGGATGCCCGTTCCGTTTTCGTATTCAGTAATTTCGAGCGAGATATTTCGAGAGAGATGGCAATGTGGTTGATAAGAGGTAGAGAGTTAGATAAAAAAAAGAGTGCCAGAGGGTATACTCAACACCGAACCGGCATCCCCACTGTGGCGTAGTCGTGTATTGAAACTACCACGTTTGGAACTACCATTCCCATCGAACCTGAATATTCAATCCCTCCCCCCACAAAACAAAGCCCACTCCAACACAGGTACATGGCCAGCTATTTCCTGCTCGAGGCGACAGATGAGGGCCGGGAAGCGATTGCTCCCGCAATCTATCGCAGATACGGAATTGACGCTATGGAGCGGTCGATGTTGATGGCCGACTATTGGGTAAACTGCGCCCCATTGTATGTTTGAGAGTGCACTAGGCTATTTCCATAGATTATCGAAATGTGCGAAATGTGAAACCTGGTCATTTTGAACAATCTCTCAGCCACCGACCGACCGGTGAAGAGAGTGCGCGAAATGAAGAGACAGTGGACTCACATTTCGCAGTCTCAGTAATAATAGAAGAAAAAAAGACTTCTCAGAGAGACGGTCGATACAATGTGAAGTCGATCGCTGCGCTGCTCTTCTTCTCGACTATTCTTGCTGCTGGCTTTTCCTTCATCATCTTCTGCGGCGCTTCGATATTCCGGCATCTGGCCTCGTCAAATCTGATCTCCGCCAAGGCGAAGCAACTGCAGTACGCGCTCTTCCGCACGCTCATCGTGCAGGTACGACGAAATTACTGTTTAAAAAATAGAAATTAACTATTTACAGAATTAATGCTCTTACAATAATTGCAGACCATCATTCCGTTCGTCTGCGTGCACCTCGGGTGCGCCAGCACACTAATTGTGCCAGCGTTCGGCGTGGGCCAAGAGTTCCTCGGGTACCTCTACTCATTCAGGACTTCTCACTATATATGTTCCAATTTGCATTTCATTTTTTAAAAAAGTATAATTTGTTTTACAGCGATTTCTGCCCTCTTCTCGTCTCTTTATTTGCTCCTCTCGACTCGCTTGCTGTGATTCTGCTCATGAGCGACTATCGAAAGGCGGCGTTTTCGTTTCTGACATGCGGGTGAGACAACGACAATCATGTATTGCCATATGTGGGGAAAACTTTGTGCAGTTTGAAAACATGAACTTTCGCTGCTTGTATGAAATATTTTGAAATCTCTTTAAGTGTAGCAACATCTATAGCATACAGTTATCCTTGGCCTGCTGAATATATTCAGTGCCTATTCGCTTCCACCCTTTCATCTTTCGACTCTTATTCCGTCAAGTACTTGTCTTTTTTCAGCAGAAGGAAGGATTCGGTAGTCTCCATTTCAAGTAAAAAGAACACTCAAGCACAATCAATTCCCTGAGCTCGACAGGATCTGTCTATATGACGCTGTTTGCGTTAGGATCAACAAGGTCTCAACAGAGGTCTGGAACAGGTCAAAAATCGAATTCGCTCAAAAGTTGCTCGTAGGGGTAACTTTCGACGCTGAACACGCTGGTACCATCGATTTCGCAATAGGGCGCGTCTGGGCGCCGGTATGGCGCCGCGCCCTTTCGGCGGAAAACGTGTTTGTGGATGTGGTGTTGTAGCCTGTGGAACATTGTTTTACATTGCCTCAAAGGATTTTCGCGCGCGCGGAACGCGTGTGCTGCCGCGGCATCCGCGTGGCCGAAGTGGTAGTGGCCCAGAACTTCAATCCGAAGGTCATTGGTTCGATTCCCATCGGTTACCATAGTTTTTTGCCGAATTTTTTTTCATCGAAATTTCACCCCCTTCCAATATTGGCACTTTTCATGGAATCTTGAAAAAGTGGTTTTTTCGCTGAAAATAAATTCGGCAAAAAAATTTGGTAACCGATGGGAATCGAACCAATGACCTTCGGATTGAAGTTCTAGGCCACTACCACATCGACCACGCGGATGCCGCGCCTTTACACGCGTTCCGCGCGCGTGAAAAATCTTCGATTCAATGTAAAACAATGTTCCACAGGCTACAACACCACATCCAATATACCAAAATGATCAGGAGAAAATGCTCTTTCAACTTCAGGTGAGATCTCCTGCGATGCTGGCTGGATCAAAAAATCTATTTTTCTCAAGAACGAGAAATTATCAAGATATGTCATTACCGCCACTTTTGATAGAGCTTCAAATTTTGATTTAAATCGCGAGATTTTCCGCCATTTCGATGAGTTTTAGCGGAGTTTTAATCGATAAACACGTTTTCCGCCGAAAGGTCGCGGCGCCATACCGGCGCCCAGACGCTCCCTATTGCGAAATCGATGGTACCAGCGTGTTCAGCGTCGAAAGTTACCCCTAGGAGCAACTTTTGAGCGAATTCGATTTTTGACCTGTTCCAGCGACTTGTTGATCCTAAGGCAAACAGCGTCATATTATCTTTTCATACCTGATCGTATAATTTCATAACCACTTCCTCCTATTCTACGCTTATTCACACTTCTTCTAACCACAATTTTTGACACCATTTTTACAGATATCATGTTTTATTTCTTCGTTCGAAAGCATAATGTAAATCTAGGTATACATTAATTACCTTTGCTGACCTAGCATTGTCAGTGTCTATATGATGGATATGATAAGGGCATGCAATACTGTGAGCAAATAAAACATCTGCTGACGTTTGGTGGTCAAACAAATAAGCATACATAGGAGAAAAATCATATGCGAGAAAAAGAACAACGCTTGCTCATTGAACAATGTCAAAGATATATTCAGGAAAAGATATGCATTCGTGCATTAATAGTAGCCTGATTTTTGAATAATACATTGTTCATTCATTCATTGTTTATTCCTTCAGAGTATCGCATACAAGAAAAATCTGTGAATGGGGACAAGAAACGGATGTCCGTCGACGTAGTCGAATCGGTTTTATGCATGGTAGCAATAATGAGTGTCGGAAGAAGAAAAATATATTGTATGTCTTCGTTATCCTTGTTTAGCTCCAGTCGTGTGAATCTGACTAACCGATACTGCCGATTTGCCACTCGAGCTGTAATCAATGGAAAGGAAACATAGCAAAACAGTCAAACCTACTACAGTTTCTAACTTTATTATTTGTAGTGCTGACAAACATGGCCAAGGATATTAGCATACTAATTCAATATAGGGAATATTACGGTTCTATCAATATGTATTGGCAAGTTTTACGAACACAGGCGATCCGTGTCAAAAAAACAATATTTTTACGTTGACGATCTCTTACCGGCAGGTTAGAATCGAGTAAATCGCTGTTCGATAGTCGCTCATCAATAGAATAATTACAAGCGCGTCGAGAGGAGCGAAGAAAGAAAGAAGAAGAGGGCAGAAGTCACTGTAGAGCCACACTTTATTGATCTATAAATCACCTGTGTCCAAAATTCGGATGCTGGTTTTTTCCGGATGCAGCTCTTTTAAACGCAAATTGCGAGTTCTAAGCGAGGCGTTTTGCCTGCAGGCCTTTTCTTTTCTCTTCTGAGCCCCGCATCATTCTTTAGCCTAGTAAAATGGAAATGGAGTGAGATCAACCCACTCCCGCACTAAACTGTAATCTGTGTTTTCAGAGTTGAGTGAAACAAACCCGAAAAACTGGTGAGCTAGCCCAAACATCGGCAGCAAAATCACGCTCGCACACGCTAAGTGCACGCAGCATAGCGGGATGATCGTCTAAAATAGCATATTATTACCGCGAATTCATAGCTACATTCTATTATCACGTTGATATTTCGCCTGAGTTCATCATAACAGTCATCATAAATCTCTTCTCTAATTGTTAATACAGATGTGTTGATTACCTGCACTGTGAGCGTTCGGAACAGTTTTCGCTGAAGTCTCAGCGTTGAAGCGGAAATTGTTGTCTTGCTTGCAGACAGCACCTTGCTGATGCCCGCTCCGCAATAAACCATAAACGCAATTCCGAAATTGAGAATTCCACAGTAAACGCAGGTCGCAACGATAGGCTTGACGTTGTAATGGCCATCCCTCTGAAATGCACCAGAATATTGCCGAAGTTCGAGCCCACGCATGTTCCTAATGTTCAAGGATCCGTGAGGCATTGATCACTTTTTGAAAGAATTTGTTTGAAACATCAATTAGTTTCAGAAATCACCCAGTAGTCGGCGATGAGCATCGATTGATTGATCGCGTCGATACCGTATTTCTCGTAGAGTTGGGGCGCAATAGCAACCCGCGACTCCGGAGTTGCTTCATGGAAGAAAAGGCTGATCAAATACCTGCAAAGCATTTTTATATTCAAACTTTGGAAATTATATTCCACTTGCCAAACAGTAAATTCGACTGCAGCGATAGTGAACAGAAGCGATCGAAACCATTTTGTAGAGAACAAATCGAGTAGACGAGGACTGACACATTGGAGTATGACAGTATGCAGAGGGGGGGGGGGGGGTACGAGACAGTAATTCCAGTTTGAACCACTCTTACTACAACTAGAACTGCTATCGATATTGTAAACTAATTGTGTTGTATGATATTGTGAATGTATCGAGTAGAATTGAAAATTTGGCCTACTCGGAAACGGCCCAGTATCTGTAGAGAAAGTTGAAGTCGACGATAACGACGATTAGAGAGAAAGTGGCCGCGAAGAGGCAGACTAAATACTGCAAGAGTGATGTTTTAAAAGGGAAAAAAACAAGACCTCGGCCACGTCTCGAATCCTAATCAGCGCCCCCCCTCCCAAAGCGACACTGATAAATAATGTATTGTGTTTGGCGCAAAATCCCTTACCACACTATCAACGTTTGTTTGGAACATGCAGAAAGTGTATCCTTGTGTGTAGATTCTCTGATAACCAACTCATTAGATTAAATATTGTCGTTTGGATTGCGAACTTCTCGAAATGCAAATGAGATGGTCGAGTAAACAACATCAGTCAGAACAAAAGAAATCTGCAAAATAAGCAATTCGAAAATAAAACTTAAACATTGATTAAACAACACAATGTTAATTTACCTGCAAATATTTGTAGTCTCCAATAGCCGACCTCGTTTTGAAATTGATGCAGTACAGAAGAATCATGTTTAGTAATAATCCAATCCCTGAGAATTATTTTTTCTCAATATGAACTTCTTAAAAAACGCGTCTTACAGTAGTTTATCGATTCCACGATCCCAAATACGACTGTGGTGTCACGGTCCATTGTTTAGCGTGGGAGATATCTATAATGCTGTAAAACTATATAAATACAAGTGTCCCTAATTCTGCTTGTTGCATTTGACTCCATTCACGACAATATAATATTATTGTGAAATAATTTCGAAAAAAGACAAACCACGAGAAGCAGGGCGAAAGGGAAATATCGATGGGTGACTATTTATGTAACCTAGCCCAATAACTCGGGAGACGTGAAGGGTGAAGTCCCGAGTGGGGATATTTGGCCAAGTAACTATGGTTCTGGTTTGCAGCTAAAAGTTACAATAACCCTTTTTTATGGGCAAAAGAATGTGATTGAGTATACTAATTTTCGCAGAAAGTAACACATTTTCACATAAATTTATCTTTGAAATATTGAAGTTTTGCACCTTCACAACCTCGAATACGCATTCGCCAACGCTGAAAAACAACTGTGTGACCAGAGCCAAGTGAAAATATAAGATTAAAATGAAAGTGATGAAGGCAAACAAAAAAGCAGTCGGCTTGACATTTATACTTTCTTTTTGATATTATTGCATATTATATGATATTATTAAAGTGATTGCGGGCATATAAATCAACTAAATATATCTTTAAATCATCATAATACTGGAAAAGCATTTGCGACTTATAATAAAAAGAATACATTCTTTTGAGACTGTTTGAAAAGAATTAGCCAAATAGCAGCACTCGTAATACCGACTTCGAAATCCCCCCATATATTGGGAGAGGTTGCAAAAACACCATTAGTGGGGTATTGTCGGCCTCTCTTGGATGCTCTCACATCATAAACGCTGGACTTCCAAGTGCGCTAATGATAACCTAAATGGGTTCATTTATTAAATCTTCTTTGAAATTCTAATGAGTCCCGAAAACGGGTCAAAATATTATAAGCACGCTCGTGAACATGGAATGATCATTCATGACCATTCTTTTTGAATGGCTGTATATCGTTTGTTAGCTATTATGAACGGCGAAAGAACCCATGAGGGTGGATATTCCTAATATACGTGAGAAAAGCCTTGATTACTGCGTTTGAGGAACAAAAAATATGGAAGATTCTCATGCGCGCCAAGCACTTCGCAAACGCCATACTACACTCGGTGAATGAGCGCATATTTGACGGCTCTCACACTGATCAAGCACTTGTTATGAAAAGCGCTTAACGACTTCTTCCGTTTCCCCCCATCGTGCCCTTCGAGTTTCGTTAGACGAGTGAAAATGGAGATGCTGTCCAAAAAGTGCAAATGCTAAAATTCGTATTCGAATGAAAATTCGATCATTCGAATTGATTGCATTTAGATTTTGCATCGAACTGTGAACTCAATTACTGCCGAAATAAATCGAGTACCATTTTTTACACAGTATTTGATCAAGTAAAGTTAAAAGTGGAGTCTAAGGAATCTCCCGCCTCCTCATTCCTTCGATCCCATTTTGCAATGGTGCTGTTGCATTCTCTTGATTTCCCCTTATCCGTTGCCTTCATTTTTTTGAATGCCCGCTCGACGTGGATAGTTTGGCAAAGAGTCAAACGTGATTGCAGCACAGTCAGAACTCAGCTTTAAAAAATGAAGGCAACGAATAAAGGGAAATCAAGAGATTGAAACCGCACCATTGCAAAATGGGATCGAAGGAATGAAGGGGCGAAAGATTCCTTACATTCCAACTTTGCTCAAACTTATTGCCGTTACAGCACAGACAGAACTCAGCAGGCAGAAAACCCGTGGGACACCACCTTTAAAGCGCAGTGAAATAGGCCATGTCATTTCCTTTAATTCCGAACTCGTGTGAGCTGATCACGTGAACTCTTTAACTACTGGAATACTAAAGGTTGGAGTGAAAATGCATCCAGAAACTGTAAAGCGAATATGCAAAATGAAGCATTTTGCGGTTTTCAGAGTTTTGCCCATACGAATTGAATCGCTCCTAGGCCGTATGGGCAGCTATCACCATATTAAAAATACTACTCAAAAATACTAATATTAAAAATAGTTATATATCGTTTTTGAATGTTCGACGGAAAATACAAATTGTCCCGTTCCTTACGTGAGAGGCATTATATCACGGTGTGTTTTGGGAATGGGGCCAAAATGTGAAAATGAGGTTTTCTTAGATTTGGGCCCTCCCAAGCCTGTCTGACAACCCCCCGAGGTATTGGAACCCACATTTCATTTTGTGGATCGTGGCACCGGGTTGGTTCTCCTGGTACCCAACTTTGACCCCGATTACCTCGGTTGTGGGCTATTTGTGTGAAAAATCATGCCTGAACTACCCTGGCTCATTTTTCGAGCTCTTCAAATCATCTCAAAATTGAAAAACGACACAACACACCAATCCTCTGCTATTTTCAGCATAAACCACTTATTTGAAAGAGGACAACGCCGTCTACAACATATCAAAAATCCAGCTGTATTTTTCCTACACTTTTGAAATACTTGAGCCGGAGTGTAGGACAGTCAAGTGTCACTTTCATGAAAATTGAATACCATGGATCGATAGAGCTTGAAAAATGAGCCAGGGTAGTTCAAGCATGATTTTTTTACAGAAATGGCCCACAACCGAGTTAATCGGGGTCAAAGTTAGGTACCGGGAGAACCGACCCGGTGCCACGACCCACAAAATGATAAGTGGGTTCCAATACCTCGGGGGGTTATCAGACAGGCTTGGGGAGGGCCCAAATTCATGAAAACCTCATTTCACAATTTGGCCTCATTTCGTACGCCAGCTCGATCCTCTCGTGAGAGGCGTGATATGCCGGGAGCACTGGTCTATGTGCAGATCATGACCAAATATCAGTATCAAAATGCGAGCCCGGAAATAAGCATTTGACAAAGTCCAAGAATTTTAGGGATCATTTTAACAACAATTTGATCGGATTGCTCCTTGATTTCCACTAGGGTTGCCGTTTCAAGTCCAAGGGTCAAGGGCTTGGTTTCTCTCGCCTGAGAGAGTGCGATCTCTCACTCACACTTGATAAGAGGGAGGTCACAGGGGAGAGAGAACCAAAGGTTTGGTTTATAAACCAAGCCCTTGGTTTTCAGTTCCTTGAAACAAAACAATTTCCCTGCACGATTAAACAAGTTGTTTATGTTGTTATTGACCCATTTCCGTGATTAGGACTCACACAAACAACAATTAACAATTTTTCAAATAATTTATCGACCAACTAACGCTTTTGAAAAGAATCAAGCGCTTGGAAAAACCAAGGGCTTGGTTTGTTATCTCTCTCGGCGTCTTATCACTCCAAACCCTTGGGCCCCCTGGCTGTTTATCTCTCGCACTTGGAATGAGAGGAAAGGTCAGGGGAGAGAGAGACAAACCCTTGACACTTGATCCGGCAACCCTAATTTCCACTATAACCGCTTTCAGCACTATACAGCAGAAAACTAAACGTGGAAGTCGCCTTCGAATAAAGGTTAAGGGACAGGGCTCCTTTTGTGAGACGGTTTAGAAAACAAAATCTAGATTGGTTTCGTGTGAAGTTTCATCTACGCAGCAAAAAAGGACTCGGTCATATGTAATTCGAGTAAAACGGGTAGTGGTGAGCAGTCATGGACGAGATCATAGTAAAACTATTATTGAGGAAGTGTTACACAAAATTCACAGGAAACCGACTCCTTTTCCCACCACTTCCTTTGTGTACTTCGGATATAGAGGAAATTAATAAATATTTATACTTCTGCCCAAATGATCACAGGATCGTAATCAGGAGAACTTCGGTGTGTAGTAGAGTGCGAAATGTGAGGACACGATCTCTTCATTTCGCACGCTCTCTTCGCCGGTCGGTAGGCGAGAGGGTGTGTAAACGGTGGTCTCACATTTCGCACTTTAGTGTATAGGAATTATGTAGGAGTCACGTTTCTCCTCGCGATCCACTCCTTAATCTTTGGGAGTCCGTTTCGGTTCTGAAGTCAAGTTGCGTTGTTAGAAATATGTTTGGAAAATAATTTTCTTTTAAATCGAAATAGATTATTTTCTGCCAGGTCCCTTTAAGATTCGAAACCCCTCTTCTTCTCGATTACTC
Organism: Pristionchus fissidentatus; assembly: GCA_036245785.1. Lineage (NCBI taxonomy): Eukaryota > Metazoa > Nematoda > Chromadorea > Rhabditida > Neodiplogasteridae > Pristionchus > Pristionchus fissidentatus. Next base: position 12,825,567 of record BTSY01000004.1, read on the forward strand.
TCGTCGCTGGCTTTTTCTTCATTGTCTTCTGCAACTCGGCGATATTCCGGCATTTCGCCTCTTCCAATCTGATCTCGATCGAGGCGAAGCAACAGCAGTACGCGTTCTTCCGCACGCTCCTCGTGCAGGCACGACCGTAACAATTGTTTATCAGCGGAACGCTTTAATATTTCGGACAAGTTTTTGAAAAAAATTGAATGAAAATATTGACGAGGACGATATCAGAAAAGAATGTATATACGTGGTACGATGAATATTTTTCAATAAAGGGTGTGAAAATTGCATGTCTTAGTTATCCGTGTTTAGTTCCGGGCTTTCGAATCTGACTAACGAGAGATACCGTCGATGTATCCCTCGTACTGCAATAAGCAAGATTTGACAGATATCTTTCGCGAAGAGAATGGCTCAATCAAGTTTATTTTGGCAAGATAAACGAATGTGTGCTAGATTTCATTATCGGCCTTAAAATATCGCCAACGACATATTTTCTCGCTATTGAGTACAATCACACAAGTGCACTAGATTTCATCTCAGCTGAATAAAAACTTATAAAACGGAAACGGGATCTCTTATTTCTGTATGAAATATTCATTGGCGAACCGTCTCAAAACCACTATTTGTATGTATATTGACGTTTGCTTACCGGCATGCCAGAATCGAATATATCGCCTTTCGATAGTCGCTCATCAGTAGAATAATTGCGAGTGAGTCGAGAGGAGCGAAAAACGAAAGAAGAAGTGGACAGATGTCACTATAGATCGATATTTTTGTAAGATTCGAGTAAGCAAACATTTTCGGGAAAGTAGAGTCGACAAGTTTTTTTTGGCGAGATATGTGCATGCGCCATAGGGATGCTGGTTCGCAACTGATTGAATCTGTTTAAAACTGCGAAAAGAATGTGTTCTACGTTCACCTGCGTTTAACTCATAATTTCATTCCTCCACTTATAGGAAATCATTGTGTCTGTCTGTCTGTCTGTCTGTCTGTTTTTTTTTCCGTACGCGTGACAGACATTTTTTTCGCATTTTCCTTATAAATCGCTTCAAAATCGCGCTATCTTCCCAGATCCTTTTGCATATGATAACTGAGCTTTCAAATTTTACAAAATTTAATAAGCCAAATCCATAGCCAAGTGGGTTAAGCGCCAGACTGTGATTCCGAGACCCCCAGGTTCGACCCCCGCCGCGGGCAAACCTTTTGCCGCATTTTTCGCAAGTGCCAGAAACCGTTCTAGCACGTTTTTGAGTACCGTGAAACGCGTTTTCACCTGTTTTGCCGAGTTTTAACCACTTGACGGACTTTTTCGTTTTTTCGCTATAAATCACTTCAAACTCAATCAATCTTCTCAGATCCTTTTGCATATGATGACCAATCTGAATACCTTTCAAATTTTACAAAAAAAATTTAACCAAATTCATAGCCAAGTGGGTTTCGCAGAGCGTGGGGAATCACAGGAAAAGTGTTTCGCGATGTCAGAAACGTGTCTGAACGTGTTCTAACACGTTTTAACGTGAAATATCGAAAATTTCGAAAAGTTCCCAATTGATTCGCAGAGCGTAGGGGATCACAGGAAAAGTGTTTTGCGATGTCGGAAACGTGTTCGAACACGTCAGGGAAATCAACACACGGTATCCTGCGTTTCCGTTGAGAAATGCTCGTGAGGCTGAGAGCGATCGAAAAAAGTTGCCACGGAGCCACGAAGTGGCGTAGTGCAACACAACGGGATGATCGTCTAAAATATCTGTTTTTTCCCGTAAATTTTCATTTTTTTGTTATTATACACGATATAATCGGCGGGATGGCTCATCATAAATAATTTCTAATATAAATTTATTAATCACCTGCACTGTAAGCGTTTGGAACAGTTTTCGCTGCAGCCTCAACGTTGAGACGGAAATTGTGTTCTTGCTCGCAGCCAGCACTCGACTGATGCCCACTCCGCAATACACCATAAAAGCAATTCCGAAACTGAGAATAGCAGCGTAGAAGCATGTGCCAACGATCGGCTTTATATTGTAGTGGTCATTCCTCTGAAATGCACTTGAATGTTATCAAAGATCGCTAATTTAGTTTACAATGTTCTAGGAACCAATACATTTTTGACCACTTTCTCACGATCTGAATTATTTGAAATGCAGTCAATATGTTCCGAGAGAACCACTCACCCAGTAGTCAGCAATAAGCATCGATCGATTATTCGCTTCGAAACCGTATTTCTTGTAGAGTTCTGGCGCAATTGCTATTCGAGACTCTGGCGTTGCTTCATGAAGGAAAAAGCTGATCAGATACCTGCAAATCATTCATATATTATGGAAATATTACGACAACTGACCAAACAGTGAATTCGACGGCAGCAATAGTGAACAGCAGCGATCGAAACCATTTTGTAGAGAACAAATCGAGTAGACGAGGGCTGAAATAATAGTGGTATATCGGTATGACGCTGCAAATAGGGAGCGAAACAGTCATACCAATAGCCTTTTGAAAGAGAAAAATAGAATTTGGCTCACTCGGAGACAGCCCAGTATCTATAGAGAAAGTTGAAGTCCACTATAACAACGATTAGAGAAAAAGTGGCCGCAAAGAGGCAGATTAAATGCTACAAAAGTGGTCATGTGAAATGTCTTCTTATTAAACAAGATTTCTACCACGCTGTCGAAGTTTGTTTGGAACATGCAGAATATATGGCCTTGTGTGTAGACTTTCTGACAATCAATTTATTATTTTAGATCTACTAATTCTGCTTAGATCGCGTACTTCTCGACATGCAAACGAAATAGTTGAATAAATGACATCAGTGAGGACGAAGAAAGTCTGCAAAAATTTTCAATTGTTGCAAAAATTTTCCAATTGACAAATCTCAAATGTCAACTAACCTGCAAATATTTGTAATCTCCAATCGCTGATCTCGAATAGAAATTAATACAGTACAAAAGAATGATGTTTAGCAATAATCCAATCCCTATGCTATTATACATTGGCGTTCCTCTATTTACAATAGTTTATCCATTCCACGATTCCTACCACAGCTGCCGTGTTACTGTCCATTAATTCGTTTAGGAGGAAACTGAAATGTTGCAAACTGACCAATCATTGGAAATAACAGAGTCGGGATTGCGGAATTTGACGCATATCACGACAAATGAAAATGTAACAAAAAACGAATTGCACAAATAAAGCGTTCAAAGACGCGGGAAATTTCGAAGATTTGATTTTCTGAACAACCTAGCCCCACAGTGAAGTCAGTAACACGAGACCTGATGGTTTGGTAATTTGATTAACAATAAGGTTCTAGGCGGCACCGATAAGTTACAATAAACCCATGTCAATGGCAAATGTATATGTGTGAAATTAACTACTTTTCACCGACTCGCACTAATTCTCACATAGATTCGTCTTTGAAATGACGAAGTATTGCCCTTTCGTTAATACATATTCATCTAGTTGGGAAACCAACAGTGTGATCAGAAACAAGTGAAAGTACGACGACAGTGAAACCGATAAACGTATAATTATGCTTGGTACAAAGAAATGTTTTTCATTAAAACAATACCTTTGAAAGTGATATTTCAGAAGAATACAACAGTTTTCTCAAATGTGTGCATGCAATGGATAAATATCTGGACGAACATCTCACGAAATAATTCGCAGTTGTCGAAAAAATTGTTTCCGCTAGAACTAAAAGGACATGACGCTGCGGAGTGGAGAGAGGCGGAATTTTCGTTACTTACCCCAAATTTCAGCACTCGTGATACGTACTTTGCTATTCTAACTTTAAGTTAGGATGCTCTATCCTAGTTTTAAGTTATGATGCTCATGGATGCTCTACAACACTCATCTTCCTAGTGCGCAAACACAGATGCCTTACTCTATTTCATAATCTATTTTAATTCTGATGAGTTGAACAACCTTCATTCATGCTAAGCGATTTTCAGTTAATGAACGAATACAAAAGGTGTTCAAAATGAACATGAAAATACAATTCACTTCTAATTTTTTTAGAATGGGGGTTTTGATGTGGTGTGTGGTATATTTTATTAGCGATGAACGTATCCATGGGGGTGGGTAATTTACGTGAGAAACTTCTTGATTGGAGTATTTGATGTTGTATGTATGGAAAAGTTTTCACACGCGACAAGCACCTCGCAAGTAGGGTGCGAAATGTGAGACCACGGTCTCTTCATTTCGCACACTCTCTAACCTACCGACCGGTCGAGAGAGTTCGTGAAATGAAGAGAGCGTGGTCTCACATTTCGCACTCTACTCGCAAGGTCCATACTACGTGCGAGTGTACATATTTCCCGGCTCTCACACTGATCAGGCACTTGCTATGAAAAGAAGCTAACGAGCGTAACGACTATTTCACTTTATCCCCATTGTATGGCTCAAAGGCTCGTTAGGCGCCGTGGAGAGATACAGAAAATGTTATCAAATAATTATTCTTTTTGTCAATTGTATTTTTGGACATGAAACAATGAATAAAGAAATTATTATAATTGTTCGTCTCCACAAGGCCATACGCTCTTTCGAGTAGTGTGTTTGCATTGACCTCTGAAAACAATCATAATTAAAATCTATTAATTCCCTTTTTTTCAATCTATTAATTCCCTGTTTTCAAAAACGATATGATAAAACAGTGTAAAAGCGCTGTGAAAAAAGGGCATGAACTTTTTCATAACTGAAGTCGTGTGAACTTGTCTGAACTAAAGGTAGGTATTAATGGAGTGCGAAAATGCAAAAACAAAAACTGAAGCGGATTGAAGGGAGGACAGTTGTTATTAGGACAACGATTCTCCAAAATTTCAAAAAAGTGAAATATGGCTAAGACTATTATAGGTATGCCTGTTTGGCTCCTCTAACGTCAGAAAGTCATATAACGCCCTCACAATTGTAAAAATGCGCGTCGCTAAAGGTTAGAATATGAATCATTTTACGATTTTAAGAGCTTTCCAAACGAAGGCTGTTCCTCTTCCCATCTGGGTTATAAGGGCACTTCCCATGATATTAAAAGTGCTACTCAGTACATCGGTCACGGAGATCAAATATCAGGAGCAAAATTCGAGACCGGAAATATGCGTGGCTATGAATTTTAGGGATTATTTGTGTAACAATTTGATCGGAGTGCTCCTCGATTTCCGCTGCACCTAATCTTTTTCAGCAAAATTAAGCACGAATTTCAGCACATCGTGTGCACTCATGTGCCTGTTAACATGTCGACATGGGCTCCTAAAGTTACGATAGCCGAAATGTTCCCACTTATTAAAATCAATATCTACGATCTCCAATCGTTATCTAACTCGAATATTTAGACTGATTTAGACTATGTTATAGTAATAACATACTTAATCTTGAATATTCTGAACTTGAAAGAAATCGTGATTTTGCAACGCATTTACTCATCCGTCCCGCTCTTTCGAAGGGATTCCAAAAATGAGTATACTACTCATAGTTTAATCCTCTGCACGGAAATCTTCAGTAAAAGGCGGAAGATTTTCTCGGACAACTGCAAAGGATCCAGATTTACTGGATACTCTAGCGCACGATGAATATAGGCCATGCATCCATTACTCGACGCGGGCTTCAAATAATACCCTGTGGCATTCTAGTCTGTTCCATCCCGTCTCGTGTAATTTTCACGCTCGGCATAAGGGATGAACTGTGATGCCTCATAAATAGGGATGCCAAATGAAGAGCAATTTTGCAAATTTTGTCTCGCGTAAAATAGTTGTAGTATGCGAATGAGGTATGAAAACATGTGGAGAGTTGATTCCAATCATTCTAGAATCTTATTAGGAATATTTATCACTGTTGATCTTGGGAAAACAGGTTTATAAACAACTCTTCATGAAGAGACTGCGATTTTTCGTCGTTTTCGTGTTTACCAGCTCTCAAAAACTATCCTCATGCACAATCATTCCATACATAGTTTCAAAAGTTTCGAATTGATGCCCAGAACAGATTAAAACATTAAGTTGGAGAATTGGCCGGAGTATAAAAGTTTTATGGATGATAAACCAATTCCCTGAGCTCTTCATTTGGCATCCCTACTCATAAACTTACCTGGCTGGGGGTATCTCGTGATCATTAAGACGGGGTATCTCGTGATCATTAAGACGGGGTATCTCGTGATCATTAAGGCCGAGTTGGGATTGGCCAACAGCTCCATTTTTGAGTGAGGAGTTGCGTTCGCGCGGCCCTGCCATTTCGAACTTTTACAAATATTATGTTAAAATGTTTCTTTCACGAAATTTCTGAAATCGAATTCGAGTACTCAAGTTCGGACCACTTTTTCTCGCCTTAGCGATCCCAGACACCCCTAATATGTAGGCTCGTCGTTTGTTGCTTTGGTGCTGCGCTTTCGAATTCTGTCTTCAGGAAGATGTTACGATCACTTTGAAGCGAGTTATAACTGAAACACTCCGCAATCCTTGCCGATATTTAATAATAATATTAATATTTTTTTTCCAACAAAATGTAGAAAAAAATGAAGATGGTTGTTCATCGCTGTTGTGCTCCTTATTTTCCAAAGTGTCCATAGCAGAAAGAGATGCAGGGCCCGTTCGGCGTCGGTTTCGGTAATACGGCGTCTCTTTTTCTCTCGTTCTCTCTCCTTTTTCAGCCGTATTACCGATCTCTCGCTGAGAGTGTCGTAATGCGAAAACCGAACTTGCATACCTACAGGGCAGATCCTGAGACAACGGGGATATTGCAGACTGTTCCCATAATATTTAAATTTTATAAATACTCATGACACCTCCCACAACAAGGATTCTCCTACAACAGCTTAGTGGGTGAAGATTGGCATCGAGAGAGATTTGTAAAGTGGAAGGAGGAAAATTCCCCTTATGTTATTATGACGGAGCACTAGCCAACAAAGATTTGCGGAACAGATGTATCATGAAAATGGGTTCTGATCGGTGACTCAATATTCTAAATTTCGAAATGAACCAAAAAAAATTAACAGACATATTATCTCAAAAAGGAAACTTCCCATTGCAATGAAAGCGTTGATGCATTCCTTATAAAGCTTGTAATCCGGATGATTGCCGAGCTTCTAGTCGTAGGTCACACCAATGGTTTCACTATACATCCCGTCCGATGGGTGCGTAGGTTCAAGACTATTTGCGGACCCTGAACCCTGAAAATGAAGTTTTAACTCGAGAGCCAACGGAAAATTTTGGGAATTCCAATTAAACCACTTTTCCTATTGCTTTTTGTGAAACAAAAATAACACCGTAATGCAGTATGATGGATCATCGAGCGTGGTCTCGTTGTAATTATCATGATTGAAGTGGTCACACTTTTCGTATGGAACGAGTCACTTACGCTGCGATATCTAGATATGTGAGTTTTGAACAGTTTTATTTCCGTACAATAGCTCTCTTGAGCAAATCTGGATGAAGATACCGGCATGCAATGGCTTTTGAGCATGCTTTCGTCGTGTTTCGTCAAGAAAATGCACGAATTAAGATGCAACGACGATTCAAATCGGTCCATCATAGAATGCAGTGGTAGTGTTCCTCCAATGTTTACGAGATCTTGCTTTATAGGTTGAAAAGACTGCAACGAATGTCGTTTTTATATATGTTTGATGGCTGGAATGCGTGACCATGTCGTGAGTCGGTTGTTGCTCAGATCTGAGTCGGTTGTTGCTCAGATCTACAAGAGCCTTGCTCACTAGTCTCCTCGTATACGGAAATCTATGTCAAATAGATCGTGTTCTCGTTGTAATCATGATGATTGAAGTGGCCACACTTTTTTTTGGAACGAACCACTGACGCTACGATATCTAAATGTGTGAGTTGGGAACATTTTCATTCTACTATACTTTTGAGCAAATCTGGATGAAGCGGGTAAAGGAGGAGCGACCGGAACGATGCGATGTGTGTGGCAGACCAGCAAGTTGTGTCCACTTTACGGTACATTTTAAAATCGAGCATCATATGAGTTAGTAGAATTTGTCTTCAGGGAAACTTTTCTGGTGTTTACATGACATTCACGGCGGCATGGCCGAATGGTGAAAAACACTGCTTGTCATTCGCATGGTAACGAGTTTTATCCCCGCCCAAGTTCTCCAAACCTTCACTGCCCCTTGACAATATAACTTCCCGCAGCGCAATTGCCTTTGCGCTTAGAGTTGTTCCATCCAGGTACCGGCATGCAATGGCTGTCGTGCGTTCTTTCGTCGTGTGGTCGTCAAGAAAACGCACGAAATAAGATGCAACGACGATTCAAATCGGTCCATCATGGATTGCAGTGGTAGTGTTCCCTAGGGTTGGCCAAATCGCTTCTTGCTCTCTTCATTTCACACACTCTCTGCGCCAGCCGGAAGACGAGAGAGTGTGCGAAATGATGAGAGCAGGAACCGGATTTGCCCAACCCCTGTTCCCGCAATATTTATTCACGAGATTTAGCTTTACAGGCATAGCGAAGTGCAAGGAATGTCGATTTTATATGTGTTTGATGGCTGGAATGCGACCGTGGCGTGAGTTTTTTTGTTTCCAAAGCAACATTAATGCTGTTGTTGCTCAGATCTGCAAGAGCCTTGCTCACTAGTCTTCCCGTATACGGTAATCTATTTCACCACAACCTTTTCATCAAATTAATGCCAGATTCCACTCTCTGCGAATTGCGCCGAACAGCGATTTGAGAGACGCATGACATTACTGTTGTACGCTCATATTGCTCATGAGAGCTTGAGGTATTCCTATTTTTTTGTTGATAATCATCAACACAGTGCTCCATCAGACAAACCACTAGCGTTCCTTCGGTAGATCAATTACTATCTGTCGATTCTATATTAGCAACTCCGTCGCGATTAGCCATTTTGCTCGAGGTGAGTTCCAATTTGTGAGCACATTTGTAATGTTCTTAAAAACTTTCATCCGCCAAATCATAGCATAAAAGGTAAAGGTGTGCCACGTCAAGCAATTGTTCAGTAGCAAGCTACCAAGCTAGGTAAGGGCAATTCGGTATGTCAGCAGCAACTTGGGATAACGTAACCCAAGCTTGCCCAATGCACTTTGGGCATGTCCCTCCACAAATAGGAAATCGAAATGTCTGTCTGTTTGTCTGTCCGTTTTTTGTGCGGCGTGCGGCACATTTTTTTCATTTTCATCTAAATTGCTTCAAAAACGCTCTTCTCAGAACCTTTTGCATATGAGAACTGATCAGAAAACGCTAAAAAAATATTTTGATGCAAAAATGCGCTAATTTCATGGCTACAGTAGCGCCGGAAAGTAAGGTCCCATTTTTCTATGCTAACGTTTGTCTGTCTGCCTGTCTGTCTGTTTTTTTTCGTTATTACTTCCGTTGCATTTATTTTCTTCGTTTTTTCGCTATAAATCTTTTCAAAAATCTTCTGAGAATCATTTGCATATGATAAAAGGTCAGCATATCAAATTTTACAAAACTTAAATCACCTAATTCATAGCCAAGTGGTTTAAGCGCGCGACTTTCAAATCCGACAGACACACTTTCTACCCCCGCCTCGGGCAAACCTTTTGCCGCATTTTTCGCAAGTGCTGCAAGTGGTCCTGGCACATATTTTTGACTTACGATATTTGGAGAGCGTAGTGTATCACAGGAGAAGTGATTTGTGATGTCGGAAACGTGTCTGAACGTGTTCTAACACTTTTTACGTCATTTTTTTCAACTTTGGCAAACACAACGGGGAGTGCCATTAATCACCGGAAAAGTGTTGAAAGAGAAGTGTGTAAACTTGTCCGAAAACGCTCTAAAAGTATGTCGCACTCTACCTTGCTTTTCCGTTGTGAAAGGCTCGTGAGGCTTATGGCGATCGAAAAAAGTTGCCACGGAGGTAGCAAATCCATCATAACATGCGTATACTTCCGTATCCAGGTTACTGAAATCTATTGCGAAATAATGACGCAACTGCACGTCACTTATTTTTAAAATTATATTTCACAGGGACAGGTTCCCACTTTGGTCATTTTTTATATAGATGATTACCAAGGACTGCTCTGAAAAAAAATTTCAAGTTGCTACAATTTTTTTCCTTTCCAGCAGCCTTGCTGCAAAGTCGAAGCTGCAAGCTCATATCTCGTCTTCCAGACGAGCTAGAGTCTCGTTCTATTGCTCAAAATGATCATTTCCGTGAGCTCAGTAATTTCTGAAAGTTTGGTGAAGATTGCTCATCATTTGCCCTTACAATTAGTGCCCAAAAAATCACTTTCCAAATTGATCAATGTACATGTCTAAGGGTGTATTAGCTAAAAATATGGTTCCTTTGCAAGGAACGACCCGAAACCAAGAATCGATGCCGAAGTTTCGGTAAAAGCTCAAAAAAAGCATTCCTGACGGAAGTCTTTCGGAAGTCTCGCATCTTCTCTCTAACCTCACCCCGCCCCTTTCGCTCTTCCTAATCCCTCCCGATTAAGAAACTAGCACGCGTCAGGAATGCGATCGCGCCGCACAGGAAAACAATGCTGCTTCCCATAAGGTTTGATCTCTGAAGTTTCGGAAGACGTCAGAACACATTCTTGAGCAACATTTGCGCTTTTTTGCTGAGTTTTAGAGCGAAAAATCGAAATTTTCTATCTTTTCCGAAATGAGAGACGGAGAGCGTGGAGGACTACATGAAAAGTATAGAAAATTCGAAAATTTCGAAAAGATCCGAAAGCGGGAAAAAAATAGCGGGAAGAGAGTCTCGAAATTGGCTGACTAATCGAAATATTAAAAAAAGTTTACCAGAAACTAGCCGGGATGTGTTCAGGTTAAATGCACTACGCACTATGCGTACACTACGCACTACGAATATTCTCGGGTACATGTTCAGTCCAGTGAGAGCACGGTAGCCGGCTCCAGGTTCGGTCCAGGAGGGCGGGCTACATAGCCGGCGCTGGCTTCTGTCGAAGGGGAACATGGCAGCAGGCTCCAGATTCATTTAAGAGACCGACGAGATCTGTGCATGGTGGTAGATATCATATTACATGCCATCATTTACAGTACCGTACAAAAGTTTAGCGCCAAATTTCAAATCGTCATAACTTTCTTCAATGTTAAGATAGGATCCTACGGTTTGCAGCATTTGATAGCAAATGAACAGAAGACTATTTCGCAATAGTCTATTATGATCGCTTTGCATGATTCCATTTTCGACATTTCGCTTGCCGAGGTGCGGTCGCAAAATAAATTCCACTCTTACTTAGTTTTGAGATAATAGCTCATACACTCTGTGGTGATAGAGCATCCATTCTAGTGTACATTACACTGTATGAGCTTTTTTGTGCATTGCGGATAACGCTGGTAGCACTATTTTCCGGCACCTCCTCAAAAATTCGAAAATCGTGTATTTCTTGTGTAACACGGGACACACCACAACTCACATATCCCGATCTTTTTGATATTTCCATAGTAGTATGTACGTATATGGACTACCTCAAAACTATTCTCAAAAGTTGCCGAACCCGCCTGGGAAGCGAGTTAGCAATTTTCATGCCCCTTAAGATCGAAAGAGCGCAACGTTGTCAACTAGATCGGTGGACGAGTGGTCTACGGCGGCAGGGAGGGAGCGGTGAGGACGTGGGTTCGGATCCGCTCCCAAGAAATTTTGTTTTGCTCTTTTTTCGCACTCGTTGGCCATGTTCTAGATTGCAGAATCAAATTCATTTTGACACTATTTGGTACGTATCATTGTTTACGATGTTACACGACCTCTCCTGACGTGTAAACAAATAAATGCGATCTTCGAAGTTTGTCCTTCGTGTTTCCCCCTGCATTGTCCTTCGAGTTTCCCCCGGTCTATTCCCTGTTACATCTTCCGATAGGTGGATCAAACTTCTAAAAAGGGGCCAGAAGTGACAGATCCTCTACAAGAACTCCACTATGACACAATCTCTCGTTCCGGGCCCCTTGCTGGATGTTTGGAATTATGCGATTCCAAATATCGAATTGATTTTGTATGTCTCCTCTGCTTCCCTATAAAATGGTCAGCGCCGTTTGTGCCATCTTCCCAATTAAACTTGTTTCGATTCTGAATTTATAGTGAACCTATGACGACGCAGATATCAATTGAACGAAAGTGGATCGAAGAGATTTTGGACCAACTGAATGATTCCACTGCTCCAGATCATTTGAAATTCACTTTCTCCAATTATACGCGAGACTCGAAATGAGGCTTACCAACCATTCGGTACATAATCAAAAAGTCCAATTAATCAAGTCTGGATTCTCTCATCTATCTGTCATGATTACTAGAAAGTTGGACCGAACGCCCTACCGACCGAACGTTTGATTATGTACCGAATGGTTGGTAAGCCTCATTTCGAGTCTCGCGTATAATTGGAGAAAGTGAATTTCAAATGATCTGGAGCAGTGAAATCATTCAGTTGGTCCAAAATCTCTTCGATCCACTTTCGTTCAATTGATATCTGCGTCGTCATAGGTTCACTATAAATGCAGAATCGAAACAAGTTTAATTGGGAAGATGGCACAAACGGCGCTGACCATTTTGTAGGGAAGCAGAGGAGACATACAAAATCAATTCGAGATTTGGAATCGCATAATTCCAAACATCCAGCAAGGGGCCCGGAACGAGAGATTGTGTCATAGTGAAGTTCTTGTAGAGGATCTGTCACTTCTGGCCCCTTTTTAGAAGTTTGATCCACCTATCGGAAGATGTAACAGGGAATAGACCGGGGGAAACTCGAAGGATAATGCAGGGGGAAACTCGAAGGACAAACTTCGAAGATCGCATTTATTTGTTTACACATCAGGAGAGGTCGTGTAACATCGTAAACAATGATACGTACCAAATAGTGTCAAAATGAATTTGATTCTGCAATCTAGAACATGGCCAACGAGTGCGAAAAAAGAGCAAAACAAAATTTCTTTGGAGCGGATCCGAACCCACGTCCTCACCGCTCCCTCCCTGCCGCCGTAGACCACTCGCCCACCGATCTAGTTGACAACGGTGCGCTCTTTCGATCTTAAGGGGCATGAAAATTGCTAACTCGCTTGCCAGGCGGGTTCGGCAACTTTTGAGAATAGTTTTGAGGTAGTCCATATACGTACATACTACTATGGAAATATCAAAAAGATCGGGATATGTGAGTTGTGGTGTGTCCCGTGTAAGAAGAGCTAGAGGTCCCAAATTTTGCAGAAACTAATAGAGTATGGTAGAGCATCTCCACGCAATATTTGACTTCGATAGGTCGCTTATTGCGAAATTTTGAAAAATTTCGACCTGCGATTTTTGCACTATCAAAACACACCGCTACATCGAGCTAAAAATCTGAATTTTTGCCAGGCCGTGCAAGTAATATCAGGCATCATATGCACTAAGTTGCGAGGCCTAAGAAATTTATTCACGGTTGCGGCAGTTGAAAAACTATCGAAAGTCGGAGTCGGCGAAGCTTGGTAAATGCAGGCGGAGCAAATTCATTGACTCCTGATGAGGACGAAAACGTAGTCAAATTGTGCCCCTTGTTTCTTGAAACGTTTGCGTATTATATAAGAAGCTTTATAGAACTTGGAACCCTGATAAATGATAGTTTCAAATTTTCTGATTGAGAAAAGTTGCGATTTACGTTTTTTTTTCGGAAAACAGTTGAGAAAAGGAGAACTTTTTTCATAATAATAGTAAAAAGGAATTCCTAGACTCATTTCCGGAATACGAATCGATTTTTTACATGGCTCGGAAAAACAACAAAGGTGTTTCTTTTAGGAATCTACGACAAATGACCGGTTGTCGTGGTTCGCAGTCGATGTGATCTACGCTATTGACTACATCAAATCGTTTGAATTTTTCGCAAGCATATCACAAGTGTCTAAAGTATACTGCCATGACTGCAAACTAGTGACGATCTACATGTTCAGCGAGCCATAATTCTGAGGAATGCGCTACTCTGTGCCACCTTCGTGGCAGCGCTTTATTCCATGAAAATGGGATCCACAACGACTTTCTATCCAGACGGAAGCGCGTGCTCTTTTGAAGCAGAAATGCCAGACAACTGTGAACACTCCAGCAAGGTTAGATCTTTCATTCTCTAGATCGTTCATATACATTTAATATTATCAGCTAATTTCGGCTATGGGAAGAGTTGAAATGAGCGAATCGTTATGCGCCCTGTTCAAAGCGCTGATCGTTTGCAATCCAGGTAAATCTTGCTTTACTATGTCTTGTATTTCGAGACAACCCTTGTTGACATAACTTCACCAATGGAATACAGCGAGATTTGTAGTATACTAATTTTTTTGAGCAATAAATGGTATCGAAAGTGCTGTCGACATCAACATTCTTCAATCTGAACAGCAACATTATGCCAAAATGCTGTTTGAGTACGTGAACCTTCATCGTGGTCCCGCTCAGGTGTTTATATTTTGTCAATTGCGCACACTTAGATACTTGGTACACATCTTTAGAGGCTAGCGTCGCGGATTCCAGTTCCGCTGGTGCTATTATCCTACACTCCTGGTTGTTTCCCCAATGAAAACTTTCCGGCCCGGCCGGGCCCGGATGGGCCCAAGTGGATCCACGCTATTTGTTGCTCGAGTGATCGAAATTCAAGACAAACTCTGTGCAGTGAACGAACTAAAGTCGTTGGTCATCGAATGTTATTGATTGAAAATAAAATTATTAGCTTTATTACGTTTAATTTCGTTGAAAGAAATGATTGCAAGGAAAGGACTTTCGAAAGAGGTTGAAGCAAAATATTACAGTATCTCTTGGATTCTTGCATTGACCACAAACTGATTTTTCACAGAACGAAATTTTCTAATGAATTTAAAATTACTAAAAAAATAGTTATTTAAATTTCTGTTGACAGTTACCGATGACGAATGACCTGAAAATGAATGCATTCCTAAAGACTATTATTTCAGATCATTTTTTGACAGAGTTGTCAAAATTTCTCGGGAATAGGCATAGAATGTGAAGAGTCGCGCGTTCAACATCCTGCGTAGTCATAGACGTGTTATAGCATAAAACAACGCGTTCTAACATATCCAAACGTTGTGTCTGTCTGTCTGTCTGTGTGTCCGTGTGTTCAAACTTTATTGCTGAATAACTCGGGAACAAAGAAAGATTTCGACACACGCTCTTCACTAGCATATGCATATCCACAATAGAAACCTTTTTAATAAAAAAATATTTAGAAAAATCCATGGCCAAGTGGCTAAAGCGCGCGACATTCAAATCCGACCGACGCAGGTTCGACCCCCCTCCGCGGGCAACTCTTTTGCCGCATTTTTCGCAAGTGTCAGAAGCCGTCCTAACCCGTTTTTGAGTACCGTGGAACACGTTTTCACTTGTTTTGCCGAGGTTTAACTTGCAAAATGGAAATTTTCGTACTTTCTCCAAACGCACCGGTGAGTGTCGGGGATCACAGGAAAAGTATTTTGCGATGTCAGAAACGTGTTTGAACGTGTTCGAAAACGTTCTGAACGCTCTGTATCTTGCGTTTCCGTTGTGAAAGGCTCGTGGGGCTGAGAGAGATCGGAAAAACTTGCCACGGAGCCACGAAGTGGCGTAGTGGCAACTTTTTTCGATCGTTTTCAGCCTCACGAGCCTTTTGCAACGGAATAAGCCAGTACTCTTTGTAGCGATCAACACTCCCCAACATAAGTTGAGCTTCAATGAAACCTGGAGCCGGCTATCGAGCTCTCCCTGGATCGAACTTGGAGCCGGCTACCGAGCTTCCCTGAACCGAACTTATAGCCGGCTAAAAAGCTCCCCTGGACCGAACCTGGAGCCGGCTGCAAAGATCCCCCTGGGCCGAACTTGGAGCCGGCTACCGAGCTCCCCCTGGACCGAACTTGGAGCCTGCTACCGAGCTTCCCCTGGACCGAACCTGGAGTCGGCTGCAAATCTCCTCCTGGACCATACAACTGTGCCCGGCAACTGAACGCCCCCCTGGACCATACTTTGAAAACGTAGTGCGCACCCTACCATAACGTAGTTTAACCTCAACACACCCTGCTAGTTCTTCATCTCTCAATAATTTTCCGTCAGTTAACCTGAATATAGTTCAATGTTAGAAACCTATCAGGGAGGGAGGAGCAAACGTTCATGTCTGTTGAAGGGGAAAGAGAGCTAGACAAGCGTTTTAGGACTGTTCTATGTCAGTATTTAAGACTAGAAAAAGTACATGTTGTTGTTGTTGCAGCGTTGTGTTATCGATCGATCTACAGTGTGTAGATTGCGTCGTTCTCTCATGTTTTCACATGGCTTACGCATCTCGATACCTTACATTTATAACAGGCTCTGTTTCTACTTGTGCAAGTCGAT
The DNA here is from genome assembly GCA_036245785.1 of Pristionchus fissidentatus. Taxonomy (NCBI): domain Eukaryota; kingdom Metazoa; phylum Nematoda; class Chromadorea; order Rhabditida; family Neodiplogasteridae; genus Pristionchus; species Pristionchus fissidentatus. The sequence continues at coordinate 12,841,816 of BTSY01000004.1, forward strand.
CCATAACGTTCTGGAATAACCTCCCCTCCCGCCTAGTAACTGCCCCCTAAATCCCCTTCTCCGTAGGTCTTCGGAAGACCCCAAAATTAGTCACGAGAACTGCCTGATTCCGCCACCACAAAAGTGCTCGATCCAGAGCCAAAGAATCCATCATAACGTCAAGATAAATCCACATCCCATCCAAAATCGCCCATTGGAGAACAAAAATTAAAGATTAAAGATTAAAAATCTCTGAAATTTATAAATTAGAAACGAGCAAACGTTTAGAAGGGAAATGATCAAATATCGGCGTCATTTCTCCCCATGGGGGCGTTTCCCATTTCCTCTCGTTTTGACTCCCTTTCTCGTCCCAAGTATCCTACTACATGGGTTTTAATCGAAATTATCACTCTGCCTTGTGTTTTTGCACACTTGAATGGTAAGCATTTAATATGTGCTTTCCTCTCTCGTTCTCTCCCTTTGTCTTCCTATCTGCTCCCCTCTCTGCGCCAGGCTCAAGCGTTTTGCCTAAAAGCCCTCATTGCCCATCACCCTCTTCCGGACAGCTTTATGAGATTACCCAATTAATCGCCCAAATTCTCAATCGCACCTTTAATTTTGGAGAAGTTCATTTCAAAAATCCTCGGGGTATCCAATCGATCCTAGTTGACTGCACAGAGTTTGTCTCCAATTTATTTCTATTCGCGTCACAAATTGCGTGGATCCACATGGGCCCGTCCGGGACCGGCCGGGCCCGAAAATTTTCATTGGGGAACAACCAGGACTGTATTGTGGTAGGGTTTCGAGGTGACGAAGACATTGTCTGGTATTGTGCATCAGGGTGTGTTCCTAGATCGACATTTTTCGTCTTCATGGTTGTCTACCAACTGGTGCACCCACTGCTGGCAATTCCAGTCGAGTCGAAGGATTTTCAATAATTGAGTTATACGAGAAGAAGGTTGCACTCTCTACGGTTGAAGAGAGTTGCCATATGGACCTGAGGAATAGATGCTATGGATAGATATGTGGATGAGGAATAGATACAGTTATTGGATAGAATGGAGTGACATTCAATGGAATGAATACAATGCAGTTGGGCATATGCGAGTAAGGACGATGAATCGGACTTGGACTTTATTCCCCCTTCATCTTCCCTCCGAGGAGACAGATCAGAAATGATACGCCTTTACTGAGAAGAATGATCACAAGCCCTCAAACCGCATCCTCACATGACGTAAACGTCTGATGTGATAATTATGGTATCGTATTCTCTCCGAGGATACGCATGGCGCCCTCTTTGAAAAGAGGCGGATGACTTGGGCACGGCCTTGGAGTGTAATAGTTAGAGGTGTGCTCCAGCTACCTTTACTACGAAAAAGGGATTGGGGAGAGCCCCCTTTACAAGAGGCATGCAAGTGCCCAGTACAACAGGTTGCCAGTTAGTACACTCACTTGTAGAAATACGACGCTCTTTACGTCAGGATCAACAACAGTCAGGAACAACAATCGAAATCGCGCAAAACTTGATCTCCAGGGTCACACAATACAGTGAAAACGCTTGTGAAATTGATTTTGCCGTCGGACCCATATGGTGCGCCGCGCCAGTTCTGCGGAAAACGTGTTTTTTTCGATTACAACTTCTCCGAAAGTCCCTAAAAATAAATGGAAAGCAGTTTGTTGAAGTGTCTGGTGAAAATGTGTATGCAGGACTGATTCTGCTGCCAGTAAAGTGGATATTCTCAGGCTGCACTCATCTACACTGAACTAATCGCATTGTTCGATACGCTCTGCCATCAATCGCAATGTTTGAAAGCTGAGTGAACATACCCTAAGGAAGAAAATAGTATGTTTCAGGATCATATGTTAATTCAATCACTAACAGAAGTGAGAAGCGAGACAGATGTTAACTGTCCTTTGATCCATGCAGTGCTAATGGCCTGAAAACAATAAATCCGATCTCTTATCATTTGTAGCTGACTCAAAGGATGGTATTTATCTTTAATATTAGTTGGACATTTAGACAAACTTCTCAGGCGAACGAAATTGAGTAACTCTAGTTCTCAAATTTTCTTGAAGTTGCCTAACTGGTAATATATTATATACAGTCGCGCCGGAAATAATTGGTGAGTTTTTTTTCGTCTTGGTTTAACCTTTAAAGAATAGAAGGGATCTAGCTGAAATTCTGCTTTCCTTCACTCCCTCAGCACTGTGGGAGAGGGAACGTGATTTGGAAAATATTAAAGAATTTTAGAGCGTGATTTGATCTGCTAAAGACTGGAGAAGTATGAAAGGAATCAGGAAGGTGTATCTAGTCTGCGCTCTCAAATTTATGCATGGCCTCATTGATATGAATCCGTTGATTCTTCCATATAATCCTTGTGATCCGGATGATTACTGCGCTTCTCTTCCTCTGTCACTCACTATAAATCCTGCCAGGGAAGTGCGTAGGGTCAAGACATGCTTCACTTTCTTTCGTTTCGATAAACGAGGTTAGTCATTTTCGAATATTTTTGAATAACAGCCTGATATATATAACTACAATTTGTATGTCGCTCCCCAGAAGAACTAGAGTGTTTTCTGTTATATAAGAACCCTAAAAATGCACTTTTTGGGATAGGAGAACCCTAAAATTGGAGTTTCAAATCCGAAGCCAACCAGGAAGGGAGACCCGTAATACAGTATGATGGATCTTCGAGCGTGTTCTCGTTGTAATTATTATGATTGATATGGCCACACTTTTCATATCGAACGATTCCCTGAGGCTACGATATCTAAATATGTGAGTTCAGAGCAGCTTTATTATGCAATAGTTTGCTTGAGTAAATCTTGATGAAGCGGAGAAACCTCGAACGACAGAAACAATGTGATGTGTGTGAGGGCCGCGCAACTGGTGTCCACTTAAAGGTATTTTGGATAACAGCTTGATATATATATATATATATATATATATATATATATCTACAAATTTGTATGTCGCTCCCCAGAAGAGCTTGAGGTTTTTTTTGCAATAGAAGAACCCAATTTTTTGGGATAGGTGAACCCTAAAAAGTAACTTTCAAAATCGAGCGTGAGGGCATGACAAAACGTCTTGTACAATTTGTCTTATGGAACGTCTACTTTTGTTCTCATAGCCAGTGCCCAGGCTAGTCATCCCCTCTACATTTTCCCGAAGAAGCAAAAGTGCCGATGCGCAAAAATAAAACTCCATCTAGGTGAATGCATGCAATAGCTGCCGTGCATTCTTTCGTCGTGTTGTCGGAAAGAAAACGCTCGAATTAAGATGTAACGATAATTCAAATGGACCCATGACTGAGTGCAATGGTAGGGTTTAGAGTGCGACATGGAGACCACGATCTCTTCATTTTGCACACTCTCTATACCGGTCGATAGACGAGGGAGCGTGTGAAATGAAGAGACCGTGGTCTCACATTTCGCACTCTACTAGTGTCCCAACCAATGGATATCTCTGCAGATCTGCACTTTACAGGGAAAACAAACTGCAAGAAATGTCGGTTTTATCTGTGCTTAATGGCTGGAATGCGACCATGGCGTGAGTCTGAATATAGCGCAGGAATACATCACCTATTTTTTTCTTGCTTAGATCTACGAGATCCGCATCCACTATCCTTCCCGTACACGGTAATATATTTTGGTTGGACTTTTTTCACCAAATTTATGCCAGATTCCACTCTCTGCGAATTGCGCCGAACTGCTATTTGAGAGACGCATGGCATTATTGGTGCACGCTCATATTGCCCACGAGAGCTTGAGGATTCCTATTTCTTTTGCGAAACATCGTTACAGTGCTCAATCAGGCGAACCACTAACGTTCCTTCGGTAGATCAATTACTATCTGTCGATTCTATATTAGCAACTCCGTCGCGATTAGCGACTTCTTTCGAGGTGAGTGTTGGCGAACTCTTGTAATGCTTTCACGTTGAGACTTGCAGTGGCGTAATCATATGACGATGTCCTTGTTGTATGCACAAGCGGGGTCTGGAACGGTCAAAAATCGAAATCGCTCTAATCAGCCTGTCACATTATACTCAGAGCGCTCAGAACGAAAAATGTTGAAATCCTCGTGAAAGCTTATTCGATATACAGTCCGGTCAGATCGCCGTGTAAAAATGTGGCGCCCGGGGCCGCTCCGGGCGACCCGAAGCGACCCATTGACTTTCACAGCAAGGAGAGTGAGAAATTCACGTTGAATTAAAGTGCGCTGTGTTCTCGAGGTCATTATCGAACTATTCATGTAATAAATTTCAAACACATACACATAAATTTCAAAAATTTCATTAATTATTAATAAATTATTGAAAACTGTTCAATTAACGAATAATAAGTGCACCCGAGCCGGACTACCGTAGTTCAGAGCATTATTTTATACGGACCCGGTGTGTTGCTTTCAATGGTTTGGTGCTCTTAACTATGGTAGTCCAACTCGGGTGCACTCATTATTCCGATAGCACTAGTATTTAACATGGCATGCCCATAGAAACAAATTTTGAGCGATTTTGATTGTTGACTTGTTTCAGCGATTTCTTGATCCTAACGCAAACAGCGTCCTATCTCATCTCAATAAAGGACAACAGTGTGGGCCAACACTGATTTCCGGGATATGAACCGTTTTTTTACATGTCCTATATTTACAGGGATCTACAACTGTTTGTTCGTTGATAAATCGTCGATCATCGTGGTTCGCAGCAGATGTGATCTACGCTATCGACTACATCAAATCGTTTGCATTTTTCACAAGCTTATCGCAAGTATCTAAAGTATACTGCCATGACTGTAAACTAGTGACGATTTACATGTTCAGCGAGCTATAATTCTGAGGAACTCGCTACTCTGTGCCACCTTCGTGGCAGCGCTTTATTCCATGAAAATGGGATCCACAACGACTTTGTATCCAGACGGAAGCGCGTGCTCTTTTGAAGCAGAAATGCCAGACAACTGTGAACACTCCAGCAAGGTTAGATCTTTCATTCTCTAGATCGTTCATATACATTTAATATTATCAGCTAATTTCGGCTATGGGAAGAGTTGAAATGAGCGAATCGTTATGCGCCCTGTTCAAAGCGCTGATCGTTTGCAATCCAGGTAAATCTTGCTTTACTATGTCCTGTATTTCGAGACAACCATATAATCCCTTGTTGACATAATTTCGACACTCCAATTGACCAAAGAAGCCAAGCAATATCCATTCCCTTGACCCAGTTGCCTATTCGAAGATCCCGACCACCTCGGGGGCCTTGCCTTGATGTCAGGATAAATATGTATATGTATATGTATATGTATGACATAATTTCACTAATCGAATATAGCCAGTAATCTATAATATGTTCAGCAATAGATGATGTCGAATGCTCCTCTGACATGCTAATTCTTCAATCTGAACAGCAACATTACGCCAGAATGCTTTTCCAATGTATCGAACGATGTAGCGGCCCGACTCAGGTGTTTTTTTATCTTCAATTTCAATTTCAGTTATTCACACAACACTGCCACCCCAGTCACTGGAGTTCAAAAATAAAGTTCTTCTACAAAAGAAATGAACAGAGGACGGTCACGACCGCAATGCGTGAAATTTACATTGCTTACTACGGTATTGCAATGAAACTTCGACTGCATCAGTCATTATACCGTAGTAAGAGCAGCTAATTCTCAGACTATTTTTTATCCGCATTTGAGACCCCGTGCCTAACGGTCTTTTGAAAGCAGGACTGAATCTGCCTGTCTGTAAACAGGATATTCTCAGGCAGCACTCATTTACGCTCAACTAATCGCACTGATCGACACACTGTGCCATCAATCCAAACGGGTGAAAGCTGAGTGGGCATTCCGAGAACAGAAGAAATATAATAATTCTCAGGACTTCCTACTACTTCAATCACTAGCAGAATTGAGGGACAATAATTGCCCTTTAATCCGTGCAGTATTAATGGCGTAATCACAATAAACACAATTTTTAAATTCTGTAATTAATTATATCTAATTGGAACTCCAAGTTACGAAATTCCAATTTTTCGAATGTCATACACGTGCAATCCGTTCCTCCACTTATAGGAAATGATTGTGTCTGTCTGTTTGTCTGTATGTTTTTTTTTGCAGCGTGACGGACATTTTTTTCCCATTTTCCCCCATAAATCGCTTCAAATTTGCGCAATCTTCTCAGAACCTTTTGCATATAATAACTGCTCAGAAAACCTTTCAAAATTTTAATATAAAAATCCACTAATTTCATAGCCAAGTGGATAACGCGCCAGACTTTGAAACCGAGACCCCCAGGTTCGACCCCCGCCGCGGGCAAACCTTTTGCCGCATTTTTCGCAAGTGCCAGAATGCGCCCTGACACGTTTTTGAGTATCGTGAAACACGTTTTCACCTGTTTTGCCGAGTTTTAACGTGAAAAATCGAAAATTTCGAAAAGTTTCCAATTGATGCGCAGAGCGTAGGGGATCAGAGGAAAAGTGTTTTGCGATGTCGGAAACGTGTCCGAACGTGTTCTAACGCGTTTTAACGTGAAAAATCGAAAAATTCAAGAAGTTTCCAAATGATTCAGAGAGCATAGGAGTTCGCAGGAAAAGTGTTTTGCAATGTCACAAACGTGTCTGAACGTGTTCTAACACGTTTTAACGTGAAAAATCGAAAATTTCGAAAACTTCCAAAATTATTCAGAGAGCGTAGGGGATCTCTGAAATTGTTCTAAAAGTTCTGAACGCACTGTATCCTGCGTTTCCGTTGTGAAAAGCTCGTGAGGCTGAGAGCGATCGAAAAAAGTTGCCACGGAGCCACGAAGTGGCGCTCTCAGCCTCACGAGCCTTTTGCAACGGAAATAGCCAGCACTCTTTGTAGCGATTAACAGTGCCCAACATCCTAAGCTCTCCCTGGATCGTACTTAGAACCGGGAACCGAGCTCCCCCTGGACCGTACCTGAAGCAAGCTACCGAGGTCCCCCTGGACCGAACCTGAAGCAAGCTACCGAGGTCCCCCTGGACCGTACCTGAAGCAAGCTACCGAGGTCCCCCTGGACCGTACCTAAAGCAAGCTACCGAGGTCCCCCTGGACCGAACCTGCAGAACTATGCATAGAGCGTAGTGTACGCATAGAGCGTAGTGCATTTAACCTCAACACATCCCTGCTAGTTGTACAATTAAGTGATATTGAAATGTTGAACCCAAGACATTGGGATGGGTTGCAAAAAACATTCATGGGTTATGTCCGGCCCCTCGTGGATGGTCTCCTAAGTTAGGGATGATGTAATATTCGTAATGAAGAGTGCCTCTTGCCGCTGTATTTTGTGTACTGATACTAAAGGAAAACCAATAGGAATAAATATTTATTCTTCGGCGCATATACGATTACAGGAGAATTTCGGTGTGCATGGATTATGTGGGAGTCACGTTTCTCTTAGCAATCCACTCCTTGATCTTTGGCGTCGCGATCGTTTTCGCCCTGAATGCAATATGTATTTGCACAAGGCGAGCCAACATTTCGGAAGTCCCGACCATCTCTGAGCTAGAAATTTTGTATGCGTTCTCACCGCCTCACAACGTTTCACGCGAGGACTTCGCGGGCAAGAGAGCAGAGAGCGGCAGAGAAACTAGTAAACACGAGAGAGCGTGTGAAAGCGAGAGAGCGCAAGACAGCAGTCTCCGTCCCTGTGTTGTTGTTTACTGTTCGGCCGCCCCGGATTTGAAGCCCCTGCACATCAAAACCGTTCAAACGCAGGAGTCCCTATTTAGGGGGTGATGAAACGCTGTGCGCCTTGATGCCAGGATAAATTACGGCACAATGAACTCGTCGACACCGGCTGTGATCTATTCCTTGGAGTAAATAGGGCCTGCACCCGAAACGGACAATACCTAATGGAGGTGACGGCAGGGTACGGGGCGGAGAAGCCGGGTAGGAATGCCTCGAAGGTACCGACGAAGTCGGACACGAGCAGATCGACGAATGTGAGAGACTCACCGACAAAGTGGCCGTTCGCACCGTTATTCTGCAAACAAATTATCGTTTGCACTGCTTATCTTGCATTTCTCTCCAGTATCAATGACATTGCACTGTAGATTTCACACACGCTTCCGCCCGACAGGTGGCAGAGAGAGAGAGAGAGAGAGTGTGTGGGATGCGAAAACGCACATTTTCAGCGCATTTTTGGCACGCTCTCAACATTGCACCTTTATACTGGAGCAAAACTATTGCGAGCGTTCTGTCACTAATTGGCTTGATTGTCTTGCAGATAGATAAACAAAATGCCATTCAAAAAAAGTGGAAAATATGGTCGAGAGATACGTTGCTGTTATAAGTTGATGGAAAGTGGTACTATACACTCAGAGAAATGCATACTTATATAGTATACCCAACTATGAACTCGACACCAAGTTGGAGTCATACTTACATTTAAGAATGTCATACTTCCATAGAAGTATGCGCCTATTTATATATTTCTAGGCGTCAACTCGATGTGGCATTCTTAGTAGTATTTCTCTCTGTGTAATCGCCGGCTTGCTCACCTTAGCAGCTTTCTCCAGCAAGCCAAAGTGTTTCTCAATGGCGGGAAGGGCGACTTCTTTCTTCATCCGCTCCTTCTCAGCCTCATTACCATCGCTCTTGGCGACGAACAGAAACGGACGAATTTCGCTGAAGCAAATTGTTTATGGGAGCAATGGTCTGACCCTCTCAATTCTGCATGCACTCTCGCACTGTCTGATCGATGAGGGAGCATGTGCAATGAGGAGAGACTGAACATTACTCGTTTATGGTGTTGAATACCTAGGCAGTATCGCCCCCTGATAGAACCTCTTCACACTGAGGGTGCGCTTTTCAGAGTACCCCAGCGAAATCGTGTCTTGAAAAGTTCTGATACATCACGAAATAATTGTGCCTACGTAAGGCAGTCCTTGAACTGATCGGCAATCGCATCGACCCACGCAGACTCGAAAGCTGTCTTGCCGTAGAAGCCTGGAATACGCGAATTACGATGAGAAGAACGCAACAACATGATAAATGGCCATTTCCATCTCTTTTTTTGAGAACAACAAATTTGCATGGCAAGCGCAACAATCCAAGGAGGAACAAATGTTAGCATGATAAAATATGAAAGGCAAATGAATGAGAATAAGTAAGGCCAGAATAAGAAGGAATATTGAGGGGAGATTTGCTGACCAAATTGCTTGGCGAGGTAGCGAGCAATGGCGAGGGACTGCGGCAGCTGCTTGCCGTCCACCTCGAGCACGGGTATATTACCGAACGGCATGGCTGCAAAGTACAGTAAGAATAACGTCAGTTCTCGATTGTCGTATCTTCTTTGCAGTAGCCGTCCGTCGACACACGTCGAAATACCAGTGGTCTCAGGAATTGAAGAATAATTTTGCTTTTCCTTTGGAGTCAAAGTATCGCTAGACCGTGATACGATTAGGCAGAAAGGAGAATGTGAGCACTAGACTTTGAAAAGTAACGGTTCAACTAGTTGCGTAATAGGGAAATCGACCGATTTTGTGAAAACAAAGTTCGAGAAAAGTTCGAGAAGTTTGTGGAGAAAAGCGACTAATTGTATCGTCATTTTTCAAAGTACTTTTCTGCACGTACTCTTCTTGAGCTCGGGCCACTGGTCGCGCGGGATGCGATTGTCCTCGTAGGGAGTATCAGAAAGCACGAACAGCTGCCGCGAGACCTGGCAAGGATATGATTTGCATTCATTCATTTTATTATTTTTTTTGAATTAAATATCCAAAATATACATAAAATTAGAAAAATTTAATGTTCTCACTTCGGCGTATCCGCGGGCATCAAAGTAGTTGAGTTTGTAGGAAGGCATCTCACTTTTCGAGTGGGACTGGTCTTTAGATACCCGCCGCGTCTTGCTCTTTTATAAGCGCCTGCTAGCTCTAAGCCATCATAAAGTACAAAGTAGGCACACAATGACTCCAGACTAGAGGAGAGCACAATTTAGGGAGGGGGGCTAGGGAGAAAGAGAAGGAGAGAGATGGAGGGAGAGAGAGAGAGAGAGCGTGGACGATGCAGAGAGGCTGGTGTGGACGTGAGAATGTGATGAGTGATTAGAGTGGCATCGGGCGATGAAAGATCGGCGCCACGATTTAGTTTGTTATTGTGCGTCGTTTCGACGCACAACCAAAAATAAGTTTGCGTGATTAAAACCACGAAACCCGGACTTAGGAACACACATTGAATGCAATTTTCGTAGGGCTTCTCTTTTCTTTTTGTAAGGGATAGGAAGTGATTTGTTTAAAAATAAGACTGAAAACGGAAAATGTTCCGAGAAAATCTATCCACTGGAAACAATCGCCATTTTCATTTCCTTGGCTAATGAAAGATCTCCAATAATATTTGGGCAATATCAGTAATAAAATCCACACTAACTAATGCAATTAACACGTAGTGTTCCAAAACAATTCCCCGATTTCGCATTCTAAAGTCATTCTCTCAAGCATGCCTATAATGGATTACCGGAATGCAAGTTCAAAATCGCATAAAACACATCGCATGTGGGCAGGGGAGGGAAAATAGACTGATTAACTTCATTCGATTTTTAATCTTAAAAGTCGCGGGTTGTGAGCAATTGCTTCTCTGAGCGAGCACAATCCTTTTTTGCCGAAAATGTGAAAAAAAATTTACTCAGACCTCCCCAAGAAACTTATCCCCAAGAAAGTGCACAGAAACCATTGTTGCTCGATCTTTTTTTAAAGTCTGATTTTTGCTTCTTTCGACCATGCGGACTGTTTTTCATTACCTTACGTCTGGCGCGCGGTGCTAACTACGGATAGAGTCTGCCCACACTGCAAAACATAAAAATGAAAAAGTGTCGCACCTTTGTTCAAAGTGTCTTTGGCGTACGATACTTGCTCTCTAGAGTCCTCAGACAGCGTGCCCAATCGAGTTAGTGATAGAAGATGTGATCTATTACTCGCGCGATTTTAGACTCTGTCCGAACGGGAGGCAACAACTCCATAGTGCTGTGCATAGTAACACTAGCCTAGCAGCGTGTTCCCGCGAGCGCAGCTCGAAGCCATGAAATATCCTTTACTTTACCTATTACTAAAGACTATTATTTCAGAACGTCTGTCTGTCTGTCTGTCTGTCTGTCTGTGTGTCTGTGTGTCCGGCGGTCACGTTTTTCGCATTTTCCTTATATTTCGCTTCAAAATCGCGCTATCTTAATTCCTTTTACATATGATTCCCGACCAGAATACCTTTCAAATTTTACAAAATTTAATTAACGAAATCCATAGCCAAGTGGGTTACGAGCCAAACTTTGAATCCGAGACCCCCAGGTTCGATCCCCGCCGCGGGCAAACCTTTTGCCGCATTTTTAGTGCCAGAAACTGCTCTAACACGGTTTTGAGTACCGTGAAACACGTTTTCACCTGTTTTGCCGAGTTTTAACGTGAAAAATCGAAATTTTCGATATTTTCCCAAATGATGAAGGGAGTGTCGGGGATTATAGGAAAAGTATTTTGCTATGTCAGAAACGTGTTTGAACGTGTTCTAACACGTTCTAACGAGAAAAATCGAAAATTTCGAAAAGTTCCAAAATGATTCAGAGAGCGTAGGGGATCACAGGAAAAGTGTTTTGCGATGTCAGAAACGTGTCTGAACGTGTTCTAACACGTTCTAACGAGAAAAATCGAAAATTTCAAAAAGTTCCAAAATGATTCAGAGAGCGTAGGGTATCATAGAAAACGTTTCCGAAATTGCTCTAAAAGTTCTGAACGCACTGTATCCTGCGTTTCCGTTGTGAAAGGCTCGTGAGGCTGAGAGCGATCGAACTACGCCACTTCGTGGCTCCGTGGCAACTTTTTTCGATCGCTCTCAGCCTCACGAGCCTTTTGCAACGGAATAAGCCAGTACTCTTTGTAGCGATTAACACTCCCCAACAAGTCGAGCTTCAATGTCACCTGGAGCCGGCTATCGAGCTCCCGCTGGACCGAACTTGGAGCCGGCTATCGAGTTTTCCCTGGACCGAACTTGGAGCCTGCTAAAAACCCCTGGACCGATCTTGGAGCCGGCTACCGAGCTCCCCCTGGACCGAATTTGGAGCCGGCTACAGAGCTCCCCCCTGGACCGAGCCTGGAGTCGGCTGCAAAGCTCCCCCTGGACCGAACTGTGCCCTGCAACTGAACGCCCCCCTGAACCATACTTTGAAAACGTAGTGCGCACCTACCATAACGTAGTTTAACCTCAACACACCCTGCTAGTTACTACTGTAATTTGTTCTTTTTAAATTGTTTATTTAAAAGTAGTTGCGTGATTGCACTGATCGCTCATCGGCTCAATCCCAGTTGGAGAAAGATTGAAATTGGGCTTTTCATAAGACCATTGACGCTGTTCTTGATCGTATAATTTTATTAATTTTATAGAAGCGTATAATGCCTCTTCATTCTGCACATTTTCACCTACCACTGATTGTTGAATGTGGGCAAAGGGAGCGCGCAATTACGCAAGATTATGGAAATTTTCTGGCGAAAATAGAGCTGATTGCTGCCCAAAGAGACTGAAGCAGTATAGTAAAATCTCTACCGTATTTCCAATCTAATATCAAGCATAATAGCAGTATCTTGTTTACGGAAGTCACCGTCTCCCTTGAAAGTCGCACTGATAGTGCACCAGAGTTGTGTCGCTGTCTCGGTTTTATGCCAGACGTGTGCTCTTCACCTAGTTATAGTCACATTTCCCTAGTGTAAGCCGGCTGATCTTGTTTCTTTATGGATACTTGTTTCGTAAAAATATCTTTATGACTTTAGGTTTATCCGATCCGTTTATCCATGCTCACAACTTGCACACAGCTCACACCATATTCCGCGTAGCAAGTTTAAACTGTGATTAAATTTGCTTTTTGAGTGGTTTCCTTATACGGAGAACAGTTCTCCAAGCTTCCTCGTTCCACATGATCTCTCGTTTCGGAAAGAGAAAGCGCGTGTTTTGACGAGGTTGGAGAACCGTTTTCTAAGAAAGGAACACCTTATCGATAGAGTACCGTTCTTCTACCAAATTTGCGTTCTGACTATTTTTCGCGTAACCTATTTACAGGAACCCATCGGAACGATGGTTTACCTCGCCATGCACTACAATCGCTCCATAACCGATCGACACTCGCCGCTCTTCGAGTGCGCCTACGTATTTGAGGTGATGCACTTGGCGTATTTGAGGTGCGGTAATGTTCGCCGGTGAAGTGGGGTTCTGTTATGCTGAGTAAGTGTACAAAGCTCCAGTAGTAGATGCACAGATGAACAATTGAGCAATTGAGAGAACTGACCACAAGCGCGACTAAACGTTACCGGAAAATTAAAAAAAGATTTTGCGATTTAAAAAAATGTTTAAAAATAATGCCAAGTACAACAGCGAAGAATAGATAAAATTTGAGCAGATCACGAATATCGTCGTTTATATAATTATTCTGTGGCCGTACGGTACTCTCGTTATATGGAACGCTCTGCCGCTGCATCGTAACGCAAGTTCTCTTATTGCTTTATTAATTTTTGAAATTAAATAAACAATCGATTCTTAGAAACGCATGAAGTGTTCTCAGTTTTTTCCTCAAAAACTGCCCATTATCATAATTCACATAAGAAAACTAGCATAAATAATTTTTAGTGTAGCAGCTATATTTGTATTATACCAGCCCACTCTTTCGCTAAATGCGTCTTATTCACTTACCAGAAAGATTTTCAATCAACTTCAATTTGATTAGTACATTACAAGATAAATATACTATTTATATTATTACCAGTTCCGTCATGTGACGCTAACGCTATTATATCGAGACCGAAATTTGTTTCCGGAATGAGACTTGAAAATTGGATTCTAATAGGTTCCGTACACGACAACAAGCAATTGATAATAATCGAGAAAAAAAATTCATTTAAATAGAATCCTTCAGTTTCGAATTTTGGCGTGCAATTTGTGCACGAGCGGCACTTTCGGTTTCATCTCTCGTCTAGTGATAATCTATCACCAGTATTACGGCAATGGCAATGAAGGTATTGTCAGACTCATTATTTCACTACTAGAGGGCGATCCCGATCTGAAACCACATCCTCACCTGACGTTAATGTCTGACGTGATAAATATTGATTGATTGAGGGTGCTTTGTGCGGGAAATCTTCTTTTCGCACAAAATCTGCATCAGATAGTGTTTAGAATGAAGAGATCGTATTCGTATTTCTACATTCTCTAACGGTCCCATAATGCACAATTAGTAGTAAATATGTTGAGATTTCAAAATCTTCTTTTCCAGTTTCGCGATATCACAGAATATATTGTTTAATCAATATTAGTTTCAGATATCATCTTAATTCTCGCATCGATCGTTCGTTTCGCTATGATTGCCACATTTCCACATGTGTATGCGCGTTTTCCTCTTTAATTTTACAATTAGAAAGATTTCTCTGTAAAAATTCAGGATTGGCGGCACAAATATTTCATTCTTGTTGCACAGTGTTGACATTTTTTTTCAAAAAAAAGAAAACGATGAGTATAACAATGTTTTTGGGCGCTGCGTGGTAATTAAGGTAATTATACTATTATTTGTTTCTTTTAGAGTAATCTTCGTCTCGATAGACCGCTTTATAGCGACCGTAGCGTGGTCTTGGTGAGTTGTATAATATGTCATTTTTTATAACTCTAATTCGCTTGATTAACAAATAAGTTAATTATCGCAAAAACAATTGCTAATTTCCGGTACGAGAAAGTCTCATCATCAACACTGGTTGTCTGCGTGATATCCGAGACTCTCCGAGCGGTTCTGGCGCTATTATTTGCTTGTGCCTGCGTATTTGGTATATTTTATGAAATGCACTTATACATATATTGATTAACGAAAAATAATTTTAAAATAAATTCTGCATGAAAAGGAATCGGACTAACGTTTGGTTTTCTAGAGTATATCACTCCGAAGCAAATGACTATCGCTCTAGTCGCAATTATTGTGATTGGAAGTTTGGTGAGTTTTGTATAATATATTGTATTTTAATGGCATGATTATCGTAAACTAATTAATTAAGTTCAATCAATTTCCTATTTTACAGTGGCTGTCCGCAATTTATACCTTCAATCGTCGAGTTGAAGCCGCACTGTCACGGGACGTACTAACCACTCCCTACTCTCTCGCCCGCACTTATCAGATAAAAGAGAACATCAAGACAATCAAGGTTATATTTGCAACTAGTAAAGGCTGATATTTGAATTTTTCTGATGAAAATTTCGAAAAAGAAATTGTTATTGATAATTTAGGCAATGATTCGTCTCGCTACTCGGCTTGCGCTGTTGAACATACCGCTTGTGATTTTGAACATTGGCTACAGTAAAATTGCGAGTTACTTGGGAGCGGATCATAATTTCGCGTATGAAACCATGGACATCTACATCGCATTGTAAGTTTTCTCTCTCAACTCAATGCTGGGGATATTGGAATGACGCGCGCGAACGCCTGAGTTCAATAAATTGTGCCTGCAACATATCAATAAACATAATAAAGGTATACCTTCTAGAAGGCTGCGCCTAAAGTGAAAAAAGCTGTCTATTGCGCGTTTCCTACTCATTGACATATTGAGAAATTTCTCTTTTTAACACATCTCTCGACACACTTTCAAATACTGTTACGATCCACCGTTTATGTGTACCGTAAACTTGTTCTACGGCTAAAGTAATGCAGATACCCGATCGGCATCCTAACTGCTGTGCCGTTATCCGAAGACGTCTTTGCGCGGTCGCTACGTCGATTGCCAGCGGGTAGGAAGATCTTTGCGGCCCTCTCCCTCTTGCGCTGCGGCAGCCACCAACTCAGCTCGGACCGAATGTGCGTGCCCATTTTTATCAGGAAGTAGTAGCGTTTGAACTTCGGGTAAGTATTTGGATTATATCTCTTCATTTCGTCCATTATCTCACTATAGATTTTGTGCGAAAAGAAAAGATCCGATTATTTATCCAAATTTCAAACTCAAGGAAGTAGGGTGTATGGAGAACAAAAGAAAGCGAGCAGCATTGCTTGCGAGAGTGAGCGAAATAGAGAGGGATGTCGAATTCATTTACAATTCTTCCAAAAAGAGAACCCTATCTGGAAGATTATAAAATCCGTTGATTCAATATTTGGCTAATATGGAGACGTGACAAATAATTTGTGTGCGTAAAAGTACTGACTATCTGCATCAATGCACCATCAATGTGAATGGAGTATTAATTAAGAGAATAAATTCGAATATATGTTTCTAATTCTGCAGGGCGCTGTTTGTTTGACAAAAAATGGCTTAAGATAAACAAATTGCATAAAACGCACTCTTTTAGTGCGCCGAGCGAGGACGGCGATGTCTACTTTAACATGCTGGATCGGGCGATGAGCAGGCCGCCAAGAGCACTACTACATCCACCAGAAAGGGACTAGGAGTGAGAGAGTGTGTGCAAATGATAGAATGTATCTTTCACAGTCGAGCGATCTCACATTCTAACCCATTTCTGAATGATTGTTAGCGGGCGTAATGAAGAGAATGTGGACACAACATTTCACACTCCACTCATTTTTAGAGTTTGAAAGCCGGGTAAATAATTGTTGTAGTAGCACTCCTCATCTCGCATACCGGCGTAGAGAGTGTGAGAAATGAAGAGATTATTTAGCCGAGTCTCAAACTCATTTTTACAGCCATTCACTCACCAGATTTCTTTCTATTCTCCTTGATAAAGTATGTATTGTTGTGGAATAATGCTCAAGACGGGCCTGTTCCAAAAGTTCGCTGGAAACAGTCGATTCATAACGAAAGCCTAGCCCACATTTTTTTATAAAAATTCAAAAATAGCAAATTTAAATAAGTAATAAGTGACGTTGCAAAACAATTGCTCGAATGCGCACTCTAAAGTCATGCTCAGTAGCATAACAATTATGCATTACCGGCAGGCACGTTCAATATTGCATAAAATACATTTCATGTACTCTCTTACCTATCGACATCTAGAGGGCGAAATGTGAGGCCATGGCCTCTTAATTTCGCACACTCTCTAGACAGGTCGATAGACGAGAGAGTGTGCGAAATGAAGTGGCCGTGGTCTCACATTTCGCACTCTACTAGATAGTCCAACTCTCTTATGAGAGGTTATCTGAGTGGATCGACATATTTCTTCAGGATGCCTGGCACTAGGCACTTTTTTCCATATGAGATTAGCAACGGTATATTGTAGTACATTGGGTGAGGGTTGTGATTTTAGCGTTCCCGAATCTTGGAAACGCCTCCTTGCCTCAGGGCATAATTAATTGTTTTTGTGACGTCACCAATAATTTTCGATAATTCGAAACCAATCGCTTCCTACTATATATTAATCGATTCCTCATCGAAATACAAATGTTTCTTATTCTCGGAACGTTTTCGATTGGAGCTCATTCAGCCGAGTTATTCGACGAACTACGTTTCACTTTCAATTTTCACCATGAAGTTTCTCAACAGCGGTACTTTTTTATTTCTTTTTCTGAACCGCTGTATGGTTGTGCACATTCTATTTTAATATTGAAATTTAAAATTTTCTGAAAGGAAGCTAAATTCGGCTATTTGTGAATAAAATCAATTCGTAAGCTCTCTTATGCTGCGCAAATTTCAGAGGTGGACCTCAACCCTTTTTTCCACCTTTGTATAATTTTTTTCGTAGTCAAGCTATAGATTTCCAACTTGATACAGGGATGGTAAAACACGTTTGGAACATTTTCTTTTTTGATTGGAGCGATTACGTTCAGTTTGAACTGAGTTACACGAGTTTTCCACCCTTTAATGGGGGCAATTTCAACGATGAAATTTGCGCAGCGTTAATGTCGACTTCTACAGAGTTCGCGCTCAATGTGGGTAGCGGAGGGAACAGAAAAATTGCTATACTTTTCCTCACTCCGAGCATAATTACATCTGGCCAAGAACGGACAAAAATCTTACTACACATAATTATCCGCGAGAAAGTGAGTGGTGAGCACTAGAGTGCGAAATGTGAGACAACGGTCTCTTCGTTTTGCGCGTACTCTCTCATCCACCCACCGGTGAAGAGAGCACGCGAAATGAAGAGATCGTGGTCTCACATTTCACACTCTAGTGAGCACACCCGTTTTGACGCATGCTCTTTTTCGCTTTATCTTTTTTTTTGTTCCCTTTCAATACCAATAAACATAAATAGATATATTATCTTATCTTGGTTGTATTGTTTATTTCCGCAATGCAGACTTTTTTTATAACCTAACGTCTAGCACGCGTCGAACTCTCCGAACTGTTATTTGATATCTTGACCTCAGTAGAAATGCGCGAATTCAAGCACACTTAGCTTGTGTTATATGTAGATAATTGATTCACCCGAATATCCGGATAATATGTGAACGAGACAAGAATGAACTTATGAACTTTGAGAGGAACGGGATGTATGTGTATGTGGAAGTATGCAAAAGCAATGGCCAAGTGTGCGCAAGTGGACCCGAGGTGGAGCTCTTGTCTCGTCCACAGGATTCAATCTCACCCTACCAACATTGTTTTACCTTAATTCCATCCTGTGGGTCGCCAATTGTGTCGAGACCATTGTAAATTGGGGGAATTCATCGGTGCTTTCACTGTCCCTTTAACATTTCCTTGTTTGTCCATACAAAGTGAAGTATTTATTTAAGTTTGTCGAGGTGGGAACGCAAAATAAGACAGGGGAGGGGGGGGGCGCATTTGGCGGCGGAGGGGCATGGCCTTGTACGGAACTAGGAAAGTGGGAGTAAATCCACATTTCATAAATTTCTTCTCTATAATTTATCCACTTTAGCTGCATTACCAGGAAGTTGGCCAATTTGAGAATTCTTCATTTTCTTCATTTTCTGTCGGCCAAAAGGTGAATGTTGGCCAAATTAACTGGCAAGTACGTAAGAAACAGGTAGCCTTCCAGGTGAAAAGACTCCTGCCCTCTCCTGCCTGAAGAAGAAAAGGTATCTCGTTTTCTATTATAGTGAATAATATCATTATCTTGTTTACGGAAGTCAAAATCTCCCAGAAGCGCACGTATAGCACCCACGTTCACACAGAGAAAAATGTATGTCATATATGGCTCCTGAACTGCGTTTGTATGTTATATATAACATACTGTATGTTATATATGACATACAAACGCAGTTTAGGAGCCATAAATGACATACATTTCTCTGAGTGCAGCACGCGGTTGTTTCGTTGTCATGCCGGAATTGTGCTTTTCTTAGGCGTCGCCTGCGGTGGCAGGTGCAATGGGGAAGGAAGAGGGAAGAGTGAGACAGGCGCATGCGAATTGATCTTACTCTTCCCGGAGAGGCGCGACTCTTCCGGAAGAGTAAGAGTGTCGATATGTTTCAATGCAATTGCATGTTCTGAGCATTGCAAATAGCTTCAAAAGGATTAGGAGGGCGCTGATGAATATTGGAAGACACAAATTTGTACAAAATTCCTCTTTTGGAAAGAGCTACTCCTCCGAAAGATCGTCAACTCTTCCGGAAGAGTTCGCCCGGCTTTCCCCACTCTTCCTTCCAATCCACCATTATTATAATCGCAATGGCAAGAGAGAGGAAGGCCTTCCTCTCACTCTTCCTTCCCCATCCCTATGCAATACGGTTCTTCCTGTTTCTTGATCGTTCTTTTCTAGTAGAGTATCTTTGTCGCTTTATGTTTGTTCATGCTCGTTCACTACAGCGAACTCCTTGCCAATTCACAGGAAGCTGGACGATGGTTTACCTCGCGGTGCACTACAATCGTTCCACGACCGATCGACACTCGCCACTCTTCGAGTGCGCCTACGTATTTGAGGTGATGATACTCTTGGCGTGTTTGGGGTGCGATCATGAGCTCCATAGAGGCGAGGATCCGTTATGCTGAGCAAAATATTCGTATGTATTGCAGCATGTAGATTGCCCGAAAAATGGTTGAGCGAGTGCGAAAACCATTTTTTTATGAAACTTTTCATGGAACATTCGAACGAACTGAAAAAAACTGAGAAATCGAAAAGTCACTTTTTTCTATTAAAAGCGCTTTTAAACGTTGAAAATGAAAACGCATGTCAATGTTGAAAAACTTGCGTCAGATTACGAATATCGTCGTCTATATGCTGGTACTGTGGCCATACGCAATGATGGTTTTATGGAACGCACTGCCGCTGCATCGCAACGCAAGTTTTATCGATGTTTGTGACATGAATTAGGATTCACCGCGGAAGACTCTTTTTGAAATAACTGGCTTTGTTTTTTCCTCCAGATAAATTCGTTCAGATTAGGTTGGGCTACACTTAACGCTGGTATTGCGCTGGTATCGCGATATAAATTTGTAATCACATTCTGATAGGTTCCGTAACGCAATAATAAACGAACGTAGAAAACGGTACTGTACTTTTTTCAGTTTCGAATTTTGACCTGCGCTCTGTGCACGTATGGAACGTTAGGTTTCTGTGCTCGTCTAGCTATCATTAATCACCAGTACTACAGCAATGGTCATGCAGGTATGTCAGCGGCATTGTTTCCATACTAGGGTGGCGAAAACAGTGCAGTATCGATACACAGAGCATTCTCATTACGTGCACTGGGTAGCACACCGGTGTATCGATACACTCGAAAAAGCGAGACTGATGTACTGAAATGCACTGTGCACTGCAGTCCACGCGCGCCGTGAACTGCCAATGCAGTGTGTACTGCTACACTCAGAGAAAAATTACTTCCAGGGAAGTAATTTAATCATTAACTCGCATGCATGAAGTTTTAATTACTTCCCTGCAAGTAATTTAAATTACTTAGCCCCCCGCCGTGCTCCGAAAATTATGAATAAGTAATTCACAGCGGAAATATGACAAAGTATTAACACCTATTGCTACTCAAATCTGCATTGAATCACTCAGAGTTAATGAGTGCGTTATACAGCATACGACCGTAAGCATTCTTCACACCTTTTCTCATGGAAATGCAACTCTCAATCAAACAATAAAAGTCGTGAGTGTTAGGTGGATACTCGAGATTGAGACAGTACACATAACCTATTAGGGTGAGTATGGAATCACCAAAGGATGTTGGTGATTGGACAGCCCTTCCTTGTATGTGTATGTAGAAGGATGGAGTTCCTGCTACTCGAAAGAGCATAGGAGCAGTGAAGCCAGAGGCGTGGAGAGATGCGACTGCGCTGTCAGGATCGTTGAACTGCAATAAAAGATAAGTGCAATAAATAAAATATGTAGATGTCTGTAGACAGTAACAAAAACATACTTACCGTGAACGATTGGAAGATAAGGCGATGGCGCGCCCTGCTGTGGGCGGTTCTCCTCTTGTGCATGTTATCGAGCACGTCCAGTATCGGAACGAGACGACGCAGAACGGGATCACCTCAAAATGACAAATCACTTTTTTTTAGAAATAATATAGCACAATTATAAATGTGCAATAAAATAAAATGACTTACCGGAAGTAGAGTCAACCAACTGTTGCAGCCTCGTCTCGTCAATATTGGCCTCGCAGTGATCCGCAGCTCGAACGAGCCATCCATCTTCTATATCGTATCCGAGCATATTCGGATTCTTCTCAGAAGAAATCATCTCTACGAAGTCGTCTCGAACCTGAAATTTTGTTATTTGCTTTGCAGTTAGTCACATCTTACGATTGATATATCGGAGAAGTATTGAGGATAGATAGTTGACACTTGCTCAATAGTAATTTTTCGGAAAGAATGAATGCGAAGTGACCTAAAATATAGAATAAAATCGGGGAGGCTAGAAGCGATGATCGGTTACATATGAAAAAATGCGGATACTCACTTGTCATTCCTTTTCCTGTAAGGCCGGAGATTCATTTTCCCTTTTTTAACTTGACTCTGTTTCTTATTAGAAATGGCCTTGAGAAGAAAGCTTTGGGAATTGTGGATGTAATCATCCTGAAATGAAACATTAAAAACTCATGCATACTATTCACATTATATAACACGTGTATCCTGAATAGTTTTAATAACTCACTGGAGCGACGTGTGGATGTTGCGAAACGAGTTTCACGAAGAATGGACGCACGAACTCCGTGGCGAGTGGACATCTGCGACAGGTTTTGTAAATAAAACATTTTAAAAAAATAAATGCTCACCTGTTCTCAATCAAATAATCCTTGATGATGTTCACAAATGTTATCCGAATCTCGGGGGATGACGTTCCGTTCGGTCTCGAAACGGCAGCAATTAGTTTACGTTCCATACAATGTCCCTTGAAGAGCTGACTCAGTGAAGTCTGAAAAATTGAATGACCAACACATAGAAGCACAAAAAGGAGTAGTATCTACTCATTGTCCGTTGGTTATTGAAAAAGAGTTAACGTTGTGGGAGACTATTAGAACTATACCTCATGTGATAAGATAGTGTCGGGAAGAGGGAAGAGAGGAGAAGTCGAATTGCGGAATGTAGCGACCTGAAAAAAACGGATTATCAGTTAGTACACGAAATGCTAAACCGTAACAAACATTAGCTGAATCCGTATGCAACGGAATACTTGTAGCAAGGGGCTCCATGCATGTAGACTTAGAGCTGGATGGATGAAAAGGAGAGTGAAAAGATGAGACCTCAAAAAGGATACTCTATCGCCTATTGAAATGAAATAAACAATTAGCCAAACGCCTATTCTTTGTAGCCCTTTTCATTTTCAACCCTTATCACAACTTCATTCGGTCGTCTCATGATCGGTGCACAACGGCTCTCGATGAACATTAACTATTAGGAAATAGGCCAAACGACTATTCAAACAGATATTAACCGCCTATTGGAGTTATTCGAATAAAGCGATATACAATTGAACTGGTCAATCGCATATTTAGGTAGGCGATTGACCCTTCTCTTTCTGCAACTCGTGTATGTGATATATCGGTTAGTAGGTCTCTAGTGAGTAGTGTAAATATGATATTAATAACATACCATATCAACAATTTCAAAATCAATACCTTTTGAGATGGAGTATTTATTCGATGGAGATCGTCGAAGCTCGAGGCGGAATCGCTATGCATGAGGAACGGGTTAGTTGATGACTGCTACAATAATATTTTGTAAAAGTTATATACGCCAAGGTAATGACTTTGGAGAACACATTTTTGATATACCACAAAATAATTGAAGCGAACAACTCAATACCTCGTGAAGTGGAGGCGACTGTGGTGAGGTGTCTCCACTGCTCATGTATCGGAAAGGATTGTTCGGACTCAGCTGCGAGAAGAAAAATGATTAGGAGAGAAGCCATAATGAACTAAAATATAGATGCTATGTTACTAAACGCAAACCTCGGAATGTGATGCTACATTGGTTCGATAAGGATGGTAACGTCCTTGTGGAGTCTGTTCAGAGATGAACTAGAACGACAATAGGTTAGTTAATAAACAACTGCATTAGCATCTGAAATCACAAAATGTACCGAGTGAAATGATGTATTGGACTTTTTCGACGGTGTACGAAATGGAGTCTGCAAAAAATACACATTTAACACTACATTGAACAAAAATTGAACTATAATAAGGAAGGTTCTGAGCAAGAATGAGACGAAGTAGAAGATACCATATCATTTGAGTTCATCTTCAAGTGAGGATCCCATCTATCAATATCGTTCAACAAGGAATTAACCTGAATTACATTGATCTCCATCAAACAATAAGTATACTAACTTTAGGAAACATTTCCGCAGTCTCGTCAAGTGACCCTCGTGGGGAATTATCCAACGGCCAATGAGTAGACACAAATTCTTGTTTCATCTCCGATTCATAACTGAATAGACAGTATAAAAGAGCAGAAAAGTATAAAAAGTATAAACGGATATAAGCGTTTTAATAATAACGGAGGGCAATAATGGGCTAGAAACATAAACAATTAGAAAATGTAAAGTGAAGTAATGAAATTACTTCAATTACTTCAACATCAAAAAGTGCGCGAAAAAATATTCAAAAAATTGGCAAATAGTACGAGGAAGCCAAAATCCCTTTTTTTATTGAACCCTGTGCGCTTGCGTGGACTATCGCGCGTGCGTTTTGCGTGGATGCGGACGCTTTGGGTTTGCGTGTGAACCTAGTTGGAATTCTTTGTCAACGCTGTGAAGCCTTATTCGCGTTTGTAAATATAATCTTGCAGTTAGTTTAGCACATCTTTTGGCCTACGACGAGCACTACAAGCCCAGTCATCGCAACCACCTCGTGTCCGTCCACCGAAACCGCGACCTCTGAGTAGATTCCTTATTTTCCGTGTTTTTTTCATATCCTCGTGCGTCTTTTTACTCATATTTTCTAGCTTTTAACATGCGTACTATTTTCCGAAAGCTTTACATCGCTGTCAGAGTCAGCGTTTAGGCGTTTATAACGCCTCTGAATCGTTTGCAATGTCGTGTTGAAACACCTCCTCCCATTACACAATACGGCTCCACTTCAGGCAAACCACATGCAATGGTCATCCCCTCTCCCCAGCCTTTAAACTCGCCATTAATGGCGAGTTTAAAGGCTGGGGAGAGTGTCGTCAGACCTGGCTCCTCTCCTAAGGGCAAGTGGATCTTCTCCAAGAAGGAGATGCTGAATGTGAGTCCCGTGTAAAGACAGTTCCGTTTCTATCATGCAATGAGCAGCACTAGTCGATGTTTTTGTTTGTTTGTTTTAATTTTTGTAATCGTTAATTAATATTTAATGATTTATTAATAGATTGCGAGCCTGCGGGAGGGCATGGATGAGTTCAAGGAGCTGCAGTTCCGCCAGCAGTGCACCAAGTTCATGCAGCTGCTGGCGACCGCCTCAACCAGAGCCTCAAGTTCACGCGCGGCAATATGTTGGTGTTTACTTTTCTACTAATTATCACTGTTGCTATTAGTGATAGATAATTAAATAAATAAATAAACTTTGATTATATATTATAATTGCAGGACGTGGCTGCCGCGTGTCTCTTCCTATCGGGCAAGTCGGAGGAGTGTCCGCGCAAGATCGACCACATCGTGCATGTTGTGGAGCGAGAAGTTCCCGGGCATCAAGCTCGACCATCAGGTTATTATAATTAATATTATCATTATTTTTATGAGCTCAGTTTGCTGTATAAAATTTAGAATCTGTCCGATACCACTTGTTTGCCAGTTTAGTATTCGTCTTGTTCCAGCACAAAGAAAGAGTGAGCTAGTTAATGTTACGATGTGGTGGTGTATGTGCTAGTTTATGTTATGATTTTTAAAAATTTTATATCACTTTTATTTATTCTAAATTACAATATTTAGAAGTACGACGACGCGATGGGCCTGCTGGTGACGATAGAGAGCACGATACTGCAAACGATCGGTGAGTGTGCTGGTTTAATTTTATGCGGCGGTTATTGCCGCTGAGGAGTCAGAAAGGGCCTCGTCATTCCGTGCACTCACCTGTTCACCGGCCGAGAGAGTGTGGAGAATGACGATATCATTTATGAACCCTTCATGAATAATACAATATTCCCTGGACCACTAACCAGTAGTGTTGTTAGATCGAGTGTCTCGACACTCGCGAGTCATTTTTCAGAAAATCACTCGAGAGTGCAGTCCACTCGCGAGTTAATTTCACAATTTTACCCGCGAGTGAGCGGGCACTCGCGAGTTAATTTTCATTTCACTCGCGAGTGCGCACGTGCCATTTTCGACTATTATCTACCCCGTGGTGCGGCATTGAGCTGTTGCTCTCAAAACAGATTTCAAAATTCTATCTGGAATATGCCTAGAGCGATCAAAAACTAGCCCGACGTCAATGTAATCTTTGTCCAAACGGGGCTTGCATTATGTCGACCAAGCCGAGTGATCAAAACCACACCAAATAATGTAGTTCTACTACCGTAAGTACTGTGGCCCAGCTATCTTAACCCAGATTTCTGAAAAATTAGATAAATAAGTGAGGATTTGTTATGTAATTATAGGTTGATTACTGTATCCAGAGATACTTTGGCCAAGAATCAGTTACTCAAGGAAAGACTACTAGAGATCCATGAAGATAGGGTCCATGCGTTTGGGTACAGATGGTGAAAAATAAGAGTTGTAGGGTTCACTGTATAGCAAGGATCAATAATACTGTATAAAGTATAAGCCAACAACCTGAAACTTAGCCTGTTTCTGGGTTGTCCCGGTTTAGGACTACCCATTCCACTGATCATGCAATACTGGCCAGTTCAGATGTCGCAGATAACAATTTTTTTTGTGCTAAGGCTAAATTTGGAAAGGTGTGATTCGCACGTAGGCACTCGCGAATAACACTCGCGAGTGCCTCGACACTCGCGGATAAAATCTGATTTTTCACTCGCGAGTGTGTTGACCGGCGAGTGCTTTCTAGAAATGAATTCGTCGAGTGAACACTCGACGAATAACACTCGAGCTAACAACACTACTAACCAGCAACGGTATCATGAAAGAAAAAAGGCCGAGATTTAGCGCTGGTATTTCACATGTGTTTCTGTGAAAGAGCCTAGATGAAATCCACACTTGTCGATGACTAGTTATCGATCCTCATCGTTGTCGATCGATAATTGTTGCTAATATATTAATTTCAAGTTGTGAAATTATTAATTATTGCAGTCTTCGACCTGCAAGTGGCGCTGCTCCACCCGCTGGTGCTGAAAGCGATGCACGCCATTGCCAAAAGTGAGTAGTATATCGTGCTGTGAAGTAGAGGTGGTAAATCGAAAGGCCGGAATGGAGGGAGAACAAACGATTGAACCGGAACGGAACCTTTGTTCTCCATTATTTTAGACAAAGACATTTTTCGACTGATCATCTCTACTGTCCAGTAGTGTTGTTATTTAGAATAATCTTATTCGCGAATAAGATTAATCCAAACAACAACACTTCTCATAGGTGGGCACAGGGTACCTTGCTGCACGGGTGTTTGCCTACCGCCTGCAAGCAAAATCCCAAACAAATATACTTTACCCACATCACTTTTCATTATTATTGATTTCATTTAGTATGATGTATTATGTTCTGTTCGTGAATGCATTTATCACTCGTTTTTCACTGGTAAACACCTGAATCATATGAATCCTCCTTCATCTTCATTGCAGGAGTACCTGCTGCTCGATCGCGACAGCTGGTCACTCGGCTGGCCCAAGAACGGATTCCCACGGGTACGGTATAACTGCATTCGCAGTAATCGATTGCTCTTTTGACTTACCGTATTCCATCAAATATTATTCCGCTCAGGACCCTACTACTGCGGAGTGGGTGCGATCAAGGTGGTCGGCCGCGAGATTATCGAGACGCACTACCGCGCCTGCCTGCGCGCATGCCTCAAGATTTTCGGCACGAACGCTGGTGAGTGTGTGTGGCGGTGGGGCACGGCGCGTCAAACACCCCCCTCCGGTTCGGTTTGTGTAAAGCGAGCGTGTACCTTATCCTGTCTGCCCCCTTGTAAGGTGCTCGAATTAGAAAATCTGTATGTTAAATGTCAAATGTTTGTATGTCAACTTGTGCCGAATTCTTCACTGAACACGATCATAATAGTCACAAGTCAATTGATAGTTGATTAGACGAGTTGATACACGTGGGACTTTTACTACAATTAGACTACAAACTACATCGCCGAATCACCGAACCTCTAACCCGCCGTGGGGGGTGGCCGGCAATCTTTTCCGGTCCAGGCACCCCGTGAATTCACAAAATGTAATGCTGGATTTAAAAAATCAATCCATGATCACGGGTTGATTGGTCTGGTAAAGTAAACCAGTGCCGGCGACGTTTTGGAAAAGGGCGCGGGAGCATTGTAGACACACCACATCCATTGCAGAAGTGACACCTGGTCAGTGGGTGACCCTAGTGTCCTTTTCAGAAAGCGTCATCTTTTGAAAATAACGGTCGGCGGAGTACTGTATTCAGACCACAACCCATTGCAGAAGTGACGCCGGGCCAGTGGGAGTTCCAGGTGGGCTGTTGCGAGGGCATCTCGATGAGAGACGAGCTGTGATTGGCGCGCTTCCTGCTGCACCGAGTGGCGGAGCAGTTTGGAGTGATTGTCACCTTCGACCCCAAGCCGTCGGTGGGTAGTGGTACCCGGGGTTATGCTAGGCTAGGAAATCGTCGGTGGGGTAGCTTGGGGGGGGAGTTTCGATAGCCTATTTCTTTCCTATCAATTGGGAATTTTAAAAAGACAATAACATCTTTTGGAATTTTTTTACAAAAAAAGGTAAATGCATACTGTGTTTGGTATAAGTTTGGGAGAACGAAGTACAGTAACCCTGAGTTAGCGCGATCTTTGTTAAATTCTGATTTCACAAAATTCAAGAGTTCTACTTCATCGAAGGTGTCTTGTTGCAGGCTGTGCGTCACCTCGTGGGGCATTCGCTACTCAGCGGATGCGATTGCGGTCGCCCGCGTGTACATAGTGTGCACGTGGGCGGAGTACGAGGTTCGGCCCTTCCTCCTCCTTCCCTTGACCCACGTTGACGCCGTGGCCGGCAAGCGCCAGCTCGCCACTGTGAATTTGACTAACATAGGACGCATCTGGCAAGCCGAAACCGCGCAAGACATCCTCCTCCAGCTTGCAGATTATTTCGTTAGTACTTAAATAATTAATACATAAGTAAACACAAACATGCGCTGCTAACGAATTGTGTGCAGGCTGCCGCGCACTTTGCGTAATCGCGCATGAAACGTGTCTTCGGAGCGCTCCGAAGCTGATGATAGAGCCTTAGCATATAGGGCAG
Source organism: Pristionchus fissidentatus (assembly GCA_036245785.1). Classification (NCBI taxonomy): domain Eukaryota; kingdom Metazoa; phylum Nematoda; class Chromadorea; order Rhabditida; family Neodiplogasteridae; genus Pristionchus; species Pristionchus fissidentatus. The sequence continues at coordinate 12,870,450 of BTSY01000004.1, forward strand.
AAGAGGTGCGTCGACTAGTCTAGTTTATATTACGTAATCGCAACTCGAAAACCGATGTTAATGGGTATCGTCAAAAAATATGACTCACACAACTATTCAACAAAAAAAGTTTGTTAGTTGAGTAAGGAAACATCTATTTGCCTGGTGAGGTCGGATATTCTATAAAACATTGCTCGATATCTGTAATTTATCATCTCACTTCGTGATTCTAGCGGTCACTTCTCATTCACCCCCAACAGTGATTAGCAGTTGTTTGGCCCGGTAGAGGGAAATAATGCCGTACTGTGTATTCTAATCTCTCCTAATACAGGTTTCTCTTGTACTCTCGCTCAATTGACCGCAGTCGAGTCCACTATGCCAGTCTGTCTCTCTCTGCGTCGAATTGGATGTGCCGGGAAAGGTGAGAATATCGATTGATATAGGAACAGGGTGTATGTGGTTATCTGTTTCACTCATGTATTAAACCTTTTTTGTTAAGTTAAACAGCGGTCTTGATAAAGTTGCCGCCGTGAAAGAGTAATTATTATGCGATGGGACATATTGTTGTCATATTGAGGGGGGAGGGGACTCAGTACTTCTGTCTAATTACCGTATCCTCATCAGGTTATCGAGGAGTGTTTCTCAACGCGGCTAGTGCACGTCACATCTGGTAGGACGTACAATCTGGATTACAATCCTGCCCGAGTCCTCGTAAGTTCAAATTATCAAGTTATATTTTAGTTGTTTTATAGGTGTTAGGTACGAAATATGTTATGACAGTGTTTATTTATTTATGCATTTGTTTAATTCGAATAGACGGTAGACTTGATGCTATTTATCGCTCAAACACGGAGATATGTGGTCAGCATACGAGAACCTAACGAATGGGGAGGTGTCTGAGAACAATGCGAATGATATTGGAGCTAGGGGTGGGGTACTCGTCGAGGGGTGAGTAGCAAGCTAGTGAATTGAGCTCCAAAAGATGTGCTTCATTGGTGGAGGTGACCTCATGCGCTCCCAGAGTCTCCTCGTACCGTATATAATTGTATTTTTGACTAACTATGTACCACCTCTGGTCTGGGGCTTGTGCAGCATAGAGAAATTTGAGGAATTCGGGATGACCATTGATAGATCCCGAAACAACTACATCATTCTTTGAATATGTAGTACCTCTGAAGGTTATGGATGTAGATACAAGAGGGTGAGGATTGGAGAGTAGTTGGGATATAGAGAGATCGAGGGGGTTGGCGAGATCAAGGTAAAGTCTTGTTAGGGGCAGAGTCTCGATCTCAGTGTACGGCCTGCTCCTCTTGATTCCGAGAATCCTAGTGTATTGATCAGCAATGGACTTGGGTAGGTTAATCCCATTCCGGGAGAGGTAGGAGTATCTCTTGAGAATGCTACACAGCTGTTCACTAGTCATTGCCCAAAGGACAGAGAGAGAGGACCAAATTGCCTTATTTGAGCAGCATAGTGCACCAACGAGTGAGTCTTGATTGTGATCGAGCCCTTGTCCGTGTTCTTCTCTATCTTCCAGTCGTCGTCCACCTGACAATACAAAAGATTTTTAAAAAATAATTTAAAAAATATCCAATTATTTTAAGAAAAATGTTTCCTAACCTCGTTCACTGTTGCTATGTAAAGATGCGTTAATTCATCCAATTGAGTAATCACATCTTCTCGCATCACTGGCATCATAGCTATCTCTAGAATCGATCGAAGAGTAATCAGCGCTTTCCAGGACGAGTGGCCGTAATCAATGGAGAGATGCTCGGTGATGAGGGGAAGGAGACGGAGAAGAGTCCTGCAAGAGAAGTATGTTTTAAATACATCATTTTGTAAATTTATTATGATAAGAACTTGCCATCCCATTGCTGCACGCTGATTCAATGTACTTCCTATATCGATGGAGTCGGGAAGGGGTAGTGGTCGATTCTTGAGATCGTGCTTTCCGTAGATGAAATTATCGATTAAAGGGTTAATCGATTTAGATGTGATCTTCGATGCTCGTAGCACTCGTATTATCTGAATTAGCAACTATCCATATCTTACTGAACATTATTTTATTTTAGCTAACCGCTCTTCTCCCCTCTCCTTCCATGATGTCGTGCATCACGTCGTTCACGTGATTCTCCACGGGCGAAAAGTATGGTAAGTCGTTTAACGCACACGGCCCTCTGTAATGATACACCACTTAGTGATATGTTTTCTCAACATACCGTGCTCCCCGTAGATCAGACACATCATCTTCCTCTCTGAGTTCTGCCAACTCTAGTAGGTCCTCTTCATACGAATGAACAGACCGAATATGTAGAATTGTAGGACAGTCGCAGAAATCGATTGCGTCCAATAGACAATTCCTGGAGTTTTAAAAAGATTTGTTAGTGTGGTGAAGTCATATTTAGATATTACAATATCACACTCACTTGCATATCTGGCCGTGCTGGAATGACCTTCTCCAATTCAGTACTTGTGATAGCATTTTCTTGTCACCAATGATTGTGGCGAGGTAGGGACGTGCAAGAACCTAAATTAATCGTTTACAATGTCGTATAGAATATTAGATACAAATACCTTGGTTCCATCCCTCGAAATGATACAGATTCCTTTCTCAAACGCAGCCTTAAGTTCCTTGACAAGTTGCGCCTGTACAGGTTGGAAATCAAATGATTTCAGGTCGCTCGAGTACACACAGGCGTAGAAGAAATGGAAACGCTGCGAGCAGAAGAGGTGAGAAGGGGCAGCGATCCGAAGAGTGTACAGGGCCATGGAATGAGTGACTCCCTTTTGACTGAGAGCGGAATAGGGCGTAACATCGTCGCTCCACAGTACAATGGGTAGGGGAATCTCGCCATGAGGAAGAGTTGCAGCGATAGTTTTGTAGTGACTACCACTACGAACATCGGTGTACTCTCCAGTAGGTGGTGGTACGAAGAGGGAGTCGCGAAGCTCGGCGATGTCCAGTGCCTTCCGAATACTGTCCATCAAAGGAGCAGTGTAGAAAGATCCCTCCTTTCTATTTCTCACGGGGACATTATCGCCGTCTCTCCCAGGCTGCTCATATTCGCATAAGGTGTGCTTAATGGGCGTGGTAACTAGTCCCTTAGCTACAAGTTCTGCTGATCGACGATAGTGGGTAGAGTAAGGCAGGGTTACGGTATCCAGCTTGAATCGATCGTCGGGAGAAAGAAGCGGAACCAGTTTGAGAATGGACCCAATAACTTCGATGGAGCTATCAATCACAACCCGCTTGATGCTTCCATCCTCCATCATATCATAAGCCAGTTCACGTACTAAATCCGTCATTCTCTCAATGGGTGTCTTGAGAGGGGGATTGGGAGGTGGCGGAGGAGGAGGTGGAGAAGGGGGGTTGAGAGGATTTGGACCATTGGAGTCCGTATCTTGCAAATCTTGACGGTTTGGTTGATGCAGCGGACCTGAAAAACAGGGGAAAATTCAATTCATTTAGCTTACAGATTTTCCTGATGAATTTACAATAGAATTAATATAGATGCGTCTCTCTCAGTGGCACCGTCGAACTACGAAGGGAATGTAACAAAGGTGAAGGTGCCAGCTCGATGTGCAGCAGCACCAGCGCTGCAGCACCGCCAGGAGGAGGAGGAGACGAAGGTGGGTGTGGGAGGGAGGAGAGGAGGGATACGGTAGCCACCTATATATCGTAGACAGCATTCTTGCTCGAGAGCCCTACTAGTGCTGATTAAGGGCAAAGAGGGCATTCAGAATTTGTTACCGCCGATATGCTGTAGTTCCTCTTTCTACGGGCTTACGATTAGACTGTTTTATAATTCGGCGATGCGTGATAATCACGGATAATCTAGAACTAAGGGGAACTATTGAAACGCTAACCCTACAGGCGCGCTCGTACTTCTCCCCTCACGCCTCTGTCTCGTCGTCCAAGTCCTCTTCTCACTCACATCGATCGGAGGAGCAGCATCCAAACTGGGCACGCAGCAACTCACTGCGGTCGCAGCAGCAGTACAATGCTGCAGGAATTGTAGCACTGCCTTCGAATTTCGCAAAGGTATACGGTAGATGGGAGGTGGGGTACGGTAAAATGAAGAAAAAAATACATGATTGCGTTCCTTCCGGATTGTAATGTAAGCCGAATGTGTAATTAATACATGTTAGTTATTATTTTTTTAATGTATAGTTAGTAAATTTACTGGTAGTACCACTCTTATATTCTGAAATTAGTCCCCAGTGTGAGATGTCGCGCTGTGATAATGAGCCCGCAACATTGGCACTGTGAGTGAATTCAAAGAGTGGGAGTGGTGCTGTTTTGGCAATCCTCTTGTGTTTTCCTTCTTTGAAATAATTATTATTTATATGTCTTGCTGTTGGTTGAGCAGCGAATAAATTAATGTTATAATACAAATGATTATGTGTCTTTCAGGGCGGTAGCGTGAGCGGTCGTCGCGTCGAGAAGCGCCACTCGGTGAAGACGATGTCGATGGGAATGAGAGGACGACAGGAAGACAAGACGACTAAGGTATACGGTAGGGGAGGGGAGGGAGGGGATACGGTAGGACAACTAGACGATGAAGGTATACTGTATGGGAGGGAGAGAGGAAGGGGTACGGCAGAATGGAGGGGGTATTGATTGACGCGATTCGTGGAAACGGTAGAAATAGCGAGTTGCGCTATTGTGTTTGCTATTGTTTGCTATTTAGCTCACTGTTTGTATCTAAGCGCTATTGTGAAGATAATTATAGTGGCTGAAACGTGTAAAGTCCTTGTGGGCGGACAGAATGCTTACACAGATATCGTTGAAAATATGTTATTTGTATGTGTCCTCGATACGTTCGTGTACTGGTTTTGTGTAATATGGATAGGTCTTTAAAAATAGGCTGAAACTTGCGTTGGCTTGGAAATTCAACTAGTCTAGTGCAAAAATCGGGATCTGTGCAAGTGACGTATGTAAATATTGTTTTTTTGTGTTTTTTCTTTGTGCTCAAGAATAGAAATTGCTCAAAACAAGTATGCTTGTTCAATGCAAATGACTTGACTCGCTTCTGAAACCAGAGGCCACCAGGTTGGAATGCAGTGGTTTTCTTTTACTTCGATTTTATGAATTATCAATACAACCCGAAATAATGTACCGTGCGATTTTATAAAATTGCTTATATTTAAGAATGATTATATAAATAGAATATATGAAAATATATTAACTTAATTATTTAAAATATATTAAATTAATATTATTAATTATATTTATTCTTGAGGATCGTCGTCGTTCAAATTCGAGCGTGCGCGACGTCGTTCCCGCCTTCTTCAATCGGATTACGAATGCTGTGAGAAGGAAGAGTGCGGAGAGGAAATCGCCCGGGTACGGTAGAAGAGAGATATTGATTACTTTTATTGATTGAGGAAGCGGTAGATTACGGTAATGCATATTGATCCATTAGCTGGCTTACCGGCTTGCCCCATCGATCCAGTGATCGTAATGATAAGCGGGTATACTGTATCATCACATTGATTGATTGATATTTATGCAAGCTACAATGACGATTCTTTGCAGTCGTCTCACCTCGCCGCCGAGTCGCCACGCCAACGGCTAATCGTCGGGGAGCCTAGGACGGAGTCCCGCCAAGAAGATGCTGGTGAGGGGAGACGGGTTACTGTAAAATTGAAACACCAAAGACAGTTTTAGTGTTCTTGCCCGAACAACAGTAATTATGAAGCAGTGTTGCAGCAAGTACCCAAGTCCCTTGTGACGTGTTTAAGAAATTTTGAGAAATTGTACCGTTTAAAATTCTATGAAGCTGTATTTTAGTCCTTTCTGAATAATTTTCTATAATTAGGGATAATTAATTGATTAATTTTTGAATATTTTAGCTCGAGGTGGACGACTACATTTCGATGTCGGCGATGGCTGCGCCCGTCGACGACATTTCGAGCAACGGAAGGCAATGATGCGCAGTGCAGTGGCCACCAGCAGACCCAGTCTGCAGGTACGGTAGCTATATTTATTGATTTTTTGGGTGAATTTATCTTTTCTCAGTGGAAAACTTTTAATTTGCACGATGCAGGAAACTGCCGCTTTTGGGTTTCCGACGCAAGTGATACCTGATTGCTGATTCCGCATACAGTTTCGCTCCCATTGTGGAATACAATTTTTAAAAAGGTATATCCAATAGACCGGGCTATAAAACATATGCATCTTCAATGTTTCTAGGAGGAGGCGTTATGCTTAAGTTTTTGCAAAGAGTGGATTTGACAGTATTATTGAATGTTGTTGGTTCGGGAGATATACAATGTGTGCAACGCCAACGCACCGGGTGGAAAATTGGAAATCTTTCTTTTTTATTTGGGAAAAGAATATGATTTTTATTGTATTATTGATATTCCTATATATTTTTATTCAGTCATCTGGCCGCGACGATCCTCACTCGTTCATCGGCGCGGAATTCATCAATCCCTCCAACAAATTCCGCGTCGATCGACCACGGCGCCCATTAAGGGAGGACTCGCATTGAAGTACGGTAGTCATTGTGATGGGATACGGTAATGAAAAGTTAGTTGGCGATTGATATTCGCACTCAGGTACGGTAGTTATAGTTTGTGTTGGGATACGGTAGTCGGAAGTCAGTGGGCGAGCAATACTTTCACTCATTGTCAGGCACTGTAGTTACAGTAGTTTATAATGGGACACGGTAATTAATAACCAGTTAGCGATCGATATCAGTGGGTTGGTGAGGTACTGTATCGAATTTTATTGCCATTCAGACGCAATCAGCCGAACACGGTGCACTCGGGACTGAAGGGACCGGGGATGAAAAGAGCAATGACTATTGCAGCGGCGGATAATAAGGTTTGATTTAATTTATTTATTGTATTTATTTATCGTACACCACAAGGGTGCGGCAACATGTACATAAATGGGCGAACTAAAAAATATTGTATTAAGGAATATTTATATTCCCTTTTATAATTAAGTAAATGATTAATTAGTACTTATTTTGTAAATGTGGATTGAAATTCGTTGGTTTGTTGGTGGAAAAGTGATATTGCTCTAGCTTTTTTACGCGCGTTTTGAGAGGGACGGGTGATTTCTTGTTTCTTATCGGCATGTAATTAGGAACTTATGGTTGCTGCGCAATATCTACATACAGCTACATACAATTCAGTAGGATATTATTATTCGCCCTCTCTCAGGACCCCTCTTTATTCCTAGCACTGTTGAGAATTGTGTGACTCTTACGCACGCATGACCATATCATAATTCTATATATATATATATATATATATATATATTTCTTTTTATTCGTTCTTCTTCCTTCAGGAGAACTCTCGCGTCATTCGTGTGTACTCGCGTCGGAAAGGATGGGAGGAGGAGGAAGATATGGATGAGGATGAGGAGGTGAGAGGAAGGAGAGGAAAGGGGTACGATAGTTTGAGGAGTACGGTAGACTGCTTGAGACGTTATGGTAGTCATTATGAAAGAATGGCAATCGGACGGTGATGTATTCAATCGCCAATCTAAATAGCCGATTGATTCGGGTTGCAGTGATATTTCTTATGTTTCTTTTCCGACACTATTCAAAGGCACTACATGTTCTGTATCGGAACTTCTAATTTGTATTGATTAGATTTTCTATTGTAGAACAATGACACGCTGACGGACGCGAACGCGACTATCACCAATGGAATCAGCCCAAGCCGCAAATCATAGTGGACGACGCCCCCGCCGTCGACATCAAGATGATCTCGCCCCGCGTACAAACTGGGAGACAAGGTACGGTATGGAGGTGTGTGTGTGATACTTTATATTTTGTTGGAAAGATGCCTTTGGAAGAGTAGTTTTTGTTTATAAGTGAATTGCCTAACTTGATTGACGGTTCTTTTAGCAGCGCATGAAGTGTGTGGACAATTTTTGATCTTTGGTTGTGTTTGCTTTGATTGGTTTTGTGGAAGACCGAAGTGATAGAAGCGGTGGATCGATCGATTTTATGAAAACGTTTCGCAAAAATGGAATGATCAAGGATACTGTGTTTGTTGTAATTTCTAATCAGAGCTGGCATTCTTTTCATAATTTCGACATGCCGAATTTCATTTCGCACGCGTTTATAGAGCGGTTTGTCGAAAATAATTCGCACCTTCCGAATTTCACAATTTTCGGCATTCCGACTGGACGAATGGGGTATTTCCTACTTAATATTTGGGCGCTCTTTTTGGAATGACGGAATATTGGGCTTCTAAACAAAGAAATTTCGCGTGGGGCTTCTAAACAAAGAAATTTCGCGTCGATTTCTGGATTTCGGCAATGATTGGGCGACATTTCGAAATTGCAATCACATTTTGGCAAGATTTCGGTATTACGAGAGCTTTCGAGACGGGGAACTATAACGAGTTAAGATATATATACTAGTGTATCATGGCTACTGTCATACGGTAGGTTAAGATTACTGTGACATCCAGTGATACTGGGTCACGATTACTGTCATACGGTACTCTATCATTTTCATCAATCTGATTAATTTGCATTGTCGAACTCGAAGCATCCCACCACTCGCCCACGGACGAGATGTGAAAATGAAATGAAATTCGGCATCTGGCGAAAAATTTCGGCAGAGTGCCCAAATTTTCAAACCGCTAAATTATTTCGACATGCCGAAAATGAGGAAAGATTTCCACCCCAGTACTCGAAAGTGGATGAGTTAGTGTTTTGCGTGGAGTGTGAGTCGGTAAATCAACGGGTTTCGACTAAAATTTTTAAGGGAGATGGCGTTAGCTGATTTTCAATAGTATTGTTTCTCCACGTCCAGGTTAATTTATCAATATTAATAATAGTTAATCAATAATAATTATTGAAGGTGCGCCCCGACCAGTACATGGAGTGCTTCATCGCCGAGCAGTCTCGTGAGTTGGTTTTCTATTTTCGACAATTTGGATCGCAATCACTCACGCTGAAATTATGTTTCACCAGGAATACATTATAGCTATAATTGGAATGCCTTTAATTTTGCCATTTGAAGTTTGCCTTAAATTTCCGAAGTAGTTTTTTTTAAATTGAGAAACAGACCTGGGAGTACCGTAACCAACATTCTCTCTTGCAGGTTGGAATGGCGCTCAGTACAGTGACCGCGTGGTCGCCTTCACCTCCACCTTCGCCGCCTTCTTCTCCCATCCCTTCTATCAGGTGATACGGTAGATTGAGTATACGGTAGGAAGGGTAAGGGCGAACATTGATTGAATGAGACGCAAATTGGCTCACATATAATAAATGGTTATTGTTTTCTTTCAACGAGGATAATACGATTAAATCGTGTTTCTGGCAGTTGTGGCATTGATACGAAATTCGTGAATTTTGATTCTATTCAAAATCGCTATTTCGTCGATTCATAATTTGAAAAACTTGTTACTTGATAATCACGGTAATAGGTCAACACCAACATAAAATTGTGCTTGTTAAATTGTGCAGGGAAATCGTTTTGTTTCAAGGAACTGAAAACCAAAGGCTTGGTTTCTAATCTAAGTGTTTGCTTCTCTCTCTCTTCTCTGACCTTTTGCGTATTAAATGTTGAGTGAGAGATCGCACTTTCTCTGGCGATGAGAACCTAGCCCGTGACACTTGAACTTGAAACGACAACCCTAGTAGCCACTCAATTATTAAAATTACTGTGACAACGGAAGCAGATCAGACTATCCTGAACTACATTTAATTGCAGATACGCGCCAGTCCTCGCTCAGACGTCCCGATGCCGGAAATGTTTTTTTGTGAGAAGAAGAAGAACGATTTATAATATAGTTCCACCTATACGTATTGTAAAATTCACTGTCCAACCAATAATAAATTGAACTCACGAGCTTCTCCTTGTCTCCCATCTCCATGCACTCTCATCCAATGCTTTCTCCAGTACTCGAGTCGACCGAACGGTGGAAAGCCGGGGCATTCCTTGCACGAGATTGGCACACCGTCCTTTAATACGTGCATTCTACCACTTTAGCATTTCATAGAAACCAAAAAAAAGAAACGAACCATTTTAGTGGAGTGTTTTTCTCGTAGATGCACGTGACGGTCCTTAGAAGTACGGAACACGCTGCGGCATACCGTATAGGGACAACCCAGCGACATCCCAATAATTAAAGTAATTAACTATGCACTGATTATGTCACAAAATATAGCAAGTAAATGATACAACAATAAATTAACACAGTCTGAAGACTGGAAATCAAAGTAATTCATTTACTTTGGCTGAAAGACATTCAATTACTTCTATAGAAGTAATTGGACCCTTGAAAGTAATTTATTTGCTGAGTAATTGACTAAGTAATTCATTTACTAAGTAATTTTTCTCTGAGTGTAGTACACGACGTGATATGGGGGAGAGTGTACTGCAGTGCACAGTGCATCGCTCTCGCTTTTCCGAGTGTATCGATACATTTGGTTTTTCAAAATCAAGTACTGCAGTGCACATGACACTCATGTGCACTGCAGTACTGTACTGCTATTAGCCACCCTATTCCATACTATGGGTCGCTATATGGGAAATCGTCTTTTTATCTCGCACAATATCTACGTCGGATAACCTGCGCAATGAAGACTTGCAATTAACGCTGTTGCTTTATTATGTTCATTGTTATTTGCGTTCGCGCAACGGCTGCAAACATTGTCCAAAAATCCTAACAGTTAAATGCAACCGGGACAGAGTTTCAATGATTATTTTTAGCAGGAAACTTCCTAATTTTCGCATCAGTCATTCGTTTCGCAATGATTGCTTCATTTCTACAACTGTATGCTAATTCGCATTTCTCTTCAATTTAATCTAATTCTAACAGCAAATTGCGTTTAGATTTATTTTCATCGCACTTGATCGCTTCGTAGCAACATTTGCGTGGCAATGGTGGGTAGACTTTGAACAAGAAGGACTTCGAAAAGTAACGATGCAACTAGTTGCTTTTCTCCACACACTCCTCACTTCTCACTAGGGATTCCGGTTCGGTGTCGAGCGTACCCTCTGGCAGTTTCTTTTTCTCTAACTCTCTTCTCCTTATCAGCCGTATTACCGACCTCTCGCTCAAAATGCCGTAAAACGATTCTCGAACCTGCACTCTCACTTTATATCACGTAAAATCGGTGGATTTCCCTATTATGCAACTAGTTGACCCGTTAGATTTTAAAGCCAAGTGGTGGGTTATGGACTATACTAGTGCACATTTCAGGGAGTACAGGAGAGAGGTAGATAAAAAGAAGGCCTACTTCGATATATCAGTGCGTTCGTGTAAGAATCACAACACCCGTCGTACAGCAAAAAGTGACTAGATGAGTATTTCACAGATTCTGGTAGTTATTTGTGTGGACAATCAATTTCCGTTCCACTCATGACCTGAAACGTAAAATTTGCATAATAGCAGTAGACAAAGTTTTCCGGAAAATTTGAACTCAAATTTCTCGAAAACCAGGCCGAGTCCAGATACCACTTTACGATATGTTGTACTTCTGAACATGGTCTGTCCGATGGTCACAACCACATGATGTATCGAGGGCCGCTTAGGATCGCAATTTTCATTACAAAATTATCTAAAATACACGAAAACCCCTCATTTCACCCATATTTCGCCATCATTCCTCTCATTCGACGCGAACTGCGCGGTGTAAAATGAGAATTCTATGAGTTTTCAACCGCTCACTTAGCGTAGAACAAGTGAAATAAGAGTGGAATGAGGGGAGTTCGCGTAGTTTTGATAATTTTGTAATGAAAATTGCGACCCTAAGCTGCCCTCGATACATCATGTGGTTGTGACCATCGGACAGACCATGCTCAGAAGTACAACATATCGAAAATTGGTAACTGGCCTCGGCCTGGTTTTCGAGAAATTTGAGTTCAAATTTTCCGGAAATAATTAAAAATAATAATTTGAATAAACAAATGACACAGAAAGATGCGCCATATTTTGGCGGCCATTCTTTGTTCTTTGAATAAGAGAGGTATCACGAGAAATTGCAGGAAAAATCCACATTCCGGAACAATTTTCGAAAAAGTATTTTTGATTTCGATCAAACTTTTATGTGAGAGTGTACAGGAGACAAGAATTCGAAATATCCTGGTCCCAGGTCTCAGAGCCGGCTTTTAGGAATTTGCCGGTTCTGTCGCCGGAATCGTCATAACTTTCTTCAGAATTGCACTAGAACGCCCAAATAGGGCTCAAAATGTGTGGAAGAACTAGATAAACAATTTTTATGTTGGTTATTAGTGAGCATCTGTCTGACCTAGAAAGTTACTAGAGGAAATCCGATTTTGAAAAGTTTCCAAAAATTATTGCATAGTTTAGATGGGCGAACCCAAGAGGTTTTTGTTCAGAATATGAAAGAGCACGTTGACTATAGTCAGGTAAAAAATTAAAATCGAGCAAAAGTGGGGGGTCTTCTAGGTGAAAAATCGCTCTGAATGTCAAAAATCGCAATTTTTTGAAATTTTCGAAAAAAAATCATTTTTCTAAAATCACCTCTGATATATTTTTTCATAATTCCGGAGCGAAATTGAGTTCGTTAAAAATGGTTTGAGATCATAAGGTCAGTGCAGTTCCTCACAATAAAATATCAAATTACGTCTAAAATGATTCAATTTATTCTGAAGTTATTGATTTTATTGCAAAGTAGTACGCATACATTATGTGTTGATATCATTTTTACCATTCATAAAGTGACTCAGTAATTACGAAAAAATATATTAGAGGTGATTTTAGAAAAATGATTTTTTTCGAAAATTTCAAAAAAATTGCGATTTTTGACATTCAGAGCGATTTTTCACCTAGAAGACCCCCCACTTTTGTTCGATTTTAATTTTTTACCTGACTATAGTCAACGTGCTCTTTCATATTCTGAACAAAAACCTCTTGGGTTCGCCCATCTAAACTATGCAATAATTTTTGGAAACTTTTCAAAATCGGATTTTCTCTAGTAACTTTCTAGGTCAGACAGATGCTCACTAATAACCAACATAAAAAATGTTTATCTAGTTCTTCCGCACATTTTGAGCCCTATTTGGGCGTTCTAGTGCAATTCTGAAGAAAGTTATGACGATTCTGGCCCTGGAACCAGGATATTTCGAATTCTTGTCTCCTGTGCACTCTCACATAAAAGTTTGATCGAAATCAAAAATACTTTATCGAAAATTGTTCCGACCATCCTGCAGTCTCTCGTGATACCTCCTATAAAGTCACAACTCAACTCCCTGAAGAGCTACACTCAAAAAACAATGAAAATATCATAACTTTGACCTACTGTAATTATGCAAATTAGACATTTCAGGAAATGAGTAGAACGGAAATTGATTGTCCGCACCAATAGCTACCAGAATCTGTGAAATACTCATCTAGTCACTTTTTGCTGTACGGATTTGAGGACAATTTATGCGGTTCTTACGCGAAAGCACTGATATATGGGAAGTGTCCAGCGAGAGATGAGAGAAAGTGAGAGCGAGAATATACATTGGCATTTTGTTAACCCCTTGATCGCCCATTCGCGCCACGGAATTCATGAAAAAAGTTAAAAATTATTCCCGCCAAAGCGGAATGTTGATCATCGCATTCTGGTTGTGCAACTCTAATTCACTTGATAAATAAGCTTGTAAATTTAGCTTTAAAAATCAATTGTCCATTTCCGGTACGAGAAAGTATCAACATCAACACTGGTTTTCGCTATGGCATCCGAGTCTTGTCGAGCCGTACTGGCATTATCTTTTGCCTGTGCCTGCGTATTTGGTAAATATGAATATTAAATAAATTAATAATTCAGTGAAATATATTTTTTAAATTAATAAATTACTGATTTTTTTCAGAGTACATAACGGCTAAGCAAATGACTGTCGTCCTTGCCTTCCTTGCTGTCATTGGAATTGCGGTGTTTTTTTTATAATTATTATTTTTTGTACATTTTGTAACGAAAAAAGTGTTTTTTTGCCTCGCTAAATAAATTGGAACTAAAACAATAATAGAAACTGGCGGTTCTCACAGTGGCTGTTCGCAATTTACTCGTACAATCGTCGAGTTGAAACTGCTCTGTCACGGGACGTACTCACCACTCCTTACTCACTCGCCCGCGCCTATCAGATAAAGGAGAACATCAAGGCGATCAAGGTTCAGCTTGTTGAGTCCCTTCCCTAGTACTGAGAAAAATTGGTACAATTCACGACTGTTTCGAAACAAACACCAACCATGAAAGCGTGTGCTTATTTCTTGTTTAAATTATTTGAATAATAATATATCAGGCTATGATGCGTCTCGCAACCCGACTAGCACTGTTGAATGTGCCGATTGTGATTTTGAACATTGGCTACAGTAAAATTGCGAGTTACTTGGGAGCGGATCATAATTTCGCGTATGAAACCATGGACATCTACATCGCGCTGTAAATTTCAGCCACACTGAGCGCGAAATGTGAGACCACGCACTCCTCATTTCGCACACTCTCACGGCCGGCCGGTAGGCGAGATAGTGTACGAAATGAAGAGACCGTGGTCTCACATTTCGCACTCTACCGCCAAACCGAGCGCGAACTCTCTAACATGTGCCTCTCTACTGAATTCAAGAGATTGTCCGCTGTCTAATTTGTATTTTGAGAGAAGTGAGCTCAATAGAGGGGCACAGGTTGGAGAATTTCCGCTCCGCACAGTAGTGCGAGGCTAGCAAGCGCCTGCGTGCATCTATCAGACACTATCTGAGAGGCTCGAGATTCAGCCGTACAAGGACATCTAACCTATGCTGGAAAAATTACCCTAGAGTAAACTTTTGGCGTAGAAACCGAAAATCGACCTTAGAAGTGCTGATTCTCAAACCCGGCTGAGATATGCAACTAGGTATGAAAAAACGACCAAAAATTATTTCGAGAACGAAGCGTCAAAACCCCTACATAGCTATATATTATGAAAGTTCATCAGAAAAGAAGCATTTCAGCTGTTGAACATATCATTCTAACTATCATTTGAAAAAAGTTAGAATTTTTTTAAAGTTTGAAAAAATTTTAAAATATTTTTAATGATTGCCATTGCATTTCTCTTGTTGCTCATTCGATTCTACGCAAAAAGTTGTGTTAGGGCAATTTTTTGTGCCCGATTTCACTTACAGGTACTATTTTTAAAAATTCGACGAAAAAGCCCCAGTAGCGTATTTAAAGGGACCTGGTCGTGGTAGAAGATGAAAGGAAAATTGATTCTAAATCTAATTTCCAAACAAAAAATGAAAATAAAAAAAATTAGAAAAAATTCTGGAATTTTATCAATAATATTAAATATACGGTAGTCATTAAATCGTTCCGAGCATGTGGGCGCGGCTCGGATTCCCGGGTAAATACAGTATGCGTGGGGCAGGTGCGGAATCCGGCAAATAGGATTTTTCCAATACGAATCGCAAACTGTTTTTATTGTGTATTTTCGCCGCGCCCTGCGAGCTCTCCGTGTTTTACTTCTTTATTTGTGCAATTTCTTGTCGTTTCTTCTTATTTCTATTTCCTAAATACTCCACCGCACTAGCGGTGCCAGTTACGTCTCGTGCACGTGTGAAACTCACTTTGAACAACTGTTTATTCGCGATTTTTCAAAAAAACTACATAATTTGAACGATTTTACTCATTTACCGCTATTACTATCTTTCAATATCGGCTTCATTCTTCTCCCTCTTTCTAATCCTCCCAATCTCTCTCGAAAGAGCTCAAACTCGAGCTCGATTCCTCCCCATCGTCGTCTTCCTCGCTCTCTTCTCCTCCTTCATCCCTCTCGTATTCCTCCATCGCTCGTATATCCCGTTCCTTCTCCTCCCACCACACATTCAGTTCGTCGTAGACGTCATCCTCCGGCATTCCAATTCTTCTTGCGAATTGCTTGTCGTTGTTCTCCTCGCGAACATCGTAACTCGTATTCATAATCTGAAAAAAACACGGCATGCATCGAGTTTTTATCGATATTCGCTTGAAGTTCTTTTACCTCTCCTCTCCAATCATGCGTGCCGAGTTCCTTCTTCCTCTTGACTGCAATCACCACCTTTCGTGGCCTCTGCAGCATGGTGTTACCGGCTTCTTTTCGTGTCCCCATCATGTCTTCCAGTACTAGCCCATTGTAGTGAAGGAGTGCTACTTTTGTCTTCAGCCTGTAATACATAGGCGAGCTGAAATTATTTTATTTCTTCCCAGCCTTTTGTATGTGGCTAACCAGGCGAATCTCTTGGCTGCATACATAAGACTGAGGGAATGAAAGCACTCGGTCATTGCAGTATCGATTAATGATGCGGCAGAAAGGAATGCCTTTTCGAACTTTGGTGAGTACAGAAGCTCGACGACCATACCAATAAGCCCCGAGTCGTGCTATAATTATTTATGATAGTGCATCTAGAGTTGGCGTCGTGAGAAAAGAACAAAGGAAGTCAAATTTCGAAATCTCGAAAATCATTTCGTTTTAAATTTATTTCTGATTGATGAGCGATCAATTTTACGCACGGAAATTAAACTAGGCGGTTTTGAAACATGGCAAATCCGAATCTATTTTCATATCGCATCTAATTTCGATGGGAACTGAGATTCTTGACATCGATGAATATCGAGATCTCGAAATTCTTTCTCACGAAGCCAACCCTAAGTGCATCCCCAGCTAAGATACCTCTTTTGTGAGCTTGAGTCGTGTCTCCCCTTTCTTTAGCTTCCTTAATCTTCCCTGCGCACACTTCTTCACCATAGTAAACAT